>OY728147.1:2102198045-2107198045 GCA_963277665.1 Viscum album | reverse complement strand
GCTATGATCAATTTTCTAATTAGTCTTAAGTCCACTATGATTTTCTACAGATCTAGAATACTTGGTAAAATTAGAGCGGGCTCCACTTTTGTGATCTAGGAAGAATACAAATGTGTACCTAGAAAACTTATCTACATGGACATAAATATAGTGTTTCCCATATAAACTTGAAACTCTAGATGGTCTAAAAAAATCCATGTGAACCAACTCTAGGGGTTGAGAAGTTGAAACTTATTTCTTTGATTTCAAGTATTTCATTTGTTGTTTCACTTTTTAAAATGGGTTACAGACTTTATCATTTGAGAATTATAGTTTTTGAAGATCTTTGACTAACCCTTTTCTAGTTATCTTTATAAGTGAGTAAATATTAAAATGGTCGAGTTTCCTATTCCAAAACCATGATTCAATATGAAAGGAACTTAGACTAATTTTTTTTGTAAATAATGAATCTAAATTAAAAGAATAAACATTATCATTTCTGAAATTAGTGAAAATTAGATCATTTTTAGAATGAAAAAGATTTCAAGAATTATTTTCAATTTTCTCATGAAAATCTTAACCACATGGATATGATATTCTAAGCCTATTATACAATAAAATATATAAAAATAATACTTTACAAATTAAGACAGTGATAGAATTATTGATTTGGACAAGGAAAATAATCTCCCCTTTGTAATATTCACCAAAAGAGACATGTCCAATATCCATTTTTATAAAATTCTAGAAGATTGAATAATCCCCATTCATGTGTCTAGAAAACCCACTATCCAAGTACCATATATTCTTACTAGATCACTTAAAGGAATTATCCTATAAAAAATTATACATGAAAATTTTATTTGTACCCAAATATTCATGGGTCAAAAAATGTTAGTAATTAAAGCTTTACAAACCCATATTTTCATAATAGGTTTCCAATAAGTAGATTTTAATATTTTGGAAATAAATAATTTAGTAGTTATAGAAGAGTAAAAACTAGTTGCAAAACTTGAACTAGGAATGAATTTATTCTTTACTATTCACCTCTATCTAGGTTGAGTCCCTATAATAGTAGTGTATTTACGTGCAATCTATTTTCCAATAATTTGAGTAAGAGTGTTTTTCCCATTGGGTATTTTTGAAAAAATATTTCTTAGTTTCTCACATTAAAATCGTAATTCATTTTTATCCTTTAATAGTTGAGAATTTCTCTCCTTTTTAATAGAATTTTTAGACATAAAATTAATAGTTAAAGCATGATGTTTCTATAAAATTTTATAATTATCCATCAACTCATTGAATATATCTTCTTGAATATTATAATACTCAAATATCTCCTACTTAGTCATGTTATCATCATTATTTTCATCTTCAGATGGAGTAGAAATATCTTCATGAGAAGAAGGAAAGACAATGGATACCTCAGATGTGTTTTTCATAAAACACATGATAGCGCTATCAGGTTTTTCCTATTGGGTAGTGTCTGAACTACTAAAGTTTTCTTTAGAATAACTCCATGTTACTTTTATTTATTTCTTTTATCTCTTATACTTGTCATAATAATTATTTTTTTATTTTAGTTCATGATACTTATCTTTGACATGACCATTTATTTTACAATCATAAAAAATGATTTCATTCGAAGTATCATCTCTCTTCTAATCTGGTAGGCCCGCTAGGTCAAATAACCCTAGGGTGAATCAAGGTATGATAGAGTAAAACTAATGCCCCTTATGATCTTGTTTCATTATTAAACAAAACACTTTTATCTCATTATTTTATTATAAAGTACAAACAGAAATGAAATCATGCACAAGACACGCTGATTTTACTTGGTTCACCCTCACTGGGCTACATACAAGGTGCATACAATGGTGATGTTCTGATGTACCAAATCCACCAAGGCTCACTACTAAAATAAAATATTCAGGCTGGATCACTTCTATACCCTGGCTTATTTCCATTACAGGGTTTAGGGTTAGCTCACTACTTTCCCAAGGGTCACTCCCAGTGTATCTTTATTTGGATCACTATTGGTGGAAAGGATTACCTTATTCCTATTCATTTTCTTACTACTCTTGGATGGGATTCACCCATAGTTTATGGACTTATACATCCCTTCATATACATGAATTAAAACATCCCCAATTTTAGATAGATACTATATTAAATTTCTACTTACATACAATTGTTGAATAATACTTTACTAAAGAATTTCTAGGAAATCCATTTTAAACACTTTTCACGATACACACAACCTTCACGAAGCACACAATTTCACGAAGGTAAAATAGACTTTGTGAAACACCTTCCTTTTACAAAGTTCACTTAGCCTCTAAGAAGAACACAACTTTAGATAATATTTTTATATCCTTCGTGAACTCCCTTACTTTTTTGATGCTCAAATAATTTGGTTTTCTTTCATATCCTTCACAACCTTTCTTTCCAGAAACAACTTCACGAACCACCTTCGTAAATATGAAGCCTTAAGATTTTTATTATGACTCAATGGAATTACGAAGGGGTAGTCACCTATTTATAGGCATATCCACCAATTCTAGAAGCTTCTAGCCACTTTATTAGCATTTCCCAATGCTTCCTTATTCCCACCGTGATTCTTCATATCTCACGATGTTCCAGGAAAATTCATTATTCATGATGCTTGTTGTAATCATGGATATCACCTTCAAAACCTTCAAATCATTCGCAAACCACCCTTTTAAAATCCCAGTATTTCAAAAACTCTTTACATTTACATATTTTTATAAGGCCTTCAAGGAAATTAAATTTTTTCAATGGTATCCCTCTTCCAAATTTTGGACCCCAAAATTTTGGAAAACACTAGGACACAACATCTTCTTTTGTAAACAATTTTATGTATTGCTTCTAGGGACTCTATTCTTATATCTTAGATCTTTTTCATTATACAGTGTCAAAAATATCTCTAGACTCCATAACATAACTTGGAAACATTCTTTTTTAATAAACATAATCAACCCAAAAATGTTGCAATGTAACCTTGATATATTTTTTCCCAACAATCTTTCCCATTTAGTTTATTGGAAAAATATTAAAATTTTGATGCCTCCTTAAAGATTCTATCTTCTTATACAAATATTTTTCTTCAGGATATTTAGATATTAATCAAATATTTAATCAACACACCCTCTAATCCCACATGAGACATGATCGGTATGAGAAATAAGAGTACAATACAAATTTCATCAATGAGTCACTTCATTTAATTCCAAAACCTCTCAATTGATTCCATTAAAAACCTCATATGTCATGATATACAACCTTTCATAGATCACTTTTAGAATCATCATATTTAAAACTCTCTCTATATCACTAATCCCATAATAACATTCTCCCCTATCTTGACTAATACATTTTATCTTCTACCCTTTTATATCCACAATTTATCCCCCTTTTTCAATGAACTGAAAGGTCAATTTTTATGGTCTGAAATATGGGAAAAGAACACACATTTGCACATTTATAAAACAAACACACCATGAATTGGGTATAGAGGGTCTCACATCTACACTTTTCATGTGTGGGGAGTTGACTGAACTCCCAGAGCCACTCGATGCCATTCAAATGATTCTTTGGGTAAAGCCTTTGTCAAAATGTATACAACCTTTAGGTATATAGAAACATAATACAACTTTACAAGTCCTTTATATACCTTATCTTTAATACAATAATACTTTATTTCAATTTGATATGTCCTAGAGTGACGGATTGGATTTTTTCTAAGCATTATATCACATTAATTATCATAATTAATTCTGATCAAATACTTTCATTCAACTCCCATATCATCAAACTTCTTCTTCATCCACAATAAATATTTCCATGCTTGAGTAGCCAAAATATATTTAGCTTATGAGGTGCTAAATGAAATGAAATATTATTTTTTCTTAGTTAATAAATACAAAATCGACCATGATATAATGCACCACCCAATGTTTATTTTCTATCATTATCTAAACCAACGTAATCTGATTCTGTATAGACCAATAACTCTTGATGAAATTTTTCATTGTATAGAAAACTTAAATCCACCATGCCCTTGATATACCAAATTATTATTTTCACTACAAGTAAGTGGGTTCCCTTGGGATTAATTTGTCATCATTATGCTTGAATTTTGGAAAAAAATTATCTGGTCATGTCGATATTAAGTATAACAGACTTCTAATGATCTGCCTATATTCTATGACATTAACCGATTTGCCTTCCACATCCTGTGACAGTTTCATCTAGGTTGGCACTGGAGTAGTAATCTCCTTGGGATTATCCATTCCAAATATTCTCAAAACCTCATTGGAATATTTATATTGAGAAATTAATTTTCCATTATTTCTTTGTGTCACCTCTAAACTAAAAAACAATTAATTCCCCAATCATTGACATTTCAAATTCACTTTTAATAAATTTTGAGAATTTCTTGCACTAAATTTCATCTTTTTCACCAAAGATTATTTTATAGACATATACAAGCCCAAAAATCCTTTTATTAATGTCATGGTTGATGTATAGATTGTAATCTACTCAACTATACTGAAAATCAAGCTTCTTCAGAAACTAATCTAGTATTGAGTACCATCCTCTTGGTTCTTACTTCAACCCATAAAGTGTTTTTCTCTACCAAAAACTTTGTTATCATCTTAATGAATGGGAATTACATCTGGATACTCAATATAAACTTCTTCATCCATAACCCCATTAAGGAATGTAGACTTGACATCTATTTTGAAAACTTTGAACTTTATTTGAACTACTGTGGAAAAAAATAACCAGATTGTATATAACCTTGAAACATGTTAAAACATTTCATTAACATTGATACCCTCTATTTGGGAGAACACTTTGCACACTAGTCATGATTTGTTTCGAATTACCACACTGTCTTTATTCATTTTGTTGTGAAAGACTCATTTGTCCCAATAAAATTTTTATTGCTTGGATTAAAAACAATCTTCCATGTATGATTATTATAAATTTGGTCAAGCTCTTTATTAATATCCTAAAAATAATTCTCATATTCACCTACTTAATCAAAACATTTAGGATCTACCTGTGATAAGTATGACGCTTGTTGTAGATTCTTCATCATTATTGTCTGTACTACTGTTGTTTGATCACTAATTATGTTTTGTCTATTAATTTAGGCTCTTCACTTCAGTCTTTGTATAGATACTAATTTTTCTCATAATTTCGATTATTTGAATATTCTTTTGAGTCATCCTCTAGAATAGAGAAATCCCCTGATCTTCTTATCTATTCATCACTATCCTCCTATGACTGATCATGTATTTTCTAAATATTATAATCATTATACACTATTGTTACATCATGGATTTAAAATACCTTTAACATATTCTTATTTAAGAATTTATATGAATTTATTTTCTTTGAGTAGCCAAGAAATATCCCTTCATCTCAATGAAATTAAAACTTCCTATGTTTCTACTTATGGATAATGAAACGCTTACTTCTAAAGACTCAAAAGTACTTTAATGATGGATTATTTCCATACCATATCTATTATGGACTCTTATGTTCATTCATACATAATAACGCTCTATTTGATGTGCAGACTGATGTCATTACCGCTTCTTTCCAAAATTTATCTAGAAGATATTTCTCAATGAGCATTGTTCTTCCCATATTGTTGATAATCTGATTTCTTCCCTAAACTACTACTCTCTACTGTGTAGTTCTTACTACTAAAACTTGAAGCCTTATCCCATATTTCTTGAGATAATCCTCCAATTGGTAATGTGTGAACTCTATTCCATTTTTCTATTATGATCTTCCTGATTATTCCACCCATCATCTTCGAAACTTCAATTCGATAAGTTTTTTATGCAACTCAACAACTCATATTTATGGGTGATGATTGAAACCCATTCCATTACACTAAAATCATCATCAAAGAGAACATAATATCTCCTCCCATCAATAGATCTTGGTGAAATTGGCCCGTACATATCAATATGCCCAAACTCAATCAATTTTTTAGACCTTTACTCTTTCCTGTTATATGTATTATTACTGATCTTTCCTTTCTAACAATAATCACATGTATGCATAAAATCATTTGATAATATGGGGAGGTCTCGAGAAGCATCATATTTTACAAGATCTTGTAGTGATATTTGGCTCAAGTGACCAAGATTTTTACACCGTAACTTATTTTCTTCTTCCTTAGACATAAAGCACATATCTACTTATCCCCCCACAAGGTAGAGATTCCATTTCATACACTTTCCCTACAAAACAAATGCACCATATTTTTCTTTGATGACACATAAATTCTTGGAAAAGAATATAGAAAGTCTTGAATCATATAATTGACTGACAATTAGTAAATTCTGAATTAGTCCTTCAACAACCAATAAAACTATACATCTCAAGTCTTCCCCCAAACTTTTCTTTTATTGGGCCAATTCTTTTTAATACTTCATCATTTCTAAGTCTTACGATAACTTCCTTATCATACCTGATTTCTATCACCAGATCCTTATTTCTAATAACATGTGAGGTGCATCCACTGTCAACGATCCATATTATAGTTTAATATGATACATTTACAGTAATATCTATAACCACTTCCTATTCATATATTTTCTTCATGATCCATTTTTTTGACTTTATAACTAATACAGATTGATAATCATGATATTTCTTGAAGTGTGATTGACCATATTCGTAATAGAGAACTGCAAATCAATATTTTATTTTCATCTCATTTGATGATACATTTAGCTACAACCTATGACTATATTCAGTCTACATCAGCACATTTCTATGCATTGTTGATGTGAAATACCTTTCTATGTGTCTGATTCATGCAGACACAAAATTGTGACTGTTAAATGATATCATGGAATATTGAGTTCAGTATGGATACCTATGTTGGTCTTATTCCCTTCTATGCATCTGGGTTATAGAACATACATTTTTTGAGTGTCTCATATTTCAACAACAATAGCATCTAATGCATAGTGGATTCTTGTGTGTCACTACTACACCACTAATTTTTCCTTTGGTTATCTGAATCATTTGATTCTATTTCATACCCAAATCAACCTTCAATATTGGATTGGGTTCTTGTGGTCTGACATCAACCATTACTAATTTTTATTTTTGATCAAGCATCATACCAACCTTATAATTTCGATTTGACTATTGCTTCTATTATGTAGGACTAATATTATCCAATTTTATATTTTCTATTGGTTTTATGATCTTATTTTCTGATGTTACACTGAGAGTCAACAATATTTCTCAATCCTTAATACTTTTTCATAGATTAATGAATTTATCTTTAAGTTCTTTGATATGTTTGATTTGATACTTTCCAATTTATGTCAAACTATTGATTTCTCTTTTGTTTTCTCCAATTTTGAGCTTATACTCAACAACCTTACCCGAGCACTCTGTCATTGAAGAATTTTTTTTCTATTTATTTAATCTGTTTAGACTAATATTCTTCCTTTTAATACACAAAAATTTTTTCCTCACAAACCACATGGTTGGATTTCTTTGTTTTGGGTCTCCAAACATCCATTTCTTCAATAGAGGCTTCTAATTCAACCTAATGGTAAAATATTATTTCAAATTATACTTCTTCATTGTATCTTTATTATCTTATAATGTAATTTCTAATAACTAACCCCATAACATATTATTCATGATCCTTATAGTCCTCCAATTTTTCTTCCTTAGATTCTTCGGAACTATTGTATTCTCTTGAAAGCAGATTCTTATTTTTAATGAAATATCTCTTAAAAATTTTATTTCATTTCACATAGGTTTAAGAATTCTTCATGGGAATTTCAACTTCATGATCTTAATCGTATTCAATCATCTTGGGGAACCTTGTTGAACAATTTACAACCTTTCCACATTGAAACATGAAAGTAGTAGTTTCCCTTTGAACATTTCTTTTTCGAATTCAAATATTTTAGGAAAGAGATTATATCACCACATATATATCTTCATTTTCTTGTCCATATTTAATGGTGAGATTCTTCATGGCCTTGAATTACACATCATTGGAATTCCCCTTTTACACAAAATAATTATCATCATTTCTCATTTCATATATGACAAGGGTACTATGCAAGTTATCCATTGTAAATATGTTTAGATCTTTATCTTTAAGTATAGAAAATTTTGAATTGCATCGAGGTTTAAGTTTTCTCAAGATACTATTAAAAATATTTAAATATTAGATAATTTATCTGAGAACATGAATTTATTCCATAATAAAATTCACCCTATAAAACAATGTATCAACAAAATCATTTGGGTGCATTCTGAGATCCTTATACTTGTTCCACAAAGCTTGTAGTTTCACTTATCTTATTTTTGAGTCACCCCAAAAAATATTCAATATTTTTTACCACATATAATGTGGTGACTTACATGAAAATACCTTCTTATATATTTCATTGGATAGGGATCCCCCTAATTTATTTATTCCATTATCATCAACATCCAATTCCCTTCATCCATCTTCTGCTAAAGCACCACAATCGATATTGGATTAAATTACATGCACTTCTGCTATAAAGATATCCATTCCTAATGATTGAATTTAGTGATCCATCCAATTCTCCTATAATTGAAAATCGTTCCCATTGAAGATCATAATCACTTTGTGATTGATAACCTCCATTTCATCTGTAGATAGAGAACAACTAACATGCAACCTTTCACTTTGATACCAATTGTTAAGCTCACTAGGTCAAATACCCTAAGAGGGGTGGTGGTGAATATGGGTATGAAAAATTAATACTAATTTCCCTTAGGATATTGTTTCATCATTAAAAAAACTCTTATATTCTTTTCCCATTATAAAGTATAAATATAAATGAAATTTTTCATGGGACACAATGATTTACTTGGTTCACCCTCACTGGGCTACATCCTAGGAGCATACAATGACGATGTTCCGATATACCAAATACAATATAGATCACTACAAAAATAGTATGTTATAGAAAGATAAATTCTATACCCATGATCACTTCCTTTATAATGTTTAGGGCCTGCTCACTACTTTACCAAGGGTCACTCCACGAGTCTCTTTCTCTGTCTCACTATCGGTAGAAAGAATCAACTTATTCCTCTTCCTTTTCTCACTACTCTTGGAAGGGATTCACCCATTATTTATGGACTTTTAGGTATATTTATATGCATGAATTCACACATCCTAAGTTATAGATATATTCTCTATTGAATTTACACTTTCATTAATATGATGAATACTACATTACCATAGATTTATTGGGTAATCGTTTTTAAAAAAAATTCATGATTCACACTTCCATTCTGAAGCCCCTCTTTCATGAAGCTCAAATATCCTTCACGAAGTGCATTCCTTTCATTAATATCACTTATAATTATAAAAGAACAAAAATTCCAGTCATTTTTTATAGTATTCATGAACTCCCTTTATTTTGTGATGCTCAAAACATTCATTTGGATGTCATGGACTTCCTAAAATTTCTCACTAGAAACTTCATAAAACACCTTCACAAATCTGGAGCCTTGATATTTTCATTATGTTTCAATGGATTTATAAATGGGGAAGAGACCTATTTATAGGAATTTACACCAATTAAATAATCTTTTATCCTTGTCATCACTATCTTGCAATGCTCCCTCATTTCTTCTGTGATGCTCTCTGTCTTGCGATACTCCAGGAAAATTCTCTATTCATGATACTCTTCATAATCATGGAGATCACTGGAAAAGACTTAATGTTGTTTGAGAACCACCCTTCATAAAAAATAGTATTTAAAAACACAATACTTTTCCATATTTTTATAAGGACTTCTAGGAAATCCAATTTTCATGATGCTAGCCCTCCTCCAAATTTTTGACCCCAAAAATTTGGCAAACACTAGGAAACAACATCTCCTTATGTAATCAATGTTTTGAACCTATTCCAGGGAACCCATTACTTTTTATTGGATCATTTTAAACACACTATGTTAACTATATCTATATACTCAACAATATACCATAGAAACCTTTTTTTTAAAAATAATCAACCCAAAAATTCTACAACATTACATTAAGGGACTTCTTCCCAACACAATCATTTATTCAATTTTCTTTATTATCACATTTACCTTTATATACTTGTATCCTATAGAATTTCATTTTCTTGTAAAACATTTTAAATATTATGGCTAGCTAGGCCATTTATTCATTACTATTAGTAGGTGATTCTTTATCACTTGAAATTTCATCTTGAACTTTCTTATTTGTTTTGAGGCAGTGGATTTGAAGGATAAAAAATTTATTTTTTGGTTTATCATCCTCTATAATAACTTTGAGTTCTTCCTCATACATCATTATTTTAATAATTATCTCCTTGAAAGGTAACTTGTTAATGTCACATGACTTTATGATTTATACTGAAATTCCTCTCCATCTTTGTGGTAGACACATCAACAGGTTCATCACTTGGTCTTTATCAAAAGAATGATTCCATAATGATCACATTGTATTCATGATCTCATTAAAATTAAGAAACATTTAAAAAATAGTCCCATTGGGTTTCATATTAAAATTATCATATTTAATAGTATAGGTAATTTTTTAAATTTATTTAACATTAGATATTCCTTTATGAGAAATAGATAAAGTGTCTGAAATTTCAAAACTAGTTTTACATGTAGATATTATATTGAATTTTTCATCACCCAGAGAAAATTACAGAGAATTAATAGTTTTAAAGTTATCATTATAAGACACCTTATTAGAATCACTCTAAGAAAATAGAGTAGTTTAAGGAAATTCATATTGATCTTATATTACTATTTAGATATCAAAACCTATTCTCTCTCGATGAATTATAATTTTATTTTTATAATGAGCATAATTATTTCCATTAAAATTAGTAGGTGAGTTGGTATTAGAACCCTCTTGTTTCTTATCGATAAAGAACAAAATTTAGATGTAACAAAAATTTTAGATCTTTAAAAGACAACTAAAATAACAGTTAAAAGATATTTGAAAACTTATTATACTAAATTTTGGTCAGAGTGAGTAACTCTTAAGGGGGGGTGAATTGAGTTCCCAAGGAAATTTATGTTAAAAACAAGTTCAATTTAAAATCCCCCAATTAAAATAAATTTTCCCAATGAATAAAAATAATTTTTTAATATATGTTTTATCTTTTAAATTATTTCTAAAATATTGATTAAGGCTTAGTGAAAAGAATATGAAAATTTACTTTAACTTTTCAAATAAATCTACTAAAATAAATCTTTATATGAACACTAGTTAAGAATAACTATCAAAGTACTAGTTTTATTTATATATGAAAACCAAACATATTTTAATTAGTTTAAGTATAGAAAACTAAACCCAATCAAAAAATGGAATAAACAAGGGGTTTGGTATTAAGATGATACATAATCCCCTCCACTTTCAAGTCACCCACTTATATGTAGGTTATATTACAATATTATTATCCACAACCTGGATTGTGTATACAAACAACATCTAAGCTATCCAGGCTCTAAGCCTCTTCCATAGTTATACGTGGGAGGATAAAACATTACATGACACACATGGAACTCTTCTACAAAAATTGTGGGTATATAGATAGAGAAAGATAGAAGAAAATATCTTGTATTATCCAGTTATAGCATAGAAGATAATGTGTGTTAATAAACTAAGAAAACATCACACTTATCAAATGTTAAAGAAAAAACATAGAGATAAAGTAATATGATATATAAATATTAGTGTTTCTTGATCCTTTGAGCTTAAAATTCTCTTGTGTCCTCAAATGTGTCTTGGTGAGGAGCACATACAATTTTTATGAAAGTTGTATCAAAACATGGTGTCACTGATTTCTATTTGTTCTTTCTATAATAAATTATCTTGATATTCAGTGAGTTCAGCTCTTTCACAGTTTATGGTTAGTAGTTATGAATCATGTAAGTTATCTTGTGATGATTCTTTGAGTATTTGGAAATTATCACTCACTTATTGATCAAGCATGCATGAGGAAGTGTTCTAAAAATATAAATCACTAAATAAACCTATTGAAGAATGATCATCTAGATATTATGGTTTCTTATACTGACTCTAATATTTAATTTAATGCATCCTTGAAATGGTCATGAAAATAATCAAAAAATAACCCCCAACATAAATTGATTAATATAGCTGTTGGGAGGATTTATTTTCAAATAGGCCGAACAATGATTAAATCTATTCTAGAGGTGACTCATTTTTGGTGGTGAATCAGGTCTAAGGGTGATTCATTTCTGGGGGTGAGTCATTTTAGTGGTGAATTATTTGAACTAATAGCGAGTCATGTCTCGTAGTGGCTCATTTGAACTAACAATGAGTCATATATGGCAGTGATTCAGTCTATTGGTGACTCATTTGAACAAACGTTGAGTCATTAATGGGGGTGGGTCATGTATAGTGGTGATTCATTTGAAAAAATAGTGAATCATGTCTGGTGGTGAGTCATGTCTGACAGTGAGTCAGTCTGGTGGTGGATTATTTGAAATATTATCAATTTTTTTATAAAATTTCTCTAGAAAATGAAATTCTATCATAAAATAATAATCTCATTAGAAACATAATAAACATGATTTGTTGTAATTTAAATTAGGAGGTACCAACAAGAATAAATAAATTAAAATATAAATTTTATTTTATTTTATTTATTTAATTTTACATAAAACTATAAAATTACTTTTTTTATATCTTGATGTAATGTCATTAGTGTCATCCACATTAACCAAGATATTATTATAGAGTGATAAGAGAGAGATTATTTAGGCATAGTAATTAGAATAAAACTCACGAATGATTCATTTACAATGATGATAATGAGTTTTCCTTCTTCATTAATCAGTATTGGATCTTCTTGGAGTGATTGAAGAACATAATATATTATTTATGGGATTTTATAAAACCTGTGTTCTCTATCAATTATTTATCTTATCTTAAAAAAGGGTAAGGGGTATTGTTTTATGTTTATGTTTCTTATTTTGTTGTCAATATGATTATATAATTGTTCCATTCAAAATAATTCAGAATAGAGGATCCAAAATCCATTTGATTTATAATTTTATTTGGAATTACATATATGATATTCAAAATTTTTCGAAAGATTAATTTAATTCCATTAATCCCTCATATCATTGATATTTTCAATTAATGGTGGAAAATTAAACATTTTGACCAATAATTAATTTTTTTCTTTTATGTTTAATGAATTCATTTTAGGTGTGTTCATAATAATCATTAGATTGGTTGGTGGATCAACCATACAGACATACCTATTTCAATATGAAATAAACCATTGGTTTTATGAATGATATTTCTAGTTTCCCCAGTGGATTATACCAAAATGGAGACATGATGAAAAATATTAAATTTGTAGGAGAATAGAGAGATGGTATTTTTGCATGTCCTTGTATAATGATAACATAGGAGGTAATGTGAATCTTTATTTATGATATATGATGAGAATAGATCAACATATATTGGGGTTTGATGATGTTAAATTTTATTTATAGATGTTATAGGAATAATTCATGTTAGAGTTGATGAATGAGGCACTATAAATAGAAGATGCATCATAATAGTATTATTTTGAGAAAATCATGGCTACAAAATATTTAGTTCAGAATAACATATTCAATTTATCTCACAGATGTATCTGAAAGTGTTACTAGAGATGTGAAATATTATACAACCATGTGATTGAGTCATAAGAAGTGTGACCCCAGCTCACCCAGTTCTGCATGTTTATAGGATTACATACCCAAGTACCCATGTGGCCTCACACACAATGTGTGTTAGGCCACAAAATATGCACCCTCAGTGGTACATAGATTGGATAGACTGATTACAAGACCAATACCCATACTGTAATGACATTCTATTTAGCCTTACTACACACCATGTACTTTTCTCTTAGGAATATTATTTCAGACATAATTTCATCCCACATTATTCCCATGTGGGGTTGATATCTCATGCATTAGGACATAGATCCTCCTAGGGAGTGGTATTTCACCCTAGCAAGCTTATGGTTTGGAACCTATACCTCTGAAATAATATATAGTTATGAATTTTACAAATATATATGTAATGAATTTTCTTTTTTTAGAGTAGAATTTCACCCATCCATATAACTTGTATGGGAGAAATATTCCCCACTACAACTTCTTTTTCACCCATATCCATCGAGTAGGGATCCTCAAACATAATCTGAGGGTATGACCATGAGTTTCTGAAGAATTATAGATTTGAATCTATGTATGTCAAGTATTTTGGATGGATGTGAGTTTGAGATTTTACTTTGTGATGTGTATCCATTATGATCAAATCTACGTGTCCACATTTCCTTTACTTTCTCGGTTATTAGTCCAAGTAGAAATTATATTCTGTGTTTTAATTATTAGTAATTATTATGTGTCCCCATGTGTATGTATGTAATCAGATATACATGGGATCATTCCTCAAGTGTTGGGTACAATTCAGATGATATTCTATATGATATATATCTTGGAGGACCTGGAATGGGTGTTGTTTAGTGACACATAATGGCTGTCATAGAAGGATTATGGTAAGATAATTGGTTTCACGATGACACTATTTTTCCTCTTATTATTAGGAATGACATTCTATTTTTCTATTTGGATTTTATTTTTTCAACTTTACATTATCACTGTGATGACATACTCATTGTGGGGATTCAAGAGTTTGTGAAAGAATTTATTATTCTAGTTTATTTGTCTCATTAATATATTATGTATGGATATGTGTGCATATGTTATTATATATAGTTTAATTAGTCTATAGAATCCCATATGTGTGTTATTCCAACTCAGTTCTATTCACTAGCCCCTAGATCGTTGGATTCATTCTTGTGGTGTATCTTATGACATGTTGTCAGCTCTGTTGAGGAACTAATAGTTTAGGATTGATATGCTTACTTTGGAATCAATGATTAATGAATAAAATGACGATTCCATAACCCACACATCACTGGTACCTTCTAGTCTAGTATTTTATAGAATTATTATCCCATGAGTCCCTTCTCCAATAGGCCCTGGGTAGAGGACTTTCACCTAGGGTGTAAAATCCTAAATTAGTAATAATTTACCTCAATTTATGCAATTTATTGAGATAAGTGATGAAAAAAACCAAAAACTCTATAATAAGAAATTCATAAAACCAAACCTTCCAAAAATTTTATGAAATATAATACACAAAATTATCTATGTAAATTTCAAAATTAAAGTTAATGTAGTGACTCCACAACAACTTCATTTTATAATCTTGTAACACCCAACTCATTCCCTAAAACAAAATTAGAGAAATGATAAATATTTTGTATATGTCGGGTGTGAATAAAACATATAATTAGTAGGATCTTACCAAATGTTTCCACTATAATTGTGAAAATGTCATACTTATGTACTAGTGAACAAATAGTAGAACCAACAAAAAAAATTATCAATAATCTAACCCAACCTCACCAAGGATCACTGACCAAATAAACCATCTAAAATAGGAAAATTATATCAAGAGAACATCAATAATATTAACATTAATCCACTCCCCCTATAAGTCACTACTCATGTACTCCAATATCAAAACATCATATGCTTCCATTACTTCAGGAAATATCAACACCATGTATTCCACCATATCCTATGTTGGTTGGGTCACAAAACTACCAACTCCATCCTCTTTAAAGGGCCAATATCTTACACTAGAATCAATGTCATCATTCACATCTTGCATACCACTAGTGAATCATCATTTGAAACACAAAACATATATATAAAACCTAACATTCCTTGTAGCTATTATCTTGAATTTGAAGGAGATAAACCTTGTGTCCTCCTCCTATCATGCATGACCTCTACTACATATCACACCCTTTCATCATCATGAATCTGCAAAAATGGTGCCTTCATTGATCAATAGTTTCCACCAACCGGTTACTACTGCCATGTACTAATAGTGAAAGAAGTATGGGGATGTGGGGATAATAATCCATCCATTCCTCATTATCCATATATTGGAAAAAACATCACCCAAAATATTTGGGTGCTGGTATGTAGTACTTGGTTATGGTACGGTGGGCATAATAATAACAAGAATATATAAGAATATATATGTATACACAGACATCACACAATACTAAAAAGAAGCTTTTGCATCAATAAATCATCATCTCAATCTTCTAATCAACACCATATGATCATTACTAGACTCCAACACTACAAAATATAACACCACCAAACCAAAAAGTCACAAAAAACCTAAAAATTATATTCCTTTAATTTTAGTTTCAATTTTTTTAAAAATTATTACATTATAATCTATTTTTAATTAATTAATACATTTAACCTGAAATTTATTAATTTCCATACATGATAGTTTCAATTTCATTATTAACAATTTC
The DNA here is from genome assembly GCA_963277665.1 of Viscum album. Classification (NCBI taxonomy): domain Eukaryota; kingdom Viridiplantae; phylum Streptophyta; class Magnoliopsida; order Santalales; family Viscaceae; genus Viscum; species Viscum album. Next base: position 2,107,181,574 of record OY728147.1, on the reverse strand, counting down.
ATATTCCAATACTAACAGGAAACTACCACAAAGACCCACAAAAATACAACCCATCTCACCACAACAACTGCACAATCATAGTAAAAAAAATAGTATCACCTAATATAAAATTCTATTTCATCTAAAATCTTCAATTTGTTTGAAGATAATTTAATAATATCACATCATCACTTTTATATTCAATTTCATGCACCATCCTTGTTCACACACAACCATTTTGTTATCTATATATATGTATTTATCCTTATAAGAGTAGTGGGATAAAACAAAAATAATAAAGGGTCCTTGATCTATTATAGGGGTTAAAAAATTAACAAAAGTCACAATATGAACAAGATAATATCTTACAACATCGAATATGAATCATCATCTATATGGAAAAAAATAAAACTGGTAAATCATGAAAACATAGTTGTTTATAATGGAAACACAAACTCACTATTTTATCCATGATGATTTATATGGGAACATCATTTAATTCTTGAATTATAAAGGAATGTGGTCACTTGTGTTTTTTTACTAGTGATTCTTTGGAATGATAATTTTTTATGATGATGGGAGGTTGGGATAATCACACCCTTTATGGGGGAATTATTTCCAACTGCAAGATAGCCTTATATATTTGATATATGTTTTCGTATCTTAACAAAGTCCAAGTTTTGGACTATTACCCATGTGCTAATATTTAAAACCATGCGTTTTGTGTGAACATTAATTATCATTAAAGGTTATTTGTATTTATATTATTAGTTATTTATTCTATAGATTAAATGAAAAATTAGAACTATGGAGTTTTTTACATCTAGGGAGATCATATGTGTACTGGGGTTCAGATTGGACTTATGAGAAGGATCCCTATATATCCTTGAGATGGGAATCAGAATCCACATAGGTTGGTACCACTTAATGAGACACTTCCAACATTTTAATGCCATGTTTAAATGACTAATACATGAAATTGAACATCATTTTTTAAGAACTATAAGGCAAAATTTTATTGAAATGGTTGGTGTGGGGATTATAAATGAGAAACAATGTTGGTTTGTCCTGTTTATGGGTAACAAAATAGGATAATATAGGGATAATTTATTTCTAAATACCAGATTCATCCACACCTCATCACTAGATATAGATGTTTCTCATTATAATATATTTTATAAGGGGGACCTATTCTCAACACATATGAGGTCTTAGGCTCATCACGAAATAGGAAACTAGCTTAGGTTAGGGCTTAAACCTATTAGGTAGCCCATATAAAGGAACCAGGAATAGTATATCACATAAAGGTATATTTAGGAATGAAATGAATAATTTAAAATCAAGGAGTATCAGCGAACCTAGATGAATATATCAACTCAGGGTATATAAAAAATCAATAAGAGTATATCAACTCAATGTTTAATGGGTCATTTTATTCTTATCATAAAGGATATGATGTATATTTAAAAGTGTTGTGATTGTAAATAAATGATGCTTCTTACATATACTTATTAACATGAATCAAATACCTTATAGTATGAGTGACAATGCATAATTCCATATGAGAGTACTGACCCATGCAGTTTAATTTCATTCAATATGGTTGTGTTCTAGGTTCTTTAATTAAATATAGCTTTAAATTTTTGGATATTCTTAAATTCAATATTAATTAATATAATGAGACAATCAACAAATATAATATACACACATGATTCTTACTCAGTGTGAGGAATAAGAGACAAAATATTATTTGTGTTTCATTAGATCACACCATAGTTGTTTGAAAGGGGTTTATGCATGAGATGCCCTTTTGCAATCTGAAAGAGATAAGTGACTCTAGTGAAAGCCTCAAGGAACGATGTTTACTTCTAGTATGTGGAATATATAAGTACTTTTGTGCTATAAAAGTGAAAAAATAGGAGATTATGTGGGGATCACACATAAGCTACTCTAAAGGGTTGGTTTGGGACATACATGTAGCCGGAGGCCGATATATGATAACGATGAGGAGTATATCGACTGAAGGTGATTGTGTACTGAATATGAATGTATACTATAATGAATTTAAAATCCTATTTAGTGACTCTAGTGATGGTATGATTGGGTTATACACTAGATAAGATGCCCATATATGGTGGAATGGAGAAATATAATGAATCAATGTGCATAAGGAGACAAGAAAGAGTATATCAACATAAGGTGAATAATGAAAACCAAGAGGAGTATATCCACTCAAGGTGAATAATGATAACTTTGAGGAGAGAATTGAGGTAAATATGAAACTGATAAGAGTATATCCACTCAAGGTGAGTGTGTGAGGCCTATGAATGAGTGATGCCTGGAAGATTTTAATCATGTTTAGTGACCTAAGTGAATGTAGTGAGAGATAGGGGACAATACATATAGATTCCATAATTTAATTAATCTAAAAAGAGTATCTAAAATAGTGCTGTCTATTTAAGGATAATTTTATAGGTTCTGTGGGGATGTGTGTGGAATGAATATTTTAATTTCAATATTACCCCACCCCCTTAAGTTTAATTTTACACTGAATAATTATCTTCATTAGATAATCTTTTCATCCAACCAATAGAAAAAAGAGCATGATAATCTCATGAATTCATAAACAAAAGAGTGAACAAGGATCCCCAAATAGTAAATGATTTTTCAAAACATGCTACAATAAAAATGGTAGAAATGATGATGATATCATCACCTAGATATCTTAATTTTAAAGGACTGACGAATGATACAACACTTTCACAGAATGAGTGAATATGAAAGTGTAAAAAAAATCCTTCCTCAAGTGAAACAAACTACTGTATAAAATAAATTGGGAACCAAGCCTTTGAGAAATCCTCAAATCATGATCGTGAAGGCTTCTGGTAAAATAAATATGACTCCATGGCTCATGTCTCGGGATTTGGGGTCATATGGACTCAAATAAAATAGGAATACTTGAGTGGGAGGAAATCTCATACAGTAAGATGCAAGATACATAACTTGGAATATCTCCGATGATTAACATGGTAATCCTTGCATTTCATGTATCATTATATCCAGTTTCATTTAAAAGCAGTAGAATGACCCATTTAAAAATGCAGAATTCAAGGATTTCAAAGCTATATTTATTCACCCACTTGATTGTTTTAAAAAAAATATTTGATCATTAAATTCCTTAGTTTATGCTAAAAATAATTTTTATATAATTTTATATAAATCTAGGAATTTAGAAAATTTTGAGTTTTTGCTAACTATTGAAGTTACCATGAGATGGGATTGACAACATGATGTCATATGACCACATGGAACAACCAAATAAATAAAAACATTGAATGAACAGCCTAACTAAGAAACCACATGACTCACCCAAGACACTTCATGATGGAAAAAAAGACCTCAAAACTAACCCAAGCAACTGCACACTAAGACTTCAATCGTATGATAAATCTATCCAATTTCCCAACCAAACCATGTGACTATAAGACCATCCCGAGTGATTGAAAAACCGAAATAAGAAACCACATAAGGGAAAAAAGAAACCAAATGAACAAGCTAATAAACCACATGACCCAACCATGTAACTATACGAGCAAACAAAGAGACCATACAACAAACCCAGGTGACCACATGAAGTATGAAGTGACCACACAATGGAACCAATTGCATTTATGAAGAATCATGTGACAATACATGTCACCATTACGACCTTAGAAGACTAAAATCGGTGTCTAAAACATGGTGTGCAATTTTTTTTATAAAAACAGGCTTACAAAAGAAGTAAATTTCACATATTGTCCCAATACAGAGGATCTTCTCAGTTTAGGTTCTTGGAAAATCAGATTCTATTGAAGTAATTCTTCTGAAAACATGGTAGGGTTAAGCTTTAGCTTGGTTTCATCACAAAGAGTATTTAAGGCTTGAGCACAACTACTAAAAACCTGTAAAACATAAATTTAAACATTGGGTGAGCATAAAAAGTTCCCAGTAAGGGGTTTTAAAACATTTGGAGAAAATTAAACTTTAAAACAACCACCTCGAAATCAAACATAAAACAATTCTTAAGAGAGAGATTTAACATTTTGAGGAATGCTGTCAATATTTTCTGAGGTTACTTGCATAATTTTTTTTCCAAAAGACCCTTTTCATAAAAGATAGGCGTTCTTTCTACAAAACATGAATCAGAGTGCACATGTGTATGTAAGAAATGAGATTTGCATAACTCATTACTTAGTCAATCCAACTCTGAAAGCTTTGTTAAGAGTATAAGCATTCATATCATGATTCATTAAATCATAAAAAGATATTCATATGAAATTAACATTAGATACTCTTCCCTTGTATAAGTTTCCATTTGCACACTTGATTATGTCTTATGATCATAAAAGATTCTTAATTAAGGATCCACAATCCCTTGGTTGATCATTTACTATTCCATAGTGAGGAAATGTATAATGTTGGAATTTTTGAAGTCCTTGCACCAAGACCATACGGGTAAAAACCCAACCTAATTGTGGTTAACTACCACACATGGTTGTGAACAAAGATAGCATCATGTCACACATCATTTCACTTAACTCATGAGACTTAATCACTTATCCAATGCATTGGAGCGCTGTATAATTCCGAGAACACCCATCACATCATTTCAAGTCCACTACATTCCTCATATGTCTTAGCATGGTCTCATATTCATAAGGTCTTATACTTATATTTTTATTCCATAATCCTCTTTACATACATGTTCATAACAGAAATGGTTTATGCTAAAAAGAAATAGGATTTTTGGCTTCATATTAAACAGTGACATGTATGAACCAAAACAACATACTCTTCCATGTGTAATAAGGACTAGTACACATAAAATAATGGGTTTTCACATGAAATAACAACTCTTTCATTAAAACCCTTAAGAGTGTGGCCTTTTCTAAACCATGTTGATATGTTTTGGCTTTGAAATACTCATTTTACCCATGAAATGTTAATTTTTATATAAAATATTAAAACATAAACTTAATGTAAAAAAGGCATTTCTTGTGAAACAATTGAAATACAAAGCATGGATTATTGCCTATAAAGTGTTTATGCATAAAATAAATATTTAAACACATGATCTCATACATGAATGTACATTTATACTTGAACATGAAACATAATCACACCAATTACATTGAGAAACTGATTTTGAAATGTATATGTATTCATGTAAATTTGATAATTACGAAAAAATGTTTATGTATACATAAAGTTTATATTTGGGATCTGCACAACCCAAAACAAGATTTAATATATACTTGGAACTGTTGTTATACTCATGACCATGGTTTAAAATTAATATGGATAGGTTTTGTGAAATCTCATTTTTAATTTATATAACCATACATACCTAAATTGTAATTAAGGGTATACTTAAAAAAAGGAACATGAAGAGATAGACCCCTTGCATGTGTTTTATGTTTTTCAAACCACACTTAAAAATGAAAGATCACCCTTAAAAGGCCATAACCCAAAATGGTTTTTTGTTTACATATTAATATACATACTTTTGTTTTGAAATTATAAAATGGTTTGAGATGAAACCAAATACATATACATATACCCATGAGGTAAAGAGATTAGATAAGAAGGGTTCACATATAAAAATCGAAGCATGATACCTCTTGAAAGTGTTGTGTACTCAAAACAAATTTAGAAAATTCATCGTGAGTTAAGATTTAGAAAAGAAATGAAATAGTATATATATATATATACATATAAACCCGTATATACATAAGTATAAAATAGTTTTAAAAAAGTGAAAAAATAATAATTTGATCCCTTACCTGACTTCAGGCATGCAAGAAGGAAGGGTCGGAACTGTTTTCACGTCAAGAGGAAGAAAACCAGTGATATCGGGTACATGAAAACAGGGTTTATATAGATGGTATTTCATATATTTCATATATATAATGTATCATAAATATAATCTAAACAAATACTTGAACAAAATAAAATAACCCAACATGTTTCTTAAGAGAGATCTCAAAGAAAACAAGGGTGATTATAATACATACATATATACAAAGCTTGTAAAATACTATATTGAAATAAAAGAAAGTAAAATAAAAATAAAAATAATAAAAAATAAAATAGATCAGGGGAAATCTTTCAGATATAAGTCAAGGTTGTGAGGCCTTAAAATAGTGGGGGAAACAAGATGGAGGAGAAGATAAAAAAAGAGAACAAAATACCAGTGGTTGGCCACTGGTTTGAGCGTGGCGGGGAAGACAACGCAGAAGAGAAAACCGGGGAAAAAATGGAGGGTTCAAATCACTTGGATCTTGATCGGATGGCTGGGAGGATTCCATGGGTTTTTAAAAAAAAGAACGGTCGAGATTGGATCTTGAATTTGATCGGACAGCTGAGGCAAGGCATGGGATTTAAAAACTGAGTGAACGGCTGCGATTAGACTTCATATAGATCGGACAGTCTATAATAAGTATTGTAGTGCTACAAGTTTGTGGGGGGAGGGATTAGAAGTGAGATTGGGATCAATGGACTGGATCGTACGTGACATGATTCAATGGCCCATATTGCGTTTTGCCCAAAAATTTTCTTCCCACATAGAAACAGGGAGACGCGCGGGGCTTCTTTATAAACTTGGGGCTCTGTTACACACTTCAGAAATCAAAACACACACAGAATGAGCGCCTTACACACAGGATCCTGCTTCCCCACACCCCCGCAGGCCTCATCCTACCTGAGCTCTGCCACGACTTCCTGTCCGAAGTGGTGTGTGCTCCTGCTCTCCCGTGCGCCCTTCGAGGTACCCATGCTCAGAAGGCCTTAGCTTGGGTTGAGGGCTAGGCTCATCCTTCCTGTGTGTGCCACCTCCCTTGGCCCATCTATAAGGGATGTCCAAATGGGTTATTTTTTTTATTAACCCACATTTTCAAAATGAACATCTAAAAAAATAGAATATCCTTACTTCCATAAAATTTTTTTATTTATATCTTTTAATAAACCAAACTATATAACTTTTAATGGATAAAATTAAAAATGTTTTTAAATTAAAAAACATTATACATACATTATTTGAATTAAAGTGGACAAATATACCAAAACATTACAATTTTCAAATGTCATATCTTCAAAATATAAGTTCAAATAAATATGTTCAACAATAGGATTTTAAAGCACTAAATTACTTAAAACATTTCAAGGTGATTTTACATATAAAACAATCATTAAAAATTAAGTTCAAAAGAAGGAAATATTTATAATTTGTCATGCAAGGGATCAATTTACAAAACCATAATGTCTAAGTATTTGGAAACAATAAGAAATGTTCTTGAATTAAGTTTTGAAATTATAAAATATAAATAAGAGTTAATGAATTTAACGTATATTTGAAATACTTCAAAATCTTTAATATTCATAGTCAATTAAACCACAATACCCGATGGCTATAATTATAGCCGTTGTAAACTCAACGGTTACTTAAATGGAAATGGTCAAATTTTAGGCCTTATAAAACACGATTAGGGTATTCCAACTCCAAATACTGAGAAATAGAAGATGGTGCTCTTCATCCCCCTGACGCTTAGTATGATTGCTACGATTTTGGTTATAGTGTTCTTGGTCGTGGAAGATCCGAAGGAAATCCAATTCTTCCTTGGCATGTTGGTGGTTATGTGGGGTCTACCAGTGATCGTGATTGGCCTTCTTGTAAGAATGTTTGGTTAGTTATGGTCCTTAGACCTAGTTTCCATGTAACCATTTCTAGTGTTTTGAATGAATAACAAGTTTTGTGTTTTATTTTGTAGGCATTGCTTATATAAAAAGGAAATTAAGCCAAGAGTAATAATTAAAACCATTATTACTATAGAAATTGTGTTCGGGGTGTTACATTATCTCCTCCTTTAAAGAATTGAACCCTCACAATTCTATTACACCCGTAAAAAAAACTAGATATACTTTATGCTTGAGGACCCCTCCTCAAGGTCCACCATTATAGGTAATCCACTGATATTTCCAGGTGGATTCCCATATTAGTTCCTAGTTCCTTGATCTCCTTTGCCCATATACACCTTGAGAAGCTAGGGTTAAACCTATGCATAAAGCATTCAGTCCTCCAAAGCGTGGCATGCGAGGTGTAGAGGTTTGAAATTTGGGAGTGAGCTACTTCTCTGTAAATATCTCAGACCACCTCTCATTTTAACACTTCAAATTCATGAATCATATCATAAATACTAAAACTCAGGACTTAGAATAGATAAGTTGCTTGGGTGTTGCCCTCCATGGTAGCTTCATGAAACTTCTCCAGGGCTAGGAGGTTCTCACACAAGGTGAAGTAAAGGAAGAGACCTTCATGGTACTATCCTCTCCATCTGTACTCTGCTAGTTGTGCAGTTGGTATGCGGAGATAACCATGACTATTTCCCTGGTAGGTCTGAAGGATGTTCGAGCTAAGGGATACTTTATAAAGATTTTTTCAAGACAAGAATAGTTTGACAAAAGGGTAGTAGTATTCTGAACATGTCTTGGTGATTATGGATTCTAGAAATTCAGTAGGAAGTGATAAAAGGTTGATCGATGAACTCATATTTTCCATCTGAAAAACAAGGGACATGTTTTACTTAGTAGAGCATAACTATATTACAATAAAGACATTACTTTTGTAGAAGCCTAATAAAATACCAACACATAAAACATAACATGATTCATTTAGTGAAGTTCATAAACTCGAGTTCTTACATAATTATCATGACATATTTTCACAGGTACTACCGGTGTTAGTGATTTCTTGGGTTCTTAAATAAATGAATTCCCAAGGCAATTCCAAACGTTTCAATATCTTGGGTCCAGATGCAACACAGACAACTGGGATCAAACCCATGTGGACATCTATGATTCAGGGTGAGGAAGGAATGACGGGTATGAAGTTGGGAAACATCAGCATGAAATGTATGCCGATAGTGTAAATGAGTAGGCTCGTCCTTGATAGCTTCAATGTCCATAACTTGAACATAGAGACCATAGGTCAAATTTTGAAAAAGGTATATTGCTCGGAGGTCACCCCCTTGTGCAGCCTCTTTGAAGTCCCCATGAGACAAAGAATTATCAGCTATGGTAAAAAAACTAAACAAACCCTTGAGGTATTTTCCTTGCAGTGGATAGAATAGAAATTCGGAATGCAGCATAAAAATATAGTCGAGGCCTACTCCTCAGTGAAGTTGAAGTACAAGAGGAGAATTGGACACACGATAGAGGTTTTTGCATGACAGACAAATATTTTCAAATGTCTCATAGGTTTCCACAAATTCCTTTCCCAATACAGTCTCTAATACTTCTGTTGGAAGAGACACAAGGTGTGATTCATCAGCCATCTGAAATATTGAGAAGTATTTTTTTAATATGATGAAATTAGGTAATTTATGGGTTCTCTAATTTTCTAGAGTTTTCCTAAACCAATCCTATGATACCAACTGTCACTACCCATACCCCAAAAGACTGAAATTGGTGCTTGAAATGTGGTGTGCAATTTTTTTTTATAAAAACAGGCTTATAAAAGAAGGAAATTACACATCTTGTCCCAATATAGAGGATTGTCTCGGTTTAGGTTCTTGGAAAATCAGATGCTACTGAAGTACTTCTTCTGAAAACATGGCAGGTTAAGCTCCAACTTGGTGTCATCACAAAGAGTATTTAATGCTGAATCACAACTACTACAAACCTATAAAACATAAATTTAAATGTAGGGTGAGCATAACAAATGCCCAGTAAGGGTTTTTAAAACATTTGTAGAAAATTCAACTTTAAAACAACCACCTCAAAAACAAACATAACACAATTCTTAAGAGAGTGATTTAACATTTTGAGGCATGCCATTAATATTTTATGAGGTTACTGGATGACATTTTTTCCCAAAAGATCATTTTTTTAAAATATAGTTGTGCTTTCTACAAAACATGAATCAGAGTGCGCATGTGTATGTAAGAAATGAGATGTGCATAATTCATAACGTCGTCAAGACAACTCCAAAATATTTATTTAGAGTATATTAATTCATATCATGATTCATTAAAGAATAAAAAGATATTCATATGAATTTAACATTAGATACTCTTCTCTTGTATAACTTGCCATTTGCACACTTGATTATGTATTATGATCATAAAATATTCTTAATTAATAATCCAAAATCCCTTGGTTGATCATTTACTATTCTATAGTGTGGAAATGTATAATGTTGGACTTTTTTAAGGCCTTATACCAAGACTGTATGGGTAAAAAACCCAAAATAATTGTGGTTAACTACCACACATAGTTGTTAACAAAGCTATCATCATGTTCACTCATCATTTCACTTAACTCATGAGACTTCATCACTTTAACCAATGCATTGGAGAACTTTATAATTCCGGGCACACCCATCACATCATTTCAAGTCCGCTACATTCCTCATATGTCTTAGCGTGGTCTCATATTCATAGGGTCTTATACTTACATTATTATTCCATAATCTTTTTTACATAAATTTTCATAACATAAAAGTTTTATGCCAAAAAGAAACAGGCTTGTTGGCTTCATATTAAACAGGGATGTGTATGAACCAAAATAGCATACTCTTGCATGTGTAGTAAGGACTACTACGCATAAAATAATGGGTTGGCAAATGAAATACCAACTAGTGAATTAAAACCCTTAAGAGTGTGGCATTTTTTAAACCATGTTGATATGTTTTGGCATTGAAATACTCATTTGACCCATGAAATGTTAATTTTTATATAAAATATTAAAACATAAACTTAATGGACCAATAGAATTTCTGGTGAAACAATTGAAATACAAATCATGGATTATTTCCTATAAATTGTTTATGCATAAAAGAAATATTTAAACATGTGAGCTCATGCATGAATGTAGCTTTATACTTGAACACGAAACATCATCACACCAATTACATTGAGAAACCGAATTCGAAATGTATATGTATTCATGTAAATTTGATAATTACGGAAAAATGTTTATGTATACATAAAGTGTATATTTGGGATCATCACAACCCAAAACAAGATTTAATATATACTTGAAACTGTTTCTATCCTCATAACCATGGTTTAAAATCAATAAGGATAGGTTTTGTGAAATCTCTATTGTAATTTATATAACCATACATATATGAATTATAATTAAGGGAATACTTAAAAAAAGAAATACGAGGAGCTAGACCACTTTCATGTGTTTTATATTTTTCAAACCACACATAAAAATGAAAGATCACCCTTCAAAGGTCATAACCTGAAATTGTTTGTTGTGTGTATATGAATATACATACTTTTTTTTAAATTCTAAAACGGGTTGAGATGAAACCAAATACATATACATATACCCGTGAGGTAAAGATATTAGATTAGAAGGGTTCAAATATAAAAATCTAAGCATGAGACATATTTCAAGTGTATTGTACTCAAAACACATTTAAAAAATTGCTTGTGAGTTAAGATTTAGAAAAGAAATGAAACAATATATATATATACATATAAACCTGTATATATGTAAGGATAAAAGATTTTTACAAAAGTGAAAACATTACAAGTTGATCCCTTACCTGACTTTGGGAGTGCAAGAAGGAAGGGAAGGTACTATTTTCACGTCAAGAGAAAGAAAACCAGTGATTTCGGGTGCAAGAAAACAGGGTTTATATAGACGATATTTCATATATTTCATAGAAATAAGATATCATAAATATAATCTAAACAAAGACTTGAACAAAATAAAATAATCCAACATGTTTCTTAAGAGTGATCTCAAATAAAACAAGGGTGATTATAATACATACATATATACAAATATTTTGAAAGACTATACTGAATCAAAAGAATGTAAACTCAAAAAAAATAGATCAGGGGAAATATTTCGGGTAGAAGTCAAGGTCGTGAGGCCTTAAAATTGCATGGGAAACAAGATAGATGAGAAGATAAAAAAAATATAAGAATAAAATACCAGTGGGAGGCTAATGGTTTGAGCATGATAGGGAAGACAATGCAGAAGAGAAAACTAGGGAAAAAATGGGGGGTTCAGATTGCTTGGATCTTGATCAGACGGCTGGGAGGATTCTGTGGGTTTTTTAAAAAAAGAATAGTCGATATTGGATCTTGAATCAAATTGGATGGCTTAGGAAAGGCGTGGGATTTAAAAATTGAGTGAATGGAGGCGATTAGACTTCATATAGATCGGACGGTCAATAGCTAGTACTGTAGCGCTTCGGGGTCGCGGGGGGGGGGGGGGATTAGAAGCAAGATCGGGATCAAAATCCTGGATCGCGTGTGACGGGATCCAACGACCCGTATCATGTTTCACCCAAAAATTTTCTTCCCACATCGAAACGGTGAGACACATGGGGCTTCTTTATAATCTTGAGGCTCCGCTACACACTTTAGAAATCACAACACCCACAGAATGGGGGCCTTACACATGGGCTCCTACTTCCCCGCACCCCCGCAGGCCTCGTCCTACCTGAGCTCTGCCATGGCTTCACGCCCGTGATGGCATGTGCTCCTGCTCTCCCATGCACCCTTCTGGGTACCCATTCTTGGCCGACCTTAGCTTGGGCTTAGGGCTAGGCTCAGCCACCCTGTGTGTGCCACCTCCCTTGGCCCAGCTATAAGGGCTAGCCAAATGGGTTTTTTTTTGTTTGCCCAAATTTTCAGAATGACCATCTATAAAAATAGAATATCCTTACTTCTATAAAATTTGTTTTATTTATATCTTTTCATAAACCAAACCATATAACTTTTAATTGATAAAGGTAAAAAAAAATTCAAAATCAAAAACATTATACATACTCTTCTTTGAATTAAAGTAGACAAATATACCAAAACTTTATGATTTTCAAATGTCATGTCTTCGAAAGATAAGTTCAATTAAATATGTTCAACAATATGATTTTCAAGCACTCAATTACTTAAAACATTTTAAGGTGATTTTAAATATAGAAAAATCATTACAAATTAATTTTAGAAGAAGGAAATATTTATAATTTTTCATATAGGTGATCAATTTACAAAACCATAATATCTATGTATTTGGAAACATTATGAAAAGTTCTTGAATTAAGTTTTGAAATTATAAAATATAAATAAGAGTTGATGAATTTAACGTATATTTGAAATACTTCAAAATTTTTAATATTCATAGTCAATTAAACCACAATACTCGATGGCTATAATTATAGCCATTGTAAACTCAACGGTTACTTAATTGGCAACGGTCAAATTTTAGGCTTTATAAAACACGATTAGGGTACTCCAACTCCAAACACTGAGACACATAATATGGTGATCTTCATACCCCTGACGCTTAGTATGATTGTTGCGGTTCTGGTTATAGTGTTCTTGGTCATGGCAGATCCGAAGAAAATCCACTTCTTCCTGGGCATGTTTGTTGTGATGTGGGGTCTACCAATGATCGTGATTGGCCTTCTTGTAGTAATTTTTGGTTAGTTATGGTCCTTAGACCTAGTTTACATGTAACCATTTCTAGTGTTCTTAATGAATAAAAAGTTTTGTGTTTTATTTTGCGGGCATTTCTTGTATAAAAACTAAATTAAGCCAAGAGTAATAATTAAAACCATTATTACTACAAAAATTAAGTTTGGGGTGTTACAATAAATTTAGTAATGCGATAATGGTAAAAAAATATAAATATAAAATAGAATTATACCCTGAACACCCTGTTAATTCCTCCAAGACTTGAGAGAAAATGGAAAGGTTCTACAAACCGAAGACATTATATCAAATACCTTTGAATCAATTTTCCTCCTTGAGAATCAAAATCAATCCAATAATAAAAATTTAAAGTGGGTTCAAAGAACTACCTATGATATTCACCTCATTAATCTCACTGTAATAAAAATATAGACTCAAAACTAGGAATATTTATCAAGAATTAAGAGATTCAATCTCAAGAAATAGAATAAAATCAACCACATTATCTAAATATAAAAGAAACTATAAAATCATCAAAATAACTCAAGTTCATGAGCACACATATGTATCTCCCAATACCAATATTTCTTCTTGAATCCCCCAAGCCTTTATATAATAAGAACCCAAGGGATAAATCACTATTGTGTATCCTTCTATCGATGGTCCTAGATCTCAACTTATCACTCCACAAACATTTTTTCACCCACAAAATCAAATTATCCCTATTTAATGGAATGTGAGTCATCAGGAAGACACAGATGGATCTAAGACACGTGAAAGACATTTTGGATCATGTTCTTCCATTTTAGGTGTACCAATAGATATGGAACTTCACTTACACAATCCAACACCTCCAAAGGCTTGATAAACTGGAGATAAAGCCTACTCCACTAGACACTACTTTTCTACTAGAAATGAGGGTAAACAATTAATAAATTGTGGTGTCCTCCCTTAAACTATAGGGGCCTTCACCTAAAATTATCATATTTTTTCAAATGGTCTTTATCCGCCTTCATTGAATCTCAAAACACCTAGATATTTTATTTTTTGATATTCATGACATTTTGACTAAGGAAAACTAACTCCCTAACATCAATCTGAAATAATAGTCAAAGACATGGTTACCTAAAAAACCAAAAGTAGAGCCTTTCAAATGGTTGATTTATAGATTTCATTTTAGAAAACTCAAAAAATGGTAGATGTTTCAACAAATATCCACCAATTTTCATTAATCATGACTACAATATATCATCAGTAAACTGGATGGTTCACTCTATCTTCCCATCAGTATGTGGATAGACATAATTTCTAAGGCATCACTAGGGGACTCGTGAATTCAAAAACCCCCTCTACATTCTCAGGGTAAATAAAGTATCCTAGTATGATACAATGGTTTTCAGTACCATATATAGTCTCAATAACTTATCCATGTACCACCTAATTAGTGAATCTATAATACTAAATTCACATATCACCCAAAAATAGGCTGAATTTATCAGATTGTTCACAACCATGAAAATAGGATTATGTTCTCCCCAGGCTCGGGTTAACTTGGAGAATAAACCCGTCAAATTTTACTCTAACTTCAACTTTGGTATTTATAGAGGCCCCAAAAAACATTTAGGAACCTGGTTCTGGAATTTCACCTCTAGTTAAATTAGACACCATGGCCCCAATTCAGCTACTAACTACTAAATTTTAGTCCACCAAAGCTACCTCATCATCTAATGATGTATCTTAGGAACTCTAAAATATATGGATAATGGTAATATTTAAAACCCATTAACAAATTACTCACACATAAATAACAAAATTAAAACCCCCCTTATAACAATATCCAATTATGACTATCATTAGATCATATCTATAGAGAATCACCATGGCTGATACAGAATCCTATCACCTCCACATATGTGTCTCCCCACCAAAACTCCTTCTCTTAATTCATAAAATATGATTCCATAGTCATTTAATAAATACAAAATATACCAATGATGATCTTTTCATCATGATGAATCACTTCATGCTCTTTAATCCCTTTCCAAGTGTCCCCAGATTCCCTAAGGAAATCCCCTCATGAATTTCTACTTAGTGAATTCAAAAAAATGCCCCTATTCCCTAGGTAATAGGTGATCTCAAAATAATATTCGTAGAGAATATTTATCCATATATTCTATCATAGATTCATCTATTGTAGGGTGAAAACATACCTCACACTATTGTGAACCTTGAAGACCAAAAAACACTCCCCAGTGGGGTAATATCGCTAAAAATACATTTCATACACCAATACAACCAAATATAGATCATGTGTGCTATATTTATAATCATGGAGTAAAAACATCCGAGTATCATAAGATTTCATAGACCCATACAACATGAAGACAAATCCCAATCCCAGATGGGATGAATCAAAGAAGACAAGAAACATGAACCCTTCCTCTAGAAATCAATGTACTAGTCTATTGAAAAACCTCTACATCATGTAATCAAATTTTTATTGAAACTAATAAATCATGGTGAATGTTAGATCCTACCTAGTAATGGTGGTTATCTTGACTATAATTCATGTGAAATCAAACATAAAACTCCAATAATATCCCTCAATACCAAGGATGTTACAAACTAATTTCAAATTCATAGTTACTTACCATGATAAAATACCATTATCTTTTATAGATCCTTGAACAAACCCCACTAGGAAACAACATTCCATTGGAATTGCATATCTCCCAACCAAAAAACATTATTGTACAAATTTCCATAGATTTGGTGGTGTTGAATAACCTACATAAAAAATCTATGATACTCGATATGATCCTCCAAAAATTTTATTTATATAAGGATTTCATCAATGAATAAAACTATGAACTATTATAGGAATTACTAAAATATAAATTTCTTAAGTCCCCTAAACATAATTGGTATTTTGATGACACCAAATACATGACCATAGACTCGAAGTTACTATACCTACTTATTAATGTAATCTCAATGATATCCTTATAATTTTCCTTTTTTTGATGATATAAAGAACATATATTAATCATTAAAAACCTATTATATCCCCTTAGTCGATCGGTCTTATTTTTTATCATATGAAGAGAGTAAACATTCTTGGTTGTTACCTAATTTCCAATTTGATAGCCAATGCATAACATCATAATACCATCTAAATTCTTGGTTAACAACATTAGATTACCCTAAGAATACATACTAGTCTGGATGAAACCCATCTATATTGAATCATCAACCTAGATATTCAACTCCCACAACTCAATGGGTTCCATCATTTAAAGATCCATCAAAATCGGGTCTGACATGATTCAAAATCTATCCTAAACTCGATTTTATGTCGAGTTAGTAGTGCCAAATATTCTTCTAGGAAAATATTTAAAAACTCCTCAATGATATTGAGGAAATCCAAAAACTTGGATTCAATTTATAGCTCCTCCAATTTAAGTAAAAGTGGATTCACTTTTCTTACATCTATTTGATATATTCTCTCACCAATGAATAAATCTCCCTTTCCATCCACTTTAGAAAACAAAAAACCCCTCTATAAATAATAAATGATTACAAACATAGAATTTATATAATCCCTAAAAAGAATGAAATTATTTGTTTTTATTTGTAATAATATGAAGTCCCCCACTGACTAATTCTACCTTATAATCAGTTCACCTCCCACACATCAAAAAGGCATGCGTGACCTCTAAGTATCTTTTATAACACTAATGTAAATAGATGAATCGATATTTCTAGTTCTAATTTGGAAACCTTTTTTGGTTAAATAAATGAGAGTGAGGCTCTAGAATACAACCAATAATAAACAAAGGTATAATAAAAACTAATAGTACTACAAACAACCTTAGATCCCTCTTCTGCTAGAAGCTTTATAGGATTCAAATCCCATTCCAAAATCCTCTACCTCACTTATAAAAACCACCATGGAAATGTTCCACTTGAATTCTATGATAACATGTACTATTGTAAGGTTAAAATCTATTATCTCTATCACTACTGAGCTATTGTGAAACTGTGGGTGGCCACTACTACTATTGTTGATGGAAAGAGGCATGACCCCCCAAACAAAAGCATTATCACTGACTGTTCAGGTTTTAATACTGAAGTTTTCCATGATTTGGGAGGAAAATTAATTCAAATCAAAATCCCTGATAGGTACTAGAGAACTAATATATATATTAATATGTGTCATACTGACTACTGTGTATGACACCCCACTAAATTGAACTTTAGTAACCATAAAATCTATGATCATATGACTTATGCTCTTCCAATTAACAGGCTATAAAGACCTCATTCTCTAGTTATCCCATGTAAATTAATCTACACAATAACTTTTAACTTATTCTGTACTGGTAGATACTTAGTAACCATAAATGGTGGGGGGATTTATATCTGATTTCTAGATGTAGTGGAACCTAAAGATTTTGTACTCTGGACTCCTTATCTAAAAATAGATAGAGAGAGAAAAATAATATTTGATTAAACATTATTCCATTCTCTTTCATGCTCAGGGAATTTATGATAGGAGAGAATCTCTTACCTCTTTACCTCTTTCATTTCCAATGAAAATAACTTGAAGAAAAAATACTTCTGAAATTCTGCCTAAACAATGTCCTCCACCTTACGCTCTAGAAGATAAAACATATACTACGACCATGATTCCACTCACATCTAACTACTTCATAAAATATCCAAGTACCATATTGGGATAAAATTAGACTAAATGATTTCTCCCACTCCTCCAGAAAACGTTTTTTCTCTAGATCAAAGATACTCTCCCTTTTATTTATAGACATTGATAACCGAAATCATGTAACCCCTTCCTTCAGATCACATCCTAATTTATTAGATCAATCCTACAAAAATTATTTTGTTAAGACTAGTGAACATCTAACTGATGAACTACACATGAACAAAGACAATGAGATATCTATTAACAACAAAAGGTTTGAAATCCTAATCATGGTATCATGTAATTTATTTTTATATAAAAAATTAATCTTAATTCCCAAAATACACCTTGTACAATCACATGAGAAAAAAATCATGATGCATTTACCTTTATTGAATTTCTACCCCATGATCAGCATTATGTCACCTTAGGTTTTCAATAAGCTTATATTCCTTGTATTGGATCATAGTGGGACCTAAAATACCATTTCCAAGAATGTATCCCATACTACATCACACACTAGGTTTGACAATAACTATTACACTACCATTGAAATGAAAACCTCACTGATATATAAATCATAACTCAATCCTATATCTCAAGAAAAACTTTGATTAACAATATATCACTACCCCCTACTAGTACCCCACCTAGGATGGTAGAGAAGAGAAGAAGTGACCCCCAGGTTCCATCATCAGTTTTCCTCAAGTTATCGATTACCACAGAGTGTGTCAATCACTCCAATGGGATTAATTTCCATTAATTTATAAAAAAATATAGATAAAATATGAAAACCACAAAAAAATCCATTAATTGAATAAAATTAAATAAACCATCCCACATGTGCCTGGAATACAATATAAATGATGTCTCTAAGTAAATAACAAAAAGAAATCTATGACCATGACTCAATGACAACTCCAATATTAATAATGTTAATGACTATATTGGGCCTCATAACCCTCTTGGAAACATGAAGAACAATATATATGTCTAAATATCATGATCATAATGTTTATACTCAACAGGATAATATACATGGTTTTCCAATAAACTATGAATAGATAATACTAATGAAACACTGAACAAAATAACCAATAGAACCTAAACATGTAATCTACCTATCCCAACCTCACCATGGACCACTCTCTAAAAATTTGATCAAATGTAGTAAAATAATATCATGAGAACATCAAAAAAGGTTCCCTAGATTGACTTCCGCTAATGAGTTATCACTATCATACCCCAACTTCAATCTTCATGTGATGTCATTCCTTCATTTAAAAACCATCAGAATATATCTTCTAACCTATAGTATAAGTTGGATCATAAACCCACCTACCCCACACTTTTATAGGGCCCAACATATTATATTTTCATCAATATCATTATTCACATCTCCCAAAAAATCTTCATATCATCATCCTCATCATCAAAAATCCATCTAAAACCTTATATCCAAGGAAATAGGGTTTCATGAATGTGAAGGGGGGAAAATTATACCCTCATCCTACCATGCATAACCCCCAATACATATCATATCCTCTCATCATTAAGAATCCCCACCAACTATACCTCCATCAGTCAGTACTACCACCAATTGGGTATAACCACTATGTACTACTAATAATAGTTGATCGAGGAATAGGGGTAATCATCCATTTGTTACTTACTATCAATGAATTTGGGAAAACACCAACTAAAAAATTTGGGTTCCTGGATATAGTACTTGATGTTGGTGGGGTTCCAAAAAATATCCATGAAAATATAAGTATATATATGTACATATATAATTACATCCCAAAAAACCTATCTAAGGGTTTTCCATCAATACTAAATGATATAAATTATATCATCAAAAATATACTATAATTACCACATGATTTTATAGCTAATTATAACTACACCATAGAAAAATCCCACACATAACCCATTTATTTCTCCCCTATAATTTAATATTTGACCATTTTTTCAAATATTATATTTACTTCCATCATTCCTTAATTAGTTCATATAACCTAATATTTATTAATTTCCATCCATTCCCTTTTCAATTTCATTTTTAACACTCTCATATTCCAATAATTACTTACGAATACCCCAAGGTACTACACAATAACCCAGCCAACTCACCAAAAAAAATCAACAAAAAACAAACATGACAGTATCATGAAACATCAGAATCCAATTCATAAAAAATAAATAATTATTTGAAATCATCTTTCACGATATTAAATCATCACTTCCACATGTATTTTCACACAACATATAAGATCTACCTAAAACTTTTTATTATCTATATATAAGTATTTATCCTTCCGAGTGTTGTTCATTCAAAAAATGAAAGGGGTAATTAATCTTCAAAATATGTTATCTATTTCAAAAATATTCAAAAAATTAAATTGACCAAAACTTACAGTCTTAAACATGTATCATCACTTATAAATAATGGTAAAACTGGTAAAAAATGTAAATGAAACCCATCACCTACAATTTAATTTACCACTGATTCATTAACATAATTAATTCATCCTTCCATCCACCCAAAGGAATGTAATATCATGTTAATATCAAGGATAAAAATAATAAATAGAGAAAAATTATTCTATACCAATAAATGAAGTTCCAAAAAATGATGTGTTAAAAAAATAGAGAAGAAAATTTATGTCACCACTTCGATATGTAAAACGTATGAGCTTGAAGATATTACAAATACTTGAATTGAAGGAAGGAATATGAATGTGTAATAAACTCCTACCTCAAATGGGAAACATTTCTATTGAAAAAATAAGGCAAATAATCTATTCAATAAGCTTGGAATCAAGATAAGGAATGGTTCAGGTCAAAGGTTGTCAACTCCGTGTTTTATGAATTAGGATTAAGGATAGTCTGAACTAAAAGAAAATAAAAATACTTGAATAGGAGGAAATATCATATATTATGATTCTAGATGCATTACATAGAATATCTCTAAATATAAACATGGTCAACTATATTTTTAATTTATTTTAATTTATGTTTCTTTTTAATCATTTAGAATGACACATTTAATACCACATGTGTCAAATAATTGAAAGATACATTAAAAACCACATATAAAAATTTGATAACATTTATTTATTCTTTAAATTCATTATTTTTATTTTAAAAATAAATTTGACCACATTTTGGAGTAATCTATGTATATTGAAAATGTTGAGACTTTGAATACTATTGAAGCTTTTACATAAAGTCAAGAGACGACATGGAATGACCAGATGATTAAATGATTAGACTATATGAACCAAAAAATTTACCACAAAAAATCCATTTGACTACATTAAGTAACAATAATTAACATAACAAAACCATGAGACCAAAAAAAAGAACATGTGGCCATATGAATTAGAATGCATAACACATGACCAAACTATGTGACCATATGACCAACCCATGAAACTACTATACCAACCCAAAAAACATCATGATTAAAAAAAGGGAACAAATGAATGAGCTATGTCATAATATGACAAACCAAGTGACTACACTACCATACCATGATACTTCATTAAGAAACAAGTGACTATAAAAATGGAACAACCCACCACATAATGAAACAAGAGACCACACTATTTGTCAATAGAAAAATAGAACAGATGAAGAAATTTAAAATGGAATGAATCCATGAAAACCCATTTGAGGCCTCTAAAACATGGGAAATAGAAATGAAAGGTCTTAGTGTAGAATCGAAATGTATATGTAAGTTTCTCAATTACAATAGGGGTGAATTATAGGTTTAAAAACATTAATTTTTTCCTTTCTATGTTTAACAAATTTAAACAAGATGATTTCACAAGCCCTCTTTAGTTCTTAATAAAGAAACTAACGTTATTATGATCCAATAATATGGATATGATAAAGAAACTTAAGACAAGTTTACTTAAGAAAAGATTCAACCTTAAAGGAAATAGAATATAATATATTAGATTCTGTACAAGTATAAGAAAGTGTAATAAAGTTACATTTTCAAACTTTAATGAAAAGAAATAGAAATAAAACTTGTAACAACAACAAGTAAAAAAGTATAACAATTATTTTAACCCAAAGAGAAGGGTATCCAATAAAATTGGATAAAGGTACATTGATTTATACTTTCATTAATGTCTGTCTTACCCACACCAGGGTAAGACCTCGATATAAATATTGATATCTGTCTAGTTATCCCTGTAATCCCTAAATTATTAAGGTAATTATCACCTCTATCATAATATCCACAATATCCCTTGATTGATAAAAGCAACAATCAGATTCACACTAGGAAGGTTGAACAAGATGCTATTATCTTGAACAAGTTGTTCACAGTAATCGCACAAGGAAGATTTGAGTAGATCTCTTGTAGAGTATCATTTAATTTCAGAGATCAACAAAAAAAACATTAGCACTAAGCTCATTAAAATGGTGAGGTATTTATAGGAAAAATCTCCAATAATCGAGTTCTCCTCTAATGGTCACATTTTTCCTTGAATTTTGGAGGGAACTATATATGTTGAACTTAGGGAATAGTTAAGTTTAAACAGATTTGACGATAACATTTTACATAACTAACTATGAGAAACATTAAGATGTTTAAGAAATTGGAGTCTAATTTCTGAGAGAACCAGAGTCTAATTTCTAGGATAATTATTGTCTAATTTATAAGAGAATTGGAGTGTGATTTCTCAGAGAATCAGAGTCTGATTTCTGGGAGAATCAGAGTCTGATTTATAAGAGAATTGGAGTCTTATTTCCAAGAGAATCAGAGTGTGATTTATGGTGAAAATTGATTCTCATTTCTAGATAAATCAGATTCTGAATTCTAAAGAAATAAGATTCTAAATTATAGAGAAATTGGATTTTGAATTCTAGAGAAATAAGATTCTCCATTCTAGAGAAAATGTATTCTGAATTTCATAGAAATCAGATTCTAAATTTAAGAGAAATATGATTCTCAATTCCATAGAAATTGGATTCTAAGGAAATATATGGTTTTGATTAAGATAAGTATATGATTTTTTAACTTAATAAAAATATTGTTAGGTTTATTTAGGAAAAAATTAGGTAAGACATTAAAGATCATAGGTAAAGTCAAAAAAATCTTAGATAAAGAAAATTTCCCTTAAGAGAATGTTTCTTAGAGAAATTGAGAATTCCTAAAGAAAATTTCTTTGTGATTTACAAAACATAAAGAAATGGAAAAGTCTTAAGAAAAATTATTGACATAATAATATCCCCATTTTTGGAAAACACAAACAAATTTTCATGAAATAATATAATAATCTAAGGTTTTCAATTTTATCTTTAAAATAAATACTTATCTCCCTTTTTTATGTCTCATAATGCATATGAGTAACTCCCACTTAGGTTATGAAATCCCTAAGGATTGTATTCTTGTGTTTCTTAGAGAAATAACTCCACCTTATTTAATAATTTCTTCTTTAAGTAACTCCCCCCTTAAGTTGGAATTCTATTCCTTTAACTTAATATTCTTTTTGAACATTATTTTCTTCCCCTTTGTGATTTTCAAAAAGTAATGTATGGAAAGAAAGAAAAATTGTACATGAAAGGTTCAGAAACATATAAGATGAAATAACGAAACGATAAAAAATATCATTAAGATAAAAAAAATTCACAAAGAAAATTATGAAAAAGGATCAGATTCGAAAAGAAAATTATTAATCCTTTTTTTCTCCTCTAGAATTAAGTTTTTCAATGTGTCCTTCAACATATTCAAATCATTGTGATAATCTTCAATCTTCTTGATAAACTCTTATTAATCATTATTTTTTATTTTGAGATCTTTTATTATTTCTTCCAATTACTTGACTATTACATCTTATAAATTATTAATTATTTCTAGTCTTTGAGTATTTTAGCCATATATTCCTTAATTTACCTCTCTTGGATTAAGAGAATCAGAATTTAGTTTTCCATTCAAATCATTTTCTTCTTGTTAGTGGCTAGCTTTCTCTACATTCAATTTCCCTGAAAGACTTGTTGATATTCTATTGATCTTGTCATTAGATTTATCAAAATCATCAATTACTATGTCAGTGAAATAATAAAAAAAATTAGATCATATATGAATGACTTTGACCGCTTGGTGATTTCTTTGTAAGATCTTATATAAGCATCATAACCGATATGAAAAGTCTTTAACTCAGATTCAAGTTTGATGAACTGTTCTATAAGAATGTTTGTTAAATATGTCTTCTACTTAAATATTTCATAAATAAGTTGAAATATATAATAAATTCTTGTAGAAAAGGGATGGAGTTCAAAAGCTTCTTTAAGGAATGAACAAAATAATCATGTCCTAATGAAAAGGAATATTATGAAATAGATTCTTTTTTTGGTGAGGCAACTTCATTTTTCTCATTTAATTTTTTCTTATATGTACCAACAACA
The DNA here is from genome assembly GCA_963277665.1 of Viscum album. Taxonomy (NCBI): domain Eukaryota; kingdom Viridiplantae; phylum Streptophyta; class Magnoliopsida; order Santalales; family Viscaceae; genus Viscum; species Viscum album. The sequence continues at coordinate 2,107,156,998 of OY728147.1, read as the reverse complement.
TCCTTCTTTATTTTTTCTATAACATCTTTATTTGGTGTGTCAAAAATAAATTCCTTTACTTTATATTTATTATAGATTTTATTCTCAATATTATGAGTCTCATGCTCTCTATAATAAACTGGGATTATTCTATCATTATCATAATGAAATTATGTATAAACCCATTTATAAAAAAAATTATTATCTTTATCATAAACATGTTAAAAAATATTACCATTAATACTTTCATCATCTAAAGGGACTTTATTGACCTCATCCTCAAAAACATAATCCTTCTGAATAGATTTTCTTTTTGAAATAATCCTTGTGGAGGAAACTTGGGAAGTTCTTATTGGTATCTTGTCAGAAGGGGTCTCATTATCTTAATATTATTATACCCTTTTTATCACATCTTTAATTTCCTCATCCTCTTATTATTATTCTTTATGTATATTTTTTTAAATATTGGTTTTGGAACTAAAATATCTGTTTTTCTCTTATCTGGTACGCGATTCTCAGTTTCCACTGGTTCTGGAGGAGTCTTGGGTTCTTGAAGGAATGATTCTAGTACCTGAACTAGTTCATATTACTTATCATAATATCTTATAAAATCTTGAATAAGTTTATCTTCTTAAATTTTATTCTTTTACTTTTTTTCATCAGCTTTCTTATCTAGCCCTTTATCTTCATGATTTTTTAAGGCCTTAGCCTCCGCCGAATATATCTCGAAAAAAGAATCACCTTATTTTTTATTCTTTTTAGCTCTCTATATTTGTCTTAAAGATTATCATAAAAGGTATATTTTTTCTTGGAATTGGGTGGAGTAGATACTGGTTCAATGGATATTTCTTATTCATTTGGTTCCAACTATTTAGATTTTATTTTATTAGGAGTTGGCTTGGAACATTCTCTAATTTATCCTTTCTTACTTGTTGCTTGGTCATCCTTAACTAGAAAATAAAATAAATCTAATGGCTTGTAACTGAATATTATTTTCATCCTTCTAAAGGTATCATCACTTAACCACATGATCTTTAAGGTTTTTCCGTTTGACTTGGATGGAATTTTGAAGGATTTTAGGCATAAGACAATGATCTTAGATAGGATTTCATCGTACATCAAGATTTGATATTTGATGGTTCCATTATTAATGTTGCTAATGGTAAAACTATTTTACTCTATAAGGTTTATATTTCTTACATTCACCATAAATTTCATCATAAATATACCAAATATTTTTAAAGTTTTCTTATCTTTCTTATTTGGAATAAATAAAATTCATTCAAAGGGAAACTAGTCTTTGGTTTATTGAAAGATGTTCTATCTTGGGAGTCTTCCTTACCTTAATCCCAAGGAACTAAATAGCCTTAAATTTCTAAAAAGAACCTTCCTTATCAGGATATTCTTGAGATAAAAATATTCCCTCTCGTTCATAGGGTATATCCAAAATACTTATAGCCCTCTTGTAAGACAAATAATAAGTTTTTCCATAAATGTTAGAAGAAAACATTTATTTTACACCTTGTTCATAAAACTAAATAATATCATAAAATTATATAACTAAATCATAAAACACCAAATCTTTATTCTTTTTCATGGATACACAAAGTCTTTCCCTACTATTCATCTTCATGACTTTTGAAATCAAGGAGTTATACTTGGAAACGAATTCCAGGTCCACTAACATTTCCCTAAATATTATTCAATCTTTGAGTTCCTTGTTGGATGCCATTGGAGTATATGAGGAGATCTCAAGTGAAGTTTGCAGTTTAAGGAAAAGGGAAAAACTAAATGGCACGCTTGAAGGGTGGAAGATCTTTGGCGCAAAAAAAATGAGAAAACTAATGTGGGATGCGAATAGAGGGTTAATTTATATATGATTCATAGTGACCATTCATCTTCTTGGTTCTTTCCAATGGTTTATATTTACTTGATATGGTCTGAAGGCTGATATCAATGCTGGATAAGGATTTATAGGTTCCGATATTTTGAGGTTTTAAGAAAAAAAACTGATTTATGGAAAGTGAATCTGATAATGTTTTCTTAAAATAATGTTGAAATGGCCAAAAAAAATGAAATTATGTTGATATAAGTAAGGAAATGTACCTTCCATATTTCTCAGAAATATATTTCATTATTGATAAGGTTCCTCGTATAAAAAATTGGTTCCAAAAAGTATTACTAGAGAAAGAAAAAATTTTAGACTCCGAAAGATTTAGGTTACAAAAAAATTGTCTTCCGGAAGAAAAAAATTTGTAAGGAAACATAAAAGAATAAATATATATACTCCCCCCATGAAAAGGAGTATTTTATTATTAGGGGATATGTTTTAACTAAAAATTAATATGGATTATTAACTTATAGTTATCATTTCTAACTTTTTTTAATGTTTTCACATCTATCAGAGGGTAAAGGTTTTGAAAATATGTCTCCAATTTGATCTGGTGTTTCGATAAATTAATGTATGATATCTCCTTGAAGTGTGTGATCCCTAAGATAGTGATGCATTATGTCTATGTTCTTTGTACGAGAGTTATGTGAAAGGTTTTTTTCTTAGGGAAATGGAACTAGTATTATCACACATTATTTGTGTTTTCGTAAAGCTCGTTCCATATTCTGTGAGTGTGTGTTACATACACAACACTTGAGCAAAACAACTTCTAGTTGCTACATATTCAGCTTCAGTAGTGGAAAGTGCTACTGATTATTGTTTCTTGAATGAAAAAAACTAATAAATATCTTAAGAAATGAAAAGTTAGAGATGTACTTTTTATATCCATTATACATCCACCAAAGTCATCATCCAAAAATATTTTTTTAAAAAAATCATTTCCATAATAATAGAAAAGTACAAAATCTATGGTTCCCTTTAAATTGAGGAAAATTAATTTTACTAACTATTAAATGGGATTATTATATATTATATTTATATCTTTCACATAAGAATACTAAAAACATTATTTCTGGATGACTAGATATTAAGTATAATAGAATTCTTATGATACATCTAAAAGATGTTTAATATACTGGTTTTGTAGCTTCTTCAAAATCAAGAGTGTTTGATGTACCGATTATAGTAATTATACTTTTCGTGTTGTCATATCCATACGTCATAAGAATATCTTTAATATACTTATCTTTAGATATAAATGTTCCTTCTATTTTTTTTAGAAATTTGAAAGCTAATAAAGAAATTTAACTCACCCACCATACTGATTTGAAACTCAAATTTCATAAGATTCACAAATGAATCAGTTAAGGATTGATGAGTTGATCCGAATATAATGTCATAAACAAAAATTTTAATAATTAAAACAGTTTTCTTATGATTCATTATAAAAGTATTGGATCAGCAGTTCCCTTAACATAATTGTTTTGTAACAAAAATAATGTAACTCTGTCATACTAGGCTCTAGGGGATTATTTATGTCCATATAGAGATTTGGTATGTTTGTAACCATGTTCAGGATGTTTTGTGTCTTCAAAACTAGGAGGTTGTTCAACATAAATTTCCTGGTGAACATATTCAATAAGTAAATCATACGTCACATCTATTTGAAAAAACTTTAAATTGAAAAATGATACAAAGGCTATGAGAATACTAATAGATTCAAGTCTAGCTACTGAAACAAATTTTTCTTCATAGTCTTTTACTTATTTTAGATTAAAGACTTCAATAACTAATCTTGTCTTATTTCTTATAATGATTCTATTTTCATCACATTTATTTCTGAAGTCCTTTTTAATCCAATTACAAAAGTTTCTTTAGGTCTTTTAACCAAGGTCCAGACTTTATTCAATTTGAATTTTTTTAGTTCTTCTTGCATTGCTTTAATCCAATCATCATCACCCAAAGCTTCTTCATTACTTTTAGGTTATAATTCAGAAAGAAATTATAGACCCTCTACTTTATTCCTTAGGTATCTTCTAGTTATTATAGGTTTATTTACATACCAATGATACTAACACTGGTATGATTCTTAAGAGACAAAAAATTTGGGTTTTGTAAAACCTATTCCTCAACATAATGTAAGAATATTCTGGGGTAAATACTTTTGGAATATTTTTTGATTATTTTACTAAATAGAAGAATCCTTCATCAAAGGATGATAATCAGTTTTTGAAAGCACATCCAAAGACGTCGGTTGGGGTTGTTTAAAAAAGGACCAATTTCATAAAATTTAATATATATTATTTCTTTAACAGTACATGATTTTTTAAAAAACTATATAAGCCTTATAAGTAGTGTAATATCCAAATAAAATTACTTCATCAGATTTGGATGTGAATTTATGTATTTTGTCTTTAGTATTCAATATGAATACTTTTCATCCAAATACTTTAAAGTAAAAATATTTAGGTTTTTGACCAGTCCATTACTCATAAGTTGGTTTATTAAGAAAAATTCTGATTAAAACTCAATTTATAGTATTACAAGTAGTAATAATAGCTTCATCCCAAAAGTGTTTTGAAATAGAGTATTCAATCAACATGATTCTTCTTATTTCTTGAAGAATAAAGTTTCTTCATTCAACAACACCATTTTGGTGAGGAGTTCTTGGAGCTGAGAAGTTATAAGTAATTCATTTCCTACTAAAAAAGGTTTTAAAATCTTAATTTTCAGTTTCTCCCTCATGATAACTCTGAATATTTATAAATGGAAGGTTTTTCTCATTTTTAACTTTGGCTGAAAAAGATTTAAAATAAAAAGGTGTTCTAATTTCTTTGTTAGAAAATAGACACATGTAAATCTGGTGTAATCATCAACTAAAACAAATACATTTTATTTTCTTCAAATACATCCAATTTTTGTTGGACCGAAAATATCCATATTCTCTAGCGATATTTCATCAAAAGGTAAGACTTCACTTATTTATTTAATGAATGACTTATGTTGCTTGCCACATTGATAAGCATCATGGACTTTTGAAGAATCAAATCTAAGATATGGTAGATCCTTAACAAGTATTTTCTTTAGGATTTTGTATAAGTTTCTAATATTGTAATGTCATAGTATTCTATTCTATAACCAAGATTTATCTTCTATTACACTAAGTCAAGTTATGTCTTGGGACTTAAGGTCTTCTGAGTTAAGTGTATAAACATTCTTATGCCTATGAGAAGAGATAATAAACTCTTCCTTGGTATTTTGTACTAGGCATTTATCATTCCTAAAATTCACTAGGTAACCTTCATCACATAATTATTCAATGATTATAAGTTTGTTCTTAAGAAATTTAACAAACAAAAAATTTTAAATTAGAGCTTTTACAAAAATAACAATATTACCTATACTAATAATTTCTTCTTTGGTGTTGTATCTGAAAGTGACTTTTTCACCTTTCATATTCAAAATCTTTTCAAAGAATTTTTTGTTTCCAGTCATGTTCCTGGAACATCCACTATCCATGTACCATGTATTGTTGTTCAAACTTCCATTATTTTCTTAAAAATAAAATAGTTAGACTTTCAGAATCCAAACTTGTTTGGATATGGAATTATTAGAAATTAAAATCTTAGGTATCCATATTTTCTTAGAAAAATGGGATTTATGAAAACCTAATGATTGGGTTTTATTCAAAGAAAATTTCTCCCAATGTATACTACATTGACACTTATTTCATAAAGGATCACTTTGTGGTACAAAATAGTTATGACTAAAAACTAGTTTTGGGTGATAATAACCAAACCCAGAACTATTACTTAGAGGAATAAGTATTGAATAAATTTTATCAAAACTGTCGTTTCCATGAGTAAATATTGACAAAAGTTTCTTTAAGGAAAATATTTCAGATTTTAGTCTTATGACTAAATTATTATCCTCATAGTCAATAGTCTTATGATTTTTATTAGTCTCTAAAATATTTTTCTTAGAAATAACATTTTCAAGATCCTTATAAATTTTATCCATCTCAAAATTAACTTCCTCAATGTTTTTTGAAATAGAAACAATTTTAAAATATTTTTCATCAAGATCTTTATAAAGATATAATAATTCGTTTTTTAAAATATTTATTCTAGAATTTTATTTATCAAGTTTCTTTTTTATCTTATTGTTTTCATTTTCAAGGAAGTTGGAAAACCTAGATACTTCATCAAAACAAGGTAAATAATTATCTTATCCTGAGGAAAATTATTCATCTAAGGATTAATAATACTTTTCATCAAGGGAATTAGCATTCATAGAAATATTGGTTAAGGATTCATCAGTGTGTACCTTAGCCATACGTCATTGATTTTCATTAGGAATTATGGCTATAAGACCAATAATCTTCTATCCAGAAGATTTAATAATCGAATATTTATTAGTAGATTCTCCACCACTGACACTCCATGTGTCATTAGATTTTGGTATGTTCTTATACTTATACTTTTATTACTTGTTCTTATTCCTTTTTAAATCCCTGTCCTTTCTTTCTTTCCATTTGATCATAGGATAGTCTGGTCTGATATGACTTTCCCTCTTGCATTCATAATAAGTCACTTATGAATCTTTGTTATCCTTTATGTTTTTCTTCTTGTATCTATATTGGAAATATTTATTTCCTGCAATCTTATTGATTCTTTGAGAAATATTTGAAAGTTCATTATCAGAATGATCACTATCACTTGAATCTAATATAACAGTAGATTTATTAGATTTTGATCTAGTAAATCTCTCAGGAGTATTGGTTTTCATATGATTTGATGTATTAGTGAAAGAAACACTTCTATTACCATTATTTTTCTTATTGATCTCTGCATCTCTCTTCATTCTAGTTTCATTTTTTAGAATAGTCTCGAATAAATCATCAATATTGATGTTTGAAACTTTCTTATTCTCATCAACTACTATTATTTTGGATTCCCACTCATTGGGAATAATATCTATTATCTTTTCCAAAATAATCTCATCATTGATTCCTTTATCACCCATAGAATGAAGGCTATTAAAAGTAGTCATAATCATTTGTTTAAATTTGTATACAGGTTCTCTATAAGGTAATATAAAACCATGATATTTAGCTATAATCATAACTCTTCTCATTTCAATAACCTTGGATGTGGAAAAATGACCAACTTCTAATTTCTTCCAGTTTCTATTAGGAGCTTCCCAAGATAAAATCTCACTTTAAATGTTCGTAGTCATAGTACATATTAAAGTATTGTGTCCCTTAAAGTTAAGCTGATACTATTTCTTTTCTTGATTGGTGAATTTCCTAATTTTCTTATACATAATCTTGTAGTCTCCAGTAAACATAAAAAATTTATCCACAAAGGTGTTGATAATAAAAGTCTACATCCTATATCTCTAGTATTCATAGTCAATCCAATCAAAAAATTGGGGGTCTGGTAGGATTTATGTTGTCTATTGATCCAACGTTCATTTTTATCATTTTGTAAGAAAATACAAAATATTTTTTCTACAATGCAGGTTAATAGAAAAAGTTTTACAAACAATGAGTTTATAATGTAAATCTTTTAAAAAAACTTGAACATGTAAGGTTAAGCAAGAAAAGTTGATCAAGAAAACTTATATACAAGTATAAGTATTTTAGAGACCTCCTATGATACCAATTGCAGGATCAAAAATTATATGTAGATAGCTTAATTTCAAGAGGTGATGAATTGTAGGTTTAAAAACTTCTGTTGTTATCCTTAATAAAATATTTTTTAAACAAGGTTAAACAAGATGAATTTACAAGCCCTATTTAGTTCTTAATAAAGAAAATAACTTTCTTAGGATATAATAATATAGATCTGATAAATAAAATCAAGACAAGTTTACTTAAGGAAACATTATACCTTAAATCATACAGAATCTAATATATCAGAGTTTGTACAAGTATAAATAAGTGTAAGAAAGTTACAATTTCCCATTTTAAAAAAATGTAGCGGAAATAAAACATGGAACAACAACAAGTAAACATGTATAAGAAATATTTTATCCCAAAGAGAAGGATATCCAACAACCTTGGATAAGGGTCGCTTAATTTATACTTTCAATAATGTTTTTCCTACCCACAACATGGTATGCCCTAAATATGAAGATATGTATCTATGTTGATATCCCTGAAAGCCTTCGGTTAAGTAGGTAATAGACACCTCTATCTTCCTATCCTCTAAATCCCTCAATTGAAAACAACAAAAATCATATTTTCACTAGTATGTTTGAACAAGATGTTCTCATCTTGAAAAAGTTGTTCACAACATTCAAACAAGTTAGATTTCAGAAGAGCTCTTGAATAATATCACTTCATTTCAGAGATCAATAACAAAATCTATAGCACTGAGCCCATTCAAATGGATGGGTATTTATAGGAAAAATCTACAATGGTCAACTTTTCCTCCAATGGTCATATTTTTACTTGACTTTTGGAGGGACCTATATACATATCACTTAAGCAACAGTTTAGTTAAAATTGATTGAAAGACATCATTTTATATACCACACTAGGAGAAATATTAACATGTTTAAGAAAAAATATCACATCTAGGATCTGATAAAATAAAAAATCTATATTAGGGAAATATGATAACTGTAACAGAATCATTTAATCATATTATTAATATTATATAATTCAGAGTCTAAAAATATTGAAAAAATAATTATAATAAATCTAATAATAGGATTTTATTTTTTATGAAAATTAGAGTCTGAATATTATGAGAATAAGAGTTTGATTCATAAGAGAACCTAAGTCAGATTTCTAATAGAATCAGAGTCTAATTTCTGGGAGAATTTAAGTTTGATTTTTTGAGATAATTTGAGTATGATTTATAAGACAATCATAGTCTGATTTCTAAGAGAACCAGAGTCTGATTTTTCAGAGAACTGGAGTCTGATTTATAAGATAATCGGAGTCTGATTTCTGAGAGAATCAGAGTCTGATTTCTGAGAGAATCAGAGTCTAATTTCTGAGATTAATAGAGTCTAATATATTTGGATAAATCAGATTCTCAATTCTAGAGAAATCAGATCTCAAATTCAAGAGAAATTAGATTATCAATTCTAGAGAAATCAGATTCTGAATTCTAGAGAAATCAGATTCTCAATTCTAGAGAAATCTGATTCTGAATTCTAAAGAAATCATATTCTCAATTATGAAGAAATTGAATTATCAATTCTAAAGAAATAAGATTATAAGGAATGGTAAGGTTATGAGTAAGATAAGGATCCAATTTTTTAACTTAATAAAAAGATGGTTAGGTTTAGTTAGGAAAACATTAAGTAAGACATTGAAGACCATAAGTACAGTCAAAATAATTCATAGACAAAGAAAACTTTCCATAAGAGAATGTTTCTTAAAGAAAGATAATTTTCCTTAAGAAAATGTGTTAGTGATTTCCAGAACATTGAGGAATGGAAAAGTTTTAAGAAAACTTATTTACTCAACACTTAGAAACCTAGGACATTAAATACATAGTGTGCAACACATATCCCTGTGGAAAATAGAACTATATTAAATGATTCATAGTGAAATATCAATGATAGGTGAAATAATATTCAATTATAATGTGTCAAGAAAATAGTATAGCCCACCCCAACTGAAATTGAAAAGTGTATAATGAGTCAGAGAATTGTGATCCCATCAAAAATAAACAATACTTTCATCAACAAGTGGAATACCTACACAATATTTGTATATACAACATACCATTTCTAGAATTCTCAAAAAGAATAAATTTAACATTTTAATCTAGAAGAGAAACATTATGATAATAAGAAATTAATTTTTCAGTTATCATTATCAATAAGAATTTAGTATATAATATAACATTAAATAAATCTATGATTAGAAATAATTGTGCCTAACCTTTTATTACCTTCTCTTACAAATTTCAACATGGATAATAAAAATTAAATATATATCATTGTGTGAATCATATGGTTCATGTAAAATGAGGCATCAGATTAGAAATAATATATAACTAGATCATAGTAGTAGTAATTTAATTAAATGTTTATGTATTTAGTATTCCTAAACATATTCATAATGTAATATATTTTTTTTAGTCAAATATAATATTTTAAGGAAAACGTTTTCCTCCAAATAATTAAATTTGTAATGTTATATCTGTAGGGAATATAATTTTTTAAAATTTCAAATCTCCACATAAAAAATTTCATTTTCTCAATATTTTTTGAAAAAAAAACAAATTCGTAATTTAATTTTTTTGGGATTATCTTAGAGAAACAAACAATTAAATGCATCCCAAAAAAAGAATCAAATCATTCTTACAAAAATAACTAACCTAATAATTTTCTTATCACTAATGCAATTTAATATCCATCATTATTCATGGTTAATTTTATTATCATTCATTCATGTTGATTTTGAATAAAAAAATTTATATATTAAAGAAGATAATGAACTCAAGAGGGAATAAATTCTATGGTGTACTCATAAAATTTATGAGTGAGTTTTCTTTATAACTAGAATCTTGTTTTTAATGGGGAATAAAAAACGTGTAAAAATTTTGAATAAAATATATGATTCTTCCATACCACAAATCTAAATTAATTTAAAATCCCAAATTACATTACCAATATAAGGTTTGGTCAATGGAACTAAACATATGACCACCTCTTCCTTATTTGGATCATTAATTTTTTTATTATTATAATACACCCAAACATTAAACTCTACAATGAAAAAATAAAGGTAAAAATTGATTAAGACAATACATGTCATTTTTATAGAATATATTATCAAAAAACAAAAAGGTATAACTCATATAATTTTAGAATAATGAAATAATGAATTCATAATGAAAATAATTTTATCATGAAAAATTATATGTAATCAAATACTCTATTTCATAAAAGAATATAAGAATTTGGAATAAAAAAATAATATAATGAAACCATGTTATACATAATGTTTTATAATGAAACATTAAGGTAAAAAATAAATAATTTATCAAAACTATATTTTTATAACATTTGAAATAAAGGTTTAAAAAATAAAAATAACAACCATTATGTTAGCTAATATTAAAACCAATTTTGAATTACATTATGATGTTTTATAAGAATAAAATTTAAAATAAATCATTCTAATTTGAAAAAATGGATGTTCAAGAATATTATAGTCAGTTTAGAGAACTATAAATTGGAATATTCCTTGAATAGATATAAAATTCACTTATATGACTGAGATGACATACCACAACCTTGTATGATAATTGAAATGATTCCATACTCATTTAATATAAACTGAAATAAATTAAATGATATTAAATTACCAAATAATCTAAGTAAATAACTTACCACAATTAAATAATTCTAAACCATAATGAATACCTAAGGAGATAACTCTTAAAATCTATAAAATATCACGATGATAAAATTACAAAGTTATATCAAACCTACCATATTCTTAATTCATGTAGAAAAAATTAATAGAATAAACCATTCCATTTTTGTTTATAATCATAACATAGGATGATATAGAAATGATGACTTTTCTTGATTGTCCTTTACTATGAAATATAATAAAACCTTCACCTAAAATGAATTTAACAGACTCATTATGCAATTCAATCAAGATATAGAACTTTAATGATATAAAATCAAATATAAATAGAAGAATATTGAATGGTAATTTAATATATGAAAATTAAAATACCCTTAAAATTTAAAACCATTCTTATATGACATGAGTTGATGATGATTTAATAAGTAGTGGATAAAAACATGGAGTATCCATGGGATTATCCCTCGATTAGACTCTGGTGAGTAAGTTTGATAGTAAGGGAACATGGGATAAATGGATTTCAATGAAAATTATCATTATGCGTTTATTGTTTTGATAAATTTTTGAAATGATACCAACTTCCCATTATTGGGACAATAGGTACTAAGTGGAAGCTCAGGAACACCCACTTCACTTTGTAACCCACCTCGTTTTAGGTATCTCTAACAGAGTAACTAGTGCCATCTATATTTATAAAATATAGATAATTACCTTATGAACATTCCTAGGAACATTAAATCCTATAAAGTATCATATTATATCTTAAAAAAAGTAGGATATCATCATATAATATCAATATTCATAAATGATATCCAAATAAACCTAATCCAAAATCTCTAATTCAAGAAATACTATAGTTTCATCACTTGATCTCCCAAAATAAAATCATAAATCACCATTAATAAATTTTCCATGAAATGTGTTTCTATATCCTCTTGAAGATAGTATTTTTCTTCCAAAAAAAATTAAATTCCACTTTAAAAATTAATTATGTATTAATTATAAAACTCATAATCAAACCAAAAATAACGATCACAAATATCAAAAAAACTTCTGTTGAGTAACTCCAAAAAACCCTATGAAATTGTAAATTACAAAATATTATATTCTTAAAATACTTTATTGTAAATACCCCAACCCCAATTTCCCAGAGCCAACCCCTTTCATTATTACATTGTTATGAATACAAGGAAGATGCATCCTGAAGGACTGAATAGTTTAGTAGTTTTAGAGAACTAGATTACCTATATGAACTTTCCATTACAACATGAAATGAAATAAAACATATAAAATTCCTTTTAAACACACATAAAATCCTATATCATCCCTTTAGGTTGTTCATAATACACATATTTTTATCCTAGTAAAAAATAAAACATTATAAATGGGAGGTATCATATTCTTAGTAAGGGTAGGAAATACAGCCGTAACATAAATAAAAAAAGGCACAATGAACGACTGACAACATATGCCATTAAAGGTAAAGTTGAGTATAATATGGTAGAAATATAAAATGATTAAATAATTTTATAACAAGAATTAACCAAGGATATTTTAATAGTAAAATATTCACATGGACTACAAATTTCTGGTCTCATAATGAGGTAATTCATAATGTGGGATATCATAACCACGCCATCAAGGCCTCATGCCAAGACCAGACATAAGCAGGTAAAAACCCAAACTTGTTTTTCTCATGAGACCTACTGATTCATTGAGGGGTTATAGTGGGAAACTCTCATTACTTACTAATCCCAATACATTACTCATATTAAAAGGGTGAAACAGAAACTACATAAACAATATAAACAATCATATTGAAAAACTAGCATATGAAATGTGAATACTTGAAACATAAACTATGAATTGTATCAAATAAAACACCCACAATCAAACTGATCATAAAAAATTCAAAAACATATGGAGATGGTATCATAAGAGATAACCCTCAATGAAGTAAAATATTCAAAAAATAAAGTTTACATAGATGGAGATACCAATGAAAATTTATGGAGGAAATTAACCTTTAAACATTCCAATGTGTCCTATACCACTATGAAACATTTAAATCATAATCCATGTGAAGGAATCATTAATTGAATAATATAATATCATGATAATAATAAACCTCATGATATGATTTATCAATGGGTAGTACATACACTACACACAAGGAATAAGTGGTGAACATGTCATATATCTCATAGAAGTCAAATTGAGATGAGAACACCCTGTTTTTACTTTAGAAAGAGGAGATCTTTTGGAAAATCATTTGTCTCTATAATAAAATAATATTTTAGACATGTATATCTCATAAAATAAAATTTAAGGACATTAAAATTATATTTGATGAATAAATTATGTCCCACTGAAGTGAAATCATGTAAAAAGAGTTTTTAATAAACTTTAGAAATAAAACATTTTAGTGTGGTTTATGGAAAATATTAAATATATTTTAAAGTGGAATGAAATGTTTTTTTTAACTATAAATGAATCAAGATATTTTTTCAAGATAAAATGAGTGATTTTAAAAAAATAATAGTATCTTAAAACTGATTTTGAAGTGCAATTGAAAATGGGTAAGAAATCGAGAAGTTCCCTTGAATGAGGTTTGTTTACTCGGAGGAATTGAGAAGAGAACCCTTTTAAAACATGTATATACCCATAAAATAAGGATGATATGATCTCGATATATTATTTTGGAACATATAGACATAATTTAGAAGAAATATAAAAAAATAAAGAAGCATTACATTTGAGAAAAGGTAGATAAAGAGTTACCCGAAAGAAAAATGAGGTTTCAGATAGAATCCCTTACAACTTTGTAATCAATCGAATCAAATACCCAAAAAATAATAGTAATTAAATGAATAATTTAATGAAATAAAAATTAACATATTAATGATATTATAAATCAATGTTAAGTATAAATACACCATAAACAGTAAATATGGGTTAATAAAGAATATCTCACCAAAATGGAAGTGAGATGAGAAAATCCTTACATTATTTCTAAATGTGATATAGACTTGACATTAATGTCATGGTTAATCAAATAAAATACATTAAATAATTAATTAATAACCTTATATACATGTATTTTCATTATTATAATTTTATTAAGTTCATTTATGGTCATTTTTAATGAGTTGTAAGATTCAATTTTATTGCTCGGGAGCGTTTTCTTCCATGGTTTTCACGATCTGTATACTTCTACATGAGTATGAATGTTCATGTGAAAAGGGTATAATTATTTAGGATTGAATTTATATGATATTAATGAACAAGAATAAGTGTAATTGGTAATATATATTACTTTTTTTCCATATATGATGATTAATCATTAGAAAACCTTTTAATGATAATTGTTTAGCTTAATATTAGCGGTGTTTCGATCACAATGAACTAGTTTTGTATTAATATTTAATATCTTGTTTATAAAATAATTCCAAAACATTAAATAAGATATAATAAATATTTTATAATCTGTTTCAACCATAAAAATTAGTTCATGAACATTATTGAAGGAAAAACTGAAGAATGAAAGTTCATCAAGCACGAAGGCTGTAAATCGGCACCTCTCAAATGATGATTTCGTTTTTTATATAAAATAGAGAGAGAATAAGGAGATTTATAATGAATGTTACATTAACATGATATAATTCCATTATAAATATTTTATTTGAGATATCATGATAATTTGGATAGAGAAGGTGAGAATAGGATGAGAAAATAAAATAAATTGAAATGAAATTAAAAGAAAAAGGAAGAGGGTTTACCTCTTGAATTATCCTCCTTGAGAACCTCTTTCGGGAAAGGGTTTTGGTCTTTTTGTAAGACAAACATCTCATAGATGTGGGGGAGATACTAGTGAATATAATTTTGGTAGAATCTTTAAATGATTTAGGGCTTAGAGTTTTGAGTATAATAGGGGGTGAGGGGTGGTATTGATTGTGAATGAAAGCGATGATTTCTCATTATTTTATTCATTATTTTATTATTTTTAACAATAAAAGAAATAGTGTTGATTGTTGTGACTAAATACAGTAATAAGTTCATCTGAGTTCAAACCAATTTTTCCAAAATCATACATATATCATCTATGACTCCATAATTCATGTATTTAGCATTTATCCTAAATTATTGCAGTTTACTATTCACAAAAAATTCTTGTATTTCAGAAAAATTTCAAAGAATCACCAAAACAATTTTTTTATTTTATAATTCCAAAATTAACTCCCCTTTATGAATATAGTTTTCTAAATATAAATAATTTAATTACTATTTAAAACCATCATTTACTCGAAAAATACAAATTTTAAATCTATAACTCATTTTACAAAACTTTTAAAAATTATCCATGGTGTCATAAAATAATCCTAAAATAGTAAGACAAAAAATATTAATTTATGAATACATTTTATGAAAATAATGTTTCTTTTAAATCATTATATTAATTTTAAAAGTGTAATTAATTATTTTTGACCCAAAAAATACCAATACTTAATTAATAATTTTAAAAATATTCATTTATTTATACTACTATATAATTATATCATAATTTAATTTATGAGATTCCTAAATTTTATTTATACATTCATGGGTGTGTTTACCATTTATTTGGTGCATTTTATATTTATAAGGGTCATATTACTATTCATAAGGGTGACATTACTATTCCCAAGGGTTAAGTTTCTATTCACCAAAAAATTAACTTGATCCTATCAGACTCTAAATATTGTACTCATCACAATGGTGTATGTTTTTTTTCAAATTCATTTCACAGATGCAGAAAAATTACATTTGAAACATGTTCACCATTATAATGAGATAAAACTACTTTTAGAGAAATATAGCCTTTTAATATGTAAAATTGAATTCATTCTTATAAAAACATTTTATATAATACATAAATTTCATAATACTATTAATTCCCATCAATTTAATTTCTAGGTTATAAAGGCCATTTTAGAATATTGATATTTTATTGTTTATTATTATTCATTTAAGTATGGTGTTGTGTGAAATCTATGATGTCAATGGAATTAAACTTTAGAAGAGTCATATCATAAAATATTTGGGTGTTACATTCCACCCTCCATTAAAAAATTATGTCCTCACAATTTAATATTGAACTTTAAAAAACAAAGGTTTATTTTGGAAAATTCCTTTGTGGGAAATCCACATCAAAAATAGGGTTAATAAAACATCCTTCTAATAAGAAGGAGAGAAAAAAATATGATATTCACCATAATATTTGGCTTCTGAATAGGAGAATATTAGTTGGAAGTGAAATCATGAAATTGAAAGTCAAATATAACCTTCATGTCTTGATGGAGAATGATTGAGAACATGGTCACAATAAATTTATTCATCACAAATCAATAAATATTGTGATTAGTAAAAAGACCACTGATATATTTGTAAGGAAATTTATTGGATAACATTATTGTTTTAAAATCATTTTCATATATCTGAGGGATTCTATTAATATCTATGTAATCACTTGAGAAATTAAACATACTTGATTAATTTCCATGCCATAAGAATAATATCATCCTTTGGTTATGATTTGATCTATTTTCACTTCATTCCTTATACCTGGAAATGAACATTCGAGGTGAATTTTTCATGCTTGAAGAATTCGAATCAACTTATATGGATAATAGATCCCACAAATGTTTAATTATTTATTCCTATTGTCTTTATATATTAACTGAATTCAACATGGGGAGGATAAGATAATATAATTCACCAAAAATAATAAAACATTATATGGTGAAAATAAACTTTAATCTACAAAATTCAAATTTATAACTCAAATTTAAACACTTATCATTTTTGAAAATTACTATCATTCCTAAAAAACAAATTCTAGACTATAACCCCAAAATCAGAAGGATTTGTTCATATAGTCTTCCAAATTACATCAATAACTCATAATTTCTAATACAAAAAAATTAAGTTCCCCTATCACATAGTCTCCAACATATTATATCCATTTCCATAATTAACCTGAATCACCATAATTCTATTATAAAATCATATTTAACTCAAAAAAAAAATTCAACATTTATTCCTCAAAATATTCTATTTAACAAAATCTTATCGGATTCCCAAATTTTCAGAATTATTCCGAAATAACATTAATCGGTTAATTACCAAATCATTTTCCAATCAAAAATTTATATATTTGATAAAAAAAACTCCCCCAAAATCAAAATAACATTTATCCATTAGATGTTTTAACCAAAACAATTCATGATAACCAGGAATTCACATAGGCTAATGGTAGGCGTTTCACCCTTCTCACCCTTCAGTTGTGGGTTTAAACTCTACAACCTTACCAAATATGAAAGGTTTTCACCCAAAATTGAGGTTTTCATTTTTATAAGTCCATTAAAATTACGAAATAAATAGGATGGATATCCTTTAAATAAGGTTAATCACTAAACATTCATTTAACTAGCAATTTTAATACAACCTCAATACATAAAAAACATCGTAGATTGATTTCCACATAGGTACTTACTTACTCTATAGGATATCCTATAGTATATGGCATTGAATAGATTAATACCAAGATCCCTTACATTTAAGGAAAATAAATACAAATTGATTCTTAGGATTAGTATTATTTCCTTCCACTGTAATATTCATTTTTCCTCAACATTTCTTTTCTTTATGTCCTTTTCCACACATAAATCATTTCTTAGTTCCTTTGAGGAACTTTCATTGGTTTCTTCTTCCACATTTCACACATTATGGAAATAAATCCTTATTTTTTTCCATGGTCTCTACCACTATATCACTTAGAAAACTACATTATTCTCTTCTTTGGTGGGTTCAGGTGTTTGTTGAGGTATATGTTATTAATAATATTTCGTGAAAATTGATTTGAAATGAAAAAATATCTTTCACTTCTATCAATATCAATTTTGGTTGGTCATTCCCACCACCTTGTCCCTTATGGTCAATGTTAACTTCACTCCTCTAGGTTACAACCATTCACTAAAAAAATAAAGCATAATGTGAGTAACAATAGTCATAGTGAGAAAAAAAGTATAATAATTTATATAATTTCAAGAACAATTATTTTGAACCTAAAACAACTTATGTTTAACCTAGGTTATTAATTTTCATTTTATATGAAAATCCTTAATTATGGTTCTTAAATAAATTGTGAATTATCCTAGGCATATCTCTTAAGAGTTTTCATGTACCAGGTTACCCCAAGTCATGCCCCAAACACATTTTGGGAGTTATTTATCCTTGGTAAATCTATTCCAAAATGATGTTCACCTATAGTATCCAAACAAAGATGTATTTCTAGGAATATCCTCATAATATTTACCATACCAAAATTCTAGGATTTTATATTTATCCACAAACTATATCTTAGGGTTATGTTCCCTAATATATGTTTTCTAAATCTATTTTCCATGTTTTCTACTAAAATTCCTCTCATACCAACTATGAAGACCCCGACCCTAGTTTCCTCGATCAAAAACCTATATTTTTTACATTAGTATGATTACAAGTAAAATTAATCCCAAATGATCTTATTGTTTTTTATTTTTCGAATACCAGATTACATATATGAACAGTACATTACAACATGAAATGAAATACAACATATCCAATTCTTTGAAGTAACACACAACTCCTAAATTATCCATATAAGTCATTCATAATACACATCTTATGATGCCGGGAAAAAATAAAACATTATAAATGGGTGATCTCAGATGCTCAGTAAGGGTAATAAATATAGCGGTAGGATAAATAAACAAAAAAGGAATAGTGAGTGACTAAAAACACATTCCATTAAAAGTAAACTTGAGAATAATATAGAATAAATATAAACTGAGTAAATAATTCCATATCAATAATTAACCATGGATATTATACTAGTATAATAATCACATTGACTATCAAATGCTTGTTTCATAATGAGGGAATGCATAATGTGGGACATCATAACCATACCGTCAAGGCCCTATGCCATGACCATACATAAATGGCTACAAATCCAAACTATTTTTTTCTAATGAGACCTTCTGATGAATCAAGGGCCTACAGTGGGCCTCACCTGTCACATAATATTTCCAATACATTCCTCATATGGAAAAAGTGAACATAAACCACCTAAACATTTCTATTAAAAAACTAGCATACGAAATGTGAATACTTCAACCATAAACTATGAATGGTATAAAATGACACATCCATTTTCAAACTAATCATAAATAATTCAAAAAAATATGTTAAATGGTATCATAATGGATAAACATCAATTAATTAAAATATCAAAAAAAGGAAGTTGGCATAAATGGATATCCCATTGAAAATTTTCTGAGGAAATTAATCTTTAAACACTAGAAGGTGTCTCACACCACTTCGAAACATTTATATTATAATATTGAGGAAGGAATCAATAATGAAAACTTATAATACCGTTATAATTATAAGAATCATGATATTATATCTCAAAGGGTATTAAATACACCACACATAAAGAAAAAGTGGTGAATAAGGCATATATCTTACAGAAGTAAAAGTGAGATGAGAAAAAACCTTTTTACTTTGGAAAGAGGAGTTATTTTTGAAAAAAAAATTGTATTTTTCATGAAATAATATTTCATACATGTATATCCCATAATATAAAATAAAATTACATTGAAATTATATTTGAGGAATAACTGATGTCCCACTAAAGTGAAATCATGTAAAAAGAGTTTTCAATAAATATAAGAAATAAAACATTTTAGTGAAGTTTAATGAAAATATTAAAGATATTTTAAAGAGGAAAGGATTGTTAGTTTTCATAAAACCAAAAATTAATCAAGATAGTTTTTCATGATAAAATGATTTATTTCATAAAAATAATAGTTTCTTAAAATATATTTTGGAGTTCACTTGGAAATGGGTAAGAAATCGGAATGTTCTCTTGAATCGGCTTGTTTATTGGGATGAATTGAGAAGAAAAACTTTTTGAAACTTGTATATAGCAAAAAACAATAAGGATGATATGACCTAGATATATGATTTTAGAACAATACATAGAATTTATAATAAATCTACAAAAATAATGAATCATTACATTTGAGAAAATCAAGAGAATGAGTATCCTAAATGGAAAATGGGGGTTCAAGTAGAATCCCTTACCACTTTGTAATCAATACAATCATATTCCCCAAAATTTATAGTCCTTAAATGAAACATTGAATAAAAAAAGTTAATAGATTCATTCTATGATACATCAATTGAAATTATACATACACCATACTCAATAAATACTGGTGAATAAAGAATATCGCACAAAAAATGGAAGTGAGATGAGAAAACCCTTACCTCATGTTCGAATGTGTTATTCACATGACCTTAATGTCATGGATAATCAAATTTAATCCATTAATTAACTAATTCAGAACGTTAGATAAATTTTTTTATTTATTATAATTTTATTTATTTTATTTATGTTCTTTTTTTATTTGTTATAATATACAATTTTATTTCTTGGAGGCATTCATTTTATTGGTTTTCACGATCAGTATACTTTTATATGAGTATGGAAGATCATTTGGAAATGTGTATAATTCAATAGAATTTAATTTATATGATATTAAGGAATAAACAGAAGTGTAATTGATACTATGTATTTTTTTCATATATAAGGATGAATCATTATATAACATATTAATGATAATCATTGAGCTTAATTTTAGCGATTTTTCGATCACAATGAACTAGTTTTGTTCTATTATTTAATTTCATGAATAAACAATTATTCTAAAACCTTAGATAATATGTAATAAACATTTTATAATATTTTCGAAACATAAACATGGTTTCATGACTAGCCTTGAAGGATACATTAGAGGTTTAATGTTCATCATCCACTAAGGTTGTAAATCGGCACCTCCCGGACGATGATTTCATTTTTAAAATAAAACAGAGAGAAAGTAAAGATATTGATAACAGATATTTTATTAACATGATATAATTTTATTTTATATATGATAATGGAGGTATCATGATCTTTGAATATAGGAGGCGAGAAGAGGATAAGAAAATAAAATAAAATTAAATGAAATCAAAAGAAAAATGAAGAGGGTTTACCTTTGGAATTATCTTCGTTGGGAACCTCTTTAGGGAATGGGGTTTTGTAATTTTGGTAAGATCAAGAGCTCCTAGAAGTGTGGGAGATACCAGAGAAGAGGATTTTGGTATAATTTTTACAAAATTAAAGGATTATAGTTATGAGGATAATAGAGGCAAAGGGGTTGTATTTATAGTGTAGGAGAGGGGTGATTTCCCATTATTCTATTCATTATTTTATTATTTTTCTCAAAAAAAGAAATAGTGTTGATTATTGTGACTAAATAAAGTAATAAGTGCATGTTAGATCAAACCAAGTTTTCCTAAATCATCCATACATCATCTATGACTCCATAATTCATGTATTTAGCATGTATCTTGAATTATCATATTTTAATATTCAAAAAAATTCAAGAATTTCAGAAAAATATAAAAAACGTCACCCAAACCATTTTTCAACAGGCATAATTTCAAAATAAACTCCATTTTAGGAAAATAATTTTTTAAATATGATAAATTGAATTTTTAATTTAAACATCATTTACTCAAAAAAATAATGTTTTTAAATCTATAACGGATTTTATAACACTTTTAAAAATTAGCTAAGGTCTCATAAAATTATACTAAAATAATAAAGAAACAAAATATTAATATATTAATACATTTTTTGAAAATAATTTTTTAAAAGATTTTATTAATTATAAAATTTTAATTAATTATTTTTAACTCACAAGAATACTAGCACTTAAATAATAATTTTTAAAATATTCATTTTCTTATAATACGACATAATTATATCATAATTTCATTTATGAGATGCCTAAATATTATTTGTACATTCCTGAGTGAGGTTACTATTTATTTAGGTGATTTATTATTCATAAGGGTCATATTACTATTCATAAGGATAACATTACTTTTCCCAAGGGTCAAGCTACTATTCACAAAAAATTTAATTAGATCCTATCAGACATTAAATATCTTACTAATCACAACCGTGTATGTCCAATTTTTGAAATTTAATTCACCGAAGTGGAAAAATTATGTTTGAAAAATGTTCGCCATTATAAGGTGGTAAAACTACCTTTAGACAAATATAGCCTTTCAATATGTAAAACTGAATTCATTATTCTAGAAAACATTTGATATAATATATACATTTTATAATACTATTTATTCTTTCCAATTTAATTTCTAGGTTATAAAGTTCATTTTAGAATAAAGATATTTAATTGTTTATTATTTTTGTTTATGTTTGGTGTTGTGTGAAACCTATATTGTCGATGAAATTAAATTTAAGAAGGGTCATACCAAAAAATATTTGGGTGTTACATTGATAACCACTCTAATACAATTTATTTTCTATCGATATATCAAATCGACTATCATAATACTCCCTAACCTAATATTTTATGATTGTATACCTATGCTTGATTTTCTATTTAAATAAATCTTTTCAAAGTACTCCCTTATTGAAACTATTTAAAAACAACTATAATTATAAATTAAAATTAAAATTAAAAATATGCTTTTGAAAACATTGAATTTAAAAATATTATATTATCATAAAAATCAAGTTTACAAAAAACATTCATATTTTAACTTTATCTCAAATTGCTATTTTATAAACAACTATTAGATTTCAATACCTTTTTTCATGTAAATCATAATATTTGAAAATATGTATTTATAATTGAAAATACAAAAATCATTTAAATAACCAGTTATATCGACCAAAACAATACAATGAGAAAATAGATAATACTCTCAGTGTATAATTCTAAATAGAATAAATATATCAATATTATGAACAAATATTATATCAAAAATCTTAATAGTATGACACCATATAATGAACCAATATTATAGAGGATTAAATTTTCATAAATATTCATAAAGATTCATTAATAATTAGTGAATAAGTTTCATGATCAATTTTAAAACCACAAACACGAATCAAAAGTCATATTAAGTAATAATGATATGAATACAATTTATATATCTTGATAAAACTACAAACCACATAATCATTATACATTATATTATTGATCAAATAACAGATCAATAATCAAAGAAAATAATAGAGGTGATTGCCTCTTCAGATACATCTGATAAAATGGTGGGTGATTTAAATTAATTAATAAGATAACACATTATATGCATTTATTGAAATAATGATTACTTAATTAAGTGGTATTTAATTTATTAAATTCATTTTTATGTGGAAATGTTTGTACTAATTAAACAAACATGAACTAATTTTTTATTGGACAATATTTTAAAAAATTGATGTAAGATTTTTATCCTGACTTATCCTAAGTAACCTATCTAGTATCATGAAATCATACATGATCTATTCAAATAAAATCCTCACATGAATCTATAATACCTTTCGTGTACCCTTATATCTCATTGTAACATGATCTTATAGAGTAAATAAGTATATTAGGCATGTTTTTGGGTTACCAATCATGTTCTGACAGTCTTATCTCTTAAAAAATGGTAAAATTCTTAATAATACCAACACCACCATGTTACAAGTTGTAGGGATCCACATTGAAGTATTCAAATAGTACACATTTTAGGCAATCAATAACCCCAATGTATCTCCCTGATATATGGTATGTGGGGAATGTAATCATGGGGCTATATATATCATTGGAGAAATATATATCCACATTTATATTTAAATGTTTCATGGAAGGTTTATTCCAAAAAATCAATATGTCTCATCCATATATTCAATGTTACTAAGAACATATCCTAGAAACTCTTTTATAATTGAATAATAATATAGAATAAATAATGAAATTTGTATATGAATTTATTTTGGGCTAAATAAGATACAATTAAATATATAAAAATAAACAAATTTAGACACAGAAAAACAATAAATAAAACATAAAAAATCATTGAAAAACGTGATATTATTAATGATTCCTCCTACCATCATGCTACCTGAACCAACATGGTAGTGGAGAATAAACCCTATTATTTTAAATTCATAACAAATAATTATATTGACATCCAAGTAAAATCAATTCACTAGTTCATATATCAAATGTAGCAACTAAAACTACATGTCCTCTAAGGTATCCATGTAAAGTGTGAGTGTAAATCCAAAATATTGTTTCACTAACACTATATTAAATAAAAAAATAACAAATATACAAATGAAAGAATATTTATAATCCTTTATGTATATATAAAATAAAAATACTTTATAGTATGTCATCTTTAGATATAAAAAAGGAGTTTAAACTACGAATTGATAATAATTAATTATAATAGATAAATACCTATATCATTATGGTCCAAATGAGAACAAACATTATTTTATCCTTGACCAAAACCTAATATGAATGAAAAAAATGATTCATTATAAAGCACTCAGACCAGGGTAATGCGAATCTTATATAGTGACTCATGGGGTGGGAGGGGGTCCTCTATAATGAGTCAGAGATATAATATCTCATGATTATTATATGTATTTACTTATAATAAATTGCACATGTTTAGTATCAAATGATATAATTTATATCGAAGTAAAAGTAATGATGCATTGTTAAATTATTTTAAAAAATTTCAATTCAAATTTAAATACATTATAAGG
The DNA here is from genome assembly GCA_963277665.1 of Viscum album. Classification (NCBI taxonomy): domain Eukaryota; kingdom Viridiplantae; phylum Streptophyta; class Magnoliopsida; order Santalales; family Viscaceae; genus Viscum; species Viscum album. The sequence goes on along the minus strand of OY728147.1, from coordinate 2,107,132,065 downwards.
TAACTAATCAAAAATAATTAGAAAAATTACTAATGGAATGAAACCAGAAGTAAATAAAATTAATACAAGGTAGAAATTATTATCATTATAATTTTTTATTAAGTTCAACCCACCAATGAAAAATATAGGAATTATAAAACATTTTATAAAGATGATATATATCATAAGAAATAAAATAGAGAGCATGTTGATTGATTTTAGAGAAGTTTTTATATCTATATATATTAATATAACATGACCATTACATATATGGATTCTGGTTATATGGTTAGTTGAAATATATCCATTATATATATATTTTTTAATATACTTACATATAATAGGTACATTATAGTTGTGTAGTTGTTAGTAAAAAATTTAAAAAAATTATAACTGATATGTAATAAATATTTTCCTAATTAAATAAAAATTTAATAATGAATTAAATTTAATAATTATAAAATTATGTATTTTTATTCATTGCAAATTTTTTTATTATTATATTTCAGAATAATGTTTTGATGTGTTTTTAAATATTCATATATATAATCTAAAACTAATGGATTGATAATGAAGAATGGTTAATGAAGCATAATTTCTTTTAATGCGATGTGGTTAAAATAATTTAATAATAAAAGGGATATTTTCAACTGAATTTTTTTCTTTTTGTTTTTTATTTTTATCTAAATTATTTTTTTCACTTTTAATTGATTATTCTAATAAATAGTAATTATTCAATTTACAAATAGTATATTAACACTCATTCAAGTAGAATTCAATATAAAAAAATATTTAGAACACTTAATTTCTTAAAATGTTTTTTTATAAATTCATTTTATTCTATATTTTTTATGTTTTCAATTTCATGTTAAAATTTTAAATTTTTTAATTTTAATTATGAAAATATCTATATAAATTTATTATGATAATGTTTATACAATTTATGGGGGTCAATTTCATTTCTTGGCAAAAAAAATTATGGATGTAAAAATTGAGTGAACATGGTAAAGGTTAATTGTGGAAAAAATATTAAACTAAGGGGTAAATGCATAAAATATATCTAAAAATGAATTTATATTAATTATTTTGAAACTTCAAATACACTTTACTTGTAAAATTACTACATTAAACTTGAGGAATTGTGTACTTATTGAAGCACCACAAAAAAAGACACCTATAAAAGGATACCTTTTATATCCAACGCTAACCAATAATTTCCATACTTTATCTCTTTAATTTTTAAATAAAGTAAATATTAATCTTATTTACTAAAAATTTTGTATCATTTGGACTCAATACAAGGGCCTAAATTCATCATTCCAAAGGAACCTATTTTGAGAGGAAAATCATTCATAAATGTTACATTCTATTTTCTCACCAACCATTATAATTACCTTATCTACTAAACTGGTTAAAAATCTCATTATTCACTCTCACAATGATAAAATAAAATCATAATTATTTTTTAAAAATGATAATATTATTATATTTCACTAAACTCAAATGCATTCTTTATTATAACATGTTCTTGTTTGTAGTGGTTCAACCACTTACATGAACGAAGATATAGCAACTCCATCATTTTCACCATGGGTGAGTATTAAGATACTAATACATCTAAAACATTATTATAATTATATTACTAGAAAAATTTCTTTTTTAAAATATATTCTAAAAAAATTTACATATATTCCATCAAATAAAAATGAGTAAAAAAATCATCGAAACCAAATTATTATAGTACCTTTACTAATATTTTAGCAACTAAAATTTTGTGAATGAATTTGGATAAAAAAATTTCTTATGAAGATGGTATAAAATAGTCAAAATTCCTATCATCTGATGGTGAAAATAAAAAATAAATAAATAATATATGAGAAATAAATTATTATAATTTAAGACTTCAATAGGGTCTTTAAAACTTTGCAAAGGGAAGAAAATACTCCCACATGCACTTTGAAGATGGAATCAAGCATTCCCACAAGACTAATAATGTGAATGGATAGAAATTAAATTGAAAACATCCAAAAAAAGTTAAATAAATTGACTTTCTCAAGAGTTAGTGACCCACATACCATCACCGATAAGGGTTTGCAGAATACATGAATCAAGAACCACCTGTACCTGAAAAGACCCATGAGGCGATGGTCCACAAAGCGATGGCCAACAAACCTAGGAAGCATCGAATTGCATCTTTAGCAGAATAAAGACATTGAAGGCCACCTGCATACCATCCCCTAAATGAAAAAGTTCATGAACAAATAAAATATATAGGGTTTCATAAACTATGACTCGCGAACAATAGCCTCTGCAAACCCCATTTGACCAAGTCTTCTGTGGGTTGAGATATGTATTCATGGGCTTCCACAAATAGTGTTGCATGCCCATAGATAAGATTTTCATAATTCTCTATAAAAATAGCATAGAAGGAATTGAGAAGAGGATGAATAATTAAATAACAGATGATAACCTAGTGATTAGAAGAAATAATTCAAATAGGATTCCATCTTGGGTTTCGACTCATCGATGTAGTTCAAACCGTGAACCATGTTTCAATAGGTATAACAAACCACGAACCATAAAAATAAGGAAATTAATAATTATGAGTAAAATAATAACCTAATTAGTGTCATCATGGACCAAAAATTCCACACATATGAACTACCTATGAACGACATGTTCTGGTACCCTCATTCAATACGGCACTCCACATAGTGCATCATTATGCAGATTGAACCTCATGCCTCATTCTGCATTAGTACAAGTATGGAACCCAAAGTGGCATGTTGGACCGCATATAGGACCGCATACCAATTTGGTATGTTGGTGGTCCATGAACAGGTCTACGTACATCTTTGGTACATGGATGAACCCTACCCTCATAACACTATGGTATGTAGGGCTCCCCCCATCCCGCATGAGAAGACAATATGCAGAATGGGGCATCTTCGGGTGTATTTACCTCCAACCCCAATCTTACCCCTCAAGTCCCATTTATTCCTCCATAGATCCTCCATGAACCAGTCCCCTGGTATCAGAAAAATGCCTCCTCTAAAGCCACCAGACCCATATGATCAGATCATCTGGCATAGCAGCACACCACTTTGTGTCTACAAACCCATGGTAAGCAGAGTCACAAAGGACCTCCCCAAGAAGGCTCGAACTCCTAGTAGTCTATAAGTCCACATTCTCATGGTAACTTAGATTCCAACATTGGGATGCTGACATGAACCTCCATATTATATGTATTAAGGGTGATCTCCTACTTTTCCATTCAATGAGGAAAGGTGGTCTGTTAAAGGAATTACGTTCGCTCCTCCTTTTGATGAGAGGCGAAATTCCTCCCCTTTCCCATAGCTCATTCTAGGGAACTCTCACATAGTTAAGTCCCTAATCTTATGAGAGGTGAGCTGCATGACCCCCACTTTCATCCCACATTGAAAGGTTCATTGCTCTATTCCCTCTCCCATCGTCGCCTCATATTCTTCCACCACAGTCTACCCCTCTACAATTAGTGGGAGAAAGGGTGTGTGATTTGTTTAATCTCTCACATCCTCTTGTTTCTCACACTGAGTATGAATCATGTGGGATTAGAGACTTGTGATGATTATAAAATCCACAAAACCAACTTGTAACGAACTATGAGAACTCTAATTCATATACAAACTAGGATACATAGGGCTCCTGCTTAGAGGCATGGTCTCATAAGGGGTTCCCTTTCAAAAGGGTTCACCTAATAATGTCTTCTCAAATGGGTAGCTTCCACGCATAAGCCGCAACCCATATTGAACTATGAGGACTTTGATTCCTGTTCAAACCAGGATACGTAGGATGCCTTCTTCAAGTCCCCATCTCATAAGGGGTTCTCTTTCAAAAGGTTTCACCCAATCAAGTCCACTAAAATGGGTAACTTACACACATAATCCCCAAACCATAATGAATTACGAGAACTCTGATTCCTATTCCCACTAGGATACGTAGGACGCCAGCATGAAGGCCTGAGCTCAAAAGGGGTTTCCTTCCAAATGGATCAACCCCAATTATGCCCCTAATAAATGGGCATCCTCCCAGGTCAAAGCCCTAAGCTAACCGAACTATTTGGGGTCATATTCTTCTCATGAGGATACGTAGGAGCCCATATTATGGGCCCGATCTCAACATCAAATTACCTCCCATCCCTCCTGGAAGACGGTAAACTCCATAAAGCCTTATTTCATGGATTAAGTCAATGTTTCCTCTATGGAATAAAATCCATGTATATCCATGATGATTCTACAAACTAGGGGCAGCCCATAGATACACTCTTCTGGAATGAACCAAGGATTCAAGAACATATGAACATGAAAAAAATCTATAAGAGTGTCTAGGAATAGGAAATAATTCCCCCCAAAAGGGTGTGATGAGCCTGACATCTCATCCTCTCAACCAATGGAGTCCTTAAGTGTCGTTGGCCAAATCTTTATCCAATGACTGCTTGCCTTTGGAAATCAGGTACATGAATCATGGATACCAGGGACATTGGGTGTTTCTAGCTCTATGAATAAAACCATTAGAGACCATCATAGGAAGTCATATCCAAAGAGGATGGATTTCACAAATACTTATCCCCATGAAATCTCCCTATGGGACCATTTGACTATGAAACATCCTTCAAAATGTGGACGGGATAAAATAACGAGTCCCTGCAAGGTCAATCCAGTTCCCCCAGAAGGATAACAACACACATTAGGTTGAAAAAAAGGTGGTGATGGGAATGTCTCAATAATAAAGGATGATTGCTCATCACTTTTTGGACAATTATTTGTATTTTCCCCAATCCCATAATCATGTCGCCTCGAAGGTGAAACAAAAATGGTGAACCTAACATGAATCCTTAACCAAGGTGGCAGTACCACCCCACTCAAGCCCCTTCACCTAACAATAAAAAAGGGTAAGGGCCAAGATGAATCATCAAATATGAATATGTTCAAGAGATGCTACTTTTACGGGGGTTTTACCCCTATATATTTCATATATATATATATTGAAAGTTTTGGTAGATAAAACATTGATCTGAATGGAATCCAGACAACTAGTGCTGACACATGCCTCGGCGATCCTGCAGGCGGTTAGGCCCCCGATGAAGAGCATGACCCGTCACCTACCCAGTGTCTTCAACACTGGGTATACAACACGATGATTAAATAGTACAACTGAAATGGAACTATCCCCACAATGGAGGTCGCAAGAAAAGCCCTTCAGTTCTCAAAATCTCACCAGCCACCTCCTCATCAGCGACCGACACCTCAACACAAGTCGACCTTGGTGGTTGTCTCGAATTGTTTTGCGAGCGTGTCCCTAAATCATGACAACAAGTAACTCCCTTATTTTAGGGAGGTAGATTAATTCGATGATAATGACTTCATCTCAACTACATATGTGTCCTACTGATATAATCCTACCAGAGATCATCATATCAAACACTGTGTGACCAAATATCCTCACTCTGAAGAGGATCTTATGCTGAGGGCACCTGCTGAAGTCCAAAAGACATGGGCCCCTCAGGATTCCCACTGAGGGCGAAAAACATGTAATCAGGAACATGTTATAACCCAGACTCTCGAGGAGAGACTCCACCATACAAACATGATAGTATTAAATATGAATACATATAAATCTACCCCCTCACTCAAGCCCACCAATGAAATAGGGTGAAACAATACGAGCACGTTCACATTCCTTCTAGTGATCACCAGTCCCACCATACAGACAGGGCATAAAATTATAGTCAGATTCATATATCTACTTACACAAAATATTACCATCGTCCAAATAGGATGGAAACAAGATACAGGAAGGAACACATACCTACTGATTCATATCAAGCCCACCATCCAAATAGGGCGAAAAAAAATATGAGCGGAGTCAAATTTTTGTGGATTCCTATCAAGCCTGTGAGAAAAATATAGTGGAAAGAGAGAATATGAAACTTACCACCTGTGAATATGAAGTCCACCAGTCAAATACAGTGGCAACCAGAGAATAAAACCAGTGGTAGACTCATTACTATATCTGATTGTAGGAGAACTATCAATATCTACTAGCAACATATGGAGGACCCAAGAAGGAAGAAACTCCAACTCTAACATCAGAGTTAGCCTTCATACCTATTCCAGCCAAAGATATATCAAAACACATCCTGAAAATGATGGAAGACCATACATCTATTTGAGAATATATCCTCCAAACATGCCAAGATATCATTACATTGACGGAAAAGGCGAGTAACTAGGCCCATGACCTGGTTTCTACGAACTGAATGACTTACTCGCTAATTAATTTAGTCACTCGGGAGTAGTTATTAATCCCTACTCTAGTTCAAGAGGGTCGATGGAAATATCCCATGATAAACGAACAACCAGATCGGGAAAAAATATTTGTTCCAACTAGGGGACCCTGGTCTAATGTGGTGGCTACTCTAGGGTAGGCATATATTCCTACCAAAACCCAAGCTTTTCATCGGAGTATCCCAGTGGAATCACAGGAACCAACAAGATAGGGACCCATATATGAAGGTCGTTACCAATAACAGATGACCCTGGTTACCCGCGAGAGAGTTCCAAAAATGAAATGATCCAAAGGAAACCAGAAAATGAAGAGCACATATAGGATCCTGCTATGCTGGAATCTGGAGTTGTTGATGCCCTCAAACATATATCAATAAATGATCAAGACTTTGTTAGTCCATTACCAAATTGTAGAAGTGGTAGTAGCAGTTTCAAAGGCCCTCCCTGCAATGTTGCTACCAGAAACTCATAAAGTTCTCCCTAGAGCACCCATGGGGGCTTACTCTCTGGGCCAGGAATGATTGATCATGAGAGCCAGTCTTTTGATGTCTGTCAGAGTAACCCTCCCCTTGAAATAAAGATCAAACAATAAGAAGGTCCTCCCCTTTCTTTCATCCACCCTGATGGTCCTCCCCAGGGTCTATGAAATAGTTATGCTTCTCCCTATAGTCAAATGTCGAGTCATGATTGTATTCCCTTCCATGATGATAGTCATTGTGAAGGCCCTCCCCGCAATGGCAGTTTGATAAAACACATTTTTATTAAATATTTTATTGGTAATAAATGATATAATTTCTCATTTACTTTTATTTTATTTTCAAAATACCTTTAATATGTTGTTAAATTTACTTCATCCTTTGAGAGATGGCCTTAGTCAACCACTCTACTGCACCTAAGTACCCAAAAATCACATATCATTTGAAAAATATCACAACATTCTCTTTCAAAATAGTGTCATTTTTGGGGAGGCAAGTAAATATTTCAACCAATTATAGGAATTTATTTTATTTTACAGTTTATTCTCTTCTTCTCTTCTTTCATCCTTCTTTACCCAATCTGAATTTTTTTCTTCTTTTATTTTCTTCTTCTTCTTTTTAGACCATCAACTCAAACTTCTCATTTTCATTTTTTATGGTTCACTTTTATTCTTTTCATTTTTATTTGATTTTTGACATGAAATAATCTTGAATATCTCTTAGATCATGACCCTTATATTTAACGTATCCTTCAAGCTCAAATCAGACATTTTCATTCTATGGGAAGTTTCAACATTCAACCAGTTGGAGAATTCCTCCACTCCAAGAACATTGAAATTTGAAGCAATTCAAATTCAAACATAAAATAAGAACCAATGGATGGAAATAATATAAATGAACTTAATAGAACCATTGTAGAATTTGATTCACCTAATATTAATTATCAACCAAATTGCATTGCATAACCAAATCTCGAATCATACTTTGAAATGAAATCTGGATTAATCCACCTACTTCCAAAATTTCATGGCCTCTCTAGTGAGGATCCCAATAAACATTTTAAAAAAATTAATTTGGTTCTCTTAAACTTAAAATAAATAAATGTTTCTAAAGATCAAATCAAACTAAGTGCATTCTCATTCTCACTTGATGAATCTTAAAAATATTGGATTTATTATTTATGACCTGAAGATGTAACTTGTTGGAATGATTTGAAACTTATTTTCTTGAAAATATTTTTTCCAGCATCAAGGACCAATTCTATTCATAAGGAGATCTCAAGGACGAAGAAAGAGTAAGGGGAGTCAATGTATATATACTGGGAGTGATTCAAGAAGTTGTGTGAAAGCTACCCACATCACCAAATCAGTGAGAAACTACTCATCCAATACTTCTATAAAGGACTCACACCTATGGAGAGAGGCCTGGTGGATACCATAGCTAGAGGAGAATTGGTGGACAAGACACCAGTATATACACATAAATTTATTGACAAAATTTCCCAAAACTCTCAAAAATTGGGTGATCGAGGTACACCACATGTTCAAGGAGTACATTAGGTAAGTCCTTCTTCACTTGAAAGTAATTTGATTGATATTAAGTTAGAATAATTGACTACTATGGTGAGTCAAATTTCATTGGCTCAAAAAACATCCCAACCCACTCCTATGAGGCCATGCGGCATTTTCACTAAAAAAGAACACCCAACTGACTATTGCCCCCAGTTACAAGAGTCAAAGGATTGTGCAGTGGTATTCCATGGGAGACCATATCAGCAACAACAATAGCGACATTTCCAAAAGAAGTTTGATTCCATTTCTCCAAAATACAACCAAGGGTGGAAGGATCAATCAGACATGAGCTATGGATCTAGACAACCAAAGGCCACCTTTTAATCAAAACTACCAGCAACCACCGCTTTACTAGTAGGGTTTCCAGCAACCCCAAAAAAGATTTGAAGCCCGAGCATCAACAATACAACAACAAGGGAATCCCCCTACCAAGGTTGATTCTATCACTGATGAAATTTTGAAACAAATTGTTCTTAATCAATAGAATGAGTTGAAGATTCAAGGTTTGGAGTTAAGGGAGTGGAAGACATAGATGAGCCAGATTTCCACCGCCCTCCATGAACTGGTAAGTAAGAACTCCATAAATTTTCCTTCCCAACCTAGTTCAAATCCCAAGGGGAATTTTAGTGCCATCACATTGAGAAGTGGGAAGAAAAGAACTGATACATCTGTACCTATCATTCCGCTGAGATTCACCTCAACTCTGGAGAAGCCCCATTCCATACCAATTGATGAGAAATCCAAGGAGAGATATAAAGGTAAGAAAGGGATTGATGATGTTCCTCCTAAACCCCTTCCATTTCCAAATAGTGTTGTAGAAACCAAGAAGATGGATGAAGAGATGAGGCAAAAATAATTTTTGGACACTTTCAAGCATGTGGAGATCAACATACCTCTACTTTAATCCATTAAGAAAATACCAAGGTATGTGAAATTCTTAAAAGAACATTTTACCAATAGAATATGGATTAAGGGAAACGATAGGATCAATCTTGGAAGGAATGTCTCAGTACTCATTACACCAACTCTAGCAATTCCAAAAAAGTGTACGGATCTAGGAACATTCCCCATTCCAAGAACCATAGGAGAGCTGCAATTTTTTGATTCTCTTTATGATTAATATCTTCTATAAATGTAATGCCTCACTCTTTATTCTCATCTTTACAGGTTGGTGAGTTGAAGCAGACAAGAGTGGTGGTGTTGTTGGCAAATAGTGCTACAACATATCCAGCAGGATTCCTTGGGGATGTACTTGTTCGGGTAAAATACATGATATTCCCAATATATTTCTATGTTCTTAACATAGAGGATGATCAGGTAAGTTCTCCTTCTCTGATTATCATAGGTAGGTCCTTCCCCAAAACTTCAAAAACTATCATAAATGTCAACGAGGGTACACTTTCCATGTAATTTGGATATGAATTTGTGATATTTAATGTTATGTAATCCATGAAGTACCCCTCAGAGGACCATTATTCATTTGTTATCTCCCATTTTTAACCACCAAATAAAAAAACCATTGAATTTTATTTTCATATTCTTATGGAGATTATGATTATTGGTTCTAGTTTTATGTCTAAGAGTACTTCCAAACCTATTTATAATGTACAAAGCTCTATTAGATTTTATTTTTAAATGGATTCATATTATGATTTTGATAATTATCACTCTGATTATGACATTTTGGTTGAGTATGATGACGGATTTGATGCTTTATTCTATGATTTTGATGATGTATATTATGATACTGATGTTCATTGTGCACATATTTCAGTTCCTTCAATTTCAAGATTGAGACATCACACCCTTTCATTGGAACTCAATCCATTTACACCTAATATAAAATACTAGTACTAGTTACGTGGAGAGATATTACTTGTTATAATTGATAATAATATTCCTTTTAAACATGAAGAAAAGATTTTGAATCTTTTGAGGGAGAACATCAGGAAAATCGAGTGGACCTTGGCTGACATATCAGGTATTAGCCCCTCCATTCGCATGCATAGGATTATTTTGGAGGATGGGGATAAACCAGTTAGGCAAAAAAAAGGAGACTCAATACAACACTTTTGGAATTTCTTAAAAAAGAGGTTGAAAAATTGTTTGAGGCAGGTATAATTTATCCCATTTCAGATTCCCAGTGGGTGAGTCCTATTCAAGTTGTTCCTAAGAAAAGTTGTGTTACTGTCATTAAAAATGAGAAAGATGAGTTAGTTCCAATGAGGGTACAAAACAGTTGGCGTGTGTTTATTGATTATAGGAAACTAAATCATTCCACTCTCAAAGACCATTTCCCCCTCCCATTTATTTATCATATTCTTAAGAGACTAGCTTGGAAAACACACTATTGTTACTTGGATGGATTTTTTGGATATTTTCAGGATCTTATTGCTCCGTAGGATTAGGGGAAGACAAAATTAACTTGTCTGTTAGGTATGTTTTCCTACCATATGATTCCATTTGGACTTTGCAATGCCCTAGGTACCTTCCAGAGATGCATGGTGAGTATTTATTCTGATTTTATTGAGACCTTCACAGAGGTATTTATGGATGCTTTTACAGTGTATGGATCCTCATTTGATGAATTTATAAGTAGTCTGGGAAAGGTGTTGAAACATTTTATTGAGAATAATATGGTCTTGAACATTGAAAAGTGTCATTTCATGGTACAGAATGGATCATATTAGAGAATGTATTGTCAAAACTTGGGATAGAGGTTTATAGATCTATGGTAGATATCATTTCATCCTTACCCTATCCTTCATGTGTGTGTGATGTTAGATCTTCCCTAGGGCATGCAGAATTTTATCGGTTCTTCATCAAAGATTTTAGTAAGATTGCTCTTCCTATGTCACGATTACTTCCAAAGGATTCTGATTTTGTGTTTGATGAATCTTGCAAGACTTCCTTTGATGTTCTATAGAAGTGTCTCACCACTCCACCTATCATACAACCCCCATGGTGGGAGCTTCCTTTTGAGCTTATGTGTGATGCCTTCAAATTTGTCGTCGGAGTTGTCTTATCTCAGAGGGTGGAGGGACGTTAACATGTGATTGTATATGCATCATGGAAATTTGATTCGGAAAAATAAAACTACACAACCACAAAAAAGAGTTTCTTGATGTTATATTTTCTTTAGATAAATTCATTTCATATGTATTGGGCTCTAAAGTAGTTGTTTTTTCTGACCATGCAGCTCTAAGGTACCTATTGAAGAAGCCAGATGCAAAGCATGGGCTAATCCGATGGAGGATCCTTCTATAGGAATTTGACATTGAGATAAAGGAAAAGAAGGGGTCGGAAAACCTAGTGGCGGACCACATGAGTAGGCTTGATCACACACTAGAGGATGACACCTTGGACCAGGTACCACTTCAGGATACTTTCCCTGGTGATCATTTTTATTCCATCTCATGTACACATCCTTGGTATGATGATTTGGTGAACTAACTTGTTTTATATGAAATTCCAACAAATTTAAAGAAACATCAAGTCCAAAAGTTAAAGAGTGAGTCTAGATTTTTTGTATGTGATGTTCCCTACTTATGGTGCATGTATAGTGACCATGTTATTAGGAGGTGTGTTCCTGATCATGAGTTTGAGTCTGTTCTTCCATTTTGTCATACACTTTATTTTGGTGAACACTTTGGACCCCAACAGACATCTAGGAATGTTGTGGACTCTGTATTTTATTTTCCTAGTTTATTTCTTGATGCTCATTTGTTTTGTAAGTCGTACACTCGTTTCCAACATACTGCGAACATTTCTAGGAGACACGTGATTCCCTAACAACCCATACTATTTTTCGAGATTTATGATGTATGGGCCATTGATTTTATAGGTCCTTTTCCATGTTGTTTTGGATTATTGTATATTTTGGTTGTTGTTGATTATGTGAGTAAATTTGTTGAGGCCAAGGGCATCAGGACAACTGATTCTCATGTTTTAGTAGAATTTGTCAAGACACATATTTTTTGTAGGTTTGTAGTACCAAATCCCATCATCAGTGACCAAGGGACACACTTATACAATCATAATTTGGATTCCCTTTTTTGTATATATGGGGAGACACACAAAACATCAACACCATACCACCCCCAAACAAATGGTCAGGCTGAGGTTTCAAATCATGATTTGAAAAAAACAATTGGAGAAAAATGTGCAGCTGAATAGGAAGGATTACAGAAAGTGATTGGATGATGTTATGGGCTTATAGAACAACATACAAGACACCCATCGGTATGTCCCCATTTCAAATTGTTTTTGGGAAAGCGTTTCATCTTCCAATGGAAGCTGAGCATCAGAATATTGGGCTATAATGAAATGAAACATGGATTTGGCCCAAGTTGGAATTTAAAGGAAGCTGAAAATTCAAGATATTGAAGAGATTCGACTATCTTCATATGATAACTGAAGTCTCTACAAGTAAAGATCAAAAGTATAACATGATAGAATGATATGAAAATGGGAGTTTCATGATGGAGATAAATTCCTTCTCTATAGTTCACGGATAAATATGATGTCTGGTAAGTTGTGTTCTAGATGGTTAGGTCCTTATATTATATCTAATGTTTTCTTTATGGTACAGTGGAGATCACACAAAAGGACATAGGAAGGAGATTTACAGTCAATGGGACATGTTTGAAGAAATACATTGAGGGACTTCCTACTGATGTAGTGGATTTCATCACACTGCATGACCCCCTCATCAACTGAGCATATTAGGCTGTTCCTAACCCTTTAACTTTTATATTATTTTTCCTGTTTATAAATTAGGCATTTCAGGTTCATATATCTTCTCATGGGTTCACATTGAGGAAAATGCAATATTTTAGGTGTGGGAGAGGGAACCTTTTAGTTTAGTGATTTCAATTGTTTTCCTATTTTATATGATTTAAAAAAATTGTGTGTTTTCCAAATTTGTGTGTTTATTTTTCAAATTTTTATGTTTTTTTGAAACTTTTGAGATGAAATGATTCTCATCACCATTTTAAAATCCATATCAATAATTGAAACAATTTTTCCAATGAAACTAAGCTTAAATGAATGTGTAAAATGACCTTGTTTTAGGTTAAAATATTTTGTAAATTCGTGAAAAATACTCTAAATTTTGATTTCCATGCCACATCTCATTGTCTTTATATTTTAAATCACTTTATTCTGAGGCTTCTGAACCATTATTGTCATGTTCTTTACATTTACCTCACTTCTTTAGAGAACCTAACCATGCTTGATTTAACCAGAATTTGATTTATTCCTATCAAAACTGGAAGGGTTTGAGGTACTTATGTTTTAGATAATTAAGGCATTTGTTTGGTATTAAACCCCTATTTTATGAGATTCCTTTTTTATAATGGCCTGCCTTGATCATTTAATCCTTTCAAACCTTATAATCCATGAACATCTTGTTTGGTTAGCCACATTACAAGCCAATTTTCCCCATCTAACTAACTCTTGAAGTGAAATTGAATAATCTAGTTGAACTTAAGTGTGGGGGAATCTGTCTTATGTTGTGCTACCAGATTTTGTGATTTTTGCTCCGATGCTTTCGCCGGGGCACGCGCATCTGTCTGTGGGGAGGATGTGCTGATTGTTATTCTGCATTCCCGCTTTCCAAAGGCGGGTGGTATCTGTTCCTTGTCCAGGGACGTCTGCTTCTTGATCGAAACCGGGAGATGGGATGTTGGTTCTTCCTTCCGTGGATTCCTCCTCGGAGCTCATCACCTAGTCCGGGTCTCCCTCATAGATTTAAGACGGGTTCATGAAGCCCATTCCCGATGCCATATCTACATGGACGCTAGTTAATTACGCTTCTTCCGTCGAGACGCTCCAAGGGGTCTTGTTGGGGCAGCAACCTTCGGTGAGGAGAATGGTCACGTTGGGGCGTCGTTGGCATGTTTGTCCTTGGTTCCTCCTCACAGGGCTTCTTGAGGGCGCCGAAGCCTGAGGCATCCCACATGAAACGCGGGGAATGTGTACCATCTGAGGTTTTCCTCAGCTTCCCATGTTTAACACGGGGTATGTCGCGAGTTTAACATCTTGCGGAGACGGATCAGGTTGAAGGACCCCTAGGGGGAACACCGATATTGGGGCCAGCACATGGGCGGCTTCCCGGATGCCATGGAGTGGGATGGGGTGGCATGATCTCACCGGGATGTGGCAACCCGGGTAAGGATCAGGATGTATGGTGGAGTGAGACATGGGGCTTACGTTCTAAGACGGCCCAAGAGGGGGAATACAGTTTAACGTCATACAGGACAAGATATAGTTTAACGTCATGTAGGACGAGATACAGTTTAACGTCATGCAGGACGAGGGGTTTGGGGCTTACGCTCTGAGGCAGCCCAAAGTGGTCAGGGAACCGACATAGAGAGGTCAGGACGACAGAGTGGTGGTCTTGAACCTCGTGGAGGCTTCCTACGTACCGTGCGTTAGCATGGATCAAAGTCCACGTAGTTCGCTGGGATGGGGCTTACGCTCTGGGGTGGCCCATAAGAGGATGTCATGGTCGATGCGCGCTCTAAGCCCACGTGATTCATGCTCGGTGTGGGAAACAAGAGGTAGTAGGGACCAGACGATCACATCACGAAGGGTGCGTCCGTGAGAAGCGGAATGGGGCTTATGCGTTGAGTGGCCCAAAGAGGAAACAGGGGCTCACGCGTGGTTAGCGGCCCTTGGTGCCGGGGCTTACTCCATGGTGGAGGCCCGTGGTGCGACAAAGCGCATTGGGAAAAGGACTCCACTGGCCTTGGCAGGGGAGAAGTACAGAGATGCACGGGTGCAATCATCCGCAAGAAAGGCTAGGGGCTTACGCTCTAAGGCGGTCCTTCACCCGCGGACAAACGCCGCTCCGACAAGGAGGATCTCATTACATGTGAGGAAGAGTCCATTCCCATGGAGACGAGTGGGCGTAAAAAATGTCCGAGCTGGGGGGACCCTGCGTGCGAAGCACGGGGTCGGACCACAGTTTAACGTCTTGTGTTAAGGACGAGGTTCTTAGCAGTTTAACGTCCTGCAGCTTGGACGAGGTGGGTTCGCTCCACACCCCTAGGGCTTACATGCCCAACGCCCTCTACCCCTTGTGGGAGGGAAGGCATCGGCAAGGCCATAGTGAAGGGGGGTCGCAGGGCGAACCACCGGGGGGTCCACGTTAGCGTGGCTATGCGAAGAGGCAATAGCTGTTAGCGTTCCTATGCGGAGAAGCATAAGGCAAAGCAATGCAATGGGAAACACGGCCCAAGGGACCTTGAGGTTACTTCGCAAGAGCCTGGACGGCCGTATGAGAAAACAACGCATGGCGCATGCACCTGGTAGGGGAGACATCAGGTGCCGGTGCAGGGGGCAGCCAAGGGGCGTCATGGTGAAGGGTCATGGGCTTTGCGTGCAAAAAATAAGGTTTGCGCGCAAGACACCGGGACGGCGCACAATTGGAGCAAGGGAATTGCGTGCGGAGAGGGAATTACGCGCAGGGTTTTGCGCGCATGGCAGTGTATTGCGCGCACGAGACATGGATTGCGCGCAAGGCTGGAACCCGGGGAAGGGGGAAAATTCACTGAAGCCAGTGGAATTGCGTGCAAAGGTGCACTCCGGGGAAAAGTTGCGCGAAATGAGGAATTACCTGGAAGTCATCTTGCGCGTGGGGGGAGCCGAATTGCGCGCACGAGAGTCGCTTCAGATTCCTCAACCCCCAAACCGTTCGGGGTCTCCTTCTATTTATAGGCGACCTCTGGCGTGGAATCTAGGCGGGGCGCGAAATTCTTCGCGCCGAGCGCAGCCAGTGCGCAAAAACTCACCGCGCGGAACCGAGGCGTGCAAAGATTGCGCGCCTCATCGGCTCAATTCCACGAAACCCGGTGATTCTACGCGCGCAGAACAATTTTTCGCATGGATCCTCCTTTATGTCGCGCACCACATCCCCGGCCTCCGGATCAAGCCTCTGATTCCAAATATGACTTCGCTTCATCATTTCGAAACTTCCTCCGAGGGTTAAGGACTTTTTTCGGCGTTAACAAATGCCCCCCTTGGAATTGGATTGGCGAGAGGTCGCAATGATCGGATTCCAAGGGAAAATCCGAAACAACAAAATGCTAAGTTCCCTGGTCGAGTTGCGCGCAAAATTCCGATGGGGCGCACAAATCATACGGACGCACGCGGAATCCTCTTTCTGCGCGGCGCGGAACCCTGGCCTCGCCTATAAAAAGGGGCGCTGGGTCCCAAATCCATACTTCCGCTTTATGGCGCCAAGGTGATTGTCTCCAAAAATCTGACCTTGTTCAATCTGCTGACTCCGGCCCAGAAGACATATCCTTTGTCCGACAACCTCTCGCTCTGGAATTTTGGCATCCTGGAGGAGGTGCCACTTCCGGGCTTCGAAGTGGACACGCCGCGGTCTTGGGTGACCCGGGAGGACGAACTTCCTCGCTAAAACATCACCAACAATGGCCATCCTGCTAGGGAAACTAGACATATGGACATATATGTCCTTAACCCGAGGACTAGGACCATTACCGGGGACGAGCCTGTGGTAGAGGATTCTTCGGTCCTCTATGCGAGCACGTTCCATCAGAGCGTCACAGATGACATGATGGGCTGGCTAAAGGATTGGGACCTGCAGTCTGGGGGAAACTTCACCAGCGAATGGGCCTGGGCGTTCTGGGTTCACCATACCTGTGACCGGTTCGGGGACGAACTGCGGTATATCGGCCTGTTCGAGGTGGTATGGACATCGCAGTTCCACTTCCACCGCCAGCCTGAACGTGGACCAGAGCTATTCACCCGGTGGTCTCCTTACACCAACACATTCCACCTTTATCATCGGGAAGTTGGTATCAGTCTCTGGGATGTTCACTGCATCGGAGGTATCCCACGGGAGGGTTAACAATACGACGAGTTCATTCCTCCAAGGAACACCTGGGGAGACAGGTCGCGGACGCCTATGCTGATGTGGCACCTACTATAGCTGGCCAAAGAGAGGCTGGGGTCAAGGACTTCCTGAAGGACATCGCCTACAAGGGTTGGTTCAGCCTGTTCCTTGAGAAGGATTCGACCGTTAAGATGCCGGGACAGGGAAAACGGTGCCCAACCACGGCTCAGAGGAGCAAGGACGGGTCATACTGGAGGACCCTGGAGGCGGGGAAATACCAATCATGGGGCTACCGCGTCATTGAGGCCTGGGACCCGAACATCCGGTATGCCAGGTTCCTTGACGCCTTCCTGAGCGGGTGGCTCCTGCCGGTGCGGGACGCGAGGATGGGCGTCCGTCCAGCAACATTGGTGATGGCGGGCTCCATGGCCACCACCAAACAGTTCAACCTGGGCGTCCCTGTACTGGACAAGATTTATACCATCCTGGGGCGCATCTCACGAGGGGGGTCGCCTCGGAGAGTATGTGTTCCCTTCCAGATCTTCCATGGCTGGGTGGCGGCTCATCTCGGCGGGTATACTTTCCCAAACGTCATCCGTCCTCCGGGCAACGGTCTGCGACCATCCTTTCTAAACATCGCAGGGGTGGCGCTGATGACGCTCAATGAGGAGGGCACGAGGATCCGCATTGGAAACCACGCCAACTTCAACTTCAGCCCGTTCCCCACCCCAGTCGGCCAGCTGGGGGACAACGGTCGAGTCTCTCTAGAACAGCAGGAATACTTCCAGAGCATTCGGGGCAGGGTGCTCGTGGCTCGGATCGACGGGAAGGTGATCTGCGAGCCTTAAGTGCCATCCTGATTCACCAAGCAGTTCGGGTGCCTCCAATGAATGTCGAAGAAGGTATTCATGGCTGTCTGGCAGGAGAAGAATTCGTGCGTCCTGCGCCAAATGTGGTTGATGTTTACCACCTTCGGTTCTAGCGATGTCATCACTCTTCCCCCCGCCGGGGTCGATGCCGGACTAGCAACCGAATACGTTGAACACTGGACAATTGCGTACCCTGAGGGGCTATTATGCAAGTGTGTCCAGCAACTTGAGGTTACTCGCACGGAAACCGGGTGACGGGAAAGAAGGCACGGTGTCGTCGGAAGGTGAGGACCAAGGGCGCGTCAGGTATAGAGGCATGCGCAGGCCGGGACTTCGGCAGCGGGAACATCACATTGTGTTGTCACGTCCTCGTTACCCGTAGGGGGGTCACATGAGGCGTCCAGGGAACTGCCCGAGAAGCAGATAAGATATCTGCTCAAACCTTCCCAAGATGCAATTCTCTCGGCACCGTGGTCGGCCTGGATGACCCTGCAGCAATCGCTGAGCGTCGAAGTCATCTGGCAGAAGATAATGCAATACGGGATCCAAGTGCCAGAGGTCGGGCTCGTTCGAATTACCGAACAAGTAAACTTCCATCAGCGACATGCCTATCTAACGGCCATGGATGCATACACATGCCAAAGGGGGCGGCGTGCGAATCCACCTTTCCTAGTGAAAGTGATGCTCGGCCAGGAGCATGATCCGGAAGTGATGCCGCCGGGAGAAGGCGACAGTGACGAGGAGCCGGAGGGGGAGGAGGAAACCGGAGAGGATGAAGGCGAGGGAGAAGACGAAGAAGAAGAGCCCGAAGGTGAGGGGTCGCAAGGGGCGACCTACCAAGGAATCTCCGAGAGAGCGTTGAGATTGCCGACTCTGATCTCGACATAACCGAGATTCTCGAGGTTTGTCTCTGTCTTCATTCATTTCCCTTACTCATCCATTCTCCTTTCTAACTTCTAACTCACTTCCCCATCCTACTCAGGAGCAGTTGAGCATTGGACGGGCGTCCCCACCAGAGGAGGGAGGAGAGGAACCAGTGATACATTATGGGGATCCGACACCCATCATTGAATTAACAAGTGCGGAGGTGTCTCCCCTTACGGTGGCTTCTGCAGCGGCCGAAACACTGGGGACCAACGCTCTGGATTCATGTAAGTCTCACGCTTCACTACTGGTGCTTGGTGTCAAAGGATCCCGTCTGACCAGCGTATGCCTTGCGCAGTGATCTCAACACTGGAGGCACATCAGGCTGCGGAGCCCGGGCCACCCGCAAGTGGACCAGCGGCAGACATACCACCTCATTCATAACATGCTCCTTGCACTGAGTCAGCCCTGACAATTGATGAATTGGGGGCGGCGGACATCAACGGCGTTGTTCCCAAGACGAGGTCGGAAGCTGGTGGAGGCATCATTGCTGTTGGGGCAAGAGGAGAAGGTCACCCAGACGTTGAGGATTCTATTACTCACGAAGACGTCCCTATGGAAGATCCTGCTGCCGATCTGCCGGCTGCCTTCCCCATATACCGGCCCACTGACCCCGAGGAGATAGATGACTCAGACTCAGAGGTAGACGAAGAGAGCCGAATGACACGGCACAAGGGGTGGATGTGTATCCAACGCTTCCTCAGACAGCCACAGTCGGATTGGCTGAGGCGGATGTGATCACTTCAGACCTGGCTACGCTTCCTGTGTGCCAGAGGGGCTGATGCCCAGCATCTTCATCTGACGGTCTGTGATTACATGGACGAGAAGATACGCGAGAGCAGCTGGTGCACCGACATTGCCCAGTGCCGGGGAGGATCGTCGAGCGCTCAAGCGCTGCTGAGGGTAGAGCAGGAAGTCCGGCACCTCGAAGGGAAGGCGGCAGATAAGGAGGCCTTCATCGCAACATGCTCTGAGCTCATGGAGCAACCGACGGCCCAGATGGCAGATGCGTAGGAACAACTGGTGGAGGCGAGTCACCAGATGACCATACTTCGAACCGAGCGGGGCGCAAGCACAAGCTAGGGCTGGCGAGCTGTGCTCTATGGTGCCCGACCAGGAGAGAGTCTTCAAAGAGCGAGAAGCGGTCTTGGAGGCTACCATCCAGAGGGTAGCAGTGCTGGAAAGATTGCTTCAGCATGCTGATCCCTAAGGGCTTGTTTTGGCCATCTCATGAACTTTCTTATTTTACTGCTCATCGTCTCAATCCAATATATGGCCAAATCCATTCATTTGTAATCTTGGTTTAATATGATCAACCATAGTTTCGAAACAAATAACAAATCATCCCTAGGCTCCTGTGGGTCGTGCCCAATGCAAGAAGTAGAAGATGCTTGTACCATCATTTCATTCAACTGTGGGGCATTGACCAAGCTTCAGGCATCCAAAATTGGGCCTGGACTTCTGAGACACTGGGCCGATTGATGTGTCGACTCCTCAATGTGCTCTAACACATGAGTGGGGAGATGTTGGGGGCATCGAAATCCATCTGAACATAGGGGGATGGAGAGGAAGGGTGAATCACGCTGCCCAAATTCGGAACCCAATGGGGCGCAACCATGGAGTATAACTGTCAACCGTGGCGGAAACACAGCATCCATATCATGTTGGCCTAGAATGGGGGGCAATAAATGAGGGATGACCGGTGACCATGTTCGCAACACGGGGCCTAACTCAAATATCGTCGGTCAGTTTTCCGAAACGTTAGCCCAGGACAATAGGAGGACCATAGGTCTATCATCCATACTATTAGGGGGTCCTGTAAAACATGACCAGTCCTCCGGAACGTTGGCACAGGACAGTAGGCGGACCATAGGTCGAGCATCCATACTGTTAGGGGGTCCCATTAAACATGACCAGTCCTCCAGAACGTTGGCCCAGGACAGTAGGCAGACCATAGGTCGAGCATCCATACTGTTAGGGGGTCCCGTCAAAGATGAAAGGAAATGAGGATCCGAATAAGGGGGGATGCAAAGTGTGGAAGGTGGAGTGGTGGTTTTTTCAATCAAAGTCCAACACTCCCTAAATTGCGCCACCATGGCGAAGGCGCATTAGGCGGACATACCGACCTGATCACGGGTCGTCCCAATTTTCAGGCGGGACCTCTTTGGCGAGATAACTGTCGCTTCCCATTATTATCATGGGGCATCCCGAACCTGGTCGGGGTAGATTTCCTGATTACACCACTTCCCATGAAGTCGGGCTGAGGGGCCGACAATAAAGAAAGATGGGGTTCAGTAATCCCTGGGGCTGGACCCAAGACGAAATGTCCGAGCGGTCCTACATATCTCATTAGGATGAGAATCAGTCCACACGTAGTTCTTGAAACATAGTTTAATGTCATGTTGGACGAAATACAGTTTAACGTTATGCGGGACGGAATACTGTTTAATGTCATGTGGGACGGAATACAGTTTAACGTCATGCGGGACGGAATACAGTTTTACGTCATGCGGGACGGAATACAGTTTAACATCATGCGGGATGGGGAACACGTCTCATATGGGGATAAGCACGGCACGATGAGTGACCCGACGTAAATGAGGACATAATCCCACACCACATCGTGCAATCCCACAAGAGAGAGCGAGTCGTAAAGAGTCAAATAAATGATCTTAGTTTTAGGTCTTAGAACTCGGACCAAAAGGATCTTAGTTTTAGGTCTTAGAACTCGGACCAAGAGGATCTTAGTTTTTGGTCTTAGAACTCGGACCAAGAGGATCTTAGTTTTAGGTCTTAGAACTCGGACCAAGAGGATCTTAGTTTTAGGTCTTAGAACTCGGACCAAGAGGATCTCAGTTTTAGGCCTTAGAACTCGGACCAAGAGGATCTTAGTTTTAGGCCTTAGAACTCGGACCAAGAGGATATTAGTTTTAGGTCTTAGAAATCGGACCAAGAGGATCTTAGTTTTAGGTCTTAGAACTCGGACCAAGAGGATCTTAGTTTTAGGTCTTAGATCTCGGACCAAGAGGATCTTAGTTTTAGGTCTTAGAACTCGGACCAAGAGGATATTAGTTTTAGGTCTTAGAACTCGGACCAAGAGGATCTTAGTTTTAGGTCTTAGAACTTGGACCAAGAGGATCTTAGTTTTAGGTCTTAGAACTCGGACCAAAGGTCGGACGGAGACATAAGAGGCACACGGTGGAGTAACTCAAACACCTGGCGTGAATGGGAATAGGGGTGTGTACGGTGCAGTGAACAAACCCACGTTAATGAGGACCTAAGTCGTACTTACCATGTGCTCTCCGGGGAAATGCTCGAGTCGAGGGACCGAACACGAAGGTAGGCTGGGCCCGCGGGGAAGTGCCCCAGGCGCTCCTTTGTATCTCATAAGGATGAGAATCAGGCCATACGTAGTTCTGAAAGGTGACATGGTAAGATACCAGTGCCAGGGGAAAAGGGGAGTGCGGGCGTGGCCCTTGCACTAAAAGAAGCGGAATTTGATAAATCGTGTTTGTCCTTTAAGGTGAGTGGTTTTTTTTTGTAAAGCAAGAGGCCTAGAGTAGTAGGACGTGGCGTCGCCACAAGAATCAAGCCATGATAGGCATTGATAAATGGCAAGGAACGTGACCAATACCCAACGTAATGTCCTCTACAATGAGTTCATCACAATGCAGTGTCGTTTTCCATCTTGCGGCCAGGACGATAATGTCATAGTTTAGGGTTGTGTGATAGGACCAGCAACACAGTTTAAGGTCATATAGTTTGGACCAACAGCACAGTTTAAGGTTGTATGGTTTGGACCAACAGCACAGTTTAAGGTCGTATGGTTTGGACCAACAGCACAATTTAAGGTCCTATGGTTTGGACCAACAGCACAGTTTAAGGTCATATGGTTTGGACCAACACCATAGTTTAAGGTCGTATGGTTTGGACCAACAGCACAGTTTAAGGTCATATGGTTTGGACCAACACCACAGATTAAGGTCATATGGTTTGGACCAACAGCACAGTTTAAGGTCATATGGTTTGGACCAACACCACTGTTTAAGGTCGTATGGTTTGGACCAACAGCACAGTTTAAGGTCTTATGGTTTGGACCAACAACACAGTTTAAGGTCATATGGTTTGAACCAAAAACACAATTTAAGGTCATATGGTTTAGACCAACAACACAGTTTAATGTCATATGATTTGGACCAGTACACAGTTTAAGGTCGTATGGTTTGGACCGGCAACACAGTTTAAGGTCGTATGGTTTGGACTGGAAACACAGTTTAAGGTCGTATGGTTTGGACCAACATCACAGTTTTTAAGGTCATATGGTTTGGACCAACAACACAGTTTAAGGTCTTATGATTTAGACCAGCAACACAATTTAAGGTCGCATGGTTTAGACCGGCAACACAGTTTAAGGTCGTATGGTTTGGACCAACAACACAGTTTAAGGTCGAATGGTTTGGACCAACAGCATAGTTTAAGGACATATGGTTTGGACCAACACCACAGTTTAAGGTCATATGGTTTGGACCAGCACACAGTTTAAGGTCGTATGGTTTCGACCAACATCACAGTTTAAGGTCATGTGGTTTGGACCAAGGGGAACACGCACGATGCGATACCATCACTGCGCGCGATTCCGAGAGAGGAGCCTCAGGCCAAGGGGCCAGTGAGGGTCCAACCATCAGGACGGGGACAGGAGATGCTAGATCCCAGCTGTGCTGGGCCTGAAATGCAATGTCCGGGCGACTCCTTGTTTCCCATGGGGATGAGGGTCAAGCTGCACGCAACCTGTAGAGAAGAGACCCAAGCACATACTCTAGCGCTCAGATCGCGGGAGCCCCGAGAGACACCGCTGCATAGATCGGTCTGTCTAATGTGCGGGGGTGTACTGAGGGTTAGTAAAAGGAGTTTCAAGATTCCACCTTGACACGATGGGGCGGAACATGACATGAACCATGCCACCAACATTCAGGCCCCGGGGAACCGGCGTGACGACTGAGGATTACTGCTGACCATGTTCGCAACACAGCATCCTGTCGTGTCAGCCATGGGGACCAACAAATGAGCATCAACCGCTGACCATGTTCGAAACACGGGATTTGTATCAATTTTTTGTCTGAAACCCTTGGGGCGTTGGCCCGTGACGGTAGGAGAGCCCTTGGGTGTTGTATCCAGGCCATTCTTGGGGGTCCCTCCGGGTGTGAAGGATGACGGGGGCCCGAATAAAGGGGGACACGAAGCTTGGAGAGTGGATGGAACTTGTCTAAGTCAAATCTGGCACTCCAAGTCCTAGACCAGAGTACCCTGAGCACATTAGTAGACCGCTGAAAAGGGTCAGAGGGCTCAGTCCGAGAGTGGCCAAAAGATGGCGGATCCTCGGGCAAAAGAGGGGGCGTAATGCCAAACACCTGGGAACCGGGAGATTGTGGGATCTCCTAAGAGATGGGGCTGGACCTGACATCTAGGTGTTCAGGCGATCCTACATATCCCATAAGGATGGGAATTAAGCCATACGTAGTTCTTGAAAGCATCTTTTAATGCCATTGGATATAGGAGGGCTAAATCCTGAGGACAGGGTGTGCGTGGTGCAGCTATTGCAAACCCGACGTGAATGGGGACATAATCTCACACCACGCCACGCGATCTTGTGGTCAAGGTCCCAAAGGAGAAACAGACGCGACAACGGACCTCAAGCTGGACCCAAAGACGAAAGGTCTGGGCATTCCTACGTATCCCATTAGGATGTGAATCAAGCTATACGTAGTTCTGGCAATACAGTTTAACATTGTGTTGGACGAAATATGGATCTTAGTTTTAGGTCGTAGAGCTCGGACCCAGAGGATCTTAGTTTTAGGTCTTAGAACTCAGACCAAAGCGCAGTTAGGGTCATGTGGTACCATACAGTTTAAGGTCATGTAGGACCATACTGGTTAGGCAAAGTACTTCTTGAGGAACCTGGCGTTGGTGGGAGGAGTGATACGCTCACCATCCATAGTCACCAGGGAATACGTGCCATTGGGATAGACCTTGTAGAAAATAAAAGGCCCCTCCCACTTGGGCTCCAACTTGGGTGGTTTCCTGCTGGGAATCATTGGCGCTCTAAGAGCCAGCACCAAGTCACCTTACCGGAAGGAGCGGAGGCGAACCTTCTTATCGAAAGCTTGAGCCATCATGCTCTGATGCCTTTCCAATTTATGTAAAGCACGAAGCCTACTTCCATCCAGCACTTCCAATTCGGCTAGACAGATCTTGGAAACTCTATTTGGTGCTTGCTGGTCGTAGACCGCCGTGCGCAATGAGGGAAGCTGGACCTCGATGGGAAGGACGGCCTCAGCTCCGTATACTAGGGAATACGGAGTCACCTGGGTGGAATTGCGAGTCATCGTCCTATAAGCCCAGAGGGCGTTGGGGAGCTTATCCGGCCAACTTTTATTGTTCTGACCAACCATTTTTTGTAGAATGATAGAGAGGGTTTTGTTAAATGCCTCAATCTGTCCATTATCGTGTGCATGATAGTGGGAGGTGTGGTTAGAGCGAATGTTGTAATTGGCGTACAATCTCTTCAGCTCGGCCGCTCGAAAGTTGGTTCCATTATCCGTGAGGATAGCGTGAGGTATTCCAAACCGGTGGATGATATTGGAGCTCAAGAAGTCGGCGATAGAACCAGCCTTGACTTCCCTAAGCGGGGCTGCCTCTGCCCAATTTGAGAAGAAATCTGTGGCGGTTAAGATGAACCGGCACTGGCGGGCCGTCGCCGGTGGGTAAGGCCCTACGAAATCCAACCCCCTGACCGCAACGGGACAAGAATACTTAGTAGTATGGAGAGGCTCTGGTGGCCGATGCACAAAGTTAGCATGAACTTGGCACGCATGACACCTCTTGGCATACTCGATGCAGTCGTGGATCATGGAGAGCCAGAAGTATCCCAGCCTTTGAATCTGGTGGGACAACTTTGACCCGGCCTGGTGGTCACCACAGAAACCAGAATGCACTTCCTGCATGACTTGTGGGATCTCAACTCCTTGAAGACAATGTAGGAGAACACCGTCAAACCCGCGCCTGTAAAGGAGATTCTCACGGCTGGGACCGCATTGAAGGGTGAACTGCGGCGTGCGGCGCCGGATTTTTTCCCACACTGCTCGGTCCATCGGAAGATTGTCGTGCCAGAGATATTCAACCAAGGGTGTCCTCCAGTCAGGAACTGTCTCGATCACCACGCATGAAGCCCCGGGGGGTCCTGACGCAGGGGCACCAGCGGTGAGATGGTTCACTCGTGGGCCACGATCTCCCTCTGGGATAACAAGAGAAATGACTCTCTGGTGCGCCACGTGGATGATTAGGTCATCCTGTTCGGGCTCCACGAGTGATGCGGCAGGCTGGCCAAAGCATCTGCTCGACTGTTCTGTGACCGGGGAACGTGAACGACCTTTGGTCGGGAGGGGAACTTAGCCATTAGAAGGAGGGTTCACTCCAGCAATGGCATGAGTTCTGGCTTTCTGACAGCATAGTCACCGTTGAACTGCTTGATGACTAGCTCAGAGTCCCCTTTTACATACAGGTGGGGTACGTTAACCACAAGAGCCAACTCGAGGCCAGTGATGAGGGCATGATATTCTGCCTCATTGTTGGTGCAGCCTTCTGACAACAAGAAAGAATATGGCAGGATGACTTGCTCCGGGGTGATGAAGACGATACCCAGGCCCACTCTGTTAAGCGTAGGATCGTTGAGCCTTCTACCGGTAGGGATTCGGGAGGCGCCGTCAAAGTGCATCTTCCAGCATGGGGTGGCATGATCGATTGAGAGGATTGCCTCATCAGGAAAGCCCAAATCTAGTGGTTGGTCCGCAGAGGTTGGGTGGGCAGCTAAGAAGTATTCCAACGCCTGTCCTTTGATGGACTTCTGAGGTATGAACCTAATGTCGAACTGCTGGAGGATCACCGCCCAGCGTGCCAATCGGCCGGTCAACATAGGTCGGCTCAGGATGTATTTCAACAGGTCTACCCGAGAGACCAGCAGTACCTCGTGGTGCTGCAAGTAGTGCCGCAATTTTTGTATGGCGAATATGAGTGCTAGGCAACTCTACTCGATGGGATAATATCTAATTTCCACATCGAGGAGCATGCGACTGAGGTAGTAGAGGCTATTCTCTGTTCCCTCGTTGTTCTTATGGGCACGAAGGGCGCCGAGGGATCGTTCCAGGGCGGTCACATAAAGGACCAGCGGCTTTCCGGGAACGGGTGGCATCAGGACCAGAGGTTGAAGCAGATACTGCTTGATTTCCTCAAAAGTGGTCTCGCACTCTTTGTCCCACCCATAGGCGGCGCCTTTCTTCATGAGTCGAGAAAAGGGCTTACACTTGCCGACCAAATTCTCAATGAATCGGCGTATATAGGCTAAGTGGCCTTGGAGGCCTTGAAGCTCCCAAATATTACTTAGGGGAGGCATCTGACTAGTGGCCTTGATCTTCTCGGGGTCGATCTCGATACCTCGATACCTAATAATGAAGCCAAGAAACTTTCTGGAGGTGACCCCGAAGGCACACTTCAACAGGTTCATCTTCAAGTGGCGAGAACGAAGGAAACCGAACACTTTCTCAAGGTATTTGAGATGGTCCTGGTGCTGATGAGATTTAACCACCAGGTCATCTATGTAGTATTCCACCAGTGTCCCAAGGATCGGCTTGAATATGCGGTGCAAAGCCCGTTGATAGGTGGCACCCGCATTCTTCAGGCCGAAGGGCATAAACCTGTATCAAAAAGTACCCTGGGGGCCCTAAAGGCAGTGAACTCTTCATCCTAGGGGGCCATTCGGATATGGTTGTACCCGAAGTACCCATCCATAAAGGATAGGGCTTGGAACCCGGCCGTTGCATCGATCAACAGATCTATCACGGGAAGGGGAAAGTCATCCTTCGGACAGTGGCGATTAAGATCGCGGAAGTCGATGCAGACCCTGATCTGCCTGTTCTTCTTCCTGACGGGCATAATGTTGGCTAGCCACCTAGGGTACTGGGCTTCCTTGACGAAGTTGGCCTTAATGATCTTATAAACTTTAGCCTTGACCATGGAACCATGAAAGGGGTGAATTTTCCTGGGAGGCTTCTTGAACCCGCGATGGTTTGCTGGGACGCCAAGGGGGTGGACGGCTACCTGGGGATCTAGTCCCGAAATCTCATCATAACTCCAGGAAAACACATCATGGTGCTGTCTGAGGAAGTCTATGTACTATTGTCGTTCCTCAGGAGGCATAGCGGTGCTGACCAATGTGGGTCTCAGGTCCGCCTCACTACCAAGGTTCACCTGTACTAGCTCGTCGACCATGGTGGAGACGCCCTCCTCAAAGGCAGGAGGAGCATCTTCCATGTATTCTTCTCTGCTTGTAGAAGTATCATCCACAAGGGGAGCTGTTTCGGGGATGCTCGACCCTGATGGGGAGTTGGCGATGGCTTGGGCGGCAGAGGTCGTTACGACGGGAGACTCATGCACTACGGAGACCATGGCGACGAAGGCGGTTGATCCAATCCCATCCGGCCTTCAGCCCAAGGGGCCACGCTTTACAACATCAAAGAAGTGGTGATGCGTTGGCTTGATCCGGTCGATTACGGCTTGGCGAAACATGCACGTATGACGTACTGCTGTTTCCATGAGCCCAACGTCCCGATATCTTACAGGGGTAGGAGGATCAGGGATCACCTGATCCTGGTTGGTGTAAGAGTACAAGGTGATTTCCCACCGTCGTTTAGACCCGAAAATATGCCTTCCTATGGTACCCGAGACAACAAAGCACTCTCCCATATCGGGAGTCGTGGCCTCCAACCGATGGATTGGGAAGACATATGCGTCATCCAGACCTGCCCAGGGATCACTCGTGATAGCGGCAGGCTCAACCTCACCTGCCAGGATTTGCTTTTCCTTACTCTTGTAATAGTCATCATCCAGGTAACGAGCTTCACAAGAGGCAAACAGAGACACATCTCCTTGGAGGACACCCACTCGACCCTTAAGGGAGTATCTGAGGCACTGATGGTATGATGAGGGAACCACTGCGTGAAGGTGGAGCCACGGCCTGCCCATCAACACGTTATAGGCGGTGTCCTGAGAGACAACCATGAATTCTGTATTGGCAATTAAGCTGCCGAACTGGGTCTTCAGACGAATCTTGCCGAGTGGAGTTTGCTCGGTCCTGTCATATCCTTGGATTCTGAGGTCGGAGGTAGTTAAATCATCCTCGGACAACCCCAGTTTTTGCAGTGTCTGAGTTGGGATCAAGTTAATCCCAGAACCCGTGTCGACAAGACAGCGACGGACTTCCACGCCATTGAACTGGCCGGTGATGTACAACGGGCGGATGTGCCCCTGTATGGGAAGGTCTTCATCTTCACTGGAAAACGAGATAACCGCCTGACATTCGGCATCCTCAATCACCTCAGTGTGGAAGGCTTCTGCGGCTGCTACCTCCGTTTCAAAATGAAGGGGGCTCCTTAGAGCCTCGGCGAGCGCCTCACACATTTCAGATGACAGGCGAAGGGCCTCAAGGATGGAAAGCCTTGCCGGAATGCCAGCCAGATGCTTTAGGACATCATACTTTCACGCCAAACGCGAGCTTCTGCTTACAAGAGGTCTCTCTGTGATTGGGGGCATGACGGGCCCTGCTGGCGGACCAGAGACTGACTGGTACTAGGCACATCCCGTTGTTCACTAGCTGAAGCCCAGGAGGTGGCTGTCGTGCAAGGACCGGAAGGACATAGTTGGCCAGTGGCAGGGCTGGGCTGGTTGCGACGCGGGCAAGGAGGTTCCGCCCGATCTAGCAACACAAACGGCGGTGGAAGTGAACCTGTTGTCACCGGGTGAGGGAGTCGCGAGTGCTTCTCTCTGTACCGGGCTTGCTGCCTGGTCTCGGTAGCGTGCACGGCCTGACTGGAGGTGAAGAATGTCGTGCCCTGGCGATTCACGTAGCCACGGCTCCATCGACGTTGGCGACGACTGGTGACATTGGGGAGGTCCACCTGGCGCTCCTCATCATCGAGATCCAAAAAGGGATTTGCCAACTCTACAGTGTTAACCGAAGTGTACCCCGGAATTTCGAGGATTTTCCACCTAGCGCTCCTCATCGTCGGGAGCCAAAAAGGGAGTTACCAACTCTACGGTGTTAACCAAAGCGTACCCCGGAATTTTGGGGAGTTCCACCTAGCGCTCCTTATCGTCAGGAGCCAAAAAGGGATTTACCAACTCTGTGGTGTTAACTGAAGCGTACCTCGGACCTTCGCTTGAGGAGTCATCCACTACCAGACGGGTCTTGGAGGGATCCCCATTTCTGGGGGCATGAAATCGCCAAGCGTGCGAGAATATGACGGAAATGGCAGGGCACGTTCTTTCTTCTTGCGTCGCCGCTTGCTCTTCTGGGCAGAAGTAGGCTGGGACGACGATGCCAAAGCGGCGCTCGCAGACTCCGGCGGCTCTAGCTGACTCAGGCGGGCACAGATGATGCCATGGGCATGGGAAACCATCCTGCGGGACATCCAGTCGTTATACTTCTAGGACCCACGGTCAGAAACCTGTTCCCACCCATCCCCGTTGTCACTACTGCCATCTGATTCCACGAAGACACCTGCCACCTGTGCCGGGGCTGGGCCCAACCTAACTATGTTGTTGTCAATCTGGTCTTGGAGCCAGTCCTGAACACATATAATTACTGGATGGTGTGTCCCAGGATCCAGTGATAAGGGCAGTATTTAGGGTGATCAGTGAGACACACCTCTTCTGGCTTCCGACACTCAGGCAGTCGCACGATCCTCTGCTCCAAGGTGCTACAGAAATAACTGGGGATCTGGGCCTCGCCATACGAGTAAGCCCGATTCCTTCTTTCTGGAAAGGGTACTCTTGGGGGCTGACCATGACCAGGGGCCGGAGGAGCAGGCCGAGGAGGCGGAGCCGGATTACCTCGCCTAGGTGGTGGCGGTGCGTTACGCGGAGGCGCCTGCTGATTTTGAGGTGGTCACTGCTGGGCCGGAGGCTGTGCCCGTGGGGGTGGACCCCTATGATCCTACTGATTTGGCCTCACTGGTAGCAACTATAGCTATCTGGGGGCCTCTATCTGGGCCACAGCAGTGGGCTCGGCTCTGGCGGCTCTTCTTGCAGAGATTACAGGAGGCAGCGGGCATGCCTGACCAGCCTGTTGCAGGGCTTCTTCGAGGCGTTGAGCCTTGTCCGAGAAGTCCCGGAACCCTCCTGGGTAATTCTGCATGATCAGAGAAGGAACCAACTCCTCCTTGACGTTCCCTAAACACATCGTTAGTAATTTCTCCTGAGTCAGTGGCATGTCAAGGGAGTACGTGAGCCCCTTCCACTAGGCGACGAAGTCCGTGACTCGCTAGTCGGGCCTTTTCTTGCACCTGAAGAGGTCTGAAATGTTCGTCTTTCGGTTTGTGGAACTGAACTGGTAGAGGAATTTCTGGCAAAGGTCCTCCCATCTAGACACAGATCCAACAGGGAGCTGGCTGTACCAGACGAATGTTGGTCCTTCTAGTGTCTGAACGAAGCACCGGATCTTGACAGGCTGCTGCTGCGCCGGAGTCCCTAACATAGGCCCGCACCTCAAGTTGAAGTGGGCCAAGTGTTGTGGCGGGTCTATGTTCCCGTTAAAGGGGGAAAAGTGGGGTTTCCGAATCCTGGAAGATCCGGCATATCATCCACCCATGTTGGGTATGATTTGTCGTCCGGTGGGATTGCCACCTGCTGAGTTTCCAGGGCCTCCAAGCGGGCAATGAGTACTTCCATCAGATCATCCGAATGAGGATTCATGTCCTGATGGGGATCTCTAACCACAAGAGCGTTTCCATTCTCTTTGATATGGTAGTCGCGCTCAGCTGCTCGCGGGGCATCTGGCGGAGCGACTCTCGGGGCGGCGGGAGGAAACCGAGCAGGGTCCCCCAGGTGGTCTCACCGCTCAGGAGGGTTCGGAAAAACATATCGTGCCCTCTTGCCATGGGTTCCAGTGTCTCCCCTGTCGGCGAACATGACACGGTCACGGTTTCCCGGGGGGATCTTAGCAAGGGGTAGATTCTCCTTCCCCTACTGTCCTGGTCTAGGGTCACCATAGTCAGGTCGCCGCTCTGCAATGTGTTTGGCCAGGAGCTCATCAACCAGCCTCTTTTTCTTAGCTAGCTGTTGGTGAAGCATGGCCTTCTTGGGATCTTTCTCTACCTTCTGCACCGAGGCAGATGGGTCGGTGAGTTTGACAGACCCGACAGGCTCTTTACCCTTGCTGATGTTTTGGCCCAGTTTCAGTGCCTCCATGGGTACATGAAGACCTAGGAGGCTCCTCTGTTGGCGATTAATCCTCCCAGATGGGTCCAGTAGTGGCCTATCCTCGGGGGGTGAGTCCCCGTCGAGGGGCTCCATAATATTTCCCTCATCTGAAAGGTCATCCATGTTGACTGCCACTGCCCTTGGCGACGCTCCCTCAGGGCCGCCCAGTGGATCGGGTTGTCGGTGGATCGCACAGAAGAGGAGAGCAGCGTACTTCCCCCATCTGCGGACATGCGCGTGGGGGGTGTCTTCCTCAATAACTCTGCGGAGTACTTGAAAACTCTGGAAGCATTTTTGCTGGAGGGCCTCGTGGTGGTCCAGTGACTCGGGGTGCCGGACCGCGGGGAGTGCTGCTAGGTCGACCCGACGACACTTCTCACCGATCTCCTCGAGATGCGCTTGGCTCCCTGGATAAGGCTCTAGCTTATGGCGGAGGTGGGAGTGAGTCACCCGAAGAATCTGGCGGAAGCATTCAAACTCTCCCGGGGTGAGTGACTCTGGCACATCAAAATCCGATTCTGCGATCGGCCAAAACTTCTCGGGGAAGTGGCCCGCTGCAAGAATGGTCTAGAAGATCCACAGCTCCAGTTCAGGGTCCGGACCTTGCCACCCCTGCTCGTCCACCGAGGAAAGTCGGGGAATTGGCAATGGCGCCGAGGCAGGCCATCGGGGCGGTGGGCTAGCCGGCGGGGAATATAGCAAACAGGCCGATTGGCCGTCGATCCCTGGGTCACCCTCCAGGGGTTGCAGTGCCGGCTGCCACGTCGCGATAGGATGGGCCAGAGAATGGGCCTCCTATCACAGCGTCGGTGCTCGCCGAGGGTGTGTCGCCTCGCAACTCTTCTGTCGGTCCCCAGAAAAGTCCCCCACCCTCACTAATAGGGGCGGGAAGTGCTCCCGAGGAGGCCAGTGGAAACTGCGGGCTTGATCCCTGGCGGTACGCCAAGTCCTCGTCCTCCTGGATATACCTTCGAAGGGAGGAGGGAATCATACGGATATCGCATTCGAGGAGTACAAGAATGACGCGTCGTGTCCCCATACCTGCCCTCAACTCGAAGGGCTGGGGGGAAGGTTCCATCGTCGAGTCGTACTCTGCCTCAGAATCCGAGAAACAGACTGGTCTAATTTTTGTCTGGACTCCCCTGACATTCCTCCTATGGTGACGATGCCCAGCCTTCCTGCCCTTGGGTAGCTCCTCAGGGTAAGTACGATTTCCGTCATGGGGTCCCCCGGCCACAATAGAGCTGGGGCAGAGGGGACTGAAGGCCGGGGTGCGAGAAGCACCAGGACAAATGTCGAAAGGGACATGGGGAGGAACTCCATGTGAGTGAGCGACTGGATACACAACGGGTCCATGCTCGCGGCCGGCAGTAGGGGGAGTGACCTCATACCCCATGTAGTGGGCACTGGAAGGAGTCATACCCGGAGCATAGCCGTCGCGAAGATGCTTTCGGCTTCCCAGATCGGTGGCATGGAATTAGCCTTCATGGCTACCGCGAATTGGTCCGCAGTGGCCATTGCCAGTGTCCGCGAACGGGAGATTCGACCCAACTTTCCTATAGGGTGGTTGGGGTTTCGATCCCAGTCGGGCACGTGGCTGCCCCTACTCAACGTGCGCGGGGATCTGGTAACAGAAGTCAGCAGTGGCTCGGTCCACAGTGGTTGCTGATGTTGATACCCCAGGACGGGCATTCTCTCGTGCTCGCGCCCGACGCTAGCGTCGAGTCAGAGGGGCCAGAACTAGCGGTGCGGGCATGAGGATTGCCTTCTCCTCGTCTCGGGGAGTCGAGCGGTGGCGTCGACGCAGCCTGGCGGGGGTTCTTTCCGTTAAACCCTGGGATGGATCACCGATCGAGTGGAATCGGACATCCCCCGCCTCATTGGCATAGGGGAGGGATGTGTCAAGGCGCTCTGGGGATACGCTCCTGAAGCGGTTGAACGTCGGCGTGGGAAGCGGCGGCTCCCTGCGCGGCCCTCGAGGGCGGCGATGGTGGTGAGGTGCAGCCGCTTCTAGATCCAAGTGGGCCATGCCCCTGGAGGGGATGATCCCTTCCTTGTCATACCTACGAACCAGGTCATTGATCACCCTCCGCTGGATGATTTCTGACGGGGAGAGGGGGCGTGAGCGCCCGGCTGCTACGGCGGTCAAAGTCAGAGCGACCGTGGAAGAGGTGGGACCGCGCGGGGTAGTCGTGTCGGTACTTCCCATGCCCCTGCGCCAGTGGGTGGGTGGTGATCGAGCTCCGAACGCAGTGATCTGATTCCTGGAAGCGTGTAGATGAACCCATTAGCGTCAACAGGAAATGAGATCAACAACCAAGGCCCAGCATAATTCTGTCTTCCATGGTCGGCGAGAGGGATCCACGCTGATGACGTCACAGAACGGAGTGGTCAACGTCCTAACGGCCTCGAACCCTGGAGGGTTCACGTCCTGGTGAGGGTTACTTGGACCTGGTGACATGATATTCTTCCGACGCCCCGACGGTTACCATTCCCCGTGTTGAGGAGAAGAGCTTCACGTCGGGTTCACCATTTTTGTTGCTCTGATGCTTTCTCCGGGGCGCGCGCATCCGTCTGTGGGGAGGACGCGCTGCTTGTTACCCCGCATTCCCGCTTTCAAAAGGTGGGCGGCATCCATTCTTTGTTCAGGGACATCTTCTCCTTGATCAAAACCGGGATGACGGGATGTTGGTTCTTCCTTCCGTGGAATCCTCCTCGGAGCTCATCACCTAGTCCGGGTCTCCCTCATAGATTTAATACGGGTTCGTGAAGCCTGTTCCAGGTGCCATATCTACATGGACGCCAGTTAATTACGTTTCTTCCGTCGAGACGCTCCAATGGGTCTTGTCAGGGCAGCAACCTTCGGTGAGGAGAATGGTCACATTGGGGCGTCGTTGGCATGTCTGTCCTTGGTTCCTCATCACAGGGCTTATCGAGGGCGCGAAAGCCCGAGGCATCCCACATTAAACGCGGGGAATGTGTACCATCTGAGGTTTTCCTCAGCTTCCCATGTTTAACATGGGGTATGTCACGAGTTTAACTTCTTGCGGAGATGGATCGGGTTGAAGGACCCCTAGGGGGGAACACCGATATTGGGGCCAGCACATGGGCGGCTTCCCGAATTCCATGGAGTGGGATGGGGTGGCATGATCTCACCGGGATGTGGCGGCCTGAGTAAGGATCAGGATGGATGGTGGAGTGAGACATGGGGCTTACGTTCTGAGACGGCCCAAGAGGTGGAATATAGTTTAACATCATGCAGGACAAGATACAGTTTAACTTCATGAGGGATGAGATACAGTTTAACGTCATGCGACACGAGGGGTTTGGGGCTTACGCTCTGAGGTGGCCCAAAGTGGTCAGGGAACCGACATGGAGAGGTCGGGACGGCCGAGTGGTGGGCTTGAACCTCGTGGAGGCTTCCTACGTACCGTGCGTTAGCACAGATCAAAGTCCATGTAGTTCGCTGGGATGGGGCTTATGCTCTGGGGTGGCCCATAAGAGGATGTCATGGTTGATGTGCACTCTAAGCCCACGTGAGTCATGCTCGGTGTGGGAAACAAGAGGCAGCAGGGACCAGACGATCACGTCGTGAAGGGTGCGTCCATGAGAAGTGGAATGGGGCTTACGCATTGAGCGGCCCAAAGAGGAAACAAGGGCTTACGTATGGTTAGCGGCCCTTGGTGTCGGGGCTTACTCCAGGGTGGAGGCCCGTGGTGCGACAAAGCGCAGTGGGAAAAGGACTCCACTGGCCTTGGCAGGGGGGAAGTACAGAGATGCACGGGTGCAATCATCCGCAAGAAAGGCTAGGGGCTTACGCTCTGAGGCGGCCCTTCCCCCACGGACAAACGCCACTCCGACAAGGAGGATCTCATTACATGTGAGGAAGAGTCCATTCCGGTGGAGACGAGTGGGCGTAAAAAATGTCCGAGCTGGGGGGACCCTGCGTGCGAATCACGGGGTCAGACCACAGTTTAACGTCTTGTGTTAAGGAAAAGGTGCTTAGCAGTTTAATGTCCTACAGCTTGGACGAGGTGGGTTTGCTCCACACCCCTAGGGTTTACTTTCCCAACGCCCTCTACCCCTTGTGGGAGGGAAGGCATCAGCAAGGCCATAGTGAAGGGGGGTCGCAGGGCGAACCACCGGGGGGTCCACGTTAGCGTGGCTATGCGAAGAGGCAATAGTCGTTAGCGTGCCTATGCAGAGAAGCATAAGGCAAAGCAACACAATGGGAAACACGGCACAAGGTACCTTGAGGTTACTTCGCACAAGCCTGGAAGGCCGTACGGGAAAACAACGCATGGCGCGCGCACTCGGCAGGGGAGACATCAGGTGCCGATGCAGGGGGGCAGCCAAGGGGCGTTAAGGTGAAGGGTCCTGGGCTTTGCGTGCAAAAAAGAAGGTTTGCGCGCAAGACATCGGGACGGCGTGCAATTGGAGCAAGGGAATTGCGCGCGGAGAGGGAACTACGCGCATGGTTTTGCACGCACAACATGGTATTGCGCGCATGAGACACGGATTGCGCGCAAGGCTGGAACCCTGGGAAGGGGGAAAGTTCACTGAATCCGATGGAGTTGCGCGCAAAGGCGCACTCCGACGCAGAATCCAGGCAGGGCGTGAAATTCTTCGCGCCGAGCGCAGCCGACGTTCAAAAACTCGTCGCGCAGAACCAGGGCGCGCAAAGATTGCGTGCATCATCGGCTCAATTCCGTGAAACCCGGTGATTCTACGTGCGTAGAACAATTTTTCATGTGGATCCTCCTTTATTTCGTGCACCACATCCAGAGCCTCTGGATCGGGCCTCTGATTCCGAATATGACTTCGCTTCGTCATTTCGAAACTTCCTCCGAGAGTTACGGACATTTTTCGGTGTCAACAGTGATACTTTGGGTGGAAAATTCAATTCTTAATAGATGAGTTTGCTGCTGAGAAAAACCTTTCTATAGGAATTTTTTCATTTTCTGGAGCTTTCATGATAAGTGAAGTTGTGCCTTTCTGGAACTTTCACGAAAAACTATTTTGAAGAAGATTGACATTCTTTTTGCAGAAATGATGAATAATGTAAACTTTACATGACTTTTCATGATGATGGAGATAAATTGATGATAATGGGATTGAGGAGGAGACCATATTTAAGTGAAAATTAGATTAATGCAATTTTTCTTTAAAAATAATCAATCATCCGAATTCAGTCACCGAATTTTTCACATCTAAATCCTACCAATTGAAAGCCACAGAACAACACTGAAAAGTATTCATGATAAACATACCTTGAATCACATTGGGTGGTGATTTAGAAATTTATCATGCCTATGGTGACCCTTGTATGAGTTTGGATGTGAAATACATTGCTATAAAAAATGACATTAGTGTGATAATAGAAAATTCATGTGAGGTAAGTGTTTTGTGTGCATAGGAGGATAAATGAAGTGGAAATATTTTGAATGATATAAATGGAGAACTTGAAATAATTATTTTTATGAGGCATGATTTCTTTTTTTTTCTTTGTGTGGAATTATTGGATCTCAAGGATATGTGATTTAATTTTTTTTTTTGATTTGATATTAATGTTTACTTGTCACAACTTTTTGGAATACATGATTCTGATGTTTTTTCCAGGAGTGCAAAAGGGTAAGTGTAGGGGAGTTGATGAAACACATTTTTATTGAATATTTCAATGGTAATAAATGATATAATTTCTTCACATTGTGTTAAATGTGTTCATTATGAAATATTTGGGATTAGATCATTCATTTGATGATTTGATGAAAATTCTAGTTTTACCCTTTAATATTCACTGTAGAATTTTGGACATAAATATATTTATATGTATTATTTGAACTTAATTTATTTTTAATATGTTCCTGACTTAATTTTCTACAACTTTCATTTAGTACATTGGAGCTAAATCATGCATTTGGTTAGCGCAAATAGGCTATGAAGTCAAAGTTGGGATGGAATCATTAGATAGGACATGGGTTCTATATTGGGGTCATAACTTATTTCTCAGTTCTTGGATTAGGTCAAAATTTTGAGAGGAGCTCTAGGACTAAATTTATTAGAAAGAATCTATCAATAAGTAAAGATGATTCACACATTTTGGTGGTCAAATTGGTGGTGTAGTTTGGCTAAAAATATTTGGCTGAGATTCCACATTCACACTTGAAACCATTTTGAACCGAGCCTCCCAACCACTCTATAAATTGGTGTTTTCTCATTTGGAGGTGTTGGGACGTGAATTAAATAAGTTTTAGGGAAGATGTGAAGTATATCCACTCTAATTCTACAACCATTTCAACAAGTTTATCTCTTGAAGCAAGGATCCCTTCGATGAAGCCTTTTTCTTCTTCTTCTTCTTTTTCTTCATGTTGTAATACTTATGTTTGTGTAATAATATTCTTTATTATTCTTTTATTTATTATCTTTTCTTCTATTTTGTTTAGTTTTACTATTCTATTAATATTCCTAATTGGACTAGAATTAAGCGTAGAAACCAAATTGGGTTTTACCCCTATAAACCTTTTCAAATGCAAAATGTTTCTATGATAGCTACACCACCCATGGAAGAGTAGTTATTTTTATTAATTGATCAACCTATAAACTCCTTTATTAATTTATTTTGAATAAATGAGATACTATAATTCACATAATAGGATATATTAATTGAGTTTTCAATTTAAATATAACTAAGAATGTAATTGAACAATAAACACAAATCACGTGAGGTCGAGAATTGTGTGAATTGTGAGAGTGAGAACTTAATTGGTAATTCAAAACCACATGGGATCAATTTGTAGTGTTAAAATACAATCCATAAACTCAATTAATTATAATTTCTAGAGAGGAAATGTGCCACAATTTTCCACTGACCATAATCTATCCTCATAACATCAATCAAAGAAGGGTGTTGTTATTGCATGTTCTGAAGTAATCCTTGTGTTAAATTCACTTCATCTTTATGGTAAAGTTAATTCTCTTTGGGTTTAGGATTTAACAAATTAAGGGATCATAATTAAGTGGATATTAATTTAAATGATAATTATTAATAAATTATTGAATGGTTATAGTTATATCGATTACACTTTCCAAAAATAGTTTTCTAAAAAAACATCTTCTTGTTGTGCTTTGTTAATCAACTTTCATTTCAAAATAAAAACAAATACAATCATCTTCCAGCAAACTTCTTCTAGATTTATAAATGATAAAAAAACCCTTCCTTTTAATTAATTTTCTCATTTTATTTTATTTCATTTTTCTAAATACCTTTAATATGTTGTTAAATTTACTTCCTCCTTTGAGAGATGACCTTGCTCAGCCACTCTGCTAAACCTAAGTATCCAAAAATCACATATCATTTGAAAATGACCACAATAGTGTCTTTCACAGTTGATTTGAAGGACCTATCCATAATAATAAAAAGCAACGAGATGGTCCTCCCCTCATTAAAGTACATCCTGAAGGCCCTCCCTAGGGTGTAAACTACATAAATTCTCCCTGAAGTCAGATATCAAGTTGTGATGGTAGTCATTTCCATCATAGCAATCATTGAGATTGTCCTCCCCTTAGAGTAATCAAGCATCAAGAAGGCCCTCCCCTCATTGTAGCCCATCTTGAAGGTAATTCCTAGGGTATACACCATAGGGACATTCCTCGTGGTTGAGAATCAAGTTGAAATAATATCACTCACCATTGTAGCACAAATTTTGAAGGTCTTTTCCATAATCAAAATTCATACTAGACCCCTTCTGGGACACATGTGAGAAAGCCATCCTATGAAGATGCACTCAGAAAGATAGAGTCAGACATGTCATACACTCTGTCTATGATGGGTGATATCCTTTCTCAACTATAGTATGGTCCAAGGCCACACTCATCTTCAGAGCCACCCCTGCATCGTTCACATATCAATGAGGCACCTAGAATCCTGGCCACCTTGAGAGAAATTATTAAGAAGTCAAGCTAGGCATATCGAGTAGAGGAGTCCCCATAAGAACAAAAAAAGGATAAGTTTCTTGTGAGAAGAAGACTACCTAAGGACAATATAGCTGTGATTTATTGGACCATGAAAACTTCTCACTTCGATATACTAAGGTAGTTTCTAGATTAATCTATGCATAACATTTACCTCAATATCTGGATGACTCTTCACCAGCTAAAAGAAAATTTCATTCTCAAAGAAGGGTTTGCAGACCATGTCAACATATTAGGAGAGATTATCCATCTAATCAACCTAGAATCCCTCTCATCTTCATGATTACCATATTCAGAAAGGTGAAAGAAAAACCATCAACTAGCTTACCTTTACGCAATGTACAAGTTGAATTGCCTCATCAGCGATGCCCCATATAGATTTCATATTTAGGGATGGGAAGAACATGGATCTCTACAATTCACCCCACATCCCGCCCAATAGACCTCATTGGAAATGAAATCTTGCAATTTAATTACCCAAAGGAAGCAATCAAATGAAATCCCTACTCAGGAAATATGGAATACTCAACAAAAAACGACCCTGAGTAAGTCTCAAAAGCATCAGGCCCAATGAGATCAAGCCATCGAAAAACTTCTATGCCAGGAAACTAAGAACATCCAGTAGTCTTCCCACCCAAGGGAAGCAATCCATTAATCACTTCTAATGTCTTAGAAAGGTAATAAATCCCATACAGATCTAGTGCCATGCTCGGCTCACACCCGTGTGGGAGAGCATGAAATCGAAAAGGTGGAAATAGAGTAGGATACTTCCAGTATACAGAAATAGCCATATCCCATATGTATGGGGGAATTCTTAAATCTAAATTTCCCCTTAAGACCAACAAATCTAGGCCACAGTTCATTAAAGAAATAACAGAAGAAAACCCAGCCCGTAGGGCTAGGGGAATTTTTACCACAAGTTCCCACACAGTGATGGTCTATCTTATCCCGTTTTGGAAGAATAATGAGTAGAGAGGTCACCTATTCCACCAATCGCATGGTTCATGTAACTTTATGGTTCTGGGTTCCGCCCAGAGGTTCCCTGTACCTGGTTGGTCACATGGACTCAAGCGCATTTCCCCAAATACCATAGGTTTCTAACTAGCAGCGAGGGCCTTGGGTATGATAGTGGGGAAACTATGCCCTCATTGGAAGAGTAAAACAACTAAAATAAACAGATAATAGTAGTGGTTGTAGTAATACCATACACTAAGTAAACTACAGAAGACTAAAAATAAATAAAAAACTACAGCATATATATAAATAATGATGCATGAAAAAGTATAAAGGAAAGCAGCCAAACAAGTCGCAATGCTGAGATACAGTACTAAAACAAAGTACAAAGGGAAACAAGTAAACAACTCCAACAGCATCATAAACCTCAGATTGGTCCCATTATCTCCAGATCCACATCAATCAAGTACCTGAAGAAGAGGGTCTCTTTACCTTATCTATACCTATAGAAATATAATCTGTTTGGTCCCAAAAGTATGACCCAAATAGGTGTGAGACGAATCCCAGTAGGCAACCACCAAAAGATTTTTGTCTAACTTTCAGTGAATATATATAGCAAGAAAATATGAAAAATGAAGTGATAAACAAGGATTTACTCAAATTAAACAATCCTACAATTTCAACTACATTCATTTAAATTTACCAATTATTCCACAAATCAAACGCAAGAAACCCCTTGGGATGTTCTCATAGTCTAACCCCTCTAGATTAGCTTAATAAAAGACTCAATAAGGAAGCACTCACTGTCAATTTCCCATGTGTTCTCGTAAAGATAAACTATAGACTCTATGAGGAAGCACTCAATATACAATTCACCATGTGGTCTTGAAATGTGGAACTATAGACACTCTGATGGAGCAATCAAGTCGATTCCCCCGAAGTTATCGTAACGTGAAAGGTAGCAGACATTCAGGGGAATCCCTCAGTGTCTATTCACCGTATGGTCTCACTACACTATGTTCCCATAGCCCTATGTAATACAATAATGTACAACCGATATCCACCAGGAAAATTAAATCTCAAATACTACTTAGCTAAAAAACTATAATGCATATCACAAGCATGTCATATAATAATCACTCCATCCTAACTATAAGGCCCCGACCTTAAACATTACTTAACATTGAATTAAATGAATAATTCCCATTGAGGATATTTTCAGGTTTAGAGTTTTAGAGAATTATATTATAACTATTACATCTCAAAAGATTACACAGTAGGCACTTCTACAAAGTTTCCTTTTTTCAAAACATGAACTCTAAAAAAAGTCATTTCTAGTTCCATGTTTAAGAAAGCATTACTTTTCCTTGATCCCATACTTGACCCTATTCCACATTATGTCATGTGAAAAACATTTCAAAAAAAACTTGGGGTGAGCATAAAAAGCTCAGTAAGGGATACACAAAGAAGGATAACTGTTATATTTTGAAAACAACAGGTAAACCATGAATACTTTATCAAATTAGTAATTTTCACCTTTATGGAGTAGTAAATACTCTTCACTGAATAAAATATCATTACTTAACCTTTTGTAACCAAAATATTACCATAAATCCCATATAAATAACACATGACATATAAAGGTAACTTGGGACATAAATATACTTAAATGAAATAACCATATGTTCAACTTCCACACATATCACTTAATGGAATAGCCATACGACCGACTTCCATACCCAATTCATTGGACGTTATAACGTAACCACCCGTCCTGGTATTCATGGCACCACCCATCATATGGTTTATCACATAACCACCCATCAAATGTCCAAGTACCATTATAAAATCATAAGATATAAAACAAAAATAATGGAAAGAAAACATTTACACATTTCGATCACAATATATCACTAAAATATATTGACATAACAAACCCATTATAAAAACCATTTTCAGTACCAAAATACCAAAAAGATTATATGGTATTTATTTACTTTTAAAAACATTACGGCTTTTTGAGGAAGCCAAAGTCCAAATAATACTCACGGCGGCGGAAAAGGTCATTGTCACCACGTACGTTAAAAGAGACATTCCTTTTTGTCGTTTTGTAAAACTCTTCATAGAAAAAGATTCCTTTTGTATAAAATTAAAATTCAAAGGGTTTTATACATTTTATAAAATAAATCCTTGTATTAGAACAAAATATGCCTCAATGAAGGGAGATTGAGACGAAGTCCCTTACCTCATGTTCGACGTGACTCGATTGCTCTTTAATCTATTGAATAATAAACTAAAGTTAATTTCTACTTGATTAAGAACATTTTTAAAGTTTATTATTCCTTTTATATAACTTATTGCCATGTTATAAATGTTATGTAATCATTTAATTTAATAAAGTTTGTTTTGTCGATATTTGGTACTTAAGTAAAAAATGGACTTCTTACAATTACATGTTGTTCACGTGGTCAAATGTTCATTATATCCAGAATGATATTCATGATTTAGATATCATATATACTATATATATCCATAATATACTTGTATTTATAATAGTATATACCATTTAGAGGTAATAAATGAAATGCAACGTTCATGGAGACGGTAAGCCGTAAATACGCATGAACGCTACTTTCATTTCTATTTAATATTTAATGGAGTGAAATCATAACGATATAAAGGTATATTATAATTCCAGTATAATATAATATATAATAACATTAACTACATCCTTTATACGTCCCACATATGGCATTAACGAATCAAATCACTTTTAGGGGGCGGTAGTCCGCACTTCCTAAAATGAAATTATCGTGTTTACCCACAATGGAAACCATAATGGTATTCCACAAATGAAAAATATAGAAGCATAAGGAAAACATAAACATAATATATATCATATATAAAT
Source organism: Viscum album (assembly GCA_963277665.1). Lineage (NCBI taxonomy): Eukaryota > Viridiplantae > Streptophyta > Magnoliopsida > Santalales > Viscaceae > Viscum > Viscum album. Next base: position 2,107,087,913 of record OY728147.1, on the reverse strand, counting down.
AGAGTGACATCCTAATGGCCACCATGAAAGGTGTTAAAATAATATTGAACAATCATCATTTCATGAGGCAGAAATTCGCCATCCACAGAAACAATATGTTATTTAACCATTAGACAAAGGTGTGTGTAGGTGTAGCTATAATCCTTATCATAACAACATACTAGTATATTTAAGATACTGGTGTTGTTGAAAAAGAAAGTAATAAAAAGATTTTAGGGGTTTGGAGAAGCAAAATAAAACATAATAACACAAGAGAAGACACTACCTTTAAATTGGGTAACTCTTTTTGATTTGAGCTCAAAGGCTTCCTTGGAAAGACTTCTTCCCTAAGTGAGGCTTCTAGAAGTAATAGAGGTATGTGTAGAGACAAAATGGGCAGTTTTTGGCCGAGCCAAAGGCTTGAGAGGTGTGGGTAAGGTGGTATAGGTGGGGGCCTTTTATAAGAGGAGAGGAGGGCCACTTTTGGAAAGTTATAAAAGGTTACTTTATTATAAAATGATTTTCGGATTTTAAAGGTCCCAAAATTATATATTTCAAGTATAAGGTGATAATAGTTCTAAATACACCCATAAAATATGTTTTTCACAAGTTTAGGTCTTAGATATTACATTGTCTTTTCATTTTATTTAAATCGTTAAATAACGAGGTAATCGCTGCATCATCATGGTGTCATAAATAATTTAATTTATTTAATGTCTAAAAATTATAAAAAAAATATCATGATGTAGGAAATATTTTTATATTTATAATTAATATTTATAGTTAAAAATATGACTTGTATAACCCCATTTAAAAATTGTTTTAGTAAAACAACAAATGTTTGTGACATTTTTATTTTAACAATAAATAAAAAGTTATTAATGTCATTTTCCTACCAAAGTGGATCCATGGGGTCCCCAAGTTTACCCATGGATTTTATTGGTCATAAATGACACATCCAATAAGGGTAGGACATGTTTAATGGTCATTTCATATTATTAAAACATTATTTTTACCTTAAACTACACTAATTACCTCTAATCGCGATTAAAAACTTAAAAGATACTATTCACCAAAAAATTATTTTAATCCCATTGAACCAAATTTTACTTCCTAATGACAACCATTTATGTTGGATTTTTGAAATTCAAAACACAGAGGTGGTAAAATTTCATTTAAACGAAAAATCAGTTTTTTTAAGTACCACTTAGTGGTTTCACTATTCATCAAAAATTGAAGTTTTTCAGAAAAATACCAAAACTTAACCCTAAGATATATTTGATATTCCGAATTCAAAAATGATATATATTTTAAAAAATTAAAATCATATAAGTTACATTAATTAATTTAATAATTAATTCCCGCTGTCATGACAAATATCATCTTTTTATGAAATAATATATATCAAAAGATTGACACTAGTTTAAGTCCAATTTCAAAGTGAAATTAATTCCAACCACCAATATTGGATTAAATGGTAAAAATATATTCTAATTTCAATTTAAAACCAATTCAAAAGATAAGATAATCATATTAATAAATTATATTAAAAAGAGGTTTTGAATTAAAATACAACATTTTTCACAATTCATTAAAAAATGAACTTTATCGGAAAAATACAAAAAATTTACACAAAGTAAATTTTGATATCCTGATTCTAAAGAAGAATTTTATTTGGTCCAATAGAATGTATAAGAGTAAACAAAACTATATTTAAAGAGGGTTTTCCATCAAAAGGCGATAGTTTGACCTTTTAGTGAATATTATAGTATATATGCCTAAAATTGAATTCTTTTCGTATTTTAAGCCTTTATCATTTATTGGATAAATGTAAAGACATTTAACAAACATATATAATAATATTTTAGTTATTTATATTCAATCCCGCCAATACAGCGGCTACATGTTAACTACCATTTAAAATAATATTATTTTATTACTGGTGTGCAACGTAAGATTTCAAAGAATCTCTTTGTTGCATATCGGGTACGCTATTGAACATAGAAACCCCTTTAAAGTAAAATTATAATTTAATTCACAAATATTAATAAATATGAAAATGTTTTATTCTTTATTTACCTGGGATGTTATATCCTTCCCCCTTTCGGGAATTGCATCCTCGCAATTTTATTCACTTATCAAAATAAGTGGGGGTATTTATCCCTCATAGCATTTTCAGATTCCCACATTGCCTCTTCAACCATTTGGTTTTTCCAAAAAAACCTTTACCTGGTAAATTACCTTATTTCACAACACATGCTCTCTTCGGTCAAGAATCTAGACTGGTTTTTCTTCATAAGAGAGATTCTCTTCCAACTAAACTACCTCTGGGCTCAAAACATGAGATAGATCTGGCATATACTTTCTCAACATCGAAACATGAAAAACATTGTGTACCTGATACTACATCATTCTATGGCCCAACATCTGCTGAAGTAGTTGCAAAGGATTTCACCACCCCTTTCTGCTTGTAGTACGGCTTCTTTCCCCTAGTTGAGTTCTTCGTTAGACACTCATTTAGATAATGACCCATTTCATTACACTTAAAACATCTTACTACTGGCTTTTCATTGCCTTCTTGATCATCTTCCTTACAGTTGCGAGCAATATGACCCGACTTACCACACCGAAAGCACTTTCTAGACTTGGATAAACATTCTCCAGGATGCATTTTACCACACTTCTCACAGGATGGACATTTGTTTTTCTTACCTCCTTGTTTCTTTGATGAATTATTCCCCTTTTCCTGCCAACTAGACCCCTTATTCTGTTGTTTGTCAAAGAACACCTAATCATCGGTAAACTCCATTTCCACCTTCTCCGCACATCAAACAAGTTTTTCAAAACTTTTTAATTCACGAGAAGCTAAAGCCCTTAGATACTTTGGCTTTAACCCTGATTTAAAATGGTTGATTTTACTATCAAGATCTCGTATGAAGTTTGGAGCATACCTTGCCAGTCGAGTGAACTTTGTTTCATAAGCAGCCATTGAGTCATCCTTCTTCCTAAATTCTAGGAATTATTTTTCTATCCTAAGATGAACCACCTTAGGAAAATATTTTTCAAGAAACATACCTTTAATTATCCCTAGTTAAGATCATCAATCTCATCACTATCCCTGATATTTTTCATCATCGACCACCACTGATCTGCTTCACCTTCAAAATGGTAAACAACAAGACTAACCTTTTGATGTTCTGAACACCCCATGACATCAAAAATATTCTCCAGTGCTTTAATCCACCCTTCATATAGCACAGGGTCAGATGATCCTCTGAATGATGGGGGATGTTGCCTCATGAAATGTTCCACGTGACATGTTCCTCTGTGGTTGATCTGGATGATCTCGTGCATGGATACCACCACCATTTATAGCCTGATTCAACTGTGCCATCACTACAACAAACTGTTCAGTTCCAATTCTGACCATCTCAGGTTGCTGATTTGGAAGGTTGTCTTCCTCCTGATGTCGTCCCAACATAGCTTCCTTATGTCCTTTGCGGAAAACCATTCTGAACACAGAAATATCTTAGGTGAAGCAACATGGTAATCTTTAAATTCTATATCATTTCAAGAATACCATAAATTAATTTATAATTTAACAATTTTCTAACTCCTAAAGTTGTCTAAACCGACCTTTGATACCAACTATAAGGCCCCAGAAATAAACACTACTTAACATTGAAGTAAATGAATAATTCCCATTGAGGATCTTTTCAGGTTTAGAGTTTTAGAGAATTAGATCATAACTATTACATCTCAAAAGATTACACAGTAGGCACTTCTACAAAGTTTCCATTTTTTTCAAAACATGAACTCTAAAAAAAGTCCTTTCTAGTTTCATGTTTAAGAAATCATAACTTTTCCTTGATCCCATCCTTGACCCTATTCCACATTATGTCCTATGAAAAACATTTCAAAAAAACTTGGGGTGAGCATAAAAAGCTCAGTAAGGGATAAACAAATAAGGATAACTGTTAGTTTTTGAAAACAACAAGTAAACCATGAATACTTTATCAAAGTAGTACTTTTCACCTTTATGGAGTAGTAAATACTCTTCACTGAATAAAATATCATTACATACCATTTTTTAACCAAAAGATTACCATAAAACCCATATAAAGAACACATAACATATAAAGGTAACTTGGGACATAAACATACTTAAATAGAATAACCATACGGTCGACTTCCACACATATCACTTAATGGAATAGCCATACGGCCGACTTCCATACCCAATGCATTGGAGGTTATAACGTAACCACCCATCCTGGTATTCATGGCACCACCCGTCATATGGTTTATCATGTAACCACCTGTCAAATGTCCACGTACCATTATAAAATCATAAGACATAAAACAAAAAAAATGGAAAGAAAAGATTTCCACATTTCGATCACAATATATCACTAAAATATATTGACATAACAAACCCATTATGAAACCCATTTTCAATACCAAAATACCTAAAAGATTATATGGTATTTATTTACTTTTAAAAACATTACGGCTTGTTGTGGAAGCCAAAGTCCAAATAATACTCGCGACGGCAGAAAAGGTCGTTGTCACCCCGTACATTAAAAGAGACACTCATTTTTTTCGTTTTGTAAAACGCTTCATAGAAAAAGATTCCTTTTGTATAAAATTAAAATTCAAAGGGTTTTATACACCGTATAATAGAAATCCTTGTATTAGAACAAAATATGCCTCAATGAAAGGAGATTGAGACGAAGTCCCTTACCTTGTGTCCGACGTGACTCGATTGCTCTTTAATCTCTTGAATAATAAACTAAATTTAATTTCTACTTGCTTAAGAACCTTTTTCAAGTTTATTATTCCTTTTATATAACTTATTTTCATGTTATAAAGGTTATGTAATCATTTAATTTAATAAAGTTCGTTTTTTCGATATTTGGTACTTAAGTCAAAATGGACTTCTTATAATAACATGTTGTTCACGTGGTGAAAGGTTCATTATATCCAGAATGATATTCATGATTAGGATATCATATATATAATATATATCCATTATATATATGTATTTATAATAGTACATAACATTTAGTGGTAAGAAATGAAATGCACCATTCATGGAGACGGTAAGTCGTACGTACGCATGAACGCTCCTTTAATTTCTATTTCGTATTTAATGGAGTGAAATCATAATGATATAAAGGTATATTATAATTCCAGTATAATATCATATATAATAACATTAACTCTATCCTTTATACGTCCCACATATGGCATTAACGAATCAAATCACTTTGAGGGGGCGGTAGTCCGCACTTCCTAAAATGAAATTATTGTCTTTACCCACAATGGAAACCATAAAGGTTTGCCACAAATTTAAAATACATAAGCACAAAGAAAACATAAACATAATATATATCATATATAAATATAGTTAAATCTTAATGGCCACCATTAAAGGTGTTAAAATAATATTGAACAATCATCGTTTCGTGAGGCAGAAATTCGCCATCCACAAAAAAAGTATGTTCTTTAACCATTAGACAAAGGTTTGTGTAGGTGTAGCTCTAATAATTATCATAACAACATCATAGTATATATAATATACTGGTGTTGTTAAAAAATAAAGGAATAAAAGGAGTTTAGGGGGCTGGAGAAGCAAAATAATACATAGGAACACAAGAGAAGACATTACCTTTAAATCGGGTAACTCTTTTTGATTTGAGCTCAAAGGATTACTTGGAAATACTTATGCCCAAAGTGAGGCTTCTAGGAGTAATATAGGGATGTTGAGAGACAAAATGGGCAGGGGTTGGCTGAGCCAAAGGCTTGAGAGGTGTGGGTAAGGTGGTAGAGGTGGGGGCCTTTTATAAGAGGAGAGGAGGGGCACTCTTGGAAAGTTATAAAAGGGTACTTTATTATAAAATGCTTTTCAGATTTGAAAGGTCCCAAAATTATATATTTCGAGTATAAGGTGATAATATTTCTAAATCCACCCATAAAATTGGTTTTTGACAAGTTTAGGTCTTATATTTTACATTATCTTTTCATTTTATTTAAATCGTTAAATAATGAGGTAATCGCTGCATCATCATAGTGTCATAAATAATTTAATTTATTTAATGTCTAAAAATTATATAAAAAACATCATGATGTAGGAAATCTTTTCATCTTTCTAATTAATATTTATAGTCAAAAATATGAGTTGTATAACCCCATCTAAAAATTGTTTTAGTAAAACAACACATGTTTGTGACATTTTTATTTTAACATTAAATAAAAAGTTATTAATGTCATTTTCCTACCAAAGTGGCTTCATGGGGCCCCAAGTTGACCCATGGATTGTATTGGTCTTCCATGACACATAAAATAAGGTTATTAAATGTTTCAAGGTCATTTCATATTATTAAAACATTATTTTTACCTTAAACAACACTAATTACCTCTAATCGCGATTAAAAACTTAAAAGATACTATTCACCAAAAAATTATTTTAATCCCATTGAACCACATTTTAATTCCTAATGATAACCATTTATGTCGGATTTTTGAAATTCAAAACACAGAGGTGGTAAAATTTCATTTAAATGAAAAATCAGTTTTTTTAAGTACCACTTAGTGGTTTCACTATTCATCAAAAATTGAAGTTTTTCAGAAAAATACCAAAACTTCACCCGAAGCTATATTTGATATTCCGAATTCAAAAATGATGTCTATTTTAAAAAATTCAAATCATATAAGTTACATTAATTAATTTAATAATTAATTCCCGTTGTCATGACAAATAACGTGTTTTTATAAAATAATATATATCAAAAGATTGACACTAGTTTAAGTCCAATTTCAAAGTGAAATTAATTCCAACGACCACTATTTGATTAAATGGTAAAAATATATTCTAATTTCAATTTAAAACCAATTAAAAAGATAATACAATCATATTAATAAATTATATTAAAAATAGGTTTTGAATTAAAATACAACATTTTCACTATTCATTAAAAAACGAACTTTATCGGAAAAATACCAAAAATTTACACAAAGTAAATTTTGATGTCCCAATTCTAAAGAAGAATTTTATTTTGTCCAATAGAATGTATAAGAGTGACCAAAACTATATTTAAAGAGGGTTTTCCATCAAAAGGTTATAGTTCGACCTTTTAGTGAATATTAGAGTATATATGCCTAAAATTGAATTCTTTTCGTATTTTAAGCCTTTATCCTTTATTGGATAAATGTAAAAACATTTAACGAACATATATAATCATATTTTACTTATTTATATTCATTCTCGCCAATACAACGGCTACGTGTTAACTACCATTTAAAATAATATTATTTTATTACTAGTGTGCAACGTAAGATTTCAAAGAATCTCTTTGTTGCGTATCAGGTACGATATCGAACATAGCAAACCATTTAAAGTAAAATTAATATTAATTCGCAAATATTAATAAATATGAAAATGTTTTATTCTTTATTTACCTGGGATGTTACAATAACAGCAATAGGCATGCAAGGAAAAATATCATAACTGGCAATTATAGACCCAACGGTCAATATCAAACAAACATGGGAAAACACATCAATATAAAGTTAATAAACCCTATTAATAATCAAACACACCTACTCAAGTAAACAAATCATAACCAATGTTAATATGGTTAACTTCCCTAAACATCCAATACCCTGAACTAGGCTATTGGGAACCCTTTTGACATATAATTAAACAACATCTATGGAAAGGCACAAACCACATTCCTCGACATTGTATGATCGATATAGTTGAATATCATCCATTGATTTGACCTAGAATGCTGCAGATCTACAAAAATGTCAATAACTTTCAACCTTGAATTACTTATGAAAGAGGAGAAAACAAGAAGAGAGGATCTAGAAGAACCAAGAACTCACTGATGTGATCCCAATGCAATCAACAGTGTTCGATTTGGAGAACGGATGGCCAAATGGGGGATGAGAGAAGAATCGGCGATATCCATCGCTCCTAGACGAGACAATGCTTAAAGAAGATAGTTCTTCCAATTAGACGTGACCCCGGTCTGATATATCAAATAAAAATAAAAATGCATGACATGTTCTGTAAAGATACACAATGTGTATATTCATATACCAGGCCCCACTTTAGGCGGTCTCTAGGTTACCCACACAGCCCTGTACTTGGCCGTTACACGACCAGTACACAACTACTGTGGAAACCAGGTACACTGCGTGTACTCCTAAGTACACGGTGTGTACTCCATAAAATTCTAGAAACTCTTATTTTTCTCAAAAACACTAAAAAACAAGATCCAATGCCTGAAATGAAGATCCAGCTTCTTACAAACTTCCACCCTTAAAGAAATTTGTCCTTGAATTTCCCTAAGGAGGTGACGAAGAATCCTCAAATAGCTCCGTCCACTACGATCGTACATCAGCCTCCCTCTCCCAAGTATCATCCTATACTCTCCAGTGCTGCCATAACACCCATACCAAAGGAACAAACCATCCATGGATAACTTCCATGATGCGATCAAAAATTCGGATAGGATGCTCCTCGAACGAGGCGTCTACCTACAACTCAAGCTCCCGGGTTGAAAAACATGAGACATGTCTGATAAGTAATGCTGCAACTGAGAAACGTGGAAAACTTCATGCATAGCTTGATAACTATGAGGTAACTGCAACTAGTTGGAAACCACCCTAACTCTCCCAAAAACCCCAAACGGCCCGGGGTATCTTAGTAAAAGATTACCCTTCCTCCTAATCCTCTTATGTCGCAACCTCGATGTGACACATAGGAAAACCTGATCTTTGACCTCAAACTCCATAGGTCTTCTCCGAAGTTCTACATAAGAATTTTTTCATGATTGTGCAGTATCCATCCTTTTTTGAATCAACTTCACCTACTCAGTGGTCTCCTGGACAAGATGAGGTCCCAGCATTGCTGCCTCTCCTCCTTCCAGCCAACATAGAGGTGATCGACATGGGCTACCGTACAAAGCCTCATAAGGTTCTATATGAATAGTTTCTTGAAAAATATTATTATAGGAAAACTCCAATAGAGATACGTGATTCTCCCAAGAACCTCCAAAATCTAGGATGCATGCTCAAAGCATGTCCTCCAGCATCTGTATCATATGCTCAGACTAACCATCTGTCTAGGGATGGTAAGATGTAGTCAGAAGTACATGTGTTTCCAAATCCCTCTGTATTCCCTGTCAGAACAAAGAATTAAAATCAGTGTCCCTTTCTGAAATAATGGAGTGTGTAACTCCATGTAAATGTACAATTTATTGCAAGTATAACCTTCCCAAATCATCTACACTGAAGGTTTCCTTTATCAGTAAGAAGTGTGCATCCATCATGAGTCTTCCAATGACTACCCAAACTACATCATTCCCTCAATGCAAGCTTGGAAAACCTATCATTAAGTCCATAAAAACAACATTCCACTTCCACTCAGGAATGGGTAACTACTATAAAAGCCATGCTGGTCGCTGATGCTCCTTTATCACCTATGGATAGGTGGAACATCTCATGACAAAACCAGCAACATCTCTCTTCATACCTGACCACCAATACTAACGGTGTAAATATCTATACATCTTTGTAACACCAGGATGAACTGAAAAAATTGAAGAATGGAAATCCCACATCATCTCCTTGTGTATGTATGCTGACATCCATCGACATCCATGGAAATGCAAGATCTCACCCTGTCTTATGTCCATCCAGGAATAGGGCCCTCTCCTGACATGATCTCCCATATAACCAGGCCTTTAGAATATGATAGATGCCTCATTCTCACTTGATCAAGTAGAGTAGAGGTAACAAATATAGATGAAATAAATGTTAACCCATGTTTGTCATGAACCTCCAAATGCATCTCAGAGAACATAACCATAAGCTTCAACTCACTACTAGCCCTCGTGAACAACCTGTATCTATGTCCTCCTACTCAACACATCAGCCACTGTGTTTCCTTTACCAAGTGTGTAGGCAAGCTCAAAATCAAAGTACTGAAGGTACTCAACCCACCTTTATTGTCTCACAATCAGATTGCACTGAGTGAAGATATACTTGAGACTTTTGTGGTCTGTGAAAACCACAAAATGCTCTCCCAAAAGATAATGTCCCCAATATTGTAAATAGTGAACAAAAACAGTCAACTCGATATCATGCCTCTGTTAATTCCTCTCATGTGGCCTCAATAGCCGAGACACATACGTAATGACTCCTTCCCCCTGTATAAGCACGGCTCCCAGCCCTATACCTGATGCATCACAGTAAACTGTGTAGCTCTTTCATGGATCTGGAAAGGCTAGTATCGGTGATGAAGTAAACCTCCATTTTAGCTCCTGAAAGGCTAACTCGCAAGAATTTGTCCACAAGTACTTCACACCCTTTTTATTCAGTCCCTTCACAGGCACTTCTAAGTGTGAAAAGGCCAGTATAAACCATATGTAGTAACCAGACAACACTAGAAAACGCTGTACCTCAAAGATGTTCTTCAGCTACTCCTAGGAAAATGTTTCTCTCACATTCTATGGGTCTATAGATACACCTGTCTCTGATATTACATGGCCTATGAAGTGAATCTGGTCTATCCAAAAGTGTAATTTTGAGATGTTAGAATATAACTAATGATCTCTCAGTGTACTCAAAATGATATCAATATGGATAGCATGGTCAAGTCGAGTGTAAGAGTACACCAATATATCATCCATGGAAACCACCAAAAAGGAATACAAGTATGGATGGAACACTCAGTTCAGTAGTTCCATAAAAACTGTAGGTGTGTTCGTGAGACCGAACAATATAACCACATACTCATATAGACCATACCTACTCCAAAAGGTTGTAAGAGGTATATCTAATGGTCTAACGAGCATATGATGATAACCATATCTCAAGTAAATCTTTGGGAAAACTCGAGCTCCTTGAAGATGATCAATGAGATCATAGATCCTAGGTAAGGGATATCAGTTCTTGATTGTCAACTGGTTCAGCTTCTGATAATACACACAAATTCTGAGGGTACTATCTGCCTTCTTCACAAATAGGATTGGCGGACCCCATGGAGAAGTATTGGGTCGAATGAAACCCTTTTCCTGTAACTCCTATAACTACCTCTTGAGATCCCATAACTCTAGTGTATCCATCCTATAAGGAGGAATGGACACCAGTGTCTCTCCTGGCACAGGCTCAATAGAAAATTCTACCTCTTGCTCTTGAGGAAAACTAGAAAATTCTTTTGGAAAGACATCCCTGAAATGATACACCACTAGAAAAATGTCCATCTGTGAAGTCCCCTGGTCATCCACATATAGACTAGTTACCTAGGATATAAATCCTCCAAAACCATGATGCTTGGGTCCAGCTCTGCTCACCTGGACGTCCCATTCTACATTATGTAGAAATGACCCACCCTCTGGTGACATGAAACTCACCCTTTGACGATTGTAATTGAAAAAAGCCTGGGAGGGAACCAACTAGTCCATTACAAGAATGAAATTATAGCCCATCATATCTAATACATAAAGTTCTCATAATAAGTGACACCCCTCAACCTCAAGAGGTCACTCCTTACAATGACATACACTAGCCTTTATAGTCCCAAAAAGAGTGTCTAGTGTCAAGATATCAGTAGAAGTAAAGATATAGAGCCCAAGACAATCCACAATAGAAATAGATATGAAACTATGGGATGAACCTGCATTGAAAAGTGCATAAGCTAAAAATGAGGAAACTAGAATCATACCTCTAACTGTAGAGGGTTTAAGATCCTGCTTCTGATGGGTATTCTCTAGTGCAAAAGCCCAACCTACACCACATCCCTATGCAGATGTTTGTGATCCTTGAGCTGATCCACCCTATGGCTATTGAAAACCCTATGGTTGACCACTATAACCATGACCTCCACCTCAACCTGAATGGCCTAGAGAAATCTAGTTTTCTGACTGATATGGGACTGGTGATCCTGCTCTAGTATGACGAGTCGAAATAGAACCCCTATCACTAGCTTTTGGTGAGAAAACCTGACAAAAACGCTGAAGATGACCCATCTTTCCACTATATTAGTGCTCAACTGGGTCTCTCAGGAAATTTGGACTCATATTTCCACTCTTCTTGAACTGGTAACATACCACCTGGCTACCTGAAGATGTATTCCTCCTACTCAGATCTCCATGTGTAGACTCCCTATGTCACTTTAAGATGTCAGTCATAGGGGTACCAAATCCTGATGCCAAGATTCCCTGACTCACATACCTATAATCCCACATGTTTTTATCTTTGATCAGCTCCTAGTTCACTATAGAAGTTATAGAAGTAAACCTAAATATGTTCACTTGAGATCAAATGTCATGCCTGAGTTCATCCTCAAAATTCCTCACCAGAAATAACTCATCACCCCCTGGGATGGGTGTAAAGAATTCTAGCTCTGTGAAGCAAGAATAATACTTCATGACAAAAAGAGTACCCTGCTCCAAACTCATAAACTCTCGGTCTCGGTCAGCCCACAAAGCCTTCAGGTAGAAGTAAGCAAAGAAGGTATACTAGAACTCATCCCAAGACATACCCTGCTGGTGCCCTTCCTATGATATCACATCCCACCATATCTTGGAAAAACCCAAAGGATATACATAGAGAGATTCACCCTTCTCTATAGAGGTGTCTCCAGGTGTTCGAAGATAGACAACTTGGCTTCTAACCATGACTCTGAAGCCTGAGGTCCTCCATCCCCTAAGAAAGTGGAAGGATGCTGCTTCTGAAAAACCTATGTCAATTCCTCCATAGATGGGGTAGGAGGCAGTGCTCCCTAGAAAGTCTTCATAAAACTCATAAATCCTTCTCAGAATTGTGCATCGGCACCTGTATTTGAAATGAAGGATGGTGCGAGGATAGACATGACATGAGGATCTACTTGAAGTCCCTTATCTACCATGTTTGATGTCTGGTCATTGCCCTGTATCTGGCGTATAACTAGAGGATGTGTCAGTTGCATAACTATGTAAGGTCTAGAGAACACATCAGTTCAAGATTATCAACGACTAAAACATAGAAGTTCAAGAAGTGAATAAGGGGAAGAAAACATTAAATTTATTCAAAACAAGGGCACGCAATGTGTATGGCCCCTACACAGTGTGTTCCCTTAATCACTTACATGAGTGTGCACTTCTGTCAACCCGTTCGTGTAACATCCCATACACACGGTCTGTTCTAATTTAACACAGTGTGTAATTGAATATTTCCCCTTTCCTGAGTTCCTCTACAGAGCTAAACCACACAACTCCTTCCAAGGGTAATTCTACATGGTGTGTAAACCCTGTACACAGTGTGTACCCCTTATGTTTTAACTTCTCATGTCGTTAGTCACACGGTTGGAGACACGGTTGACTCTACACAGCATGTTTATGCTAGAAACAGTTGACTATACACAATGTGTTTATTATAAACACAACATGTACTATAAGGATTTTACTGACCCATGTCATTTTTCAAATGACCAGATACGTGGTCTCTACAACATGGCGTGTTCTATCAAAGATTTATCAACCCCGTGTCTCTTCCCACATAGGCAGGCACACGATTAAAGAATAAACGATGTTTACATATAGTACATGGTGTGTACTTAAGAAAAAAATTTCCCACCCGAACAGAAGGATACATGGAGTTTATTAATTATTACACACAGTGTATTATGGGTTTTTCTAGATAGTAAGCCTAAAAAAATACTCTGGAACCACATAAAAACACACCCAAAAACATTATAGTGCAAAATTCTGATCCGTGGGGGGCCATTCTCCCCACGAATCAAATCATGTCATCATATACATGTATATCACTAGGTGAAATAGTGAAATCAATCACATGATCCACTAAATTCTGATCCAAGAGGGCCCATAACACCTTAATAAAAAAATTAGCATCCATTCAAATGATACTTTTAACATTAGGAATAACCTATCAAACAATAGGTATTCTATCAAGGCATCTATCACAACAACATGCATGTCTAGCACAACATCTATCACAACAACATGTAATCGATAATTCACCCTAAATGGCATGAGAAGAATGCATGGCATTTTATCTCTAGTAGGTGCATATATGATGCATGAGATGACATGCCCTCATCTCATCGGGTTGTAATAGAAATAAAACCTCAATAATATCAACGATAACAAAAAAACATGTGAATCACACAATGGTGAAATCAAATCAACTGGAATAATTGAAAAACTAGAAAAATAACAATATTCGAGGGATATTGGATTTTCCCTATACACGGGTTAGCTACTCTTGGGAAACAAATTATTACCAACTACTTATTCCTTCCTATCCATGTCTATAGGTTCCAAACAATAAGTCAAATAAGAAAAGAATCCATTTGATACCAATTTGTAACATCTCAGTTCCGGGTGCCGCCTAGATGTGCCTCATACCCGGTTGATCACATGGCCTTGAGAATATTTCCCATGAATACTAGAGGATGTCAACTAGCAGTGAGGGACTTGGGTGTGATAGTGGGGAAACTATGACATCATTGGTAGAGTAAAATAGCGGAAACAAACAGATAACAGTAGTATAAAAAGTAATACCATACAATAAATAAATAGTGGAGGACTGAAAATAAATAAACAACTGCAAAATATATATAATTAATGATGCATGGAACAAGTATCTAAGAAAATATCCATAAAAGTCACAATGATGAAATAAAATACTAAACCAAAGTACAAAGGGAAACTAGTAAACAACCCCAACAACATTGCAAGCTTTATCTTTGTCTCATGCTCTCCATCTCCACAACAATCAAGTACCTGAAGTAGAAGGGCACTTTCCCTTATCTATACCAGCAAAAATATAATCTATTTGAGCCTAAAAGCATGAACCAAATAGGTGTGAGACGAATCCCAGGAGGCAACCACCAAAAGACCTGTGCCTAACTGTCAGTGAATATATATAGTAGGAAAATATGAAAAATGAAGTAATAAAAAAGTAAGTACTCAAAGTAAAAAATCTTATAGTTTCGACTACATTCATTTACATTTACCAATTATTCAACAAATCAAACACAAGAAACAATCTAGGAAGTTTTCATAGTCTAACCCCTCTTGTTCAGATTAATCAATGACTCTCTGAGAAAGCACTCACCTTCAATTCCCCATCTAGTCTCATAACAGTAAACTACAGACTCTCTGAGGAAGAACTCAACATCCAATTTCCCCACTGGTCTTGAAACGTGGAATTATAGACACTCTGAGGGAGCACTCACGTCCATCCCCCCTATGGTCTCGCAACGTGAAAGTTAACCGACACTCTGGGGAATCCCTCAGCATTCATTCCCCCTATAGTCTCACTACACTAGGTTCCCATAGCCCTATGTAATACAATCATGAATAACCAATATCCAGTATCCAAAGTAAATATCAAATACTACTTGGATAAACAACTACAATGCATATCATAAGCATGTCATATAATAATCAATCCATCCTACCATCACTAGGAATGTAAGGAAAAATATCCTAACATGCAATTCTAGACCCAACAGTCAATATCAAATGAGCATGGGAAAAACATCTATAGAAAGGTAATAAACCCTATTCATAATCAAACACACCTACTCAAGAAAACAATGCATAGAAGACATTAATAGGGTTAACTTACCTAAATACGCAATACCCTAAACTAGAGTATTGGGCACTCTTTGCACATATAATTCAGCAACATCTATGGAAAGGAACAAACCACCTACCTCGATGTTCTATAATTGATATAGTTGAATCTAAACCTTTGATTCAACCTTGAAAATTGTAGATCTAAAAAATGTCAAAAAAGTTCAACCTTGAGTAACTCATGAAAGAGGAGAAAACAATAGGAGAGGCTCTAGAAGAAGGAATAACTCATTGATGTTATTCCAACACAATTTAAAGTGTTTGATTTAGAGAATGGATGGCCAAATGGAGTCTTAGAGAAGAATCGGTGATATCAGTCGCTTCTATACGAGATGACGCAATAAGAAGATGGTTATTCTAATTAGACGTGACCCTGGTCTGATATATCAAATAAAAATAAAAATAAAATGCTTGTTCTTTAAAGATACATGGTAGGTATATTCCTTTATTGGGTCATGCTTTAGGTGGTATCCAGGTCACCCCACATGACCATGTACTTGGCCGTTACACAGCCAGAACACGACTACCCACGGTAGCCGGGTACACAGTGTGTACTCCTAATTACACTACATATACTCCTTAAATTTCAAAAACTCCTCTTTTTCCTAAAAAAAACACTATAAAACAAGATCCCATGCATGAAATGAAGATATGGGTTCTTACATTTCATACCCTCCTAGATGAAGGCACATTACTAGGTCATATCAGGGCTCCATTCGAGTCCATTTTCGCCAAGAAACCTGAGGAATACCGTAGAATGGAAGGAGAAAGTCTAATAAAAGATGCATAAATATTTCCTACCATTCAGCACCAGGTAAACCACCCCCAATGTGGTATGCGTTAGTGAACGTGGTTAACATCAACCCCACAGATCTCATAGGAAATGATTAAAATTGAGAGGAAGAAAGAGAATATGGTTCACTCACAGAGGCATCCCACACCGAGCCTGATATTGGGAATACCTGGAACCAAAGAACTATCCTAAATTATGGTCCCCCTCAGTTAATCTATCATTACCTCCCAAAATAATTACCAATAAGAAGAAGAATAAATCCCATGTCATCTATGACCGACCACCTCATCCCTATGAGAATGTATCCCTCACTCTCGAGGAAATATTCGCCATGCAGGAAGAAGAAATGAATGAGATCAAGTGAATCAATGTTGAGCTGTGTTGAGGTAGCTATCTCACCAGATTAGTTCTCCAATCAAAACATCAACATATGTTCCTAGAAGAGGTTCCCTTTCCATAAGCACTCATCCTAATAAATAAAGTTAAGCTTAGATGATTTTCCAATCTAGAATTGCGACCATCAACCAACTTATATCTGGCCCCCAAAGGACATTAAGAATTACCTACACTAGGAAAGAATCTAGAGTATATTTAGTTGAACTCATAAAGGATACCCCTAGCTGGGATCAACACCAAATTCCAGCAGTACTGACATGTCCAAATTTTCCCCCAGCTTCACCTACCCAAGCTAAAGTATGACAGGATATGTGTTAAGGGATGTTGAATATTTTCAATGAATTGATAGCTCAACTTGAAGCCATGAAAGGGAGGTGTGCTCCAATATAACTAGAGCGCAAAACCTACCCTGATTGGATGAGCAATGTTTCATGACTAAAAATGTTCAAGAACCTAGTATTCCTAGTGTTCAATGGTTAGGGAGACCCAGAAAAACATCTAATGCATTATACCTCTTACTGTGATTCCATGATGGGAACCCTAGAGAAGCAAGAAGTGGTGAAACTCTGGTGCTTCATGTGAACCCTATAGGGTAAAAAAATATTATGGTATGCTAGCTTACCAGCTAACTCAATCACAGGTTGGGAGGACCTCTGACGATAGATTATCTTCTAGTTTAGTTTGACTTTGCTTATGAAAATCATTAGTGATCTCATGAACTGCATGCAGTGAGATAATGAAAGTGTTTCTGACTTCATTTCCTGATAGAAAGGCCCAACTTACTTCATGAACTGGCCACTCCCCCAAGATTAAATGATTTCTATGTTCATATATAACCTCTATGATGAATTAAAAGCACCACTAATCCCAGGGAAGTACACAAGTGGGTTCCGATATTTCTCTGATATTTCCAAAAGGATTGAATAATCCTTGTAGCAGACTAGTATTATGTCTTGGGTGGCCCATCACCCCAGGAAAAATAACGGGAAAAGATGAAGTTGAGTATTTCATTCTTAAGCCACCCCCAGCACCATTTCTAGTTGCGAGGCCTCTAACAAACTGAGCGGGACACCATGGACCCCAATAGCCACTCCCAACATCGCAAGATGAGTGAAGGGGTGATAAAAAACAGTTCACAGAACTAAGAAATAAAGTTTACTCATTCTGAGATGACCAAGTCCACGACTACTTCATAGCCATCATGAATTGAAATTTTCTTTTTCTACTAGATCCAAAAAAGAGCTGATGAAGTGGTATCAACGACCATTTAAATTATTGTTTCTAGCACAAGATATTGGGGAACACCGTCTAGGAGTGATTAATATCCGAGTATCTATTACAAAATATGGTGGATTCTAGAAAATTCAAGCTAGGTTCTCCAATAGTACAGGTGGTGTTTGTATCCACTATAAAACAAAGAGAGAAAGTGGAATGGAAAATAAGAACCAACAAAAAGGAGAGAAAAAATGACAGTAAGAAGACTTAGAAATCAGTCAACTGAGCTCATGGAATCCTCCAGGCATTGTTGATGCAACCAACTGTGCCCCCAATATCTCTAGATATGACACGACCATCATCCTCAGCCCCATAGTTCTCTGAGGGAAAGAAGGGTAGAAAGAAGAAGCAAGAATATGAGATGGAACCAAAGATGAATCCAGTATTGACACTTTTGGACTTTATGCTAGTAGACATGGGACAACAAGAAACACCCTCCCAAATGGGACAATGGGAACCGCCCTGCCAAATGGGAAAACGAGAACCATCCCGCCAAATGGGACAATGGGAGACACCCCTCCAAATGACACCATCAGAAGAAGATATTCAGACAGAAACATTTTTAGATCAAGAACCTATCTTTAACTCCATTAATTTCATTCACTTGATAGACCCATTCTTTGATGGAGACTATGGGAACAAACCCGAATTACCCGTGTCTAACAAGAGAGACTATGGAATAGGGCTAGGGTTTCATGAAAGTCATGATCATGGCTGGATTAAAATTCCTTGAAACACCTTAGATCAAACCATTAACATTGTGGAAACCATCAGAATAACCCTCCAAAATACACAATAGGAACCAGAGTGTTTCTATTACCTCATTGGAAGAAATCCTAACTCGATCATCTTGGAGTATCCTTCAGAGGAATAACATATGTTTAATCACCCAAGGAAAGAAAGCAGACCAATTCGTCTAAAGTGCATAAGTTCAAGCTCAGATACAAGCTCAGTATCCAACATAATTTTTGTTATGGATGTAAAGTCAAAAGACAATAAAAGTCATGCTAACTCCTATGATTCTAGGGAAATCCCAAATAAAGATGTTCTCAGCACATCCTCAGAACCCCAGACAGTTCCTTACTTACTCACTAAGACAAAATGTGATTTCCCTCCCAACACCAGAGAGTTCATATCGAGAATCAACTCTCCATCTAGAGAGGAAGAAGATAATGAAGAGGATGATGAAAAAGAAGAAAAAGACCTCAAAGATAACCCTCTCACATTCAATGAAGGTGTCTCCAATACAATCTATGAACTTAGGGAGATAAACCTAGGCATCAAAGATGACCTATGGCCTACTCTGATTAGTGTGGTTATGACTTTCAAGAAGAAAGAGGCATATAACTCCTTCATAAATAATAATCAAGATTTTTTTGCCTAGAACTACACAAATATTCTAGGCCTCAATCTTGAGGTGACCACTCATCGTCTGGTTCAGCCGGAATACCATAGTGGATATAAACTAAACCCAGAAGGACCCACACAATGCATGCTACCAAAATAAAGGCTAAAGTTAAAAAAATAATCAATGATAATATCATCTGGGAAGTTCAATATCCAATCTATATTGAAAAAATAGTCCTTGTCAAAAATAAGAATGAACATATTAGAGTCTACATCGACTTTAGTGACCTCAATTGGAACTGCTTGAAAGATGATTTCCTAATCCCAATTGCATATTTTTTTGATCGATGCAACCATTGGATATGATTCCCTCTCTTTTATGGACTGTTATTTTGGATACAACCAGATCTGAATGTCCTGAGGAGATGATTATTCTATTTATTTCAGGGCCCTCAAGGAGTGTTCTATTATAAAGTGATTCCCTTTGGTCTAAAAATTACCAGTGCTACATATTAGCACACAATTCTTCACATTTTCAAGCCTTTCATGGGAATATTCGTCTAGTGCTACATTAACAATCTAGTGGATAAATCATAAAAACCCTCAAACCACCTGACAAAACTTACATTTTCTTCGATAAACTAAGACAAGATAGTTTAAAGACGAATCTCCTAGAGTTTTCTTTCAGAGTTATCTCTAGGAAATTCCTCATCTTCTTCGTAAACTAGTGTGGCATCAAAGTCAACCCTAATGAGACAAAATCCATCATTGTAATGTCTCCACCTCGCAAACTCACTCTATTGAGGGGTCTCTTGGGGAACCTGGTTTACATCTGGTGATTCAGAGATATACTTGTAGGTAAATGTTTTCCTTTCACCAAGTTAATGAAAAAATAGGTTACATACAAGTGGGGTAATGATTGTCAAGAACAATTCAACAATAATAAAAGATATGTCCTAATTCCGCTAGTGTTGATGCCACCAGTTGTTGGGAGACCACTCATTTTTTATGTAACCACCTTTGAATAGTAATTAATCTATTTCCTCATGAAGAAGAATGATACTGAAATTAAGAACAGTCTCTATTACCTCAGATTAAGAATGATTAATGTGGAAAATTGATATTCAAGAATAAACAAGATCTGCATAGACCTAATATTCACAGTTCATAAATTTAGGCATTACTTGCAGCACCACGCGATCCATCTGGTCTCCCACTACAACCTTCTCAGGTATATCCTAAGACTTTCCATGCTAACTGGACACCTATCACAGGGGGACATCATCCTACAATAGTTTAACATATGGTATGTGACCTAGAAATCCATCAAAGACCAAGAATTAGTAGAATTCCTGGAAGAGTACCCTTCCGATGAAATGACCCCATTGGATGCTAAATTTATTTATGAAGAATGTTTCTCCACCCAATAGGGTCCCCAGGTAAATATACTTCAAAGGTGCTTATGTGAGCCTAGTAAGAAAAATCATGGAGGATACCAAGCTCAACAAAGTGGGGTTGGGTGTTATACTCATATCCTCAAAAAAGTCCATCTTTCCTTACTCCTTCCTTATTTTAGAGGGGTGCATAAATAATGAAGTAGAATACTAGATCCTCATTGCAGGCCTAGAGATGGAACTTCATGCATGAGGCAAACACCTGAGGATAAAAGATGATTCAGATCTAGTCATCAAAAATTTCAATGGTTATTATACCATTAAGAATGAATTATTGGCCCCCTTGATGAACCATGTTCTTGAATTGATATCATAATTCCCTTCAAAGTCGACACTAACCTATGTCCCCCAGTCAAAAAATGCTCAAGCCGATGCATTGGAAAATATAGCTACAACCCTGGATGATACAAACTGGGATGAAACAGTCATCATAATTTCCCACTATTGGACGGTATTTCTACTTATTCAGAACAATACGGAGGAAATAAATGAGATTATCTCTATTTCTGAGCCTTATGGTCACACCACCAGTAGGATAACCCTCATTTCAAATTACCTCTGAAGGGGGTAAATCCTGATAGATAAGGTTGAATGGGAATAGATTTTGAGGTGTTATTCAACTTTGTATTGTACAATGGATCAAACCAACAAAAGGTTCTCTATAAATGAGTCTCTTGAAGTAGTCCTTCAGAGGTGAATCAATAGAGAAGAGACGGTTGTCATCATGAAAGAAGTGAATGTCGGAGCTTGTGTAGCACACAAATTGGCAACCAAGCTCTCCCATAAAATTTGAAGGCTTGGATACTATTGGACCACTATGATATATGATTTTTCCACATTCACCAAGAAGTGTCATTACTATGAAGTTCATGCCAATTTTAATAACAAACCACTAGAGATACTTCGCATAGCTAAGAAATCATGGCTATTTTCCGTATAGGGGATGGATGTTGTGGGACCATATCCCCCACCACAACCAGATTATTCAAGTTCATTCTCACAGCTACTGACTTCTTCTCCAAATGGGCAGAATCCATGCCCCTTAAAGAGGTTGGGGTGAAAATAATTGTTAGCTATGTGAAGGCCAAAATCATTTCCATATTTGGTTTCACTCATACAATACTGATGGAAACTGGCATCAACTTTTACTCTGCTGATTTGGATAAGTTATACTAGGAGTGTGGAATCAAATCCAACCGTTCATCCTACTACCATGTAGTGTCCAGCGAGTAGATAGAGTATTTCAAAAATAATTTTTCCAACATACTCCAGAAGATGGTAGATAATGATATGAAATTATGTGAAGACAATCTCCTTCATGCATTATGGCCCTACCAGACCATGACCCGCACTGCCACCCTGGCAACACCGTACTCACTAGTATATGGGATAAAGGTGGTTTTGACTATTGAAATTAAAGTTCCATAACTTAATATGGCCATTTGTGATCAACTTTCTATGGATGAGCAATCCAAGATATGGTTAGATGAGTTGGATCAGCTAGATGAGAGAAAACTACACACTATGCAACATTTGAAAGTCTACCAAAATTGGATCGCACGAGTATTCAACAAAAATGTTTGCCTTCGGTATTTCCTTAAAGGAGATATGGCGTTGGTCCTAAAACCCCCGATGATAATCAAGAAGAAAGCCCCAAACATGATCAAAAATGGTAGGGACCATATTTCATACATAGGGTCTATTCTAATGGAGAATACGCCTTGATATCAATGCATGGATTGCTCATCACGACTGCCACCAATGAAAGGTTTCTAAAGAAGTACTTCACGCAATGGAAACGTATATGGTCCAAACTCTATAACCCTAAAATATGAGTTATCATCCTGACCACATGAAATTAAACTTTATAGAATTAGTCCATGCAACATGACATTAAACTGTGATGCCAATGTCCTCACATCATGACTCTAAACTACACAACATAGCGTCCTAGTTGAAAGATGTTAAACTGCATAACATAAATCATCATAATCGCACAACAATAAACTGCAAAGTCCCAAAAGAACTACATACAGCTTGATTCCCATTCATTAGTGGGATACTTAGCAATGCCTCGACCCTCGATCATGGCCCATCCCCCACATGAAAAAATTTTCTCTATTGTATCCTCTATCACCCCATATTATGAGACAAATTTTTGTCACTCCTTATTTCTCACATCGAGTATAACTCACATGAGATTAGGATCTGTAGTAAGGAATCCATTACATAAAAAAACTATAGGGGAATATGATAGATCTGACACCTGTAGTGGATGAAACCAAAATTCCCCTACTCCTAAGTCTGATTCAGATCAATACATGGAACATTTAGAACTACGCATGGCTTGATTCCTGCACTTTGAGGATACACAGTGATGCCCAAATTTAACATTTGGTATGAGCCACCAATAAAAAAATCCTTCCCTTGTCCCTACACGTAGACTAGTCCTTTGTAGGGAACATTAAGAACTATGTATGGCATTATTCCCATTCATTAGTAGAATACATAGTAACACCAATATCCATTATCCAGGTCTAGCTGGAAAAACAAAAAAATGCCCCTTCCTCCATGCATTGGTTAGACTTGTACAGTGGAATCCATGAAAGGTCCTAACCACATGACATTAAACTGCATGGTTCCTCAAGAGTCATGTGTGGCCCAGTTCTCAACATTACAAGATCATGCACATGCCCCCAATTTCCTGCACAAAAATTTTAATGAGATGAAGGAAATTCGAATCTTGAATTATGGCACTCATAAGGAGTCAAAAGAACATGATTCCCCCTACATATGAGTCATATATACATAGAATCTTCATTAGTTCATGTCTAAACATGGTCTCGATATTTCTCACGTTTCTAGACACATATTTCCCATTTTTCACCGTCTATTCCCTGGGAAATATTAGGTCCCCATAAACATTCATGGACATCAGAGATGGAAGGCCAGTGTCATGTAGACACCATTTTTTGACTATGCACATCATGCCCCGGTGGATCTACATATGATGCCTACAATATGGATATCAATAAAAGGGAAATTCATCCTCAAAAGAGTCCTCTCCTACCTCAGTATGCCTAATTGATTCCATGCCCCATGTCATTCCTATTGATCCAAGCCCCCCTGGGACTATAGTATACACCTTCTATCATCAATATTGTCTAAATAATGAAAGAATATTTAGAACACGATAAACTCAAAGCTATTTATGGTCTTTGTGACAAAATGTCCTTGTTGCATGACTCTAAACTGCACAACATAATTTCCTTACCACACGACGTTAAACTGAAAGGCCAGAAGTGTCCTAGCTGTAAGATATTAAACTGCACCACTCAATGGAAAATCTTAGATTTATATCTTGGATTGGACTCCTTAAATTAAATGTCTTCCCTTCTCACATGAGGGAAAAACCACCTCAAGTAGTGTTCATTTGGAATCATGTGTAACTTGGTTTCACCCTGTGAAGATTTGTGGTGGAACCAAACTCTACGATTTGGACCCAGACACCAAAGATATTGAAATGTACCCTTTCTTTACAAACAAGTTATATCAATGTGGAGAATCCTTGGAAAAGTCCTATCTATACGGATTCTTAGGAGTGGTCATATTTCTCTTATTTCACATCAATATTACCCTACATCCACCCCACATGACGGTAAATTGTGTGGAATTTATCCTTACTGTATGACGTTGAACTGAATAGCATTGTTTTAAGCATAAATGTTTACCTTCAATTGATTATTCCATTCTTAAGTGGTGATCCAGATTCATCATAATACCTTGTTTCTCACACAAAGGGCAGCTCACGCGAGCTTAGGGACCTCAGTAGGGGATCCACCATGACATCATGGTGAATAAGTCCAGATGTTTTTGTCCAAGCATCATGAACCTAAAAGTCATGTTATGGTTCCCTTCGAAATAAGAAACCCTGGGTCTTGGATGTACTTTGTTAAACAACATGGTACTCCAAAGATGGAATGAATTCCTCACACTACGTATGAGTATGATCTATGTATCAGATTACCTGATCTCGTGAGTGAATCACAACCCAAATTTTTTTAATGTATCTTGACACACTCCCACCATACATCAAACTCTATGCTTTGAATAATCTTGAATCTCTATAAACATTCATGGCCATCGATGATGGAAGGCCTGTGTCTTGTGTATACCTTTGTTTGACAATGCACATCATGCCCCAATGGCACTTCATATGATACCTACAAGACGACCATCACCCAAAGGAAAATTCTTCCTCATGAGAATCCTCTTCTGCCTTAGTGTTCCTGATATATTCTAAACCTCATGACATCCTGCCTGATTCAAGAACCCAATAATTCATTGTTTACATTCTCTTTCCTACCCATGTCCTGGATATATTAGAACAACCTTGACTGATTCACATCTGGCCTCTCTTGAGGCTTCTATAAAATAAATGTAGCCCATCCATATGCATGAAGTCGATCTGCTAAAAAACAAATGCCCCAACTTATTTTCGGGTTTCCTGGTAAACATCATAAAAAGACATTCCCCCTTTCATGATTAGAAACCCCATTTTCCAAAGGCTATATTCCATGTTCATAAAGTTCTCAATCTCGATAATCCTTCATGGCCATCGGATATGGAAGGCCAGTGTCCTGTGAATACCTTTGCTTGACTATGCACATCAGACCACGGTGGATTTGTATATGTTTCCTACAAAACAGCCATCAATCAAAGGTAAATTCCTGCCTAGGAGAGTCCTTTCCAGTTTCTGTATTCATGTGTGACATTTATTTCCCATATAAATCCTCGAATTCAGAAAACCCCTATATAAAAGCTTATATATATTTCCCTTTTCAAATTCCAAGATATTATAATCCTTTTTAATTTAATTGATGAGTCACTGGATCTCCCCTACATGAGAAAAATTCATGTGGGAGAAATTTTCGATTCAAAGAAATTAAAAATTCCCCTAATACTTTTGGACATCATTCCTTAGATAAGCCACCCATTGTGGCCCCCAACCCCATAACAAATCCAAAGTGTTGTAAATAATTCTAGTCCATTGGATATGGGAGGCCATTGTCCTGTGGACACCTTTGTTTTACTATGCACACCATGCCCTAGGGGCTCCACATATGATTCCTACAAGACGGACATCCAAAAATGAATATTTTTCCTTAGAAAAGTATTCTCCTACCTCCGTATCCCTAAAATGTCTCCCAAGCCTCATATATATCCAAAACTCACAATGCCAGGGTTATGAAAAATCCCTCATTCATGTTTGATATTATTATGACATTCCAGGCTAATGAATCCCAAATTGAGGCCCCTACCCCATCAAGTTTCTTCTAAACCGTTCAACCTAAAACACCAGTAATTATTCTGAGTGGTGAGACTATAAAGCACCAACAAAAAAGACTTAATACTCTCCATAGTGAAAACCCACAAAGGATACCCCAAGATAAAATTTGAGTACTAGCTCATTAAACCAAAACTGTGTATGGTTTTTGCAAAAAAAAATTGTTGATCTATCAAATATCCAAAAGTGACATAAATATTGTTTAGTTAAAATCCTGCAAAGGGTGACCTAGGAAAAAGACAAGGTATACCTGCTAATCCCGTATCAAATAGGCTTAGGAAAAAATTATGGTGATAATGAAAAAGACTCAAAAGTTCACAAGGCTATCCATGAAACCCCATCAATTGTCTAACTATGCTTGCTAAGTCCTGCGACTTAGTAAAAAATTAGACCCGGATTCAATTTTTTCAATTTAATGGTTTCAAACCATAGTTTAAAATTAATACATGATCGAAATAATGTTTATATGGTTAATTATGATTAATTTACATGATATGAAAATGAAAAGAAGAATTATTAGAAAGAAAATTAGTTCTATTAAGTTCAATACAAAATAGAGGAACATCCCCAGTTTGGAGTCTCTCCAAAGTGTCAAAATAAAACAGGTACATCATGATTTGGGAAAGTTATAGTAATTCCTAGTTTTCCCATTCCAAAAAATGGCAAGTGACTGCCGTGGGTAATCAAGAGTTTTCTCTAAAGAATCTCTCTCATACGCTTTAACTTTGACCATCATCCATACCCATTCTATAACAACTTTAAGGCCCCACCCTTTATGTTTTATAGCTTCATAATTGTTACCTAAATAGTCTAGTTGAGCCTTCAAATTTTCTACATGAGCCTTGAATTCTTGTAGCTCTTCCTTTGGGTTGGTCACCAAATCACGAGCCTTCAACTATTAAGCTATCAGGTGATCAAGTTCCTTTGAAACATCTCATAATGTCATTACCTATTGATTGGATGAATTGAATTTGGAAAGTTTATCCTCACAATATTGAGGTCTTCCCAGGCTTTGAAAATTTAGTAGATAAGAAGATGTACATGACAGTAATCAAAACCACTGGAACCCAACTCAGAAAATAGCCTCTGAATGTTGCCTATATCATCAATAAAGTGAGCTAGAGGTGTTTCTATGGAAAAGAAAAATAACTAACCCCAACCATATTTTCACGCCACTCGATGCCTCCTCGCGACATCAGGGACGTGGTACTCCCCTTCCACAATAATTATATAGGCAAGAAGTGTCATTACGAGACTGGGAAGAGACCTAAGATAGGTTATCCAAGATAGAGGGCTCTCCCTTCCCATAGATGGTTTGACCTCTAGAGTCAGACACAAAAGACTGGCCGCACCTTCTGGGGTATCTAATGACACTCTACTGAAGCCATCCTCATTAGGGTCGTGGTTAGTATCCATAGGAGAGGAGAAGTATGAATCACTCCCAACTGAGATAGTCCGCATAGATGAATTCCCTTCCAATGCATCTAACGATGGATCAAGCATCTTCTCACCACAGGAGTGGGAATATATGAGTTAGCCATCATGTCCACTGAAGGGATATGAATAGACGACATAGCCATCACAGTAACTACATGAGAAGGAATAGATGGCATGACCATTAGTAACAAGACAGGGTGGAGGATGAATAATAGATTTTGGACCCATCAAATTAGTCTTCTCAGCAACCTATCAGAGTAACAACCCACCCATAGTTGGGAATATTATAGTGATATAAAGGTGGATCCCGTCATATGAGGGACGATAACCTCCATAGAATCACCTTTCTGCATCATCATATGCCGTAATTAGAAATGAATTATGGGATGAGATACTCCCCTTAACTAAATAGCAGGAAGAAGCACAGTCTATTGAAGGCACCTGAATTGATTGGAAAACTGATAAGGGAGGTATGGCTCACAAATGGCCACTATATCTATGTAACCAGTGAGAATACCATCATGAAGCATGGTAATGTATGAACGTTCCTCTGAAGGACCACCCATGTCACCCCTTAGTAACCCATGAGGGGTAGGGTGTGGTGAAAATGAGAAGCAAGAATTATCATTTAGTATCCAAACTGCATCAGAAATTCTTAAAGTTATAGGATGAACAACAATAATCTTAAGAAGGGAAGGTTTAATGTCAGAGCGAGGAACCCTCACAGCCTATCAATATTCATAGCAAGGGAAGTGTTATTCTTTACACCCATATAAGAATTGAAAAGGTATGCTGAGATGAGGCATATATTTACCATATTTTATCTACCCCAATAAGTTATAAATTCAATAATGTGTAGGAATGTCCAGATTAATTGGTTAACCCTCTGCTAGTACATTTTCCATCATCAGAGTGCAAGACATGACCCCCATATATACATCACATGGTGGGAAGATCCATCCTCTCAAGACATGACAAAGAAACTTGCTAATCTATGAATATGTGTCACATCCGGTTAAATCACATATCCCCTAGTAGTATATCACCCCACTTTGTGGGTGGAACGATATGAACTTGGAATTTGTAGAGACTAACAGGTTGGATGAGTTCGACTGCAAAGATCACTTGGCTTTGGCCCATTCACCTTCCAAAACGACCATATCCAATCCTTGAATGGGATAAGAGAGTGAGCATGGAGGGTGTGACAGTAGTCCCTCTTCCATAACTAGTAGGATCATAGTAAATGGAGACACATGGTTGGTATTACCCCAATGTAGCAGATGCTAGAAGAAAATTTTCATACATATTTTCAAGTATGGGGATCCCACTAAGCTGGAAGATATCCCATAAGCTAATTCCCACATCCCTATGAGAAAAATGGAAGGTGGTGGTGCTTGAACACCAGTAGATCTGCAACTCAAGAAGGATTTATCCTGGAGAGAATGAAATTAACTAAGAGACCCAAGCTGGCTGATATAAGTTCATTGCCTCCAACTGATTGTGGGACTCTAAATAGGTTAGGTGTACCTAGAATACCCATTCCCATTAATTGGAGAAGCATCCTCTGGATCGCAGGTCTCATTTGTTGCTCCACTCACTGATAGGGTTTTCTCCAGAAAGTTTGATAATAGATGGGTACTCCTGGGCGATTAGTCTCATGGCAGTGTTGTGACACCTATGATTTCCCTGAGTCCACATCGGGCCTTCTAATATGAACACATTCTTCTGAATCAGAGTAGTTATGACTTCTCATGTTGGGGAAATATTATCCCAATTATGACCTTATGATGCTTCTAGGAGAATTAAAGGAGTATTAGGGTCAACCAATGGTAGATGAATGTCATCAGGAAGACCAAAGCCATAAAGTGACAACTGCACAGAAAATGGTTAAGATAGGAGCTCTAGTGTAAGGAGATATTTTAATAAGCTTTCACAATAAAAAATGTAGGATTGAAGATGGTCCTCAGTGTCCTGAACCATGGTTTCCATTGTCCTGGTCGATTTCATCAAAGTATATAGAAGATTTATTACAGCCTGCATAGAAAGATCCAAAATCCCACAGAAAGTAAGTCCAATGAGACAAATGTTGGATAAAAGACAAAAAAAATGGAAAATGGACTTAAAAGAGGGACCAAATGGGGCTCCTCATACTAATCCTGAAAACGATACATGGAAGACATTTCTCGTTTACTGTACGGTACATATAAGCTATATACCTCATGCATCCATGGTACATGAAAGTCATACGAGGCGCTAGCCTGCAGAGAATTGTCAAGCAATCGGAATGGTTCAAATAAGGAAGAAACCATGAACCAAGGCCTCTCCATTCTGTTATTAAAAAAATCTAATTAAGAGTTTTAGTTCAGATTATTAAGGATTAATGTTAAGTTCTATGGTTTATGTTCAGTGTGCGGGACATGCATATCACATAGGGTTTTTCTACATGAAGGTTCATAATTTAGTTATAAATTCCCCAACATAGTTCGCAAAGCCCAAAATTTAGTTTATGGGAAGAATTAATTGTTTAGAGTTTGGTTCACGACATGTATAAGGTGGTTCG
This sequence comes from Viscum album, assembly GCA_963277665.1. Taxonomy (NCBI): domain Eukaryota; kingdom Viridiplantae; phylum Streptophyta; class Magnoliopsida; order Santalales; family Viscaceae; genus Viscum; species Viscum album. The sequence continues at coordinate 2,107,057,666 of OY728147.1, read as the reverse complement.
TGATTACGAGTTTCCCAAAGGAGGCGGTACGCGGATACAGGGAAAGCCAAAGGAGAGTCGAGAGCATTTTTTCCGCGAGAAACCATAAAAGACAAATGACTTGGGCCCCTATAAATAGGTGTGGTCCCCTCCTACAATATCTATATGTTCTACCACATTCCACTTCAGTTCAGGACCGTTTCAACATCAGAATAGTCTCCTCTTCGTTCTGAATGGACACCATTCTGATGGGGTCATTTGTAGTGTCTTGAAAAGTTCACAAAAGAAATAAAATACTCCCACAAGAAATATTTAGATGGAAGCAAGCATTCTTATAGTCCTAGAAAAGAAAATGGATGAAAATTTAATTTCAAAAGTTGGAAAAAATTTGAAGAAATTTAATTTCACAAGAGTTTTGAGCAACCAGTGTACCATCACCATGAAGGGTTTGCAGAACGCATGAATCGCAAACCACCTATATACGAAAGGACCCGTGAGGCGCTGGACTGCAAGGCGATGGAAAGATAACCTAGGAATCCATGAATCACATTGTTAGCAGAATAAAGATTTTGAAGTCCACCCACACACCATCCCGAGAACTCAGTATTTCCCAGACAATGGAAATTGGTTGGGTTCTATGAACCATGACTTGTGAACCCTAGCCTATGAAAACCCCAGTTGACTGAGTATTCCATGTGTTGAGATATGTCTTCCCAGGCTTCCAAAAATGGTGTTGTATGCCTATAGATGTGATTTTCCCAGATCTCTATAAAAGTATCAAGAAGGAATTTATAAGAGTAAAGATGAAAAAATCATGGAAGAGACCCTAGATATTAGAAGAAATAATTCAGATAGGATTCTAGATTTGGTTTTGAATCATCGATGAAGTTTAAACTGCGAACCACATTTCCATAGGTATAACTATCCACGAACTATAAAAATAAGCAACCTAATAATAATGAGTAAACCATGAACCTAATTGGTGTCATCACGAACCAAAATTTATCATGGATAAACTCCCCGCGAATGATAGGTTACATGACCCTTCTTCAATATGGTGCTCTGCATAGTGCATCACTATGCGGATTGAACCTCACACCGCGTAATGCATCAGTACATGGATGGAACTCAAAGTGGCATGTAAGACCACGTCAAGGACTGAGTACAACTTTGGTACATGGTATTCCATGCTTAAGTCTACTTACTACTTCGGTATGCGGACGACCCCCTACCCGCATAACACTATGGTATGCAGGGCTCCCCCCCATCCTATATGAGAAGACAGTGCATAGAATGGGGAGTCTTAGGGTGTATTTCCCTTTGGATCCAATATCACCCCTCCAGTACCATCCAGTCCTCCATAACTACTCCACAAATCAGTCCCCCGGTATTAGTCCAAAGCCTCTTCTAAATCCGACAAACCTGTATGATCAAATTATTGGGCATATTAGCGCAACCCTTTGAGTCTACATACCCATGGTAAGAGGAGTCACAGAGGCCTTCCCCACAATGGTTCAGACTCCCGAGATGTCTATAAGTCTACATTCCTATGTCAACCTGGAGTCCATCCTTGGGATGCTGACATGAACCTCCCCATTCCAAGATTTGAGGGTGATCACCTTCCTTTTCATTCATTGAGGAATGTTGATCCATCAAAGGAATCATGTTCACTTCTCCTTTTAACAAGATGTGATATTACTCCCCTTTCCTAGAGTGCATTATTAGGCACTTCCACTGAGGAAAGTCACTAATATTTTCAGATTCAAGCCACATGACCTCCAATGTCACCCTATATTGAAAGGTTAATTGCTCCAGGCCATCGCCCACCATCACCTATAATTCTTCATCCATAGTCCAACCCTCTCCCGTCAGTGGGAGAGAGAGAGTGTGGTTGGTTGAATCTCTCACCTCCTCTTGTTTCTCACACTGAGTATGACTCAAGTGGGCTTAGAGACTTGTGATGATTATAAAATCCACAAAACCAACCCCTAATGAACTAAGAGAACTCAGATTCATGATCAAACCAGGATACATAGGATGATTTCATGAAGGCCTGAGCTTATAAGGGGTTCCCTTTAAAAAGGGTTCACCCAATCATGTGCCCTAAAATGGGAAATTTCCACATGTAAGCCCCAAACCATGTTGAACTATGAGAACTATGATTTCGGTTGAAACCAAGATACATAGGATGCCTGCTTGAAGGCCCATGCTCATAATGGGTGCCCTTTCAAAAGGGTTCACCAAATCATGTCCCCTTAGATGGGATGCTTCCACGTGTAAGCCCCAACCTGTAATGAACTAAGAGAACTATGATTCCTATTCAAACCAAGATACGTAGGATTCCTATTTGAAGGCCCAAGAACAAAAGGGGTTCCTTTCCAAAGAGGTCAGCCCCAATAATGGCCCCAAAAAATGGTCCTCCTCCCAGGTCCAAGCCCCAAGCTAACCGAACTATGCAGGATCTGATTCCTCTCATGAGGATATATAAGAATCCCATATTATGGGCCTAATACAAACATCAAATTACCTTCTATCTCTCTTGGATGATGGTAAAATCCAGAGTGTCTTATTGAATGGGTTAAGTCAGTGTTTCCTCTATAGAATCAAAACCGTGTATATCCATGAAGATCCTTCAAACTAGGGGTAGCCTATAGATACACACTTTGGGAATGAACCAAAGATTCTGGAACATATGAACAAAACATAAAGATATATGAGAGTCCCAGGATAGGAAATAATTATCTCCCATAGGGTGTGATGAGCCCAACCTACCATCCTCTTGACCAATGGAGTCATTATGTGTCATTAGCCAAATCATCATCCAATGAGAACCTACCTTTGGAAATAAGGTCCATGAATCGTGGATAACAGGGTTTTTAGGTGTTTCTGGATCCATGAATAAACCTATTGGAGACCATCAGAGGAAGTCATATCTTAAGAGGATCGATTGCACAAATACTTAACCCAATGTAGTTTCCCACTGGGACCATTTAACTGTGGTACCTCCTTCATAATGTGGAAGGGATAAACTGCCCAGTCCCCATGGGGTCAATTCAGTTTCCCCTAAAGAAAAATGATGTATATCAGGTCTAAAAAGGTTGTGATGAGAAAGTCTAAATAATAACATACAAATGATCTTCACCCATCAGACCATTCTTTACATTTCCCCAAACCCGTAAACATGCCGCCACAGAAGTGAAACAATTGTAAAAGTGATACATATGATTATGGTTCATAAATATGTGTTTATTTTTTAATACTTTGTATATATTTGGATAATGCCAATTTATAAATTTCAAAATGATTGATAATGGTTCCTTTTACACTCTCACATTGAAATTGAGGTTGATTATGTCTAAATTTCCATTAGAGTAAATTATATGTTTTGTCTCATTGAAAACCCCCCTATTTTCGTCTCCATGTTTTATTTTAATGGATTAAATTTATTCTTAAAAAACCCCTCCCATTTGATAATAATTCACCTGAAATGATACTATTAAGTAAAAGATACCTTATCTATTTTTTAGTCAGTAATGATTCTCTACAATGTGAATTATTTTTATATGATTTTATTGATTTTAGTAGATTTTCTTTCTATCTTTTATTAGGTTAATTTTTTATTGACTATGAATTTATTTTACAATTTTTTTAACATAATCATTTTTTCATTTTTTTTCACAATCTCTTTAACCCAAAAGATTCATCAAATTTCTTAATGAAACATGTATTCCATGTTTTAATGGTTTTATAATGAAATTTTTATTTACTTTTTCATTAAATTTAATTTCTTTATAAATTATATTTTTAGAAAAAGAAATTTATCAATATATAAAATGTTTTTTGACTTAGTTTTTTGTAATTATTTAATTATAATATAACACTTTTCATCTCAGTCAGTATCCATTTTATATTTATATTATTCACTAGTGATATTATATAATGAAGTTATTCACTTTATCTCTATGTATAGGTTATAATAATATATCATGGATGTATTCATGTAACTCATTTCATTCAAATGGGTAAATTTATATGTGATGTATTTATCAATATTTTCTTGTTCTTGTGGAAAATATATTTATGGTTTTTCATTTTCAAATGAGTGGGAAAAAAATAATATACCCCTTTAATGAATTGGTATTTATTTATATAAACTAAGATGATATTTAGCTGGATGAGGAGTAAAAACTATCTACAATCAAACCCTATATAATATATTTGATAAAATAAGGAGTGTAAAAATATATTATTGGAAAACTTCCACAATAATTATTGAATTGGGGGTTAAACCATATCCACTAAAATAGGAGACTATACCAACTATTTGATTTATACCATGGGAGTGAGCCTTGCATAAGAAATTACTTTCTATTCCAATGTATGTAGAATATTATTATGCTAAATTTCTGTGTTATGGAACCTTATTGTGATATTTTTCCATGTATTATTATAATTGTATCTGGATTCTACATTCATAAGCCTCATTTAAGTTGCTATATCAAAGAACCCAAGTCATGATTCATGATTTATTATCAATATTTTATTTGGTATGAATTTTTTTATTTCATGTTTAGGTACCATATTTATTTTCTCATTATCGTATATTCATTTTTATCACTTATGATATTTAATATATATCCATTTTTTCACCCATTACTAAGAATATGATGTCAAGATTTTTTATATTTCCCTTCCCTAGGTTGTGAAGAAAATTATTTTGTAAAATAAATATATAAGGGTATGATGTATAAAGAATAGTGTTGGGATTTCTTGAAGAGTTCTTGTAAAATGAGTTCATTTTATATCTAATCTCTAAATAAATTGTACCTAAATGTTATGGGTGTGTGATTTATTTTTATATGTAATAAATATTCATATAAAATAATTTAATATCTATTTATAACACATTTTTAATTTATTATTTGGTATCATAGAGTGGATTAGTTAGTTTTTGGGATTTGATTATAAAGAATAATGTGATAAAATATAAATCATCCAATGATGATAAAAATGTTTTTTTATGATGAATGATATAAGTTAAAAAATATTATAGGTTTAAATGAATATTTCATAATTTAGGAAATTGTAACATTGATTTTCCTTTTCATATGATTATATACTATAGATGTTATTTTTAATATTCATGTAAATAATTTGGTTTTTTAAAATGGACTAAATAAATAATTATTATATTGGTGTTATAGCATGAATAATCAATATTGAGAATAAATTATTTGATACATTTTTTATGAATTACATCATATTTCAAAATTAATCTAAGACTATTAATTCATATCCACAATGATTATATACTGAATTACTTGTGAAAACTCATATTGGGATGTTTATTTCATTTCAAGTATATAACACCACTTCGATTATAGTTTTTATATGATTCCTTTAAATTTTATTATTTTCCATTTATTTTAATTTATGAGATTTATTTTCAAGGATTGCCTATATCTACATATATCCCATATTAATTTTTGAGATAAGGAAATCAAATTTCATATCACAATTTCACCCATTATTTTTAGTCATTAAAATACTAGATTTTAACTCCATATGGGAGTTAATTTACTTATATGGGTATTATTGATACACCCAATTTGTGTATACATTTCAACATATATTATTGAAAATAAGAACATGTGTTCAGAAAATACCTTTTTCTTAGTGGAAAAATACTTTGATTTTGGTGATCTTGTTCATTTTTAGGTGTTCTATGGACAAACACACAAAATGGGAGATCAATGAGAAAAATTCTAAACTACATGGCCTATACATACCTACACACCATGAATATTCCGACTCAGACACAGATCGGCCAGATGAGTACATGCCTAAGTAACCAGAACAGAGAAAACACACCGCATGGGTTATACCTACACACCATGTATTGTCTTATCGATGTGGTTGGTGGAATTTTACCGAGACTACACACCATGTGAGGTAGCGCCACATGCCATGTACCATCCACCAACTAGTTTTCGACACTGAGGAAGTCAAGGGTGGAATAGCTGGCCACCTACTGGAGAAAAACTATGACAAAATCACATTGACATGACTACATGGAGTGTACTTTACATACACACCGTGTACTTTCGTTCTGTATAAAGAGAGGTCTTGGCCTCCGTTTTTGGAAGTCATTATTCAATATTCGAAAGAGGTAGGTCCTTCTGTCATTCTACCATTGTTCCACTACTCCTTCATTCCACCATTCTACCAAAGAATTCACCTCTTCTCAATGTTTCTGCAATGACCACTTCAGGTATCGAGGGTTATCTTATCATCATTTCTTCCATATGTATCTAAAAACACTATGTGTTAGGGTTGTGGGTGATGAAATAGTTTTGTAATTTGGATTAATTATTATGTTTGTGTTTGTTCTGTTTAATTATTATCATTCTTCTTTAGTCATTTCTTTTTTATCATTGACAATTATGAGCCAGACCATGGGCAAAATTTTCAACGACTCAAAGGAAGAATAACGATGAATACCTTCATGATCATTGAAATTATTCATCAAGTCACAAATGGAATGATCTGAATAAAGAATTATGAAACACTGACTACCAGACCAAGGAGTCAATTTTTTTAGTTCTAGACATAGTTTAACGGACCAAGGGAACCTTGTCACAATTTAAACCCAGAGTGTTGGATTATTATGAACAACACAACCAAATAAGAAGTTTGTATAACCTCCATAATCACCATAGCCCCAACACACTTCATTTTTTCTATCAACCACATTAAAAACCACATTTTCTTCTTACCTTTAAACATTAATCTTTATTTCAGTAATCAAAATAGTTTTCATAATCAAAAACAAAAATCCCACTCTAAATTCATCATCCTTCACTAATTCAATTCCAAACACAATAAAATTCACACACTCATCCATTACCTTTAGATCGAAACAGCACTTATTCTATACTATATTAAGGGTGGGTAACATCATATTGGGACACTGATAACATAACTCTGGTGAAATGAAAAACCAAATTTTGGCGACGTTTCTAGGGACTTCAGTTTGAGTGTTAAATTTAGTCGTGTTTTAATTAATTCATTGAAAATAAAAATTTAAAAAATTCCCAAAAAACTCTTATATAATCCCATTTTTTTATCTTTATTTTTCATTTTACGCCTGGTTTTTGTTTTGTGAATGTGCAGGATCACATGGGAATGATCAGACACCCCACACGGTCTAGGAGTGCCGAGTCATCAGACATTATTCTGATTCAGCTAAAAACTGAACGGACATTGTTGAGACATCGACGTGCACTGGTGGAAGAGCACAACCAGATCTCATCACCCATGGAAAAGAAGGATGAGGGAGAGATATCCACTGAAGCTGCAGTGGGGCTCCCGTACCAAGACCAACAGCCTCCTGATGCTAGTATGCCGGAGCAGGACCCACAAGGAGGCTTCATGGAGTTTCTCCCAAGGAACTACCATAGGCCTCCACAACAACCCCTCCAGAGTATGACCATCCCCAGCAGCCACAATAGATTTTTCAGTAGTCATACATTGCCCCTCAGGAGCAGCAATATATGCCACCTCCACTCCCACAACAGACACCTCCATGCCATACTATCATAAAGTACGACCAAACGTATATTCACAGAGCTAACACATGCATCATATGTTCACCAGTGCATTCCCAACATTTCTAGGTCAATCCTACTATCATGAAGTTGATCCAAAACAATATTTAGTCCGGTGGACTTCTTAGTGAGGACCCCAAGACCCATCTCTTTAATTTCTTGGATATATACGACATGTTCCGCTACCATAGAGTGTTCGATAACACCATTTTTCTTCACATATTCTCCTTCTCTCTAAGGGATAAGGTGAAAGATTGGATAAAAAGTTTTCTGAAGAGATCTATACTCACCTGGGAGAAGCTAGCCAAGGCATTCCTGTAAAAATATTTCCCACTCTCCAAGACGGTGACCATGAGGTACAAAATACACAACTTCCAGCAGCACGACTCAGAGTCATTGTATGAGTAATGGGAGTGTTTCAAGGAGATGCTGAGCAAATGCCCACACCACGGACTCCCACTCTGGATGTAGGTCCAGACCTTATACATAGGACTGACAATGAACACAAAGTCTATGGTGGATGCTGCTGCTGGAGGTATGGTTATGAGAAAGTCCCCCAAAGAACTTTTCGATCTACTAAAAGACATGTTTACCAACAACTTCATGTGGCATTCTGAGATGGGAACAAAAAAATGAGGTATGCACAATATCTATTCCACTACTATGCTTGCTTCCTAGTTGGACGTTGTGTCCAAAAAGATCAACATGATGAATCTGAAGAGCGCGTCCCAAGTACATGTGGTGAACCATACATCGTCCAGCGAATGTCGTGACAACCACAACATGGGATAACGCCCGAGACCTACAATCTTCCCTTAAATGAGTGAGGTGAGATAAGTTTCTCAAAACCTAGGGACGAACCAGTACCATAACCCAACATGGTGTGATCACCAGAACATAGGTTGGGGCCCACAGCAGCAGAATCCTATGCCCTAGTGACCGCCCAACTATAGTCATCCCCAGTATCAGAGCCAGTACCGAAGGCCACATCAGTATCAGTAGGGATCTTACCAGTAGCAAGTGTATCAAAACCCTCACCCGCAGTAGGCGAGGCAGCTACTTCCACCACCAGATGCACATCCACCTCACTAGAAGAACACGTCAAGGTTAGAGGATCTCATGAACAAGTTTATATATACTGATGAGACCATATTCTAGAATCATGAGGATTCCATTCAATTTCTAAAGAACTAAATTGAGTAGCTGGAAAACCATCTCTCAACGAGGAATCCAGGTACACTACCGGGTGACACTATGAAGAACCTGAGGGAGGAGGCCCATATCGTCACATGAAGCAGCACCTAGTGGAAGATCCAGTGATGATTTCTTCCAACTGCATAGCCAATGGCATCGCACATGGGACATGTCAAAAATCAAGTTGGATCCAGTGCTTCTGTATTAGTAGGTGCTCCCAACTTTGTAAACATGTTCTCAATCATCACTGGTGAACCCACTTATCCATATTCATAAACAGGTGTTTGTGACCTGTCATGTGATTGGTAGATCAAGAGTCAAGATACCACATTACTTGATTTTGTGTTGATGTTTGTGCCATCAACACACGGGAATCGTCAAAAAAAATATTTTTCTTCGAGTATATGTGCCTCCTTAGTGTCATTATCCATGGGTTTATTGTACCAACATTCATTACTATAATATCCATATTTTTGACAGTTATAACATTGAATGTTTCTTTTTCTTGGTTTCCAATTGTTGAATCCACCTCTTCTTCCTCATCCACATTCTCATGGAGTATAGTTTTGATATTCATAGCCTCCTTGAGTTGGGATTATTCCACCACATCCTCATCATCCTCTTCTTCTTGGGTCAAATTGTTGTCCATGGAATCCCCTACCTTGGTTTCTTCGATATGTCCCCATTTGCATCTTTTCAGAGTTGTTGATGTACAAATTTGATTATAGGGCATGCTCCACTCCATTGGTATCACTCTGGCGGTTCACCTTCAATTCATGGGCTTGAAAAGATCACAAAAGTTCTTCAATATAAATCATTTCCAGGTCACATGATAGGGCACAAATAAGTATGTTTAAAGACAGAACAATTGAATTTACCACTAAAATTATTCCATATCAATTGATTATATGAGATGAAAAATCACACCATTCTCAACATGGTGAGAAGCATGTTGAAATAAAATGAAGTTCCCATGACTTTCTAGGATGAGGCTGCCTCATGTGCGGTGTATCTAATCAATAGATGCCCAACAAAAAACCTTAAATCAATGATGTCGTATGAATTCAGGAGTACTCACAAGCCAAGTGTGAGACATTTTAGAGTTTTTGGTTCTATTACCTATGTCAAGATCCCAGAAGCAAGACTAACAAAACTCGATGAAAAAGGAATGAAGTGTGTCCTTATGGGATACAGAGATCGAGCAATAGGATATCATTTGTATAATCCCATCCCCAGAATACTATATTCAACGGATAAGTTATCTTTGATGAAAAGGAGACATGGAAGTGTAATCAAGATGATGATTCCTGAGAGGCACAAATCACTCTAGAAGATGATGAAATAGTTGAAGAAGTACCATTGGAGGAATGAAGAACTGAAGAACCATTGACGCCGTCATCACATACTCCTACATCTGAAGACATTTAATGATAACTTTCTCATATACATCCTTAAAACATTTGAAGCCTTGCATATATATATATATATGAGAGAATATAACCAATGGAGGAGTACACAAATTTTTATTGTCTCTCAGTGATTTCCAATACAGTTAGCTTTGAGGAAGCTAAAATTGCTGGCATGTGGAAGAAAGTGATAGATGAGGAAATTACTTCCATAAACAGCAATGGAGTGGAACATGCCCTGAAAGTCCAATGGAGTGAAACAAGCCCTGAAATAAAAAAAATTCCTAGTATAATACTCATGTAATGGTTGTGGTGACCCAACTATGAAGAAATAGAGAATAAATTTCTGACATGTAGGTATGTGAGGAAATTTTGTGATCCCTTGATCCAAAATTTTACTACATAGTCATTTCCCTAGAAGAAAAAAAATACCTTAGGATGATATCTATATAAGAACTCATGGGGTATATTCAAGCCCACAAATTGAAGGTGAACTGCCAGGGTGATACCAATGAAGTGGAGAATACCCTACAATCAAACTTTTACATCAACAAATCTGAAAAGGAGAAAGGGGGTACATCTCAAATAAAATGAGGTTGGGGATTTCATGGAAAAAATTGATCTGAGAAGAGGAGGATGAGGAGGACATGGTGGAAGAATCAAAACTCGAGGAGTCTATGAATATCAAACATATAATCCACAAGAACATGGATTAGGAAGTGCTTGGTGACATAGATAACGTCGAAGAACAATTTCACTATCTTCTAGAGTGAGTCGTACCTCTCTAGAATCATCATCTTGATTCCACTTCCATGTCTCCTTTTAATCAAAGATAAATTATCTACTGAAAATAATCTTCTTGGTGATGGGATTATACAAATGGTATCCCATTTCTCGATCTCCATATCCCATAAGGATACACTTCATTTATTTGTCCTTGAATTTTGTTCATTTTTCCTCTGGGATCCCGATGTAGGCAATAGAACCAAAAAATCTAAGATTACATGGCTGGTGAGTACTCCAGGCTTCATAAGACGTCATTACTTCAAGTTTTTTTTGTTGGGAATATATTGATTATATACATCGGAACTTCTTTGTCAAGTCCACATTCTCGTGGAGCACCTAATCAAGCGGCTGTGGGTTCTTCCAAGGTGGGAATCCAATGTGTTAGACGCAGCCAACTTGGACACACTGCAGGCGGCGAGAGATGTTTCAATGATTGATGAACCAACCATGATGCTGATGATTTATTTCAACTATATAACATGATCAAATACTTGATTTTTAAGTTGGGTAAATGGTGTCACTTTGGTAATCCTCCGAGGAGTGTTTCCAGAGAAAATAATAAGAGAGATGGACCCTTTCTCCCATGGATGTAGGCTTCAAGATGAACCATATTAAAATTGTTTGTTGTTCCATTTTGCATCTAATTTTCTATGTTTGTGTTTCCATTCACCTCCACTATGTCCCTTACAAGTGGTATCAAAGATATCAAGACAACCTTTAAGAAAGGATACTGCAATGATAAATTCAACCGCACACATGCAGATCATTTGAGGTGATCGTAACCACATAAACACTGTAGAAAAAACTAGTATTATTTATTCTTACTTGAATTATTATATCAAAAACCACAAAATAATCCCTATTTAGAGGGATATAAATGTAGAAATAAATCAAATGGAGGAAACAAGGAAAAACAAAGGTCCAAAACTGGGTTGCAGTAGGTGCCTCCCAATCCTTCGGATCCACACATGTAGCAGCCAATCTTGAATTTTTCAAAGCCTTCATTGTTGCAAAAGGGGTTGAAACTGTATAAGGAAAATGAGTTTAAGGGGGTATGTTTGATATTAAACTCATTTCCTTGAATGGTTTCAACCCCAACTGCAGTAATGTAGGCTTTCACAAATTCAATATTGGCTATTCATGTGTGGATCTGGAGGATTGGGTGGCACCTACTACAACCCAATTTTGGAACATTTTTGTTTTGTTTCCTTGATTTTATTTTGTTGTGTGTTTATATCCCTATAAATAGAAATTATATGGGATTCTAGTGGCTACTCATCCACCTAGGTGAAGCAGCACCTATTTACAAACCTGGATGATTTTTCCAGTGATGATTACATAGTCGTTGCCTTGGAAGAAACAAAGGACCTTGAGACAATCTCTATCAAAGAACTTGTGGGGTCTCTTCAAGCCCACTAATTGAAGGTGAACTTCCGGAGTGATACCAATATAGTGGAGCATGACCTGCAATCAAAGTTGTATCTCAACAAGAGAAATGGTTGAGAGAAATGATCACTGGAACCTTTTCATTCCCCATGATTTTAAGGGGGGATATTGGAAGTATTAAACTCTTATTCATCAGGAGGAACCTATCATCCACTATTAAGATGGAAGTTTGAAGACTTCAAAAAAGGCATCTTGACGTGTGTGGATATGAATTCATAGGTGGATCCTCTGTAACCTACCATGAAGTTTTATTTTATTTTATTTTTTTGTTGTGTTCTTTGTATCCCCATAAATAGGTTGTATCATGATGAGTTTTATTTAATAATTCTAGTGAGAATAAATAATACCAGTTTGTTCTGCTGTGTTTATGTGGTTGCGATCACCTCATGTGATCTGCGTGTGCGCGGTTGAATTTTACACTGTAATCGATCCTCGATTCCGGAAAAAATATTTGTTGCAAGCTGTAATTCCAAAAACATTTTACCACTATAATCGATACCACATCAGGTATCAATGATACTTCTTTGTCTATGTTTACTCTAGGATTCATACGACGTCATTGCTCCGTTTTTTTGGTTAGTGTCAGTGGAAGTAGATTTAACTGATCTGTCTTTACTCACCTAAAATTTGATCCTCCCTTTGATACCACTGATGGAGGATCGATTGTAGTGGTAAACTCAACCACGCATCATTGGAGGTGATCATAAGAAAAAAAATATAGCAACGTCAACACATTATTAATTTCTTTTATCTTCTAATGAAATACAACATGCATGACCCTCTTTATTTATAGGTATACAAGACTCACAAAAAAATCAAACCAAGAAAAAAAGTCAGCAGTTGGTTGCTATAGGTGTCGCCCAAGCCTATGAATCCGCACACACCAATAATCCTTTGTTGAATCATTCATGCCTCCATTCCAACATTGGATGGTAGGTGTTGTCAAATTAATAATGAGTTTAATATCCAACATCCCCCCTAAAACTCATATTCCTCATGACCCATGATTTTTCATTATATCTGGGTGTTTGTCCAATCGGTGCAATGACTTCACCAAAGTCAAAGCCTTCCTTCCGATTATAGCCTTAAAGGGTGTCGATTGAAGAAATTTCCTCATATATCACTTTCTTCCACATGCCATCAATTTTAGCTTCCTTGAAGCTAACTGGATGGGAAATCGCTGAGAGACAATACAAATTTACATACTCTACTCTTGGTTCTGTTCTCTCATATATATATGCAAGGCTTAGAACATTTTGAGGAAGTATATAAGAAATTTATCATTCATTTTCTTCAAATGTTGGTGTATGTGATGACGATATCAGCGGTTCTTCAATTCTTCGTTCCACCAATGGCACTTCTTCAACTATTTCTTCATCTTCTATAGTGACTCGTACCTCTCTAGAATCATCATCTTGATTCCACTTACATGTCTCATTTTCATAAAATATAAAATCTCTTCTGAATATAATATTCTTGGTGATGGGATTATACATAAGATATCCCATTTCTAGATCTCTTTATCCCATAAGGAAACACTTCATTATTTTTTCCTCGAGTTTTGTTCATTTTTTATTCGGCATCCTGATGTAGGAAATAGAACAAATAACACTAAGATGGTTCACACTTAGCTTATGAGTTCTCTAGGCTTCATACGACATCATTGATTCAAGATTTTGTGTGTGGAATCTATTGAGTATATATACCACATATGATGCAGCTTCAGCCTAGAAAGTCATGGGAAATTCTTTGTATTTCAACATGATTCTCCCCATGTTGATAATGGTGTGATTTTTCATCTCAACAAATCCATTAATTTGGGGTGTGTAAGATGGTGTCAGCTGGGGCTGAATTCCATGCTTCTTAATGTACTCTTGAAAAACATCGAAGGTGTAATCCCCACCTCAATCAGATCGCAACGTTTGTATACGATGCTTGCTTTGATTTTCAACCAGCACCTTAAATTCTTTGAAGACGCCAAATAATTTTGACTTCATTTTGATGAAATATATTCATGTTTTCTTTATATAATAATAGATAAATGTAATAAAATACCATTGATACCACTGATGGTGGATTGAGAGCAGCAGAAGCATGAATATGGGTCACTGGAGGTGCGATTCTAGTGGAAGAAAACAAAGGAGTGGAACATGGAGAACGAGCGGGTTCCAGTAATGATTTCTCTCAATCAATTCTTTTGTTGAGATAAAAATTTAATTGTAGGGCATGTTCCACTCCATTGGTATCTCTCCGAAGGTTCACATTTTATTCATGAGATTGAAGATACCCCACAATTTATTCGATAGGGATCATTTCCAGGCCCATTGTTTCTTTGAGGGCTACGACTATCTAATCAAATTTTGGATCAAGGGATAACAAAATTTTCTTCACATACCCACATGTTAGCAATATCATCTCCATTTTGTCACAGTTGGTTCACCACAACCATTACACATGTATGATACTCAGCAATAGTTTGAAAATATTTCATAAATAGGGATTCGAACTCACCTCGCATTGATTGAAGTCGAATCTGCTTCACTTTTTCGGCGCCTTGGAATGATTTGCGAAGAGTATCCATGATCTCATTCGATGATTTCGATGAAGTGATTATTTCAAAATTCACTTCATCAAGGCCTTGAATAATGTTAGATTTTTCCATGCAATCCTGCATTCATTCTTCCCTAAGAGTGGTTTTTTGAACATCTGGTAGAGCAGCCTCCACTGCATTGGATTCTGGCTCGGTTTATCCATCCTCCACGATGTTTATGACATATAGGGTGCCAAGTACTGCACACATTTGGATGCACCAATTATCATAGTTGTTCTTTATCAGCTTTGGGATCATATCTTGTGAAAATGCATTCTCCATGATGAAAAATTATTTTTGATGAAAAATAAAAGATATATATATCTTGAAGAGAAGATTTGTTTTTTTAGAGTTGCAAACCGCTATATATTTTTTTCAATTTTAGAGTGTAGATTGATAATTTTTTTTTGAATTTCACACCACAATTTTTTTTGGATTGAGGACTACAACATTTTTTTGGGATCAATTTCATTTTTTTTTCTTTCAGAATATGAATGGAATTTTTTTGATGGTGAAGTCTACAATAATTATTGAATCAAAGGCTGCCAACTATTTTTTTTCTTTTAATGAAAGAGGGGGCATGGAGCCAAAGGAGGGAAAGGTGAAAAAAAGAAAAATTGAAAGGGAAAAATGTGTGGGGTGAGGATAGGTAGGAGAGAGGGGGAGACCAAAACAAACATTGGGAAAAGGGAGAACTGATCTATCTTTCATCAACCATCACCACCAGAAGCTACTAAAGAGATGGAGTTGTTATCCATCACATATGCCTTCCCAAAAAAAACCAAAAACTGGAGTTTCTATCAAATGCAGACATCTTCCTAAAAGTAGAGGCTGACTTTGACATTGTATTCAATGAACTATCCTCTAATTTAGGTTTCTTAATTCATAGAATCTATATGTCAATTTGTCTGGTGAAAATAGTGTCACCTCCTTCCAATGCATCTGAGTCATAGTGAAGTCCTGCAGCATGGGGGGATTTTTTGAAGAACCCAAACCCAAGGAATAGGGTTTAATAAACAATAATCTGATCCTAGAAGAGTAATACAAGTGGAAGAATTCCAAATCGAAGCAATAAAACCAAATTTTCTTCTTGTTGCTGATATTTTGTTCCTGTGATCACCTCTAGTGATCTGCTTATTTGTAGCCACATGTGCTATTGATTTTACTACAGCTAATGAATATGGTGAAGTCATCATACGAGTTGGTTACCAACCTGAACATAATTCAAAATCATGGGTCGCAAGGAATATGATTTTAAGGGGGGATGTTGGAAGTAGTAAACTCTAATTCCCCAGGAGGCACCTACCATCCACTGTTGGGATAGTGGTTTGAAGAATTCGATGAAGACAACTTGATGTGTGTGGATCTGAATTCTTGGGAGGAAGCTACTTCAACATACCGTAGATTTTTACCTTTCTATTTGATTTTATTGTGTTCTTTGTATCCCTATAAATAAGGAGTATCATTATGAGTTTTATTTAATAATTCCATTGAGAATAAATAATACAATTTTTTCTTATTGTGTTTATGTGGTTGTGATCACCTCAAGTGATCTGCGTGTGCGTGGTTGAATTTACAACTACTATTGATCCTCGATACCTGAAAAAGAATTATTGAAATCTAAAATTAGAAAAACAATTACCACTGAAATGGATACCACATCAGGTATCGATGGTTCTATTGTCATATTTTCTTCCATGCATTACTAATCACCTTGTGTGTTGGGGTTGTGGGTGATAAAAAGAGTGTTGTAATTTGGATTAATTTTTATGTTTGTGTTTGTTTTGTTTAATTATTCTTTATATTATTCAATCACTTCTTTTTATCACTAAAAATTATGTCCTTGGTCTGCCTCATAATTTTTAGTGATAAAAATAAATTGTTAAAGAAGAATAAGAAGAATTAAACATAACAAACACAAACATAATAATTAATCCAAATTACAAAACTCTTTAATCACCCACAACCCCAACACATAGGGTGTTTAGTTACACATGGAATAAAAAATGACTACAGAACTCTCGATACCTGATGTGTTCATCACATAAACTTTGAGAAGAGGTGAATTATTTGGTATAATTATGGAATGGAGGAGTAGTGAAACAATTGTAGAACGACATTAGAACCTCCATCATTCGATTATTTAATAATGACTACCAAAAGTGGAGGCGAAGACCTCTACTTGTAAAAAAAAAGTACATAGTTTGTATGTAAATTACACACAATGTAGTTTCATCAACATGATTTTGTCGTAGTTTTTCTCTAATAGGTGGCCACCTATGCCGCCCTTGACTTCTGCAGCATCGAAAACCAGTTGGTGGAGGGTAAACGTTATGTAGCGCCGCTTCACTTGACGTGTACTATCCGGAAAAATCCTCTAACCATATCTAGAAGCATGTACACTATGTGTAGGTATAACCCATATGGTGTGTTGTCTCTATTATGGAAATTTGGGCATGTACTCATCCCGCCTATCAGTGTCTGAGTCTAAATGTACACGACGTGTAGGTATGTACTTGTCGTGTAGTTGGGAATTTTGCTCAGAGTTCTCCTAGTTTGTGTTTTTGGACAGAGAACACCTGAAAATGAACAAGATCAAAAAAATATAAGTATTTTTCCACTAAGCAGTTGGTATTGGCTGAAAACAAGTTCCTATTTTCCATAATATATGTGGAAATGCATACACAAATCGGGTGTATCAAACTCCCCCAAACTCAGTCATTTTTTCCCTCAAAAAAATCTCAACATCTAATTAAAAGAGTCTATATTTTAAAAGGGAGGCATTCAAGTAATAAAAATTTTAAATGATTCAGTCACAAGAGAAAATTCTAAAAAGGTATAAAATAGATCCAATTCATAAGATATTTTAATCATGCCCCATATATAATTCAATTAACTATTTTCATCCTCTTTTAAAAAAAATTTGTGGCCTTTCAAAAATAAGGATGCCACTTGTTGATCTATCTCACCAGTAAATAACACACTAAACACTCATGATATTTTAAATCAAAGTTATGCTCAATCTATGGTATATACACACTATCCATTTGTTTTCAAGAAATCTAGTTCTCTACTTCAGAAAATTGAATTACCAAAATCATGAGGTTTTTTCAATAAGGTTCTTATGTCTCTATGATTAAGGGATAGTAGGTAAATATGTGAAAAAATAAACCCTGAGGCTTGAAATGTGAGGATACATTCTTTAAATAACACTACATGAAATTAAAAATAAATCTCAATGTAAAATCATTCTCAATAAGGTCTGTCAAATCCTCTCATCAACACCATATCCCTCAGTCTGGTAGGGTTCACAAACCATTAAGTGAGAATAAGGTCCCTTTTTCTTTATCATGTTTTTCTAAGGGTACCAATTAGTAATTCCATGAATAGGGGTTTGGAACCCTTTCTACCCCAAATGAACAAGAGGCACTCCCCCGCACTTATTTTCATGACTATTCACAAAAATGTTCCATTTATTGCCAATTCCCTTTCTAAAGATCAAGTTAATAATCATGAAAAGTTAAAAATAATTAGGGTAGTAAGGTAAATTGACTTGTAATGTGTCTTCCTATAAAGTTTGTTCATGGTTTATAGGGGCTTTATGAAGATCAGATGTAGGGTGTGTCTTAAGATAAAAGGAATTGAAAAAATCTACTACCACTATCACTTTAATTTAATTATAAAGTTATTCATATTTTGTAATGAAAACATGAAAATTATGGTAGTCATGTATATCCTAATAATCTCTCAATAAATAGGGTATTAGAAATAATACAACAAAGGATTTAGAATACCTCTCAGGAGTGGAAAAACAAATTAAGAGACAATCAGGTCCTGACATGCATATAAATGTTTAGCCTAATCAATTTAATTAGCCAAATATTACAAGTTTCGATTTAAATTACACCCGTAATCATTTTAAAACACATAAGAAACAAAATAAGCTTACAACCTTTAAAAATTTCCAACTTATAGCTTTATTATTTATAAATATGACTAACCAAAATTTACTCCTGTTTTAAAATATATATTTTATTAATGATGTCTAATATATGACAATAAGGGAAAATAATAAGGTTTTTGAGAGACTCACCCCCACACTTAATACTGCACATGGTCCACCAACATCACCAATAAGGGGAAAAAGAGATGGATACATGAAAAGACATGGGAGAGGGAAGGAATGACAAGAGAAACAAAAAACTGTGAAAACTAAAAGAATACTCCCTTCACACCAAATAAACCGTGGTAAGAATCCAAAACGTCCAAAAGTCACTCTAGTGTACCTATGACTATCGAGGGAAAATAAAACTGCAGGAAAGCCCATCATCACAGTAGAGAAATGGAAAACAGATATATATAGAGGAAAATAAAAATGTCATAGTCATAGTGTAGCCTTAGGTAAAACACTGTCTAGTACAGGTGGGGTAGAATCAACAAATGTAGTAGTGGGAGGAATAGATCCCTCGACCCATGGTAGTGATGCTGCTAAAGGGGTGTCCAAGATGATGAGCTCTGCAAGAGGAGGCAGGATAGTACCTGTAGTAAAGATGAGTACAGAGTCTATGGACACGACAATGTTAGAAGGGGGTATGGTAGAAGCCTGAGGCATGGATGTATAGGTAGCTTCCAGTGGAATGAAAATCCCCTGATTTTGTAGAAGTAGCTTCATAATCTGCTCAATGTGGTCCATGTGCTCAGTAGATGTAGTCTACCACTGAAGGATAGAAGCCTACTGATGCTCCAAACGAGCCAGGTAGTGGTCTATCACGGCTAGGAAGACGGTGATGGGGAGGTCTGCCAAGGGTGTGGAAGTGGAAGGGGTAGGGGAAGGTCTAGGAAGGGGAATGGTAAAGGAAGTAGGGAAGGGTGAGGAAGCTGGAAGGGGCGGGGAAGGAGGAACAAGGGCATCCTCCGGGGAAAGAGGGTCAGTAGGGGGTGGTGGTGCCTGGGAAAGTAGGTAAGTGCCCCTTTCTTCTAGACCAATCCCATGAAAATAAGCATGAGAAATTACATCTGCTGGGGGGAACCTAATCAGTCATGGGGAAGGGAAGGATCGAGAACTTCAAGGTGGTGGTAAAGGAGGGTGTCATATAACCCACCGTTCAGGTTTCCCTGACTTCTGGTGAACATAGAATGGAAGTAAGAGTTGTAAATGTTGGGAAGGTACAGGTAGTCTTGCCAGATGACATAGGTGAGGAGCTCCATGTCACGGCCTGTCACAACCCCCATATCCTCGTGGCTGGGAAACAGGATGGATATTAAGCACCTATTGGTTAAGTGGAGGATAGGGTCAATGATGAGGGTACTATTCTAGGATGGGGGGGTGTAGCGATGGTCGGTCCCAGCAATATCTCATGACATTTCAATGAGCTCATAACGATCATGGTGGGTTAGGGTAGAGATAAGGGTTGGGGTAAATTTATGGGGATAAAAGACACACCCTCGACCAAAATCAGTAAGGTAAGGGAAAAAGGTTGACTGCCCAACCGAAATTGGGCCATCAGTACAGTGTCAATAGGCGTCACCCGGTACTCAGTCCTATCAAACTCAAAGGAAGAATAGAAATCCAAAATTAGATATCTAAAAATAGAAGTGATGACCTAGAAGATCACAAGTAACGGCGTGTGCCTGAGCATCTTTTCCAAATCCCCCCAGATACCCAGCTGCTGAGGCACGCTACTGTCAAGATAACAACTCCTAAAATAGATCGTGCGGCAAGAGAAGCACCATAATCTTTCATGCGCTAGGTCTATCACTGGAAACACCAGGCAAGGATAGGGGGTAGTGGAGGGGACTTGCTCTAGTGGTGGAGTAGACTTAGTAGGTTAAGGTCTGATGAATGGGGTGACCAATGAGGGATTAACTACTACTAAGGAGAGCTCAAGAGGTGTGGTAGATGGTGATGAAGAAATGGTGGTGCTTGGAGGCTCTGTGCGAGGTGGTGGAGGTGTGGTACTAGTACCAGCCTCTGCTAGGGAGGTGAGTGTTGGCATGACGGCCAACGGAGGAGGATGGTACGTCAGGAAGTTTTGGGATAGTGTTGTCATGAGACAGAGTCGTATCTAAAGAAAATTGGGTTGCTCTCCCTCAGAAGCAGAGGTGGGATGCTTACCACATGCAAGGTCTCTGTCTGACATAACCTAGAAAAGAAAGAAAAACAAAACAAAATAAAAAGAAAAGAAAAAGGAAAAGAATAAAATGTGAGAAAAAAAGAAAATTAGAAGAACATGACATGTATATCCAGAGTACACGGTGTGTAGTTTATGTGGGTTGTCATCCCGTGTTCTCTGGATGGACACATCTAGTGGGCATGTCACGGGCCAAGGAAGGATACATGACATGTAAACAGAAGCCGCGCCGTGTATGTAAAAATGGATGCCTATTCGTGTAGAGAAATAAACATGGGTTGGTGATAGTAAGGCCATATAACAAGGTACACACCATGTTATAAAGCCACATGGCATGTGGAATAATATGGTTCGTATGGAAATGTAGATGGATGGACAAAAGATAGACCATATAAATGGGATACATAGTGTGTACCAAACATATACGCCATGTGTGTTAACATGGTTTGCGTGGCCGTGTGAAAGAGGTAACTGGGCACAACACTGGATGGTATATGGTTTGTTCCAAACATACACACCATGTAGTTTTAAATTTTTAATTTTCCAGTGTGTTTCTATGTATATAAGTACACGACGTGTGCTCTTAATTTCATGCCTATATACTATGGGAAGCTGAACCATTGGCCGATCCACAAATCACCCTAAACGCAATGAAAACTGGGAAATAAGGAGTGTAGAATAGCGTACTAGATGTGAGGATGGAAATGTAGAAGAAATATGGACCTAAAATGAACAAAAATGGCGGGTTCAAATTTGGGCAACCAGACAGCATACGGGGGAAGAAAAAAAAGAGGGGGGGGGGGGTCGCATGACATAGGATCAGGCCAGATGGGGAACAACCTTTATAGCAACGGTACACAGTGTGTACTAGGGACCACATGTCGTTTATTACCCTTTTTAACATAGGTATATAATATAATTATTATAGTAAATTTTATAATAATTTATATGAAAATAAAATAAATTTATACATATATATATAATTTACTAAAAATAAAGTTATAAATGTAATGTATCAGGAAATACAAGTTGTGTGTTTTAAATTTGGAAAAAGGGAAGTACAATCTTTGGTCTGGTTCTTGGGGTGAGATTCGAACTAGCGATCAGCCGATCCAAATGCATCCCTCAACCAATGGAGAAAAGGTTTTACTAATTATCATGTTTATGAATTATATATATTTAATGTACTTTTCCAATAATACACGGGAGGAAGTAAAGACACGACACGTGGTTTTTAATTAGAATAAAAGGTATGAAGCATAAAGATTAGCCGAGTTCGAACCTGGGTTTTTTGGATCTAGGGCCGAGACTCTTCCAATATGCCAACTTCACCCACATGCATGATATTATTTCAAAAACTATTTAAATTATTGAAAACATGCCACACACTACGTATATCGAAATGCACGCCATGTGGTTTTATTAATATAAATAATGATGTAAATATGCCAGTTTTTAGGATTCAAACTCAGGTCTTGTTGAAACCGATATACGATCATGGCCAGCCGGTCCATCCACATAATGGGTTTTATTTTATTTAATAAATGTTTTATATTAGTTTAAAAATACCACACACTTTGTCTAAGAAAATATGAGTACCAAAGGGATGAACCATGTGCTGAAGGTAGGGATGGAGGTATTCGAACCAGAGATGACTCAGATAAAATCCAGTGACTTAACCATCGACGCTGACATCATCCCTGGTTATTATGTAATTTAATCCATATATTTATAATATTAGGAATAAAAACTAAAATTATTAGTACACGCTGTGTATATAGGTGGTACACGATGTGTAACCTCTGGGTTTCCTCCCAGGAAGCACCTTTGTTTTAGGTCGTTGTCTCAACCTACTTACCTATGCATACCTAAGATGCATAGTGGAGAGTATTCCTACCATGTATTCCATGTGATCGTAACTCTTTTTCCATTGTCCTTTGTCCTTGAACAGTTGACCATCCTCCCCAGCAATTTCCACCAATCCATGGAAGAATACTCGTATGACTCGAAATAGTCCCGACCATCTTGACTTTAGATTTCTTGGAAATAATTGAATATGGGAGTTAAAAAGGAGTTCCTGATCACGGGGTTGGAATGATTTTCATAAAATTATCTGGTCATGGATTTCTGTTATCTTCTCCTTGTATAGCTTGGAATTCTCATATGCCTCCCATCAGATTTCATCATGTTATGATAGTTGGAACTTAAGCTTCTCCTCAGCTACCTTCCCATCAAAATTAAGGGCCTTGACGGCTGAGTAAGCTCTATGATAAAACTCTACTGGTATATGGCATGGATTTTCATAGATGAGGCAGAATGGGGACATACCAAGTGGTGTCTTGATGGTGGCCCGATATGCCCACAAAGCATCGTCTAGTTTCTTGGACAAGTCTTTCCTTGAAGTGTTGACTATTTTCTCCAAAACCTACTTGAGATCAAGGTTAGAAATCTCCACTTTTCCAATAGATTGGAGTTGATATGGAATCCACATATGATGCTTCACCTCGTTCTTCGATAGTACTCCTTTCATCAATGTGTTGTCGAAGTCGGTCCCTCTGTCATAGATCAGTACATGGGGAACACCAAACCTGCTTAAAATTTGTTTCTTTAAAAGTTTCATGACCACCTTGGCCATGTCGTGTGCTGTAGTAGTGGATTTGACCCATTCGGAGATGTTTTTGATGCAGACCAGGTTGTAATTGTTCCCGGAAGATGTGGGGAACGGTACCATAAAGTCTATTCCCTCGACGTTGAAGATCTCAACCTCTAGTATGGGGTGCCAGTGCATCTTATCTTTGTGCTCTACACTACCTATTATTTGTCATTGATTATAATTTAAATCAATGGCTCAGGCATCTTTATGCATAGAGGGCTAGAAAAACCCAGACTGGAGGATCTTTTCTATAGTATGGTCTTCCCATGATTTCCCCCAATTGGAAAGGCGTGACAAAATTCCATGACTCTGGGAACTTTAGTTTTTGGGATGCAATGTCAGATCACCCCATCTTCAAAGGAATGGAATAGTAGAGAATCTTCCCTGAAGTACCTATTGACATCAGAGATAAACCTCTTCCTCTGATGAAAGGAGAGGTCAGGGTGGATGGCACCTATAATCAAATAATCAGAAATATAAGCATACCAGGGCCGAGGTGATTCTTCAATTAGAAAAAGGTTCTCATCATGGAAATACTCTTTGATTTCTCAATCTTCCTTATTTTCCAAATGAGACAGCTCTAGGAGGGAGATATGATCAGCAAGAACGTTCTCACTCCCCTTCTTGTCTTGGATCTCGAGATTAAATTATTGTTGGAGGAGTACCCATCAGATCAGTCATAACTTCGCATCCTTCTTTTTCAGAAGGTACTTGAGTACTGTAGGGTCAGTATAAACAATAACTTTTGATAGCACTAAATAAGAATAGAACCTATCAAATGTAAACACCACTTACAACATATACTTCTTCGTGGTAATGTAGTTCATCTCTGCCTCGTTGAGCATCCTGCTAGCTTAATATATGGGTTTGAAAATTTGGTCAAGCCCCTAGCCTAGGATTTCTTCCACTACATAGTCACTGGCATCACACATCTCTTCAAATTTCTTCTCCTAGTTGGGAGTAATCATCATTGGAGATTTCACCGGGTGTTGCTTCAGGTGCTCAAAAGTTGTGGTGTATGACTCCTTGAACTATAAAATGGCACCCTTGGTTAGAATATTGGTGAGGGGATGAGCTATCTTTGAGAAGTTGCAGAAAAACCACAAGTAGAAGCCTATATGTCCCAGGAAGCTGCAGATGGTTTTGATGGATGTCGAAATGAGAATTTGTGAAATGAGTTTTATCTTCACCAGGTCCACCTCTATCCCCTTCACTAAGATTCTGTGGCCAAGGACTATTCCACTCTGCACCATGAAATGGAACTTTTTCTAGTTAAAAACTAGGTTAGTGTTCTCACATATCTCCAGTACAAACTCCAGGTGTCGCATGCAAGTGGTGAATGATTTTCTGAAAACGTAAAAAACATCCATAAAACCTTCAGGATTTGGTCTTCCATGTCATGGAAGATAGCCAACATGCATCACTGGAAGGTGGCGGGAGCGTTTCACATGCCAAAGTACATCCTTTGCAAGAAAATTTACTCTATGGGAAGTAAATTTATTATTCTCTTGATTCTCTGGGGAAATGAAAAAATGATTATATCTAGAATAGTTTTCGAGGAAATAGTAAAACTCATGCCCTAATAGTCTCTCTTGCATCTGATCTATGAAGGGCAGGGGGAATGATCTTTCCTCATGGTGTAATTCAGCATTATGTAGTCAACACAGACTCTCCATCCTGTAACAGTGCGTGTGGGGATAAGCTCATTCTTTTCATTTGAAATCACAATGATACCCCCCTTTTTGGGTACCAGTTGTAGGGGACTCACCCACGGACTATATAAGAAGGGGTATATGATGCCCACATCTAGCTACTTGATTACCTATTTCTTTAAAACCTCCTTAATGGGGGGGGGGGGGGGGGTTAGGCGTTGCTGTGGTTGTAGAGATGGCTTCATGCCTTCTTCAAGAAGCACCTTGTGGGTAAAAATGGTAGGGATGATTCCCTTCATGTCTGCAATTTTCGACCCAATAGCCCGTCTCTGCTGCTTCAAAACCTTCAGAAGCACATCCTCATACTCTTGTGACCGTGTTGCACTAAGTATGACGGGAAATGTATGATGGTCTCCTAAGTACCCATACTTTAGAGAGGATATGAGAGGCTTCAGTTATACTGTATGAGCTTTTAGAATCAAAGGTACAAGTGGTTGTACCTCTTCCTTCTACAGAGTGTCAAGAATAATAGCACGCTGCTAGTAGTGGTCGCCCTGGACATCAAGCAATTGATTTTCTTCTGATGCTTCATCAACTCGAATGTTTTTAAAAACCAAGTCTTATGATGTAGAAGAACATACCAGATCATCTATTTTTCTTCTCAAGTGATCATCCATAGTGGTCACGACATTGCAGCCCTCATGCTCTGGTAATGATTCTTTATTGACGGCTTTGAGAACATTGTAGGATACTAATTCATCTCCTACTCTGAAAATCAGCTCCCCCTGGTGGATGTCAATCAATAACATCCCATTGGACAATAAAGGCCTTCCAATAAGGAGAGGTGCCCCGAGTCTTCCTCCATGTTGAGGATGATGAAATCAGTGAGGAGGATTTTGTAACACCCTGAAATTTTATAAGATATATTATTTTTAATTTCTTTCATATCTTATATTTTATGCTACACCAATATTATATTGCGCTATATGCAACACCGCATTAGCTTTCAGTATACGCAACACTAATCTTGGATCATGTTACACACAATTTCAAGTTCGTTTGATAGAAGTTATTCAACACAACATTGAGTGTATATATATATTCAATGTATAAATGAAATATGGTTGGATTCTATTATATGCAACAACAAAGGAATATTTTACTACATGCAACCCTGACTTGGATTGCATTACACGCAATCGCGACCTTCCACGATAGCGTGTGTTGTATGCAATACTGAGTTTCACTAAACAACGATATTTTATTAAAATATTATATAAACTAGATATTATAAATAGTAATACAATCTTTTTGAAATTTTATAAATTTTATCTTTCAAAATGGACTTCATTTTTAGATTCAGAATATCGAAATTATCCTAGGGTAAATTTTTGGTATTTTTCTGAAAACATTCAATTTATGATGAATCATGAAAACACTTAGTTATTGGATAAAACCGACTTTTTAATTAAATAATCATTTATTTTATTTAAATTTATTTTTGGTCAAAATAGATACATAATACCTATATAAGTTCAATGTAGTTCATTGGAGTCATTTTATAATAATATAGATATATAAAAATTTTATTGAACTTTTTACCGTCTTTTACCAACCTCCTAGAAGCATTTTCAATTATACATAAAACTTAATTTTACCGCTTCTGTGAGTTGAATTTCTAAAATCTGAGAGACATGGTTAATATCAAGGAATAAAATGTGGTTCAATAAGATAAAAATAATTTTTTGTGAATAGTAACTTTTTACATTTATTTACCACGGTTAAAAGTAAATAGAGTAATTAAGGGTAAAAATGGTATTATTATTACCCTAACACATGTCCTAATTCTATTGGATAAGTATAATTCGACCCAAAACAACCTTAGGAAGATAATATTATCATTTAGGACCACTTGGATTAGATTAGGACATTTATTATTATTTAATTCAAAGAAGAGTTAAAAGAGTTAAAATCAAAGTTTAATAACTAAAACATTTTTAGTATAGGGTTATACATAAGATAAATTTGACTATAAATATTTATTAGAAATCTAAAAATATTTACTAGATAATGGTATTTTATTTATAATTTTTATACATTAAATAATTTAATTTATTTATGACACAATGATGATTTATTAATTACCTTATTAATGAAATATTAACATAATTGATGTTATAAATACTCAAATAAATGTAATTTGAGAGTTTTTATGAATTCCACTAAATTTATAGGTTAATATGAAATGTTAGTATTGATTCAATTAACGTTTTTCAAACTAATCATGCTGTTATGATTTTCACAAAAATCAATTACCAAATAGTGTCAAAATTGACATAAATAGTTTTTAAAACAAATATTATATTATTAATTGATATTCTATTCCTAAAAATATAAGGTTTATCAAAATGACTTATATAAGGTTCTATATATTAATAATGAACCACTTGGGGTTATTTTGTCTAGTTATAGAAAGTTTATTAACTATATAGTGTAAAAAAACAAGAAGACGTGGTAAAGGTTAAATTATTTAACTTAGAGTTAAATCTAAATGATAAGGTTAAAATAGTAACCTAAACTTGTCTAAACCCTATTGGTTGAGAGGATTTCGACCCATACCCACATTAGTCTTAAAATAAATCAATTTGGAGCTATTATAAACTGAATATGAATTTATTATAAAATAATATTGTAAGTTTTTTCTAAGGTGCCCCTCTCCTCCCTTATAAAAGGGAACCTCCTCCCTCTTCTCTTTACACAATTTTGAGCGTTCAAGATCGGCCAAACCCTGCCCATTTCCCTTGTCAACTTCCCTAGAAAGATTATAGACGTTCTAGTCTCCTCAAAAGACCAACTGTAGTGCCTTAAGAGGAAGCATAAAGGAGGTGTGTCGAAGAAGAGGAGGTTTGGATATGTACGAAGCATATCTGACCTAAGGTAAGGGATAATTTTGCAATCTCATTTTTATCTAAGATTTATTATACATAAGTATTTACTGGGGTTATATTTTTCATCCATGTCCATAAAAATGTTTTTAATAAAGTTTTTAATATTATTCAATGTATGTTTAAAGTCATGTTTACCCCTCTTTGACTTTTACATTGTGTTATGGAAAGAATCTTTCTTTTGTTTACCATATGAGGAACTTTTTGACATTTTCGGAAAAAGTACGAGGAGAATGTTTTTTACTTATACGGCATGAATGGATTTTTATGGTTTTATAACGCATAATTTTCATGAAGCTTCCTCTACATGTTTTCATGGTTATTTTCAATAAAATCATTTTCTTTTAAAATTGTGTGGCATTTTGTGAAAAGAAAATGTTTTTGAAGAAGAAAAGATATTTTCCTCAAGAATTCATTTTAAGTGTTTTATCAATACTATTTTCCATTTAAGATGACATTATTTATCATGTTTAAGTTTCAAGTATAATGTCTCTATTATTTACATGGTTTTATTTTTCTTATGAAGAAATTACATCAATTTGTTTTATATGGATTATGTGATGATGGGATGATGTTTATAAAAGCCATTTTATTCATTGGGTTATGATGAATGATTTATCTTTATTTTGTGGAACAAGTAAGAATGATTTCATTATGATATGGGTGGAACCTATATCTCATGAGATAGACATGGCTGGAATGGTAAGTTAATCTGATTCAGTGATATGGGACTGGAACAAGGAGTGAACTTGATTCAGAAATGGACTTTGTCTACTAAGATGGTCTTAGCAGAAATGCCTTGGCTACTATGGAAATCATTTCATGTGAATAATGGTTTTCCACAATTACATGTTTTATTCCCATGATATTTTATCATGATTTATGTTCCTTTATGATATATGCCTTACGTACTTCCAAGATTTATGTCTTTGCTCAAGATTTTGATGTTTAGATTTTATGTTCATGTTTTTTCATTCAAATGTTAATGGATTGTTTTATGTTCTGTATGTTTACCCTTACTGAGCATTTGAGCTCACCCTTTTTATATATTTTTTTCCACAGGATATAAAGAATGTTTTTAGGTAAGAAAACAAAAGGGGAAGATCTTTATGGGAGATGTTGAAGATATTTCACCATGATTAGAATATTATTTTTCTGATTTTCCAAAGACACTAAACTATTATGGTCCTTATGTGTTTGTTTTTGTTATGTATTAAGTATTCCGCAAAATTAATATAATTTCCATGTACGTCAATATTAGGTCCCTACAGTTGGTATCAGATGAAAGTTTTAGTTAACCTTTGGAAACTAGGATGCAAAAACTTTAGATCCCTAGAGATATTTCTAAGGTATGTCTATGGATGTCCCTAAGGTTAAGTATAAGTGTAGGTCATAGTCCTAGAATTATGGTAATGATCTTATAATTTAACCCAAGATGTTAGATATTGAAGGTACTCCCCCTTGATTATGATTTTTTCCTCTCACACTATTCTTTTTGGGTTTTAGAAAATGGTTGGAAACAAGAAGATTCACGATAATGGAGGATATGATGGACAATGGAACGATATTATTCATGAGCAACCAAATTAAATTGGATCTGAAAGTCCACATATCGTTATTATGCCTAATCAGGAATCTCATAATATGATTAATAATCTCAACTTTGGTAAGTTTCCCGACTCATCTAATAAGAGAAAGATGGAGTTTCATGATGATTATAGTGGAAAGAAAGTTCAATTTCCCTCATGTAAATCAAGTAGGATGAGGCATACAGAAGAATGTTTTAAAGGAACTGGAATATGCGTTGGGTGTGGAAAAGAAGGACACAAAGCCAGTAATTGTAAAAGAAAGTTTCAGTTAACACCATGGACAAGGATAATGGTATTGCTAAGACATCAACAATGGTCAAATGTTTTGAATGTGGAATGTACGGGCATTATACAAACCAATTCCCTAAGGGAAAATCTCATGAAGATAATCAGCATGGTCATATGGGTAGTATTTATTTTGATGATTTTGAAGAGACTAAAAATGATATATGAGATGAAAGAAATGATGAAGCTCAGTCAGTGGTTTAAGAAGGTGGTGTAATTATTGTATGATTATCAAGAATAATGTATGGTACTATGGAATAAAGAAAAATCTAAGGATTGTTACACTATTATCTTTCTTTGAGTTTTTGAAAGTATACGATGAATGGTACTAGTAACCATGAAAGGTTATTAAAATATTTTTGGATGGTATATGATATGTGCATAATGAAAGGATAAGGAGATAATGAGATGTTTGATAGTATTAATGAGCTCATGACTGATATAAGGACAAACTGATATCATGGTTTGAGTATATTGAATTTTTGGGATTTTGGTATGTGGAAAGAGTTACTTTTTGATAGTATTCATGTTTTCACTAAGGTTCTATGGTAATTCATGTTGCAAGAGAATACAAGATTAATGTATTCACATTTTTGGAATGCGATAAACAAGATATATCTTATGATATATGGGGGATAAATGATTGTATTCACATTCTTGGTTGATGACATTTATAGTAATCCTTTTCTTTATACTATGTGATTGGACAGATGTATTTTGGATAAGTCTAAAGACTAGAATAGATTATTTTGGACATCAGATAGTATTGTTTAAGGATAGAACTTTTTTAGATTTTATTTCTGTAATTTTATAATCGTGAAGTTTTAGAAAAAAAGGACAACCTGCAGGACGAGCAACAACCCGTCGCGTCAGACAAGGTTGCGAGAATCTAACCCACAACCAAAGTGCAACAGGCCTTTATTTCCTACCACTGGCCTACAGGAATTCCCTGGTGAGTAGAAACTAGTTTTATTTTATTAAGCAGTATGATATATGACGTATAAGTCCATTGTTGGAATCATATATGATTAATCTCACCATAGATGGAATTATGTATATTTAAAAACTTATGCTAACCTTTTTGTGATAGAAACAGATGGGATGGTTTATCATTCTATCGCATGATCTGTTAACACTTCATGAATGAAAAATTCAACTTCATTTCTTTAAATAGAGATGAAGTGGAAATTGTTCATGGAATGACCAACGATGATATTACACTGAAATCAAGTAAGTATTTCTCCTCATGTAAAAGTTCATCAACGTTAGGGAAATGATCTTGGAAACCAAAAATGTTGTCCTAGTACTCTCATATCTGATGAATCTGATGGTACCTTAGATAATAAAAAATTAATGGCTTTGTGATTGTTGGCTTTTTCATAGCCATGTTCTCTACCACTCTCCGTCAAAACTTGACTGTTATATTTCTCTTCCATATCCATATTTCACCTATGTTATCCTATGTGGAAACCCAGGGATAAGTTAATTTGGGTAACCATTAAGTTTCATATATTAGGTTTTTAAAATTAAGTTTTATTATTCCTTTTAACGATGTGGGTTTCTATGAAAGAAACTTTTATGTAGTAAACGATTTATAACCCCGATGAATTTTGAGGGCGAAATTCATTTTAAGCGAGGTAAAATGTAACACCCCGAGATTTTATAAGATATATTATTTTTAATTTCTTTCATATCTTCTGTTGTATGCTACACCAAGATTATCTTGCGCTATATGCAACACCGTATTATCTTGCAGTATACGCAATACTAATCTTGGATTGTGTTACACACAATTTCAAGTTCGTTTGATAGAAATTATTCAACAAAACATTGAGTGTATATATATATATATTCAATGTATAAATTAAATATGGTTGGATTCTATTATATGCAACAACAAAGGAATCTTGCAAACACGCAACCCTGACTTGGCTTGCATTACACGCAATCTAGACCTTCCACGATAGTGTGTGTTGTATGCAATACCGAGTTTCCCTAAACAACGATATGTTATTAAAATATTATATAAACTAGCCGTTATGAATAGTAATACCCTATTTTTGAAATTTTATAAATTTTATCCTTCAAAACAGACATCATTTTTGGATTCAGAATATCGAAATTAGCCTAGGGTAAATTTTTGATATTTTTCTGAAAACTTTCAATTTTTGATGAATAGTGAAAACACTGAGTTATTGGTTAAAACCAACTTTTTATTTGAATAAAAATTTATTTTATTCAAATTTATTTTTGGTCAAAATAGATACATAATACCTATATAAGTTCAATATAATTCATTGGAGTCATTTTACAACAATATAGATATATAAAAATTTTATTTAACTTTTTACCGTCTTTTACCCACCTCCTAGGAGCATTTGCAATTATACATAAAACATAATTTTACCACTTCTGTGAGTTGAATTTTGAAAACCCGAGAGACACGGTTAATATCAAGGAGTAAAATTTGGTTCAATAAGATAAAAATAATTTTTGGTGATAGTAACTTTTTACTTTTATTTACCACGGTTAAATGTAAATAGAATAATTAAGGGAAAAAATTGTATTATTATTACCCTAACACATCTCCTAATTCTATTGGATAAGTATAATTCGTCCAAAACAACCTTAGGAATATAATATTATCATTTAGGTCCACTTAGATTAGATTAGGACATTTATTATTATTTAATTCAAAGAAGAGTTAAAAGAGTTAAAATCAAAGTTTAATAACTAAAAAATTTTTAATATAGGGTTATACATAAGATAAATTCGACTATAAATATTCATTAGAAATTTAAAAATATTTAATACATAATGGTATTTTATTTAAAATTTTTAGACATTAAAAAATTTAATTTATTTATGACACAATAGTGATGCAGTAATTACCTTATTTATGAAATATTAACATAATTGATGTTATAAATACTCAAAAAAATGTAATTTGAGACTTTTTATGAATTTCATTAATTTTATAGGTTAATATGACATGTTAGTATTTATTCATTTTATGTTCTTAAAACTAATCATTCTGTTATGATTTTCACAAAAATCAATTACCACATAGTGTCAAAATTGACATAAAATAGTTTTAAAAACAAATATTATATTATTAATTGATATTCTATTCTTAAAAATCAAAGGTTTGGCCTAATGACTCAGATAAGGTTATATATATTAATAATGAACCACTTGGGTTTCTTTTGGCTTGTAATAGTAAGATTATTAACCATATAGTGTAATAAAACAAGAATACATGGTAAAGGTTAAATTATTTAACTTAGAGTTAAATCTAAATAATAAGGTTAAAATACTAACCTAAACTTGTCTAAAACCTATTGGTTGAGAGGATTTCGACCCATACCCACTTTATTCTTGAAATAAATCAATTTGGAGCTATTATAAACTGAATATGACTTTATTGTAAAATAATATTGTAAGTTTTTCTTAAGGTGCCCCTCTCCTCCCTTATAAAAGGGAACCTCCTCCCTCTTCTCTTTACACAATTTTGAACCATAAAGCTCAGCTAAACCCTGCCCATTTCCCTTATCAACATCCCTAGAAACATTATAGAGGTTCCGGTCTCATCAAAAGACCCACTCTAGTGCCTTTAGAGGAAGCTTAAAAGAGGTGCGTCAAAGAAGAGGAGGTTCAGATACGTACGAAGCATACCGGACCTAAGGTAAGGGATAATTTTGCAATCTCATTTTTATCTGAGATTGCTTTTACGTAAGTATTTACTCAGGTTATATTTTTCATCCATGTCGATAAATTTTTTTTTCATAAAGTGTTTAATATTCTTCCATGTATGTTTAAAGTCATGTTTACCCCTCTTTGACTTTTACATTGTGTTATGGAAGGATTATTTCTTTTGTTTACCATACGAGGACCTTTTTGACTTTTCCGGAAAAAATATGAGGTTAATGTTTTTTTACTTATACAGCATGAATATATTTTTACGGTTTCATAATGCATAATTTTCATGAATCTTCCTCTAAAGGTTTTCATGTTTATTTTCAATAAAATCCTTTTCTTTTAAAATTGTGTGGTATTTTGTGAAAAGAAAATGATTTTGAAGAAGAAAGGATATTTTCCTCAAGAATTCATTTTAAGTGTTTTATCAAAACTATTTTCCATCTAAGATGAAATTATTTAACATGTTTATGTTTCAATTATAATGTCTCTATTATTAACATGGTGTTATTTTTCTTATAAATAAATTACATCAATTTATTTTATATGGATTGTGTGATGATGGGATGATGTTTGTGAAACCCATTTTATTCTTTGGGTTTTGATGAATTTTTTAAGTTTATTTTGTGGCACAAGTAATAATGATTTCATTATGAGATTGGTGGGACCTATATCTCCCTCAAATGCATTGGGTAAATATTTATATCTCATGAGATAGACAAGGCTGGAACGATAAGTTAATCCAATTTAGTGATACAGGACTGGAACGAGGAGTGAACTCGATTTAGAAAGGGACTTTGTCCACTAAGATGGTTTTGGAAGAAATTCCTTGGATACTATGTAAATCATATCATGTGCTTAATGGTTTTCCATAATTACATGTTTTATTCCCATTCTAGTTTATCATGATTGATGTTCCTTTATGATATATGCGTTACGTACTTCCAAGATTTATGTCTTTGCTCAAGATTTTGATGTTTAGATTTTATGTTCAAGTTGTTGCATTCCAAAGTTTATGGATTGTTTTATGTTCTCTATGTTTACCCTTACTAAGCATTTGAGCTCACCCTTTTTATGTTTTATTTTCCCCAGGATATAAAGAAAGGTTTTAGGTAAGAAAACAAAATGGGAAGATCTTTATGGGAGATGTTGAAGATCTTTCACCACGATTAGAAGATTATTTTTCCGAGTTTCCAAAGACACTAAACTATTACGGTCCTTGTGTGTTTGTTTTTGTTATGTATTATGTATTCCGAAAAAGTAATATAATTTCCATGTACGTCAAGATTGGGTCCCTACAGATTTTCCTTCCCACCTTTACCAAAATTTCCTCCAGTAGCCCCTTTAGATATTTTATGGATCAGTCGGCAAGTTGAAGGGATAATCAGATAGGCTTCAGGTCACTGAGCCCTAGCTACTTAAAAACTCTGAAGGGTATGAGGTTGACGCTGGCCCCTTAGTCACAGAGGGCCTTCCCGAACACACATGGTCTAATAGTGCATAGTATAGTGATGGTACCGAGATCATGGAACTTGGGAGGAATAAAATGTTGTACGGCCACTGAGAACTCCTAGGTTAGTGAAATGGTGATGAGATCCTCTATCTTCGTTTTGTTGGAGAGGATCTCCTTCATGAATATCTCTAACGTGGGCATCTGCTTCAGTGCCTCTTAAAATGGAATGTTTACGTGTATCTTCCTGAACACTTCCATGAACATTCCAAACTGGTGGTCCAACATTCTACCCTTCATCCTCTCCAGGAAGGGTGAGGCAGGCTCGAAGGGTTTAGCAACCTCCTTTCCTTTTCCATGTGGGGCCTCTTTTGGTGGGAATTTGGATGAGGAGGAGTCTGTAACTGTACCTTGTTTTTAAGTAGGAGGTGTAGGTTAACCAGGCTATTCCAGTTCCTTCTATTGTAACTCATTTTAACTGCGTAGTGTGACAGCATGGGCCTCCTCTCTCGGGTTCTTCTTAGTGTTACCCGGTAGTGTACCTGGCTGCCCTATGAAGATATGGTTTGACAGCTAGCGTATTTAGTTCTCTAGGATTTAAATGGAATCCTCCTAATTCTATAATCTAGTCCCAGTATTAGATATAAACTTGTTCATGAGATCCTCTAACCTTGAGGTGTTCTACTACTAAGGTGGTTCTATAGCTGGTGCAGGTAGTCGCTACCACAACTGGAACAGGTGATGGTTTTGATACCCTTACTAATAGTAAGAGCCCTACTGATGCTGTTGTGGCCTCAGGCACTGGCTCTAATGTTAGGGTTGACCATAGTCGGGCGGTCATTGGGGAGGTGGATTCTGCTGCTGTTGGCCTCAGACTGTGTTCTGGTGATCACGCCATGTTGGGTTCTGGTACTGGTTTGGCCCTCAGTTTTGAGAAACATAACTCATCTTGCTCATCAAAGGGCGTACTGTAGTTCATGGCCTTTCCCCAATGATATGGTTGTCACCACACTTGCTGCATGTCGGATAGTTCGCCACATGTACATGGGACACTCTCTTCAAATTCAACACATTGATCTTTTTGGACGCAATGTCCAACTAGGTAATAAACATAGTAGTTGCAATGATATTGTGCATACCTTGTTTTTGTGTGACCCACTCAAAATTACACTAGAATATGTTGGCAGACATGTCTTCTAACAGATTGAAAATATCTTCGGGGGACTTCCTCATATCTGTATCTCCAACACTAATATCTACCATGGACTTTGTTTTTGTTGTCAATCCTCCATAGAAGGTATGGAACTGCATCCAGAGTGGGAGTCCATGGTGTGGGATTTTTGCAACATCTCTTTGAAATTATCCCATGACTTGTATAATGACTCCAAGTGATGTTACTGGAAGTTGTGTATTTCATTCTGCAAGGTCAACGTCTTTGTGGGTGGGAAATATTTTTGATAGGAATTCCAGGGTTAGCTCTTCCCAGGTGAGGATAAATCACTAAAAAACCTTTTATTCAGTCTTTCGCCTTATTACTTAGAGAGAATGGGAAGAGTAAAAGAAAAATGGCATCCTCAGACACTCCATGGTAGTGGAATGTGTCATAGATTCCCAATAAATTGGAGATATGGGCTTTGGGATCCTCACTGGGTAGGCCTCCGAACTAAACTATGTTTTGGATCAACTGCATAATAGCAAGCTTGATCTCAAAATGTAGGGCATGTACTGGATGACTGACGATGCCTGTGTCATCTTCATGAATAGACGAAAGGCCGTACACCATGAGAGTGTGGTGTGGAGGTGGATATTGAGGGAGTGGAGGTGGCATATATTGCTAATCCTGAGGGGAGAAGTGCAACTGCTGAAAGACATGTAATAGTTGTTGGGACTGTCCATACTCAGGAGGGGGTTGTAGTGGAGGCCTCTGGTAGTTCTTCTAGAGAAACTCCATGAATCCTCCTTGTGGGGATTTCTCTAGCATACCGGTAGTGGGAGGCTACTGGTCCTATTATGGGTTCCCCACTATAGATTTAGTGGCCAGCTCTCCCTCCTCCTTGTTTTCCATGGGTGATGAGTTCCGGTTGTGCTCTTCTACCAGTGCACGTCGACGTCTCAACAATGTCCGTTTGATTTCTAGGACAATAAGAAGAATATTCGATGACTCGGTGCTCTTGGACCGCATGGGGAATTTGCTCATGCAATTGTGATCCTGTACATTCACAAAACAAAAACCAGGCGTAAAATGGGAAAAATAAAGATAAACAGTAATTGGATTAGAGAATAGATTTTTGGGAATTTTATTAATTTTCATTTTCACTAAATTAATTAAAACGCAACTAAATTTAACACCCAAACCGAATATCCCATAAAAAGTGCCAAAATTTGGTTAGTTGTTTCCCCGAAGGTATTTTATCGATGTCCCAAATTGATATTACCCACCCTTAAGCTAGTATAGCATATGTTCGGGGTCGATCCATAGGGAACAGAAGAGTGCATGATTTTGATTGCGTTTTTAATTGAATTAGTGAAGGATGCAGAATTTAGATTGGGATTTTTGTTTTTGATTATGAAAACTATTTTGATTACTAAAGTAAAGATTAATGTTTAAAGGTAAGGAACACAAAATTGGTTTTTAATGTGGTTGATATAAAAAAGAGCATGTTGGGGATTTGGTAATTATAGAGGTTATAAAAACTTCTTAGTAGGTTGCGTTGTTAATAAAAACCCAACACTCTGGTAGTATGTCTAGAACTAAAGAAACAAACTCCTTGGTCTAGTAGTTAGTGTTTCACAATTCTTTATTTAGATCAGTCCATTTTCAAGTCAATGAATATTTCCAATGATCATGAAGGTGTGCAACGTTATTCTTCCTTTGACTCCCTGAAAATTATGCCCTTGTTCTGGCTTAGAATTTTCAGTTATAAAAAGAAATGATTGAAGAAGAAGAAGAATAATTAAACAGAACAAACACAAAAATAATAATTAATTCAAATTAAAACAATCTTCCATCACCCACAATCCCAACACACAGGGTGTTTAGTTACAAATGGAAGAAAAGATGACAACAGAACCCTTGATACCTGATTTTTTCATCGCAGAAACTTCAAGGAGAGGTGAATTCTTTGGTAGAATGGTTGAATGGTAGAGTAGAGGAACAATGGTAACACGACAACAGAACCTCACTCCTTCAAATATTGAATAATGACTCCCAAAACCGAGGGCCAATACCTCTATTTTTAAAAAACAAAAGTACATGACATGTATGAAAAGTAAACACTGTGTAGTTTTTTCAACATGCTTTTATTGTAGTTTTTCTTGGTAGGTGGCTAGCTATGCTGCCCTTGAATTCTGTGGCATCGAAAGCTGGTTGGTGGAGGATACACAACATGTGGCACCGCCTCACACAGCGTGTAGCCTTTGGAAAATGCCACCAACCACATCTAGAAGCGTGTACAAGATGATTATTCCCCCATAGAGCGGTGGAAATTTCTGGGGAGGATGGCTAATTGTTCGAGTTGAATTGACAACGGATGAAGACTTACAATCACATGGAAGACACGGTAGGAACGCTCTCCACTATGCATCTCAGGTAAGCAGAGGTAAGTAGGTCAAGCCAATGACATAAAACCAAGGCACTTCTTGGGAGGCAACCCAGAGGTTACACACCGTGTACTAATATTTTTAGTTTTTTTTCCGAATATTATAAATATGTATATTAACTTACTTAATGAAAAGGGATGATGATGGTGCTGATGGTTAAGTCATTGGAGTTTATTCAAGTCGGTGCCGGTTCGAATCCCTCTATCCCTAACTTCGGTATAGGGTTCATCCTTTTTATTCTCGTGTTTTCTTATGTGGATTGTGAGGTATTTTCAAAATAATATATAAATTTTATTAAATAAAATAAAACCCATGATGGAGATAGATCGGCTGGATAGGGTCTTATACCAGTTTCCACAAGACCTAGGTTCAAATCCTGAAAACCGGACCATTTCCATCATTTTTCATATTACTAAAATCACATGGCGTGAATTTCGATATACATTGTGTGTTCCAAGTTTTCAATAATTCAAATTGTTTTTAAAATGCTAACTTACATATGGGTGAAGTTGGAAGATTGGAAGAGTCTCGACCCTGGATCCAAAAGTCCCTAGTTCGAACTTGTCTAATCTCCATGCTTCATCCCTTTTATTCTAATTAAAAACCACACATCGTGCATTTACTTACTCTAGTATAATATTGTCCTTGTACATTAAATATATATAATTAATAAACATGAGAAGTAGTGAAACCTTTTCTCTTGTGGTTTGGGGCTTGCCTTTGGATCAGCCGATCACCGGTTCAATTCTCACCCCAAGCACCAGACCAATGGTTGTACTTCTCTTTTTACAATTTTAGAACACACGATGTGTATTTCCTGATACATTACATGTATAGATTTATTTTTAGTAATATATATATGTATATATTTCTTTTATTTCCATATAAATATTTATATAGTTTACTATAATAATTATATTATATACCTATGTTAAAAAAGGGTAATACACGATGTGTGGTCCCTAGTACACACTGTGTACCGTGGCTATAAAGGTCGTGACCCACCTAGCCTGAGACCATGTCACGTGATCCACCTCTCTCCCTGTTTTATTCCCCCCATGCCATCCGGCCTCCTGAATTCTAATCTTCCATTTTAATCGGTTTTATGCTTGGATTTTTTCTACATATCAATCCTCACTTCTGGTACATCATTCTACACTCCTTATTTCCTAGTTTTCATAGTTTTTAGGAAGATTTGTGGATCGGCCGAAGGATTGGATTCCCGCAGTACACAAACACAAAATGAAGAATACACGCCGTGTAATTCTGTAGATGGCCACGCATTGGAAAATTCAAAATTTAATACTACACAGTGTGCCTGTTTGGAACACACCATGTACCATCCAGAGTCATGCCCGAGTACCTCTTTCACACGGACACGCAAACCATGTTTACACATATGGCATGTATGTTCGGTACACGTTGTGTATCACATTTCTATGGGACACTCCATGTCCAGCCATCCACATAGCCATATGAACAATATTGTTCCCCAAGCAATGTGGCTTTTGGACATGGTGTGTACCTTACTCTATGGAATTAATATCACCAACCCGTGTCTATGTCCCTATATGACCAAGAACCCATTAGCACATACACGACATGGCTTATGTCTACACACCGTATTTCCTTCACTGGCTAGTGACATGCCCACTCTGCGTGTCTATCCAGATAACATGAGATGATAACCTACATACACTATACATCATGTACTCTGGATATACACACCATGTTATTCTACTTTTTTAGTTTTCTCACATTTTCTTCATTTCCTTTTTCTTTTATTTTTCATTTTTTTTGTTTTACTTTCTTTTCCAGTTTATGGAAGACAGAGACCCAGCACGTGGGAAGTGGACCGCCTCTACTACTGAGGGCGAGCAGCCCACATTTTTCTAGATACGACTCCAACCCATGACGACAACAACCACGAACTTCCCAGTGTACTGGCCTCTTCCACTGGCCATCTTGCCACCACTCACCACCCCGACGGAGGCTGGAACAAGTACCACACCCCCACCACCTTGCATGAAGCCTCAAAACACCACCATTTCTTCACCACCAGCTGCCACACATCTTAATCCCTCCTTAGTAGTTGTTGATACCTCATCGGATGCCCCGTCTAGTGGACCTTCACCTACTGAGGCCGCTTCGCCACCAGAGCCAGCCCCTGTTGCTGCCCCACCTAGGCTGGCCCCTACCGGTGCCCCTATCCTTGCCTAGTGTTTTTAGTCACAAACCGGGCGTATGACCAAGTCTAGCACTTATCTCGCTTCACAATCCAATTGAGTAGTTGTTATATTGACTGTAGTGTGCCTTAGTAGCTGGGTATCTAGGTGGATTTGGAGGAGCTACTCGGGAACACACCGTTACTCATGATCTTCCGAGTCAGTGCTCCTATTTTCATATATATATTTTTTGGATTTCTCTGCTTCCTTTGAGTTCTACAGGCCCAAGTACCATATGATTCCTAGAAACACTGTACTGGTGGTACGATTTCAGTAGGTCGGTCGACCCTTTTCCCTTACCTTTCCCTATTTTGGATGAGGGTGTGGATTTTATCCCCATCCAGTCACACCACCACTTTTCTCCACCCAATCTTTCCCTAAGTATTCTGATCTTATTTCCATGTGGAGAGATATTGTTGGGCCCGACCACCGCTACACCCCCACTTCCATGTAGAGTACCCTCATCATTTAACCAATCCTTCACTTCATCCACCTGTGATTTAGCACTATCTTGTTTCCCCACCACGAGGATATGAGGGTTGTGACTAGCCGTGACATGGATCCCCTCACCTGTGTCATCTGACAGGACTACCAAAAACCCTCCTACTTTCCACCTCTTACATCCATGCTATGTTCACCAGCCATGAGGGAAACATGAATGGTGTGTTCTAAGCCACCCTACTTGCCCACCACATTGGTGTTTTTGGGACTTCCCTTCCCTATGATCGATTAGGTTCCCACCAACGGATAGAATTTCTCATGATTATTTGCAAGGGATTGGTCCGGAAGCAGGGGCACTTTCGTCCTTGACCGGGCCCCACCACCACCCCCTACCGACCCTATTTCCCCCAAGTATTCCCCTTCCCCTCCTTCCCAAAAACTTCCATATTCCTCACCCTTCCCTATATCCTTTCCCATTACCCCTCTTGGACCTTCCCCTACCCCTTCCCCTTCTGCACCCTCGACTAACCTCTGCAACACCATCCGCCTAGCCATAATAGACCATCGTCTGGCTTGTTTGGAGAATCATCATGCTGCTATCCTTCAGCGGTAGACTACATCTACTCAACACCAGGACTGCATTGAGAAGATGCTGGAGCTACTACTACGACATCAGGGGCTTCCCATTCCATTGCCATCTAAATCTACTCTCGCGCCTCCAACTTCTACTGTACCCCCTTCTGACGTTGCCATGGCCATAGACTCCGTACTTGTCTTTACTACAGGTACCATCCTGCCTCTTCTTATAGATATCACCATCTTGGATGCCCCTTAGGAAGCATCACTATCACAGGCGAAGGGCTCTATTCCTTCTGCTAATACATCTGCTGATTCCACCACACCTGTACTAGATAACGGTTCACTTGGGGAAACACCGTGACTGTGACATTTGTGTTTTCTTCTATATATATCTGTTGTCCATTTCTATGCTGTGAAGAGGTGCTTTCTTGTAGTTTTCTTTTCCCTTGGTAGTCACAGGTACACTAGAGCACCTTTTGGATGTCTTCGATTCTTACCACTGTTTATTTGGAATGAAGGGAGTATTCTTTCAGTTTTCATAATTTTTTTTGTTTGTTTATCTTGTCATTCCTCCTCTCTCTCATTCCTTTTCATGTCTCTATCATCTTTTTCCCCTTAGTGGTGAACTTGGTGGACCATGTGCAATATTAAGTGTGGGTGAGAGTCTTTTGACCACCTTAGTCATTGCCCTTGCCGTCATATTGGAAACATCATTATTAGAAGATATATTTTAAAATGTGAATAAATTTTGGTTAGTCATATTTATAAATAATAAATCTATAAGTAGGACATTTTTAAAGGTTACATGCTTATTTTGGTTCTTAAGTGTTTTAAAATTATTTCCAATATAGTTTAAATTGAAACTTGTAATATTTGGATAATTACAGTGATTAGGCTAAACATTTATATGGATGTCACAACCTAATTTTCTATTTATTTGTTTTTTCTACTCCTGAGAGGTATTCAAAAACCTTCATCACATTCTTTCTAATTCCCTCTTTCTTGAAAGATTCTTAGGATATACATGACTACCATAATTTTAAAGTTTTCTTTTTGAAACATGAATAATTTTGGAATTACATTAAAGTGATTGAGGCATTAGATTGTTTATACCCATTTTATCTTTGGACCTACGCTACATCTAATCTTCGTAAAGCTCCTAGAAACCATGAACAACCTTAATAGGAAGCCACATTAACATCTTATTTCCCTTACTACCCAAATTATTTATAACTTTGCATGATTATTTAATTGATATTTCGAAAAGTAATTGGCATTACATAGCACTTTTTTTGTGAATAGTCATGAAATTAAGTGTGGGGGAGTGCCTCTAGTTC
Source organism: Viscum album (assembly GCA_963277665.1). Taxonomy (NCBI): domain Eukaryota; kingdom Viridiplantae; phylum Streptophyta; class Magnoliopsida; order Santalales; family Viscaceae; genus Viscum; species Viscum album. Next base: position 2,107,014,075 of record OY728147.1, on the reverse strand, counting down.
ATTTGGGGCAGAAGGGGTTCCAAACCCCTATTCGTGGAATTCATATGGGGTCCCCTAAGTTAAAAAAATGATAATGAAAAGGAGAACTTATTCTCACTTGATCTTTGTAAACCCTACCTGACTAAGGGAGATGATGGTGATGATAGAATTTGACAGATATTGTTGGGGATTATTTTACATTGAGGTTATTTTAAATATCATGCAGTGTTATTTAAAGAATTTAAATACCCTTTTCAAGACTCATAGTTTATTTTTTTCACATCTTTAACTACTATCCCTTAGCCACAGAGACATATGAACCTTATTGAAAAGCCCTCATGATTTTTGTAATTAAATTTTCTGAAGTAGAGAACAAGATTTCTTGAAAACCTATGGATAGAGTGTATATACTTTATATTGAGCATAAATTTGATTTAAAATATATTGAGTGTTGAGTATGTTATTTACTGGTGAGATAGATCATCAAGTGACATGCTTATTTTTGAATGGTTTAAAAATGTGTTTAAAAGAGGATGAAAGTAGTTAATTGAATTATATATGCGCCATGATTAGAATATCTTATGAATTGTATCTATTTTTTTTACCTTTTTTGAATTTTCTCCTGTGACTATATCATTTACACTTATGATTAATTGAATGCCTTCCTTTTAAAATATAGAATCTTTTAATTAGATGTTGATATTTTTTTAAGGGAAAGCAAACGACTAAGTGTGGGGGAGTTTGATACACCCGATTATTGTATACATTTCTACATATATTAATGAAAATAAGAACAAGTTTTCAGAAAATACCTACTTCTTAGTGGGAAAATACTTTTATTTTGGTGATCTTGTTCCTTTTTAGGTGTTATCTAGGAAAACAGATAAATTAGGATAACTTTGAGAAAAATTCCTAACTATACGGCGTGTACATACCTAAACACCATGTATATTAAAACTCATACATAGATTGGATGGACAAGTACACACCCAAGACGCTTGGATAGAGACAACACGCCATGTGGGTTATACCTAAAAACCATGTACAAGATTCTAGATGTGGTTGGTGACATTTGGAAGAGACTACATGCCGTGTGAGGTGGAGCCACATGTCGTGTACCCTCCACCAACTGGCTTTCGTCACCGTAGAAGTCGAGGGCGGTGCAGCTAGCCACCAACTAGAGAAAAACTGCGACAAAAGTGTGTTGACGAAACTACACGACATGTAATTTACATACACATCATGTACTATTATTTTCTGTAAATAGATATCTTTCCCTCTATTTTTAGGATTAATTATTCAATATTTGAAGGAGGAAGGTTCTGATGTCGTGCTATAGTTGTTCCGCTACACTTCCAATCAACTATTCTACCAAAGAATTCACCCCACCTCAATGTTTTTGTGATGACCACATCAAGTATAGAGGGTTCTGTTGTCATATTTTCTTCCATGTGTAACTAAACACCCCGTGTGTTGGGTCTATAGGAGAAGAAAGAGTGTCGTAATTTGGATTAATTATTATATTTTTGTTTTTTCTATTTAATTATTATTATTTTTTTCATTAATTTATTTTTATCATTGAATATTCTGAGCCAGACCAATGGTAGAATTTTCAGCGACTCAAAGGAAGAATAAATATTAATACCTTCATGATTATTTGAAGTATTCATTGACTCACAAATGGAATGATCTAAATAAATAATGGTGAAACATTGACTACCGGACCAAGGAGTCAGTTTATTCATTTCTTGACATAGTTTACAACACCAAGGTAACCGTGTCATAATTGAAACCCAGAGTGTTGGGTTATTATGAACAACACAACCTAATAAGAATTTCATATAACCACCATAATAACTATATCCCCAAAAAGCTTCTTTCTTCTATCAAACACATTAAAAACTACTTTTGTTTTCCTTGACTTTAAACATCAATCTTTACTTTAGTAATAAAAATATTTTTCCAAATCAAAAACCAAAATCCCACTCGAAATTCAACATCCTTCACTAAGTCTATGTCAAACACAATTGAATTCACGCACTAATTTATTTCCTATGGATCGACCCCGCACTTACGCTATACTAGCTTAAGAGTGGGTAATATCAATTTGGTACACCGATAACATACCTTTGGGGAAACAAAAGACCAATTATTACCTAAAAAATAGGAATATTTAGCACTAATGGTTAGGAAAATCTCAATATTTATGTTTTTGTTATTATGTGAGTGTATATTGATGTTTTCCTAAAAGTGTTTCCAAATCATAAAATATATTAGGAGGTTGAGATTTCAATAAAAATTATTTATGTTTTTATTATAATATCAAACAATCCATATATAGTGTAATTGAATAATTGGAAGAATTTAATCAAAAGAATCTATAGAACCTGGATAAGAGTACCATACACCCATGTAATTCAGTAGGGGGAACACCATTTTTTTTAAGAAGAAACATGCTTTGATGCATCTCTAAATTGTTTATCATGAAAATTACAATATCATGATATGAACCATGTTTACTCTAACATTTATTGATGTATTGTATGATTAAATAATATGAATTCATACTTCTAAATGGATGGCCATTGGTTTTGATATCACCAATTAAGGGTGAAAAGATAGAATGTACCCTAAAATACCATTAAGAATAGGTATTGACTTTATTAGTTCCTTGTGATTCCATTTCAACTTAAAAATACCCTTATTATCTCTCAGGATATGACGTATAATGTATTTTTTACTACCTTTAGTGTGATATTTCTCATGTCAATAATATCTAATAATTACATTTATGTGGAAGGAATTCAAAATCCTATTGGATGGTAAATTTTAAGAAAATTTCAAATAGGGAAAAAATAATTTTCACTGCACATGTACTAATACTAACAGGCATCGAAGAAGTGTTTTTTATGTACCATGTTGTATAAAAAATGGTATTGGGATATCTCTCTATGGAAAAAATTGATATTTTGGATGATTATACCTCACATCTGTTAAAGGTTTATGGGATTATTAACCAATACATGTTTTGGAGTAGATGACAGTAATATTTTATTCAATGGTATACGTGCATTAACTTTTTGGTATAAATTTTGAAATATATACTTATCATGAGAATTTATTATATATATTGACAAAGTAAGAGACGAAGATGTGTTGTATGAGATGCTTGAAGTTGATCAAGGACCATGAATTCTCAATAAATTTCAACCCAATGACGGAAAACATGGATAATAATTCTCCAACTAAGAATGATAATACCACCTTACATATAATATAAATTATTAGAGACTCAATACTAATGGATTTGAGAAGGTTGGTTCAATGATTTGGAAGAGTAACAGATAAATCTTATCATACCTGCATGACTACTCAACCATTAAATTATATAATGATCGAGTTGGGAAAAAGTGAAATATTGTGATATATAGGAAGGTAAAGTATATTATGTAGTTTTAACATGATATTTATAAAATTATACAATTCATGAAATGTATAGGTGTCCCTTTTAATATAATAATTGAAGAAGTAGCTTTTAGGCTATACAAAAAGATCACCGTTATAATCCATCATAGATGTAAAAAGATGTATATGGATCTCAATGATATATTTTAGGAGTTCAAAAAGATAAGGGATATTATGTTGGTCCCAAAGGGAATATATCAAAATTTCCAAGAGTGGGGTGGGTGATTTGACCCTTTTAAATAAATTTAAATATTATGTCAGTTTTTTAATGTTAATGAAACACTAAAAAAATAAATAGGAACATCATATTTCTATAGTAATTAATATTTAAAGGATCTTACTCTATTATTCACCCCATTTACTAACTAAAATACATGACTCCCACTATAATGGACTCTATGTAATTTTAAGGGATATCAAAACCCTTTTACAATTTCCTTTTTAACCCATGGAGACATTATCTTAGATGATATCCATTTTTACACCTGGTTGATTAACCCAATCATCCTACCATTTCCAAACCTAGAGGCACAACCCAAAAAATACCTTCTGAAGTGGTGGTATAAAAAAACCTTCATATTAACTTTTACATGGTATAAATTATTCTCGAAACTTTTTATGTTCATGTAAGGAATCAAATTACCATGCCTCTTCCTCACAAGAAGGCACAATATATAGTTTGGATTTTGTTTATGAGTCAACCAACTATCCTACCTTTAAATGGGTAGTATAACCCACTACAATCATGTCCATATAAAATAATGGAATGAATTAAAAAAATATAACCAAGTGAATACTACAAGACATGAGTGTCGATGAATCAAGTGACTATTCAGAAATAAAAGAATCAAACTATTTATGTTTATTTGAAATCATTAGTTGAACTTCGGATTATGTCACACTTATACAGTTCAAGAAAATACTATGCATTTGTTGTTGTACCAGATCTATCAACTCTATATATATAGAGTTTTTTTCATGTTCCAAAACATGAAAATTTGAAGACCATTACATGTTTCTTTTCAAATCAAGATTTTTACATGTAACTTCAATAAACTATATTAGAGTTATACATTTATATTTCGTGGATAATTTTCCATTTATATTTATTTCATAAATGAAAAATAAGATTCATGTGAGTCCACCTTGATATTATGTTAAAAAAATAATCATCCTACACATTGAAATAAATTATAATATTTAATATGGAATCCAATAATAAGTATTAATATCACTGCTAAAATTCTTGATAATATATTATATTTACACTTTAGATTTCAATAAATTTCAATTTCAATTTCTCAAGTTCTAAAAATTTCAGCATGAATATCCATAACTGCTTAATCCCATGTTGATCTCATTTAATTAATCATAGGACAACTTAAAACCTGGTCACATGGACTCTAGATAAGCACTATGAATATTTATAATAAAATGGAAGTAAATGGAAATATGAAATAATAAAAATAGAGTGAAAAAACATTGTTTTCAGAAAAACATGTAGAAAATCACCTAACTATATAAGTTAGTTTAACTATGTAGGTAATTTTCATGAAGGTAATTTTTCATATTGCTGATTTTATATTAAAAACTATTCACACAACTAACTTTTCACACATCATAATTTTCATGTATTTGAATTTTCACATAAGAAAATTTTCATGTAGTCGAATTTATGATACTCTTATGTGACATATACTCACTGGGTAAGCATAAAAAAGTTTTACCCTTACAAATCTTACTACCCTTATATAATTATTAACTATCCTTATTTACTGTTATGTAAGTCTCAGACTACCCTTATGTTAGTATTAAATTTTTTACCCTTATGCTAGTATTGGAAAGGCCATGGTACCCTTACACAGGTATTTTGGAACCAAAGTTACCATTACGTGAAGCTCAATCTACCCTTACATAGTAATAAAAATTAATTTCCACCCATTCATAAAATAACCTGAGAGATTTTATTTTATGTGAGAATTGGAAATCACGAGTTAAACTTATGAAAATTTAAAATTAACTTTACACAATGCTTGAGATTAGTGGGTTACCCTTACATAAATCTAGATAAGTCACTCTACCCTTATACAACCCCTATTAACCAAAGATTAACTTTATAAAACAATTTAAAAATTACTCTACTCTCATATAACCCTTGATGAGTTATATTTACCTTTGTGAAAAACTATAAAGAAATATATAAGTGATATTTAAAAGTACTAAATGACATATTTTTCTTTGGAACACAATATGAAACATCTATAACAAGTTATGGACAATCAAAATATGAAATCAAATGATATGTATAATAATATATAATTATAAATAATAATACTTTAATTAATACACAAGTAAATAAACTAAGGTAACACTTAGTAAATTTATGAAAATTTAATTAATCATAATATGTTTCTTATAATTAGGAAGACGTAATTATTTAATATGATCCAAGAATCTAAATGAATATTCTCCTATTTTTTATAATTAAAAAACCAATTATAATTTCAAAACTCTCCCCAATTTTGGAATTATAAAAAATATAAAAAAATTAATAGAATAAATATTTTTTAATATGAAATTTACCCCATTTTAACAAAGTGATACCCCCTTAGAATAATAAGTCTTGAAAATAAAAACAGATTGAAAAGGGGATAAAGCCTTCCATTGGTATAAAATTTTAAAATATGTTTGTGAAAATATAATTATAAATAATTAATAAAATAATATTTTATAAAAAGTTAATGTTAAATCAATTAGTTTACATAAACTAGTATATTTAGGAAATCATAAATAGTAATGTAATAAAGAGATATGTCTATAAATTATAGACAATATACTAAAAATAGGTTCTATGTTACTATAGATATTGTTTAAATATGAAAATATCAATATATAAACACATTCAAACTCCCCAAAATTAATTTCCATAATAATTTAAATTTCCATTATAATAAGTTTAATATTTATTTTATATGACATAGTAAAGTCCAGGGGCATAATAAAGATACCAAAAAAAATTATATAGTAATAAATTTTATATTTACATTTTCTTTTTGAACATGATCCCTATAAAAAATAAATTTAATATCAAAATTATTTGTGCTAAAGTATTGAATGAGATTTTAGAAAATGGTAATAGCATAATTATTATCATAAAAATAGGAATCAAATGTAAATAAAAACCAAATTAATAATTTTTTTTCTTAATCCATAATGATTTATATCAATAATATTCAATAACTATATCTTCAGATTTATGAGTTTAAAGAGAAAAATATTTTTTTCCCTTTGAATCCTATGAAACTTTTGATTTACCATGTAAATGAAACATAATTGGTATGATTTTTCTATCTATCTTCCATCCGCTAAAAATTGAAATAAAATAGCTTATCAAATTATTTTTTTCACAGGGTAATATAATTCATGATTCAAATATCCTTTAACATATTTAATAATCCTCTATTAATATTTAATGTGACATAACTTAGGGTCCCTCTGAAATCTAGAACACATGAAAACAAAAAAAATATTCATGGAAGAAGATATGTATTACAATCTTCCAATCAATATAATATAATTTTTAACATTTATAGATTTTCAATATTTTCATAAATATAATTTTCAAGAAGTACTCATGGGAGAAATATCAATTTTATAATATTCTAAACAAAATCTATTTATTAGGACATTATTATACTTAAATTTAATTTGATAAAAGCCATAATTTCTTCATAAATAATGTAGGATAAACCTTTACCCTCTCAAAATTGTTTTTCAAAGGAAACATAGTTATCCTTTTATACCAAAATCAAGGATTTTTTTTCAAAACATATAAATCCATAAATTTTATAAAAACATGATCATGATTATTTTATTTTTCAAAACAAGAGGGATTTCTAAAATAAAATTTTGGAGAAATATAAACATTTAGAAAATAAATATTGATATCTATTTAAAATAATTTAAATCCATGGGAAGTATCATAAGATAATAATATTATAATTTATTATAATCTTGAAATAGGTGAAAGGGTTTCTAATAAATTAGTTCATAGTATTTATGAATGTCCTTTCCCGTCTAATATAGATTTATTATTTACTATATTCCCAGATTCATCATGTTTCTTTCTAAAGATCTATTTTTTCAAATAACATGATAATCTTTTGGTGATACCTTTAAAGTACACACATTATTTATAATAATTTTTTTAAATCATCATACATATCTAAGATCCAATTTTAATCATTTAAATATTCAATAGTAATATTTGGTACAAAATTAGAAATAAAATCATAATAATAACAAATATTCATAAGATATTTTCTAGTTTGAACATTTTACTCAATATTTCTAATCAAATTATATATAGGATCTCTATGAGTCTTCCATGGTCATTCAAGAATAGGTTATTATTGGGAACAAATATTCTCCCCCAAATATTTTCATCTTTATCTTGAGCTTATTCCTCTTCAAAATTAAAATAACTAAATTCATCACTATGTTGACCAATATCATCATCTATTTTGTTGAATAATTTTTCATAAAAAAATGAATAGATTCTTCAACAATCATGGTTATTTTATTATAAAAAATGTAGACCATACTTTTTTTAGTATCCTCAGGATAAACCTTCAACATAATTTGAATCAAATGTATCTAATACATCATTAGTGTTGGGAATGAAAACATTATACACAAAGACTATAAAATAGCTAATTTTTGGGTTTATCTTTTTCCAAATCCCGTAAGGTGTATTTTTCAAATAAAATTATTAATATAATTCTATAATTAAAAAAACCAGATGTATTCACATATTTGACTCAAAAAATATTTTTGTATAATAAATTCATTTAATATGTCCATAACCATTTAATGAAGAGTTCTATTTTTTACATTATAGTAATCCATTTTGTAGTGGTGTCCTAGGAGAAGAAATACTGGGAAAATATCAATTTTATTCAGTTTTTTTATAAATAATAAATCTTATAATTCACCACCATGATCAATTGTAATTTATTTAATTAAGTTTTCTTTCAAATTTTGAACTAATTTAGAAAATTTTACAAACATAGAAATAGTTTCAGATTTCTTTATAAGGAAATTAACCCTTGTGTATCTTATAAAATCAATAATAATGAAAAATAGTATATCTTACCACCGAAACTAGAATATTTTAGATGAAAAAATAAATCAAAATGGATAAGATCCAGAGGACTTATTTTTTTTTGAACATTAATTTATATGAGACTACTTTTTTGTTGTTAAATTTCAAGTTAGATTCACAAAAAAAATATGTCGTCCAATTTAAGTTCAGGTAGCTACAAAACTATTTAGTTTAATCATAATTTGTTTATTAACCTTAAATTAGACATTAAAAAACCTAATATGCCTAAATATTTTATCATATTATATAGTATTTAGCTATTTTACATTTTGATTTGTTAATATTTAAAATTTAATTGAATAAATTTGGTATTTTTTTGTTTTTATAAAAAAAGATTTATCTTTAAATACAATGTGTTGATGATTTTTGAATTCTAAAAAAATCCATCATCACATAGTTGTGAAATTCTTATTATCCTCAACAAATCCTTTTACCTTTCCTTTATAATTATCACCAAAAGTAACATTACCTCTATTAGATTTATTAAATGATAGAGAATTTGATATGTCACCAGTCATATGTCATGATCATCTACTTTTGATGTTCCAAATATCTTTTTTGATGATATTGATATGTATTTCTTATAAATACATATTATATAAATTATTGATACCCACGAAAATTTTGGTCCAATTGAATTAGAATATGAATTCTTTAGAATCCAAACTAATTTTGAACACTTGCTTACTGGTAATCTTGAAGATAATTATCTAAAAATAAAATAATTAGTATATTGAATAGATTATGGAAATATCAAATAAAACTCATTTTCATAATGAACTTTAATTGACATATAAAACATGTTGCAGTAAATATACATCCATTAGTGATCTTATCAAATAAAGCCATATATTTTTTGGCTAAATTATTATTAGAACCATGGCCTAATCTATTTTTGCCCATTTAACCTAATATTATAATTTTAAAAAGTTTTTAATATCTTGAAAAAAGTAGGTAGATTCGAATTTAGACATTCAATTTCATTTTTTAGTTTTTCATTATCTTTAAAACATTTTCAAAATTCCCCATTTTAGCTACATTACATTTTTTTGTGAAATCAATTTACCCTTTATTTTTTCCCATATAGCTTGAATAGTTTTTATACTTTCTTGAGAATATTATATATATGTATTTAATGTTTATATGTTTTCCTAAAAAAATTCTTCAAAAATTCTTTTTTTCGTAAGAATATCTTTATATTAGATCTTATGGTTCTTATATAAATCGATGTTCTTTTTAAATTTATGATGTAGTATTTTAACCTCTTTATGATTTTATTTTATAGTGGGGTTTTCCAAATTATATTTGGAATAAGAATAATAAGTAGGATCACTCACATGATTTTATGAATATGTTAAGAAATAATTTCCCACGTCCTTTTATGACCAAACACTACATCAGTACATGAATCCTCCGTGCAACTCAATCCAAATGACATTATTTTCTTTTCATTACTGTATCACTTCCCCTTGTTTTTTCCTTATTTAATCATGGGTAGTTAAGAACTATTTGTCCCATTTTTCTATACTCATAATAGAATATATCTTGATCATAATTAGAAATTAAATTACCTTTCTTCTTCTCTTTAATATTATCTTTAGGATAGTATTTTTAGAAATACTATTAAATAGAATTTATTTAAGTTATGTCCTCCATTTGTGAAATATATAGTATCATTCTTATCACTAATCTATAATTAAGAATCAGAATCTTAAGTAGAAAAATTTTATATAAAGGAAATTACATTCTTATTTGTATTATGTTTTCTATAATGATTTTACACTCTAACTCATATTGTAAAAATTATCTAATAAACTAATCAAGTGTATATTCCTTAATGTTTTACTAATTTATATAACATCCTTTTTATCTTTTCACTTATTAGAATGTTCTCTAAGAAATTATTCAATGGGAATAAGGTATTCTAGAGTTTCTCTTAAATAACTCATACCGTTAACAATTTTTGTAAATATATGGAATAGTTGATTAATAGTTTCTTCTTTACCCATTTTGATTTCATGATTTTTATCTCTTAACATGGTAAAATAAGTTTTAATGATTTTATCCAAGCCATGATATGTAATATGTTAGATTTTCAAAATTACATGTGATGTATTACATGAAAATACGTGAATATACAGATTTCTCTTTACTACACAATATAAAATATTCACCACCCTGTAATTCAACACATAATTTACTACAACATAACCAAATAATGATTTAGGTTCACCTTTCAGTTGTTGGTATAGTTTTACATGATTTTCTAGTGACCGGTGATAATTTTTTTAAGAATTATTTCATCCTAGATAGTTAGTATCCACAATTAGTACCATAAAAATGTGGTAGTCTTTGATGTATCCATCTATCATTAGAAATTTTTCTAGATATCTCAAATTAGATCTTTTCTACAAGACTGTTAAGTCAAAAAATGTCTAGAATAATTACAAATAAATATCAAGCATGTGGTCAATATCTAAAACAAATTATTGGACCTAAATATAAAATAGAATAATAGAAGGGGAGGGTGAGTTGGACCTTTTAAAAAAATTTAAATATTATATCATAGTTTTAATGTTATTGGAATAGAAATAAAATAAATAGGAACAAAATATTTTTATTTTTATTTGGATCTAAATGATCTTACTTTACTCTTTAACCATTTCATGAACTAGAATATATTCCACTAACTAAAATTAACACTATAACCTTTGAAGGGAGACACCAACCCATTTAAAACTTCCTTTTTATGACTCAAAGGAACAACCTAAGATGATAGTATTTTTCAAACATTGTTTGTTAAGTCAATTACCATTCCTTTTTCACACATGGAGTCACACCCTAGAACCTACCTTTTGAAGTTGTGAAGGAAACCAAAAATACCATTTAAATGATCCATGTAACAACTAAATCCTCATCCTTTTTGTGTTTATAGAATAAACTGAATTACCCTACCTTTTTCTCACCATTAGACACAACCCAAAGCCTAAATTTTGTTTGGGATTCAAATTCCACTAGCATTCCTTCTAATGGGTAGTATAACCAACTAACATTATTTATATATAAAATAATAGAAAGAATAAAAACCATATAACTCGAAGAAAAATTCATGGCCCAAGTTTCTAGGATATAAGGAACTCTCCTATAGTAAAGGATCAAATATTTTATGTTTAGTTTAAATAAGTTGTTGAAAGTCAAACTATGTCACACTTTTATAGTTCAAGAAAATCCTCAACCTTATAAGTTTCACTAGTTTTGTAAACTCTCTCTCTATATATATTGTTTTTCTCCACCAGAATATATTTTAACTTTTAGGACTATTTCATATTTAGTTTTCCCAATGAAAGAGTTTCATATTTAAATTCAATAAACTCTATCAAATTTTCCCAATATTATTTCGCAAATAATGTTCCATGTGAATTTCTTTGATAAATGAAGAATAACACTCAATTGAGTCCTCCTAGATATTATATTGCACAAAATAATTATTCTACACATTAGAATAATTTATAAAGAAGCGAATAATAAGTATTAATATCAATGGAAAAATTACTAAAATTATACAATACTAAATCTTCACATTTGAACTCTTTTGAATTTCAATAGCTCAAGATTTAAAAACTTCAGAGGAAATATTAGTACGTGATTAATCCCAAGTGAGCCTCATTTAACCCATCATAAAACAACATAAACAATTTTCTCAAATATTATATATAATTAATGAGTAATTTTCTTAAAGATAAAACACTATGAATATAAATAATAATCTTGCAATAAATTAAAATATGAAATAATACAGAAAACATAGTATAATTCCATATTTTAGAACAACTTGTAGAAACATGCATAACTATGTAATTGAATATTACTATATTGGTGATTTTCATGTAGCCAATATTTCATATATCTAATTTCATGTAATCAAAACTATTTATATTACAAAATTTTTACATAGATTATTTTTTATATTGCGGAATTTTCACATAGGTTAATTTTCGTGTATGTGAATTTTACACGTATCCAAATTTTTTCTACCCTTGTGTGACACAAACCCATGAAATAAATGTAACATAATTTTACAATTTAGAAGATTACTACCATTATTTAGGTATTATAGTTCCCTTTTTACCTTTTTGTGTGATTCTGGTTACATATTGATGAATTTAGGTATAGATAAATTTTAATATAATATAATTTTTCACATAGATGAATTTCTATTACCATTTCATGACACAAACATGCTAAGGATTATTTTTTTAGCATTATGAAGCTTAATACCCATTCATAGGTATTAGATATTCCTAGTTACCTTTAAATGAGACTCAGGTTACCATTACATGAGTATTAAAATTATACTGGTACCCTTAAAAAATATTAAAAATGCAATGGTACCATTGCATATTTATTTGAGAACCCAACTCATGATTATGTTAGAGTCAGGTTACCCTTATGTGGGTAATAAAAATGCACTGGAAATCTTACATGAGATAGTATAAGAGATTTAACTTCAAAAATTCATTAGAATTCATGGGTTATCCTTACACAACTCAAGAATTACCTTTACATAATACTTGGGATTAGTAGGTTATCCAAGAAAAACTCTAGAAAAATAACTCTACCCTTACATAACACTTTTAAACCAAAGGTTAAATTTATGAATCCCTTTTAAAAATTTTATACCCTTTCACAACTCTTGTAAACATAGAGTTTCCTTTACTGAAGACTATAAAACATTATATAAATAAAATTTAATGGTCCAAAAAAACATATTTTTCATAGGAACACAATATGAAACTTAAAGAACATATTTTGAAAAATAAAAACATGAAATATAAAAATAAATACAGAAATATATAATCAAAATTAATCATACTTTAATAAATACATAATATAATAATCTAAATATGACACTTAGTAAAGATTTAAAAACTATAAACAATCATAATATGGTATTTTTAAGTGTCAAAACATAATTACTAATTGTGATCCAAGGATTCACTTCAATATTCTCCCCCATTTTTGATAATTAGATAACTATTTTTAATTTAAAAAACACACCCCATTTTTTAAATGATCAAAACATAAAAATTTAAAAGATGATGTATTTTTAGATACTAAATACCCCCCATTTTAACAATGTTTTCTTTCCCCAAAGTACAATAAATCTTGAAAAGAACACTAGATTAAAACATGGATAGAGACTTCCATTGGTAGAAGACATTAAAATAATTTTATTGATAAATAGTGTGAAAACAATCATAAAATAATCTTTTATTCAAAGTGAAATTTTAATCAATAAGTTGAAAAAAAGTATAATGTACAAGAAAACATAAGATAGTAATATAATAAAAAATATATACAAAAATTAAAAATAATTGATTGAACAAAAATCCAAAATTACTATCAATTTCATATAAATTTGAAAATTTTAACATATAAAAAAACACAAACTCCTCCTAAATTCATTATAGAAAAATTTAAATTTCCATCATACTAAGTTCAAACATGATTTTATCAAACATACGCAAGTCCAGGGCCTATGTAAAGATATCATCTAGATAGTTTTATATGGTGATAAATTATAAATTTATGTTATATTTTTAACATGATACAAAAAAAATAAAATTTAATATCATCATTCTTAGTCCTAGAGTAAATTAATGAAATTTAATAAATGTAAATAACATTATTATTTTCATCTAAAATAAGAATCTTATCAAAATCAAAACCACAATCAAAAAGTGTTTTATTAATCCATAATGATTAAGGACAACAAGATGAAAACACTATATTTTATATTCAATAGTTGAATGAGAAACTAAATTTTGTTCCTTTAAAACCCATGAAAATAAATATTTATCGAGTAAATCACACACACTTGAATTGTTTTTTCTATATATATTTAATCCACTAAAATCAGAATCGAAATATCATATCAAATAAAAATTAGTTTTAGTAGGATAATATTATAAATAATTCAATGATCCTTTAAAAAATATAATAATCCTGCTATCATATTTAATTTTAACATCCTTAGTGTAACTATGAAATCTAGAACACATTAAAACTGAAAAAATTAAATCAGTCTTTAAATCAATTAGGTGAAAAAAACATCAAATCATGCCTCAATAATATTTTACATTAAAAAAAATTCTTGATTTTTCAAAATCTAATTTTCATGTGGTAATCATGGGATTATTTTTACTTTAATTGGAGTCTAAAATAAATATATTCACTAGATATTTTTCATAATTATGTTGTTTTAGATAAATACCATCATTTCAAAGATATATTTATAGACCAAGAAATAATTTCAATTCTAACATCAACCTCATATCAAATTATATAAGTCATTTATTCTAAAAATTCATTTCAAATATTTTCACATGTACATCAAAAAACAGTGTCATCGACAGAAATTTTTACAATAAAGATATCATTACAATTTATCTTAGTAAATAATTAGGATTAACATTTACTTTCTCATGTTTTTCAGAAGAAAACCAGTTAATATTTCATACCATGATCAGGGATATTTTTTAAACCATATAATGTATTATATTTATTTAAAAATGACTTGGGGTTATTTAGAATATATTTCCTCATAAATTTAATAATTAAGAAAAGGAATTTTTATATTCTTTTAAAATAATTTACATCCATGTAAAGTAGAATAAAATAATAATATTCTAATTTATTCTGATATAGAAAAAGGGGAAAATATTATTCAAAATAAATACATTATTATTGACAATTTCCATTCATAAATAATCAATATTTATTGTTAGTTATATACCCAAATTCATGATGTTTGTTGATAAAGATCCATTTTTTTAAAATTACATGAGAACAATTTTTTGGACTAATTAAAGTCCACATAGTATTTTTATTAAACTAATATAATTCGTATTTCATAGAAAAGATCCAATTATAATTATTTAAATCTTCATCAATATTATTAGGGAAAAATTAGAAATAAAATCATGATAATAAAAAATATTGATAACATATTTTCTAGTTTTATGATTTAAATCATTATTTGCAATACCATAATTTATAATAGGATCTATATGAGACTTCTACAAACTTTCATGAATAAGTTCAGATTAAGAAAAAATATTCTCCCCCTCAAAATTTTCATCTTTCAGTTGAGGGTTTTCCTCTTCAAAATTAAAATCTCAAAAAAATACTTAGTATTAAAAATGAAAATATTACACCCAAAGACTATAAAATAGATAATTTAAGGTTTTTCCGATCCCAATGTACATAAAGTGAATTTTTCAATAAATTTCTTATAATAATTCAGTAGGTGACATACCAATTTGTATTAATTGATTATACCCAAAAATAATATGGAATATTAAACCAATTCAACAATATATTAGACATTTATTGAAGTATTATATTTTTTACTTTGTACTAATCCATTTTTTTGTGGTGTCCTATGCGATAAAATATTTAGAAAGTATCCATTTTCTTCACATAACTTGTAATAACCCGGACCCTAGTAGCCTGATGTCTGTTGTTACTTTAATAAATTGAAAATAGATATAAGTAATCGAATCCCAAAGGAATGAATATTTTATTAGTCTTAGAAAAATAGATACAGAGTTGAATATTACATTACATTTGAAAACATAACACAAAATAATATTTTCTTTGAATATGCTATTATTTCATCTAGCATATCCTTACATATAAATCATAAAACATTTCATGGACTCCCTGGGAAATGAAACATAAAAAAGGGAGGAGATTAGATTCTAAATAAAGAAATGAATACAATGGATTCTAACATGAATAAATAAAAAATAATTAATATACCAATGTAAATATCTAAATATAAATGCCAATTATTCCATAACACAATCATAATGAATAATTTGGTAGGAGTAAATTATTATATAATAATTTCGTATAAATAATCAAATTATCTTCAATCTTATCCATGGATATTGTAACTAATAGAATAATTAAATAAAAATAAATAACTAGTCATATAACGAGGTAATGCATAATTTTATACATTATAAACATACCATCAAGGCCTCGTTCTTGGAAATATTTTAGAAATGGGTATAACCTCAGCCAATACCCATGCTAGTTTTTCTCATGAGACCTATTGATACAATGAGGGGATATATTGGGACCCGACTACCCCTTAATAAGTCTAATGTGTTCCTATATGAAAGGGTTAACCATAATCAATATTAACATTATTATTGAAACTAGCATGTGAAATGTAAAAAAATACCCCTTCTAACAAACATAATCATAATCCATCTAGAGTAATATAGAGAATGGTTTAAAAATAATACATCACAAGTCAATTTGATCATAAAAAATCCTTAAAATATGTTATAATGTATCATAATAGAAAAAAATTAGTTAAACATAAGATTTTACAAAGGATGTTGACGTAGATGAAAATAAATTAAAAATATCTTTCGAAAATTTTTAAGCAGAGTACACTTTTCACTTTGAAATCAGTTATTTAAAAAATATGCACTTTTAAATTAAAAAATTTCCTTTAAAATAACCATCTAAATATGTAAAGTAATCCAAAAAAATATTAGTTATTATATTGGGAAATTCCATTTATATCGTATAAGTTAAAAAATGTTCCTTCCATTTTTTGATATAAATTTACAAAGTATCTCATTATATAAAATTAAAAAAGGATTCCTTTCAAGAAATTTATAAAAAAATCCAAGAATTGATAAAATTTAATTTTAAAAAATCCAAGGACAATAGTGAAAAAATTATTTTCTGTTTTTTTAGAAAATATGGATTTGGAAGTAATTTTTTTGATAAGTCAGTTTTAATTAAAAACATATTTTCAGTGTACTGAGTACTTAAGATGATTAAAATAAAATAAAAAGGAAATTTTAAAGAAATAAATGGATTAGAATAAAATTCATATAGTTTCCTTATTGGTAGATCACAATATTTCATCATTGGAAACTAAATATTAAACATTCCAGATAAACATGAGATTGTAACATAAAACCATTTACCATAGGAAAAGATTTCTTTATACATGTTATAACCTCATTTATAATAAATATATATTTACAATAAATATATTATATATCCATAATAATATATATCATACCATTTATTACTTATAATATTTTATATTCTGTTTGTTAAAATAATCATAGTTTTTTGTTAATAATTACTTTATTTTTTATATATCTTTAATTTTGGTAGTATCAATATTAATAATTTTATCAAGGTTACATCACCAAAATATTTTTAATAATGATATAAATATAATATATAGTCATTATATGTGTATTTGTAGTAATCCATAAATCGTATAGATACAAAATAAATTACACCATTCACAGAGACAATAGGTCATATGTACAAATGAATGTTATTTTCACTTTTCAACAGATCGAAAAATAGAAAGATAAATGATAATATAACTTTTAAAAATAATTATTATATAATATAAATTATATATATATTCATATAATTCATCTTCATTACCATAAAAGTAAAATATAAATTAAAAATAATTCACATCACTTTGTGGAGGTGGTAGTCCACACATAGGCATGAGTGAAATTATCATTTCCCAAAAGATTATTAGGTAAAAAGTTAGATATGATATTATTTTTCCAAAGGTATAATAATTTTTGAATTATGATATATAAACAATAAAAAATCATAACACCCATCCATAAAATATAGCGATGAGAAATGAATTGTATCGCTTCATGAAGATGGTAAGCCATGCATACACACGAGTGATACTTCCACTTCCCATTTAATAGAAAATAAGGTGGTAATGGTGGATTCATTACCATAATAAAATTTATGTATATTTATTATAGTGGATTTATTATTTTAAAATAAATTCAAGAGAGTTATAATACGTATAAGAAGAAATAAATTGAAAGAGGTTAGGTAAGAAAATTACCACTTCTTTGAGAGACCTTCTTTCAATAATTTATTTATGGTTTGTTTTTAGGGGAAAAGAACATCCAAAACATGGAAAATGATATTGAGAAGATGAATTTTAAGGGATTGGTTGATCTAGTTTACTCATATTTATGTAAATAAGGGAAGGAATGGGTGTTCTTTTATAAATGAGTGAAGGGGAATTCTTGAAATTCATTAAAATAATAAATTAATTTAATTTAATTTTGACATCTAAATGGATAATAATTGAAAATATAAAATACAATAGGATTATGAGTCTAAATAATCTTATATAATAATTTTTTTACATGATTTGTGTATGTTTCCACCATTAAATTTTAGTTTTAACCCCAATTAACCTTTTTGATAATTACCATAATATTAAAGTTTTTAAACATTTAGTGTTAATAATGTTACAATAAAATGAAAAAAAAATCCCATAAATGGACCGTAGTTAATGCTTAAAATCACATCACATTAATTGGCCGAAAATAATATTTTTGTATCATTTTTAAATAATTTAATAAATGTTATTTATTATAAAATATCATTAATGTCATTTTTAACAATTTTTATTTAATTTGAAATTATATATGTTATGATAATGGGGAAATTAAAATATAATACATCAATCCCTCTTTAATATGTCATATATGTATATAAAATTCATGGGAAATATTAATTTTTTATATTATTTAAATTTTAATATTTTTAAAATCGTTTATTCTATTTTTTTTGTTTATTAAATAAATACTATAAAAATGTTTCACAAGAATTCAAGGTAATTATATAATTTATAAAAATTATAAATAAGTTTATATCATGAAAATAATTTTATTAATAAAAAAAATTCTATTTATTTTCATTCATATCTTTTTTTTGTTTCTATGTGGACACATAATTGATATTTGAAACTAAGAGAGTGACATTTTGTAACGTTCTTTGCTTTAAATATTATAACTGTCATTTTCATGGGCATGTTTCTTTTAAAAAATTAAATTTATATCCTATAGTGATTTTTGTATAATTTCATTCATCCAATAATAATTAGGATGTAAAATTATGGACTTATCATTTAGTTTTAACATATATTAACCAGTTTTACTATTTACTGAGGTGATAAATTTTACCATCCACAATATTCATTTTGACCAAAAAATAAGAGTGTGGTATATAAAAAAATTGAACCTACTGATTAAAATATAGAATATTTTTTATTACTTCATTACCAATAAGTTTCATAGTTTCATTTAAAATCCAAACAAAAAATTCATTGAAAATGATTTTTTTTTCAAAAAAAATAGATTTTATGTATAAAAATGTTTTAATACTAAATTAAAGAATAAAATTTATTCAAAATACTTTAATAGGATTATTAATAATATAATAGAACTAATTTAATTTTTCAATAATTTTAAATTAAAATGTAACATTGTAAATTCTTGAAAAAATATACATTAAAAAAACTGTATTTTACAATATTCACGGGAAAGTCAATATTTCCATAAAAATATAAAAATTTCACCCTAATATAATTTGATAATCTGATTCCAAAAATGATATTATTTTTATAAAATAAAAAATATATATGTTCTATATATAAATTATACTATTTTATCACAAAAATAAATAAAAACAATTTTTGAATAATAGAACCGATTTAATAAAAATTGTGTAATAAAATACTAAGAATTTTCATATTCAGTAGGTATTTTACATAAATGTCACATATCATTTAATACTAGAAATACCCACCAATTTAATATAAATTTTATAACCATCACATATTAATATTTTAATAGCAGATTGTGGTTAATTTAAACTCGGTGTTGCATGTGACACAAGTTTTAAAAAATTAAATTTATTTTAAAAAACATACTGAAAAATTTAAGGTTGTTACATTCTCCAATCCATTAATAAATTGAGTCCTAAAAATTTAAACTTTTTTTATGTTATAAATGATTGACATATGAAATTTCCTTTTTGGAAATCTTATATCATAAAAAGGGTTAATAAAAATTTCTCTTAAAAATAGGGAAATAGAAATATAAAAGTCATTAAAAAACTTGGTTCTGAATAAGAAAAAATTAGTGGGAAGTGAATATATGAAAATTGAAGAGAAAAATAACTCCCAAGTATTAATAGATAATAATATTGAACATGGTTAGTAGAAAGTTAACCATCACAAAATTGTTAATTTTTGATGGCCCAAAAGGCTATTGATTTATTTATATGAAAAGTAAACAGATAAATTTTTTATTTTAATGCCCATTCATATAAGTTTATGGATTATTTTTTTATCTATATAATGTCCTCAAGAAACAAAATTTACATTTTTTTTACTATTTCATAATCATAATCTCATTCTTTGGGTGTTCTTAGATTAATCTCTACTTTATGTATTTTTCCAAGAAATGGATATTCAAGATGATTTTTTTACTTGAAGCACTAAAATAATATTTTAAGGAATCATAAGATTAAAAAGACATTCCTTAAGACTCTTAACATTTAAAAAATCCAAAATGGTTAGAAAAAGTTATCCAATGTTATAAATCACACATTAACATCAAATAATACTATCAAATGTTCAACTTAATTCATTCCATTTATAGTTAACCTTGAGGATCCTCTAAAATTTGTCTAATAAAATTCAAAAATCCAAAATAAAATATATTTTTGCTTATGGTTACTAAAATTTAAAAAATAATTTATAATTAATCTCAAATAATTTGACTCCTAATTTCAAATGTAAAAACATTGATCACATGAAGATAACATGAATCACCACAAAACCTTAAAGAAAAAATTTATTCTTCCAAGAATTAAATCCCTCATTAAATGTCAAATAAAATTTCATATCCTCAAATATAAATAAAAAATGAATTAAACTCTATATAGAATTTGTTTATTATTAAATAACAAACCATTTTCAAGGTCACTCATACAATCCCATTTCATTCCTCAATGATAAACTTCTCTTTATCCCCACAAAAAATTATTAAATAAACATCATGAATATATTAAGTGTTATATTAACCTTATTCATGTATTCTCCAAAAATATAACTTTACCACTAAATCAATTTTTATGGTTATCAGTACAATTCAATATATTCTTTAAGATTCTTAGAGAAATACTATTATAGTATAATCCTTAGATGTTTCAATATTATTATAACCATAAATTCATTGATAAAATATTTCTAAAACATAATTATTGACTATAAACACACAAGTACTTTAATAACTCCATTTATTTTATAGTAATAACATAAGATTGACCTTGATCCGGTTGGCGCCAAAATATTAGACAAAAAGAACGGAGAAAAGAAAGCCCTACAGCCTACCTCACGAAGCCACGGCGCGGAGTCCCCCCAAGCAATGTGGTCGCCGCGAAGCAAGAGAGGCAGTACGCCCCACGAACACCCCAGACATTCGCAAAACTGCCGCGAATCAGGAGAGGTGGGATGCCCCCGAACTCCCATGACGTTCGCGAACCCACCGCCAAGAAAGAGAGGTGGGACGCCCCGCGAATGCCCCAGACGTTCGCAAAACCTTCGTGAAGTAATGAGGCGGGACGCCCTACGAACGCCCCTGCCGTTCATGAACCTGCCACGAAGCAAGAGAGGCGGTACCCCTCTGTGAGCTCAGTTGATGTTCGTGACCCTCCACGAAGCGACTGAATCCCTTTTCGCACCGCGTAAGTCTGATTCGCGGCGCCTCTTGCCTATAAATACCAAGCTCCCCCTGAGCCTCCCGGATGGACAATCCGGCCTTTCGGCTTCTTAGCTCCCAAATCATGAAGAACCCTTTGCTATGCGAACCACGAGCTATGCGAGGTATTTTTTCTTCACGAGGAGCCTCCGCATTGTCTCGTTTTGATCCCCTCTTCCGAGAGGGATTCCCTTCGTGAAGCCTAAGGGAATTCACGAAGGAAGGGGATCCCCAAGGGGACCTGGGTTTTTTAGGAGCGTTTATGCTTTGAGAAACACCCCTCCTGTACACGTGATCCACATGCCAAGGCAGGGCCACTGTACCTTGCGAAGCACACTGCTTCACGGCACTTTGCTTCGCGAGACACCTATGCTCCACGAGGCAGTGCTCTGCGAACACCCTTCCACTTTGCGAAGCACCTCTCATTTTCACCTTTTCCCCATGCTAAGGCTAAGGCACCCCACTTCGCGAAGCACACCCCTTCGCAAGTTCCCTTCACCACACAGAGCAACTGAGCTCCACAAGGCCTCTGCCTATGGACCCCTCTTCTTGGAAATTCCTTTTCCCGTGCGACCCTCCAGGTTTGCCGGATGTGATTTCAAAGTCCCCTGGATGATACCACATGTGGTGTTGCTTAGCGTAATGCTTCTTCGCATAGGCATGCTAATGGCTATTTCTTCTTCGTATAGGCACGTTAATTTTTGGTATTTTTCTGAAAAACTTCAATTTTTGATGAATAGTGAAACCACTAAGTGGTAGTTAAAAAACTATTTTTTCGTTTAAATGAAACTTTACCACTTTTTTGAATTGAATTTCAAAAATCCGACATACATGGTTGTCATTAGTAAGTAAAATGTGGTTCAATGGGATGAAAATAATTTTTGGTGAATAGTAACTTTTAAGTTTTATTAATCACGATTAAAGGTAATTAGTATAATTTAAGGTAAATATAATATTATAATAATATTAAATTACCTTTACACTTGTCCTACCCTTATTGGATGAGTCATGGCCGACCAAGACAATCCATGGGTCAACTTGGGAACCCCATTGAGCCACTTGGGTAAGAAAATGACATTAATAACTTTTTATTTAAAGTAAAAATAAAATTATCACAAACATGTGTTATTTTACTAAAACAATTATTACGTGGGGTTATATAATTTAACTTTTCGACTATAAATATTCATTGGAAAGATAAAAACATTTCCTACATCATGGTGATTTTTTTATAATTTTTAGACATTAAATAAATAAATTTATTTATGACACCATGATGATGCAACGATTACCTCATTAATGAACGATTTAAATAAAATAAAATAATAAGGTAAAATATAAGACTTTCACTTGTCTAAAGCCTATTGGATGGGTGGATTTAGAACCATTATCACCTTATCCTCAAAATATATCATTGTGAGGCCTTTAAAATCCGAAAATCATTTCATAATAATGTAACATTTCATGACATTCCAAGGGTGCCCCTCCTCTCCTCTTATAAAAGGCCCCCACCTCTACCACCTTATTCACACTTTAAAAAACTTTTGGCTCAGTCAACCCCTGCCCAAATACCCTCTAAACATTTTTCCCTTAATCCTAGAAGCCTTAACTTAAACAAAAAGCTCTTCAAGAAACCATTTTGGTTCAAACCGAGGGGGAGTTACCCGATTTAAAGGTAATGTCTTCTCTAATGTTGTTTTGTTTTATTTTGCTTCTCCAACCCCCTAAACTCTTTTTATTCTTTTCTTTTGTAACAACACCAGTATTCTCAATATACTTGGATGTTTTTATGAGAAGGATTTTATTTACACTTACACACAACTTCGTCTAATGGTTAAAGACCATACTGTTTCTGTAGGTGGCGAATTACTGACTCACGAAACGATGATTGTTCAATCTTCTTTTAACACCTCTCATGGTGGCCATTATGATGACACTATTTTTATATATTATATATATTATGTTTATGTTTTCCTTATGCTTCTGTATTTTTCATTTATGGCATACCTTTATGATTTCCATTATGGGTAAACGCGATAATTTCATTTTAGGAAGTTCGGACTACTGCCCAGTGGTTTGAATCGTTAATGCCATATGTGGGATGTATAAAGGATGGATTAAATGATATTATATATGATATTATACTAGAATTATAATATACCTTTATATTATTATGATTTCATTCCATTAAATACGATATAGAAATGAAAGTAGTGTTCATGCGTACGTACGGCTTACCGTCTCCATGAATGGTGCATTTCATTTCTTACCTATAAATGTTATGTAATATTATAAATGCATGTATATAATAGATATATATGATATATATGATATCTACATCATGAATATAATTCTGGATATAATGAATATTTTACCACATGAACAACTTGTAATTATAAGAAGTTTATTTTTGACTCAAGTACAAAAGATCGACAAAACGACCGTTATTAACTTAAATAATTACATAATGTTCATAAAATGGTAATAAGTGATATAAAAGGAATAATGAACTTGAAAATGGTTCTTAAGCAAGTATAAATTTACTCTAGTTTATTATTCAGGAGATTAAAGAACGATCGAGTCAAGTCAGACACGAGGTAAGGGAACTTCTTTACCCAATTTACGTTCTTCGGGTTAATCTCCTACTTTCAAATTATGTCATGATATTATTAAGTCCTATCTTGTATTTGTACTTTATTTATGTGTACTTATAGTGAATACACATAATAGATCTATTTTATTTTAAAAATGATCTTTGTAAGGGACTTCGTCTCAATCTTCATTTATTGAGGCATATTTTGTTTTAATACAAGAATTTTTTTTATACGGTGTATAAACCCCTTTGAGTTTTACGTTTATTCAAAAGGAATATTTTTTATACGAAGCATTTTACTAAAAGAAAAAAAGGAATTTTTTTTTGTCGTATGTATGCGGCGACAACAACTTCTACACCGCCGTGACCATTATTTGAGTTTCGGTTTCCTCTACAAGCCACTTCTTTTTTTAAATTATAAATCAATACCATGTTTTACTTTTCTTTTATTTTGGTATTGAAAATGGTTTTGATAATTTTTTTATTATATCAATGTGTTGTATTGATATCTTGTGATTGAAATGTGTAAATGTTACGTTTCCTTTATGCATGTTTTATGTGATACGATTATGTTATGGTTTATGATATGTTTAAACCTTTTCATATAAGGAATGCATTGGACTGAATAAGTGACGGGTGGAGCCCGCTATAGCTACTCGATGCATCGGTAGGTCTCATGAGACAAACTAGTGTCTTGGCATGAGGCCTTGACAAAATCTTATTTGTAGTCTTGGCACGAGGCCTTGGCAACGTGGTTATGATAGTCTGGCATTACGCATTCCATCACTATGAAAGTGGTTATAGATATTGCATGTGATTATTCGACTAGTAGAATATCCATGTGAACAAGTAAATGACATTATTTCATTTTATTTTTGCCATATTATGCTAAAGTTAAAGTTTAAAAGGCTTTTGTTTTAGTTATACAATTCCTTAAATGTTTATGTTTATTTATGAAAGTTTCTGTTGTATTGTTATCCTTACTGAGCATCTGAGCTCACCCCTTTCTATGTTGTATTTTCCCAGGATGTGAAGAAATATTTTATGAATGACCTACAGGGATAGTCTGAAGGGGATAGGAGTGTGGACTATGAAGACTATGTTATTGTGATTTTTTACATTATGATTTAATGTGACATTTATGAATGTATCTAGTGTTTTAAATACTACTAAACTAATCGGTCTTTCGAGACTTGATCTTTTGTGATCATGAAAATGTTATGTAATAATGCACCGACTCTAGGAAACTGGGGTCGGGGTTTTACAGTTGGTATCAGAGGCAGTTTAGTACTAACCTTTGAAGATAGATTTAGAAAAACTCTGATTAGAGCACATAGCCCTAAGATAGACTTTGAGTATTATTATAGAATAACTTCCTAGAATTTTGGTATTATAGAGATTTTGGGAGTTTTTCGAGCAGTACATCCCTGTCTGGATACGAGCATGTAGAGGTAGCTCTGGCACAGATGTACCTAGGGGTAAAGACTGAAAACACCGCTTTGTGCTAGACTTGAATGGGAACTGGTGCACGACAACGGGCCTTGCTGCACTCTTGGTTACGACACTCCCGGGGGATATGCTTAGGATAATTCACAATTTCATTACAAACCATTATGAAGGGTTTATGAGTATATACTTCTCAAAGAAAACATTTTTTATGATTATGGATTATATCCATAAATAGTTCAATTTATGTTAAGTGTTTTACAAGTATGGAATTATGTATTTCGATTCATAAACTGATCTAGTTTATGACATTGTTTAGAAATGATACCTAGTGGAAGGAATGGAAACCGTATCAATGCACGTACTCCATGTAGGGATTTCCATCCTGCTCAAGATAATTATAATGGAGTTGGTGATACAACTGGTGCTGATCATCTTATCACCATACTAGGACAACTCACTCAGGTTACGAATAATAACCTTACTCATATAGAGCCCCCTGATTCGCAACGTGGAGGATCAATGTTAGACCGCTTAATGAGGAAACAAACACCAACATTCAATGGGAGTACAAATCCCTTAGTAGCTGAGCAATGGATAAATTCCTTAGAGAAAATATTTCATGCCTTGGGGAGTAGTGAAAGGGAAAAGGTTATCATGGCAGTTTACCACCTCACTGGAGATGTTGATCAATGGTTCTCATTGATTCAAAACACAAAGGAAGATGATGAAGTATCAAATATGGAATGGAGGAAGTTCAAAGATCTTTTCTTAGAAAAATACTATCCTTGTGACCATCGAGTAGATATAGAAAGGAAATTTCTGAGTCTGAGACAAAAGGAGGATGAGAATGTCGCAAAGTATGAGGCGAACTTTACAAGGTTAGCGAGACATGCTGCATATTATATAAATAACCCAAGATGTAAGATTGATCATTTAATTTATGGGTTAAACTCATTTCTCCGTCGAGTTTTAGTATCACAATCCTTCTCATCGTACGAAGATATTGTCTCATGTGCTATCAAGATAGAAAAGGAATTCTCTAAGTCTTATGAAAACAAAGTAAAGTAAGAGAAGAAGAGAACGGTGGAACAAGATAAAGATAAAGGGGAAATGGAAAGAAGGATTTTCCATTATGTGATAATTGTGGGAAAAATCACCCCGATACTTGCCTAAAGGGAATGGGAGTTTGTTACAAATGTGTAGAAAAAGGTCACAAGGCTCGTGATTGTAAGGGAAAGAAAGAGGCTATCAATGTTGAATGATACAATTGTAGAGAAATGGGGCATTATACAAATGAATTCCCTAAGTGCCAAGGAAACTTACCTCAAAAAAGGCCAAGGGAGCAAGGCCAAGATTATGCTGTTACTACAAATGAAGTTGAATAATTATTGTATTTGTGTTTTTGGACTCAAGAACTATATTATGGTTATAAGAATAATGTGATATATATAAGGATTGTACTACAGTACTTGTTGTTTTTATTAAGATTTTAATATGATGAAGGTAATCATATTTTTAGTATGTGACAATAAGAGAAACTTTACTTTGTTTGGGGAATCTGATGTTACAATTGATTTTGGAATTTAGAGGCCTTTTAGAGAAAGTCTGGACAGAGGTATTTTGAATAACTATAAAGGTTGGAATGGATTAAGTTTAACTTTGTATAGTATTGTTTAAGGTTAAAACATTTTTGAAGATTATTTTTGGAATATTATAATACTATAGTTTTAGGAAAAGGACAACCTGCAGGTCGGGGGATAACCCGTCGCGTCAGACAAATTTGTAGGAATCAAACCCACAACCATAGTGCGACAGACCTTTATTACATACCACTAGCCTACATGAAGTCCCTGGTTATTACAAAATAGTTATCCTAATCTAAATGGTATGTGTTAATATTTGGAATCTTGTAAGATTAGGATAAATATAATATTTTTGAGTTATATTATCTTTTTGAGTGAAAGATGGGTTTGTGGTAAAAATTTATTAAAGAATGAAAGTCTACATGAAAAGTATGTATATTTCCTTAAGTTATTAGAAAATCTCTTAAATAAATTCCTCAACTTTATGAAAGGTAGCTTAAAACAAAAATGTTGTCGGTTAACTTTTCCTATTGGGGAATCAATGATCGTTTAACTAATCACAAGTTTGTGAATTTCTTGTAGTTAACTTTCTCCTAATCCAGTTTTCCACAACTCTCTATTAGACCTTGATGGTTTGTTTCTCCTCCATATCCATGTTTTCATATAATCCTTGTATGGGCTATCTCAGGTGACCTTTGTACTTATATTTCTTCCTTTTAAAGTTATATTTTTATTAACCCTATTTCTGATATGGTTTTCCACAAAGGTATTTTCTAATTTGAACCTTTTATTTTAGAAGAAAAATTTCAAATTGCGAGAACACAATTTATTGATGGAGGGGAGAATGTAACACCCCAAGCTTCCATGATACACTTCTCTTTCAATAATGCAATAGCTTGCATTGTACGCAAGTTCAAGATTCTAACACACCGCGACCAATCAAAATAGTCGTTATGAATAGTAATACCCACCTTTTGAAATTATATAAATTTTATATTTCAAAATGGACGTCATTTTTGGATTCAGAATATCGAAATTATCTTATGTTGAATTTTTGGTATTTCTCTGAGAACTTCCAATTTTCGATGAATAGTGAAAAATACTTAAAAATAACTTTTTTAATCAAAATAATTTATAGTGATAAATTATACGATTGAATAGTTTTAAAGTATAATTAGAATATATTTTAACCGTTTTATCCAATGGTGGTCATTAGAATTAATTTCACTTTGAAATTGGACATAAACAATTGTCAATCTTTTGATATATATTGTTTCTTAAAAACACGCTATTTATTGTGACAGTGGGAATTAATTATTAAATTAATTAATTCAACATATATGTTTTGAATTTTGTAAAATAGACATCATTTTTGAACTAGGAATATCAAATATAGCTTAGGTTTAATTTTTGGTATTTTTCTGAAAAACATCAATTTTTGAT
Source organism: Viscum album (assembly GCA_963277665.1). Lineage (NCBI taxonomy): Eukaryota > Viridiplantae > Streptophyta > Magnoliopsida > Santalales > Viscaceae > Viscum > Viscum album. The sequence goes on along the minus strand of OY728147.1, from coordinate 2,106,984,753 downwards.
GAATAGTGAAACCACTAAGTGGTAGTTAAAAAACTAATTTTTCGTTTAAATGAATCTTTACCACTTCTGTGAATTGAATTTCAAAAATCTGACATACATGGTTTTCATTATTAAGTAAAATGTGGTTCAATGGGATGAAAATATTTTTTGTGGAATAGTAACTTTTAAATTTTATTAATCGCGATTAAAGGTAATTAGTGTAATTTAAGGTAAATATAATGTTATAATAATATGAAATTACCTTTACACTTGTCCTACCCTTATTGGATGATTCATGGCCGACCAAGACAATCCATGGGTCAACTTGGGGACCCCATGGAGCCACTTGGGTAAGAAAATGACATTAATAACTTTTTATTTAAAGTAAAAATAAAATTGTCACAAAAATGTGTTATTTTACTAAAACAATTATTACGTGGGGTTATATAAGTTAAATTTTCGACTATAAATATTCATTGTAAAGATAAAAATATTTCCTACATCATGGTTATTTTTTTATAATTTTTAGACATTAAATAAATAAATTAATTTATGACACCCTGATGATGCAGCGATTACCGCATTAATGAACAATTTAATTAAAATGAAAAGATAAGGTAAAATCTAAAAATTATACTTGTCTAAAGCCTATTGGATTGGTGGATTTCGAACCCTTATCACCTTATCCTTGAAATATATCATTGTGGGACCTTTAAAATCCGAAAATCATTTCATAATAATGTAACATTTCATGACTTTCCAAGAGTGCCCCTCCTCTCCTCTTATAAAAGGCCCCCACCTCTACCACCTTATTCACAACTTCAAAGCATTTTGGCTTGAAAGCAGCGTTCATGCGTACGTACGGATTACCGTCTCCATGAATGGTGCATTTCATTTCTTACCTCTAAATGTTTTTTAATATTATAAATGCATGTATATACTGGATATATATGATATATACGATATCTACATCATGAATATATTTTTGGATATAATGGATATTTTACCACATGAACAACTTGTAATTATAAGAACTTTATTTTTGACTCAAGTACCAAAGATCGACAAAACGACCGTTATTACCTTAAATAGTTACATAATTTTCATAACATGGTAATAAGTGATATAAATGGAAAAATTAACTTGAAAAAGGTTCTTAAGCAAGTAAAAATTTAATCTAGTTTATTATTCAGGAGATTAAAGAACGATCGAGTCAAGTCAGACACAAGGTAAGGGAACTTCTTAACCCAATTACCGTTCTTTGGGTTAATCTCCTACTTTAAATTATGTCATGATATTATTTTTTCCTATCTTGTATTTGTACTTTATTTATGTGTACTTATAATGAATACACATAATAGATCTATTTTATTTAAAAAAATGTTGTTTTTAACGGACTTCGTCTCAATCTTCTTTCATTGAGGCATATTTTGTTTTAATACAAGACTTTCTTTTATATGGTGTATAAACCCATTTGACTGTTAAGTTTATTCAAAATGAATATTTTCTATATGAAGCATTTTACTAAACAACAAAAGAGAATGTTTTTTTGTCGTACGTATGCGGCGACAATGACTTCTCCGCCGCCGTGACCATTATTCGAGTTTCAGCTTCCTCTACAAGCCACTTCTGTTTTTAAATGAAAAATCAATACCATGTTTTACTTTTCTTTTATTTTGGTATTGAAAATGGTTTTGATAATGTTTTTATTATATCAATGTGTTGTATTGATATCTTGTGATTGAAATGTGGAAATGTTATTTTCCTTTATGCATGTTTTATGTGATACGATTATGTTATGGTTTATGATATGTTTAATCCTTTTCATATAAGGAATGCATTGGACTTAATAAGTGACGGGTGGAGCCCGCTATAGCTCCTCGATGCATCGGCAAGTCTAATGAGACAAACTAGTGTCTTGGCACAAGGCCTTGACAAAATCTTATTTGTAGTCTTGGCACGATGCCTTGTCTACATGGTTATGATAGTTTGGCATTATGCATTATATCACTATGAAAGTGGTTATTGATATTGCATGTGATTATTTGACTAGTAGAATATCAATGTGAGTAAGTAAATGGCATTATTTCATTTTATTTTTGCCATACTATGCTGAAGTTCAAGTTTAAAAGGCTTTTGTTTTAGTTATACAATGCCTTAAATGTTTGTGTTTATTTATGAAAGTTTCCGCTGTATTGTTATCCTTACTGAGCATCTGAGCTCACCCCTTTCTATGTTTTATTTTCCTAGGATGTGAACAAATATTTTAAGAATGACCTACAAGGATAGTCTGAAGGGGATAGGAGTGTGGACTATGAAGACTATGTTATTGTGATTTTTCACTTTATGATGTAATGTAACATTTATGAATGTATCTAGTGTTTCCAAGGCTACTAAACTAATTGATCTTTCGAGACTTGATCTTTTGTGATAATGCCAATGTTACGTAATAACGCACCGAATCTGGGTAACTAGGGTCGGGGCGTTACACCCCCGGGTTCACCTTCACATCAGTTTGCTGACGAAACCCTTCCCAAACTACGAGGACTTTGATCCATGTTAAGTCATGGTACGTAGGAAGCCACCATAAGGTTCAAGCTTGTCACCCATCGGACCAAGGTCCTTCCTCACGTCGGTTCACCGACACCCACGTCCCTTTTGAACTACAGGGTCTTTGATCCATGTTAAGGCATGGTACCTAGGAAGCCTCCCTGCGCTTCAAGACCACCATCCACTTGGACCAAGGTCCGTATTCGCATCGGTTCTCTGACATGCCCCCGTCCCGCATGACGTTAAATTGCATCCTAATCCAGCGGTGAGCCGTTGTGACCCCGCCATCCAGTTGTTCTGACACCCCTTCATGTCAGTTCAACAGCCCCTTTTCAACCCAAACTACGATGACTTTGATCCATGTCATGGCATGGTACCTAGGAAACCCCACGAGGTTCAAGCCCAACATCCATTGGACCATGGTCATTCTTCACGTCGGTTCACCGGCGCCCCACCCGAACTACGAGGGCTTTGATCCATGTCAAGGCATGGTACGTAGAAAACCTCATGAGGTTCAACCCCAACATCCATTGGACCAAGGTCCTTCTTCACGTCGGTTCACTGGTTCCCCATCCCAAACTACGAGGACTTTGATCCATGTCAAGGCATGGTACGTAGGAAACCTCATGAGGTTCAAGCCCAACACCCATCGGACCAAGGTCCTTCTTCACGTCATTTCACCATCGCCCCATCCCGAACTACGAGGACTTTGATCTATGTAAAGGTATGGTACATAGGAAACCTCATGAGGTTCAAGGCCAACACCCATCAGACCAAGTTCCTTCTTCAAGTCGGTTCACCGGTGCCCCATCCCGAACTACGTGAACTTTGATCTATGTCAAGGAATGATACGTAGGAAGCCTCCCTGAGGATCAAGCCCACCACCCATTGGTCACTCTGACCCCCCTTCACGTCTGTTCTCACCAACCGAACTACGCAGACTTTGATTCCCTGCCACGAGGATACGTATGAGGTCTCTTCGAGGCTCAAGCCCATCTCTACCGTCATCTCTATGACAGTCCCATCTCATTCCTCCCCCACTCCATTCAATTTTTCATCATCCATCATGATTCTTACCGGGGCCGCCACGTCCCAGTGAGATCATGCCACCTCATTCCCCCCTCCACGGCATTCGGGAAACCACCCACGTGTTGTCCCCAATATCTGTGATCCCTCAAAGGGTTCCTCAATCTGATCCACTCCAGCTAGAGTTATGGTCAGCCTGATCCGTCTCCGTTGGACGTTAAACTTGTGGCATACCCCGTGTTAAACACAAGAAGCTGAGGAAAACCTCAGATACATGTCAATGGCATATGATTCCCCACGCTCAATGTGGAATTCCTCGGGCTTCCGCACCCTCGAGAAGCCCTATAATAAGGGACCAAAGACAGACACACCAATTCCCTAGTGTCCAGACACGCCAGTGATGTCTCAACATGATTAATCCCCCAACTGAATGTCGTTTCCCTGACCAGACCCCTTGGAACGTCCTGACAGAAGCAGTGTAATTAATCGGCATCCATGGAAACATGGCACTGGGAAGAGTTTCACGAACAACGTATTAAATCTACGAGGGAGACCAGGACTAGGTGACGAGTTCTGAGGAGGAATCCAAGGAAGGAAGAACTGACATCCCATCATCCCGGTTTCGATCAAGGAGCAGACATCCCTGAATAAGGAGTGAATGTCGCCCACCTTTGGAAAGCGGGAATGCGGGGTAACAAAAAGCCGCACCTATCGCGCCCAAGAAGACGGACACGCGCACCCCATCGAAAGAGTCGGAAACAGATCCCTTTTATTATTCTGATCTATATTCTATTTTCCTAGATAACATCCCACTGAACACTAAAGATTGGGGGGAATTGAGTTCCTAAAATTACTTTTACTGAGAACCACCATCTTCGGGCAAGATATTTCGAAACATTTTCCTTAATAAAAATATACATAAGAAAGTATAATTTAACGAAAGTGATTTGACAAATGATATTTATAGTGGTTTAGGGAATATAAATCTCATAGTCCACTCCACCAAAACTCTACTACCTGAGTTTGGTGATTTCTCTATAACATCCCTTTTTCTGGGACTCCTTATTAAGTACAAGAAGTTTTCACTTAATACAAATGTCCAAGAGATTTCAACCTGGGTCATCCTTTAAAATTCATATCCATGGTATTAAACACACTCTTACACTGAGTATAAAAATGAAACATTAAAACAAAAAATATTAAAGAAACATTTTCAACACATAGTTGCAAGAAGCAACTGACAGTAGATGAATATTATTCCTACGGATATGATATAATTTAAGGTATAGTTTGGGATGATATTCAGTTAAAATGATAAAACTAATAAGAACATCCCAAATGATTTTGGTTTTAATTATGTACAAGTATCCACTGATTTTGGTGTGTATGGGAATTCAGTAAATTCTAACAATCTCCTTGTGTCCCTATTTTATAGTGACTAAATAATTTTTTTATCTCATTTAAAATTAATAACTAGATAATTCTAATTATCGAGAATTCCATGAAGGGATATTTAAGAGATTTGCTATTGAGGGTATTTTTCTAATCATTTTTAAAAAAAATTGTGGAAGCAGTGTCAGAAATATTTTTTCTTTAGATCTTTCCAATCATGGAAAATCCTGCACATATAGATCTGTCCTTAAATAGTTAATATCCTTTTTTATGTGATCTAAAATCATGAAATGAATTATTGAGATATTATAAAAGTAATAATGACATTTTAAAATAGTTATATATTCATAAGATACCAATTGGAAGTACTATTCATCAAAAGATAACATTCACAAGATAATGCAGCTCTTCTTCATAAGATAAATTAACTTCAATGTCTCGTAAGATGATGTTATTATAATGAAAAAAATAGTTTCTTATTATTATTATGGATATGCAAATTCTTTTTGAAATATAATTTCTTTTCCTATTTTCATTCTAGCTAAAACCTTTGTCTAGAGAAACTCAGTCACACTTCATAAGATAAATTCTTATGTAGTAGAATAAAAATTTAGCACTTTCTAATTCTGAGAAAATAAAAGATTTATTTCAATTTTTATAAGATACAAACTTAGGAATATTCCATAAGATAAAATATTTTTGATAAATAATATCTAAAATACATTGGATAAACTTCTTAAAATAACAGTAGGGATTTTTTGAAACATCAAAACATATAACACCATGGTATATTAGAGAAAAATATTCTTTCCAACAATCTACCCCTTTTTGATGATCATAAAACCCATGAGATTGAAAACAAAAATTTCATGTAATAATATTTAAACATTTAGAAATATAGTTTTTTTCTACCATTTTAATGATACTTTTACATCGAGAAATATTTTTTTCTTCTAAACTAAATTGTTTGTACTTCTATTTTCTTGTCCACCATTTTGAAATAAGAAAAAATAATTTTTTTTCGTATTTTCCTTTAATTCTCCCCTTTTTTGAGATATAAAAAAGATGTATAATAAGGAATACAATTCATATTTCACACAAACATAAGTAAGTAGTTAATGTTACTAATGATGAAAATGATTTGACATTGAATAGAGTCCATAATTAATTATTATAATAGTATAAGAAAATCATACAATAAGAATATTTATTATCTATGAAAAATATAGTAGCATAGAAATAATAAAACATTATATAAATAACATTAGAGGAATTAAATCATTAAAAACATTCATATTAAGAAATGTTTAGAGAAAACAAATTTAAATGTTTTTAAGAATTCCATAATGTTGGCATGATTTATATGTTTTTTAATAATTCCCATCCACTAGACAACCCACTTCATTAAATGAAGAAATAGAGTGTATCAACTACTGATCATGAAATATTTTTTTGGAGGTGGCTTCTTGAAATATAAGGGTTGATCATGGGGTAACGAGGATGAAGGTAGATGAGCATCAACTGTCGTGCCAACAAAATAACCCAACATCAGTAGAGATGCACCAAGACTGACTAGATCTTCATGATCAGACATTAATGGTTTTGATTGGATGTTGAGAGTAGCTTGATTTTCCCTCACCAAATAAAATTTATATGTATAATAAAGGGTGTTTTAGAAGATGGTTTAGTTAAAGGTAAAGATAAAATTTATCAAACTCGAGGTTCTCCCATTGATAGATTTTATAAGGGTAATAGATTTCATTTAAACACTAAGGATTGGATGGATAGAGATCAATAATTTTTGGTCCTAACAAAAATATTCCACAAATCTAAAAAATTTCAACTACCCAAGCATAAATTCTTTTCACCGTATTATTTTTACAGTAGCCCAAAATTGTTTTAAATCCATTCCACAAAGGTTGAGAGAAATTTCCGACAAAATTTAGCATTTCTCACCTATTGGTTCAGCTAGATATCAGATTCTTCAAAACATCTAACTGGTTTTCCATCATACCAACACCAAATTCAATTTTTTCCTTTTTTAAATACTTTTCTTCCCAAATATTCTATAAAAGAATCAGCTTTTATATCATCTTAATATTTTGAGAAATATAGATTCATGCTATTAACAACTTCTCCATGTAGATATTCTTCTTTATTTCATATGACATCATAATTATTCACTAAAGTTTCATACATTTTCTGTAGTCATGTGAGGATAATGCTTATAGGTTTCTCAACATGGATTTAATTTTCAAGCACTTACATCATTTTTTGTTTCAATATAAATTTAATTTCTATTGTTAACTTATCAACTAACTAAATAGATTATTTAGAAATAACTGGTAACCATATCCAATCATCTATAACACCTTTCTAAATGTATAGAGAATCTTTTTTGAGATAATTTCACATTATAAGGAATCAAGAGCTATAGTCATCGTATCCCCAACATGAGATAATTCCATCATCTCTAATTGTGCATGAGAACCAATTTCAATTCCTACAATTGATTCTTTTGATAAATTTTCTATCATATATTAAACCACCAAATTTAATTCTTGAACATTATATTTGACATGATTTGTTCATGAAGAGTTCATACCTATTTACTGGACTTATTTACCTAGGATTTTATTGATTATACTTCAGACAAAAACATCAAGTAGCTCTATTGAGCTTTCTCAAAAAGAATTCTTCCAACTTCAATAACTTCTTCATTTCCACCTTCCTCATAAATAAGATAATTACATTCCTAACACACTTATATAATTTCTTCACCAATTGAATTTTTTTCTGTAGCATCTGGTAATTCTTCCACATGATGTGACCCCACTACCAACCCTTATAGCATCCAATTTTTCTAATTCTTTAGAGGGGGAATCTTCCATAAGAGGGGATATTCCAGGTCTTATGGAAATGGTCATGTATTGACCAACGGAAAATACAAAAGTGATATACGTACGAGGAAATCATTTCTTTATGAACTTGTACTAGTAAATAAATAGGGTCAACATATGTATTGTCTTAGCAATAAGGTTTTCACCTAATTGAAAGCCAAATCACACTCTTCTTTGACTTGTAATGATATTTTCTTCATCATCTTTACTTTCTATTATCTAAATTTTCTAAGGTCATCCTTTTACTAACAGTAGTGTTTCTTATAAGCAGGATGGCATCCCTGATTTATTTTAAGTTCCACTCCAGTAATTGTGGTTAAGGGATCCACCTTTCTTAATGAAAAGTTCTAACACAACATACATTTTCTTAAAAAACCTGCACTTAAGTTCTTTAAACCATGATAAAGACTTTCATTTCTCTCATCCAAGAAAAGTATAGTGTTTCAAAGAACAATGTTTAAAATTCTTCCAAAATGATAAAAATTAAAAATACTTGTTCTGAACATGGAACATATATTATAGAATATAATGTTTTATATTCTCAAGTTTTCTATCATTAATAGATAAAGAAAAGTGATACCATGAAAAACAATATTCTCAAACTCACCATTTCTGTGCGCTATTCCAAATTGTGTGAACTTTTTCAACACATTTTTTCAGGATCTAAATATTTCATAGGCTTATTTTAACTTTCTGTTGTTTAAAATAGAGACACCATTATCTCTAGTGGAGTGATTCCATCCATGGTTACTAAGGAGGTGATGAAAAATGGGTAATCTTCATGAGGGATTTTTAGGGATTCAACAAACTAAATTGAGGTTATCAAGAGGTTTTTTGGAATACTATTGAATAAACAAGGTATTCTTCATCACCAAAATGAAAGACTACTGATTTTCACTGAAGATGTACTCCCTTGATGATTCATGTCTTTCTTTAAAAACATACCTGCATTGTAGAGTCATTGAAAATCAATTTCTCGTCCACTAAAAAATCACATTGAGATCATTTTTCTAGTCATTCTACTTAATAAGGCACCTTTATTTATTTTAGTTTTCACTATTTGTATAGGGTTTGTAAGGTTGGAGGTTTAGAGTAAAATGGTTTGGGTAGAGAGAGAAAGAGGGTCCAAAGGTTTGAAAACTGTTTCTCATGTACAGTTGATACACAATATTTTCTTTTTGTAATAGAGGGGGCATATAGTGTTGTGTAGGGAAATTATTACAAAATATATGTGATGTATCCTATTAAATATGAGAAATACTCAAAATGGTGATAAAAACCAATAAAATAAGTTAAATAATGTATTTACATTGAGTACGAGAAATATATTATAAAATATTATTTAGTAAAATTAAACATAACTACGATTTAATAAAATCAAATATTTCATCAAAAAAAGGTTTTTAAAAATTTATGCTAATTGATTTTCCATTCTAAATAATTATAATGATACATCATTATTCTATACATCATCTCTTAGGAAATTATGTCTTAAATCAATGTGCTTCACTTTTGAATAGTTTAATATATTTTTTGAAATGTTGATAACACTCATGTTATTTCATTTTATAGGAATGCAATTAAAACTAATTATTAAATAAATTATGGTGTGTTTTATCCAGAATAGTTATGCACAATAAGTTCTTGGGATAATATATTCAGCTTCAGTAGTTGATAATGATAAAGAGTGTTCTTCATACTTGACCAATAGACTAGGGATTTAGCAAGAAAATGGAAGGTTCTTGATGTGGTTTTTATATATTGTCTACAACTAGGAAAATATGCATTTGAGTATGAAATGAAACTAAAGTCATAGGTTTTCAGAAAAATAATAGAATGATTCATGGTTCCTCTTAAATATCATAAAATTATTTTGGAAGCATTAGAATGTGATTGTTTTGTATTAGACTGAAATGTTTCACAATGACATAATAAAATATAATATGTGGTATATTTTCAGTTAGATACAAAAAACATCCAATGATTACATTATAAAACTTTCTGTTAAATAGTTTCACAACTTAATTTGAGTTAGGATTGATATTGAAGCTCATAGGAGTTGAGTATGTCTTAGTATTTCAAAGTCCATAATTCTTAATCAGATCAAGTAATTATTTTATTTGATATAAAATATTTCCAAAATCATTTTTATAAACTTCAAATCCTAGAAAATAGTTTAGTTCACCCATCATAATCATTTAAAATTCTTGTTGCATAAGTTTTGAAAACTCATTGCACATTTTTTAGTTAATTGAATCCAAAAATAACATCAACTATATATATTCATAATAATAAAAATATCTGAGAATGATGTTTTATTAAATAATATAGGATCTTCCATTCCTATTGTAAAACCATTTGGTGAAAGAAAAGAACTTAACAATTCAGACCATGTCTTTGTAGCTTATTTAAGTCCATATAGAGATTTGGTAGGTTTAAACATAGAATTTTGAAAATGAGGATCTTCCAAACTAGGAGGTTGTTATACATAAGTTTCCCCCATTATAAATCTATTTAGAAAAAAATATTTACTGTCCATATGATACACTTTAAAATTCATATACGATGTATATTCTAGAAGTGTTTTAATAGATTTTAATCTATATATGAGTAAAAAAGTTTCATCATAATATATTCCTTCATGATTATATCATTTGGCAACTAGTTTAGATTTATTTATTATTATTATACCATTATCATCTTGTTTGTTTCAAAAAACCCATTTTGTTCCAATTATAGAATATTTTGTGGTTTTTTCAACTAATTAACAATATTTATTTATTTTTAATTGATTTAACACTTTTTTCATAGACAAGAACCCACATTCATCTGATGAGGATTATTCTATGGATTTAGGTTCTAGTTTGGATATAAAGGAAAATTATTTTACTGGATTTCCTATGATTCTTTTATTTATTACACCTTTATCTAAGTTTCCCATAACTTTTTCTAGAGGATAATATTTATGATTTATAGGTACTATGGGTTGTACACTTTTTGGTTCACTAGAATCTACCCTTACTGGATTTGATTTAAAGTAATAGGTTCGAAATCATCATTATTTCTCTTATTAAAGTGGGGTTCAGGTCTCATATTATTGACTGAATCACATTGATCATTAATTTGAATCATTTTCTGATCAAAATGAACACATTCATCAAACATCACATGAATTGATTCTTCAATAATTATTAACCTTTTATTGAGCACTCTATAATACTTGGAAGTAGTATAATAACATTGGAAGATGACTTCATCATCCTTTAGATTGAACTTTCCAAGATTTTCCCTAGTGTTCAAGATATAAACCTTACATAAAAATATTTTGAAGTATACGACCTTCAGTTTTCTATTATTAAACAACTCATAGGGTGTTTGATTTAAGATATGACTTATTAGAAATTTTTTAATGAAATAACACGCTATGTTAACAGCCTCATCCCATAAATGAGTGGGCATGTTATACTCACATAACATAGTCCTAGAAGTTTCTTATAAATTCATATTCCTCCTTTAGACAACATCATTTTTTAGGTTTCCTAGGGGAAGAGAATGTATTTTTAATTCCTTGTTTAGAGTAATAATAATTAAATTCATGATTCTTAAATTTACCTTCATAATCACTTCTTAAAGATATTATTTGGACATATTTTTCATTTTACATAGGTTTACAGAGATCAATAAAAATAGAACATGAATCAATTTTGAGTCTTAAAAAGTAAACACATGTAAATCATGAAAAATCAACAAATAGAACATAAAAATATGATATAACCTCATGAATTACAGTTCTTGTAGATCTAAATAGATCCATATAGATTATCTCAAGAGGTATAGATATATAATCTTCTTTATTTAGTTTAAAATATGACTCATGTTGCTTTCCCATTTGGAATTCATCACATAGCTTTTTTCTATCCAATTTGGGGTTTAAACGATTAGAAATCAAATTCATTTTAGAAAAATTTCTTAGAGAATGAACATTTTACTATCCAAGCCTTCTAGAAAGAATCCATGATTCATTAATTTCAAAATTTAAACAGTTTCCATTCCATCTACATAAAGAATCGAGATCTGGTGTGTAAAAATTTTCTGTTCTAGGTGATTTAAACTTTAGAAATTTATCTATGAGAACTAAATTGGAATATTTAGAAAAATAAACATAATATCCATCATCAAAAAGTTGTGAAATAATTATCAAATGTGCTTAAAGACTTTACTATAAAGTACTTTTTTGATGATAATTGACATACGATTTCCAACTAATTGAATGCCAACTATTTTTCATTTTCCATTTTCACCAAATGGGACATATCCTCCAACTATTTTAGATAGATATTAAGTAATCTTCACTCTTATACCATTGAAATTCAATATCTATAAACCATTTTTCACTACTATTCACGTGGTCGATTCCCTACAATGACAAATCTAACAAAAAAAATTCTTTGTTACCCAAATAATGTTGGGTCTAGAAAAGTTAGTTATAAGAGACAAAGGTATCCATATTTGTTTATTCTTTCTAGAAAACCTTAATGCTTGCTTTAGAAAATACCTTTAAAGAATATAATTTTTGATTTCACAAACCTGAGGTTTTTTTAAATCACAAATGTTGGAATAGTGTCCTACTTCTCCACAATGAAAAAAAGTAACTTTGGGAAGGTATTTAATTCTAGAAAAAAATAGAAAATATTTTCTATATAATTTGTTCCTTTCATATTGGATTCCAATTCCAAATTATTTTTTCCAAGTTGATTATGACTACATATTTTGTTTAAATAATCCTCCTCTTTAGAAAAGAAAACTGCATCATTTTTTATTTTTTGAACCTCCTTCTGTAAGTTCTTAATTATTTTTAATTATTTACTATTCAGGGTAGTATATTTTTTCAACTAATTTTCTAGTCTAAAATCTAGTTTTCATATTTTCCTCTTCACTAAAAATTCTATTATAAGTGTTTTCAAGGGATTTATTTTTATTTTTCAAGATTTCATAATTTGTTTATAACATAGTGTTGTAGTCAATCAATTTTTCATATGAGAAATTTTTATTTTATGATTAATTATCAGGTATAAAAGAGTAATAAGAAGGTACCTCATTTGAATGTTCCATAAAACATATGTCAGCCTTATTAGTAATATCTTCCACTTATAATTTTGATTGTGTACATTCACTCCATCCATCCAACGTTACCTTTTTTATTCAAAAATATTGATAGAGAGAGAGAGAGAGATATGACCAGTGTCTAGGGGGGCTGAAGTAATGGAGACCAAGGGCATCACTCTGAATCAAATTTACCCCCTTAGGTTTAAAATGAGAGACATGATTATGACAACTGACCATGATACTAGGGGTTTCCATAGAGGCCTTGTGGTCCGCCACCTTATTAACTTCCCTCCATGTGTGAGTGAATCTGGTGCTACTATACAGGAGAGCTTTGAATTTTCCGAATATTGTATGAAATAGACCAGGGGATAATACCTTTACCATGAAAGGCATCGTGAATAACCATAGAATCAGTCTCAACTTGGGAGATGTCAAGCGCCCGTTGTCTACAAATAGTGATCTATGAGAACGCCCTTCGCCTCCGCCTGCATAGAATTCCCATAACCTTAATGCAATGAGAAGGCCAAGGACACATTTCCCCTAGGATCTCAGACCACGCCGCCACCACGCATCTCACCCAACACGAAAGAACCGTTAGTGTTCAATTTGAATCCAACTTCAGGAGGACATCATCGAACCCAGTGCCCAAGTTTCTGGGTGGCTGACCACGGAGCCACGTTTTGATGCACAAACAGCTAGCAAAGGGAGGGTTCTGCTTCTAGTCATCATCAGTGCCACAAAAATTAACCAGGATACATCGTACTCTGGCAGTAATGGATCTCCTCATAGATGCAAGCCCCTCAAACTTGGCATGGTTCCTTGCATGCCATACACACCAACAACCAGCGCTTAAAATGACAGATCTCACTGTCCTTTCATTACTGGAATCATCTGCCCCTTGAAACCAGCTCTCCACAAAGGAATCAAAGCTCGATACATTGGGGGAATATCTTGTAAGTTCACCGAAGACACCCTAGACTTGGCATGCCCAGGCCCCCTCATAGAATATATGGGATATACTCTCTTAGTTCTTATCTATGCAACACTAGCATCAAGAATCCATGTTGATTCTGAGCCTCTTAATATTATCATCTATTGGTAAAGCTCAGTTCTGGACCCTCCATCTTTGGAAATTAAATTTCGTAGGAATACACTTACACCAAGCTAGACCATACCCACCACCCTGCTTTCCCTGCGACAAAATGAACTTGTAAAAATCCTTCGCATTGAACCTACTCGAGGTGGAGGGGGTAAAGACACATCGATCCATATCCGAGTTCAAAATAACAGAGTCAAAAACCATATGTTGGTCCAAATCTAGAATGGTTCTAAAAAATGTGGGTATTTTCTCACCTCCTTATAGGTGATCGAAGGAGTTGGGAACCCTGGATATCCGAGAGTCCTTCTTGACCATTTGTGGTACTAGAACTGGATGTTCCCCTCTCGAATAATCCAATGTGAGCTTTGGAGGATGGACGAAATAAAACTGCAATCAAAGGACCAGAGCGAAGACCCATTAACCGCAGAATATTCCGGGATGACCCGGGTTTTTGCATGACATCATCTTACCCCACAAGGATCGCTACTCAATTACCTCCCATGCCAAATTCACGTTCAAGTACTGAATAGTGTTCACATGGCTTTTAACATTGATCCCTCCATCTAAAATTGGACGAGCCATCTTCCCCCAAAAAATCCAATGTCTATTCCCCTCCAAAGATGCATCCCAGATGAAATGATCCAAAAGTCTATCAATGTCCTTGATAACCCCCTTCGGTACATTGGTGGATGAAAGAGCATGGACCAGAATGGCCGAGAGGATGTTGTTCACATGAGTAATACGACCTCAAAAGGATAAAAAATGGTTCTTCCAATTGTGAATGTGCCCCACAATCTTGCTCACCATAGGTTCAAAATCACTGATACACATTCTTCTTGGAGATACGGGGGTGCCAAGATACTCCATGGGAAACACACCGTGCCTCATACCCAATCTACGACCTATATCTGTCACCCTGCTCGAAGTGCAAGCTGAGGCCACATAAAATCCACTCTTCTCCCTATTAATTTGTTGACCACTCTAGTGGAAATACTCCGCAAGGATCTTAATATCCCCCTGCACAGACCACCTTCTCCCATTAATGAAGATGAGGGTATCGTCCGCAAACATCAGATGAGAGGTGGGTGGTAGCCTCAACCTCTTTCGGTAAGGAAGAACATCCCCATTAAAGATGCCTCTGTTGCCTGCTTAAGTTATCCTTCATAAGAATGAAAATACTTGGGGATAGAGGATCACCTTGATGAAGGCCTTGGACTGTCTTGAAAAAACCATGAGTTCATCCCACAAATGACACAACCATCCCGGCGGCGGAACTAAAGCACGTGAACATAAAATCACAAGACCATCTTGAGAAACCCATTTTGTTCAGGACCGTATTAATAAATCCGTACTCGATACTCTCATATGCCTTATTTATATCAAGCTTTATGGCCATATTAGATCCATGAACCTTGGTATTGATATCTCTCAGCATCTCCTGGGTCACCGCTATAGATCCCTGAATATAGAGGTCTTTCACAAAACCATTTTGTTCCTTGGAGATCCACTGAGGAATATTTCTATACAACCTCCTGTTAATGATTCTCACCAATATTTTATATGTAATTTTACACATACACACCGACCGATAATGAAGAATAGATGAGGGGTCTCTGATTTTTGGTAAAAGGACAAGATTCGTGGCGAACGCAATCCGCGGTAGCCTACCCCCTCTAAAGAAATCCTGGATAACATTGATGAAATCCCCCTTCACCAACTCCCAGGAGCTCCTATAGAACGAACCTAGAAAACAATCAGGACCTGCAACACTCTCATGATTGAGACACACTATAGTCACAAAGATCTCCTCCTCCTCTTAGATCTCCTCCATCAACTCATTATCCCGAGGGGACACAAGGTGTGAAATCCCCTCCTAGAACTCACCCCCACAGGGTAACCCTGTAGCATATTTGGATTGGGTCCTACAATAAGGTCCTTGAAGTAAGAAAACGCCAAGCCCCCAACCACTTCCATATCATTAGTGAAAGATCCATCTTCTAAAGCTAGGTTCAGTTAGAACACACGCCGCCTCTCCCTTATGCAAGCATGGAAAAAAGCAGTATTCTTATCGCCCTCCTTGGGCCATTTAATTCTTTAATAATCCATTGCCCTTCTTTCATGCGTGAGAATCGTAACCATAAAGTAGTTCGTCTTCTCGGAAAGATCAACAAAGATAGCTTCATCCCAGACCTTCTCAATACTAGCCTCAAGCCATTCAATATCCTGTCTAAGCACATACATCTCCTGGTCTAAGGGAAGGATGCTTCTAGCCCATGAATGTTGTGACTGCTTGAGTCGCCTTAACTTGCAGTGCAACGCTCGCCAAGAGTGCCCCTGGATCGGTTCCTCCCAACTTCTCCTCACTGTCTGTTGATAACCCGGGATACCCAACCAGTGGCTTATGTATCTGAAACCCGATTGCAGAGCCTCCCTCTTTATTAGGGAAAGTAGGATCGGATAATGGTTAGAGATGTTGTAGGTCAGATGCTCAACCTTCGCATTTGGAAACCTAGAGATCGCCTGTACATTGGCTAAGAACCGGTCAAGTCGGCTCTAGCAATGACTATTGCCCCTCCAGTTTTTATACAATGTGAAGGGGTCACTAGAATAATCTAAATCCATAAGCCCCTTATCAGCCATAAACAGACCGAATTCCATACTAGCACTCCTTGGAAAATCTCATTTTCCCTTCTTCTCCTCTGCGTCGGCTACAATATTGAAATCACCACCCACCACCCAAGGCTGATCCCCTAGGTTAAAAGCACTCATCTCACTCCATAACTCTTCCCTTTTCTGTGTATCACAACTATCATAAATGAAAAAAACAAACATGGAGTCACCACCGCTAGACACCCTCGTCGTTACATGTTGATAACCTGCTTGGATAAACTCCACTGAAACCTCTCTATGCCAAAAAATCTAGATGAACTTATTGATTGGCTCCACATTCACAGATGCATGCAACTTCAACTTGCGTGTGAACTCATTGATCTTCGTAGAGTTCTGCTTGTGCTCGAGGATCACCACCACCTTGACCTTATGTTTCTTAGCTTCTGATATAATAAAATCTGATTTTACTCTCGCCCTGACTCCCCAAGAGTTGCAAATGAAGATGGGATTTATGGAAACAATATCTGCCTAGCTTTGGCACAAGACAACATGGTCTCTTGCACATGGAAAACAGAGACCTCCCTATCCTGTAGCCTCTTCGACGACAACCTCATGCACACTCTTGAACCTGAACCAACAGGAAGTGATGGGGAAGGTATGAGACTCGAAGCATTCTTAGAAACCTTTACCTTCAACTCCGAAGGAGGTGAACAAGCAACCTCCTCTAACTTCAAGAGAACCTGCACATACTTTGTGGGTGCACCTGTAGCAAGGTCACTATTGACCATCAAACAATCCTCTTCAGGGAGACGAGATTCATGAAAACCTGATATAGCAAGACATCCAGCTCGGTCTAGAAACCTGTGGACCTTAAGAAGACCCACTCTTGGAAGAGTAGCTCCCTGACTAGAGAATTCCTTGGGCAACTTCTCATCACAAGAGTAAGGAACCAGTATCACTCGAGGGAGATCCCGAGGAAAGGAAACTAGCAGACTCTGAGAAAACTTCATAAGAGTATCCATCAAATCGTCTTCCAACATCATCCGGGGCTGTGATCATGACAATTCTGAGGGCACCATAGGATCCATTCGAATGGCACGCGACCCATAGGGAACCAGAGCCGCACCAGGGGAAGCCTCTGGCCTGGTAAGGGAAAGGACGAGCTCTTTTCAAACTAGGAGCATAGGTGGGATGCTGCAAGGGACAGGAGATACAAACACCTCTGTGGCCACAAGCTGAACGGAAACTGAGCTAGGCTCTCCCCCATAGAGAAAGATGGGGCGCTTGGCAGGGGGACTCTGCCCTCATGAGGACGCACTCCAGGACGCCGTTTCCTGCAGTTCTGCCCCGAATGCCCCTGCAGAAGACACTCCGAACATAACTGGGGAAAAATCGGATAAGCTATTTCCAGTGACAAGACGGTAGAATCCTTCACCTTCAGGGAAAATATCTATGGGAATGGCACTGATAGAACCAATTCCACACAGATCCGTGGGGTCAAAATCTCCTCACCTCTATGAGCGTGCGCATCCACGCAAAGAAAACCCTTCAACGAGTCGACGATGGCCCTGAGGAAAGTGCTATTATAAAAATGGAGCGAGAGGCTAGGGATACATACCCAAACTGCAGCACAAGGATCTTCCTTCTTCTTAAGAACCTCCATCGACCATCGAGATAGGTTGAAGCGCCATCGGCCCAAGACGCGGGGAGCGTAGCACCATGCCTGGATGAAGTCCTCCTCCGAAGCTAGTGTTGGGAAAGATGGGAAAGCAATGAACGCGCAAACAAAAGAAAAAGCGAACGCGCAGCGGAAATTGAATCTTTCCCCCAAATAGAAGCGGATGTGCAGCGACAAAATTAAATGTGCAGAAAAATAAATTTGACACCGGAAATTTTTTACGTGGAAAAACCGAAAGGGAAAAACCACGGGACCTAGTCCAGAAAGAGGGATCCACTGAAATCAAGAAGTACACGGTAGAGACTCCCCAAAATGGAAGGGATCTCAAAAGTAATACTCAAGAATAAAAGTATGGATCAAAAGGTGGAGAGCAAGAAAGATGATCGTCAAAGAAAGACGATCACCAAATGGGATTTGCTCTCGGTGTTGTTGCTGCCGGTGATGATGAAATGCCTTGCCTCTGCCTCCTTATATAGGAAAAGAATCAGCGTCAAAATAATGTCACCACGTCAAAAGAGTGTCACCGCGTGAATTAATTCACGCGGTCTTGGCCCGCATTAAAACACCACATTAAAACAGATACCGCATGTGCACCATTTGAGGAGGCGTTGCCCAGTGCGCCAACCAGGAAGGCGCCCAACAATCTCCCCCTCCGACTCAAGTGGGGATCACCGCCAACCCTGCAATCTGTCGACAAGTCTCAAATTTTCCTCTGGGTAAACTCTTGGTCAACATGTCTGACCCGTTTTCATCAGTGTGGATCTTCTCAAGCTCTAACTGTCTCGAATCAAGGACGTTGCGAATCCAATGATATCGAACATCGATATGTTTCGACCTGCCATGAAAAGTAGAATTCTTTCCCAAAAAAATAGCACTCTGACTATCACAAAATAAAACATACTTGTCCTGATTTAAATTGAGCTCTCGAATAAACGTTTTCATCCACAACAATTCTTTGCACGCCTCAGTAGCTGCAATAAACTCTGACTCTGTGGTAGATAAAGCAACACATCTCTGCAATCTAGACTGCCAAGATACAGCTCCCCCCCTACAAAAGTGATCAAATAGCCTGAAGTAGACTTCCTCGAATCGATATCTCCTGCCATATCTGAATCTGTAAAGCCACAAAGCATAGGTTCCTCTTTGCCAAAACACAATCTCAGATCAGAAGTACCACGAAGATAACGAAAAATGTACTTCAATGCTCTCCAATGCTCTCTACCTGGATTTGATAGAAAACGACTGACCACACCAACTGCATGAGCTATATCAGGTCTAGTACATACCATTGCATACATCAAACATCCAACAACAGATGAATAAGGTATGTGTTGCATCTCCTCTCTCTCTTCATCAGTAGAAGGTGACTGACTGGAACTGAGCTTAAAATGTAAAGAAAGAGGAGTACTAACCACTTTCGCTCTATCCATAGAAAATCTCTGAAGAACCTTGTCAATGTATCTCTCCTAAGATAACCACAACTTCTTGGCCTTCCTGTCACGGGAGATCGTCATGCCAAGAATCTGCTGTGCTGGCCCCAAGTCTTTCATCGCAAAAGACTGACAAAGATCCTTCTTCAATCTGTCAATTCTAGAAGTATCATGGCCAACAATGAGCATATCATCAACATAAAGCAACAGTATAATAAAATCATCATCAGTAAATCTCTGAACAAAAACACATTGATCAGATGATGTCTTCCTGAAACCCTGATGAGAAATGACAGATTCAAACTTCTTATACCACTGCCTCGGAGCTTGTTTCAAACCATACAAGCTCTTCTCCAACTTGCAGACATGATTTTCTTTACCTGTTTCAACAAAACCCTCCGGTTGCTCCATATAAATCTCCTCCTCTAAATCTCCATGGAGGAAAGCTGTCTTCACATCCATCTACTGAATCTGCAGATCTAAACTGGCAGCCAAACCAAGAACAACCCGAATGGAAGAAATTTTGACAACAGGTGAGAAAATCTCATCAAAATCAATACCTTTCTTCTGACGGAAGCCTTTGACAACTAACCTTGCCTTGTATCGTGGAACAGAACTGGATTCTTCATTCTTAATCCGATAAATCCACCGATTTTGCAAAGCTCTCTTCCCTGTCGGTAACTTCACCAGCTCAAAAGTGTGGTTGTCGTGCAATGATTTCATCTCGTCATCCATTGCCGCAACCCATCTGTCCTTCTGTTCACTCTCCATTGCCTCATAAAACGATTCGGGTTCTCCCCCTTCAGCGAGGAGCACATACTCATCAGGTGAATATCGAGTAGAAACGGTGCGATGCCGAGATGACCTCCGGAGTGGAACTGCGGGTTCATTAATAACCCCTGGAACCGGATCATCAGAAACAAAAGGTGCATCAGAAACTTCAACTCCAAACTGTTCACCTTGATAATCATTCTGTACATCAGCATGATCATCAGAATCAACAACATGAGGTAAATGTGAATTAGAACCTGGCTCAAGACTGACAAAACCATCAGAAGTTGGAGAAGCATCCTTTTCTCCCTTATCAATGTCTGCAACAGTCTGATCCTCCTTAAACACTGCATCGTGGCTTCTGAAAAGTTTCTTCAAAACAGGATCATAGAACCTGTACCCAAACTCATCGTGTCCATAGCCAATAAAAAATACACTGGCGTGTCTTACCATCCAGCTTGGATCTCTCATCTCTAGGCACATGAACAAAAGCCTTGCAACCAAAAACACGCAAGTGATCGTACCTGATCTCTTTTTCATACCAAAATTTGTCGGGAGTGTCTGTCTGCAAAGCCACCGTAGGTGATAAATTGATTATATAAGCAGTAGTAAGTAAAGCCGCACCCCAAAAATGTCCAGGCAACTTTGCTTCTGAAAGCAAACAACGAACTCTTTCCAGCAAAGTTCTGTTCATCCGCTCAGCTACACCATTCAGCTGAGGTGTCTTGGGCGGCGTCTTCTGATGCCGAATACCTTCCTGCCTGCAATACTGATCAAACGGACCACAATACTCTCCTCCATTGTCAGTGCGAATACATTTTAATTTCTTTCCTGATTCTCTCTCAGTAGAAACATGAAATTGCTTAAAAACACTGAGCACCTGACTTTTGGCTTTCAAAACATAAACCCAGAGATTTCGTGAGTAGTCATCAATAAATGTAACAAAATAAAGACCACCACTAAAGGTCTTCGATTTCAAAAGACCACAAACGTCAGAATGTACCAATTCAAGTACCTGTGACTTCCTGTGTGGAGGATGACTGCTGAAACTCACTCTGCTCTGTTTTCCATCCATGCAATGATAACATGTGTCCAACTTGACACTCTTCAAATCTGGAAGAAGATTTCTCTTGGCCAAACAACCGAGACCTTTATCACTGATGTGACTGAGCCTCTTATGCCACAACTTGGACGAAACACTGCACTCAACAACACAAGCAGTATCACAAGAAATATAAGCTCTAGTCCAGTACAAACCTGATTGCTTATTCCCTCTAGCCACAATCAAAGAGCCCTTGGAAAGATTCCATTGGAAATCACCGAAAGTGCTGATAAACCCTTCATCATCAATAACGCTGGTAGAGATAAGATTCAAACGAACCTCGGGTGCATGTCGGACATTCTTCAAAATCAGCTTACTTCCTGTACTGGTCTTTAAACAAATAGTCCCGATGCCTACAATGTCAGCATGTCCATCATTTCCCATCTTCAAAATCCCAAAATTACCTGGGTTGTAAGATGTAAAGAACTCCTTCTTCGATGTCACGTGAAAACAGGCACCACTGTCAACAACCCAGCAAGAATCATCAGAAGCAATGTTAATGGAATCATAAACAATAACAAGATCACCCCCTGTAGCAGCGGCAACATGATCCTCTCCATCGCCATTTTTCTTCTGTTGATTTTCCTTCAATCTGTTCTCTCTTTTCAGCTGATAACAAAACTTCTTAACATGCCCCTTCTTACCACAATGATGACACTCAAAATCTCTCTGCTTCAGTCTGGATTTGCTTCTGCCTCTGCTCTTATCTCGACTGCTCTGCCCCCGGTCCTGGCTTCTCCCCCTGTTCTCTGTGACCAAAAGCTCGGAAGAAGATTTCTCCTGAGTATGTCTCCTGACCTCTTCATTTAAAATAGTAGACTTGACAAAACTAAATGTCACAACACCATTAGGAGCAGAACCGGTTAGAGTAACACGTAAATTTTCCCATGAATCGGGTAAAGTGTTAAGATGCAAAAGAGCTAAAACCTCATCTTCAAAATTGATACCCATGCCAGACAACTGATCAAAACATCCTTGATATTCACTTAAATAATCATAAATAGACGTACCTTCTCTGTACCTCAAGTTCATCATTTTCTTGAGAAGAAACAGTTTATTGTTTCCCGTCTTCGAAGCGTAGGTCGTCTCAAGCTTCTCCCACAAAGTTCTGGCGTGAGAGATGTTGACAATGTGGTTCATCACGTTGTCTTCGACCCATTGACGAATGAAACTGCAAACCATCTCATGCTCGAACGCCCATTCTTCGTCTGACATTCTCTCTGGCTTCTGGGTACTAAACACTGGAAGATGCATTCGCTTGACAAAAAGCAGATCTTTCATTTTAAGTCGCCACATATGGTAGTTGGTACCATTTAACAAAATCATCCGACTGTAGTTGGCCTCCATAATAAATATGGAAAGAAAAGAACCAAACCCTCTGATACCAGATGTTGGGAAAGATGGGAAAGCAACGAACGTGCAAACAAAAGAAAAAGCAAACGCGCAGTGGAAATTGAATCTTTCCCCCAAATAGAAGCGGATGTGCAGCGACAAAATTAAATGTGCAGAAAAATAAATTTGACACCGGAAATTTTTTACGTGGAAAACCCAAAAGGGAAAAACCACGGGACCTAGTCCAGAAAGAGGGATCCACTAAAATCAAGAAGTACACGGTAGAGACTCCCCAAAATGGAAGGGATCTCAAAAGTAATACTCAAGAATAAATGTATGGATCAAAAGGTGGAGAGCAAGAAAGATGATCGTCAAAGAAAGACGATCACCAAATGGGATTTGCTTTCGGTGTTGTTGCTGCCGGTGATGATGAAATGCCTGGCCTCTGCCTCCTTATATAGGAAAAGAATCAGCGTCAAAATAATGTCACCGCGTCAAAAGAGTGTCACCGCATGAATTAATTCACGCGGTCTTGGCCCGCATTAAAACACCACATTAAAACAGATACCGCATGTGCACCATTTGAGGAGGCGTTGCCCAGTGCGCCAACCAGGAAGGCGCCCAACAGCTAGCACCAAGACAAACGAGATTCTTTGAATCACCGAAATGCGGACCTCTTCCTTCAATCCCCACGAACCCACAAATCATTGGAACACTGGAAGCGAAGGTTTCTCAGCTCTGAAACATGCCTCCAACAACCATTTGAGGCCAATAATCACCTTGTTGACTACTGAGGATGGAGCCGACAGTGAAACAAGCGAACCTTCCCGGACCACCGAGTGAGAGAACAGATCGATGCGCAGAAAGCACCGATCCAAAACCCCTGAACTCGAACCGCAAAGCGCATCTTTGAAATTCCTCGGGTGCGTGCAACACGTTCTTTTGGAGACCCATTCCTTGCTGGAATTGGATTCACAAATCTGACATTCACTAGAATCTTCGGAACCACTCCAATTGGGCTTCATAGATTTATTATATTTCTTCTTATAATATGTTGTCTTGAAGTATCAATTTTCTATATTTTTATCATCCTTAATCTGTGGACAATCAGGCTTGATGTTCCCTATATTTTTTTCACTCATAGCTCCTTAAATATTTCATATTTTTAACAATTTTCTTGTAATATTTGAAAGTTATTCTAAAACCTCTTTTCTTATTGTATAATTTCTATAATATTCATGAAATCTGATAAAAATCATCATGTAATCCAGAATTTATTGAGGAATATTCTCTTCAAATGATTTAGTGATTTTTATTCTCTTACTCTTCCTATCATCTTTAGATGTATAAACCTTCATTGTATCATTTTTCCTCTCAACCATCTTATATTCACCAATACCAGCTTCCATTTTAGCTTCATACACCCTGAATTTTTTATGAGATCTTTTATCTTGAAATTCATGACTTTTTTTAGATTGTATGAGAGTAGATGATATTCCAATACACATATGTGGTAATACTCTCAGATCATTCAATGGTTGTTTAGGATCTATGATAGGAATTTCTAGAGTATCAATGTTGTCCATAATCTTAGTGAGTCTTCCATTTAGTTGAGTAATGCTCTATCCTTTATCCATTTTTAATATGTTGAACATAATCTTGGTTGTATAATATCTAAGAGAATTTACATTACTAGTACCTTCAAATGAAACTGCTTTAGTGGTCCACATTTCATGTGTTGCTGAACATTGAGAGATCCAATTAAACTCATCCGGTCCTAACCCACAAATGATAGCATTCATAACTTTGGAATTTAGATGATAATTTTATTCAGATGTAGTATCCCAAATATTAGGTTCCATCTTAGGAATTTCATAGGGATTAAATACTTCGAGATAGACTTTCAGGCCATGATTTTTTTGATAAATGATCATGTGAGATCTCCATTAACCATAGTTTTCACCATTGAATTGTGGAGCTCCAACCATGGAGATTCCTTATTGGTTTTTAGCCATGCTAGCAATTTGTATAAGATGTTTGGACATAAAACATTAATATTTTTGAAATCAAGAGTCACAAGCTCTGATACCAATTAGAGTGTGAGATTATGGCCAAATAGAGACTCAATAAGTGGGTTAATTTAGTTTTGAAAATTTCATTTTATAGAGAACCTCCCTCTTCAGGTACAATAGCTCAAAAAATTTTACTTAATAAAAATAGGCAGGAGAATGTAGAATTTAATGAAATAGATCAGACAAAAGTGATTTATAGTGTTTTGGAGAATATAAATCTCCTATTCCACTCCACCAATAATTTACTCCATGAGTTTGGGGATTTTCATTATAACGACTCTTTTTTGGAGGCTCCTCGATGAGTAGAAGTATTTGTCACTTAATAAAAAGGTCTAAGATATTTAAACCAGGCTCTCCCATTACAAGACCTATCCATGGTCTTAAAAACACTCTTACACTATGTGTAAACAATACAGAGTTAAGAGAAACTTTGAGACAAATGTTTTCAGCACATTATTTCAAGAAGAAACTAACAGTAGATGAATATTCATCTTGAGAATATGATAGAATTAAAGGTATATATCATGATGATATTTAATGAAACTGATAGAACTGTTAAGCACAAAATTATCATTTTTGTTTTAACTATGTACATAAATCCATTTTTTGTTATGTATGTGCATTTTTTAAATTGCAACCAACTATCTCATTCTGTCTCTCTTTTGTAGAAACTAACATAATTTGTTATATCTTGTTTGAACTTAGCATGAGATAATTCTAACAGTTATAAAATCCAAGAAAATCATCTTTAAGAGACATTCTATTAAGGGTATTCATCTAATATTAAAAAAAAGTAGTAGTGATGTCATAAATCTTCTCAATATTAAAATATTTCTATTCATGGAATGTATTTCACAAACCAATATTTCCTTAAATGGATAATCTAATTTTTAATGTGATCTAAAATCATGAAATGACTTATAGAGAGATTTAAAAATTAATCATGATATTCTAGAATAGATAGATCCTTATAAGATACCAACTAAAAGTTCTGTTCATAAAAAAATAACATCCATAAGATAAAGTAGCTCCTCTTAATAATATATACTGCTTTCATTGCTGCATAAGATGATGTTACTATGACACAATACTTATCTTCTTCAACTTCTTCTGGCTATGAATATTATTTTTGAAAGATAATGTCCTTTCATATTTTTATTCAATCTAAAACATCTATCTTGAGAAACATAGTCATACTTTGTAAGATAAATTCTTACATAGTATAATAAACATTTATCACTTTATGATTATGAAGAAACTAAAAATGTTCTTCAATTTTTGTATAATGAAAAATTTAGACACATAGCGTAAGATAAATTATTTTTGAATAATAAAATCTGAAAAACTTAGTATAATCTTATTAG
Organism: Viscum album; assembly: GCA_963277665.1. NCBI lineage: Eukaryota > Viridiplantae > Streptophyta > Magnoliopsida > Santalales > Viscaceae > Viscum > Viscum album. The sequence goes on along the minus strand of OY728147.1, from coordinate 2,106,958,342 downwards.
AATAAAATTAAGGATTTTTTAAATCATCAAAACACATAACACTGAGGTATATTCGAATAAAATATTCATGCCAACATAATTCCTCAATGTTTGGGGAATACATTTTTGTATTGTCCCATATCCTTACAGTTGAAGCATTGCACATTTGAATATCCATTATTTCCAATGAAATGATGAGATTAGTACCCTTTCTCTCCACACTTGTAGTGAACTTCCATTCCTTTTATGAAAGTACTAGGGTGTTTCCTTCCATAATGATCACTTGTGGGTATATCTTTCTTTAACTTCTTCCATTTATCCATTTTTTTATATTTCATCCTTTTATTCTCTTGCATTACTTAAAGGCCATAATTCATGGATAATTATTTCCCAGTATTGATACCACATGAGACTATATCTTCATGTTATGATAATTTTTGGAATACTAGTTCCCTTTGAATGATTGGTTTAAAACCATATAATAAATTCCCAATATTAATCATTAGATTATGTATATAGTTTGAAGCAAGTATGGATAACATTTTAATGTTATCTTTATATTTAGAAATATTTTCATATACATTTTTTCCCAAAATCATGAATTTTCTATCCATTTCATCTTTTTGTTAATGAATTAAATATTTTCCTAAAAAAATTCCTTAAAATCCATCCATTTCATGTTTTCTATTTCATCATCATTCTTAGTGTTTCAAATAAATGACCACCATTGATCTGAATCTCCTATGTAATGATAAAATTCCATAATAGACTTCCCCATTTCATTACTTCCCAAAGTGGGAAATATATTCTCTAAGGAACTTATCCATTCCTCAAATATAAATGGATTTTTAGTCCCATTAAATGATGGAGGTTTCTAACACATGAAATGGTCTTACATTGTTACACCATGTTGAAAATCAGCATGAATATCTCTATGGGTAATGTTATTTCTTCTAACACAAGTTAGATACCACAATATAGTTATAATTTATTCATCTCCAGCTGTATATCCAACTCCAGCTTCATTATCATTTCCATAAGGGTAATCCCTACATGGATTACGTGCATTGATATGACATCCATTCCTTCTACTATATTCCATTTTAGAAAATGACATATATTAGATTATATCATAACATTATGAATCATATTGTATAATTTATACACTAGAAAAACACTTATTTTAAACTAAGAAAAATTATTTGTAGCCAATCTCAACATTATAAGATTAGTTTATTTGAGATTATTCTCAAATATCATCATATTGTTAATTTCCAAAATCTATATTTTTTCAAATATAGTTCCCAAGGTTTTTAGTAAGATTACTCTAATATCAACTGTAAATACCCCAACCCTAGTATCCCTGATTCAGTGTTTACTTTATTACAATAGCACTAGACACAAATAATCACATCCCAGATGAAAGAATAAACTAGTAGTAATATAAAACTAGATAAAAATTTTAATATTACATTAAATTTGAAAAAATAAACTCAACATAATATTTTCTTTTTGTGCACCATTATTCTCTTTAGCATATCTTACTATATAAATCCTAAAAAAATTATTGTAACCCTAGGGGAAAGAAACATAAGAAAGGGGTGAGATTCAATGATCAGTAGAGGTATGAATTCAATGAAAGCTAACTTGAATAAATAATTAATAATCAATATATTATTGTAAATATTATAAAACACATTTTGATTATTTTATAGCATAAACATGGAGAATAATATTGTAGAAATAAATGATGATAAAATAACTCCATATAAATAATTATATGACCTTGAAACTTGTCCAAGTATATTATAACTAGTATAATTATAACATAGATATAAATAGATAACCATATAATCAAGGAATTCATAATTCCAGAAATTATAAACATACTGTCAATGTCCTGTGCTAAGACACATTACATAAATGGGTAAGGCTATAGCCAATACCCAAGCTAGTTTGTATCATTAGACTTACCGATGCATTGAAGGGCTATAGCGCGCCTTACCCATCACTTACTAAGTCCAATGAATTTATCATACGAAATGGTATAAACATGATAAACACAAACATTTGTATTTAAAATAGTATATGAAATGGAAATATTTACCACAATTAATAAACATAATAAAAAACCATCCAGAGTAATTTAGAGAATGTTATCTAAATAGCACAAACCAAGTAAAACTGATCATAAACCCTCCAATAAAATATAGTATATAGTATCATAATAGAATAAACTCATTAAAGAAAAATATTAAACAATGTACTTTAACATAGATTCAAATTATTTAAAAATATCATTGTAATATTATTGAGGAGAATATCTTTTTCACTCTGAAAATAGTTATTTAAAAAACATCCCGCTTATAAAAGATTTTTTTTCTTTAAAATCAATATTGTAAAAATTTAAAATAAGATTCAAAGAAATTATTATTCAGGATATCAAGAAAATATATTCATGATGTATAAGATAAAAAATCATTCCTTTTAAATGTTTGTTAAAAAATTTACAATGAACCTCATTTTGGAAAACATCAAAAATATTCCTTTAAACCCATTTTTTAATAAGTAATATAAGGGGAATAATTAATTTAAAATATCCTATTATAATATTAATAACATTATTTTAAACATTTTAAGAAAATATGGATCTGGAAGAAAAATTTCTTTTCAACAAAGAGACAAATAAATTTAATTTTCATTTAAAACATATTTTTTTATGTTGAGTATTTAGGTTGAGTAAAATGAAAGTAAAAAATTTATTTTAAATAAGAATATGAGGATAATAAGAATTATATGTTTTATATAGGGTTAGATACCAAAATATCCTCATTGGAAACTTAATCATAATCAATTCTGATAATTAATGAGACTGTAACTTGAAACCCCTTACATCAAGTCCAATTTCCTTTATACATGTTTGAACCTCCTATATGATAAATATATTTTTATTATAAATCTATTATATAACCATAAACATATACATATATCATAACATTTATGACATATAACTTTTCTTCACTCATTTATTAAAAAATCACTATTTTGTATAACAATAGTTTTTCTTTTCATGTATGTTTTGATTTTTTAGTTTCAGTATATATACTTTTATCAAGGTTAAATAATATAAAGAATATTAATAATGATATAAATATTATGTATATTAATTATATAATTATTTATAGAAATCCATAAAATTTTTAGATAGAAAATGAATTACACCATTCATGGAGACGGTAGGCTGTACTTATAAATAAGCAATGTTTTCAATTTTTTGATGGATGAAAAAAGAAATATAAATAATAAATCACCATTAAAAATAATTATTAAATAAAAATATTTATATATATAAATAAAATATATCCCTATTTATAATAAACCCAAATTTTATGGTATTTCTATTTTTAAATTTAATCTCTTCAATAGCTTACATTGCACACAACACCAAGTTTAAACGAACAACAATATACAATTAAATATCATTATTTTAACACGACTATTGTAACCTTTCCATTACATCAGTGAGAATAAATAATATTAAAAAAAATTATGAAATTTATATATATAATATTTAATAAAATATTTTTACATTCATCCAGATGATTTTATAGGCAGAAGATAAGAATTAATCCAATTTTACGCATTAAAAGACTATTTTTCTAATGACAGTTTTACCGCCTTTTAATCAAGAACCTCTTTTAAATAAATGTTTTGAAAATTTTATATATTTTATTTTAAAAATAAACTTATTCTATTAAATCAGGATATAAAAAATTACTTTGGATGAATTTTTGGTATTTTTGTGATAAGTTTCAAGTTTTGATGAATAGTGAAAAATACTAATTTTTAATTGAAAAGAACTTATTTCTTCAAACTAATTTATAGTGTAAAATTATATTTTTATTAGTTTTAAACAATAATTATATTATTTTTTATTATTTAATCTAATTTAGGTTCTTTTTATCAATTATTAATTGAATTTAGATATGAAAAAGTTTCGCTCTTGCATTTTTTAACTTTAATAATCCATTTTCTCACACCGTCAACCAGATTAATTTTAAATTAATTAATGAAACTTCTATGTTTTAAATTTTTAAAATTTGATTCAATAATTTGAATTAGTGGGTTCAAATTATTTAAATAGTTTTCTTTTATTTTTGGGCATATGAATACTAAAATTTAGTGGTATATTTTATTTCCACAGTTGAGGGTAAATCGGGTGATTAAAGTTAAAAATTACATTATAAATTTTAAAAAATTACACCAACACCTACCCCAATTTATTGGATAATTTGGTTTCTACCAAGATCAAACTTATTCAAAAATTATATTATTTTTATTTTACTTGGGTATGAATATGACATTTATAATATTTTATTTATAGATAATTAAAAAATATCATACTCTTGATTTTTAATAAGTATTACATTTTTAATACATTTTATACAGAAATATAAATTAGAATATATATATATATTAATTTTAAATATAATTAATATATCTTCATAATTATTTTTTTTAATTTTTTTAAAATTAATAATTTAATTAAAGGCTTTCATAATAATTATGACGTAATTTTTTAATCAATGAAATATCAAATAAATGATATTAAAAATATAAAAATAAATATATTTTGACATAATGAATGTCATAAAAGAATTATATATATTTATACATTTTACATGTTAGTGAAACATTATAAGTGTTTTTTCAATGTTATTATGTTTTTATGATATTTTTAAAAAGTAAAATAATAAATAGTATTAAAACAGATATAATTGATACTTTAAAATAAATAATATTTTTTAAAATTATATAAAATTCATAAAAACATATAAAAAGGATAAATATTTTTAATATAGTTAAATATTTCATCAATGATCCATTTAGGTTTTTTTTGGCATTTTATAATAGCAATATCATCCCTAAAGAGTAGAAGTCCAAGTTGTCATGGTAAGTGTTAAAGGGTTTAACAAAGGGTTAATGCAAAAATATAAGATTAATATTGTGACCCAAACAAGTCTAAAAATAATTGGTTGAGATTTTTTATACCCATAATCATATTATATTTAAAATAAATCAGTTTAAGCTATTTGAAATCAAAAATAAATTTACATTAATTTAATATTTTGAGAGTTCCCTAAAGTTCCCCTCCACTCTCTTATAAATGGGCACCTCCTCCATGACTTCCTATCACCACATTGAGCCTTCTAGATCAACCAAACCCCACCCATTTATCCACATAAAATTCTTAGATAAGTTCTAGAGGTCCTGGTATTCTAAAAATACCACCCATAGTATCCCTAGGAGGATATCCAAAGGAACTCCATCGATGAAGAGGTAATTTTTTTACCAACTCATTCAAGTTCTTTTATTCTTATATTTCCTCTTCATATGTTATTACCATACTAAAGTAATAACTCTAGTATCATATACATTATTATAGGGTTTTATTAGTATGGTAAAACCATATTACTCCTTTTATCCAACCTACGGAAAACAATATCACCACGAATACGTACATACAACCTACGGTCTCTAGGCCATGGTGTAATATGTTGTTTTTATCAACACTGTATTTGGATGGGTATAATGATGGAAATAATAGATATAAATAATAAATATGAAATTTTATTTATTCTTTATAATTATTATTCCATATAATTCCTTACCCTTTTATCATTAAGGGAATGATATCGTCACTCGTGAATACGTACTGCTTACCATCTCCACGATGTGATGAGATTAATCTTCCACATTAATAATTCAAGAATTGTTATTTAATTTTATATAATAGATAAATAGGAAATATATTAAATAAAAATAATAATTGAATAATATATATATATATATATTCATATATTTCATTTACCTCCTTCCATTTAGTATGATAAGAAAACAAAAACAGTGTTCATGCATACGTACGACTTACCGTCTCCATGAATTGTGTATTCCAATTAATATATATATATACATCTTTTATACTTATTTATATAGTAAATATTTATGATATATAAATCATATTTTTTATTCTTTAAGTAATTAAATCATGGTCTATGTATTTGGATCAATAATAACAAGTCAAAACACGTATGATAAAACAAAGTAGGTATTACCCGAAACATTTCTTTAATAGGGAAATGTTAGTAAAAGGTTAATATCAAGTTGTAAATGAATCATATATGTTATCATAAATATTATTATTATTCTTATATAAGTTAATAATATGTTTGAAACCACTATTCATGAGTTTCAAACACATATAGAGGGAATCACACATTAAGTAAGGGTTAATTTTACAATCTCATGATTATTCAAGATTTTTTATATATAAGTATTTAATAGGGAATATCTATCATCCTTGTACATTTTTCTCAAAAATATTTTCCAAAATATTTTTACTATTATCATACTAATTTTTTATGTATTTTAATCATGTTATAAATTATATTAAATGGTTTGAAAGGAAACTTTTTTTTTCAAATGAGGTAATTTATAATTTTTTTGAAAAAATAGAGAATGAATTTTTATTTTTAACTTATATGGAATGAGAGGATTTTACCCCCATCATGAAACCTTTATGTTTTGAGTCTTCCTTTATACATTTAAAATTTTATTTTTAAATAAAATTCATTTTTTATAAATGTGAGGCTTTAAAATAAATAATTTCAAAGAACAGGGGTATTTTTATTAAGATATTTCTAATGATTTTGTAATATAATTTTCATCTATGTCAAAATACATGGTTAAATCTTATGTTTGATTTTGAAAAATCTATTATGGTACAATATACCTTATTTTATTTTATTTTTTATGATATGATTGATAGTGTATGTTTTATTTTGGTTCAATTCACAATTTATAGTTAAAGTATTCATATTTCGTATGCTAGTTTTTGAATATGAATGTTTATGTTGTTTACTTCTACATACGTGGAATGAATTGGATTTATTAATTGATGGGAGAGGCCTACTATATCACCTTGATGCATCGTTATATCTCACGAGACTAAGTAGTTTTGGTTTTTACTCACTTATATATAGTGTCTTGGATGAATCCTTGATGGTATGTTTATGATGTCTGACATTATGAATTACCTCAATATGAGATTTGTTATTGATCTTACATGTGATCATTAGAATAGTAGAATATCAATGGTTTTGCTTTCTAGATCATGTTATTATTTTATATAGTATTTTTTATTCTTTCTATATTATGCTCAAAATTATTTTTAAAAGGCATGTTTTTTCAGTTATACACCTTGTCTTAAAATATTATACTTTTTAATGATAGTTTCTAAAATATTATTTACCCTTACTAGGACTCTAACCTCACCACTTTATAATGTTTTATTTTCTATAGATTCCAAGATGTGTATTATGATTGATATGAAGGGTTATTATTGTAGAAAAATGTTGTTCTCAAAAGATTTTCTAAGTTGAATTTCATATAAGGTTCATGTATGTAATTTGGCTTCCAAGAATTATAAACTGATTGTCCCTTTTGGATTCGAGTATCATATCTATTCCAATGTAATAAATTAAGGTACCGACTCTTGGATATTGGGGATGAGGTTGTTATAGTTGGTATTAGATAAAGTTTAGAAGAAACCTTAGAAATTAGATTTAGAAAACATAGATTTGGTAACATAAACCTAAGGTAGGGTTTGAGAAGAAACATATAAGAACATTCTAAAATTTTGGTAATGTAGAGATTATGTTGACCTAAGAATATATTCATGTTTGGATACTAAAAGTGGACGTGGATCCGACACAAATTTACCTAGGGTTAATAACTCCAAAAAGGTTTGTCGGGCTTGATTCGGTGTAACATGGTACATGAAAACGAGCCTTACTGCACACCTATTTTGACACTCCAAGGAGATATTATTAAGATAATTCACATTTTCTTTATAAATAATTATCAAATATTTAAAAGTAAACATGTACCCAAAGAAACCATGTTTATTTTTATGAAATTAGCTATGCATAAATTTTCAATTTATATTTAGTGTTTATATAGTTTGAAAGTATGCATTACGATTTATAACCTAATTTAGTGTATGTCAGTATTTAGAAATGGTGCTTAGTAGAAGGAATATGAAAGTCACTAATGCACAGATCTAAAGAGTAAGAAGGATCATATATTTCATGGTCTTAAGCTAATATTTATAAGGGAAATAGTCTCCAAAGAATTCTCATCATATGAGGACATAGTATCATATGATAACAGGGTAGGTAAAGAGTAGTGTAATTATTATGGATTCTGATAGAATCATTAGAATAAAAGGACAGTTGGGAAAAATATTTATGAAGGGAAGAATTGAATGAAGTATCTTCCCACATGTAATAATTGTTGAAATAATCACCCTTGTGCTATTTTAAAAGTAATGGAAGTTTTCTACACGTATCGAGATAAAGGACTCCATGCTTGGGATTTAAAGGATAAGAAAAGGGTTTCTAATATTCAATGATTCAACTGCAAGGAGATGAGACACATTAAAAATCGACGTCTCATGCGTCAGACGAGTATACCTCAAAAGAGGATAACGTATCATGGTCAAGATTATACTACTACCATAGAAAAAGAGGAATGATTAATATGATTATGTTGGGTTTGAATAATTCTATCATATGATTATTTTATGAATGATGTACCAGTCATAATAATTATGAAATATTTAAGGATTGGACTATGTTACTTATTCTTATTTATTTAGTAGCATACATATTTTAATTATGGGTTTAAGGTGATCTGGTATTCATATACATTGATAGGTGAAAAAAGATCTGTTTTTTTGTTTGGGGAAAATATGATGTTATGTTGATTTTGGAAATTTAGTGACATTCCTTATAAATTATTATATTGCTAATATGGATAGAAGTATTTTGGATGAGACTTAAGGCTTGAATGGAAATTGGATATTAATGTTTGAGGTTAACATTTTACTAAATGTTGAATATATTAAGATTATTTATGGAATGTTATAATAACATAGTTTTAGAAAATGTACAACCCACAGGCCAGGTGACAACCCGTCATATACGGCGAGACCATGAGACTTAAACCCGCAATCGAAGGGAGATAAAGGTGTATCACCTACCACTAGCCTACATGATGCACTGGTTAGTATATCAATTTTTTTTAAAAGGTATTAAATATGAAGTATAATATTATTTTTGGGAACCTATAGGGTTTACATGAATTTAATTGTTTTTGATTTTTTTGGGAGCGAAAAACGAGTATGTGTTAGAAATTGATTAATGGATTAAACACTACTAGTTAAGTAAATATGTCTCTTTATGTTATTTTTCTATTATGTAAATGAATTATTGAAATCTAGAGAAATAATATTGAAATGAAAATTTTTATCTTATAACCTTATTTTCTAATGAATCAAATGGTCCTTTAGGACATTGTAGGTTTATAGCTTCATGACTATTAAATTCATCATGATCATGTTGTCTATCACTCTCCATCAGAACATTATCATTATATTTCTATTCAAGTTCTATGTTATCCTACATGGAACACTATTTTTTGTTATTTTTAGTGACCATCATACTTCTCTTTCTTTATTTTAAACTGGAGGTCTCATTTATCCTTTTCCTATGTTGAATTTCATCAAAGATATTTTGAAAATTAAAATCCCCAATTTTTTATCCCGAGTTTAAATTGTGAGGAAAATATTTGTTATAGGAGGGGAGAATTTAACAACCCAAGATTTTATTATATCTCTATTTTGAAATTTAATCTCTTCGATACCATACATTTCACACAACACAAATATTAAAAAAATAATGTTATACAATTAAATATCATTATTTTAACATTACCGTTATAAACAATATTTTAAATTGGAGGGAATGAATAGTATTAACCAAATTATTAAATTTATATATTATATATTTAATAAAATATTTTTAAAATCATAAAAATGGTTTTATTGGAATAAGATATGAATTAATCCAATTTTATGCATTAAAAGGATATATTTTTCTAAATGCAGTTTTATAGCCTTTTAATGTAAAAGCTATTTTAAATCCACCTTTTGACAATTTGAAATATTTTATTTGATAAAATAAACTTATTATTTTAAATGGGTATATAAAAACTTAATTTGGTTTTTTTTTTGGGTATTTTTTTTTATAAGTTTCATGTTTTGATGAATATTGAAAAATATTAATTTTTATTTGAAAATAACTTTTTTCATTGAAATAATTTATAGATTTAAATTATATTTTTTATTAGTTTTAAATTATAACATTATTATTTTAATCATTCAATCCAATTTAGAGAATTGGTATCAATTTGAAATGGAATTTATGTATAAATACATTTCAGTCTTTTGCATGTTTAATCTTTAATAACCCATTTTCTCACCCCATCAATGAGATTAATTTCAAATGAATTACTACAAATTACATGCTTTGAATTTTTAAAAATGGATTAAATATTTGGAATCAATGGTTACAAATTATTTAAATAGGTTTTTTTTAATTTTTGTGAATATGTATTGTAACTTTAGTAATATATTTGATTACTACAGTTAAGTGTAAATCTGGTAATTAAAGTGAAAAATTATATTATAAATATTATAAATTTACCCAAAAACTTGTCTAAATTTTATTGGATAAGTGATTTTTATAACAATAAAACTTATTAGGAAATTATAAGATATTTAAGCCACTTTTTTTATGAATGTGATATTTATAATTTTTTATTTTAAGATATGTTAAAATTTTCATACACATGTTTTTTAATAAGTATTACATTTTTAATACATGAATTTTTATAAGATAATTTATAATATAAATAGTAAATTTAAATTTAATAAATTTATCATCATCATGATAATTTTTTTTAATTTTTATATAAGAAATAATTTAATTAAAGGATTTCATAATAATGATGCATTGTTTAACAAATGGAAATATCAAATAAATGATATTAAAAAAATTAAAATAAACATAAATTGACATAATTAATGAAATTCACGAAATTTAAAAATAAATTAACCATGTTATTAATATATTACAAGTGTTTTTTTGAAGTTATCATGTTGTTATGTTATTTTTAAAAACACAAATAATTAATAGTATTAAAATTAACATAAATGATACACTACAATAATTAATATTTTATTAATGAGATAAAACTACTAAAAACATATAATTTACCCAACTGAATATAAAAATCTTATCAATGTCATTAACAATCCATTTGGGGTTTTTTCAATTTATTGTAACTATATTAACCCTAAAGTGTAAAAATCCATGTCGTCACAGTAAGAGTTAAAAGGTTTAACTAAGGGTTAAAGCCAAAAAAATAAGGTTAATATTATGACCGAAACATATATAAAAATAATTGATTTAGATTTTTATACCCAAAATCTTATTTGGTTCTAAATAAATCACTTTTTATATATTTGAAATCAAAAATAAATTTATATTACTTTAATATTTTGAGAGTTTCCTAAAGTGCCCCTCCCCTTTCTTATAAAAGAACACCTCCTCCCACACCTCCTTACACCACTCAGAGCCTTATATATCAACCAAAACCCATAAATTTATCCTCCCAACATTTTAGGTATGTTCTGCATGTCTTTTTACTCTAAAAACACCACCCTTAGTGTCCCTAATAAAAGATCCAAAGGAAGTCCATCGAAGAAGAAGTTATTATTTTACCAACTCATTTTGGGTTTTTTCTTCTCCTATGTCATATTCCATTATTTTACCATACTAATATAATAAATACAGTATCATATATATGTTGAGAGGTTATTATGGTATAACTATATTCCTCATTTTATCCATTTTACAAAAAGAATATCACCGTGTGTGCGTACGTATGACTTACAGTCTCCACGTCGTGGTGTAATAAGTTTTTTTCATAAAAACCTTATTTGGATGGGTATAATGATGGATATAATATATATAAATTATAAAAATACATTAGATTGATTATATATAATTAATATACAATCTAATTGCTTACCCTTTTACCATTAAGGGAATTATATCGTCGTTTGTACGTACGCATGACTTATCGTCTCCACGACGAGATGAGATTCATCATCCATATTAATCATTCAAAAATGATTATAAAAATGTATATAATGAATAAATATGAAATATATTACATAATAGTGATAATGTAATAATATATATATTCAAATATTTTATTCCCCTTCTTCCATTGACCATGATAAGAAAATGGAAACAATGTTCATGCATACGTACAACTTACCATCTCCACGAAAAGTATAATCCATTTCATATATCTATATTTTATATATATTTATACACAATATATATATGATATATAAATCATTTTTTCATTCTTTAAGTAATTAAATGATGATCTAATTAATTTTATCATGAATAATAATTCAAAACACATACGATAAACCAAAGCAATTATTACCCAAAACATTGATTTATCATGGAATTATTAAAAAAAGGGAAATATAAAGTCATAAATGAATCATATATGATATAATAAATATTATTATTATTTTTTATGAGTTAATAATATGTTTAAAACCACTATACAATAGTTTTATACACATATAAAATGAATCAGACATAAGGTAAGGGTTAATTTTCCAATATCATGATTATTCAAGATTATTTATATGTAAGTATCTACTAGATAATATTTATCATTAATGTACATGTTTATTAAAAATATTTTCAAAAAAATATTTTCTATTATCCTACCTATTTTTTATGTTTTTTCCATGATTTATTTTTAATAAAATTGTTTGAATGGATTCTTTTTTCATTTTCCAAATGAAGTACTTTGTAACTTTTCTAACAAAATACAGAATGAAAATTTTTTTTTGTAACTTATACGAAAAGAGTTTATATTACCCCCTTCATGGCACATTGATGTTTTGAAGATTTTTTTACTATTTTACATAGTTATTTTTTAAATAAAATTCTTTCTTTTATAAATTTTTTGATTTTAAATAAATAATATCAAAGAATAAAGGTGTTTTTATCAAGATATTTCTAATGGTTTTGTTTGAGTATTTTCATCTATTTCTATATCCCTTATTCAATCTTATGGTTTATTGAGTTTTCTATCTTATGATAACATCTACCTTATTTTATTTATTTATTTTGATAATTTTGAATGTAGTTGTGCCTTTTTGATACCATTCATGGTTTTTGGTTAAATTATTTACATTTCATATGCTATTTTTTTTTAATATGAATGTTTATGGTGTTTATGTTTTCATATGATGAAGGCATTGTACTTAGTAAGTGATTATAAAGGCTCTATATAGACCCTCTATGCATTAGTAGGTCTCATGAGACAAACTAGTTTGTTTTTTTACTTGTTTATGTATGGTGTCTTGGCTGAAGACCTGACATCATGTTTATGATGTCTGACATTATGAAGTCCCTCATTATGATATTAGTTATTTATATTAAATGTCATTGTTATACTAGTAGAATATCAATGGTTATTTTTTCTATATCATGTGATTATTTTATATAGTATTATTTATTATTTATGTATTATGTTCATGATTATGTTTTTGAAGGAATGTGTTTCAGTTACAAAACATTCCATAAAAATTTATGATTATTTATGATAGCTTCCCCTATATTATTTACCCATACTTAACATTTGATATAACCCCTTTCTAATGTTTTATTTTCCTAGGATTCCAAGTGGTGTATGATAACTCATATTTAGGGTTATTATAGGATAATAATGGATATCTCAAAGGATTTTCATTGTTTTATTTTATATAATTTTCATGTATCTAATTTCAATTTCATGACTGCTAAGATGATTGATCCTTTGGTAATCGGGTATTTTGTCTATGCCAATGTGATAATGTAAGGCACCGAATCTGCCTTACTTGGGTTGAGGTCGTTACAATTTCTATTAGATAAATTTTAATTGTAATAATGGAATATATAATTTAAAAACATAGATCAGGGAACATTACCCTTGGGAAGACTTTGTGGATAATCATAGAATAACATCCTTGAATTTTAGTATGATATATATTATGTGGATTTTTCTAGAAATAAATCACTATTTAGATACTACAAATGGGCTTCGTTCTAGCACAGATGCACCCAAGGGTGATAATTCTGACAAGGTGCATCAGGCCTGACTTGGAGTAACCTGGTACATGATAATATTCCTTACAACGCACCTAGTTTAACACTCCTGGGTGATATTATTAGGATAATTCACATTTTATTCCTAAACCATTATAAAATATTTTAATGTAAATATGTTCCCAAAAAACCATGTTTATGATTATAAAATTAGCTATGCATAAATTTTCAATTTATAACAAGTGTTTTAATAGTTTTAAATTACTCATAATGATTCATAACCTAATTTAGTGTATGTCATCATTTAGAAACGGTTCCAAAGTATAATGAATGATAATCTGACCGATGCACATGATCCAAAGAGTAAAAAGGATCATATCTTTCATGGTCTTAAGAAAATATTTCAATGGTAAATAGTCTCCTTGGAATTATCATCATATGTGAGAATAATATCATGTGATAATGTTTCAGGTAAATACTACTCAATATACTATAGATTCATTGGGAAGAATGAGAATAAAAATACAGCTGGGAAAAATTTGGATAAAGGTAAAAAGGGAAAGAAGTATTTTCCCACATGTAATAATTATGGAAATAATGACCCTGGAAGTTGAAAAAAAATGAAGGACTATTTTCTATAAGTATAGGGATAAAGTCCACCATTCTTGGGGTTTTAAGGATAAGTAAATGGTTTCTAATATACATTACTTCAAATGCAAGGAGATGGGACACTATAAAAATCAATGCAACATGTTTCAAAGGAAAATTACCAAAACGAGTCTAATGGATCATGGTAAAGATTATGATACTAGTAGAGACAAAGTATAATTATTAATGTAATTATTTTGGTATTTAATAATTATTTCATTGGAGCATTTTACTAATGATGTACAGATCATAATAATTATTGAATAAATAAGGATTTTACTATAATAATTATTCTTATAGATTTAGAAGAATTAATGTTTTTATTATGGTTTTAAGGTAATCAAGGTATTCATATACATTGTTAAATGAAAAAAAAAGATATGAATTATGTTGTTTGGGTAAAATCTGATGTTAAGTTGATTTTGAAAATTTAGTGACCTTCCTTAAAAAAATGGATTATGAATTGGGACAAAAGTATTTTAGATGAGTCTTAAGGATGGAGTGGAAATTGAATATTAATGTTTAAGGTTAATTAATTTCTTTAATTTTGAATATATTAATGTTATTTCTATAATTTTATAATAATATAGTTTTGGAAAATGGATATCCCCTAGTTTGGGTGACAACCCGTTCCATCTGGAAAGGCTGTGAGACATAAACCTAGAACCGAAGGGTGATAAGAGTGCATCACCTACCACTGACCTATGTGATGTTCTGGTTAGTATAAAATAGTATTATATATTTAAATGGTATTAATAATGATGTATAAATTCATTTTTTAAACCCTATATCATTTTAAAAAATATAATATTTTAGAATTTTTTTTGAGAGAAAAATGAGTTTGTGGTAGATATTGATTAAAGGATGAAACTATACTTTTCAAGTAAGTATGTTTCCTTATGAGCATATTCTATGAAGTAAATTAATTATTCCATTCTAGTGTAATTATCTTGAAAACAAAAAATTTTATCCTAGTACCTTCTTTTCTAAAGAATCAAATGTTCCCTTTGATCATCGTAGATTTATAGCTTTGTGATTGATAAGAATCTCATGATCAAATTCACTATCACTCTCTATCAGAATATGATCGTTATATTTCTCTTACATGTCCATGATTTCATATATGGAACCATAGTATATGTTATATCTAGCTACCATCATATTTCCCTTTCTTTATTTTAAAGTGGAGGTCTTATTAATTATTTTCTGATGTGGGATTTCATCAAAAATATTTTGAAAAGTCAAACCCATAATTTTTTATCTTGAATTTAAATTAAGAGGATGAAATTTATTGAAGTAGGGGAGAATTTAACACCCCCATATTTTATGGTATTAATATTTTTAAATTTAATCTCTTCGATAGCTTATGTTTCACACAACACTAATTTTAAACCAACAATGTTATGCAATTAAATATCATTATTTTAACACATCTGTTATAACATAGTTTTTACATCAGTGGGAATGATTATTATTAACCAAATTATTAAATTTATATATTATATATTTAATAAAATATTTATAATTGTTATATACATATTTAATTAGTTGTTTCTAATTTATCATGTTGTTATGATATTTTAAATATGAAAAATAATGAATTGTATCAAAATTGACAAAAATGACACATTAAAATAAATAAAATTTTATTAAATGATATAAAATTTATAAAAATATATAATTGTTCCAAATAACTAGAATAAATTTATATATTTCATCAAGGATCCATTTGGGGTTCGTTTGGCATTTTATTGTAACTATATTAACCCTAAAGATTAAAAATCCATATTGTCATGGTACGAGTTGAAGGGTTTAACTAAGGGTTAAAGTCATATGATAATGTTTATATTGTGAATAAAACATGTATAAAAATAATTGTTTGAGATTATTTAAACCCAAATTCATATTAGATTCTAAATAAATCACTTCAGATCTATTTTAAACCGAAAATAAATTTACATTAATTTAATAATGTGAGAGTTCCTAAAGTGACCCTCCCCTCTCCAATAAAAGGGAACCTCATCCCTCACTTCCTCACACCACATAGATCCTTATATATCAACAAAAACATTATCGTTTATCCATTAATCATTCTTATAAATTTTATTTACATCATGATAATCTAAAAAGTCCATCCCTAGTGTTCATAATAAGAGATGCAAAGGAAGTACATCGTAGAAGAGGTCATTATTTTACCAACTTATTAATGTTATTTTCTTCTTATACTTCATCTTTATATATTGTTACCATAATAAATTAATAAGTAAAGTATAATATATATTCTATAAAATTATTATGATTATGGGACAACCATATTCCTCTTTTTATCAATAATACAGAAACAATATCATCGTGTGTGCGTACGTACGTCTTACCGTCTTCATGTAGGGGTGTAATCTATTTTTAATCAACTACTTATTTAGATGTGTATAATTATATATATAATAGATATTAATAATAAATAATAAATTATATTTATTATTTATAATTAATATACCATCTAATTCTTTACCCCTTTACCATTAATATAATGATATCCTCACTCATGTGTATGTACGGTTTACCATCTCCACGGCGCGATGAGATTCATATTCCATGTTAATCATTCAAGAATGATTATGAAAATTTATATAATGAATAAATATGAAATATAAGACATAATAATTATAATTTAATAATATATATATATATGTATATATTTTATTTACCTTCATCCATTCAGTATGATAAGAAAATAGAAACAACGTTCATGCGTACATACAGTTTACCGTCTACATAAAAAGTGTATTATATTTCATATATATCTTTTATATATAGTTATATACTAAGTATATATGATATATAAATAATTTTTTTACATTAATGAAGACATTAAATCAAAATATATGTAATTGGATCAATAATAAAAAGTCAAAACACATACGATAAAACAAAATGGTTATTACCTGAAACATTGCTTTAACATGGAATTGTTAATAAAAGGTTAATATAAAGATATAAATGAATTATATATGGTATCATAAATATTATTAGGATTTTAGTATAAGTTAATAATAGGTTTAAAACCATTATACAAGTGTTTCGAATACATACAGAGGGAATCCGACATAAGGTAATGATTAATTTCACAATCTAATGATTATTCGGGATTGTTTATACTTATGTATTTGTTTTGTAATATTTACCATCCATGTCCATGTTTCATAAAAATATTTTCCATTACATTTTTAATATTATACTACTAATATTTTGAGTCTTTTACCTATGTTATATAATTTATCAAATGGGTTGAAAGGATTTTTTTTCATTTTCAAAACAAGGTACTTTATAACTTTTTCAAAAATAGGGAAAGAATGTTTATTTTTAACTTATACGGCATGAGATTATTTTACCTCCATCATAAAACCTTTATATTTTGAAAATAACTTTACAAGTTTTATTTTTATTTTTTAATTTTTTTTATTTCTTTTATAAATGTTGGTCTTTTAAAAAAATGGTTTCAAAGAAAAAGGGTACTTTTTCTCAAGATATTGTTAAAGATTTTATTAGAGTAATTTCATCTATATCAACATCCTTTATGGAATATTATATTTGATTAAGGATGATATATCATTATATAATCTAACTTATATTATTTAGGGTTTCATGATATGTTAATGTTTTTTATACCATTTATGGTTTATGGTTAATCTATTCACATTTCATATGCTAGTTTTCAATATGAATGTTTATGAAATTTATGTTTTTGTATGAGGAATGCATTTGAATTATTATGTGATGGGAAGAGATCACTATAGACCCCCGATGCATCGATAGGTCTCATGAGACAAACAGTTTTGGGTTTTTTCCATTTATGTATGGTGTCTTGGCTGAAGCCTTGATGGTATGTTTATGATGTTCAACACTATGAATTCTATCATTATGAGATTAGTTATTGATATTTGATGTGATTATTAGACTATTATAATATCAATGGTTATGTTATTTTAGTTCATGTGATTATTTTATATGGTATTATTTATTCTTACCCTATTATGATCAAGGGTATGTTTAAAAGGCTTGTGTTTCAGTTATACACCTTACCTTAAAATTTTATGCTTATTTATGATATCTTTAACTCTATTATTTACCCTTAATAAGAATCTGATATTACCCCTTTATTATTATTAATTTTCCCATGATGTAAAGATATGTATTATGATTGATATGAAGGGTTATTCTAGGAGAATAATGGCATTCTCTAAGGATTTTCTATTTTGTATTTTATATAAGGTTCATGTGCGTAATCTGACTTTTAAGACTAGTAAACTGATCAGTCCTTTGGGATTTATATTTTGTATCTAAAAAATTTAATAAATTAAGGAACTAACACTGGGATACTAGGGCCATGGTTGTTATAGCACTACCATAAAAGTAAAATATAAATTAAGAACAAATACCATCTCATTGCGGAGGTGGGTTTCCATATGTATGAATGAGCAATGTTTTCATTTCCCAATGGGTTGGAAGGTGATAAGGTAGATATGATATTATAATTATAGAGGTATAATAATTTTATAATTAAAATATAAAAAATATTTAACAAATCATAATACGCATTCATAAAATATGGTGATAAGAAATTAATTTCATCTCTACTTGGAGATGGTAAGCCGAAGGTACGCATGAGCGATACTTTCACTTTCAATTTGATGGGAAATAGGGTGGATAATGGTGGTTTCATAATAATAACAACATTTAATTATATTAAGAAAATTTAATTAATTATTTCATGATAAATTAAAGATACTTAGAGGGGGTAGAAGAATAAATTATTTGAAAGTTACTGGGTAAGACAATTTCCTCTTCGTTGGGATACCTTTATTAGATCATTTCTTAATGACCTTAAGCTTAAAAATTTACAGGGAAAAGAAACAAAAAAACATAGATAAATATTTTATAATAGTTATGGTTAGGTATTGTTCTATCTAGGTTTTTCAAAGTGGTTTCAAAAAGTGAAGGAATGAGTGTCCTTTTATAATTGATAAGAGGGGAATTCTTAGAATTTCATAAAATTTTAAAATAATATAAGTTAATATTGATATCTAAATGCTTCCAAATTTATAATATTATAATATAGAATGACTATTAGTATAAATTGTCTCATCCAATAAAATTTGTACATGTTTGCAGTATTTTATTACCCTTATCTTTTAGTTTCAATCCCCATTAAACCTTTTGACAATTATGGTAATATTAATGTTTCTACCATTTAAGTGTGAATAATGTAACTATAAAATGAAAAAATCATAAAAAAATAGGACAAAATTTCAATTTAAAACTATAATAAATTTATTTGGATGATTATAAGTTTTTTTATAACCCTTAAATCATTTAATAAAATATTACTTATTACAAAATATCGTTAATATCATTTTAACACTATTCATTTATATTGAATTTAAATATATAAAGAAAGAGGTGAAATTTAAATAATATAATGGTTTTCAACCTCTAAATTATTTAATATAGGTAAATAAAATTAATTTTACACATTAACTTAATAAAATTATATCACTTTAAATAATTTTGAAATCATTTATTCTATTTCTCTGTTAATTATATAAATAATTTATTAATGCTGCATAATAATTTAAAGAAATTATATAATTTATAAAAATTGTAATTAAATTTGTATCATGAAAATAATTTCATTAAGGTCAACATTGACATTTAGGCTCATCATATATTTCTTTTTTTTTCTCTTTGGACACATAATATATATTTAAAACTAAGAGAGTATCCTTTTGTAACTTTTTCTATGCATTAAATAATATAAGAGTAATTTTAATGTAAAAGTTCTCATTAAACAAATAAATTTCCATTAAAAGGTGATTAGGGTCAAATTAAATTATTCTAATAAGAATTTTGATGAAAATTTATGGCCTTAAAACATCATTATATCATAGATTAACCCTATTTTATCTTTATTGAGTTGATAAATTTTACCATAGTTACTGATCATTTTGACCAAAAATAAAAGGGTAATAGTTACCAAATATGAATATCCTGATTGAAAATATGAAATACATATTATTAATTTCAAAAATTATTGTTTTCATAATTTAATTGAAAATAAAAACACAAAACAGAATGAAAATCATTTTTTTAGAAAAATGAATTTTAATGTATAAAAAATGTTTTTATACTAAATTCATATATAAAATTCATTCTAAAGTCTATAATTGGATTATTAATAATATGATAGAACTAACTTTAGTTTTAAATAATTTTAAAACAATATTGGATTTTATAAAATCACAAAACCAAAATAAATTTTTTCAATACAAATCAATATTTTTTACTATTCATTAGAAAATCAATATTTTCATAAAAATATGAACATTTCACTCAATAATAATTTAGAAAAACTAACTAAAAATGAAATAGTTTTTATAAAATAAAATATAGAGTTGTTTTATAAATTAATTATAATATTTTCTCATAAAAATTAATAAAACTGATTTTTAAAGAAAATATATTTTTGAAGAATATAATGGGTACAATAAAAATCAAGTGATAAATTATTAAAAATTTATTTATTTTGAGTATAAAATTTATACATATTTCATAAATCGGTTAACCCTATTAATTCCAAAAAATTTAATTAGTAGGTTATAACAATCACGTAATAATAATATTTTAATGGTATATCACAATTCATTTAAACTCGGTGTTCTGTTTAACCCAATCTATTAAAGAAATATATTTTATTTAAAAAAACATATCATAAAATTTTAGGTTATTACATAAATTGATAAATTATAGATTTTAAATTCCCCAACATGATTTCTTTTAATTGAATTAATTATGTTTCCTTTCTCATATTGAACCAATTTATATAAATTGATAAACTTTGATAAAGGTTTATAATGAGAATAAAAAAATAAACCCCTATGTATCTATTAAAATCATCAATAATGATGAAACATTATAGCTTACCATCCAAACTAGTAGGTTTTATATGACCAAATAAGTATGAATGAACAAGATCAAGAGGCTTTACAGTTTTTACTTCTTTAATTGACTTGAAACTGCTTTAATTGTATTTACTTTTCAAGAAAGATTCATAAGAAAAGGTGTTGTCCTATTTATGATTAGGTAACTTCAGAACATTTTTCTTCATGGAAATATTATGAGTCAAAATGAAATTATCATTTCCAAACCACCTATTCAAAAAGATGTTAGCCTATTCTAAGTCATTTAAGAATTTTATATTTTTATCAGTTAACCTATAAAAACTAATTAAATAAATGTTGCATGCTCTATTTGTATAAAACAAAACATATTTATATTTAAATAAAATCAATTTTACATTTCAAAATGTAACAAAAATTCCATCATCACAAAGTTGTGAAAGTATTATTAAATTATTTTTCAATACTTAAACATATAATACTTTAAAAATGATAATATAAGTTAAAATTCCATCCTCACAAAGAACTTTTACCTTTTCTTTAGAATTATCAACAAAAGTAACACTACCACAATCAAATTTATTAAATGATATAATTTTTGATATATCACCAGTAATATGTTGTGAGAATCTACTGACCTTGTATGAAATATACCTTTTTTGGATTCCAAGATACATTTACAATAAAAATACATTCATGAATGTTTCTGTACCTATGGAAATTTTCGTCTAATAGAATTAAAACATAAATTCTTGGGAATAAAAAATAATTTATAAAACTTGATTACAGGTAATCTAGAAGATAAATATTTAAAAATTAAATCCTTAGTATATCCAAGAGATTGTGAACATATAAAATAACACACATTTTCATATTAAACATTAAATACACATCTAAAATATGTAGCAATAGATATACTTCTATTAGTTCTCTTTGAAAAGAAAGAGTTATATATTTTGGGTAAATGGTTGTTATAATTATGGCCAAATTTCTATTTTTCAATTTTATTAGAAATAATAATATTATAAAGGTTATATAAACCTTGAATAAAGTGAAAAAAAATAATTTTAACATTTAATTTCATCTCAGAGTTGTTAATTCTCTCTATGAATTGTACTGTAATTTCTTATTTCAACAACAAAGATTTTTTCATGAAATTAATTTGTGTCTTAATTTATAATTTTTAAAAAGAGATGATAATAGAACTTCTTGAGATTATTTTAAATATGTATATTTAGTAATTATTAATTCCAAATCATATTTCATTATTTTTTCATCTCCCTTATGAATATCCTTATGTTTACTCTTAAGGTTCTTATATAAATTTGTGATCTTTTCAAATTTTTATCACATATTTTAACCTCATTAAGTAGTTCCTACACATTGGATTTTTAGGATAATATTTAGAGGAATAATAGTAAGTATAATCACTCACTTGATTTTATGAACCCATTAAGAAAACATTTTGATGTTATTTTTGGAACCAGATACATCATCTGAACATGAATCCTTAGTACAACCCCATCCAAATTCCATTTATTTTTTTTATTTTTTTATTGATTACTCTTATTTTACCCTTATTTAATATTGGGAAATAAGGATTTATTTTCCACCTTTGTCTACACTCATAATAGATTATTTCATTATCAAAATTATAAATAATTTTACCGTTATTCTTATCCTTGAAGTATTCATTAAGATAGTGTTTTAAAAATAATGTTGAATAACATTTCGTTATTTTATATCCTCCCTTAGTGATATATGTTTTAGAATTATTATCTCTACTATGTAACTTATAATCAAAATAGTAAGTAAAAACATTTTAATTGAAATAAATTCCCTTCTTTATTGTATTATATTCTTTATAATTATTTTTAATCTCTAAATCATATTGTTAAAATGACCTAATAATCTCATTAAGTCCATATTCCTTTAAGTATCTATATTCATCCAAATATTTTTTTTAGCATTCCATATCTTATGAAGTGCTATATGAACCCTTAAAATAGGAATAAGGTTTTACATATTTTCTCTTAAATAACTCACACCATTTACAATAGTACTAAATATAAGAAATATTTTATGAAAAGTTTCTTCTTTACATATTTAAAATTATTTAGATTAAGCTACTAACATGCCAAACTTCATTATAATGATCATATACAATCAAATTTGTTTAACATTTAGGACATTATAAATTTAGTTTTTAGTATTATATATAGAGACTTGACTATACACATTTTAATTTATTACATAATAAAAAATATTTTTCAAATTTTAATTAGACACATAATTTACAGCATAATTTCCAATTAATGATTCTACTTAACCTTCAGGCAGTTTGTATAGTTTCTAATGATTGAACAATGACCAATGCTAAGTTGTTTTAGGAATAATTCCATCTGAGATAGGTAATAACCATAATGAGTACCATACAAATGAGATGGTCTTGTATGTATACATCCATATTTCAAACTTGTTCCTAGAATCTAAAATAAGACATTCTCCCCTCGATTCATATGCCCAGAAATTGCTAGAAGAAATGAAAAAAATATACCTTGGGGTAATACACTGATATAAATTGTTACTCACACTGAAAATATATAAGAATAGCCAAGAGGTGGTGAATCTTACCATTTATATAAATTTAAATTTTATATTAATGATTTAAAGTTGATGTAGTGGAAAAAATATAAATTAGATAAGTGATTTTTATAATAGTTCAGATCTAAATGATCCTAGACAACTCATTACCTCTTTCATGAACTAATGAGATGAAAATGACACTAATATAATTTGTAAGTTTTAATGATAGATAAAAAAACCATTTAGAACTGTCTTTTTATCCCATAGAGGCACAATCCAAGAATGCAAAACTCAAGACACAGTGGAGCCTAACCTAATCAACCATCCATTTTCACACCTAGAATACAAAAAAGAAACCACCTTTTTAAATTTTTGGTATAAAAAAACCTTCTTTTCTACCAATCCAAGGTCCAAACAAATCCCCAATATTTTGCATTTATGAACAAAACTAAATTAACCTACTTTTTTCTCACATGAAGGGATAACCCAAAGCCTGAAATTTTTTCTGAGAGTCAAAACCCACTATCCTACCATTGAATGGGTAGTATAGTGTTCTACAATTATATATATAGAAAATAATAGAATGAATTAAATCCAAAGACCCATATAAACACTAGAATGATCATGTGTCGAGGAAGTAAGGAACTCTCCAGTATTAAAGTATTAAACTATTTATGTTTAGTTAAAATAAGTACATGATCGTTAATGTATGTCAAAAATTTATATTTCAATAAAATCCCTGACCTCATATGTTTCCCTAGTTCTATAAACTATATATAGAGAGATTTTCTTCTTGAAAAAAATATTTCAAATTTCAAGAACATTGTATCTTCATTTTTTATAAATCAAGATTTTCATTGGTAACATCACTGAACAACTTCAAATATGTACATTCTTATTTCCTAGATAATGTTCAACATGCATTTCTTTCATAAATGAAAAATAATATTCATATGGTTCCTCCTAGATATTCTATTAAACAAAATAATTATCCTACACATTGTAATAAATTAAAATAATTAATATATTAGTAAACATTAAGTATTAATATCATTGGAAGACTTCCTAAAAATATACAAGACTGCCAATTCATATTTCAACTGATTTGAATTTCAATATCACAAATTTTAAAAAATTTATTATGTATATACATACACCCTTAATCCCTTTTAGATATAATATAATTCATTATAAAAAATCTAAAATAGGTTATCTTAGATTCTAGATAATTAATGTGTAATTTTAGAACAAATAAAACACAAGGAATATTCATAATAAACTTGTAGTAAATTAAAATATGAAATAATAAAAAATATAGAATAATTCCTGGTTTAATAACAACATATAGAAACTCACATAACTACATAGTTGAATCTGATTACATAAGTTATTTTCACATTGATAATTTTTCACATAGTGTAATTTATGTAAAAAAACTATTCATGTTGTAAAATTTAAATTTAAATAAAATTTCACATAGTTGAATTTTCAGATAACTAAATTTACACATTAGTGAATTAGACATGAAGACAAATTTTAGGTACCCTTACATGGAACATACTCACTATGTAGCTGTAACATGGTTTTACCCTCACACAACTTACTAACCTCACATAGATATTAGAGACCCTCAATTCACACTACCCTTAAATAATACATACATTCTACATAGGGGTAAAAAAATTTACCCTTACATAGCTTACTACCCATACATAGGTATTAGAGATCCCTGTTTACCTTTACACAAGACTCAGTTTAAACATACATGAGTATTTAAAATGAATGGGTACCCATAAACAAGTATTGGAAATGAACTGTTACCCTTATGTAGGTGTTAGAGAACCCAACATACCATTTTTTGATACTCATATTTCCCTTACATGGGTAATATAACTGCACTGGCACCCATATAGGAAACTTCTTCAACGATTTACCTTAACAGATGCATTGGAATTCTTGGGTTACCCTTACAAAAATCCAGAAGTACATTTACATAACTCTTCATATTTGTGGGTTACCCTTATAAAACTCCAAAAAAATATCTATACCATTATGCGACCCTTGAAAACATTAGTTTGCCTTTATGAATCACTATAAAAATTGATTTAACCTTTTTCAACCCTTGTAAACCTAGAGTCACCTATATAAAAAACTATAAAACAAAATACAAATGATATTTAAAGGTCCTAAATGACTTATTTTACATAATAACCTAATATGAATCTTATAGAATATTTTATGAGAAATGAGAACATAAATATAATTATAATTATAATAATATATAATCAAACATAAGAATAATTTTACCAATACATAATATAATAAACTAAATATGGTACTTAGTATTGTTTTGAAAATTTTTATCAATCATAATATGGTATTTTGTAATGATTAGTACATAATTCTTAACTGTGATCCAAGGAGAAACATCAAAACTATCCCCCCTTTTTGATAATTACAAAACCAATTATAATTTCAAAAACTATCCCCCCTTTTGATATTATAAAAAATATAAATTTTAATAGAATATATCCTTTCTAGAAAATACTTCTCCCTCATTTTAACAACGTGTTATCTCTCCTATGAATAATAAGTCCTTAAAAGAAAAATAGTTTGGAGTAGGGGTAAAGCCTTAAATTGGTAGAAGATTTTATATTATATTTGTGAAACAAAAATGCAAAACCATTCATAAAATCACATATTATGAAAATTAGAAGTTCAATAAATAAGTATACATATACTAATATGTATAGGAAAATTTAAAATAGTAATATAGTAAACATATATGAATAGAAATTAAAAATTGTAAACTAAAAAATATATATACCTTATTACTAAATATTTCATGTAAATATTAAAATTTAATCATATAAACACACTCAAACTCCCCCTAAATTTGTACTAGAAAATTTTAAATTTCTATCTTACAAAGTTCAAAATTGATTTTCTAAATCATAGTAAATTATAGGAGTTTCTGAAGATATCAACAAGATAATTTTAAGTAGAAATAAATTATATATATATATATACAAACCTTTTGAACACAATCCCTATCAAAATAAAATTTAATATGAATATTCTTGGTCATAGAGTGTTGTAAAAGATTTTAAGAATTGGAAATTCCAAAATTATTTTTAAAAAAATAAGAATCATATGAAAATAAAAAACCAAAATAAAAATGTGTTTTCCTAATCCATAATGATTGAGGAAAATAAGATAATAGAATATTTTTTTAGATTCATCAGTTAAAAGAGAAATAATTATTTTTACTTTGAAGATCAAGAATATAAATATTTACTAAGTAAATGTCACATAATTGAAGTGATTTTTCTACCTATCTTACAACATCTAAAATTATATTCATAATATATTATCAAATAAAAAATATTGTTCACAGGGTAATATAATCCAAAATTAAAAGATCTTTTAACATATCTAATAATAAACTTATCACATATAATGTGAATCTCTTTTTGGTTATTTTGAAATATAGCACACATGAAAACTAAAAACATCAAATCATTATGAGATGAAGTTATTTATAAGAAAATTATAATCATCCCTCTATAAGTTTTAAATCAATGAATTTTCCATATTTATCTAAATCTAAATTGATATATGACTGTTAGTTATCTGGTTTTTCAATATACATGTATCTTATTTCTATATTGATGTTTTTTTAATTATTTTTAATAGAATGAAATTAATACATTTCATATATAATAAATAATCATTTAATTAAATAAAATTCTAATAATTAAAGAAAACAATTTATCCCCAAAATATGAATATAAATTCCTTAAATAATATTATTATTTATAAAGAATGATTTGATGTGTTATTAAATTTAATGGAAGATTCTAATACCAATATATGGATATTATTGAATTATAAGAAGGTAAATAACTAATTTTAATTATATGTTATTAAAAACACTTAATGTTAAAAGGGGATATTTTAAAATAGTTTAATTTTTATAAGTGTTTTGTATTTGTTCGTCAATAAATTAATTTGATCACTATTAAATTATGGTTATAATAAATTCAATTACTTCAAAGTATAATTAAATATATTAAAATTTATTTAATTATTAATCCATACGATATAATATTAGGCACGTTAAATTTTTAAATTTTCATTTTTTAATAAAAATATTTTTTTTCTATAAACATTATATTCTAATTAAAATGATAAATTTATTATATTTGAAAATATAATCATATTAATGGGAGTCCAAATATAGAATAATAATGTTGATATTAAGAAGTAAAAAAAATTTATTTTGTTGAAAATGAATTTTTTACCAATATAAAATCTGTGTTACCAATATAAGGGATAAATGAGGTAAAAATGATTAATTGAGTGGTAAACACCTAAAATATAACTAACTATATCTCTAAATTATTTATATGAAATTATAAACAACCCATATCGACTATTATTTGACATAGAATTCCCTTTCCATGTATAATGATAGTATTTCATTTATGGGAATGATATTTCTTGGAAATTCTAAACAAAACTCACATATAAATGTATCCCTCCTCTACCAATACCAAACAACATACTGATTTTGGTTATGTCAAATAAAGGTATGTGAAACCAATTATATAGATCACTTTTATTATTTTCATTTCATTTTTGTGTTATTTTGTTTATTTTGAGATGGTTTTTATCTTGTTGGTGAAAATAGGATGCCATTGGATAACATGTGAGGGGCATCGACTAGCTGGAGTAGGATGGAAGAACTAGTGCACCTATGTAGCTACCATTGGTTAGCTGGTGGGATTATACTGGCTATAGGGTAGGTTCCACTGGCCCTCCAATGTAAAATACTAACCCAAGTACAACTAAACCAGTGCCCTGAGATGATTTTCCAGAAGGCCTCAAGTGCACATATCTATGCACCAGAGGCTATCGACTAGCTGCAAGGGCCTAAAGTGTGTCTGTATAGAGGCTATTCCCTCATATCAGAGTAATAAATAGTGGAAATAACAATATATCATCAAAAGTAGTAAATAAACATAGTGAGGAAGTAGTAATTAAATTGAAATAAAACATTATGTAATAATAAATGAAATTTTATAAAATACTTAAAAACCTTGTCATATACACAATTTTAGTAACTCACTAGGAGAACCATACATAAAGAGTGCATAAATGAAACAAAAATAAAAAGTATAAGGATCTTATATTAACTCTGAGGAGACCACATACCCACCCTCCATGACACTTCAGATCTCCTCAAACCCAATCATAAGAAATCCACATGATTGGATCCACTCGATCATGAAACTTTATGCCTCAATCCTATCAACCATGTGATATTTTCTCAACATGAAAAGAGTATATAAGATCTAGATGCATACCTATGCATACGTATAAGGGGAGAAATAATCTCAGTAGGCTACCCCAATGATGAAACTTTAAATCTGCTGTCATAATCAATTTATAATTAAATATTCTTAGCCCATCTGAGACATAATTGGAAATAATGAGGAGAAATATAACATAAAAATAAACATACTTAGTCCTTGGGTCCATAATCCCTATCAACCATATCTTCTTTTTCCTAAGTTTTATTTTCCCTAGGCCTATTCCATCACATATATCTATACATATATTCCCATATATATTTATATATATGTGTATGCATATACATAATAACAACATTGATTCGAGACAATAAACTAAGTTGTCCATGAATAACATCATAATAAACCCAATCCATGGCCTATCTTAGAGTCCTAGATCTGGTCAACTGAAAATCCTCTGATTAGGGATCTAATTTAGATATTTTACCACTCAATATATGTATCATTACTTTTATCCTCATGTCTACAATCTTTATAAAAAATACTTGCTTCGACATATTCTAAAATATATCTAAGCAAACTGTGTCACCACTGAGTGATACATGTCCTAGATCTAGGTTTACCGATACTCACCTTGAATAAATAAGATTAAGGATTCTTGGAATCAATTTGACAACCTTCAAATGTAGAATTGAGATTGATTTATACTAATCAATCCATACTATCTGATGTTGGATTCCTAGGTCCTGGCCCATAGGAAATCTCAACATTGCAACTCAGAAAATCCCAATGAGGTATGATCCTTAGGTGATACATAAGGAATTATCTATCGATATGGTATAATAACAAAAAATAATTCAATAAATTTCTCAACAAACTAATACCCCAAAAATTTCTGGGTGATACTATAATAGTGAATCTATCAATCCTAGGGTGTATCCTAGACATCAAATGAGGAGAACAAGACTATCCTCAGGGACCTCATCAGCATCCCACTGCTCGGGGAAAATGTGACCACTCGAAGCCCTTTGGAATTCCAGGAATATTAGTAGGGTATAAATTATTAGAGATACCCTAACATAAGAGGGTTTTGAGACACTATTAGTGATATACCTATATATCTCTAATCAGGGTGGGATCCTAGTGATAAATGGGAGTTTCAGTAGTAGAAATAGTAACATTTAAACAAGTAGGGTTATAAGTTAGACCCCAATAAGTATGCCTAGAAATCCCAATAAAAATGATTCAAAAGTTGGATACCAATTAGTATGTCTAGAAATCCCAAGATAGTAGGGATCAATAGCTGGATCCTAGGAAGTATGGAAATAAATACCAATAACAATATATGATAAAAAAGTCTCAAAATAAGGACCCTTGGAAGTATGTATTGGAATCCCAGTAATAATAATATATAACATAATGTCTGGAACATTGGCCACAAACTAAGAGGCACCTATATATATCATATCTACCTAAATAGTGACCATGTGAATACATAAATAAAGAGTGAGGTTGTAGGAACATGTAAACCCACTACTATTACCACATCCTCATAGGATTAAATGTTTTTGACAAGTTCTATGGTGACACCCAATACCATCACTACCCAAACCCCAACACATTATCTCAAGTTTGGTAAAAACCTAGGACACTAATTGTGTCTATTAGGTCATAACACCAGAGAAAAATCCTACTTGGAATCCTGGGGGTCTACTAAAAAATTGGGGCATCTTACTTGGGATCCTTAGTTATGAAGGTAAAAGGGATAATCCTGCATCATATCATTGGTGGTATGTAAACAAAGGCATCCTACATGGGATCCTCAGAAGGGTAAAAAGGGAGAGGAATCCTATATAGGAACCATAATAATGGTGTAAGTAGGAATATGAATACTTAGAAAGAGTAAAAATATAGAGGGATTCTACCCAAGATTTCCTAGTTCATAATGTAAGTGAAGGAATACCAAAGGGGTCCCTAAGAAATAACAGTTAGGTAGAGGCATCGTACATAGGATCCTCAAAATGAACTAATATCATCATCCCCTTGGAAAGAAGGGAACATATTAAAAGGGATATATACTCAAATATAGAGCTATAAAATCATCTATCAAGAGATAGATATCATGTCCCATATAAAATCAAAGGTTCTCACTCTGAGGAGATAAACATATTTTATTACCAGAGGAAGAACATCTCTATTTAGTAATAATTTTAAAAGGCCTCCTAAAGTCCTCAAATCACCTCAAGGGTTTCACTATCATGATCTAATTAGAAGGATAATAAAAATGGAAAAATCATGTGTCTAATTACAACTACTTAGTGTAAAGATATAAAAAAACACTCAAAGGGTAGAAAAGGAGGATTACAAGATGTGTATACCCTAGTGCATGACATGTACCCTCAAAGATCCACTTGGGTGAGTGCTTTAGCTAGAATTGGTGTGTACAACCCAAAGTACATAATTTTCAAGTTAGTTACACAGTGTGTACCCTACATGGGGTATATACCAATGTATCTCACATATACTGCACATGTACATTTCCTGATCATGTACATCTATATGTTGTGAAAGCCACAGGTGGTTTGGCCGTGTACTCTAAATGACCATGTGCCCCTACATAGGATTCATTTCTAGTTACTTGGCTACATGACTATGTCCTAGTACATAGTGTGTATTCCCCATACACGACATGAACTTATAAAAAGGTCATATTCAGTAAATAGAAAGAATAAAAGATGCATGACCCTGAACTACACATCGTGTGATCAGTATTTCTGAATGGGAAACCACTCAATCCGGCCTGAAACCTCATTTTTCTCCCCAAAAGATACTGTTCAAACCTCTAGGGGTTTTAAGAAGTGATAATATGGATATAAAACTAGAAAATGGTAAATATAATTGGTTATATCATAAAACATTAAAGTAGTCTACTTTTTGGTGGAATATTCTGATTCTTTGCCCATATCCATGACCCACTACTAAAGCATGATGATTCGACTTCTACGAAGCTTCAAAGTGGAACATCTCTTTCTCTATCCATTTCTATCCCTCCTTCTTCCTTTAATCTCTCGGTAGAATGTTATAAGAGGTCCAATGGGGCATATTCGATAAGTCAGTGAAATAAAATAATGAAAATAAAATGAAATTAAAGAAAAGGTAGAAAATAAAATAAAAGGAAAAAGGAAAATAGACCCAGACTCGACCCTGGTTCCCAAATCCAGGTTATGGATTGATTATAAAAAATCATAAATTATGGAATCAATAGAAGAGATTAAATCTCAATCACTTTCTCTTTTAAATACAAATCACTAAATAAACAAACATGAATAAATTAGTATTTAATTAATTAAATATTAAATATTATTTCATCCATTAAAACTCTAATGATTATGAATTATACAAAACTATTATACTAGGGTAAAAACCCAATTCTAGGACTAAAATAGTGGTTAAAATAATTATTTGAGATCATATTCTAATGTAAAATGTATATTTACTCTTTTAAATCATCTAAGAGAAAAAATTACACTTTTTTCTTAGATTGAAAAAATACAAGACATTACAATATCCCCACTATAAACCATCTCCCCACCCTAAGAAGATTTGGTGGTAAAAAACATGTCATGATATCATCCCAATAATCTACAGCAGTAATCTATCTTGACTTTCCAATGACTAGTCTTATAGAATTAACAACTCTTCCATGAAGGAATACATTTAACAACAATAAATCTAGTACTCCCCACTATAAGAGTATCCTTATCATTGCCTCAACAACCATACATCAAGCTCAATGGAATATGCTCACATCAAACTAGCTATCTTTACATTAACTGACTCCTGACACTATGTCACCCAAAAAACTATGTTTACGTTCAAACATGGGTCTACCCCTCATGAAACTCGATATATTCTTAATATAACATCTACCACTGAGGGAAATTCCTCATTTTATCCTCATATCTTTGGAATCAGTTCCCAAAAAATTTATTTCAAACCATCAATCCTCAACTTGCATATAACCACTCATAGATTTACAATTTAAATGGTACCTCCCAAAACTAACATATACATTTTTCAACCAAATCATACACCTAAGTTTCATTTTCCACTAAAACCTTGATGACCATTCTACATGGAATATCATCCCAAAAAATACAAAAGTTCCCTTGGAACTCCATTTCAAAATCATGCACCTTACCCATGACACAATTTATGCCATGACTACCTGCCACTCTATGCCATTCTTATCCTGAGTGCCTACCCTTAACTTGACTACATTTTATAATAGTGAAAAAATTGGAAAAACAACACAGGCACCTGAATAGTCCTACCAATATAAGCCAATAATGATACCAAATCACCCAAGGTTCTTTCTCTAAAATTAATGGCATCAACCTGCATATATCAAAAAATCCGACCACTAACCATGAATCGGTCTCAAATGAGTGTATGACCAATCTCAATGCCTAAAAAGGAACCCATAAACCCAAGATATTCTTACTCATAGGTTTCACTTGATGAAAATAGAGGTTAAAATATAAGGCCTTGAGTCATAACTAAGGGTCTCTAGGTATCCAACCTAGCCCTATCGATTAAGTCTCAAAGTGGGTAACTAGTTCTGACCACATAGTCCTAAAGATCAAAACTTTATAAGGAAGGTAAAGATAGAACTAACCAATGAGGTTCAGAACTATCAACATGACCAACAAGGACCCGATACCATTTGAGTGTCCTCATAATAAAATATTCCCCATAGGTCATGATACCAATGTAAAAGACATACTGAACTAAAACTCACCTAGAATCCGTCTATGATAATACCCCCCCTGAGGTCTATTTCATGAGAAACATCCTGATACTTATCATAACCATACCTAGGGATCTATATAGATAACCATAAATGAAGGCCAGTTATGTAAAATATCATAGTAAGCCGGATGGGAAACCTCCATGTATGTTGTTACAAAGCTTTTGGTAACTGCACCAAAAAAGGGATTCCCACAAGGGGTCAATTAAAAAGACATTAGATGATGATGTTAACCAATAAGGTTCAAAAAAATGTACACAACATCATCTAAATGATATATTTCATACTACACATACGGTTTTATTATGTATAATCTCAATCAAATCTATCCATGATATCACTGTATCAGTTGTTAAAAACACTTTAAATTACCAAACCCTGAAACCAAACCCCATAAGGGGTTCATCATTTGGAACTAAGTACCCTATTGAACTAATAGGGCCATTTCACCTCCCATGCATGTAGAATGAGTCATCAGCCTCATCATCAAACATATCAACATAGATCTATATAGAATATTATCAGAAGGAAACATATATATATATATATATATAACTATGCTCAATTAAGTCTATTTCTAAAAAGAACCTATATGGGAAAACACCATTCTGGTTGTTTTTGAAGCTTTAAATAATTTACCTCTAAAGTTAGTAAAATCACACATTATCTAGACTATAACATGTGAATCCTACATACCAAATAAGATACATGAGATAACTCTTGACTTTGTCATCCAAGAGTCAAAATTGGTCATAAAACTCCTTCCAATGATAGAAGAGGCATAAATACATAAAAATCACAAAATTAACACAACATGTGAATCAATAAATTTGAAAATAATTTAAAATGATAACATCAAGGATCTGAACGACAATCCCATAAACTTGATAACATTGATTTCTTACTATAATAAGTGTTCTTGATGCAACAATCTGATATCCATCACATATTTTGATTTTTAATTCTCCTATTTACCATATCCTAAAAAGTAACACAATAGGAAATGAACAACTTTGATAAC
This sequence comes from Viscum album, assembly GCA_963277665.1. NCBI lineage: Eukaryota > Viridiplantae > Streptophyta > Magnoliopsida > Santalales > Viscaceae > Viscum > Viscum album. Next base: position 2,106,922,940 of record OY728147.1, on the reverse strand, counting down.
TATTTTTAATGTCTTGAACAAAGTTTCACTAAACCAATTCCTCGAGGAGATTCTATTAAAGGCCTCAAGCACACCTCTATATATGATACAGTCTACTTATTAGTAGCAAGGTCCTATGGTGTGTCCGTGGAGAGTCTATTCCCTCATATCAGAGTAAAAAACACTATAAATAACTAGATATCATCCAAAGTAGTAAATAAATATATTACATAAGTAGTAAATTAACTAAAAAAGAACATGATACAAAAATAAATGAAATGATATAAATGATCGAATGACCATGTCACACAAAAAACAATGGTCACCCACTAGGTCGACCATACATTCAGGAGTAAACAAAATAAATTAAAAAAAGTACATGGCTCTCATACAGACTCTGATCCAGACCATATAAATACTCTCCTAGAAACTGCTGAGCTTCTCCATCCTAATTATAATAAATCCAAATGAGTGTCTTTTCTTGATCATTCCACCATAGGACTCAACCCTATCAACCATGCAATATTTTCTCAATCTAAAAAGAAGACATAAGGTATGCATGCACACTATGGTGGATGTATAGGGGTGAAAAATAATATTTGTAGGAAAACCCAGTGAGGAACCTATAAATATACTCTCAAAAGTATATTCTCGTGAAATATGCTCAGACGAGTTGATACATAACTAGAAAATATAAATACCATAATAATATAAATATAAACATAGTCGATCCTTGGGTCCATAATCCCAATCGACCATGTATGCTACCACCTTTGTTGAAATTTCCATTGGCCTAAGTGATCACATACACACACACACACACACATATTTATATATATAGAAACACATGTACATATATATATATATATATGTATGTGTTTATACGTTATAAAAACATTGACTAGAGACATTAGACTAAGGTTTCCATGAACAACATAAAAAAAATCAATCCACAGTCAATCCAATAATCCAAGATCTATTTGAACAGACATCTTGTGACTATGTATTAGAGTTTTATGTCATACCAATCAAGATATGTATCATTAAGTTGATCCTTAGGTCCATAATCCTAATCAATAATACTATCCTTGGCCTGAGCCAACATGTCTCTGAGCAGGCTATGTGACCACATGGGGATAAATGTCATAGCCCTGTGTCCACTCATACTTTCCCCCAATGAACAAGATGAAGGATTTTAGGTATTAAATGGACATCATGAAATTTTTTAATTGATCTAGATGTCATACTACTTAATACACATTAATGTAGTTTGATGTCATATTCCTAGGTCTTGTCCCATAATATATCCTAAAATTGCAACTCAGATAATCCCTAAGGGGGATAAACCGTAGGTGATATATAAGTGATGATCACATGATCTGATATAACAACATGAAATAATTCAACAATTGGCTCAATAGTCTCATCCCCAAACAAGTCTAGACTATACTATAATGGTGTGTCTACTAATTCTAGAGATTATCCTAGTTCTTAAATGAGGAGATCAAGTCCATCCTTAGGGAGGTCATCAGTATCTTGCTGCTCGCAGGAAATGATCCCACGTATAAACCTTCCTTATTCCATCAAATAGTAGTGAAATATATCTTTATATAGTGACCTCATATTATAAGAGATCGAGACACTCTAAACGACCTACCCATATAACCCTAACCAAGGAGGAATCCCACTGACAAATGATACTTCTAGTAACAATAAATTTAGCATTCAAAAAAGTATGCTCATAATCTAGGCCCCATAAAGTAAAACTATAAATCCCTGTAAAACATGGCTCAAAAGATGTATTCGAGGTTGTACGTCTAGAAATACCATGATATCATGGCTCAACAGTCAAATCCTAGGAAGTACATCTACAAATACCAATACTAATATCTGATAAAAAATCATGGATGTTGGCTCACATGAAGTACATATGGGCATCCCAATAATAATAATATACTACATTACATCCGATATACCATCCAAAAACCAAGAATAACCACTATCTATAATAACTACATCAACAGTAACCATGTGAATACATAAATAAAGGGTGATGGTGGAAAAAGGCCTAAACCCACCACTACTACCACAACCTCATAAATTTACATGTTCAGAATAGGTTCTAAGGTGACACCACTAACCCAAAACTAGGTTTCCTCAACTCCACCATTTATCAGCGCTAAAAAAAGTGTTGTTAAAGGGGATCCCTTTATTAGATCTTTTTTTGTAGTACTGATAAATGGGGGTATTTATCAGCACTTTTACCTAGCACTGATAATGCTTATATAAAAAAACAAATTATGAAAAATCATTTATTGTTATATAAGTATATCTATTTAGATATAAATATAATGTATATGTTTTAAATATGTTTTAGATAAGTATAAAAAGACTATTACATTTAATATATCAGAAATTTAGTGAAAATGGCTTTAAAATATTTGAGAAAATATTATTAATTAATAATTTTCTAATTATCATTTATTAATAATAATTTAATAACAATTTAAAGACACAAAAAATCAACAAAATTAAAAAAAGATCTAAAATAATTTGAAAATATATATCAAACCTAAAACAACCATAAATTTTGATCTGGGAGTCCATTTGGCCTCTACAGCATATCAAATATAATCTTTCTACGGGATCTAAGAGCTAGTGACCTAAGGGAAACTTCTGTCACATTTTCGAGGCCCAAAAAGGCATATAGGGCCTCCAAAACTGAGTTTTTAGTCAGGATACCCCAATTTTTTAACATTTAGACAAGTATAAATTCTAATCCGAATGTCCTCTAGATTTGTATCACATATAATAGCGAATATTGTTTTGTTTTCTTCGATTTTACTGGTTTTGGAGTTGACTCAAACTTTTGTATTAGAAGTTATGGTCGTTTTAACATTCTATGGATTTTTAGATACATATATATATGTATTTATTTGTAAATATATACACATATATATGTGTGTGTGTGTGTCTATGTATGTGTGTGTTTGTGTGTGTTTTATATATGTATGTTTGTATGTATTTATTTATTTATAAGCACACATAAAAAAACATATTTTATATATGTATTTCAAAATAATCTTATAAATATATATTAATATACAAATAAATATACGAATAAAACAATATAACTAAATATATTTATATTAATATGAATATAAATTAATATACGAATAAATATAACTATATATATATATAAATAAATATAAATATATATTAACATACAAATAAATATAAATATAAATATTGATATATGTATTAATATAACTAAATATATTTATATTAATATGAATATATATTAATATATGAAAAAATATAACTATATATATATATATAAATAGATATATCAACAAATTGAGAAAAAAACTAAAAATCTTAGTGGTAGAGGTGCAGGCGTGCAAGGGGGGAGGTCTTGGGTTCGAGTTCATGTGGAAATAGGGGGTGCATGGGAAAGTGGGGGATGCACGACAAGTGCAGTGCGTAGAGAGTGGGAGGGGGGTCTTCCTAGCACAGATAGTGGGGGTCAAGCACTGTTAAAATCTCCCCAATAATTGTATTATCTTTTTAATTTTATTTATTTTTTTTGACTTTTATCAACTCTGAAAAAGCACTGATAAAATGGTATTTCATTAGTGCTAAAAAAGCATTGATAAATTCACTTTTTATCAATGCTTTTTTAGTGCTAATAAAATTCGCCTTTTATCAAAGATTTTCTGAGCATTGATAAAAGGGACCCCCCATATCTTAGCCTTGATTAATAGTGATTTTTTATCACTATTAATGCCCTTTTATAGTGATAATAAAGGCCATATTTTTATTAGTACACTTCTACTATATATATCAGAACCACCAATGCATTAGCTCAGAGACAGGAAACCACCTGGGCACCCATTGTGCCCCTCAGGTCATAACACAATAGAGACATAATTCTTTGGATCCTCAAGGTCTATATATAAGAAAATGAATCATACTCCAGATCCTTAGCTGTGAAGGTAAAATGAGAAATCCTACATGGGATTCTTGGTGATAAGTAAATAGTGGAATCTTTCATGGGATTCTCAAAATGATATATAAGAAGTAGCATCATATGTAGGACCCTCAATAATAGTGTATATAGTTTGATCCATCCTAAATGGGATGATCATAAATAGTAAATAGGTAGAGAGATCATACATGGGATTCTCTATATTATCATGTAATAAAAGGCATCCCATAGGGGGCCCTTGGTTACAACAGTCAGGTATATGTATCCTATATGATATCCTTAGAAATAACTAATATCCCCGACTCATAAAAAAGAATTAAAAATCTTGTAATGGAGAAATCCTCAAAGAAATATATAAAAAATAACCCCTCAACATATATAGCTAATGTTACTTCTTGGATCAAAGGGTCTCACTCTTAGGAGAGTGTTGGATTTGATTACTGGAGGAAAAAAACTATCAATTTAGTAAGTAACATGAAACACCTTATTGGATTCCACAAATCACCTCATGGTTTTCATTATCATGATCTATGTTGAACGATACTCAAAATGGTGTACTCATTTGTCTAATTCCAACTCATGGGTGTATGGATATGGAAAATACCTCAAAGGGTAGCAAGGGAGGATTAAACAAAATGTGTACCCTGGTAAATGGAGAGTACCCTTAAAGCTCTACCTAGGCATGTACTTTAGTGGTAATTTTCATGTAAAGCCCAAAGTTCATATCTTGTAAGTTAGGTACATGGAGTTTTACTTGAACAAGATATTGAACAATATACCTAACATGGCATGACCATGTACTTTTCCTAGTCATGTACCTATACTAGGCATGCAACCCACATGGAATCTGGTCGTGGAATCTACATGGCCATGTACCCCTAAATGAGTTATCTATATGGGTACTTTACTACATAGACGAGTACCATTACATGACATCTATAGCCCATATATAATGTGTACTTCAAAAAAGGTTATCTTACCTAAATAGGAAGAACACATGATGTGTGTTCCTAAACTACACATTGTGTGATCTAGATTTCCGTACTACAGGCCCCTTAAATTGGTTTAAAACCATGTTTTATTTACAAAAGTTATAGATCGACATTCAAGGGAATCAAAGAATTCATAATCAGGCTCTAAGACTAGAAATGATAAATATATGGGTATTTATTATGAAAAATAAAAATGGACAACTGTTGGATGGAATCTTCCAAAGCTTTGCTCGTATCCATGGTCCATGGCTACCACACAATGATCTGGATCCTCCTGAGCTCTGCAGAAACACATATATTCATATATATCTATCTACCCCTCCCTTTTATATCTCAGTCACACAATATAGGAGTCCCACGAGGTAATATTTGATAATTTATGGAATTAAAATAAATAAAATAAAAGAAAATTAAAAAAATTAAATAAAACAAATAAAAAGGAAAAGGAAAAGGAAAATGGGTATGTCCCTAGCCACAATGATCAACTCAAGGTTATGAATCAACTAGAAAAACCCCCTATTATGAACTCAATGGTTGAGATGGACTCTAAATATTCTACCATGTTTAATAGATATCAGCTAATTAATGTGTGAAAATAAAAATTAATATTTAAATAATAAAATATTAAAAATTAATTAGTCCATGAAAATATGAATGGTTCATAATCATAAAAAAATCCTATACAAGGGTAAACACCATTTTATGGGAGAAACAGATAGGTCCGAATAATTATCCAACATCATCTTCTATAAAAAATTACCATTTACCCCTTAAAATAATTTGAGACCAAAAATTCAAATTTATGCTCAAATTTCAAGTATAGAAAACATGGGTCGGTAAAAGATCCCCACCATAAACCTTTTCATACCCAAGAACCATGGTGGTAAAAATTAGTCATGATTTCATCCAAATCATATTCACAACTAATCTATCCTAACCATCCGACTACCGTTCTCATCGCATTAACTAATCCTCCATCAATGAATACAATTTTCAATGATCGATCTGTAATCCCCACCATAGTACAATCCTTATCATTGTCTCAGTAAATAGACATAATGTTCAATGGAATATGTTCTATACGTCATGAAATTTATACTAAAATTGAGTATTTCCACCTAAAAACAGACAATGGTTCACTCCCCACCATATGGATTACCTTATACCACTCCTCGAGCAAAAACATAAAAGGTTCCTTCTTTAGAACAAGAAAGATATATAAAAATAAAATAAGCTTGACGTAGATCCAACACACTCTCGACGTACTCGAGAAGATGTCAAGATAGATAATGATCATATCTAAATAGTATTACACTAATATTATATCAATAGGAATATATATCTCTCCCAATTCAATATCTCATCAAACAAGCTAACTTGCCTATAATAAACTCCTGACACCACATCTACTGATAATGTGTGTTTAGTTCCAAACACGGGTCTATTGACTAATGGAACCTGATTTATTATTATTGTATCCTATACCATTAAGGGACATTAATCATTTTAAAAACATAACCTATGAAACCATTCCTAGGAAAAGGCTTTGAAATCATCGGTCCTCAGATCACATATGGTCACTCATTGATTTATGATTTAAATGGTACCATGCATAACTGGTGTGTACGTTTATCACCTAAATCATACTCTAATGAGTCATCTACTAATAAAAGAAAGATGACTATGCTACATGGAATTCCAGTACAAAAATCCAAAATCTCCCTTTGAACACTTATTCAAAATCAGTTTCCTTAACCATGCCATGATTTAATCCACAACTACCTGTCACTAAATGTCGTTCCTATCACAAGCGTTAAATCAGGCTTTGAATAAATTTCCTTATATTAGAAGCACTAGTCAATCAGGTTGAGCACCCAAATACTCCTTCCTATTTAAACCAGTCTAGATAATAAAGAACCCAAAGTGCTTTCTTAAAAACTGAAGCATCAACCATGTAATATTGTAAAACCCTAGAACTAACCGTACATCAATATCAAATCATCATATGACCTAGATCAATACCTAAAAAGGAATCCACAAAATCAGAAAAATAAACGTTTCTTGTTTCTGTAGATCAAAATGAATATTTATCCATAGGGTTCTGAGTCATAACTTAGGGGATCTAGGTCTCTGTAAGGACCCGCACTTATCTCATACATAATCTTGAATTTATTCAAGAAAAAAATTCATTTTACATTGAGGATCTTTTCAAGTTTAGAGCTTTAGAGAATTAATACAAAATATTCACAACATTACACATTGTTACATAGTGGATACCATAAAATCAGTTTCCATTTTCCTCAGAATATAAAACATTAAAACATAAAACAAGACTCCTTGACAATTCTTCAACATTTAACATGTCTTCCTTCCTTGTATTATTCATCCATTAACCTGTGAAAAATCATTTAAAAACTTGGGATGAGCACAAAAGCTCAGTAAGGTATGAAAAAGAAGGAAAAAAAATCTCATTAGTCCATGAATACACAAGACATATGGAAACATTTTCAAAATACATGATTTACACCCATAAAATCTTACTTAGCGTAACATGAGATTTACACAAGATCCATACAAACATAATTATAATCATAAAGGTATATTGGGGCATTACTTACATAATCTTGTAACCATCTTGGCTACCTTAAAATTTGTAACCCTCACGGCTACCTTACTTTGTGTAACCATCACAGTTACACTTGGAGTAACCATACGGCCGACCTCCAACTTACTCATACCCAATGCATTGGAGGGAAATATAGGTCCCACCCTTCATCATAAACAATTCCCAATAGCCAAAACATAATCATTCAACATAAATAACAGCATAAAAACATTGCCTTTGAATCTTATAAAACAGAATTTTAAAAGAGGATTTTAGACGAAAAGTCCCTTATAAACATCATATACTTGAAGTGATACTTAATTGAGTGGATGGAATATGTATATACTCTATAAATACACATAATTAAACATAATATAAACAGAACCCATCACACAAACAATTTAAATAGCACATAAATTATAAAGTAGAAGGTTAACCCAAAGAATGGAAATCGGGTTAAGAATTCCCTTACCTTGGGCTTGTCCTACTTCAAAATTGTTTGAACCTCCTGTATAATGGTTAAAGGAGAGTTAATAGGATTTTAAAGAAACTTGTTCATGTTTATAACATCTTATATGGTCATTTCATAACCTCATTTCACCCCTTATTTGTTAGTATTTTGTTCCTCGCATTATTTTGGGTGAGGTCTTTTGTGATTTTCACGATCGGTTCATGATGAATCGTTCTTGTTGATTGGAAGTGAAACTCCAGAATTGGAATATAGTATTAGTTACATAACTCCAGTACCATAAATTATACCATTCATCACTTTGGTGCCTTATATGATGATGATTTATAAGTTAAAACATTAATTATGTTCGTTTAGATAATTTAAGTGGTTCTTTGATAATTACAATTTCATTTAGTCTTATAAGTTTGAATCATGAGTACAAAAGAATTATAGAACCATATATGATTCATAAAACTTATATTATAACCTGGTTCAACCATATAAATGGTTTCATGACCAGACTTGAAATAATTAATGGAAATTGAAAATACATCGTCCACGATATCGGTAATTCGACACAAATGGACAATGTTTTTTGATTCTTTAAATAAGTGAAAGAGGAGAGGAATAATGATTTGTAATTTTCCATAAACATGAAAACATCCAGAATATACTTGATTCTGGAGATTTCATGCCTCTTGGATAAGAGGGGGTGAAGAAAGAAGTGGAAGGAATCATGAAATAAAGTTAACATGAGAAATTTCTTACAAAAAATTCGGCAGCCTAACGGCGCCTCTAAAAATTTCATAAAAACAAGATTGATGAGAGGAATGGAATATCTCATCAATCATACAAAATTTGGACTGTAAGGGAAAATATTTAATGAAATATCCCAACAAAAGACAAAGGGAAAGGAAGAGAATAACATAAAATGGATGGAAAGAATGAAAATGAAAGAGGATGTTTACCTCTTGATCTCTTCTCCTTGAGATCCTTCTTAAGGGCTTTGATTTTGGTCTTTTGGTGAGACCAGCAGCTCTAGGACGTGGGGAAGAAGATTGAGGAGGGAATTTGGCAGAAATTAGACAATGCTCAAGGCTTGAGAGGTGTGGGAGGAAGAGGGGAGTGAGGGTGGTATTTATAGTGGAGGAGGGGAGGTATTTTAGATTATTTTAATTATTATTATAATATTTTTATCAAGACTATGAATAATATCAAATCAAGTGGCCTTAATTAGTGAAAATATCTTGTGATTTCGAAGCAAGTGGCCTTGAATCACTTATGAGGTCATAAATAGTGCATTTTTACTGATAAATTGATTATACGGTATTTTACCGTATTTCACTATTCACCGAAAATTCAAGAGTTTCAGAAAAATACCAAAAATTTACCCCAACCATTTTTCGACGTGTAGAATTCAAAAATGAACTCCATTTTTCAAAAATAATTTTCTAAATATTATTAATTTAATTTTAAAAAAAGGTCACAGTTAATTCGAAAAATAACAAAATTGAAGTGCAATTAGTTTTATGTGACATTGGAAAATTAATTAAGATCCCATTATCCTATTGCCATGGGAAAATAAAATAATAATATTATTTACTATTCATGAGGTCATATTACTATTCATATTACTATTCATATTACTATTCATAAGGGCATGTTACTATTCACCAAAAAAACAAGTTTTTTTCCATCAGACTCGAAATAACATACTGAACACAATTGTAGATGATAGTTTCTTGAAATTAAAAACATAGAAGAAATAAAATTATGTTTAAAGGATACTTATAAATATATACCTTAAACAAAATTCCAAGCATTTTTAAATTTATTTTTAGAAAACCTTGGGATGTTACATTATCCCCACCTTCTTGAAATTGCGTCCTCGCAATTTTATTTACTTATTAAACAACTAAGGGTACCTTGATCAAGGTGTCCACTCGGTTTCATCATCATCTTGTTCACGTAGGTAAAAGTCCCATGCATTACAACAATGATTTAGAGATCCTTCAAAATCATTTGCTTCCTCCATCCAAATACACCTCGTACAACATGGGGCATATGGGTGTTCACAGAAAAACAGTTTTGGAAAATAATCATGTAGGACATATAATTCCAAAACATCTGATAAAACATGATTTCTATAAAATAGTCGGACCGAAATTGAGTTGAAACTTTCTATTATTGGTCCTTTTAAAATACCATAAGTATGTGATGTGAGACTATAGTTTAAAAGCAAATATAAATAGGTTGCACAAGGGTCTCCTTCCTCAGCACCATTTTTAAAATCATAATATGCTTCAAATTCTTGTGATAAGGTAAAATATTTGAAAATACCTTGATAATATTTACCTTTCTTGAAATTATGTGAATATTGTGAAAATAGTATTTTTCTAAAAACAACCCATGATCCACGATGATAACGAGGTATAGAGGAGGTGTTTGATATCTCAAAAAACTGCTTGCAAGTGAGTTGTATGCTAGAAAAAGTTTCACAATCATCCGAAGATGACTTTGCAATAATTATTGCAAGCATGTCATCAGGAAGAGATAGGAATGTCATTTGAGATCCTTCTCCTTCCATTCGTAACCGACTTTACTTGACCTGAAAAAAAAAGTTATAAAACAAGGATTTAACAGAAATAATAGATATAGGGACTAATCACGTGTCTCACAAGAACTCCTAATCCCTAAAGTTGTCTAAACCGACCTCTGATACCAACTGTAAGGACCCGCACTTATCTCATACATAATCTTGAATTTATTCAAGAAAAAACTTCATTTTACATTGAGGATCTTTTCAAGTTTAGAGCTTTAGAGAATTAATACAAAATATTCACAACATTACACATTGTTACATAGTGGATACCATAAAATCAGTTTCCATTTTCCTCAGAATATAAAACATTAAAACATAAAACAAGACTCCTTGACAATTCTTCAAAATTTAACATGTCTTCCTTCCTTGTATTATTCATCCATTAACCTGTGAAAAATCATTTAAAAACTTGGGATGAGCACAAAAGCTCAGTAAGGTATGAAAAAGAAGGAAAAAAAATCTCATTAGTCCATGAATACACAAGACATATGGAAACATTTTCAAAATACATGATTTACACCCATAAAATCTTACTTAGCGTAACATGAGATTTACACAAGATCCATACAAACATAATTATAATCATAAAGGTATATTGGGGCATTACTTACATAATCTTGTAACCATCTTGGCTACCTTAAAATTTGTAACCCTCACGGCTACCTTACTTTGTGTAACCATCACAGTTACACTTGGAGTAACCATACGGCCGACCTCCAACTTACTCATACCCAATGCATTGGAGGGAAATATAGGTCCCACCCTTCATCATAAACAATTCCCAATAGCCAAAACATAATCATTCAACATAAATAACAGCATAAAAACATTGCCTTTGTATCTTATAAAACAGAATTTTAAAAGAGGATTTTAGACGAAAAGTCCCTTATAAACATCATATACTTGAAGTGATACTTAATTGAGTGGATGGAATATGTATATACTCTATAAATACACATAATTAAACATAATATAAACAGAACCCATCACACAAACAATTTAAATAGCACATAAATTATAAAGTAGAAGGTTAACCCAAAGAATGGAAATCGGGTTAAGAATTCCCTTACCTTGGGCTTGTCCTACTTCAAAATTGTTTGAACCTCCTGTATAATGGTTAAAGGAGAGTTAATAGGATTTTAAAGAAACTTGTTCATGTTTATAACATCTTATATGGTCATTTCATAACCTCATTTCACCCCTTATTTGTTAGTATTTTGTTCCTCGCATTATTTTGGGTGAGGTCTTTTGTGATTTTCACGATCGGTTCATGATGAATCGTTCTTGTTGATTGGAAGTGAAACTCCAGAATTGGAATATAGTATTAGTTACATAACTCCAGTACCATAAATTATACCATTCATCACTTTGGTGCCTTATATGATGATGATTTATAAGTTAAAACATTAATTATGTTCGTTTAGATAATTTAAGTGGTTCTTTGATAATTACAATTTCATTTAGTCTTATAAGTTTGAATCATGAGTACAAAAGAATTATAGAACCATATATGATTCATAAAACTTATATTATAACCTGGTTCAACCATATAAATGGTTTCATGACCAGACTTGAAATAATTAATGGAAATTGAAAATACATCGTCCACGATATCGGTAATTCGACACAAATGGACAATGTTTTTTGATTCTTTAAATAAGTGAAAGAGGAGAGGAATAATGATTTGTAATTTTCCATAAACATGAAAACATCAAGAATATACTTGATTCTGGAGATTTCATGCCTCTTGGATAAGAGGGGGTGAAGAAAGAAGTGGAAGGAATCATGAAATAAAGAAAACATGAGAAATTTCTTACAAAAAATTCGGCAGCCTAACGGCGCCTCTAAAAATTTCATAAAAACAAGATTGATGAGAGGAATGGAATATCTCATCAATCATACAAAATTTGGACTGTAAGGGAAAATATTTAATGAAATATCCCAACAAAAGACAAAGGGAAAGGAAGAGAATAACATAAAATGGATGGAAAGAATGAAAATGAAAGAGGATGTTTACCTCTTGATCTCTTCTCCTTGAGATCCTTCTTAAGGGCTTTGATTTTGGTCTTTTGGTGAGACCAGCAGCTCTAGGACGTGGGGAAGAAGATTGAGGAGGGAATTTGGCAGAAATTAGACAATGCTCAAGGCTTGAGAGGTGTGGGAGGAAGAGGGGAGTGAGGGTGGTATTTATAGTGGAGGAGGGGAGGTATTTTAGATTATTTTAATTATTATTATAATATTTTTATCAAGACTATGAATAATATCAAATCAAGTGGCCTTAATTAGTGAAAATATCTTGTGATTTCGAAGCAAGTGGCCTTGAATCACTTATGAGGTCATAAATAGTGCATTTTTACTGATAAATTGATTATACGGTATTTTACCGTATTTCACTATTCACCGAAAATTCAAGAGTTTCAGAAAAATACCAAAAATTTACCCCAACCATTTTTCGACGTGTAGAATTCAAAAATGAACTCCATTTTTCAAAAATAATTTTCTAAATATTATTAATTTAATTTTAAAAAAAGGTCACAGTTAATTCGAAAAATAACAAAATTGAAGTGCAATTAGTTTTATGTGACATTGGAAAATTAATTAAGATCCCATTATCCTATTGCCATGGGAAAATAAAATAATAATATTATTTACTATTCATGAGGTCATATTACTATTCATATTACTATTCATATTACTATTCATAAGGGCATGTTACTATTCACCAAAAAAACAAGTTTTTTTCCATCAGACTCGAAATAACATACTGAACACAATTGTAGATGATAGTTTCTTGAAATTAAAAACATAGAAGAAATAAAATTATGTTTAAAGGATACTTATAAATATATACCTTAAACAAAATTCCAAGCATTTTTAAATTTATTTTTAGAAAACCTTTGGATGTTACAGTCTCCCACCTAGCACTATCGATAAAGTCTCAAAGAGCATCACTAGGTCTAACCACATAGTCCCAAAGAACAAAATTTCCTAAGGAAGGTAATGATATCACTGACCTACGTGGCCCGTAACATTCAATACAAACCTATAAGGGACTGATCCCTTCTAAGAATCATTATAGTGACTGTGCCCTATAAGTCATGATGTCCATATAGATGAGATACTGGACTGAAAATCACAGAGCATATGTATATGGTAATACCCCTTGTGATCTAATTTATGATAAAAATACCAGTAACAAACTTCATCATATTCATAAATTTGAATATTTTAACATAAATGAAGCTTTTTTAATTAAAATCTCATAGAAATATAATTGTGAAACCTCCATATAGGTTGTTACAAAGCATTAGTTAACCTCAACTAAAAATATATACCCATAAGGCGTCTACTAAAAGGGCATAAACTACCAATTTTGACCTACAAGGGTTAACAATAAACACAAAACATCATCTTAATGATCCATTCCATACTACACATACAGCTTGGATAAGAATAATTCCATTCCAAACTTTGAAGGAAATTAGTGTTAAGGTTGTTACTAACTCTTTAAATAACTAAACCTATAAACAACACCCAATAAGGGGTTTGTCACTAGGATACATGTACACTATCAACCAAATAGGGTCATTACACCTCCCATGCATGAGGAGTGAGTTATCATCCTCACTGTAGATACACATAGTCTATCAGCTAAAGGAAACATATATACATAATTTGTCTCAATTGATTATAATTCCACTAAAAACCTATATGGGAAAGCACCATTTAGGTTTTTGTTGACACATTAAACAATTTCCCTCTAATGTTAGTAGATTCACAAACTATAATTCCTATAACTTGTGAATCATATATGCCAAATATGATGAATAAGAATACTCTTTCCTTTTCCAAACAAGAGTAAAAAACAATCACTATCATCTTTTCAATGGTCCCATAAATTCATAATAAATCATTACATCCAAACAATATGTGTGTTTCTCAAAGTCAAAGTCATATATGAATATAAAATCATCAATAAAAATAATAATCCCATAACTGTGGAATCTACTAATTCTTATCAAAACAAGTTTTCTTGATGCACCAATCATATATCCATCATAGATTACAATACATTCATAATTATCCAGTCTACCATATCCCAAATAGTAACACAATAAGAAATGAAAAATGTTGATACCAATTTGTAACATCCCGACATGGGTTCCACTAAACCAGTTGCACAAGTTGATTCACTACAAGACCTCAAGTGAAACTCTCTATAATCCAAAGGAAACTGACTAGTACTAGGGGCATAAGGTGTATCTTTGGGGAGACTTTTCCATAGTATCAGAGTGAAAAACTATGGAAATAACTAGATATCATCAAAAGTAGTAATTAAAAAGAGAACGAAAGTAGTGAATAAAATAAAATAGAACATGATGCAATAATAAATTAAATGATATAAAATCTTTAATAACAAAGTCACACATACAACACTGGTCACCCAATTGGATGAAAATACATAAAGAAGTACATGGAGAAAACGAAAATAAAAGTACATGACTCTCCTACTAACTCTGAGCCAGACCAAATACTTAGTCTCTAAGACAATATTGAGTTTATCTATCCTAGTCATAAGAAATCCACATAAAGGGATTTACTGGATTAGGAAACCATGGGTCTTTTTCCTATCCACCATGTAATATGTGATTAACCTAAAAAGTAGAAAAAATGTATGAACTCACCTTAAGGTGCATATACAAGGGTGAGAAATAATCTCAGTGGTCTACCCAAATGATGAACCTATGAATCCACTGTCATAAGTTCATGCTAATGTAATAAACTCATCCTAACTGAGACACAACTGTAAATAATAATGAAAGGAATAATATAATATAGACATAGTCAATCCTTAGGTATGTAATCCCTATCGACCATATCTTTTTCTTGCTATGTTGGAATGTACATGGACCTATTTTTTCATCTACATATATTCCCAAAAATATATATGTATTTTTTTATACATGAAAATGACATTGACCTGAGAAACTAGACTAATGTGTCCATGGATAATATCATAATAAAATCAATCCACATTCATTGTCAGAATCCAAGATATAGTCACCTGGACATCATGTGACTAGGGATATAAGTTTTATGTCATACCAATATACCTGTCTATCATTAAGTCAATCCTTGGGTGCATAATCCCAATTGAAAATTAATTCTTCATCTAGAACCAGTGTTTCGGAGAATGCTACATCACCATAGGGAGATACATGGCCTATCCATAGGATCACCTGTACTCACCTTCAATAACTAAGATGAATGATTCCAGGTATCAGTAGGAAATCCATAAAATTTGTCATTGAGGTTGATTCCATTCTAGTAAATCCACATGTAAACTAGTAAAATTTCAGATTCCTAGGTCCCATCCCTTAGGAAATCTGGACATTGCAACTTATATAATCCATAAGGGGGATGGCCCTTAAGTGATATACAAGGAATATTATACTCATCTAGTATTGAAAAAAAATCATTCAATAACTGGCTTAATAGACTCATCCCCAAACATGTATAGGAAATACTATAATGGTGTATCCATTGATCTGAGAGAGTATCCTAGGCATCAAATGAGGAGATCAAGTCCATCTTCAGTGAGCTCATTAGTACCCCACTAATAAGGTGAAATGTGCCCACCTTGAACCCATTCAAACCCATTTGAATGCTAGAAGATTATCCATTCCTATAGAAACCCAATATAAGAGGAATCTAATACAGTCATATCAACAAACCTCTTAATTCCAAATCAGGGATAAATACCATTGAAAAATGGTACTTCTAGTAATAGCAACTGTAAAATTCAAAAAAGAAGGCTCTTAAGACGGACCATAAGAAGTACATATGAAAATAATAGTAAAACAAGGTTCAAAAGATAGATTTCGGGTAGTACATATAGAAATAAAATGATATCACCAAGGTTTTTCATCTAGGTATTGTAAAAATTACCAAGATTATTCACCAACGTATCATAAAACTTATCATCTCTAGAGATGAAATTATTTCCCCAATGTATTGGAGTGCTATTAGGGAGAACCCTTCATATGTATTAATTAATTTGAGTCACATAGATCATAATAATAAATTTCATAAATAACACGTGTATAATAAAATAAATGTGTTTCATATCAAAACCATGACATTTAAAAAAAGTGCTTAAAGAAAAGATCTTTATGTCATTATTAACCCATGAAAAAGGATGGTGTGTTTCATGTTTCTTAATCCCATAATAAAATATATAATTTTGACATAAATGTGAATACCCCAATAAAATAAAAATGTTTGGATATTCACATAAGAAAATAAGATAATTTCTTTAGAACAAGAGATATATTTTGAGAGGAAAATCTGGCAGCATAACGGGTATGAATCATGGTTTTAGATTACATTAAAAAGAGAGAAGACAAGGGTAACCCAATAATAAAATAATCTTAATACAGTGAAATTATAGAATAAAATGGACATAAAAAAATATTATAGAAATTTGAAATATGTACCACTTAAAAAAGGGAACATGAAAGGAAAAGAGAAGTCTAGGTTTCCCTTACCTGAAGAGTAACTCCTAAAATTCAATGATTGTGACCTTAGGGGCTTGAGGAAAAATTTGGAGGACTCATTGGGAGGTAAATATAACAGATCTTCATGAAATATAAATTTCTAATTAAAGATAATGGATAAATAATTGGATATTTATAGAAATTGTGAGGGAATTTTTTATTGAATTCCTTGGACATCTCAGTAGTGGTATTTAAAAAACCATGGGGTTTCCCATGGTATTTTCCAATGGTATTGGCCACTTCAGACACCTAGTATGTTATTATAATCCACATGATCTGACAATAATTTTATATGACTTATTATATCATTATTATATCATTAAACATACCAAAAACTCAAAATTGTATTTTTTCTAACCACTAGAAAACACAATATTTTTGAAAATTATCATAAATTTACCCTAACCTAATTATTATGAGATTATTTCAAAAATTATATTTATTTTATCATATTAATTATATATGTATAATAAATTTTACTTTTAAATTTAAAAATCCAAATGTTGTCAAAATAATAATGGATATAAAATACATAGTAAAATGAACAGTAAACTTTATAACACTTTAAAAAAATTTATTTTATCTTATAAATTTAAATAATAGTATATTAATCATACTATTTCATTAAAATAAAAAGTATTAATAATTTTTTTTATTATAATTATTATATATTTTTTGAAAGGTACAATTTCTATTTAGAAAATCAATTTATAAAATACGTCATATTTTTAAGAAAAACTATTCTAAAAAATGATGGAATAACAATTTTATTTATATAATGTGATTAAACATTAATTAAAAGAAGTCTAACAAACATAAAACCTTATAAAACCCACATAAAACCTAAGGGTGAGGTCTGCAATGGTGATAGATTCATGGGGTGGCTCTACTAACATCACCTGAGTGGTAATTTCAACTAACATGAACTTCTCCTATAAGAGATTTCATTTCAGCTCAATATGTTAGATCTTGGATTGGGATTGGTCAAGAGAGAATCCCAGTGACACTACCTCCCTCCCAATGTCTGAAAAATGGGCTTTTCATGGCATGAATCTACTAGATAATTCCATCAAAACTTCTTTTTTACATTAATTTTCCTTTGTAATTTATACTTGTAAGCAATAATTATAACGTTAAAATTACCATTAAGAGTATTATTCCTGACGATTATATTGACCAATGGTCACAATTGACCAATAGTCATATAATGGTAGAAACTCAATGGTCACATTTTAATTATACTCAATTCATTACTAAAGGGATATATTTATATTGAGCAAACTTTTTTAATAATTGAATATCATTTAAAAAGTTCAGGTTGTTATATTATTCCCCCTTAATAAATTTCATCCCCAAAATTTTATCTAGTTCCCTTCATTGAAAAAAGGTGAGGGTAATTTTGCCTCATTTTTTCCAATGCTTCCCACAGGGAATTTTCATATTTTTTCTTCCTCTAGAATAATTTCACGAGGTGGGTAGTGTTTTTGGTAGACCAGTGTCTCTAAATTTCATGATCTCCATCAGTTTATCATTACAAGAGAGGTCATGTTCTAGTTGTACCACCTTTGGATTCGGTACATGTGAAAGGTCAGGCATGTACTTCCTAAAGAGAAATACGTGAAAAACATCATGAACATGAGCTAGGTTTGGTGGATGTGAAATCCAATACACCAATGATCTTATGCAACCAAGGATTTAATAGGGGCCAATATACCTAGGGCTAAGATTCCCTTCCTTTAAAAACCACCTGACTCTCTTCCAAGGTGAAATTTAAAGGAATATTTTTTCAATAATATCAAACATCAAGTCCATTCGAAGGTTTTTAGTGCAACTCTTCTACTGACATTGAGCAACCTTTATTTCTTGTTGGATGGAGTAAACCTTTTCTATCATCTCTTGCATAAGTTCAGGTCCAAGATGATTTATCTCAACACCTTTTTCCCAACAAGTAGGTGTTCTTCAGTGATTCCTATATAGATCTTCATAGGGTGCTATTTAAATACTCCAATGGAAGTTATTGTTGTATGATAACTCAACTAATGGTATATGTTGATCACATCCACCTTTAATTCCATTGATCATGTTCTCAACATTTCCCCAAGTGTCAGAGTAGTCCTTTTTGATTGGCCATCATTTTGAGGGTGATATACCATACTGGAATTCAATTCAGTACTCAAATAATGTTGACGACTTATATAGAATTTTAATGTGAACCTTAGAATGCAATCAGATACAATAGAGAGTGGGACTCCATGCATCCTTCTAGCTTCTTTTATGTATATCTTGGTGAGTTGGTCAAGATAGAAATTTTAATAAATAGATATAAAATGGGTAGTCTTGGTGAGACAGTCCACTATAACCCATACCACATTGTTTTCTTTTAATGTTTTTAGGATACCAGTGACAAAGTCCATAGTGACATTATCCCACTTTCATGATGGTATATTTAGTGGTTGTAATACATCTTTAAGAAGTTTTCACTCTGCCTTCACTTATTGATACACTAGTCACCTTATAGTGTAGGTAACAATCTCCCTTTTCATGTTATCCCACCAATAATGATAACAAAGGTCCCTATACATTTTTTTTCTTCTAGGATGTATAGTGTAAGTAGAGCTATGAGCTTCATCCATCCAATCCTTCTTTATTTATATAATATATGGAACACATTTCTTATATAAAATTTCAGTACAACTTCTTGATAAATATTAAACATTGAAAACTTCCCATTCTTCACATCCTCTAAATTATTCTGCAACAAATGATCTTCTCTTTTATATTTCTTAATATTCTTTAGTAATGATGTTTGAAAAATAATTTGGAATAATGTTTATGATTTCCCTTCCCTCAAAATTCCCATGTCTATGTTTACTTGGCATTTGATAAAATTATCTCCTTTAATCCTCATCATTTCCAAAATAGTAGGGTATTCACAACTTTTTGAATCAGCAACATTATTTTCTCCTCTGGGATGATAATGAATTGAATAATCAATGTCTTTAATAAGTTCTAACCATCTCCTCTGTCTCATGTTAAATTCATTTTTTGTGAAAATATACTTCAAAATTTTATGGTCTATGTATATATAACATTTATCCCCATAAATATAGTGCCTCCATATCTTCAGAGCAAAAAATAATTGCAGCCAACTCCAGGTCGTGTGTAGGACAGTTATTCTCATGTGGATCAAACTGTAAATATTCATAAAAAATAACCATGTCATTTTTAATGAGGATGTACTCAAGCCCTTTCAGAGATACATCACTAAAAATAATTACTATTTCTCTAATATAGGATAGATTTAACAAAGGTGCAATAAACAATCCCTTATTCAGCTCTAAGACTCCTTCTTCACGCTCCTTTTTATTTCAGATCAACTTGAACCCTTTTATAGTTAACTTGGTTCATAGATTAAAAATTGGTGAACGGTTTTTCAAAAAACACCTTTAATATCCCACTAATACAAGGAAATAATGAATCTTAGTTACTATTGTAGGATGAGGCCACTCTTACCCAACCTTCATCTTGGTAGGTTCAACTAAGATTCTTTCATTGGTTATAATGTACCCCAAGAAAGAAAAATATTGTAATAAAAATTAAAATTTTACAAACTTCCAAAATATCCTCTCCTTCCTCGTAATTTTTAGTAAAAACCTTAGATGATACACATGTAATTTTTGGCTATTAGAATATATCATAATATCATCAATTGAAACTACCATAATGTTATCAAGGTAGTCCTTAAAGGAATTATTCATCAAATCCATAAAAATAGATGGAGCATTAGTCAAGACGAATGGAATAACAACAAACTAAAAATTCCCATATCTTGATTGGAAGATATTATTTGAAATATATTCTTTATTCACTATCATTTAATGATAGAAAGATTGAAGATCAATCTTGGAGAAGAATAGATCCCAATGAAGCTTTTCAAACAAATCATCAATTCTTGGAAGAGGGTACTTTTTCTTTACTATGATCCCATTAGGTTCTCTATAATTAATAAATAACCACATTGATCAATCATTCTTCTTCACAAATAGAATTTGTTATCCCCAATAAGACACACTTGGATGGATAAACCACTTCTCCAAAATATATTGGAGTTGTTTTTTTATTCTTCTAACTCCACATTTTTCATTTTATATGGGGTGTTTGAAATCGTGTTGGAAGCATGCATGATATCAATGGAGAACTCTACATCCCATTCTATAGGGGGTCCTGGTAACTCTATAGAAAATACATCAATGTATTACTGAATGATGGGGACACTCTCTTTTCATATAATTTCTTTTTCTTCTTCATATTCACTTATTATCTCTATAAATAAGGCTATGGGTTGTGCTTCTTGAAAAATATTAGGTCAAGACATCTCTCCATTGAAAAAAACTCTCGGTTTCCATTCAAGACTACTAATATTTACATTATTATACATTGGATCTTAGATCTATACTATAAGAGTCACTCTATCCCTAGTAAAATTTAGAATTCTAGAATGGGAATAACTACTATATTTGTGATGAAATTTTTCTTGAAAATGTAAACACTATAGTTTCTATACACTGTGGATGCTTGGATAATACTCTAGGAGTCTTGATGGATAACTCATATTCTAGAATATTTGGGATTGATTATGTATTATTTGTAAACATAGAGTAAATAAAGGAATACGTTGATCTAGAATAAAAAAATGTACTTTCTAGATTTGAGATAAAAAATGATAATACATTCCAAGACATCATTTATAGATTCAACGACAAATTTCATGATATAAAAAGCACGGACCTTTTTCCTTGTCCTATGTTAAGGATGATGGTGATTTCACTACATTAACATCAGATTTGGATAGTGATTGGCGAAGTCCCCAAGCTATACACACTTGAATAATTAGACTTTGGGTGGGGCATACACCATCTTCACTTTGTTGTTAGTATTGAGAAATTGATCCTTCACCTCACTACAAATGATCTAAGAAATATGGATCTATTTTCCACACATGTAACATTTCATCTTCCCAAGTTAGTAGTTCCTTGAATGCTTCTTCCCACATTTGTTCTATGTGGAAAATTTGACTTGCTTTTCCTCTTCTTCCTTGATCAAAGATCCTCCCCATATTTGGATCCAAATATCTCTTCTTTTTATTCGATCTATGGGATCACTGTGTCTCTCCGAACTACAATTCAACCTTAATTTCACTTTGAAATATCTCCTCATAGTTTTCATAGTCTCAATTGGCTAGATTATTTCGTATATGGGGTCTTATTCCACTAAAAAACCTATCTATATTCCGATTAAGATACATGAAAAAACTATCAACTTAATGGGAATGTATTGTGAATTTTATCTCATAGCGTCCAACACATTCATTTTTATTATGATTCAGCTCTAATAATTCCTTCTCTATTTTTTTCACCTCAAATTGGGGAACTATTTTTTGAAAAAGGTTTCTTGAACCTCTTACCACTCCATTACTTCAATATCCCATCTTGGATTCATGTTTTTGACCAATTTCCACCATTGATCAGCTTCTACCTCTAAGCGGTAGATAGCCTGGGTAACTTTCTATTATTACAAACAATAGAGTATAGAAAAGATATTTTATATAGAGCTTATCCACTATTCTGAAATAAATGGGTCGGTAGATCCACTGAATGAAGTTGTTCTCTAATCCATAAAGGACTCCCCATATTTTTTCCTTTATAAGTGAATCTAATCTCTTGGATTGATTCAAGTTATTGCTTATAACTCAAGTCGGTTTATTCATCATTCCCATGATGTTTTCTATTCTAGATTCTATTGGAAGTACGTCAGTGCCTAATCCTTTACACTCACCATTTACATAGTTTCTCTAATTTCCCACCATTTTATAAAATAAAAAAAACGTCAGTGGGAAACATGTTTCATTTAATAATTTTATAATTCTAAAGAAATTTATTGTCTTAAAACATCATGCATAAATATGTCATTCTTTAACAATAGTTACATTTTCTATAAATTATTCATAATAGATAATAAAAATCATATGATTAACCAAACATATCCCCTGGTAGTGTCAAACCAGGAGTGTATCAAGTCTTATTTTCATGCACTAGGTTACACCGAGTCAGACCTGACACACCTTCCCAGAGTTGTTACCCCTATGTACAACTATGCTAGAGCCACATCCACTTGATTGTATCTATATAGGGATTTATATGCTCATAAAACACTTACTTAAAATTTCACCAAAATACCAGGATGTTTTTTATATTTAAACTTTTCTCTAAGGTTATTCCTAAATTTTTCATATCATAATTTCCAAAAACAAATAAGCAGTCCTTTGATACCAACTATGGAATCCCATCTTTTTTATTAATTAAACTTTTCAATACATTGTAAGAAAAAGTTGATCATTTAATTTTTAGTTTCTTTGAAATAAGGTACATAATACCTAGAAACATAAAAAAATATAATCCATTTGAAATTCTTCATCATAGGTTCATCCTAAGTAAAATTTTAGCATCTCAAAATAGGGGCACATACATTAAAGGAAATGGTGTGCATAAGGACCAGTATGGGAAAACAAGGGAAGCAATTTACATGTGATAATGAGTATTTTAAATAAAAACTTGAAGAATATCATAAAGGAATGAGAGTTAGGAACATAATAATAGTAATAAAAAGAATCACAACTTAGATATTTTCTATAACATTTAAATGATACATTCATGAAAATATCACTAAGATTTATCACTGAAGTGTCATAAAAATTACCAATGTTATTCGCTAATGTATCATCAAACTTATCATCTATAACGATTAAATTATTTAGCCAATGCATTATAGATATATTAGGGTTCTCCCTTAAAATTTTATAATTAATGTGACCCAGATAGATCATAATTAAACATTTCATAAATAACCCATGGAGAATAAAATAAACAAGTTTCATTTCAAAATCATGACATTTTATAATGTCCATAAATACAAGATCTTTATGTCATTATTAAACCAAAAAAAGGATGTTGGGTTTAATGTATGTCAATACAAGAATAAAATAGATAATTTTTATATCAATGTGAATACCCATATAAAAAATTGGGTTGGATTTTCACATAATAAAATATGATAATTTCTTGAGAAAAGAGATAAATTTTGAGAAGAAAATCTTGCAGCATAAAGTGTTTAAAACATGGTTTTAGAAAACATTAAAGATAGATGGGAAATGGTGATACTGATAAAAAAACTCATAATATATTAAAGGTATAGAATAAAATGTACAGAACATCATAGTATGGATATTTTAAATACATACCACATAAAAAAGGAAACTTTAAAGGAAAAGAGATGTTGAGGTTTCCCTTTCCTTCAAGAGTAACCCCTAAAAATCAATTATTGGGACCTTGGGGGATTTGGGACACATTGGGATGACTTATTGGGAGGTAAAACTATCATAAATTTATGGATGATGAATTTTAAACGAAATATAATAGGAAAATGGATGGGTATTTATAGCAAAAGTGAGGTATTTTTTATTGATTTCCTTAGACATCCCAGTAGTGGAATTTGAAAATCCATGAAATTTCCCATGGTATACAACACATGGGACAACTAATATGTTATTAAAATGAAAAGGAGTTTACCATCAACCTATATGACTTAGGAAATCATTATGATTTCATTAAACATACCTTAAAGTCAAAACTCAATTTTTACTATTCACCGAAAAACAAAGTATTTTAGAAAATTTTAATAAATTCACCCTAACCTAATTTTGATGTGATGAATTTAAAAATTATGTTTATTTTATCATTTTTATTCTCTATAAATGTGAACTTTTACTTCAAAATTAAAAAATCTGTTATGTATTAAAAATAATAATAGATAAAAAAGGCACAATAAAATGCATGGTAAAATTACTGAAACATGAAAAAAATAAAATTATTTTTTCATTTAAATTTAAATAAGAGAGTTTTGATCATAATATTTCATCAAAATAATCATTATTAATAATAAATTAGTTTAATATAATAACTATATATTTTATGAAAAGTACACTTTCTGTCTGAAAAATCAATTTATAAAAGTCATCACATTTTTAAGAAAAATTATTCTCGAAATTGAAGTAATAACATTTTTATTAATGAAATTGGATTAAAAATTATGTAACTAAGGCCTAGAAACATAAAACCTTATAACACCTGCATACAACCTACGGGTGAGGTGTGTGATGGTGATTGTCTCATGGGGCAGCTTAGCTAACATTGCTCGAGTGGTAATTTACACTAACTTAAACTTCTACTATAGGCGATTTCTTTCAAGATCAAAGTGTTAAAGAAC
Source organism: Viscum album (assembly GCA_963277665.1). Classification (NCBI taxonomy): domain Eukaryota; kingdom Viridiplantae; phylum Streptophyta; class Magnoliopsida; order Santalales; family Viscaceae; genus Viscum; species Viscum album. The sequence goes on along the minus strand of OY728147.1, from coordinate 2,106,897,444 downwards.
ATATTGGGCTTAGTTAAAAATGAATCATAGTGATGATCCCTCCCACCATAGTGATTAAAAATGATAATCGTACGACACAAAATTATTGGATGAGGCCATCGACTCTTCTTTCTACATTAATGTTCTATTATTATTTCTACTTGTAAACATTAATTATAACATTAAAATTATTATTAAGGGTGTTTGTTTCCAAACATTCATATTGAATAATCATCATAATTAACCAACAATCATATAAAAATCAAAACCTAATGGTCACATTTTAACTATACTCACTTCATTATTAACGGAATATATTTATGTTGAAAACACATTTTTAGGAAACAAATATCGTTCAAAAAGTTTGGGTCATTATAGAAGGGATCAACATACATATCATTGGAAGTACGTATAGAAATCCCAATAGCAATATCTATTCATAATTCTTAGAATACAGACACCAGGAAGTAAATATGGTCATCCTAATAATAATAATATATCACATAACATCCAAAATACAAGTGAAAAACCAGCAATAACCTTTTTCTATCAAAGCTACAGTAATAGTAACCATATGCATACATGAATAAAATTTTGGGATAGATGAATGACTAAATCTACCACTACTTCCACAAATTCACATGAATATAATTTTGATGTGGGTTCTAAGGTAAAACTTGTTACCAAAACTACCTAAAGCTCTAACACATTATCTCTTGGTCATTTAATTACTAGGTCACTCATTAAGTCCCTTATGTCATAACAATTGAGAGGCATCCTACTCGGGATCCTTGATGTCTACATATAAGAAATATTCATCATACCCATGATCCTTGACAATGAAGGTAAAAAAGAGAAATCCTACATGGTATCCTTGGTGGAAATTAAATAGAGTAATCCTACATGGGATCCTCAGAACATTACATAAAAAGAGGAATCCTACATGGGAGCCGCAATAATAGTGTAAGTAAGAAAATGAATCCTATGTGGATTCATTGGAAAGTGTAAATATGTAGATGGATCCTACATGGTATTCCCTAGATTATCATGTAAGTAAAGGTATCCCACATGGGACCCTTGGTAATAGAAGTGAGGTAGAGGTATCCAACATGGGATCTTTAGAAAGAACTATCATCATGAACTCCTAGTCCATAAGGTAACATCTCTCAAGGGATAAATAATAAATGAAAGAGCTAAAAAATCATCTTTTAAGAGTTATATGTCATGGACCATCTTTTATCAAAGGGTATCACTCTTAAAAGATAACTGGATTTGATTAGCGGTGGAACAACCTCTCCCATTTCTAAGGATCCCAAAATGCATCCCAGGAGTACTCAAATCAACTCATGGGTTTCATTATCATGATCTATGATAGATGATACTAAAAATGGACTACTAATTTGTAAACTTACATCTCTTAGTTTCAAATATATGAAAAAAACCTCAAAGGGTAGCAAGGGAGGAGTACACGACTATGTTTACCCCGATACACAACAAGTAGCCCCAAAGCTCCACCTGGGCGTGTACTTTAGCAAGACAAAGCATGTAAAACCTAAAGTAAATGGTGTTTAACCAACATATGATATTTTCCTATGTACCTAACATAAATTGACCATGTACATTTTCTATCCGTGTACCTCTACATGGTGTGCAACCCACATAGGGTATGACTGTATATTCTATTCGACCATGTGCCCATACACGGGCTGTCTGGTTGGGTACTCAATTACATCGAAGACTCCCAGTACATGGTCTGTACACCCCATACATGGTGTATACATATATAAGGTAAAATTCCCTAAAAATAAAAAACACACAACATATGCTCCTAAACTTCATACATTTTGATCAGGATTTTGGATTGGGAAACCCCTCAAATCATCCAGAAACCATGTATTTCTCCCCAAAATCTAAATTGAACCTCAAGAGATCTTAGATAGTGATAATATGGATCTAAAATTATGAAATGAAAATTATATTTGATTTATATAAGAAAATAAAAATGGACTTCCTTTGGGTGCTATCCGCCAAAGCTTCACCCATATCCATGGTCCCCTACTACCAAACTATGATTTGGCTCCTCCCGAGCTCCACAAGAAAACCCTTATTACTCTATCCCTCTTTACCCATCACATTATCCCTTTTCTCACTACGTCTCACAATAAAGGAGGCCCAAGGTGGAATTTATAAGAAACTATGGAAGGAAAAGAATGAAATGAAAGCAAAATAAAATAAATGAAAGAAATGAAAAGAAATAAGAAAAGTAAATGGACCCAAGCGTAACCCCGATGCTAAAATAAAGGTTATCCACCTCCTAAGAAAACCCCCTATTTAAGACTCAAATGTGGATAAATAATCCCAATCCAATTATCTTTTAGAAATATATATCTGAATGAACATGTGAGAATAAATTAACATTTATTTAATTAAATATTAAATATTAATTATTCCATGAAAAGTCAAATGGTTTCAAATAGTATCAAAATTTTATACTAGGGTAAACACTATTTATAGGAAAAATATATTGGATCAAATAATTATATGATATCATCTACTATGGGAAATGTATTTTTTACAATTTATAAGAATCTGAGAGACAAAATTTAAATTTATGCTCAAATGTACAGTCCTAAAAAAGACAATTATTTATATCTAGTATAGTCTCTATTGGTTCACATATTCTACCTGCCCATATTGACCAACTAGTGTAATTCCTATAGGTTCATGAATTGTTCTTATACCCACTAGAAAACTAGTGTGTCCCAATGGCTCACTAGTGACACCACTAAGAATGTGTATTAGTTAGGGATCAATTATATTTCTGTCCCAAAATAAAAAATTATCTACCATAATCTAACCCCCTTGACATTAATTTGTTTACTCTTGGTTTAGTGGAACTAAAGTGAAGTTCATGGCTCTCCCAATACTCCAAATTCTGAATATTCTCTCTAGTTAGAGTTAAGGATCTCTATTATGTGTAATTCAGTAAGTAGAGCATTTCTCAATAAATTTATTCTCTTTATCTTAATGATATTTTTTTAAAACTGAGTCTATATTAATAGATCTAGAATGGAAGTTTAGAATTGCTGGTTTTTTTATCTGATATCCTCTTCTCCAAATTTTTTTGTAAAAGGTGAAATCATGTTCATCTATAATTAGGTAAGTGAATCTATCCATTGGCCTAACCCCGACATGCCTTATGTGTTTATGATGCTTTAATTTGGGTTTGAATTTTAAAATTTAATACTAGAAAGATAATTAATCTTTTTGGGATATGGAAATGTTTTCAAAATGGGGTTTTTTTAATTAAAATCATTTGATATAAATGATATTTTGTTTAAATTACCTCAAAGATGATTTTAAAATAGAAATTGGTTTTCATTAATAAAATAATTATGGATTTTATATGAATTGTTTTATGAAAATGTGGGCATGAATTTGAAATAATGTTGGCCTTGGAATATTTTTTATAAAATGTGGTTTTTTCCTTTAAAGTAATGATTATGTAATGACATTATGGATATACCTTTGGGTATATGGTAAGTATAAACAAGGATGAGACTTATTGGAGTTATTTATCACATGGGGAGTTTCGCTTGATTCCATGATGGGTTTAGGGTAACCATCTTGAGGGACATAGGTCCCTAGATTTTAGGATTTACATATGTTATCCAGTGTTCTTTTTTTAATTAGTGGTCTATATGTGTACAACCTAAAATATTATATTGTCCTCTTTAGATGTTTTGAGATTAAATTACATGCATGGCCTCTCAATATTATTTTTTACCACTTTTTCTTGATATATATACTTATGCATGAAAATTGTTTATCTATATTTATTTTCCAATGGAAATATGATATGTAATATTATTATGTTTATTTTAAATTTTAATTAATTTGAAAGTAATGGAATGTTTTTAAATACAAAACCAAATATTGTTTTAAAAATGAAAAATTATTTATTTGAGATTTTATACTAATCCTTTTTATTCAAGAAATAATTGATCCAAACATTTAAAAATTTTATAGATTCTTAATGGTATCCTAATAGGATCTTGAGACAACACCATAAGTTTTTTGGGGAATTTTTAACCTTGATTTTATAGGAAATATACAAATTTATGATAATTATATTGGGGATATATATTCTTAATGTTGTCTCCTTTTTTGGTGGGCTAGGAAGGTGGTGACATGTGGTCACATGAACATAGACCGATGGGTTGTTTCAAGTTATTTTTTCATGATGATATTTATATTTTTTGATGAGACCATGTAATCTAGATGTTTAATGATACCTTCTTGATTTTTTATATGATATAATATTCATGTATACTACGATACTCTACTTCATTCTATCATATTACATATATATGGAGGGTGAAATCATTCATGTTTCCTCTTTGATGGATAACCAATTCCTTGTCCCCAGAACACAGATATTGGGAATGTGCTTCAAGCCTTATGGTGGGGAAATTCAGGTAAAATAAAATGTTGACATTGGATGTTTTTCTATAAAATTTTATAAGTTAATTAGTTTGCAGTAATTCTAGTTATCATGATTTAATATCACCCTATTTTGTGGGGATGTTTTCAATAAACTGATGGTATGACTATTAGAATTTTATAAGGAGAGTGGGAGTGTATTTATCCAATTCACTTTTAGGAAAATCCTCAAGTTATAATGATATGTCTTGGGTTTTCTAGTGTACATGTTTATGGTTTAATCCTTTTCTCATCAGTTCTTTAAATTCATTTTTTGATAAAGGAATCAAAATTCAATTCTAAATTGTTTTTGTCCCCTAGTTTTATAGTTTACATATTCTTTAAAATTAGAATATTGAATTATAGAGAGGATTTTATGGATAAATAAACACAATACAATCCTCTAATTGGCCCAATTTTTGTGGAAGTAATGTTATGAACGTTCAAATGTATGGTATATGTAACCAATGTTGTACTAGAATGAATGTTGGACAATTCATTGGAATTAAGCAAGAATAATTCACCAATATTTCATGGGGTAAAGGTTCCATAGGATTAAAAAGGATGAATTAAATGTATCAAGGGGATTTTACATATTTTACAAAATCCAAAAGAATCCATGGATAGATTCACTACATATATTCTTGAAATCCCAAAAAGGAAGTGGTGAGAATCTTTCATGCATGCCAAGTTACATGAATACCTAACCTGAATTTGTACAAGAGAGATTCTAAACAAATTTTATATATTTATTCATTGAGAGTATAAAATGATTATGATTTGGTTTCTTGTAGTTGATATATCATCTTATCATGGAGTATAATAAATATTTTTATGAGTTGGTGCACCATTCTATAGATATTTTTTCCAAAAACTGTCCTAAGGATTGGACGTTTTCAATGGGTTTATTGGAATATATTCAATCTATGTTGATTTTTATGTTCCTACACATCAACATAGAGGTTGTGGAAAAGGAATATATGTTTGAGGAGGATGTGAATATTTATAAAATTAATGGAATAAGGTGTTAGATAATGTTTTCTTTCTAGTTAGAATAATAAAGTAGGATTATTAGTGATGATTAGGTGGAAGGATTGCATAAAAGAAATCAGGGAAGAGTAATATATATTTTTACTGGTGTGGGTAAAAGGGACACCTCAACCCTAATTTTAAGGATGCACATAGGGCATGTCACACTTGTGGGTGATCTAGTCATCTTAATCATTTTTGTGAGAGAGCATCTTAGGGTAGTAGATATTTTCCACCTTCAAAAAGGTATCTCATTTTATAACTGATACATAAAAAATGGTTGGCATCTCAACATCATTCCAAGGGTGATGATAAGGTTTTTAAGAAAGTACATTATGAGTTTTGATGTTTGTATGTAGTAGAGTTTTCACCAGAGGACATAGAGGTGGGACCAAATACCATGAGATGTACATTTTTTATAAAATTATCTATGGTGACAGATTTATTTGGTAAATTTTCAACTCATTAATTTATACCTTCCATGCATTTAGATACATTGGGTTTATATTTTGATCTTATGTCATTCTTGATGACACCATCCACTTCTTTGGGGGAGTATTCAGATTAGGTATTAAAAAATTACAAGCATTGGGAGATGATTGATGACTATGAAATATAGTATGAATATTTATTCCTTGAACTTTAAATATTTTATCTTATCATTTTAATCACTTGGATGATTAGATAAAAATTTCAAAAGGATTTTTATCTTTTTCCGGTATAGTTTCCTTCTCCAGATATAATAACTAAAGTCACCCTGGATTAGTGGAATCATAGGAGAAGCAGGAAAATTACCTTTATTCCTAGTGAATATAAGGTCACATTATAGTTTTCATTTTTTTTGTTTCAAAGATCCACATATTGGTGTCCTTTTACTGTGTTGATTTGTGCGTATCTCAAATTTTTTTGAGATGTTTCTATAAGTTATCACCTCAAAGGGAAATTTAGTTCTATATACACTTTCTTCTAGATATGAGACCAATTTACATTCCCTCATACAATATGAGACTCAAATAATTGAATGAATTAAAGGTTATACATTAGGATCATGAGGAAAAGTGTTTTATTTATCCTATCTTTTCCCCATGTGATACACTAGTTATATTTACAAATAAGGTAGATGAGAGTCTCTAATTTTTTTTGATTTACTAAAAAAAACTATATTATTATTAAGAAAAAAATATCCCTTTTATAGGATTTATGATTTTTTTTCAACTCAAGGGGGTATGTGGTTTTAAAAAATTGATCTGAGATAGGGGTACCATTAATTGAGGGTATGAGTGTAAGATTTTACATGAATATAATTTAGGGATATCTGTGAGAGTTTTTAGTATATGGTTATGAAAATCTTTCTTACAAATTCCCCTACAATGTTTATGGAATTGATGAAGTGAATATTCCATTAGTTCATGGATTCCTATTTTGGTTTTTATTTTGGATGTTATCCATCTCAATTTTATATTGAAGCTCGATCATATTGAGCATTTGAATATTGTCCTTGGAATCCCGAGAGATTATCATTTTTGTATAAAGCCATAAAAATGTCAGATCTAGTTTCAATAGGTGAAATTTATATGAAATGTGATTTCAATGAATTGAGTCTTAGTGGATCCTAATTTGATCAATGTGGGGATATATTGGGATTAGTTTATAAATATGTTTCAAATGCATTGTTTCTTTGGGTTTGTTGGTTATTATAGGCGTTTTTTTGTAAAATTTCAAAGCATTCACCCCCTATGAAAGAGTTTACTCATAAGGGTTTGATTTGTTTTTGAGAGATTGGTGAAAAATATATTTTTTGGAGTTGAATGTGAGTTTGGATTTACAAATGTTTTGATTATTCCTAATCTAGTTTTTGGATGTGATGTTCTCTATGATACCTTCAGTGTGGGTTTGGGTTGTTCTATGATATATAGGATTAATGTATTAGATAATTTAACTTATTAATTACACCTCACAAGAATAATTATCCCACTAATGAGTTGGAGTAGGTGGAAGTGATTCATGCACTAAAGACATAGCCCCACTACCACCTCAGTGATTTGTTTTCAATGTATTTAGACCATAAGAGTATAAATTATATCATTAATCAAATGAATTTTAACTTGAAATATAAATGGAGTGTGGAGTAACTTGATAAATGTTAGTTTTATATTTCATACACCCATGTTAAAGTGAATGTGTTCATAGAATCTTCATGTAATAAATTACAAACTTCGACAGCAGATAAATCAGTGGAAAAGTGGTGATTGATGAGATTGTTTGTTGGGATGCGCTTGGATGATGAATGTGATAATAAGTAAACATTACAAGCCTATAATATGATAATATCATTTATGGGTGATCATATTTTACTTATAAATTTTGAGTATGTTGATTGTTAGTATTTTAGTAAGAATTGTTATGGTGGAGATACCTTGAGTGAGTGGCCTCAGTCCCATAATGTATTTTTTCACTTTGAAGTTAGAAGGTTTGTTTTGATATAATTATGGTAGGATTTTATGGATACTGGACACTAATTGAGTTGTTTAATTCCCCCCCAAAGATAACAATATGTAAGAAAACATGATATGTAATTATTGATTTTTAGGATTGAGATGATCGATTTATGATTTTGTATTGCAGTGGCCCACATTTTTGGATACGTAGTAAGAACATAAAATACATGTTGGGTTGCGACAACCTTTAACCATTCTTGTGTAGAAATGATATGAGAAATATATGGACTTTTTTATTGGTCTATAAGGTAAACCATGTGTTAATTATTCAATATGGTTGATTATTTATCAAATCATTCAATCCATGAATTTACTAGATATTTTGGAGTTAATAATTGCAGGGGGTCTTAGGAACTTGGAAGTTCATGATATTTTCAGTCTTCTTGGGGTTCTATTCAATATCCTCCAATGGCCCGAAGGCCTTTATTTTTTATTAATTTTTTATAATCCACCTTTCAAGGGGTGAGGTGGAACCCTCCATTTAGATCAAAATTATATAGTGTATTTCATATATATATATATATATGGGTTCATAGTTTAATTTGAGAATAAAATATCATCAATAGATGTATATCCATATTGAATGAGCCATCAAGATTCTTTTGGACATGCTCTAGGCATGTATGCATGACTTCAGTTGATTATGGAAGAAATATATTACCTTAGTACATTTTTCTATAAAAATATTTATTAGTATTTGATCTAAATGGAACAATATTAGGTTCTGTATTGGAGGCCTTACAGTTCTACATTATGTTGGTAAGAGGTTTGAAAATGGTCCTTGGTTTTACTGGGTATCATTTAGGAGCAAACATGTATTTTTAAATTGATTAGAAAGAGGTTTCTGGTATCTCATAATTTCTATAAATATTATTCCAGTCGATGTAATCATTATTTAGACTCTTAGGTAGGTGATTTTGTTTTTCATAGAGTATATACTTAGTTTGGATAAAGATTATTAGGGAAGTAGTGTGTGTTAATATGTCGATATATTGATCTATTTTGTGATTATGAAGCAGCATGAAAAAGTGGCTTATCATTTGGACTTAGGTATAAATTTGATTCTTATCCAAAATGTGTTCCATGTTTCCATGTTGAGTTAATGAGTAAGAAGACACTGAAATTTAACCCGGCAACTTAGTGGTTAAAAGGCATATTTTGATAGGGGACCAAAAGGATAAGGTGATGCATGGAATGACGATCCCATTGGTGTGAGTGTGATAAATGTTTGGTTGGTAATTCCTTGATACATGGGATCATGATGTCTAGATGATGAAACAATGGACTAATAATTTCTAATGTTCAAATTTTATAGACATTCAGGGGGCTTAACACTTTTAGGGTGGGGATAATTGTCATACATAGGTATGTGAAACCTTCTATAGAGATCTCTATTATTTTTCCTTTTATTTTTCAAGGTCATATATTTATTTGGGGTCTGTTTTTAGAAAGATATTAGTTGAGGGAGGCCACCTGATAGTTGATGGAGGGAGTCAGTTTGTTAGTGCAGGATGGAATAACTAGTGTACCTATATAAGTTACACTAGATTTATAATGGATTTCTTATAAGTTTAGACATTTTTTATGCATCCACCATCCAACACGTATAATTACTATAGGTTTAGGAATTCTATGTGCACCCACCATCCCCTCGATGAGGTCCAGTGGTTCATCGGTGATGCTTCTATAAACCATAATTAGTAATGGATCATTTTTATTATTATCCTAAAATAATCCCTTATCTCCCTTATCCAAAACCTTTAAACTAAATTTGACTATTCCTGGTTTAAAAGAACAATAATGATATTCTTGTCTCTCCACTTATACATAGAGGAAAATATTATTACCAATTGAAAACCTGGGTCACCACTGGGTGTTATTATATATGTGGATCCTTTAATAATATGTTTCTTTTATTCTTATACATGTGTTTGATTCCAAATAAGACTAAATCACAAGATATTTTATGGTTATGGAAAATTGTTTTTTAATCAGATTTAGGTTCTTAACTATCTAATCGCCTCCTCTCCTAGAACTGTTCTAAAAGGAAATGTCAATTTAAATAATCTTGAGTAATGTTTCTCCATCTGATGGTCTAACCCTTGGAATGAATTATGTTTAAATTATACTTCAATTTTTTTTTTGAAATTGATATTTATATTTGGGAATATTTTTTTATATAAGGCTATAGAAATGATTTTAAAAAGGTTTTTTATGAAAACAATTTAAAATATTTGATATGTTTGATAAATTTCATAAAATATAATTTTATACATGAAAATATATCTTCAATCATGAAATACATGTGGATATATATAGAAAATGTTTTATGAAAACGTGGTCATGAATATGAAATCAATTTAGCCTTGGAATGTTTTTATGAAACATGGTTTGTTTTATTTGAATACAATGATGATGTAATGCACATTTGGGAGACCTTAGTGTATGAGGGAAAATAATATATGGATGAGACATAGTGGAGTTATCTATCAATAGGGAAGGTAACATTGATTCCATAATTACTAGGGTTAACCCTTACTGGGTAATAAGTTTCCTTGATATTAAGGGTCACATATTTCGGCTAGTGTTCCTCGAATGTCATAGTGGTTTGGTTGTGTACATGCTCACATCATGGATTTCCCTCTTTGGATGCTTCAAGATAACATTATGTTCATGATCATTTGATATTATTATTTTCCCACTTGTTGTTGATATGGATATTGATTTTAGAACATTGTTTATTTATCTTTTTATGCCATTGGAAATGTGATATGTCATGTTTCTCTATTAATTTTATAATGAAATGATTTGGAAAGGAATAAAATCCCATTGAAAGGAAAACCAATAAAAGTTTTTTAAATTAAAAAATGATTCATTTTTGATTTTTTTCGAATATATTTTCTTCAATAACCGATGGATATATTTGTTTAGAAATTATGTAGTTTCTTAGTGGTATTCTATTAAGATCTTGATCTTATAATCTACTTTTTTCCTTTGGTAATTTTTATCATTGGTTTTGAAGGATTATAGTAAAGGAAATAGAATCATTTAGAGGAAATATCTCCTTATTATTATTACATTTCTTAGGGATTAGGATAGTGGTGATGTTCATTGACATGGAGATAGACCCATGAACCTTTACAGGTTCCATGTTCTTGATGGTAATTATATTATTCGATGAGACCTTGTTATCCAGATGTTGGATATTACATTTTTGGTTTTTTGTTTTGATACATGATATATTATGTTTATTATTTATTATAATCTATCTAATTCTATCATATCATAGGTTTTTGAGTGTTATATCATTCCCATATCGTCTTTCTATGATGCCTATATGCTTGTTGCTAGCCCATAGTGATCAGGAATGCACTTCGAGCCATGTGGAAGGGAAATTCGGGTAACTTAATGGGTTGAAAAAGGATAGTTTGTTTGATTTTACCTCTTTAATCCCTACAAAAATAACCTTTAGAAAAACATTATTTTATTTTTGGAAGATTCTGGTATTAACATGAAGTCTTGGATCCTTCATTTTGATAGAATAAATTTTTAGGAGAAGAAAATTACACAAAGTATTTAGTGCTTTCCCCATAATTTTCATTTACCCCATATATAAAATCTTTCTAAATATTATTATCCACTCTTATGATTTTATAGAAAAATAATTTTATTTTTTAAAATCCAATTATTATTATTTTTCTCTATACTCCTACTCATTCATTAATATCTCTTGTTCTTGTTTGGGTCAGTTCAACCACCCACATGAGTGATATAATACAAACACCATAAATTTAAATATGGATTATTATAAAAATATCAATGAAATTGATATATTATTTTAAAGTTTAATTTATGTTATGAATTTGGCTCTATATAAGGGAGATAAAAAATAACATTCATTATAATGTAAATCATTAATATTGGTAAATTACCCAAAAAATGCTTTTCATATATAACATTACAAAAAATGAATATATTAATAAATAATTCATTACAACCCAATTATTAAAATAACATGAATAATCATGGATTGTTGAAATTTTTATCATATATTGAGTATCAACGTCACTATTAGGAAAGGTGTATTAAATAATCATTATTACTAGCATGTAATTAAAAAAATAAACCATAAATAACTAATATTTTTGTTATAAATTTACATAAATTAATATTATAAAGGATAATATATATGAATAATATCATTATATAATGTTGATGATTTCTATATTTTTTATAAAATAGGTTATTTTTAATTTGAGTCAGTCATGAGTTAGGGTATGTTTTTCCATTCAAATATAAATTTTAAATGGAGATTGTTTATGTAACAATTTTCATCGATGGAATTATATATTCGTTATCTCTAAAATCACATCTATATTCTTATATAATATTTATTTATGTTTTTTATATTTATTTCTCCCAACCCATTTGATTGTAATTTTGATGGACTAAATTTTAAATTATTCCATCCTTATATATTCCTTTCAATCAATAACTATTCTCATATCTATTCAAGGATTTCATACTGTATCATTAATGTTCTAATACATACTTTTAGGATTACATAAAGTTATTTTCTATTGATGTTTATTTTCTTTGTCAAAAAAATTTAAAGAATATATTTTTAATTTTTTTAAATGATCAGTTTCTCATTTTATTTATTTAGTATTTTTACAAAGCATAAATTCCTTGTTTTTATTATTTTATAAAGTAATATTTATTTAATTTTATAATAATTTGCTAAAATTGTTATTTTAGTTTTGTTCTATTAGAATAAAATAAAAGAAATGTAAATTATATTTCTTCTAATTTTTAAATGTAATTTTCTAATTGACATATAACTCAGATTTCATCTATATCAAAATATTCTTACACAATTTAACCACTAGTAGGGACAAACACTATGAATATCATCAACTTTATCTCAATGGATGTCTTATGATGATGAGAAATTGAAGTTTTAATGAAACAATTTTATTTTACACTAGAAAATTAATCATCAATATAATTAAAATTGTTAATTATTCAAGTGGTATATATATGTATAGTTATTGATTAGGTGAGAATTGGTCATGGATTTATTTAGATAGCTAATGCACTTGGTAAAGCTTTATATTTCATGAGATGAAATATAGGGGATAATTCATTAACCCTATTAATGTAAGGACTCATTTTTACTATGTTAATATGAATTATTAGTGAAACAAATCTTTTATATGACTCTTTTCACTTATATAATTTGAATGGGGAATGAACCCCATACACTCTATTGTGGATCTCAGTCCACTATGTGATTATGGTTTTTTATTTAGCCTTACCATATGAAAATTATTTTCTATTATTATGTATGAACCATATTCATATTAAATATGTCAATATTAAGGATCAAACCTATATTATTTACCCATGGATTATGATAAATATCTCTGGATTTTAAGTTCCTCTACCTCATTTTACATGGTATATTGGAAGCCTTATGTCACGATACATGATTCATGCTTTGTGTTTTGTTGGGAATTATTTATTTCCATTATATTCATGATCTTGGATTATGTCATCATAACAACATGTTTATATTATGCTAACTTATGATCTTCTATTGAAATATCCCATATTCAACCCATATAGAGCATCCAAGATTACCCTCTCATATATTTCAATTCCTCAAGTTATGAAGTTGTGTATTATATATGATATTACCAGAGGGGTATATTGTGTAAAGAATATTTTTCGAAAATATTTAATATTTTTTTGGTAAATGAGTTTTTATTTATCTAATTTCAAAGACATGGATCTCTTATGTTATATATGTGTGATTAATTATGAGACTTATGAATATTATTAAATGACCACTACTTTTTAGGTGACCTATTAGATTATTTAAAATAATATATTTGAGATGGGTCATTGATTTTTTGATTCTATTTTGGTAATATGGTGTTTCAAATTTTTTTTATTAAAAATAACATAATATTTTTAGTTCTCATAGATGTGATTTTGGTAAAATAACACATTTTCTAAAATGGAGTGTATGGAAATACGTATTTTAAAAAAATATTAATTTATTATTTTTTACATAAAGATATGCATAATATTAACCTAAAGTATCAATAATAATTGTGTATTTAGGAAATTAGGTAAATATACTAACAACTTATTACATAAATACAACAAAATTATTGAAAACATCCTTAACATGCTTCTAAAATTCCACCATTCTTCAAAAGATGTATGAGATAACCTGGTGACGTACCTAATAAAGGGGTGAGATATAATTCCCAATATAAAAATAAACAAATAATTATAAAAGGTAAAGTAGTAAATATGATCCAATAGGCATATAAATGTAACATAAGAGGGGTGAGAATCATAATCTTGGACATTGTGTCCTGATAAAATATAATATCATAAAGGAATGATTAGAATATGGAAACAATATTTAACATGAAATCATAAACATAGGGAAAGGAAATCCAAAAAGACATAAAAATTTCATTTAAAGTCCCATAATGGATTAGTTATAGTCCCCAAAACTATACATGACATCTCATGAGACTAAATCTTTACCCAATTCATTATAACACTATTTAGGTACACTCATCACATTATATCATGTACATCCATAATTTTTCCACATAAATCATAAAAAATAAAGGCAAATTTAATCAATTTTAATCCCAAAATCAAGGAGTTTGGGTTATATACATGTAATTACATACCAAATTAAGTATAGGTACATCTACGTGAATTCTCTTAAGCGGAAATAAGGATGACTATTCACAATAATAATGTTTTGGATGGAAAAATATCTGGATAATTCTAGAAACATAACAAATTAATGTAAAGTTCCATGGTAGAGAATAATGACATTGAAAGATGGGTTTCCTTCTAAGTAAATAATAATTTTAATAAGAGTAATGTGTGAAATTATATCCTAGCATGAAAAATTTTAAAACAAAAGGCATAATATAAAAGAGTTTCTTGAATAAATAGGAGAAATAGAGGATCTCTTACCTTGAGAGGGTGTTCCAAAATCTTTAGAGGATCTTTTTAAGAGCTTGTAGAAATATTGAAAAGGCTCTATAAAAGGAATAAAAGAGTAATTCAAATATATAATGGTTTTTAGTGAAGATAAATGGGTGGTTTTGTGGGTTTATATGACAAAAGGGATAGTAGTTCTTTATTAATTTAAAAACATAGGTCCTGGAATATATATGTTAAAGGAATAAAAACCACAAATATTTACATGGGGTTTACCATGGAATCTAGAAATGTGAAGTGGTTTCAGATATTTTTCATGTTTAAGCATTGATATCATAAAAATAATACCCTTGGTGACGTGGGAGCGAGTAACATTTACAAAGAATTGATTTTAAAACTTAAAAATATAATATAGTATTTGGAGGATACATTAAGGGTTTATTAAATTAATAAAATAGCATGATGAACACATTTATTAAATTCTATATATATATATATTTTCATGGATACCTTTTATGGAATATATTACATCACTTTTGGGTCATTATGACACCATAATACACACCATAAATTTATACCATATTTAATTTTCACCAAAAAATTCGATTATATCCCAAAATAATGAAAAAATATCCATTGGAAAATTTCTACATGATGATTTAAAAATTAATTTTTATTTTATCTAAATAAATCTCTATGTATTAGTGTTTTTGTTTTTAAATAAAAAATCCACACTTATTTAAATTCCATCATAATTTTGAATTCATTACATTGAAATCAATAAAATAGTGTGTGTTGATAAAACTATAAATTTCCCAAAAATATAATTTTTGTTTCCTCATATCAAAATTTTATTTTTTTAAAACTCATTATCTAATAATTTTAAAAGTTATAATAATAGTAATTGATAGATCAAATATTTATTTTTTTTGAAATAAAACTAAAAAAATAATACTATTATGATCTATATACACAACCCATTATTATACCCATATATAACGTAAGGGTACGATGTGTGAAGGTAATATTTTAATTGGGTGGTTCAACAGACATGGTATGGGCCTTGATCTTGAGGAGATTGAAATTCTCTCATAAATGGTTTCATTCATTCTTAAGTTATTGAATCATGGATTTGGGTTGATCAAGGGATTAACCAAGTGATGTTATCTCCCTCATAAGCTCTGATAAATTTTCTTCATATGGTATGCTAAAATTGGTTGAGGACTTCTCTTCCTCCATCTATGTCCATTGGACTTTATCATAAACCTTTATATGTACTAATAATATGAATACTGTTCAATGGTTATATTATAAGTGGTTATGATTGTTAACCGTTTTTAAAAATTTGTAGTTTATAATGTTTCAAAATAAAAAAACTAATGATTGAGTTTTATATAAATTCCTTACTTGATAGTTTATTTATTCATTAAAAAATATGGAATTTTATTTATAAATGTTCAGGTCATCACATTATTACCCCATTCATAAATCTCATCACCAAAATTTTCAATTCCTATACTAGGAAATATTATAGCACTTCTGTTTCATCACCTCTTCTATTTCTCATGTCACTTCCTCAATATTGTGGATTCATTATAACACTTCAACTAGGTGATTTGTCTTATTTCATAGAACATTGTCTATATGATATAAGATCATCACTAAATACTCATTATATTAATTATCATTATTCAATGGTAGTTCCCCTAGATTCAGTATATGATAAGGTCTTATATGTACTTACTCAAGAGGGATACATGGAACACATCATGTACATGAGATAGGTTAGGTGGGGGTGCTAGTCAATAATCCAATGATTTGATGTGATCAATGCACTCAAAGGGGTAGATGTATCTTGGAATACGATTTTCATTCTTACCAAATCTCATAAATTTCATCCATGGTGATATATGAAGAAAAATTTTATCTCAGATTTCAAAATCTATGTCTCATTGATGATTGTTGTAAGAACCTGGATCTTCGTTTCAGGTATGTTTTTCCTTTTGCTGAAGTTTTTTAGAAAAGATGAATTTCTGGAAATTTTTGAAGTACATGCCGTGTACTTTATGCGTACATGTCGTGTACTCCCTTGTCATGCCAGGCTGTGTTCTGGCCATGTTCTGGCCACACACACGGTGTGTAGGGATGAATTAGAGGCCGATTAAAGCGGAGTATGGAAAAATAGAGTACACACCATGTAATGAATATGTACATGCCATGTATTTTCTTTTTTTTCATTAAACGGACTGGGGTCGCGCCTAATCGACAGAATCGTCTTCTTCTAGGTCTCGTTCGACCAAGAGACGACGTACGGCTGTGGAACTTCTTAGAATCCCCATGCCTTCATCCATTCTCCGAATCAACCGCTATCGATTGCGTTGGAACTGCAGTGGTGAGTCCTTTATTCTCCTAGAGCCTTGTTTTCCAATTCCTCTTCTTTCTCAAGTTATCATCGGTTGAATGTTTTGGACGTTTTCTCAGATCTTCAACATTATAAGTAGAATCAATCTTTTTGGCTCAAGTATATTGATATCCTAGCATCCAAGTAGGTGTTTTGTGCCTTACCTTTCTATGTCTTTGAGTTTTATGTGCAATTTCCACAAATACACATGAACGGGGTATTGCGTGCTTACCATTTTGCCCTTATGGTTATTACTGCCTTGCTTGAATGCTTGTGTAGAGGTAAATTGATCATGTTGTGGATAATTGCTATGATTGGGATGTTCTGCCCATGCTTTGTTCTGTTTACAACCTTCGGGTCTTTGTTAGCCTTGTGACCGTTGGATGGAGTGATGATGATAACATGCTTGTTTTCAGTAGACTGTTTAGCCAAGTAGATCTATAGGTGTAATTTGGCCTCATAGCATTATTATGCACTGACTGGAATGGGGCTGTTAGAACCTGGTGCTATAGACTGTGAGGGAAAGACCGAGTGAGCTTCCCAGAGAGTCTTTGACATTATAGGCTGCAGGGGATAGACCGCGTGAGCTTCCCAGAGTTCCTTTGGACATTATAGGATATAGGGGATAGATTGAGTGAGCTTCCCAGAGTGCCTTGGAACTTATAGACCATAGGAGGGTAGACCGAGTGAGCTTCCTCAGAGGGTATTTACTTGTTGAATTGATTTAAAACCTTTTTCCAAACTAGAGAAAGAATTGACTGAGTGAGCTTCCCCAGAGAGTCTTATAAATTTGTATGACCAAACCAGAGGGGTTAGGCTGAGTGAAATGCCCAGAGGGTTGTGGTACTTCTCGGTTAGGACCAGAGGGGATGGCTGTGAGTACTTCCCAGAGGGTTTTCTGTAAGTGGTTAGCTGTTTTCTTCACTACTGCTTGTTGTTCTATGGACTGATTATTGTTGTATATCATCCTGTTACTGCTTGTTGTTTACCATTACTGTTTACTACTTACTGTACTGTTACCTGCCATATACTCACTAGATGTTAGGCACATATCTTCAGGTGGTTTCCTACTGGGATTTAGTCTCACACCCTGTTTGGGCCATGATTTTGGTCCCAATCAGACTATGTTGTTGTAGGTATATACAAGGTCAAGCGCCCTTCGACTTCTGGTACTTGATTGCTTGGAGCAGGAGAGAATGAGACCAATCTATGGCTTGTGATGCTGATAAGTTTATCTCTTTACCTTTATTTTGTACTTTGGTTTGGCACTATTGTATTTGCAACATCGTGACTTGTTTGGCAGCTTTCCTAGACATATTTGTCATGCATAATTTCATATATATATGTGTGCTGCGGCTGTTTACTGCTTTTGTCTTCCGCTGTTTACTCATGTATGGATTTTTCTGTTTCTGCTATTTCTTATTGTTTACTTCCACTGTGTACTCTACCAATGAGGTAATAGTTTCCCCACTATCACACCCAAGGCCCTCGCTGCTATTCGGTAGCCTCTGGCATTTGGGGAAATGTGCTTGAGGCCATGTGACCAACTGGGTATGGGGCGCCTCTGGGCGGCTTCCAAAACAGGGATGTTACAAAGTGGCATCAAAGCTGTTATTTTATCTTGACTTTCTATTAGGATTCTTATCCAGGGATAGGATAGATTCGGTACTTGGTGTTAAGCTGTGCTCGGGAGTAGCTAACCCGTGTACAAGGAAAATCCAATCTACCTTGCTTATTGTAGCTTTCTGGTTTTGCAATGTTAGAGTTGATATGATTTCACCGCGAGCGATTCACATGACTTGTGTTGTTATTGTTGTTGCTATTATGGTTCTATTTCTGTCACAACTCGATGATATGAGGGTATGCCATATCATGCATCATATATGCACCTGTTACAAATCACATTCCATGCATTCTTGCCATGCCATTTACGGAGCATTAGCGATTGCATGTTGTTGTGATAGACTTTGTGTAGATTATGCATGCTGTTGTGATAGATACTTGATAGAATACATGCTATTTTTAGAAGATTTTTTGTATTGTAAATGCTTGGATAAATACTAAATTTTGTTTCTTGAGGTGTTATGGGCCCTCTTAAATTAGAAATTAGTGGATCATTGAACCATTCTTTCTTTTATATGACTGTGTTGGATGCCAAGCTTTGATTATCAGGGATTATGGGCCCTAACGGATCAGAATTTGGCACCTTCATGCCTTGTTTCTGTGTTTTCTGGACTTTGGTACAGTTTATGAGCTACTGCCCGGAAAAAACCAGAATACACGGCGTGTACTTTGTATATACATGCCGTGTAGTTTTTTTAAAACGTATCACTGACTATGTGAGCAGGAACATAGTGTTGTGGAAAATCTTCTGGAACACGTTGTGTACGGTAGGTACACACCGTGTATGGTAGGTACATGCCGTGTACGGTAGGTACACACAGTGTAGTAGTGAGCCGTATAACCGTCCGTGTCACTAACAACACGGGCCGTGCGAAGCTCGAGTAGTATACTCCGTGTTTGGTAGGAACACGCCATGTATTTTTATTCTAGGTACCCGGCCATGTCAAGAACAACATAGGTCGATGTTATATTCTTTTATACACACCGTGTTTGTTCGGAACACGCCGTGTAAGGGTCAGTTGTGTAGCCGGCCGTGTAACTAACAACATGGGTTTCTGAAACCTTCTTTAGTACATGCCGTGTCCATGTAAAACACACCGTGTAGTCTAAGTTTAAGTGGACCACGTGGGTTAGCTGTGTAAGGAGACTCGGGCAGGGGAGTAGAGTTCAAGTACACATCATGTGTGGGGATAACATTCCGTGTTGTTTGGGTTGTTACAGAACTAGTGTGGCAGGAATACACACCCATGTGAATGGCTTAAGAGAACACTCCGTGTAGTTTTCATACACGCCGTGTAGTCATGTTTGGTAAAACAAGAATGTTTCCTCATCCTATTCCCGTTTTGTAATCTTGTGTTACCAGTCTTTGATAATCCTGATCTAAGGAGTGCTTTTTATCTTTCAGAGGTATGCCTCCGAGACGTCCTTCAGTTGTATGTCAGTTTCCAGATGGTGACCAGACACTAGATATGCCCGATCAGGATCCTCCTATAGATCCTTCTGCTGTGCTAGTTTTGGAACCAGCAGTTATACCCATCACAGGAGCCGATAAATAGTTTAGGGAGGACTTTCTGAGGATGATGAATACTTTTCAGGGAGTGCCGCCTCCTGCCCCGTCGATGGACGAATTGACGCCGGTCTTTCAATAGCAGCATCCTCCTACTTTCTCAGGGGATGGAGGACCCCAGGCTTCCGAGTTGTGGTTAGAGGCCACGCTGACTATCTTCGAGCATCTCGAGATACCCCCATAGAAGAGAGTAAAGATGGCCACCTATATTCCTTGTGACACCGCCAAGAGGTGGTGGGAGGTGATCTCACAGTTAGGGTGCCTGCAGGGTATGTCTTAGGATGATTTTCGATGTACCTTCTATGACTACTTCTATCTGGAGACCCTGAGGGCCGATCGATCCTGGGAGTTTATGAGTCTGCAGCTGGGTACTCTTTTTGTTATGGAGTACTCGTCCTGCTTTACTGAACTATAGTGTTTCACACCGATCCCAGCAGGTGATTAGTTGTTTTTTTCTATGAAGTTTGAGGATGGTCTCAGGCAGGAGATCCATTCCCAGGTGAATAACTTCAGGTTGACTTTGATATCCTCTATCGTCAACTAGGTGCTTATCACTAAGCGCAATCTGAGGGATTATGGAGTAGTGAGCTAGGGCGGTTCGACATCTAGAGCTGGTGTTCCTCCTACGGATAGTAGGAAGCTCCGCAGAGAGTCTTCTCGAGGAGAGCAGGGTAGGTGGGATGTATCTTATAACATCTAGGTTGTGTGCTACCAGTGTGGTAGGAGTGGGAATACTAGGCCCCTGTGCCATAGAGATCCGATGGAGTGATGATCTTGCGGCAAGATGGTACATCTTTAGAGATTTTGTTAGATCTTCTCACCTTTATCTGGTGGTAGGGGTTCTTCTATGACACCGCATTCTGGGGTTTCTTCGCCAGTTTCTCACCAGTCTGGGAACTGGAGTTCTTCCAGCCGTTCAGGCCGAGGTGGAGGTCGCGACAGTGGTGGTCAGTCACCCGGTCATCAGCGACAGCAGAGTAGATCAGCTCAGAGTGGTCAGCCAGGGGCACAAGGACGTAGTAAAAGCCATACTTTCACCGTGTAGCAGACCTACCAGGAGAAGGATCCAGACCCTTCTACTGTTCGAGGTACGATCCTAGTAGCCTCAGTTTTATCTTCAGCTCTTTTCGATACTAGTCCTTTGCATAGTTTTATCTCTGTTGCTATGGTGGAGAGCCTTGGGCTATGTATCTTTTCTTCCGCCGACATGTTAAATCTTGACACACCATTGGGAGCAAGGACTTCTAGCGTACGTTTGTGCAGAGAGTGCCCTCTCGAGGTTATAGGATATCGTTTCTTATGGGATTTCTATGTCCCAGAGATGACAGGTTATGATGTCATTCTTGGGATGAACTTCTTGGTTACCTTCCAGGTGGTCGTCGACTGTTATCATTGTAGGGTGAGTTTCATATCACCAGAGGGTGAATCCTTTCTTCATAGAGGTAAGTGGGATGTCCAGGAAAGTTGAGCAGGACTCGAGCATCCGGGGCTAGGAGGAGTTACAACCCAGATTTCTAGTCTTTATCTGGATGACCCGGGGAATTCACAGTTGGACTTTCCTCTAGTGGTGGATCGTTTCAGAGACATCTTTCTAGAGGACATTTCAGGTCTACCTCCGGAGCGTGAGGTAGACTTATCAATTGAGCTCATGCCTAGAGCATCACCGGTGTCCATTTCTCCCTATAGGATGGCTACACCTGAGTTGCAGGAGATCAATAAGAAGTTGGAGGAGTTGCAGGAAAGGAGTTCCATCCGACCCAATACTTCTCCTTGGGGTTCTCCTATCCTTTTTGCGAAGAAGGCAGACATCACCCTTAGGGTTTTCATGGATTATCCGAAGTTGAACCAGTTGATGGTCAAGAACCAATATCCCTTTCCAAGGATCGATGATCTCTTCGATCATCTTTGAGGAGGCAGAGTGTTCTCAAAGAATGTATTGAGATCTGGTTATCATTAGTTGCGCATTAGACCATCAGATATACCTCTTAAAACCTTCAGGAGAAGGTATGGTCTATACGAGTATACGGTTATGCCATTCAATCTCACGAATGCACCAGCAGTTTTCCTGGAGCAGATGAACTGAGTGTTCCATCCTTACTTGGATTCCTTCTTCATGTTCTTCGTGGACAATATCTTGGTGTACTCTCACACTCGACACGACCATGCTACACATCTTGACATCATTGTGAGTACACTGGGAGAGCATAAGTTATATGATAATCTCTCGAAATTCCACTTTTGGATGGATCAAATTCACTTTATGGGTCATGTTATCTCAGAGAAAAGAGTATTAGTGTACCCAAAGAAAGTGAGAGCTGTAGTTTTTTGGGAGCAGCCGAAGAAAATCATTGAGGTACAGAGTTTCCTAGGGATGGATAAATACTACAGGTGCTTCATACAAGACTTTTCACACCTAGAAACACCATTGACAGGTCTGACCATGATGGGGGAAAAGTTCTTATGGTCAGATTTCTATTAGTCAGCCTTTCAGGAGCTGAAGGGAAGGTTGACGTCAGCATCGATACTAGTCTTTCCAGATCCCGGAAATAGCTATAATATTTATTGTGATGCTTCAGGTATCGGTATGGGCGCCATGATTATACAGGGAGATGGGGCTGTTGCTTATGGGTCTCGGCAGTTGAGACCACACGAGAGGAACTACCCGACACACGATCTAGAGTTGGCAGCTGTTGTTCAGGCCTTATGCTATTGGAGACACTACCTTCTAGGATAGTACTTTGTGGTTTCCACTGACCACAAGAGTCTCAAGTATATCTTCACTCAGCGTGATCTGAATCTGAGACAACGCATATGGGTTAAGTATCTTTAGTCTTTCAACTTCGAGCTTGCCTATACACCGGGAAAGGGAAACATAGTGGCTGATGCATTGAACAGGAGAACTCAGATTCAGGTAGTTCAAGAGGCCAGCAGTGAGTGGAAGCTTATGGATCTGTTTTCGGAGATGCACTTAGAGGTGCATGACAGACATGGACAGACTTTGATTTCTTTTGTAGCTGTTACCTCTACTCTTCTTGATCGGGTACGGATGATGCAACTATCAGACTCAGAAGGCTTAGTCCTGCGGGAGAGTGTATCAGTAGAGGACCCTCTTCCTGGATGGACAGTGGGTGAGGATGAGATCTTGTGTTTCCAGGGATGCGTATGGGTGCCAGTAGACATACATGAGGAGTTGTTACGGGATTTTCATTCCTCAGTTTGGGAAGTTCATCCTGGAATCACCAAGATGTATCAAGATCTTCATCACCAGTACTGGTGTCCAGGTATGAATAGAGATGTTACTAGTTTTGTCATGAGATGTTCTACTTTTTAGCAGGTAAAAGCAGAACATCAGATACCAGTAAGCCTTTTACAGTAGTTACCCATTATTGAGTGTAAGTGGAACAACGTCGCGATGGACTTCGGGACAGGGTTTCCGAGGTCACCCTGAGGGAGTGATGCTGTTTGGGTTGTCATCAACAGGCTTACGAAGGTTTCTCACTTCTTTCTAATTAAGGAGACCTTCAATGTTGATGAGTTGGTATGGTTGTACATCCGAGAGATTGTAAATCTACATGGAGTTCCACACTCCATTGTTTCAGACAGGGATGCATTCTTTACTTCTCGGTTCTAGAAGGGACTTCAGAGGGCCTTTAGGATACAGGTGCTTTTGAGTACAGCATACCATCCCCAGACTAATGGCTAGTCTGAGCGTACGATCCTGGTGCTTGAGGATATGCTTCGAGCATGCATTCTAGACTTTGGCGGTTCTTGGGTGAAGCATACCCCTCTTGTGGAGTTCGCCTACAAAAACAGGTTTCAGGAGACTATTCAGATGGAACCTGACAAGGCTTTGTATGGTAGGCCATGCCGATTACCCTTACACTGGCTGGAGGCAGGAGAGGCAGCTTTGCTGGGACCTTGTCTTGTTCAGGAGACCTCTGAGCAGATAGAGTTGATTCAGAAGAGGATGACTACAACACAGTTTCAGCAGAAGTCTTATGCTGATGAGAAGATATGACCTATGGAGTTCGAGGTCGGGGATTAGGTTTTCCTATTTGTCACACTAAGGTTGGGACACAAGAGGATTCATAGATAGGGTAAGCTTTCACTGTGATACACTAGGCCATTTGAGGTGTTGGATAGAGTTGGGCCAGTCGCCTATTGGTTGCAGTTACCTCAGAGGTACCGGGCTATGCACGAAATCATCCAAGTTTCTCAGCTCTGACTTAACTTTTTAGACCCGTCTCATGTATTTCAACCTGAGGAGGTAGAGCTCGAAGTAGATACATCATTTGAGGAGCATCCTATCCAGATTTTTGATCGTAGTACGAAGGTTCTCCAAGGATGGTCTGTTCCTCTGGTATGTGTGCTATGGCAGCACGGGCGAGTACAAGATGAGACTTGGGAGATGGAGGTCGATGTGTGATCACAGTGGCCGGAGCTGTTAAGGGTTTCTTCTTCTACGCCTCGCTAGGGAAATTCAGGGATGAATTTTTTTAAGGGGGGAATTTTATAAGAACCCGAATCTTTGTTTCAGGCATGTTTTTCCTTTTTCTAAAGTTTTTGAGAAAAGAGGAATTTTTGGGAATTTTTGAAGTACATGTCGTGTACTTTATGAGTACACACAATGTACTCCCTTGCCACGCCAGGCCGTGTGCTGGATGTGTCCAGGAAATACACACGGTGTGTAGGGATGAAGTGGAGGTTGCTTAAAGTGGATTACAGAAAAATAGAGTACACACTGTGTACTGAAGAAGTACATGCCATGCATTTTCTAATTTTTTTCATTAAACGGACAGGGGTCACACCTAATCAACAGAATCGTCTTCTTCTAGGTCCCATTCAACCGAGAGACGCCGTACGACCGCGGAACTTCTCTAAATCCCCGCGCCTTCATCAGTTCTTCGAATTGACTGCTGTCGATTGCGTTGGAACTATAGCGGTGAGTCCTTCCTTCTCCTAGAGCCTTGTTTTCCAATTCCTCTTCTTTCTCAAGTTATCATCGATTGAACATTTTGGACGTTTTCTCAGATCTTAGATGTTCTAAGGAGAATAAATCTTCATGGATCAAGTATATTGATCTCCTAGCATCCAGGTAGGTGGTTTGTGCCTTACCTTTCTATGTATTTGAGTTTTATGTGCAATTTCCACCAATACCCGTGAATGGGGTATTGCGTGTTTACCTTTTTTCCATTGTGGTTATTCCTGCCTTGATTGCATGCTTGTGTAGAGGTAAAATGATCATGTTGTGGATAATTGCTGTGCTTGGGATGTTTTGCCCATGATTTGTTCTTTTTACAACCTTCAGGTCTTATTTAGCCTTGTGACCGTTGGATGGAGTGATGATGATAACATGCTTGTTTACTGTAGACTGTTTAGCCAAGTAGCTCGATATGTGTACTTTGGTTAGCCAAGTAGCTCTATAGGTGTACTTTGGCCTTATATCATTATTATGCACTGACTGGAATGGGGCTGTGAGAACTTGGTGCTATAGACTATGAGGGAGAGATCGAGTGAGCTTCCTAGAGTGTCTTTGACATTATAGGCTATAGGGGATAGACTGAGTGAGCCTCCCAGAGTGCCTTTGGACATTATAGGCTATAAGGGATAGACCGAGTGAGATTCCCAGAGTGCCTTGTATCTTGTATACTACAGGAGGGTAGACCGAGTGAGCTTCCTCCGAGAGTCTTTTCTTGTTGAATTGCTTGAAAACATTTTTCCAGACTCGAGAAGGAATTGACTGAGTGAGCTTCCCTAGAGAGTTTTATAAATTCGTATGACCAAACCAGAGGGGTCAGACTGAGTGCACTGCCTAGAGGTTTGTGGTACTTCTTGGTTAGGACCAGAGGGGATGGCTGCAAGTACTTCCCAGAGGGTTTCCTATTAGTGGTTAGCTGTTTGCTTCACTACTTCTTGTTGTTCTATGGAATGATTATTGTGGTATATCTTCCTGTTACTGCATGTTGTTTACCATTATTGTTTACTGCTTATTGTACTATTACCTTCCATATACTCATTGATTGTTAGGAACAGATCTTCGGGTGGTTGCCTATTGGGATTTAGTCTCACACCCTGTTTGGGCCATTATTTTGGGCCCAAGAAGACTATGTTGTTGTAGGTATAGACAAGGGCAATCGCCCTTCGACTTTTGGTACATGATTTCTTGGAGAAGGAGAGCATGGGACCAAGCTATGGCTTGCGATGCTGAGGAGTTTATCTATTTACCTTTATTTTGTACTTTGGTTTGGAACTATTGTATTTCCAGCATTGTGACTTGTTTGGAAGCTTTCCTAGACATATATTTCATGCATAATTTCATATATATATGTGTGGTCCAGCTGTTTACTGGTTTAGTCTACAGATGTTTTCTCGTGTATGGATTGTTCTATTTCTGCTCTTTCTTATTGTTTTCTTCCACTGTGTACTCTCCCAATGAGGTCATAGTTTCCCCACAATCACACCTAAGGCCCTCGCTGCTAGTCGGCATCCTTTGGTGTTTGGGAAAATGCACTTGAGGCCATGTGACCAACTGGGTACGGGGCGCCTCTGGGCGGCTTCCGGAACCGGGACGTTACAATTGTATGCATATATTTTTTCGACTATGTGATGAATTCATATGAATGTAAATAGTTGGAAGCTTCTCCACAATATCATGGATAATATCAGGTCTCATTAGCTTCTTCTCTCCAACTTCATCCCATCATTTTGGGGTCTAACACCTATTCCCATAAATATCTTCATAATGTTCCATTTTAGTACTATAATAGAAAATATTATTATATGAGAACTCCACTAGGGGAAGGTATTGGTACCAATATCCTTTTATGTCTATTGAACATGATCATATATTATAATCTATTGTTTGAGTGGTCCTTTCAGAATGACCATCCATATGGTGGTGATAAGTAGTGCTGCAGCTCAGTTTTGTAACCATTGCTTTCTGATAAATTCTACAAAACCATGATGTAAACCTAAAATATCGATCAGATATAATAAAGAGTGGATGTCCATGAATAATTACTAATTCCTTTATATATATATATTGTAATATTGGTGAAGAGAGAAATCTTCCTTGAGAGAAATGAAATTCACTCTCTTGGTAAGGCGATCGACTACCACCCAGATGACATTATTTCCTTTAGATTCTCAAGGGAATCCTATCATGAAATATATAGTTATGGTTTACCATTTAGATGCTATTTTATGAAATTTTTGCATCATAAACTTAGACTTCTATCACTCTTACTTGACCTATTAGCAAACCAAGCATTGAGATACAAAATATTAAATCTCCCACTTCATGTTATCCACAAAAAGTTTTTATTCAAATCTCTATACATCTTAGTGCTTCATCAATGAATAGAAAAAGGTGATCGATGTGCATTATCCAAAGGTTACCTCTTTATATTTTTTAATAGGATATATATTATGGTCTTGACCACTATAAATCAATTATCAACAAATATGAACATCAGAATATTCACTACCATATTTTTTAGCAACTCATCATCTTTCTAGGAATCCACAATCCTCTCAAGAATGAATTGTGGGTTATTTATATGAGAGTGGTAGGATTAATATCCTTTTATTTTCTCCATATCAATTCCATTCATGTCTATGAATGTAGGATCCCTTAAAGTCCTCATCATGGATAATATTTTGGGATCCTTTCAATGTATATAATCTTCCACATTGTTTTCATTCCAAGGATGGTAATTGATTGAACAATTATAGTCCTTGATCATATTTAATCACTTTAATTGGTGCATATTAATCTCATTTTTTTGAATATATACTTTATAATTTCATGATTGGTATACATGTGACACTTTTCTTCGTAGAGGTAATGTCACCATATATTCATTACAAAGATCACTACATCCCATTCTAGATCATGATTTGGATAGTTCTACCCATGGTTAATTATTATGAAGGTAGAATAGGATATCACATTGTCATCTATAATGAGTACAAAATCCAATCCCTTTTTTGATACATAATTATAGATTAAAAATCCTTCTACACTGGTGGTTGATGTGATTAAATTTGTAGTGATTATCATATTCTTTATCTACATAAAGCATTATTCATATTTATTGGTCTTGAAAAACTTGACTCCCTTCCATGTAAGATTAGTTAATGTCCTTGAATAGCATGATACGTTTCTCACAAATAAATGATAGTACCTTGCTAATCCAAGGAAAAATATGGATTTCCCACAAAGATAATAGCCTTGTACATCCTTTAATTGCCTCAGTTTTTGAAGGATCCATAGATATCACTTAACCAGTGATATCATGTACCACACAATTTAATCTCCCCAACCATTATTCACATTTACTATACTACACATATATCTTTTATTTATGAAAGTTATTAAATATAGTATTCAATTGCTCATAATGTTTCACCTTACTTTGGATAATATTAGAATATAATCTATAAATACTAAAAAAATATTGAGTTATTATATGATGAATTTATTTATTTTTTCCATGAATATTTAAAGTGAATTAGTGATTCCAAATGGAATCACTATGAACTCATAGTTCACATAACTCATATGAAATCCATCCTTAGGGGTAACCAAATTTTTTACCTTTACATGATTAAATCCTAACTGAAGTTCCACCATGGAGAAATACTGGGTTCCATGTACCATATCGAACAAGTAATCGATTTATGGAAGTGGATACTTTTATTTTTCATGATATTTTTATGATCATGATATTTAATGCAAAGTTATATTGACCCATACTTATTCTTAATTAAGTGGACTGGTTCACCCCAAGGTAAAGCACATGGGTGTATAATCTCTCTATCTATATTCTCATGTAATTTTTTCTTCAGCTCCTCAAGTTCAACAATGGCCATTATATATAGATTCTTGGATATTTTCAATGATATGGGTATTATAGTGATTAAGAACTCAACATCATGACTAAGGAGAAGAACATAAAATTCCTTAGGAAACACATCAAAAAATTCCCAAAAAATAGGAATTTCATTAAGGATGGTATTTTTTTAACCTCAATAATTTAGGATATATAATATTTCTCATAAAGAAATAATATTTGTGTTTGAGATATTGGTACTAAAGAAAATTCTTTGACCTCCTTTAATTTGTATAGAATGATTTTGTGATTCATGATATATATGGTGATTTCATTCACTCATCAATTCATATAATATCTATATATAATGTGATAATTCATAGATATAATTGAATTATGTTTTTAATGGATGTATCACATGGTTCACAGGGATTTTAAACCCAAAAAATTTATAGGGTATGATTTATATTCATTGGATGCAAAAAATTCCACATTTTTCATTTCCCCCGATAACTTTAGTTCCATACTTTGCAGAGGTATTTGAATAGTTCTTATAAACATTGATAAACATAAAAAATCCATATAACCAAAGTAACATAAGACATTTTTAGTTCATTAATAGAAGATAAACCCACCTTTCACTGTTAAATTGTGATTCTAATTTATTCTAAAATCCCAAATCAACTTAGGGATAAGAATTTTTAGACATATTAAAGGGAAAATATATACATTAATCGGATAAATATTAAATGGCATGTATTCTTTAACCTATCAATTTATATGATTCAATATATGTTATTCATGAGTTATTTTATAACATAAAATATTTTAGGAATATTACCACTTTATAATGGTTTCTAATGAGCTTATAAATTTACCAATGAATACCACAAGGAGTGTCAAACTATGTGTGTAGAAAGGCCCATTTTCATGCACCTGGTAACGATTAATTCCATCTCAATGTGTCCTTTTCCAGGTTATTACCCCTATGTACATATTTGATAGAGCCACATCCACTTTTAGTATGTAGACAATGATTAATTTTCTTGGAAACCACTTACTCTATAATTTAAATATCTTAATAGATTCATTACTATGTGTAGAATTATCCATAAGGATTATACAAGAGTTTTCTAATCCTTATCTAAAAATAACTTGAATTTTATATAATACCAACTATGAAAAATCATATATATAAAACACAAAAATTCAAGAGTTATTACATAAACATAAATGTAATAAAATCCAAAATAAATCATGAAGACTAATGTATTTGAGTAATTAGGATTTTAGTATAACAATATCCCATAGGAATACAATGAAATTATTGAAAAATTTCTTAACATCCTTCCAAAATTTTATTGTTCTTTTGAAATGTATGAGTTAACATAGGGATGCAAATAATAAATGGGTGAGCTATAAATGCTAGTAATGTAAAAGAAAGAATATAATAAATAGATTTTGTACATGTTATAAAAGAGGCATATGAAGGTAAAAAAATATAGGTGATAATAATAATCCTAAACAATAATTCATGATATATCATGAAAACATAAAGGTAACAAGGTAGTTCAGTGACAAAATTAAACATGAAATCATAAACATCAGTCATGGATGACTTCTAATACATTATAAAATAGTGGAAAGGTTTTATAATGGATTGGGTTTACTCAATAATCATATATATAATGTCTCATGAGACTAAAAAATTACCTAATGCATCCGATCTCTATATAGATACACCCATCATTTTCATATCAGGTGCATGCAGAAGTGTGACAAAAAAATAAACATTTAATTAAGTTTAATCCTAAAATAAAAGAGTGTCAGTTTTATATATGGAATTCCCCAATAAATTAAGGATATGATTATCTTGTTGAATTCTTATGAGTGAAAATAAGTATTCATAGTGTATAATCATACTGTTTGAGACCATTACTTATTCTGTCTATGTCAATTGGACATTATCATAGACCTTTACAAATACTACTAATACAATCACTATTTTTTCACTATATTATCAATATTTATGATGGTTAGTGATCCTTTAAATCTGATTGGTTTTAAATATCCAAAGGAACCAATGTAGTGCATGATTTACATATATATTCATTATTTGATAATGCATTTGTTAATTCAAAAATTGGGAATTTAATTTATCAATGATTATTTCATTAAAAAACCTTTAATGAGAAATTAATGATTGTTTTTTCCATGAGAAAAGTGGGTTTCTATCTCAGAGCTTCATAATATGAATCTGCACAAGGGATCCTTTCTTTGACCTATCATCCATGGATTTTTTAGTATATAAATGTTGATCCAAAAAGATTTTTCATTGAATTTTATGCTCACAAAACCCTAATTTTTTCTTATAAAAATGGTTTTATTGGATATCAGGTTTATAAATTTCATTAAATTTAATATTTTATACTGTGTATTCTGAAAAACTTTGGTCTATTTTGATATTTTCTTCTGGAGTATGAATATTATACTATTTATTCTATCTGATAAAAATATGTCCAGAATAATTGAAGAGATAGAGTAGTTAAACCTAATATTATTGTCCTACCTAATGTTTGGAACCCTACGTCTGTGTTGAATTTTATGTTTTGGAACCTAAATTTTGGGAACCTATCATTTTTTATATAACTAATAAAAGTTACCAAACATTGGTGATATTCCACATGTTAAGAATGAAATGGTGATATTAAACCTCACATTCTATATCTCTATTCTTAGATTGATCTGTTTGATGGCTTCCATACATTTGGAATCAACCTCATGTAGAATTATCCACGTTTTTCTTCAGTCCTCTATGTGGATTTAAAATTTCAATTATTTCAATATCTCAACCATGATTTCATTGGAGTAAATATCTATGTAAACCAATTCAATTCTTATTCCATAAGGTCTACCATAATTAATTGTTTTTTCTTATTTCTAATGGATGTTTTAAATATTAATAGATTTAAAAATTCAAATGCATTGATTATTCTGAAATAGTAATTTATATTATAACTTTTTTATAACTATTGGGATTCATAAATTTTTTCTTATTCTTTATTTCAGTTTCAATAACTGTATCTATGTGATATGATAGTTAATGTTATTGACCTCTTAAACTAAAAATTAGATCTAGAAATTCATGATTATAGAATATTTTTCTTATCTATGAATAATATGAATTATTCTAAAGTATAAAATTTTACATTTTATTCTTAGAACATTAAAAATTACTATTATACAAGTCTATGATACATCTTTTAAAATTCATTGATGGTTTCTAGACTACATTTTAGAAACAAAAATATTCTTTCTTTAACTAAAAACTATTTTTTTATTTCAAAAAAAATTCATGGAAAAATGGGAAAACAAACATGTTAGAACATAAGTGCATGAAACATAGAAGGAAATCACAAATTAATTAGAGAAAAAACTAAAATTACTGGAATTACTTACCCTGTATAAATACCATTGCATCATTAATATCTGTGTATTAGAATTTTCCTTGCTAATATCTTCAAAATGGTTGGTCATATTATCCCAATTCTGGATATATTCCTTAATATTAATCTTCTCCTCATTGATTCCTCATTCCAATATCTTATATTGTTTGTTGATCCACTTTTTTTTATTATCATTTAGAATAAATATAACCAATCTCTCATACATCCTATCAATTTTGGTATTAAATTATAAATGGTTTTATCGATAATATCTACAACCAAATCTATTATTTTCATTGTTTATAAAGACTTGTTTGTTGATTGTTTTTAGGAATGATTATTTACCTACTTCATGGAATTATAAAAGTATTCATAATACATTATTATTATTGAACTGAACTGTTGAGATCCATTGGAGACAGATTTACTAGTGAATTTTTTCAATCTCATTTAGAGAGTATATAGGGAGTCAAATAGGGGATCATTGATCCTCGAATCACTTTAAAAATTGTTGTGGTATTTTCATTTTAATTTTAATATTCGATTTAATGTCCAATGGGTATCGTATTTGATATTTTTGAGTGTTTTAAAAGGACAAAATTCACCCTCATCTTGTTTCTTCTTCTTCTTGTTGAGAAAATAATTGGCACCAGAGAAGTTGTAACACACCAAAATTTTTATGAGAAAGAATTTTTTATTTTATTTATTTTATTTAAGGATTTATTTATGTTTTTTAATTTCTATGATGTATTATGTTGCATGAAACATGAATATAACCTTTTTATACATGTAACACCATATTATCATGCACTATAAACAACACTATGCTAGGCTTGTGTTATAGAGAACTTCCATTACTTTTGATAGAATTCATTTCACGCAAAACTATGTTTAAGAGAACAAAAAAATATTATTATGTTACCTAATAACCAAACTGTTATAATGTTTGTATGAAAAATATTAACTAAATTATGTAAATATTCTGTAATCTTTGGTGAGAAATTAATTATAAATGAAAATAAAACTTTTTTTAAATAAAATGAAGTGTTTTTTCTGAAAAAAATAAATCTAAATGAAAATATGTGTGTTTATAAAATAATAAAATCACCCTTGATGGATTTTATTAACGCAATACATATGTAATATATTCAATATAATCTTTAAAAATCATTTTATATGTTTTATATACATGACAAAGAAGAAATAATTTTTTTTGGATAAAAGAAGTATTATTAAAAAAATGCAGTTTTTCCACCTTTTGATGGTGCATCAATTTTAATTCTAGATTTTAAACATTTTTATATTATATTTTAAAAAATAAACTTTTTATTTTAAATTGGTAAATAAGAATATAATTTTGATTAATTTTTGATATTTTTTTGATAACATTCATGCTTTGATGAATTGTAAAAATCACAAAATTTTAATTGAAAACAACATTTTCATTAAAATGATTTATTGGGTTAAATTTTATTATTAAATATTTTTAAAGTACAAGTAGAATATATTTTGATTATTCAATATAATGTATGTTATTGGCAATAGTTCTACCATTAATTTTGATGTAAAAACATTTCAATATCTTAAATGTTTTAACTTTTAAAAACCTGTTTTTCATTCCGACAATAAGATTAATTTTAAAATAAGTACCACAACTTATATATTTGGAATTTTTAAAAATGGATTTCATTTTTGAAACAATTAGGTATTAATTATGTTAATAAATTTTATTTTTTATTTTTTGGGCATTATTTATTGTAACTTTATTAATATTTATTAATATTGTAAAAAGGTAAATATGGTCTTTAAGGGTAAGTATAATATTATAAAATTACCTTATCACTTTTAAAAATATGATTTGATGAGTTAGTTTGGGACTAAACCATTATTGGGTCGAAATGATGCCATTTTAAAGCCACTTTTATGAGATTAGGACATTTCATATATTTTATTTGATGAAAAGTTAAATATGTTTTACTCAAAGTCTTTTAACGAAAATATTTTTAATATAATGTTATTTGGTTGATAAATTTGATTATAAATACTAATTTTAATTATAAAATGTTTTTATTTATCATGTTAATTTATTTGTAATTTTTTGAAAATATATAATTACATTAAATATATATAATTTAAGTATGAAAAATTTATTTAATTGATGAGAATCAAAAAAATAATTATTATTAGAATGATAATGACCATTACAAGACCTCAAAACTTTCCAAAATATTATTTTCTATGTATATATAGGCCATAAACATTCAATGGTTTATATATTTACAATTTTAATCCTTATATAAGAGATTATGACACTTATATTATTTTAATTAAAGTAATGAAAAAGTTGTCACATTCATGTTTTAATAAGTATAACATTTTTAATGATGGATTTTATAGAAGATATTTTCAACAAAAAGTATTATTCTGAAATATAGCAGATTTATCTTCATCATTGTATTATATTTTTAATTTTTGTTTAAAAAATAAGTGTATTAAATTATTACACTAAACTAATGTTGTAATTAATTTATATATGGAGATAACAAATAAATGTTATTAAAAATAAAAAAAAATATATAATTTTGGATAGTTAATATATCCAATTAATTTTCTATATGACATCGACCACTTAGGAGTATAATGAAATATTTTTTTGAAGGTAACTTTTTTATCTTCATATTTTAAAAAATAAATGAATTGAATAGCGTCAAAATTGACTCTATTGTTTGTTTATCCAATTAATGATATACTAAATAATTTAAAAATCATAAACCATTTTAAAAAATATATAATAATTATTAAATGGTATAAAATGTTCTAAATTATTTATTTATGGTCTAATTTAAATCAAATAAGTAAATATTACACCCTTTTTATATTGAATTATTTGTTACCCTGATTAAGAAATAAAATGAATAACTAACTGTTAATTAAAACGATAAGGTTTAAATTGATTGAAATACATTTAGAAAATTTACTGGTTGATGATATTAAAACCCTATACAATTTAGTATTATAAATTGTTACATTTTGAGGTTTTTTGGATAGGGTTGGTTTTTATTATTAATTAATATTTTTGAGGTTTCTAAAGGTACCCCTCACTTCAATTATAAAAGGTCACCTACCCCTTCACTTATTAACTTCACTTTGGGTTTTGAAGATCTTCCATACCCTACCCATTTTAATTTTAATATTCTCAAGTTACATTATCTATGTTCCATTATTTTCCAAAGACCAACTCTAGTTCTTTAATAGGAGATTTAGAGGGAGTTTGTCGAAGAAGAGGTAATCACATCGACCAATTCTTTCAAAATTATTTCTTCTTATACTTCCTATTCATGAGTTGTTTCATTATAAAGAAAAAAATCTAGTATAACTTATATATTTATATGTTATTATGATTAATAAAAAATAATATTTCACCTTCTATCCATCCTACGAGAAACAACATCACCACACGTGCGTACGTATGACTTACCGCCTCCAAGTCGTGGTATAATTGGGTTTTCACCACCACCTAACTTAGATGAGTATTATGATGGAAATAATAAATATATATGATTATTATAACATGATATTGATTTTGAAATATTATACACCATCCAATTAAACACCATTAAATAATTATGTAAACGATATCATTGCTTGTTGGTTTTCCCAAATTTACCCATGTTCTAAGGGTTAAGCGGTCGCTTGCAATATAGCTTGGGTTGTTGAATCCTTAAAGACCTAAGAAGATCCTTTGACACACAATAAAAAGAGATGAGTTTTTGTCTATGAAGTGGCTAGCTTGGGTTGATTTTATATGGTTTTAATAGAGCACTTAGAGATCTATGTGAAGTAAAATTATGATAAAATGAGTTGATCCTAGGTTATTGCTCAGGGTGGATTGGATGAATTATTTTTTTACAATTTCAATTTCATTAACTTGAGAAGGGTTCATGCAATGAATTAAAAATAACCTCATCACTTACTGATTAAACACCTTCAAAAACACATTCTAATAAACTATACACTTGTAGGATCTTTTTCATGATCACTCCAAGGTAAATGATCTAATTAGCTCATAAAAGTGGGGTGAATAACTTCAATAATGAAGAGGAAGAGAGAAAACCATTGAATGAAAGAAAATAAAATAAAATACATTAGTAACATTTGGAGAGTGATAAATAAAATCCAATCCAGCCCCTTTCTACTCCCTTGGATCAACCTATAAAATATTTATCCCTCCATTGATGACATTGTTTCTACGGAAGCGGGAAGTAGACTTATGAGGGTGGAATTGAAGAAGTAAAAAAAACAAAATAATAGTCACTCCACTGTTGTGTAAACAGAATCATAATGTTTGGTGTAAAAAAGTTCATACCTTGAGGAAACGGTATCATGGTGACATGAATAAGAACAGAATAAGAGACGAAGAATAAATTTTATTGAAATCTAAGGTGATTCTAGCAAGTTACATGATAAGGAGGAGTGTCACAAAGACAAATTGGCATAATAACATTACAATGAAAAAAAAAGCTTCAAGATCCTTCAAATCCTGAACCAATACTACCTTAAATAGGCACTATGTAAGCTTTGGGCTGATCCCCCATCAGCCCATGTGACTTTAATTAATTGTGGATGTAAATACCCGAAAAATTCAACGAATTTTTTTTCTTAATTTTCTTGGGAATTTTACGAGAACGCAGTTTCTTACGGCACCTGATTCCGAGGCCCGGTGGGCCTAGAATCTTTTTCCGAAGTTTAGCTTGGGTATGTTCAGTGAACGAACGAGAGGGTTTTTCTAACTTTTGAACCGGTGCTCGGAATCAAATTCTGAGGGCATCGATGGAATCGCAACGCTGATATTTTCTTAGAAACACCTCTTCCGGAGTTGCATTTGCTCGGGTGTGGATTTTAATTTTTTTTGGGGTTAAGTTAAGAAATAAAATAAAAGTGGTAAAACTGATTTTTATTTTATTTTGCTTAACATAAGTTAAGTGGATGATGTGTGACCCACAATATCCTACCCACTTGGTAGGATATTTGTGGGGTGGGGCCCACACGAGCCCCACCGTTTCTTTTATTTTAATCAACGCACCCGCACCCCTATTAATGAAGTCAACCCTTGTGTTTTTTCTGGTTAAGAAACGCCTCATTAATGTGGCAGTTTAATTGTTGCAATTAATTCACTTAATTGTTTCCTGAGTTTTTGAATTTTAAAACGAAAGACTTGTGAAATAAAAATAAGACAACTCTTATTATTATTAGGCTGGGGTGTTGAGAGGCTAGGGAGTTTTCACTCAGGCTCTTGAAGATCTTCTCTTCCTCATGAAGAACGCGAAGAACCCGAAGAACGCGAAGAACACCAGATCCTCGGAAATCAACGACGTTTCTTCTGCGACACTTTTTCTGCGACGCTTCTTCCGCGACGCTTCTCCGCGACGCGAAGATCCTCCCTCCGCGACGCCTTCTTCCGTGACAGTTATTTCTGCAATGAATCCTCCCTCATCGAATTCGACACGGTAGGGATTTATTTTAATTATTGTTCGTGAATTCTTCCGTTGCCTTTTTTCTTTTCTATTGGAGCCGCCTGTTACCTCAATAATGGGAGGGGGTTAGACTGCACGAACATGGCCGACCCTCCTCTCCCTTTTGGTTGTTTGATATTGTTGTGGCATGAGCAAGGCAACGCGGTGCCGAAGCACTGCGCGAGAATTATTAAGGAAAGGGGGAGAAGCGCAGCGTTGTCGCGCAGCGCCGTTGAAGACGAACCAAAGATGCGGCGTCGTCGTGCCACGCCGTTGAAGATGAACCAAAGACGCGGCACCGTCGTGCCACGCCAGAGAACCACAAAATAACCTCGGCCAAAGTGGGGACGAGGCGGAGGGGCGCGGTGCAGTCGCGCCGCGCCGGACAAACCAAGGTCGCGGCCCGTTCCGGGCCGCAGTGGAGCAGGGGGACCGGCGGCCGGTTCCGGGTCACTAGTGTCGGAATAGAGGGACCGGCCCTTGCTGGTCCCATGGTGACAGCAGCCGGCTGGCCAGAGCGGGCCGACCGGTCAGGGTAAAACCGGGGGTTCGTAACCCCCGGTCGGCTAGCAGGTGCGGCCCCCCACATGGGGGCCGCAGGTTCTCAACACAGGGGGCAGCGCGCACCCCCCCTCATCGCTCGGCCGTTACAGCCAAACGCCGGGCCCCTGGCCGCACCAGCGCGCCGGGCCAGACCCGGATCCGGTTCGGGCCGACCCTAGGGGTATCGGGCCGGGTCGGACCCGAACCCCCTAATACCGAACCTCTTTCGGTATGTTACCCATAACTTGAGCTGTGGACGTCCGATCGATGCACCATCAGTTTTGTAGCGATCCTTGGATAGAGATGGTCATTTCAGTATATTAAACTGTAGGTTTCGGAGTACTTTGGGTTCGGCCAGGTTGGTTCGTACACGAAACCAACCGGGCCCTCGGAGCGGAAATGCTTATAACTTGAGCTCCGGACGTCCGATTGACGTGCCATCGACTTTGATGGATTTATCTAGGTGAGACAGACCTTTTGTCTTACTACTATCGAGGTTTGGACGCAGTTGGAGTACGGTCGGGTCAGTTTTAACTTATAAACCAACCGGGCCCCTGAGACAAAAAAGCCAATAACTCTTAGATCGGGCGTCCGATTGACGCGCCTTCTATGAAATTAGTTCTGGAAAAGATTGGATTCAATTAAAATGTCCATGGACTATAATTTATTGTTCCTCTTCCTCAAAATCATTCACACAGTGAATTAATTATGCATAAAATTACATTCCAAAACACCAAGCCATTAAATGACAACCTCTAAGACACTAACAACCATTTTTGCTATCAGTATAGACTTATTCCATGAAAAAAACCCTACACTACCATATTCTAGGTGAAAACTCCATTGAAAATTACGTGAGTTTCATTGAAACAACATTAACTCATAAGATAATAATGTAGACAGATGAGAAGTTATAGATCATTACATTAGGTTCCTATCAAATTAATCTAATCCATGAGAATAAAAACCAAACTAAGAAGAATACAAAATGATGAAATGGATTAAACAACCATCTTGTGTTATACCTTTTAGGTATCTACTTAGGACTAGACCCAACCACTATCAAAGAAAAACTAGTATGGGGAAAAGGAAAATCTTTACAAATCAGTAGTTTTTCAAACATTTCATCATCAATGAAAAACAAAAAAATAAAAAACTCAAATCAACTTCATGAAATTCAAACATATATGTGTCTCAAATTCCCATTTACTATATATTATTCCACGACTCCATTATAATACACAAAAAATCAAGGGTTCATCCATATTTCACATTGTCTTGATGATCATGGATCTCTACCAGTCACTCTGATTTTCACATCATCCATAAAATACAACTCATCCCGATCAATGATGTGGGACTTATTGTGATGATATAATTAATAATGGGACACATGGAAGATACCATGGTTCTTATCTAGTCATGAAGGAATTTTCAAAAAAATATTCTACCTCACCAACATGCTTTGAAACCACAAAAGGCCTAATGAAGAGGGGCCAACTCATACTCCCTCTACCAAACCTATACTTCCCATGAAGAGGAATAAACCTCATAAACACAAGTTATCCAACCTTATACTCTAGGTTTTTACACCTATGATCAAAATTATACTTCTTTCAATCCTGCACCACATTCATCTACTCTCAGACGATCTAAATCTTCTTATTTGTGCTTTGTATTACATCAGCACCATGAGAAATTGACTCCTCAGCCAAAGTCTAACCAAATAGAGAATGACACGAAAAACCATAAAACATCTCAAATGGGTTCATGTGGTCAGAAATATAGTAGATTTTATTATATTCATACTCATATAGAGCCATTATTTTCACCCATGATCTGCAAACATTC
Organism: Viscum album; assembly: GCA_963277665.1. Classification (NCBI taxonomy): domain Eukaryota; kingdom Viridiplantae; phylum Streptophyta; class Magnoliopsida; order Santalales; family Viscaceae; genus Viscum; species Viscum album. Next base: position 2,106,856,697 of record OY728147.1, on the reverse strand, counting down.
AAGATGCAAGTTCACAACTTATCCTCCAACATATGGGAAATCATCTCTATTTTCCCATCTATCCAAGGGGTAATAAATGTGAAAAGGATAAAATGGGATAAAAATTCCTAATTTAGTCCTACCTATACCCATATTATAAATCAAGGATCCTGATCATAGATGATGGTCTTCCATTCACATTTAATCTTAACTTCATCGATCTAATAATGCCTTTCAAAAACATCACAGACACTCATTTCACATATTGGTAGAAAATGTTTTCACTTCATAAATCATTCTATAATCAAACATATTACATCACATTGTACATGACGGTGAGGTATACAAGTGATTAAAACTACTAAAATTCCCTCCCACTTCCACTCAGGGACCTCCAAAGGCAGAAATAACCCTCTAGGATCATGCTGCTCAGTTTTTATCTACCAAAATATGAAGAACTATGTAACAAATTATACAACTGTCTACTTCAATCGAGGACACCAAAGATACCTTCTCAAGTAATAGTAAATCTTATACACACCCTGATATAACTCTAATCTTGAGTTATGGGACTCAGGAAGGAATCCATCATGAATAACTAATAGAAATAATAACCTCCCCTATTGAAAAATTAAATTATATCCATCGTTTTTTCATCTATCTAGAGAATCTCAATGAAAAAAAATATCATGCATCACCTATTACTCTATGTATAACCACTAAGACTCCTATTCATGATGTATTAAGGATGATTTCACAATATTATAATAAAGAAAAACCATTCCACAACATTGTTCTTTATAAATAAACAACATTTTAATCTTTGAAACCCCTCACCTAAAATTTATAGAATACTATAATAAATCACCTCAAGAATTTTAACTTAGTTCATCAATAACTACATTCCCCTTTTAAATAGTTTAAGAAATCTCAGAATCAAAATTTTGGATATAATCCATCTTCTACCATTGTAATAAATTCATATATAGATGAGAAATTTTTTTATGGATATTGTGGTTTGTGAAAACCATGAAGCCCTTGTTGATGAGGTAATTCAACAATAGAATTAAGTCATAACAAACCACCACTATCTCCAGATCATGGTTTGAATTATTATTCTCATGGGGAATTAACTACACAAAACCATAAGAGTTTAACTCACTAGGATGCATAAATATGTATCCCAATCCAAGATGATGCATGTTATAGAACACATCAATTATCACACCCTCTGTAGGAAATAAAATCATTGATGAACTTATTAACCACTCCTTAGGTGGTTTAATTCCACCTAATATGGAGAAATATTGATAAATTCAGGGGCTTTCATTATTAGACCGATCAATGGGGAAATAATCTGGGAGAAATAAGAAAAAATCATTGTTAATATCTCACAACATAAAGGAAATTGAAAATATCTACCATGATCTTGGGTGATAACTTAGTATAACCTACCTTGATTCTTGATGAGTCTATTAAAAATATCTTCTAAGACATAAAATTCCCATAGAAATGATCCCCCCACATCCAAAACATGTAGGTTTTTAGTTTTCTATTGAGATTATGGTGTTGAATAACCTGTAAAATATATATGAGATGATCATCATGACCTTTCTATGAATTTTAGTATATAAATATTTCATCACTGAACTCGAAAATGAACTCTTCCAAGAACCCATGGAATACTATGTTTATGATCCCTAAAAAAATAGCTACTAAATTTATGAAACCAAAGGTAAATACCATGAAATCAAAGTGCCCATGCCATCAACTAAAGGTATTATTCTGATATCATCATCTTTCATCCTAATAAAATTAAATCTTGGCCAAAAATCAATATTCAAAAACAAAATATATCTATTTATCTAGTATAAAAAACTTTTCATAATTGGAAGGGGTAATTATTCCTAATTGTCACCTGGATCAAAATTAGGATGTTCATACCAAACCGTAAACCACCATGTTTATTATTAGAAAACATCACTAAAACACCACAAGGTGGTACAATGGGTTAGATGAAACCTATCTATATCATATCTTCAATTTGCAGCCTCAACCCTCAAATCACCATATGTTCTATTCAATAAGTTTCCATTGATATTAGATACTCTCCATTTTGTATGTCTTTACCGAAATCAGAATTATGTTTGGATATCAGAGTTCCATACTCATCCATGAAGACATCAAGAAACTCCAAAAAAACATGGGAAGATTCTCATCAAGAGATTCCCCTTATAGCACTTCCAACATAGATAGTAGAGGCTTACCAGGTTATCCACCCATATGATAACTACTCTCACCAAGGAGTTCCACTTGTTGTCCCTCCACATCGAAAAATAAAATTCAACTCTTTAAAAAATCAATATATTCTTGCACAAAAAATATATAATCCCATAAAAATACAACATCATATGGCTCTACCAATCATAAGAAGAAATATCCTATTGACTATTGTTTCACTATCACTAGTCTACATCCCCATCACACATAAAAAAAGAATTTTGACCTCCCACTAGTGTGGATAACTGTAGGGGAATTTTAATCTTCTCCACTCCATCCCCAAATAATGGAACAATATATATGAAAAAAGGATTGTGGGGATCCTATATCAAATAATATAGATACTATGGAAAATGATAAACTGGTCATTAGTTGAATGACATCCAAAAGTAATGGAATTTTCCACTCCCTCTCATGCATTTTCCCAAGGCCAACTCCTTAGACTCTCTATTGATGGACTCTAAGATTGTTATCTTGTCTAGTTCCTATATAATGGGGAAAATCATAAGTCTTCTTTATAATATAAAGCATCAACCATTGAATGGATGAAATCCCACTGCCCCAACTATAGATGAAATGACGATGTTCCATATAACTGATACTGCCTCAGAGGAAACTGAAGTTGGTGCTAAATAGGGGACTAATCTCTCATATTATATTGACCTTCCTGAGCTTCTAAAAATAGATCATGATGATGATCACATCCCCCACTAGTATAAAAATAAATAAAGGAAATACCTAGTAGACTCTCAAGATTTACTGACTATATAATGACATGAAAAGGCCTTATAAAGCTAGTTCACCTCTTTTCTATACCTTGAATGTTTAGAAATCCACAATCTTCTGGAAAATCCATATTCTTCAAGATACCCTCAGGGACACACTATCAAGGCCCACAACCCACAAATAATTCATATATTTGATAACCATTGACTTTTTTACACCTCCATATACTTATGAAGAACAAATAGGTTGGGCACATATATGATATATGTTACTAACACGACCTCTAGTTTCCATTCTATAGAATCCTAATCAAGAAATACATTTGAAGAAAAATATAGGATGCCCCTAAAATTAATCTCAAGCTCCTACACACTCAGGATCCCTTATTAAAGGGAGAGTAGCTCCATCCTCGTTTATTGAATTTATCATCAATTATATTAATTCCAAACGAATATCCTTATGAAAATATGACGAATACACATTTTACACCTTCTGATCATGATGATACATCATCTCCCATTGATGTTCAACTCCACATATCTAATTAATCTGAGAAAACAAAAAAAAACTCATCTGAAAATCGAATTCAGAAAAAATAAACCTCAAGCTCTTTTATCCAGTGATCCATATCCAATTCAGAGATACATACCTTATACCTTTCCATGATTTCCAGTAAATTGAATGAAAGTCCCTCTCCCATTCCTCATCATTATCCATTGATTAAATCCTCCAATAATCAATCTAATATTTCTATTGAAACACAACTAATTGAGATGCCTGAGGAAGATGACTAGGAGACATTATATTAAAAATTAGAAAAATCCACAAGCCCAATAACATGGATTTTAATCAAGGTTCATTTAATATTTTTCATTTAAATTTCACAAAATCACCAAATCTAGAACAAAATTCAAATTATCATGATATATGAACCTTTCTTACATTTCTATTCTATAAATGAGACCACCTAAATTCATTATTCAAAATACTTAGGGGACATGCATTAGATTATGGGCCCTCTAAAATCCCATGTCCTATCAAACATCCCTACCCTATATCACGTACCCTGATCAACTGGTATTTTTTCCTTATAAACCCATGAATAAAATTACTAACTCCAAAATCCCTCATATCCATCAACTAAAATCAATATATACCACTCTATTATGAACTAATTCTTATAAATTAACTACTTTTATATCGATAATTAAGGAATACAAATTTGGATTTAACATGGTTCAACTTATAATTGGTTTAGAATTAATGGTTTTTAAAACCATTTTGAATTTTGAACTTGTATTATAAAATTTTGGGTTCACTGTATTTGAATGTTTGAATATATGGTTATTGATAAACCTTAAATCATCCTTAAGAAAATTGAAAAATAGGATTTGAATGGTAGATAATGAAGGGAGAGAGATAATAACCCTTGAGTCTCACCTTAAATAAGGCTCGAGTTGGAAACTAGCACCAATGGTATAAAAATCATTCACATGGAAGGAATTAACCATAATAACATAATAATAATCAAGATATAGTATAGATAAACTATAAAAAAACATGTTTATTTATTATAAAATTAAACCAAAATCATCCCACAATGAATAAATGCTGTTTAAAAATAGATAAATGTTGTAAAAAAAATTCCCAAAAGGACAAGTCCTGTAGATGTGACTCAAAACAGCATGAAAATACACACTAGTAATGTCCATATCAGTCCTTGAAATTATTTTGGAAAACATAAAATATTTTATTTATACATTGGGTGAGAATAACATGTATAATATATAGAATCATACCGAATATATCTCATAAACATTTGGAAAAAGCATACTAATTCTTTTGGGAATATGAAAAAAAACCAACATAAACTTATACTGGTCAACTAACCAATACCAACCATTCCATGGGATGCTCACCAAATAATGTAGAAACATTATAATGTAGTATCAAAAGAATATAAAATAATGGAACCCCATAAGAACTTCCCTACAATTTTGATGCTATAACACCCCAGTATAAAACACCATACACTCTAATTCTTTCCATGAATATCTCATCACATTTCCATACTCCCTTGTTTTTTCATAGAACACATCCCTACATATCGGAACATCTCTAGGGGTTTAACATTTAGATCTAGAATCATTCATCATTGAATCATTATATTATCCACATAACTGGGATAGTAGAATATCACAATTATAAAGGACATAAACTACGTTTACTATTCCTACCACACATGACCACCACCACATATCCCATCATCATCGTCTCTAGGTAATATCTGATAAAAACCCCTATCATCACCTAGGTAAACTCAAACACCAAACCAAATATCACCTTGGTAATATACTCCATGAACTCATGTCCTCATTACTACTGTTTAAGAAAGAGATGAGGATAGGGGATAACTAACCATAAAATTCACTATCAGCCTATATGTTGGGGTAAAACCCCCGAATCAAAAAAATAATAGGGTAATAGTAGGGTTTCATACTTGGGATGGTGTATATAAAATAAAATGAAAATGCATTATCGATAGATAAAAAACATCATCTGTCCCCTGGGTTTATATTTACTGGACTAGTGTACTCCACAACACCACCACTACACCACAAAAAAATCACAGATAATTCCACCTCTAAATGCTGCACACTAAACACACACCCTACATTACTAAAAAATTAAAAAAATTTAATTACATGGAAATATATTTCTATTAATTTAAAAATTAGAAGGAAATTTTTTTTTCTTAATATTCAATTTACTAATTTAGTTAACATACAATAAGTATCAACCCTAAATTATTACATTTACCGTACCACATCATTTATCATTCAATTTATTTAAGCTAATTTCAAAATATAAATTATAGAAAAAGATTTTTCAATTCAATTTTTAATTCATCCCACATCTAATTGGGAAAATAAAAAAACCCCATAAAGTTAAAAATCATCTATTTCACATATAATATTTATAGATAAAATAAATTCCAAACCATCACCTCCACCAAACCATATTGTAGAAAAATCCTAAATAAAAACGCCATATGTCTTCCCATATCACATCCCATTCCAACTAATAATCACTCCACTACCCAAAAAATTTGACACCCAATCATATAACCACAATAACTATAGAAGCCCCATATGGAATCACATAACCAAAACTGATCCATAGAAAAAAATAAACAAATGTCTAAAAATTACATCTTTCTAAACAACATATTTCAGATCAAAAAAATATTTAATCTCATAAATTCATTACATAAGAAATTTCTTGTGTAAAAAATTCCCTTTTTCTAGGGGAAACAAATAAATAACCCATATATAATTACTTAAAAATTTTTGTAGGATGAGACCAATGAATCAATACAATAAGGGTTTCAAAATCAAAGTATATAAAACAAAAAAAATTATTCTTTAAAAATGTTATATTTAGTAACATCTTCATTCTAGAACAATTCGATTATAAATATCATAAAATAAAGTAAAAAACATGTCATTTCCCCCTTAAAATTCAACTTTACTTGAATATAATTTATTATCTTCTTATTATGACTCAAATAATTCACCTATTGGATCACAGAGGCATGAAATCTCCATAAATTAACATAATGTGGAAGATAATGAGAATCCTTTTCCACAAGGAATTTTCTGAATCACCATGCACCATAAGGTAAAGGAGAAATAATAGGAAATCCACAACCACATAAGGAAACCTTGGAAACCTTGGAACTCAAATATTTTTTTTCATGAAACACTAGCTGAAACCATGAATATTTTATAGGACCACCAATTCAATATGTGAAATGTTTCATGATATTAATAGTTTCAATTCAGAACCTAAAAAATATCTATAAAACATTATGGTGCCTTATCCAAGAATTAATTCATATTCGGAAAATTTTTATTACAATTTGAATAACCTTATATAGTAGAATTATTTCCCCAAACCCCATCAAACATTCCCCAATCCTTCTCTGAACTCGTTCAAATCATAAAATGAAAAGGTAATGGGCCTAAAAGGAATAGATCATTAAAGCTAGTCCCTCATTTTTATACCTAATCATTCTAGAAAAAATTTTAGACCATTACATGATCTTTGGTGTTGTATGTAATATCCCAATTTTTTAAATAATCATAAATCATTATTAAAATATATTATTAATTGAAAAAATGATTTATCAGTGAAAAATATCAATTTTTGTAAATGAATCATAGAAGGTTAAAAAAACTAGTTAACACTATGGAATATTCAATTGAATATTTTTAGAGTAAAACACTGAGCTAGTCTGAGAATATGAGACCCACAAAGGTTCGACTAAGAGATAATAAAAATATTGAATATTTTATTTTAAGTGTGGGAAATTTATCCAAAATAATTAATTATCTCAAAAATTAGGCATCACATGGGAAATATTAGACTCTTGATAGGTATGAGACATATCTTTTAACCTTGGTAGGGTATAACATTTGTATTCATTAGAAGTTTGGATGTATCTCTTGTGAAAATAAGCTTTTTAATAAATAATTAAATGTTAATCAATTTTTTGAATATTAAATAATTAATATCTCTCAAATGGTGCATCGTACGGGAAATATGAGACCACCAGTTGGTCTGGTACATGGTGTTTACCATATTAAAGGTATAACATTTGATGGAATCCAATATTTAGATGCCTCTATCATAAGTTAATATTTTTAAATAAAATGATTAATATATTAAATTATTTAAAATAATTGAATATCTCACAAATGGAATGTTTCATGTAAATTCTAACACCTCCATTGTGTTCCGAATGGGGGTTTACCCAAGGGGGTAAAATGTTTTTACGTACAGTTGGGATTTTAATAACTTTATAATTTAAATTGATTACATTATGTTATAATTGAATAAAATATATATTTTTAATTTAATTTAATAAATTATAAAAAGTAGGTACACACTATTCACGAGTCTTACCCCTCATGTATCACACACCCTCTCACTATGGGAGCCATAGGAAGCTTTCCAAAAGCTTTTAATGGGTTTGTAGTGACTGTGTTAAAAATTAAAACACGTAAATAAGGGATAATAAATGAATCCATTATGTTTTTCGAGTGGATTTGTGGTTGGGAATGGGTGAATAATTTTCAACACAAATATGGAATTTAGGGTTATATTTTCCAACCACAAGCATATTAATACCTCTATATAAAACAAACAACCCAACTGGAATAATCACCAAAACACTTTGTCTGATTTATGGAGAAAAACAACCAAGAATCAGATTCCACCGAGCAGCCTCTTCTCGCCTTACGAACTACTTGTGTCGTGCACCCCACGTGGTGTGTTCTCTTCTTTTTTGAATTATTTAATTAATCTATCCCTTTTTTTGATTCCATGAATTTTATAAAAAAATGGGGTTAAATAAATCAAAAAAGTTAATTGAAATTAAATCAAATAAAAATCAAATTATTATTTATTGTAAATTATCAATGGGTATTTTTCTGTGGTTTATTGAAATATAATTTTGAAATAAATTATCAAGATTTATTTAATTTTTTAGAAATGGTTAATTATAAAATCCTAAATTATAATTACAACGTCTTATAGAAGAATAATTTATCAAAATTATTAATGGGATAAAACATTGAATTATTTTTGAGCAATGTATAAAACATTTTCCAATGATAATTTTTTTGAAACCATGACATGACAATTATAAAAGATAATTACATGAAATTATCAATGATTATTGTGAGAAAAAAATTTCAAGTGATGGTTAGATTTTTTTATAAAATGATTATTTAAATAATTTAATAGAAATTTAATATATTAGAATAAGTGATAAATTTAAAATTTTGAAATCATAATTATAATCACTTTTTAATTATACAAGAAAGATAATTATCATCACATATAATTTTTCAAATGATAAAATAATTTTTTGGTTTATCAGCTCACATGATAAAATTAAATTAAAAGTGTTGTTTTATCATTTCATGTGACATTTTAGAAATGATAAAATAATTATGGAATTTATCAGCCAATGTGATAAAATTAAACTAAAATTCATGATTTATCATTTCATGTGCTTTTAAGGGTAAAGTGATATTGAAAATTTAATAGCACGTGTGGTAAATTTAATGATAATTTGATAATTATTCAAGGGAGAGAAAGAATTATCATATATAATGTTTTATTTATTTTGAAATAAAATAAATGTTATAATTATAGAAAAACCATTAATATACCCTAAGCACCGATGTTACAAAGGCCCGAGACATTGACGTACTGCCCAAATGTTAGAAAAAATACGAGATGTTTTCCAACTATTAAGATAGGATGTTCTGTAAAATTTTGGGATTGTTTAAAAATTATTTCCAGTAATATTATTAAACATAGAAATGTTTAATGATCATGAAAGATAGTGAATTCATGTGGGTATATGTGTATCCCTAGAAGCTCAATTTTAAACTTGATTCCAAGAGTACTTGTAGCTATTTATTCACATTATTGTGTGACTATGTGTACATCATGTGCTAATATACTCATGATGATATGTTATTCTTATATATACATGTATATATATCATGTAATGAAATGTACAACTAATGGTTTTTTTATTAGATCCATGATAGGTGGTTCATCACCTTGCATTATGATTTAGAAGAGGGATATGCAAGACTGATGGAGATGGTTAGTTGTATGGGTTCAACACTTGACAATGCCCAGGGGATGTCATGTAGTGAAAAAACATGACTTTTGTTATCCTTTGGAGGATGTATGCACATGACTGATGAAGAGGGTCCAATACATGAAAAAGGCATACGATGATGCATTGGGATGTAGTCACTGAAGATCGAATGCTGATTTTCTCTTGGTACCTAGTATATTACATGATGCTGTGCTTCGATGGCTAGAGGACGCCAATTAGCTCTCGATCCTTAGTATGTCAACTCGATGATTAAGGGAAGAAAACTATATCTTGTTTACCTTGAACACAAAGCCTACATATCTTCGTGAAAATCATTGATATTGTGGCATGTGAAGATGCTAAGAAACATGATTCATTAGCATAGTGGAATATCATTGATTCATCTAAATCCTTGGTTATCCATCTAGAATATAGACGAATAAGATATAACCGAGGGTATGTGGTATCTTGGTTAGCACACAACTTCTCAGTTTTGGATTTTGTGTTTATTTCTCATTATTTATTATGGAATACACTTGTATTTTTAGAACCTTAGGTTTATGATGCATTGGTGATGTCCTACTGAGTCTTGTACTAACACCCTACATGGATATTTCAGTGGGATTTTCAATTTCATGACAAAATTTCTAGTAAAGTGTAAGGGACCTATGGTAGGCGGATGAGTGGTGAAGAATGGATTGGAATCAGAATGGGACTGGCATCAGAGCAATTCATGGATGATTTTTTATTTACCTATTGGTTTACGATCTACTTCTTACTTGGTTTTTTCATAATAAATTGGGGGTCATTACATTTTATATATGTCATCATTATAATTTCACATTTTAATGTAATTATTTATATTGTTTTTTTGATTACTGATCATACGACCTGATACAGAGGGTATATTCTCCCAAAAGTTCCACTTGAGACCATCACGACTAGTCAGCAGCCTCTTCCGTATGGGGAGGCACACTTGAGGCTATGTGGCATTCCATCATGACCCGGTGATTTGGGTCTGGATGTTACAAAATTTTATTAGAGGATAAGGTTTTTACTAACTTATTAATCCTATTTTTATGTGGTTGGGATATGATATAGAGAAGATAATATTGTTGGGACTCGATCAGGGGAACTATGTTTGTGCCTTGCTATTACTACATAGTGGACCTATAAGTTTCAAAAAAAGTGGGAAATATTATATTTCTAGTGTTGATTAAATTCACCTAGCGTGACACACATGATGTTATATGTGATTTATAAGATTTTGAGTGTGTTCATGCATCATGAATAGGCATGTAGCATCACATTCCATATATATACCTATTGTTTTTATCATAGTATTTCATTAATTAAATGACTTGATTTTTACTATCTATTCTAATAGTTTTTTCTGTGTGATATATCTGTGTTTTCATGATATGTGATATATGTTTATTGGAATTAATTAGTTGAACATAGAATTCTATAGTGTTAGTATATATATGATGACTGTGACTAACATGAAAGGACAAAAACATGAGTTAGTGCTAGGAGGGGTATACCCTTGGTTAAGGGTAGACTCGTAGGAAAACCTAGTTTGATCCCATATACTGGTTAAGAAGAAAATTGTGTGATCGCATAAACTGATTAGTGTTTATCCTAAAAACGTTGTTCTTTTTTGAAGTGCTTCCTTCATGTTATAGAAGTTCTTTCCCTGATGTAGTTTATAGATCTACATGGGATGTTGGCCAAAATATTGTTGCAAGGGGAGATGCATCTCCACTACCACTAGACATGTAGGAGAATTATGTTGATATTTCTCCCACACCTACTCTATATTATATGAGGTAGGTTCACCTTAACTTGAATTATTTTTCTTAGTGACTATTCTAGGGTATGGAGTTCAGAAATATGGTCGAATATTCCATGATTTTCAACTCTACCACTATTCATAATTCCTGAGAATCAGAGGCTCTCATCATTATAAAAATGGGTTGTGATATTTTTTGGAATTTTCTAACCAAGTAGAGACTTTGGGGGACTAACACATTAAGCTGAGATTGAGCTCATGCTAGGTGCACAACCCATTTCAATAACCTTGTTTCATATGGTTCCAACAAAGATGAAAGAGATCAATGTTATTATTTATGACATAGAGATGAAGGGTCTTATCATAACTAGTGCATCACTATGGGGTGTAACTATTTTGTTTTCCATGAAAGAGAGTGATAGTCTTCAAGAAATGCAGTGATTACCAGAAATTGAACTAAGTGACGGTGAATCCCTGATATCCATTACCCAAGATCAATCATCTTTTCAATTAGATATGGAGAACTTGGTGGTTCTATAAGAATGTAATTTTTGTTGATATATCACCAGTTTTGAGTTAGAGATGAGGAATTTATGAAAATGGTATTTCAGAGTAGATATGGGATTTATAAGTATTTAGTAATGTCATTTGGACTGAAGAATTCACTATCTATGTTGATGGCCCTCATGAACAAAATATTTCATCCATACTTGTAATCTTTAATCAAAGTGTTAGTTAAAGATATCCTCTTATTATTTAAAACTTATTAACAACATGATAGGCACCTAGAAATAATCCTAAGTACCTTCAAAGGTCACAGACTTTATGCCAAGATATCAAAGTATGAATTATGGATTAAAGAGGTGAAGTTACTTGGACATGTGGTATCTGAAACTAGTAAATCAGTAAACCCAGATAAGGTTGAAGCGATCATGTTATAGACATGTCCCTAAAACATGTTTGAGATCAGAAGATTCTTAGGTTTAGCTAGATATTACTGATAGTTTATCTAGGACTTCGTTCGATTATCAACACCCATGATACCATTCAAAAAGAAGGGAGTAAAAAGTTCCAGTATTCAGACCAATATAAAGAGTATTTCCTTGAGTTAAAGAGAAAGTTGATGATATATCTAGTATAATTTGTCTCTATACATGGGGTTTTATTATGTAGTGAACTATGATGCCTTAGGAGTTGGTTTAGGAGTTGTACTGATGCAAGGAGAAATGGAAGTAGAATATGGGCCGCGTCAGCTAATACAACATGAGAAGAACTACCTACAAATGAGTTGGAGATAGAAGCAATGGTCCATGCACTGAAATGTTGGATATAATAGATCTTTGGTGATATATTTATTATTTACATGGATCATATGATCCTTCTCTATATCTTCACTCAGTGGGATATGAATATGAGGTAGATACCTTGGGTTGAGTATCTATATAAATTCTACTTCAATATGACATATTCCCCTAGAAATGAAATTTTCCTAGAATATTTTCTTAGCCATAGGACTCAGGATGAGCACAAACTTAGAGAGAAGTCCTCAGAGGATAAGTGGCATTTCATTTTATTTTTGGATGATTGGAGGGTTGATGCCTCAGAGTATCAAGGATCTATAATTTTTTATCCCTTAATAATTGCATCATCCCTTATAGAAAGGATAACGATAGGTCAGGATTTATACCCAAAGTGTACTACGATGAGAGAATGTCTTGTTGGAGGTGACCCGATACCAGGATGGTTGATGAGCAATAATGACATGATCTTAGTCAATGGAAGAGTAGTAGTTCTTACTTCTACTAGAGATGAATTAATGAGGTATTAACATACCTCTAGGTGGAAGTTACATCCTAGTGTAAAAAAGATATACCATGAATTCAAATGGCATTTTCTGGTGGATAGGGATGAATAAGGACATTGTAGGTTTTGTCTCTTGATGCACTACTACAAAAAAAGGCTTTATAAATGCTCAAAACAGGATTTAACAGCGCTAAAAATGAATTGTAAACCTGATAACTGATAAAGTGTGGGTATAATTTATCATCGTTGATAAATGCTCTGCCTGCTATAAAATAAAATTTTGCACCGGCATGCCTAAACATGACCTGAAAAAAAAACAACATATCAAACAAGAAGTTCACACAGATTAAATATGCAGTGGTAGTCAATTTGGGATCAAACAATGGGAAAAAATACATACCTAATGTGATGTACTAATTATTCATAATGATTATCAAATGGTACCATTAAATATTATCTCCTCCAAATGATATCTTACACTGCCTTAGATAATGTATATATAGAGAGAGAGTTTATTGTCAGAACCTTATGAAAAATTTAGGTAAGGCATGCATGCAAGTTATTCTTCATGTTTTTTGTGGTTAAGATACATGTAAAGCTTGGATAAAGAATTTTTTTATAGATTTTGAGTAACTTTTTGGATATACTGACTTAGGAATTAGAGAGTTTTTCTTGTAGATATCTCATGATATATGGATTTGGGTGATTCATGGGACACTTAAGGAAATGTATTATTGTGGTTGATGCCTTTATCTTATGGTGTGTTGCCTTCTTTTCACACAATTTATAGAATTTAGAAATAGTGAGAAGATATATGCTTATTATTTTTCCTTCATAGACTCTTGATTAGTAGTCATGTAGTGCTTTTATTGGAGGACACAATTTAAGAGAACCCATGTGGGAACACATTCATGTGGAAGTTTCCTATTCATTTTTATCTTTTACTATTTTACATACATAGGAAAATGATGGGATGTATGGATCCAAGTAAATACCATGAAACTTACCTTTTTGACGGAGTTGTTAGGAACACGGGTTGTTCACAGTTAGGAGAAACCATGTGGTATTGATCTATAGTTTAAATAAGTCATTTTGAATGATTAGAACATGGTTAGTTAACTGTTCGTCCAAACTGTGCAAAAGAGGGTTTCTTATCCAATGACTTCCAAAAAATTCGTGAATAGTTTAGAAAACTACCCAACCAGACCACGAAATTTGTCGATGATATGGAATAAATTAAGGGATTTAAACATATTTCCTCCCATCCCTTTCCTGAAACATAGTCTAAGATCCCTTTATCTTGAAAATTTATCAAATTTAAATACTCTATTTTTTTCTTTCCCTTTCATCCTTCTTCCTCTACCTTTCCTCTTTGTTTTCATCCATTACCATGAACTCTATGGCTAAAGGTTTATATTTAGGGTGTGTGATGAATTATTAACGTGGGTTTATTGTCTATGGACTACATAGGACTCTAAGAGGCTTGTCTAAGTGTCTTATGTCATAGGTAATGACTTTTGGATTGTTTTTTGTACGTCATTTGTTGTTTTCACTTAAAAATCATATCCATTTTAAACAAAAGAGTGACACTTTGAGTGATACTGGTCACACCATGCCTCAAATTGAGTCGAGGTTGACTCGTACACATCAAAAATGACCCATGGATCATTATACTAATGTATAAACACAATAAAAATGATTTTTGTTTTTTTTTCATATGATAGTTGTTGTTTTCAATTAAAATTCTATCCATTTTAAACAAAAGATAGACACTTTGTGTGATACTAGCCACACTGTTCCTTAGATTGAGGTAGTATTGACTCCTACACATCACACATGACCCATGGATCTTTTTAATAAATAATGAACACAATCAGAATGCATTTGGTCAGTTTTCCGTATGTCAGTTGTTGTTTTCACTTAAAATTTGGTCCATTTTAAACAAAAGAGAGACACATTGAGTGATACCAGTCACACCGTACCTCAAATTGAGGTAGGATTTACTATTAAACATCAAAAAATGACCCATTTATTGTTTTAATGAAGTATAAACACATTTCGAATGTATTTGGTTGGTTTTCTGTATGTCAGTTGTTGTTTTAACATAAAATTCTGTCCATTTTTAAAAAAAGAGAGAACTTTGAGTGATACCGGAAACAACATGCCTTAGATTATGACAGGGTTTAATTTTACACTTCAAAAATGACACATGTATTGTTCTTATAAAGTATCAACACAATATGAAAGTGTTTGGTCAGGTTTTCTTACGTCAGATGTTGTTTTCACATAAAATTCTATCCATTTTAAACCAAAGAGAGACACTTTGAGTGATACTGGCCACACCATGCCTCAGATTAAGGTGGGGTTGACTCATATATGTCACATATGACCCATGTATTGTTGGTATAAAGTATAACCACATTTCGAATGCGTTTGGTCAGTTTTATGTACGTCAGTTATTGTTTTCAATTAAAATTCTGTACATTTTAAACAAAAGAGAGACACTTTGAGTGATACTGGTCACACGGTGCCTCAGATTGAGGCGAGGATAACTCATACATGTCATAAATGACCCATGTATTGTTCTCCTAATGTATCAACACAATATTAATGTGTTTGGTCATTTTTCTGTATGTCAGTTGTTGTTTTCACTTAAATTTTTTTCCATTTTAAACAAAAGAAAGACACTTTGAGTGATACCGGACACAACTTGCCTTATATTGAGGCAGGGTTAACTCATACACATCATATATGACCCATTAATTGTTGGACTAATGTATAAACACATTCGGAATGCGTTTGGTTGGTTTTCCATACACTAGTCATTGTTTTCACTTAAAATTCTGTCCATTTTAGACAAAAGAGAGACAATCTAAGTGATACCGGTCACACCGTGCCTTTTATTGATGACGATTTAACTCTTAAATGTCAAATATGACCCATGGATCTTTTTATTAATGTATCAACACAATATGAATGCATTTGGTCAGTTTTTCGTATGCCATTTGTTGTTTTCCCTTAAATTTCTGTCCATTTTAAATAAATGAGAGACACTTTGAGTGATACCGGTGACACCATGATTCAGATTGGAGAAAGGTTGAATATTATTCATAAAAAATGTACCATGGATTTTTCTCTTAATTTATCAAGAAAATAAAAATGTTTTTGGTTAGTCTTATATAGGTCAGTTGTTGTTTTCACTTAAAATTCTATTAATTTCACTACTAGAAATTTAAGTATTTGCGCCTCCTGAAGCGGGCGACCGCCATTGGCGGTCGCTAAAGAGGGTATTAGCGACCGCCAATGGCGGTCGCTAATGTGAACGTAAAATTCCAGCGGGAATTTTCCCGCGCGTGCATCTTCTTCTTCCCGCTTGATTTAGCCGCTGCAAATCCCCATGCCGCACCACTGCAAATCCCCATGCAGCATGCCGCCGCATTCCGCCGCACGCCGCCACCTCTACATCCGAACTGCCCGAACCCTCGCCCCAGACATCCGGCGAGAAGATGACCCGCACAGCGCCGTGTGTCCGCCATATCCGAACTGCCCGAACCCTCACCGTCTACATCCGAACCGCCGCCGTGTGTCCGCCATGGCCGGTGGGGGAAAGCTCTTGTGTCCCTTGCCGAGAAGATGACCCGCACAGCGCCGCATGAGGACCAGCAGAATGCTGAGTCGATGTTAAACATTAGCGACCGCCAATGGCGGTCGCTATTGGGCTTTACCGACGAAGCTAAAGCGACCGCCAAAAGCGGTCGCTGGGCGGTCGCTAAAGCCCATTAGCGACCGCTTTTGGCGGTCGCTAAAAGGAACATATCTAGTAGTGTTTTAAACAAAAGAGAGACACTTTGAATTATTCCGGCCACACTGTGCGTTGGATTGAGAGACAGTTGACTCTTTAAATCAATATATGACCCATGGATCGTTTTACTAAAGTATCAACTCAATATTAATGTGTTTGGTTGGTTTTACGTATGTCAGTTGTTGTTTCCACTTAAAATTTTGTCCATTTTAAACAAAAGAGAGACAATTTGAGTGATACGGGTCACACTGTGACTCAGATTAAGGCAGGGTTGACTCGTACACATAAAAAATGACCCATGTATATTTATAATAAATAATTAACCCAATTATAATATGATTGGTCATTTTTTCATACGTTAGTTGTTGTTTTTAATTAAAATTATGTCCATTTTAAACAAAAGATAAACAATTTGAGTAATATCTATCACACCATGCCTCAGATTGAGGCGGGGTTGACTCATACACATCATAAATGACCCATGAATCATTATACAAAAGTATGAACACAATCAAAAAGATTTTGTTCGGTTTTCTATATGTCAGTTGTTGTTTTCACTTAAATTATGTCCATTTTAAACAAAAGAGAGATACATTGAGTGATATCGGTCTCACTGAGACTTTGATTGAGGTGGGATTGACTCTTACATGTTTGAAATTACCCATGTATCGTTATCCTAAATTATCAACACAATTTGAATGCGTTTGGTCAGTTTTCTGTATGTGATTAGTTGTTTTCACTTAAAATTCTATCCATTTTAAACAAAAGAGAGATAGTTTTAGTGATTATAGTCACAAAATTCCTTGGAATGAGGCGAGGTTGAATTTTACATGTCAAAAATCACCCATGTATAGTTATCCTAAAGTATCAACACAATATGAATGTGTTTGTTTAGTTTTCCATATGTCAGTTGTTGTTTTCACTTAAAATCCTTTCCATTTTAAACAAAAGAGAGACACTTTGAGTGATACCAGTCCCAACATGCATATTATTGATAATAGGTTGACTATTACACATCATAAATGAACCATGTATTGTTATACTAAAGTATTAGCACAATTCTATTGCGTTTGGACAGTTTTCTATATGTCAGTTGTTGTTTTCAATTTAAATTCTGTCCATTTTAAACAAAAGAGAGACACTTTGAGTGATATTGGTCACACCATACATCAAATTGAGGCAAGGTTGACTAAAAAACAAAAAAATGACACATATATCGTTCTAATAATGTATCAAGATAATAAGAACGTGTTTGTTCAGTTTTCCGTACATTAGTTGTTGTTTTTACTAAAAATTCTGTCAATTTTAAACAAAAGAGAGACACTTAGAGTGATACTAGTCACACCATGCCTCAGATTGAAGTTTGGATGACTAGTACACATCATAAATGTCCCATGGATAATTATCCTAAAGTATCAACACAATATGAATGCTTTTGATCAGATTTCCATATGTTAGTTGTTGATTTCACTTAAAATAATGTCCATTTTAAACAAAAGAGAGACACTTTGAGTGATACTAGTCACACCGTGCCTCAAATTGAGATGGGGTTGACTCATACATGTCAAAAATGACACATGGATCATTATCCTAAAGTATAAACACAATCCAAATGTGGTTGGTCAGTTTTTCATATGTCAATTGTTGTTTTCATGTAAAATTCGGTCCATTTTAAACAAAAGAGATACACTTTTTGTAATACCGGTTGCACCGTGCTTTAGATTGAGGCGCGGTTGACCCGTAAACATCACAAATGATCCATAGATCATTGTGATAAATTTAAAACTTGGATGTGTGGGGGTAGACCCTGTGGAGGAATGTGGTTCCAATAATGTTCATTTTCTTATTTTTTTAAAGAGCAACCAACAAGGCTTCATATAACTAAAGAAAAGAAACATGGGTTAAAAAAGTCTAAAGGAAGGAAGTTTACATTTAACTCTGTAAAGGATAGGGAGAAACTCATGAGGAGTGTCGGAATGATAAGTGAAAGTGTCACCAGAGGCTCCCATGTTTGCAAGGAAATCAGTAAGTGGATTGGCTTCCTGGTAGACATGTGTAATGATATAATGCATTAAAGCAAGTATGTCAAGGCACATAATCCATTTCGAAGTTAGTTTCCATTCCAGGTGAATTTGACCCATTCTAGACACTTTAACAACTGTAGAGAAATCACTTTCAAACCAGATATTCATCCAATTCTTTCTTTGAGCAAAATCAACTGCTTTGATGAGAGCCATCATCTATACTTCAAGAGTCGTGGCCAGTACACACGTACCATGACCCCCATCCCGGAAGTCACCATCTTGTTTTATGAAGACAAAAACATCTCCAACAGGACCTGGATTACCTGTCTAGGATCCATATGAGTTCAATTTAATACAGCCTACAAAAGGAGGTAACCAGAATACTTCTATGGTTCTAAGAGGCCAAGGATAATTACTTTGTGAGTTCAGTTTTTTCAGAAAAGTGAAATCCCTTACTGAGTTTTGAAAATTTTCAGCATGTGAACTGTTTTCTTGTTGAGCCGCCAATATAATTTCATAGATCAACAACCTATTATTGATGCCAAAATTTGTGTGGTGGGACTTGTTTCTGCACTTCCATAGGACATGAAAGACTTCATTACATTCAACATGGAAGATAATTCGAACCTGCTTCGATAATTGTATCGCTGGGAGTATCAGTAGAAGCTCCAAAATGCTATTCACATGTGGCGGTTGAATCTAAAACCAGGTAAAAATCATGTTCTAGAGTGAGTCTATTGTTTTAAAAGTCATGGAAAATTTATTTATATCATCACGGTGTTGATGATGGAGGTCACATCTGGAGCAGAGGGAGATCCCATCCCGCTGCAGATTATTGTCCACTAGAAGTTTATTGAGATGAAGGCACCAAAGTAGTGTTTCTCGAGATGGAAGAAACCATTTTTTGTTGTTGTAGTTCATAGTTCCATTACCTCTACCTTAAAGAAGAGTGTTGTAGAAGCCCTTGGAGTTCAGAATTACATTTGAGCTCAGTTCCCATATAAGAGTTCATCTGTGTCCAGAAAATCCTAGGAGGAGACTATGTGTGCAATCTGAGGTGGAAGCTGATGATATTGCTCAAGATAATTTTTTATAGTGGAATTATAGTTTTTAGACAGGTCCTGCATCTACACAATATCAATCTAGGGGGTACCAGTCCAGTTGTCTCTCCAGAATTAGAGGGAGGAGTTCCTACTGACCAATCAGTGAGACGACATTTTAACCTTTTGGAAAGTTTTTTTAAGACTTGGCCAAACCAATAATTTTATGTAATTCATGTTTCCTGCAATCATACTTCATAGAATTTTAGTTATAAAGAAATCCAGGGATTCAAATTTATCATAAATGAGATGCCAAAGGAAATGTTCTTGACGAGATTGGTTGAAGAGCTTAATATTTTTGATTCTGATGCCTCCCACGTTATGTGGAAAGCATAAAATCTTCCATGGAGCTGTTATAATTTTCCTTTCAAGTATATTTCCACGCCACATAATATTATCCGTGCAATTGAGAGTTCTTTTCCCTTCTAGGTGGAGAGAGTTCTTCTAACTTGGCCGACAAATTCAAAAAAATAAGAGGTCTTAGATTTTCCATGAAACATTGGTACTCCAAGGTAAATGAATAGAAGGGACCCTTTCCTTATTCCCAACTCCTGAAGCATGCATTGCTTACTTGAGGCCGAAATGTTTCTCCCAAAGAAAATAAACGACTTGCTCTAATTGAATTCTTTACTATAATCTTTTTCATAGTGAATAAGAGTTCTCTTGATATTTTTAAGTTTCCTTCTGTCTCCCTAAGTAAACTAAATGATGTCATCAGCAAAAAGGAGATGAGAGGGGGAAGAAATACCTCAGGCCACATGGATTGCTTTGATCTCTCCTTTTTTACTCTATCAAGGATAAGATGACTGAGATAGTCCTCAGCAATTTCAAAAATTATAGCAGACAAAGGGTCCCCCTGCCTCACTCCTCTAGAGAATTTAAAGTATCCTTACAGAGCTCCATTAATCAAAATAGAAATATTGGTAGAATAGATCAGAGCATTAACCCAATGAGGAAATCTGATGTGGAAGCCAAAATCATGCAGGATACATCCAATGAAACCCCAGTCAATGGTTTTAAAGTCCTTATTAATATCAATATTTAGAGAAATGTTTCTACTTCGTGTGGTCTTTTGAAGGAGATTTATACATTCAGAGGAATTTATAAGGCAATCTTGAATCCTTCTTCCTTTAATATAACCAAACTGGTTCCATGAGACAATTCTCTCAGAAATATGATCAAGGCAAATGGCTAGGATTTTGGTGATGATCTTATGGATATTATTGATGAGAGAAATAATCTGAAACTAACCAATATCACTTTCATTATCCACCTTAGGAATTAATGCAATGAACTGAGCATTGAAGCCTTGAGTGTGAGATCCTTCTATAAAGAAATGATTAACCATTTTACAGACATCATCCTGTATAACCTCCCAATAGAATTGGAAGAAATGATTAGTGAAACAATCTGGCCCTGGTGAACATTCTTTTTTAAGACCAGAAGATTCTTCCCTAATCTTTATATCTGTGGGAGTAATGGTAAGAAAAGTGTTATCCGTATCAGTAACCAGCTTTGGGATAATTCCATTGATCAATTCTTGATTTCATGAGGGGCTGTTGAAAAGATTCAAATAGAAGGAGACAATGTGATTTGAGTGACTCTGTCTATCATCAATTATAGAGTCTCCATCCTTCAGAAGAGATAGAGGCATGTTGACTTTTTTAGCTCGTCGAAGTGCATTAAAAAATTTGGTATTATTGTCACCATCATTAAGCCACTTAACATTGAAAAAATCTTTCTAAATGTTTTCCATGAGCACAATGAGTTTATGGAGATCAGAGGACACTATCTTTTCTCAGTAATCATTTCCTAGGAAGTTATTGAGAGTAGTTTATTCTTGAATCTCATGGATTGTTGTTTCTAGAGAATCAATTTCCTAGTCAAGAAGGCTGAACTTATTATTTCTCTAATGCTTCATTTTATGCTTAAGGACACGAAGTTTGAAAACACAAGCAAGTGGATTGTGATTATAGTCTTGCATTGCCCAAGTATCTCTAACAATATCATAACAATCTGTTAGGGTGGTCCAAGCATTGTTAAACCTAAAAGGAAGAGGTAGTTTTTCTCTCTCATCCATGAAATTAACCAGAATTGGATGATGATATTAATTATGCCATGCAAGAGTAACTCATGAAATGGTTATCCAATCCTCAAGCATATGTATGTTAACAAAAGCACGATAAATTCTACTTGCCCTCATTCCATTTAAATGTTTTCTCTACCTTGTGTACTTAGCTCCCAAAATATTTATTTCAATCAGATTAGAATCTTCAATAAAAACTCTGAAGTCCATGATAGAAGTCATACCTGTAACATATCTGAGCTTTTCATCAGCATGTAGAATGGTAATGAAACCCCCCATGATAATCCATGTATTCGAGATGGAACAAGATATATTTTTAATATGACTCCATACATCTCTTCTATTAATATAGTTGTTAGAGGAATAAAACATCAAGCATATAATGTTTCTGCCATAGTATGTAAACCTTCATGTGAGGGCTTGTTCATGATCAAAGATTAGAAGAGGGTTAACCACATTGTTGTGAGAAAAAATACATAATCTGTCATGAATAGAATCTTGTATAGAACCAAACATTAAATAAAATTATCCGTGAAGAAAATAACCATTATTGTGTTGCTTGGTCTTAGGCTCAGATATCTCATGAATGTTAGTCTTATATTTACTTATTAGCAGCCTAAGGGAACAAAGAGTGTCAGGGTTGGCCAAAGAAAAGTGGTTCATCATTCTTTGATGTTGGTGGTTCATTTCATCTACAAAAATGAAAAAATGACTCATTTGAGAAAGGATGTTTTATTTAATAACAATTTCAATTTTTCTATGAACATTTACATACAATAGTGTTTTATCTTTTGATCTTTGTGAACCCCTCTAAAAAATTTCCACCAATTATACACGTCCCCAAGTAAGATATTCATGCTATTTGTATACAATCTTCCATCAGGTATGTGGCCCACTCATTTCTAAACAAATCTATATCCTCTTGTGAATATGAGGCTTTTTGATAGTCAGAGTATTACTACAAAAATATATAAATAAATAATTAATAAATAATTTAAATGAAATAGTTGTTGTTTTTCCAAATACCTCTTTAGGGATACTAGTTTGTTGATAGAAAATGATCTCTCTCATTAATTTACAAACATAATATCTACAATATTTTCCATTTGTTTTGGACACTGTAAAAACTTGGATCATTAAGAGAATAAGTAACTTATTTTAATATGTGTTTGGAGAGTGGAATTTTATTATATATACCTTGATACTTGTCTATACGTAGTACTTGCTCACATCTTTATGCTTAGCCTCTATCCTCGTTCCTTTTTTAGATGATTTTAATACACTGCCCTATCATAATATAATCCTTAGTAAAAGATAATATAAATTATATAACATTATTTTTAGGCCTAAAACATAGGATTTAGTGTCTTAAATATTCCCAAACTCCATCATGTGTGGTTGGTTTGTTGTATATTCTTGCATTGAATCAAGAAAATAAATCTTTGGAGTATCCATGTTCACCAAAATTAGTAGCCAATGTTGCCCAAAAAAAAACAAAAAGGAATAAGTAATGAAAGAAGTGAAAATATAATTGATATACATTAATCATAGAGTTTTACCTCTAAATGGTTGGTATTAAGAAGATTTTGTCATCCATAATCTTTCTTTCAAATGTTTTCAACAAGCCTTTCACTATTTAAACCTTTATTAATGGATATAATTTCATTAGTTGTGTAGATGTGGAATGAGGACTAACGGGTTTGAATTTTGGCTCATGGGAAAATACCTACAACTATTTTTTATATATACACCTACCAATATTATAAAATGCATTTAGTCATAATTATCACATTATATCAGCTTTTAGAAAATCAATTTATGAAAACATAACTCATATATAAATTCAAAACTGTGATGCCTAGACAATTGTATTCAAAGATGTCATTTACATTTTTAGCAGCAACAAAATCTTAAATTTCCTCTCCATATATATTCTTTTCAGAAACAAATATATTACTACTACCACTTTTTAGCTTCGTATCCACATGAGTCTTCAATTCTATTAAATGTGGATAGATAACAGGTGATGTAACTATGATATCAGTAGATCTTTTGGATCGGTTGGTCGATCCTTTAGATGATTTTGAGCCCACTTTTCTTGTCACCCCCTTCCCTTTCTCCATCTATAATAGCATTCATTGGTTCAAACCTTTTTTCATTAATTGTTAAAGGTTTAGATTGAAACAAAATGGAAATAAATACCTCTTTGTACACATGTACTCTTACAAGTTGTGATGGTCATGCAATGAATGTCCCAATAGACATTTTGACCATATGAATATCATCATCATCAAGTGGAATAGGTATCTTGGTATTTGGATCATGAGATACAGTAATCATCACTTTCAAATGATTTTTTGGAAGTGGTCTATTATGCAGCTTGTCCTCTAGGATGTTGACCACCATAGCCCTCACTACAAGGTGATAGGTGAGTGTTGACAGATATAAACCACAATCATTATAACCCTGTAGAAGATTAGTACGTGAAGATTATCAGTGTTTGTTTTCTTCTAATTTCATGGGAAAAATTATTAGAATATTGATTACCATAGCTAAGACAACTCTTTGAGGAGAATGAATCACCTCAAAGCTAGTGGGGGTGGGGCGGGATCTTTACTTGCCAGTTTTTTCTGGGTTGTGTCTTCTCCTTACTTCTCACCCATAAAAGTTTCTAGAAACTAACAATTCCATTGAAATCATTCTTCAAGTGTTGATATTCTTTGTCTCATTTGTTTCATTTCTTCATTTCTATCAACCATTTGTTTTTTTCCTCAAAATATACTAAGGGTGTCACCCCAAACCCCGCACCTTTGACTCGACTGTATTATTCTTGACACTTCAAAGATGTTAATAATAGGTCTATATCTTCTACAGGAGTAGATGATTCCTATGACTGTTGGATATAGAAAAATAAGTAATTATTATTATGTAATATAAATTCAAAACAAAACTTTTTATCATGTCATACTTAGACATATTTACCACACTTTTTGTGTGTTTTCTTCTATGAACTTCCCTTCTCTATTCACACTGCCTCCTTCTATAAGACATGATGTGGGATAGAAGTGCCTTTGGCTTTATACTCATCAATCTACATATAAAAATAGAAAGATAAATAAGATGCTGTTTCTTGGCACATAACAATATTATGGTAAATTTAAAATATGTTCCATTTTCTTTTCTAGTGAAGTGTACCAATTATTGCTTTATGATAGGGGTATGTTGTCTTTGATGCACGTTCCTTATTTTTAGTACCAAGTTGATGTTTCATAAATGAAATATCGACAATAAAAGTGATGAATACATGTATCCTCAAACAACGTATTAGCAGACACAATGTACCTGAAACTTCTCAACCCCACGACGACCAATAAATGCATCCCATGCTTCTTGGGATATCATGTGAGCGTAGACGAGGGGTGGGTGTAGGTTTATTTTACTTTGGAATATTTTAGGTGACAATTTGTTATAATAGTGAGAAAACATCGATCAATCATTCCTGCAAGCCTTAGTACATACTTATTGTGTGAATCATCTACTATAAATGTACTCTGTAATGTATTGAGAAGAGTAAGACATTGTTTCATTGTTTTATTTTCTAGTAAATTAAAGAAATAATATCATAATGTCACTACAATTTCTTTCCAGATCATAACCTTCATCCCAGACACAACATGGTTCCATGAATCTATGTCAATTGGAACAGGTTGTCAAGTGATAATTACAATATAACTACTAAGCATAGCCTTATCGGGATTCACATGTTGGCGTCATGAATTCCATCCAACATCAAATTTGATGCCTTTTCTTTTTACCTTAAGAACATTTTCTAACACCTTCAAACTATGACATAGTTATGTTTTCTGCGATGTTCGTCCTTCATCCCCGACCATTTAATTGATATCAACATCATAAACACATTCATCTAAAATGGTAGAAATGGAATGTGCTAAAGGTTGTTGGACCTCAACACTAGGAGCATCAACAGGTTCATAAAATTATTGTTGCTCTACACTGGGAGCAGCAACAGCAAAAACTTGAGTGACTTATTCAACCTCAAGGATAGGAGCACCAGAATGTGCAGAAGTCATTATATAAAAAAGTGGTTGAAAAGTTAATTTATAATACATAAAATCAATAATGATAATATAATGACATGAGATAATAAGATCTATATTAAAAACAAAATATAACATGATTATTTAAATCTATTTATTTTTTCCAAAGGCTAAAGGTATTTGAAACCTCTATCAATTATCCAAATAACTTCATTGTGGTCTCTTTTAACATACAAAATGTCATCTACATTGGGACCACTGAGAAATGATTGTGACTTACCACTGAAGGGATCACCCTCAATTGAATTTTTATTAGACCCTTCAGTAGTTTTATATGACAACAAAACAATCAACTACTTTTGGTTTGCAGGATCTAGAACATAAAATACTTGTACTACTTTTGATGCCATTATTAACTGTTCGTCTTTGTACCATTCTTTACTAAAATCAACTTTTATAGATCCTAATTCATCTATTTTAACACCACTATTTTTATCAACCATTTGCATTGAAAAATAAGCAATTGGAATGTCGTATAATCAAAACCCATAGTATTTGATAATGCCAAAGTATGACATATTCTCATAAATCGGATTTCGGTAATATCTACTAGAAACATGTATCGCTTCAGCCACAAGTGTAACTCTACTATTTTTCATGGTACTATCTTCATCATGTTCATCTATATAGAATGTATAACCATTAATTACATAACCATTTTAAGATAATACATACACACTTGGTCAAACATCTAACCATCAAAATTGTTTTAAAATTGAATTTGGATTTTCATATAACTCCTTAAAAATATATTCCCAAAACCATCCTATAAACTGATGATTATGTGTATTTGATATCAATTTTTCATCCCATGATGGATTCAACTACCTAAGAATTTCTTTTTGGGTTTCAATATATGGAGAAACCTCTCAACTATTATGAAAAACATAAAGGTGGGCCATATCCCAATCTATAATACTGATTGTCACAACATCTCTTCCAGAAATCCCTTCACCCTCAATGCATCCAGTGTGATGAGATTTTGGGATACCAATGATTTCTACATTAGATAGGTATTCAGTACAAAATTCAATGGCATCCTAAACAATATATCTATCTACAATACAACCCTCGGGCTGACTTTTATTTTTGACACACCCTTTCAAAATCAGCATATTCCATTAAACGAGGTACATCCATCTATAGTACACAGGACCACAAAGTCAAATCTCTCTCATCAAGTGAAACATCAAATGAACTATCATATCAAAGAATGTTGGCTGGAAGAACATTTTTAATTCACATAATATGATGACAATTTCGCTTTCCGTAGCTGGAAATTTATCCAGGTCTAAAAATTTTCTGCATATAGGTTTGGAAAAGAAACAATGTTTGGTAAACGTATGGTGAACATTCTTGTGAAAAATGTAATGTAAAGCTCTAGGAATTAAATCTTTCATCAAAACATGGTAGTCATGTGATTTAAAACCTTTTAACTTTAAATAATTGTTTGAAACAATGTTCTTGATATTTGATGAATAGCCCTCTAGAACCTTTACACCATTGAAGAAGATGAAAAACTGATATCTCTCCTCCCTCGAAAGAGTGTAAGCAGCTGGAGGAAGAAACATTCAATTTTCACCCATAACGGGGGACAACTATTCTTGTATTCACATGTCAACCATGTCCAACCTTGCGTTAATTCCATCATTTTTTTCCAGGAGAATTTTCCAACATTCTGATAACACTATCATATATATTTTTTCCACATGCATACCATTAAGATAATATATGACATATAGAAAATTCTAGTGTGGTGATTAAAAAAACTGATATCTTTTTCCAACAGATTTTCTTAAGGTTTTTCAAAAATAGTTTACCAAAAATAGTGTTCACATCTTTTACTTTCTCAAACATCTGATCACCAGTTAGTATATATGGTGTTGTGAATTGTTATGAACTTCCATTAAATGATTTCATCCATGATTGGTACTTATGATGATGGGGTAGAAATATACTATGTCCTAGAAACATAGATTTTGGTGAATGTTTCAACCTAATTGATTCTATATCTTCTTCGCACATGGGAAACCCTTGAGTTCCTTTAATGCTATATCCTGACAAATTTCCATAAGCAGGGAAATAATTTATCATCCCATAAACATCACTCTCAACATGAAGTATTCAATTTTACAAGAATCATACAACATAACACCTGAATCCCAGAACAACTTCATATCCTTGATCAAAGTAGCCAAATAAACATAAATATCATTACTTGGTTGTTTTGGTCTTGATATAATCATAGGTAACATGATGAATTTCCATTTCATGCATAACCATGGTGGAAATATATAATTTACCAATATAATAGGCCATGTACTATGAGTGCTGGTTTGAAAACCAAAAGGAATCACTCCATCTGTAGATAATGCATGATGATGGTTTCTCTGCTCATTTCCAAAATTCAAGATACTCATGATCAATTCCCTTTCATCGAGGATAGTCATCTGGGTGATGTATAATCCGATCTTTATCTCTTTTATCTGTATCCCACGACAATTGACTTATTGTTTTTTCACTTCCATATAGATGCCTAAATCTAAGAATGATTGGAAGGTACTATAAAACTTTGGTAGGAATGGATTCATATTTATTATATTGAGACGAACCACTCTTGGGGAATTCTATAAGTGATTTATTCTCCTTGCAAAACAATATACAGTCTTTTATAAAGGCATGTATTCTTTATGAAATCATACCCATAGAGCGTAGAATTTGTTTATCTCCATATTTCCGGATTGGGAGCTCATTACGTTCCAAGAGCATGTCATTCAAGAGAGAAAGAAGTTTCGTAAAACTAACATCACTCCATATGTTCTCGGATTTCAATTTATATAACTTCAGTACATCTGAAAATGATGTATATTTAGTGCAACTAACATACAGTGGTGTCTTTGCACAATTCATTAACTTCTCAAAAAAATTTGTGCAATCACATAGTTCATCTTCAACTGTCCTGGTCATTTACTCAACACGATCTTCATCATCATCAAAGTCTATAATCACATCCTCCATACAGTCTTCTTCATTATCCATATTTGTAATCATATCTGATAATTCATATAACACTGTTTTATCCCATCCAGTAGCTACATTCACTTTTTCTCCATGTTTATTGCAACATTTATAACTCTATTATATTCCATGACATATCAAATGTTCTTCAAACTCCTATAGAGTAATTAGTATAGAATAAAAAAACGTAAACACAAAAAAAGTATTTGATAAGGATCCTTTGCACGATCCTTTTCAAACATGATGAACTCTTTCACTCCGTTATCAAACTCTATTGTCAAATGATTAGCATTCATCCAATCTCTATTCTTCTCCATCATATTTTAATCTCAAATATTATTATTTATGATTCAAATACCCAAAAAATGACTTCTAAATACAGTAGAAGATAACCAGTTCCATATAAAAATAAAGATTAATAGAGCTTAACCATTCCTAATAAAGATTTGGAAATCAAAAGAACCAGATAGACCCCCCATCAAAATCAACACACTTTCCACCCCCCTTACCAATAGTTCTAGCACCCACAACCCTTGTAGTAAAACATTAAACATCCTTTTAACCACACCTACCATCCACCTATTTCATAATAAAATAATCACATTAAACATCCCAAAACTAGTGACTAAACTCAAATAAAATGAAAAAAATGATGCAATTTTGACGAGGAAACTAATATAGTAGATAAATTTCCAAAAATAAAGGGGTTCACAGGGGATAAAAATAACATTGTTTTATCCAAAATTACTATGTAATATCATAGGTTTTGTTACACAAATTTACATAAGAAATAGAATGTTGAGGTTAGTGAACATAAATTCTATCATGAACATCTAAAGGATATGCAATAACTCTCCCTTACCTTCCCCAAACTTATCACTAATATCCACATACACGTCTTAAATGCATTCTATAAAAAAGAAAATTTCCATACAAAGGGATAAACAACAATCCTCCAGTGTTAAAAAACTCACACATAAGCGGATAAATGTATCAAATCGTAATAAAACATCCTTCACAAAATGGTGAATTGTTAAAGGGTAAATCAATCAGGACAAACATGATTTAAAAGATACGCTATATAAAGTGTAATCTAGAAATTTACTATAAATAATAGAATATAATTCCAATCCAGTTCACACTTTATAAATCCTCACTTAATATAAATTAAAAATGTATTAGAATCACAATCACACCATAAAAACATTTCAAATACATCATTTAAATAATTTTTCTTTCTCATTGAAATATGAAACAATCCAAATAAGGCTCCATGAACCGTACACCTCCACAAATTATTGCCTATAAATTTAATAAAATATACATTTTCTATAAAAAAAACATTTTCTATTTTTAATCATACCAAAACCCCTTTCAAATACATTTTACATTACCCAAAAAATTGAAAAATTCCATTTTTATGAAACAAAAGAAGATAATATAGTTAATAAACTAACATCATGGGTCAAGGCCACTTGAATAATCAAAGATAAACCAAGAATAATTTCAATATATTCCTTTCATAATTTGAGAAACTTACAACTCATATTTAAAAATTCACCACAAGCCTAACATGCTAAATTATTATGTTTCATTTTTAAAACCTATATATAAACCCATTTGTACCTCTAGTACCTTTGAAAACATATTTCACACCTTTAGAACAACCCATAATACCCTTTCTAAAAATTATTAAATTACAGCACACACAAAACGTAACCATTTCCTTTATTAAAATACATTTCAAACACATATACATGAAAAATTATTTGAAAACACAATTCGCACCACAAAATTAATTTATAGAACAAGAATAAATGCACAAAAAATAATATTAAAAACATCTAGAAATTTTAGGGAATGGAACCACTGACATTGGGTGAAGAAATTGCTGAAATCCAATGTGGATCCTCGATCTCAACTCAACTTCACCACAAAGAAAACCTAGAAAGGAATGATTTACCCAAAAAACAATAAGATTAAATCCTATCAATAGAAACCTTCCCTCTAGAAAAGATAAACCTTAAAGGAGAATTAGGAGGCTTACCTTGAGTATACCACACCCGCAATGAAGAGAGACAAGAAGCATCGAGTGGTCAGGGAGTGTTCTGTGCTACGTTGGGATGGGAAGGCCTACCCGCCGAAGGGGGAGGTGCATAGAAGGAACCACCAACCATTGAGAAATGGAGGAGTAGTATTTGTGGGGAGTAGAGTCCAGTGGGGAGGAGTATAAGTAGGGTTCATGGGGAGGAGGATCCACAGAAGGGGTTAGAGGGGGAGGATAAAGAGTAGGGTTTTCTGTAGAGTAGGGATAGAGGAAGAGGTCCGACAATGAGAATATCGGGGGGGGGGGGGGGGAGTTGTCGTGAGAGTACATTACTGCGAGAGCCCGAGGGCTCTATAAATAGGGTGAACTATGCACCACACTTTATAAAACTGGACTATGGTCTTTTTAGCTCTAGAAAAGAGCTGATAAAGGGATCATTTTTTAGTTCTTTTAATTAGAACTGATAAATAATTACCTTTATCAGTGGTTTTTTCTTTGCACTGATAAAATGTGGTGCTTTCCTTGCCCATTTTTGTAGTCGTGATGCCTCACCTATCATAGGGTGATGGCAGGGCACCAACATCCTAGAGGGATGTTGTAGCCACTCTTGATAACTATGTGGAAGTGGGAGGAAATTACAATGGACATTGTGTTAGTATTACCAAGGACCCCATGGAGTCGTGACGTAGTTTGGGTGATCTTCAATCGGTTAACAAAGTCTACCCACTTCTTATAGACCAGAGAGACTCACTCGATGGAGGAGTTGAAAAAACAATTTTCTAAGAGATTTTTCACATACATGGAGTTCCCTTGATCATGTTTTATGATAGAGATGCACATTTCACATAGATATTTTGGTAGGGATTTTAGAAATAACTAGGGACTCAACTAAGATTGATCATGATGTACCACTCTCAGATCGATGGACAATATGAGAGGACTATACGCATACTAGAGGATATGTTATGAGCTTACATGATAGACCTTGGAGGAGCATGGGATGATCACCTAAAATTAATTGAGTTTTCATATAAGAATAGTTATTAGGTTTTGATTTAGATGACAACTCACGAGGCTCTTTATGGAAGGCCGTGTTTCCCATCGCACTGTTGGAATGAAGTGGGAGATGCAATAGTTTTTGGACACAACATGGTTTAGGAGACCTTAGAGAGAGAACAACTGATACAAAATATATTGATTATGGCTCAGAGTAGATAGAGATCTTATTCTTACCGTAGGATAATACCCTTGGAGTTTTATATAAAAGATCGGGTTTTCTTGAGAGTGACTCCATGGTTAGAGCACAAACATTTGAGGAATTATGGAAAGCTAGCACCATGTTTTGTTGGACCCTTTGATGTCATTGGATGGATAGGTGTAGTAGCGTATCTTTTAGACCTCTCTTCACGCTATCATGGTATACACGATGTTTTTCAATTGTCACAACATCAGAGGTGTATAATTGATCCTATACATGTTATTGATTGCTAGGATGTTGAGTTGGAGACACTTCTTATGAGGAGTGTCTGATAAAGATTATGGACTGAAGTGAGAAGGCATTATGGGGAATGAATATACCACTAGTCCTGGTGTAGTGGCAACATGGAAAGATCCTAGAAGAGATTTGGGAACATGAGTCTAATGTTTGTGCTCAGTGGCCTGAGTTGAACAAGTAATAACAGAAGAGATGCTTCTTGAGGATAATAAATAAATAGAGTGATATAATTATAACATCATTATTTTTACAATAATCATAAAGCCTTATTTTTATAAATTATTTTGTTAAAAAATGATTTATCAGAGAAAAATATCAATTTTTGTTAAACACATCGCAGAAGGGTAAAAAATCAAGTTAACACTATAGAAAATTTAATTGAATATTTTTAGAGTGAAACACTCAGTTGGTGTGAGAATCCAAGGGTCTTAAAGGCACGATGAAGACAGAATAAAAATATTAAATATTTTATATTATTCACTTGAAATTTATTTAAAATAATTAAATATCGCCCAAAGGTGTATCATATGGGAATTCCGAGACCACCGATACATACCAGATGTAATGTTTACCTTAGATATGGAATAGAATTTATAAATGTAGTATATTTTGATGTATCACTTGTGAAAATAAATTTTTTAATAATTAATTAAATTTAAATCATTTTTTTGAATATTAAATAATTAATATCTCTAAAATAACGCGTCATATAAGAAATTTAAGACCACTGATAGGTCTGGGGACATGGTGTTTACCCAAGGAAGTGTATAAAAATCTAATGCAGTAGGTATTGGGATTCCCCACTCACAAGTTAATTTTTTTAAATAAAATGTTTATTATATTAAATAATTGAAAATAATTTTATATATCAGAAATGGGGAATCACATAAAAATTATGACCCCGTAATTGTGTCCATAACATTGCAATTTACCCTAGGGGTATAATTATTTTATGTGTAATTAGCCATTTAATCACATTATAATTTAAATTGATTAAATTATGAGATAATTGAATAAAATAAATTGTTTAATTTAATTTATTAAATGATTAAAGGGGATGGGGGAACACACTATTCACACATCTCCCTCCCCAACGCATCTCACCCCCTATCACCATGGGAGACATAGAAGGCTTCCCAAAAGCTTCAAATCGATATGTTTCAACCCAATTATAAATTGAAATCATGTAAATGAGTGATAATAAACGACTCCATTATGTTTTTGGGTGGATTCATGGTTATAATCGGTTGATTAATTTTTATCATTGAGATGAATTTTTTGGCTAGATTTTCTAACCCTCATGCATCCAAATACCACTATATAAACCCAATACCCAAATCGGTATAATCATGGAAATAATTTATCTCATTTCAGGATTAAAAAAAACCAAGAATAATATTCCATTGGGTGGCCTCCTCCCCCCTTATGCCCCCTTATACAGCACACACCCACCTAGTGTGTTCTATTATTTTTTTCTTTTTCTTTTAATTATTTAATAAAACTCTCCCTTTTTCTTATTCCATGTGTTTAACAAAAAAGATGATAAATAAATAAGATATTTTAATTACAATTAACTCAAACAAAAATCAAATGATAATTTATTATAAATTATCAATGGATATTTTTTTGTTGTTTATCAAAAGGTAATTTTGAAATAAATTATCAAAATTCAGTTAACAAATATTTATCAATGTTTAATGATATAATCATTAAATGAAAATTGAAATGTTTTATAGAAGAATAATTTATCAAAATTATTAAGGGGATAAAACATTTAATTATTTATGAGAAATATATAAAGAATTTTCCAAGGATAATTTTCAAAAAACTATGACATGAAAATTACAAAAGAAAATTACATGAAATTATCGATGAAAATTGTGATAATACATTATCAGGAAATGGTTACATTGTTTTATCATATGATAATTTAATAGATTTAATAGAAATTTAATATATTATTATAAGTGATAAATATAAAATTTGTAAATAATAATTATAATAACTTTTAAATTATACAAGAAAGATGATTATCATCGTATACACTTTTTGGAATGATAAAATAACTATTTAATTTTTCAGCACAGATAATAAAATTAAATTAAAAGTGATGATTAATAATTTCATGTGACATTTTATAAATGATAAAATAATTATTTTATTTATCATAGCAAATGATAAAATTAAATTAAAAGTCATGATTTATCATATCATGTGTTTTTTAAAGGGTAAAGTGATGATTAAAATTTATCAGTGGGTGTGAAAAATGTAATGATAATTTGAGAATTATTTAAGAGAGAGAATGAATTGTCATAAGTGATGTTTTATTTCCTTTGAAATAAGATACATTTTAGTATTCTAGGAGGTCCTTTGTTATACCTCGAGCACCAACATTCCAACAGATCGAGACTTTGACATATCACCTTGATGTTAGAAAAAATATGAGAGGTTTTCCAACTATTAAGGTTGGAATTTCCTTCACCTTTAGGGATTTATTACAAATGATATCCAATAATATGATTATGAATAGACATGTTAAATAACCATGTAAGATAGGGATTTCATGTGGGTATGTTTGTAGCCCCAGAAACTCTATATTACACTTGATTCCATGATTACCTGTTACTATCTATTCATATTTCTGTGTGATTACATGTACATTTTTTATTAATTTAATCATGATAATGTATTATTCTTAAATATATATCCTTTCATGAAATGTATACCTTATTTTTTTGTTTTTAGATCCATGATAGGTGGACTGTCAACTTGTCTTATACTTTGGAGGAGGGATGGACATGACATGTGATGAGGTTCTGATTCCTGGGGTAGGCAAATGAAGATGTGTAGGGGATGTTGTGTAGCGGACCATGAAGACTTATGTTATCCTTTTATGGATAGATGCATATCACTGATTAAAGGGTATAATAAATGATGAAGGTGCATGAGGACTCCTTGGGATGCACTCAATGAAGAGGGGATGATGATTTTCTCTTAATCCCTTGTATGTTACTCGATAATGTGCTTTAATTAATAAAGTACACCGATTAGCTCTTGTTCCTCAGTATGTCAACTCGATGATTAAGGGAAGCTGATTAGCTATCATTTACCTTGAACACATATAGTACACAACTTTTTTAAGATCATTGATATTGTGTCACCTAATGAGGTCGAGAAATATGATTCATTAGCCTAGTGGCTAATCGTTGATTCATTGATACCTAGGTTATCCATACGGCATAGAGCCGAAGTTGGTATGGTTGGGGGTTTTTGAAGATTTTTTAGCACACAACTTCTCAGTTTTAGAATGTGTGTTGACTTTAAAATATTTATTTTGGAATACACTTTCATTTTGAGAGCATAAGGTTTAGAATTAATTTCTGGTGTGCTAATAAGTCTTTTACTCACACCCAAAATAGGAATTTTGGTGTGCTTGTAGATTTCATGACTAGAAAGCAGGTGAGGGTCAAGGGCCCTATGGTGGGTAGCTGGGCGGTGGAGCATTGAGTAGAAGCAGACTGATATAGGCACCAAAGAAATCCATGGATGATTTCTTATTAACATTCTGGTTTTCTTTCTATTACTTACTTGGTTTTTATTTAAACATTTGGTCCATTACATTGTACGTATTCCATATTTACATTTCTGTATTTTACTCTGATTATTTATTTTTTTGTTGTTGATTATTGATCTTATGAATCGATAGAGATGGTATAGTCTCCCCAATGTTCAAATTGAGACCCTCACTGCTAGTCATCAGCCTCTTGCATACAAGGAGGCATGCATGAGGCCATGTAGCATTCTAGCTTAAACACAATGATTCGGGTCATGATGTCACATTATAAAACATTGAGAGACTATTCTTGTGCTGTTAAATATTATGCATGCCTATAGTATATGCATGTAAATTTCTAGTAATAGTGTATTTTCATATCTCTTATTTCATGGCAGAGATATGGGTGTGTGAGTAGTCCATCATGGTTATTTACGACATAGAATTTTGTGGGATATGTTTATTCAACATTAATACTAAGACACAAGGATATAAAGCTAGACATATTTTCATACATCATTGGGTTAATTACAGGGTTATAGAATTTACATTAGAGTGTTGTTGGTGTTTTCACCCCACTATCATAGTGTTTATATTATTGTATAGATCCCCCAAATAATAGTTATAGTTTCACCCCAACATACTCAATGAACATATAATATTTCAATATATTTGTTACCCATCATCCAGGTTCTCATATGGGGCTTGGGTCCTCTACTATGGTTAGTTACCCCCTAAATGATAAATATCAATTGATGAGGAACATGATCATAACAATATCTTTATAGAGTATAAGTGGGTTTCTAGTTTGGAAGATTGAACTCCTAGGTATTGTTGTTGTTTCTCATATAGATGGGCTGTAAAGTGTAAAATTACCTATTTTCAAGAATTTATTGTTTACTTTTCATTCATGGTTATTAAATACCATGTTTACTAGTGGGTTTAAGTAGAATAGGTTTGTTATTATTTTTTTTATTCGGTTTTAAGGGTTTATGGACAGTTTTATATATACCCACCCATTCAAGAGACTCTTCTCCCACATATTTTTATCTTATATTGATGATAAATGGTATAAGAATGAAATTTTTAGACATCATACTAGTGGATATTAGTGGTACATGGTAGTTATAATAGGGTATTATGTTTATATGTGGGGATAGTTCTCCACCTGGACCACACCACACCATGCATAAAGGTTAATTTTCACCTTTTTATGGAATTTCTATTTTTCCATCTCTTAATTATGGTTTTTAACTATAAATTGTTTTTCCATAATAGTGTTTGTCACACACATTGTGTACAATTTTTATATTTATTTAAATTATCTTTTCATGGTTGGAAGTGTGTGTTTTGGGTAGTTACATTAGTATAAGGCCTCCCATCATGAATGGTATGCCAAATCTGTGCTGGTCACTAACCCCTAGCCTCGTAGAGGAAGTCTTAATATATAATTCTTGAGATGTGACTATCCAAATCAAATTACATAAAGAAAATATTTTATTATTAAAAAAATTCAAGACATTTTGGGTTCATAGTTTTAAAGATTGTGGATAAAAAAATAACTAAGTAAAACTCATGTCTTAAAAATGTAATTGTAAATTTTCCCACAATATAAAGAAATCCTTAGTCTTCACCATCTGAAATAAATTATTCACATAGAATATAATTTTAGACAATTGATATATAAGTGGGGGAAAAATCATAAGAAAGGGGTGAGCTCAGATACTTAGTAAGGGTAAATATAAGTGATAAAAATAAAATTTCCTATGTGATCATAAGATGAATATATGGGTATAATTATTATACATAATAAAGTTATACCCAAAAAAATTCACATGTAAGAAATCATGAAATAAGGAAAAATTCATGAATGGATGGTGTGTGGAAACATTAGACAATATACATGATTCTTGAGAGTATAACATCATGATATATTATAAATATCACAAAAACATTATTTTAAAGAACATTATGTTCATAATAAATGACTTCAGTAAAATTCTTATAAGAAACTAAAATCTAATCGTGATTACATATCACATGAGATATAAACCTTAAACCCATTCATTGTAAGTGATATAAGACCTCACCCATCATCATCTATTCATATGTGTGGCAAGACAATAAGCCATCGTCATATAATAAAGAACCCATAGATTTATAATTGGTTTAATATCCATTTAAAAAAGAATAATATAAATAAAACATTCATAAATCTCTAATAATCATTACATGATATACCCACAGAAAATAAATGGGTATATAATGATATTAAATAATATTACAGTTATATATAATTCAATCAATATAAAATTACATATAGTATTTACCTCATATAGATAAAGGGTATATGTATAATTCACTAAATTCACAAATCTATAGATGTTTGAAATCTTAGTGGAAATCCTTCCATAAAAGGAATAATAACTAGGGTATTCAAATAGGAAATATATTGGAAGAGGAATTATGTTTATACACTGATGATGATTAAGTAAGACAAAGTAACTGTTGGAGTATTTATCTAAATGGAGAGGAAATTAAATTATCCATCTAGATAACTAATTTGGATGGTTAAATTTTAAAAACATACTTAATGAAGTATAATATATTAAAAATGAGAATTAATTGGATGACAAAAATTCTGGAGTTTTGTAGAAAATGTATTTTTAAATAAGAAATGTTGTTAATCTTTTGAAATAATTTTAAAAGAAATATTTTGAAAATATGGTAGGACAATAATGATTCATTATGAGAAAATGAAAAATTAAAGTTAACCTTTCAAATAAATCTATAATGGTGCAAAGAATATGTTTCCCACAAAAAACATTATAATAGACCAACTTCCATATATTTGTAAAAATAATTATGATATAAGTAATAATAAAAATTATTTTCAATAAGTGAATTGAGAATAGAAGAATGAATTTATTTTTTTAAAAGAAACATTGATAAATGATTCAATGAAAATTTATAAATTTTATCAAATTAAATTTTGGGTGGAAAATATTTTTAAATACCATTGTTTAAAGACCCAAATAAAAAAAAGATTATTAAATTTTACTCTTTAAAATGGTTAAAGGGTATTATTAAAATCATAGAAAATAATCCATAATATCTTTGACCAAATTTATGGGGAATTTTTTTGGGAACAAAAAAAATAAAATAAATAAATATACAATTAATTTATTGAGGTTTGATCTGGATAATGTTATAATTTTAGGTGAGTGAATAATCATGTTGAAATATTTAAATAAAAAGATACATTCGCCTAAAAATATTAAAGATAAAATCATGAAATATAATGGAATCATGATATAAAAGGATTATGAGGTTTTAACTTCACAATTAAAAATAATACATGGTCTATAAAATAAGCATGTTTCAACAAATTAAAATTTTAGACAAAGAACCCCTTGAAATTTAAGGGGCATTAATGTCAAAACCTCTTAGAAGAGAGAGAGAGAAGATTAAATAGAACATCAATTACCTTTAATAAAGAATATATAATGATATAAATCTAAATTACATAATATATAATCCATTTAAATTAAATTTGGTCCATAATATGAAACATGTCTCAAATAAAGGAATTTGAGATGAAAAAACACTTTTCTTATTATAGATTCATTCTACACATGCACATAAATTCAAAAATAATGTAATTATTATTTTTATATCTTATTAGTAACCTTATCTATATATATTTCATTTAATATAAATAATTTATTATATATTATATTTATTTATAATATAGTTTTTATTATGTTTGCGTGAAATTATATTTAGTTTTGAATTATTTCTATAATTTTTTCAATTGAATATAATAATTTAATATAGAGTCAAATAATTAATATAACAATTACAAAACCCAAAAAAAACTATAATGTTATCATTAAATTATAATTACATTACTACATAAGTTCCCATAGTCATTCATGATTTAGTTTTATATCATTATTCAAGTAAGTGGTTAAACAAACATTAAACATTATCATGATATATCTTGAATGGTTAGTATGGTTATGGAACTATATAATTTCATTATAATATAAAAATAATGAAATCATTTAGAAATTTTTAGGCTTTCGAATTATATATGAAGTGGTTTTTAAAATTATGTCAATTAAAGATGTAAAATCAAAAACATTAATTTGTCGAGGTGGTAGTCCACACAATTCTTGATTAACATTCTTTTAATTTCGAATGTGGATGGGAATTGTGATGCCTATGTTCCACAGTCCAAGATCTGGTGCATAAAACACATACTTTATATAATTTATTTGATACTAACTATAGAGTGGCTAATATAAAAATCCAATAGTTACATGAAATAAGAAAATATTATATTATATACATTCCCAAGAACATTAATGGTAAGAACGTCAAAAAATCATGAAAAAACATAAACTAAAAAAATCTAATTTCTTTCACAATTATTCATATTACATTTATATTATATAAGAAACTTATAAATACATATTATTTATTTTAAATCTCCAGAAAATTCTCCATATAGGCTATATTATGAGACATATCATGTGTAATAAATTTCTTTAAAACATGTGGAAATTGAAACATAAGAAAAGATGAGCTCATACTCTCAATAAGAGAAAATATACAAGTATGTAAATCAAGGAATAAAAATGTACTAAAAATTATTGCAGGAATACATAATAATTATAATGTAACAATAAACTAAAACTAATATCATGATATATAAGGTAATGAACTTGATCATTTCATAATCCTATGTTTTTTTTTTCTGGAATATAATTTCTTTCACTTTGAGGATTATTTCAGTTTTAGAGTAATAAAGAATTTTTACATAACTCATAAATTGAAAAACCATATAATAAAAAGTGGAAAATTCTCATCAGTATTCATTTTCTAACCATATAATTTTTTAAAACAAAATATTATTTATTTCTTGAAAAATTTTCAAGAAAACAATCTATACTTCATATTTTTCCTTAACTATCCTGTTAAAATCATTTAAAAACATTGGATGATCACAAAAATATTAGTAATGGATATAAAAGAAAGAAAACCAATAGTATAGTGAAAACATGAAAACCCATAAAATATCTACCTTTACTTCAATTTCATTTTAAATAAACTAATAATAACTTTTTAACATGGAACACACGTGTTTTTATCAAAGAGATCATTTAAAACCCATAGAATGGAATTAAAAAGAATTCTTAGCAACTTAGAGCATCACATCCATAATCCATTTTAAACCCATGATAGAAGTAACTGGATCCCAGTTAAATCCATAGGAGACACCCTTTGGTAAGTCCATCCTTTTCAATAAAGACAAGGATCATTACCAAATCTATTATAGTGAAATATGGGTACACCCAAATTTTAAACTGAAACATTCACACCTGATAGTATCTGGGATGCTCCATCATTTATGTTGTAATGAGATCACCCAGTTCTATCTAGGCTACCACATAATGTAAGCTATAACAAGTTCACTCAATATTATCTGGGCTGCCACATTTTATAATTCTCTAGTACCATAACATGAATAAATAATTTTATTCTTTAAATTTTCCATTATAAAAAATTTGGAAAACATTTTTAAACACATAAAAAATCAGTTTTTGATAAAAAAAAATACCATTTTCTTTTAAAACCACAATTTTAATACCGAAACATCATTTCCTTTTGATAAAAACTTTTTAATAAAAATTACCCAAGATATACAGGGGTTGTTTCATTGAATAAAACTAGAAATTTTTATATGGAATCTATAAATAATACAATATACATTGTGGGAGAAAATTAATTATTTTTGTGTATGTTAAGAATAGAACATTCCTTTTATCATTTGACAAATGGTTCCATAGAGAACATGTAAAAAATTTATTTTTTAAACAATTCAAAATAAATTAAAAAGATAAAAAAACATTTATAAATATTTTATGTTGATAAAAAGATTTAATACAATTATTCATTAAAAAGTGGAAATGGAATAGGAAGACAGTTTTAAGGAAAAAACATTAAAAATAATTTTTAAAGGAAAAATCCCTTATCATTAGGTAAAAACATGAATTATAATCCCAATGAAATATTAACATTAATAAAAACTTTAAATAGACTGATAACAGAGTATTTGATGATATAAAATGTCAAAAGGTGATGTATATAACCCTTTTTAGATAATATTGGTTCATTATAACAAAATATGCCTTAATGAAAGGAAATTGAGATAAAGTCGCATACCTTGAGTCTGATTTGTCATGATTGTCTTTATATTCCCAAATAATAAACTTATGATAATTGTAAATTTTCTTGATAAACATTTTCATTTTTTCTTACATTTATTCCACTTATTAAAAAGTTATATTCAGTTACTTAATCAATTATGTTTAAGTTAGATGTTATAACTATATTTGGCATATGTGTTAAAAAATGACTTGGTAGGTCGACTATGATCTAAGAGGTAAATATTTATAAATATCATGAATAATAATAATAATTTAATAATTATAATTTTAAGACATATATTTTCTTTCAAAACCAATCATGAATGATGGTTATTAAAATATAACTAATGTTAGGATCATGGAAACTGTAGGCCATGCGTACTCATGAGTAACGTTTAAATTTTTTAATGATCATTATGGATATAAGGAAAGTAATATTTTATATTTAAATAATGATAATTATATAATATATTCCATATTATTTAATTATATATACTTATATAAATCATTATTGTGATATGGTGATGAAAAAAAGAATCACAA
Source organism: Viscum album (assembly GCA_963277665.1). NCBI lineage: Eukaryota > Viridiplantae > Streptophyta > Magnoliopsida > Santalales > Viscaceae > Viscum > Viscum album. The sequence goes on along the minus strand of OY728147.1, from coordinate 2,106,813,431 downwards.
GGTAAGGTAGTCCACACATCCATGAATCATGATACCTCTTTTCAGTGAGTGAAAAGGTAAGAAAGAAAATGAAATATTATACTTACGTAACGATAAAAATTACATTAATATCACAAATATTTAAATTATATCAAATATATTCATCATCCTCACCCTTATAATGTTCTATTTAATATGCTACTGAAAAAATTAATCACATCGATTTGTGAGGCGGTAGTCCATCGTACACATGAGTGACATTATCGTATCTCACACTGAATGGAAAATAAAAAGGTAATATAGGATACAATGACTTGAGATATTTTATTAGGTTATAAATATAATATCTAAATATTATTTCCATTATCATATGTAACAGTGAGAGGTGATAATGGAAAAAGGAATGACATCCTTTCGTGATGCCATAGTCCGCTGTACACATGAATGATGATTTTGTAACTCATTTGAGGGAATTGTGATTGGTTTTATGTCATAAAAATAACATAGAAACATTATAGTAAATTTAAGATATTGAGTTTATTATATAATCTTGGTTCAAAAAGAATTGAAGTGGGTGGAGGAAGAAATAAAAAACACTCATTAAAGAACATTACCTCTTCTTCGAGTATCTCCTTTTGGTTTGCACCAATGTTCTTACATGGCTGGATTTATACAAAAATTAAGTCTCATATGATGATGGGAGGATATTTTTTATGTTATTTTGGTAGGGTTTGGATAATAGAATTGTATTTTAAGGTGTGAATAGAAGTGGAGAGGGGTATCATTTTAATAGTAGGGTGAGTGGCACAATTGATTTTTTTTGAAAGAGTGAATTCCATAGATGTATGTTTCCTATTACTAGGCCCAAATAATTAAACATTATCAATAATAGAAGGTATATGGTATACATAATTCTATTAAATGGTTTTTGGATAATTTTTGGGTTATTTTTACACCATATATTCAATTTTAACTACAAAGTAAACTCGTTTTTACCTTAATTGCTGTAATTATTTTTCATTTATTTCACAAATCAGTTTGGAAAATAATTATGATGGACTTATTAAAAATTATTAATTATTATAATTAAAAATATTGAATAAATTTTTTCAATTTAGTTACATATAATTGGTAAATTTTAATTTAATATTAATCATGTAAACGCTACAGATAAAGAGTTTCTAAAAAGAGTATTTTTTAGAAAAAAATGATTTTGTATTAACAATAAGACTAATGATAATCATTATATGAAACTCAATTAGTAATTTTTTGTTATATTATATAAAAACTTCATTTAAAAAATTCCATATTATATATTATTTTAATTAATTAAAAAGGAAAAACTTTATGCATTTTAAATTAGTTTTTAGAAAAAAACTAGTTTTTAATAGAAAAACAAAATTTTAATAAAAACCAATATAATATTGATTAAAAATTAATTAAGGGGATTAAATATAACTAAATAATATGAATTATTATATAAAATACATTGAAAAAATATTGATAATTTTAAATTAATTAGTTTATTAAAATAAAAATACATTTTAAAAAAATCCAAAATTTTCACTATTCACTAAAAAAATCAATTTTTTAAGAAAAATATCAATAATTCACCTTAAATATATTTTGATTTTATTATTTAAAAAATGGTATTAATTTTATCAAATTTAAATTATAAACTTTATAAAATATGATTTCAAATAAAACAAAATATGAAAAGAGTTAAATTAGTAAAAATTTACTTTTTCATTAAAAATTACTTAGTATTTTAATGACTAATATAAATAACTAATTCATATTAATTAATGTTAAATTTATTTAAATTTTTATTACTAAGGATGTTACATCCTTCAACCCTTTTAGAAAATGATTCCTTGTAATTTTATTCACTTATTATATAACATGAGATATCTTTCCCTTATAGGATTGTCAAATTCTCTTGTTTCCTCATCAACCATATATATTTTTTATAAAAAAAATAACCAGGTGAAAAAAATTATTCCAAAAAACATTCTCTCAATAGTGATTAATCTTAACTTTATATTCACCATAATAAAGATTATATTCCAATTGAACTACTTAAAGGCTCAAAACATGAGACGAATCTTACACATATTTACATAACATTGAGATCTGAAATAAATTGTGTATGAGAGATAAAATAAGAGATAATGAAACTCTATTGGAAAATTATTAAACTTTTAATGGGATTTAAAATGATCCGATTAATTATAATCATATCTTTCTCTTTTTATCTAAAACACAAAACACATTTCCATGTAAAATATTTGAGAAAGACATGGTCACCTACCTTGAAAGAAAGATCTTTCCTCTGATTATCTTTATGAACTTGATGCCTACTCTAAGTTTTCCTTATATATCACTAAATAAACTACACATTCTCTAAAATTTTCCCTACAAACCTTAATTCTATCAACTACCTTTATTCTACTTCATCCAAAAAATAGGTGTTAGACACTACTTTCCATATAATGACTTAACTTGTGTCATATGTTTAGTGGAATAAAAAATGTTGTGATAAGAAAAATCAACCAAATAAAGATAATGATAGCAAATTCCCTCATAATCAATTGAGAAAGAATAAATAATATCTTCCAATTTCAAAAGTTTTCACTCAAATTTAGAAAGAAAATATGTACTGATACATAATTTAGTACCCAATGAATTCTAGAGTCCTTTCTAAAAATTAAACTTGAACGTGAGATCATGATTTGATACAATAGAGAGAGTCAATACATGTAACCTAATATTATCTTTTATATATAGTCAAGATAGATTATCTAATGATATTTTATCCCAAATTGTTAGGAAATGTGCATATTTTTTTAAAAAATAAAAAATAACCCACATGGAATTGTTTCCTTTCCTTATAAATCACACTGTAAAATCCATGGATATATTTTCCTTGTTCCAATTTGGAAATGGAAAAGTTTGAATAATCCCCTTTAGTAATTATAATTATTCTTTAATCTACTAAAAATGAAATAAGTTCATGTTAAATTCAGTAATTTATCTTTTCGTTCCATCCCACCTGTCATAATCTTGAAGGTCGCTATACATCTTGATGCAAACTGGATGAATGGAAAATAAAGAGTTCTGTACTGCACACAAAAAATATCTCCTTAACTAGAAATAAAAAGGAAAAAATACCCAAATGGCCTGAAGGCCTTCATTTTTATTGATTGTTTGATAACCCCCTATCAAGGGATGAGGGAGAACCCTTACAAGGCCCGTAGGCATTGTGATTACATGGCCCATAGACTTAAGAGACATTACATGACCCGAAGGTCTTAGGGAATTAAACCAGACTATAAATTCAAGGGACTGCCCCCCACAGCATCTGCATCCTAATGGTAGCTCTCCACCATTACATGTCCGTTTGGATAAGCTTCCCATGCAAGAAAAGGCTGGACCCAATGGCATATCCATACCCTCTCATTCTTCAAAATCCATTGGTCCTGCTCTGGTGAGTGTCCCTACTCTAAATCCTCCTCTAGGGATGCTCTTTTTTTATAGAGTCTATTTGGGGAAACTGCATGTGTCTTGAAGGTCTTGAGGTTGCCTGAAGTCATTAATGGTGGCCCAAAAACCATACTAACCTAAAGTCCTAGGTGGCACAAAGTCCTTATTGACTCCAAGACCAAACTGATGGCCCAAGGTGAATAGTTATGGATACTACAGTACCGAATAGTACCTTTTACAGAAACTATTATAGTAGCCACTACAGTACAGGCACAATGTACAATGTCTGCTACATTACTTCTTTATTAATTCTTTCTAAAAAATTTGAATGTATTAAAACTTGAAACAAAACCAAGGACTTCCTTACATCCAAAATATATAATACAAAATTTATCAAAACATTATCCAAAGTGTGGAATTATAGATGAAGCATTGTTAACAAAAATTATTTTTTGGAATCATATCATCAAACACTTTGATAGATTTTCTAGTATGGTAATAAATCTTATAGCAATAATCCTTGATCAGTTCCATCCATCTTCTCTATCTCATGTCTAATTCATTCTGAGTGAATATATACTTTAAAATTTTTTTATCAGCATATATTTCACACTTTACTCTATACAAATTATACAACCAAATTTAAAAAAAAATATTAGAAAATTCAAAATCATGTGTATGGTAATTTAACTCATGATGTTTTAGCTGATGTGAAGTCTAAGTAATTACCTAATCATTAGAAATTGTAACACATCCATGAAAATATAAATAATAATAACTGTAGATAATGAATTATCCATATCAAGAATACATGTCCCAAACTGTAGCATTCACCAATATTATTTTCAGTTCCCTAATAATAATCATCACATTAATGTTTTAGATTAATCTAACTCCTTTTTGAGTAAACATAGTTAATGTGATAGAAAATCAAGAAAAGTTAAAAAAAACCATTAGTGTTAACCAACTAATCCAAGAAAACTATGATTTCATATGACATTCTTTTGTCTTTTTCATTCTTTAACAACTTTCATTTTTTAAGAATTAATAGTTATGTATTCTATAGGAAAATATGTATAAGGAAAGAAATTTATTACAACCAACATTCACACTCACTAAATTTTCTATACAGTTTATTTTCTTTTATGGTTTCTAAAACAACCCTTTGTTGTTTTTCATGTTCTTATTGAATTTTAAAATATACCTAAATTTTAAAAACAAACATAACCAAAAAATTATCCAAGAACTATTGAAAAAACTTATTCATAAGTTCCATATACATAGTAGGTTCATTAGATTACAAAAAATACACAACTACAAAATCCTAATTCCCATATATAGTATAAAAAATTGTCTCCTTAATGGTTTCCTCATTCAATTTCAAATGATGTTAACTATATATGAGGTCATACATTTAAAAATACTAACGTCCCTAGAGTTGATCAATAATATCACCGATATGAGGAAAAAGATACTCCTTATTAATATTTATTTTATTCAATAATCTATTATAAGTGTAAAGTCTCATTAAAACATCATTATATTTAACACATCCAATGGCCCAAAGGCCTTCATTTTTTATTGATTTTGATAATACACCTTTCAAGTTGTGAGGTGGACCCTTACAAGGCCCGTAGGCATAAGTATTACATGGCATGTAGGCCTTAGAAGAATTAATTTCCAATAGGCTTTCAAAAATTACATACAACCCAGACTAACTACTTGGAACTGCTCCTCCCCATCATCATCATTGTGAAATCAGCTCTCCACCTTCGCATAGCTGTTCAGCTAGGCATTATCGTGCATGCACAGGCTTGTCCTGATGGCAGGTGCCATACTCTCTCATGAAACATCTTTTTAAACTCTAAAAGTTCTATTTGATACATTTGATAAGCGGGTTAAGATGTTTTATTAGCATCAGGTACTAAGAAAAAATTTAACTCAACCTCTTGATCATGAATAAAACTATAAAAATAATATATAAATACACCCAGGTATTCATTTACTACTAGAACATCACTAATTTAAATAGTTTCTTTCTTTCCAATGATGTAAACTGGGTAACTTTCACTGCCTCCTATAACCAATTTTTAAACTTCTTAGTAAGTTATAAAAGGATTGGAATCCCTAAACACAACGATATTAGAACTAAAATATTTCATAGAATGATACAATGAAAGCCAATCCATACCAAGAATGATATATAACTTTACTATGGATAATTCAACAAGTTTTGATAGAATTACCTTCCATTTGATAATAGTATGAAGATTACCATAAATCTTGGTAACTTTAATATTTACACCCGAAGTTTTCACAAAAAGTTATGACTTACTTTCATGAGGTTATATTCAAAATTTAATTTCTAATTTCTCATAAATGAAATAATGAATAGATCAATAGTCAGTGTGGGAATTGGAATAATTAAAATACATAAGTAACATACCTATCACCAAATCATTTGACAGACCAACATCAACTATAGTAATATAAAATGAATTCGCTACACCTTTTTTTATGATTATCATGGTTTCCATCCTATGAAATGAAAATTGGACACACATTAGAATAATTACCCAAATCATTTAAAATGAATAACCTCCTCATCATATAGATATTAGTTACCCTATTTTTTGGTTGTTCAATACTATTTTTTTAAAGTCATGAGACATGTGACCAAATTGACCACACATAAAACACTTCCCAGATCTGGTAAAAAATTACCTGGAATATTGTTTTCTACACTTAGAACATTTTGGGGGGATTAACTTTATAATTATTAACTATTTTTTCACTTTTTCAATCCACTTTAAACTTTTCTTACTCATTTCATATTGAGTAACTTAAATATTATTAAACTCCATCTCAAATTACTCATAACAATAAACAAATTTCTCATAACTTATAAATTATCAAGAAGACATAGTCCTTCATAGAAATGGTTTCAATCTAGAGTAAAATCTGTTAATTTTACTATCAGTTTAATTAAAAAAAATCTTTCCCATAAAGGTTAAGTATAATGAATTTTTATTCATATATAGATACATAATCATCATCTTTATGCCTCAATTCTAGGAATATTTTTTCTATATAGAGTCGAATGACCTTAGGGAAATATTTCTCAAGGAAAATTCCGTTGAGTTTTTCCCATTCCATAGAATAAAGATCATTTTTCTCTTTGATATTCTTAACCAAAGAACATAATTAACCCAATTTACCTTCAAAATGATAATGGAAAGAGTTACCTTTCGGTGTTTTAAATACCCCATGAAATCAAATAGATTAATTAGGTAAATTAATCCATCCATAGGATACCATAGGGCCATAGGATCCACAGAAATATGGTAGATGTTCCACCATGAAATGATACACAAAAAACATGTTCCTTCACGGTAGATTAGGTTCCTCTCTAGCATGGATACCACCAACCTTTAGAGATTATTCCAGATGACACATCACTACAATTTTTTTTCTATTATGATTCTAACAATCTTAGGATGCTAATTTGGAAGGATATTTTCCTCTTAGTTCCTTCCACTACAACACCATAGTTTTCTCTATGGAAAACCATTCTCAATAGAATGAGTTTAGTTGAAGAAACATGGTAATCATTAAATTCTATATCATTTAAACATGACAATAATATAAATTATTTAAACGGAATTTTTTCAACATTATCTTTTCCTCTAAAGTTATCAAAACATTTCATTTGTTATCAACTATAAGGAACCAGACATATACTTTTAATGATCATGAGTTTTAGTCAAGAATTTACATTCATTCACTTTAATGATTTTTTTAGGTTTAATGTTTTTGGATAATTATTCCATAAATCATAATTTAAAATACCATATATTTCAAAGTGGAAACTTCTGATCAGTATCAATTTGGCCCACCATTTGAATTATTTTAAAATAAAACATTATTTATATCAATAAAACTCTTCATGAAATTCAACATGACTTCATCATTTTTCTTACCCATCATGTGAAAAACATTTTAAAATGTGGTATGAGAATAAAAATCTATTTAAGGGTTATAATATAGAGAAAATAATTATTCTATTGAAAACATGAAAAAACATAACATATATACCTTTCAACAATGTTCTTTGCGTGAATTAAATAAACCATTTTCACATGAAAAAAACACGTCTTTCTTAAAGAAGTAATTTGAAACCCATAGAAATAAATTAAAAACTATTATCAGTAACATAGAACATCACAATAATAATCCATTTTAAACCATTGTTTGATGTAACTAGATCCCAGTTAAATCCATATGGTAAAACCTTTAGTAACTCCCTCTTTATTTCATGTATCGACAAATAACATTAGCCAATGCATTGGAGAACTATATGGATGCTACCATATATAACTCTAAAATGGTCTCACACAATACTATCTAGGATGCCACATTGTATAAGATCTAATGGTCTCTCCAAATTCTATTTGGGCCACCCCATATTATATGGTGTAATGAGCTCACCGAATGCTATCTAGGTTTCCCATTGTATAATTGTCAAGTACAATAACATGAATAAAAATTTTATGAATTTACTAATACATAATAAAAAAATTGGTTTTTTTTAAAAAAATTAAACAAATCACTTTTGGATTTCAAAATACCATTTTCTTTTAAAACCCAATTTTTAATACCAAAACACTATTTCCTTATGGAAAACCAATTTAAATACCAAAATACCCAAATAATAAAAATATGGTTTTCTATGAAGAAAAAATGAAAAATTTGAAAGTAATCCAAAAATAAAACAGTGGACATGATGGTAAAAAATTCATTGTCTCCATGTATGCTAAGAATAAAACATTCCTTTCATCGTTTGTCTAACCATGTCATATAAAACACAAAAAAAAGATTCCTATTTAAAACCATTGAAAATAAAATAAAAATCAAAATAAAATTTAATTTATAAATCCTTTACGTCTATATATAACATTAAATAAAATAATTTAATAAAGCATGGAAATGGAAGAGAAATATATTTTGAAGGGAAAACATTAAAAGAAGATTTTTAAAGGAAAAGTCCCGAACCACTCGTGAAACACCTGAATCATAATCCCCTTGAAATATTAACAAAAAACAAATAATTAAATAAAATGAGAATAGAATAACTCATGATATATCATTTAAAATGGGATATATATATCTATTAAAAGAATATAGCTCCATAACATCAAAATATACCTCAACAAAATGAAATTGGGATGAAGACCCTTACTGTGTGTCCAACTTGTCACATGTGTTTGTATCTTCTTGAATAATAAAGTGATTTTAATTATATAATTTTCTAGGAGGATTTTTCAAGTTTATTATTTATTTTATTTAACATATTAATAATGTATATACAATTACTTAATAAATTATGTTTAATTTGAATGTTTTGACCATATTCGGCTAATGTGTCAAAAATGAATTAGTAGGTTGACAATGGTGAAAGTGGTCATTATCAAAAAATCTCAAAAATAATAATCATGAAATTATTATCATATTTATAAATAAATTTTATTTTCCATATAATTAATTAAAATATGGTTCTGAAAAAAGAACTAATGTTACAATAATGAAGATGGTAGGGCGTACGGACGCATTGGTAACATTTCCATTTTTTAGTGATTATTTTGAAAAAAGTAAGAAATATTTTATCCTATAATAATGTTAATTATATCATAATACCATATGATTTGATTATATATACTTATATATATATATCATTATAATGATTTTGTGATAAAAAAAGGTATCACACCGCTTCGAAGAGGCGGTAGTCCACACATCCATGAACATCATTATCACTTTTTTTGTGAGTGAAATGTATAAAAGAAAATAATATATATTATAATTATAGATTGAGAAATATTTAATCAGTATCATAATTATTATATTTATATTATATATATTAATTATCTATACCATTTTTACCTTCCATTAACACATTAGTGAAAACAAATCACATCACTTTGTAAGGAGGTAGTCCCCTGTACATACGAGTGCCATTATCATATGCCATAAAGAATGAAAAAAAGAATATATATGATATAATATATGAAAATAGATAATTATTTTATAAATTTCATATATAAACATTATATTCATCATTATATCCAACCGTGAGAGGTGATAATGAAAAAATGAATGACATCGTTTTGCGAGGTGGTAGTCCGTCATGCACACGAATGAAGATTTAGTAAACCATTTAATGTAAGTGTCTTTCATTGTAGGTTGTAACCTTAAAATAAAAAAATAGTATATTTAAGATATCTATGTTATTATATAATCATGTTTTAATAATAATTCAAGGCGATAGAGGAAGAAATAAAAAACACATTGAGGAACGTTATATCTTCTTCAGGTATCCCCCTTTGGATTGCACCATTGACCTTGATTTATTTAATATATTCCAATGAAAGGACTATTATATGATAGAGGTGAATTCTAAAAATTATTTGGGTACTTATTTTCTAAACCAAATGTTTTTAAGTTGTGAAGAAGGTAGGAGAGTGGGTGGCCATTTATATTTTAGTGGAGTGGCACACCTGTAATTTTTTGAAAGGGTAGATTACACCAATGTTTTTAGTATTGTCCCCTGGACACAATAATGGTTCATTGTAGAGGAAAAAATTGATGAGGTATAAATATGGATATCCAATTGGTTTTTGAGAATTTTTGGGTTATTTTATGTCATATATATTCTATGTATATCCATTATGTGAACTCGTTTTGACCTTAATTACTGTAATAAATTTTAATTATTTTCACTAATCACTTTGGGAAAAATTTGTGTTGGCCTGATTAGAAATTAGAAATTATTATTATTTATAATATTGAATAAAAATTTACAAATTAAATTCATATAATTGGATAAAAATAATTTAATATTAATCCAACAGTCATGGTGGGACAATGAGTTTTAAGAAGAGTATTTTCTTTGAAAAAGTTGATTATATATTAACTATAAGAAAAATAACAATGATTTTGTTAAAATAAATGAATTTTTTGGGATATATAATTTAAAAATTAAATTTAAAACATTATCTATTATTTATTATTTTCACTAATTAAAATGAATAAACATTATGAATTTTAAAACAGTTTTTATAGAAAATAATTTTTAAACCCACACACAAACTTATACTAAAAACCAATATAAAGTTGAATTAAAAATAATTACGTAGATTAAATATAACTAAATAATTTCTTGTTTGCATGAAAACATATTCAAAAGATATTTATACTTTTAAATTTATAATTTTTTTATAAATAATATACTTTTGAGAAAAATCAGTATTTTTCACTATTCCCTAAAAATTAAATATTTTTGGAAAAATCCAAATAATTAACTCAAAGTAAATATTTATAATAGGATTTTAAAAATAAAATTATTTTTATCAAATTCAAAATTCTATAATTTAGAAATTATTATTTTAAATAAAACCTTTTAAGAAAAGTGTTTAATTAATACAATTTTCCTTTTTGATAAAAAATTACATAATATTATTATGACTAATATAACTATATAATTCATATTAATTAATATGAAAATAATTTATTCTATAATTACCTAGGTTTTAACATTATATATAATTGATATTAATTTAAAAATATATATCACGTTGAAAAGAATAAATGGTTTTTTAGAGACGAAATACTGAATCACAGAAAGCTAATTACAAAATAAAATCTATGAAATCATGATCATAGATACCATGATCATAGAAATCATGATCATACCATAAATGAAATATCTTGTGCTGGGAATGAATAAAAAAAATACCTAACCATTTTCTTTCTCATGATATTGATTGATGCATGAAGGGGATATATAAGGGATGTCCCCACCAATAAATTGTTTTTGTTTAAAAAATTCATCATATGAGACCATAAGTAATCAATACATAATAATATTGACCCATTATAAAATGTATTGGAATAAAAATAAACAGATCCTCAATATTATTTTCCATGTCAATAAGAGGGATAAAATGGCCATAACCCATCCAGATAAATAAGGCGAATGGTCAAACTATATAAATCCAACATGGAAAAGACCATCTATATTGGAAAAAACATAAAGAACACCAATAATTTTCTAAACACTAATAAACTAATATTCTTTCTAGGTGAACATCATCCAATCTAAGTTATATAAAATTTGATACTGACACCCTACAGAGTAATGAGTACATCATTAAGTCAATACTGTAATAACATGATCATAACCCATTCAGATAATAAAGGTGGATAGTTTCAAAATAACATGATATTTTAACAAAGAGAAAAATAAGGATACTGAAATATATGAAATACATAGCTGTGAAAAAATGCACTAGTGATTCCAACCAAAAAAGTAATATCAAAATGGATTGTTTGGTACCATAATTTCATTACTAAAATAGATATATATATATATATATTAGAGTGTAAATAATTCAATATAAACCCTATTAGGGTAATTTTTTTTTGAAATTGTAAGGGTAAATAGATGTGAAAACCTAAATACATATATAGTAAACATTTTTAACACTGATGTAAAATATGATGTTACAAGTGACTTCTAAAATCATTTTTCAAACTTAGACGTGAAGATTTATTAAAAACCTTTTATATTAAAGATAATTTGAAATAAAGTGTCCCTGAAAATTAATATGGTTTATCTTGGAGAAATGTGGAGAATATTTCCAAACATAAGAAAGTGAGATGAAAACCCTTTTTAATATCTTAATTTTTTGTTCAAAACTCACACTCTAAAAATAGAAATTGAAATATTCATTTGTGTAAAATATATTTTCCCAATATTTTTATGAAAATTAGAATATAATAAAATATATGTGTGGAATAATCCACGAATGTAAACGTAATGTTTATGATAAACCAATATATCTCTTGAAAATGACATTTGAGTTATCAATATTTATTATGGGGAACACTTTATGAATCAAGGAATATTTAAAATTTGGTTTATGTGTTAAAAATATAAACAATTATTGAATACCACATAATATAATGAAAGGTAATAATATACCCAACTTATTTGGAATAACTTCAAGAGAATAATGATAAATCAATGAATTAATATTGAGTTACCAAAAACTCTTATGTCTTGGGTAACACTTGAGTCAAAATAAATTTGAAACAATGAATATTATTTTTCTTATTACATCACATTAATTACATAGAAATATTTTTTATATCATTCATGGGATAATAAATCAATAGAACATGATATAAAGATAACATGGTGCATAACATGTAACATATCTCAAAGTGACCAATAAAACACAAATGTATTGAGTAAAATTTTAATCATAACACATTAAAATGAAATTATTTTAATTAAACAAAAAATACCATTATATTCATAAATTTTTTAAATATTAAAAATAACTCTTCAGAAATTTTAAAACATCCTAAAAATATCATTATTACATAATATTACTATTACAATACATCTTATAATTATAACTGCCCCAAACCCACACTCCCGAATCTAATTCTAAAAACATAATATTTACATTTCAATATTTTATACCGATAAATTTGAACCAATTTTATCCATTTAAAACATAAAATGTTATATTTAATTAAGGGTATACTTATATACCCATAGATCATTTAGGTTTATAAATTTACTGAATTAACATGGACTCTTATATAACAATAATAATGTATTTAAATGGTATATTTTTATATTGAAACATTATTTTTTATTAAAAAATATGAATTAATCATCATCCATATGAAGCCCTTCTAGACATATAAAAAAATATTTTTTTATAATGTAAGAAAAATAGAAATGATAAGGGTGATCTCAAATGCATTGTAAGGTAAACATAAGAATTACCAATTGAATATATTTGGTGAGAACAAGGTGATAATAATGGCATGAGAAAATATTCAAATTGAATGATAATTACATTATAGAACTCATACCAATAAAAATCTGGACCATTTCACATGTGTCATTGAATAAATTTTTAAAAAATTAAATAGTCATATAAATCAATAATCATGATCCATGTGATGCTAATATTTAACAATAATGAAATTTAAAACACATATAAATACTAGAAAAAACATGTTTGTATCTTAGAACATAAAATATTAATAATGGAATAAAAAAAGAGGACAATTCCATTGTCCCTTAGGAGTAACTTACAACTGTTACGTTTGTTGTCTCATAAGAGTAAAATATAAACCAATATTTCTTTACCCAATGTATTATAGGGGTATAACATACCCACCCATATTTGGTTTATAATGGAACACCCAAAAAATTATATATACATATTTACAATTACCATATAATTTAAAAAACATTCAGTTCCTTTCACTTTTCCATATCTCACCCTGGAAAGCAAACATAATTTATTTCCAACATGATTTACCCATGGAAAAGAAATAGTTTAATTGATAATATATTAAAAACAAGTATAATCCTTATAGAGAATGAATAATGATGGCATCGTTTGGTTATATCCCCATTGAAGCATTGGAAAATATTAAATTATATTCCCACTTAATGAAATAACATAATGAATATGGTTATTATATTAACAAAATAATATCTTAGAATATAGGAGAAACATATTTTATTATATTCTAAATTTCTTAAGGATCGTTAAACCAATGAGAAAGGGGGTTTAATTAGTTGTTTTATTTTTATAAATTTCAAACATTATGAAATTTTACCTATGATACTTGTTAGAATTATCTACATTATCAATTTTATAAGAAAATATCAAGCTTGAAAATATAGTAAATTTAACAATGACTAAATGATTTATAGGGTTTTTCCTAAGTTTCAGTATGTACATCCTTGCCCTGGAAACTCCCATGAGTCTATGAAAATCCACTTTTATAAAGACGTGAATACAAATTTTGACCCAAATCTAATTATTCTCTTTCTATATCTCTATAGGTATGACTATACTGACACCCATCAGTATAACTTTTTTTTACAAAACTTGTGCCATAAAAAATGTAACATTTTATATTCTTATCCAAGAATGTTTATCTAGAAATTATATCTGACTTTTCTTTTTAATTACTTTTTCTAGTGTGCTTGTACCTGATAATATCTATCGAATGCACCCTTTTTTCAAATTTTACATGAAATAGACTTTTATTCTATAAAATTTTACCAAAATCTTCACCTCACAAAAATTTTTCATGGAAACTCTATCCACTTCATGTTGTCTGGTAATCTAAACTAGCCTCTATCCAATTCTTCTAATCAAAGAATTATGTTAGGAACTATTATTCTACTTGAAACTCAACATTGGTTGGAAAATCACTCTGAAACACACTCTAAAACACTTCATCATTTCATATTCTTGAAACGTGTCAGGTATGATGTATTTTTCATTCTTAATTATAGGTTCTATATAAATAACAATGGTGGGAAACTGATTTCATTTTCTTATTCAAGTAAATTCATTATTCCTAATTTTAGGCTCAATTAAAATTTGCGGGGACACTTATGAAATATTTTAGAACATTCACGAATCTTATTTAATTCTCTAGAGTTTCAAATTATATTACAATTTCCATTAACATGATATCTATGAAACTCATTAATCTTTGTAAGATAAATTTTTAGAACTTGCAACTGAAAATTTTTAACAATGTACAAACTTCATCTTTTTAACTTTATGAAGCATCAACTTTATAACTTTGTAAACACTCGAACTTTGTGACCTAGTGAAAATTCATAATTGTAACTATGTACAAACATCAAATTTAATTTTTTTTGGAAAATTATGATTTTTAAATCTATACAAAATTCAACTTTATAACTTCAGGAAACTTTTAATTTTTAACACTATACAAATTTCATCTTTTTATCTTAATGAAAAAAATTTAATTTTTTTATAGACTTCACCTTTTAAACTTTATGAAATTTCAATAAGGTTTATCTAGAAAATCTTAACTTTATTACTTCATGGAAACATGAACTTGGTACATCTGGAAAACTTCATGTTTTTATTTCTAGAAAACTATAACTTTGTAACTTTTGGAAAATAAAAAAAATTATGAAAAAATGAAATTTTATACATCGAGAAAACTTTCCCTATTAGATTTTACTATTAATGAAAATTCTCCATACAATAATCCTATATTTGTTATCATATATTTTGTTTGATCAATCTGCTTATCCACTGTATGAAATTTCATCCAATTAAAAAAGTCCATCCAATTAGAAAATTCCATCCAATTATAAACATCAATTCTATTAGAAAAAGTCTATTAGATTAAAAAGGTCTGTCCAATTAGAAAAAATACACCCAATTATAAAATTTCATCCAATTAAAAAATTACCTTAAATACACACATTATAAAACATGAAATAACATACTTTATTATAAAACATTTTTTATAATGTTTATCTAGAAAATATTTTTCTGATTCACTATTCTTACAATGAAGAAGTGCTAAATTTTTAACAAAATGTTCATCTTGAAACATGAACTTTGGACAAAAAATATTTTCACTTATCTTTTATTATAGAAACTTCAACTCATTTCATGACTTCTTCATGATGTTTTAATAAAATTAAAGAACAACAATAAATTAACCTAATTTATTAATAATTTTTATTAACATAGTAAATTTTATCACTTATAGACATTATTAGTTTCTCCATCTCAAAAAATTTATTAACTTGTAGAATTTTAATCTTTATTCATCTCAACAAATTACTTAAATTGTAGAGGTTCAAGATTTCCCCATATCAGAAACTTTTTTAACATCTTGAATTTTTAAATTTTTTCATGTTATAATTTTTTTTAACATCCAAAATTTTTAACATTCTTTATCTCATCAACTTTATTAACTTCCATACTTTCTATATTTATTCATCTCAGAAACATTATTAACATTGATACATTATAACTTGAATGTATTTATTTATCTATATAATATTCTAGTTTTCTAAATATCTAGAACATTATAGATTTATAACTTTCTAAACTTTCTTAAACTATAGAACTTTATAACATTATACCTCTCCATAACATTCTATCTTTCTAAATTTTCTATGTTTTTTCATATGTATAACTTTATAACTTTCTATATTTGAATAAATTTATTTTTTCCAAAAATATAATATAAAATGTTTTTAACTTTTAGAAACTCTTATTTCCATAATTAAAAAAACATACTTTAACAAAATTTATTTTACCTCAAATAAAATACAATTATATAAAAACATCATAAAGGATATTCAGTCCCCACTTTGGATTATTTAAAAAAATTCTTAAAAAAAATTTAACAGTCGTAATTTTTCATAACTCATACTTTTTGAAAACTCTTTATTGTAACAAATAAAAAATTTCAAATTTTACTCAAACATAACCCTTCCTAAAAGATACTATCCTAAAACCCCACTACTAGGTGATGTAATTTTTTTTAATGAATTTCATACCTTGGTGACCTAAAATATATTTTTCATGTTAAGATAAACCCCCCTAAAATTAATATTATCTATTTTTTAAAACCAAATTTTCACTTTACCCCTTTTTTTCTCTCCCCCCTTTTTTGATAACCAAATATTCAAATTCATTAAAGAAATAACTGTAAAAACCACTTACCAAGGTTTCACTTTCTATCCCCCTTTTTAAAAATAATTCAATATACACTGAGGGAGTTTCTTAAATGATTTAAGAAGTACTTATAAGAGGATGACCATGAATTTTCGACATCGATTTTTTAAATATATTCATTAGAATAACTTCTAGGAAATCATCATAAATTTTATATTTTTTAGAAATATATTCTTGCATCACATCTCCACCAATAATATTCTACTTAATAAAATAGAATTTAATATCAATGTGTTTCGATCATGAATATTGTACTACATTTTTTTGTAAAGATCAATAACACTTTGATTATCATAAAGGATATACCATCATTTATAAACTTTCACTTTATGATGTTCTAGCTGTACATTTATCCAAATAATTTGTGTAAAATAATTTCTAGAAACAACAAATTCTACATCAGCTATAATCAAAGTCACTAAACCTTGATTTATAATTTTCCAGCATACTCAGCATTATCCTAATAAAAATATTCCTCATATTGTTTATTGTCTACCATTACCATCTCCATACTAGTCACGTTTATTATAATAGAGAAAATTCATAACATAACTTCTTTTATACAACTATCCATAGGAAGATGTTTCTTTCACACATCTCGGAATTATTTTTTTCTTCGAACATGTGAGATTACTTCAGATCACTTTGATATCTGGCACACAAAGTAACGACATATACAATGTTTGAACTTAAGGATGTATGATATAGAACACTTCCAATTGAATTTATCAAATCTTTCTGATTCACACTTTTCTAAGAATCATCTTTACTCCTCTTCATTCCAATTGAAATATGATTAGAAAATTCCTTGGAAGCATCCATCCCAATTTTTTAACAAGTAATTGGTATGCTTTTCATGCGATTGAAATATGTATATTTCTCTCTATTTTATTTTTGAACCTAGATTGAATGTTAATTATTTGAGAACTAACATTTCAAACTTTATCTTTATTTTATTAGAAAATACTTCACAATATTTTTTTCCTATCACCTGAAAAATTTATATAATCAATATAAGAAATGGAAATGATAATATCTATGTTCAATACTTTCACATATAAGTTTCTATCAACTTTTCCTTTAGAAAAGTACAATTTTTTTTGGAAATTATCATGTTTGGAATACCATACTCATTGTTCTTCCCTCAACCCATATAAATATTTATTCAGTATACAAACCTTGGTTTCATCTTTATGAAGTAAGAATCCATAAGGTTTCTCAATTTTAACTTCTTATTCCATCTCCACATTTTAGAAAAATTTCTTTATAGACATATAATAAAATATATAACAATGGTGTGTAACCACACTAAGAATATTATAATATTTTCTAATCCTACAACATGGGAAAATTTTTCTCCAAAATTCACACCTCTAGTCTATGAATAACCTTTAAATATAAGATATTCTTTTTGTCTCAATGTTTCTACATGCTGAATCAACTTATTTATAAACATCCATTTCCACCAAATAATGTTTTTTCTTACTAGATGTGGAACATGTTCACATGTTTCACTTTTATAAATTTGATCTAACTCTTCATTCACTACTTGTATCCATTATTTTTGTTCAATGACGTCTAAAAGTGATTCTTATTCAACTTTTAAGATAAGTGATATTTTATATACAAATCAAAATTTTATTCTAGTCTAAAATGGAACTTTATAATTTACAATAATGTTATCACATTCCTCATATTTTTTGAAAGGTACAAAATTACATAGTTTTTCTTTTGGATTCAAATTCCACAATATATAATTCCACTTTATCTTTATTTAAATGTTTTGAATCACTTTAACCATCAATATAGTTTTTAGTTTTCTATTTTTCTACTTTAATCTATTCAACAACCTTTATTACATAAGTTGTATTTTCCATAACATTCACATAATAGGAATCCACTTACTTATGAAAATATTTTTTAAACATGCGTAACTTCTTCTATTTGGTGAATATCCCATGAAAATTCATTCATTATCCATTTTTATCAAATTTTACTAGATCTATATTTTTTTATCATTAGTAAATAGGGACTTCCAAAAACCTTGAAATATTTCACCAATCAATTTTTGTTGTACAAAATTTCCAAAGGATTCATTTTGGATTATGGCCTTAGTAAACATAATTTTTTTCATGTTTAATAATACTAACAACTACCCTCTAGTTGAACATTGAAATTTTTTATTTTGATGACATGATTCCTTCCATTTCAACCAACATTAATTTTTCATTTCTACTACACTATTTTTTATGGGGTGTATACTGAACTATATTGATGTTTTATTCCTTTATTCTTTAGATAAGATTGAAATTAATTTTATTTGAAATTATTTCCATTATCAGTACTAATATTTATTATAACAACCCAATTTAAATGTACCTAAAAATTACATAATTTTTTTGAAATACTTAATAAATAACAAAAACAGACATCTAAAGAGAATGTTATTTTTGTGCCTTTGGAAACATGGAATCATAAATAGTAGTACATGAGTGAGATACATTATATCTCACTAGGTTCTATAAGGATATCACCCCTCTTATACATATCATACCAAAAATATGTATTCATAAACTTGGGAAGGGGCCATAAAAAGGGTTGAGCTCAGATGCTCAATAAGTGTAAAAAAGGAGTTATGTAAGAATAAACATGAGAATAAGGGTATGGGAATGTGATTATAACATTAAAAGATCATATCCTATATATCAAAAATAGGAATCAAGGCATAATGTTTAGAATCTCATGAGGGTTGAATCATAATGAAATCAAGACCATAACACATGAAGGCATAAAATAGGAGTAAAACATGGAATTATATCATAACCATAAATATGTAATATAAATACATATAAGTCAAGATACATTTCTACAAATTTTTAGAGATATTCATGGGGATTTCACCAACTGGGTGTGACACACCACCATACCTAGTCACAATCCTTCCATCATATGGGATTGGGTTTTCCCATCTTCCCATAGTGGATCGAGCTTCCCTATATTCCTTATTTATGGTGACTACACCTTCTAGGTGGGACACACCACCACCCCCTATCACAATATTTTCTATGTAAGGTGTTGGGGTTCCCCATATTCTCCTAGTGGATCAAGCATGTGACTAGATTCCCATCATTATCTTATGATATATAAATCTTTAACCAATACTTTGGAGGGCGATATAGGTCCCACCCATCTCATAATAATGTCATCCATACCTGCTCTACAAGATGATAAAACTTTCATCATATCATGACACATAAAATGTAATGAGATTCAAAAACATACAATCATAACCTATGAAATTAAATGGGTTTCATAAACTTGTAATCATATCTTAACCTCTAGAAAAAACTGGTTTCATAATCATTTCTTCAAAGTATAAACCATGAAAACAAGCTAGTTTAATAGCATAGGACCCATTGAAGAGAACAAGGGTCATACAAATCATTCCCTGGACATATAAACCATTCAATAAAAAATATCCATTGGATTCTTGGATCATATCAATGTATTCAATCTTATATAGAGAATGATTTTTAAAGATCACCTAAAACATTTTTTTAAGTGAGATATTCTTTCTTTTTTTATAAAAACATATCAAAATCTTTTTCTTATAAACATATTTTTATTATTTTTTAGAATAGATTTATTGAGGAAAATATATTTTCCTCTATGAAAAATTATTTTTAAAACATGAAGTATTATTAAAATCAATTTCTTTGAAAACATAGAATGAAACCTTAGAATAATGTTTGAAATTTTTTTCCACGAAAACCCAAAATAGAAGCTTGGAAAAAATTTGAAAACCATTTTTCTTGAAGACATGTAAATGAATCATGAAAACATTTTGATATCTGTTTTCTTTTAAAATACTTAAAAAACACAAAAATAATGAATAGAAACATTTTGAAAACCATTTCCATTTTAAAACTTATAAAAGAATATTAATTTTTTAAATCCTTTTTCTTTGAAAAAACATTGAAAACTTATAAAACAATCTTTGAAATTATTTAAATCCTTTTTAATTAAAACAAACTTTTTGAAATCATATAATGTACATTTTAAAAATAATTTATAACAATTTTCAAACATAAAACATGTTTGAAAAAAATTTTCATTGAAAAAAACTTTAAAATAATAAATTTAAAGAATATTAGGAAAAAAATTTAATTAATTTTTTATTATTATTTTTATATAAGCTTCAATGGAATGGCAGTTTTGATGGATGTTAAATCTGTACATGACACACATTCCTTTTGCACCATAAAATGTTTTGGAAAGCGCCTTGACCAGAAAAGATGAGAATATTTCATTTAAAAAACCCATTTATTTAAAAGCCAAATCATCGGTTAAATTATATTTTAGTTATTTAAATATAAAATTAGAATATTTTTGTAAACCTTTTAGAAAATAAGGTTTTGAAGGAATGCAAGTTTTTGACCGAAGATAATGGTAAAGTCAGACTATCATAAAAATATTTCTTGATAATTTTCTCTACCATAGGGTGGGAAAATGGTACCTTAATTGGATATAACTTTAATACAAACGGGGTAATAAAAATCATAAGATTTATTGATATATAGATTATATTATTGTCTAAATGGGAGTATAATCATAAACAATCTCGATAAACAGTGAGATTTTGGCTATAAACCGTTACCAAATTTCATAACAATGAATCATAAAAGAATGGAAATAATAACATTACATGAAAATTAAAATATAATTAAAATAATTATATAAATAATATAACATTTTAGTGGTAATATATACACATCATGGAAAAATATAGGTTTATAACATGAAATGTGTCTCAAAGAAGGAAAATTGAGACAAAATTACTTTACCGATTTGGTGACTTTTGAAACAAAAAACAAATGAAAGAAATGTAGTCAAATGGATATGTCAATACCAATAAATTTCAGTATAATAATAATTTGATACATCCATGGAATGTATACACACCATATAAAATAAATGTGTGCTGAGTAAGACCTGAATCTGATGATAATAAAAGTGAGATGGAATTCTATTACCTTTTGTATTGACTCTCTTTGTTCTAATACAATCCTAATATATAATTAATATAAGTTTATTATTCATATTTTATATAAAATTATTATTATATCTAATAAAATATATGTTTCTATAGTGACTTTATATTACCCTCATATTAACAATTGTAGGTAATGGATTTGCTTCAGGTAATATTCTCTTTGTTTTTCACATATGAATTAATTTGTTATATTTTCAACCATCATACTTATTTAATGATTTCAACAATTTAAAACATGATATAAATATAATTTATATTCCATACATATTTATTTATAACAATATATATAATATAATAATATGAAATGGAATACACCATTCCTGGAGATGGTAGATTGTACGTAAACATGAACAATGTTTCCATTTTTCATTGTAATATTGAAAAAAATAAAGTGAATGAAATATATGAAGATATATCGTATCATTAAAATACAAATATTATTTAATATATATTAAATAGTTTTAGTAAATCCATCATCAATACATTCCATGTAGTGTATGAACGAATCACATCACATTGAGGAGGCGATAGTCCACACTTCCCTGAACGAAATTATCGTATTTACACAAAATGGAAAGTATAAAGCCATGTGTTATATAATAATTAAATAATAATAAATAAAAATTATATATCATATATATCATATAAAAAATAATTCTTATCATAATTCCAACCGTTATAGGAGGTAAAATTAAAAACGAACAACATCATTTCTTGAGGTAGTAGTTTTCCTAACACAAAAATGGTACGTTCGTTACCCATTAAATGGAAGTGTGTGTAAGTGTAGGTAGAATCCTTAACATGACATAATATAAGTATATTCAGGATATTGAGGCTATTATTTATGAATTTAATAATAATGAATGTGGTATTTTAGAAATAAAATAATGGAAAGGAGCATGAGGATGGATGTTACATCTTCATTGGGTAATTCCTTTTATTTTGAACCAAAGGTATTACTTGGTTATATTTATACCTAAATGGAGGATTAAAGGATAAATAGGGGAATTATAGGAATTTAATTTAACATAAATTTTCTTAAAATAAGTGTTTTTAGATTTTTAAATATAGGAGATATTTTTTGGCCTTTTATAGGGGAGGGAGGGGACACAACCGGCATTTTTGAAAACAAGTTTTGTTTACCCACATTAAAAAAATTATAATAAAAAAAACGAGGAATAATAGAAGTTTAATGGTAGTAATATTGACATAAATTGGATTTTTTACTGGTGGATTACTCATTGTGACATGAAGTTTTAGGTTTAGTACCTTGTTAAGCTTTATTTTACCTCAGTCGCAAAAACTAATTTTAATCACTTGCACTAATATTTTTAGTTAAAAATTATGTTAATATTATTATAAGATACATATTGTACTTATTAAAAACATTTATTTCCATATTTTTAAATTTATTTCATAAATGATGCAAAATTAAGTGTAATTCTAATCTCACAGAAGTGGAAAGAGAGTTTTCAAAGTAAGAATGTTTCAAAGATCATTATGCTTATATATATAAATTCAAAAAAAAACGTTCCAAATGACCTAAATTGGATTAATATATTTATAATTTATCTATTATATCTTTTAAGTGAACTAAAAATATAATTAATCTATTTAAAAAATTAGAAAAAAAATCAGTTTTGAATTAAAATTCAGTATTTTTCACAATTCAGGTAATAATGAAGATTTTTAGAAAAATACCAAAAAATTCACCCTAAGATAATTTCGACATTATGAATTCATAAATTATGTTTATTTTAAAAATTTAAATTTCTAAAATTTTTATAATTATTTTTATTAGACTTCACATAAGAACATAAATATCAGTTCTTTTGATAAAATTGTGCTTCCAAACATATAAAGACATTACAAAAAATATATATTTTTATCATCATTATGTTTTATTTATGTAAATTTTTTTAAAAAATACTTAATATCAGTTATTAATATTCATATTTTTGTGTTTAAATTATTTGTTATAACTATAATTTTTAATTAATTATAAAAAGAAAATGTTGTTTCACAGAAACTTAGTGTTACGATTTATGAAAGCCAAGTCAGTGTTGCGTGTAAAGAAAAGTTTTAATAGGGTATAGTATAAGGAAAGATTAACATGGTATGACATAAAAAGAAATAATTAGTTCATTAATATAACAAATTCTATATTCATTATTTCATGATATAGAAATGATCAAAAAGTTTAATTTAATTTGAAAAAAAATCACAAAAACTAATGGTGTTACATTCTACCCCCATTAAAATGATTTTTCCATTGAAATTATTCTAGATTATAAATGGATTAAAAAATTTATGTTTCTTTAATAGAAACCCAAATCATAAAAATGAACACTAAAACTTCTTTAAGAAAAGGAATGCATGAACTATGAATGTTACCTAGAGTAACTCATAGTAATGATTCAACATAAGAGAACATATGTTGAAAGTGAAAACATGGAGATAAAAGATAAATATAACCATTATTTTCTAGAGGAGAGTGACATAGAACATAGTCAGGATAATGTTAATAATAAAAAATCCATAAATTTTTTATGATCTGAGGTACCATTTCATTCATTAGAAAAGAAGGTACTAGGATAAATTTTTCAGTTTCAAGATTCTTTCCCTAGAGTTGAATAGTTTCCATTAGATTTTATAGTTACTTGATTTCATTACATTTCATAAGTAAAATTACACCCTTTTTCCATGCCTTGAATAAAATTTAAATCACCACTTTCTGCAAATGGAATCTGAATTTTTCATTCTCGAAGCACTAACAGATCATGAGATCCATGATAATTCATCTCATCTCTATTTAATTACCATCAACACAACATTTTTAGGGAAGTTTATCAAATATTTATAAATACTCATATGGTGAGATGATACTTTAATCTCACAAACATCATCTGATGTTTAACTTAAACTTTTCATAAATGGTTAATTTTATAACCCTTTTGATAGATGAAAATACAAAACATTATAAATAAGGTCATGAAATCAGCTTAAAATTGATCCACCATATATCACAAAGTAGATCTTGGTTTTCACATTCCAAAAAAGTGAATACCATCATCATATATTCTCATGAAACATGTTAATAACATGAATTACCATCAATTATCTTCCAAAACAAGCATGATTTCTTATTCCAAATATTACTATATATATTCCTTAAATCCAAAAATGTTGTAAACAGAATCAATGATTACACAAACCACTTGTCAACAAGTCCTTAATTAGTTCCATGATAATTATTATTGTTCAATTTACATATTAATATCCAAAATATATATATACAAAAAACATTATCCTAACATAAGGAACATATTAAGGGCTATCTTCCCTATTCCAAAATATCACATTTATATTTAATAACTTGTATAGTACATCAGAAACATTCAACATAATATTGTAAATTATTCTCAGAAATCAAAAAACTGGACATTCAATGTATAATTCTATATTCATATTACATAATTATTGAATATGAATAAATAATAAATTGGTTATTATGATTCATACCTAATCAATAAGAAGGAAACCTCATCCTATTGGTTAATACCTCTTTCATTTCACATTTCATCTCTTGTCTCATCATCATCATTAATATAACCATTACTCATACCACATTTTTTGATTATCTTCAGTAGACTTACAATTAAGACATAAATTTTCATAATGACCCTTTATTTTGAATTTAATGCATTTAAACATTAATGATGTCTCTAGGAGGCCATTATTCCCATCCATTTAATTAACTAAACTCTTTATCTTTACTTTCAAGTTACATTATTTGTGTCCATCTTTTCCACAGTTAAAACCTCTTCTAATTCCTCTAAAACATTCACTATGGTGATTCTTTCTACATTTTTGACACCAAGGGAACTGAATATTCTTTCTTCTAAGGGATCCATTACCCAAAATAACAGATAAATCATTCCTTCTCTTCCATGGTGAGTCCGTGAGTGGTTAAGATACACATTGTTAATCATGTTTTATGAAATCTGAGTATCAATGATCATGCTATCGTTCACTCTAATGACCATCCCATCTGAATTATCATCATAAAATTATTTGCACATTCATCATTAACCCAGTTCCTCCTGGTTCCTGCCATTGACCAAAACTAGAAATCATTGAGTAAGAAAACATTATCTTAGTGAGGAACCACTTAATCATAAAAAACAATTCATAGGATGTCTAAATTATGAAACCTTAATTAATTTATTACACCCATGGTTTATCCTAGGTTATTAATATCCAACTTATTTTTAAATCCTTCATGTTGGTTTGTAAAGGTTTTTTGAATTCCCAAAGCATATCCCCATAAGAGTGTCAAACCTAGTGCATAGTAAGGACCATTATCATGTACTAGGTTATGATAAAGTTAGGCCTATTGCACATTTTTGAAGATATTATTCATAGGTACATCTATTCCAGAACAACATCTACTTGTAGTATCTGGACATGGATGCATTTCTAGAAAACCACTCACTCTATCCATTACCAAAATAAAAATAAATTTTCCAAAATTTTATTTCATCCTTAAACTTATCCATAGATAAAAACAT
This sequence comes from Viscum album, assembly GCA_963277665.1. Taxonomy (NCBI): domain Eukaryota; kingdom Viridiplantae; phylum Streptophyta; class Magnoliopsida; order Santalales; family Viscaceae; genus Viscum; species Viscum album. The sequence goes on along the minus strand of OY728147.1, from coordinate 2,106,786,726 downwards.
AGAAATATACTTATAAATATACCTAGGGATGTCACTAATGTCTCATCATCCCAGTTTATAAATGTTGAATAAACAGTTAATCTGATTCCAATTATAACAACCCTATATTAACATACAAAGACATTACTTCATTTTAGAAGAATACTGAATATATTAAAAAAATAAATTCCCAAAGACCATGCTATTTTTGTGCCTTTATAAACATTTAAATGTAAATTATAGTATAAGAGTTAACTACATTATCTCTCACAAGGTTCTCGAAGACATGAACCTCTATTTGACATATCATACCTAAAATACATTTTCATATTCTAGGGAAGGAAACATAAAAGGGGTGACCTCAGATGCTTAGTTGGGGTAAAAAATTTAGATATGTAATTATAAACATGGGTATAATGGTATGAGATTGTGATCATAGAAATAGAATAGAATACTTTGCATATCATAAAAATTAATCATAGAATAAAGTTTAGTAGTTCATAAGGCATGAATCATCATGAAATTGAGATCATATTCAATTAAATAATAACATAGGATTAAGACAAGGAAATGTGTCATACACATAAATATGTGATATCATTCCCTACAAGTCAATAAAATATTTCTAGAACTTATCAAGGCACTTCATAGGGACTACACATATTGGGTGGGACACACAACCTTCCACAGTCATAGTCCTTTCCTCATAAGGGATCGGGTTTCCCCATCTACCCATAGTGGATCAGGTTTCCCCATCTTTCTATAGTGGATTAGGTTTCCCCATATTCCATCTTCATGGTGATTAAACCTTTCAGGCAGAACAAGGCACTTTCCCCAATCATAGTCTCTTCTTTTAAGGGATCATGTTTCCCTATCTTCACATAGTGGATCAAGACCATCGACTTGATTCCCATTATTATCTTGTTAGATATAAATCATTACCCACTGTATTGGAGGGAGATATAGGTGCCACCCATATCATAATAAAATCATTCTTACATGTGCCTGAAGATAATAAAACATTAATTATATCATGAACTAGATAAATAGATTGGTTTTATAAATATCCTATCATATCCTATGAAATTAAATGGGTGTCATATAACAATAATCATATCTTAACCTATGTAAAAATATATTTTTCATAATCATTTCATTATAGTAAAACCCATGAAAAGAAACATGTTTCAAGAGCATATAACCCATGGAAGAGAATGGGTGTCATAGAAATCATTCCATAAAAATATAAACCATTCAATATATAATATGAATGGTATTATTGGATCATATAAAAGTATGTCATCTTAGGTGTAGAAGTATTTTGAAATATCACATGAAACATTTATTAATGAATATATCCTTTATTTGAAAATCATTTTTATAAAAACAATTCAAAATCCTTCTTCATAAAGAAATATTTACAATTTTTTTAAAACATTTCTTGTGTAAAATATCATTTCCTCAATAAAAAATTATTTTTAAAACAGAAATCAATTTTAAAAAATATTCATTTAAAATATTTTTTAAAACATAAAAAATAAGCACTGAAAACATTTTGAAAACAATTTTCCTTGAAAATATATAATGAAATCTTGAAATAATATTTGAAAAACTTTTTCCTTGAAAATTCATCAAATAAGATTGATATAAATTTGAAAACATTTTTCCTTGAAAAGTTGTAAAAGAATATAGAAAACATTTTGAAACCTCTTTCTTTGAAAAAAATTTCAAAACATAGAAATAAGTTTTGGAATCATTTTGAAGAACATCTCCCTTGAAAACTTATAACAGATGATTAAAATATTTTGAAAGCCTTTTTAATTGAAAATAATTTGAAAAATTATAAAGTTAGATTAAAAATAATTTAAGTCTTTTTGTTTTAAAACAACATTTTGAAAACTTATAAAGGAATTTTTAAAAATTATTTAAAACATTTTTTAAAAATAAAACATTTTTAAAAACATTTTTTATTAAAAACCACTTTAAAATAGTGAATTTCTAGAATATTGGGAAAAAATTTTCCTTTTAAATGTAACTTTTTAATCATGTAAAAGAAGCTTCATGGGAATGATGGTCATGAAGGTGGGTAAATTTGTACATGTAAAACATTCCATTTTCACCATAAAATGTTTAGAAAGTTCCTTGACCAAAAAAAATATTACGTATTTAATAAAATTTTTAAGGTAAAACATTGGTAAAATTTTATTATTTGGATCCTAATAGGATATTAGAATATTTTTTGGAACCTTTTAAAAAACATGGTTGTGAAAAAACACAGATTACTGACCATAGAGAGGGGTAACATCATACTTTATTAAAAATAGATTATTGATCATATTATGTACCAAAGAGTGAAAAAATAGTCCCATTACTTGGATATATCATTAATTACCAAGGGTTAATAAAACTCATGTAAGTTCCTTATATATGGATCATAATATTTCATCAATGGGAGAATAATCAAAAATAATCTTGATAAACAGTGAGATTGTATCGATATACCATTAGCCATTTGGTAACATTTAATGAGAGAAAAATGGAAAGAATAAAATTTAATTAAGAATAAAATATCATAAAAATAAGTAGATTCATTATATAACTTTTCAAAACAATTACATAAAACTCATGGAAAAATATTGGTGAATAAAATGAAAGGTGTCTCATAGAAGGAAAATTGAGACAAAATTAATTTATGGATTTTGTAATTTATGAAACATAAACCCTACCATGACCCATCCCCCAGAGCCTGAGCTATGACCAATCCAAGACCACCATCCATAGGCTAGGTGAGGGTGATTAGCACCAGAAAGGAATACCCCAAAAAGGGAAGGAATTTCCTTTAAACCTATACACAAATAGATAGGGAAAACTATGCAAAGCTAACCACGAAGGAAGAAAAAGTAATGCAACCACCACAAAGTACCACCACCACGAGTAAAGTGTATAAATTGAAATTAAGGGTCTATAATACAAGACCAATTAAAAGTAAAGTAAATCAAAAGAATTACATGATTTGGAAGGCGTTCGCTGTGGATCCTACTTGAAGGGTATGTACAAATCTTTGATGGACATCACTACAGCAAACCACATCTATCGATCACCTCCAAGAACTTTCCATTCTCCCCAAAGTCCAATAAAATTCATCCATAATCTTCATAAGAAACAACATGCATGTGTGAATCCCATGAAGGGGTGATTATCACAATACTGAGTAGGGACCCTAAGACCCTTAAAGGTCTCTTGATAATCCACAATGGAAAACACCAAAAAGGAAAATACCACAGAGGTAATACCAATAAAAAATATCTCAAACACATTTAATGAAGTAAAAGAAATATATCAAACCTAGTATAACATAAGTATAGAAGTAAATATGATTGTTTTTAAGGCTATATCATATTATTTTATCGAGGGGCTCTGCTACTGATCCACACAAGGTCGCTTAGTGCTGACCCACATAGGATCCCTACATGCTGACCGACAGAAGATCTCTAAGTGATATCTCAAAGAGGATCTATAGGAACTGACCCACACATGATTTCTATGTGCTAACCCACACATGATTTCTAGGTGCCAACCCAGACAGTATCACTACATTCTGGCCCACATACGATCGCTATTCATTCTTCTAGTCACAAGCAGCCAATGGATTCCCACAATTTTCACATTTGATTTCAGGAGGATCCACTCCTCAAGCCATCATTCATACCTCAACCACCACTAAGTCTCACATTGAGTAACCCCAAAGGACCATCTCATTGTGAGGGTCCAAACATAACAGATGGTGCATTGTTCGGATGCCTAGTCTGTAAGTTGTAGGCCTTTTAGTAAAAAGGTCCATATTGGATTCATGTATGATCGAACCTGGCCATATAAATACGTACCAAAACATATGTAGAGTTTCTTATATGGACTTACCCATCACAAGGCCCCCAATGCCTTGAATGACATGTCAATCGGAAGCGCGGTTTTCAGGAGACAAGCATTTTAGTAAACAGGGGGCCGATTCTGTCTAGGTCCATTCCAACCCGGTCAGACTGTCCCAACCAACCTAGTCTGGGGTCCCCAACAACCTTGTTTCAACTTGACCAACATGACTTGACCTGATTCTGGTCTGAGTTGGTCAAGTCTGGCTTGGATATAGGGACAGACTCAACATGCCTTGTTGGACCTAATCCAGCTTAACCAAGGGTCCAACCCACCGAGTCACGGTATGAGCTGCCTATTCTAGCCTGGCCCGAAGGGCGTGGGTCCGACCCGTTGGGCTATGGGTCTAGCCCGCCAGGCCAGGTTCGACCCACTGGGTTGTTCACACCCCGACCTATCCACCTCACTGGGACGCAGCCAGATGTTGTGTCTGGTCTTCCGTCATCGCCCCACGGATCGCTGCAGGGGGCCTCCCTTGCCGTGGTTGAGAGACTGAGGCCCTCTAAGGTAGTCAAGCATCACCGCCATCTGCCAGACCAATCAAAAACTCCTTCTGCTATGCCGCGACCCAAGCCTGCCGCGACCCTTCCTCCGACGCGTCGTCACGGCGCGCAACCACCATCCCGTGGTTGCCAGCAGACTCTTCCATGGACCACTAGGTCCGCATCGATGGTCCTTTCTTCATGTCTCTTGCGTCTAGGGCCCCTGATGATTTTACACTTAATTATGATGGTATCAAATATGTCTTCCCACCAATTTGAGAGTTTTTCCATGAAGAGCACCCATAGCGGAGGGACTCGCGCCATGTTCATGTCAGCCCGCACCCTCCACATTAGAAGTTTATAATCAAGGGAGGTATGTGGATTTTAGTTCAATCAATAATGATAATTCAACCCCAGATAAAGAAATCCCAAAAGAAAAGTCACATTCCCATATAAAGCCACAATCTATGGATAACTTGTTTGTTGGTTAATCCATATTTTTCATTTGAAATAAGAACATGGAAACTTTAAAATCAAATAAACCCTACCTCATTGATGTTCAATGAAGAAGTGTTCATCCTTGAGGTTTAAATAAGTTGACATCTCTCCCGTCTCTGTTCATCAAGGCACATAGAAGACAATAAAGTCTCACCAAAATTCATCGCTTCGTTTTTCGTTCTTTGTTGTAGAGGGATTCCACCGGTGGTTCATTAGATATTTCCCATGGTTTGTTAATTCCCAAACTCCACGACGTTGGATTTATTAAAAAAATAAAAATCACAATGACATTGCACCCATTAATTATCTCATTAAATGAGACACATTTAATGAGACTCAATTAATGATCCATTATGATAATAACATCGAAGTTTCAAATGATCCATTATTGAACCTCCATTAATGCACCTCGTCGCCACCTTGTCGTTACACCGAAGTGTCACTGTCTGCCACTCAACTGTGAGAAATGGAATAAAATAATTATTTTATATTATTTTATTATTTTTCTTAAAGATTCTAAAAAATAAATTTTATGCTCGGACCTTGTATTCCAAAGTTATGTCAGTTCTAGTCGAATCCTGACATTCTGAGGTCAACAGTGCCCTTGTATTTTTGATCAAAGCACCGGTTAAAATGTTAGAAAAACCACTCACACATTTATTTAAATAAACCTTAAAAGAAGTTCAAAAATTAAGATTCACACTCGATTCGTGCTGGTTGAGGTTAGGCTCTGCCTAAAGAGAACACACTCTCACGAGCTCAATGGTACTCTTAGATTTCCCAAACAAGTAACCGTTTAGGAGTTAAAAGGATTTGATAATAAAATAATTGTTAATTATTTTATTTACGACAAAAAAATAACTTCCACTATTGGTTCACGCCCTCCATTGTTAGGATATGCCTAAGGAAATAATACCCTCATGAGCTTAGCATTAGTGTCAAATTTTTAATCCAAGTCACCATTCGTGGGTTATATGAATTTGAAAAATAAAATAATTTTATTTATTTATTTTATTACAGTTATGTCATTTTTAGGGTTTTCTCCTTAAAGGCCTGTGACTACTAAAAATATATCATTCCTAGGGTTTAACCGATATCTTGAATACAATGGTGCCCTTATATTTTTGATTCAGACATCCATTTAATAGTTATTCCAAATTTTCTGAAAAACTCTTCACGTGTGTTATTTAATGCTTTTCATTTTTTGATGGGTCATTCCGGGCACTCTAGGCCTCCGAATTACATGCCGCCTTAGCCCCTGGTCTATAAATAATTCCATATACAAAAATTTATGTATATTCTAGGAAATTACATTCTCTCCACCTTAGGGATTTATGTACCTGAAATAAAAAACAAAGGCTAATCAAACAAGTGGGGGAACTAAGCATGAATCTGATCCTTCTACTCCCATGTGATATCCTGGAGATTCATGTGCTGCCATGAAATGTAAACTTAAGGAATTAAACACGCATGAAGGAAATGATCATATAAATACTCTATCTCCACCAGAAACTCTGGAAACATCACCCCATCATCGATTTCTAGCTCACCCCAGTCGATGACGTGTGATGGATCATGCACATACCTCCTCAGCTATGACACATCAAATAAATCATGCCCTCAGTGCATATCTAGGGTGAGAGAAAGGCAGTATTCCACCTAACAATTCTGTTGAGGAATTAAAAATGTCTAAAGAACCTCTGAGATATCTCGCCACACCGGCCAAATCTCCGCAATCCTCTTTTGGGTGAGACACGAAGGAAAACAGGGTATCCCTCCTCAAACTCAAAGGTTCTTCGTCTCCTATCAACATAAGGATTATTTATGCTATGTGCAGTTCTCAATTGCTCCTAGATGATCTGTTCCTTCTCAATGGTAGCTCATACCATCTTTGTACCCATGAGTACTGACTACCTTGGGTATTTCAAGCATAGAGGTGATCTGCCTGGCCGCCCATACAAGTCCTCAAACTGTGCCATGCCAATAGTGGTGTGATAGCTATTTCTATATGAAAACTCCATAGTGGTAGGTGGTCCTCCCAACTATGACCAAAATCTAGGAAAAAAACTTGAAGTATTTCCTCCATGGTCTACATGGTCGACTCTATTTTACCATCTGTCTATGAGTAAAAAGTTGTATTGAAGTGAAGTTGAGTCCCGAATGCCTCATGCACCCCCTTCCACAAACAGGATGTAAAGTGTGCATATCTATATGAGAAGATAATAGAAGGAACCCCGTGAAGCCGCACTATCTCATGGATGTTGCGACATCTCAAGACCTCAACTGATCCCTACTCTTGGATTGGTTGGAATGACCCAATCTGGTGAGTTAGTCCATGATCACTAAGATTTAATCATGGCCCCTGGACGTGTGTGGTAATCCAATCACAAATTTATAGAGATACCATCTGACTTCAACTCTGGTTCCATAAGTGGATATGCCAATAATGATAGAACATGATACTCAACTTTCTCTTACTGACAAGTGAGGCATCATGAAATGAACTATGCCACCACTTTCTTCATCCCTAGAAACCAGTACTATAACGACCCATACTTTACATACATTGTTAATACTTAAAAATTGAATCACACTTATTACAACATATGACAAAACCACAAATGACCGTATAGGTATAGTGTCTTTAGAAACTGGGAAACATAAACAACTGGTTCATAAATCTTCTACAGTGTCTCCCATTTATTTCATCATATCTAGGGTCCCTTTTAGCATATTCTACTTAATATCCATCTTCCTGACCTGGGGAAAAGAAAACATAAAAGGGTGAGCTCAAATGCTCAGCAAGGGCAAATAAAGGAAATAAAAATCATATCATATCTTTTTGAAAATCATAAACTGCAAAAGAGATCATAATATCTTAACATGGAATAAATCATAGAAGTGAAAATGAGATCCCCATAATCATAACATGAAACTTGAAACTTTGTGGAATGCACACATAATTATAGAAAATCATTTCTTGTTAGTCATGACTCATTTCCAAGACTATCTTAGTGGACAGAGTCCCTTTCTGAACCGAGTCACCCTCGTTCCAGTCCTGTTTCACTGAACCGGTATAACCTACCGTTCCATCCATGTCTATCTCATGAGATATAAAATCTTTACCCAATGCATTGGAGGGAGATATAGGTGCCACCCATCTTATAATGAATCCTTTCTTATGTGTTCCACATAATCATAAACCATACATCATAGCGTAACCCATGTAATAAAAATGGAATTCTCAAACAACATGACATCATAAAACAATTCATATAAGATAAAGGAATTCATAAAAATATAATTCCATCACAAAATAATCAAATCAATGTAATAATAGGGATAAAAACAGAACCCTTTATTATCTTATATGGAAAATAATTTTGATAAAACACTTGAACTCCATTCTTGAGGAAAATATCCTTTCTACTTCAAAAACATTTTTCCTTTCATAACATGTCATACGACTTTAAAATAAAAGAAGTTGATTAAAAATAAACTTGAAAACTTGTAAAGGAATCTTCTTGGAAATAATGTTTTAAAAATCCATTCATGTCGTATAAGTTAAAAAAAACATTTTTCTCGTACTTTTGTCGGAAAAGTCAAAAAAGTACCTCGTACGAAAAACGACAAAAGATTCCTTTCATATCCTTTACTAAATATTCACCGAAGGGTAAAATTGAATATAAACTATTGTATAAGGATATAAATATTACATATTTAGGAAAAATGGATGTGGATGATAAAATACACCCTAGTAAATGCCAAAGTATAAACAATCTCGGGTAAAAATGAGATTGTGATATTTCCCTTACCTTAGGTCTGATTTGCTTTGTACGTGTCCAAAGCTCCTGTATAATGGTATAAATAATGTTATTGACTTATTACAGAATCATACATATTGATATGATATCATATATGGTCATATTCTTAGCTTCTTGTTAGTAATATTTCATTGTTACTTGTTACTCGGGTCCTTATTGCCTTTTGTTCTTATGCGTGTTTTTCCGAATAAATTCTTATTCTTCTTCTAAGGTTATAGATACCTTATATACATAATGGTATTAGTGTAACATATATCATATTTATTCATTCAATTCATTTATATAATTACTATGTAATGATGATCATGTAGAATGAGTCGCATCACATCGTGGAGACGGTATTCCGTACGTACGCACGAGTGATGATATCGTTCCTATGATCATGGAACTGTATTGGAGTATATATATATTATTTCAGTATCAATATTACTTTATAATAATCATAAATAGTTACTCATTACACCATTATACCCATCCTTGTAAGGTGATGGTGGAAAATAGATTACACCACGGCGTGGAGACGGTATTCCGTACATACGCACGCGCGGTGATTTCATTTTTCCGTAGGATGGATAGAAGGTGAATTAGGGTTGTTTCATATTTATAATAACATATAAGTATTTAAGTAATACTGATGTTATTACTTTATCATGAAACAACTAAATAATAAGAAGTTGAAGAAGAAAGAAATTGAAAAGATCGGTAATGGATTTTACCTCTTCTTTGGAACACCTCTTTGAATCCTCCACTTAGGGAACTAAGATTGGTCTTTGAAGAAGAACAGGACCTCTAGGATTATTATATGTAAGTGTAGAGGAGAAAATGTCTGGGGTTGGCCGAGCTTGAGTGCTCAAATTGGTGTGAGGATGAGGGGGAGGAGGTGCCCTTTTATAAGGGAGGAGAGGGGCACCTTAGGAATATCTCAAAATATTATTTTATATTAAAGTCAAAATCGGTTTATAATGGTTCCAAAGGGTCTTATTTCGAAGATAAAGTGGGTATGGGTTGAAATCCTATCAAACAATAGGATTTAGACAAGTTTAGGATATTATTTTAACCTTATCAATTGGATTTAACTCTAAGTTAAATAATTTAACTTTTACCGTGTCTTTTTGTTTTCTTTCACTATATGGTTAATAAACTTACTATAACATGCCAAAATAACCCCAAATTGTTTATTATTAATATATATATCCTTATCTAAGTCATTTGGCCTAACCTTAGATTTTTAGGAATAAAATAACAATTAATAATATAATATTTGATTTAAAAACTATTTTGTGTCAATTTTGACACTATTTGATATATGATTTTTTTGAAAGTCATAACAGAATTATATGTTCGAACCAAGTTGATTAAATCAACACTAATATGTAATAGTAACCTATGAAATTAGTGGAATTTATAAAATGTCTCAAATTACATTTATTTTTGTGTTTATAACATTAATTATGTCAATATTTCATTAATAAGATAATTACTGCATCATCATTGTGTCATAAATAAATTAAACTATTTAATGTCTAAAAATTACAAATAAAATACCATTATGTAGGAAATATTTTTATCTTTCTAATTAATATTTATAGTCGAATTTATCTTATGTATAACCCCATATTAAAAATGATTTACTTATTAAACTTTTATTTTAACTATTTTAACCCTTCTTTAAATAACTTAATAATAAATGTCCTAATCTAACCCAAGTGGGCCTAAATGGTCATATTTTATTCCTAAGTTTGTTTTTGGTCGAATTAAACTTATCCAATAGAATTAGGACATGTGTTAGGGTAATAGTAATATCATATTTACCCCTATTTACTATTAACCGCGGTAAAAAAGTAAAAAGTTACTATTCACCAAAAAAATATTTTTATCTCATTGAACCACATTTTACTTACTGATATCAACCGTGTTTGTCGGATTTTCGAAATTCCATTCATAGATGTGGTAAAATTAAGTTTTATGCAAAATTCAGTTTTTAACCTACCACTTAGTGGTTTCACTATTCATCAAAAATTGAAAGTTTTCAGAAAAATAACAAAATTTCACCCTAGGATAATTTCGGTATTCCGAATCCAAAAATGAAGTCCATTTTGAAAAATAAAATTTATAAAATTTCAAAAAGTGGTTATTACTATTCATAACAGCTAGTTTTAATAATATTTTAATAGCATATCATTGTTTAGTGAAACTCGGTATTGCGTACGATGCAAGCTATCGAGGAAGGTCGCGATTGCGTGTAAAGTAAGCCAAGAAAGTGTGTAGTGAAATATTCCTTTGATGATATATAAAAACAAAATATTACTCATAAAAATCTCAGGTGTTACATTCTACCCCCCTTAAAAAGAATTTTGCCCTCGAAATTTGTCACTTTGTAACAAACAGATGAGGATACCTCTCCCTCATCATATCCTCAAGCTCCCAAGTAGCTTCTTCTAATTGGTGGTTCCTCCATAAAACTTTTACCAATTGAGTGGTCTTGTTTCGTAGGACTTTTTCGCTAAGATCCAGAATCTCTATCGGCTGTTCTTCATAAGAAAGATCTTGCTCCAGCGGTACAACTTCTGAGCTGAGTACATGTGAAGGATCTGGTTTGTAATTTCTCAGGAGAGATACATGGAACACATCGTGAACTTGAGAGAGATTCGGTGGAAGCGCCAATCGGTAAGCTACCTTCCCAACACGATCTAGTATTTCGAAAGGACCGATATATCTAGGGATCAACTTCACCTTATTTCCAAATCTCATAACCCTCTTCCAGGGAGATATTCGTAAGAACACTTTATCAACCAATTCAAACTCTAGGTCTTTTCTTCGGTTGTCGGCATAAATTTTCTGTCAACTTTGAGCTGCTATTATGTGTTGTTGAATAGATCTGACCTTTTCTGCCATTTCATCAACGAGATCAGGTCCTAATAGCTTTCTTTCCCAAACTTCATCCCAGCAAGTTGGAGTCCTGCATTTCTTTCCATAGAGAGATTCATAAGGAGCCATCTGAATACTGGAGTGAAAGCTATTATTATAAGAAAATTCCACCAAAGGTAGGTGTTGATCCCAACCTCCTTTGAAATCCATAGAGCAAGCTCTCAACATATCTTCTAGGGTTTGAATTGTTCTCTCAGACTGACCGTCTGTCTGGGGATGATAAGCAGTGCTGAAACTCAACTCTATATCCAGAGTATGCTGAAGACTTCACCAGAACTTCGAGGTAAATCTCGGATCCCGATCAGATATAATAGAAAGTGGTACTCCATGAAATCTTACCACTTCCTTTACATATATCCTGGCAAGCTGATCTAGAGAGAAATCCTCTCTAATAGCAATGAAGTGTGCAGACTTTGTAAGACGATCAACTATGACCCAAATAGCATTATTGCCTTTGGATATTTTAGGAAGTCCTGTGACAAAGTCCATAGTGATGTTTTCTCATTTCCATTCGGGTATGGGTAATGGTTGTAACATCCCCTTAAACTTCTGTCTCTCAGCTTTAACTTGTTGACAAACCAAGCATCGAGAGACATATTCAGCAACATCTCTTTTCATTCCATCCCACCTGAAGTACTCTTTCAGGTCCCTATACATCTTCGTGCTTCCCGGATGAATAGAGAATGAAGAACTATGAGCCTCATCCAGCAGCTCCTTCTTTAATTCGGGGATGGGAGGAACACAAACCCGATTCCTGAACTTTATTATCCCATCACAATCAAGGTTGAATTCAGGAACATTTCTCACCTTCTTTTGTAACTCGACATCTTCTTTCTGTGCCTCTTTAATCTTCACATGTATAGATGGTTGAACATTCATTTGAGAAAGATAAGATTTTTCCCCTTCCATTATAATTCCAAGATCCATCCTTTGTAAATCCATAAATATTGGATCTTTTGTGATCCTCATCATGGATAAACTAGCATGGTCTTGTCGACTTAATGCATCTGCCACCTTGTTTGCTTTCCCAGGGTGGTAATGGATTGAGCAGTCATAATCCTTAATCAGCTCCAACCATCTTCTTTGACGCATATTCAGCTCCTTTTGTGTGAAAATATACTTTAAACTTTTATGATCAGTATAAATATCACACCTTTCACCATAAAGGTAATGCCTCCAAATATTTAATGCAAAGATTACCGCAGCCAACTCCAAATCACGTGTTGGGTAATTTTGCTCATGGATTTTCAACTGTCGTGAGGCATAAGCTATCACCATATCATTTTTCATAAGAACACACCCCAATCCCTTCTTGGATGCATCACTGTAGATCACAAACCTTTCTACACTACAAGGTAGTGTGAGCACAGGTGCACTGGATAACCTTCTTTTCAACTCCTTGAAATTCTCTTCACATTCCGCTGTCCAAACAAACTTAACTCCTTTCCGAGTCAACTTGGTTAGTGGATTAGATAATCGTGAAAATTCTTTTATAAAACATCGATAATATCCATCCAAACCAATAAAACTTCAGATCTCAGTTACTGTTGTTGGTCTTGACCATCTTTTGATAACCTCTGTTTTTGCAGGATCCACAGATATCCCCTCTTTTGAGATTATGTGACCCAAAAATGCAACTTTTTGAAGCCAAAACTCACACTTGGTAAATTTGGCATAAAGCTTCTCCTTTCTCAGGGTCTTCAATATAATTATCAAGTGATCTTCATGCTCTTCCTTTCTCTTTGAATAGACAAGAATATCTTCTATAAAGACTACCACAAATTGATCAAGATAGTCTCTAAAGACTCTATTCATTAGATCCATGAAGATAGCAGGGGCATTAGTAAGACCAAATGGCATCACTATAAATTCATAGTGTCCATACCTTGTACGGAAAGCCGTCTTTGGTATATCCTCCCTTTTGAACCTTAATTGATGATACCCTGAATGAAGATCAATCTTGGAAAAGTATTGAGCTCCGCGTAGTTGGTCAAATAAGTCATCAATGCGTGGGAGATGATATTTTTTCTTGATAGTGATCTTGTTAAGTTCTCGATAATCAATGCAGAGTCTCATTGATCCATCTTTCTTCTTAACAAATAGAACAGGTGCTCCCCAAGGTGACACACTAGGGCATATGAATCCCTAATCAAGATTCTCTTGGAGTTGCTTCTTCAATTCCTGCAACTCAATTGGGGCCATTCTATAAGGTGTCTTTGAAATTGGCACAGCACCTGGTACGAGTTCTATTGAAAACTCATCTTCACGATTTGGTGGAAGACCCGGTAATTCCTCTGGAAAGACATCATAAAACTCCCGTATAATGGGAATATTCTTAATCGTTAGTTTCTCACCAACCATTTGAGATAAATAACCTTCATTTAGTGGAATCAATACCCATAAGATGGAAGAAATTTCCACTAGAAGGTTATGTTCATCCATGCATTGATAGACGATCGTAGATTGATCTGGAATTTGAAATGTGACTTCCCTTATTTGGCAATTGATATGAGCTCCATGTAGAGAAATCCAATCCATGCCAAGAATCACATCAAATTCCACTAAAGGAAGGATCACAAGATTTGCAGGAAGCACTTTCCCACAAACTTCGATCAGAGAAGAATTATAAACTTTTGATGCGACTGTTGTGCCATTAGGTGTTGTCACAGCTAACTCAACATCTAATTGTTGAGGTAATACGGTGATACCCTTAGAAATTTTTTCAGAAATAAAAGAGTGGGTGGATCCAGAATCAAATAAAACATTTGCTACTTTAGAGTGGATGGTAAGTGTACCTTTCACCACTTCGTTATCGTACTCCACATCGCTGATAGAAATTGCATGTGACTTTCCATTGTCTATAGCCTTAAGATTTTGTTGACGTCGACCATCATCATCAACCCTTGGATTTGGGCATTGATTGGCATAATGCCCCATCTCCTTTCACTTGAAACATTGAAGTGTAGTAGGTTCATTCTGTGTATCCCTTCCTTTGTTTGCATCATTAGACATCTTCTTCCCATTATCGCGGCATTCAAATGCCCGATGACCTTCCTTTCCACATTTAAAACATTTACTTGTCCCTTTAAGACAACTCCCTCCATGTTTCTTTCCACACTTTGAGCATAAGGGAAAGCTCATCTTCTTTTCAGTGTGCTCTTTAAATTTTCCTTTGAATTCCATCTTCCTCTTCTTATCAAACCCATGTGACTGATGGGTTACTCCAATCTCCATCTCGACTTTGAGAGAACATCGAACGATTTCCTCGTAGCTATTAAAGTCCATTATGGCTAACTCCCTTCGAAGACTTCGTTTTAAGCCACTAAAGAATCGATCGATCTTACTCTCAGGTTGGATAATAATACCAGAAGCGTACCTTGCAAGTCTTGTAAAATTTTCTTCATAGGTACCAACAGATTCATCATCCCTTTGCTTTAGTTCAAGAAACTCTTTCTCCATCTTTGTTCGGAGAATATGAGGGAAGTACTTATTGAAAAATAAGTTCTTAAACTCGTCCCATTCCATAGAATCAATTTCATCCATTTGCCTCGTATTCTTAATAAGATTTCACCATTGATCAACATATCCTTCCAAACGATACACTGCTAGGATGACTTTATCATGTTCAGAACATTGAAGAACTGAAAATATCTTTTCAGTAGTACTAATCCATTGTTCAGCAACTAATGGATCAGTAGACCCGCTGAAAGAAGGTGGACGCTGCCTCATGAAGGATTCAACAGAATGTTTCTCCTTCCTTTGCTCATTTGGAAGTCCTGCATGATTCATAGCTTGAGAAAGTTGTGTGAGCATGGCTACAAGATTTTTCATTCCAGCTCCCATATCGTTTGGTTGCTCAGGGGGACAATCATTTCATTGCCCATCGCATTCCGCATTAACACGGTTCCTTCGGGTTCCAGCCATTGACTAAAACCAAGAAGAATAGTGTGAGAAACACTAATTATAATAGGAAAAACACATAATCAAGGATAAAATTTCACAATTAAGGTCTTATCCTAGGTTATTCATGGCCATTTCTAAAACACTAAGATTGTGTTCAATGCTTAGACTTATCCTTAGGGTTCTTACTAAGGCATTCACATCCTAGTTTCCAAAGGTTGACTATAAACTCACTCTAATACCAACTATAACGACCCATACTTTACATACATTGTTAATAATTCAAAATTGAAGCACACTTATTACAACATATGACAAAACCACAAAGGACCGTATAGGTATAGTGTCTTTAGAAACTGGGAAACATAAACAACTGGTTCATAAATCTTCTACAATTTCTCCCATTTATTTCATCAAATCTAGGGTCCCTTTTAGCATATTCTACTTAATATCTATCTTCCTGACCTGGGGAAAAGAAAACATAAAAGGGTGAGCTCAAATGCTCAACAACGGCAAATAAAAGAAATAAAAATCATATCATATCTTTTTGAAAATCATAACCTGCAAAAGAGATCATAATATCTTAACATGGAATAAATCATAGAAGTGAAAATGAGATCCCCATAATCATAACATGAAACTTGAAACTTTGTGGCATGAACACATAATCATGGAAAATCATTTCTTGTTAGTCATGACTCATTTCCAAGACTATCTTAGTGGACAGAGTCCCTTTCTAGAACCGAGTCACCCTCGTTCCAGTCCTGTTTCACTGAACCGGTATAACCTACCGTTCCAGCCATGTCTATCTCATGAGATATAAAATCTTTACCCAATGCATTGGAGGGAGATATAGGTCGCACCCATCTTATAATGAATCCTTTCTTATGTGTGCCACATAATCATAAACCATACATCATAGCGTAACCCATGTAATAAAAATGGAATTATTAAACAACATGACATCATAAAACAATTCATATAAGATAAAGGAATTCATAAAAATATAACTCCATCACAAAATAATCAAATCAATGTAATAATAGGTATAAAAACAGAACCCATTATTATCTTAGATGGAAAATAATTTTGATAAAACACTTGAACTCCATTCTTGATGAAAATATCCTTTCTACTTCAAAAACATTTTTCCTTTCATAACATGCCATACGACTTTAAAATAAAATAAGTTGATTAAAAATAAACTTTAAAACTTTTAAAGGAAGATTCTTGGAAATAATGTTTTAAAAATCCATTCATGCCGTATAAGTTAAAAAAACATTCTTCTCGTACTTTTTTCGGAAAAGTCAAAAAAGTACCTCGTACGAAAAACGACAAAAGATTCATTTCATATCCTTTACTAAATATTCACCGAAGGGTAAAATTGAATATAAACTATTGTATAAGGATATAAATATTACATATTGAGGAAACATGGATGTGGATGATAAAATACACCCCAGTAAATGCCAAAGTATAAACAATCTCGGGTAAAAATGAGATTCTGATATTTCCCTTACCTTAGGTACAATTTTCTTTGTACGTGTCCAAAGATCCTGTATAATGGTTTAAATAATGTTATTGACTTAATCCAGAATCAGAAATATTGATATGATATCATATATGGTCATATTCTTAGCTTCTTGTTAGTAATATTTCATTGTTACTTGTTACTCGGGTCCTTATTGCCTTTTGTTCTTATGCGTGTTTTGCCGAATAAATTCTTATTCTTCTTTTAAGGTTATAGATAACTTATATACAGAATGGTATTAGTGTAACATATATCATATTTATTCATTCAATTCATTTATATAATTACTATGTAATGATGATCATGTAGAACGAGTCGCATCACATCGTGGAGATGGTATTCCGTACGTACGCACGAGTGATGATATCGTTCCTATGACCGTGGAACTGTATTGGAGTATATATATATTATTTCAGTATCAATATTACTTTATAATAATCATAAATAGTTACTCATTACACCATTATACCCATCCTTGTAAGGTGATGGTGGAAAATAGATTACACCACGGCGTGGAGACGGTATTCCGTACGTACGCACGCGCGGTGATTTCATTTTTCTGTAGGATGGATAGAAGGTGAATTAGGGTTGTTTCATATTTATAATAACATATCATTATGTAAGTAATACTGATGTTATTACTTTATCATGAAAAAACTAAAGAAGAAGAAGTTGAAGAAGAAAGAAATTGAAAAGATCGGTAATGGATATTACCTCTTCTTTGGAACGCCTCTTTGAATCCTCCACTTAGGGAACTAAGATTGGTCTTTGAAGAAGACCAGGACCTCTAGGATTATTCTAGGGAAGTGGAGAGGAGAAAATGGCAGGGTTTTGCCGATCTTGAGTGCTAAAATTGGTGTGAGGAGGAGGGGGAGGATGTGCCCTTTTATAAGGGAGGAGAGGGGCACCTTAGGAATATCTCAAAATATTATTTTATATTAAAGTAAAAATCAGTTTATAATGGTTCCAAAGGGTATTATTTTGAAGCTAAAGTGGGGATGGGTAGAAATACTATCAACCAATAGTATTTAGACAAGTTTAGGGAATTATTTTAACCTTATCAATTAGATTTAACTCTAAGTTAAATAATTTAACTTTTACCGTGTCTTTTTGTTTTCTTTCACTATATGGTTAATACACTTACTATAACATGCCAAAAGAACCCCCAATTTTTTATTATTAATATATATATTCTTATCTAAGTCATTTGGCCTAACCTTATATTTTTAGGAATAAAATAACAATTAATAATATAATATTTTATTTAAAAACTATTTTCTGTCAATTTTGACACTATTTGATATATGATTTTTGTAAAAGTCATAACAGAATTATATGTTCGAACCAAGTTTATTAAATCAACACTAATATATAATAGTAACCTATAAAATTAGTGGAATTCATAAAAAGTCTCAAATTACATTTTGTTTGGTGTTTATAACATCAATTATTTCAATATTTCATTAATAAGATAATTACTGCATCATCATTGTGTCATAAATAAATTAAATTATTTAATGTCTAAAAATTACAAATAAAATACCATTATGTAGGAAATCTTTTTATCTTTCTAAGTAATATTTATAGTCGAATTTATCTTATGTATAACCCCATATTAAAAATGATTTACTTATTAAACTTTTATTTTAACTATTTTAACCCTTCTTTAAATAAATTAATAATAAATGTCCTAATCTAATTCAAGTGGGCCTAAATGGTCATATTTTATTCCTATGTTTGTTTTTGGTCGAATTAAACTTATCCAATAGAATTAGGACATGTGTTAGGGTAATAGTAATATCATATTTACCCCTATTTACTATTAACCGCGGTAAAAAAAGTAAAAAGTTACTATTTACCAAAAAATTATTTTTATCTCATTGAACCAAATTTTACTTACTGATATCAACCATGTCTGTAGGATTTTAGAAATTCTATTCACAGAAGTGGTAAAATTAAGTTTTATGAAAAATTCAGTTTTTAACCTACCACTTAGTGGTTTTACTATTCATCAAAAATTGAATGTTTTCAGAAAAATACCAAAATTTCACCCTAGGCTAATTTCGGTATTCCGAATCCAAAAATGAAGTCCATTTTGAAAAATAAAATTTATAAAATTTCAAAAAGTTGTTATTACTATTCATAATGGCTAGTTTTAATAATATTTTAATAGCATATCGTTGTTTAGTGAAACTCGGTATTGCGTACGACGCAAGCTATCGAGGAAGGTCGCGATTGTGTGTAAAGTAATCCAAGCAAGTGTGTAGTGAAATATTCCTTTTATGATATATAAAAACAAAATATTACTCATAAAAATCTCGGGTGTAACAAGTACTGACATCGGAGGTCCCAGTACATCTTCACCACACCAAGAGGTATCGTTAAAGGGGATTTATGGAATTACCTCAACACCTACTCCTTTAACATAATGGGTACCATGGTGTGTCCTTTGAAAATAATAACGTTCTCCCCAACTATCAAAAATACAACAGTATCTTCTCATGAGGATATTTGAGCACATCGGGCCTCACAATCAATATCCAAAAGCTATGCCTCCCTAACTCACTAAAGGAGTGGGGGAGTGATAGTCATAGAATATAGGTAATATGTTCCATAATTATCCATGAAGGATATCTGAATCACTACTAGCTACATCATCACCTCACTCAGCAGCTGCAAACTAGACCTCCTGTTGAGGGCGTCAGCCACCACGTTTCTATTTCCATGAGTATAGACTTCCTCAATGTCGTAATACCAGAAAAAATCCATCCAACACATCTCTCTAAACTACTGAAAGAACTATGGAAACCTTTCCATCCACATGAAAGGATACCCCCTTTAACTAATTTGTGTGACCATTAACCCTTTGGTAGTGGGTACTCGTTCTCAACAGCCACTTGGTTAAAGTGCCGGTAATCCACACATAACCTTGAACACTGTGTCTTATTAATCCCTTACTCTAAAAGTACCCCAACAGTACTATCAGCTCACAATTCACTTTGGGATCCAGCCGATATACATGTGTATATATTAGTGTCTTCCCTGGATACAATTCAATGGAGAAGTTACTCTCTCTGCAGGGATATAATCCTAGAACCATATTTTTAAAGGATGTTCTGGAACTCCTCCACTACTATTGGGAACTGAAAACTCAAAATAACTACTACCAAATGGGTAAGGCGGGCTGACTCAAGAATGATTGGTTACACCCTCAAATGCATGAGTTTATCCCATACTTCCTGAGTTTCATTTTCCACTGACCAAGGAAAACCCCATTCCAATGCTGTAGATATACCACACCATTTTACCTAAAACAGTTAATCTGAGCATGTACTGTGGGTGACCAATCCATACCCATACTAAAGTCATAAGGCATTGATTCTTCCACCAAGAGGTTCTAACCAAAACTCTTACCTCAAGGGATAGATTACTCTATCGACATAAGTGTGATAATCGAGTCTATTCCCATAGGTATCTCCAAATATAAAGATTAAGTCAACGGATTAACCAGACGAACTAGGTCTTAAAGAATATTTATGATAAGAAGGAATGATTAATACATATTTGAATTAATACAACAACAAGTAGTAGAAAAAAACCATACCTCAAATCATTCCTGGATCCCTTGGGTCATACTCCTTGTCCTCAAGCAGCTACTTCCTTCCCCTGTCCCCTAGCTCCCTAAGCTTGGTTGGGAACACATTGGGGTGGTGGTTGTAACATGTCAGAATGTATAACTCCTTCTACTACTCTCCAAGACCCTCTTCAACATCTTCTGCCCTGCATATTAATCTATCCCTATAACTTCCTCCTCTTGAATAATTTTACACATCGATGTCACAGAGACTGACGTTGCTTTCCGGCATTCCAACTGCAGACATTCATTGGATGTATCAGCTCATCCAATGAACAGTCAACCACAATGGTACTCTATAGAACCCAAACATAAGTAGGAATTTACAAACTAATAGTGATATATTGGATATCTCTAAACACATCTCTCTTGGAGGTCTAAGTCCTAAAGCACTAGTCAAATTGTATTCATCGAGTACCTGGAATGGTCGGTACGCCATGATGAATACTCAGATATTGACATGTTGTTCTACTGAAGTTGTAGAAGCTCTTGAGAACACAAACCAATTAGATTTTTATAGCATGAGACCCCTTACCTAAGTAAGTTTATCAAGCTCTGTCCATGGAAAATTCACATCATCGTAAGATAGGGGAAATCTAAACCCTATAATCGCCCTACTGAGCCACGTAGAAGGCTCACAAATAGGACCTCCACCTGATCTAATAGATCCATAGCTTGATGAAAACTCAATTACAACCTACTTCTAGTAATTATCTGCCTGTGAGTTAGGCTAACCTCAAAACCTAAGGGGTATCTATCTCTAAAACTCATGTAAGGAACTGAGCCTACATGTGTCCTCTACCAGTAGCACCGGTGGAAACTGCTGACCAACAGGCAGGGGTATTGCTGGGACACCACCTGGAGGTACCCTCTTGGGGAACGATCCCTATACCAAAGACTCTTCACTCTGTGAAACATGATCATGGTCACGCACTGAAATCCTAGATAGTTATCTATGTAGAGGAATCTTGAAAGATAATGAAGATGAACCAAAGTCAATAAGTTATACCTGGTGAGATGACTCAAAAGAGATCAAGAGAAAAACATTTCCAAAACATATGAAATTAGTATTTTTGTGTACTCATTTGGAAAAAAATTAAGTGTCCTGTTTTATGGATACATCAGCCACCACATCCACAATGGATCCCCAAACTGAAATCCAATCTCAAGACACTTAACACTATTTCCTAAATCAAAACTATAGACTCTAAGTTCTTTTAGTAGTAATTAATTCCCCTCTAATACCACTTTGTCAAGACTCATCCCTTGGGGGTCATGCCTTGACTACCCTAATCCCTCCTTCCATAGGCCATGGGAAGGTTACTTCGATAGGAAGGGAATATACCAAAAAGTAAAGGCATTGCCTTTAAACCTATACACTCACAGACAGGGAAAACTGCACAAAGCTAACCATGAAGGATGGAAAATTAATGAAACCACAAAAAAGTACCACCACTAAGAGTAAAGTGTGTAAAATAAAGGTAAGGGGATATAATAAAAGTCCAAATGAAAGGAAAGTACATAAAAAGAAGTAAAATCTCCAAAAGTCTTCCACCAAGGATCCTACATGAAGGGTTGGTACAACTCTTTATCAGACGTCACTGCATCAAACCACATCTATCGATCACCCCAAGCACCATCTAGTCCCGACACTCCAATGTCTAGTCTAATCCTTCCATCCTCTGCATAAGACACAATAGGTGTGAGAGATGACCCAACGAGGGTGAGTATAAAAATACTTAGTAGGGACACTGAGACCCTCGAAGGTCTCTCGGTAATCCATGAAGGAAAACAACACAAAGGAAAATACCACAGTGGTAATACCACCAAGAAATATCTCAAACACATGGCACAATGTAAAATAGGTATATCACACCAGGTATAACATAAATATAGAAGTAAATATCATTAGTCAAAAGGGTATATCATTTTATTCTGTAGAGAGTCTTTGTTGCTAATCCACACAGGGTTGATAAGTGCTATCCCACACAGGATCACCAGGTGCTAACCTAAAGAGGATCACTAGGTGTTGAATCACAGAGGATCTCTAGGTGTTGACCGACACAAGATCACTATGTGCTAACCCACACAGGATCGCTACGTACTAACCCACATAGGATCAATATTCATTCTTCACGTCACAACTAACCACTGGATTCCCACTCTTAACACACTTGATTCTGAGAGGATCTTCCCCTAAATCCATCAGTCATACCTCAAACACTGCAAAGTCCAAAATTGAGAAAGCCCAAAGGATTTTATTGTCATAAGGGTCCCAATGTAATAGACGATGCATCGTTCGGATGCCCGATCTCTAAGTTATATACCTTTTAGTAAAAATAGACCGATTGGATTTTAGTCCAATCCAACCTAGCCATATGCCAATTTCCCAAAACTCACATAGAGTATCTCTAAAGGACATCCCCATACCAAGTGTCCCAATGCCTCTGATGGCATGGCAATCGGACACACGATATGTAAGATACTGTGGTTTAAGTAAACATGATGCCGATTGTGTCTCGTTCCGGTCTGACACGGTCAGACCGACCCAACCTACCCACCCCGAGGGTCCCCAAATACCTTGGTTCAACTTGACCGAATTGACCTGACCCGGTTCAGGTTGGTGTCAGTCCAACCTAGCCTAGCCAGGGGGCCAACCCTAATGGGTCATGTTGGACCCGGTCCGACTTGGCTGAAGGTCTAGCCCGCTGAGTTGGCCAGCGGCCTGATCTAGTACGGCCCGACCCAAAGGGCGTGGGTTCGGCCCACCGGTGCGGCTCCAACCAATTGGGTGGTTTACGCCAACTTGGTTTACTAGAGATGGACCGGTCCACCTCACTGGGACATGGCCAGATGCCACGTCCGGTCTTCTGCCATCACCATGTGGGTCGCCGCGGGGTGCCTCCTCTATCGTAGTCAAGAAACTGCGGTCTGCCACATGAGACAAGGCACATTGCTGTGTCTGAGGCCCTTTGACACGTTCACACAACTACGTCTGCCCCTGCTAGCTGTTATCACAAGCCAGCTACTGCCCTTCCAATGACGCGACACTACCCTCCCGCGGCCGCCGCTATGGGCCACCGCCAACACTGACACGCCAGCAAACTCTTTAGGGGACCACCGGTCAGCACAGGTGGTCAGTTCTACGCACTACATACGTCTATGGCCTGTAAACATTTCCCTCATCACTGTGAGGGTCTCAAATCTATATTTCCATCAATTTGATAGTTTGTCCATGAAAAACACCCTCAACAGAGGGGCTCGAGCCTTGTTTGTGTCGGCCCATGCCCTCCACCTTAGATATTTATAATCAAGGTAGGTATGAGGATTTTAATTCAAACAAAAATGATAATTCAACCCTGGATAATGAAATCCCAAATGAAAAGTTACATTCAGGCATAAACACATGGTATACATATTATCCTATTCGTGGGTTAATATGTGTTCATTGTTTGAAATAATAAAGGGGAAAATTAAAAATCAAATAACCCATACCTCATTTATGTTAGGTGCCGAAGCATTCATCTTCAAGGTTTCAAGAATTTTATGTCACTTCTAACTCATTTTTTGAGGCACATTGAAGATGATGAAGTCTCACCTGTGTTCATCGCTTTGTTCTTCGTTCTTCATTGGAGTGGGATTCCACCATAATTTTGTCAAAGATTTCCCCACATTTTTTAATTTCCAAACTCCAACGCGTTTTATTTAATATAAGAATTAAAAAGTGTAGCGATGTTTCACCAATTAATGATGCTGATTAAATGATCTACATTTAATGATCCATTAAGATAAAAAAATCATAGTTTAAAATGAGACATTATTGACCCTCTATTAATGTGACTTGTCTCTGGATCATCGTTTTTCTACAGCGTCACCATTCGCCACTCAATGGTGAGAAAAAAATAAAATAATTATTTTAAATTATTTTATTATTTTTCTCGAAATGTCCGAAAAAAACTGTTATTATCGGACCTTTATAGCTGAAATTAATTTATTTCAAGAAGAATCTTGGCATTCCAAGTTCAACGGTACCCTCATATTTTTGATCTGAGCACCAGTTCAAATGTTAAAAAAACCATCTCGCAATTTATTTAAATTAACCATAAAAAAAGTTCAAAAATCAACTTTCACCGTCGACCCGTTTTAGTTGAGTTTAGGCTCCGCCTAAAGGGAACACACCATCACGAGATCAATAGTGATCTCAGATTTCCAACCCAAGTTACCGGTTACGAGTTATAAGGATTTGATAATAAAATAATTGTTTATTAATTATTTTATTTATGTCTAAAAACTAACTTCCACTATTGGCTCGTGTCAGCCAATGTTAGGATCAGCCTAAGGATAACATACCATCACAAGCTTAGTGGTGGTATTAGATTTTTAATCCAACTCACTGTTCATGAGTTATAATCATTTGAGAAATAAAATATTTTTATTTAATTATTTTATTTATGGTTATTCCATTTTAGGGTTTTCTCATCTAAGGCCGGTGCTGACTAAACTCATGTTACAGCTAAGGTAAACCATCCATCCTAAACGCAACAGTGCCCTCACATTTATGATCTGGTCCCTCATTTAAATTTATTCCACTTTTCCAAAAAATCCCTCAAACACAATATTAAAGCTTAGAATTTTTCAATGGGTCATTTAGGGCACTCTGGGCCTCGGAATCGCACGCTGTCTCAGTGCCTGGTCTCAAAATAATTCTATATAAAAAAAATTTATACGGAAATATCAGGACATTACAAACCCAATGAAATATATATAATAAAATAGATATATAAATTCCCATAAATTTAAATATAATAATCATATAATACATGTATTGGATGTATACAAACCAGACAAAATAAATCATTTTTGATTAAGGCATGAATCTCATGAAAATAAAAAGTGAGATGAAATACTATTAACTTATTTAATGAATATCTTCGTACTCATAAAAACATACTGTATAATAATTATAAGGTTATTATACAGATTTTATAGAACCATATTACTATATCTAGTACCATATATGGTTTGATTATGACTTTATATTAGTCGATTATTAACAATTCTTTGTTATGGATTCATTTTGGATAATATCTGCCTCTTTTTTTGCATGTGTCTTAATTTTTTATAATTTTGTTCCTCATACTTATATCATGATTTTAAAAATGTAAAACATTATATAAATATCATTTATTTTAAGTATAAATGTATTTATAAGAATCTATAAAATATTTAAATATATAATGGAAAACACCATTCATAGAGACGGTAGGTCTTGCGTACGCATGAATGTTGTTTTGCTTTTTCTTTGTAATATTAAAAGAAAGAAAGAAATTACATATATATATATATAGTATCATTAAATTATAATTATAAATTCATATATATTATATAATTTCACTAAACTCATATTAAATACATTCCATGTAGTTTGTGAATGAATTATATCGCTTTGAGGAGGTAGTAGTCCACAATTCCCCAAACTAAATTATTATATTTTAAAAAATGGAAAGAATGGGGGTATGTGTTATATAATAATTAATTAATTATAATTGCGTCCTATGTAACATATATATCATATAAGAATTTTTTTCCATCATAATTAACAACCATGTGAGGTGGTAAAGGAAAAAAAACAACATCATTTCATGATGTGGTAGTTTGTTGTAAACAAGAACAGTAAACTTGTTACCCATTAGATGGAAGTGTATGAAGTGTAGGTAGAACCATTATCATAACAAAATATCAGTATATTTATGATAAATATGATATTATTTATTAATTTAATAAGAATAATGGAGTTAGTGGAGAAATAAAATAAATAAAGGAGCTTGAGGAAGGATTTTCCCTCTTCTTTGGGTAACTCCATTTGGTTTGCACCCAAGGTATTCCTTGGATAGATTTATGCCCAAAGGGATGATTTAATGAGTAATGGAGGTATTTTAAAAAGTTAATTGGGAAGATATTGGCTAAACATAAGTGGTTTGTTTATTGTGAATAATAAGGAAATGTGGTGGCCATTTATAGTTGAGGGAGAATACACACTTAGCATTTTTGAAAAAAATTAGGTGTACCCACGTATTTATTTAACGAATGTCATAAAAAATAAACCAAAATCATTAATGGAAGGTTTATGGTAGAAATATTTATATTAAATTGGTTTTTTATAATTGGATAAGTCATTTGAGACATTATAATTTTGGTCTAGTCCCATGTTAAGCTAAATTTTAACTTAATCACTATAATTACTTTCTATCACATTCACTAATCTTTTGGGTAAAAAATTAAGTTTAAAATATTTGACTATAAATATTATATTTATTAAAACAATATTTTTCCCTTTTATTAAATTAAATTAATATATGTAGAAAAATTATGTTTAATGCTAATCTCGCAGATGTGGCGATAAAGTTAATTTTTAAATTGAGAATGTTTCAAAGTTTATTAAGATTTTATATCCAAATCCAACTTAAAAATGATTCCAATGACCTAAATTAGATTACTATATATACAATTGATCAATTTTGACATTAAAAACAACATAAAGTATTATTTAACTATATAAATAAATAATTAAAAAAGATTTTTTGAATTAAAATTTAGTATTTTTAACTATTTACTCAAATAAATTTAGTTTCTCAAAAAATCAAAAAAATTCACCCTAAGCTAATTTAGAAATTATGAATTAAAAAATGAAGTTTATTTTATAGAATTAAATATCTAAAATTCTATAAAATTATATTTATTACTATTTATAGAAGGACATAAAAAGGTTGTTCTTTTGAGAAAAGAGTATTTTCAAACATATACATACATTATAAAAAATTATTATTTTTTCATCATTATGTTTTATTAATATAAATAAATTGTAAATAATATTTAATAATTATTTATTACTATTTATATAATTATTTTTAGTAGCTATGCTATTACTATATCATTAAATTAATTATAAAAAAATGTTCCGTAGAAAATAAATGTTTCTTGTAGCGCAAGCCAAGTCAATGTTGCATGTAATGAAAAAATATCATGGGGTATCATATTATGAAATATTAACATGGTGCTGTGTAGAAATCAAGAATAAAATTGTGCCTTCATATAACACAATCTATATTCAGTGTTTTATGAAATAAAAAATATCAGAAAGATGAAATTAAATCAAGAAGAAATATTTTATAAAAACATGGGGTGTTACATTTATTATATACACAGTCCCATTTCTCACTCAACTTCTCTTTTGAAGAACCTGAAAAATTATAAAACCTATGATTATTTCTTCATAAATATAATTTTGTCCATTTGAGTGAAGTCATCAATAAAAGTGATAACGAAAAAATCTCAATTTATTGATTGATGTGTCATTAGTTTAGAAAGATCTGAGTGAATAAGTTTTATAGGTCCATTATATTGAATCACAACATTTGTATGGATTTTACCAACTATATTACCTTTATGAACTCTTATACTAACATTATCTTCCTTTTTATTAAATGTTATAAATTCTTAACAACATCTATATGGAAAGATTACTTTTCTTCCCAAGATTCATGAGCCTGCAATGCCACGATTTTATTTAATCTTCAACACTTAAATAATAGGAGTTAAAAATCCATCCTATATGAAAGTGATTTCCACTAGTGATTTCTCATATTTTAACAACTTTACCATCTTCCACACATGTAATGATAAATTATTATTTTCTAAATATCACTTCTTTTCCAACATCAAAAATTTATCTCATACTAAGTAGGATATGTTTGAACCCATAAACTAATAGAACTTCATTAGATTTCTGTCGTCCTACTTCAATTTCAATTATTCCAATTGCTTGGATTTATAAGGACATATCATTACCAATTTTTACTAACCATCCTTCATTAATTTATATATATTTCAAGGTTTTTAAATAACCTACCATATTAGAAGAACAAAAAATATCATGAATCAATGATTTATTTATTTATATTTATATTAAGGCTATCTCAAAAATAATATATCTTTATAAAACTTTTGTATTTACTACCTCATCCTCTTTTCAAGTATAATACGTTTTTATTGAGATATTGGTTAAACATTCTTCAAAAAAGTGACCTGTTTGCTAACATATTCTAATTTGTTTTTTCAAGAAGGCATATTATTTTTTCATTGGATTTAATTTGACATCGAGAATGATTTTTTACAAATTTACGAATCTGAGGAAAGTTACTTAGTTTTCATCCCCCATTTACCCCTTTTCCAAACTAATTCAATATAAGGACATATTAGACAAACTAGTTTGTAGATTTATTCAGATAAAATTCCCAACAACAACATAAATAAAAAAACCCTGTTTCTTAATCAAAACATGATCTATCCCAATACTAATATTGTCGAGGTTAATAAAATTTTCCATCTTTAGTTTCTTTTGGGTGTGTGAAAACATTATTCTATATGGAATTTTCTCCTTTTTTGATGTGATATATTTTCACATCCTTTCTCAAACAAATATTTCCAAAAAAAATTCTTGACACCTATATTATTTTAAAACTAGATAAACTTTTACATTTTGTGTGTGGATATTTCATTTGATTCTTAGAGTGATATTTTTCTTCAACATGAGATAATTCAACGTTTACCATTGAAGCATCATTTAAATTCTCATTAATTTTTCTTAACAAAGTTTCAACCTCAAGAATATTTTATGTAGTTTTACAAACTTCATCTTGTATAGATACAAGTTTCTTACTAAGATCTTCCACCATATTTCCTTCTTCAAGAAATTCTTTATTTTTGGTTTATAACCTCATGAGTATACTCATATTACTATTGAAGAACATGTCTTATTTCCTTAAAACCCCTTATTATTAATTTATTCATCATTTTTATTTATTTATTGAGTTTGGTATTTTAATCAAGAGACATGACAAGTTCATATTTTAGTTGGTATTCTCTAAAATATTTATAACTTTTTACTTCTTCTTCAACGATTGAGGAATATTTTTTTTCTCAAAATTTTCATAGAAGATTCTAAAAAATTATAAACATTTATCTTCTATAGAATTATATTCCTTTGTGTAAGAACCCGATTTTTTTTGTTTTTAGTTAATTTTTTTAAACCACAATTTACCTAACTATCAGCAATATGAGTTTTTTTATTCTTCTTCCACACAAGTTTCTCTTCAGAATGATCCTCAAATTCACAAAATTAATTCTTGTGGAAATTCATAAAATTTTGTCCAATACATCCAAACTCATAGAATTTGAGTGGATGTTTGACTCCATATTTTACTTTTCGTATGTGATAGTTCATATATATAATAGACATGATTGTTTAATTCATTTATTCATATTATTTATATTCTAAATCACTCAGACTATAATTATATGAATCTTTGATTTTAAAGTATCTCATAGGTTGAAAATATATTTCATCCTTGATCATATTTTTTAATTGTTTAGTTTTTCTCATTTCATCGGCAACACAAAAGTTATGTAGTTCATTAAGAGATAAATCCTCCTTATCTTATAAGGTAGAGATTTTTAGAATAAAAACTTTTAGAGATGTTATTTATATGTTTCTTTATAATTTTCAAATCTTCCATGACATATAAAAACCTCTAATGTTTCACACAAATTCATTAACATTGGTGATATAATCCTCAAAATTTTCTTATTATCACATTATGATATCATGAAAATTACATCTTAATATTTATAACATAGTGTCCTTATCATTTTTTTCCTTCACAGATACCTTTTATATTTTTTTTTCAATTTACTTGGATATTTTGAGGCTGGATAGCATCCTGGAAACATTTTTTTATAGCAATATAACAATAGATCCAATAGCTTTTCCACTAACCTCAATGTTTATATTTCCATCTGAAGTAATAAGAGAAGATTTCTCAATGGGTGGAAAGCCAATCATAGAAGCATAAAAAACATTCAAGCCAAATGATAGAATATAAGGACTGATTCTATTTATATATCAATGGTAATTGTTTTTGTCGATGGTATGAAGACCTCATCTATTGAAAAAATTTATATTTTCTATGAAAAAGATTTAATTAGGGAACCTTCCCTATGATACCAATCGATGTTTCTAGGGATCATCGAACTATAGAGAAGGGGGGAAGAATCAATGGTTCTCCTTTTATAAGTTTCCAAATTTATAAAATTTAACCCCTAAATTGTTTTAGATTTATCTTACTAATAAATCTTTTAGTTAACTCATAAGCCTGCCATTGTTGAAAGTAAACTAAGAACACAAGATTAACAAGGATCAACCTCGCTATGAGAAACTACTTAAATTCCATAGACACTCCCATGGGTTCATATAAATTAAATATTAGAAAGAAGTAATTAAATATTTTGAAAAAACTCTATTTGGTCTCCTTATATTATCTAATCGATATGATTATACTGACTTCTACCAGTTTAATTTTTTTTTTTACAAATTTTGAGACACCAAAAATATAACTTTACAAATTTTACACTAGAAAAGCTCATCCAGGATTTTCTTCTATATCCTATTTCTAATTTCTCCATATAGTGTTCATACTTCTGATAATCTCAATATGATGAAAATTTTCTAAAACAATGCATAATACAAAAAGATGTTATGTTTGGTTTAAAAAAATTAGATCCCAACAAACTTTATATATGGAAGATCAATCTATTTTAATCTATTTGGTAATCTAAACAATCCTATATCTGATTATTATGGTGAAAGTATTCTATCAGAATCCTTTTATCAAAATGAAACAAAAATGCAGTTTGAAACTCACACTGACACAAACTTCACATCAATTAAACTTTTTTGAATCCACAAATAGTGTCAATCACGATTTAATTTTTTACTCAGTTGTCTATAAATAGAAAAGTAACAAAACCAATTTCATTTTATAACTAATTGAATTTCATTAATTATAATTCCACCATTAATCAAATTTTCATTGGATGATTCTCAACTATTCTAAAATATTCAAAAGGCTTGTTGAATTCTATAGTGTTTCTAACTATATTTGAATTTACTTAAACTCAATATTTATAGAACTCATCAATATTTATGATATCATTTTAGTATAACATGTAACCTAATATTTAAAAATTTATATAGGCTGTGACCTTGTAACTCCATGAAACACAAACATTGTAACTCTACAAAAAACTAAACTTTATAACTTCCTGAAACATCACCTTTTTACTATGTATAATCTTTAACATTGTATATTCATGAAACGTAAACATTGTAACTTTGTACAAACTTTATATATATAACATCATGATTATTTAACTTGGTATCATTGTTTAAACAAAAACATTGTAACATAGTGATAATTAAACATTATAACACAATGAAACTTCAACTTTTTTACATAGAGAAATTATAACATTGTGAATTATTTAAAACAATAACTTTATACATCTGGAAAACTGAATCTTTAAAACTTTTGGAAAAGTGAAACTTTGTATCATTTGGAAAACTGAAACATTGTACATATAGAAATAGTTCTTTTTTCGATCCTATGTTGAAGAAAATTATCCATCTGATAGTATTTTCTATTTAATCATACTGTTTATCTGATCATACTATTAATCTGATTGAGAAAATATCAACTGATTAAAAACTACATTCTAATTATAAATTTGCATACAATTAAAAAAATCTATGTATTATAAAAATTCTATCCAATTAAATTTTTTATTTGACTAAAAATAATACCACTGATTAGAAATGTTATTTCTAGTTAAAAAATTCTATCTAATATGAAATTTCTAAAAAAATTAAATAATAGACATTATTATAACTCAATGTTTTGAATGTTTGACTAGAAAATGTCTATTTAATTCACAGTTCATTTGATGAAAGAGTTAAAACTTTCTAAAAAAATGTTTTTCTGTAAAAATGAACTTTGTAAACACTAGAAATTTTCACTTCTCTTTACTTATAATAATATCAGCATGTATCACGACTTCTTAATGGTGTTTTAGGAATGTGAAATAATAACATAGAATTGTTTGACTTTAGTAAGAATGTTTTATAATAATGTAATTTTTTTACATCCTAACATTCCTACTTTATTTATCTCATGAAATTTGTCAAACTTTTGTACATTCAAACATTATTCATCTCAACAAAATAATTATCTTAAATAATTTATAAATATATTTATATTATAATAATTCTTAACATCCAGACATTATTACCATCTTAATCTCAAAAATATATTAACTTACAGACCTTATAACATTCTTTATATTAGACACATTTTAATCTTTTGGATTTTATAAATTTTTCTATCTCAATAGCTTTCTTAACATTTATACATTCAAATTTTTCTACCTTTTTTTATCTATAGAAAATTACTACTTTATATATATTTAGAACATTCCAAAATTCTATCTTTTCTAACTTTCTTCACCTATATAACTTTCTGAAATTCTATATCTCTTGAACATTATGACTTTCTAAATTTTCTAAATTTCTTCATTTACATATCTTTCTAAAATTATGTATCTTTAGAACTTTCATGTTCTCTAACAACTTTATAAAAAATGTTTGTCAACTTCTTAAAAATATTTAATTTTTTTATAAAATAAATCTTTAAAAAAAATTTATTTCCAAAAAATAATAAAATTTAGGAAAACATCACAAAGGATCTTATAATTGGAATAGTAGGATATAATTAAAGGAGGTATAGGGCGAAGTAAAATGAAAAATATCAGTTAATATGATTACCTCATCTTTGGGGAACCTCCTTTCGCATATAAATTAAGTCTTTAATGATCGTTATTTGTTGAGACCAAGACCTATTTGTAGTGGGGAGGAATGTTTTGAATTTATTTGTTAATATATTTTTCATTTTAGATGGATTATTATGTGTCATGAGGAATGGAGACATGGTGTCCCTATATAAGAGAAGAGAGGGGATCTGTTGGAATTAATGGAAGTGTTATATTAATATAAATTAATTTTCATGGTAATTTGGAAGGATAATTTTATATTTTGAATATAGGATGATGTTAATTATCAATCCTCTCATAAAATAAAATTTAGAAAAATTATGTTTTTCTTTAACCCTTATCTCATGCTTTTTTTTGTCCCGTTAACAATTTTAATGATTACCATGATAATAAAAAAATTTACACTTTAGGGATAATGAATGTTTTAATAAAAGTTAATGTGACATGTAAGTGGTGAATTTAAGATATTATCAACTATAACCGATTCAGCTAGCCAAATATACGAGTTTTATGAAGTTTAGAAAATTTAATAAAATATTATTTAATATATAATACTGTTAATACCATTTTATGAACTATTAATGTAATTGAATTTAATAAAATATCAATAAAGTATTATAGTTATAATATATATTTTTTAACACATCACCAATACATTATAATTTACTTCAAAATTAATTTTATACCATTAATCAACAAAAATATTTTATTTTCTATTTTTTAAACATTTTCCTAGATTATTTAACTACTTACAAAAGGATTCTGTCGATGTTTCATAATCATTTAAGGTAATTATTTCCTCATATAAATATTTAAACTAATTTATTATATTTTTTATTAATAAAATAACCACTTATAACTATTCATGAATTCTTTTTATCCTTCTAAAAATGTATTAGAGTTATAAAAATCTAGAAAGTCACTTTTTAGAATAAGCATTTTAAAAAACAATATAAAGGTATTTATCAAAGTTAAATGGAACCAAAATTTCATATTTTTTTAATACAATGTGGTACTATTCTAACTCAACTCATCCAATAGATTACATGAAAGAGTTTGGGTAATTTGAAAGCATTTTAATTTTTTTAACCCCAGTTAACCAAATTTATCTTTTACCATGGCAATACATATTTCCCATAGTAACTATTAATTATTAATAAATATAAAGATAAAATATTTAAGAAATTAGAAAATAATGACTCTAAATATGGAATATATACTATCAAAATATGTTCCCAGAAGTGGATAAAATTTATTTTAAAATAAATAAGAAAAATTTTATGATTTTTTTAGGAAAAATACACATTTAAGAATAAAAATGTTTTTATATAAAAATAACCATAATTTATATTATAATGAAATTAATTGGAATAATTTTTTATCCAATTTATCTACTGAAATTTTAAAATAAATTAAAAACAAAATTAGACTTTATAAATATATTAACATAATTCATTGTTTTCTATAAAATTGATATTTTTCACTATTCAGTGACAGATGATTTTTTTAAAAAAAATTGAAATTTTTTAACATTAGATGATATTTTATACTGATTTAGAAACTTATATATCTATTATAAAATAAAACTTCTAAAAGTTGTAGAAATATATGATAATATTCTCCAAAAATATAAAAAATATTTTTGAAGCATAAAATGACTTTATAAAAAATTGCGTGCTTAAATCCTAATAATTAATCAATAAAATATTATTTTGTAGGACCTTTGTACATATATATTATAAAGATATTACTTCTATTAATATCATAAAATTCAATAACTATGTAATAATGGTTATATTGAAATAATAATATTTTATAGTTCTTGAAGCTTTGAGTATTGCACAATTTATGTTATCAAACATTGTATTATTTTCAAATTTCATGTTATTAAAATAATAATTTATTAAATAATAATTATAATATAATTTACATAGTCAGATATGTAGACCCAAATGGTAACAAGATATAATGATTTAATGATTAAGGGTATGTATTTAGATAATGGAAAGATGACATATTCTGAAGCATAAATATGTCATACACATCACATGTCCTCATTAAATATATTCTGAAAACCGTCATTGATAGGTGGAAGAAAAGAAATTCAGTTTTCATGGTGGAAGTAGTCCAAATTATCCATGATTATTGAATCCATTTCTCAATGAATTGATAGAATGATTGAATGAGAAAAATTTGATAATTAAAAAATATATAAAATATATGAGGCTTTCATGGAAACCAAAAAAATATCATCTTGGAAGTACTTGATTTAGAGAAAAAACTATTTTTTTTATTAAACTAACTTTTAGATTTAGTTTTAAACCATTCAGAACACTTGATTTATAGTCTTGATGAATCTATTAAAATGGGAAATTTTATTCATTTAACATATATTATAATTTATATTATCGGATTAAAGATTCTAGTTTACCCTTATATAATGATTAAATAAAAATAATACACTTTTCGCAAATACAATATATTTTTGACTAAAAATCAATCTTTTTATAAAAAACTCCAAAATTCATTATAAGAATATTTTTATGTGAGAAACTAAAAAATAATTTTTATATGAATAATTATTTTCTCTAAAATTTTAAATATTTTTTTTAAAATGAAATTTATAATACAAATAATATAACATTTTTGAATATATCATTTTTAATATTAACTCATATTATTTATTTATCTACAAATGATACTAAATTTTAATGGTTTTATTTATTTGTGTTAATTATCACTTTATTAATTTCATAATTCTAATTTGTTTTGGTTTGTTTACATTGGGTGTATCATGTATCACATTCCATAGAACGTAACATTAGTTTTAAAAAGTCGATAATATGAGGTTCATACATTCTCCCCCATTAAATTAATTTTATTCTTATATTTTTAACTATTAAACATTAAAGAAAGTATGTGAATATAGTTATAAAATATTCATCATTAAGAGTACAACCTCTAACTTAAAATATTCCTTACTCACTTAGTCTATATCAATTTAATTATCTGTATTTAAGAAACATGATACAATCATACATTCATATACTTAAGTATGT
The DNA here is from genome assembly GCA_963277665.1 of Viscum album. Classification (NCBI taxonomy): domain Eukaryota; kingdom Viridiplantae; phylum Streptophyta; class Magnoliopsida; order Santalales; family Viscaceae; genus Viscum; species Viscum album. The sequence continues at coordinate 2,106,750,244 of OY728147.1, read as the reverse complement.
ATATACCCTAATAATATATTCTAAAAGTTGTACCATTTAGAAAACAATACATATCTCCATGTTTATAAAACCGATTGATATATTATATTACAAAAAAATTAAATATATATTTAAACATCAAAGGGTATTAACCACTAGTTGATATGGTCAAAAACTAATCCATATATATTGTAATCAAAGAAATGAAAATAATTTCACCAAAAATATCAATAATTAATTATCAATCCTAAGGTTACCAATATTATCCAATATAATTCTTCAAAATCAAACAACCCTTTATTATCCAAAAATAAAGAGTATATTTTACCAAAGTGTTATCCACGCCGCAATATTGTGTTCTCTAATTGTTATCCCAATGAAAATTACCAGAATAAAAACACATTCTAAGGTTATTAATACCATTTAATATATTATTTCATACAATTATTGTTAAAATATAATAGAAAAAATACTTATATGATTTACATAATCCCCATAAATTTTGGAAATACTATAATTTCATCGATAAATATCACTCACGAATTATAGTAACTATGAGTTTAAAAATTTATTTTCCATTAAAATACCAATATCACTACCTTAATTAGGACTAATAAACTCACCATTTCCATCATAATAGGAAAAAATTAAGATTATTATCCATTTATGTATATTACCTTATTCAGTTTTAAGACATAGTGGTTTCTATGTATATACATTTCACAATATAAATTCCATTATCCCATTTCAACCAAATACTAAAAAAATGTTTATGAATAAAATCACAGTAAAAGATAATGTGAATATGAAAACTAAATCCTAAGATATCTTCTCTAAAAAATTCATTTCATACTTTGAAACGTTATATTTAGTATACTTTTCTTTATGTTAGGTTTTACTGTACTTTATAAAGTAATCCTTTAAAATAATAAATCCTTCATAATGGAATACAAATAGAATTTGATTAAACAAAGTATATTACCAGAGATTGTGAAACCAATTATGATGTTATCCGTCTCTATCATTCACTAGGTGATAATCATTTTAATACAAAATACATAATTCTTGGGGAAATTACCCATAAGAATATCTTTTCTATAGACTCTATCCACCGATAGTTTCCAGTAAGGGGTGTACTTTCATGGATAACATAAAAAACACTAGTTTTATATGATATTAGTATGATATTGTATATATAGATTTATCTCTTAGATATATCCAAAAAAAATTCATTAATGTTATATTATCTTAATACTGAAATTAAATGAACATTATTACCTTAAGTTTCATTCAAATAAAATCTAAAAGGGTTATCTACACTAATGAAATTGTGATCAACCTAAATTTTTCAACTATTAATTTATCCAAAAAATCAATTTGATCTTTGATGTTTTCTAAAATGTTCTATAATTCGAACTATGATTCCCCACACCTAAATTCTTACATCATATTCATAAAATAAATACTTTACATACTTTAATTTATACTAACAATATATTCTCAGACATAATAATCCAATAGTAACCTGAATTAAAAAAAATATTACACTAAAACCATTCCCAAAACCATTTAGATTTAACACTTTTGATTAATAATACTAGTCATGAAATAAAAAATCCCAAGGATTTATAAATTGATTTCTATTTCTTCCATTATATAAGTAGTCACTTAATGTATAAAATGTCTTCCATATCTCCAAAAAAATTATCCAAACATTCTATCATATTAGAAATATCATCTGTAATAATTTTCTTAATATCCTAGGAAAATGGGGAAATATAAATATGTGATCTGAAATAATAAGTAAGGGAAAACATAAAACATAAGAAATCATGGAATAGCATGAAATGAATTATATTTTAGGAAAAATTAATTATAATTATGACAAAATAAACTGAAAATGAGAGGTTAATATTTGAACTGATATAAATTAAAATGAATAAAAAACATATATTATAGTAAATTATTCATTATTGATAAAATGAATATTTAAATAAAGCTAATTCCATATATTAAGATAATACATCATGACCAAGAACATCAAGATCAAACCATTGGGGAAATTTCTTGTTTGGGGAAGGTATAAAAAAATACACAATCATGATCATCTCAGGAGATCTTCTAATTCATCAAGGGGATATTTATTACTTGCACCACTAGATTATTTATTATGTCCAATGGATTCATCATATGATTTAATGATTCAATAATACCTAATTATTTGGTCCTATAATCATCTATATTTAATAACAACATATGAAATACCAATAACATTTCAAATGTCAATTAAAGTGATAAAATAATCATTAAAATAATAGATAAATAAGGTTGGTGGTCAAAAAATACATAGAAAACTTTATAATTATCATCTAAACATCCCCACAGGTTAATGAAATAACATTAATTCTATGTATCCATCATCCAAAATGAATTTCAGAAAATGCGATGATCAAACCAAATAGATGAATGAGTATTCAACTAATTTAATACTATAATAACATAATTAAGTGAAATCCATAGAAACCGGGTTGATGATTTTAAGAACACTAGTGTAATAAAGGAAACACAAAATGATATTGGAATATATGTAAAACATCCTTGAAATTTTATTCAAGTATGATACCACCCAAAAGGGATATGGAATTGGATTATTTAATAATGTTTGTTCATTCCCACAAAATATAAATAGAAATATTAAATTATAAATATAAATTAAAAAATTCTTTACGGTATAATCTTTTAAAAAATGTTAAGGGAAATGAAAGTTAAATCTTAAATGGTATTTTTGAAAACATTTTTATAATTGATGTAAAAGATGACATTACAAGTCTCTTCCGAATGTATTTTTCCAATAGTAAAGTGAAATCTATTTTACAGACACCTATTTTAAAAGTAATATTCAATAATTGGGCTTTGAGAATACATATGGTTTATCATGAAGAAATTTATAGAGGAAATAAAAACATTTAAAAGTGAGAGGAAAATCATATTTTAATATATTTTCAGAAATATTTTCTCAAAAATCACAATGTAGATAGGGTAAAAAAATATTAATTTGGGTTGAAATTTCTTTCTCAAAATAGCTTTAGATAAATTTACATATAATAAAGTATTACAGATTGAGAACCCAAGCATGGAAAGGCAATATTCAGGATGAAAAATTATAACTCAAGGAAAAGATATTTGATTTATCATTATCACTTATGAGAAAAATAATCCATGAAGAATTAAATATTTGAAAATGGGGTAATGTAGTAAAAATGTACATAATGAGATAATACCACATTATAAACTAAAATGGTAGAATATACATGGATTATTTGAAAAACGTTCATAAAAATAACTTGACATAATGAATAAAAACTGAGTTACCAAAAACTCTTACCACTAGTGTATCACACAAGTCAAAGGACATTTTTTATAAAATAACATGATATGTTATGATATAAAATACTAATTACATGGAAATAATTTATATAAATTTATTGGGATATTAAATCAATATAATCCCATAATAAGGAAACATGGTGCACAACATTTTACATTACTCAATGAGACAAAGAAAACCCTTTTGTCTGGAGTTAAATTTAAACAAAAACTTTAAAGGAGAGGTCATGAAATTGTGTAAAACCTCAAACAAAGTTGACCAAATTTAGTTCATTATTTTATTACATTGGAATGATTGAAAAAATTTTGTATCCCGAAGGACCAACATGGTTAGTAGTTTTGGAAAACAAGATACAAACACAAGTTCGACATTATAGCATGAAAGGAAATACAAGATAAAAATTCAATTGAAAACACCCATAAATTATAGACTATCTATGATATTCATTCATAATATACATTATATATCCTAGGAAATTATAAAAAATAAGAAAGGGGTGAGATAAAATGTACAGTAAGGGTAAATAATACAACAAAAGTAACCATAATCATAAACACTAGGCATGGTGAGAAATTAAAAACACATTCCATTAAAATATACTTGAGTATAATATGGTATAAGTGAAAACTTAATAAATAATTCCATAATGAAACATATCCATGGATATTCTAATAGTAAAATAATCACATGTACTATTAATTAATAGTTTCTTAATGAAAGAATGCATAATGTCGGACATCATAATCGGTTCACCTGATCATAAGTAACGGAGTTCGTTTAAAATTGGTATAATTACCCAGAACTTAAATTGCATGTTCTTAATGAGAATAAAAAATTGTAAATGGTAATATATATCACAAGGTTATATAATATGAGTATTAATCATTAGATGATACATTTAGTGATAAACATTTAGATTATTATGGCGGTTATTGATCATAAATAACTAATTTTGTATTACCACTTGGTATTATATAAATATGTTACATAAAAAACATAAAAAAGGTTTTAATATTCATTTTAAAATATTTTTAAACTATTAAAATGGTAGAATGAATATCCTTGAAGGTCAAATTGAATAATGAAACATCTTTGTCCACAAAGGTTGTAAATCAGCACTTCCCAGATGATGATTTCATTTTTAAAATAAAAAGAGAGTGTGAGGAGATTGATGATGGTTATTACATTAACAAGATATAATTCTACTATATAAATTATACTAGAGTTATTATGTTCATTTGGAAATAGGATGTTAGGAGATAAAAAATAATAAATAGTGAACTTGAAAATAAAATAAAAGGAAAACAAAGAGGATTTTTCCTCTGGGATACTCCACCTTGAGTATCTTCTTAAGGGAATTTATTGAGGTATTTGGGAATGAACAAGAGCTCATGGACATAGTGAGGGACAAGGTGAGATTATTTGGGTAGAACAATGATAGGTTTCATGGCTTAGATAAGTGAGGAGAAGAGGGAGTGAAGGGTGGTTTTTATAATGGCATATATGGGTGATTTTTGAATATCTTATTCATTATTTTATTTATTTTCTCATGAAAAGAATCAGAGTTTGATTATTGTGAACAAAAACAGTAATTACTGCATGTTAGTTCTTACCATGTGTACTTAAATGATCCACATATCACACATGAATCAATAAATCATATATTTATCATTTATCATATTCTACTATTCACAAAAAATTCTTGTATTTTCAAAAAATACCAAAAATAAAACCTAACGATTTTTTGAAATCTAGAATAAAAAAAGGACTAAATTTTATCAAAATATTTTATCAAAATATTTTATCAAAATATGTGAAATATTATTTTTAAATAAAATCATTATTTAATTGGAAAATACTGATTTTAAATTTAAAACCGATATTATAATACTTTCAAAAATTAATCGAGGTCTCATAAAGTTATTCTAAAATAATAAGAGAAAAAAATATTTATTTAAAAATACATTTTATAAAATATAATTTTATTTTAAATAAATTTAATAATTTAAAATTATAATTCAATATTTATTACTCACAAAATACCAACACTTAATTATTAATATTTAAAGTATCCACTCTAATTTATAAGGTTTCAAAATTTTATTTGTACTTACATGGGTGAGGTAATATTTTATAAGGGTCATATTACTATTAATAAGGGTACATTAATATTTGTAAGGGTCATGTTACTATTTACCAAAAATGTAATTTGATCCTATCAGACTCCAAATATCTTACTGATCATAACCGTGTATGTCTATATTTTTAAATTCAAAACACATAAGTGGAATAATTATGTCTAATGACTAGGTTATAACTATCTCCTATTAATGAAAAATTATTTTCTTCATAGAGACTTGGTGTTTCATGAATTCAGTATTAAATTTATTTGTAAATCCTTGGAGTGTTACATTATTCCATCCATGGAAAAATTTCATCCTAAAAATTACTAGAATGTTACCTCCTAAAAATATTTGGGTAGTTCATCATAATAAGTTCCTCAAGTCCCCACATCTCTTATTAAATTTTATGATTTTTACAAAGTACCTTTACCAGCTGAGTCATCCAATTTCCCAATACCCATCCATTATTTCTAGAATCTTGATAGACTATTCACAGTCTGATTAATCATGTTATAGATCTATTCCTTTAGAAGTGAGTACATGTGTTGGTTCTGATAAGTATTTCCTTAAAAAAGAGATATAGAACACATTTTTTACTTTAAAATGTCTAGGAGTCATTGAAAAATGATAAGATACAAGTCCAATTCCATCAATAATTACAAAAGGACCAATGTACCTAGGTCTTAGTTTCCCTTTCTTCCCAAATCATTAAATACCATTCCATGGAGATGCTTTTAAGAAAATGTGATCTCACACTTGAAATTAAAAATCATTCCTTAGATTATCCATGCAACTATTTTTACTTATTTGATTTTCATTGATATGGGTTTGATAGTCTTTAAATTTTATATTGTTTCCTTTAAATGCTATGGTCATACAAGATTTCTTTTACCAAATTAATCCCAACATGTTGGTGTATGACATCTCTTTCCATACAATGCCTCTTATGATGCCATTTGAATAATGTAATAGAAAAACTTATTTTAGGAAAACTACACCAAAGGTAAATATTGATACCACATACCTTGATAATAAAGTGAGCATGATATCAACCATTATTTTAATGTTTGGATAGTCATTTCTGATGGATAATCAATTTGGGGGTGATATGCAGTAGTCAATCAAAGCTCAATATCTAAATATTTCTTAAAAATTTAAAGAATTTTGATATAAATTGTGGATCATGATGAAAAATAATTGAGAGAGGTTCTCTATAACGTCTCAAAACATCATTAATATAGATTCAGGAAAGGTGGTATAGTAGAAAATCCTCCCTTATAGGGAGGAAATGTGTAGATTTGGAGAGTCGATCAACAATTACCCACATTGCATCGTACTTTCTGGGTTTTTTTGGGTAATATGATGCCAAAATATATAGTAATTTCATCCCATTTCCATGAAGGAATAGGAAAATTTTTCATGACTACTTGAGGATATTGTCTTTCATCTTTCACCTATTAATAGTCTAAACATCTGGATACATAATCAGTAATTTACCACTTCCTATTGTCCCACTAAAACTGTTCCTTCAAATATCTATAAATCTCTATGCTACTATGGTGTATAGAGAAATTTAAACTATAAACATCATCAAATAACCCCCTTTTTAGCCCATGTATAGAGGGAGCACAGAGCCTCTTCCCAAATTTTAGAATTTCATCCTAACACACGAAGTCATCCAACATCCCATCATTCACACCTTTAATTTTCTTTTGAATATTCTCATATTCAGATTGAGAACTTTTCATTGTTTCCAATAATGATGGTTGGGTCACCAATTGAAAAAGTAGTGATGTTTCACCTTCTTTAATAATTCCAATATCCATCCTCCCTAGATCCATGTACATAGGATCTTTATCAGTTCTTGTTTTGTTTGAAACACCATGATCCTTATTTCTCAATGCATTATCTACCTTATTTTCCTTTCCTTGGTGGTAGTGTATGGAAAAATTTTAATCCTTGAGTAGCTCGAGCCATCACCTTTGAATCATGCTGGGTTTTTTCTTTGAGAATATTTATTTTAATTTCTTGTGATTTATATATATCTCACATCATTCTCCATAGAGATACTATATCTATATCATCAAATCAAAGATTACAACTGCTAACCCAAGACCATGAGTTAGATAGTTCTGTTCATGATTTTTTAACTATCTTAATGCATAAGCAAAAAATCTATTACCCTATATAAGTACACATCCAAGTCTTTTCTTTGATGCATCACTATAGATCACAAATCCACCATTTCCTGATGGTAGATTCCGGATCACATAATTCACTAATATCCTCTAAAATTCTTCAAATATTTATTCACATTATTTTGTCCATATGAACTTAACACTTTTTCGAGTAAGCATGGCCAATGATTTGGATAAACGAGCAAAGTTCTGAAGGAAACACTGATAACAACATGCTAAAGCAATAAAACTACATACATCTATTATGATCCTTGGGTTAGGCCATTCTTGAACTACCTTTTTCATCATAAGATCCATTAAAATTCCATCATTAGAGACAATATGATGAAAAAATAAAATACTTAAATCCAAAATTAAATCTTTCTAAACTTCCCATATTATTCATTTCTTTTAAGGGTCATTAAAATAATGTGCAAATGATTTTTATTATCTTCATAAATTTTAGAGTATACCATGATATCATCCATAAATACCACAATAAAGGAATTAAGATATTTCTTGAAAACACTATTCATTAGATCCATGAAAATAGAGGGTTCATTAGTTAGTCCACAAGTAATTATAGTAAACTCGTAATGCCTATACCTAGTTTGAAATGCTATTTTTGGAATATATTCCTTCCTCACACACAACTAATTATTTCCAGATCAAAGGTGAATCTTTAAAAAATATTGGGCTCTTTGAAGTTGATAAAATAAATCATCAATGTGTGTAAGAAGATACTTTTTCATTATAATGATAGCATTGATCTCCCCGTAGTCAACACAAATCTTCATAGATCCATCTTTCTTCTTGAAAGAGAGAACATGGTCTCCCAATGGAGTAACACTAGGCTATATGAATCAATTATCACCCAATTTAACTTACTGTTTCTTATATCTACTAATTACTCTTAGGCCATCATATAAGAGGTCCTTGATATATTTCTCACACGAGGAATTAAATCAATATATAAATCAACTTCCCACTCTAGAGGATGTCGAAGTAAAACCTCTGAAAAAACATCCACATATTCATTCAAAATTCGTGGATACTCGATTTTAACATTTCGTTACTCAGCCATAGATATTGAATTATCTTTTTATTAAGAATTGAATTCAGTAGAGATACTAGGGGAGGATGTAGATAAAAATAAGATAGTGAGATTTATTCTCTAAAGATAAGTGACTCTACATCATTATCAACACTTGTTACTTCCTTTTTATTTCAATATATACTCACATAATAATTTGATATACAATTCATACTGAGAATTATATAAAAAAATCATGGGTAAGATGATAATATCATTAACTAAATCACATTTATGTGTTATAAGAGGTACTTATAGACACATCGTTGTTGCAATGATACTTACCTTAGAAAATTTGACAAATAAATCCTTTATTAAATCAAATTGGAAATTTATATTTTTATTGGAAAAAAAGAAGATATGAAAGAATGTAATGATCTAGAATCAAAAAATGAATTTTTTATTCTTAAGGAAATGATCAAAATACCTTGAACCACATCATTAGGAACTTTAACCTCAGTTGTTGTGATAACATGAGCCTAGCCTTGCTCACTTTGCCTTTTTTAGGGAAAGTTTCCTAGAAACTTAGGAAAATTATTTGTATAATAAAGCATATATTTAAAATTATACCATTGAACATTGTTATCTTCTTTATTCCTCTAACAATCATGAGATTGGTGGAAATTTCATCCACTCCTGTAATAAACACCCTTACCTTTTAGGCAAGTACCTGGGTGTTTCTTCCAACAATTATCACTGGATAGAAAATAAATTTTTCCCTACTTACACTTTTCCTTATTTCATTTTCTAGAGTGCTCAGTAGATCCCTTATTCTCTTTATTTCCTTTAAAGTCATAAGGCTTAGAGAATTTTTTTTCTTGATGTTACATGCGACTATATCTTCGCATGATGAGAAACTTTGGGAGACTAGTGCCCTTTGGAGTAATGGTTATAAACCAAAAAATAATTGACCAATATTGATCCTTGGATTATTTATATAGTCTATGAAATGCATTTATAACAATGAGAAGTTATATTTTTACTTTTCAACATTCTCATTCTCTTTTGGCCTTAGATTTAAAAATTACCTTTCCACATCCTCTCGTTTCTCATGAGGAAAGTATTTTTCTAGGAATATTTCTTTAAAATACCTCCATTATGTATTTCCAATATCTTAATAAATAGTTTTATTTTGAATAAATGACAACCAATGATCAACATATCCTAACATACAATACACTATACTAACAACCTTTTCCATTTTATTACTTTTGAATGCAAGACATATATTCTATAAGAAACGTATCCACTTCTCTACTACGAATGGGTTTTTAGTCCATTTAATTTATGGATGATTTTGTCACATAAAGATCTCTAAAATATATCTTCCACGCTGTGGATCAGGATTCCTCATATGGGTAAGGTTATTGTTTATAACATGAGTCAATTTCCTAGTATAGTTATAAGTATCTCAACAACAATCAATACTCCAGAATTAGTATCATTATATTTCATAGGATATAAATACCTAAATGGGATACACACATTCATGCATTTTATATTCCTTCCACTATATTATATTTCTTAATAATGAAATGCACTAAATTAGGTTACAAATCATAATGTAAAATTTCAAACTAGAAAAATAGTTAACATAAATTCAAGCTTTATGCATGTATAATCTCATAATCATAAGCATGGATTATTTGGAGACATATGTAGATTTAAATACGTCATAATTTTGGTAAATAGGATGTGAGTTATCCTAAGAAAATCCCCCAAGAGTGACAAAATAGGTGTGCATTACCGCCCATTGTCGTGTACCAGGACACCCCAAGCCAGGCTTGGAAAACCTTGTTAGAGTTATCACTCCTATGTATATCTATGTTAAAACCATGTAAACTTGTAGTATACAGACATGTATGTATTTTATAAGAATCTTTGCATAATATATAACTTACCAAAATTCTATGATGTCCCTGTATACTAATAACCAAAGTTTATTATAGGGTTTTGTTCACTAATATACAATTTTTATATCCACTTTCCAAGCTTTCTGCTAAACTTCATCTAATACCAACTATAACTCCCAAACCCTAGTTTTTCAGATCTGGTATATTATATTATTACATTATCATGATTACATGAAATTTGTATCCCAATGTACTAAGTAGTTTAGTAGTTTTGGATAAAAATATACATACATATGTTCAACATTACTACTTGAAAGGAAATAAAATATGAAAATTAAGTTGTAAACATCCACAACTTCTAGATTATCCCTACAACTCATTCATAATATAATTATTTGAATTATAGGGACATATAAAAACAAAATAAAGGGATGAGAACAAATGATCAGTAAGGGTAAATAATAAATTTAAAGTTATCATAAACATAAGCACTAGGAATGATGATCAACCAAAAATACATGCCCTTAAAATATAGTTGAGCATAATATGACAAAAATGAAAACTTAATAAATAATACCATAATAAAACATAACCATGGACGTAAGTGGAGAATAAGAGTAACCTGAAATAAAATGGAGTCTTAGGAAGAAAAACCTTACCTTATCTAATTCAATTAATTAATTAATTAATAAATTCATATAGATTTATTTTATTCATTATAGTTTTATTAATTCATTTATGGCATTATTGATAAGTTATATGATTTAGTTCTGTCGTTCCAGAGTGTTTGTTTCCTTGATTTTATGATCGATTTGCTCGATTATAAGTAATGGAGTTCATTTAAATTTGGTATAATTCTAAAAAATTCGAAATGAATGTTGTTAATGAGAATACAGATGTGTAAATGGTTATATATATCATTTTTAAATATTATTAGGTTGATCATTTGATTATACATTGAGTGATACTTTTTTAGATTATTACGACGATTATTAATCATAACGAAGTCATTTTGTATTACCACTTAGTATTATATAAATATGTTAAATAGATAACATAAAAAAGGTTTTAATATTAATTTTATAATCATTATCAACCATTAAAATGTTTTAATGAACAAACTTGAAGGATAAATTGAATAATGAAACTTCATCGTCCATGAAAGTTATAAATTGACACTTTCTGGATAATTATTTCATTTTTAAAATAAAGAGAGAGAGAGAGAGTAATGAGATTGATGATGATTATTCCATTAACATTATATAATTAAAATATATGAATGATACTAGAGTTATCATGATCATTTGGATTGAGGAGGTGAGGATATAATAATAAATAAATAAGGAAATTGAAAAGGAACATAAAAGGAAAACGAAGGGGATTTTACATATTGGATACTCCTCCTTGAGAATCTTCTTAAGCAGATTGATTTTGGACTTTTGGAAAGACTATGATCTCTTACACATGGGTAGATACTTGGTAATAGGATTTGGGTAGAACATTGAAAAGGTTAAAGTCTTAGAGAAGTGAGGATAAGAGGGATTGAGGGGTGGGTTTAATAGTGGAGGAGATGGGTGATTTTAGAAAATCTTATTCATTATTTTATTAATTTTATCAAGACAGGAAATAGTGTTTTATTATTGTGAAAAAAATAGTAATATATTGATGTGAGTTAGAACCTAGTGTGATTACATCAGCCACACATCACATATAACTCAATAAATCATGTATATAACCTTTATTGTAAATTATCGTATTCTACCATTCAAAAAAAATAATGTATTTTAGAAAAACCCAAAAAATTCACCATTACCATATTACCACATGAAGAATTATAAAATGGAATCCATTTTATAAAAATAATTTTTCTAAATATGTGAAATTTTATTTTTAAATAAAATCATTTTTTACATGAAAAATATAGATTTTAAATTTAAAACCAATGTTACAAAACTTTTAAACATTAAATGAGATATCATAAACTAATAAAAAAACCATAAGAATTTTTTTTTCATGAAAATGAATTTGATTTTAAATAAATTTATTAATTTAAAATTTTATATAAATAGTTATTACTTAGACAAATACAAACACATAATTATTACTATTTTAAATATTCAATCTCATTTATAAGGTACCTAAATTTTATTTATACATACATGGGTGAGTACATTATTCATAAGGTACATATTAATATTCATAAGGGTAAATTACTATTTATAAGGTTAAATTACTATTCATAAGGGTCAAGTTACTATTCACCAAAAATGTTAGTTGATCATATCAAAATATAAATATCTTTCTGACCGTAGCTGTGTGTATCTGTTTTTCAAAATTCAAAACATAGAAGTAACAAAATCATGTCTAATGTCTAGGTTATAACTATCTCTAGCAAATAAAAATGTGGTTTCTTTAGAGAGAATCAGTGTTGCATGTATTATTTAATAAATTTATTTTTAAATCCTTAGGGTGTTATAAATTAAACAATAAATACAATGATTAAAATATAATACAATATATTATAAGTAAAATAATTAATATATAAAACTTATAAGTGAAATATGGAAAATAATACAAAATATATCTCACATAGAAGAATTTGAGGCAGAAATCCTTACTTTTTATTCTCAATTACTTAGCCATTCTATAACCTTATATATAGTTATTATAATTATATTAGTAACTTATTAAATAAAATTAATATGAAAACAATTCCATTTTTATTATTATTTAATTACTATATATAACAAATATAATTACATATTATAGTTTATTTTCAATATCAGGTAGTAGAACATTCAATTGTTTATTTCATTCATACATCATGATGATGAGATCAAATATCACAATATGGATTCAAGTTCATCATACCTAGAACATTAAATATGAAATAATAATTTTTTAATGTTTTAATATATGAAATTTCAATTAGGTGAAATGCATGAATATGACACATGGTAAAGAAAATCATGATTTAATAGTTTTCGATGTTTTTAAAAATAAAAAATGATATATTTATAATTTTTGATAATTTAAAAACCCATTAAATAAATATTATAATAGATAAAATATATCATTATTAAATTATACTATCATTATATTACATTGAAAAATAATTTATGACATAATTGTTATAACATTGTTCACATAGGTGGTAAAGTCGATCCAAATGGTAACATGTTTTACTTATTTATTGATTAAGTAGATGTATTTCGATAATGATAATGTTACATATAAAGGAGCATAAAAATTTCAAAAAAATAATATATCCTAAATAAATCCAATCTAGAAACCAACATACATGAGTGGTGATAATAAAAGAAATTCATTGTTCAAGGAGGTGGTAGTTTGTCGTACACATAATTAATGACCATTTTTAATGAATGGAAATAATGAAGGCATATGAAAAATGTTAATTTAAAATTTTATTTATGAAAAATAAAATATATTTATTTATTAAATATATACCATCCTTTATATGTGGTGAGAAAAAATTAATAACATCACTTTGTGGTGGAGGCAGTCCACATGTACACATAAATGATGTTATTTTTTTCTTAGTAGATTGAATGGATTGAATAATTTTTGTAAAATTTATATAATTACATATAATTATAATATTTATACTTATTTTATTATATGATTATTTTAAGATATTATTTAGTAAAAATTATATTAAAACAAATTACTATGAGAAAGTAATGAATGTGTTGGATGTTTGATTTTTCTCCTAGAAAACACTATAGAAATGATTTTTTTTCAATATATAGGTGACCCTATGATTATGGAATTTTAATCACTCCTAGGGATCCACACTCTCCTAATTATCCTCTCTAGATGATTTAGGGTTTTCTATTATAGCTTCAATCTCTTGTCATTGCTGGGTTCTGTCTCTCTCTTTCCTCATGCTTCGACTGTATATTTTTTTCTTTTGCTATCATAGGCTTCAACCTTTGGTATTGTGCTACGATTTACCATCCCCTAAATCTCTATTCTTGGTTCTATATATTTCCTCATATCCTCTGCTTGCTGGCCTCACTCACATATCTGAGAATCTCCCATCTTTGGTCTCATCTGGATCTTGACTATATAAGAAGTTCAATCCCACATCGGTGGTTCTTATCTCTCGTCGGTCCAGATCTAATCTCAATTGTTCCCCTCAGTTTTGGTTTCAGTAATCCAAGCCCAAATTAGTGTTTTACCTTCTTCCTTTCATCTATGGAGACCTTGGGATTGGTGGGTTGGTGCTGACACTTGCAGAGGCGTGGTAACCGATTTCCTATGACGATTTGGGGTATTTTTTCTTAATTTTATCTACTACTTGTTTTTGGTTATCTCACCTTTTTTTTGATTTTACGATATATTTTTTTCAAAAAATGGATGGTTTGATGGTTTTCTGGTTTGATGGTGAGTTTATGTTCCAACAATGATGGAGTCAGTGATGGCATACGGGTGTGAATGGCTCGGTGGTGTGTGGCCTGACTGTGGTGATTTGTGGCCGGAATATCCCGTCGGTTGTATGATGGTAGTGAGATGATGGCATGGAGAAATCAAGGTTCCATGAGAAGAGATCACGATTTTTGAAAATTTTTATTACAATTTGAATTTGAAATTTAAAATTTAAATGTATGAAATTTTATGTTGGCTATTTTGTTTCGAGGTTATATGTTTGATATTATATGAAGGTTCACACTCAACCTCAAAAAGGTGTTTTTAGAAAATACCAAAAATATGAAGTGGTGATGGAATATTATGGTATTTATGGAATTTTCTAGGAGGATACATGTGAAATAATTTCATGTATAAATTCAAAGGATAGGTTCTTTTTGACTGGTTGATGTGTTACAATTTTATAAATCAAGGGAAATATAGTTATGGAAGTAACAATTACATTTTAAATAATGAAATGACACTATTAACATGTTAATTTCTATAAAATGGATAAAACTAGTTGGTTTGTTTGTGTGAATAGATATTCTCATTATACACTCATTTGGTAAAAAAATATATTGTGTTTTTAGATATATTAATTTAACAATTTTTCTTTTTCCCTAGAATAATTTTACATTGGTAATTAATTTTTAAGATCAATAATTATTTTTAAATGAAAAAATTTAATATTGAAATATTTAAATAATTTTAATATTTATATATCAAAATTTTCATCATTTTAATATATATACAATATCTGTTAGTTTAAAAAGGTAATAATTTGATTTTTGTAAATAACACATATTTTTTAAAAACAAAATGTGTTCTTAAGCTTAATATTTATGTGTAATACATATTTATTAAATTTATCAATTACCATAAATACATTGGTTTATTATATATCATATAAATTTTATAATTCTTTTATGTAAATAAATTCCTAAATATCATTTTGGAGAAACTTGATTTAATGAAATGACCGAAAATAGTTTTTATTAAAATATCATTTTGGTTTAGGTTTAAAAATGATTGATATATGATTCCTAATATCAAAATAAAATATTTAAATACATAATTTTATCCCTTTAATATATATTTTATCGCATAATTTTTTATACATCTATGATACTCTTACATAATTTTAAAAAAAAAATATATATAATTCTCCCAAAAAATGTAAAATTCAACAAAAAAGTAATAATTTTGACAAAAAACTAAAAAATTCAAACATAGTAAATTTTTATATAAGGAAATAAAAAATGTATTTATTTTTATGAAATTTATAATATAATTTTTTAAATATACTTATGAAATGAAAATTCATAACATAAAATATTGATTTTATTGAAAATAATCTTTAAAATATTAAGTTATATTAATTATTTATCTTAAGAAAGTAATAAATTTTAATTTTTCACTATATTTTCGTTATTTATTTATTTATTAACAACATTATTCTAATATGTTGTGATTTTATTACATTGTTTGTATCATGTAATGAATTTCATCAAATAAAACATTAGTTTTACAAGGTCTAGAATTTTTAGGTAATTATCAAAAATAATAAATAATTATTGTTAAATTAATATAACAAAGATTTATAATAATAAAGATATAAATTTCATTATATACATATATATATGGTTTGAAAATGTTATGAAATAAAAAAATAATAAATGGAAAGGACTAAGTAATAATCATATTGGGGATTTGTATTTTTCTTTGAATACGCCTCGAAAAAAAACGCCTTATGACAACTAGTTGTGTCATGTAGTTTATAAAATTGGGATTTGGTTATAAGAGGGGTAATGTTGAAGATTATAAAAAAAAATCAAAAGAGAGGTGAGTCTCAAAGTGGTGTATATGCTTCATTTATATAAACAAAGGGAAGGTTAATTTCAAAAGTAACCTTTAACTTTAAATAATAATGATACTATTCAAAGATCAATTACCCAAAAATAGAAAAAAATATAGGGGAAGTGTATTTGGGACTATATTAAACTCCACTCAATTTTAAGAAATCCTATAGTTTTTTAGTCTTTTTATTTGTCCTTTTTATCTTTTACCCTAAATTAGTTTTACTAATGTAATTATTTTTCATCCATGGTAATTAATTTTAATGGAAAACATTGAAATTGAACATATTTAAAAATATAGAACTTATGATTTAATATTTAAAAATAATTATATAAAATAATGTTTATAAATTTATTAGAAATAAATTTTAAAATAAACATACTTAATCACATTGAAAGAGTTTTTATAATAATAATGGTTTTCTTTTTTAAAATTTTATATATGATAAAATATTCATCGTTAATAATTTTAATAACATTAATAGATTTTTTATAAATCAAATTAAATTTATCATGATTTCATGGAAATAAAAATCATAATCACAAATTAAATATTCCTGAATCAAAGAAAATGTAGAAAATATTTTATAAGAAAGTATCATTTAAATTTAGCCATAAAAATGTTGGGTATCAGTTTCAAAAGTGAAAAGATTATTTTAAAAAGTATAATGTCATTACATAATTTAATATTTGATCATAAAAATGGTTTTTAATCTTATCTATCATAATGATATAGTGAATAAAATTATATGTTTTTCAAAAAATAATAAGTTTCGACTAATAAAAAACCATTTCAGGAAAAGTAAAAAAATTCATCGAAAATAAATTCTAATATGATGAATTCAAAGTTTAAGTTCATTAAATTATTTTCAAATAAAAATATTCATTGAGTATTTTTACAATATAAAGACACAAGACTACGAATTGTTTTTTTAAAATTAATTTTAAATATATTGTTAATGTATTCTTATTTATTATCAAGAAATATCTATTGGATGGTTGATAAATTATTTTTATATATATTAAATAAGTATCAAAAAGTGATAAATTAAAATTTTAATATTGGAATGCATAAATAAAATCAAAAAATGTATTAAGATTAAAATAGGATTTATATTTATACGACCATTCAATTATATAGATAATAATTTCACGTTAATATCATATTATCTTATACTTAAAAAACCCCTTATAAACTTTTCAAAATATCATTGGTTAAGATAACCGGTAGAAGCAGTCTTTTGTGGTGGTTCCTGTAGAAAATATTTCATAATATGTTCTACAAGAATAATATTTTTGTTGAAAACATTTTATCTCAAGATGTACCTATGACACATTAACATTGGCGTGTTCAATGGTAAACCCCAGCGATTCCACAAGTTTCCAAAACTATGATAAATGTGATTCGTAAGGAAGACTCATGTTCCATGATACCATACTACCAATTTTTCAAATTGAGTTTATAATATGGTTACTGATTTTTATATTCACCAATTTAATAATTATGTTTAAATCAATTATATTTAATATTTAATATTTCAATGTATCATGTTTTATTCTAGTTATGTGTTTCATGTTTCTCGATCCATCAATCATATTATAAAATTATATGAAGTTATATACTAAATTCTAGTGTTTTTATATTCTTCCCACCTTAAATAAATCATGTCCTCAAGATTCCAATTATTTAGTACTAATGATGATAACTTTTTATTTTATCAATAAGGGTATAATATCTAATGATATATATATATTTTATCTTAAGATATATCAAGATATTTATATTTTCATTAATAAATATTATTTAATCGTATACCCAGGTGTGTAAAAGTATTAATCATATATTATATAGAATATTCTCTTTAAAAAATATATTAAATCTCTAAAGCCTAAAACCATATAAAAATAATATATTATTCCTAAAAAAGCCTATTATCAATCCTAAAATGGTATTAAAAACTTCATAAAATCACATACAAACCTATATATTATGAAATCCAAAATTTGATTAACCAAAAAATTATAATTAATGAACTATCAATCCTATGGTTATGTATAATGTTTTACTCAATTTATCCAAAATCATTGACAATTGTTTTAACATATAAATGAAAAATATATTAAAACTATTATTTATCCAAACTCAACCATGTGTTGTTCAATATTTATATTTTAAAATAAGACCATAAAGTTAAATTATTTTTAAGAATACCAATACTATTTAATAAATATATCCAAGACTTTAAAGTAAAACTAATAAAGACAAATCCTTAGATATTTCATATCATCCTCAACATCTTTCTAAATACACTAAAAGTTCACTCTCTAATAAAATGAACTAATGGAATAATTATATTATTCCTATTAATAATTTATATTCACCATATTTGGTAGGACTAGGATATTGAATTTTCAATTATATTCTAATATTTAAATATTTATGTATGATTACCTATTTTGATATAAAACATAGATTTTTTTGATACATACCTAATTCATCTACCTTTTTACCGTGTTTCAACAAAAAAATAAATGTAAAATGCTTATAAAAACTTCAAAAATATAAATATTAAAACATTAATTTAATGTTATTTTTTCGAATGAAACATTTTTAAACATATTATACTTTTGGTTCAATCTATGACTTACTTCTTTGAATCCTTTGTGTTCCATGGTAATTTTCTTATTATATTATCATCATAAATTTTTTAACAATATGTTCAAATATTTCATAATGTTCAATAAATTACATTTAAATTAATCAATTATTATCCTATGGGAGTTTCAACCCATGTGTTTTATAAGGGCTCTTTGTCATAGACTAGTTCAAGATTGATTTAATACCCAACACACCCTCACCAGAGCTGTTACCCCTACGTAAATTTTTAGTAGAACTACATATACTATCTAGTTTCTAGAAAGAGATATTATTTTCAGGAAAGCATCACAATATATACTTTACCAATATTTTAATATGTCATAGAATACTTAGAATTATCACTTAGATTTATACTTAGGGTTTCCACTAATGATATATTTTTATAATGACTAATATATTATTTCAACTACATTAAAGGGTCAACTATACCATTGAAGATATAATCATCCATAATATATCAACAATTGATAACATTTATAACAAAAAACTATCGTATAATTATGTTATCACAATATTTTATTTCATCTAAACCCTACACTCTTACTAATTATTTCAGCCCATAAATGATATCTTTGAAATTACAAGACATAAAGAAAATATTTCATTTCAATTTATTCCCAAGACCTTTTAGAAAGAGAGTTTTATTGAAATAGAAAAAACATTAACTAATAAAATAAATATTTTTTACAACCAACCTAAATATTTCTAATGATATAAACATCTTCCTAAATAATAATACCTAAAAATAGACATGAAACACCCTTATAGAAAATTCATACGCAACATGGGGAAAAAACATCAGAAAGGGATGAGATATGGTGCTAAAAAAGGGTACACATTGATGAAAGAATAAGATATAATAAGTGACCATAATAAGAGTATAAATAGGATAAAAAATAAGGTTTTACTAAACAAATAATAGGTAATAAATCATAACATAGAGAAACATCCATGAATCAGAAGTGTGTTGATGCATTATCAAATAAACATTATCCATGAGAGAGTAATATAATTATACCCTTGAAATATAGAAAAAATGTTATTATAGGGAAAATTTCAATCTTGAACCACAATAATTGAACCCATACTTCCAAGAAACTATAATTTACTCATAATTATTAATCTCATGATATATAATCCTTAAACAAAATCATTAGAGGATGATATTGGAGCCTACCCATCCTCATATTTACATATGTGTTCCAAAATAATAATAAATATATTATGAATAACCTATAAATAAAAAATAAGTCTCATACCATTTTAAAATGGAATAATATATGTAAAACATTCATTATTATATAAATAATCATAATGTAATACAATTGTGAAAAATAAATACTTATCCGAGGATATTTAATATCTTTTTAGGTATATAAATTCAATCAATATAATATAGAATATGGTATTTACACTATATATATAATGGGTATACAGTAAATTCAATAATTTTCCTAATCATTCAATGTATGTAATCAAGGTGAACAACCTTCAATCAATGTAATCCAAAATGGGTCATAAAAAATAAAAAATTTGAAGAATAATTATAGTTATACCCTAAAGGTGATTATGAAAGGAAAATGAAGTGATGAATAATTTCCCAAAAAAGGAGTAATTTAAATAAAATAATATGAGAATGATGGATAATGGTTACATTTGAAAATCATCGTCGAATAATCATAATATATTTCAATGGACACTTAAATTGTTGAAAAATATGTTAATGGAGTTTTCGAAAAATTATCACTAGAAATATTAAATATCCTTGATATTTTAAAATAATTTTTAAAGGGGTTTCTTAAAATATATAAGAAAACTAATTTTTATTTTTTAAACCAGGAAAAAAAGGATTTAAATAAAAATCAAATAGTGGTAGAATGATGTGTTTACAATTTTTTTTAAAAGATATCATTTTTAATATATTTATAAAATTTTTATGTAATGGTTAAATTCGAAAACATATTTTAAAAATGGTGAAGTGAAAAAATAGGAAAATATTAGCCTTTTATAAATAAACATTAACAAATAATTCCATGAAAAGTTATATTGATTATATAAATAAATTTTTAGTGGAATGTATTTTGAAATACATATGTTTGAAATTCAAAATGTTAAAACTGAATTAGATTTTCCCTTTTATAAAAACTTCCAGTGAATAATTAAAATTATAGAATATAATACATATTATATTTATAATTGGTAAAAGATAAAACTAGTGGGAAGGAAAATATGGTGTTGAATTAATAACCCAATTAAATGATGGAGTTTTTGAATTGATAATTTCATACATTAGGTGAGAGAACAATCAAGTGGTATGATTTAATTTAAATATATATTATATTTAGAAAGATAATATTAAACATCATGAAATACAATGTAATAATAATATAAAATTATAATAGGGGTAGATTTTCTGCATTTGAAAGAAAACATGGTGTATAACAAAGACATGCCTTAAGGAGTTGAAATTTGAGACAAATAACCCCTTTCTATTTGAGAAGAATTGAAATAACAACCTCATAAAAGGTAGAGGGTTTTAAATAGACTATTAATTATAATAAAAAAGAAAATTTCATGTCATAAATCATAATTAGGTAGTATATATTCCACATAAAATACATTTGGTTCATAATATATAACATATCTCAAAGAGATGAAATGGAGATGAAAAAACCCATACCTTGTTATAGACTAGCGCATGCGCTTAAAATCCAGAATAATAACATTGTGTTTATTATATATCTCTTATAGAACCTTATTTATCTACATTTCATTGAAAACTGGCCACTTATTATCATGCATTATTTAATTATTAAATAGTTTTTCTTATATTTGTGTTAATGTTGAATCAGTGCTGGCTTATTTCAATGAGTTTAGAGATAAAATATGAAATTTAAATATTAAGTTAAATATATAATACTTCTATTAAAAAATAAAAAATTAATAATGAATTTAATATTAATTCATAATAACTTTTTTATTGATTTTCTCATAGTCATACGTGATTATGTTTTATAGTATTTTTCAACAATGTCGTTAAACCGACCCCAAACATCAACTTGCTATATCCCGATGTGTGATTATTGTTAGGGAATACTATAATATCATTATAAATGAGAATAATGGAATTAAATATAATTTTTTAGGTTGGTGAAATTTATTTTATGTGGTTTTTAAAAAAAATCGAGAGGAAAAACCAAAATTGTTTCATTATAGAGGTGGTAGTCCTCAAAATGAAAAGTTAGTATTTGTTTCTATTCTTTTTGGAAGGGAATTAAAAAATGGTAGTTTTATTAATATAATACTGTCTCATTACAATAGGGATACTGAGATCATTATATGACTATTTATTTATTTTTTTGAAAAGAAAAATTAAGAATAAATTACAAGTAGTATGTCATACTCTTGTTTGGGACTTAAATTTTGATTTGAATTCTACTTGGAAATAATTAATTTACACTAACAAATAAAGAAAAAATATTTTAGATCTAGGATAGTGTTTTAATAGGAGTAATGTGTTTTTTTTCAAGAATAAATTCAATGAATATGTTATTCTTATTCTGGGGGATGTGTTACCCATTAATCAAGGAATGGAGGGGTAGTTTTTAGAAGTATCCATTACAATTTAAAAAAATTAATGTTATTATATGAAGGTAAATGGATTAGAAATTGAAACAATTAGAGGTTAATTGTATATGGGTCTATATTATACTAAAACAGTCATTTTAGGGACATCTTAGATTTTTTAGGAATTTTATTATAATTTTTTAACTTTTACTGAAATTTACTTTTACCATCATAATTTCATTAACATTAATATTTAATGTAAATAAGTAAAATTGAGTTTAAAATTATTACCTAATATGAGACTTTTGATTTCAAATTGGAAAATTATTTTAAAGAATAAAATTTAAAATTGCATGAAAAATAAATTTTAATATAAATGTACATAATAACATAAAAACTATTTTTTTGATAAATAATATATTTCTGATTTATATATATATATGTATATAAGAAAAAATTATAATTGTTACTGATTCTAATGAAAAAAATTGTTTTATTTTAAATAATATAATTGTTTCAAGGATTTCATTATAAACCAAAAACTATTCTCACCACAAAGATTCTTGACTGAAAGGAGAGAATTAATATAGTTTTTACTAATATAAAATTTTATTATTGTCCATAAAATATTTGAAATTCATATTAAAAGTAAAAATAACATTTTATAATTCATTATATTATTACACAATTTCAAAATTTAAAACATAAATGTTTTTTTAATCATCTATATAAAATTTATATATTCATAAAAGCATATGTTTTGTAAAAACTACATTGCCTAACAAAAAAACCGTTTTAGAAAAAGATCTAGAATCCATACTATGTAATTTTTGATATTAAAAATTCAAAAATGTTGTTCATTTAATTAATTCAAATTCTTCAACCAATAAAAAATTTATATAACACATAGTTTCAAGGTATGAAACATTTTTTTATAAAAAATTATTTTTATGTATAATGTTAATATATTATTATTTATTATAAAGAAATATCTATATTTTCAATGATTAAATATTTTCATGTATGTTAAATTCATATCAAAAAGTAATTTAAGTTCATTTTAATATAGTAATTCTTAACTCAGAAAGAAAAATGTATTAAGCTAATAATGGATTTTGTATTTATTTACCCAATCAATAATACATATAACTATTAAATGTTGATATCATAATAATATATACATATAGAACCTCTTATAACCTTAAAATAACATCTAAGGTTAATTTAACAAGTAGTGTAAGTCATGGGTGATAATTTCACTTTCATGGATTTCAAAACATATTTTTCAACTATATTATTTCCCTGTAAATGATTTCTCTCAAGAAGTAACTATTGAAGTTTAGCTTGTGTTTAGTCTAGATAAAACCACATTAATGCCACATAATTAAAAATCTCAGAAATATGTGATTCATAAGGAAGGATCTGTATTCTTGATTCGATTTTTTTGAAATTAGTTTTTAAGAAGGTTTATCCATTTTATATTAACCAATTTAATGGATTTTTTTAAAATGATTATATATTATATTTTTTATTTGAATGTATAATTTTTTATTTTATTTTGGTATTACATGGTTATTAACCCATAAATCACATTAATCAATTAAACATAATTACATAAAATAATTATGGGTTGTTATATTTTGTGTGGAACACGAAAATTACCATTGCCTAAGGGAGATCGTGGGGGTTCTGCTCATGATAGAATTATATTAGAGGCAGATATGTCTTATGGAAAAATTTAAAAGTTATATATTTAAGGATGATTGGATTTTGTATTTAATTAAATAGTTTTTAATAGGTATTAATCTTTTATTTTGGGAAAAATAATATAGTGACCATGTGGGGATTAAAATTTTCATTCACTAGGACTCTGATGACCTATTTCTCAATGTGACACATAATGGTACAAATTTAATGGAATGATTGATGGAACATGAATCATATAGGTATGAGACATAAATTTATAGCTTCTTCTTCATACATATCAATAGATATAATATGTTGATGATGTTATATTCTCAAAAATTGAAAGATGTAAACATGTAGATAGCCAAATAAGATCTTATACAAGGGTTGTTACATTCTCATTTCCAATTACTAAGCCACTTGTCTTTGATTATTTGAGTGATGAGCCTTCCATACAAAGACACATATATAAGATAGGATATTCATAGAATGGGAATGTAACTAGAGTTTGAGTAATAAATACGTTCAAACTTCCATGGTTAGTTATACCCTCAAGCAGTTGAGGATTACATTAAGATGGTGGTGTGGGTATTCTTCCTCATCCTATTTATTATTAATTATATGATAGTATTTTCATCCAAAATTATTAATAATTTATCTAGAAGTATGTCAACATTGATACAATGTACCCATGGCATGGTCATGCATCCATGGATGTGGTTTGAAGAACTTTTATTCAATTAAAAATTCATCAGTGAATTGATGTACATATGCATATATATGCTATTATAGTTTTAATAAGGAATATTGTATACTATTATGAACATATCAAGATTTTATAATTTCATGATATACTCCCCCAAAATGATTTGTGATGGAATATTGTGTGATTTCTTTTGAGAATAACTATCACATAGACATATGAGTAAGAATTATTTCCTTCTCAATCAACAACATTTAGTGATTTTGGGAGAGGTCCATAGTGATGCTGTGTATGTTAAATGAGAGACTATCAGTAGAAATATATTTGTTAATCATATAGTAGATGAGTCTCTGGTTTTTTAGAAGAAGACATTCAATAGTGTCTTGACACATGAGGTATCCACATGGACAATCTTATACCTTAAGATCAGTAGCTCAGGAGACTCACAAAGGATCCATCCAATCAAAAACTGTATTTTGTTCGTATGAATTAAAAGGTTATCTAGAATATCACTATCCAAAACATATTAAAAAAAGGGTTTCAATATAGTTGTAGGGCCTTCGTAGTAGATCCATAGACATGATTAAGAAAATCATGGTGGTTATTGAGGAGGTATAGAGGGAGGTGGCTTGGTAAGAGGACCTAATAATGAAGTAGGAAGAAGTTATGAATGGGGATGATGGTATGATACACTTATAACACCATCACCACCTAAATACCCTTATAATTATCCATGCATATTTTCTAGGGATGAAGTTAGACATAGGAAAGTGGTTCTTACTACTAAGTCATTCTCGTCATGATATAAGTAAAGATTTGTGGCTACAGTATAGTGATTTTCAAATAGGTAGACAAAAACATGATACATCACTTGTTTATATATCCCTAGTATGTGATATAAATATTCTTTTGGATCCTCTAGACATACCCATACATATAGATACACTTACTAAAGTTGACCACATTTTTACCCAAATCTACCCATGATGCGAGGTTATACTATTTTTGGGGGGGGATTCTATGATATATTAATGTGTTTGTGATGAAACTATATAACATAATCCATACTATGTACTTGATATCTACAATACCTTACTTGATACATACATACCATTAGAGAGTGACGAGATTACGAGTTGATGGATTGAGATAGTCCACCATTGAAGAGTGGTACCTTTAGTTAAGATAAGTAAGGATTCTCAATGAAAATTCACATCCAATATCCCATATATAGGAAATTATAATCCCTTTCTTGAGGAAACATCATATTATCATATTCTAATATAGTTTTAGGAGTTATTGGTTGTTTTTCTCAAGGATGTGATTTGTTTTCCCATGCATCGATTAATAAATTTCTATAGTGATATATTCCCCAATATCACTTCAGTATTTTATATAGATTATAAATTGAAATGAAATATAACATCAAAGTAAAAAGGTATGAACTCTTTCGATATTTATGTTTATAATGAATTTGAGGCCACCATGTAGCTTTTTAAAGGGGTGATAATTGTAATTGGCTATAAAACATATTTATGTTATGATTGAATGATTCACAATGTGAATCTGTTAAATGAAAAATCCATGAAACTGATTCATTATGTGAATATAATTAATTATTTAAATAATATTCACATAATTAATTGGGTGATCAAGATTATTTGACTAAGGTGAATTTTTTTTGATATACATGAAACCCATATGAATAATGTTGTTAATTTAGGATTCAAGAAGTGAAGTTTTTACATCCAATGTGGCTTATGTGACATAATTATGAATCCTAACTCATTTTTATTTTCTCCCTACATCAAACCCCATGTCACATCTAGTTGTGTTTGGGTATTTCCTTCTCTCTAAATCGATCCAATTGGAGTATTTGATATTTGATGTCGGTGGTTACTCTAATTTTCAGAAATCATTTCACTTAATTTTGGTTTCCTTAATTGGTCTTGGATTTGTAAGTGTAATTGGTCTGTGTTTATGGGATAAAATGATCATGTGATGATTAATGTTTGACTCCTTTTAGATCTATTATGTGATCATCTTCTAAGGTATGATCCTTGTGTGCGGTGCATGGGATTCTAGAGGTATAGGTTTTTCCAAACATTACATTTATATTTTTATGAAGTTCAATTATAAGATGAGATAATACTTTTTAATAACAATATTTATTTTTCATCATTCATTTTCTTCCATTTTTTTTTGTGTGGATCCCATTGTGGGTGGTGTGTTACCTGAGTTTGAGGTAGTTTGTTCTATCCCTAACCTATATTGGATGAACCTTAATTGATCTTAGTTTTTAAATAATTTTAGTAATTGTTGTTATAGTATTGTATTTATTTATTTGTGTGTGTAAATGATTTTTTGAGAAATTATTGTTTTCCCATAATTTTAGTAAAACAAAATAAATTATTAATATATTTTAAAATAGAATACAGAATTGGGTTTTAAAGCATGTTCTGATGGAAAAGGGTGCTCGACATTGTATTTTGAAATGTGTAAGACCTCTAAAATGAAAATATAAATTCATAATATGGGAAAATTGGGTATATATATATATATAGGGTATAGTATTATGGAATATCCTTCGGTATTATAAGGGGGTTCATTTAATGGGGTGTTATTATAATCCAAGATTGAGATGTATTTGGCTCATGTAATTGATCAAAATAATAGGAGGGTTCTCTTTCTTTGGAATTCCTCTATTCCCTGGAAATTAATGCATGAGTTTTAGGGACATGTAATGTGCACTAGTCATTATTATTGTATGGGTGACCTAGATATCCTAATCGCATGTTTTTTGGGATATTGTATTCTATTATGCTTTTAGTTTTTATTTTTATCTTATTATTTACCTATTTTTTATAAAGTTAAAATGATTTTGAAATTATGATTTTAAAATATTTTTCTAATCTTTTTCTAGAAATATAGAAGAAGGGGAACTTTATACTATTATTTTGATATCAAACTATTTAACTTTATATCAATACTTGTTTTTATATAAATTGAAAATATTTTCATTATTGTACAATGACTTGATAAGGAACACCTTGGTGGGATTCTAATAAGTCATTGAAGATCACACCCTACACATTACCTTAGAAATTTGTAGGTATTATTTTTTTAAATGAATGAAATTCCAAGGCGTCAAAGTGAGGCAATGTGGTTTATGTCAGCTGGGTACAAGAAATTAGTGGTGATATGATGAGACTTTTTCCACTTATTACAGGGATTAGTTGTTTCATTTTTTGGATGTAAATTATTTTTTTTTTGGAAATATACATTTTATTTTTGGATTTTATATTTTGAGTTTCATCACTTCCATTTTCCCATAATTAATAATGGAATTTTTCCCATCTAATTATTCCTTCATCTTGTGTTTGTAGATATACAATGTTTCTTATTTCAGGATCTATGAAATCATTCCCTTTGATTGGTATTTGATGTCTGGGTGATAATCATCAGCCTTTGGGGATAGATAATTCCCTTTAGTTTTTTTTGTGATTCTGTTCTGGAACTAGTTTTGGTAGTATCCTATGTTGTTCAGATAAAATTGTTATTAGAGGTGGATTTCCATCACAATTCCTTATATAGGAACATGTATCAGACATGAGATAATATTTTTAGGATAAGGGAGGTAGGTTGTAGTGACAATCTAGTTATATATTTTCATGATGAGACAAATTTACCATATGATTTTTGGATATGTCTGTCTCCTACATTTAGTTTTGATCTTGATCTTAGTTACTTCATATTATTTTCTAGTATAGGCTAATTTTTTTGTTTTATGATAATGTTCTTCTATTTTAGTTATATAAAAATATTCCATAGAGATGTATTACATGGGTTCCAAATGAGGGTTTAGGGAGAGATTCTCCTTAGGTAAATACTATTTTGTATTAAAATATTTTAAAGTCCATCAGGATGGGATTTCATGCCATAGAAAAGAATGTACGATGAGTTTAGAATCGAGTTGTTAAGGTAAAAACAAATGATTAATGAGAAAGGAATAGATCTCATGTGTTATTATAAAACAATAAATCATACTTTAAGGGAATAAATAAACCCTAAGAAGTGGTCAACTATTGGGAAAAGATCAATAAATTATTCAACTTCTCATATACACTTGAGGCTATCAAGGTGAAGTGCACGGTGTTCATGATCATATGCCCTAGTAAGTGGTGGTGAGATTCTATGGTACAAGAAATCTAATAATAAGGTTTCATTTGACTTTTTTAAGAATGTATTCATTTATCATTTCTTCCTAATTTCACAAATGATAGTTTAGTTTCTATTGATCCTCTACTTATAGTAGAGAAAGCATCCAATGTTAGAATACACCAATCAATTTCTGGATCTAGTTTATTTTTCTCTAGAGGTGGTGATGAATGATCAGTTGAAAGATCATAAGTGCCTACAAGGTTTCTAACCAGACATCCAATCCAAGTTATAGATACTATTTTTTACCCATGAGGAGATATTTAAAAGTGATATTATGGATAAAATGTATATGATGATAATGATGGGATATTATGGAACCTTTATTCCACCTAGTGGTAGTTTCAGTAATGTGTATGAAAGTAAGAAGAAGTGGCATGACATAAAAAAGGGTGATGGGGGTGGTTCTTAGTGGAAGGATTCCTATACGGCATGAATATTCGCTATCAATGTTCTCTAGAGTTTCTATAAATGTTGAAAGGTAGGGCACACCCAATATTGTTTTTTTGAACCTATAAAGATATGGAATTTCTATGGCCACAGATTCCATTTGTAGAAGTTCTTACTCGATATGCCTAGTCCCTATTAGGATCAAGTATCTTCCACTCCAAATAACACTACAAAAGATGTGATATTCATCAATATATACATGGCTAAAGGCATAATATGCTGGTGTGTAGTGCCCTCACATAGTGGATGAGTTTTTGAAAGAGGATGATGTATTACCAGCTATAGTGAGTGGTATCATATTTGATATACCTGATATATCAACTTTTTTATTTGATATAGGTACCTCATAGTCATTTATACATTCATTTTTTTTGATGTTCTACAACATCCAATGGGGCTCATGTCCTTTATTATGAAGATAGTGACTCATTTTGGATAGTAGAAGAGACAGGGGTTTTGGAAAACCCAATGATTTTTTGAAATATATATTTTTCAAATAGATTTAATTTTTTAGATATTTTTATTTCACATAACATTGATAATATATTTCCTTATATGCAGCACTGAGTTTATCTTTCATTACATGTAACTTTGAATTTCTTCGATAGTGCGCATGTCACGCACCAATGAGCATCAACAAACCATGAAATAATATTATTATAAAATTATTGTTAAGTAGGAGGGTACGAATATTATGAAATACCTTTTGTAATATAAATACAAATATCCTAATCAATATAACTTTATTTATAAATAATTTATAAATTATTAATCAATTTTAATAAATTAAATCTATTTTTCAAAAATATATTTTCTTCAAAAATTATTTTTATTTATTTTTTGAAAAAATATTATAATTAATTAATAGATATTTCTGAAAATTTATTTTATAAAATTAAATTAAATGTTTTAATCAGCATATTAAAATTATATTGTAGTGAAATTTTGGAATTTTTCAAAAAATAATGATTTTTCAGTGAATGATGAAGAATAACTATTTATTTGTAAAACTATAACTTATTTTAAATAAATTAAGTAACATAAATGAATAATTGTGTATTAAATTAATATAATTATTATTCAGTAATAATTAATCCAAATAATTAATTTTGAATCAACTTTATATTTGATTTTAGTAAAAAAATTAGGTTTTTTTAAAAATGTTTTAAATTGCATAGTGTTTCTCTATTTTAATTAATGAAAATAACCACTTGTGAGGAATTTTAAACATAAATTTATAGAATATATATAAATAAATTTTAATTTATACTCATATAATTATTATTATACATAAATTTAATATAATATCATCTTGTGTTTGAGAAAATCACAATTATCGAAAACAACCTTTTTCATTATGTTAGTGGGTGTTGCTTAAATTAATCTTTTTTCTTCTAATTTTACAAAAATAATTTAATAACATAAAAATAATTTTTTTGATCATAAACTCAAATTTTTCTTAGGCTGTTTTTTTGGGATATATCTGAAAAGTTTAATTTTTTGATGAATATTAAAAAAATAATGAATTTTAATTGGAAACTACCTTTTTAGTTAAATTATTAATAAAGTTGAATTTTATTTTAAATTGGTTTTAAAGTAAAATTTCTTCAATTATAAATCCATTAATCTAATTGAAATCATTAGAATTAATTTTAAATTGAATATAATATGAAATGTTTGTAATCTTTTGTAACTTTTTTAAAAGGCGCTTTCTCATTACGTTTGATGGATTAATTTTAAATTAAAATATTCCAATTATGGGAATAGAGTTTGAAAAAATTATATAAATATTTTTTATAAAAATAATTTATATTATATAAATAGTTTAAATTAATTTTTTGACAAAAATAAATATTGAAAATTGAAAAAAATTAATTACAAAGATTATGGTAAAAATAGGTATATTGGGAGGTTAAACTAAAAAAATAATGGTTAAAATGACACATAAACTTTTATAAAAACTATTTTTGGTAAATATTTACACTATTAATACTGTATGTTTTGATAATGTCTCATTTGTTTCCTTGTGACATTTGAAAAATGTGGGAGCACTTCTTTCATTTAAAAAATACCAAGTGTGTCTTATCACTCACTTATAATGGTCACCCCGTATCCTCTATTTTTAAGACATTGAAACCAATTTTGTTCACCAATGATCTTCCAAAATCACATAAAAAATTTCCACATATGATATATAAGAATTATTTTTTACCTAAGGCTAGCCTATGATGGATTTTTGTGCAAACATAAGGAGAATACTCAAAGAAGAGGTAACGTTCATCAACGAGAATTTTTATTCTGTTTCTTCATCCACCTAATTCTATTATTTTTGTACTATAAATATATAAATACAATAGAATATACCAAATAATTAAATGTTTTTATGATAAATTCATGACCTAAAACCATCTCCACTTCCATCAAATGTGTTACAAAATTATTGTTCGTGTCTATGAAGGACTACCACCTCGTGAACCAATGTCATTCATTTTTCCATTACAGAATCTCATAGTTGGATATGATGATTTATTTAATTTATTTATATTATATTTATAACATAATTATACATTTTTATTCATTATATAATATATAATAATTTTATTTCCATTATTTAGAGGATATGATAACGTCCCGCGTGTGCACGGAGGACTACCACATCATGAAACGATGTGATTCGTTTTTCACTAAAAGTTTACATAGAAGATAATAAGGATAAATATATGTGATAAAAATTAAATAATTATAATATTAATGAAATATTTATCATTCTAAAAATTTAATATATCATTTTCTTTATTACATTTCACTCAATGAAAATGATAACATCATTTGTGTACATGTGGACTACCGCATTCGTGAACCAATGTGACTCTTTCTTTTCATTACCCCACCAAATTGATTATAGGTATATGCATATAATATTATATTTTATATATTATTTTAAAATTTTAAATATAAGATATTACTTACATCCTTTACATAATTATTGTTGAAAAATAGAAACATTTCTCATGTGTATGTGCAGCCTACCATCTTGAGGATCGTTAGGTACTTGATTTATAAAAACCATATGTATTTATTGGTAATAAAATAATAATTGATGCATAAATATGATAATTATTCATAAAATCAATACATATGTGAAAAATGAAGCAGTTATTACCCAAAACATGATTTAACATGGAATTGGAAATAAATAGTTAAAAAAAGAACAGAAGTAAATAATATACGGTATGATATATATATTTATGGATATTTAATATATATATAATAATCTTATTTTTATCATCCATTGGGTTTTCACTAGTGATAAGAAATTCAATACTTATAGTAAGGGTTTTTTAGTCTCTCTTTGATTTCTGGGTGACATATGGAAATTCACTACTCATTTATTTTTTGTGATGTATATAATAATAATATAACTTGTTATATCATGAATACCGTTATTTTAATTATATTTATAGTTTCATTTTTTGGTATTATTTATTGGGGATTATAGTTCATAATATTACTAATGTGATATAGGATTTTTTTCCCAATTTTCCTTCGTTGAGAATTATGTCATGTTATGCACATATATTCTTTTATAAGGTTATTATAAATATGATTTGGCATATGTAATCATGAATTTATATATTTTCATGAAATTTTATGTTTCATTTAATTTTATCCTGTCAAGGGGATTTTGATTTATGTCACAAATTTATAAGTATTTTATGTCACAATCTCATCTTCTATTGGGATTATTCAAGATTAAGTCACAAATGTTTAAATATTATGATATAAATGTAAATAATTATCATGAATTTTTTATCCTATGGTTACTCAGGATATTGTAATGTAATAGTTCAAATTTTCCACTCTTAAGAACTCAACATAATTGAGAAAATGTTTTTAAAAAAAATATGACTTTTTTCTCTCTTCGGCCAGATATCTATTTTCATCTAACCACATATTTTCAAAAAATGTTTTCCAAATTTTCTATTGATACTTGATGATTTTTCAAATCCATTTGTACCCATTTTTTACTTTTTTTTAAAAAAATTAATCAAATCTTCTTGTATCTTTTCAAACAATACTCATTTATCTTTTACTAAAAATGTGAATGGAGTCTTTATTTTATCATGTATGGAATAAATAAAAATTCCCATAAACATGAAAATTATTTTCATTGAATATTACTTGATAAAATTTAAATTTTATTTTAAAATAAAATTATTTTAAAATTTTTTTATGTTTTAATTTTTTTTTCAAAGTAGAATGGGTATTTTCCTGAAGAAATATTTGAAAGGATCGATCCTAATAATTTTCCATTTGAGATGAAATCCATTGATCTCACCTATTCCTTATTGGATATGATCCATGGATACCATTTTTATTATTTCTATGAATGGATTATTTTTATGATGAAATAATGTTTAAGAATCTTGTTTCTCTTCCATGGGTCATGCCATGATAAAATTATTAGGAAGCTATCTCTTTTTCCATGCATTATACTATGATGAAATGTTTATGCGACCTATTTTATTTCATGTGTTAATATATGATGATTGTTTTGTGATATTTTGGAACACATATTTATTATTTTAATTATGTGATGGGTGGACCTATATCTCCCTCAAATGAATTGGGTAAAGTTGGAAAACACATGAGAAAGTATGTAATGTGTGAACTTAATTATATGTTCACCATGTTTTGAATGAACTTGATTACATGCTTACAATGTTGTGAACAAACTTGGTTAAATGATCATAATTTTATGTGTGGACCTATATTCCATGTCTATAATGTTATTCATGAACTATATTACATGTTCACAAGGTTATTTATGAACCTATTTACATTTTCCAAATGTTGTAAATAGACCTTTAATTTTTGTCCATAATGTTATATGTGGACCTGGTTACATGTCCATAAGTATATATGAGGGTCGTATTTCATGTCCTTAATATAATGAGTGAACCAATATCTATTTATACATGTTTTCAATATTATAATATAATGCATATTCTAAAAATCTACATATTAATACATTGTTATTCTCTCATATCTCAAGTTCTTTGATTTCCTAATGATCTATGTCTTGTGAAATGCCAATCATTAATCCATGACTAGTGATTATGATATTTGATATATATGTTTTTTTCAAATTTTATTCTCATATTCTCATTCCACTATTCTCATGTAATTCATACATATTTCCCTTTTTTATCCTTATTGAACATATGATCACACACTTTCATATGATTCCTTTCCCCAAGTTATAAAGAAAGGTTTTTATAAATGAGTAATAAAGGGGAAGTTCATTATCAAAAAAGTAATGATCATTCATGAATTAAAGAAGACTATTTTCCACATTTCTAAAGGAACTATACTATTAATTTTATTAGTAATATGTTTTTGTAATGTATTGAATATTCTTATAAAAAGATTTAATATCCATGTATGATAATCTTGGGTCGGAATAGTTGGTATCATAGGAAAGGAAAAGGTAAAGATTGTAAACTATAATGATAATAATTTAGCGAGATCAATAAGAATATTTCTAACGATATGTCTTGGGATTTCTCTAAAGACAATTATTAGGATGATTCAATGTATAAGAATATTTTTTATAATTTTTGTAAAGGATAAAGGATGTGGTTTCAAATCAATTACATCCATGTCTGGATAATACAAGTGGATTTGGATATATAAAAGAGATACATTGGGGTAATATTTCAGAAAATGGTGTATTGAGTTGGAATCTATCATCACCTAGTGCATGAAAATGGGTCCTACTAAAAGTCTAGTTCAAAACTCCAAGGTTAAATACCTTTGTAAATCCATAACCTCTTTAAAAATCACTTTTAAGGATTAAAATAGATGATTATCATGAAATGAATTGGTTAATCATAAAGTTCCATAGATTTAAAAACAAAGATTCATGATTTATACAACCTACATGTTATTTTCTTTATGATTAGGTGTGCTTTCACTCTTATTAATGTACCTCACACTATTAAATTTGGGTTTTAGTCAATAGTTTTATATAGAAGTTGTTGGGTTTACATTAATTATTTTGTACAATTTATTGATGAATAGACAGATGGGATGATTACGGGAGTGAAGTATTTATTGATTATTCCTAATCAACTATCATGAAACATAATGAACAACATTAATATTAACCAACTCTCAGTCTCACCAAAGAAGAGAAGGATATAGTTAATAGAGAGTTAGGGTAATGAAGACTATAGAGGAAAGAGGATTAAACTTTCTATATGTTGATAATGTGGGAATAAACACATAATGTAATGTCTTTTATGGATGAGAAGATTTTTTTGGTGTGAGAAAGAAGGACAAAAAGAATGTAATTACAATGTAAAAATTAAAAGGATAGTAAACAAAATGTATAGGAATAATGGTCTCCCAAAGATATCATTGATGGTTGAATGATCCAAATGTAGAAATTACAGTAGTTATACAAAATGATATCTAAATGGGAAAGCAAATGAAGATAATCAACAAGGTTTTATGAGTATGTTTTTTTGATGTTGAATATTAAGAGACTATAAAAGACACATGAATAGTATAGTAAGTTCTAATAGTATTTTTTATGATAAATGTGAGAAGAATGATTAAATTTAGATTGATGAATATTAAGACATGATTCATATTTAATATTATTGGAAAGTGGTATTAAATAATAGGTTTATAAATCATAGTTAATGTTTTTGGAAGGAAGTGGGATGATTAATGTATTTTTGTATTATAATTAATTAATTATTTTATATGAATCAATAAATATATAAGGCTTGTTCAACATAAATTTTTCATGAATGATTAGAAAAAATATGTCGAATGGTGCTAATAACCTAGAACTTTTTTAAAAAACAATGTTATCTTAAATTAATGGTTGATAATCATTAATATTTTCTAGATTTTGGGATTATTATTTTGGTATAATGGTATACTGGATATGAATAAGTAAAATTGATAGTACTGATTACCTTAATGGTTAGTTTAAAAATTTGTTTTTGTTATCATTGACATAGTTTAATAAATTTTTGAATTTAAGAATTATATCTAATAATCAGTGTAAGGTTAGAAGAAGTATTTATGTTTTCAATAAGGTGTTATGGAAATTAAGGTTATTTCTATATTTTTGGAGAATATAGGTAGAAAATATTCATGTGTTTGGTTTGAGAAAAAACATATATAACATGATAATGGTAGATTAATGTTTTGTTGATTCTAAAAAATTTAGCTAATTTCTTTATAAATTTTCAATTTTTATGGGTTACATGGTTAACCATTTATGGGATGGTTTAAGTTGAACCATGGATGAGATATTAGTGATTAATGTAATACTTCATTATATGAAGGTTTTTCCATATTGGATAACTAGTGATAAACACTTTTTTATAAATAGAGATAAAAGGAATGAAATATCATTCTATTATGGATATTACGATCCTTTATTTATTCATAAATAAAATAATTCAACTTCATTTATTGGAACAAGATATGAAGTTGATTTTTTTTTGTATCACAACTAAAGGATCACATTATGCTTATAACATATGGGAAATCTAAGCCATAGGTATATCTGTCCTTTTGAAATTATGGATCATATCAAGACAGTATCATATCGATTGTAAATTCCACAAAACCTCTATCATGTTAAATATGTGTTCAATTTATTTCACTTGAAGATGTAATACTTGATCTATCCCATGTATTGATCTTAGAGGATGTACTGCTGGAGCATGTTATTCCTTATGAGGTATAACTATTTGAGATTCTGGATCCAATAGAGAAGGTTCTACAAAATGAAACAACATACCTAGTTAGAGTTTTCTAAGGAAACTGCCAGCTTGAGGAATCTATGTGGGATTGACTAAGGTGTATAATCAGTTTTAGGTATAAAAGTGATGAATTTCAAGGGAGAAATTGTTTTTAATGGGGTAGAATATAACACCATGAGATTTTATGATATATATATATATATATATATATTCAAATAAATTTATTTTTTTGATGTTTTTAATTACACATAAAACTAATAATATATTTTTTATTCATAGTATCAAATTTATCTTACATTATATGAAACTATGAGGTTCTTTGAAAGAGTTCATACCAAGTGCCACTAAGATTCAACAAACTGTGAAATGATATTACTAAAACATATTAATTAAGTAGGCTGGTACGAAAATTATTAATTACTTTAAGAAATATATATATTAAATTCATAATAAATATAAATTCATTTTTAATTATATCAAATAAACAATCATTTTGTAGAAAAGAAATTATATTTTCCAAAAATATGTTTTCATAAAACATTATTTTTATTAATTTTTTATGAAAAAACATTGTATATAATTTAAAGAGATTTTTTAAATATTATTTTAAAAATATATATTCATTTTTGAAATCATAATACCAAAATTAAATTATGGTGAAAATTTTGGTTTTCTGTGAAAATATTTATTTTTTAGTTAATAGTAAAAAATACAGATTTTTGTAAAAATATCATTTATTTTTAATAAATTATATAACTAAAATGAACAATTATTATTTAAATAAATATTATTATTATTTATTAATATATATTCCACTCAATTAATTTTTAATCAATATTATTTTGAATTTTAGTATATGTTTTTTGGGCTTAATAAGGCATTTTATAGAAAACTGTTTTAAAGTGCATAATGATTATCCATTTTAATTTATTAAAATAAAATATAATCAGGAAATTTTTAATTAAATGTGTAGGTTAAATATAAATAATTTTTAACTTTAATTAATAAAATTATTATTATTATTCATATATTTAATATAAAATCATCTTATGCTTTTAAAAAATACCCTCCTCCCATCCCAGATTTTTCATCATAATTATAGGTATTGTTTTAGATTTAATTTTTGTAAAATTTATACACCGGTTTTGATAAAATAAAATTTGTTTTTTAAATCATAATAAAAAAATTATCTTAGGGTTAATTGTTCATATTTTTTATAAATGTTTCATTTTTTAATGCGTAATGAAAAATATTAAATTTTAATCAAAAACTACCTATTCATTTTAAATATTTACATAGTTAAATTATATTTTATATTGGGTTTAATATAAAAAGAGTTCAATTATATGTACATTAATCAAATTTAGGTAATTTTAATCAATTTTATATTTAATATTGATATAAAATCTTTATAAAATTTTTGAAACATTTTTCTTTAAAACCCCGTTTTCTCATCATGTTTGTAAGATTTATTTTAAATTAAAATTTCCAACTTATGTGAATGGAATTTGGAAAAATGGATTCTATAGTTTTAATAATAATAATTTATATTATATAGTGTGGTCATGTTATGTTTTCAAAAATAGTAATCCTGGAAAATGTAAAAATTAATTTATCCAGTTTAGGTAAGAATGGGTTTAACGAGTAGTTAACCTAAAAATATAAGGGTTTAAATGAGAAATAAACTTGTATAAGAACTATATTATGGAAATATATAGACCATTAAAATAATAATGTTCTGAAATTGACTATTTTTGACCCTTTCTACATATAGAAAACATTAGACCATTTTTT
Organism: Viscum album; assembly: GCA_963277665.1. Lineage (NCBI taxonomy): Eukaryota > Viridiplantae > Streptophyta > Magnoliopsida > Santalales > Viscaceae > Viscum > Viscum album. The sequence continues at coordinate 2,106,710,477 of OY728147.1, read as the reverse complement.
TATTTTCAAATTACCATATGTATCCTCTCCCCCACATATAAAAGGAAACCCCCTATCCTTTTCTCATTAACACCCTAAAAAACTTTTTCTTTAGATAATAAATGCCAAAATAACTTTAAAAATCCCTCTTATAGTCCTAGAAACCATATTTTGGATATAAATCCATCCCAAGAAGCCTTTTGGTTCAAACCTAAGAATTATACCAGAAGAAGAGGCAATCTTCATCAATGAGCATTTTTTATTTCTTCCTCCACCTCATTTGATTATTATTATTCCAAGATGATATAATAACCTCAGTATATACCATATATTTATGTGTTGTTATGTATATGTAATTACTTAGAAACATCTCCAATTATATCAAATGGGCTTAGAAATCATAGTTCGTGTTTTTGGCGGACTACCACCTCAAGAACCGATGTCATTCATTTTTCCATTACCACGTACAATGGTTGGGTAAGCTGATGATTATAAAGTATATCTATGATATTTAGAACATAATTATAAATTTTTATTAATTATATGATATATACATTCTTTCATTGCTTTCTAAACAGGATATGATTACGTTACTCATCTGCACGGAAGACTACCACCTCACGTGACATTATTATTTTTTTCACTAATGCTATACATGAATAATAACTCACTAGATAATGATAACATCATTCATATACATGTGGAATACCACATTCATGAAGCAATGTGGATCTCGCTTATCATCACCACACCACATGGATGATATGTATAATTATATAATATTGTAGTTATGATATTGTGATAATTATTGATAAATAATATATTAATTACATATTTTCTATATTTATCTTTGAAAATGGAAATGTTACTAATGTGTATATACGACCTACCATCTCTTTAATTATAACATAATAAATTTCCCAAAACTATTATTCATTACTGTTCTTAACAATATAATTGATGAACAAATATGATAATTATTTTAGGATTATTATTCTGAGGATTATGAAACCATGAAAAATTTAATATATGACTTGGAAAAAAATAAATACTTATATGAAAAAAGCGATTATATCCCAAAATGTGGACTTTACATAGTATTGATAATAAACGGGTAAAAAATAGGAAATAAGTAAATACTATATGGTATGATAAATATAAGTATAATTATTTAATATATGTATAATAATATTATATTTATTATAAAGGAGGTCATAATGATTGAAAAAGATGTCAAGACTCATTGTAATAGATTTCTAGTGTGTATTTTATTCTAAGGAGACATATGTAAATTCACCACTAGTTTCTTTTTTGTGTGTGTATACATCCCATTCAACATTTTATATAATGGATACAATTATTTTCATTATATTTAATCATTCATTATATGTTATTATTTATTGGGGAATATGATTCAAATGATTACTAAAGTGATAAGAGATATTTGTCATAATTTTCCTCCTTAAGGTGTTATGCCATATTATAAACCTATATTATTTTATGAGGTGCATATGAAAAAACTTTTACAAGTAATATCATTAATATATTTATTCCCATTATAGTTGATATTTCATTTATTATTATACTTTCATTGGGATTATGATTTAATGTCACCAAGTGGTATGAGTTTTATGTTACAATCTTATCATTTATTGGGATTGTTCATGGTTAAGTCTCTAATTTTAAATCATATGATATAACTCTAAATATTTATCACGATTTTTATTATAATTTGGTTATTCATGATATTTTATAGAAAAAAACCATTTTTTTACTCTTTATTTCTCAAAATAATAGATAAAATGTTTTTTAAAAATCAAACTTTATATTCTCTCTTTGGTCAGAAATTTGTTTTCATCCGAAATATTTTTTTCTAAAAATGTGTTCTAAAATATTTTATTATTCTCATATTATTATTAAAACAATTTTTTATCCATTTATTACTTTTTCAAAAAATAATTTCAAGTAATGTTTATGTCTCTTTCCAAAAAATTACCATATGAAATATACCAAAAATGTATAAGATATATTAGTTTTAATTTTTAAGGAATAAATTTAACTACCTATAATAATGTCCATTATTTACTTTAAATATTATATTATAATATTTCAATGTTACATTCAATGAAAATTATTTTATATTATTTTATGTTTTAGAATGTTTTTTTTCAAAGTAGAAAGGATATTTTATTCCATTAATATTTTAAATGATCGATCAAAATAATTTTTCATCTAAGATGATATCTATTGATGATACCCATTACCTAATTGAGAAATAATACAAGTATACCATTGTTCTTATTATTTATTTTAATGGTTTATGTTTACGATTGAATGATATTTATGAAACCTTTACCTCTTCCATGAGTTATTCCTTGACAATATTCATAAGAAACCTGCTTCTTTTTCCACGAGTTATGCTATTATGAAATGTTTATAAAACCCATTTCATTTTATGTGTTAGGATATGATGAATATTTTGTGATCTTGTGTCCAACATATGAATGATTTTAATTATCTAATTTTTTGTGACCTATATCTCTCTACAATATAGAGGGTAATGATGGAGAACTCAAGAAAAAATATGTAATGAATGAACCTGATTACATGTTCACCATGTTATGCATAAACCAGATTAAATTTTCAAAATGTTATTAATGGACCAAATTATATGTCCAAAATGTAATGTGTGGAACTATGTTTCATGTCCCTAATTGTATGAGTTAACCGGATTAAATTTTCATATTGTTTTGCATTAACCTAGTTACATGTTCACAATATTATGTATGAATGTATCTTTCATGTCCATAATGTTATTCCTTGGTCGGATATCTTGTCTATAAGATTATGTGGGGTCTTGATTTCATATACATAACATAATGAGTGAAAATTTTTATATCTATACATTATCACAATGTTATGGGTTAATACATATTCCAAATATCTATGTCTTATTCCAATTGTATGGTTTCATGGATCATGTTCTTTTATTTACTTATAATTCATATTTTATGAACTACTAATCATTATAGAATGACTGAATAGTATGATATTTAAAATATACGGTATGTTTTTAAAATGTTATTCTCATGTTTTCATAGAATTATGCTCAGTTTATGATAATATATTTTCCTTGATTACCCTTAATAAGCATCTGAGTTCACCCCTTATAATGTTTTGTTTCCCTAGGTTTTGAACAATGTTTTTTAAATAGGAGTAATAAATGGGATGATCTCTATGAGATAAATTGACAATATTTCATGAATTAATAATATTTTGTTCCATCCTTCCAAAAGTAATAAAATATTAAAGTTATTATGTGCATGTTTATATAATGTATTGGATTTTCATATAAAAAGTTGTAATGGGTCACTATAGGCTTCATTGCCTAGGATATTCTCTATTGATAGCCGACATAGATTTGGAATGGGATTTTCTAGTTCTTGATCTAGGTCTATCCAATTTCATCATCTGGTTGGATTTTCTAGTTTCCCATTATGATATGATTGATTTTCATTGTTTGTGTGTTTTAATATTTCCCACTGATGGGAATTATTAGGTGTTTTTGGGAGAGTGGGATATACGGTCTTGTCATGAAAGACCGTTCTATATAGGGATTAGGAGTATTTTATAGTCAATCCATATGATGTTTCCCCTCTTAGTGTCATTCCTTGATTTTAATGTACTTCCCCATTATATTGCCAAATAATTTTCATGGTCTCCCTCTAGAAAGATAGGTTGATATTATCATTGATATGGTTTCAGGTACACATCCAATATTGATACCCTCTTATCATATCGAACCAAGTGCCTGAAAGAGATTTTGATCCATTTGTAAAATCTCTTAGAGAAAGGTATTATTTTCCGTAGTGTTTTTTGGGAAACCCCATGATCTATTCGATGAAGGATGATGGTTCACTTAAAATTTGTTGAATTATTGAATGTTGAAATAGGTGAATATTTTGGAAAATTAACATTTTTTCTATATGGATGACTGGTTATATTCATGAAAGGGGTTATGTTGTTTTTGAAAGTCGATCTTTAGTTAGGTTTACAACAGTGTAGGGTTTGAGAGTTTGTTATTGCAAGGACCACCATTAGGACCTATTATAGAAATTTTTAGTATCTTGGGATATTTTTTGGTCTTATTAACACTAATTTAGTTTTTATATATTAGATGAACTAGATATTCCATTATTTTCTTGATGAATTTTTATAGTTTTTGGGGTTTATATCCATGTTTTTTCAAGATTCGAACAAGAAAATGGGAACCATATAAATATTGTTTTTTAAATCTTGTGGTGTCAACACCATTATGTGATGATCTAAAAATTAAATTTATGGGTCCATAATTTAATGTTTTTTGGGAATGTGATTTTTGAGTATGGACTATCAGTTAGTCCTGAGAAGGTTAAGACTGTGTTAACAGGGGAGGAACCATGGAAATCCATTGAGATATAGATATTATTAGGACTGTCTAGATATTATCAATGGTTCATCAGGGATTTCTTAAATTTGTGGTCATCCTTGACTTATCTTAACAATAATGTGGTGAATCTATAGTGGGATTACAAATGTAAAATTTTTTATGAGTTAAAATGTTGTCTGGAATCAGCTCATATTATGATCATACCTGAGCCCAGTAAGGGGCATGTGCTATATTGATATGCTTTTGCTGCTGGCATGGATTGTGTGCTGATGAAGAATGATCACTTTGTAGCCTATGGATCTTTTTAGTTTATTCTTCTTGAGAAAAATTACCCCACTCATGATTTGAAATTTTCTATAGTTATTTACTAACATAATAATTGGTTTCATTATCATTTTGGGGAGAGGTTTATATTCCTCTTTGGTTATAATATATATATATATATATATATTTCTATTTAGAACTAAATTATAGATATAGGTGATGGATGGTATAAATATTTACTTTTTACTTTTTCATCACCTATACTCCATGTATAGGGAATGTCTTAGCCAAAACTATCAGTTAGAATTATCCAACAAATGTTATCTTGGAATAAAAGTAATAGTGGAAAATTTTGGGGGTCTTTACCTTGTTGTATCAAGACATATTTGGGTGTGATTATGGTATGGTTATCAGTTGTGTTTATTTTTCTTTATCTCATCTTGATTGTATTTTTCAGAGTTAATAGAATGATGATGAGTTCAAAGGAATCATAGAAATATTTATTGTCAGGGAGATGATTTCGGGTTAGCCTCTCCCAAAAAATGGAATTCACTTCTTTATAGATTAGTTATACGTCACATAATTTATAAGAATATCAATTTTGTATGAATTTATCATGTCATCATGGTCTATTAATCATAGTGCTAATAAGATGTATTATGAAATGAGATGATGTTTTTTGGGTCAGGTATTAAGTGCGACATCACTTATTATGTGTTTGAATGTTACACCTAATACCTGATTAATTTAGAGAATCTAAAAACTTATGTTGTATTCCAGCCACTTCTTATGATAGATTGGAAATGGGATGAGGTGTTAGTGGACTTCATTTTTGTATTTCCATGGACCCAATGTGGAAATAATGTTATCTGGATAGTGATTAATTTATTGATGAAATCAGCTCATTTTATTTCGATTAGGGACACCACAAATGTTAAAAAAGTAGGTATGTTGAAAATATATAAGATTATTATGTTTCATGGGTTTAAATCTACCATTATCTCATAAAGTGACCAAAATTTTACTTCTAGGTTTTTGAAACAATCACCAAGAGGTGATGGGGACATACGTTTTGTTGAGTAGAACTTAACCTCCACAGGAATATTTTCATATATATTATTGTATTTAAATCAAAGAGGATATAATATATGTCGTATTTTTGGATTTTTTAAATAATGGTAGATCCATCTTTGAATAGTTGTGTTTTCCAATAACAATATTTACCTATTGATGATCAAGATGGATACCTTCGAGGAATTGGATGATCACCTATGTAGGCCACCTTTTTATTGGGTAGAGGTGGGTGGGGCTACTATTATGCGAACAATTCCTATAAAAGATAAATTATTAATGAATAATGATATATGTGTTCACTTATTTATATCTCATGGTTACAAAAAATTGTATGTGGATCAATGACATCATCCTTTGGAGTTTTCCTTTGCTGACCGTATTTTTTTTTGAAAGTTTTCACCTTAGTTGGGTCACTGTAGTAATAAGAAATATGGAAATCTAGGTATGAGATATTTCGTACCATTTGAGTACACTAATTGTCTTGGATTATTTTTTATCAGTTTGGATTTCCATCTCAGTTGATAGGAATACAAGATGTTTTCCACATATCTTAGCTTAGGATGTACAATCCTGATCACCCTATGTTCTATGTTTAGAGGATATTGAGTTGGAGCCATATGTTTCAACTATAGAGAAACTAGTTCATATTATTGGATATTTTATGTAATTCATTAGTGGAAATAATATTCCATTGGTCAAAGTGTTATGGTGTCATAAATCAGATCCTCATGAGACATGGGAGTTTGAATCATTGGCGAGGGAGTTGTGGAATCACCTCTTTCCAGAGCATCCTTTTTCCACACAGCTTCTTAGGTATAGAAATTCCTATAGGGTGATATTTTAACATACAAGTAAAAATTTATAGTCTCTTTTAATATTAAAGTGCGTGATTATTAGGTTCCAAGGGTGTTAGAGTCAAACTGAGTGCTTTTTGCAGGATTGAGTCTAGGCATTGATAAAGAACAAAATACACACCGTGAATGAATGATTCCAGACATGAATATATTGTATGGAAGAAACCATGAAATTGGTTCATGATGTGAAAATAATTCATGATATGAATAATATTAATTTTATTAATTTTCATATCAAGATTATTTAACCAATAATTTTTTTTAATGTTCATGGAACAAATAGGTTTCATGTTGTGAATTTTGGATTCACGATATGAATCGTTTACACCTGGTAGGTTTTTATTCCATGAAAAAATAAATACTAACCCATTTATATTTTTTTCCCTATATAAAATTCTAGGATTCTTCTTGGATTTTTTGGGTATTTTAGTTTTACCAGATCACTCTTTTTGGAATGTTTAATCTTTAATGTAGTTGGTTGATCTTCTTTTTGGTATACGTTTCTTTCTCTTTTGATTTCCTTCAGTGATATTTTTATTTTAAGTGGTGTTGGTATGTATTTTTTGTATCTATTGATTATATGATAATTATTGTTTTATTATATTTAGATGCTTTTGCTGATTATCTTATGAGGGTCAGTCCTTGATTTGGATGCTGTGAGACGTGTGGGTTTCTTGAGGTATATGTTGGTCTAGCCTCTCTGAAGATATTTTTATGGATTAAAATTTTATGAGGCAATAATAATTATTAGGGAATCTATTTATTGATATTTGTTTCTTTCCATTCATTTTTTGTCTGTGGGTCTTGTTGTGGGTGGTGTACGAGTTGAGTTTGAGCCATGTGGTTCCATCTCTTTCCTATATTGAATGAACCATAATTACTCATGGATTTATAAAATATTTTATAAATAGATATCATGATACCGTTTTGAATGATTTTCATATTTAAATGCATTTTTCATAGAAAATATGGGTTTCCCCTTATATTGGTAAAATAAATGTTATTTTGAAATCATTGTGAGATGAATTGTGAAATGGGTTTTCTATGAAGGTTTTAATGGAAATAGGGTGTTTGAAAATGTATTGTAAAATGTGTAAGCCCTTAGAATTGATTTGATAAGTGAAACACATGGGAACCCTAGTAACTTGGGTTGAGGTAGTAGTATTAGAGATATTCCTTTGGTATTATTAAGGTTTACTTTCAAGGGTGTTCCTTTATTCCCCAAACCATGATGCATGTTTTTAGGGTCTTATAGTGCATAATAGCCGTGATTTTTATATAGATGATCATGCTAACCTGACTATAATTTATCCTTGGAGTGTGTTTCCATTGTGCTATGTATTTAATTAATTTTTTCATTGATAGACCATTTTTGATAAATGTAAAATTATTTATAAATTATTCCTTGAAACTATTTTACCTGGATTTGTTTTAGAACTATGGAAATAAGGGAATTTTTTACCTTGATTTCAATATAAAACTATATACCTTACTATAATAACCTATTCTTCTTTAAATTAATAATATTGGTATGATTATAATGAGAATTAATATAGACCACTGGGTTGGATTCTACCAAACCCATTTATCTCACTCCCTACACATTACCTTAAGAATGACTAGATATTTTTTTTATGTTGAGGTGTAGTGTCCTTTTTATTGAAGAAAAAATAATGTCCATAGTAGAGGTTACAAAGAAGAACCAAAAGGAACATCATTGAATATGAGGAAAAAATTACCTGGTTCTAGAGTGGGTAATCATGCTATGATAGGGAATTCTCCCACCCTTTCCATGTGGATGATGACCTCTATTCCCCCCTGCACGCGTCCACATGCCATCTGCATGGGAGTGGAGAATGAGGAAGTGAGATCATCATTATTTGATACTACAGTGAGAAAATCAAAAGGATTCTAAGTGCTAAAATTACAATGCACCTTCTCATTTGGATATGCAGTAATCCTCATTGGTGTTGGACCTTCATAGCATGGGGAATGTCTAGATCTTGCATTATCTTTTCATATAGGAAAATATAAGGTGCCACAATGATGCTATAAGGGTTTTTCAACTGGGTAAAGGTAGATAGTGGTGATATGGTGGTAAATTAACCACTTTTCACATGGAGTATACAAAAATCACTATATTGAGTGAAAAACAAATTTTATATAATTTAGATTGGATAGTGTTCAACTATAAAAATGTTATTTTAGTTATACGTGGAATGTTATTTTCATGTTATATGTTGTTATTTCAATATATATTATTAATAGAAATGTTGATTAAGTATTTTTTTACTATATCATATAATGAATTAATTAAACTTAATAAAGCTAATATGGGGACAAAAAATATATTACCCCGTGATGCTTCTATAGGTCTCAGGAGAAAGACATGATTGTGTATTTTGGTGTATTCTATCATAGAAGAATATATGTCATTGATGGTAAGATCCAAATGTCTTGGATTATGGTATAAAAATATTCATATAGGATTTTTTATTTCATCCATAAGTGGAAAATTGTTGTTATCTATGTGATCTATTTGTTTTCATTGGCATCAATGGATATATTATTCCTTCATATTAGTTAATAATATATTTATATTGATTAATAATTCTTACCATAATTTTATGCGATTATTATTGATTGATTAACTTAGATATATGATTTCCCTTACTAAGAATTTGAGCTCACAAAATTTTATATTACTATTATCCTAGGAAGTGAATAAAATTATTACATAGTATCTGTATAGAATAATATCAAATAAGTAGAATTTGTGGGAGATGTTGAAGAATTATTTTGTATTAATTAGTAGATAAATACTGGAAAAAGGTCTATTAGTCAAAATGTAATGAACTATATTAGTATATTATTAGTTATAATTCTATAAATATATAACACTAAAAGAAATTGATTGTGTATTATAGTTCAATATTTTTTTAATTCATGTAATTACCAGATTTTTTGGTCTAAGCTGCTACATATTGGATGAACAACCATGTTTATCTGTGGTTATAATGATTTGAAGATACACAATGATATTTATAGAGAATCATAATTTTGATCCTATAGTGATTCAAAAATTAAAATTTCATTAATATGCCCTCAAACCTATATTGTATATGAATCAATTATATTTGGAACAGTTTGAGGTTAAAAGCATTGTTTGGTTTTCCTTTGAGAGAGAGATCAATTTTGCGAATGTATAGAGAAAAAGCGAATATTTGGAACTAGATTATCTATCTCATGCAACACATCATTATAAAAATCATGATCTATAGATGTAAAGATCAATAATTCATTCAATCAAGTGAAATCAATAAATGGATAACACTCTTGTAGGAACTGGATAATCGAATTATTAATATTTATGTGGGGTCAGAATTCAATAAATGTTATAGATTTGAAACTGAAGCACACTTAGATACAAGGAATAAAAAAATATATTATTAATCATGTTGGTGGGGTTGAATTTATTTTGTATTGTAATTAGAAATTATGAGATCCATATACTAGGACTCCAGTGTCCAAAATCAGAGAATATTTAGGATCTTTAAATTTGATATTAACTTTTACCCCTTTATGTAATTAACATCATTGCATAAATTTGGTTTAGATTACATAGTTTATTTTGGGATTTTTTTTTCATCCCCATGTCATGAAGTGTATTTCTAAAAATATTGGATAACCACACAATTTAGATGAAAACTCTATTAATGATATTAATGGATATTATTCTAGGGTTGTAGGAAAAGTTGATCTCCATTATACCTTTACGTAATGTGATTCTCATGTTTTCAATGATGAAAAAATAGAAATACTATTTTAAATTTATCTCATTCCATCATTTTTTAATAAATTTTCAAGCTTATAGAAATGAAATATTTAATTATATGCATGTGAATAGAAATTTACAAAAAAACTAGTAAATCCCACGGATTTTGGGGAATAAAATAATAAGTTACCTATCAACTATGGGGAAAAGGAATTCTCAATTTATTAAGAAATTAAATTGAAGTCATAAGTAGGAAAATTTTGTAATGAAGGAGTTTTTAGGGACAATAATACAATTATAACCTCTATAAATGGGAATTATATTTCATGGGATGTTATGGTGGATAAAAATGAGACCTAGGAGAAGAATGGAGTGGGACTTATTATAAGGGATTATACCATGGTTGAATTGGAGTGGAGTGTTCTAGTTGTAGGGGAGGGGCTTGTAGATCCATCCCCTAAATAATAACTTAATATCCTAGATCAAGACAATTATCATGTTAATACTTATGTTTTTTGTATAAGGGTTGGTAAGATATTTTTATGGAATTTATTACTTAATAAATAGATGTTCCTCCTTTTAATAAGTAAATTAAATAAAATATTATGACACCTATTACGCATAGAAATATTCAAAGAGTTTATTAGTGTTAAAAATAATGATCTATAGGGTCCACTAAGTAGGGTTCCCCAAAACCAGAGGCATCTTATTAAATGAATAAATTTTAAAAAAGGAATATAAAATAGTTCGAATACCTCAGAGAATATATCCTTGAATGTAAAGAATTAAAAATATAATAACGGTAAAAAATGGATTTAATTTATTGAAATTTCCAGGGGATATCTTATTAGAAAACTACTAGCTACTTAATGAACATATTACATAATAATAACCTATTGTTGATTTTAATTATAAAAATTATGGATCCCATGAATTCATTTAAACGCCTAGATTTCAATTCTAAAGGATATATTGATCAATCCTAAAAACATTAATGATTGAATATCTTTTTATTTTTCTGAATCTGAAAGGGTAAACCATTATACTAATGTTCATATTTAAAAATATATTAATACCTAAAATATCAGTTTTGATTGTAGTTTCTTCTTTTACTCGTTCACATGAGAATTTTCTATCTATAAATTGATAAAATAATAGTTGGGTGAAATTGGGAGTCTCTATCATGTTTTAATAAGGCCATGTCTTAACTTTTGCGGCGTCAACCGATACCTTGTACGTTATGAAATTTGGGGGGGGGGGTGATCTAGTTATTTGTACTAGATATATTAAGTAAGGAATTTACCTTACTTATTTATTTATATATAAAACCATGGAGTTAGATAAACATGGTACAATAAGTCATTTAATAGGATTTTGGCCAAGAAGATAGATCATATTATTAACATCAGTTCTATTAACTTGTGGGTGAAATTGAATTAGAGGAATCCATTTAGGATTACTATAATAATCAAATTATTTTAATATCCATTTTTTCGAAAATGGAAATGCATCCATATCAAATTATATTCATTAATTATTGGGTAAATCATTTAAAATATTTGGGAATTTATCATGTTTTTTTGATAAAAAACATTCGCTAATTATTTCTATATTTGTCTTATCAAGATATGATTCAGGATGTCATGATTTCGAGCCTCGAGTAAAGAGTCATTTAAATCTATGGAGGGTTATATTGAGAACATGTAAGATGAACATATAGATTAGAAAAAGACACATGATTATTGGTTCGATTTGTATTATTTTTATAGAGAGATTTATCATTAAACAAGTTTGAATGAAAATTTCTTCTTAAGGAAGGATATTTTGAAGGGAAATTTCTACAGTATGTTTTTTAAATAGAGATACATGCAATATAAATTCTTTTATAACATTCATATAGTTATAAAATTTTCAAGACCCATTACTTACATAAATATGGGATCTGAAATCATATTTAGGAAATGTGTAATAAGGGATTATATTTTTCCATCAAACTAATACATTTTTAATATTTTATCACTTGTTAACACTACTATTTTAATTATTTCATTCCTAGGGTAGTTTGTTACTCTAGTAATGTGATTCTTTCTAGGAAGGTGGATCTGGTGGCAGTCAAGACATTTGTTTTTTATATAAACTTGACAATACTCTTAGTCCAGGAGAATTTAGTACTCTTTTTTAAATAGTATTGGGATATTTTCATGCCAGTATAATTAATTTTAGTAATATTTTTATAAATAACGGTATTACCCCAAATGCTATTAACTCTAAAATTATGTATTTTCAACATAAGTGTAAAGATATTAATTTATTCTCTTTATTCATGAATGTTTCATGAGAAATAATTTTCTATAAGATTATTTTAATCATATTTTCCTTTGGAAACTCTAATATTATTGACTAGGTTGTTTAAAAAAATTAATTTGGGATCTTTTCAATTTGGGAAGATGTTTGATTTTTTTCTTCTTTGAATGAATCATTCTACTATGAATTTCTAGTAGGAGGTAGATCATTTTCATAAATATGGATATCATGAAGACCTTTAAAAAAATCAACAAAGAAATCATTATTTAGGTCCTTCAAATATTTTTATTTATTGGGAATATCAATAAACTGAACCTCTATATAGATACCCAAATTTTATACATGATTATTATATCATTTTAATGGTAAACAACATTAAATAAGTACACAACTCGGATCCAAAGGTTTAGTGTCTTAATAAAATTTAGACCACATATAACTTTTTTATTATAAAAAACATTATTTAATTCCTTATTATCATAATTCACAGTGGACCTCATTTACTTTTTATTATATTTAGTCACCTGAGGATATACATCAATGAATGGGGTGATATAAAATCCAAGTAAGAAGATAGATAATAACATGAATCAATTTAACATGGGTGAGAATAATCATCCTCATTATAAGATAATAATATGATCATTATCATAATCATGAGATGAATTAGATAATAAATACATGGAATGTGTTAATGTATAAAAATGAGACATTGTGTATTAGTGGTCAATACCATACATAGTAGTGAACAAAGCTAGAATCATGTACACACATAACATATTTGAATAGCCATATATTATTCATCATTTATTAACAAAGATAGCATCGTGTTCATTCAAATTTCAAATTATCTCATGAAACACATCACATTACCCAATTCATTATAGTGCTATATAATTTTAGGCACACCTGTCACATTGTTATATTTACTTAATCATGCATTCCAGTTGGAACCTATAAAAATTTGGACATAGAATAACACTTGAAAATAAAAATGGTTTCAGGAGAATTTAATTAAGAATACATTATTGAATAAATTTTAGGGTTTCCAATATAATAAACTAATAACATACTTGGTATAATAATATTCAATCTTGAGTGAAGAAGAATCATTTAGAAGAGAAGAAAAAGGCTAGTTTTTTAGATTCAAGAGCTATTTTGGAAAAAAATATTTTTATTTTTTATATAATCAGATTATAAAAATTTATAACCTCAATAATAAAATTTAATTTACATTTTAAAAACATAATATTATCATTTATACCATAGAAGATATAATAACCCCATGATAGAAATTGGGTTCGAGAATCCACTAACTATATGTATGAATGATTGATTCACATTAATATGGCGAAAAATCAAATTAGATTAATTAAATAATAAATACAAAACATATAATAAATTTATTTGATTTATTATTGTTTTATTAATAGGTTTTATGTCCATTATGATGAGTAATATAGATCAATTTCATCATTTGGGAGTGTTAATTTTTTTTTCTAGATCGGTTCACTTAAATACATGTATGGAATATCGTGTGAAATGAGAATAACTCCCTAGAATTAAAATTATATTTAATTAATTAAAAGAATTAATTTTATTTGGTCTTATATTTTTTTTGTTTTCCTAGATATGAGTATGATTCATTAGATAAAAATTTATGGATAATCATTTAGATTGATTTGGCAGGTTTTGAATCATCACAAACTACTTTTTTTTCATTATTACATATTATGTATAGAAGAAAGTTGAAAAACAAAAAAAGGTTTAAAAATTAATATTAAAACCTTTTCAACCATTATAATGGTTTTATTACCATCCCTGATGATGTAAAGGAAAATGAAAATGCATCATTTATGATATTGGTAAATCGCCACATCATAGGAAATATTTTGATTTCTAGGAAAGAAAGGGAGTGGAAAAAAGGATTTATGATCAATCATTCCATTAACATAATTAAATTATTATATATATAAGATAATTTAGTTATCATTCCACTTTTATAAGTGTTTTATAGTAATGAATAATAAAATAAAAGAAATTGAATCGAAATTAAAAGAAAAAAGGGGATTTTACCTCTTGAATTCTCCTCCTTGAGTGCCTCCTTAAGGAAATTGTATTTGATATTTTGTTGAGACCAAAGGATCCTGGAAGTGGATAAGGGTATTGGGAATATGATTCATATGTAATTGAAATGGATTCATGGATTTTGAGGTTTGAGGATAATGGGTTGTATTTATAGTGGAAGAGATGGGTGTTTTGTGAATATTTTGGTGATTAGTTTATTATTCTTGCTCAAGACTATTAATTGTTTGAAAAATATCACTAAATATGTTAAAATAATGTATTAGGGTTCTATATTATGTTTATACCGTAGCTATACAACATATATGACCCAATAATTCATGAATTTGTTAAATACCATCAATTACCATATTTCACTTTTCACCACAAATTCATCTATTTTTGAAAAATACCAAAAATTCACCCAAACATTTTTTGATGTGTCCCATTAAAAAATTTACTCTATTTTATTTAAGTAATTTCATAAATACGATAGATTTAATTTTTAAATGAAATCATCATTTAATTGAAAAAAACGATTTTAAAATTGTAATTGATTGTTTAACCCCCTAAAAAATTACATAAGGTTTAATAAAATTATGTTATAATTATAAGACAATGAAATATTAATTTATGAATCTATTTTTGGGAAAAAATCATATACATTAGTATATTAATTATAAAATTTTAAATAAACATATATGTTTTACAAAAACCCCCACCCTTAATTTATAATTTTTAAACATGTATTTACTTATATTAATATATAATTATATCATAGTATCACTTATAAGTTGGAAAATTTTATTTATACATTCATAGGTTTGGATACTAATCTGTTATCTATATTACTATTCCTAATGGTCAAGTTACTATTCCATGTTGAAGTTACTATTACATTGGTAAGTAATCCATAATTTCATTAAAAACCACTTATTTCATTCTTAATTTATGAGAATAAAGTTTTTATTGGACTTATATTATATGTATGTGTTTTATATCATATAAAATAATTATATAAAGTTAAATTTTATTGATAATATTTTTGGGTTGTTACATTCTTCCCCCATTTTGAAATTTCACCCTCAAAATTTCATTTTACAAATTAAGATGAGAACATGTGAGGGTACATCTCCTTCATTTCTTCCATCAGTTCCCATGTTTCCTCTTCATAATTATAATTTCACCATATTACTATGACCATGTGATTAATCTTGTTTTATATAACTTTATCTCTATTTTCCAAGATCTTCATCGGCTACTCCTAGTAAGAGTGATCAACATCTAGTTGTACGACCTTTGTGTTCATTACATGTGAGGGATCTGATATGTACTCTTCCGAACCGATATGTAGAACACATCATGAATTTGATACGTACTTGGTAGAAGTGTACTTCGATAGGACATGAATCTTATGTAATAAATGATCTCAAAGCAGAAAATGTACCTTGGTATTAGCTTCCCTTTCTTTCCAAAACACATGAATCTATTCCATTGTGATATTCAAAGGAAGAATTTATCCCCAATATTGAACTCCAAGTCCCTTTGACGGTTGTCAGTATATATATTTTTCGGCTCTATGTAGCATTTACGTGTTGTTGGATGGATTGAACCATCTCTATTGTCTCTTGCATAATATCATGTCCAAGTAGATTTCGTTCTTTTAATTCATCCCAACATGTTGTACTTCTACATCATTTTTCATACAGATCTTCATATGGATCCATCTGAATACTTGAGTGGAAACTATTTTTGAATGAGAACTCAACCAACAGGAGATGTTGTTCCCATCCACATTTTAATTCCATTTACCAGGCTCTTAGAATGACTTCAAGCATCTTGATAGTCCATTAAGATTTCCCATCAGTTTAGGGGAGATAGTTTATGATGAAATTTAATTCATTACTCAAATCATGTTGGATACTGCCCTAGAATTTAGTTGTGAACTTTGGATTATGATCAGAGATGATTGAAAGTGGAATCCCATGAAGCCTTACCACTTACTTTACATTTAATCAACTATCTTTTCAATATTCAGATATTCCTTAATAGAGATAAAGTAGGAATTATTGTTTAGTTGATCGACTATAACCCATATCTCATTTTTTTCCATTGGATGTCTTCAGGAGACCAGCGATGAAGTCCATGGAGACATTTTTCATATTCACATGGGTATAGAAAATGGTTTCATCATCCCTTTATACTTTTATCACTCTTATTTAACTTTCTAACAAACCAAACACCATGATACATGCTTTTCAATATCCTTCTTGATGATATCCCACATGAAGTGTTACTGAACATCACTATAAATCATGGTACTTCTAGGATTTATAGATAAAGTTGAGGTTTGTGAATTATCTAATAGATTATATTTAATCTAAAATCATGAAGGAACACATAGCCTTGTTCTAAACCAAATCACACCATCATCATCGATATGGAACTCTTTCATCATACCTTCCTTCAATACATCCACATTATTCTGAATCTTAAGATTATCCCATTATTTCTCTATAATATTTTATTTGATAGTGGGTTGGGAAATAATTTGTGAAAGGTATAATGTATTCCATGCCATTTTGATTTACAAATCCATTTTTTGTATATCCATGAATGTAAGGCCATTCAAAATTCGAATCATGGAAAAGGTAACCATTTCCTTTCTTCAAAGAGCATCAACCACCTTGTTTTCTTTCCCAAAATGATAGTGAATAGATAAATCATAGTATTTTCATACCTATAACTATATCATTTGTTACATATTGATCTTATTTTTCATGAATATATACATTAGGATCTTGTGAATAGTATATATGTCACACTTCACACCATAGAAATAGTGCCTTCATATTTTCAAGGAAAAAATTTTGGATGCTAGCTTTAGATCATGTTTCAGGCAATTATTCTCATGGATCTTCAACAATCATGAGGCGTAGGCTATCACTTTATCATTCCACATGAGTACCCAACCAAAAACATTATTTTAAGAATTTTTTTATATCCCAAAACATTTTCCACTTGTTAGTAATGCGAGTATCGATATAGTGATCATCCTATTATTTAGATCCTTCAAGAATTCCTCACATTTTTACATACATACATACTTTACCCCTTTCCTGGTAAACTTAGTTATAGGGACATAAAATCAGGATAAATTTCTCACAAAATTTTAGTAGTACCATACAAGTCCAATAAAAATGTAGATTTCTATAAAACTAGCAGGTCTGGTCAATTTGACAATTTATTTTGTTTTTAGGGTTCATAGAAATTCCCTCACATGTGATCACATGTCCTAATAAAGTGACTTTATATATCCAAAATTCACACTTTCTGAACTTGGAAGACAATTTCACCCTCTAAAATGTTTCCAACACAATCCTTATGTATTCTTCCTATTCCTCCTTTCTCTAGGTGTAGATGAGAATATCCTTAATATATAGTGTAAAAAAATTGAGTTAGTTTATTAATACTCTATTCATTAAATACAAGAAGCTTTGATGGGAATTAGTAAGCTCTAAGGGTATCACTAGAAACTCATAGTTCCCATACGTCACATGAAAGGAATTATTCTAAATAACTTCCTTATTCTCATTTAGATGGTGATATCTAGAATTAAGATACACATTTGATAGTATTGAGATCTTTTTTGGATGATTGAAAAATTCATCCATCCTTGGAAGAGGATAATTTTTCTTTACTGAGATCTTATTGATTTCTCAGTTTTGATACACAGCTAAATTTATTAATCCTTATTCTTAAAAAAGAGCATGGGCACAACCCACAGGGATAAACTAGGATAATAAACCTTTGTCTAAATTCTCTAGAAGTTGATTCTTTAACTATTAAAGTTTAATAAGGTCCATCATGTAGAGGAATTTCTAGATAGGAGTATCTCCTAGTATGAGTTCTATTTATAACTCTACATCATGCTCCAGGAAATACAGCTCTGTATTCCTTCACTATAATTATTTCATCCTAGTTGATACCTTCCACTGACTAAATTATTTGAGTGAGGTATGATTCTTCATAGGGAATCAACACCCATACCATTTAAGGATTTTACAAATTAGATTCATGATATTCCTTGCATTTGTAGAGGGGCATATGATGGTTTCAAATATGAAAATATATTCCCTTTTTTGTAACCATTAATATGTTCTTTATATAATGAGAGACAACCCATCCTTATTATAGAATCTAACTCCACCATGGGGAGAGTCACAAGAATTGATGGAAGAATATTCCCACATACTCCAACATGAGAAGATTCCCACACTTGTGTTGAAATGATTCCACCACTATATATTTTTATGGATATCTGTACTTGAAGGTATCAGATCTTCATTTTAATAGTTCAAGAAAACTTGTTTGATAAAAAGGGTAGTATAAAATTATAATCAAATAATACCTTTTAATTTCCTGATATAATAGGATGTGTATGTTGTATAAATTTATTTTCATTCTCCACTTCAGAAGTAGCAATGAAAAAATCCTTCCCTTACTTCTTTGGGATTGGTGGTTGTTGATGCTAATTACCCTCTAAGAGTTTTGGTTTAGTCTACTAGATTTCATAGTTCCCTTTATCCCTACAAGTAAAGAATTAGACCATAGGTGGTGCTATCTTTTCCTCCATCATATTGTCCAGATTCTATGTCTCTCCAACATTCATAAGTTTAGTTCCCTTCTATTCTACTTTTAAATCATTTCCATGTCCTTTTAAGGAAATTCTAATGATTTTTGTTACCAAATTTTTGACATGTGAGTGATTGAGATTTCTTTCCACATTTTTCATTATATTCTATGACTTAATACTCTATATTTCATTTCATATCTCTATAGACATGAGGAAATTCACAATACTATATATCCACTTTGATATCACATCGAACAACTTCTTCATAAATACCAATGTCTCTGGTAGCTAGAGCCTTTATAAGGTCTGTTTTAAACTGTTGAAAAATCTATCTATTTTTTCATCACTCTTCATAACAAATCCTATGTCATACATTGAAATCCTTGTGATGTTTGATTCATTATTTTTGATATAAAAACCCTCCTTTTTCTTTAGATCTACGAATTCTATCTTAATATTTGTATATAGAGTTCAAGGGAAATACTTGTTAAGAAATATTTTCTTGATGTCTTCCCACTCTATATCTTCAATATCATCATTTGGATTGGTGTTATTAATCAACACCCAACATTGATTGACCTCTCTATATAGACAATTAATTAACTGAGTCACCTTCTCTATCTTTGAATAATAAAGCATAGAAATGATCTTCTCCATTGAGACAACCCATTATTCTATGACTAATGGATCATAATATCCACTCAATGTCAGTGGCTGTTACTATATAAAAGGATTGATAGATAGTTTATTATTATTAGGGGAAGGGGTGAATTTCACATTATTTAGGTTATTATTCATAGCTTGATATATCTGGGTAAGCATCACCATGAAATTTTGAACTCCACCCACCAAGACCTTGGGGTTGTTGTTTATGAAATCATTGAATTACCCATCACATGGGTTTTTTTCATTGTTTTTACTAGTTTACACTATTTTCTAAAATATAAATGGTTTGAAAAAAATAAGTAAAAAAATCAAGAATAAATAATTTATTCCTTTCTGGAATTTACTCTAAATGAACATCTTGTGGGATCCTTAGGTTTTTTTAAAACAACGATTTTTGGGTGCTTAAATATGCTTAACTCATACTAAATTCTTTCACTAATGTCCCCTAATCATAATACCCATATTACCTAAATTTTTATCTAATACCAACTAAAAAACCCTACTGTTCTTGCATGACTATTAAATCATTTTAATGGTAAACAACATAAAAGAATTACACAAAAAGGATCCAAAGGTTTAGTGTCTTTGTAAAATTTTAATCACACTTAACATTTACATAATAAAAAATAAACATTATGTTATTACTTAGTATCTAGGTTATTAGTGGCCCTCATGTACTCCTTAGTATATGTAGTCACCTGAGGATATACATCAAAGAAATGGGTGAGCTAAAGTCCCAATAAGAGGATAGATAAGAACATGAATAAATATAACCTGGGTGTGAATAATAATCATAATTATAACATAATCACAAGATCACAATCATAATCATGATAGGAATTAGTATATAAAGTCATGTAGTGTGGAAATTCATAAAAATAAAACATCATGTCTTAGTGGTCAATACCACATATAGTTGTGAACACATTTAGCATCATGTTCACACTTAACATATATGAATAATCATATGATAAACATTATTTTTTAAACAACATAGCATCATGTTAACATATATTTCATATTTTCTCATGAGATACATCACATTAATCAATGAATTGGAGTGCTATATAATTTTGGGCTCACCAATCAAATCATAACATTTACATAATCATGCATTCTAGTTAGAACGTATATTAGTTTGGATATAAAAAAACTCCTAGAAAAGAAATGTGTTTCATTATAATCTCATAAAGTATATATTAATAAATATAAATTAGGGTTCCCAAAATAAAAAATTAATTACATAATTTTTATAAGAATCATTAATCTTGAGTGAAGAAGAAACATTCTTAAGTGAAGTAAAAGGTGTGTTTTTTAGAATGTAAAGTTCTTTTGGAAAAATCTTTTCATTTTTTATATAATAATAATGGAAACATTTATATTCTCAAAAAATTGGAAAATGATATTTTAATAATATAATATGGTCATTCATACTATGGAAGAGAGAATAACCCAAAGAAATGAATTGTTTTAGAGACTCCCTTTACATTATGTCTAAATGCCTTATTCACTTTAAAATACAATATAATAAAATTATATTAATTAATAAATAAAAATTAAATAACATATTATTTATTTATTTGATTCATTATAGTTTTATTCAGTTTGTTTATGGCCTTTATAATGAGTTATATAGTTCAATTTCATCCTTTAAGAGAGTTTGTTTTCATGGATTTCATGATCGGTTCATTTGTGTTCCTGTATAGAAGATCATCTAAAATGGTTATATTTGCCCTGAATTGAAATTATACATTATTAATAAAAATACATAAGGTTATGTGGTCTTATATTTTATTCTTTTTCAATAATGAGGATGATTCATTAGATTGAATGTTAATGTTAATCGTTTATATTAATTTGGCATTTTTTCTATCATCATGAACTAGTTTTGTTTCATTATTTCATTTTATGTATATATATTAGTTACAAAACATAAAAAATGATAGAAAATTAATTTTACAATCTCATTCAACGATTATAATGGTTTTTTTTTCTGATTTTAAGGTGGTAAAAAAATGAAAATTCATCATCCATGAAGGCAGAAAATCGACAAATCGTAGATGATATTTTCATTTTTAGAATATATGGGAGAGGAAAATATGCCTTATGAAGGATTACTCAATTAAAATAATGAATATTTAGTAAATATAAGACACTATAATTTATTAATCAACTTGTATAAGTGTAGGTGAGGAGATAATAAAAAATTAAAAGAAATTGAAAAGAAATTGAAATAACAAAAAGAAGATTTTACCTCTTGAATTTTCTTTCTTGATAACCTATTATGGAAATTAGATTTGGTATTTTGTTGATAAAAAAGACTACTAGACATGTTTAAGAGTCTTTGAAATATTATTGGTAAAAAATTGGTCAATCATCAAGGCTTTGGAGGTGTTAGAAAAATTTGTGGGGAGGGGTAGTATTTACAGTGGAGGAGAGGGTGTTTTGTTGATTATTTTATTCATTAGTTTATTATCTTGGATCACGACTATGAATAGGATGAAGCTTATTACTAAATATATTAATATAACAAATTAGGGTTCGATATTATGGTATTATCTCAGTTATACATCATCTGTTACTCAATTATTCATGTGTTTGTTATTTTCTGTTAATTACCATATTTCACTATTCATAAAAAATATACTATTTTAGAAAAATTCAAAACATTCACCCTAACCATTTTTTTTATTTTTATAATAAAAAAATGAAATTAATTTTATGAATATATTTTTTTAAAAATGATAAATTTAATTCTTATTAAAATAATCAATTATTAAAAAAATTGGTTTTAAAATGATAATTGATTTTATGACACCTTGAAAAATAAATTAAGGTATCATTAAATTATCTTTTAATAATAAAAAATATTATTTTATTAAACCACTTTATGAAAATAAATTACGTTTTAAATAATTATATTAATAATGAAATTGATAGTAAACATCAACGTTTTACAAAAATACAGACACATAATTGATCATTTTTAAAACATTTATTTACTCATACTATAATATAATTATATCATATTATTACATACAAGATTACTAAATTTTATTTATAATTTCATAGGTGAGGTTATTATTCAATTGGATGGAATACTATTGCTAATGGTCAAGTTACTATTCCAAGTGTCATGTTACTACTACATTGTTATAGGTTCCTTACGTTCCTTAAATATATCTTATTTCATTTTTCATTTAGGAGAACAATGTTTGTATTGTGATATATATGTTATGTATATTTTTTATACGATATAACATAAATTTTAAAAATGAAATTCTATTGATAAAATTTTTGGGTCGCTACACTCTACTTTTACAATCTGTTAGTATCTCTTCATTGGTAAATGAAACTCATAAATGGAATCTTTCTTCCTATTGTGTAATTTGATTTAGTGCTCCACTACAACCACACTATTTATAATTATTAAAGATTATTTGAGTACTTTAAACCCATACTTGCTACGAGAGGGGTCAAGGCTCCATCTCTCTTATTTTTATAAGGATGAATTGATTTTTTCTTCATGGTTTAATGAAGAATATAGATTATATAAAAGACAATACCTATTATTATATGATAATTTAAACTTTGAAAATACAATTAGATAATTTTTTTTTCAAATGATATTTCATATATCTTGGGAAGCTGTAAATTAAGAGAAACATGAACATAAGATAGTGTAGTCTCGCATTTACATATCTAGGAATTCCACTCTTCTGGGGTAGACCTAGAGATTTTCAGTTCAGGGACATTAATACTTGTGTAAAACAATAGTTTAACTACTAGATACAGATTTTAATCTCTCTTTATTATTGAATCTCTCTTTATAGGTGAGGATCCAAAAGTAATTTTTATTATTCCTTTATGTCTTAAAAATGGAATAAAAATTTATTTAATATTTAAAATCAATTGATAATGATTTTTTTTAGTGATTTTTTTCATTAATTGAAGACTATTGGGGTTAAATAAAATACTATTTGAAATTTCATAGAGTAGGGAAGCATGGAAATTAAAAATATAAACAATTTAATAGATGTAATATTTTCTCATTTCCATCAAAGAATTCGGATTGATTGTAGTGGAAGTAACCTTTAAAAAAATATTTTTCAGAAATCTTGCTTCAAGGAGGAAAAACTACCTCCTGTCATCCAAACATCCATGTATTAAGACAATCTTCACTATAGTGATGATCCATAGTCATTGATTGGATTCTATAAATTATAATACCATACACTTGAAGGAAAATTGGATTGAATCTCAATTTACTGAAGACAATAATGATAAAATTTAGGATATCAATGTTAGAATTAGGGAAAAAAAATTTGTTCTTATATATACAATCTACTATATATTACTATCGAGATTGTCTTTGATTATTCATTTATGCCAAGTAATGAAAATATGATATGATAGATGGTGTGACATACCAATCTCACTTATAATACCTTATTTATATCTTTCCTTAGTGGCACCTAACTTAGGGGCACTCAACTCAATCATTTCATTAAGACCTAGATTCCCCCACTAGTATGTTCACATTCAAGGGGTGGGTCTCTAAAAAACTCTCCATAAAAGGGGGTATTGCGGGTTTTTCTATTTATCACTAAATTATGTTCTGATACTATTGATATTATCATAATTCCATTTAGAATATATTATACAAATTCCTTATTTTAGAATCTATGTGGGTTATATTTATCAATATATTTAAAGTGTTGTATTTTAATTTGGTTAATAATACCACTCTACATGATTTTTTTTGTGATGATGAGGGATCAAAATAGTTCAAGAAACTAATTTGGAAACATATTTGTGATGTATGATATATCATATAGTGGAATAATAATTCTATAAGGTATGATAGTTATTCTATAAATGTTAATTTTTTCTTTGATGATAATATTATTTATGATCAAGCGAGTTAATTCTTTGAATACTAGAATGGATGAGAACATGATCTTGGAGATAATGTTTTTTGAAGGATTGAGAACTAAGAGTTTTTTGTTGATTATATTGGATACATATATACTATTTTAAACCATAATATTCATGTTGGATTTTGATCAGCATGAATAATTCTTCCATAGTCTATTCTATACCTACTTGTCATGATGTTATCTTCATGAATTTCAAAGGATTTTCACTCACCTATATATATATATATAATCTAGTACTTCCACTATCCTAGATTCTTCAATGGAATGAGTGGCCCCATCAATTTAAATTTTAGTATTTAAAAATTGTAGAAAATTATATCATTTTATAAACATGATAATCATAATTCATTCCATCAAGTTGAATAAGCCTCTCCCAATTAGGTGATCAGAGTGACATGAGATGATAGAATGTATGACAGTAAGAGTATCATATTTTTTGTCTCCCACATAAATATATAGGGTAATATATTTTATGTAATATTAGAAAACATGGGTTTTTGATCGGGGGGTTTTAAAAGGAATTTCTCTACCCTAGATTTTATTGTTGATATTTTTCTATAGTTATTTATAGAACTGAATAATTTTATTTTTATAGTATTTTTTTAAATATATATATTTTCACTTTGGGTACCTATTACTATTAATGAATTTTTTATAGTTTCCAATTAATTATTTTGATGTTTTTGAATGAGTTATGAACATGAGTTTTAATATAGATTTAGACCCAGATGTGTATAAGATGACGAGGATGATAACTCTATATTGAGTTTGGTGTTCCCTACAATTTAAAATATTATTATTTCTTAAGAATGGGCATTCATTTATGCATGTTTCAATGTAATATAGTTATGGGATGGGTAAAGAGAGATCCCAAACAAAAGTGATAAGGTAAAATTGATCATTTTACATGGGAAAGGTAAAATTTAACATTGTTGGTATTTTAGGACCACTTAACCAGCATGAATTTGAGGTGGTAGGGTGTCAATTTATTTTAAAAGATACCTTAATTAGGCCTCGAGATGTGAGATGAGGCATGGAAATAATAGGATAGTTCCTTATGAAATTTGGTAATGTATGAGTAGTTTTGGCGTGAATTTATAATGTGATATAACTAGGAATCTCATGTACAGTGGGATACACCCTCTTAAGTATAGAGGACCACCTTAGTGAGTGTCATGAACAAGTGATGTCCATTAGGGTTGGATGAGGTGTGGCATGCATGGTATCCTCAAGTTGATGTCATTAAGAGATATTCTGGGAGTGATGTGAGATGTAACCAAGGTGAGGGACAAGACATAATATTTTAATGTAGTTTCAAATCTCACCTTGTGGATATGAATAAGAATTGAGTTAAAGCAATAGGAACAAGCTGAGGTATTGAGTTTCTATTAGTATCGACATTTAGAGATAGATATAGGTGTAATGAACCATATTGAGTGCACTATCATTTATAATGAACTTACAAGGGGGGCCTAAATATTGTTATTCTATGACCATGATGGTCTTTAAGGGATTATCTAATGTGGTTGTGTGGATAATGAGTTATGTTCCATTATGAAAGGATAGTTCTCAAAATAACTTATACCTAGTAATAATTTGTATTCATATGGGTTGATCTATATTCCATCATTTTTTATTCATTAATGTGTTTGTAATGTATTTTTATTTTTGATATATCTTGACATGTTTGATGATGAATCATCAGGTTTGAACACATGTTGAGTGAAAAAGTGTTGGTAGGAACCATCCTTGAGTTGTAAGTTAATTTTCCGATTTTTATGAGGTACTAGACACTGACATGGTTGATAAAGTAGTTATATATATAATGGTTACTCCATGATTTAAAAGGTGATGGTCATCCCTTACCGTGAGTGAGAGGGTAGGGACAAGAATGTGACATTAAACACTTCCTTGAGTAGTAATAAAATGTTCATCATGTTTTGACCCACCTTGATTTATATTATATGACCGACCATTACCCATGTGTGGGGGAACTTGGTTGTTTTGTGAAAACATGTCAACATGGATGATGGAACCTGCATTGAGTTATAAGGTAGCTTTCGAGACGTGGATGTTGGTCTTAATTTGATTTATAATGTGTTATAATAATTAACATGAGTTATATGGATAGTCCATTAATTTTATGTGGGACTAAATTATATATAATTAGTTATAGGTGGAGGCACAGTGAATTATTAACCTATATCATTAAGTATATTTTATGTTTTATGGAATGAGGTAACTAGATTTAGAAATCATCCAAACCTGGTATGATCATGTGTCAAGGTGTCCTGGTTAGGAACTGATGACCAATCATATATGCATGTGGGTATGGAACAAGGTGGTTGGATACATTCACATTTCAATGAATGCATTGTGATGCATCCTTGTGGCCTCCATAAAAAAATATGGACATTCACATATTTTAATCCTTTGTCATTAATTTTCCACATGACTACATGTATATAGAAATACATATTAGGGAAACCTATTGAGAAACAACATGGATATATTTCTAAGATCCCACCGAGTTATATTAGTGTGTGGGTAGAAATTATATCTTCTAATTGTTCTATGAACATACCATGTATCTGATTTTTTGGAGTATCTCAATAATATTTGATACTGCAATGAGGTGAGGCATTAGGATGATGGTTAAAAATATTTTGTATTATATTTTTCCTTTATAATAATATACATATTTCTACAAATATTTTTAGTAATTTTGATGTATGACTATGTTATGATTTTTATTTTGTTAAATCATGACTCTTGATAATACTTTAATGTACCTTTATGTTTGATACGATTTATATTATTATTCATTTTATATTTATTGTTATTATATTGAGGGAATTGTCTCCATAAATATATTATTTATTCCCTTGCCACCGGTTTCTACCCCCAATCATACATCAAGGTGAGAAAGATTTTATATATAACCTCATATAGGATATTGGTTAGTGATCTAAGAGAGAGAAATTACAAAGTCCTATAAGACCACTATTTTTTTTGGTTTATTATTTTGATATGGTAATCCTATAATTGGGATGTGTACGAGCTCTTGGTTTACCATAAACTTGTAATTAATCAACATATTTCCAATGGGACATTTATGTCCCCACGTTTATGGGATTAATATTTTTGATTTTCTTTATTATGGTTGTGTTGTATATTAAAATATAATGCGTTTACCAGATATCGTTATCTTATTCATTAGAATATTGGTCCATTTTTATAAGAATACTATTCATTCTTCATGGTTTGAATTAAGTATTCACATGGAATATATTTTCTTTTATATTATTTATTTCATTGATGATTGGGGGTTAAACAACTTAATGTTTAAAAAATAAATTATATTTCACTTTTATATGAAATATAATGGGTAAATCTAATTAGTTGAAATAAGATATTTTGTTTCTGAAGGGGGGATACTTTTATTTTATTCTGAGATCTTATTCAATGATTTATTTTCAATACCATCATGTATGATACATACAGAGAGACTTGGTGAATTTTTTCCCATTATAGTGTGACTTGGAGATGTTTCTTGAGATTCAGGCATAGGTTTCCCTAAGATATTTGTATCATTTATATGGATTGAGAAATAAAATATGGGTTTCCATGAGTTCTAATATGTGAAGTAATTGAAATTATTTTCTCATTGATGCTAGGTTACTGGTGGAACTAATCTTTTGGATGAATGGTCATGTTGATTTTTTGTATGTTTTTTGTGGTTCAGTAGAAGTGTAGGTTGATGCTAATTATTTTGGAATGATATCAAAGTTAAATATAATCATATCTTGGGATAATATATATTTGAGATTAATTTTTCCAACTATAAGTAATGAACAATTATTATTCTAGAGATATGGTATTGTCTTTTGAAATTGATGATCACAAGTAGTTTATTGAATTTCATGTTGTGTTGAAGATGTACTTGTCCTCGACAAGTTGCGAGAAGAAAATTTTATACCTGATTAACTGTGATTATTGATGAGTTTTTCCAAATGAAAAAAACATGTGCTAATTATGTTTAGATATTACACATTGTTTAGAATATTTAAGGAAGATCTTTTGATGATGTTTTTTATCGAGCATCATTATAATTGTGTAAATTTGAGAAGTGAAGATTATTTTAATATGAATTACATTAGAAATTAAATTATAAAATTACGTAAAAAATGGGGTTTTGGATTTCAAAATATTGATTAAACTTTAATAAATGGGTTAAAGTTGATATTATAACATAGAATTGATATTTAAAATTCTCATACAACATATTTAAAATAGATAATCTTTCTAATGGATAGAATATTTTTATCCAACTAAAATTGTTATTCATAGGACATGTGTGCTATTTCGTTGGTTCCATGTTTGTCAACAACAAATAAATACCATAACAATATGATGGTTAATAGATTTATTATACCCCCAAAAAAATAGTATTGAAATATTGAATATAGAATGTGTAATGGACTACATCGACGGAAAACAACACGGGGGGGGGGGGGGGTGGTGATTTAAGAAGGACATCGTTACATGTATAAGTTGAATTCATCATTTATCATTAATTATTAAAGAGTGGTCAAGGGAGTTATAAATTAATTTATGATTCTATACTCATGTTAATATAACTATTATATTAAATATAAAGATTAAATGTGTTTTATATTATTTGAATTGTATAGATCATCTCATTAAGCTTGATCACATATTCTTCCTTGAGATTCATCAGAGAAGTCATGTTCATAGAATTTTTCCTACCACTAAAACTAGAAATTGTATTAAGAAACTTTGAACTTCCATGGTTTTTGAGATCAATCATGGGAGATAGTAATATGTTCTTTGTTACTAGAATAAATCATGCAGTAAGTTATATTTTTTATAACAGTAATGATGATGCTCATATGTTGTGAAGTTGAATGCACATTAATTTTTGGATGGTTCATGTAACCCACTAAGTTGGTGGAATACATATTCTCCAAAAAATGAGAGTTAGT
Organism: Viscum album; assembly: GCA_963277665.1. Classification (NCBI taxonomy): domain Eukaryota; kingdom Viridiplantae; phylum Streptophyta; class Magnoliopsida; order Santalales; family Viscaceae; genus Viscum; species Viscum album. The sequence continues at coordinate 2,106,680,486 of OY728147.1, read as the reverse complement.
CATGTATTTCTATAAATTCCCAAAAATTTAAATTTAGATCATATGAGTTCAACATGAATATGAGGGATGGTAGAGGAAAAAATAGGTATTCTTGAGTAATCTGATTTTCCCTGAGGATTCCAAGAGGGTTTGTGTTGAGATTTTCTAAGCACTAACAATCGTATGAATAATGTGATGTTATATTACATCATTTATAATCAAGTAATAATCAGGGTGTCTTTGATTATTACATTTATGTGATAATTAGGTGATATTGTACTGCACCATGTATATATATGTCTGAATAAAGTAAAAATTATCTTCATAGCATTGATACATGAAGCACAAAAAACCCATGGAATTATATCTATGCATGATGGGAGTGATATGCACACTAAATGAGGTAGTCACATGAAACATACTTTTACAGGGGTAAAGGAATATGAAACTAAATAGAAGTGGTATGTATCCTATGTATTTAATAAACTTTACATGATGTATTGTAGAATGACATGTATAAAGTGGCACAATATTATGAAACTAATGTATTTATAAAATGTCTTCAAAAATTCAAAAAGATGATTTGAAAACATTGTATATTAGGAGAAGATAATATGATAATTCTTAATATATTAGGTGTTTGAATCATTTTTGGAAATTCCTAAGTTATAAATTTGTTTTTTTCATAATATATAGGGAAGAAGGATTTAGAAGGACATATGTTGTATTTAATATTCCTAAAGTTTGAGATAGAAACTAGCAAAATACTATTCATGAAGTGTGTGAAGAAAAGTTTAGCCGAGAATAACACTAGGATGTTTTTAGAAAGAGGAACTGTTAAACCCCTCCCATGTGATCAATGAGCTGAGTAATTTCATATTGTGTAGAGATTTGATAGTGAGAAAAGTCAAGAATACACGAGCATTAGTTTCAAAAGTTCATGAAGTAGTGTACACAAGAAGATATGAAGATCTAGTTTATTTCTGGAGAAATATTATTTGTAAAGGTGGTGCAGGAGAAATTAAAAGCTTACATTGATCTTTCTTATTGTGGGTTTCACTTTGAGGGGAAAATAAATACTACAGTGAGACTCAATGGAATGAACATAGTTGGATTATATGTGGATGACTTTTGAATTTTAAACATGGAATCATCAATGTGATTCTAATGTGTGAAAAAATTTTACTCAATGATGATGGGAATGTGACTTTAACTAGCTATAAAAAATTCCCTATAGTAAAGAATTTATAAATATGGTGAATAACTAGTTCCATAAATGTACAAGAAATTTGATCAAACCTTGTAAATAATGTGTGCTGAGATTCACTCACATTATTAATTATATGCAGTATAAATGTGGTTGGGAATGTATATGATATAATTATCCAAACATGTGGAAGAGGTATGAATTAATAGGGTAAAATAAAAATAATTGAATTCAATGAAACCATACATACCAAATTCCAACCACTTAGAGTGACTGTATGATCCATTGTAAATATCAATTAGTATTACAGAAATGGTTCCAAATTTGGTAAGATTTATTTTATAGACCCATTTTTTTATATTAGAAAATGATGATGTAAATATTTTAATTTGAATATGTTTTAGAATTACATAAAATGGAAAACCATACTTTTATTCTTATTGAAACCTTTATGAATGATTCAATCGTGAATATGAAAATTGGATGAAAAGAATAATAAACATGATAAAGATGAATGATGATCATATTCTAGTTGATGGTATCCAGAGTGGTAATTATTTATTGAAATCTATTGATTATCACTCTAATGAATCAAGTTTAACCTATTTAGTAAATGTGTTCAATTCCAAAATCAAATGGAATTTGAATAATGTTGCAAAATAAAGGAATACTTTTGTTTTAAAAGTTATCAAGGAACATATTGATTAAAATACACAACATTATCATGAAACTAGTAGAATATATTACCACTAATACAAAACATACCATTAACAATAATCATAAATAGTCTACTACATGAGCATGATTAAAAGATATAATATTTTATCAGCGCTGATAAAAACCCCATTAATCAGCGATTATATTTAGTACCGATAAAGGGGCCCTTTGTCATATCTTATAGAAGTGATAATAAAATATCATCTTATCAACACATTTCATAGTTTTGATAAAGGGTAATAATGTAGTGTGATCTAACAACATATTACAACACCAAAAATAGGGCGTTGTACTCCAACAACACACTACAACACAATAAATTATCAAAATTTGGTACAAATATATAATATAAATGAAATAAAAATTACAACATAAATACATGAAAAAAACACCATATTATTGGAAAAATAACACACTTATATATGATAACAAAAAACCCCATCTCAAGGAAATAGACAAACATGAATAATAAAAAAATCATATGCTAGTAATAATATAAATAATGAAATAAAATAGCAAGTGTTAATTTTTATCTAAACACCGAGTCATACCAAGATCACTGTGTATCAGCTTGAGTTTTTGTTTATTCGTTCCTGTCACAATATTTCTTATATATCTTCAATAATTATCCTTGATAAAAATAACTAAAAAATTATATGATAAAATTAAAAGGAAACTTATTTTTTAATAATATATAGAATATTAAGAAAACAATCTAGACTCATTTCCTCAGTTTTGGTTATGTGATGTGTGTTTTGGACTCAGATGAAACTTATATATTGAAAAGAGACACTTCATGTGTAATGAACCAAAGTTTCATTAATGGAAAATCCCTCTTGATCTTATTAAATGTCTCTTTATATAAAATGTTTTTATAAAATGTCAACTTCATTGGTTTTATGATAAGAATTGTGACCATTACTTTTATAGTCATTGAACAGTGATCACATGATTAGTATAAATATAGGGCTTTAACACATCCAATTTTACTTAGACAAAGGAAGCGATGGCCTCATCCAGTAGAATTGCCCCATATGAAGCCCATTTGTCGGTGCTTGGAAAATAGGTGGCGTCCTTGGGCTTCGCTCTTGACCAAGCCGAAGCTGAGCTTCACCATGTCAAGCATGAACATGACCTTTTATGTGAGAAGTGGAAGTTGATAGAAATTATAACTCGAGCGATGTTATCCGAACCACCCCAAGAGTCTGTCACCATCGCACACCTTACCCTTAGGTCTTATGCGGCAGTTTTAAGGGGTTATGTAACTAGTCGATAGTACTATGTTCATGTACATTATTTTTCTATATAATAATGAATATAATTTCTTGTCATTATTGATACATTGTAAATAGTTTTTAAAGTACAAATGGTGTTTTAAGTTATTATTTAATTAAGAAATATATTTTATTAAATTAAGGTATTTTTGAAATAAATAATATTTTAATAAAATATTATTATTATTAGATTTATTTTATTATATATAAATGATCATGTAATTGTATGAATGCAATTATAATTTTTATTAAGGTTTGAAAGCCATTTTTGTCAAAACCCGTGAATTTTTTATAAATGTCGATTTTTTTAAAACTGAAAATTAACATATTTAGAAAATTATTTAGATAAAATAAATGTTATTTTTGGAATCATAATGTCAAAATTATCCAATGGTGAATTTTTCATAATTTTCTCAGACAGTCAAATTTTTGGGTAAAAATTAAATACCGTTTAAATATATAATGTGTTTTATGAAATCATAATGACCCAATAGTGATGTAATAAAATACTATAATCTTTATTTTCGGATAATATATGTTTTCCCATTAAAATAATGTGATTTTGGGTTTGTTTGTCTTACTTTTCAAAGCATTAATGGACCCCTCAAGACTTATTAAACACCTTGTCTTTTTAAATTAATTTCCATGGGAGTGTGACTCACCTCCACATATGAAACCCTAATATTTTAAGAATTTCGGACCTTGGACATATAAAATATTATTTTCCTCTTACCTTTTACAAAACCCATGGACAAAAACCATGGTATGGTTTGTGGTTTGGATTAATTTAATATAAGGGGTCCCAAACTTAAATAATAAAGAATTCCCTCACCATTCCTATATAAACCCACCCAAGCTCCGATTTCCTCCACAATCAAAGCCTTTTTAGTTCATCCAAACTCTTCCCTACTCTCTCTATAATCTTCCCAAGGTGCCCCAAGCTCCAATGAAGCCTCTAACAAGCCTCTCTCTAGCCTTTGGAAGCACATTTCCAAGTAAGGGTTTTTTTCTTCCTTTCTCTTTTTTGTCCAATTTTCTTTAAGTTGTTTTGCCCTTTTAATTTCAATTATGAATGTTTGGGTATGGTTTTTCACCTCCATCATACTTCCCTCTTCATGTTTGAATTATGGGAGACTCCTTTCTCTCTCATTATATGCCTCCCATATACACCCGTTACTATGCCAAAATTCTGAAAGGAACTTCTCTCTCCTCTTTTACATTCAAGAAATACTTTTGTATCATGAATCTAAATTCCATTAAAATTGTTGGTAAATGTATATATATGACCTCCTTACATTCAATTACATGTAAGTATGATGAGGAACCAATTTATCTCTCATCAACCATTTTTATGAATTCTTATGTCACGCAGTTACGCTGCCGAAATCGCATCGATTTTCTAAGACAATGTCATTGTGTAGTGAATACCATGCCCATTTCTCCAACAAGGGTATTAACCTTTATGCACAATTACTTATTGATTATAAAGTTTCATGTATGAATTCCACATTACTTTATCTTGGAATAAATGATTATGTTTTATGAATCCATGTTTTATGATACATGTGGCACACATATGCATGAAATGAAATGTTTAAGAAGGGTGCGCCCTTATAGTCTTCCAATGCATTGGGTAAAGTATAGTATCATGATACCTCATGTGCAATGAGTGTTGACTCATGATAATTCAAGTGAAATGAGGGTTTACTCGTGCTTTAGGTGCAATGAGGATTTACTCATGCTCCATGTGCAATGAGCCTTGGCTCATGCTAATTCCATGTTAAGTGTTGTTGCCAAATTTCCATGTTAAGATTATCATGCTTTATCATGACTTTATGTCCATGTTTTTCTTATGATCTATTGATATGCCTATTTTCTAACATGTATTGTACTCCTCATGTTATTCCATGTGTACTCCCTTATTGGGCTTTATAGCTCACCCTTTTCTTATGCATGTGCTCAGGTTATCCCATGCAATGCTAAGTATGAAGGAATGTAGTGGTCATGTAAAGGAAGTTTTCAATAAAGAAGTTGTATTTCATGTTTTAAGTTTTTATGTAATTATACTAATCCCCAAATACACTAAAACTCTCGATCTTCTTTGCCGTATCAAGTGTAGTTTTATGTAATAAATCATGTTTAAGTTGTAATAAAAAGCAGGGTTGTCATAGTTGGTATCAAAGGATAAGTTTGGTTATTTTTGGGATTAGGATTATAAAACCCTAATAAAGACTTAGATAGAAGACTAAGTAAAATAAAAACTTCCCTAAGTTTTGGTGAGTATTGAGTAAGTGGGTTATCAATCAAATACATCCCTGTCTGGATACGAGCAGGTAGAGGCGGCTCTGGCACATATTTATCCTATGGGTAAAACCCGAAAACACCACTTTGAGCTAGACTTGAACGGGAACTGGTGCACGACAACAGACCTTGCTGCACTCTTGGTTACGACACTCTCGGGGGATATGCTTTGGTAAATTCACAAGCTTAGTATGAACCCCTATTAAGGGAAATAAAAAAATGCCCCTAAGAATATATGTTAGAAAGTAGATCATGAAAAGCCTAGATTGAAGCCTATAGACTCATGAGTTAAGGAAATGAATGTTTTTTTATAAGTCATAAACTTTTTTCTTTGGATTACCCTTTATTTGTTACCCCTAACATTCCTTTTATTCCAGCCAATGGACTGTAATAGGAGGACTTGGGCTGACAACCGATGTGAAGATCAGTGTGATGACTGTACTAATGAGATGCCCAATACAATGGGAGTAGGAATCACAAACTTTGTCACGCTTATCTCTCAGATAACTCAAGAATTGAATAGAAACACAGGTCAAGAGGAACGTACAAACCCCCCTAATAAAGAACAAGTCACTATCGAGAGCTTCATGAGAAAAAGGCCTCCAACTTTTAGTGGATCATCCGATCCCACGATCCCTAAACAATGGATCAACTCCATTGAAAAGATATTCTCCATCCTTCAATGTTCTGAATAAGAGAAGGTTCTCCTGGAAGCTTATCGTATGGAGGGTGAAGCTGATTAATGGTGGACGTTGATAAAAAATACAAAGCCTGAGGAGGAGATCGAGGCGTTGGAATGGAAGGACTTCCGGAAGATGTTTTTTGATAAATATTTTCCACACAAACTCCAGCTTAAGATGGAAAGGGACTTCCTTTCCCTCAAGAAAAAAGACCAAGAATCGGTTAGAGCATACGAGGCAAACATCAAAAGTCTTTCATGATACGTTTCCGACTTTATCGTTACCCCCGAATGCAAGGTTGACCACTTCTTTGGTGGGCTGAAGTCTAGCCTGCGGAATGTATTAGCGATCTGTGACATTGACAGCTATGAAGAAATTGTCCGATGTTCCCTAAAGGTCGAAATGGAGATTGGAGAATCACATGGGTAACATGGGGATAAGAAGAGTAAGGTGGACTTCAATGCTGGTGGGCTGATGGATAAATACAACGGTGCTAAGAGGATCCATCATCCCACTTTCCAAATGTACAGAAAGAAGCACCCTGGAAATTGCCTTAAGGGGATGAGAAAATGCTTCAGGTGTGGAAGAGAAGGGAAACTAGCTGTTAACTGTTGGCAAGAAAGTCCCGCGACTGCAACAGAGGATAGGAAAACTCCATTAGAACCTCAATGCATTGTTTAGTACTACAAATGCAAATAACCGGGTCATTTTGAAAATTAGTGCCCTAATCCAAGGGTTTTCAGAGCCAACTAACAACCTCCAAGGCCGCAAGGAAGAGCTTTTGCCATCACTTCTGCTGAAGTGAACCCTGACAATGAAGTGGTGACAGGTATTCTAGTTATTAATTCAAGAATAGCAAATGTACTTTTTGATTTAGGTTCTACGCATTTTTTATATCTCTAATGTTTAGTAGAACAATCCCACCACCACCACAAATCATGGAAGTGAAGATGTCAGTGAGTACGACAAATGGAGAAATCATTGTATCCCATGAATATAAGCCCTCCCCAGTTATAATATGTGGTTTGAATTTCCCAGAGAACCTTTTCATACTACCTATGGTGGAATTTGATGCAATTATTTGCATGGATTGTCTTTCCTTATATAGGGCCAACATAAATTTTCAGGATAGGGAAATCACACTCCATATGGAGAATCGACCCCCAATTCTTTACAAGTGTAAGGAGAAAGATAAATCTTCTTTAGCTCTGTCATCTCAAGTGTGGATATTACTGCCTTATGAGCACGCATATCTGGCTCAGATGATTGAGTCCAAGGAAGAGACCATCCTTGAAGAAATGCCTATTATGAGGAAATTTGCTGAAATGTTTCCCGAGGAACTGCCTGGTCTTCCTCCTAGAAGGGATGTTGAATTCTCAATTGAACTTATACCCGGGGATTTACCAATATCCAAGAATCCATATAGAATGGCCATTGTAGAGCTTGAAGAGCTGAAGAAACAACTAAAGGAGAATCTGGATAAAGGGTTTATACGCCCAAGTGCTTTACCATGGGGTGCACCAGTCCTCTTTGTCAAGAAGAAGGATGGGTCAATGCAGCTTTTCATCGATTATTGTGAACTTGAAAAAATCACGATAAAGAACAAGTATTATCTCCCAAGAATTGATGACTTGTTTGATCAGATGCGTGGAGTACAATTATTCTCCAAGGTAGATTTGCAGTCGGGATATTATCAAGTAAGGGTGAAGAAGGAAGATGTCCCCAAGACTGCTTTTCATACAAGATATGGGCACTATGAATTCATAGTAATGCCTTTCAGACTCACCAATGCTCCAGAAATCATCATGAACTTGATGAATAGAGTCTTTAAAGATTACCTTGAAATTTTTTTGGTAGTCTTTATAGATGATATTCTAATATACTGCAAACTCAAGGAGGATCATGAGGCGCATTTAAGAACTTCACTAGAGACTTTGCGCAAGGAGAAGCTCTATGAAAAGTACAACAAGTGTGAGTTCTGGTTGAAGGAGTTCTCATTATTAGGCAATATCATCACAAACAATGGGATATCTGTGGATCCCTCCAAAAGAGATGCAATTGAGGGATAGACGAGGCCAACATCAGTAACATATATCCGTAGCTTCTTGGGGTTAGATGGATATTATCGACCATTTGAGAAAAATTTCTAACAAATTTCAAACACTATTACCAAGATAACTCGAAAAGTAAAAAACTTTTCTTGGAGTGATGAATGCGAAGAAAGCTTCCAGGAGTTGAAAAGGAGGCTTATCACTACGCCTGTGCTCACTTTACCCACAAGTGGGGTGGTTTTTGTGGTATTCAGTGATGCTTCGAAGAAGGGAATAGGATGTGTGCTGATGCAAAATGATAAAGTGATATCCTATGCCTCAAGGCAGTTGAAAATCCATGAGCGAAAATATCCAATGCATGATCTAGAGTTGGCGGCAGTGATCTTTTCCTTGAAAATCTGGCGGCATTATCTCTATGGAGAGAAATGTGAGATATATAATGACCACAAGATTCTTAAATATATATTCACACAGAAAGTGCATAATATGCACTAGAGAAGATGGATATAGCTCATCAAGTATTATGATTGTTCAATCAATTACCACCCTGGGAAAGCGAACAAGGTGGCAGATTCCCTAAGTAGAAAGGATCCAGTGATTCTATCAATGATGAGAATTGATAAGGATCCAATCTTCATAGACTTGTTGAATATGGACATGGGAATCATAGAGAATGGAACATAATCAATCCTTTAACAAATGATTGCTCAACCGTCTCTTTTGGAAAGGTTAAAGGATGCTCAAAAGGATGATGTGGGAATTCAAGAAAAAGTGGAAGCTATCGAAAAAGGGAAATCCGCAGAGTTTATTGTTAATGAAGAAGGAATTTTTCATTTTGGGAAAAGACTATGTGTTCCATCAAGTCCGGATTTGAAGAAGGAACTTTTGGATGATGTACATAGTTCAAATTTTTCTATTCACCAAGGGAGCAAAAAGATGTATCGAGATCTCCGAGGATACTTTTGGTGGGATAATATGAAGAAGGAGATTGATGAATATACATCAAAGTGCCTGGTGTGTCAGAAAGTGAAGTCAGAGAGGCAGAAGACTAAGGGGATGATGAAACCATTGCCCATACAAGAATGGAAATGGGAAAACATCACCATGGACTTTTTCACTGGACTTCCGAGGATATCAAAGGGCAACAATGCAATCTGGGTTGTTGTAGATCGTCTTACAAAGACTGCACACTTCATTTTTATTCGGGAGGATTTCTTTTTGGATCAACTAGCATGGATATATATCAAGGAAGTGGTAAAGTTGCATGGAGTACCACTATCTATTGTGTCTAACCGAGATCCATGATTCACCTCTATGTTTTGGAAGAGTCTTCAACATGCTCTGAATACTGAACTAAACTTCAGTACGGCCTATCATCCTCAAACTAATGGCCAATCTGAGCGGACTTTCCAAACACTTGAGGAAATGTTGAGAGCATGCTCAATAGACTTTAAAGGAGGATGGGATCAACATCTTCCTCTGGTAGATTTCTCTTATAATAACAGTTTCCACTCAAGCATCCAAATGACACCATATGGAGCCCTGTATGGGAAAAGGTGAAGAACACCGACATGTTGGGATGAGGTCGGTGAATGTAAGATGCTTGGACCAGAAATGGTCAAGGAAATGGTGGAGAAGGTAAAAACCATTCTGCAGCATATCAAGGAATCCCATAGTCGACAGAAGAGTTATGCAGATAATTGTCAATGAGACCTTGAGATTAATGTTGGATACATGGTTTTTCTACGCATAGCTCCGTGGAAGAAGGTCATGAGGTTTGGAAAGAAAGGGAAGTTAAGTCCAAGGTACATCGACCCCTTCGATATTCTTGATCATGTCGGGGCTGTGGCCTATCGACTAGAACTTCTGCCTACTATGGCCAAAGTACATTATGTCTTTCATGTATCCTTATTAAAGAAGTACACACCAGATCCTTCACATGTACTCTCTTTTGAGGTATTATAATTGGAAGACGATCTTTCTTATGAGGAGCAACCAATGAAGATATTAGATCATAGAGAAAAAGTTCTACAAAATAAGACAATGCCCCTCGTCAAGGTGTTGTGGAGAAACCAAAAGTTTGAAGAAGAAACTTGGGAATCGGAGGAAGTGATAAAGCTGAGTTACCCACATCTGTTTTAGTGTGGGAAAAGGAATATTTCGAGGGAGAAATTTCTTAAGGGGGGTATATTGTAACGACCCAAAGTTTAATTAATGGAAAATCCCTCTTGATCTTATTAAATGTCTCTTTACATAAAATGTTTTATAAAATGTCAACATCATTGGTTTTATGATAGGAATTGTGACCATTACTTTTATAGTCGTTGAACAGTAATCACATGATTAGTATAAATATAGGGATTTAACACATACAATTTTACTTAGACAAAGGAAGTGATAGCCTCATCTAGTAGAATTTCCCCCTATGAAGCCCATTTATCGGAGCTCGAAAAAGAGGTGTCGTCCTTGGGCTTCACTCTTGACCAAGCCCAAGCTGAGCTTCACCATGTCAAGCTCTAACGGGACCATATATGGGAGAAGTGGAAGTTGATAGAAATGACAACTCGAGGGATGTTATCCGAGCCACCCCAAGAGTCTGTCACCATCGCACACCTTACCCTTAGGCCTTATGTGGCTGTTTTAAAGAGTTATGTAACTAATTGATAGTATTATGTTCATGTACATTATTTTTGTATATAATAATGAATATAATTTCTTGTCATTATTGATACATTGAAAATAGTTTTTAAAGTACAAATGGTGTTTTAAGTTATTATTTAACTAAGAAATCTATTTTATTAAATTAAGGGATTTTTGAATTAAATAATATTTTAATAAATTATTATTATTATTATTATTATATTAATTTTATTATATATAAATGATCATGTAATTGCATGAATTCAATTATAATTTTTATTAAGGTTTGAAAGCCATTTTTGTCAAAACCCGTGAATTTTTTTATAAATGTCGGTTTCTATTTTAAAACTGAAAATTAACATATTTAGAAAATTATTTATATAAAATAAATTTTATTTTTGGAATCAGGACATCAAAATTATCAAACGGTGAATTTTTCATCATTTTCTAAGATAGTCAAAGTTTTGGGTAAAAATTAAATACCGTTTAAATATATAATTTGTTTTATGACATCATAATGACCCAATAGTGATGTAATAAAATACTATAATCTTTATGTTCGGCCAATATATGTTTTAAAATTAAAATAATGTGATTTTGGGTTTGTTTTCCTTACTTTTCAAAGCATTAATGGACCCCTCAAGACTTATTAAACACCTTGTCTTTTTAAATTAATTTCCATGGGAGTGTGACTCACCTCCACATAAGAAACCCTAATATTTTAAGAATTTCAGACCTTGGCATTATAAAATATTATTTTCTACTTCCCTTTTCCAGAAACCATGTGCAAAAACCATGGGATGGTTTGAGGATTGGATTAATTTAATATAAGGGGTCCCAAACCTAAATAATAAATAATTCCCTCACGTTTCCTATATAAACCCACCCAAGCTCAAATTTCCTCCTCAATAAAAGACTTTGAAGTTTGTAAAACCTCTGCCCTACTCTCTCTAGAATCCTCCCAAGGTGCCTCAAGCTCATAAGAAGCCTCTCACAAGCTTCTCTCTAGCCTTTGGAAGCACACTTCCAAGTAAGGGTTTTTTTCTTCCTTTCTCTTTTTTGTCCAATTTTCTTTAAGTTGTTTTGCCCTTTTAATTTAAATTATGAATGTTGAGGTATGTTTTAGCACCTCCTTCATACTACCCTATTCATGTTTTAATGATGGGAGAGCCTTTTATCTCTCATTAAATGCCTCCCATGTACACACGTTACTATGCCGAAATTCCGAAAGGAACTTCTCTCTCCTCTTTTACATTCAAGCTATGCTTTTGTATCATGAATCTAAATTCTATTAAAATTGTTGGGACATGTATATATATTACCTCATTATTGTCCATTACATGTAAATATGATGAGGAACCCATTTCTCTCTCATCAACCATTTTTATGAATTCTTATGTCAGGCAGTTACCCTGCCGAAATCGCACCGATTTTCTAAGCCAATGTCATTGTGTAGTGAATACCATGACCATTTCTCCATCAAGGGTATTCACCTTTATGAACATTTACTTATTGATTATAACTTTTCATGTATTAATTAAACCTTCCTTTATCGTGGAATAAATGATTATGTTTTATGAATCCATGTTTTATGATACATGTGCCACACTTATGCATGAAATGAAATGTTTAAGAAGGGTGCGCCCTTATTTCGCTCCAATGCATTGGGTAAAGTATTGTATCATGATACGTAATGTGCAATGAGTTTTGACTCATGCTAATTCAAGTGAGACAAGGGTTTACTCGTGCTCTATGTGTAATGAGGATTTACACATGCTTCATGTGCAATGAGCCTTGGCTCATGCTAATTCCATGTTAAGTGTTGTTGCCACATTTTCATGTTAAGATTATCATGCTTTATAATGCCTTTATGTTCATGTTTTTATTATGATCTATTGATATGCCTATTTTCTAACATGTATTGTACTCCTCATGTTATTCCATGTGTACTCCCTTACTGGGCTTTATAGCTCACCCTTTTTTTATGCATGTCCTCAGGTTATCCCATGCAATGCTAAGTACGAAGGAATATAGTGGTCATGTAAAGGAATTTTTCAATAAAGAAGTTGTATTTCATGTTTTAAGTTTTTATGTAATGATCCTAATCCCCAAAGACACTAAACCACTCGATATTATTTGTCGTATCAAGTTATGTTTTATGTAATAAATCATGATTATGTTGAAATAAAAATCATGGTTGTCATATCATGTCCTATTGGTCATACCATTCATCATAGTAGGGTTTTTATGATTCCTAAATGTCCCAAATAACATATGAATCATTGTCTCAAATTATCAGAACAATTCGAATGTGTTTCTCAGTTTTCATTACATCACCTGTATTTTTTTATTAAGATGTCATTTTGAAATGGAAACATGAACTTTGAGTCATACTGGTAACATCATGTGTCAGATTGATGGGTTCATAATTACTACAAATCATAAAGTCGTTATTATTAATTTTAAAAAAATTACCAAGACAATCCAAGCATGTTTTTTTGATTCTCTGTGAGCGACACTGTTTGAATTAAAATGACATTTTTAAATTGATAATCGATACTTTCAGTCAAGATAGGCACACCACGTATCAGATTTATGTGAATATGATTTATAGACATAAAAAATGGATAATTTATTATTTTCTTCGAGTATCACATCAATAAGAATGTGTATGATAATTTTTGAGTATGTGAGTTTCCATTTTACCAAAATTAATGTCAATTTTGAATAAAATTATAAACATGGAGGCTTAGTAGTCACACAATGTATTATATTGAAGCAAGAATGATTCTTATAAATCTCAAATGACTTATAGATTACTTTCTTAAAGTATGAAAATAGTCCGAATATTTTTTCATGGTTTTGAGTGTGTCTGTTGTGTTTTTTTACTAAAATATTTTTCAAACTCTAAACACACACTTTGAGTCCTACCGGTAACATACTTTATCCACATGATGTGGTACTTATTAATACCTGTTAAAAATGACTTATGAACCATTTTCCAAAATTATAAAAAAAATGAGCATGTTTTCTCAGTTTTCAGTGAGAGACACTTTTGAACTGAAATGTCTATTTTAAAATGATAACAAAAAAATTTCATAATGCCTAGAAAATTGTGTATCTTATTGATGGATGTATGGTTTATTAATTTTAAAAATTACATATGGATTATTTTCCTAATGTATAAAAACAATATAAATTCATTTTATCATTTTTCTGTTTGTAATTTTACTTTTTTACAAAAAATATTGATTTTTTTAAAAAAAAGATTCACTTGGAGTCATACCCGCCACACCATGCATTATTTTGAGGTTTGTATGATACCAAGAAATCCAAAATGACTTATGTATCATTTTATTGAATTATAAAAATAATAAAAATGTGTTTTCTCGGTTTTTTTCACATAACTTATGTTTTAAATAAAATTCCATTTGAAATTGGAAACACATACACTGAGTCATATCAGTTACATTATGTATTAGTTTGATATGACATTGATTAAAACTCATAAAAAATAACTTATGAATCAATTTTCTAAATTTTCAATATAATTCGAAATAATTTTCTTGGTTTTTAGTGAGTAACACTTTTAGATCTAAAATATCAATTTTAAAATGATAGTGAAAAATTTGGTTCATGTTGGGGAGATCATAAATCAAATTTTGGTACGGATGAATCCTACACATAAAAAATTTCATATAGATAATTTTCATAATGTCTCACAACCATATAAATGTTTTTTCTCTATTTTGAGTATGTGAGATTTATTTTTTACTAAAATCAATTTAAATTTTAAATAAAAAGAAACACTTCGAGTCATATCAGTAACAACATGTGTCATATTCAAGATAGAATGATTCCTACACATCCCATATGAATTATGGGTTACATTATTAAATTAAGAAAAAAAATCCAAAAGAGTTTTCTTATTTTTGAGTACACTACTTGTGGTTTTTACTAAAATATTATTTTAAATTGGGAACATGTACATTGAATCGTACCAGTCACATCAAGCATTAGTTTTATTTGAGACTGATTCTTATAGATAAAAAGTGACTTATAAATCTTTTTATCTAATTATTAAGAAAATATAAGTGTGTCTTTTATGTTTTTAAGTAGTGACACTTTTTGAACTAAAATGTCAATTTTAAACTGGTAACAGACTATTTGATTCATACCACATACATAGTATTTTAGATTGAGGTTGAATGATTCCTACATGTCAAAAATTACATATGGATAATTTTCATAAATGAAAAAAACAACGTGAATTTTTTTCTTGGGATTGAGTTAGTCAGTTTATTTTAATTAATGTAAATTAAAAAAAGATGCACATGGTGTCATAATGGACACACCACACATAATATTGAGGTTTGACCAATTGATACACATCCAAAATTACTTATGGATCATTTTTCTAAATAATATATATAATATGAATGCTTTTTATTGGTTTTGAGTACATCAGATATGGTTTTTTCTAAAATTTCATAGTAAACCGGAAATGCGCAATTTGAGATACCTGTCACATATTGTAACTATTTAATGTTGGAATGATTCCTACACATCAAAAATAAATTATAAATAATTTTCCTAAATTATCTAGAAAATCCAATAATGTTCTCCCAATTTTTTGTGAGTAAATCATTTTGAACTAAAAATGTCAATTTTTAACTGATAACAGACACTTTGAGTCATGTCGGGCACATCGTATATAATATTTTGGTGAGGATAATTCCTATATTCCACAAATGAAACATGGATTGTTTTAAAAATTTATAAAAACAATTATAATGTGTTATCTCAATTTTAAGTAAGTGTTCTTTGTTTTGAAATAAAATGTAAATTAAGAACTTAAAACATTATGTTTGAGTCTTACCATCACATTGTGCATCAAAATGAGGTGTGGATAACTAATTATGTGATGTTTATTCTTCATTAAATCATTTATATAAAGATATAATGGAATTAAATTTTACATTTGGAAGGAATATAAAATCCCTTGTTTCCTGAAGCTCTTTACACTAAATAAATATGTATTCTCTTTTATGGATTATTGTAGTCTATTGAAGGAAAAATATAACTTATGAAAAGACATCTTTCAAAAATAATAATAATTAGATAAAATTTATGAGGAAGTTAACTTAAAAATAGTATATAAAATGGGTTATATCAACTAAATATGTAGTTTGAATTTACCTTTTCATGATGGTTATATACATACATGACCCAATCCCATGTTGTTTTTCTTTCAATTATTACCTCAATTTCTAATCTATCACGATGATGAGGATCCTTGAACAAACCACCCCAAATCAAGAAAAATAATCCCCCAATATAATAAAACATTTATTATTTTATTGATGCTATAAATAAATAAATTTAATATAAATATAAAACAATACATTAATAAAATTTCAATTTTAAACGAAACCACATGATTTGAGTCATACCAGGTACACCAGGCATTTCCTTGAGGTATGGTAGATTCCACAATGTCCATTTTAACATATAGTGCATTCAGTACTCTATTTCATCTAACAATATTCCATTTTATAACCCATAATGATGAATTCATTAGAGAATAAAAATAAAATTGATTATCCATAGTGAATCATCCTTTTTTAGTGCGTGATCATAACATATGAGTGAATTATCCTTATTATTGAATTTAGTCATTACTAGAAACAATTAACCCTTATTTTGAACCTTTTAGATTTCTTTTATTGAAATAAAACAAATATTTTCATATGAGTTTTTATGGAAAAAATAAAATATATCATTCTCTTTCATCATCATAAAGAGTAAAAACTGTATAATAAACATTTACCTTGATTGATGGTAAAAAATGCTCAAAAGACATTAAACTTTATTATAAATTCTTAAGCCATTTTTAATAGTATTAAACATCACAATATCCCTTTATAGCATTCAAATGACACTAACATATAGCACACTTATTAAGTATTCCTGAATTTTTCTATCGATTAGAATATCCCTTTAAAAATTCTAGGTGATGATAACCTCTGACATAAAATCATCATTATTTTTTCATAAAATTTGTAACACCCCTATTATAATGTAAGTTTTTATTGATAATTATGATGAGTTTTTTTATTAATGAGCTTGTGAACATGGATGATTTTATATAATGAATGTTCACATGGATAATGAATGTTTTTTGTATATATTTCATAAGAATTTGTGATATTATATCATGAATATAATTGATGATGTAATAGCCCAAATAATTCTTCCTCTAACTCTGCCTTTGAATCCTCCTTCATCTCTACTATGGAAGAAATTTTTATTGTTTGTAGGACAACTATTCTAAACAGTTTTGTTTCCTCCATTATAATTATCCTTCAAAAATAGATCAAAAATAATATTTAATCAATTTGATACTAACTATTCTCATACCAAATATATTTTTAAGGGGTCATAGTCCGTACTAGATCACAAAAATAGCAGGTAATCACCTAAATATTTTGTCATCAAACATTCTGATAGCATGTATGTTACCCACATGTCTCTAAAATGATTTACTTATTATTTTCAGTGTGATGGTTTTCAGAAATATTGGTATTACTGAGAAAATACATAAAAATTGACTAATAAATATTTTTAATGAAATTTCAATTAACAACACAAATTAATTGTTTATGTATGCCATTATTTTGACGGTATATGATCTCATAAAATTGAAAACAAAATATCCACATTCAATGTCATTATATTACATCAGGCACTGCAATTTTTTTTACCAAAATAAGTAAATTGTATTGAATTATGCTTTTATAGTTATATATTTCTATATAAAAATTAATTTGTTTCCATTTTTAGAAATCCACAACCTTTACCTGTTTAGTTACTGAAATCATGGCTTGCTTTAGACTATATTTATCAACTACCCTATCATAAAATAATTCTTGTTAAAACATAGAATGAAACATATAATTCAAATTTTATGTATATGATTTTTGATTGTAGTGTATTGAAAATTCATACTAAACATCACGTGCAGTCTGTTTGTTGGATATCCATGCATTAGATCCAAAAAATAAATATTTGGGGAATCTAGATTTACTGTGATCAGTATCCGTTGATTCCTAAAGAAAATAAATAAATAATGATAAAATAAAAATATATTTTATGTGATTAGATTACAAATTTTTACCTATGAATCATATTAATAAAAAATATATGTTGTATGTTATGTTTAGCTCGAACCCATCACATATCTCATCTTTTTTCTTATTAATTTTTTAATTTGAAAAAGTATGTCATCCGTAGAAATGATATGGGGAGTAGTTAATCCCAATCACGCTTCCCATGGTTTTCATTTTATATAGTAGTAATATAAAACTCTATAGAAAATATGAATATTTATAAACATTAATGAACAAATTATATCACTCTTTGGACATACATATTCTAAAAATGTACCTGATCTATGTATTCACAATTGGGGCTCCCAACCATTCATGTTTGAGAATCTCATTTATAATCTTGAGACCAACACCATCTATCAAGAAAGATCTATATATTTCTTCTTAAAATGTAATTTATGAAATATTTTCATCTTTAATTGTGTTATCTGAATGAAGTTGTAATGATAGTAAATGTTATCTAGAATTGATAGGGAGAAGGTACCCCTAGAATGTCCTTTGGATTTCTTAGACAATCCACAAGACTTCCTTGATCAGACCATCCATTTCTCCATTGTTTTATCCATCAAAAATATCATAACTCATATTAGATCATTTTTATTCCATTTATATTAGGGTTTCATAAGAAAATATTTGTGAAATGCATACGTTAAGTATATTTATAAGATTATTCGACCAGGCGATGAATGTTACAATAACATCATTGACCACTATAATATCAAGATCATAAAGTGGAATAGTAAACTCATCAGTCAAATTAGGAACTACATCAATACCCACTCTCATGTTACCTTTTTGGAGGTATTTTTTGTGTATCTTTTCCCATGGGATATTATACAATATACCCCTCTCATAAAGGCAATGCCTGAGTGTTGAAAGATACAAATCCCATACAATTGTACCCTATAGAATATTAGTAATATAAATTTATTAAGAGTTTTTTGAATCAAATTTAAGTGAAAGAGTAATTAAAAAATTTATTTCCTTAGGTAAGGTATGCAGTTAAGTGGAATGACTAGACACAAATCTAATGGGGTTATTTTGTTTATGTGTGGATCTCTATTCCGCTACTCGTTTTCTTTAATCATTTCTCATACATTGGTCTACCGAACCATATCAAAAAATAATATCTTGTAGTGAGCCTATTTGTGTGTTCAATCATTTTACCATATTGTATTTCTCTTCATGTGGTATTATTATCTCGAAATATGTTTAAAGAGACACTTCGAAACCTAATCATTTAATGTTACCATTTTGTTCCAAAAACTTCAAAGCTACTGAATCTAGTTTTCTTCTAGTTCAATTTCTTCCAATTCATATGACTAATTAATATAAAAAATATGAACATGAATATATATTTCAATGTAATTATATTATAAATAATAAAATATATGTATTATGTCATATTTACACATGTTTCCCATTATACTTTTTTATTTTAATCAACCTATTTACCCACCTTATTTACGCAAGCCTCCATCCATATTATATGATATGGGATGAAAGTGGCTTCATATTTTTATTCATAAATCAACATATAAATGAAGGATAATATGTTGTTTAATATCACATACAACTTTTTTTCAACAAATTAAAATTTCTTATCTAGTTATGTGTGCCTAATCCTTTCTTTATGATAAGAGTGAATTGGTTTTGAGGCATGTTCATTATTTTCATCACTATTTTTTTAATTCATGTATTAAAATTTATAAATAAAATTGGATAAAATAAATAATGTAAAATAATTTATTATTGACTGAAATGAACCTAAAATTACTTCCCATTTTGATGATTGATGAAATCACTCCATGATTCATTCTTTATAATGTGTGCATAACTAAATGGTGGGTGGATATTTACCTTCCTTTCAACATCCCTCAGATGTAACTTTTTAATTATATTCCATAAGACTCAATGGAATTTTTCATTTAATATTAATTCCAATTTCTTATGAAAATAATATAAAATAAATTTACAATATAATGAATAATGAAAATTAAATCAACATTTCATTATATAATTTTTAGGTAAAATAGAGAAATATATCATAACATTACCTTTAAATCTTCCCAATTGTTATCCTTTATTATTATATAGATGTGGTGACATGAATCAATATCAATTTGAAAATACATCCTCATTGTGACACCAACATAACTAATGAACATTGACTTGTTGGGGACAACAAGTTGGTTGCATTGATTCCCACCAAACTCAAATATTATACCCTTAAATATTTCTTTAATAATTTTATTCAATTTTGTGATGTGGTGTATTTCTTGTTTTTTTATTCAACATGTTATTTATCCCCTAATAATTATATAGTTTTAGTCTAAACATTCTATTCTTCTTTGGGACTGATAACATAATCACAGGTCGATGATATTGTCTACATGATTATTTAAACAATTAATTTTTATTGAGTAACATAAATTTAAACATGGAAAAAGGATTTGAGAAGGGTTATATGAATTGTCTATTTCAAACTTGATGAACTCTTTAACTACACCATCATTTGTTTTTGTCAAATAATTACTGTGAATCCATTTTAAAGGAAATGGGTAATTGAATTTAAGAGAAGAATTACACCCATATGACATGTGTTATTCTTTGAATTCATATAGATATGAATGTGTTAGAAAAAATTTCACACTCACCAGATTCATCTATTGAAGTGTTATTATTTCATTTTATTGTCTGAGACTCATCCTCCATATTTTAGGGACATGAACCAATAATTCTTGAACAACTCTGAGTAGTAGCCATACCATATTAGGTATTGATGATCATTTTGACTGAATAATACAAATACGACTTAAAGAAACATAGAATATATGGGGGATTATTCTCAATCAATAAAATGAAATAATAACTATTCAAGAGATTAAGTTCATGGGGATGATAATTATTTACTTAAATATTTTTAAATTTCCACAGATTAATTTAATATTCAAAATCTCATCTCATAATTATAAAAGCTACGTAAACGACCTTGAGAACATTATATCATCCCTATTGATCTGTACCAATTCTAATCTATGGTACTAGTTTATTCTCCTTAGCTGTCTCTCAAATATAAGAGCTCCATGTACACTGTGGTTCATGTATAGGGTGTGAGTATAAAAAACCACAAGTATATACTAACAAGGACCCTAAAATATACAATAATTCATAAATTTGAGTGTATATTCAATTTATAAACACTCAAAATTACCTTGTATGTCAATTAATTGTGTACTAACTAGGACACCATGATAATCAAAATTACCTACTTCATTTCACTCTAGTGAATTATACTAATCATACCATAAGTTTATACCAAGGTTTCTCCCTGACATTCAAATAATTTCAATAATAGAAGTTAATATTTGAATCATAGGAGTTGAACAAATTATTTATCTACCTATGGAAATTACCCCATTCTAGGTACCATTAGGTTCGACCTCATACCCCTAGAACCCAAGACTATCCATTAGAGATAACCATCACATGTACTTATTGAACCCAAATTATATTATTGGTATGGGATTTCAATTTTTCATAGGAAGTTAATTTGAAATATATGGAAGTCATAACATATTTGGTTTCCATAAGAAAATACAACACAATGGGTTCCACAATACATTAGTTAAACCAAAATTCTAAAAAAGCATAAAGAAGAAAAAATAATAACACAAATTGCACATCACCCATAACATATCCCTAAAAGAATAACTGACATTTCTATAGAAACTAAAATTATATCATAACACACATAGCCCTAACATAATTCACATTAAATTATAATATATCATACTAAAATATCATTTAATTTATATTTTTATACTTGGTTTATTATGTAATTTCTATTAAACATGTTTACTTGTTTAAAAATTATTTATTCTATGAAATTAATGTTTGGAATTTTTTTCTTTAATTATTTAAATTCTTTCATTTATATAAGTTCATGATAAGAAATTATCTAGGCTTTAAATAATTTTAAGATCCATAAAATAATGTACCTATCATATGTTTGGTCCATCAAATTGGATTTATCCATATTGGAATCCTCTCCTTGGTTTAGATACAGTTTCTAGTCTAGACACATTTAGTGAGACTACAAAAGTCAGAACCGGATCAAACTATTGGTTCTAGTTTTCTATATTCCAATTAGATGAAAATTTTTCCCTTGAAATATCATAGCTTAACTCATATAAAGGAATAAGATACGATTTAATGAACAAACTAATACCTTATCCAATAAATTACACATGATTTGATTTGAAAATTGATTAATGAAACCATAAATTTTATACAACCAAGATACAATGGATTTTTAGTATCCCCATATAAGTGTTTTGTCATTGGTGTCTTCCTAATTTCAACTACTTTAATATAAAAAACAATTTCTTCCATTTGATCAATAATATCAACCTAATAATAGTCACCATTAATTGAACTTGTATTATACCCAATTTCAACATGAAAAATACAAGGACTGCAACATGTATTAAAACCATAACAAATTAAATGATCATTAATTTATAAAATTTGACACGCTATCGAATGTAAAAACTTCAACCAAATGTATAAGAACATGTAGTTTTTTAGATCATTCTATTTTGACTGAAAATTGTTTTTTTATTATAACACAAACAATTTTGAGGAAAAAGTGAGAAACCAAACATAACTTCACCACTTCACCACATCACCACTTCACCACTTCACACCTTCACACCTTCACCAATCCACTACTTCAAACATACAAGACTTCCCAACAAACAATAATCAAGCACAATGG
Organism: Viscum album; assembly: GCA_963277665.1. Classification (NCBI taxonomy): domain Eukaryota; kingdom Viridiplantae; phylum Streptophyta; class Magnoliopsida; order Santalales; family Viscaceae; genus Viscum; species Viscum album. The sequence goes on along the minus strand of OY728147.1, from coordinate 2,106,657,688 downwards.
ATGGACAATCCATGCAATCTTCAAGCAGACAAACCTTCAAGATGGATTTGAAATCATAGGAGAAGGCTGAGGAACCATGAACGTCAGAAAAGCAAGATAAACCACATAACCCATCTCCTCGAACGCCCACTAGTGCGACCGTCGACACCAGCCCAAATCCACAACCCGCCAGTGGACTCCAGTTGGAGAACGCCCAAACCCTCCAGGGACGTGAGATGACCTAAGAGTACATCCATAAAGAGTGACAAAGAATCCAGAATGGGAATATCAGGTCATCCGAATGCCACACCCTAATCCGAAGACACCACAACACAACCACAATCTAGTCGACTACGCATATTGCGCAACAAACCAAAGCTCCATATCTTAACCACAAACACCACCATAAGAGAAAATGCTGAAATATAACCTGTAATGAAAAACTCAAAATGCAAGAAACTAGAATTGAAAATCCCTCCCCCCTCCGTGCAACACTGGGGCCAGCTCTGAGCCTCGCCTGAAGAGACGGACGCCTGGAACCCACCAATCCCAGTCGAAGTCAAAGCTGAAACCACGCCATATCCTCCATCGAAGCCATATCCACGCCTTCGCCAAGCCGGTGCTCCAGATGGACCCACGCCAGAACAGCCGCAAAAAAAGAAGCCGAACTATGCCATTGAAGAAGAAAATAAAGCCAAGGCCTCGCCTGAACGAAATTAGGGCCAACGTGACTGGAAAGGAGGATGGAGCCGAGGCACACAAACACCGATCAAAGGACGTCAACCCGCACAGCGCCACGCCGGAGGAGGGGGGAGGGAGAAAACTAGAGGCCGAAACCATAACCCCTGAGAAAACCTAGTCGCCTCCACTCAGAGGCCGTCCACTCATTCTATTTTGAAAGTTCTAAAAAAACCATCAAATCTTTCCTCATATTCATCACTTATTAAAAGTGTTCTAATCTAACTATGATTCATTATCACTTATAATAAAAGGATGACCAAAAATAAAACTCATGTTTTAATTATTTTAATTATATAAGTTAGTAATTATTATTATAAAAATATTTATATAAATATACATTTAAAATAAAATTAGGAATAATATATTAGTGATGAAAACAATATCGAAAATTATAAGGATACAAACAAGTGAATACAATTTCTTGAATCATATTGAAAATGAAAATGTCACTTCATGTAGTCAATACCATGTGATGTATACTATAAACATGATTAAATATAGATATGATTTGATTGTTTTATCTAATTATAATAAAACTAAATTGAAATCTTCTTCGGCTTATAATATTATTTTAGAATGATAAATATCAGCGTACTGTATGAATCGATATGATGTAGAAAGTAACACTAGGGAAGTGATGATTTTTTATGAAGTAGTTGTAGTACAGAATGAGGGTTAATATGAAAAATTCATAGAGGAATTGTATATAAATATTAAACTATAGAATTGAAAATAAATGGGGTATTATTCTTAGAAACTATTATATTATTTTTGTGTTATTAAAACATAATTATAAACTAACATCCCTTATACAAAAATTACACAAGAAACACAATCAAAACATTCCTATGTTGATCATTTGACAATATATTCTCAATACTCCTTATTCAAACTCTATAATCCAGTATACATTCAAAAAATTGATTCATAATGTATGAAAACAATATTCATTAATAATACAAACAATCATTGGGTAAACTAAACATACCTTAAACTCTTTAAAAGATTAACAAGTAAATTAAACATACATAAAATTTCATGAAAAAACATTAGAAGATTTACAAGACACTCCCCCCAAATGGCCTTAAGGCCTTCATTTTTATTGATTTTTGATAACCCCCATTTCAAGGGATGAGGATGAATCCTTACATGGCATGTATGCCCAAAGATTACATGGCCCATAGGCTTAAGAGATTACATAACCCGAAGGTCTTAGGGAATTCAACCAGACTATCTATAAAGAATAGTCTCTCCCCAGTATCTGCATCAAGATAGTAGCTCTCCACCTTTGCATGGTTGTCTGACTATTCTTCCTGTGCAAGCACAGGCTGGTATCGATGGCATAGACATACCCTCTAGTTCTGAAAAATCCATTTGGCTCTGATCTTATGAGTCCACCTACTCTGAATCCTCTTCTGGGGCTGTTTTTTTTGTAGTGTGTCTCGGGAAACTACATGTGGCTCGAAGGCCTTGAGGTGGCCTGAAGGCCTTAAAGGTGGCCTGAAATCCCTACTGGATAAAAGTCATGAGTGGCCCAAAATCCTTAAAGACTCCAATCCCAAACCGGTGGCCCAAGGTAAATAGTGCGAGCTACTATAGTGTTGAACAATACTTGCTACAGTAACTATAGAGTGCCTGCTACAATACCCACACAGTGTACAGTTTTGCTACAGTACCTAGACAGTGTACAGTTCTGCGACAGTACCCGCACAATGTACAATACTGCTACAGTACTACTACACTACCCCTGAAAATATGCGTCTACATGGTTTTAAACCTAGGTCTTGTGGATGCACATAAAGATACCTCACCAACTATGTTGAGGTTCATGTTCTAAGACACTCATTCATCAAAAAACCATTCCTCAAATAGAACAGCAGTTAAATAATCATTCAATAAAATTAAACAAACTTTAGTTGTCCTGATTCTCTTTATATAATCCTTCAGTAAAATATAAAACCTTTTTAACAAAACTGAGACACTCATTTATAATAAATTCAACCGGATTTATGACACCCCTTCCTCAAATACACATATAAGAAAACTACAAGACCAAAATAATTATAAAATAAAAAAGAACATAGATGTGTGAAAAAAAATCAGAACTATGATTAAAAACCATGTAGAACTATCAAATAAATTCAATGGATGATGAAGAAGAAAAATAGAATGTTGATGATGATGGTAGTGATGGTGACAATAATAGAAATGATAATGGAAAGAGCCATGTGTGAGGGTGGAAAAAATGATGACAACAGTGAGGAAGAATAAGAGATATTAATCATGACAAGAGTTATGGGAGAAGGGAACTAGGGTTCTTCATGGGTGAGAACATTGTAATAATGCAAACTGAAGAACACAAGAAAACAATCAATGGGAGATAAAGAGGATAAAATAACATACCATGGATTCTAGACTTGATTCATTCGAGAGAACGTAGAGGAGGAGTAATGGTAGCATGAGAGTTCTGTGAGAGCTCGATAATTGGGAATAAACCAATTATGGTTAGGGTTCTTTTAAACTGACTAAGGAGACCATTATTGTTGCTTCCAAAAAGGGCTAATAATGATAATATTAACCAGTGATAAATTAACAAGTGCGCATAAATGGTATCTTTATCAGTGTTTTTTTTTGCGTTGATAATGCTCAATCATTATAAATATATTTATAATTATTTATTTATAATTAAAAATATATTTATATCAATTTAAATTTTTATATAAATATATATACAGTAAACAAATACAAATATAAATATAAATATAGTAAATATATTCATTAATCAAATATATTTATTATAATATTATAATTATATATGTATTTACATCATTATATATATTTATATATTTATATATTTTTATATAATAAATAAATATAAATATAGTAAATATATTTATTATTTAAATAAATTTATTATAATTTTATAATTATTTAAATAGACAATTTTTTATATATAAATATATAAATTCTCTTTTAAATAATATTTATATATTTATATCATATTATATATTTGTATAATTATATATATACATATATTTAATATTTAAAGATAAATATAAATAGTAGTATAAATATAAATATAAATATAAATATAAATATAAATATAAATATAAATATAAATATAAATATAAATATAAATATAAATATAAATATAAATATAAATATAAATATAAATATAAATATAAATATAAATATAAATACAAATATAAATATAAATATAAATATAAATATAAATATAAATATAAATATAAATATAAAAATAAACAAAACATAAACATAAACATAAACATAAATATAAATATAAATATAGTAAACATTTTCAATATTTAAATAAATTTATTATAATTTTATAATTATTTAAATATATAAAATTATTTATTTAAAATTATAAAACTACCTTTTTAACACATTAATATATAATTATTTATAATTATAAATATATAAATATATAAATTTAATAAATATACATTTATAAATATATTTCTTTATAAATATTTATTTAAAAATATATTTTTACATTTTAATTATTATAAAATCTAAAATGCATGCATCTTAAAAATGAGTGGAATTTAATAAATAAAAATGAGTACACTTTACAAATATTGAAAAAAATTTAAGTTTTATAAATTAAATATTAATTATTAGATAATATGGATATATATTAAAGTAATGATTAATACATTTTGAAAATTATAAAACATAGTAAACAAATATATATAACTACATATTAAAAAACGATTAAATTCAAAAAAAATATTTAATATGAATAAAAAATACCTAACTGTAATAATATTGAAATTAAAGAAAATGATTAAAAAATAATATAATAAATGGATAATATTATAATAAAATTCTAAAATTAATACAAAAATTAGAATAAAATGCATAACTATTTATGTGTATCTATTTCTATATAAGATTTCATTGTATAAATATTTGCATGTATGATTTGTATATAAAAATGTAATAATTATGTGTATATATGTGAAATAAATGTTACAAGCATTTGATATATATTAAATCTAAAAATAAAAAACCTTCAATTATGTATATTACTCTATTTAATTATAGTCAATATTTTTAATTAATTTTAATATTTAATTATAAATCATTATCACTAAATATATTATTTAAATTAATCATAAATATTTTGGATTATATAAATCATATTTTATGAAATATTATATAAATTGATATATATATATTTCTATATTAATTGTATTAATGAATAACATTGTATATAAACCATTAAAAAGTATATAACATAAAAATTCAAGTTTTTAGTTATCATTTTATTCATTTTCTATATTTATAGTTAATATATATTATTTATTACTATTAATAATATATATATATATATATATTCTTTTTTTAATTAATAAATATTTTATTAATAAAATTTTTAATAACATTGTAATTTATTCATTTTTATTTATAATTATTAAATTAATAAAATGTTTAATACTTTTTAAACTTACTCATTTCCATTTTTATATTTGTTTAATTATTTAATTTTATAAATTTTACATATCTATATATTTAATATATTCTACTAATTAATATTTATAATTTATATATATTTATATTAAATATATTCATTTTTATCAATTGTTATCAAATGAATACAATTGTTAATTATTCGAGTTCTTTATCAGTGCTAAAAAAATAATGAAAAAGAGTATATTTTATTAGTGTTAAAAATAAAATCCTCATAATGGGTACCCTTTATCAGTGATAAAAATGATGCACTGGTTATGGGGACCTTTTATCAGTATTATAAAAAATGCTGATAAAGGTTACCCTTTATCATTTCTTTTTAGTGCGGATATATTTTCCCTTTATTGGCGCTTTTGGCTAGAGATGATGAAGTCCAGTGATGTTAAAGGTCAGTTTTGTAGTATTGCACCTAATATACCTATGAATCATTAGAAATAAAATTTCCTCTTAAAATTTCATAGAGTCAAGGAAGATACAATGAAACTAAAATAAAAATCTCTGTCACATAATAATAGAAACCATTATATATTTAAAAAAGAATTGAAAATGAATTTGTGTGATATGTATTTTAGAGAAATGTTTTTTAAAAAATATATACATTTATAAAAAATTATTTATAATATATCTATAAAAATCAAAGATTTTGATATGGATGTTAAAGTTAATTAAATTATAGATCTTGATCAATTGGAAGAGAATGAAAATTACATGCTTAAAGATAAAATTCAGAAGATGAAGATTCAGTGGGGATATATCTTGAACCATGTTGTATATGAAATTTTTTTTTCAACATAAAGTGTCTTGAAATAGAAATAAAATTGATAAATCTAGAAGTGATGAAATTAAACACATTCGAGCTATAAAGAAAACAAGTAATTCCATGATTATGTCGGATAAGATTCACATTTCTGAAAAGGCACATCGTAGTGTTAATAAGAGATTGACTTTATCTAAAGGTAAATACACTACAGGATCATTGAACAAGTTAAGACTTTTTTCGAATAAATATTTACATACAATTTTTATTTTGATGATAAAGGAATGTTAAACTAAAATTTTTGGGAGAACATGGGTGAACATATATTCTAAAGAATCTACTACATGTTCAATTATGGATATGAATAAGTGTTGGAATTATTATTCTCTAAAGAAAGAAATAATGAAGAATTATGTTGTCCAAAAGTATCAATGTGTAAAAAATATCCTAAAGGTGTGAAAAAAATATGAAATCAAGATTTATATGATTCTAATGGTGCTATTGGATGTTTAGGAATCAGGCCATAGATTGTGGGTATAATTTTTGAATTTATAAAAAATAGAAAATTTATTTACATAGGGATAGTAATTATGATGAATAGAGATAACCTCTTGAAGAGAATAAAAATACATTTAAAATTAATCTATCTAAAAGAATAAATTTGAATGATATGAATATTTGAGTACTATAAGAGAATCTGTAAATTTTATAATAATTTGTGGTATATAAAAATCATAAAAATGAAATTTTTTGAAATAAATAAATGGCCACAAAATAAATGGAAGAAGGTAATAAAAGAAGACAACATGACATCATTGGGATGTGAATAATAGAATAAGATTATTATTCAAACATATCTTATGAGGTTATGATGGAATGTTGTGAATTTGTTCACACTAATGAAAATGTTCTCCTATTTTGGTAGGAATGTCTACAACATGGTCTATTTAAAATTTATCATTGAACATCAGTACATATAAAAGTAATCCTTAATCAACTAAATAATCAATCCGAAAAAACAAAAAATAAGATTCATTTTGTTAATGACATGTCTGATAAGGAATCATAAATATTTTTTTAAACGATACCATGATCAATAAAAAACTAAGTCTATAAAATTTAAAATATTTTTGGTCATTAAATGAATAAAATGATTCATAATGATCTTAGGAAAAGAAGAAATGTTTAAAATATAAGGGAAAAAGATGTTACTTGTACTAAATATATTGTTGTGAAAAATTATTCTATGCACAAAATAGATATAGAACATGTTCCTAAAAAATTCTTGAACTAATGGGAAAAATATTTTAAAGAGGGTAGGAATACGGAGAAAGAATATAATACTAAATGTTCTTTTCTAGAAAGTGTGGAAAATCACATTAGATCTAAGAATATATCTATGTTGAGATGAAACTATATTCTATATTTATATAACTAATAGATAAATGAATAACCACCACATCCCAAGGTATTTTTTGTTCTTATATACCTGTAGAGACTAATGGTGAATCATTTATTTAGAGAGAAACTTAAATGTGATAAATGATATGAAAATCATCCAGCTAAAAATTTATCTTTCAAGGAGAAATTTTAGCATTACATTTCCTATATGAAACAATTTAATTAATATCATAAGAGTCTCAGAGATTATTCTTCATAAAATCCAATCATGATGAAGAAGTACAGTCTGTATCTCTTGAGGGGGAGGACTGAATAATAGAAACCAGATATCTTGATCCTAGTAGATATATCCTGAATATTTGATTTATGAGTGAGGAATGTGTTAGATAATTCTATATATTAAAATTCTAGAGATTTAATATTTTCCCTGATGTGGTCTATTGATAACATTTTATTATCTATATGATGATAAATATACGCTAAATGGAGTTATATACTACATGGTGATGAAAGTAAATTAAATTTGACAACATGGATGTTAATTTTTTTAGTATAATGTATTTAATCTATTTTTTGAGATGTATTTTGAATATTAGTTGGAAAATTTTTTAACAACCCTTGAAATATGTTATCTATGTTGGCATCAGATATTCATAATTTATTAACAACATTGATGTATAAATTGATCTCACTTATTTTCTACACCATGAATGGATAACAAAGATTTCAAGTTGGATAATTTTACCTTATTTATATGATTTATGTGTTGTGACCCTTCTATCATGAGAAGTGAGTTATATGTTTCCAAATAATAGAAGATTATATCATAAAAAAATGAATTGTGGTGATTTTAATTCATTCTCATACATATATATTTTCATTTAATAATAATCGAGGGAAGAATATATAATTTACATTATAAATAAATTAGTTATTTCTAACAAATATAAAAAGGAGATTGAATTTCTCATGAATATTATTGAAATTTAATTTTTGATGATGTAGTATTTATAGTCGAGATGTTGTGAGATGAAAGGTCAATGTGTGTTTAATTGCGAAAAATGGTGAAAAATTCCAAATGATAGAAAAATAAAGACATTATTTTTTAATATTTTCACATTATTTTTAGTATTTTAATTAGATCATTAGTGATTTTTTTAGAAATAATTACTATAAATTATTAAATGTTAGAAGTGGAGGTGATTTGTAAATGATTTTTATTGAATTTTAAAGTATTAAATTTCATGATTAAATGTATTTTATATTTTCAAAGAATAATTTCCATGATTGAAAAAAGGAATTAAAGTTGAGATTATGGATTGGAATTTAAATTTTTAATTGTCATATAGAATATTTCTCATAGAGATATTTTCTTATGTGTTAGAAAAAATATGGCTAACCACACTAGACATCCATATCACTCATGTTACATTGGTTTTGTTGATGCCAGGTAAACTATAGCTAGTTATCATGCTGTGATGAGGGCTCAAAGATTTTTATGACCATAGAAACACAGGAAAGTATTAAAGGTAGACAGAAACAATATGTGCATGACCATGTTAAGGAGAAAGTGCACTAAAGAAATTATAGGGTTTTAGGAGTAGACCCCATTACTCACATATAATGAGTTTAGGTTTTTTATATTTTTATTAATGGGAGGCAGGTTTAATGAAATTTCAATGTGTGATTTCATCCTTGTGTTAATATTACTCTATAATTATAAATACTAATTAAATAAGGTCATCTGATTTTATCTGTCTAGGTATTCTAACCATGGATTATCATTTTTTTCCCTAATCATGGTCAAAGAAGTGATATGTTTTGATATTTTCAGGTAAAAAACTCTAGAAATCATATTTAGAAAGATTAAACATCCATGATTTATGATATTTATCATGAGTGATCATAATAAATTGAAATATATTTCACAGAAACATACAACTGGTTTCATTTTTAGAAATATTAATGATGATTCTCACATGTTACAAATATGAATGCATGAAAAAGATAATTTAGAGAGCATGGCCCATGTAGTTGGTGGAATAAATGTTTTTTATGGAAATATGGTCATTTTTTGTCTAGAAGGACCAAAAAATCTTCATATGGATAGTAAGGGTTGAACATGAATCTAAGATAATCTTGAGAGAAAACAATAGACTCAAGGGAGATATGATTTCTTATGTGGATTCCATGGAAGATTGTGTTGAGTATTTCTATACCATTAAAACTGAATTTAGAATGTGACATTCAATGAACTCATTTTTTTCATCGAATACTTATGGGTTCTCTGATGATTATGTGTATGTGAATTTTATATGAAATTATATTACAGTGCATTTAATGTATTTCAAAAAAAGTAACAATGTATCCAATTACATATATATTGATAATAAAATGAAAATGAAAATTAAAAAAATTATAGACATTCAGAATAAGATTTTTATTCAAATGATCTGAAGTAGTAATATGAGAATGGGTTTCTAAACATTAAAGAAGAAGAAACTGAACATAAGTAAGATATATGTCAGGAATTTTGTATGATTTACATTATTAATAATAAAACAATGTTAATAACATTATACATAACATCGAGTTTTATATTTTCACAAATAGTCTAGAAAAATTCAAAAATTAGTAGTGAATAAATTTTATATTTGAAAAAATATAGGCGATATTTAATGCATGAGAATACTATAGTGGTTATATGAATCATTTTTTATTATCATGGAGTAGTGTATTTGTGTCTTTGTACAAATTATAATGCTTAATAATTGAGAGAAACACACATTTTATCATACATATAAGATGTTTTAGAGAATATATTGTAATATATCATTCATTAAGAGGGTACATTGAATATTAAATGAGACTAAATCTGAGAAATTTTCTAGAATAAGAAGTAATCTTATAGGACTAAGTGCTCAGTGAATTGAGAGATTATATATATTTTGAATATTTTATAGAGATAATGATCAGGTAGACTTGAACATCTATATCAAATTTTCTTAAATTTGTGTACATTAGAAGATTAGGTGACCCAATTATTTTATGGAGAATGATTACATCTAATAGTCCTTCAGATGCAACTAGATGAAAAAAAGAGATCATTCCAATTTAAGATCATGCATTCAATATAAGTTGAATATTCCAATGGAACTCTAAATAAATAATATTGTGGTATTGTGTGAGGAATAATTCTAGATTGGTAACTTGTTAAAATCAGTGTGATTCTGATGTGAGAATAGTATGAGACTCAGTGTTGATGAGAACGGATTTTTCCCTGGTTGTAACCAGTTGTATATAGTAAATATTTTTTAATTGAGAGGAATAACTAGTTATAATAAGGGTGGATTTTTCATTGATCAATGTGAATGATTTTTAGTGAGATTTATTTCCATTCCAAAATGAATGTGGAATAAATATGATTTTGAATATATAAGATAAACTTTTCCTAACAGGTGAAGCAATAACCCAAATTGTTCTAAATGGAATAAACCTTATTATAATTGTCTAACAAAATCTCTACATGATCAACCAAAAAAATTTATTATAATACTTTAAACATTAAAATTAGAGAATCAAATTTTCCATAAGAATTTTAATTACTAAAATTAGATAAAAAAATAAAGCAATATAATAATAATATAATGATATTTTGGACCTACTCGATCATAGAAAATAATCACACACATGAAAAGTAATGTATAAATTTAACATGATTTTAGTACTGTAGTATGATTTTTGAATATATATATATATATATATATATAAGAGAAATTAATATTGAATTAAATATTAAGTATTTATAGAATGTATGGATCTTATGTGACTGTTAAAAGTCTAACCATTGGAATATTAATCTGATAAATAGAATAATAATATGATAGTTATGAATAATACCATAATTATTAGCACATTAACCTCAACTATGTAAGTGTAAAATAATATTTAGGTATATTATAAAATGAAAATACATTATATTTATTTCACGATACATGTATATAATTTTTCTAAAAATTTGAAATTAATTGTTCATACTTTTAAAAAACATATATATTTAATTTTCATTTTATGAAAAATAAAATTATTTAAAATTCAATTATTTTAATATAATTGATTTTAAATTAACAAAAAATTGCATTACAAATAGAATAAAATTTAATGGGACCTTAATTAAATTTTCAATGTGTTAAAAAATTGATTATAATATTACAATTGGTATTTTTGAAATTAATAATGATTTTATTTAAAAATTAAATTTCTCTAATCTAGAAAATTATTTTCATAAAACAAATTTCATTTTAAAAATATACATTCCTGATACTGGTTATTGAATTCTTTAGTTTTCAAAAATAGTTGATTTTTTGTTGAATAATGATATACAATAAAATATAGTATTTAACATTATAAGACAAATACTTGAATTTTTCAGTTAGTGATGATGTAAGAACGCATTATATTAAAATCAAATGAACCTTTTTTTAAATATTGTCAAATTAATCAATTATATTTTTCAGCATTATCCAAAATAATAAACAAATGAATATAATATTTAAAAACACTCATCTTCTTCTCTTTTAAAAAACACCCCTCGTCATCCTTTCACATTACTACTTCTATGACAATGAGTTCCACAAATTTAATCCAAATTCCATACCCAATATTCTTCCTACACAAACTAGTTATAATAATTTTATCTAAATACCATTCTAATGTGCTTTCAGGGGCTTCCTAAAATGATATAACCAAACGAAGAGGTAAACTACAAACTAAATTTATTTCAATTTTATTCTTCTTCTACCTACCCCATATAATTTCTATAAAATTTAAAATAGTAATATAATTATCCTAAATATGATTATATATTATTATTATTATGGTGAAATATGCATAATATATCATCTATTTTATCATTTCTAAAATGAAAACCTAGTGCACAAAATGGTTGGTTCACCTTGTCCATGAACAACATAATTCCTTTTTCACAACCACCTTCAATGATGGTTATAGAAAAAAAATATTATTTTAAAATATGTTTATAATAATTATATTATAAAATATTTCATGTTATTTAATTTTTTAATAATAACTTAATTAAATAAAATGAATCATGTTCACAATTATCGGTAAAATGGATTAAATGAATTGGCTATATAACATTATCATTTTTACTAAGTGAATTGTCCCTATATCAGTACACAAAGGGATATTTTTGGAAAAATTCAATTTTTAAAGGATTAAAGTACCATTTCATTTCAATTCAATAATTTTCCATTTTACACAAGTCATCCAACATTGGTACTATGAAACAGAGGCCCTCAGAATAACAAAATTAAACATTATATATCATTTAAATAGATATAAATGAAAAAACATATTATTAATTTAAAATATCTATTGATATAAAATTTTTCAAATTAAATAATTAATAAACCTTATTTTATTATTCAGGATATTAACTGCATGAATTGAATGATCCTAGATCCTACAGTAAGGGATCTCTCTAAACCTCCCTTTTTATTTGTGTAATGAACATTCTCTCTCTAACTCACATTATCGATCTCTAATTGATGTTATTGAGTTATTATAAATTATTTTTATATGTGTCTTAAGATTGGACCTCCATTATTATCTATTCCTTTGATTTGGATAAAACAATAATTATGTTCATTTATCAAATTATATCATTAAAATCAAACTCGATTAAGGGGATCTTTTTTATCCCTTAATCCTTTTATATAAAAATAATTTAAAGTTTTTATTCACATTCAAGATTTCAATAAAAAATTCATATTTTTTGTATAACCATTCTAGTCTACCTTTTTTATTTTAATGAAATTTTTAAACGTATATTTTAATCTAAAGTCTTTAACTGATTCCACAAAACACTGTTTTGAATGTTTATTTCAACAGCTAATCCTGCACCAATTCATGAGATGTACTTTTCAAAATGAATGTTTTATTTTGATACATATGATGATGTAATCATATTGAATGTATAAAATAAGTAATTTATTATACACTTTGGAATCATTATTAAACATCCCTTGATTTTGATATGATTTTTTATTATCCATACCATTCCTTTATTTATATAATTCTTGTATATATTCTTTATGATTGATTTCCTTCGGTGGAACACAAAATCATGTACATGTTATGATGTTCCATTATAGTTCCCCAATTCATTGGTTAATGTTTTTTTTCTCCTTTTACATTATGTATGGGAGTAGGGAGTAAACCTAATCCATGAAAGGACCTTGTCAAAAATATGATATTGCATTGTTGGTTATCCTTGACATAATATTATGTAATGTTATATATTTCTGCAACATTTCTTTGTTTCCATGATCTTATAACTAAATGTTCTATTTGATATTTTCTAAAATGTTTATTCTCAAGCCTTTTCATTTATTATATCATTTCATTCATTTTGACTCACATACAATGCTTCATTATCATTTTTATTCCGTCACGATAATTTTCATCTCACCAATTTATTTTATGTGATTCCCAAATTTTTCTATTCTTTTTTAAGAGAATAAAGGAATTTATGATATGGTAATGTTGAATAAATTAATTATTTTATATTTTAGTTTCTTTTTTTTATGAAAAATGTACCCATTCCTCCAAATACACTAGGCCTCATGATCTTTGGGTTTTTTATTTGATGTTTATAATAAAAATCATGTAATTATAAGTGTAAAAGGACTGGGTCTGTATATTTGGTATCATAGTTTGTTAAAGTTATTTTTAAGGTATAAGAATAGAATAATTGAGTAATTTAATGAATCATACTTTCCTGGTTTTATTTTTATAAAATTTATAGGATAATTCCAAGTCTAGGTGCTGAGACAACGTGTGATTCTGAGGCTCTGTGTTCCAAGAAAGGTATGTAGAAAATGTTATGTTTTTAAATAGATTTCATGAGTGGTTTTTCTGAAAAAGTGGAATAAATCATAAATGGATGCCTGGATCAGAAATTTGAAGGAATCTTTACATTCAGGATGGCGGGTTTACCCTATGCGTTACTTAACTTTAGCCAGCGTGAGCCTACAATGAGAAAACCGAAAATGGGATACTCGTAAATAAAATTATTAAATAAAATTATTTTATTTTTCGAAACCATATTACTGATGAACGGTGACTCGGAATGAAAATATGTGTCCACCATTGAGCTCATGAGGGAATGGTTTCCTTAGGTAGATCCTAACATTGGCCGACGTAGGGCAACTGTGGAAAGTAGTTTTTGGGACTTGATTATAAATAAAATAATTAAATAGAATTATTATATTTTTAAAATCCTTATAACTCATAATCGGTAACTCGGATTGGAAATCTGAGAATACCGTTGATCTCATGAGGGTGTGCTTTCCTTAGGCAGGGCCAAACCTCGTCTAGTGGAGGTCGATGGTAAACATTAATTTTTAGGAATTTTAAAGAAAAATAAAATAATCATAAGGAGTATTATTTTATTCAAAAAATGTTCTAATACATTGAAATGTCAATCCAGTTGTTTGATTTCTTAAAAGAAATAGCATAACGACACTACAACTCAATCATAACAGAAACACTATTTCCTTTCATAAATGAAACAGCGCAACGACACAGTGACTCAGTGTGACTGAAATGCTGAAACATGTGTCCTCCATTAATATGATTAATTGAGATATGGGATTGGGGGGTGATCCTGTAGTTTTCTCTAAATCCTTGGAGGAAATGTTTTGGTGAACGATGAGCGATGATGAATGACAAATGACAACTTATCAACAAACATATTCAGATCATACATCAATGGATTGATGAACAACAAATGCAAGATTAACCATTAATCACCGATTGATCTAAACCCATGTAGGGGTTTATTTATAAGTGTTTAACTTTCCCTCTTTCTTCCTTTTTAAATAAAGAATGCAGGTCAATTCACAAACAAATTGACCCCTGGTTCTATCATCAATGTAGGAATGGGGTTTTTCATGCAGAGAGTTATGGAAAGTTGTATTAGAGTTTTATTTATCCTTAGTTAAACATATAAAAAGGATGAATCATGTTGATATGAGAAAATTCCATGGTCAATCCTTCTTTTTTATTTGTGCATCTTTATACTCATGCCTTTTCTTTTGTTATTCGTGATAAGTAAACAATCGTAGTCCAAGAAGAACCATAGTGGTGAATTGAACCGGGCATGAGGCTGAGGGAGGTAATGATGCTAGGTGAATGATCACCGATATGGGAGATGGTAGTGATAGAGGGAGAGCCACGACTATGAGAGCTGTGAAGGCGACAAAGAGACACAATGGTGGCACGGGCTGCCGGCATGAAGCCTAGTAATTGGGGAACCCACAGAAATCACCGCGGGTAGTAGACCGAGGCTACCAGAGACACACGATGGCATCTGCGTACAAGAGGAGACACACGCCAGTGGATTTGGTAGTATAAGAGGCCCATGATAGTGCTGTAGACGGAAAGAGCATGTTGCGGCCAAGGTGGGCCGTGCAGGGGAGACGACATGCGTTCAGCAGACCGCGTGTAGGGAGGCGGCCAACCGAGTTGGATGTGTGATGAAGAGAGGACGTGGCATCTACTTTATATGGGATGGACCGAACTAGATCACCAGTGTGGGTTGGTCCAAAGGGGGAACCGGGTTGCTAGGTAGCCCAACTAGACCGAAACTGACCCACCTGCATGGGTCTGGATAAAGGAAGGGGATCAGGGTAGCCAGACAGGCTGGACCCTTGGCCCAATGTGCCTGGCACTTTAACCATGCTAGAACCGATCAACCCAGACTCAATTGAGTAGGTTGGGGTTGGCAAAACCTTGTCGTGTAGGGTCAGACCGATCGGTTCGGACTATCCCTAGACCAAACCAACCTCTTTTCACTAAAATACTCATAACATTCAGACCATGCGTCCAATTGACGATCCATTTGTGGTGTAGGGAACATTGCGAAGAGACAGACTTTTTGGAATGTTTCAAGTTAGTGTCAATTATGGTTTTGATATGATTGTTGTCTTTAGGGGTAGAATATCCGAGAATCAATCATTCTACGAGTGGAAATCCTGAGACTGCATATGACAAGAAGGAAGTGACAAGAGGACCTCAGTCTACAGGCAGAAGAGCAGACCTCATTGGCCTGATAGATTAGAAGAGAGGACCTTAGTGGCCTGGAAGATGAGGAGACCTCAATGGATCCTTAGATAAGAAAAACTTAGTGGCTTGACAAACGAGCAAACCTCAGTCGCCCAGTAGACCTCAATGATGAATGGACCTGAGTGGCCTGGTGGAATAACCGATCTTAGTGTCCTGGTAGACCTTATAGACTCATCGGGAATGAGTCCCTCCATAGTACAATATGTTCAGCTATATGACTGATAATCTTTCATTATATACTTTAGGTTATACCTATGTGAGTTATCCACTACATCGTGTGTATTTTTCTTTGTGGTATTTAACTTTTTTGTTTAGGATTCCTACTATGTATGGTGTTAATCACCCTTATAAGGGATTTTCCCACACATGTAATGTTTTTTTCAGATGACCAATGTTTTGACAGAGACCTTGGTGGTCCTTGGCCAGCTAGTGCCCAGTGAGATCAGATAGGCTAGGCATACACCTATAGATTTAGGCATCTACTCTTCACCCACCCTTCAGGTAGGGTTTTCTGTAGACTATTTTCCAGATATGTCTTTAACCTCTATTTTACATATTTCCTTTTTTTGGTATTTTACACTACCCCCTTTACCTTTATCTTGTATTGTTTACTATCAGTGGTTGTCTTAGTAGAATTCATTTCTTCCTTTTCATCATTGTGGGCTCAGGTTGTGAGTGTGCATGTGTACAGGTACTCGGAAAATGCCTCCCACTTGTAGGATAATTCCATATTGCCTAGTCTCCAGCCCTTGGCCATTGGGAGGTGGTCTTGGGGTAGTCACAACAGGGGATTAGCTGATGAAAATTTGGTTTCATAGGAGGTCATCTCTACATTAAGAACCTAGAGTCTATGAGTTTGGTTTGGGGAAAAAATGTTATGTGTTTTGAGTTTGACTTTCAATCGTGGGAATCTAGTTTTAGTGTGGTGGATGATGTATCCATACAACAAGACCCTAAATTCTACTTTTTTGACTCAATAAATGAAAACACTAGTTATAGGGAGAAATGATGGTACATGAATCGTATAGGAATGGGTTGAGTTTTCCATGACCATCTTGAGTCATCTCACCAGGTATAAACTATTGATCGTGGTCCATCTTATTTTTTTCAAGATACTTATAGGTAGATAGATAGAAAGGATTCCACCACATTATCATGAGGATGATCTGCAGGGTGACGAGATTGGTACAAGGGTTCATACCAAAGAAAACAACAGCTGGTGGTGTACTAGCAATACCACCATTTTTGGATTAGCACATGGTACTTGAAGTACTAGGGGATGAGATGAACGAGATGAGCAAACTTCACGACTTTCAGTGACAATACCCCTTATGTTCTGAGGTGAGCCCAAATCATAGGAATATAAGGACATGCTTGATGTGGTGACTATTTTTTCACCATGTCAGGAAACCATTTGATTAGAATGAGGTCCTAGTAGTGAGCCTTCTACATGGATCAACATGGACTCTTCATGGTTTAGATTACCTGATCTTAGGATGAGGTGAATCTTCCTTAGATTGAGCTTTATATCCTTTCTCAGAGAAGGAGGATCTCACCGTAAAAGCTAAAGGGCTATGCATTCCCAAGAGCTTATATAGCTTCGGCAGGATGACACGATAGTGGATGATTATTCATCAAGGCGTACCGAACTTTCTAGGTACTCGATGAATTTGATATGACTCGTGCTTCATGGATAAGACCTCTGAGTGAGGTGTGTTTAGGAACATCTGAGACATCACTATTCCTATGTGAATTCCAACATATGCAAGGGTTCTAGAGAGATCATTTGCTGTTGAATGACCATTGGATGTGGAAATAAAACCAGTGTATATTAGTAGATGGAAATAAAGAAGCTGACGTCAGTCTTAGAGACATGGACATGTGAGGCTTTCTGAGAAGAGGACCCAAGACAGGGGATCTACAACTCAAGGATCATTAGGTGAGTCCTGTCAGCCTATGAAGAGGTAATGATTTTCAAAATAAAGAAGGGGATATCTCACTAGATATTGTACATCCCATCATGCTAATAGTGAAATGGTGGATGGGCCAATGGGGTAGAGACAATGATATGAACAGATGAATCTATAGGGTGGTAGACATGGTAGAGGATATAGGAGAGAAGTAGGAGGTGGTATACATTTTGATATGTTACAACCACCACCCCATGATGAATATTGGATGGCACCAGCCAACTGTGGAAAGTATTTTTTGGGATGTGACCGTAAATAAAATAATTAAATATAATTATTTTATTTTTAAAATCCATGTAACTCTTAAATGGTAACTCGGATTGGAAATCAGATAGTACTGTTGAGATCATGAGGGTGTGATTTTTTTAAGAGGTTAATAACCTCGATCGATGCGGGTCTAGGTGAAATGTTAATTTTTATATGTTTTAAAGAAAAATAAAATAATTTAAGAATGTTTATTTTATTCAAAAAATATTTCATTGCAACGCAACATCAAGCCAATTGTTTCATTTCATAAATGAAATAGTGTAACAATGTTGAAACTCTATAATAAAAAAACGCTGTTTCATTTCATAAATGAAACTGCGTAACGATGCGGTAACTCTGTATAATTGAAATGCTGAAACACATTTCTTGTATTATGTTGATTAACATAGATCCAAGATTGGTAGAGGATCATGGAGTTTTCTCTAAATTCTTAGAGGAAATTCATTGGCGAACAACGAGCAGCGAGGATTGATGAACGACCACTGATCAATGAACAGATTCGAATCATAAATCGGTATATTGATGAATGAATAATTCAAGATTCACCCTTCATAATTGATATATCCAAACATTAGTAGAGGTTTATTTATAAGTGTTTATAATTATTCCGTTCTTCTTTTCTAAAAGAATAACGTGGGTGAATTCACTAAAAAATTGACCCGTTGTTCGATTGTCTATGTTGGAATGAGATTTTTCATGTGGGGAGTTATGGGAAGTTGTATTTACATTTTATGTATCCTTTATTAAACTCCTAACAAAGATGAATCACACATATATGAACAAAGTTCAAGGTATGTCCTTCATGTTTCCATTGTGTATCCTTCTACTCTGTCATTTTACTCCATTCATCACGACATGATGGAAGCCATGGTTTATGTAGGACTACATCGGTGGATCAAACTTAGAATAAGGCTGAGGGAGATAGTGGCACCAGGTGAATGACTACCGGCATGGGGGCCGGTGGGGGTGGAGGCAGAGTCACGACATGTTGGGCTGTGCAGGCGACGGAAGGCTGAGACAGTGGAAAAGGCTACCGGCTCTAAGGAAAATAGTGGTATAACCCACAATAGCCATGGGAAAGAGGCCTGTGGTGGACACATGAAGGAAGAACCATGTGCCAACAACACCCCAGCGGAGGCCCACGACAATGCTACGGGTGGCAGCAACAGGCCGCAGATAGGGAAGGCTGTGGCGGGGCGACGACACGCGGTCAGCAGACCGCATGTGGGGAGGCATTCGAATGAGCCGTACACCTGAAATAGATAGGACGCAATGTCTACCGTATCTAAGCTGGACCAAAACATCCTGTTAGCATGGGCCAGGCCATAGGGGGAATTAGGCCACCGGGTGGCCTGGTTGGACAAAAATTGGCCCGCCAGTGATGGGTGGTCCAAAGGAAGGTGAGAAGGCTGCTGGGTGTCCAGGTGGGCAGAACCCTTGGCCCAATGGTCCAGGCCTAATCCATTCGGTCCAGACCCAAATGGTTTAGGTATAGTCTGCCAATCCAAGTTGGGTCGGTTTGGGGACGGACCTAAATGACCCATTTTCATTAAATGACTCCTAAATTTCAGACCATACGTCTTATTGATGATACATTTCAAAATTGGGACCCCTAAGACAATACGGTCCTTTTGGAATAATCCAAATGTGTTTTTTATGGAGGTTGAGATAAGACTGACAGGTTTAGGATTATATTATGCCATAATCAATCACACAAAAAGAAGAAATCATGCAACTGACCCTAATGAGAAAGAAGTGATGAGTGAATCTCAGTGGCCCAACAGACGAGCGAACCTCAGTGGACTGGAAGATGAGAAAACATCAATGGACCAATAGATGAGAAGAGAAAAGCTCAGTGGCCCAGTAGATGATCAGACCTCAGTGGCTTGGTAGATGATCGGACCTCAGTAGACTGAAAGACTAGAAGACCGTAGTGTCTTAGCAGACCTTAGTGACAAACAAACCTCATTGACCTAATGGATGAGTGGACCTCCATGGCCTGACAAACCTTAGTGACTAATAAGGGATTCATCCCTTAGCAATACAAGATGATCATCTTTATGGATAATAATCTTTCTTTCTATACTTTAGGTTATATCTATGTTTATTTCCCAATACATTTTGTTTATTTGTATTTGTGATATTCTTTTTATGGTTTCAGGTCCCTACTGAATATTGTGTTACTCACACCTAAGTGGTATTCAACCACATTTGTCAAGTATTATAAAGATGACCAACATTTGGATAGAGACCTTGGTGGTCTAATAATAGGTGGTTCCTACTGAGATCAGTTAGGTGAGGCATACTCCTACAACTTCAGACAACTACTCTTCACATAACCTTCAAGAATGGTTTTTTTTGCGAAGAGGTTTCCATAGATTTTTATACCCTCTTGTTTATAGATTTACTTTTTTTGTTCTGGTAGTCTATCCCCTTTACGTTCAGCTTGTAATATTTTCTCTCATTGATTGTCTTAGTTGCATGCATGCATTCCTTTACAGCGTTTTGGGATGGGGTTTTTATTGTGTGTGTGTATAGGTATTGGGAAAATGTCTCCCACGTATTGGATAATGCCTTCAACGCTAGTAGCTTGTCGCTGGCCTTTGGGGGGTAGTCTTGGGCTAGTCCCGACATGGGGTATGGGGGATGGGTCATAAAAAGTGAGAACACTGGAAATAAGTCTTTTTATAAGAATGTATCCTATCATTTTGGTAAATTAATGTGTGAGTGGATTCTATGAAATTAAATCTCTATATAGATACTAAAACTATATATAGCTCCAACACAGTTGTAACTGTGGATAATAACAATGAAATGGTAGGATTGGGTATTAAATCAATCGTCACACAGTGAATGAAAAGTGGTCTTAATTCAAAGGTAGTTTAACAATCTCAAGGGCTATGCTTTGGTAAATTCAAAAAGTCTTTCTAAATCATTATACATGAATTGAATAGCTTGTTAGGTTACAAAACACACGAGAAAAAATTATCATGGATAACTTAGATTAAATCCTAGAGGCTCATATGTTATAATTTACATGTGATTTATATGTTAATCCATTTAGGTTCAGTGATTACCTTTTTATATTAATAGTATATTGAGTATTTTCATACCGAAGATTAATTTGGATGTCGTAAATTACTAAAACCAGAATCAAATAGTGAACGGTGTGATCGTCATCAATTAATGAGATACAAACGTCTATTATGATTATATTTCAATACATTCAGTCATATTGTTCAATTTTAGTATAATTTTTCATAAAAAACCTAAAAAATAGTGTCTAATCTTAGTTTGAGAACAACAAATAGAGAAATTATTGCATCTCATGCATATTACTATTCCATAGCCAATGTTTCTAGAATGAGTGTCGGATAAAATACCATCTTACATCCTTTAGTGTATTTTGATGTTATATTATGAATTTGCTGGATATCCTTTTATAAACCCAAAATCAACTTTTTGGAGAAATATATCATACTTAACATCTCAAGTCATCCTTTGATTTCATACAAGTGTATGAAGGAGTATGAATCTCTTTTAGAATTTTCTTCTCCATCATGAATCTTATTGCCTTATGAGAAACCATTTATTTCAAAAATGATTAATAAAAAAGAAAAATAATGATTAAATACATTCTCATTTGGAATGATTATGCTGATTTATTCTCTAAAGAGTTACATAGTCTTCATCTTGATCAAGAGGTTGAGTTTTAAAGTGAAATTCATCCTGAATATATAACTGTATCAAAGACTTTATATAGAATAGAAACCATTAAGTGGGAAAAAATAAATTAAAAGATACAAGAGAATCTAGAAAATGGTTTTATATACTTGAGTGCGTCAATGGGGTGTTCATTGGTCTTTAAAATAATAAAGAATAATAGGGAAATGCACCTATACATTGATTATCTTAATCTAATAAAAATAATAAAAAAGAAAAAGTATCCCTTTTAATTAATAGATGTATTGTTTTATCAACTACAGAAAAACATATATTTCTCTATATTCATGCTTTAATAGGGATATCCTGAATTAAAGGTGAATAATGAAGATATTACCATGACTAATTTTCATTAAGGTATGGACATTATGAGTTCATTGTGATTCTCTTCAAACTAATTAATTCTAAATAAATATTTATGTACTTAATGAAAATAGAATTTTGAAATTACCTTGAAAAATTGTTGTAGTACTTATAGATGATAATGTGATATGATCCAAGAGTAATGAGAATTTTAAAGAGCATTGGAATTACATTATAAATAAATTTTGAAGGGATAAGATATATTAAAATTAAAATAAATGTGGGTAATGGATGGAAGGATATCATTCTTGAGAACTATTATCACATAAAAATGAATATAAATAGACCCTTCTAAGAAAAATCTCTTTCAAAAGTGTCCTAGATATTTATATGTAATGTATATCCATAGTTTTATTTGATTATCTATGTGTTACCATTGATTTCTCAGAGGCTTCTCATGATTTAAAAACCCATTAACCAAGAAGACTTGGATGAGAGTAAATTGTTTTAGACTAATGAGTGAAAAAAGAAATTTAAGGAGTTGAAAAAGTGGATCATCACCATACTACTCATTATATTTACATAATGTGGGGAACTATTCATGGTATACAATGTATCTTCAAAGAATTTTTTAGGTCATTTAATGATTCAAAATGACAATGTGATAGCGCACTCTTCAAGGTAGTTTAATGTTCATGAGAAGAACTACCCCATGCATGCTCTAGAGTTGGTTGTAGTGATCTTCACATTGAAAATCTAATGACATTATTGATTTGTGGATATGTTTGAAATATATGTGGATCATAAAATTTTTAGGTATATATTCACTCAAAAGATCTTCAAATTATCAAGTGAAGATGATTAGAGTTGATTAAGAACAATGAATTCCCAATCAACTACCACCCATGGAAGGATAACAAAGTGGTAAATGACATAAGAAAAAAGGATACCACAACCTTAATAATGATGAAAATTGATAAGCATAAAATCATACTAGAAAAGAAAATGATGGACATGGGATTATAAAGGGAAGTATATTGGTATTCATTTCCAAAATTATTTATCAACTATTACTTTTAGAGAAGATAAAGTGTAGGATAATTGGTTTTCCAAAAAGGTATAGATTCTATTATTTCTCATTAAACCCTTATTTACATTCAATTTTTTTTCCTTATACCCTAAAGCTAAGATCTTCATACACTTGAGTAGTTTTGGAATGGAATAGGAAGGAGGGTGTAGGTTGGATGTAGTCCAATTACACAACATTTAATTTATTTACATGATGTGTATTAATTACATGACATGTGATGGATTAGGAAGTCCAATTCAAAATCTATAAAGGGTTTTTCTAGGGGGGATATCCTATTATCTATATGAACTGTAAAGAATTGAAATTTTGTGAAAATACCCGATTAATATTTTTTATAAAAATGGTAGGGAATCTATTTTTTCAGCATAGCATCAACCCCTCCCGTCTCTATCATAATAGAACCCATGGTTTCCTAAACCTTGGCTTTAGTTCCATTTCAAAATCCAAATTTCATTTACTCCATAGTCAGTCTTGTTGGATCTATGATAGTGATTTATTTATTCATCTGGTTTCATTATTCATTTTCCTTTACATTAGAAGAGTTATTTTGGTTCTTTATTATATTCTATATTTCTGTGGTTTCATATATTCTCCATTCTTATTCTGATCTGGACCGAATAAAAGGTTGATACTAGATGATTGTTCTATCATGGGTATACGATTGGTGGTCTATAACATTTATCCTATAGTTTGGTGTTTTATATGACATTTTGTTATTGTTCCTCACGCCATACTATATGGTGTTTACCTTTAAATTAATTTAACGACATGTTATAATTTTTTGGGACATATTTAGGTTTCCCCAAAGTACCTTTATGATAATTAGAGATTTTTAGCCCCATCCTAGACCACCCATGTGGGGTTTCTTTGTATCTTTTATATTTATACCACCCCATTGGTTTCATGTGAGATCACTAGCTTTATTGGGATACCAAAAAAATTAAATTTTAATTTAATGAATGATTATGAGAAGGTTATGCCTTCGTTACAAGTGATTGCATGATGTGAATTGATTTAATTATTTAAATAGAAAATGTTGAAATGGGTTAGATGAACTCATGAATTGTTAATTACTTTGAAATTGATTATGAATTGATTAAAAAATGGATAATGGTAGTGGATTACTTGGAAAAGCACATTAGATCCTAATTCCATTGGATTCCATGGACAATTATAATCCATGTATCCATATTTATTATAGTAGTGAATGTATTGAACATTTATAATCATTTGATACCAATCACATCAGATTATAATGAAATTTCTACCCCTTGGATCTAGATTTCATGGAATCCCATTGGACATTCTCTACTAACAAGCTCATAGGATTCCACCCAAGTCTTTACCGTGTTTCCTTCGAGATACATCTGGGACTCGACAAATATTAAACAACCTTCTATAAAAAGGATCTATCCCTTCATATTATGACAAATTATAATGTGACATGATTGTTGTGGATGTTATACACTAGATTAAAAAACGTGGCCATTGCGGGTGTTATAAGAAGGACCCCGGAACACCCTAAGATGGGAGGGGTGAATCAGGTAGTAATTTTTTTTATGAAAAAGTGATGTATCTTTTTCTCATGTTGGTAAGAACCAATTGAACCTATCTAAATGGAATGTGCATAAAATAAAAAACCATATTCAAAGAGGTCATACAACAATTTTTCATGGTTAACCGCAAATGGATAGTCTATGGAGAAGACGCTAAAAGTATTTCAATCATACATAAATCCCATAATATTTATTAGTTGTTGAATAAAATAGTTCAGACATAGTCACTTTGTTCCATGAACACTGCCGTTACAAGACTTTAGTGATAACACACTGCATCCCTCAAAACAGTTCCTCCAACTCCCATGAACTCACTATATTGAGATAATTCTAACTCACTTTATTGACTAGAAG
The DNA here is from genome assembly GCA_963277665.1 of Viscum album. Classification (NCBI taxonomy): domain Eukaryota; kingdom Viridiplantae; phylum Streptophyta; class Magnoliopsida; order Santalales; family Viscaceae; genus Viscum; species Viscum album. The sequence continues at coordinate 2,106,631,900 of OY728147.1, read as the reverse complement.
GAAACCTCAATAGATTAACATTAATTAATTTGTCCATGTTTAGCACAAGAATATTCATGAACTGTAGACTTGATTTTCTACTCTCTAAGTTCCCTATTCACTAAAAAATAATTTTTAAAACTGCCTTTCATGCCGATCCTTCATGAAGCCCACCACCTTCACAAAGCTATCTGCCTTCGCAAAAAGAAACTATCTTCGAAAAGATCACTCAGCCAATGTGGAATACCCCATCACCATGAAAAACTAATTGATCAAAAAATTTCGCATTAGATAAGACTCAACATGCCTTTTCATGATGCTCAAGCTCACATTGAATATCAGATTCGTGGAGCTCCCCTAGATTAAAAAAATTAGCGAGATTGCAGATTTTTCAAGGAAAAATTCATGTAAAGTGAAGAGTGTAGACTCATATTTATCAGATTGGAAATTCACACCACCACCTATTAATAGATTATCTGAGTCATTCATAAACACCTTATTATAGATCCACCATTTTCAATGCTCCATTGTTATTTGATGTTGTCATGAATATTTCTGTCAAACCATCACATGCTCACAATTCTCTAACTCTCATGATTTCAGAGATCACTATTTCCATTGACAATGATCCAATTCATCATTGTTCATGATGATCCTTGCTATCAAATAGATCACTATAAAAATTATTTGATCCTTCATGAAACGTCATTCATGAATCCCATATTCATGACACTCATGTGTAACAACCCAAGTTTTCATATTATGTTATTTTCCTTAAAATAATTCAATAGCTTGCGCTACACGCAACACTATGTTCGAGCGCACCAAAACTTACCAATATAGTCGTTCAAAAAGTGATTATTAATAGTATTAACTGAATTTTGAATTTTACAAACTTTTTATAATTGTAAGATCCATATTATGTGTTTCTTAGACATAATATAAGAGCAAATTCAAAATTTTAGATAAAATAATAAATTTTTAAAAAAGATTGATATTTTACCGCCTTTTAACGGGGAACCCTTTTTAAATCCAATATTTAGAACTTTTATATATTCAATTTGAAAAAAACTACTTATTTAGAAGAGGGACATACAAATTTCGTCTTGATAAATTTTTGGTTCTTTTCTGACACCTTTTATATTTGATGAATAGTGAAAAATTCAAAATTTTAATGGAAAAAAAATTTAATCAAAAAAAATGGTAGTGTTAAATTTTACATTTGAATGGTTTTGAAGTATAATTAGATTTTATTTTTATCATTTAATCCAATTTTGTTCATTGGAAGTAATTTTACTTTTAAATTTTATATAAACACATATCAATCTTTTAATAGTTTTTACTTCTCAAAAACCCACTTTTGGGCTTGACAATAAGAATTATTTTTAAATAATTAATACAACTTCTATTTTTTTTAATTTGGTAAAATATGAATCATTATGGAATTTGGAATATCAAAATTAACATTGGGTGAATTTTTGGTATTTTTCTAAAAACATTCAATTTTTGATGAATAGTGAAAAACATTGCGTTATTGTTTAAAACTGACTTTTAATTTAAATAATTGTTTTTAATTTAAATTTATTTTAAAGTGAAAATAGATACATAATACCTATATTATTACAATATAATAAATTTAATTCATTTTATAATAATATTAGATATATAAAATTTTATTGAACTTTTTACCTTCTTTTACCAACCTTCTAGACACCTTTGCAAATATGCATAAAAAACAATTTTACAACTTCTGTGAATTTAATTTCAAAAATTTAGGGGAAAAGTATGAAATCAGTAAGTAAAATGTGGTTCAGTAGGATGAAAATAGTTTTTGGTGAATAGTAACTTTCGAATTTTATTTACCACGGTTAAAAGTAACTATGGTAATTAAAGATAAATGATATTATAATTACCCCAAATAATGTCTTAATTCTATTGGATAAGTGTTTTTTAGACCAAAATAATACTTTTTTAAAAAAATATGATTCTATTTTATCAACTTGGATTAGATTAGGACATTTATTATATTTTATTTAAAGTAGAGTTAAAAGTGTTAATTTCATATTTTAATAACTAAATAATTCTTAATATGGGGTTATACGTAAGATAAATTTCATTATAAATATTAATTTTAAATCTAAAAATATTTCCCACATCATAGTATTTTATTTCTAATTTATATGAATTATATAATTTAATTTATTTATGAAATATTGATGATGTAGTAATTACCTTATTAATGAGGGATTTAAATAATTAATATTATAAATATTAAAATAAATTTAAATTGAAACATTTGATGCTATCCATTAATTTTAAAGGTTACTATGACATGTTAGGGTTGATTCAATGTATTTCATTAGAATAAATCATATTGTTATGACTTTCAAAAAAATCAAATACTAAATAGTGTAAAAATTGACTTAAATGAGTTTTTAAAACAAATAATATTTTATTAAACTATATAACAGTCCAAAAAAACTAAGGTTTGGCCAAAAGACTTTTATATTGATATATATTTCATTAAAGATCCACTTTAGGTTATCTTGGATTTTTATATTAAGTTTATTAAACAAGTATTACAATAATACAATAAGACATTGTAAAAGTTAAACTATTTAAATAAGAGTAAAATCTAAAAGATATGGTTAATATGGTGACCTAAACTGGTCTAAAACCTATTGGTTGAGAGTTTTTCGAAACATTTCCACCTTAGCCTAAAAATAAATCCATTTTGAGCTATTATAATTTAAAAATAATTTTATAATAAAATAATATTTAAGGCTCTTCCTAAAGTGCCCCTCACCTCCCTTATAAAAGGGAACTTAACCTTCTCTTAAATTCACACATATAAATCCATTTGGATTGTAAAACCCCTAGGTAAAATATTCTCCCAAATACCCTCAATTCAACACAGAGGCCTTACGTTGAGCAGAAATCCAACCTAAGGATCCATTTTGTACAAATCCAAAAGGGAGAACCCAAAGAAGAGGTAATTATTTTAATCACCTCTTTCAATGTTTTTTTCTTCTTCCATTTAAAATTTGTTTTTTTGTTTCCATAAGAAAATAATAACTCCAGTACCTTATACATACTGTGATATTATTATAAATAGGGTACAAACATATTAATTATTTTATCCATCTTATGAAAGACAAGTCACCATGCGTGCGTGCGTACGACATACCATCTCCACGTTGTGGCGTAGTTTCTTATTCAACAAATCATTATTTGGATGGGTATAATAATGAGTAAAATTGATATAAATAAAAATTATTATAGTTAAATGATTATTTATATATAATATACCATCCAATTATATTCTATTTTTGCCATCAATAGAATGATATTGTCGCTCGTGCGGACGTATGGCTTACCGTCACCACGACGTGATGATATTTCATTTCCCATTGTAACCATTTAAGAATAATTTTCATTTTATGATTAAAAAATAATTTTTAAGAACATTATATCATTATGGATCTGAATAAAATACATTCAATCCATACCAAACACGACTTACATAACGAAACATATAACGGAAAATGAATCAGTTTACATCTGAAACAATGATACTACTGAAATATTATTAAGAAAGCAATGTTGGAGGATCATATATGATATCATATTTATGTATGTGGTTATTTTATAATTTAATAACAATTATTTAAGAATTATATAAGATTTTAAACATACCCTCGACTAAAGGAATGTATAAGGCACTAGGATTTTCATGTCAATTTTTATTTCATTGAGATTCATGCTATATTTGCAACTATTTTCTTTTTTGTGGCATATGTACTGCCTATGATTTTATTATTTGTGTAATATAATTAAATTTATGGCTTTATAAATAACCATTTAATTACCCTTCTTTCACGGGTTTTATTTTTTATAAGTTACCAAATTGGTAAGGGAATTTTTAATTTTAATTTCCACTCATTGGGTTTTACGCATACGTCATTGATTATTTTACTCCTAGATTATGTGTTGAATAGCTATTTATTTATTTATGTTTTAATTTCTACTCCCCATTGTGTGAATATAATTTTTATACACATAATCACTCCATTGATAAATTCACAAGTCATTGATATGATCTTGATAAGGGTAATCTAAACTCAATTTCAATTCATTGAGATAAACATCCAAGTCATTGGTTTTGTTTTTAAAAGAACATGTGTGAATGTCCTAAGATTTATTTACATTAAATATACAATCATATTTAGTGTATTTATATTTTTCACACACAATTATTTCATTTATTTATCCTTAATTTTAAGATATAGTCTTTATAAGGTATTTCATCTCAATTTATGTTCCATTGAGACTTCTTTGTTGTGATGTTCCAATTCAATTTTATATGGTGTATATACTTTCCTTTGAAATATTATATCATAAATCACTTTATTCTCATGATATTATAATGTTTTGATTAATTTTATTCCTCAATTATTTGTATTCATGTGTCTCTCATTTGGTTAAGAAATCTTTAACTAAAATATCATTTTAAATGTTTTAAAGATTTATTATTTTAAATCTTTCTCATTGATGTAAAAGTTTTAAAAATGGTTTTAAGGATTTATTTATATGGGCTTGAATGTTTTATAATTAAAATAACTTTCAATTTTTCAATGTATTATGGGACACTCTGATTTAAAAATCTCTTTTAGACAATTTATTTGATAAATAATCCAAATTTTAAATGTTTTCAAGAAAAGGGGGATATTTTTCCCAAATGGTTTTACTAATTATTTTCGTCTACGTCAATATCCTTCATTGTATTTTATTCTTGATTGCGGTCTATTTATTATTATAAAATCTTCCATATTGTCTTGAATGAGTTATGTTTGGCTATGGATGTGCTATTTTTAGACCATTCATGGTTTGTGGTTAAAGTATTGACATTTCGTATGTAAGTTTTAAGAAAAATGTTTAGATTATGTTTCACCCATTTCATATGAGGAATGAATTAGACTTAGTAAGTTACTTGTGGGGCCTGCTATACCCCCATGATGCATCAGTAGGTCTCATGAGACAAACTAGTTTTTTGGAATACGGCCTTGACGAAATTTACAATTAGTGTCTAGGCATGAGGCCTTGACATCGTGGTTAAGATGTTTGACATTATGAATTCCATCATTGTGAGATTATTTATTGATGATTCATGTGATTATTCGACTAGTAGAACATCCCTGTGAATAAGTAAATTATATTATTTAATTAATATTCTCTATATTATACTGATATTTATGTTTAAAGGGCTTGTGTTTCAATTTTATACCTTTCTATTAATGTTTCTGATTATTTTTGATAGCTTTTGCAATATTGTTTATACTTACTGAGAATCTGATCTTACCCCTTTCTTATGTTTTATTTTCTTAAGATTCCAAGATGTATACTATGTTTTATATGCATGTTTAATCTAGGAGTATAATGTAATTATCAAAATATTTCTATGTTGTATTTTAAGTTAGAAATTGTAATGTGAAGTTCATGTATGTAATCTATTTTCCAAGACTTCTAAACTAATCATCCCTTCAGGAGTTAATTAATTATAATCATGATAATGTTATGTAATAATGCACAGACTCTGGGTAACTAGAGTTGGGGAATTACAGTTGGTATCATAGGATGTTTAGCAATATACTTAGAAATTAGATTTATATAAACTCTGATTAGAAAAATTAACCGAAGATAGACATTGAATATTAGTATAGAAGAACTCCCTTGAATTTTGAAAATTTAAATATTTTGGGATATTTTCAAGAAATGCAGCCATGTATGGATAGTACAAGTGGATGTGGTTCTGGAATAGATGTACCTAGGAGTGAAAACTATGACAAGGAGTTTCAGGCTTGACCTGGGGATCCTAGTACATGACAACAGGCCTTACTATGCACCTAGTTTGACACTCCTGGGGGATATGTTTAAGATAATTCACATTTTCTTTACATAAAGATTTGAAGGATTTTAATATAATATGATAATAAATAACCTTTTTTAATCCTAAGGGGTTTTAGATTGAAAATAAGATGTCATGATATTATTTAAATTATTTTATGAGTATTGTTACTCACACTATGAATTATAGTTTTAGTCAATGGATGGATTCCAAGGAAGTCATAGAAATATTGAACATGATGTAGAAGGTGGGAACAATGGTGTAAATGAGAAACTAAATGGAATGTTGATAGGTGTTAAAGATATCAGGTTTATGCCGAAGTAGGTTTCCAAAAATATGATCAACAAAAAATATATTAACCAACTTCCAAATTCAAAAAAGAAGAGAAAGGTGGAGAATTATAAGAGATTCAGTACCTGATACTGTAGAGAAATGAAAGATCAATTTCCATCATGTTAAATATATGGAAGGTGAAACCCAGGAAAGTGTCTCAACAGAACAATGAAATGCTTTATGTGTGGTAAAGAAGGACATAAAGTAAAGACATTCCAAGGAAAAATGAAGAGTATTGTGCAAGAAAATAAAAATTATCCTAATATTTTATTTACATTCATTTGTCATTAATGCAGGGGACATGAGATTTACATAATTCAATGCTCTATTCTATGGGATAACCACTAGGTCATAGAAGAACATACGTAGAAATAAATGAATGTAGAAATGATTAAAAGTATTATGTTGTTTGCTGATGGAATTACTTTGGAAGAAATTTCTCTTGTATGTGTAAGCCTGTATTTTGTCATGTGAAAATGATATTTGAGTAATAATTATCTTTTATTTTATGGATATAGTTATAATAAACCATTTGGGTTTATATGATCCTTGAATTTGAGTTAATTACGTGTTATTAATTTTTGGGATGAAAATGAGAGGTATGTGATAACATTTATGGTTAAATTATGATATGTTTATTTTGAGAAATTTATCTCATTTTGGGAATGTTATAAAATATTGTATTTTAAAAAGGATAATACACAGACCGTGTGAAAACCCATCATGTTAGACGAAGCTGTGGGTATCAAACCCATAACCAAAGTGTGACTGAGATTTATCTCCTACCACTAGACTACGTGAAGTACCTGGTTACTTTGACTAATTCTTTTTAGTTAAAAAATTTTATTGAACAATAATAAGTTTATTTGGGGTCTTATGTTTTATCAAATGGATATCCTTCATATAGGAAAAATATTTTTTGATTATGTGATAAATGTTATTTTGAAAGACGTTCTCTCTGTTGGGAACACTATATGCCTAAAGAAAATAGAATACTATGGTATTTAATTTAAAGAGTAATGGTGTATTTTTATTTTGGAAGAAACAATGTTTTTATTGTGGACTTATAGATTATCGGGTCATTAATGAAGATGATTAACCAATTATAGAAAATATGTGATTTGGTTAATTACACTTCAGTATGAGAATTTGAGAGTAGTTGATGTTATTTGGAGATAAATGTTAAGAGTTATTATGAAAGACTATGTGATTAAATTCTTTTGAGTTTTGAGTTTCAATCTTATTTTGGATTATATTTAAGGATTTTAAGGATAATTGTTTTTTGAATAGTATTTATTGAACTTTGGGTATTGTTTTTTTAATTTTGGAAATTAAGATTAATATTTCTTTCTATAAAGGATTATTCATTTTGGGGATCATATGATATTGTACTACCCATTTTGGTTTTGGTTAATCTCTAAAGACAAGAGAAATATATATTTCACCTTTTTGGATTATGTGATTCTCTAAAAGTTGATTCTAGCACTTCAGGTGTGACCAAGTAATCTTGAATACTCTTCGTTTCAATAAAATATGAGTTAGATATAGGAATTTATTGAAGGTGGAAACTCTAGTTGAAAATTAAGTATATATCTTCATGTTATTAGTCAATCACATAAATAAATTCCTCAACTTTATGAAATGGAACTTAAAACCAAAACATTGTCCGTTTACTTTTACGAAAGGGGAACTAATGACCGTTTATCCCATCACAAGTTTGTGGTTTTCTTATTATTAACTTTATTCTGATCTAATTTTCTATCACTCTCTATCAGAACATTAAAGTTAGGGTATCTTCCATATTGAAGTTTTCCTACATGGAATCCTAGTATGGGTTATCTCGGGTGATCTTTGTACTTCTCTTTATTTCTTTTAAAGTGATAGTTTTATTGACTCCTTTTTTGATGTGGGACTTTCAAAGAAGTTTCCAACCCCAATTTTAAAATTTCGAGGACAAAATTTTCAAAATGTAGTAAGAATATAACACCCCTATATTTCATAGTAAGTTATTTTCTTTAAAGTAATTCAATATCTTGCGCTACATGCAACACCGAGTTCGAGCACACAACGACTTACCAATCTAGTCGTTCAAAAATCAGTTATTAATAGTATTAAAAAAAATTTTAATTTAATATACTCATTATAATTTTAACATCTATATTATGTGTTTCTTAGACATAATATAGGAACAAATTCAATTTTTCAGATAAAAGAAGTTTTTTTAAAAAAATGAAATTTTACCGTCTTTTAGTGGAAAAGCCTTTTTAAATCCAATATTTGACACTTTTATATATTAAATATGACAAAAAAACATTTTATTTAGAATAGGGAGATAAAAATTTATTTTTGATAAATTATCAGTGCTTTTCTGATAACTTTCATATTTTGACGAATAATGAAAATTAATAAATTTTAATTGAAAACTACTTTTTTAATAAAAATAATTTTTAGTGTTAAATAATAAATTTTAATGGTTTTGAAGTATAATTAGATTATATTTTCTTAATTTAATCTAATTTTGGTCATTGGACATTATTTTACATCTAAATTGGACATGAACAAATATCAATCTTTTGATAGTTTTTACTTCTCAAATACCTGTTTTCTGGTTTTGACAATGAGAATTATTTTTAAATAAATTAATACAACTTCTATGTTATTAATTTGGTTAAATAGACTTAATTTTTGAATTTTTAATATCAAAATTATCTATGGGTGAAATTGTTTAATTTTTCTAAAAATATCCAATTTCTGATGAATAGTAAAAAAAATTATGCTATTGTTTAAAATCAAATTTTTATTTAAATGATTATTTTTAATTTAAACTTATTTTAAATTAAAAATATATACATAATACCAATATTAGTACAATTTAATTCATTAAAGTCATTTTATAATAAGATTATATATAAAAAAATTTATTGATCTTTTTACCATCTTTTTACCCACCTTTTAGGCACATTTTCAAATTTTGATAGAACATAATTTTACCTCATCTATGAATTGAATTTAAAAATTTTAGAGACATGGTTTAAATTTGTAAGTAAAATGTGGTTCAATAGGATGAAAATAATTTTTGGTCAATAGTGACTGTTCAATTTGCTTTACCACTGTTAAAAGTAAATAGGGTAATTAAAGGTAAAAATGATATTATAATTACCCAAAAACATTTCATAATTCCATTAGATAAGTGTTTTTCAAACAAAATCTAAATTTGGACTAAAATATGATTTTTTTATCCACTTGGATTAGATTAGGTCATTTATTATATTTTATTTAAAGAAGAGTTAAAAGTATTAAATTTAAATTGTAATAACTAAACCATTTTAATGTAGGGATATAAATAAGATAAATTCGACTATAAATATTAATTAGAAAGATAAAAAAGTTTTCTTAAATCATATTATTTTTTTATAATTTTTATAAATTAGATAATTATATTTATTTATGACACAACGATGATGTAGTAATTACCTTATTTATGAAAGATTAAAATAATTGATATTATAATTATTAAAATAAATATAAATTGAAACATATGATATAATAAAAGAATTTTCTAGGTTAATATGACATTTTAGGGTTTATTTAATGTATTTTTTTTGAATAAATAATATTTTTATGAGTTTCACAAAAACCAAACACTAAATAGTTTCAAAATCGACATAAATGAGTGTTTAAAACAAATACTATTTTATTAAATTATATAATAGTCCTAAAAATATAAGGGTCATAAAAATTACTTAAATAATGATATATATGTAATTAATTAACCACTTGAGGTTCTCATTGAATTTTATAGTAAATTACTAACCATTTTAATAATACAAGAAGAGATGGTAAAAGTTACACTATTAAACTAAGTGTTAAATAAGAAAGGCAAGGTTAATATGGGGACCTAAACATGTATAAAACCTATTGGTTGAGAGGTTTTTGACCCATAACCACCTTATCCTCTAAATAAATCCATTTGGATCTATTATAAACAGAAAATTATTCTATAATAAAATAATATCTCAAGCTCTTCCAAAAGTGCCCCTCACCTCCTTTATAAAAGGGCACTTCCCCTTCTATAAAATTCACACCACCAAAGCCATTTTAGTTGGCCAAAACCTACTAAAATATTCTCCAAAATACACTAAAATAATACTAGAGTCCTAAATTTTATCCAAAAAACAACCTAATGATCCCTTTTGTAAAAATCAAAAAGTAAGCACCCATATAAGAGGTAATTATTTCATCAACTCTTTCAAAGATCATTTCTTCATCCACTTCCTCTTTCTTTGTTGTTTCCATGAAAAAATAATAACCCTTTTACATTCCACATAATTTTATGTTATTATAAATATGGTACAACCATATTCATTATTTTATCCATTTTATGAATGATAAGTCACCATGCTTGCGTGCGTACGGCTTACCGTCTCCCCGTCGTGGTGTAGTTGGTTATTCAACATTTAATTATATAGATGGGTATAATAATGAGTATAATTGATGTAAATAATAAATATAACATGTAAATGAAAATTTAAATATAAAATAACATCCAATTAAATAATATTTCTTCATCAATAGGAAGATGTTGTTGCTCAAGCGCACATATGGCTTACCATCTCCACGACGTGATGAGATTTCATTCCCCATGGTAACTATTCAAGAATAATTTATATTTTATGATTAAAAAATAATTTTTATGAACTTAATATAATATGGATATGAATAAAATACATCATATCCATAACAAACATGACTTAAATAACAAAATATATAAATGAAAACAAATTAGTTTACACCCAAAACAATGATACTACTAAAATATTATTAGCAAAGCAACATTAGAGGATCATATATGATATAATATTTATGTATGTAGTTCTTGTATAGTTTAATAACAACTATATAACCATTATACATGATGTTAAACTTACCCTCAACTAAAGGAAAGTATAATGTTTGGGGGATTTCATCTCACTTTTTATTCCCGTGAGATTCATGATATATTTTCTACTAATTCATTTTGTGTTGTTTATATACTTCCCATGATTGTATTATTTGTCTAATATACTTTAATTTATGGGTATTTACATCTTTATTATATGATCCTTCTTTAATGGGGTGTATGTTTCATATGTTACCGAATCAGTAAAGTAATTTTTAATTTCAATTTCCACTCATTGGGTTTTACACATACTTCATTGATTATTTTACTCCATGATTTTGTGTGGAATAAATATTTATTTATTTATGTAGTAATTTACACTCCCCATTGTGTGTATATACTTTTAATACACATTATCATTTAATTCATGAATTCTTGAGTCATTTATATGAACTTGATAAGGGCAATATTAACTCAATTTCCATTCATTGAGTTAACCATATAAGTCATTGGTTTTGTTTTTACATGAATATGTGTGAATGTACTATGATTTATTTACACTAAATTTCCATTAATATTGAGTGTATTTATATTTTTTCAGATATAATTATTTAATTTATTTATCCTTAATCTATGTATATGGTCTTTATAAGGCATTTCATCTCAATTTACGTTTTTTGAGACTTCGTTGTTGTTATGTGACAATTCACTTTTCTATGGTGTATATATTGTAATTTTACATATTATATCATGAATCCTTTTATTCTCATGATATTATAAAGTTTTTATTAATGTTATTCCTCAATTATTTTTATTCAAGCATTTCTCATTTGTTTAGAAACTCTAAATAAAATATCTTTTTTAATGTTTTAAAGATTTATTCTTCTAAATCATTATCATTGATGTCCATGTTTTGAAAACGGTTTTAAAGATTCATTTATATGAAAATTATTGTTTTATAATTAAATTTCTTTTAAATTTGTAAAGTTTTATGAGACAATTTTATTCAAAAATTTATTTTAAATGACTTCTCCGATAAATAGTGTCACTTATAAATGTTTTCATGAAAAAGGGGATATTTCCCTCAAATAGTTTTACTAATTATTTTCATCTATGTTAATATCCTTAATTTTATTTTATTCTTGTTTAAGGTTGATTTATTATAATTCAATCTTCCATATTGTATTGAATGAGTAATGTTTAACTGTGGTGGTGCTATTTCTATACCATTCGCGGGTTGTGGTTAAAATATTGACATTTTATATGATAGTTTTAATAAGAATGTTTACATTGTGATTCACCCTTTACAAATGATGAATAAATTGGACTTAGTAAGTGATGGGAATGGACCGTTATAGCCCATCGATGCATCAGTAGGTCTCATGAGACAAACTAATGTGTTGGTATAAGTACTTAACAAAATTTATATTTAGATTCTTGGCACGAGGCCTTGACACTGCGATTGAGATGTCCAACATTATGCATTCCATCATTACGAGATTAGTTATTGATGTTACATGGGATTATTTGACTAGTAGAATATCCATGTGAATAAGTAAATGTCATTATTTAATTTATATTTTCCATATTATACTTAATTTTATGATTAAAGGGATTTTTTTCAATTTTATACCTTGCCATAAAAGTTTATGATTATTTATGATAGCTTCTACTATATTGTTTATCCTTATTGTATCGTCCCAGTTCCAGGTGCCACCCAAAGGGGACCCATAACCGGTTGGTCAAATGGCCTCAAGTGCATTTCCCCTAATTCTAGAGGCTACTGACTAGTAGTGAGGGCCATGGGTGTCATAGTGGGGAAGCTATGCCCTCATTGGAAGAGTATCACAATTGAATGATAATCAGATAACAATAGTGGAAGCAGTAATACCATACAATAATCAAACTACCAAAGACTGAAATTAATAAAAAAATGTGGCATATATATAAATAATTATGCACGTCAAAAGTATCTATAAAAGAAAACAATATTTTATAATGTTAGAATACAATAATAAATCAAGGTACACAGGAAAAGAAGTAAACAACTTCTGTAGAATCACAAGCCTCAGCTTGGTCCCATTATCTCTAGTTCCATAGCAATCAAGTACCTGAAGTAGAAGGGTGCTTTCCCTTATCTATAACAGCAACAATATAATCTGTTTAGGCACGAAATCATGACCCAAACATGATGTTAGATGAATCCTAGTAGGAAAACACCCAATGATATGTGCCTAATTGTAAGTGAATATATATGGCATACAATATGAAAAATGAAGTAATAAACAAGGAAGTACTCAAAAGTAAACAATCCTATAGTTTTAACTACATTCATTTACAATTAATAAAATTGGCCACCAAACAATCACAAGAAACCCTTGGGGAAGTAGTCATGGTCTAACCCCTCCAGTTTTTCTTCAACAAAGACTCTCTGAGGAAGTAATCACCATCAATTCCCCTAGAGGTATTTTATTGGTAACTATAAACACTCTGGGGAAGCATTAAAGTCCAATACCCCCTATGGTCTTGCAGTGAGGAACTGCAAACACTCTGAGGGAGCACTCGCATCCATCCCCCCAATGGTCTTGCAATGTGAAATGTAATAGACACTCTAGGGAATCCCTCAACATCCATTCCCCCTATGGTCTAACTACAAAAGGTTCCCACAACCTTGTGTTAGAAATCATGCACAAATGGTATTTAGCAGCCCAAGTAAACATAGATGTACTACTTGGGTAATCATTTACAAAAAATATCACAACATTTGATAGATCACTTTATCCTAACAACACTATGCATAGAAATCAAGCATCATAATAGAAAAAACTAGAAAAAATGGTCAATATCAAATAAAACATGGGAAAACACCTCTATAGCATGAAAAAATAACCCTATTTACAAATAAGAGCCATAACCCAAGAAAACAAATAACATGCATCAATAGGGTTAAAACCCTTAAACATGCAATACGCCGAACAAGGGTATTGAGAAAATTTGAACAAATAATTCAATGAAAAACTACGGAAAGGGAAAAACCACCTACCTCAGCGTTTTACGATCAATATACTCTAGCTTCGGCCCTTGGATCATCCTAGAATGACATAGATATACAAAAATGTCTAAAAATTTCAACCAAGGATATATCATGAAAGAGAAGAAATCAAGTGATGAGACTCTAGAATAATTATGAACTCACCATTGAAATTCCAATGAAATTGATGGTGGTTGATACAGAGCATAGATGGTGGGTCAGGGGCTTGAAGAAGAATCACCACTCGCGGTCACTACTGGATGAGACCAAGTCCGAAGAAGGGTGTTCTTACAATTAGACGTGACCCCAGTCAGTTTAATAAAATAAACATAAAAGTAAATGGAAATCCTTTTTAAAACTACAAGGAATGTATATGCCTTGACTGTGATCCACTTTAGTCAGTCTCTAGGTCACCCCACACGACCCTATACTTGTCCATCACACGGCCAGTACACGGTCACCCGTGGAAACTGGGTATACAACATGTACTCTTAAGTACATGGTGTGTATTCTTAATTACACGGTGTGTAATCCTTAAATTTACATATTCTAATATTTTTCTAAAAAAAAACCAGAAAAGAATAACCCATTCCTGAAATTAAGGCCCAAGTTCTTACAAACTTCTCCCTATAATGAAATTATCCCGGAATTTCCCTAATAAGGCTGCGTAGAAGAAGAATCCTCGAATAGCTCCGACCACAGTGATCGCACATTGGTATACCTCTCCTAAGTCTCATCTTAAACTCACCTATGTTTCCATACCACTTGTACCAGAGGGACATATTATCCATAAATAACCTTCACACTGCAATCAATAATCCGGTTAGGATCCTCCTCAAACGATGCATCCACCTCCAACTCAACCTCCTCCGGTTGAAAAGCATTCGAAATGTCTTAGAAGTAATGTTTTAGTTTCAAAAAATTGAATAAATTTTTCATATCCCAGTACCTTTAAGGTAACTACAACTGATAGGAAACTAGCAGGATCTCCGCAAAACCTCAAACAATCCAAAATATCTCGGGGAAATCTTACCCTATCTCCTAATCATATTATATCCCAACCTTGGTGTGTCATGTAGAAAAACATGATCTCTAAACTCAAACTCCATAGGTCATCTCTGTCAATCAACAAAATAATTTGTTCATGTCCGTGCAGTAGCCATCCTCTTCCGAATCAACATTATCTTCTATGTTGTCTCCTGGACAAGATGAGCTCCCAACATAGCAACCACTCCTGCCTCCAGCCAATATAGGGGTGATCAGAATGTCCTACCATAAAAAGCCCTATAAGGTGACATCTGAATAGTTTATTGAAAACTATTATTGTAGGTAAACTCCACAATAGGAATGTGCTTCTCCAAAGAACCTTAAAAATCTAGGACGCATGATGGATACATGTCCACTAGCACCTGAATAGTATTCTCAGACTGACCATCTGTCTGGGGATAGTAAGTCATACACATAAGTATCTATATACCCAAATCCTTCTGTAGTCCCTTATAGATCTAAGAAGTAAAAAAACGTCTACGTATGAAACAATGGAGTTAGGAACTCCTTATAAACATAAAATCACTCATATATTGATCCTTCCCAGTACATCAACACTTACAATCTCCTTGATTAGTAAGAAGTGAACAACATTCGTGACTCTATCAATTACAACCCAAATTGCATCATTCCCACATGGTGAACTCAATGAACCTATCATGAAGATCATCCAGAAATAATTCAAATTCCACTCAGGAATGTGTAAATGCTGCAAATCCTTGCTGGTCACTGATTCTCCACCTTCACCTACAAACAGATGGAACACCCCATGACATACCCAACAACATCCCTCTTTATACACGACCACCAATACTGACGGTGTAGATATAGATACATCTTGGTGACACCAAGATGAAATTCCAAAAATGAGAAATGAAATTCCTACATCTTCTCCTCATGAATGTATGTTGACACCTATAAGTGCCCATGAAAATGGAAGATCTTATCCTCGCCTATGGTCCATCCAAGAATAGGGTCCTCCCCTAACACACTCTCTTGTAGGACTAGGAGTTTAGAATATGATAGCTGCCACATTCTCACTCGATCAAGTAGAATAGAGGTAGCATACACAGAAGAAAGAAATGTCTACCCCTATCTTTCATGAAACTCCAAATGTATCTTAGAGATCAAAAGCATAAGATTTCACTCATTGTTGGCCTCCTGAACTGCCTGTTTCTGATTTCTCCTACTAAACGCATCAACCACAGCGTTACCTTTCCCAGGTGGGTAGGCAATATTAAATTCAATGGATTGAAGGTCTTCAACCCACCTTCGTTGTCTCTGATTTAGATTGCACAGAGTAAAGATGTACTTGAGACTTTTTTGGTCGGTGAAAACTACAAAACTCACTCACAGAATATTATTTTTCCAACAACATAAGGAACGAACAATAGCAGACAACTCAAGATCATGTGTTGGGTAATTCTTCTCATGTGGCCTCAACTACTGAGACCCATCAGCAATGACTCCTTCCCCCTACATAAGAACCACTCCCAGACAGATACCTGATGCATCATAGTATATAGAATAACTCTTTCTCGGATCTGAAAATACTTGTATCAGTGTTGAAGTCAACCACCCTTTCATCTCCTAAAAGGATGACTCACAAGAATATAACCCTAAGTACTTCACACCCTTCTTAGTTAGGCCCTTCTATGGTGCTTCTATGAGTGAAAACTTTTATATGAAACATCTATAATATCTTGTCAACCCTAGAAAATTCACAACCTCAATGAAATTCTTCATTTGATCCCTAGAAACTACTACTATCACTTTCTCAAGGTCTACTGATATTCGTATCTCTTAGATAACATGACCTAATAAGTGAATTTTATCCACCCAATAGTAGAATTTGGAGAGATTATCATATAACTAATACTCTATCTGTGTACTCAAAACAATCTCAAGATGAGTAGAAAGGTCATGTAGATTGTGAGAGTACACCAAGATGTCATCCATGAAGAGTACCGCGAAAGAATCCAAGTATGGATGGAACACTCAGTTCATCAGTTCCATGAAAACTGCATGCAAATTCATGAGACTGAATAACATAACCAAATACTCATATCGACCATAACTTCTTCGAAAGGCATGAAGAGGTATATCTGATGATCTAACACAAAACTGATGATAACCAAAATTGAAGTCAATCTTCAAGAACACACAGTCTCCTCTAAGATGATCAAAGAGATCATCAATCCTCAGCAAGACATATCATTTCTTGATGATAAACAGGTTCAGATTCTGATAATACACACAATGTATGAGGGTACTGTCTGCATTCTTTGCAAACAAGACGGGAAAACCCCTATGAGAAGTGTTGGGTCAGATGAAACCTGTCACCTGTAACTCCTCCAACTGCTTCGTGATCTCCTCTAACTTTGGTGTAGCAATCCTATAAGAAGGATTGTACACTAGTTCCACTCTGGGCACAATCTCAATAGAAAAGTCCACCTCTCACACTAAAGGAAAACCTGAAAAGTCATCTAGAAATACATCCCTGAAATGATCCACTTCTGGAGGAATGAACAATTTGAAGTCCCATGGTCATTCAGATAAAGACTAAAAATCTAGGTTGTAACTCCTTCAATCTCATGATGCTCGGGTCTTGCTCTGCTTTCTTGGACATCCCATTCAACCTTGTGTAAGAAAAAACCTCCCTATGGTTATGTGAAACTCACCCTCCAACGATATCAGTCGATGAAAGTCTGGAAGGGAACTAACCAGTCCATTCTAAGAATGACATCATAGCCTGCCTTCTATAGGACATAGAGGTCCCATAAGAAGTGACACCCACCCACCTCAAGAGGTAACTCCTTGAACTTATGTACACTAGCTGTTCATATCCCCAATAGAGTGTCTAGTTTAAAGATATCCATAGAAGAAATGATATAGATCCCAATGCTCTCCACAATAGAAATAGATATGAAACTATGGGAAGCCCTCATATCACAAATTGAAGAAGCTAAAATTGATGCAACTAGAATCGTACCTCTAACCGTCAAGGGTCCGAGATCCTACTTTTGTTGGGTCTGCTCCACTGAAATATTATAACCAGTACCAAATCCCTAGGATCCCTCTTGATGACCCTGAGCTAATCCACCCTGTTGTTACTGAAATCCTGGAGACTGGCTACCATGACCATGTACTTCACCTTGTACGGAATGGACAGGTGAACACCAGTTCCAAAACTGATGAGAAACTGGTGGTCATGCTCTTGAATGTGGATTCATTGAAGAACTGTCGTCACCCAGTGCTAGTGAAAAGATCTGACAAAAACACTGAATATGACCAATATTTCTGCATGTTTGGTACTCTACTAGGTCTCTCGGGAAATCAGGCCTCGTATAAATACCTTTACCAAACAAGTATCATACCACCTGGCTACCTGAAGGTGTATGTCACCTACCTAGATCTCCATGTGTAGAATCTTTACAACACTTCCTACTATCAACCGGAGAAGCACCAACTCTGGATTCGAAACTACCCTAGCCCACAACTACAAAATCACTCATATTTCACTATGTGATTAGCGCCTAGTTGACTATGGAAGATGTGGTTGTCAACTCGAAGATGTTCACATGAGATCAGATGTCATGACTGAGACCATCCTCAAACTTCCTAGCAAGGAAGAGATAATCACCCCCATAATGGATGTAAAGCATTGTAACTCTGTGAAGAGAGAAGAATACTCCATGACTAAGAGAGTACCCTTCTCCAAACCCATGAAATCTAAGGCTTGATCAGCCCTTAAAGTCTCCAGGTAGAAGTGGTCATAGAAGGTACGTTGGAACTCACCCCAATCCATAACCTGATGATGCCCTGCCCGCAAGATCACATGTCACCATCTCTTGGAGGAATCCTGAAACATATAAGTACTGAGATTCACCCTCCTCTCTAGAGGCGTCTCCAGATTTTCAAATATGGATAGAATGGATTATAACCACAACTCAATAACCTGAGGTCCTCCATCCCCTGAGAAAGTGGGAGGATTCTTCTACTGAAAGACCCACGTCAAATCTGCTATAGATGGGGTAGGATGTGGTGCTCCCTAGAAGGTATGCATAAACCTCATGAAGCCTTCTCAGAACTGTACATCGGCACCTGTATACGGAATGATGGCTGGTTCCAAGAGTGGTACAACATGAGGGTCTACTGGTAATCCCTGATCTACCATATCCATTGTCTTGTCACAGCCCAGAAACTAAAATACAACCAGAAGATGTAGCAGTGGAATGAATATTCAAGGTCAAGCACACACCTTAGTTCAAAATTATCAAGGAACAGAACAAATTAGTGAAAGAAAGGAACAAGAGAAGGAAAGTATTCATGTTTTTTCCAAAAAGGGATACAGAGCGTGTATGACCCATACACGGTGTGTTATTCTAAGCCTTCAAATGGGTATGTACTCCTTTCATCCCTGGTCTTGTAACACCCCATACACACGATGTGTTCAACCAAGACATGGTTTGTACTAAAATTGTTTCCCACTACCCATGTTCTTCTACATGACTATCCCACATGGTACTCCTAGAACGTGACTACATGAAAAGTTTGTGCCAGACACAATGTGTACTATAAGTATTTCACCGACCCGTGTTGTTAGTCACACGACCAGATACATGGGTTACACTACATGACATGTTAAATATTGACATGACATGTATATCCTATGTTTCGTCCATCTATGTCGTTATTCGCACAGGTGGACACATGGTCCCTACAACATGACGTTTAAGTCCAATACATAGTGTGTCCCTCTAAGGATTTCCCAACCTCATGTCTCTGCCCACATAGCCAGTGACACAGTTAGAGACTAAACCGCATGTATATATAGTACACAATTTGTACTTAAGGAAAATAATTCATTCCCGAACAGAAGGTTACAAGGTGTTATTTATCATTTCACGCCATTTATTCTAGATTGTTTTGGACAGTAAGCCTTAGAACTACTCCAAAACCCATAAAAACACTAAAACGAACATTAAAATGCCAAATTCTTATCCGTGAGGTCCCATACTCCCTGAAAATAAAAGTTGGAATATTATAAACATTATATACAATCATAATAGTGCAATGAACCACCAAATTATGATCCATGAGGGCCCATGAAACCTCAAGAACCAATGTTTTGAATTAATTCCAATGAAAACTTACTCAATACAATACCCTATCAAATGGAAGGTGTTCTATAAAGGCATTTATTACAACAACATGAATATCTTACAGAACATCTGTCACAACAACATGAAATCAGTAATACAACCTAAATGTTTTGGGAATAATGCATGACATGTGATCTACAGAAAGTTACTATATGATGCATGAGATGAAATACCCACATCTCATCATGTTTCAATAGAAATAGAGCCTCAATAATAATAGAAATAATACCACAAAACATGTGAATCATCCAACGGTGAAATCAAGTCAACTATAATAATTGAAAAACAATAAAAATTACAAAATATGAGGTAAATTTTATTTCCCATATACACTTGTTAGCTACTCCTGGGAAAAAATTATTAACAACTACACATTCTTTCTTATCCTTGGCTATATTCTCCAAATAGTATGTCAAGAAGAAAACAATTCCTCTGATACCACTTTGTAATATCCTGGTTCCAGGTGCCACCCAAAGGTGTCCCGTAATTGTGTTTTCAGATGGACTCAAGTGCATTTACCCTAACACCAAAGTATTCCGACTAGTAGAGAGGGCCTTGGGTGTCATAGTGGGGAAACTATGCCCCTATGGGTAGAGTAATGCAACAGAATGGAAATTAGATAAAAATAGAAGAATTAGTAATACCATATAATAAGTAAACAACTGAAGACTGAAAGTAATAAACAACTGAAACATATATATAAATACTGATGCATGTCACAAGTATCTAGGAAAGCAGCCAAATAGTCAAAATGATGGAATACAATACTAAATCTATGTACAAAGGAAAATAAGTAAACAACTGAAGAAGCATCTTCAGCCTCCACTTGGTTCCATGATCTCCAATTCCACAACAATCAAGTACCTGAAGTAGAAGGGTGATTTCCCTTATCCATACATGGAACAATATAATCTATTTGGGCCCAAAATCATGACCCAAATAGGGTGTGAGATGAATCCCAGTAGGCAACCTCCCAAATATCTGTGCCAAACTTTCACTAAAAACATATGGCATGAAATTTGAAAAATGAATTAATAGATAGGGAAGTACTCAAATGTAAATAATATAATAGATTTAATTAAATTAATTTACATTTGATAAATTAGGAAACCAAAAAATAAAAAAAATCACTTTGGGAAGTACTCATGGTCTAACCCCTCTAGTTTAGCTTAAACAAAGACTCTCTGAGGAAGAACTCACTATCAATTCCCCATGTGGTCTTTTATCAGTAACTGGAGACCCTCGGGGGGAAGCACTCACCATCCAATTCCCCCTATTGTCTTGTAATGAGGATCTACAGACACTCTAAGAGAGCACTCACATCTGTCCCACCTATAGTCTCGCAATGTGAAAAGCAATAAAAATCTAGGGAATCCCTCAACATCCATTCCCCTTATGGTCTAAATACACGAGGTTCCTATAGCCCTGTGTAAGAAATTGGGTAGAAATAGTATTCAGCAGCCCAAGTAAAACAAAATTTAATACTTGGATAATCATCTACAAAGAACATCACAACATCAGATAGATTACTCAATCCTAACAACACTAGGCATGGAAATAAATCATCCTAACAGGAAAAACTAGACCAAACAGTCAATATTAAATAACACATGGTTTAAAACCTCCATAGCATGGAAAAATAATCCTATTTACAAAATAAATCCCAAACTCAAGCTAACAAGCATAACAGGCATCAACATGGTAAAAATCCTAAAACATGTAATACCCCAAACTAGGGTATTAGGAAAATTTGCACATATAATTCAAAGACATACTACAGAAAGGCACAAACCACCTACCTCAACATTGTAAAATTGATATACTTAATCATTGGACCTTGAATTGTCCAAGAATGATGTAGATATATAAAAAATTCGAAAAAGTTTAACCAATGATATCTTAAGAAAAAGGAGAAATCATGAGATGAGGCTATAGAAGAAAAAATAACTCACTCTAGTAATTCCAACGTAATCAACCACATTTGATTCGGAGCACGGACGATGGGCCGGGGGCTTAGAGAATAATCATCACTCGTGGTCTCTCTTGGATGAGACAGAGCCAGAAAAAGGGTGTTCTTCCAATTAGAAGCAACGACGGTCCATTTAATCAAATAAAAAGAAAAGTACACATCATGTCATTTAAAAGTATATGGAATGTATATTCTTTTACCAGGACACACTTTAAGCGGTCTCTAGGTCACCCAAGACGGCCATGTACTCGGCCGTCAAACAGCCAACACACTGTCAACTGCAGTAACCGGGTATATGGTGTGTACCCATAAGTATGTGACATGAACACATTGAATTTCCATATTCTCCTATTTTTTCTCAAAAACACCAGAAAAGAAAAACCCATACATGAATAGAAGGACCGAGTTCTTACACTAACTATGTATCTGATCTCACCCCTTTCTTATCTTTTATTTTCTCAGAATGCCAAGAAGTGTATTATGTTTTATATGCAGGTTTAATCTAGGAGAATAATGGAATTCTAAAAATATTATCTATGTTTTATTTTAAGTTATAAATTATAATTTGAATTTCATGTATGTAATCTATTTTCCAAGATTGCTAAACTGATCGACCCTTTGAGACATGATTCTTTGTAATCATGACAATGTTATGTAATAATACACCAACTCTAGGTAACTAGGTCTAGGCTTCACATCATGACTTTTCAATATTTTCATCAATCCATCAAGGAAATCCACTTTTCATGATGCAGTCCATCCTCTAAATTTTAGACCCCAAAATTTTGAAAATCATTGGGAAACGACTCCACCTTTAATATTGTTGCATCTTGAACTGTAAGATCAATTTACATAAGAAACCCATGATCTTCCACATGGGTATTGAAAAAAAAACACAAACCATACTCAATTTCTAGAAAAGAATAGCCTTTTTTCCAATAATCTCCCCCTTTTGATTTTTTTTGAATATCAATAAATGAATTCCATAAATCACAATCCACTACCAAAACATGATACCCAAGAAACATATCATCTAATACTATAAGCATATGTGAGAAAATATCAATGTAGAAAACAAGTGGGGAAGCTATAATTGGTTTCTTGTGTTTTAGAATGCTTAAATATGTCCAAGATAAATACTACCTATTTTTTCAGAACATTGGATTGATTCACCATTCTAAATTATCAATCTTATTCCCTCTCATTTTACCTCACTGAAATTTTCCATTTTATTGTTTTTCTATTATAAATTATTATTCTCATTATCCCCCTTTGTAACTCATTCATTTTTCTATTTCATATTTAACCCCGTTGAAAATAAAACCATGGAACTATATTTTTACTTGTAGAGTTCAAAAACACACTATCCTTGGATCTTATCTCTCCCATAAAGCTGCATCACTTCTATAAACAGATTAAAATACTTCACACAACTATGGAGAGGGGACTACTCACAACATCCTGATGCACTCGGTGGTGGTTAAAACCTAAGGTTCAAACAATTTTTCTCGAACACATGTTCTTCCAATGGCTAGTTTAGAATGTATCCAATTGTTCATAAAGTCTAAAAAAGATCCATTTCGATCATTCTGTGTTCAACATTTTTCTTCATGAAGTTATATCCTATTTCAATATATTTTAGATGAGAATACTGAACATGATTTTTTGCAAGAACGATCTCACTCTTGTTATCACAGTGAATCACCATTACCTATTTCAACTCATCACCAATAAAAACCAATTGTTGCTTCATCCATAATAGTTGAGTTCAGGTTTTTGTTGTGGAGATATACTCTGCTTCCACAGTAAAAATATAAGTAATTTCCTATTTCTTACTCAACCAGCCAACAAATGTTTTTCCAATAAATATCGATCCACCCCATTTAGAATTTATGTCAACCACATCTCCATACCAATCAGTATATGAAAAAGTTGAAAATCATTGTCTCTTCCATCATAAAAGTATAATCCAAAATTAATTTTACCTTGAATATACCTCATAATTCATTTAACCGATTCCATATGTTCTTCCTTCAGATTACATTGATAGTGGCCCACTAAACATTTTGGAAAGACGATGTCTGGACATGTTGTAGTCATGTATAATTTGCATCCAATGATTCTATTATACATGGTGGAATCCATATAAGTCTCATCCTCATTCACTCCAGAACTTCTTCCAATCACAATCGAAATCGGAATTGGTTTAGAGTCATGCCTACAAAATTTCTTCAGTAATTATCTAGCATATTTTTTCTGGAGAAATGAAAGTGTAATCCTTAGTTTTAATAACCTTCAGCCCCATGAAATATATCAGTTCACCAATCATAGACATTTGAAATTCTGATTTCAAATGATTTGAAAATTCTTCCACTGATCTCTACCTACTTCCACCAAATATAATATCATCCACATAAACCAGAATAATAAATTGATCTTCTTTATAATCTTATTCATATATATTATGGTCAACAACAACTCTTTTAAATTTGAATATCTTCATATAATTATCTAGATGATAATACCATGCTCATGGTTCCTACATTATACCATAGAGAGTCTTTTTTAATCTACAAACCTTTGATTCATCATTTATAATGAGAAATCCAACTGGTTGTTCAATCAATAATTCTTCTTCAATAAATCCTTTTAATAAAAAAGTTTTAAAATCTATCTGATAAATATTGTATCCTATTTGGATTTCCATAACAAGTAAAATCATAATCAACTCTAGTTTCACCACTGGAGAAAAAGTATTTTCGACGTTAATTTATTCAATCTGTACATGTCCTTTACAGACTAGGTGTGCCTTGTTTCTAATCACATTTCCATGCTCATCAAATTTTTTGAAGATCCATTTAGTTCCAATAACATTATGAGTTTTTGTTCTATTAACAATATCCCATGTCTGGTTCTTATCAATTTGATTAATTTATTCATTCATGGATCTAACATATGATTCATCTTTTAAATCTTCTTCAAATGTGGTTGGTTCCACAATTTATAGGAAGGAATAATGTGCATTATTACTCATTCTCCATATCTACGTGGGTGTTGTATAATCCCTAATAAAATTAGATTGATCAATTTTAGCTCTTCTGTTTCTCCAGTGAGGTTCAGATGAATTATCATCTTACACGTTTCTTATTCCAATTCTTCTTATGAATCATCATTGTTTTGTGACCTGTGAATGTTTTTCATGCCTTACGCTACTTCTATATTTGAATCTATTTGATGTACACTACCTTCTTCATCATCTATCATATCAACATAACGGATTATGGAGGTATTTGGGGTCTTATATTCTAAGATCTTAACATCAACACTTTCAATAATTCTCCCAAGATTATTATTGAAACATTTTTAAGCTTTTATTTGTATTGAATAATCATGGAATATTCCATCATATTCCACATCACAATATTTTCCTTGATTTCCTTCTTTGTTTCTGATAAAACACTTACTTATGAAAACATGAAAGTAATTTAAAAAAAATTCCTTCCATGAAACAACTCATATGGTGTCTAGGTTTCTCCCATATAAAGCCCTATTCAATTTTGAGTGTACATTGTAGTATGAATGACAACTTTACAGTAATGTTGAGAGATGCAACTCTCAATTATCATAGTTATGGGCATATTGTTCATCTTTTGACTTTTGTGCTCAATAACTCCATTTTATTGTTTGGTTCTTATAGTAGGAATCTCATATTGTATTCCATGTTTCTCCTAGTAATTTTTAAATTTAATGGATGGGTAGTCCCCTCCATTGTTAGACCATGGAACTTTTACCATGCAACCAATATCATTCTCTATAATTAAATGATATGTTTTCATGATATCGAACACTTTCGATTTCTTGTGTATAACCATCACAAAATCCATTCTACTATAATAATAAATTAAAATAATGTACTGCATTTCTCTATATGTTTAGAAAATATTTATCGGACCACATAACTATGTATGGATGGGATAAAGAAGATTGGTTGCCCTATTATTCTTTGGATATATGAATTGCAGACCAACTTCCTTCATATGAAAGCATCACAAGTACATTACCGTTCATATTTCAAATTAGGGAGATCCATAAATATCTTCATCATAGATACATTTTCTGTGTCTTGTTGATTATTGTTACCTAGCCTTCAATTCTGCAAGTTGTCTTCTTCTACAACTACCAGATATCAAATATTTTCTTTACAATTATCCTCATATAAGTTTTCATCTATTCTACAACCTTTCATGATAAAATTCTATATCATTCCATTTATAGCATAACCTTTTTGATTGAAAGTCGATATAATTCCGAATTTATATATTTAACTCATATTCAAGAGATTATGATGAAAACCATCCATATAATGAACTTGGATTTCTTTAAGCTCATCACTTTCCAATTCTTTGTTCCTACTAACATTGATCTTGAAAGAACCATAATTGATGAACCTGACTATTCCATTAGCCCTTTTCTTCACATTATTCAATAAATATGCATTTCTCATTATATGGGATGAGCATCCATTATCAAGAGTCCAGGTTATACTATTCATTGTATCATTGAGAGTGACCTATGTAAGATAGGATTTCTCTACTTTGTTCTTTTTATTCAATGAAATATTGGATATATTTTAAGATAAATATAGTATTTACACTCTCCATTCCATGTGTATTGGTTCATAATACCCATATTGTTTATATAGAGAAGAAAAAATATTTTTAATAGAAACTATGTCTGGTTAGAGATTATTGAATTGTATTTGAGTTCTATTGGTATCATTTACACCTTTCCTCTGCCTGCAATGAATAAATTTATAGACAAATTTATAGTAGTGAAAACAATATCCATAAAATCTATTTCTTATATACGATGTAGGATGCAAATTCATTCTCTCTTTATTTTTATATTCATCAATCTTCACCTTTAAAATATCTCGTTTACTCTTCATAGTATGACATGGTGTGACCCAGATAGATAAAAAATTTATATTTCATAAGATGTAATGTATTCTCACATATATTCCTCCTCATATCTCTTTATTTAGGAATAGAGTTTTACTACAGATCATTTTATGATACCTAAGGAATGTTTTCAGTTCACCTTCCGATTTTATTTTAGGATATCTTTATTATCACATTGGGTGACTATTGGATATATCTAACATTTAGCTTGCCTTTAATTTGTACTTTTTAGCATTTTATGTTTCAGCATCAAAACTAATTCCACTTTTCCCATGCATGTAGATATTTGATCATTCAAAAAATTTCGTACACCTTCAAAACCATACATATTTCTCTCCACCAGCTTAGTATCTATAAATATTTCAAACTATATTTTCTTTGTTTTTTTGAGTTTTATTCACTTCCAATTTTAATACTAATAGTAACAACATATTATTCAAGTCTCTAAACCTTCTCAGACTTATCCTCTATTCTATATGTAAGGTAATTGATGAACTTTTCCTGTTATTCAATGTTGAGATTATGTTCTACTATATCTTATAAGATTTAAATTTATGTTTAATTTTCTTTTACTACTAATTCCAGCCCATTAACTTCATCTTATAGTTTATCAACATATTTAAATGACTCTTCCACAACTTCTATCCCCTTTTTTCATATGTTTCATTAATTCAAAAGCTAACCAAGATCATCCTCAAGTTTCATCTTAAGATCAACATAAAAAATAAATTTATTATCTCTCACTTTATGTTTTTATGGATACAAATTTTCAACTATATCCATCATAGATTCTTGGGTTACAAATTTAAAATATGGGTCTTCCTCAAAAAATTCATTGTCATCATCTTTTTATTTATAAATAAAAACTATTTCAACATAATTTCTTCCATGCTTTGATGTCTCCATTTTGAGGAAACCATTTATGAGGATTTTATGAGTTTGATGCTTCACATTATTCATCATCTATCTTTTTTGAGAACCAAGATTCAATTTGTCTAGCTTCACCACAACTCAAACACACAAAGTGTATCTTTACTTTAAAACTACAGTTTTCTCTCTAGAATTTCTTAAAATATAGAGAACACATTACATTTTCAACATTACCTTCATTAACACTATCTCCTAAAATCTCATGTTTTTTCACATCTTTGAATTCCATCTCCTTTCTAACATGACTTGTTGTGTCATCTGGTTTGACTCTCACTTCATAAGCTATAAGACTACTCTAAAAATCATCCAAGTAATGTTTTGTAATATATATTTCCTCAAGTGTTTGTATTATTACATGATGGAAGCCATTTCATGAATTTATTTGCAATTTTAATGTCCTGAAATTCTTTACTAATCCCTTGAACAACTCCAACAACTTAAGTAATTCTATTTTAAAAAGTATCTACAATTTCATCAGGATACAACTTCAGATCATGATTCCTCTTGTGCAACACTTGAATTTTGGCCTCCATTAATTTGTTATCACCTTTATATATATTTTCTATCTCTTCCCACATAGACTTTGATAAGGATTAAATAATTACTTTTATATATATTTAATTGGATAGTGATACAGTAAGGGAATTTTTCACTTTGACATCTACATCCAGTATTTTCCAATCTGTTTTAGGTATAGAAAGTCCTATTTTATAAGTTTCCTAAATCCCTTATGTAGTGGAAATGAGTAATTTCCTTCCCAGAGATATTATATGTGATCTGATAATATTACTTTAAATATGTAACTTTCTTAAATAATATAGTGTGAATATCCTGACATTTTCAGAGTTTTTCATGATAACAAAGAAGGATAGATTTAACACCAACAAGTTTTACCCTTCAATACTACTTGAAGGACCCTAGATCACACTGAGAGAGGATATGTGAGTAAAGGTGTCAAATTATTTTTCTTAAGAAGTGAAAGATCTTGTTTCAACATTGGTAGGAACCATTTAAACCTATATGAATGGAATATGTCAAAAATAAACCCCATATTCAAATAGATCACACATCAATTTTACATGGTTCACCACTAAGGGATGGTCAAAGGAGAATATTCCAAAAATATATCAGTGTTAACTAAATCCACTAATCATTACATGTGGTGGAATAAAAGAGTTAGGAAATAGTCAATCTATGCCAGGAACACTTCCTTTATAAGATTTTAGAGATATCACACTACATCCCTCAGAACACTTCCCTCGAATCCCCCTTTCGCAATATTTTGTGAGAAGTATAACTCATTTTATCGATATAAAGGTTTCTTTAATATATTTTCATTAAATTCATTTTCCCTTTCTAGCATGAGACTTTGATTAAACTGTAGACTTGTGTTGATGCACTCTAAAATCACTTTTAACTAAAAACAGAATTTTAAAACTACCTTTTGCGATGCTCATTACCTTCACTAAGTTGGCTTTCTTCACATAAAAATAACCTTTGAGGAGCACACTAAGTCAAAGTAGAATACCAAATCATCATGAAGAACTAATTAATCAAAATAATTGGAACCTGTTAATACTCAAAAAGTATTTTAGTGATGTTGAGGCTCACCTGGAATATCAGTTTCATGGAGCTCCCCTCGCATCATGAAATCATAGAGATTCTAGATTTTTCTTGAAAACATTTGTTTAATATAAATATGGGTAGCCTCATATATATTGGATTGTATGTTCACAATGTTCCACCACCTCATAGATTATTTTATGGTAATTTCATATTGACCTTCACGTAGCTCCTCTATTAAAGATGCTCAGTTGTAATTTGATTTTTTCATGATGATTTCCATCAATCCATCAAATTCTATTGATGATCCAACTCTTTTAATTATAGATATTACTATCACCAATATCAAGGTTCTAATTTTTCATCTTTAACGATACTCATCATTGTTGCATGGATCACCACTATATTTCATTGACCCTTTATGAAAAATCATTATTGATGCCCATTATCACAACACTCATTCTTTTTCCATTTCTTAATTAGGATTTCAAGGAAATCCACTTTTCACTATGCATTCCATCCTCCAAATTTTAGACCCCAAAAATTTGGAAATCATTGGGAAACAATGCCTTCTTCAATACTATTGTCAGCTTGAACTATGAGATCCATTTCATTGCACAATCCGTGATCATTCATGTGAGTATTGACAATAAACTCAAAACATACTCAATTTCCAACAAAGAACCACCATGGTTCTAACATTATATACTTGATTACTTATTATTTTCATTATAGATATATTTATTATATACTTATTGATATCCTGGGTATGGGTATCAGATTTTAGTTGCTAGAATAGAGAGATTTAGACATGATTATTTATTCTTATAGCTATCCTTGATTTTATGATCTTGACTATTATTTAATGGGATCCATGTTTGACTGGAAAGGATCACACATTATTTTTTATTATACCAATGATATATTATACACTAATTTAATTTATTTTTCCTATAATGGAGACACCATTGATGGAATCCTATTAAGTGTTACATCACAACTTATTTGGGTTTCTGTTTGGAATCCAGACATACTTCGGGGATGTAGGTAGAGACTGGGGCCAAATCTCACAAAATGATGCTTGATTGGTTGTGCTTCAGAGTAAGGGATCACATGAAAAACGTATCCTAATGATGCTATCTAGAGGTGTAAATTATGGTTCTTTTGGTATATTTATACATGTTTTTAATGGTTTATTATTTCCATGTATTTATTTCAATTTTTTATAGAGACATGGCATGTCCATCATACTGTATCTGATTATTTTTGCATGTTTTTTTATGACAGTCTTTTGAATGTTTATCATCTATATGATATATTTGATTTATTATATTCTTCCTTTATTGATCTAAATGTTACATGACTAGATTACACTCTAAAATTATGGAATACTCATCCTAAATACACATCGTAGTCCCTTGTTTTGTTTTTCAACCTCTGGAATACATGGAGTCACGCTTGAGGCTTTATGACCCCTGACTTGGGGCATCATTTACTAGTGATGATGCTATGATGTTACAATGTGGAATTAGAGGGATTTATTTTCTAGATTTAATATTTTGATATAATAGATATGATGTTAGGAAGGTATTGGGATTTTGTATGATCTGTTCTTTGAATTATGAAATCCACAACCTGGAAAAATTCAAAATACCATGAATGAGAATTAAAATTTTCTAGGTTTTGATTATTATTGTGGATTTGATTCCACCGTTGGGTGAAAAACATGATTTTTGATATTCATTATGATTATAGATTTTACAATTTTCCCATGAGATTGGTGTATCCCATCACATGAATAATTTTAGGCACCTGTTAGGATTTAAATTCCATGAATATTTTATTCCATATCGGAAGAATTACATGACTACATGACATTTATTATGTTTTACTTGAGTGATATAATCTTATTTTGGTAAATGTTTTTTATATGTAATTGAGAAACATAGTTGTTAATTTAAGATCATTCTTTTACATAAATAATGTTTTCTTTCATAGGATTCAACATAAAACCTAAGGTTCCAATTATGGAAAATTCAGTCATGGACCATTTTATTGTATGGATTGGAATGTGTTAGGGTATGAATTGAGTGGATTCAACACTATGATTTATGAGGTGTGTGGGACCTTGTGAATCTGAAGTGGTTACCCATTTGGTTCAACCTTTTAATGAGAATTGTAATGTAAATACGATTTTGAAAAAAAAAGACATTAAATTTAATGGCCGTCATTAGTTATATATGGTCCAATGTTGTGAAATAGAAAAATTGACCTAGAACTGACTTTAGAGTGGGATTTAGTCACTATCACTAATGATTTCTTGTTTTTTATTATAGATAGTATTGGATTTAGGAGACCTATTAGGGTTGTGGTTTGTTTGTAGGAAGGCTTCAACCTAACCTATGGATTAAAAAATGTTATTTTTATTGTCTCTCTATTATGAGGTTTGTTTTATAAATTAAAAAGATATGACACCACAATATACTCTAAAAATATGTCATGAGGGTGGAAACGAGCATGCTCTGAAGGAGATGGTATTTGGGCCCCAAAAAGATCCTCATATAGTTTCAATGATGGCAGTAGTGATTACACTGGATATTCGTACTGAGTCACAAATATATGAGGGTTTAATATGATTTTTGAAAAACTTTTAGGGAGACCCACAACCTACCTCATCTATCATACAATTTAAATTTTTGTTCAAACATTAAAAACCACCACATTTATATGGTATAGTCATACATAGGTTTTTGAGCTATGGCTGGAGACTATCTTTTCTATTCCCAATCATCTCAATACACATCCTGGGATTCGAGTGATGATCATGACATATATGCTTTGGGGAGAAGCTAAGAGATGATGGGGTTTTTTAACTAGTTTTATATGATGTAATATTTGGTTTGGACGAATTTCTAATAAAGTTTTTGTGGTTAATTTTTTCTAAGACCTTGACAACTGGAAGGGACAATGAGTTTATGTGTCTAGAGCAAGGAATTATGACTGTTATGGAATATTAGACATACTTTATAGGGATTTAGTGTTTTGTGTCGATTTTTATTGCTGATGAGACATTGAGGGAGGGATGATTTGAGGTTGGTCTTAAGAATGTAGTGGTACATTCCTCGCACAATATGTGGAAATATTTTCTAGGATATAATTTTTTGGTGTACATGAACCACAAAATCCTCAAGTTTATATTTACACAGTGAAACATGAATGTTAGGTAATGAATGTGGGATAAATATCTATAGTATTTTGACTATGAGCTTGCGTATATTCATGTAATGGAAAATATGGCTTCTGATGCATTGACCAGGAGGACTCAGATACATGAAGATGAGGAGGACAACTGAAAGTGGAAGATTACAGACTTGTTTTAAGAGATGCACATATATGTGAAATATAGTCTCAGGCATACTTTTCCCTCATTATTGTCAGTGACTAACAATATTATATATAGAGTGAGGATGAAATAGTTATCTAAAATTGAGGGCTTAGTCCTATAAGAGAGTGTGGAATGTGCGGAATTTCCATATCATTGGTCCATTAGAGAGGATGTAATTATGTGTATTCATGGATACATTTGGGTTCCAGTAGACATATACAAGAGGATGATTCAAGAGTTTCATTTCTTATTTTGGAAAGTACATCCCGGTGTTACCAATATGTATCATGACTTTCACCATCAATACTAGTAGCAGGGGTTGCAATGAGAGGTACCCGTTTTCTCACATGTTTATCCACCTGTAAACATATATAGGTGGAACATCAATGAATTTCTAGGCTTTATAGTTGTTACATATTCCTAAGTGGAAATGGGGTGACGTTTTGATTTATTTTCTTGGGCGGGTTTCTAAGGTATCTCAAGGAAGTTATGCTTTGTGGGTTTTTGTGGGAAGACTCACAATGGTCACTCATTTCCTATTAATCTAAGTGACATTCTTTGTTGATGATCTTGGGAGATTTTATATTTGAAATATTGTTTTGTTCCTCTCTTTACATGGTATCAGAAAAGTTATTTGTATGATATAATAAACTTTACATCTAGGGTTTTCATACATTCTTCATTTTTCTATTTATATGGACTGAATGAAATGTCGATACTATATCATTGTTCTACCGTAGGTATAAAATAGGTATTTTATTACTTTTCCCTTATGGTTTTGTGTTTTATAATTCATGTTTCCAATGTTTCACATGTCTGACATGCCGATATTTCCCCTCTAATTAATCAAATGACCTTTTATAATTGTTTGGGACCTATTGAAGTTTTCCACTAGTACCTATGTGATCATTGAAGGTTTTTATCCCCAAACTTGTCCACCCATGGGGCGTGACATTGAATTTTACCTATTTAATACAACCCTGTTGGGTAAGTGTGAGGTTTCCAACATTATCATGAGCATTAATAAATTAAATGATAATTTAATGAATGATTAAGAGACGGTTATAAGTCCTTGACTTATGATTACATGATGAGAATTAAATTATTTATTTAAAAGGAAAATTGGGAAATGGTTTGGATGAAATATTTAATTATAAATGATTTTGAAATGGATTATTAATTTATAGACAAAAAGAAAATGGTAATGGATGCATTGGATGATATATTTGGATCTTGATTCAATTGGATTCAATGGACATTTATACTCCATGGATTAATATATATTATGGTAGTGGATGAATTGGACATTTCTACTACTTGGATCTTGATTCCATGGGATGCTAATGGAATTACTTCCCCTTGGACCTGGCTTTCTTAGAATCATATTAGACCTGCTCCTTGGACTCCACCTAATTATTTACTGAGTTTCCAAGGATATGATCCTTAGACTAAATGAGGATACCTTGGTGTTATATACCTTGGATATATCCCTTCATGGGATGACACATGATTAAACAACATGTCCATTGTTGATGTGATACACTTGATTACATGAAACGGGATTTGTGGATGATAGTCATTGGAATACATGAGATTACCATTTTTTATACATTTTTACTTTGATTACAGATATCTTGGGTATGGGTATCATATTTCAGTTTCTATACTAGACTGATTTACACAGGATTATATTTTTTATAGATACACTTGGTTATGGAGATTGACTATTGTTTTCTGGGGGCCATGTTTAGCTAGAATGGATCAAAATTTTCATTATTTTCTATTACACATGTGATACATTTCCCAGTTATTTAGTTTATATTACATAAAAATAATTTTTAAAGGAATTGTTGGTGGTGGACTACTGAGTGCTATCTCACACCCTATTCATGATTCCATTGGGTACCAAAAAAGGAGTTCGGGTTGCATGTTGAGATCATGGAAAGCAACTACATAGTGATTCTTGAATGGTTATGCATAGAAGAAGGGGAGAACATGATAGATCGATGCTCGTGATGCTATCTAAATATAGTTATTTTTGGTGTTTTTGGTTTTTTTATACACCTGTTATTCTAGTTTCTTATTTCGATATACTATCTTCCATTTTTAATAGATACATAAAATTTTCATCATAATATATATAACTACTTTGGCCAATTTTTATTTTTGTATTAATCTAGTTGTTTATCTTATGTATGATGTCTTTGATTTATTATATGATTATTCTATTGATATATATGTTACACCACCATGTTACACTATTAAATAAGGGAATAGTCTCCCCACAGACACACCCTATAACCTCACTACTAGTTGGACGCCTCTATTTTATGGGGAGGCATGCTTGAGGCCTACTAACCCACTAGCTCAGGAAACTGTTTAGTGGAACCTGGTTTAGGTCATTACATAATTTCTTTTCCAAGGGATGATGTGGAAATACATAGAAGAAGGGAACTATGAGAAAATTCAAATCGATAGAGTTTATAATTAATAATGAAGTAGATGTAATATTTGGGCCATGAAAATGTGTACAATAAAATATTGAGATAATGAAGGTGTTATTGAATGAAACACATAGCTTGACCTTCTCCATCCTCCCTAAGATTATGATGCTGTTTCATGAACTCCATGATCACTATTTTTTGTAAATATAAAGAAAAATATTTTAAAATATAAGTTAAATTTCATCATATTTCAGTAGGTGAAGGATGAAAGAAAAAAATTCAACGGAAGGATGAAAACATTATCCAAACTAACAAGGAAATGAGAAACATCACCATGGATTTTTTCACTTTTATTATGAATAAGTATATAAGAAATAATGGTATATTGATTAGGGTGTATCATCTTAAAAATACATATATCTTCCCTACAATTTGAGAATACTTCTCTCTTGATCAACTTGAATGGATACACATCAATGAAGTGGTGATTCTTAATAGAAGACTATAATTGATTGTATTTTTTTTTATACATTATTTTATCCTATGATCTCAAAGAGGTTGAAAAATTATCTAACCATTTTTTTAACTTTATTATCTATTATCATCTCCAAAATGATGGCCAATCTGAGATGGATTCAAAAAAATGTAAGACATGTTGAGATCATTCTTGATGGATGATAATGGAGGATTAGATAATTATCTTCCTCTGGTAACGTTCTCATACAACAAATAGTTCCCATTAAATCATCCCGATGGATATATATAAATACCTTTATAAAAATAATTGTAGAAAACTTTTTTTCTAGGATGATGTTGGAAAATACCAGCCACTTAGAACAGAAATTGTCGTGGAAATAATAGAAAAAGTCAAGAACATTCAACAACTGCTCAAGGAATCTAAAATTTGATAGAAGATATATGATAATAATCATCAATTTTACCTAGTGAATGAGGTTTTTGATAAATATTTCATCCATATATCTATATGGAATAGATTCATGATATTTATAAAGAAGAGTAAGATAATTCCAAGGTGCAACATCCCGTCTAATATTTTTTTCTCGCATTAGAGTTGTAGCTAATCGACTAGCACTCCCAACAACCCAATATCATGGTCATGATGTATTCTAGATATACCTATTGAGTATGTATATAACAGATCCCTCACAAGTACATAATTTAAATGTGGTACACCCAGATTTTTTTTTCTTTTGAGGAGCATCTTGTGATGATCTTAGATGATAAATATAATGTTCAATGTAATAAGACAACTCACTGAGTCAATGTACTATGTCAAAACCATAATTACAAGGAGGAATTGTGGGAACCATAGGAATCCATGAATAAAAGGTAACACCACATATTTTCACCTTAATGTATAAAATTTAATTTTGAGGATGAAATTTTTTAATAGGGAAGATAGTATTGACGCATAATTTTATCACTAGAATTTCCCTTCTAATAATTGTATAGAACATGAAAACCATAATAAAATAGAAAAAAAAATTATATTATTTTAAAAATTTTAATTAGTTAATAAGTGGTTATAATAATTGTATGCAATATAATGAGACAAAAAAGTATTAAATAAGATAACAATAATGGGAAAAATATGATCTGTTCAATCACTCAGAATAGTTGTTCATATAAAAAACACTATAGAACTAAATTAAAATACAAGTAACATAATATGAATTCTGAAAATTAATATATATATATATATATATAATATTTAAAAATTAATGTAATGAAATAATTGGAATTTATATAATATAGAGAACCCATATAACTTTTAAAAATCTGGTCATTGGAAATGTAATCTGACTATTGGAATAATCATATGACAATTAGTAATAATAACATGACTGTTAGAATACCATATTCACCTATGGGGGTGTAATATAATTTTCCATTATCTTATAAAATGAAAATATGGCATATTCATTTCAGGATACAAAAAAATAAATTTTTTAAAAAATTTAAATAAGTGTTTATATTTTTATACAACATATATGTTTTATATTCATTATTAAATCAAATATAATGATTTAAAAGATTTTTTTTAAAACAAATTGTATAAAAATTAATATTATGTTTTATTATAGATAAAAAATAATATTATGAGTACTTATGTAAATTTTCAAAGGGTTAGAAAGTTGATTATAATTTTTAAATTAATTTTTTTTCAAAAAATAATTATTTCATTTAAAAAATATATTTTTCAAATTTTGAGAATTATTTAATAAATTCTATTTCATTTTTAAAATATATATGATGAAAAATGGTAGTGGTTATTTTTTGGAATTATTCTAAAATAGTTGAATTTTTTGTGAAGAGTGCTATATAGTAAAATATGATTTTTAACATTATATAAAAATGAATGTATTTTTGTGTCATATATGATGTAATAAACAAGTACTTAAAACTCACAAACTCCAATTACTATATATAGTCACAATATTTAATATTATTGTTATCCATGTGCCAAAATAATAATGTAATGAATATAACATTAAAAAACATACCTCTCTTCACCTTATAGATACCAACCCTCATTAAACCTTCTCCTCACAACTTCTATGACATATCACTTTCCAAATTTCTTAAATTTTATTGTCTAAAATCACTCCTTTGTATACTAGTTCTACTAGTATCATCCAAATAGCATTCCAAGTGCCTTAACTTGTAACTGAAAAGCAGACAACCCAAAGGAGAGGTAAACTAAAAACAAAATTTCTTTTAATTTTATTCTTCTTCTAAGACCCATATAATCTAATACACCTATAAATAGTAACATAGGAATCCTAGATATACTGAGAAGTTATTATTTTTGTGGAATATCTATCATATTTCTTCCCTTATTTTATCTCTTAGATGAAAATGTTGTTCAAATTATGGTTTGTTCACTTGCAACATGAAATTAATAAATTTTTCTCCACCACCATGAAAGATAATTATAGAAATAAAATTATTGTTATGAATTTGTATAATATTTATATAATATCTTAAATAAATTTATTTAATTCGTCAATAGTCATTCAACTAAATAAAATTAATGTAGTTTTTGATGTTCAATAAAATAGTATAAATGAACTAACCTCATAATGATAATTATCTTTCTACGTGAATAATACCATTAAAAAAAGATATTTTGGTCCATTAAAATTAATCTAATTAGATTAATATAATTTAATTTAACTTCATTATATTTTTACTATTTTACAGACACACTAATATCAATTCAAACGTGATCTGATGATGGTACCATAAAATGAATGCCCTTAAAAAACGAAATTAAACATCATATCTCAATAAAATGGATATAAATAAATATAATATAATTATATTAAATAAAATATGGATATAAAACACACTAATTATGAAATTAATGAATCAATATTCATTATTAAGGACATTAAGTTCAATTAAAGTATGATTTTGGAATGCAAGTTAAGGGATATATCTAAACCACCATTTTTATTTCGGTTATGAACTTTCTCTATATAACTCACTTTATATCTATATTTTTCAATGTTTAATTCCTATAAATTATTTATATATGTCTCTTAGATATATACCTAGATTATTTATCTTCTTTTTTCTGGGGTAATGTGTTCCTTAATATCATTTCTTGAATACCTTCTTTAAAATGAAACCATATTATGTGGAACTATTTTGTCCATTAATCCATTGACGTAAAACTAATTTAAACTCTATATACCAATTAATTATTTCATTAAATAAAGAAATATTTTATTTATAACAATTCTAGTCTACCTATTTTTTTCAACTATAATTTCATACTTATTATTTCCCCAAATGTTTAACTGATTCCTTAAAAAATGACATTGAAAGTTCATTTCTATACCCTATTCTCTACCCTTTAGAATAAAATTTTTCTCTATGACCACTATATTTTGACACTTATTATAATGTACTAATATATTAATTCCTAAAATATTTAATCCATTCTCCTATTTGGTATATTTCTTAAATATCCTTTGATTATAGTATAAGGAAATAATATGTAACCTATTTCATTTCATGGGTAATTCTTCTGTTTATATCTTATGATTGATTTCATTTTGGCCACAAAAGGCTATTATATGTTACTATAGGTGTCCCTAGATAGAACTCCAATTAATTTAGTAATGTTTTTATCTCATGAGAAGTTATGTATGATTTTAATGAGTAAACGTACTTCATGATGGGACTCTATCCACCATGTGATGTTGCCTTAGTAATTGGCCAGGACTTATACTTATGTTATGTTATTTATTATTTCCACTTTCCTATGTTTTTATGATCTTACTACTCTATTTAGTTTATTTTATGATCAAATATTTTAATCCAATTGACATGTATTTTATGATATCATGTTATTCTTTCTGACTCACACGTAATTATTTGTAATCATGTTTATTCCCGTACTAGGCTTTAGAGATACTCTCTTTATTTTATGTGTCACCGAGGATCTTCTAAGTAGTTTTAGGATGTTAAATGAATTTAGGAGATCATTAATGAGAAAAAATAATGATGTCATGTTTTATTGTCATTATTATGTATTATGTACCTATTATTTGAAAGACATTATCCCAACATCCTTTGGATTGTGCTTATTATATTTTTATGTTAGGAATCATGTAAAAATATGTGTATATTTATTGGATAACTATTGGCGATAGAGGATTTAATTAATAGGGTGTAAAAATATATATATTTTTTAAAACAGGTAACACCCAATTCACCCCCCTTTCGGTGTGATTTTATAATCAATTGGGCACTTAATAGAGGAGAATAGTCTATGGTGTATGCATGTGAGCCATGGTTTGTTGGGATATGAATCATGGGATTGTGGTTCATCTTGTTTGAAGAGGTTATACATGAGAGTGAACTATATCAATTTTGGTAGAGTGTAAGAACCCCATGAGTGGGTATATGGATGATTACACTACTATGAGAAAAGGATATTGTGTATTGTAAGGAAGCATAGTGAATGTTCCTTATGTGTAGTTTGTCTTGGATATAATGATGGGTTAGGACTGGTGAGAAGGATAAGGAGGTATATAATTTAAGGTAAAATAGGAAATCATGGTGTCCGAGGTTTTCTAATGGTATTATTGGTTTCTCCTCTTGGATATATGATGACATTTAGATTGGATTGGAGTACTATAGTATGAATAATCAGATATATGGCATTGAGATGATAAATATTAATGTGATATAAGAGATCTATTCTTTGTTGTTTTTGAGGTGTTTTATAAAGGAATTCTTATTTTGGGGAGAAAAAAATTGGTTGTGGAGGGTGTAATGATAATTGTAATTAAATTTTGTCAGATATTGAGGATGAAATTAATGTTGAGATAGGAATGGGTGGTGATTGAGGTTTCATATTGGTTCTATTGTATTAGATTTTTATCTTTTCATATCATTTCCTTCATTGATAGATGGAGTGGGTACTATGGTAATTAAGTGTATTTTAATTGTGTAGAAACCATAAGGTATCATCATGTTTTGGGATAATTTTAATAGAAATTGGTATTCAAACCTCATGTCAGAAGGGTGATTAATGGGGTGAGATCAATGGGTGTCTTATAAAAAAAACACTAGGATTATGGTGTGAGGGTGGATATAATTTTTTAAAGTTCCTTGGTAAACACCTTATTAGAAATTAAAATCTAGTATTATATGTGGCCCAGATATTGAAATCATGATGATGTTAGCATTGATATGATCTAAGAGTGAAACAAATTAGTAGTGCAGTAATGTTCATTGAGATAGTGAAATGGTCAATATTTTTTGTTGATTACACAACCATATAATTATTTATTGTTTTATGTTTTTTTGATTAGTGTGGTTCATTAAGTGATCTAATGATTCCTTTAGTATATTGGGCATTGTGATTGAGGGATGTGATTATATATTAATGTGTTTCGCAAAGTATTTTTTGGGAGAGGTTAGCTTATGGGGTAGAATTTGTTTCCTTCACAAAATTGGTTATGGTGATATAAAACCATAGAAAAGGTGTTAAAGGATTTCTTAAAGTGTGTTTTTTATAAGTGATTATTATATGTTGGGAGAACCGTGTCTAAGAATCAGAATTTATGAGTATATTCGTATAGTTTGGATAACCAATACCATGAGAATGAAATTACTTAAGATGTATCAGATTAATGTGATTGATGAGTGTAGTTTTTATATTTCTCAGTATTAGTGGTGATGAAAAGTGGCCTTCTTGGCTTTTGGTTAATAGTGAACATATGATTTGTATTTTTGTGGTGGAAGTTAATTTGAAATTCCTAGATATACCATGGAAATTTAGAAATATTTTGTTAATTGAGGTGGTTCCAAAATTATGGATGGAGGACCAATATGGATTCACAAAGATTATAAGTGTTGTGATGGTGATTATTTAATGACCAAAACACTTTTGGGTTGCATAATTCCAAGGTAATTCTAATTTTGGTTCTAATTTTTGGATTTTTTATTTTATAAGGACATATGTTGTAATAAGTACTATTGTAGAAGCTATAGTACATGAATATATATGTGTATTTGATCATGATAGGTGTTTGAGGTTCTCCGGTGAATGTTGTAGTGGGGTCAGGTTGACCTATTTTTCTAAATTTTACTATTGGTGTTACGTCACACTATGACACTTAGGTTTCATTATGAATGGATACCTGTTGGTCTTCATCATGGTTTGGGGAATTAAACTTCATGACCTGAGAGGGTAAAAAACAATATGATGTCTTATTTTATAGTAGGGATGTTTTCATCACGCCCCAACCCAGATGGTCCACAATTTGGTAGTGTTAGGTGGTGTGTCAAACCCTCTAACAGAGATTGTCTTCCCATAACCCAAAAGGGTCATTCCATGAGAGTGGAAAATAGGCGTGTCATGAAAAAATTATAACAAGGTTGTCTCACCTGAAACAAAGGGATCATTCTATGACTATGCATCGTGGATTTTTAAAAAAGTGGAAATACATGTTTTTAGAGTCAACCTCCATTCATTTTTTTGAGAGGCACATATGGATGCACATTATTACTTGTTACCCCTTTATCTGTGAAATTTAATTCCTTATCAAGAGGGTAGGATTATATTAAATTTATCAGGGACCATTTGGAGTGATATACCTATTTTATTATGTTTTTTGTTTGAATTTTTTATCCCAATAATTTTGGAAAATTTAGGCTAGGGTTGTTGTGATTATTCCATATGAACATAGTTGAATTTTGTGGGGATGATGGGGTGTTTTTTTCAATTTTATAGTGGAGTAACTAAAATGATGATCAAATGATTTTAAATATAAATTTTATTATTCAAAAATTCTTGGTGGGTATTCTTGTGATTAGTCATATTTTAAATAATTTGAAAAAATAAATATATTTCATTAAATTAATTATTTGGATGTTTTTCGTGATTCATGATCTCTGTTGTTGATATGAGCCTCATCAAGGTTCATCTAAGAATGTTGAGGATTATAACATATTATTTATTTTTTAGAAACATTTACTTAAAATTTATATGAATTCCTATTAATATATGGGAATATATGTTTGTTTTTATAAGACCACAAAAATGGATAAGGACTAAGATTGCCTTAAAGAGAGAAATGTGATTAAATATTTTATCATGTTCAATAGATGAATGAACTTATAGAGTTTTTTTATTTGAGGACGTCCCAATGTCTACATCACCAATAATCATTGGTTCTAGTTTATTTTATGAGAGTCCTTAGGTATGTATAAGGATATGATATGCAGCTTTGGTAGCTTAGGATACTTTAATGTTCTTGGTGGGTTGGCATGAGAGGTTAGGACTTATGATGATGAGTGAGAGTACCTAGGTATCGCATATTTTTAGAGGAACCCACCTAATAGTGGGCGACTGAATTAGTTTGTTCCATTAATAATAAAATTCAATTATGATTGTATATTTCATAACATAGAAGGTTTTATTTTGGTTAAAATACTGAGAAATATTTTAGGAGCTATGTGATATGGAACCCTAGTAAGGGTTTTGTTAATGTATTTTGATGAGGTTTTGGACTATGCCATTGAGACTACTACCATGATGGGAATTTTGGATATATAAACTTAGTGGGGGTATCATTAGACTATTAGTCTCAAGGTCTTTAGATTGTGACACATATGGAGAACCCAAGTGGATTACATAATGGGTGAGATGGGAAAGTCTCTGATATCTACATGTTTTGATTGTATAATAAATATTTTTTGAATTAATTATCCTATATGGTTTGATGGATAATTATTTATGAAATGATTTGGGGGGAAAAGTATCAAATTATTAGTTCAGTAGTGATATGGTATCATACCATCAATAATGCCACTCAAATTTATTATGGTTTCAGGAATTTATTAACTATATGAATGTTATTGATGATAGTTTATGCTGTATTAGGTGATAGATCTTGAGTCCCAAATTCTCTTTGAGTTATAAGGTGTAAGTAGGAACAAACCATGACTGATAAGGATCTGTTAATATTACTATGTGATATTATACCCATCCATGAGTAGTAATGTAGTGGTAAGGGTAATTTAATTAAATTTTGTGGGAAGGTGATTGTTTAAACAATAATTGAGTGAGAAGGTATTGGTTGGAATGTTATATTA
This sequence comes from Viscum album, assembly GCA_963277665.1. Classification (NCBI taxonomy): domain Eukaryota; kingdom Viridiplantae; phylum Streptophyta; class Magnoliopsida; order Santalales; family Viscaceae; genus Viscum; species Viscum album. Next base: position 2,106,587,669 of record OY728147.1, on the reverse strand, counting down.
ATCTTTTCCTTACATGTTGAGGTAGTAGAGATATTGATGTTAGACACCATGAGTGATAATTTTTGGTTGACAAGACCCCCATTTTGGAGAAAATTGGTTCCTATGTATTGGAACCTAGTCATGGATTATATACCCTGCTATGAGTGATGTGGTTGTGGTTGATAGTGAGATGTTGGCCTCACTATGAGTGAGGTGGTGTTGTCTAAATCTGCTTAAGTTAGAAGGTAAGTCCAATACATGAATGTATAACCCTAACCTTTATCTTCAAGTAGAGTTAGGTAGATATTAAAACCATTACCTATGTATTTGGAAATGTGTTTAGTTATACCATATCAATAGATGGATTTACAATAGTGTATAAAGTAGGTATGGTCGGGCGGTATGATAGACTGGGTAACTATAGAGACCCATGATTAACATACAAGAATATGACATCATTTTTGTTGAATATTATGTACATTAGAAAAATAGATGACCATGGTCCGTATTATTCTAGTTTCTCTAGAAACATGGAAACTAAATATTATGTACTGGTGAAATAACATTACTACCTCCCATAATGATCTCCATATTTAGCACTCCCACAGATAAACATTCTTCATAATCTGGGGAAAGGAAACATAAGAAAGGGGTGATCTAAAATGCTCAGTAAGGGTAAATAGAGATGATATATAATCATAATTATGAGAATAAGTATATGAGAACATGATCATGAAAATAATAGATCATACCCTACATATCAAAGTTCATATACATGAATCATGGCATAAAAAATGTGGTTTTATAAAACATGAATCATAAGAGAATAAATAACATAATCCAAGAAAGCATAACATGGGAATAAAAAATGGAATTGTGAAAGACACATAATAAAAAAATATTATTTCCATAACAACCAAAAAAACTCATCCAAGACCATCTTGGTAATATATATTCACTCCCCATACCATCTTTATAGTCATCGTTCACTGCCATGACCATCTTAGTAGCTTCAGTTCACTCATCATACCATCTAAGTATTCATGGTTCACTCTCATGGCCGTCTAAGTTGTCAATGTTTATTCCCAAGACATATCATGAGATATAAATCATTACCCAATTCATTGAAGGGAGATATAGGTCTCAGTAATCTCAAAATGAAATTGTACATACATGTTCCACAAGATCACAAATAATCATATCATAACACATGAAATGAAATGGGTATTATAAACAGGTAATCATATCACAAACTGTGGAAAAAGATAGGTTTCATAACCATTTCATCAAAATTATAACTCTTGAGAGGAAAATTTATTTCATAAACATATAACCCATGAGAGAGAAATGGATTTGATTAACATACAACTCGTGAAATAGAAACAGATTTCATAGAGACAATGACATTAATCATAACACATTCATAAAAAGGATATGAATGGAACCATTAGGTCATTTCCTAGAAGGGAATAAGTAATATCTATATATTTCTTATTAGTTAGAAAATAATTTTGAAATGTCTTTCAAAATATTTTTTTGATGTAAATATCCATTATTCTATTAATAAGGTTTTTTAATACATAAAACCATTTGATAATCATTTTCATATAAAATACCATTAAAAATTATAAAGAAGATTTGAAATCATTTGAAAATTTTTTTCCTTAAAAACCTATAAAGTAAGATTCCAAAAATTTTAAAAACCATTTTCTTCAAAAAAACATTGAAAACATATATATAAATCATGAACATGTTTGGAAAACCATTTATTTGAAAATACTTTTAAAACATATAAATAGTTCTTGAAAACATTTTTAAAACTATATTATTCAAAAAATACTTTGAAAACATATAAATAAAGATTGAAAATAAATCAAAAACCGTTTTTCTTTAAAATACATTGAAAACTTATAAATAAATCATGAAAATATTTTGAAATCCATTTTCCTTAGAAACATATAAAAGAATTTTGAAAATGTTTTGAAAATATTTTTCTTGAAAACATACAAAAGAAGTTTCAAAAAGTTTTGAAAACCATTTTCCTTATAAATTTATAAATGATGTTTGAAAATTCCTTGAAGACAATTTTCATTGAAAATATATTTTAAAAAAAATCTTAAAAAATATCCCTTAAACATGAAAATAATGCTTCAAAATATTGATGATGGATAAATACATACATGTTGTACGAGGTAAAAAGAATATTACATTTTAATGTTAAAAAGAATTGAAAATTAACTCACTTGGAAAGTGACAAGAATATTCTTTTAAAATCATTAGTGAAAGGAAAAATAGGTAATAAATTATTTTAATGATCATAGGATATTATTATAATTATCTTCTATACCCTTTTAAGAAACATGGGTTTGAAGGAACATATATTTCCGACCGAAGAAAGGGTAAAGTTGTGATTTATTAATAACACTTTCTTAAATATATTATGTGACAAAGAGTAAAAATTTGTACCAATACATGAATATAGAATGAATAAAAAGAGGAGAATAAAATTCATGAATATCTTCAGAGATGGAATATAATAATTCATCAAATAATAATAAACGTAAACAATCTCATAAATTTTGGAGATTGTTTCAATAAACTCTTATAACTTGGAAACATGGGATAATAATCTCCATGAAAGAAAATTAATTTACATGAAGCTAGAAATATCATGAAAATATGTAAATTCATGATTAAACAATTAAAATGGATGTATATACACCTCGAAAAAAAGTTTAAGTGCCTAAAAACATGAGGCTCCAAGAAGGGAAATTGAGATAAAACATTTTTAACGACTTAGTAAATTTTAAAACATTAACACCATACAAGAATGTTTTTAAAAAGTATATTTTAATACCTATAAATTTTGTTATAATATAAATATAATACAATAATGGGAAGTATGTACACCACACAAATAGAAAGAGTGGAGAACACAACATGTATCTCATGGGAATATAAAGTGAGATGAAATCCCTTTATCATGTGTCTTGACTCTCATCATACACATTCAAATCAGACGAATAATAAATATAAATTTATTATTAATGTTTTAAAGAAAAATATTTTTATATAAAATACAATATTTTTTTTATTATGATCTTATATTAACAATTTTTTAACAATCCTATGTTATGGTTTCACTTCAGGTAATATTCGCATTATTATTCACATGTTTTTTTAATTTGTTATATCTTTGGTATTTATAAATTATATCAAGATTTAAAGAATTTAAAACAAGGAATAAATATCATTTATATAAATTATATGTGAATAATAATAATAATATTTATAATATATACTTTTGAAATAGAATACACCTTTTATGGAGACAATAGGTTGTACCTACACGTGAACTCTATATGAGGTTAATTATGATGTTGATAGAATGAAAGTAAAAGTAATATATGTATATATACGTATATATATGTATATATATATAATTATTATATGAGATTTATTATTTCATATAAATGTTATATATTCTATAAAACAATCCTTAATAAAATCCTTGTGGTGTATGAACAAATCATATTTTTTCGAGGGGGGTAGTCCACACTTCCTCAAAATAAATTATTGTATTAACAAAAAATGGAAAGTAAAAAGGTTATTTGATGTAAAAAAGGAATAAAAAATCTAAAAAACAGAATAAATTTAATATATGAAATATTTAAAAATAGTTTCCATCATAATGTCTACCATGGTAGGAGTAATGGAAAAATGAACAATTCTTATTTTGTGTGGTAGTAGTCCACCATATACAGAAACAATTGGTTTGTTACACATTAAATGGAGGTGTATGTATGTTTAGGTCAAAATATTTAATTAAAAACAATATACTATATTTTTGATCATTTTTTATATAAGAATAGAACAAATAGAGGTGGAGGGGTGGAGAAGGAAAATAAAAGAAAGGACTTGAGAGAAGATATTACCTATTAATCAAGTAACTCTATTTGTTTATGCCAGAAGGATTACAAGGATGTCCTTATTCCCAATAGAATGATTCTAGGGTAAAAGGTGTATTTATGGAAATTTTATTGGGTAGTTATTGGATGAAAAAATATATTTTAGAGGTGTAAAGTATAGGGAGAGGTGTTGGCATTTTATAGGGAAGAAAAAGGACTCACTTAGAATTTTTGAAAACAAGTTAGTTGTAAACATGTTATTACCTAATAAAAGTAATAACATGGAAACCTAAATAAATAAGTGGAGTTTTATGTCCAAATAAGTGGAGTTTTATATGTCATATGGGACCCTATTTTTGAGGTTTATTCCCAAATTATGCTTAATTTGACCTTAATCACTATGATTAATTTTAATAACTTTTACTAATATTTTTGGTAAAAAATAAATTTGATATAATTAGATTATAAATATAACATTTATTATAGTGGTTTATGTAATTTTGTTAAAATTCAATTATTAGAAGTGAAAAAATTAAGATTAATTTGAATCTCTCAAACGGATGAATTAACAGGTTTTTGTAGAAAAATGTTCAAAAGATTGTTATGTTTTTATATTCAGTTTCAATGTTTAATTGATTATAATGACATAATTTGTATTAATAGATTTATAATTGAAATAATTTGTCCTTAAAATAAATTTAATATATAATTTAACAATAATAATCATTAAAAAAAATCTATTTTTTAAATAAAAACAATATTTTTCACTATTAGTCAAAAACGATATTTCTTTCGAAAACCACAATAATTCATACTATTAAAATTTTGGAATTACAAATTAAAAAATTAATATAATTTTATCAAATTCAATTTTTATATTGGTCTAAAAGTAATTTTATTGTTTTTAATATAAGGACATGTAGTGTAGTTTCTTTTAGAAAATAGTATTTTTAAACATACAAGTACTTTACTAAAAATTATATCTTTCATTATCAGTATGTTTTATTTATATAAAAGCATTATAAAAAAATTTGAAATTTTTTCATACTATTCATATTACTAATTTTAACAGATAGGATATAATTTTCTCCATTTAATAATTTTAATAATATGAAGATGTTTTGTAGAAAATATTAGTGTTGTATGTATCGTATGACAAGTCGGTGTTGCATGTAGTGATTGAAAATCATTTTTTTTGTAGCACAAGCCATGTCGGTACTGTCTGTATCACAAGAAAAGTCAGAATTGCGAGTGAAAGGAATGTTTGAATATGTTTTATATATATATATATATATTAACTATTTCTAGTGTCATGTTAAATGAATAATATCAATAATATTAATTATTTAAAAATATATTTCAAAAAATCATGGTGTATTATAATCTACCCCATTTAATATGAATTTCTCCCTAAAAATTATTCTGGGTTATAAATGTTTTAATACTTAAAAGCTTCATTCATATAATCCCACTTCAATCAAATGAATACTAAAACATCCCATAGAAAGGGAAAGTCATAACCATAAAGGTTACCCAGAGTAAGTCATAATGAGATTCCTATGTTGGTGAACATAGGTGGGAAGTGAAAACCTGAAAATGGATGTTAAATCTTACCTTCATGTTCTGATGGAGAGTGAGAGATAACAAGGTCAAGAAAATATTAACAAACATAAAGCCAAAAATATACGATGTCCTAAGGGACCATTTGATCTATCAGAAATTAATAAACTTGGATAATTTTTTTGACTAAAAGATCCTTTTTCCTAAAGAATTTCCTTGAAATGACATACTTGCATGATTTTGGGAAAACTTAATGATTTTTGTTCCTTGATCCAATTCAACTCTTTCTCAAAAAAATATGTTTTCTTTTTTATTCCATAAGTTAACAGATCATTAGACCCATGATATTACATTATATTTGTTGTCAGTTACTATTAATAAAAGGTAGTTTGAACAAGCTATTTGGTATGCATAAATCATCATATAGAGAGATAAAACTTTAATCATATAGACTTCAAATGAAGTTTGACTAATGTTTTCCATAATTGTTTAACCTTATACCGCTTCCAAAATATAAATCACATTCTCTTCATTAAAAATGCTATTATATGATACCAAAATCATTTTTATTTGGTTATTTGGTTCATCCATGTACCAATAGAATGTTAAATGTGATTTTATTATTTCACAATCCATGTAGGAAATATAACCACATTAAATATCACCAAAGGATGAAAAATAATATGTTCATTGTGATTATTCATAAAAAATCAAACATGTAATTTATAACATATAAGTGGAGGATAAGTGTTCCCTAATTATATAGATTTACTTCATCCATTATGATTACAAAAGATTTACATTTATCCATCATCTTAATAGATAGTTGATTTCAATATTCATCATGGACCATTAGTTTTAATCACTTCCAAGCATAATGATCATACTACTTACATTTAAAAAACTTAATTATGGGAAGTTAATTATTTGAAGAACTCTCTTTATTCACATTACCTCAACATTAATCCACTTGATGGCCTTTATTTCCACACATAAAACATTTAGTAGTTCCCCTAAGAAAATTTCCTCCATGTTTCCCTCTATTGAGAATAATAAAATATAATCCTCTTATCTCCTAAGTATTTAAAGTTTCCTTTGAATTCTATGATTCTTTTCTTATCATAACCTTTATATTTATGGTAAGCTTCAATCTCCATGTCTGTATGAAGAATTATAGGAAGGTACTTACCACTATATAACTTCTTGAACCCATATAAATCCAAAGATCCAATTTTATCTCATTTAATTGTATTATTGAGGATGTTCTACCATTTTTTCACTTCACCTTCCAATAGATAAGTTCCCAACATAGCATTTTTTTCATTCTAAACAATAGAGAATGAAAAATATCTTTTCATGAGCTAGGACCAGAACATCATAATGGAGTTGTTACCCCTAGGTACGTCTATTCTATATCCACATAAAATGGTATTATCCACACGTGGATGTATTTTTAGGAATCCAATAACTCTATCATTTTCCAAAATTCTAGGACATTTTTATATATGTTAATTCATCCATATATTTATCCTTAGAGACATCCCTAGACATATCCATAGAAATATACATTGGGTTCTCACTAAAGTTATATCATCCTAGTTTCTAATGGTTGACTAAACCTTTCCTTTTATACCAACTATATCAAACCTGGATTAACATACATGGATATTACATCATTTTATATAAATATTCTATACATTACAAAAAATGTTCCCGATGATCGTAATAGATTAGTGTCTTAAGAGACATAGAAAAATATATTCTATCATGGTGAATGATCATCCACATATCCCATAAATATCACCACCTTGAGTACACCTACATAAAACATTTCTTAAAATGTTGGGGAAAGGAAAAATAAGAAATAGGTGATCTCAAATGCCTAGTAAGGGTAAATAAGGGAGATATGTAACCATACTTATGAGCATAAGGGTATGAGAACATGATATTGAAAATACAAGATCATACCCTACATATCAAAGATCATATACATGAATCATGGAATAAATCATCATAGTTTATATGACATGAATCCTAATGAAATAAATAACATAAACTCTGAAATAATAACATAGGAATTAATCATGGCATTGTTGAAGAAGTATAAGAATACAACAAGATTTCCATAGTATCCAAGGCATTTCTATAAAGACCATTTTGGTAGCATGGGTTCACTCCCCATACCATCATGGTAGTAATGTTTCAATACCATGTCTAACTTAGTATCATGAGTTTACTCCTCATAACATCTTGGCCGTCATGGTTCACTCCCCTGGCCATCTTTATAGCACGAGTTCACTCCTCATACCATATTGATAGCCATGGATCAATCCCATGGCCAACTTAGTTTTCAAGGATTACTCCCAAGACCATATTAGTTTATATCAAGATATATAAATATTTAACTAATTCATTGGAAGAATATAAAATCCCAACCATATCATAATGAAATCATACATACGTGTTCCAATAGATAAAAAATAATCATATCAAAACCCATGAAATGAAATGGGTTTTATAAAGTTTTAAACATATCATAACCTGAGGAAAAATATAGGTTTCATAATCATTTCATCAAAACCACAACCCGTGAAGGATAAATAGATTTAATAAACATATAACCCATGAAAGAAAAAAGAATGTCAAAATCATAAAACTAGTGAAAGAGAAATGGGTTTCATAAAGACTAATACATTAAGCATAACCCATTCATAAAAAGGATATTAATGGATCATTTAATAATCTTTTTGAAGGGAATGAGTAATATAAACAAATGTATATTTATATGGAAAATTATTTTAAAATATCTTTCCAAAACATTTCTTAAGGAAAATATCCTTTATTGTTTGAAAAAAAATTAATACAAAAAACCATTTTATTATCATTTTCATAGAAAATACCTTCAAAACTTATAAAGAATATTTGAAATAATTTCAAATAATTTTACATAAAAACTTATATAATATGGTTCAAAGTATTTTAAAAACATTTTTATTCCAAAAAACATTAAAAAATTAGAATTAAATCTTGAAGACCTTTTGAAAATAATTTCTTTAAATGTAAATTGGAAATATATAAATAGAACTTGAAAATTATTTAAAAACTATTTTCCTTGAAAATATATTGAAAACTTATAAATAAACCATGAAAATGTTTTGAAAACCATTTTCCTTACAAAAACATTGAGAAATTATAAATAAATATAGAAAAAAATTTTAAATATATTTTAATTGAAAAATTATAAAAGAATCTTGAAAATATTTTGAAATCCATTTTCCTTGATAAATTCAAAATTAATTTTGAGAATGTTTTGAAAACTATATTTATTGAAAATTTATAAAATAAGTTTTAAATCATTTTGAAAAACATTTTCCTTGAAAATATCTTTTAAAAAAAATTTATAAAAAAATATTTTTTAGAAATGAAAAGTAAGATTCGAATTATTGATGGTGAATAAATCCATACATCTCATTCAAGGTAATAAAAATAATCTTTTTACATAGTAAAAATCATAGAAAATGGACTCATTCATAAATCCACAAAAAGATTCATTTGAAAGAATTGGTAAAAGAAAAAAAGGATAAAAAATTTATTTTAATTATCACATGATATTATTATAATATTCTTTGAAAGAATTTTAGAATTCATGGTTTTGAAAGAACATAGATTTCAGATCGAACAGATGATAAAGTCGGGGATTCTTAAATACTCTTTCTTAACTATAGTATATACCAAAGAGTAAAAAATGGTACCATTAACTAAATATATAATTAATAACTATAGGAGAATAAAATTAATTAATATAATTATATATGGAACATAAGAATTCAGAAAAAGAATCATAAACAAAAAGAATCATGAAAAGTGATGAGATTGTATCAAAAAACTCTTATAACATGGAAACATGGGATGATACTCTCCTTGTAAGAAACAAAAATTAAAATAATCATAAAATGTAATGAAAATAAGGTGTTTGATTATAGAACATGTAAAATTAAATTATATAAACTTATAAAAAGAGTTTAGGTGTATAAAAAAACTTAAGTCTCAATAAAGGCAAATTGAGACAAAACATTTTTATAGATTTGGTAACTTTTCAAACTTAAACACCACGAATAAGAGATCCAAAAAATGGTATGTTAAAACCCAATAATTTAGGTATATTATAAATATACTATAATAATGGAAAGTTCTTACACCACACAAAATGAATGATTTGAAAACAGAGCATGTATCTCACAAGAATAAGAATTGAGATGAAATCCTCTTACCATGTGTCTTGACTCTCATCGTACGCGTACAAAATAGCTATATATTAAAAATAAAATTATTAAAAATATTTTACAAAAACATATCATTATATATAATACCATATATGGTTTTATTATGACATTATAATACCCTCTCTTTAATAATCCTGTGTTAATGTTTAACATCTAGTAATATTTTCCTTATTATTCAGATGTGTATTAATTTTCTATATATTTGTTATTTGTACATTATAACATGATTTATAGAATGTAAACCATGATATAAATATCATGTATATATATTATATCTTTTTTATATTATTCTATAGAATATATAATTATGAAATGGAATACATCATTCATGGAGATGGTAAGTTATACGTATGCATGGATGCTATTTCAGTTTAATTGTCCTATTGATAGAATGAAACTAAAATAAATATATTCATATATATATATATATATATATATATATATATTAATAATAAAATATATTTATTATATCATATATATCTTATATATTAACTAAAACCATGTTTAATAAAATCTGTGTGGTGTATGAACGAATCATATTACTTTTATGGGGCGGTAGACAACACTTCCTAAAAAAAATTATCTTATTAACACAATATAAAAAGTAAAAAAGATATATGTTATAAAAAGAATTGAATAATATTAATTCTTTAAAAAATTAAATATATTAAATATATAAATAGAGTGTCCATAATATTTTCCAACATGGTAGGTGGTAATAGAAAAATGAACAATCATCGTTTTGTGGGACAACTGTTCGATGTACATAGAAATAGTATATTCGTTACCTAGTAGATGGTGTTATGTGTAATTATAGGAAGATACATTTACATAAAAACATCCTAGTATATTTGGGATACTTTTTATGTTATATTAGAACAGAATTAATATATTTGGAGTGTAATGACCCAAACTTTTTAAGTATATTTGTTTCCTAATATTGTGTGTTATTTTATTTTATACTAAAAAACTACATCCTTTAATTAATGAGGTGGGTATAATTAAAATGAGACTATTGGGTTTCGAATGTTATATGACCGTTGGTCAATATGACCATTGGAAACTATAATCTTAATGCTTTTTTTATAAATATGGTTTTCTTGGTTAATTAATAAAGAATGAAGATTGAATGACCTCATCTAGTAGACTCGAGCCATATGAAGCCCATATGTCGGAGCATGGGAAATAGGTAGCATCACTGGGCTTTGCTCTAGACCAAGCCCATGCCAAACTTCAACATATGAAGCTTGAACGGAATCGCCTAAGGGAGAAGTTCAAGATGATAGAAATCACCACTCAGGAAATGTTGTCCGAGCCACCCCAAGATTCTATCACCATAGCACACCTAACACTTAAACCATACGCAGGTGTAATAAGGGGATATGTAATGAGAATTTAGCTTCTTTGTGTAATCCTTTTATATAAATAAAATTGTTATTTCTTCTTATGGAAAGGTTTGTGAATTTAAAATATCCGGATAAATATAGGATGTGTATTATTTAGGAAAAAAGGGTATTTTAAAATATTTTTGTATTCATTAAATAATTAATAATGTGAAATTATTTTTAGAAAATGGTCCTCTACAGTTGTGATCAGTGAGAAATTTAGATTCTAATAAGATCAAATTAGTTTTTAGTGAATAGTAAATTAGGAATAGTAACATACCCATATAAATAGTAATGAATAGTAATTTGACCAAAAAAATAGAAAATTCACCCATGAATGTATAAATACATTTTAGACAGCTTAAAAGTGAAAAAATGATCATAGTTTATGTTTTGGTATCTTTGTACACCATAAAAATTTTATTTACAATTTTATAATTAATTTAATAATTTAAAATGAAAATGTATTTTCAGAGAATTTAATCATAAATTGTTACATTATTTTATAATGGGTATATGATATTTTTATGGGACCTTGATTACTTTTTTAAGGTTTTACAAAAAGAGTAATAGTTTTAAAGTTGTATTATTGGAAGAAAAATGATTTTATTTAAAAATTAAATTAAAAATAATTAGAAAATTATTTTCATGAAATGGAATTTATTTTTGAATTCAGAGCATCGATATTAGGTTAGGGTGAATTTTTGGGTTTTTTCTAAAACAGTTGAATTTTTAGTGAATAGTAAAAATGCAGTTTTAAATTTTGGTTGTTTAATGACATCATTAATGATGTAATAGTGATGTAAGATCTCTGGTAGAATTATGAACTATGAGATATGCTATGAGGTGTCCCAAGTGGCCAATAGCATGGGAAAATACCATGGGAAAGCCCATGGTTTTTCCAATACCACCTATGAAGTGTTCCTTGGAAATTAATAATTTATTCACTCGCTTTACCTATAAATACCAAGCCATTTACCTCATTAATATCATTCCAAAATCATCCTCAGTGATTTTTTGGTCTCCTTACCTCCCAAGGAGTCCTCCCCGGGTTCCCTAAATCCTCCCAAGGTCCCAACCATCAAGCTTTCGAAGTTACTCTTCAAGGTAAGGGATCCTTTCATCCTCCTCTTTTAGGTCATGACTTCCTTTATGTTGTGTCTTCTAGTTTCCATCTCTTTATGTTGAGGACATCTTCTCATTACTATCCATTTAATTCTAATTTTTTAGAGACACTTTCCACTATCATCAATTTGTTTTCTGAATTTTAAGTGATGTCGTTTTGCTCCCGAATTTTCTGTAAAAGAAATCGCATCTTCTCTTTTCCTTCGAGTTTCATTTTCATTTGGTATTTCCATAAAATATCTATACCATGATATTATTTCTTTTTATTATATAAACATAATTTATTATGAGTTATTTATTAGTGGGTGACTCTTTTCCCCTTTCTTTTCAATGTTTTCTAAAATCATGTTATATAGTTGTTATGCTGCATAATGTTCATCTCAAAATCTCTCTCTTTTTCTCAAAAAATTATCTTGTATTAGTTATGTGAATACAAACTTCTATTTTAATATCTAGGGGTATTCATAAATACATAAATTTGATCTATTTTATTCTATAATTGATTTACATATAACCCTCACTTCCTTTCCATTAGTTATAAATGACTTAATGATCAAGTTTTAAAGGACTTTTAAAACGTCACGATTTTGAAAAAAAACCCATTTCTTTTATTATCCAGGGGTTATTTATGAAATTTTTGTTTATTATATATGTGGATCACATGATAATAAATACATATTAAGGGTCCACTCTAAAATCTCTCCAACTCTTGGGTGAAGAATTAATCTCTAGATATCACAAGTTTCACGATACTTTGGTGAATAACCTTGGTTATTTTTTTGACTCCCTGGGGATGGACCTTGGTGATATTTTCATGATTGTCTAAATTAAATGTTGTAGCCACATATTCATGTTATTATTCATGTTCCATTCATTATGATATGCCTATAATTCCATTGATCATGTCCTTATGTTTTTATTCACGTTCTTATTGATATCTCAAGTAAACAGATTCCCTTGTTTACCCTTACTGGGCCATCTGCTCACCCTTTTATTTGATGTATATCTCCAGGTTATGAGATGAAGTTGTTGTAATTAGGATCAACTTATGATGAAGACTTTCAAGTTTATTAGAAGAATGTTTTTTGTTGTTTTTCATGTTTTATGTTCCGGATTTCCCAGACACCAGACTTTAAAGATCCTCTATTTGTAAAAGGTAATGAAAAGTTATGTAATAAAATGGAGGGATGCCATAGTTGGTATCAAAGGATAGTTTAGTTTTCTATGGAAATTAGGATATGAAATTTCTAGGAAGAATAATATAGAAAAGTATAAATACAGGAAAACTTCATAGTATTTTGTTGAATATTGAGTAAGTGGTTTATCAAAAAAATGCATCCCTATCTAGATACGATCAGGTAGAAGTAGCTCTAGAACAGATGTACATAGGGATAAAACCCAAAAACACCTCTTTGAGCTAGAATCAAATGAGAACTGGTGCATGATAGGGGGCCTTGCTACACTCTTGGTTACGACACTCCCAGGGGATATATTTGGTTAATCACTAGCTTTTTATAAATAATTATGAAAGAATTATAGAGAAAATGTAATTGTTTAAGCCTGAAGTATTAAGACATAAAATCCTTTATAGTTGAAAGATTCATAAATGAAATAAGTTTCTCACAAAGGTTTTATTCTTTTAGTAAATGGTGGGAAATAGGAGGAACCATGCAAATGGTGACCGCAATAGACCATGTGCTAACAACCCTCCGATTGAAGCCAGAATGGAAACATTCATGCGAATAATGAACCAACTAACTCATGTTATGGGAAGTAACATGAATAATGCTGAGAGAACGATCTCACTGTGAAGGGAATAAAATTCTGTTGAGTCCTTTATCCATCAACAACCACCAACCTTCAGTGGATCGACTGACCCACAAATTGCTGGGTAGTTGATCAACTCCATTGAATAGATCTTTCCTATGCTCCGCTGTTCAGAGCAAGACAAGGTCACCCTGACCATCTATTTCTTAGAAGGGGTTGCTGATCAGTGGTGGGAACAGATTAAAAACACAAGGAAAAGAGTGGAAGTTGAATCTTTGGAGTGGGAAGACTTTAGATGGATCTTTTTCAGTAAGTATTTCCCTCATTCCATGAGAACAATAATGGAGGAGTTTCTAAAGCTAAAGAAGAAGGAGACCGAATCTGTCAGAAGCTATGAGATGAACTTCACCCGACTTTCACGATATACCTCTAGCATTGTCATGGATACAAATAGTAAGGTTGATAGATTCCTCGATGGACTGAGACCTCATATGCAGAAGAATCTACCCAACTGAGACTATGATATCTATGAGGAGATTGTGCAGAGTGTGATGAAAGTAGAACATGAGTTTTGTGGGTCGCCATGGTGTCATAAATCAAGCGAAAAAAAGATATCGATGGATACCAACTTAGGGAGGACCTTTGATCAGGGAAGAGGAGGCAAGTAAGTGAAACGTCCCACTTGTAATAAATGTGGGAAAAGGCATTCAGGGAACTACCTGCTCGGGAGTGGTAAATGCTACAATTGTGGATGAGATGTCCATATTGCGAGGAATTGTCATAGTGAGATGAAACCTCAACTTCCAAACACAAACAACAAGGGGAATATAGTGTATGACCTACTTGATGTCCAGTGCTTTATGTGTGGACAAATTGGGAACTTTTCCAATCACTGTCCAAATCCGAGGGCAGTAGAGGGGAACCGACATCAGCCTCAACAAAGGCCAAGGGAGCAAAGTCATGCTTTTGATTTCACGACAGCTGAAGTTGAAGCTCCAAATGATGTGGTTGAAAGTACCCTTTTTGTTATCATAAAGCTAGAAATTACTTTGTTTGATTCTATTTCTACGCATTCCTTTATTTCATCCATGTTCACAAATAATTTAGAATTAACCCCCCCCCCCCAACTTGCTAAAAGTAGAGTTATTAGTCAAGAATCATGGTGGGATTATCCCAGCACCATCGGTGTTTCGAAACACTTGTATTTAATTTGGTGAGTATAATCTTTTCGAAAATCTAGTAGTCATTCCCATGCTAGAATTTGATATTATACTAGTGATGGACTGGCTCACAGAGTATAATTCTAAGATAAAATGCAGAAGTAAGGAAATATCAGTAGTCTTGAATGGAAAACTTAATGTTATCTTCCAAGGAGAGATATCTCAAAATGATATTTTTATTGAATAACCTCATATATACTTATTTATAGAGTTTATAGGTGAAGAAGAAGACGGAAATGATAGTTTGAGGATAGAAAATGTACCCATCATTTAGGAATACATTGACCTATTTCCTGAGGAGTTTCCTGGACCTCCCCCAGAAAGAGAGGTAGAGTTCTCCATTGAACTGGTACCTGGATATCATCTAATATCAAAGACCCCGTATATGATTGAAAATGTGGAGATGGAGAAATTAAAGAAACAACTTCAAGATATTTTGGAGAAGGGGTTTATCTGACTGAGAGTGTCACTTTGGGGAGAACTTGTTTTCTTTGTGAATAAGAAGGATGGATCAATGCAGATATGAATTGATTATAGAGAACTGAATGAAATCATATTAAAGAACAAATTACCTCTTCCAAGAATTTATAACCTATTTGACAAACATTGTGGGGCTCAATTATTTTCTACGATTTATCTTCTATCTGGTTATCATCAATTGAGGGTGAAGAAAGAAGATATTCCAAAAACTTCCTTCTGATCAAGATATGGGCATTATTAGTTTGTTTTTATGCCTTTTTTACTGACTAATACAACTAATATTTTTATGGATTTGATGAATAGAGTTTTTAAAGACTACCTTGAGATTTTTTGGTAGTTTTTATTGATGACATTTTGATATATTCCAAAAGTTTTGAGGAGAATGAGGTTCATATAAGGGTTATATTGAAAACTATATGGAAGGAGAGTCTTTTTAGAAGGTCCGGTAAATTTGAATTCATGTTACAACAAGTTGCTTTCTTGGGGCACATTGTTACCAATGAAGGAATCACATTTGACCCTACGAAGACAAAAGTTGTAGGGGAGTGGCGTCAACCTACAACAATAACTGAGATTCATAGTTTCCTTGGATTAACGGGATATTATATGTGGTGTGTGAAAAACATTTCACAACTTTGTAATCCATTAACCAAGTTAACTCAAAAAGGGGTCTAGTTCATCTGGACAAAGGAGTGTGATGAAAGTTTACATGAGCTAAAGAAAAGATTGGTTACTGCACCTGTGTTAACTCTGTCCTCAAGTGGAGAAGGATTCATTATTTTTAGCGATTCATCTCAGAAAGGTCTTGGGTGCGTTCTCATGAAAAATGAAAAGTTCATTTCTTATGCATATCGACAGTTGAAGACTCATGAGAAAAATTATCCTACACAAGATCTGGAGCTGGCTGCAATCATTTTTGCTCTGAATATATCATGTCACTATCATTATGGGGTAAAATGTGATATATACACTCACCATCAATGTTTGATGTATATTTTCACATAAAAGGAATTGAACATGAGACAAAGGATATGGTTGGAACTCCTTAAATACTATGATTTTTCAATTCAATATAATCCCAGAAGAGAAAACAAAGTCACTGATGCATTAAGCATGAAAGACCAATTTGTTATTTCCAGGATGTGGACTAAAAAAGATCCTTTGATCAATGTCATAGTAAAGATGGACATGGGAATTATAAGGGAAGGGAAATCATCAACCCTAACCTAAATGATTTCTCAACCGTCATTACTAGAGAAGATCATGAAAGCTCATAAATAAGATCCTTTGTTACAGAAGATGTTTGAGGCTATAAAGGATGGGAAGTTTCATGAGTTCAATACTAATCAATAACGTGTATTGAAATTTCATAAAATACTATGTGTTCCATTTATTCCAGAAATAAAGAAGGAGCTGATGGATAATGCTCATAGATCTACTTTCTCTATACATCCTCGAAGTACAAAAATGCATAGGGACCTTCGTGATCATTTTTGGTGGGCTAATATGGAAAGGGAGATTGCTGACTACACTTCAAGGTGATTGGTATGTCAGCAAGTGAATGCAGAGTGACAAATTCCTAAAGGGGAATTGAAACCACTACCCATACCAGTATGGAATTGGGACAATATCACTATGGACATCGTCACTGGTCTCCCGAGAACATCAAAATAAAATAATGTGATATGGGTTATTGTGGACCTTCTCACCAAGACTGCCTATTTTATCTCCATTTGGGAAGATTTCAATCTTGATCAACTTGACAGGATTTACGTGAAGGAAATGGTCAGGCTGAATCGAGTTCCACTTTCTATCATATCTAATCGTGATCAAAGGTTCACATCAAAATTCTGGAGATGTCTTCAACAATCTCTGATCACTAAATTAAATTTCAGTACGGCCTATCACCCCCAAACTGATGGCCTATCTGAAAGGAATATTCAAACACTTGAGGACGTGCTTAGAACTTGCTCAATGGAATTTAAATGTGGATGGGATCAACATCTCTATTTAGTTGAGTTCTTTTACAATAATAGCTTCCACATGAGCATTCAAACTGCACCCTATGAATCTTTATATGGGATGTGATGTAGAACTCCTACTTGTTGGGATGAAGCTGGTGAGGGAATGCTTCTTGGGCCTGATCTTATGCAAGAGATGACAGAAGAGGTCCATGCCATCCAAAAACACATTAAGGTTTCATAGAGTCGGAAAAAGAGCTATGTAGACAACCGTCACAGGGACTTGGAGTATTATATTGGTGACAAATTCTATCTTTAGATTTCACCTTGTAGGAGAGTCATGAGGTTTGGGAAGAAAAGAAATCTCAGCCCTAGGTACATTTTTCCCAACGAAATCCTTGATTGTGTGGGAGCAGTGGCCTATCACCTTGCACTTCCTCCAAACCTAGCCCAAATTCATGATATCATCCAAATACCCCCTTGAGGAACTACATACCTGACCCTTCACATATACTAAATCCAGAGGTGGTACAACTGGAACATGACCTCTCTTATGAGAAGAATCCAGTGGAGATCATGGACCATAAAGAGAAGGTTGTACACAACAGGACTACCCACCTTGTTAAGGTGTTATAGAGGTATAAGGCCCCAGCCTTAAACCTTACTTAATCTTGAGTTATTACAAGATTACGCATTCAGGATCTTTTTGGGTTTATAGTTTTAGAGAATTAGATCATAAAACTTGCATTACATTCCACATATAAACAAAGTGGTTACATAAAGATAGTATTCTTCATTCCCATAAATGGAAACATATATAAGATAAAACATGGATTCTTTCTTGACATTTCCTTGACACTATCATCATATCATGTACCTTTCTCTTGACCTGTGAAAATCATTTCAAAAAAACTTGGGATGAGCATAAAAAGCTCAGTAAGGGATATAAAAATATGGAAAGGAAACATGGGTACATATATACATAAGAATGAAAACATACTTTACCCATAAAACATAAGCACTTTAACATACCTCATCAAATCATGAATAAAACATAGAAATCATAAGACATAAAGGTAACTTGAGGCATTCATAACATTCTTACGTAGGGAGTAACCCTCTTGGTTATGTTTGGAATAACCATCACAATATATTCCCTAAATATCTTCGGAGAAACCTTAACATTTCACTCCTTCACGTTACCCAATGCATTGGAGAGCTATATCGGGCTCACCCACCCTTAGTTTATCACTGAACCACCCGTCTTCATAATAATGCCCAAGAACCTCAACATAATCGTATCACATAAAACATGCATAAAGGAAACATAACATTTCCACCTTTCAATCACAAGATATCAATACAACACATTGATATAAAAACATTATGAAAACCATTTCCAATACCAAAATAAAAGAAAAGTAAAACATGGTATTTATTTTTCTTTTAAAAAGAAGGTATGGCTTGTAGAGGAAACCGAAATTCAAATAATGGTCACGGCGGCGGAGAAGTCGTTGTCGCCGCATATGTACGAAAAAAACATTCCCTTTTGTCCTTTAGTAAGAGCTTCATATAAAAAATATTCCTTTTGGATAAACGTAAAAGTAAAAGGGGTTTATACACCGTATAAAAGAAAGTTGTGTATAAAATAAAATATGCCTCACTGAAAGGAGATTGAGACGAAGTCCCATACCTCGGGTCCGACTTGACTCGGTCGTTCTTTAATATCCTGAATAATAAACTTGAGTTAATTTATACATTCTTAAGAACCTTTTTTCAAGTTCATTATTCCTTTTATATCACTTATTTCCATGTCATGAACACTATGTAATTATTTAAGTTAATAACGGTCGTTTTAACGATCATTGGTACTTGAGTCAAAATAAGCCCTTCATAATTACATGTTGTTCATGTATCCATTATATCCAGAATGGTATCCATGATTTAGATATCATATATGTAATATATATCCAGTACATGCATGAATTTATAATATTACATTATCATTTAGAGGTAAGAAATGAAATGCACCGTTCATGGAGATGGTAAGCCGTACGTACGCATGAACGCTACTTTCATTTCTATTTCGTATTTTATAGAATGTAATCATAATGATATAAAGGTATATAATAATTCTAGTATAATATCATATATAATATCATAGTTCCATCCTTTATATGTCCCACATATGGTATTTAACGAATCAAATCACTTTGAGGGGGCAGTAGTCCGCACTTCCATAAATGAAGATATCACGTTTACCCATAATGGAAACCATAAAGGTATGCCCAAAATAAAAAAAACAGAAGCTTAAGGAAAACATAAACATATTATATATCATATATAAATATAGTGACATCTTAATGGCCACCTTTGATGGTGTTAAAGGAATGTTGAACAATCATCGTTTCGGGAGGCATAAATTCACCATCCACAGAAACCGTATGTTATTTAACCATTAGATGTAGGTGGGTGTAAGTGTAGCTTGAATCCTTCTTATAACAACATCATAGTATATTGAGGATACTGGGGTTGTTACAAATGAAAAGAATAAAAAGAGTTTAGGGGGTTGGAGAAGCAAAATAAAACAAAAGGACTCAAAAGAAGACATTACCTTAAAATCGGGTAACTTCCTTTGGTTTGAGCTCAAAGGCTTCCTTGGGAAGACTTATGCCCAAAGTGAGGCTTAAAGGAGTAAGAGAGGGAAGTGGAGAGACAAAATGAGCAGGGTTTTGCTGAGCCAATGGCTTTGGAAGTGTGGGTAAGGAGGTAGGGGTGGGGGCCTTTTATAAGAGGAGAGGTGGGGCACTCTTGGAAAGTAAAGATAAGTTACTTTATTTTAAAATGATTTTCGGATTCAAAAGGTCCCACATTGAAATAATTCGAGGATTAGGTGATAAGGGTTCGAAATCCACTAATCCAATAGGTTTTTGACATGTGTAGGTCTTAGATATTACATTATATTTCCATTTTATTTAAATCGTTAAATAATGAGGTCATCACTGCATCATCATGATGTCATAAATACATTTATTTATTTAATGTCAAAAAATTATAAAAAAAATACTATGATGTAGGAAATATTTTTATATTTTTAATGAATATTTATAGTCAAAAATATGACTTGTATAACCCCATATAAAAATTGTTTTTGTAAAACATATTATGTTGGTGTCATTTTTACTTTAACATTAAATAAAAAGTTATTTATGTCATTTCCCAACCAAAGTGACTCCATGGGGTCCCCAAGTTGACCAATGGATTTTACTGGTCGGCCATGACACAACCAATGAGGTTAGGACATGTTTCTAGGTCATTTCATATTAATAAAGCATTATTTTTACCTTAAACTACCCTAATTACCACTAATCGCGATTAAAAACTTAATAAGTTACTATTCACCAAAAAAATTATTTTAATCTCATTGAACCAAATTTTACTTCTTAATGACAACCATGTATGTTGGATTTTTGAAATTCAAAACAAAAAGGTGGAAATGTTTCATTTAAATGAAAAATCAGTTTCTTTAACTACCACTTAGTGTTTTCACTATTCATCAAAAATTGATGTTTTTCAGAAAATTACCAAAAATTCACCCTAAGCTATATTTGATATTCCGAATTCAAAAATGAAGTCTATTTTACAAAATTCAAAACATATAAGTCACATTAATTAATTTAATAATTAATTCTCGCTGTCATGACAAATAGTGTGTTTTTATGAAACAATAAGTATAAAAAGATTGACACCAGTTTAAGTCCAATTTCAATGTGAAATTGATTCCAATGACCACCATTGGATAAAATGGTAAAAATATATTCTAATTTAACTTCAAAACCAATTCAAAATATAATCTAATCATATAAATAAGTTAGATTAAAAAGCAGTTTTGAATTAAAATACAACAATTTTCACTATTCATTAAAAAATGAACTTTATCGGAAAAATACCAAAAATACACAAAAAGTAAATTTTGATGTCCCAATAATAAATAATAATTTTATTTTGACAAAAATATCTTATAAAATTGTAAAAATACAGATTTAAAAAGGGTTTTCAATCAAAAGGCAGTAAAACAATCTTTTAAGAATATTAGTGTATTCCATGCTTAAGATTGGATTTATTTTCATTTTAAGCCTCTAAAACACTATCTAATTCATTAATAGACATAGATAAAAATATCTATTATTCATTACTTACTTGGGATGTTACATCCTTCCCCCCTTTAGAAAATTGCGTCCCCACAATTTATTTACTTATCGAATAAATGGGGGTACTTATCCCTCATTGCATTTTCAGATTCCCATGTTGCCTCTTCAATCATGTAGTTTTGCCACAAAACCATTACCTGGTGAATCACATTATTCCGTAACACTTTCTCCCTGTGGTCAAGAATCTGGACTGGTTGTTCCTCATAAGATAGGTTCTCTTCCAGCTGAACTACCTCTGGACTCAAAACATGAGATGGATCTGGCTTGTACTTTCTCAACATCGAAACGTGAAAAACATTGTGTACCTGAGATAAACTCAGAGGTAAAGCCACTCGATAAGAAACTGATCCAACTCTCTCCAGAATTTCATATGGTACAATAAACCTTGGACTCAGATTTCCTTTCTTACCGAATCGCATCACATTTTTCCATGGTGATACTTTGAGAAAAACATGATCACCTACCTCAAAAGATAGATCCTTCCTCCTGTTGTCTGCATAACTCTTTTGCCTACTCTGAGTTGTTCTCATGTGCTTCTAAATCAGCTGAACTTTTTCTACCAACTCTTCTACCAATTCTGGTCCCATCAACTTCTTTTCACCCACTTCATCCCAGAAGGCTGGAGTTCGACACCGCTTCCCATATAACACCTCAAATGGTGCCATCTGTATACTGGAATGAAAACTATTATTATATGAAAATTCAACCAAAGAAAGATGTTGGTCTCAACTTCCCTGACAATCCATCGAACAGGAATGTAGCATATCCTCCAAAGTCTGAATTGTTCGTTCTGACTGCCCATCTGATCGAGGATGAAAAGATGTACTATAATTTAATTCAGTACCCAACGACTTCTGAAGGCCTTTCCAAACGTTTGAAGTGAACCTGGGATCACGGTCAGATACAATGGCGAGAGGAACTCCATGTAACCTAACTATCTCTTTAAGATACAAACGGGAAAGTTTATCAAGAGAGAAAGTATCTCGTATAGCAAGGAAATGAGCAGACTTTGTCAAGCGATCAACAATAACCCAGATTGAATTATTACATCGAGATGTCTTCAGCAATCCCACAACAAAGTCCATGGATATATTCTCCCATTTCCACTCTGGCACTGGTAAAGGCTGAAGCATCCCTTTTGGTAACTGCCGCTCAGATTTAACCTGTTGACATGAAAAACACTTCACAGTAAAATCAGCAATATCTCTTTTCATTCCATCCCACCAGTAATACTCCCGCGGAACTCTATACATCTTAGTGCTGCCAGGATGAACTAAAAATGGAGAAATATTTTCTTCACATAACAACTCTCTCTTTAACTGTGAATCACAAGGCACACAGAATATCTTCCCAAATCTCAAAACGCAATCATTATCAGTGTTTAATTCAGGCAACTTAACTTTCTGAACCAGCTCTACCTTTTTCTGCAACTCACTATCTTGCTTCTATGCTTGCTTGATTCTGTCTGATAAAGATGATCTCACTGACACCTAAAAAAACAGAAGAACTTCTTGCACCAACAACTTCTATGCCAAAGTTCATCAAATCCTTAACCAAAGGATCACGTTCCAAACGCAACATTGCTAATGAAGCATTACTTTTTCGACTCAAAGCATCAGCCACTTTATTTGCTTTTCCCGGATGGTAATGAGTTGTACAATCATAATCCTTGATTAATTCCAGCCATCTCCTCTGTCTCATGTTCAATTATTTTTGAGTGAATATATACTTCAAACTTTTGTGATCGGTATATATTTCACACTTTACTCCATACAAATGATGCCTCCAAATTTTTAAAGCAAAAACAACAGCAGCTAATTCCAAATCATGTGTAGGGTAATTTACCTCATGAGTTTTCAACTGTCATAAAGCATAAGAAATTACCTGATCATTATGCATTAGGATGCAACCAAGTCCTTTCAATTAAGCATCACTGTATATAACAAACTCACCATTCTTGGAAGATAGTGCCAAAACTAGAGTATTCACCAATCTTCTTTTCAATTCCTGAAAACAATCATCACATTTTTTTGTCCAGATAAACTTAACACCCTTCCGATATAGCTTAGTCATTGGACTAGATAACCGTGAAAAATTTCTAACAAACCTTCGGTAATAGCCTACCAAACCAAGGAAGCTACGAATCTCAGTTACATTTGTGGGTCTTGGCCAGTATTCAATAACTTTTGTTTTTGCAGGATCAACAATAAGGGTTCATTCTTGTACACAAACTGAAAGTCTTTCTGAAAAGAAACTTCTTTAGCTCTACAGTCAATTTTAGCATGGGAAATAGAGAGCCAATCCATACCTAGTATATCATCAAACTCTACTAGAGGTATAACAATAAGGTTTGCAAGTAAGTTATTTCCAAAGATAAGGATAGGAAGATTCTTATAAATTATTTTTGCCTCAACATTTCCCCCAGGTGTTTTTACCACAAGTTCAGGAGTCACTTCTTGAGATGGTATTCCCATTTTACTAGAAACGTTTTCAGAGATGAAAGAATGTGTAGACCCCGAATCAAAAAACACACTGGAATAATCTGAAAAAACAAACAAAGTACCTGATACAACTTCATTTGATGGCCCGACGTCTGCCGAAGTAGTTGCAAAGGATTTCACCACCCCTTTCTGCTTGTAGTCTAACTGCTTCCCATCACTCAAGATCTTTGTCAGACACTCGTTTTCATAGTGACCCATCTCATTGCACTTATAACATTTCACTAACTGTCAATCAAATTTGGTCTTACCTTCACCTTGATCCTTTTCAGTGCAATCACGAGTCTTATGTCCCATCTTACCACATCGGTAGCACTTTCCAGAATTCAGAAGCCATTCCCCAGCATGCCTTTTTCCACATTTATCACAAACTGAAAACATAGTTTTCTTACCATCAGACTTTTTTGAAGAATTCTTACCTTTCTCCTGCCACCTCGGTCTCTTCTTCTGTTGGTTGTTATAGAACACTTGGTCATCGGCAAACTCCATTTCCATCTTCTTAGCACATCGAACAAGCTTTTCATAACTTTTAAACTCACGAGAAGCTAATTCCCTTCGATATTTTGGCTTTAATAATGAGTAAAAACGATTGATTTTACTATCAAGGTCTTGGATAAAATTTGGAGCATACCTTGCCAATCGAGTGAACCTTTATTCATAGGTATCCACTAAGTCTTCCTATTTCCTCAATTCCAAGAATTGATTTTCCATCCTAAGTCGAACAGCCTTAGGAAAATACTTCTCAAGAAACATACCTTTGACTTCCTCCCAGTTGAGAGCAGCAATCTCATCAGCGTCCCTGATATTTTTAACCATCGACCACCACTGATCTACCTCACCCTCCAAACGGTAAATAGAAAGACTAACCTTTTGATTTTCTGAACACCCCATGACATCAAAAATATTCTCCAGTGATTTAATCCACCCTTCAGTAAACACAGGGTCAGATGATCCTCTGAATGATGGGGGATGTTGCCTCATGAATTGTTCCACCACTGACATGTTCCTCTACGGTTGGTCTGGCTGATCTCGTGCATGTATACCACCACCATTTATAGCCTGAGTCAACTGTTCCATCATTGCAACAAACTGTTCAGTTCCAATTATGACCATCTCGGGATGCTGATTCGGAAGGTTATTTCCTTCTGTATGCCTTCCTAGCACTGCTTCCCTGTTTCCTCTGTGGAAAACCATTCTGAACAAACATGTCTTAGATGAAGCAACATGGTAATCTTCAAATGCTATATAATTTCAAAAAAATATATTTTTGGATAATAATTTAATAGAATTCTAACTCCTAAAGTTATCTAAACCGACCTTTGATACCAACTATAAGGCCCCAGCCTTAAACCTTACTCAATCTTGAGTTATTACAAGATTACGCATTGAGGATATTTTCGGGTTTATAGTTTTAGAGAATTAGATCATAAAACTTTCATTACATTCCACATATAAACAAAGTGGTTACATAAAGATAGTATTCTTCATTCCCATCAATGGAAACATATTTAAGATAAAACATGGATTCTTTCTTGACATTTCCTTGACACTATCATCATATCATGTACCTTTCTCTTGAAGTGTGAAAATCATTTCAAAAAAACTTGGGATGAGCATAAAAAGCTCAGTAAGGGATATAAAAATATGGAAAGGAAACATGGGTACATATATACATAAGAATGAAATCATACTTTACCCATAAAACATAATAACTTTAACATACCTCATCAAATCATGAATAAAACATAGAAATCATAAGACATAAATGTAACTTGAGGCATTCATAACATTCTTACATAGGGAGTAACCCTCTTGGTTACGTTTGGAATACCCATCACAGTATATTCCCTAAATCTCTTCGGAGAAACCTTAACGTTTCACTCATTCACGTTACCCAATGCATTGGAGAGCTATATCGGGCTCACCCGCCCTTAGTTTATCACGGAACCACCCGTCTTCATAATAATGCCCATGAACCTCAACATAATCGTATCACATAAAACATGCATAAAGGAAACTTAACATTTCCACCTTTCAATCACATGTTATCAATATAACACATTGATATAAAAACATTATGAAAACCATTTCCAATACCAAAATAAAAGAAAAGTAAAACATGGTATTTATTTTTCTTTTAGAAAGAATGTATGGCTTGTAGAGGAAGCCGAATCTCAAATAATGGTCACGGCGGCGGAGAAGTCATTGTCGCCACATACGTACGACAAAAACATTCCCTTTTGTCATTTAGTAAACGCTTCATATAAAAAATATTCCTTTTGGATAAACATAAAAGTCAAAGGGGTTTATACACCATATAAAATAATGTTGTGTATAAAATAAAATATGCCTCAGTGAAAGGAGATTGAGACGAAGTCCCATACCTCGGGTCCGACATGACTCGGTCATTCTTTAATATCCTGAATAATAAACTTGAGTTAATTTATACATTCTTAAGAACCTTTTTTCAAGTTCATTATTCATTTTATATCACTTATTGCCATGTCATTAACACTATGTAATTATTTAAGTTAATAACGGTCGTTTTAACGATCATTGGTACTTGAGTCAAAATAAGCCCTTTATAATTACATGCTGTTCATGTATCCATTATATCCAGAATGGTATCCATGATGTAGATATCATATATGTCATATATATCTATTACATGCATGCATTTATAATATTACATAATTATTTAGAGGTAAGAAATGAAATGCACCGTTCATGGAGACGGTAAGCCGTACGTACGCATGAACGCTACTTTCATTTCTATTTCGTATTTTATAGAATGGAATCATAATTATATAAAGGTATATTATAATTCCATTATAATATCATATATAATATCATAGTTCCATCCTTTATACGTCCCACATATGGTATTTAACGAATCAAATCACTTTGAGGGGGTGGTAGTCCGCACTTCCTTAAATGAAGATATCGCGTTTACCCATAATGGAAACCATAAAGGTATTCCCAAAATGAAAAAAAGAAGATTAAGGAAAACATAAACATATTATATATCATATATAAATATAGTGACATCTTAATGTCCACCTTTGAAGGTGTTAAAGGAATGTTGAACAATCATCATTTCGGGAGGCATAAATTCACCATCCACGGAAACCGTATGTTCTTTAACCATTAGATGTAGGTGTGTGTAAGTGTATATTGAATCCTTCTTATAAAAACATCCTAGTATATTTAGGATACTGGGGTTGTTACAAAATAAAAGAATAAAAATAGTTTAGGGGGTTGGAGAAGCAAAATTAAACAAAAGGACTCAAAAGAAGACATTACCTTAAAATTGGGTAACTTTTTTTGGTTTCAGCTCAAAGGCTTCATTGGGAAGACTTCTGCCCAAAGTGAGGCTTCAAGGAGTAATAGAGGGAAGTGGAGAGACAAAATAATTAGGGGTTGGCCGAGCCATAGGCTTTGGAAGTGTGGGTAAGGAGGTAGGGGTGGGGGCCTTTTATAAGAGGAGAGGAGGGGCACTCTTGGAAAGTAAAGATAAGTTACTTTATTTTAAAATAAGTTTCGGATTCAAAAGGTCCCACATTGATATAATTCGAGGATAAGGTGATAAGGGTTCTAAATCCACTCATCCTATAGGTTTTGGACATGTTTAGGTCTTAGATATTACATTATCTTTCCATTTTATTTAAATCGTTAAATAATGAGGTCATCGCTGCATCATCATGATGTCATAAATAAATTTATTTATTTAATGTAAAAAAATTATAAAAAAATACTATAATGTAGTAAATTTTTTTATACTTCTAATGAATTTTTATAGTCAAAAATCTTACTTGTATAATCCCATATAAAAATTGTTTTTGTAAAACATATTTTGTTGGTGTCATTTTTTACTTTAACATTAAATAAAAAGTTATTTATGTCATTTCCCAACCAAAGTGGCTCCATGGGGTCCCCAAGTTGACCCATGGCTTTTCTTGGTCGTCCATGACACAACCAATGAGTTTAGGACATGTGTATAGGTTGTTTAATATTACTAAAGCATTATTTTTACCTTAAACTACCCTAATTACCATTAATCGCGATTAAAAACTTAATAAGTTACTATTCACCAAAAAATTATTTTAATCTCATTGAACCAAATTTTACTTCTTAATGACAACCATGTATGTCGGATTTTTGAAATTCAAAACACAAAGGTGGCAAAGTTTCATTTAGCGAAAAATCAGTTTCATTAACTACCACTTAGTGGTTTCACTATTCATCAAAAATTGATGTTTTTCAGAAAATTACCAAAAATTCACCCTAAGCTATATTTGATATTCCGAATTCAAAAATGAAGTCTATTTTACAAAATTAAAAACATATAAGTCACATTAATTAATTTAATAATTAATTCTCGCTGTCATGACAAATAGCGTGTTTTTATGAAACAATATGTATCAAAAGATTGGCACTAGTTTAAGTCCAATTTCAAAGTGAAATTGATTCCAATGACCACCATTGTATTAAATGGTAAAAATAAATTCTAATTTCACTTCAAAACCAATTCAAAAAATAATCTAATCATATAAATAAATTATATCAAAAAGAAGTTTTGAATTAAAATACAACATTTTTCACTATTCATTAAAAAATGAACTTTATTGGAAAAATAACAAAAATTCACACAAAGTAAATTTTGATGTCCCAATGATAAATAATAATGTTATTTTGACAAACATAGCTTATAAAATTGTCAAATGATAGATTTAAAAAGGGTTTTCCATCAACAGGCAATAAAACAATCTTTTAAGAATATTAGTGTATTCCATGCTTTAGATTGGATTTATTTTCATTTTAAGCCTCTAAAACACTATCTAATTCATTAATAGATATAGATAAAAAAATCTATTATTCATTACTTACTTGGGATGTTACAAGAGGGACCACAAATGTGAAGAAGCTAAGTGGGAACTAGAGGATTCCTTGAGACAGAAGTACCCACAACTTTTCCCATTATAGGGTACGAGATAAAATTTCGAGGAAGAAATTTTTTAAGGGGGGAATAATGTAACAAACCAAACTTTTTAAATATATTTTTTTCCTAATTTTGTGTGTTATATTATTTTATACTCTACAAAACTATATCCTTTAATTAATGAAGTGGGTATAATTAAAATGAGACCATTGGTTTTCGACTGTTTAATGACCACTGGTCAATATGATCGTTGGAAACTATAATATTAACATTGTGTTTTTATAAATATGGTTATCTTGGTTAATTAATACAGAAATAAGATTGAATGGACTCATATAGTAGACTAGAGCCATATAAAGACCATATGTTGGAGCTTGGGAAAGAGGTAGCATCACTAGGCTTTGCTATAGACCAAGCCCAAGGAGAACTTCAACGTATGAAGCTTGAATAGAAGCACCTAAGGGAGATGTTCAAGCTGATAGAAATCACAACTCGGGAAATGTTGTTTGAGCCACCCTAAGATTCTATCATCATATCACACCTAACACTTAGGTCCAATGCTAGTGTAATAAGGGGCTATGTAATGAGACCTTGGCTGCTTTGTGTAATCCTTTTATATAAATAAAATTGTTATTTCTTCTTATGGAAAAGTTTGTGAATTCCAAATATCTAGATAAATATAGGACATGTATTATTTAGGGAAAAGCATATTTTAAAATATTTTTTTATTTATTAAATAATTAATAATGTGAAATCATTTAAAAAAAGTTCTTCTATAGTTGTGATGAGCGAAATATTTAGAGTCTAATAAGATAAACTTGTTTTTTAGTGAATAGTAATGTAGGAATAGTAATATACCCATATGAATAGTAATGAATAGTAATTTGACCCAAAAAATAGAAAATTCACCCATGAATGTATAAATACATTTTAAACATCTTAAAAGTGAAAAAATAATCAAAGTTTAAGTTTTGGTATTTTTGTACGCCATAAATATTTTATTTACAATTTTATAATTAATTTAATATTTTAAAATGGAAATTTATTTTCATAAAATTTAATCATAAATTGTTACTTTATTGTCTTATGGGTATAAAATATTTTTATGGGACCTTTATTACTTTTTTATGGTGTTACAAAATGAGTTATAGTTTTAAAATTGTATTGTTTGAATAAATAATGATTTTATTTAAAAATTAAATTAAAAATATTTGGAAAAATATTTTAATTAAATGGAATTCATTTTTGATTTCAGAGCAGCGATATTAGGTTAGGGTGAATTTTTATGTTTTTTATGAAATAGTTGAATTTTCACTGAATAGTAAAAATGCAGTTTTGAGTTTCAAGTGTTTAATGATATCATTAATGATGTAATAATGATGTAAGATTTGTGGTCGACTTATGAATAGTGATATATACTATTAAGAGTCCCATGTGACCAATACCATGGGAAAATACCATCAGTAATCCAACATGGAAGATTTGTATCATAATAAATCAACTACAAACATGTTTGAAATCCATCAAAGGATGTTGACATAGATAAAATTATAACTACTTGAAATAAACACCTATTTATATTTTGAAATAATTTAAAAGTCACATAATTATAAAAGAAAACATTTATTTTGAAAATATTCTTATAAGATTGTATGGGAAGCTTTGATGATGGTATAACTGTGGAAAATAGCCACACCCACCGAATAAGTTAAAAACGATATTCTTACCTTAATTTTTTCAAAAAGTTCATAATGTAACTTGTTTTGAAAATGACAGAATGATTCCTTTCAAAAAAAATTATAACAAGTCAAACAATGGTATAAATGACTTTAACCCATAGTCTATTAAATATTAAAAATGTTTTGAAAAACATTTTTAAGAAACATTGATATGGATGATTAAGAGGTCCCAAAAGATACTAACGTAAAAATAATCCCATACATTGAAGAGATTGTAGAATTAACCCTTAACTTGTACTTTTCCTTGTTAAAGGGTACATTATCCTACTATATAATAGTTTAATTATTGTCATTAAATTATACAGGAACTATATACATAAATATTATATCATATATGATCCTCTAATATTTCTTTGTTAATAATATTTTAGAAGTATCATCATTTCATGTTTTAACTGATTTATTTTCCTTTATATGATCGGTTATGTAAGCCATGTTTGTTATGAATAGGATGTATTTTATTCATATCCAGAATGATATTATGTTCATAAAAATTATTTTTAATCAGAAAATTAAAATATACTTGAATGATTATAATGGGGAATGAATCTCATCATGTTCATGGAGACGGTAATCCATACGTACGCAAGAGCGAAAATATCATTATATTGATGGTGAAATTGTTTGTAATTGGATGATATATCATGTATAAAGAATAATTAAAACGTTATATTTATTATTTACATTATTTATACCCATTATTATACCCATCCAAATAATGAAGTTTTTGAATTACAAACTGCACCACGACGTGGAAACGATAAGCCGTACTTATGAACGTATGGTGACTTTGTCATTCATATGATGGATAGAATAGTGAATATGGTTGTACCATTTTAAAAATAACATCACAGTATATATAATATACTTTATTTATTATATTATAATGGAAACAACAAATAAAGAGGAAGTGGAAGAAGAAATGAACTTGAAAGAGGTGATGAAATATTTACCTCTTCTTTGGGTTATTTCTTTTTATTTGTTCAAAAGGGAACCTTATGTTGTCTTTCGGACCAAAGGAAGGCCTCTAGGATGAATTTAGGAAAGGTTGGAGAATATTTGGGAATGGGTTGGACCATCCAAATGGATTTGGAGGTGTCA
Source organism: Viscum album (assembly GCA_963277665.1). Lineage (NCBI taxonomy): Eukaryota > Viridiplantae > Streptophyta > Magnoliopsida > Santalales > Viscaceae > Viscum > Viscum album. Next base: position 2,106,555,513 of record OY728147.1, on the reverse strand, counting down.
AATTAAGAGAAGGAGAAGTACCCTTTTATAAAAGAGGTGAGGGTCACTTTAGGAAAAGATTGAAATATTATTTTATAATAAAATCATTTTAAGTTTCTAATGGGTAAAAAATGATATATGTTGAGTATAAGGTGTGAAGGGGTTGAGAAACCTTTAGACAATAGGTTTTAGATAGGTTTAGGTCACCATATTAATCTTATCTTTTAGATTTAACTCTTAGTTAAATAGTTTGACATTTACCATGTCTCTTTGTATTTTATATTATATGGTTAATAAAATTACAATTACAAGAAAAAATAATACCAAGAGGTTCATTATTATATATAACCTTATCTAATTCCTTTGGCCGAATTGTATATTTTTAGGAATATTATATCAATTAATAATATAGTATTTGTTTTAAAAACTCAATTATGTCAATTTTGACACTATTTAGTATTTAGTTTTTGTAAAAATAATAATAGCATGATTACTTCGAAAAAATTATTTAATCCACTCTAACTTGTCATATTAACCGAAAAAATTAGTGCAATTCATCAAAAGTCTCAAATTAGAGTTATTTGGATATTTATAATTTCAAATATTTTAATATTTCATTAATAAGTCAATTACTACAACATCATTGTGTCATAAATAAAGTAAATTATTTAAGGTCTAAAAATTATAAATAAAATATAATTATTAAGATTTTTTTAATTTCTAATAAATATTTATAGTCGAATTTATATTATGTATAACCCTATATTAAAAATAGTTTAGTTATTAAACTTTTAATTCAACTCTTTTAACTATTCTTTAAATAAAATAATAATAAATATCTTAACCATATCAAAGTGGACCAAAGGGAGTCATATTTTATTTATAAGGTTGTTTTTGGCCGAATTATACTTATCCAATAGAATTAAGACATGTGTTTTGTTAATTACAATATCATTTTCATCCTTAATTACCATATTTAATTTTAACCGTGGTAAATAAAAGTCAAAATATACTATTCAACATAAATTATTTTCAACTTATTGAACCACATTTTTCTTACCAGTTTCAAACGTGTCTCTCGGATTTTTTAAATCAAACTCAAAAAAGTGGTAAAATTAATTTTTATGCAAATTTGAAAATGCTCTTAGAAGGTGGGTAAAAGATTGAAAAAAGTTCAATAAAATTTTATATATCTAAACTTATTATAAAATGAATCCAATAAATTACATTGAACATATATATTTATTTTATATCTATTTTTACCTAAAATAAATTAAAATAAAGTAACTAATTATTTAAATAAACAATTCGTTTTAAACAATAACATAGTGTTTTTCACTATTCATAAAAAATAGAATGTTTTCAGAAAAATACCAAAAATTCACCATAAACTAATTATGATATTCGAAATCGAAAAATGATGTCCATTTTGAAAACTAAAATTTATAAAATTTCAAAAAGTGGGTATTACTATTCACAATGGCTAGTTTTATTGGTCGTGGTTTGTTAAAACTCCTTGTTGTGTACAACGCAACTACTGCATTATTCAAAGAGAAACGTACCATAGAAGCTTGGGGTGTTACAAGAAAAGTGTTGTAAACTCAATCAATGATATCATATAATACTTCTAACATGTCATGAATTCATTATATAGTAATAAAAACTTATCTAAATCAATCACTTCTTTATTATTATCTCAACATCAGAAATATTGTAAGTGTTCTTTTTTTCCATCAATCATGTATTTTTTGAAATATTATATTTATACTGAATAAATATTCTTGGTACCATTCAAAATATTATCTCAAATACTTAACACAAAAGTACTATATTACAATCCTTATAAATCATATGATGAGAACATCATAAACAAAATACTTTTACAACAAATTTCATCGATACAAAAATAGAATAACATTTATCATTCCACTTCAGTTTTTCAATAATAGATGCTTGAGATTGATCTATTGTCTTCTTCATAGTAGTATTCCCTTGATACATGGGGAATTAATTTTCATAGTGCCCTATCTCCTTGTATTATTAACATTGAATAAGTTTATTTTCCTTTCCTTCACATTCTTTTTTTAGCGACCATTTTCTCCACACAAAAAATAAACTCCCAAACCTTTCAAGAATTTACCAGGTTTATTATTTCCATACTTATCCCATGTATGAAAATCCTTCTTTTCCTTCAACTTTGTTGATTAATTCCCTTTCTCATGTTGTTTATAATACCTCTTCCTCTCTAGGTTTCTCTTAAAGCCATATGACTCATATTATTCTTTCTTTGTCTTGATATCACATAAAACTATTTCATCATATGAATAATATTTTTTGGGAAAATACTTATCTTCAATGATGCGGCTTAATTCCTTCAACGAATGATCAATATTACATTTTATTTTGTGTATGAAATATGTAGTATACATTTCTAACCTGTAAATGGTTGCTTCATACACCAAAACACTTTATTCTTCCTGTTTCGTTAAACTAAATAACTTACTCTTCATCTCAATTTATTGATCACATGAAAATTATTTATCAAATAATGTCTTCGTAAAAATTATCTATTCATTGAGTTCAATGTCTTCTTCATCCCCTATATTCTGGATCAGAGACCACCACTGATTAGCATCACCTTGAGACAACAGACCAAAAGTGTAACCTTTTCCTTTTAACTGCATTCCAAGGAAGTAAATATCTTCTCCAAAGGCTTAATCCATTGATCAGCTATAACTGTATTATTATCCCTACTAAAAAATATTGGGTTATTACCTATAAAGTGATCCAACAAAAGATATTATCTCAATAAAATTGGTTTCTCCATTCTAGTGAGGCTATTTTTCATAACCTAACTAAATTCCCTAATATATCCATAACTTTCTCAGTTCCAATACAAGTTGTATTTGATTCCTTAGTAGGGAAATCTCTACAATTTATATGTGTACTGATAATATTCTTCCTTCCATGAACTATTTCTAAATAATGGAATATACTATAATAACACATAATGTTATGAAAATTTTTATAACTCTAAATATTATATAATACATAACATAAATTTATGCATAATTAATCCTATAATCATAAACATTGGTTACTTTGGGATAATATTTACATTTAAATCCTTCATAATTCTAGGTATGTAAAATTAGAATTATCCTAACCTAATACCCTAGCAGTGTAAAACCATGTGCATTGCAATGATCGTTGTTGTGTACAAGGTTACCCCATGTCATCCCTGAAACACCTTGTCTGAGTTATTATTTCAATGTACATTTGTGCCAGAACCACATCCATTTATAGTATCTAGACAGGGATTTATTTCATGAAATACCCATATAATATCTTTCTTACCAAAATTATAGGAGGTTCGTCTCTACTAATCCTTAATTCCTATATAAGGTTTAGGTTCCATAATATTTATTTTTGAAATCTAGTTTACAATGTTGTTGCTAAAATTGATTTGATACCAACTGTAGCTCCCTAACCCCTGAAGCCTGAAGTCAGTGCATTAATTTATTACATTGGATTTATTATCAAGAATCAAATCATGAGGGGAAAATAAATTTTTTATTATTAGAAATATATATTACATACATTATATAAATAATACAGTTGGAAATATAAATTACAATCATAATACATAATGAAATCAAAAAAATTGCATCATTAAAAGCTTATACAACTATTTATTCTTCATATCCTGGGAAAATGAAACATAATAAGTGTGATCTCAAATGCTCATTATGGTTATGTAAAGTGGAAGAAATGATTAATTTATTAATATAAATAAACATGGAAAGGTAAATAAATAATAACAAATTCTATTCAAATAACTAGATAAGAAAAAATAAATATGGAAGGTAAGAAAGTAAAATACATGCCATTTAATCAAGGAAAAAATAATGAAATATATGCACAGATATATCAACGAAAAATCACATGGATGATAAATTACTAAATCTAATTTAGGGGAATGATTTTTAATGGAATTCATGTCTATGTCACATGAAAACCTATAACTTCATGACCTTTTACAAGATCGTTTAACAAAATGGATTGAAACACTTTTAATTTGGCCAACTTATTCATCTCATGAGAACCTATCAATTCATAGAGGGCCAATATAAAGTGTAGGGCCCACCATAATTACACATCCAAATAATTTCTCATATCAATTAATCAAAATAATGAATATTATTTATCAAATATTGGTATTGAATAAAGAATACAGATTTATCAATAATTCATCAGTTAATCAAATTACTATAAAAGTGAACATCGTATGTAAAAATTATATATGGTCTAGAAATATTAATATACATTGTATAATAATATTTATATTCAAGTAAATTTATAGTGAAAAATTATTAAAATAAACTGATTGATTCAATATAATATTAACAATCATAAAATAAAGTGATATTGCAAAAATAATCATTAAGAACTTTCTTTAATAGAATAATCAATAATCATTAAAAATTGTCCCATAACACATTGAAACATTTAAATCCTAATCACCAAGATATAATAATATTAAATGAAACTTATTATATCATGAGAGTAATAATATTTATGATAAAACATATTAAAAGGCTTTATATACAACAAATTAAATTAAATTGGGGCATAATAAAAAACAAGCCTCAATGGAATGTAAATTGAGACAAAATTCCATTACAATGACCTTAAAATTGTTGTGTGGTATTTATAATCATGTATAGTGTTTTAAAATATGTTAAATTCTTATAATAGAACCGTAATCAATTTTATAATATCATATATTAATTCCTTATAATATTTTATTACCTGTTTGTCAACACTCTATCATTATTTTTACTATTTCATGTGTTAATTGCCTAGTTTTCTCAAGTATGTTTTGACTCATCATTTGTTGTTACTATTACATATATCATGATTTCAAAATATTTAGAATTTATACCATTAATTATTTATCATATAAATTCAATATATATTATTTATAATAATCTATAATGTTTGGAGATAAGAAATGAAATGCACCGTTCACGGAGACGGTTATCTGTACGTACGCATGAATGCTACAATCATTTCTTTGTCATATTAAATTAATTAAAACTAAATCATAACAATTTATATTATAATTCTTCGTATCATATATTCATTATATAGGTTACACAGGTTTATATGTACCATCCTTTATACATTCATGTATGGCATGAACGAGTCACGTCACTTTGAGGGGAGTGGTAGTTCGCACATTCTCAAAATAAATTATCATATTTATAAAAGATGGAAATCATAATGGTATATTATAAATGAAAATAAAAAATTATAAAAAAATTATAAATATTATATATATCGTATATAAATATACATTCTATCACAATGGCCACCATGAGAGGCGATAAATGAAAAATAAACTATCGTCATTTCACGAGGTTGTAGTTTGTCGTACACCGAAGGAGTGTGTTTATTACCCATTATATAGGGGTGTGAGTATGTTTAGGTAGAAATAATAAAATAAAAATATAGTAGTATATTTAAGGTACTATTTTTTTGTGTAATTATGGAATAAAAATTGTATAGGGAGCGGAGAAAAAAATGAACAAAAATATTTCATTGCAAAGCGTTTCTTTAAAATCGGGTAACTCCATTTGACTAATAACAAAAGAATTACATGGAAGGATTTATTCAAAAATAGAGGCTTCAAAGAATATTTAAGGGAATTTGGGATGCTATTTAGGTAATTCAAATCCTAACTTAAGTGGTTTGAGAGGTGTGAGAAATTGGGAGTAGTGGTGGCCTTTTATAGTGGAGCAGTGGTACTATTGTAATATTATGACAAAGGAATTCCTACCCACATTTTTTTTGTTTAAAGTGGATCCAATAATGGAAACAATTATTTAATGTATTTATAAGGTATAAATATTTCCATCCCATAGCTTTTGTACAAGTGTATTGGTCATTTTAGGATATAAGGTTAACATTTAGTCCATTATTAAGTATAATTTATCCTTAATTGTTGTTATAAAATTTACTTAAATTTACTAATATTTTTGTTAAAAACTGTGTTTATATTGTTATAAAATATAAATATTTATTATTCAAAATTTTAAAACCATTTTTTCAAATTTTAATATCATAATTGGCAGCAATTAATTTAAAATTTATCTCACAGGTAGAACGATAATTCTGATTTTTAACTAAAAAAGTATGAAAGTTTGCTATGTCTTTATAATAAATTTCAATTTGAAATTATTTCCAATGAAATAAATTGTATTAATTTATAAAAATATTATATAATTAAACATTAAAACCAACTAAAATTATAATTAATCCTTATATATAAATTATATGAAGAAGCAGTTTTGAAATAAAATTCAGTATTTTTAACAATTCATAAAAAATGAAATGTTTTAGAAAAATATCACAAATTACCCTAATTTAATTATTATGTTTATATTTAAAATATTTTGTTTTTTTGACATATTATCTCATCTAAAGTGTCAAAATTAATATTTAAAATGTGTTCTCCATTAAAAGGTGTCAAGACTACCTTAATAAACAAATTGTATTTTATGCATAAAATTGTGTTTCTATTTATATTAGACCTATAGAATCTATTGGATGAATATAAAAAATATTTTATTGAATATATAATATTTATATCACGTTAATATCATTCAGTAATTTTAATTAATTTAATTTATTTTTTCAATATAGTTTTGTGACCATAAAACTAATTATATTTTCTGTTATAATCTATTTGTTTTCATATTCATTTCTAATTAATTCGTATCCAATGAAGTAATTTTATATTCTTTTAGACAATATATTTTTATAATATATTTAATTCTATTACTAACCACTAATTTTATTTCAAGGTTATATGAAATAATTTAATATGTCGTTATTCGGTAAAAACTCCGGCTTGTGTGTAACGCATGCCATTTGATGAAACAAATTGTTTAATGTGAGAATATATAACTCATTATCAAGTTCATTGAAATATATATCATAGTTTTAATTTATTTTTTTAAATATATTGTAATTTATGAGGTTATTATTATTCCTACACACTTGGTGATACGTTTGATACAAGCTATCAACTACAACATTCTTACTTTAGCATTTCAGGGTGTTACCACTAGTCTCTAAACATATTTCATCATATGATGAAATTTTTTTATTTGTAATAAAGATTAAAAAAATATCCAAATATTATATATTAAATGGCAATCAATAAAATATTAGTATACACGTGAAACTAATCGATAAAGTGAATAAGGGGATAATGGATTTTCTCATATGTGATAAATCTAGAAAGAATCACCCAGGGAAATTCTTGAAAGGAATGGGATTTTTTCATAAGTGTGCAAATAAAGTCCACCAATGTATTTAATTTGAGGGTAATAATTGAATTTCATATTTTTAATGCATCAACTATAAGGATATGGGGCACTATATTAGTTTATTCCCCAAGTGTCAAATAAATACACTAAAGAAGAAGCTAAGGGATCAAGGTCAATTTTATTATATTAATAAAACCAAAAAGGAATGATTAATGTGATAATTTTTATATTCAATAATTATAAAATAGGAATATTTTATCAATGAGGTACATGTTATAAGAATTATAAAATATATAAGGATTATACTTTAGAATATTTTCATTAAGGATTTGAGAGAATATATTGTATAGTACTGAGAAAAGTGAATCAGTATTATGTTTGAATTTTTGATTAAAGACATGGTTTAATAAATTATAACCCTTAATATATTCTTGATTTTTAGATAATTATTTTAGGATAAAGAGATTATTTATATGGATAAATTAAATTGGATATTACATATTACCTTTGAACTTATTAATGATTTGAGGACAAATTAGTTATTCTGTCATTGACCGAATTTATAGCTTTTTTAGATTTAAGGAACATATCCAATAGTATATATTTTACTTATAAAATAATCAATCATACATGTTATAAATAATTTTTTATTATTATTCATGTTATTACTAGATTTAAAAATAATACATTATAGAGGTATTCACATGTTTTTTATGGGAATATTTAGATAAAATATATGTTCTTTGGATTAATGATAAGACAAAATTTTAAATTTAATGTCCTTTTAATGTTTTAGATCTTGATATTTTGGAAGGGTTTTAGGGTTAACCATTTGTGAAATAATTTAAGTTAAACGTCAGATGATATATTAAAGATTAATGTTTTACTTCACCATATGCTACAAAATGTTCTAAGAGATGATGTAAATATTATTCAAGGTAGAACCAAATGATAAGATTATATTTTTATGAAATTGAAGAAAATTAAGTATGTATATTTACATATATTCATGGACAATGAATGAATTACTTAACTCTAGTAAAATGGTTATTGAATAAAAAATATTATCTTATTATCATCATTTTTTATGATATTAATGACTTTTTACACCTATGGAGTTTATAGACTTGTGGTTAATAACATTATATAGATCACACAATTTCCTATGATCAATTTTCTCAATCACCCTCCATAAGAATATGATATTCATATTTCTCTTCCATGTTAATGTTTTCACTAATATTCTGTTATTCAAAAGACTACTTTTGTGGTGACCATCACATTCCTATTTTCATCTTATCAAGAATATGTGTTATTAACCCTATTTACAATGTGGGCTTTTCAACAATAGTATTTTAAAATATAAAACTCTATATTACTAAGATCATATTTTAATTGTAGGGAAAAAATTTATTTAATGTGGGAAGAATGTAACACCCCAAGACATTACAATATTTTTATTTTAGAATAAATTTAATATTGTTTCTAGATTAATTTATAAGAAACAGTAAGTTAATATTATTATAAAATAAAATTGGGATTATATTATGGTACATACAAAACTAAATTGTCTTGTGTTACACCCAATACCGAGTTTCTTTAATAGCTTGTATTACACGCAATACTGAGTTTTACCAAACTTCAATATACTGTTAGTATTCTTATTTAGCATGGTAGTTATGAACTAGAAATTTTTTTGATATTTATGAAAATGATCAACAGAAATTTTGAAAAAAATTATATTATTTATATAATTTTTTGCAAACTCGTTAATTAAAAATGAATATAGAAACCAATTATAAAAGATTTTTTTTATAAAAATGATATTTTTATTCAAAATAGAACTATTATCATAATAAATTAAATTAATTACCATTTTGGATAATATTAATGAAATTTATATTTTCAATTAACTTTTTTACATTCATACAACTGATTTTATAAGCATTATACAAAAAAAATCAATTTTACGTATAAAAAGAATTATTTTTCAAAATGAAATTTTGTGGCCTTTTAATGTAGCGATCATTTTAAATATAAATTTTGAAACTTATATAAATTTTATTTGAAAAAATAAACTTCATATTTTAAATCATAATGTAAAATTTATCTTCAAGTGAATTTTTACTATTTTTATGAGAAGTTTCATTTTTTGATAAAAAGTGAAAGTTACTGATTTTTAATTGAAAACTATCTTTTCATATAAATAATGTATAATTAAAAATTATTATGTTGAATTTGATTTAAATTATAACTAGTTAAAATATAAATCTATTATTTCAATTTAGTTAATTCAAATCAATTTCATATTGAATGTAGAAAAAAAAACATAAGGAACTTGTGAACATTTTCACTTTAAAAATCCTCTTTCCATCCAATATGAGGAATTAATTATATATTAATTTATTCCACTAATGTGATTTTAATTTTTAAAAATGAGCATAAATATTTAAATCTAAATTATTTATAAACTATAATAATTTCAACATATATTTTGAACAAAAATATTAGTGAAAGAAATAAAATTAATTACATCGATTGAGGTAAAAATGAGTTTACATAGTGGTTATAAATTAATCTTAAAGGAGAATTTTCTGAAACACATATTATGGACATATTTAGATGATATAACCTATTTTTTTATAAATATTCTATATTTTAGGAAAATTATGTAAGGGTGACCTCCCAATAGTGGTTACCATTTGATATTTCCTAGAAGGCCACTTTCCCCTGACTATAAAAGGGAACTCAACCACTACCCTCACTTTTTAACACCTCTATCACCTTTTCGATCATCCAAACCATAAAAAATTAAAAAAACAACTTCCATTAAGAAACTATGAAGCTTCAATTTGGTTAGAAAGTAATGCAAATAATTTATTTAGTTCAAAACCAAAGGAGTTACCCAAAGGAGAGGTAATGTTCTTTAATAAGCTCGTTTATTATTTTTATTTCACCATCATTTAAATTACTCTCATTTGATGATTACATAAAAAATAATTATTTTAAATATAATTAAATGTTTTAGGATAAAGGGTATGATATATTAATTCCCACAATTCCATCAACTGGTATCGACAATCATCGTTCGTGTGTACGGAGGACTACCACCTCGCTTACTGATGTCATTATTTTTTCCATTGCCACCTTTAAAGGTTGGTAATAATGATATATTTAGAGTTTATATTTGATATTTATAATTTATTTATTCTTATTTAAATATTATATAAACCATACCTTCATGATTTCCATTTTGTGGGAATACGATGACATCGTTTGTGAACGTGTGGATTACTGCCTCTTCAAAGCGATGTGATTCGTTCACACATTACATTTATGTATTATTATATAAATATTATATAAACCATACATTCATGCTTTCTATTTTATGGGAATACTATGACATCGTCTATGAATTTGTGGATTACTGCCTCCTCAAAGCGATGTGATTTGTTCACACATTACATAGAATATATTAACGATGGGTTTAATAGAAATATGTCATATATACTACATAGAAATTATAGTGGTATTATAATATACATATATATCATTTACTTTTCTTTCTTTAAATACGACATAATATTTAAGTAACATTAATGAGTACGTACGACCTACCATCTTCATTAACAGTGCATTTCATCTCCCATTACTAAATATTATAAATTATTATAAATACAAATATAATAAATATATATGACATTTAAATCAAGGTTTACATTATAGAGATTATAAAATAATTATAATCCTAACAGGAACAATAAAATAACAAGTGTAACCATACTTGAAAAAATAGGCAATTAACACCCCAAATAGTAAATATAATAAAATATTATAGACAAACATGTAATAAGATATTATAAAAAGATAATATATGATATTATAAATATTAATATGGTTCTACTATTAGTTAATTACATTATTAAAATTATTATACCTGAGGTTAAATAGAATTCAACCAAAAGTAAGTATATGGTAAAGTATTTCATCTCAATTAACATTCCATTGACACTTATTTATCATTATGCACCAATTCAATTTAATGGGATGTATAAACTTCACCTTTTTCATTTAATATAAAAATTCACTAATAATTCATGGTATAAGACATTTAAATTTGAATTAACTCATCCAAGGGGTTTTGAATTGATAATTACTATGTAGTAAAAATTATCTTTACAATCTCACATTCTTTTGTGATTGTTAACTATCTATTAGAATAATCAATTCCTTAAGACCATTGTACACTAGAAATTATATTTATTTTAACTATATATACTCAAATAGGATTGGTATATTTCTTTAATAAACAATATACTAATTCTACATATTCTATACACTTTGAAGGATATTTGATTAGCTAGGTATATAATGATAAATATATATATTTTACTCAATATAAATATTTGATAAACCACATATATGATGAATTATATCAATTATTTGATATATAATGAATTATTTGGATTGGTACGAAATGATATGTGACCAATAATAGATATCCCCTCGATGAATCAGTATTCTCATGAGATGAATCATTTTACCAAACAAATGGTGTTTTAACCAGCATATTATTAACCCTCTTGTGAAGGGAATTTATGGTAATGGTATCATATTATTAGGATACATGGAATCTAATAATACCAAATAGACTTCATTCAGATTCAATTATTTTGTATCTATCATATTTTCACTTTGAAATTATCTATGGAAGCTTTCATTCTAAGTTTATTGATTAAATGTGATGTGTTTTAGTTACTTACCTTGGAATATTTATTTTTTCCTTATATATTTATAAAAATGGAATGTGATCATAGTTATTTACTTTTCCTTGTTGATTAAGAAAATTGATTCACCATTTCTTCTACTATACTAAACCCATAGAGAGCATTTTATCTCACCATTATATTGTTTCCTTTTCCCATGATATGATGTTGAATTGTTGGAAGGAGTTTTTAGGATTCTAATCCATTAATTTTGTATGTTTTATTTTATTCCCCAATGTAATATGGGTATCATGTATATAATATGGTCTTCCAAAACTGCTAAATAGATTTTCCTTGATGATTTTATTCCTTGTAACAATGCCAATGCAGTAAAATAGGGCACTGACTATGGGATTTTGGGGAAAGTGCATTATATCAATAAGGCTCTAATATTTTTGGTTAATGAAACAGATTTAATTATTAAGTATTTTATGTAGAAATTTATAAATAATCTAGTACAAGGGAATAGTTTTCATATCAATCTCCCCTCATTGAGACATTTATTGTATTATAAACATAATATATTTTATGTGGTGTATCAAATAACTATTTTAGCTATAATATCATGAATTATAAATTAGGAATTTTAATTTAGGATCAATTATAGGACAAATAATTCATGGGGTTTTGATTATAGTGTTACTCATGACATAAGGGTTTTCTTGGTCTCAATTATGATTCTTTGAGACATGTTACATGTTATGAACCATGTTTCAATTGTTTGGTGTTTTATAATTTTAAAATATTCCAATTGATATATACATTATTTCCTTGTAAATTGTGGGATAATATAACACTAATAAAGTTATTTTCATTAAATTTATGTTGATTCAATTGTTACCCTGATCGTAAGTGTTTTGGGAAACTCAATTTTCATCCATTGATTTAGATTATTTACATTAACTTATTTCATATTTGTCACTTAAATTATTCCATGTAGTTTTATAATATTGTATTCAATTTTTTTTCAATTTTAGTCCCTAAATCCATTTAAAAATGTTTAATAGCTTGTGTAGTATATTTTTAATAGGACATATTTGTAATTCATGTCGCCTTTCCTTGAGTAATATATTTAATATTGAATTTAATTATTCCATTCTTGGGTACTCCCACCATAATATTTTATTATATTTTATTTTATAATATAATATGGAAATTTTAAGCATTGATAAAGATTAAAATTTTTTCTCTCATCACAATTGGAATTTTGAACAGAGGAATTGTTAAAATAATAAAATAGGGTTTTCCATTCACATTTATAGGTTTTTTCCTCCTATCCTCGATTATTTGAGATAAAATTTTTATATTTTTAGTGATCTATTATTTTATTTTATTTTTAAAATTAAAATTTCTCCAAATCATTCATTTCTAATTTCAAAAATTTACCTTTGAAATAAATATATAATATTGTTTGTGATAATTATGTTAGAAATGTTTTCTAACATCTCTTTTAAGTTTTCATTTGAAAACCATTTTATATTTAATAGGATTAAACCTACTAGGATTTATGTTTCACGATATATCCTTTAATAATTATATGTTACCATTTAGTGCATTTAACTCTCAATATAAAACAATTTTATTCATGATTATATTATTTGTGAGGTCGTTCAAATAATTACTTTTTCAGGGATATTTTTCATCTTTATCCACATCATAAAATTTATCTATGATACACTGGGGTTATATAATATTGAAAACATAAAACCTGTTTTAATATAAGGATTATGAATATTTTATTCTAGTAATGGTGTAGCCATATACTCATTTGTTTATAAGTTGTGAACATTAAATTTTGAAATAATTTAGATTTGATGACGTTCACCAAAATGATTTTAATTATATTGACATGAGGAATGATAATGGCATTTAATATGTTGTTATTATTGTATAAATCACTACAATTAAATTTATTATGAATTTATTGACTATATAATGTATTTTTCTAAATGTGTTATGACCATGTTATCACATTTATTGACATAAGGAAAGGTTTTGATATTAATGATGATAAATGACAACATAATCAAGTTGATCTGGTATTAAAATTTAATATAATTTATTTTATTTAAATAAATATTATATTTGATAGGTTATAATAATTTACCTTTTAGATAGATTGTTTTAACAAATTTTTTGTATTTTTTGACAACTAAACCTTTTGTATTAGAATTCTTGGTTTTCCAGGAATCATATCCATCTTCATCACATTCATACCATCAGATCCAAAATAATAAGAAGTATAATATATTGTTTCAAAGAGGACTATATTTTTTAATCAAAGAATGTATAAAGTAGAAAAATTATTTTTAAATAAGAGTGTGATGTCAGGAGATAGAATTTTTTCATATATTTATAAAAAAAGATGATGTGTTGATGAAAATATTTTTGAAATAATATTTTCATAATATGATTTTCATTATCATATTTTTGCAATTTAATTTTTGTAATCAGATTTTCATAATTAGAGAATCCTAATAATCATTCTTAGGGGAATCTTAAATGAAATTATAAGATAATGGTAACATGCATTCTATGATAATCGTAACCTGTATTCTGATATAATCATAACCAACATTCTGGGAGAATCAAAACCTACATTCAGAGAGAATCATAACTACCATTTTGTGAAAATCATAACCAGAATTCTATGAAAATCATAACCAGATAGAAAGTGGAAGGGATGCTAACAATTGTATCCATGCTAATAAAATGTTTGAAATGTGTTGAGAAAGAAAAAATTGTAATAGTTTGAAAAATAATTCTCACCGCGTTGATAATGATGAAGAAGTCATGTAGTGAAACATGACATTCATTTTTACAAAAAACTCAGAGAAATCTATGGAGGTTTGATAATGTCAAAGATGAAGTTTAAATGTTGGAGATTTTCAGAGTTTTGAGATTTGAGAAAATGAGAAGGACTTCATGTTTCCCACCTTTGTTTCATGAGTTCATTATAAATACTTCCTTAGATGATTAGTCTATTATCAAATTTTCTATACATGCCTGAATAGAGGAGAAATATAGAAATTGAAGTGGATGTTTCTATCTGATTAAAGGAGAATTTTTTTGAGTATTCTTGAAGAGTTCTAGTTTTTTACATGTTGAGTTTGAGTTCATTGTATTGAATGAAATTGGATCCATAATATATAATTGTTGTATTGAAAGAAATCAGATCCAAATTATATCATCATTTTATTGATAGAAATCAGATCCAGATTAAAGTTAAATTTTATTGAAATAAATCAGATCTAGAATAAAGTAGAATTGTATTTAAAGAAATCATATCTATATTACAACATCATTATATTGGAAAAAATAAGATCTTGATTACAAAAAAATGTATTGAGATTACAACAGCATTATATTGAAAGAAATCATATCCAGTTTATTGAAGCATTGCATTACAAGAAATAGGATCCAGATTATAACAACATTGTATTGAATGAAATTGGATCAAGAATCCAGCATCATTATATTATGAAAATCTGGATCCAACATCATAAAATTGAGAGATTCAGATCCAGCAAAATCAGACTGAGGATTTGGAATGACCATTTGTTGAGCAGTTTCTCCAAAGACATTATTCTTTTTATTCGATCAATTGTTTCAAAATAAATCATTGTAAATTTACAAGAGTCTGTATAATCATTCTTATAGAGAGATAGAAGGTTTCTAACAGTAGTTGGCACATGTTTTATTCAATTCTTCATAATATTAGATTTCTATAAACCCTCATGAGTGGCTATAGAAAGGATGTAGTTTCCCTCATTGAGGCTGATACACATAAATACCATGTTCTTTTATTTCATACATTCTTTATCATGAAATATTATTCAATAAAAGATGATGAGGGTATAAATCTTAATAGATTTAAGGGGTTATGTTTCTAAACATTTTGAAACTTATAAAAATTAATCAAATGATTCAACCCCCTATCAATTGTTATTTGATAAATGTAACATCATATTTTTCTTAGGAAAATGTATGAAATGACTTATTTAATCTTATAGTCAGTGAAATGGTCTTCATCTGGTGAGAAGTGGGACCGAAAATTATATACACTCTTGATGCATTGACCTATAAAATGAGGAAAACCCTCTTTGGGATTTTTTTGTATAATTACCCAATTCTTTATGATTTATTTACTATAGTACCAAAAAAAGTAAATAAATTGGTAAAGGACATGAAAAAAAGATTTTCATATCAAGATTTATACATTCCACATTACTAGATGAAAATTATTGATATCCATGTTTTTGTTAATTTTTAGGGTTGCATATGATCTCATTTTCAAGTTAATTACATCTTCATGGTTTGTACTTATTCCTTCCATAATATTTATTCCATGTCTAATCAATGATTTTCTCAGTCATATTTTCCCCTTATAAATAGTTTGCGCTCACCCCTTATTATGTTTCCAAATGAGATCACAATTTTCATAAATGTTTAAAAAAATTATTTATTATTATATAATTTTAACTTTTTTCTGTCCAAATGAATATATATTTTATTAATATTTGGGTATTTTATATTTTATAAGGAAAATTTCTAAAAATTAAAGAAGGAAAATAAATTATTTATTGCATTTTAAATTTTTTAAAAATAGTTTTTTGTATTTTTATATTTAAAAAATTGGTTAGCATGGATAACCTTCAGCCTAGAAAGGCCATTCACATTATTAACCATAATGGTCCACTGGACAAGCCATTAATATCAAAGGCCAACTATATAGAAGATGATCATAGCTATAGAAAGGTGTATGTATAGTTACAAGAGTGAACTAGCACCGAAAAGTCAGATTTATGCGGTTATGAGAGGAGAGACTCATCAACGTGGGGTAGAAACAACTGTTTCAGGGGTCCTTTAGATACCTTCTATATTAAAATGATGCATCGAGATTGTAATAACTTACATAGTATTCATTGATAATAGAAATTTTGGAAGTGTGATGCAAATTTTCTTGTTTTATATTCACCTAATCGATCCAATTTATTTTGGACTCCAATATATAATATTCTTCTGTGGATAAAAGATTCATTGTATAGAAACACCATATTACACCATATATTCTACTACTACAATGTTGTTCCATAATGGAAAATCAATGGAAATAATGATAACACTAGATTTTTTGTACCATATAAACTACAACAGTGGATATACATCATAGTTAACATATGTTCATGAATCAAAGGAGGAATATAACCTATAATGCATTATTAAATGATTTTTCCACTATTCCACAAGAAAGAAGATATACTGATATTGGAATGATGTGCCTTGGACGATGCTTCAAAGAAATTTTGTTGCGGTGTTGTATATCATCACTTCACCATTTAATAAAGAAATAGAAATAAAAATAAAAGGTTGTGGCATAAGTTTTCTATTATATTATTGGTGGTTATAAAAAAATAGAAGTAAGTATTAATAATGGAAATGTGGTTTTGGACATGGGCCATGGGATACCCCATAGTCAATGCATGACTATTCACCTTTTTAAGGGGGTGCACTATAAGGGTTTCACCCACACTATTGTAATAATTTATTATATATATCAAATACCAAGTTACATTAGGCTTTCTAGGTGTTGTAAATATTATTGGGGTGGAAATGTACAAAAAAGTGTTTGGGTCCTCAATAATATTGGAGGATTTTGAAAGATTTCACAAAAAAAGAGATTCCCTTAGAAGGTAATTATTAATATTTAAAAAACCATTTTGATTTATTAATAGATTTACATAGATGAGGAAGACTCTCAAGCCTCTATCATACATGTATAATAATACTCATTCATGGTATGTTTTGGCCAAATGTAAAATGATAATTAAAATGGAGGGAGAAGAATTAAAAATTAAAAATAGAGGGAATTATATCCGTAAATGTGGAATAATGCCACTATACTGAGGATACCACTATGATCCTATGATTAAAATTTAACAAAACAAATGGAGTAGTGATCTTATATAAGGATGGTAATATATAAATAATATTGGGACAATTTGTTTCATCATATGAAGAAAGAGCAGAGGAGAATAATTTTCTTCAACTATGATGTTGCATGGCTAGGTATCTATTTTTTATTTAAGTTTCCATCTTATTATTCTAAAGTTTTATGTTAATAGTGAATTTAATTCTTATATGACTTCATTATTTCATGTAATATTTATTTTAGATAAAAATTTATATCAATGTTCAAAATTTTCTAATTTTTTTCATAATTTTGAGAGAGGGGATGAGTAGAAAAGGGTTGTGGGAGATGGTGACTTTGATTAAAGGGATTTGTAACTAAACTTATGATATCATATTATAAATAACATCACATTGAAATTATCAAAATAATATCCTATAATTATCTATATAGAGTGATAAAATTTACATTAATAACCTCAATTTGGTAGAGGGGAGTGGGTTAGTGAGATCTGACCATAAAACTTCCATTAATTTTATGAGTAGTTATCACACACTTGAAATGGTTATTAGAAAACATGGGAGAGGAGCCAGCTGGTTTTTAGTAGTTCTAGTTATGGATCAAAATCAATTCTAGTGACCTAGATAATTCTCATGAATAATGATTTTTTTATATCATGAGTTAAGAAAAACTATGATTAAATATAATATGTATTTCTCCCCATCCCTTTTTCCATATTTGAGTCAGTCCATTCACACCTCTCAATTAGTTTAGTAAATTTAAATTTAAAAATTATTGACATCTTTGAAGCTTTAAAATATTTTATAACAGTTTTACTCATGGGATTGGCAACATCTTACCACTATTCAACATTCGAGTTGTTTTTTTAGTTTGGGTGACTATAAATTTCTATATTTTTATATGACTATAAGATTTAACATCATCTTTTGTGATGGTTAAATATCTAGATTTATTGATGGGGATTAAGAGACTATAAATTAAACTGGCAGACAAGTCGATTCTCTTCCACTTTTATATTTTATAAATTTATCCTAGGTTCATTCATTTATCATTTTTTTCTCTTTTTTAAATTAGTTTTATTGGTTTTTTATATCAGTTCAAAAAATAATGAATTCACACAACCAATTTATTATTGATATATAAAAACAATAAGAAAAAATTGAAGATTAGAAGTGTAAAATCCAACACTAAGTATGGGATCACCATGTAACCCAACGAGTACCAAAAACACACCCATGTCCTCAAAAGGTACTCCTCAACATGGAATTAAATTTTAAGTAGGTATGAAAAATCTTAGAGAGAATGGCCAGGGAAGCTATGGTTTCAGTGGTAATATCGAATCCTCATGATAATTTTAAAATTTTCTTAGATAACACTATTACACTTGGATGAGGAGTAAATTGTTTTCAAAAATAATTCATACTTGATGTATAAGAATAATATTGAAATAATGGATATTCTGAATTATGGGGGAACATTATTGAAATTTTGGATGACGAGTACTTGGAACCCTCACAATAAGAAGGACATCTAACACAAACTTTAGTATAGCCCAGAAAATAATAAAAAAGAATGAGAAGATTGAGAAGAGGCAAAGACTGGATAGACTAAAATTATTTCTTAAAAATTATCAATTTCCAAGATTTGGGTTACCTATATGTTTATAACAAAGAAGAACAAATAGTGGATACAATAATTATAAATCTGAGTATAGAACATGAATAAGGGAATCCATAAAGGGGGAATGTTAAGTGGTAACTAATATGGAAAAACCATGAAATTTTAATCAAATAAATGGTGTATCAACTATTTGGAACCCCCCATATGGAACAAAGTGGGGATAAAGAGAAGAAAAATCATAAGAGCTACAATTGATAATGAAAAAACATATACTTCTTTTAGTATGATATGGATGTCTCTGAAAATAGCTCATATCATGTGACCCAGGAAGAAATTTCAAACATAATGACCCAAATAAAAGTTCTTTGTATGAGGTCACCCATGTTTTTATATGTTTCTTTTCTTGGGAATTATTTTGGACCTTCATTTTTTATATGTAGTGAATCTTCTAATACACATCATTTTTTATCTATATTTTCATGGAGCTTGTTCTATCACTGATTTTTACTTCATTCATAGGTCTATGAAGCTCGAATGGTAGTAAGAAAATGATTAAATATTTATTCATGATAAAGGGGAGAAATCATAAAATTTTATCACAAAAATTTACTCCCATATTTGAAGAATATATCAAGTGATTTAGTAAAAATGAATTCCCACAGTTGTTTTAGTGCTTTAATTTTTATCAATGATATTTATTATTTTTAGAAACCCCTGGATTTCGTGATTTTAATTTCTTATTAATGAAATTAAATAAGTGAAATGATGAAATTATATTATTGGACATAAATATCGGAACCTAAATTCTTTAAACCATTACTTTTTCTATAGAATCTCATGTTGATTGGAATTATCTTTCATCATTTTTTATTTAAATTTAATGTTTTCATGTTAATTCATATTTTATTATTTCACATGGAATTATAAATTGAATTAAATTGCATTCTCGTATTTCTAAAATGATTCTAGACAATATTTTTTTATGTCTTCTTTGTAAATTTATTTAGAGAACTTAAGGAATATTACCTACTTGCACTTTAATTTCATCTTATAAAAACAATCATTGTGAAAAAATTGACATTATAATTGGATGAGGATTTTTTGATGCATCCTCTATGCTTGAGACTAACCATTTATTGGTCCCATATTTAGCCTATAAAGTCTATGAATGGAATTTTATAGTAATAAGAAAAATTGAAAAAAAATCCATTCATACCCAAAATCTAATTTTGTTAATTATTTTAAATGTTTAAGTGTGTGGGAGGGGAGTTATTAGTGCAAAGGGATGTATTATTTTAATGATATTTTCTTAGTTCATCATTTGTTTTTTGAGAAGGCTCATGTCATTTTTCATTATATTTAATGTTTAACCCTCATAGAAAATGGTAAAATATCAAAAATTAAAAAATAGAGATCTTGTTGAGTTAAGGAGAGTCTAAAATTACAATCAATTGAGTAACTATTTTAATTATTTGGAGTTTGGTGGTAAAATGTGAGACTTTTCCAACCTCAATTTTTGATAGTTTTGATTTTTTAAAAAATGTAGGTTTTAATCATTCCTAATGCTTTTATTGTTCATGAAAATGACTTAGAGATCATAGATGTAGCGAAGATATTATTTTTGGAGATTACAGTTTCAGTAGACTTCACATTGATTTTAATTTACTACACATATATGTAAAACTAATTTTCAGTCCGTAATTGTTTTATCAATCAATTACCTACCATACATTAAACTCAATGTCTTTTGGTCCCAATTTATATTTCCCCATGATTTTTTTTGTGATTTATATCTCGATTTTTTGAATAATATAGATCTTATTCAAGTTCATAAGTATGTTCCTTGTGCTCAATGTATAATGAAAAATTCACATTTATATTTTACATTGCCCGAATAGCCTGAAGGCTTTCTTTTTATTGATTTTTCATGACCCCCCTTTCAAGGGATGTGGGGGAACCCTACAAGGCCTGTAGGCATAGAGATTACATGACTCTTAGGTCTTAAGAAATATACAGGCTATAATTACATGGAACTGATCCTACTGAGATTCTTCATCGTGATGTCATCTCCCCACCTCTACATGGCTAGTTTGGCTAGGCTTCCCATGCAAGCATAGGCTGGTCCCGAGGGAAAATGTCATACCCTTTCATTCTGAAAAATCATCTTAAGCTTCTGCTTTGTTGAATGCACATACTCTGAATCCTCATCAGAAGTCTGTTCCTTATAGTGTCTTCCAAGTCATTCAACACAATTTCTGGTGGCCTAAAGGCTTTGATGTCGCTCGAATGCCTTGTGGTGGCTTGAAGGCCTTGAAGTGCCCTGAAGGCCTAGAGGTGTCCGGAAGGCCTTGAGGTGGCCCAAAATCCTTACTGGCCTGAAGGACTTGGGTTTCCTAAAGGCCTTGAAGGGCATGATACCCAAACCGGTGGCCCGAAATCCCAAACTTATGAAGACTTACATATACTATAGTACTACACATTTACTCCTATAGTTCCTGCTACCGTACTACTATAGTAATAAGTATTTTTTATTTTTCCATGTAAATAAATGGTATATCAAAACTATTCAAAAACCTATTTAGGTAATCCATATAGTTTCCAATAAAGGGATTCTAGCCAAGAAACATGTAGATAAAGATGAATATATGACAAAGGATCATAACATTGGAATTTAAAAGGAACATGCATTTGAGCACAATAGCACATGAGGGTATGACCTTTGAGGTTGTGGGAGGATATCCTTGCTAGTATAGGGAATCTTCAGTGGTGTTGAGGTTCCTCTATCCCCTATTAGTTGTAAAGAGACACTGTAAGAATGAAAGAAGAAATATAGTGGCCATGGATAATACAAATTTTTGACGCAAGACACAGAATATTCCTCTTTATTGCGAGGTTAGTTGATGTGACGATGTTCATCTTCAACTCATTTTTCGTCACACTTGGATATAAAAAATTACATAGAGATCATAAAAACTATGTCATATCCATAAATCTATGTTATAGTTCAATGTAATAATATCTAATTAAATCTTGATAGTACTGGCTTTTTTATTTGATGTTATGCTGTATCCATGGCTATAAGGCATAGATAATATAGGATTATGAATCAAAAGAGTAATTTACACCATAATATGGGGCACGAATTATAGCCAATTTCTCTCTCTAAAGAATACATGTCAATGTAGTAAAGTTGAATAATTGCTGACACTACATGGAAATGAGGCCATGGTGGTCGAGTTAATTATTGTACCATGAAAAAATGAATAAGGGGTGAAATAAAAAAGATATGAATAATGTTTTATACTAAACCATGTTATGTTCTAAAATGATAGTGTCAATGTTCCATAAGGATAAGGAGGTTGTGGATATGGATAGTGGGCTACATTATAGGTGATGGACAATTTTAAAGAGTCACACTCTAAGGGTTTCACCGATGTCGTTAGAAGTGTTTACTGTATATTTCAAAGACATTATTATTTCAGTCTATCCACATACTATGACCAAGATTTAGGTGAAAATGATGAGAAACATTACACATGGGAATTGTAAAAAAGGATCAAAATGAAACATTACACTATTAAGGACTAAGAAGATAGGTATTTATCATATTCCAAAAATCATTTTGATATTTAAAAAATTTAGATAGATGATAAGACTCATTAATTCACACCCCTCTCTCATGGATAAAAAGACTCATAGAAGTGGTGTTTTAGATGAGTGTAAAAAAATAATAAAAATGGGCGGGGGTGAAGAATTAATTGTTAAAAACTGAGAGAATCTTCTCAAAAAATAATGTATAATGGTGTTGTGCTGAGGAAACACCTAATACCCAGAGCCCATACTTTGACAGAATTTAGGGGGACATATTAGAGAGTTTAAAGCTAATATAAAAAGTTGAATGGGAGAATAAAATCTATTATTTGAAGTGATACTCTAGGAGAATAGTCTTTTTTAATAGTGATAATTTATAGCTAGGAATTTTTTTTATGTTTATTATTTCACCCTATAATTTAAAAATGTAATGTTAATTGTTATTTTAATTCATAAATGCTTTTTTTAATAAATGAAATCTATATTTTAAATAAAATTTTATATTCCCCCCTTCCCCAAGTCCTAATTATTTTCATAATTTTGAGAGAGGGTATGAGTAGCAAGGAGTGGTGGGATGGGTTGAGTTTGTTGAATGTGATGAGTACCTAAACCTATGTGGTCATCTTATAAATAGTTTCAAATTGACATTATGAAAAGAATATCCTATAAGTTTATAGTGAATATGTTGGAATTTAGAAGAAGTTTCTAAATGTGGTAGAGGGGGTGGGAGACTAAGATTAATCCTTAAATGTTCCATCTATCTTAAGATTTAACATCATGAACTTGAAAATATTAACAAGAATTCTGAGAGAATCCTAATCATTAACTAGCATTTTTAGAAAATTTTAACATGTATTCAATGAGAATTGTTACTTTTATTCTGTGAGAATCATAACTAGAATTCTGAGAGAATCATAACCACCATTCACAGAGAATTGTAAAATGTATTCAAAGAGAATCATAACAAACATTTTTAGAGAATTGTAACCTACATTCTAAGAGAATTGTAACCAGCAATCTCTGAAAAATCACAACTAGAATTCGGTGAAAATCAGAATGAGATGAAAAGAGGAAAGGATACTGAAAATATTATCTAGGATAATTAAAATATTTTAATGGGACGAGAAAGAAACAAATTATAACTGGTTGAAAAATAATTCATACTGAGCTGATTATGAAGGAGAATTCATGTGGTCAAACTTGACATTAATTTTTACAAAAATCTCAGAGAAACTTAAGGAGGTTTGACAAAGTCAAAGACAATGTTTAAATGTGGGGGATTTTTAGAGTTTTTAGATTTGAGGTAGTATGGAAATATTTCATGTTTCCCAACTTTATTTCACGAGTTTCCTATAAATACATCCTAAAATAATTAGTTTATTATCTAATTTTCTATACATGCATGAAAGGCAGAGTGCTGAAGAAATTTAATTAGAAGTTCTCATTTGATTGAATGATAATTGTTTTGATAATTACAGATGTTTTTGTGTTTTTTAAAGACTGAGTTTTAGTTCATTGTATTGAATGAAATCAGATCCAGAATGCATCATCATTGTATTGAAATAAATCATATCCAAATTACAATAACATTTTATTGAAAGAAATAAGATCCATTTTACAGTAAAATTGTATTGAATAAAATAAGATCTAGATTATAGTAATATTGTATTGAAGGAAATCGAATCCAGATTATAGAAGTATTTTATTGAAAGAAACTAGATCCAGATTACAACATCATTGTATTAAAAGAAATAGGAACCATAATCAAGCATCATTATATTATGAAAATCAGGATCTAACATCATCAGATTGAGAGAATTAGATCCATCCATATCGGACTGAGCATTTGGACAAAGCATTTATAGAGCAGTTTAAATAAATACTTTATTCTTTTTATTAGATCAATTTTTTTTAAAAGAAAACATTTTAAATTGAGTGGAGTCAGTATAATCATTTTTATCAAGAGATAGAAGGTGTCAAATAGGATTTGGCACATGTTTTATTCACTTCAACATAATAGTGTATTCATATATACCTTCGAGAGTGGCTATGGTAAAGGTATAGGTTCTCACATTGAAGCCAAACGTTGTAAATATTTTGTTATTTTCATACATAGATTATTTTTCATGAATTATTATTTAATAATACTTGATAAGGATATAAATTATAACAGGTTTAAGGGGTTATGTTTCTTAATTTTTTAGAACTTATAAAAATTAAACAGATTCACCCCCCTCTCAATTGTTATTCGATCCTTGGAAGTTCACATTCCTTAGGGAAATTTATGAAATTCCTTATTGAATATTATAGTCAATTAAAGTGACATAATATTGTGATAGGTGGGACCCAAAATTATATAACCTCTCGATGCATTGACATGTCACATGAGGTAAAACCTCTTTGGGTATTTTTTATATGACTACCCAATACATCACGATATATTGACTATAGTCACTACAATATATAATGACTTGGAAAAGGAAATGAAAATAGGATTTTGACAACCATATTTATACATTCCACATTACAATATGAATATTATTGATATCCATGTCTTATTTTATTTTTAGGGACATATATGATCTTAGTTTCATGTTTATCACATCTTCATGTTTTTTACTTATTCCTACGATAATATTTATTATATGTTTATTCAATTATTTCCTTTAATATATTTTCCCCTCATCGATAGTTTGAGATAACCCCTTATTGTGTTTCCTAATGAGATCAAATTTTTTATACATTTTTAAAAACATAATTAATTATTATTATATAATTTTAATTTTCTCTATCCAAATTAACAATTATATTATTAATATTTTGGTATTTTATATTTTAGAATGACATTTTCAAAAAAGCGAAAAAAGTATAATACATTATTTAATAAATTTTAAATTTTTCCATACATATTTTTTGTATTTTTCTATGTAAAAAATGGGGTAGCATGGTAGCCTTCAACCTAGAGAGGCAAGTCACATTATAGACAATGAAGGGCCAATAGACAAGCCATCAATATTGATGGTAACTATATATAAGATGATCATAGCTAGAGAAAGGTGTAAGCATAGTTATATGAGTGAACTAGAACACATAGGTTTGATTTGTATAATATGATAGCAAAGAATCATCAACGCGGGGGTAGAAATAGTATTTTCCGGGGCCCTTTAGCTATCATCTATGTTAAAAAGATGCATCGGGATTGTAATCAATTATATAGTATTCATTGTTGATAAAAATGTTGGATGTGTGATGCAGATTTCCCCAATTCATATTCACCTAATCGATCCAATTTCATTTGGAATCCCATCTCACATCTTCCTCATGGGATAGAAGATTCACTATAGATAACCACCTTGCTACACCATATATTCTACTACTATGATGTAGTTCCACCATGGAAAATCGAAATAATGAATGATAACACATGATTTTTGATACCTCCAACACCACAACAACAGATATACAACATATATAACATATGAACCTGAATAAAATGAGGAATCTACACCATAATTCATGATTATATGATGTTTCCACTATTTTCAAATAAAGAAGCTATGCTGATGTTGTAATGATGTCCCGTGGATGATGCTTCTTGGAAATGATTTTGTGGTGTCATAGATAATCACTTCACCATGGAATAAAGATAAAGGAAAAAAAATACAAGGTTGTGTAATAGGTTTTCTACTATATAATTGGGGGTTATAAAATAATAGAGGATAGTATTAAGAAGAGAAATGTGGTTGTGATCATGGGTAATGGGATACACCATAATCAATGCATGACGATGAACATTTTTAAGGGGTTTCACTACAAGTGTTTTACCCAAACTATTTTAATAATTTAATATATATATCAAAAACCAAATACATTTACATTATCCACGGATTTTAAAAATTATTGGGGAGGAAATTTATAGAAAATGAATTTGGGTCGTCACCTATATTGGTGGATTTTGAAACATTATGCAAAAAAATAGAAGCACGAGAGGTAATTTTCATATTTAAAAATGATTTAGAGATGTTGATATATTTAAAAAGATGAGTAGAACTCTAAAGAACCCCCTCACTCATGTATAATAAGACCCATTCAAGGTAAGGTTTGGCCTAGTGTAAAATGAGAATAAAAATGGGGGTGAAGAATTCAAAATTAAAAATAGAGAGAATTCTATCCATAAATAAAGAATAATGATACTGTGCTTAGGATACCACTGGGACCCAATGATTAGAATTTTACAAAACCTAGGAAGTAGTGCTCATATAGTACTTTGGAAACATATAAAGAATATTGGGATAAATTTATCATCATATAAAGAAAGAGTGTAGGATAATAATTATGTTCATCTATGATGATGAATGGATAGGAATCTCTTTTCTAGTTAACTTCTAATCATGTTATTCTAAATTATTATGCTGATTGTGAATGCAAATCTTATATGAAATCATTATTCCATGTAATGTTTATTTTAGATCTAATTTCTATCCATGTTCCTCTATCTCTAATTATTTTCATAATTTTGAGAGAGGGGATGAGTAGAAAAGAGTGGTGGGAGGTGGTGAGTTTGATTAAAGGGATGAGTATATAAACTCATGATATCATCTTAAAAATACCATCAATTTGATATTATCAAAATAATTTCCTATAATTATCTAGATATAGTGATTAAATTTAGATTAATAACCTCAATGTGGTTGAGGGGAGTGGGAGAGTGTGATACAGCAATAAAAATTCCATTAATTTTATGATTAGATATGACACACTTGAAATGGTTTTAATAAAACTTTAGAGAAGATCTAGCTTGTTTTTGTTAGTTCAAGTGGTGGCTTAGAAGAAATTCTAGTGACCTAGATAATTATCATTGATAATGGATTTGATTTATATCATGAGTTAAGAAAAACTATGATTTAATATAATCTATCTTTCTCCCCATCTGTATTTTCATATTTGATTCAATCCAGTCACACCTGTAAATTAGTTTAGTAAAGTTTAGTTTATAAAAGTTTGGCATATTTGAAGATTTCAAATATTTTAAAACTATATTACTCACGAGATTGACCCCATATTACCACTATTCAACATTCTAGTAGTTTTTAGTCTGAGTGACTATAAATTTCAATATTTATATATGAATATAGTATTTAACAACATCTTTTGGGATGGTAAAATATATATATATATATATATATATTTATGGGGATAAGTTTATTATAAATTCAATAGGTAGAAAAGTCTATTCTTACCTCTTTGATATTTTATAATTTTATCCTAGCTTCATTCATTTTTAATTTTTTTTCTTTTTTTTTCAAATGGGTTGTATTGGTTTTTTGATATCATGTATAAATAATAATGAAATCCCACAACCAATTAGTTATTGAGATATCAAAAAAATCACAATCAAATTGAATATTGGATGTTAAAAATCCAAATCTAAAAATGGGATCATCATACAATCCCAAGAGTAAAAAAAATTCACCCACATCCTCAATAGGTACTCCTCAAAAAGTAATTTAATTTTAAGTAGGTATTAACATTCATAGAGAGAATGTTTTTGGAAGCTATAGTTTCAGTGGTAAGATCTAATACTCATGATAATTTTAAATTTTCTATGGAGAACACCGTTACACTTATGGGTGAGGAAGAAAATTTTGAAAAAATAATTCCTACTTGAAGTATAAGAATAATAGTGGAATAATGTAGATTATGAATTTTGGTAGAACATGCTTGAAATTATGGATGAGGAGTACTTAGAACCCTCAAAATAAGAAGGCCCTCTAACCCTAACTTCGGTGCAACCCAGAAAATAAGAAAAAAGAAGAAGGAGAAGAGGGAGAAGAGGGAAAGAAATCTAGATAGACTAAAATTATTTCATATGAATTGTCAATTTCCATGATTGTAGTTACCCCCATTTTTTTAACAATGAAGAATAAATGATGGAAACTAAAATTATAAATCTGAGTGTAGAACATGAATAAGGGAAATCCACAAAGGGGAGGATGTTAAGTGGAATCTAGTATGGATAAATGATGATATTTTAGTCAAATCATTGGGGGTATCTATTTTTGGTTATGTAAAGACCCAAAAATTCCATGTAAATTTTTTTATTTAAATATATAAGAATTTTACAAGTCTGCGATCTATGGAAGGCGGGAATGGGGTAGTCACTGAATGGGCCTCTAGGTGATGGTCTGTGGAAAATTAGTATCAAAGGGACTGCCTCACCACCATATTTCCAGCGCTGCTAACGGTCTGTCAAACAGACATCCAGTACCAAAGTTATGGCCAAAAGAGTGTAAATGGGTCGTAGTGGGCCCGGGTCCGGTCCGACCCGGTCGTACCGACTCAGCCCGACCTGGCATGGGCCAACCCATTTTGGGTCAATCTGGCTTGACCCAATGGGTCCGACCAGGACCATTATGTTCGGCCCGGTTCGAGGAGGCTCGGAGAGGCCTTGGGTGGCGCGGTTGGGGAGCCTCGGAGGGCCACGTGTGACTCGGCTAGGGAGGCTCATAAGGCCACCGGCGACATGAACAGGGTGGCTCGGATGACCGTGAGTACCTCGACCGGGGCAGCTCAGAAGGTCACATGTGACGCGGTCGGGGCGGCCCGGCCGGCGACGCAGTGGGATGGCAGCGGCTCGGCGGACGGTGATGGCGACTCGACCGATGGCGGTAGTAACTCAGCCCTATCGGTGATGGCAGCCTGGCCTAGACGACAATTGTCGTGGGTGGTGCATCGGGGCCGTGGGGATGCCATGAGGGCATGGAGGTTGCGAGTACCATGGAGCTTCATGGCCACGGTGGTGTCGTGAGGGTGTAGAGGTTGTGAAGCGGTGGTGGTCATGGGGCGATGTTTTTGCGCCATCACCTTCATCGTGTTCAACTCAACAGTTCATCACAAGATTTGTGGAGGGGTCAGGACATGTTTGTTTGACCCGTACCCTCCATGTTAGTTTGGAAGCATATGGCTCAATAATAACTTGAAGAAGAACGTCATGCTTTACAACCTCCCGCAACGATGTATTCCCAATCCCAGAAAAGAATTAAAAGGAAGAACCTGGGAAAAGTATTCATACACAAATAAACCCCAACCTTGGAATGTTCGTTGATAGAGATCGTGAGGGAGTAGATGAAGTCGTTGGGGAGGGAAATATGATCGTCAATTGAAGATGTCCCACACTATCGGATATCCAGAGGAAGAAAGTTGATGTTGTGTGTCAGATTTCATCGTTGGAGAGATCCGAGGAAGAAAGTCAAAGTCGTGCGTCGTAGTTCATTTTTGGAGAGCTTTCCCCCAATTCACCAAAGATCTCCCCTTTTCCAACCCTTTTGCACAATTCCACCAAAATGAAAATATAGCCAACATCTTAAATTAAGTTCTCAAATTAAATAATGTTGGAACAATTTCAAAATGGTTTAACTATTTAATTGAAGGGTGGCATAATAAAGTGGAGAGCTCAAGAGGTTTCTCCACATTTAATAGGGAGTTAAAGAGGTTTCAATCCTTGGGTGGTCCCCACAACCATAACCTCTCATGAGAGGATAGGATTAGTGGTTCCCACCTCTATAACCTCTCATAGGAGGTTTTAGTTTAGGTGGTCCCCACCTGTGAAATATCCACATGGGTGGCTACAAGAAATAAAATAAAATATTATTTTATTATTTTATTTTTTCCATGAAAAACCCAAAAATTAACTTTCACCCTCGACTAACTGCCATCGAGTTGAAGGTCTCCTTAAGCGAATACTGGCTCTGCAAGTTCAACAGGGCCCTCAGATTTTAATTCTGATCACTACTTCAAATGTTATAAAAACAAGCTCATACATTTACTAAACGTACTGAAAAAAGAAGTTCAAAAATTAATTCCAAGCACACCGGACCTTGGAATCATGAACCATCAATTTTCGTAGACTTGTAAAATTACAATATATTTAAATAAAAAAATTTACATAGAATTTTTGGGTATTTACACAGGTCCTCAACAATATTGGTGAGGTAGCATACCGCTTAGCTCTTCCACCTCATTTGTAACGGGTGCACGACGTTTTACACGTATTCCATATGAGGAGATAAGTGCATGACCCTTCTCACATCATCGACCATGGTGATCTAGACATCAAATTTTACAGAGGTTTTAGTAGATATTGAGTGTCGATAGGAGCGAGTCCTTCCTGGATGGTCGATACCTCTAGTGTGCTTTTTCTAGCAGCATTGGAACCTCTAGGAGAGAACGTGGGAGCGGGAGGTTCAGATGCATACTCAGTACCCCTACTTTTTTTTATACTTTTAGTTGTGGATTTTGGGGACATAAAGTCCCGAGGTGAGGAGAATTTAAAGACATAGAAATTTTGTGTAAATATTTTTATTTAAATATTTGGGAATTTTTAGAGGCCACGAGAATTGACGGCGCATGATTCCAAGGCCTGGAGTTCCTGGAATGAATTTCTTAACATTTTTTCAGTTACGTTTAGTAAGCATTTGAGCAGGTTTTAATAACTTTTGAACCAGAGGACAGAATTGAAATTTGAGGGCACCATTGAACTCGCAACACCGGTATTCTCTTAAGGATAAATTCACCTCGATTGTAGTTGGTCTAGGTTAAAGTTAAATTTTGGGTTTTTCATGGAAATAACTAAATAAAATAATCATATTTTATTTTATTTGTTGTAACCACCCATGTAGATATTTTACAAGTGTAGAACACATGAACTAAAACCTCCCAGGAGAAGTTATGGAGGTAGGGACCACTAAGCCTAACCTCCCATGAGAGATTATGGTGGTGGGGACCACCATAGGATTGAAACCTCTTGAACTCCCTATTAAATGGGGAGAAACCTCTTGAGCTGCCCACTTTATTATGCCACCCATCAATTAATTAATTATAAAATATTGAAATTGTTCCAAAAAAATTTAATTTGAAAACTTAATTTAAGAAGTTGGATATATTTTCATTTTGGTGTAATTGGGAAAAAGGGTCGACAAAGGGGAGAGCTTTGGAGAATTGGGGGAAAGCTCTCCAATTAAGAACGCTGATGCATGACTTTGACTTTCTTCCTCGGGACATTCTCTAGCATGGGACATCTTAAATCGACAATCATCTTTCCCTCCCAAATGACATTGTCTCCCCCCTCATGATCTCTATCAATAAACAATCCAAGGTAGGGATTTATTTGTGTATGAATACTTTTCCCATGTTCATCCCATGAATTATTTTTCGGGATTGGGAATAAATCATTGTGGGAGGTTGTAAATCTTTATGTTCTTCTTCAAGTTCTTATTGAGCTACATGATACCACCCTAACGTAGAGGGTATGGTCCAAACAAACCTGGCCCTACCCCTCTACAAATCCTGTAATGATTTGTGGAGTTGAACGGGACGAAGAAGACTACGCAATGACATCGCCCCGCGACCACCGCCACCTCGGGACCTCCACGCCCTCCAGGCACCCCCACGGCCGAGCCGCTCCACCGCACGGGTGACCTCCATACCCTCGCGGAACCTCCACGACCCCATCGCGCCTTCCATGGCCATCACCATCCTGAATGAGCCACCACCACCGACTGGGCCACGCAGCTGTCGCCGTCCGCCGAACCGCTACCACCATCCGTCGAGCCACCGTCGCCGTCCGCTGAGCAGCCGCTATCTCGCAAACCCACCGGTCGAGCCACCCCAGCTGCATCGACCATGGACTTCCTATCCACACTAGTCTAGTCACCCATGGTTGTCCTAGAAGCCTCAGCCACACTGCCCGTGACCTTTCGAGCCGCCCCGGCCGAGTCGCACGCGCCCCTCCGAGCCGCCCCAACCGCACCACCCACAGCCTCTCCGAGCCACCTCAGACCAGGCCGAACCCAATGGGCTTGGCCACCCAATGGGCTGGGTAGGACCCAGTGGGTCCGGCCGGGTTGACCCGAAATGAGTCGTCCCAGGATGGGTTAGACCGAACCCAGGACCACTACAACCCATTTACACTTTTTTGTCCAAAACATTGGCACCAAATGTCCATTTGACGAACCGTTAGAAACACTGGAAATCATGGAGAGAGATATTACCTTTGATTATACCCCACTAGAGTATTGGATTAAGATGAAGAACAATCATGTTGGATTGAGCATGAATCCAACCGGGCCCCTGGGACTAAAAGGCTAATAACTCACAGACAGGGCATCCGATTGACGCGACATCCATTGTGTTGAGAACCCTATGACGTGGAGAACCTTTGAGATGCTTATTTGTGGGACTTCGTGGCAGTTAGAGTATTTAACATTATATTTTGGAGTAGATCCTCTCGGAGATGAGTGAGCATAGTGAGGGAACCTAGTAGCTGGATGACACTAGACGGTTGTTGATCTTTCCAACTCGGAGTGACTTCACAGGCCCAGTGGGGAGTGCCTCTGTGTGTTGCGATAGACCCACAGTGGGGAGCGCCACTGTGGGAAGCGGCAGAACCACAATACTTGATAGGAGGAGTACCTCAAAAAGTCATGATGGAGAGTGCCTCTATGTGACGTAGCATATCCATGGTGGGGACTACCTCTGTGTGACGTGGTAGACCCATGGTACTCAAAAGAATGAGTACCTCTGCAGTCCAAGGTTAGTGGGAAGCACCTCTATGTGATGCGACAGGCCCAATATACACGATATAAGAGGGGTTATATAGCATCTGAGGTGTTTAGCGATGTGACTAGGTATGTTACTTGTTACTACCCGTAGAATATATTCTGGTGTGAGGTGAGTTAGAACCCTTGTGTTTCTTCATGATTGAGATGTGTTTACTTGATAACTTAGTTATATTTATTGGCATATAAATAAGTAGGGTTATCAATTGTTTTCCCATTTTTGATTAATAAATGGTGGATTTTGTGAGACCTTGAGGGTCTCGGGGTCCCTAATGAGTATCATTATACTCACCCCTGCACAGTCTATGCCCGCACTTCATTGTGTTTGGTGTAGATGACATAAAACGTTGATCGATACTGAGGGTACTAGTACTGGATGGTGCCCGGAGGTGGACCTTATGAAGAGTCTGTACATAGAGGAGTTGGATGGACATGGAGTGCTGAGGAGGTGATCTATAGCTACCCTTCAGGTAGGAACATTAGAGGATGACCCAGTAGTTGTTTTCCTTTGTTTCAGTTGTACTTGTACTCTCAGTTTCTTGTACCTTTACTGTTGGGCTTATATTTCTAACCACATTTACATTCAGTACACTTTTTTTATATAGTTTAATTATTGTTTGTATCATGTTTTGTGCTTGGATGAGTGTGTTTACAAGTTATAATGGCAATTCCTTCCTAGTTTTAGGGAATACACCATTCGGTTCTATTCACCAGCCCCTGGCCTATGGAAGGCGGGCTTGAGGTATTCACGGAATGGGACCCCATGGGACAGGTCGTGATAGGGAAGCCTCTATAGGGAAAAATTGGGGCTAAAGAAGAGGAGAATGGGAAGAGATACACTTGATGATGAACAAACATATAATTGTTTTAGTATGAGATGGTTGTCTATTTTTCCTACTACAATCATGTGACCCAAGAATTTATTTCAATCCTAATGACCAAAATAAAAGTCCATTGAAGGTGGTGACCCACGTTTTTATATGTTTCCTTTCTTAAGACTTATTTAGGGCTTTCATTTTTTATATGTAGTGAATCCTCTCAAATGAATCATTTTTTATATTTTTTGGAGCTTTTTATATCACTAATTTTTACATCATTTTTA
This sequence comes from Viscum album, assembly GCA_963277665.1. Classification (NCBI taxonomy): domain Eukaryota; kingdom Viridiplantae; phylum Streptophyta; class Magnoliopsida; order Santalales; family Viscaceae; genus Viscum; species Viscum album. The sequence continues at coordinate 2,106,520,570 of OY728147.1, read as the reverse complement.
AGTATAAGTAGAAAAATGGTAGTAAGAAAATGATAAAATATGTATTCATGACAATGGGGAGAAAGCATAAAATTTTAGTACAAAAATTTACTCCTCTATATGTATAGTCCTTAAATTGATTTAGTAAAAATTCATTCCCACACTTGTTTTATTACATTAATTTTGTTCAATGATATTTATAATTTTTAGGAACCATAGGATACCATGACTTTAATTTAAATTGGATGAAATTTTATAAGTATAATTGTGCTATTATATGATTAGACAGAAATCTAGGAACTTGAATTCAATAAATCAGGTTTTTTTCTTTCTTTTTCATGTTGATCTAAATTCTCTCTCATTGTTATTTATATTAATTTCAAATTTTTATCTTAATTAATATTTTATTATTTCACATTATTGTATATATTGAATTAAATTTCATGCTCTTATCCTTGAAAGGATTCTAGACAACATTTTTGAAGTTTTTCGTTGTAAATTTCTTGAGAGAACTTGTGGAATATTAACTACAGGGACATTAATTTGATCATATAAAAATAATGATTGTAAAAATATTGACATTAAAACTGGATAATGATTTTTTATGTAGCCTCTATCCTTGAGACCTATCATATATTGACCCTGTATTTAGCCTATAAAGTCTATGAATGGATATTATAGTAATAATAATCATTTCAAAAAAAATCAATTTGTACCCAAAATCTAATATTTTTATTGATTTTCAATGTTCAAGTGTGTGGAAGGAGGATTCTTGGTACAAAGGGATGTATTATTCTGATAATATTTTCTGGGTATTTTATTATATTGTGGAGAAGTTTCTTATCATTATTCATTATATTTAATGTTTATTCCTCTATGAAAAAGGTAAATAAATAAATAAAAATAGAGATTTGGTTGAGTTATGGATGGTCAATAATTACAATCAATTGAGTTATAATTTTGATCATTTGGGGTTTAAAGGTAAGATGTGAGTCTTTTCCAAACTCAATTTTTGAAAAATTTGGAAAATATTTTTTTTGGTTTTATTCATTCTTAACCCTTTTATTATTCATGACCATTACATTGAGATTAGGGATATAGAGAAGTTATTATTTTTATAGAGAAGGATTTCAGTGTACTTCACATTGATTTTTATTTACTATACATATATTTAAAACTAATTTTTAGTCCATAATTGTTTTGTTAATAAATTACCTACCATACATTAAAGATATAGTCTTTTGATCCCAATTTCAATGAACTCGTGATTTTTTTGTGATTTATATCTTTATTTTTTGGAGAATGTAGATATTATTCAAGTTTATAGGTATGGTTCATGTACTCAATGCATAAGGAAATATTCACATTTACATTTTCCTTTTAGTAATTAATGAAGGAATCAATTGGAAAGGTAAATCTTGACTGGAATGTAAAAAATAATAATTTATTAATCACGAATGAATGAGAGGAGTAGCCCCATAATTTTTCATGAGAAATTTTAAATAAATGGTGTCTATTGAGGAGTTAAATTTAATTTTTTATTTGACCCTTGAAAATTATCTCCCACATATTGAGAATTTTTTACTTTCCTTAATTTTGAATTTTAGAGATTAGTAGAATAATGTTGTTCATTTTAATTCTTAATGGAGGTAAATTTTTTAGGATAAGAATATTTTAAATTTTTAGGGAATTGATGACTTTAAAATTTCCATACAATTTGGAATCATTAATTTATTATTGTAAATTAATTTCAAAATTTCCTAATGATATTAACATTTCTTTTTTTAATCTGTTTTTATTTTACAAATTTTTTAATTTCATTTGTAAAAAGAAAATAAAATATTGAAAATTTATGTTTTAGTACATTTTTATTTATTACTATGTATTTCATATTTTTCTATGTAAATAAATGGTGTAACATGTATTTTCAACAGCCTATGTAGGCAATCCAAATAGTATCACTTGAAGGGATTCCAACTAAGAAACCCATAGAAAAGGATAAATGTATGACAGAGGATCATAACATGGGAAAATAAAAGGAACACGCATTTAAGCACATCAGCACATGAGGGTAAGACCTATGAGGTGGTCAGAGGATATCCTTACCACTATAGGGAAGCATCAGTGGTGTTGGTGGTCCTATAGCTCCCATTTAGTTGTAAAGAGACACTTTAGGAATGAAAGAATCAAGATAGTGTCCTTGGATAATAGAAATATTTTATGTGGGACACAAAATTTTCCTAGTTGTTGCGAGCTTGACTAATGCGATGATGTTCAGCTTCCACTCATGTGTCATCACCCTTGGATATAAAAACAATACATTGGGAACAACCAAACTATTTCATGGCCACAACACTATGTCATATTCCGATGAATGAAGATCAAATGAAATCTTGATAGTTTAAGCTTTTGGATTTCTGTTATGCAGCATACATGGCTATAAGATTAAGATGATATAGGCTCTTGAATCCAAGTAGAACGTTACACCATAATATGCGTCACTAATATAAATTGAATTTTGTTCTCAAAATAATCTAGTTCGATGTTGTAAATTTGTATTGTGACTGACACTACATAGAAATGAGTCCATGGTGTTAGAGTTCATTATTGTACTATGAAAAATGAATAATGAATGAAATTAAAAGGCTATGGAATAGGTTTTATTCTATACCATAGAATGTTCTAAAATGATAGTGTCAATGTTCAAGAAGGAGAAGGTAGTTGTGGATATGTATAGTGGGTTACATTATATGACATGGAAATTTTTGAAGAGTTTTACTCCCAGGGTTTCACCAATTCCATAGGGAGGATTTATAGAAGATTTCAATGACATGAAAATTTTAGTCTTTCCACTTATTGTGACCTTGATTTCGGGGAAAATGGTGTGAAACATTACACATGGTCCTTGTAAAAAAGGAGAAGAATGAAACATTACACTATAAAAGAATATTATTATAGGGAATTATCATATTCCAAAAATCATTTCAATATTTTTACAAATTTAGATAGATGAGGAAGTCTCAGAAATTCCTACCCTCTATCATCGATAAAAAGACTCATAGAAGGGATGTTTTTGAAGAGTGTAAAAAATGAATAGAAATGGGGGGGGGGGTTGTGAACAATTAATTGTTCAAAACTGAGATAATTTTTCAAAAAAATAATGTATAATGGTGTTTTGTTGTGGAAACCCCTAATACCTAGATCCCATATATTGACAAAACTAGGGGAGGACTTATTTTAGAGCTTTAAGCTAATTTAGTAATTAGAATGAGATAATTAAATCTAGTATTTGATGTAAGATTTTAGTAGAAGGGTCTTCATTAACAGTGATGATGCATAGCTAGGAATCTATTTAATTTTTATTATTTCATTCTATAATTTCAAATTGCAAAATTAATTACGATTTTAATTAACATATGCATTCATTATTAAATGAAATCGTTATTTTAGATCGAACTTTATATTCCCTCTTCCCCAGTTCCTCATTATTTTCATAACTTTGAGAGAGGTTATGAGTATGAAGGGACATTGAGGGGTGAGTTTGGTGATTGGGATGAGTGCCAAAACTAATGTGATCATCTTATAAATACTATCAAATTTACAATATAAAAATAATATCCTCTAAGGGTCTTATTAATGTGATGTAATTTAGAAGGAGATCCTTGGTGTGGAAGAGGGGAGTGGGAGAATTAGATTTTTCCTTAAATCTTCCATCTATATTAAGATTTAAAATCATGAATTTTAATTTTTTATATGTAGCCTTGAGAGAGGAGTTTTATGGTTTAGATAGATATTGTTGAGGCTGAGAAAAAATTAATGTTTCCCTAATAATTCTCTTGGATAATGATTTATATTTACTTTATGAGTTCAATGAATGCATCAATAAATTCAATCTCTCATTTTATTTATCCTTACTTCCATCTTTGAGTAAGTCAAATCTCAAATATAAATTTATTTTATTAAATCATAGTTCAATAATTCATGTTATCATTAGCCTTATTGAATATATTATAGTCTATATAATTTTGGGGTCTGCCCTATCTTACTAATATTTATCATTTTTGTAGTTAGTGTAGTTTAGGTTACTGTAAATTTCAAAATCTGATATAACTAGAAGATTTACCAACATTATTCAGTCACATCATATCCTTTTACATTGGATATGATGAAAAGATATGCAAGTAATATGATTAGATGTGTGAAATTTTTGAATGAATTTATGGGAGATGTTGAAGATTCATTATATAATGGAATGTTTCATACATAGTGGAAGACATCTCCACACGATACAGATAACATGGGTTTTGTTTGTTTTTGTTTTTTCCTAATTTTCTGAATCACTAAACCTAACACTATTGGAAAACTAACCTTTACCAACGGTTTGGAACTGTTGGTATAGGGCCCAAACCGTTGGTATAGCCTATACCAACGGTTTGGAGAACCGTAGCCAAGTAAGCCATTGGGATAGGTCTATACCAATAATTTTTGGAAAACCGTTGGTATAGACCTATACCAACGGTTTTGGAAACTGTTGGTATAGGTAATATGAAATCTATACCAACAGTAATGGAACCGTTGGTATATAAATTCCAAAAATAAAACATCCACTGAGATTTGATCCTAGGACCCCTCGTTTATAATCGAACGACTTAACCACTAAGCTAACATCACTTTTGTAAACATAATTTAATAAAAATATATATGTATTATCATAATTATTTAAAATTTTGATTTATATAATGTTCTTGGTTAGTAGATCTGGAATAAAATCAAAGAACCTATCCCAACAGTTTTGAAAATCGTTGGGATAGGTTAGGGGTGGGTTGAATTCTTTTGGCCGGGTGTTGAATTTTTGGGTGGTTTTTCCCAACAGTTCACCAAAACCCCTGGGAAAGGCCACTCTTTCCCAATGGTTTACCAAAACCGTTGGTAAAGGCCACTCTTTCCCAACGGTTCACCAAAACCGTTGGGAAAGAGGCTCAAAAGACACCCTTTCCCAACGGTTTTGGTGAACCGTTGGGAAAGAGTCTCAAAACACACCCTTTCCCAACGGTTTAGCATAAATCTTTGGGAAAGGGTCACTCTTTCCCAACGGTTTACCAAACCATTGGGAAAGGTGGGGAAATATATGGATTTCCCAATGGTTTTGGTGAACCATTGGGAAATGGTAGCTATACCAACGGTTTTTACAAACCGTTGGTATAGAAGTGTTGGGAAAGATCATCTTTCCAGTAGTGTAAAAAGACTCATCAAATTTAAGAGATAGAATAATCATTTTTATTTTTTCAATTAAGGAAAGTTATATCAAATATTTTATAGATTATCTCAATTTGAGTATGAGAAGTATGGGTTTATGGAACCAGATCTAAGAGTGTGGGTCTAGGGAATCCTAGTTGGCATTAATGGAATGGTTTAGATAACATAGGAGATTAAGATGATTATTTAGGATAATTAAAGGGTAAATGAGTTTGGGTTTTCATAATTTCAAAGGTATATAAAACCCTTTGGTATATTATATTATTTTATCTTAAAGAAATAGAGAATATTTTGTTTGGGTGTAAGGATAAGATTACATTATTTATATACCATAGGATAACTCTATTATATAATTCTGTTTTTATAATAATATTCATAATTTTTTGGTAAAGTAGATATTTTGTGATACTCCTAGAAATTAATTCCCTATCAAGTTTGTAACAACCAAAGACATTAAAATATATTTGTTTTAGTAATTATTTTTTCTCTCTTTATATGTAACACCAAGTTAATCATGTGTTATACACCACACCGAGTTATCTTGTGTTACACACAAGACTTGGTTCTACCACCTTTTAATGGAACGACCTTTTTAAAACTAAATTATGAAAATTTTATAAACATTATATTTAAAAAATAATTCATTTTTTAACTGAAAATAACAAATTATCTCAAGGTGTGTTTGGGGTTTTTTTTCAGAAAAGTTTAAATTTTTGATGAATAATGAAAAATACTGCATTTTAGTCAGAAACTGAATTTTCATTTAAATAATTATTACTGTTAAATTATAATTTAAATTGTTTTTGAAGTAAAAAATTGATAAAATATTCATATATTAACCTTATTTAGGTCATTTTAATAATTATTATATTATCATTTTACATAAAAAAATATTGAACTTTTGAATGTTTTTACTTTAAGAACTTGCTTTCTCACTATGTCTGTGAGATTGGCGTTAATCTTAATTTTTCCACTTATGTGATTTGAATTTTAAAAAATGGACAGAAATGGTTATATGAAATAAAATATTTGTGGTCTAATAATAAAAACTTAATTTTTTACCAAAAATATTATTAAAAGTGATTAAAATTATATATGGCGATTAAGGTAAAATTAAGCTTAATATGGGACTAGACATTAATATTGAGGACCCAAATGACCTGTAAACTTGTCAAAAATCCATTAGATTCCAATAATTTGTCCACATCACCACATTTTATGATTTTTTTTGGATTATTAGGATATTATTAAATGGAAGTTTCTTATATAAAAGGTTAAGTAAGGAAAAAAAGAAACTTTTTTTCCTTTAACATTTATAAAACATTGATATATGTTCAAAAAATCATATTTTCAGTTATACATATCATTTTTAAGATAAATGGGTTAATTTTATTATAATAATTTATTAAAAATATCTAGATATTATTTAGATACTTAATCATTTTAAGAAACCCTAATGTATTGATCAGTTAGTTAATAATTAACTAAAATAAATGATACTATAAATATTAAATGTGAAGTGAATTGATTGAATTATTCTCATTATTTATTTTTTTATATGAATATATCTTGTTATAAAACTATATAACAAATATATATTAATTAGAATATAATATTGATATTTTAAAATTAACATTAAATAAATAATGTCAGAATTGACATTATTATTATTTTATAATAAATGTTATTTTGTTAAATGATTTAATATTAATAAAAATAATACATTATAAAAATTAATTTTTAAGTGTTAATAAATATTTAATACTGTATATTAATTGAGAATTTATCTTTTATAATTATAAATTCTTGCATATATTATATAAATGACAACCACACGGTCTGAGTTTAAGAAGTGTTTTTGCCGATAACATGCACCTTTTTTTAATTTATCATCCAAAACATGTGATATATTAATTGAATTAATTACATATCATATTATAAATTAGGTATATATATATATATTTTATAACAAAAATTAATTTAATTTTGTCTTAATGGTTAAATTACTTACATTTTAAAACCAAATGCTTTAATGAAAACCAAAATGATAAAATTGGGGAATATTAGAAGTTAAGGAATTGAATTATTTAAAGGCACTTATTTTTATATAGTGGAGGATTTTATTGACCATTATTCCCCATTAATCCATTATATTATCATTTTATAAGAGCATTAGGTAAGTTATAACATTCATTAATGAATACCTTTTGGTATTTATAAGAGTGTGACTCCCCTTCCACTATAAAGAGGAAAGCACTCTACCCCTTCCACACACCTCTCAAGCCAATTTGGATCATTCAAATTCTACCGAAATATTCTTCCATAACCCTCCCTCAAGACAAAAAATCCTCCATTTAGGCATAAATTCATGAAAGTATCCATTTTTTGTTCAAACCAAAAGAAGTTATTTGATTAAAAGGTAACAAATTTCCTAAAGCTATTTAGTTTTATTTACCTTATCCACCGCCTCAATTATTCATATTACAGGATTTTATAAAGAAAATTATGATGAATATACTAATATTTTTTATCTAGGGTTTTAATCTCCAAATACACACACATCCATCTAATGCGTTACAAATATATTGTTTCTGTGTACGATGAACTACTACCTCACGAAATGATGATTGTTTATTTTTCCATTTCCACCTCTCTTACAGGAAACTATGATGGAATCCCAAGTTGTATTTGATATATAAAATTTTTATAAGATATTTATTCTTTTTTAATTATTTTATATAACATACCTATACACATTCCTTTTTCTGAAAATTCAATTACATCATTTGTGGAAGTGTGGACTGCTACCCCCTCAAAGCGATGTGATTAATCCACACTATACATGGGATGCAAAAATGATTCTATTAATTAAAAATATGTGACATAAAAAACAATATATAATATTTATGAAATAATTACCTTTATTTTAAATATAATATATATATCTTTATCTTTATTACATTTTCAAAAATAGAAAAAACTGACAATATCGATCATGGATGTGTGGACTACCGCCTCCTCCTCCCGATTTGATACCTTTTACATCACATTAAATATATATATAATTATATATAATTAAATAATATTCTATTTATGATAAAATAATAATTCTATAAATATATTTTGTTTCTTAATTTAATTCTATAACGATCATTGAAAAATATGAATGTTGCTTATGTGTACACACGACTTTCCATCTCTATGATGGTAACATTGTTTTATTTTTCCAAAAAAAAAATCATTATTGGTTTTAAAATTATAATTGATGTATAAATATTATAATTAATTCATTATTATGATTATAGAGACATATATATAATAACCCCTTTGATCATAGTTTACCTACCATAGTCATTTTTAACACATGAATTAAATTTACACTACTAGAAATATGACTTTTCCCAACACTTCTATACCAACGGTTTGTAAAAACCATTGGTATAGGTTCTCTTTCCCAACGGTTTGGCCAAAACATTGAGAAATCCCACTCTGAGGCCACTTTTCCCAACGTTTTGGCCAAACTGTTGGGAAAGGGTATGGCTTTCCCAACAGTTTGGCCAAACCATTTGGAAAAGTCCCCTTTGTGACCACCTTTCCCAACAGTTTGGCCAAACCATTGGGATAGGTAAACCATTTCCCAATGGTTTGGCCAAACCGTTGGGAAAAGTCCCCTTTGCAGCCACTTTTCCCCACGGTTCGGCAAAACTGTTGGGAAAGCCATACCCTTTCCCAACGGTTTGGCCAAACCGTTCGGAAATGGTCCCCCAAGAATCAACCTTCACCAAGAATGAAATTCCAAACTCAAAATCTATACCAACAGTTGTCAAAATCGTTTGTATAGGTCTATACCAACGGTTGTCAAAACCATTGGTATAGATCCTTTGATTTTTTATCAGTTCTTTTTACCGAGAACATTATCTATATAAAAATTTAAAATAATTATGAGAATACATATATATATATTTATGTAATTATGTTCACAAAAGTCATGTTAGGTTAGTGGTAAAGTCGTTCAATGATAAACTTGGGGTCCTGGGATCAAATCCCATCAGATGTTTTTTTTTGAAATATATATACCAACGGTTCCATAAACGTTGGTATATATTTCCAAATTACTTATACCAACGGTTTTCCCAAAACCATTGGTATAGACCTATCCCAAAGGCTTACTTGGCAATGGTTCTCCAAACCCTTGTTATAGGCTATACCAATGGTTTGGAGGCCTATACCAATGGTTCCAAACCATTGGTATAGGTTAGTTTTCCATTAGTGTTAATCAAAACATCCAACATTAACATAATTGTTTAAATAAATGTATAAAACATTGTAAAAAGTTATCTAAAAGTAAAAATAATATTTAAAAAGGTAATGAATTAAGTAAGCAATTAACATAAATTTATTATTCATGAATACAAAGACAAGCATGAAAAGTCGAATTCTAGGCAGGGGAACTTCATCCAAATTTACATTCCATTGAGACTAAATTGTTATTATGCATTGATTCACTTTTATTTTGAGTATATACTACCTTTTGGAATGTTATATCTTGAATATAGTTACTCTATTGAAATTATAAGTTTCATTTAATATTACTCCTTCATGAGGATTATGATTTAAATGTTTTAATATGGTATGGGACACTTTGGAATGTTTAATGACTATTCTTCTAATGAATTTTCCTAAAAATTATCCTTGAAATCTCACTTACCGTTGTGTTAATTAAATTAATCTTGAAATAATCACTTTATTTTAACAAATATTCTTTTTAAATTTAATTAAATATCCATATTCTGATACAATGGATATTGTTATTTCCTAAACTACATGCCATTTTTCAAACGATGTTCACTTTGATGATATTACATTCACGACATTTAGCCTAAACATTATTAAATTATTCTACTGAAGCATTGAAAGTATTATATCCTTGGAATGAATCCTTGAAATTATTATATTCATGGAATGAATCCTTGATAGTATTATATTATTGGCATTATTTCTTGAACGTATTAGATTCTTGGCATGAACCCTTGAAAGTATTAGATCCTTGGCATGAATCCTCAGGGGTATGTTATAGATAACCAACATTATTCATTTCATTCACCAATATTTCAGTTATTATTCATCCATTATATTTTTCATCAACACATATATAGATACATTTAACATTAGTTTCTTTTATTAAATGGAATGTGTTTCTGTTTCATACCTTGATATATTAAATTTTGATTATCCAGTTATTTTAACAGCTTGTGTTATTAGTTATTTACCTTTCTATGATAATTTATTTTCACTGATTCATTTTTTTGTCTTTAATACTTACCATTAATTAGAAGTTTATATCACCCTTATTATTTTTTATTTCCCTTAGTTATGAATAAAAAAATTGAGTAAGATTTTGAGAATGCAATTTATTTCATTTTATTATGAATAATTTTTTTATTTCCCAATGTATTATGGGAATCATGTCTATAATGTGACTTTACAAGACTAAAAAATTGATCAGTCGTCTTGGATTTGAATCTCTATAATCATTCCAATGTAATTAAATAATTCATTAGCTTCATATTTCTGGGGTCAGGGCTTTCTAGTTTGTATCCAAAAAAATTAGTACCATCCTTGAGAACTAGATTTGGAAAACACAGATTAAGAAACATAACCCTAAGATAGAATTTGATAATGAGTATATGAGAACATAATATAATTTTTTAAGGTATATATTATGTGGGTATTCCTAGAAATACATATATGTCTAGATACAACAAGTGGACATGGTTCTAGAACATATGTTCCTAGGAGTAATAACTCTAATAGGGTGTTCTCGGCCCAACATGGGGTAACCTAGTATAAGGCAATGGGCCTTATTGTTCACATATTATGACACTTCTGGGAGCTATGATTAGGATAGTCTAATTTTATTTACCTATAATTTTGAAAAATTTGAATGTAAGTATTTCCCAATAGTAACTAGCATTTATTATTACAAGATTCATGATGCATTAATTAGTGTCATTTGTTATACAATATTTGGTATTATACATTTTTTTATTTAATTAAATATATGCTATTATTTATATATATAACCTAATATAAGTAATGATAACTCTACCATATCATGTGGTCCGAAGAGTAAGAAACATCATATATTTTATTTTTTAAGAACAAATTTCGAAGGGAAGTAGTGTGCCAAGTATTATTTTTATATAAGAAAATAATTTCATGGTATAGTGACATAGTAAATGAATTATCCAAGTCCTATTAATTTGAAGGGAAAAATGTGAATAAGAGGATGGAAGATAAACATATGAATAAATGGAATAAGGGACTGTAGGATTTTCCGACATGTGATAACTGTGCAAATAATCACCATGTTAAATGCTTGAAGGAAATGGGAGTTATCTACCCGTGTAGAAAGAAAAGAAACATTGTTTTTATTAAAAGGGTATGAAATTTTTTTCCATTGTAAAATTATTCATCAAAAAGTAGATATGAGACCATGGAAATCAATATCTCAAGTGTCAAAGGAATATACTCTAAATGATGCCATTAGATAATGATAATGTAATGCTACTACCACTGATGAAGATAAATGATTAATATTCTAATTCAAGAAAAATATTATAAGAATATTTTATGAACAATATACGACATATAATAATTATAGAATATATTTGGATTGTAATGCAGTAATTTTTCATTAAGGATTTGTGATCTTATGGTGAATGATACCAAGAAAGTTTATTCAGTAGGTAGTTAATAATTTTAGAAAGCATATTATTGAGGGAAAAAACCCCTTAATTTTTTCATGATGTTTAGATAGTGATGAACAAATTATTGATTTTGACAAGTGCTAACTTCCTTGGAACTGAGTAATGATTTATGACAACTGGTCTATAATACCATTGATGGAGTTTTACAACACTTTTCGATATAAGGAATATATCTAATAACATGTGTTTTATATAAGTAATAAGTAAGAATTCATGATTCTAATAAAGTTATATGGTGATTAGAGTTATTATAATATTTAAAGAGGATACATGATGAAGTTATTCACATGTTTAAAATATGAATATTTTGAGATACTTCATGTTGATTACAGGATAATGATATGTTCATTATAAAAATTAAGTTACTTTCCTTCTAAAGCATCAGATCATAATCTATTGGAAAATTTAACCATTTATAAAATGTTTGATCATTGGATGAGATTTTAGTGGTTAATGTACTAATTCACCATAAGATGTGTAATGTTTAATGAAATGAAGTATAAATAGTAGAAGGCATAACCAATGGATAAGATTATGTTTGTTAAATAGAAATGTATATTTACTTATATTTTTATAGAGTGAAATAATTCCTAAGAATTATGAAAAGTATCTTAAAAACAAAATTTTGTCCAACTATTATCATTATTTTGTGACATAAATGATATTTATTTACACCTCTATTTTATGGCTTTGTGGCCTACAACTTTTAACTGAACATGTTCTCTATCATTGTCCATCCAAACATGATAGTATGATTTATCTTTCATATACATAGAATCTATAATGTTATCCTATTAGGAATAATGGTTTTTTGGTGGAATTTAAATATAATTTTTCCTATTATTAATAAGAGGTTTTATTAACCCTATTTATGATGTTGGTTTTTAAAAAATATTAATTTTAAATTTCATTACCTTTATTACTAATACCATGTTTAAATTACGATGCCACAATTTAGTTATGATAGAAAGAATGTAACACCCCAATATATTACAATATTTTCATGTATGAATAAATATTATTTCTTTCTTTCTTTATATGAAACACCATTTTAAGATTACTCTACAAACCTCACTACATTAGCTTGCATTACATGAAATACTGTGTTTTACTGTCTTTTAATGACAACCATTTTTTGAAACTAAATTTTTGTAATTTTATAAATATTAATATATAAAAATAAATTTAATTTTGAGATTTTTAATATCAAAATTATGTTGGTGTGAATTTTTGGCATTTTTCTGAGAAGTTTATTTTTTGTTGGATAGTGAAAAATATTGCATTTTAGTTAAAAAATGGATATTAATTTAAATAATTATTAATGATAAATTATATTTTAAATTGGTTTTGAAGTCAAAATAGTTGAATTATACTTATTTTAACCCAATTTAGGTAATTGGAATCGGTTTTATATAGACATCGGATGTAAAAACATATTCAACTTGTGAACATTTTCACTTTAAGAAATTTGTTTCTCACTACATCTACAAGATTAGGGTTAATAATAATTTTCCTACCTATATGATTTAAATTTGGAAAAATAGAGATAAACTATTTTAATAAGTACAATATTTTTGGTCTAATAACTTAAACATAATTTTTGACCAAAATTATTAATGAATGAGATTAAAATTAATTAGGGTGATTATGATAAAATTAAGCTTATTAAGGGACTAAAACTTAATATTAAGGACCAAAATGACCTGTAAACTGGTTAAAAATCCATTAGATTCCAATAAATCAACCATATCCCAACTTGGGCTTAATTTTATGGGTTATTGGTATATTTTTTAGTGGAATTTCTCTATATAAAAGGTTAAAAATGAAAAAGAAAGAAAGAGAGATTTCTTTACCTTTAACATTTATATAACATTGAGATAGGTAAAAAACATCATATTTTTTGTTATAAATTTTAGTTTAAATGATAAATTGGTTTTTTAACACAATAATTTTTAGAGATGGTCTAGTTACTTAAAATTATTAAGAAACTCGAATGTAGTGATTATTTAGTTAATAATAAAATAAAATAAATGAAACTATAAATTGTAAAAGTGAAGTAAATTGGTAGAAATATTCTATTTTTTTTATTTTTTATATGAATATATCATGTTACCCATAGGTAAATTTAATATATTTTAATTATAATCTAATTTTTATATATTAAAATTAACATTAAATAAATAATGTCAAAATTGATTTTACTGTTATTTTAAAAGAAATTATATTTTATTGAATGATTTAAAATTAATAAAAATAATATATTATTAGAAATGATTTTAATTTTTAAAAAAATATGAAATATCATATATTAATAAACCAATTTTACTATTAAATTTAAAATATTGACCCATATATTGTAAAAATGTTGTCAACACGGTTCGGGTTTAAGTACTGTTTTATTTTGTCAAATGCGCTTATTTTAAAATTAATTTCCAAAACACATGGTTTTTTTATTTTATTAATTATATAAAATATTAATATTTCAGTATTTATATATTTATAATAAATCTAATTTTTTTTTACCCTTAATCATTAAATTACATATGTTAGAAACCCTGATTCATTAAGAAAAAAGATGATAAAATAGGGGAATTTTAGAAGTTAAGGGACTAAATTAAAAAAATAAACTTATTTTTGTGTAGTGGATGATTTTATAGAACATTATTACCCTTTATTATTTTTTTTATTTTGGAGGAACATTACATAAGTTATACCTCCCATTAATGAATACCATCTTGTATTTATAAGAGTTCCACTCTGTAATGACCCAATGTTTCATTAATGGAAATCCCTCTTGACCTAATTAAATATATAAAATTTCAACTTATTTGGTTTTATGTTAAGAATTTTGATCATTGCTAATATAACCATTGAACAGTGATCACATGATTAGTATAAATATAGGACTTTAACAAATCCAATTTACTCAGACAAAGGAAGTGATGACTTCATCCAGTAGAATTTCCCTATACACAGTCCATTTTTCAGAGCTCGGAAAAGAGGTGGTGTCTTTGGGATTCTCTCTTGACCAAGCTGAAGCTGAGCTTCATCATGTCAAGCTCGAACGTGACCGTCTACGGGAAAAGTGGAAGTTGATTGAAATTACCACTCGAGCGATGTTATCTGAGCTAGCCCAAGAGTCTCTCACCATCACACACCTTACCCTTAGGTCTTATGCGGCTGTTTTAAGGGGTTATGTAACAAATAAGTAGTACTATGTTCATGTAAATTATTTTTGTATATAATAATGAATCTAATTTCTAGTCATTTTTGATACATTGTAAATAGTTTTTAAAGTACAAATGGTGTTATTTATTATTATTTAATTATGAAATAAATTTTATTAAATTAAGGGATTTTTGAATTAAATAATATTTTAATAAAATAAAAATATTATTATTAATTTATTTTTTATTAAATATAAATGATCTTATTATTTTATGAATGTAATTAAATTTTTTATTAAGGTTTGAAATCCATTTATGTCAAAACCTGTGAATTTTCAATAAATGTCGGTTTTTATTTTAAAAGTGAAAATTAACATATTTAGAAAATTATTCAGATAAAATAATTATTATTTTTGGAATCAGGATGTCGAAATTATCCAACGGTTAATTTTTCATAATTTTCTGAGACAGTCAAATTTTTGAGTAAAAATTAAATACCTTTTAAATATATAATGTGTTTTATGACATCATAATTACCCAATTGTGATGTAATATAATACTATAACCTCTATGTTCGGCCAATATATGTTTTAACTTTAAAATAATGTGATTTTGGGTTTCTTTGACTTACTTTTCAAAGCATTAATGTACCCCTCAAGACTTATTAAACATCATGTCTTTTTAAATTAATTTCCATGGGAGTGTGACTCACCTCCACATAAGCAACCTCATTATTTTAAGAAGTTCGGACTTTGGACTTATAAAATATTTTTATCCTCTTCCCTTTTCAAATAAACATGGGAAAAAACCATGGGATGGATTGTAGTTTGGAATAATTTAATATAAGAGGTCCCAAACCTAAACAATAAAGAATTCCCTCACCTTTCCTATATAAACCCACCCAAGATATCACTTCCTCCTCACTCAAAGCCTTTGAAGTTCGTCCAAACTCTTCCCTACTCTCTCTAGAATCCTCCCAAGGTGCCCCAAGCTCCCAAAAAGCCTCTCACAAGCCTCTCTCTAGCCTTTGGAAGCACACTTCCAAGTAAGGGTTTTTTCTTCCTTTCTCATTTTTGTCCAATTTTCATTAAGTTGTTTTGCCCTTTTAATTTCAATTACAAATGTTGGGGTATGGTTAAAAACCTACCTCATACTTCCTTATTTATGTTTGAATTATGGGATACCCTTTCCCTATCATTAAATTCCTCCCATGTACACCCGTTACTATGCTGAAATTCCGAAAGGAACTTCTCTCTCCTCTTTTACATTCAAGAAATACTTTTGTATCATGAATTTAAGATCCATTACAATTGTTGGGACAAGTATCTATATTAAATCCTTACATTCCATTACATGTAAATATGATTAGGAACCCCTTTCTCTCTCATCAACATTTTTTTATGAATTCTTATGTCACGCCGTTACGCTGCCGAAATCGCACCGATTTACTAAGCCAGTGTCATTGTGTAGTGAATACCATGTCCATTTCTCCATCAAGGGTATTCAACTTTAAGCACATTTAATTATTGATTGTAAAGTTTCAGGTATGAATTCAAAATTTCTTTATCATGGAATAAATTATTATGTTTTATGAATCCATGTTTTATGATCCATGTGGCACACTTATGCATGAAATGAAATGTTTTAGAAGGGTGCGCCCTTATAGCGCTCCAATGCATTGGGTAAAGTATAGTATCATGATACTTCAAGTGAAATGAGTGTTGACTCATGATAATTCAAGTACAATGAGGGTTTACTTGTGCTTTATGTGCAATAAGGATTTACTCATGCTCCATGTGCAATGAGCCTTGGCTCATGATAATTCCATGTTAAGTGTTGTTGGCACATTTCCATATTATGATTATCATTGTTTATCATGCCTTTATGTTCATGTTTCTTATATTCTCTATTGATATGCCTATTGTCTAACATGTATTGTACTCCTGATGTTATTCCATGTGTACTCCCTTACTGGGATTTATAGCTCCCCCTTTTCTTATGCATGTCCTCAGGTTATCCCATGCAATGCTATGTACGAGGGAATGTAGTGGTCATGTAAAGGAAGTTTTCAATAAAGATGTTGTTTTTCATGTTTTAAGTTTTTATGTAATGATCCTATGCCCCAAAGTCACTAAACCTATCGATCTTTTTTTTGTATCAAGTGAATTTTTATGTAATAGATCATGTTTAAGTTGTAATAAAAAGCAGGGTTGTCATAGTTGGTATCAGAGGATAGGTTTGGTTATTTTTGGGATTAGGATTAGAAAACCCTGGTAAAGCCTTAGATACAAGACTAAGTATAATAAAAACATCCCTAAGTTTTGGTAAGTACTGATTACGTGGTTTATCAAACAAATACATCCCTGTCTAGATATGAGAAGGTAGAGGCGGCTCTGGCATAGATGTATCCTAGGGGTAAAACCTGAAAACACCGCTTTGCGCTAGACACGAATGAGAACTGGTGCACGACAACGGGCCTTGCTGCACTCTTGGTTACGACACTCCTGGGGGATATGTTTTAATAAATTCAAAATCTTAGTATGAACCCTTATTAAGGGAATTAAAAAAATGATCCTACGAATATATGTTAGAAAGTAGATCATGAAAAGCCTAGATTGAAGTCTATAGACTCTTAAGTAAGGAAATAAAAGTTTATTTATAAGTCATCAAATTTTTCGTTGGATTACCCTTTATGTGTAACCCTTAACTTTCCTTGTATTCAAGGCAATGGCTGGTAATAGGAGGACTCGGGCTAACAACCGTTGTGAAGATTAGTGTGATGACTATACTAATGAGATGTCCAATCCAATGGGAGCAGGAATCGTGAACATTGTCCTGCTTCTCTCTCAGCTAACTCAAGTTTTGAATAGAAACACGGTCCAAGAGGAATGTTCAACCCCCCCTAAGAAAGAACAAGTCGCTATCGAGAGCTTCATGAGACAAAGGCCTCATAATTTTAGTGGATCATCTGATCCCACGATCACTGAACAATTGATCAACTCCATTAAAAAGATATTCTCCATCCTCCAATGTTCTGAAAAAGGGAAGGTTCTCCTGGTGTCTTATCTTATGGAGGGAGAAGCAGATCAATGGTGGATGTTGATCAAAAATACGAAGCCTGAGGAGGAGATCGAGGCGTTTGAATGGAAGGATTTCTGGAAGATGTTTTTTGATAAATATTTTCCACGCACCCTCCGACTTAAGATGGAAAGGGAATTCCTTTACCTCAAGCAAAAAGATGAAGAATCTGTTGGAGTGTACAAGGAAAAATTCACAAGGCATTCACGATACGCTTTCGGCTTAATCATTACCCCCGAATTCAAGGTTGACCGCTTCTTTGGTGGGATGAAGCCTAGCTTACGGAAAGCATTATCGATCCGTGACTTTGACAGCTATGAGGAAATTGTCCGATGTGCCCTCAAGTTTGAAATGCTGATCGAGGAATCACAAGGGTGTCATGGGGACAAGAACCGTAAGGTGGACTTCAATTCGGGTGGTCCGATGGATAAATCCAATGGTGATAAGAATATCCAGCACCCCACTTGACAAAAGTTTGGAAAGAAGCACACTATAAATTGCCTTAAGGGGATGAGAAAATGCTTCAGGTGTGGAAGATAAGGGCACCAAGCTGTTAACTGTCGGCAAGAAAGACCCACGGCTGCGATAGAGGAGAAATATTCTCTGTTCAAACCTCAACGTGTTGTTCAATGCTACAAATGAAAAGAAATGGGTCATTTTTAAAATCATTGCCCTAATCCAAGGGTTTTTAGATACAACCAACAACCTCCAAGACAGCACGGAAGAGCTTTTTCCATCACTTCTGCCGAAGTGAACCCCGACAACGAAGTGGTTACTGGTACGCTAGTTATTCATTCAAGAATACAAAACGTTCTTTTTGATTCAAGTTCTACGCATTCTTTTATATCTTGAGAGATTAGTAGAACAATCCCAGAACCACCACAAATCATGGATGTAAAGATGTCGGTGAGTACGAAAATGGGGCAATCATTGCATCCCATGAATATAAGTCCTCCCCTATTATATTCTGTGGATTGAATTTCCCGATGAACCTTGTCATACTCCCTCTGGTGGAATTTGATGTAATTCTTGGCATGGATTGGCTTTCCTTATATATAGCCAACATAAATTGTCGAGAGAGGGAAATTACACTCCATATGGAGAATCGACCCCCGATTCTTTACAAGTGTCAGGAGGAAGATGATTCTCCTTTAGATCCATCATCTCAAGCAAGGATATTACTGCCTTACGAGCATGCGTATCTGGCTCAGATGATTGAGTCCAAGGAAGAAACCATCATTGAAGAAATGCCTATTGTGAGGGAATTCGCTGAAGTGTTTCCCGAGGAACTGCCTGGTCTTCCTCCAAGAAGAGATGTTGAGTTCTCAATTGCACTTATACCTGGGGCGCTAACAATATCCAAGACTCCATATAGAATGGTTGTTGTAGAGATTGAAGAACTGAAGAAACAACTACAGGAGAATCTGGATAAAGGGTTTATACGCCGAAGTGATTCACCATGGGGTGCACCAGTCCTCTTCGTCAAGAAGAAGGATGGGTCTATGCGGCTTTGCATCGATTATCGTGAACTTAACAAAATAACGATAAAGAACAAGTATCCTCTCCCAAGAACTGATAACTTGTTCAATTAGCTTCATGGAGCACAATTCTTCTCCAAAGTAGATTTGCGGTCAAGATATTATGAAGTAATGGTGAAGAAGGAAGATGTCCCCAAGACTGCTTTTCATACAAGGTACGGGCACTATGAATTCATAGTAATGCCTTTCAGACTCACTAATTGTAACGCCCGAGACTTTTATGAGAAATATTTTGTTTTTAAATCATTAAATGAATCATTCACTATACACAACACTAGATTGGCTTGCTTTACACGCATCTGCGGACTTCCTCTATAGCTTGTGTTATATGCAATACCGAGTTTCACTAAACAACGATATGCTATTAAAATATTATTAAAACTAGCTGTTATGAATAGTAATAACCACTTTTTGAAATTTTATAAATTTTATTTTTCAAAATGGACTTCATTTTTGGATTTGGAATATCAAAAATAGCCTAGGGTGAAATTTTGGTATTCTCCTGAAAAATTTCAATTTTTGATGAATAGTGAAACCACTAAGTGGTAGTTAAAAAAATGAATTTTTCATAAAACTTAATTTTACCACTTCCATGAGTAGAATTTTGAAAATCCGAGAGACATAGTTAATATCAGGGACTATAATCTGGTTCAATGAGATGGAAATAATTTTTGATGAATTGTAACTTTTTACTTTTTTTTACCATGGTTAAAAGTAAATAGTGTAATTAAGGGTAAAAGTGTTATTATTATTACCCTAACACATGTCCTAATTCTATTGGATAAGTTTAATTCCACCAAAAACAACCTTTGTAATAAAATATGACCATTTATGCCCACTTGGATTAGATTAGGACATTTATTATTAATTTATTTAAAGAAGTGTTAAAATAGTTAAAATCAATGTTTAATAAGTAAATCATTTTTAATATGGGGTTATACATAAGATAAATTAGACTATAAATATTCATTATAAAGATAAAAACATTTCCTACATAATGGTATTTTATTTTTAATTTTTAGACATTAAATAGTTTAATTTATTTATGACACAACGATGATGCAATCTTATTAATGAAATATTGACATAATTGATGTTATAAATACCCAAATAAATGTAATTTGAGACTTTTTTTGAATTACACTAATATTATAGGTTAATATGACATGTTAGTATTGATGTAATTAACTTTTTCGAACTAATCATTCTATTATTATTTTCACAAAAATCAATTACTAAATAGTGTCAAAATTGATATAAAATAGTTTTTAAAACAAATATTATAATATTAACTGTTATTTTATTCCTAAAAATATAAGGTTTGGTCAAATGAATTATATAAGGTTATATATATTAATAATAAACAACTTGGGGTTAGTTTGGCTTGATATAGTAAGTTTATTAACCTTATAGTGTAAGAAAACAATAAGACACGGTAAAAGATAAATTATCTAACTTAAAGTTAAATCTAAATGATAAGGTTAAAATTGATACCTAAACTTGTCTAAATTCTATTGGATGAGAGTATTTCAACCCATACCCACCTTATCTTCTAAATATATCAATTTTTATCTCTTAAAAACCGAATTTGACTTTATAATAAAATAACATTTTTAGTTATTCCGAAGGTTCCCCTCTCCTCTCTTATAAAAGGGCGCCTCCTCCCTCTCTTCCTCACACCACTTTGAGACTTCAATATCGGCCAAAAAATGCCAATTTCTTCTCTCCACTTCCCTAGAGACATCCTAGAGGTCTTTTTCTTCTTCATAGACCAATTTTAGTGCCCTAAAAGGAGGTCTCAAAGAAGCGCTTCAAAGAAGAGGTAATGTCCGTTACCTATTCTTTCATCTTTATTTCTTATTCCACTTCTTATTCCATAGTTGTTTCATTATGAAGTAATAAAATCAGTATCAATAATATACTGATATGTTATTATAATTATGAAAAAACCCTATTTCACCATCTATCCATCCTACGGAAAATGAAATCACCGCGCGAGCGTACGTACGAAATACCCTCTCCACGCCGTGGTGTAATCTATTTTCCACCACCTCCTTACTTGGATGGGTATAATGGTGTAAATAATGACTATATATGATTATTGTAAAGTGATATTGATTCTGAAATAGTATATATACATTCCAATATATTCCACAATCATGGGAACGATATCATCACTCGTACGTACTTACGGAATACCGTCTCCACAATGTGATGTGACTCGTTCTACATGATCTTCATTGCATAATGATTATATAAATGAATTTAATGAATTAATATGATATATATTACACTAATAACATTCTAGAAATGGTGTATCTATAACATTTAAATAATAATAAGAATTTATGCGACAAAACACGCATAAGAACAAAAAGTAATAAACACCCAAATAACATGTAGCAATGAAATATTACTAATAATAAGCTAAGAATATGACCATATATGATATCATAAAAATTTGTATGATTCTGGAATAAGTCAATAACATTATTTAAATCATTATACAGGATGTTCAGACACTTACGAAGCCAATCAGACCTATGGTAAGGGAAATATCACAATCTCATTTTTATCTGAGATTGTTTATACATTGGAATTTAATAGGGTGACTTTTATCATCCACATCCATATTTCCTAAATATATAATATTTAAATCATTCTACAATAGTTTATATCCAATTTTACCCTTTGGTGAGTTTTTAGTAAATGATACGAAAGAATCTTTTGTCGTTTTTCGTACGAGGTACTTTTTGACTTTTCCGACAAAAGTACGAGAAGAATGTTTTCTTTTAACTTATACAGCATGAATGGAATTTTAAAACATTATTTCCAAGAAGATTCCTTTACAATTTTTCAAGTTTATTTTTCATCAACTTCTTTTAGTTTAGAATTGTATGACATGTTAAGAAAGGAAAAGTGTTTTTGAAGTAGAAAGGATATTTTCCTCAAGAATGGAGTTCAAGCGTTTTATCAAAATTATTTTCCATCTAAGATAATAAAGGGTTATGTTTATATCCCTATTATTACATTTATTTGATTATGTTGTGATGGAATTATTTTTATTAATTCCTTTATCTTATATGAGTTGTTTTATGATGTCACGATGTTTAAGATTCCCATTTTTATTACATGGGTTATGATATGATGTATGATTTATGATTTTGTGGAACACATAAGAATGGTATCATTATGAGATGGGTGGGACCTATATCTCCCTCCAATGCATTGGGTAAAGATTTTATATCTCATGATATAGACATGGCTAGAACTGCAGGTTAAACTGGTTCAGTGAAACAGGACTGAAACGAGGAGTGAACTCGGTTCAGAAATGGACTTTTTCTACTAAGATAGTCTTGGAAATGAGTCTTGACTAATAAGAAATGGTTCTCTATGATTATGTGTGTATTCCACAAAGTTTCATGTTTTAAGTTATGATTATTGTAATTACATTTCACTACTATGATTTATCTCATGTTATGAAATTATGATTTCTCTTGGAGGTTAAGATTTCGAAAAGTTATGTTCTTATGATGTGATTGATATTTCTTTTGTTTACCCTTACTGAGAATTTGAGCTCACCCTTTTGTATTTTTTATTTCCCCAAGTCAGGAAGAAGGTTATTAATTAGGATATTCCAAAAAGGGACTCTAGATTTGATGAAATAAATGGGAGGCAAAGTAGAGGCTTTATGAACTAGTTGTTTACGTTTCCCAGTTTCTAAAGACTCTATACCTATGCGGTCCATCCATGGTTTTGCTATATGTTATAATAAGTATGCTTCAATTTTGATGTATTCACAATGTATGTAAATTATGGGTCATTATAGTTGGTATCAGAGGAAAGGTATAGTCAACATTTGGAAACTAGGATGTGAAAGCCTTAGTAAGAACCCTAAGGATACGTCTAAGCATAGAACACAATCTTATTGTTTTAGAAATGGCCATGAATAACCTAGGATAATACCTTAAGTGTGAAATTTTACTCTTGATTATGTGGTTTTCCTATTATATTTAGTGTTTCTCACACTATTCTTCTTGGTTTTAGTTAATGGCTGGAACCCGAAGGAACTGTGTTAATGCGGAATGCGACGGGCAATGCAATGATTGTCCCCCTGAGAAACCAAACGTTATGGGAGCTGGAATGAAAAATCTTGTAGCCATGCTCACACAAATTTCTCAAGCTATGAATCATGTAGGACTTCCAAACGAGAAAAGTAAGGAGCAACATTCTGTTGAATCCTTCATGAGGCATCATCCACCTTCTTTCAGCGGGTCTGTTGATCCATTAGTTGCTGAACAATGGATTAGTACTACTAAAAATATATTTTCAGTACTTCAATGTTCTGAACATGATAAAGTCATCCTAGCAGTGTATTGTTTGGAAGGAGACTCTGATCAATGGTGGAATCTTATTAAGAATACGAGGCAAAGGGATGAAATTGAGTCCATGGAATGGGACGAGTTCAAGAACTTATTTTTCAATAAGTACTTCCCTCGTATTCTCCGAACAAATAAGGAGAAAGAGTTTCTTGAACTAAAGCAAAAGGATGATGAATTTGTTGGTACCTATGAAACAAATTTTACAAGACTTTCAAGGTACTCTTCTGGTATTATTATCCAACCAGAGAGTAAGATCGATTGATTCTTTAGTGGCTTAAAACCAAGTCTTCGAAGGGCCTTAGCGATAAGGGACTTCAATAGCTATGAGGAAATTGTTCGATGTGCTCTCAAAGTTGAGATGGAGATTGGAGTAACCCATCAGTCATATGGGTTTTATAAGAAGAGGAAAATGAAATTCAAAAGAAAATATTAAGATCACCCTGAAAAAAAGATGAGCTTTCCCTTATACTCAAAGTGTGGAAAGAAACATGGAGGGTGTTGTCTTAAAGGGACAAGTAAATGTTTCAAATGTAGAAAGGAAGGTCATCGGGCATTTGAATGCTACAATTATGGGAAGAAGATATCTAATGATGCAAATAAAGGAAGGGATACACAGAATGAACCTACTACACTTCAATGTTTCAAGTGCAAGGAGATGGGGCATTATGCCAATCAATGCCCAAATCCAAGGGTTGATGATGATGGTCGACGTCAACAAACTCTTAAGGCTAAAGACAAAGGGAAGTCACATACAATTTCTATCAGTGATGTGGAGTACGATAACGATGTGGTGAAAGGTACACTTACCATCCACTCTAAAGTAGAAAATGTTTTATTTGATTATGGATCCACCCTCTCTTTTATTTCTGAATATTTTTCTAAGGATATCACTGTATTACCTCAACAATTAGATGTTGAGTTAGCTGTGACAACCCCGAATTGCACAATAGTCGCATCAAAAGTTTATAATTCTTCCCCGATTGAAGTTTGTGGGAATGTGCTTCCTGAAAATCTTGTGATCCTTCCTATAGTGAAATTTGATGTGATTCTTGGCATGGTCTGGCTTTCTTTATATGGAGCCCATATCAATTTCCAAATAAAGGAAGTCACATTTCATATTCCAGATCAATCTATGATTGTCTATCGATGCAAGGATGAACATAACCTTCCAGTGGAAATTTCTTCCATCTTATAGGTCTTGATTCCACTAAATGAGGGTTATTTATCTCCAATGGTTGGTGAGAAACTCATGATTAATAATATTCCCATTGTATGGGAGTTTGACGATGTATTTCCAGAGGAATTTCCGGGTCTTCCACCAAATCGTGAAGTTTAGTTTTCAATAGAACTCATACCGGGTGCTTTACCTATTTCAAAGACACCTTATAGAATGTCCCCAATTGAGTTGCAGGAATTGAAGAAGCAACTCGAAGAGAATCTTGATAAGGGATTCAGACGCCCTAGTGCATCACCTTAGGGAGCACCTGTTCTATTTGTTAAGAAGAAAGATGGATCAATGAGACTCTACATTAATTAACGAGAACTTAACAGGATCACTATCAAGAACAAATATCCTCTCCCACGCATTGATGGCTTATTTGACCAAATATGTGGAGCTCAATACTTTTCCAAGATTGATCTTTATTCAGGGTATCATCAATTAAGGGTCAAAAGGGAGGATATACCAAAGATGGCTTTCCGTACAAGGTATGGACACTATGAATTTATAGTGATTCCATTTGGTCTTACTAATTCTTCTACTATCTTCATGGATCTGATGAATAGAGTCCTTAGAGACTATCATGATTAGTTTTTGGTAGTCTTTATAGACGATATTCTGGTATATTCATAGAGCAAGGAAGAATATGAAGATCACTTGAGAATTATATTAAAGACCCTGAGAAAGGAGAAGATTTATTCCAAATTTACCAAGTGTGAATTTTGGCTTCAAAAAGTTTCATTTTTGGGTCACATAATCTCAAAAGAGGGGATATCTGTGGATCCATCAAAAACAGAGGTTATCGAAAGATGGTCGAGACCAACAATAGTAACTGAGATTCGAAGTTTTCTTGGTTTGGCTGGATATTATTGACGTTTTGTGAAATATTTTTCACGATTATCTAATCCACTCACCAAGTTTACTCGGAAAGGAGTTAAGCTTTTTTGGTCGGAGGAATGTGAAGAGAATTTCAAGGAGCTGAAAAGAAGGTTATCTAGTGCACCTGTGCTCACACTGCCTTGTAGTGGAGAATGGTTTGTGATCTATAGTGATGCATCCAAGAAGGGATTTGGGTGTGTTCTTATGCAAAATGATATGGTGATAGCTTATGCCTCACGGAAGTTGAAAATCCATGAGCAAAATTACCCAACTCATGATTTGGAGTTAGCTGCGGTAATATTTGAATTAAAGATTGGGAGGCATTACCTTTATGGAGAAAGGTGTGACATTTATACTGATCATAAAAGTTTAAAGTATATTTTCACACAAAAGGAGCTGAATATGCGCCAAAGAAGATGGTTAGAGATGATTAATGATTATGACTACTCAATTCATTACCACCCTGGGAAAGCAAACAAGGTGGAAGATGCATTAAGTCGACAAGACCATGCCAGTTTATCCATGATGAGGATCACAAAAGATCCAATATTTATGGATTTATAAAGGATGGATTTTGGAATTATAATGGAATGGGAAAAAACTTATCTTTCTCAAATGAATGTTCAACCATCTATACATGTGAATATTAAAGAGGCACAAAAAGAAGATGTTGAGTTACAAAAGAAGGTGAGAAATGTTACTGAATTCAACCTTGATTGTGATGAGATAAAAAAGTTCAGGAATCATGTTTGTGTTCCTCCCATCCTTGAATTAAAGAAGGAGCTACTGGATGAGGCTCATAGTTCTTCATTCTCTATTCATCCTGGAAGCACGAAGATGTATAGGGACCTGATAGAGTACTTCTGGTGGGATGGCATGAAAAGAGATGTTGATGAATATGTCTGTCAATGCTTGGTTTGTCAGCAAGTTAAAGATGAGAGATAGAAGTCCAAGGGGTTGTTACAACCACTACCCATACCTGAATGGAAATGGGAAAACACCACTATGGACTTTGTCACAGGACTTCCAAAAACATCCAAAGTCAATAATGCTATCTGGGTCATAGTTGATCATCTTACAAAGTCCGCACACTTCATTTCTATTAGAGAGGATTTCTCTCTGGATCAACTTGCCAGGATATATGTAAAGGAAGTGGTAATATTACATGGAGTACCACTTTCTATTTTATCTGACCGAGATCCGAGGTTGACCTCAAAGTTATGGCGAATTCTTCAGCATACTCTAGATACAGAGTTGAGTTTCAGCACTGCTTATCATCCTCAGATAGACAGTCAGTCTGAGAGAACAATTCACACTCTAGAAGATATGTTGAGAGCTTACTCTATGGATTTCAAAGGTGTTTGGGATCAACACCTACCTTTGGTGGAATTTTCTTATAATAATAGCTTTCCCTCCAGTATTCAAATGGATCCTTATGAAGCCCTCTATGGAAAGAAATGAAGGACTCCAACTTGCGGGGATGAAGTTGGGGAAAGAAAGCTATTAGGAACTGATCTTGTTGATGAGATGGAAGAAAAGGTCTGATCTATTCAATAACACATAAGAGTAGCTCAGAGTCAACAGAAAAGTTATTCCGACAACCGAAGAAAATACCTAGAGTTTCAAGTGGGTGATAAAGTGTTCTTATGAATATCTCCCTGGAAGAGGGTCATGAGATTTGGAAAGAAGGGGAAGTTGAGCCCCAGATATATCGGTCCTTTCGAAATACTGGATCATGTTGGAACGGTAACTTACCATTTGGAACTTCTACTGAATCTCTCTCAACTTCACGATGTGTTCCATGTGTCTCTTCTGAGAAAGTACATACCTGATACTTCACACGTACTCAGCTCAGAAGTTGTACCGCTGGAGCAAGATCTTTCTTATAAAGAACAATCGGTAGGAATTCTGGATCGTAGTGAAAAAGTCCTACAGAATAAGACCACTCTCTTGGTGAATGTTTTAAGGAGGAACCACCAATTAGAAGAAGCTACATGGAAGCTTGAGGATATGATGAGGGAGAGGTATCCTCATCTGTTTGTAACAGAGTGACGAATTTCGAGGGCAAAATTCATTTTAAGGGAGGTAGAATGTAACGCCTGAGACTTTTATGAGAAATATTTTGTTTTTAAATCATCAAAGGAATCTTTCACTACACACAACACTAGATTTGCTTTCATTACATGCAACCGCGAAATTTCTCAATAGCTTGCGTCGTACGCAATACCGAGTTTCACTAAACAACGATATGCTATTAAAATATTATTAAAACTGACCTTTATGAATAGTAACAACCACTTTTTGAAATTTTATAAATTTTATTTTTCAAAATGGACTTCATTTTTGGATTCCGAATATCGAAATTAGCCTAGGGTGAAATTTTGGTATTTTTCTGAAAACATTCAATTTTTGATGAATAGTGAAACCACTAAGTGGTATTAAAAAAAACTGAATTTTTCATAAAACTTAATTTTACCACTTATGTGAGTAGAATTTTGAAAATCCAAGAGACACGGTTAATATCAAGGACTAAAATGTTGTTCAATGAGATGAAAATAATTTTTGGGGAATAGTAACTTTTTACTTTTGTTTACCACGGTTAAAAGTAAATATGGTAATTAAGGGTAATAGTGTTATTATTATTACCCTAAAACATGTCCTAATTCTATTGGATTAGTTTAATTCACCAAAAAAACCTAAGGAATAAAATATGACCATTTATGCCCACATGGATTAGATTAAGACATTTATTATTAATTTATTTAAAGAAGTGTTAAAATAGTTAAAATCAAAGTTTAATAAGTAAATCATTTTTAATATGGTGTTATACATACGATAAATTAGACTATAAATATTCATTAGAAAGATAAAAAAACTTCCTACTTAATTGTCTTTTATTTGTAATTTTTAGACATTAAATAATTTAATTTATGTATGACACAACGATGATGCAGTAATTATCTTATTAATGAAATATTGACATAATTGATGTTATAAATACCCAAATAAATGTAATTTGAGACTTTTTATGAATTCCACTAATTTTATAGGTTAATATGACATGTTAGTATTGATTTAATTAACTTTTTTTGAACTAATAATTCTGTTATGAGTTTCACAAATATCAATTACTAAATAGTGTCAAAATTGACATAAAATAGTTTTTAAAACAAATATTATATTTTTAATTGTTATTTTATTCCTAAAAATCTAAGGTTCATCCAAATGACATAGATAAGGTTATATATATTAATAATAAACAACGTGGGGTTATTTTGGCTTGATATAGTATGTTTATTAACCATATAGTGTAATAAAACAAGAAGACACGGTAAAAGATAAATTATCTAACTTAAAGTTAAATCTAAATGATAAGGTTAAAATTGATACCTAAACTTGTCTAAATTCTATTGTATGAGGGTATTTAGACCCTTACCCACCTTAGCTTCTAAATATATCAATTTGGAGCTATTAAAAACCGAATTTGACTTTATAATAAAATAATATTTTTTGTTATTCCAAAGGTGCCCCTCTCCTCCCTTATAAAAGGGAACCTCCTCCCTCTCTTCCTCACACCACTTTGAGCCTTCAATCTCGGAAAACCCCTACAAATTTATTCTATCCACTTCCCTAGAGACATCCTAGAGGTCCCGGTATTCTTAAAAGACCAATTTTAGTGCCCTAAAAGGAGGTCTCAAAGAAGCGCTTCAAAGAAGAGGTAATGTTCGTTACCGATTCTTTCATCTTTATTTCTTCTTACACTTATTCTTTTTTAGTTGTTTAATTATGAAGTAATAACATAAGTATCACTCATAGACTGATATGTTATTATAAGTATGAAACAACCCTATTTCACCATTTATCCATCCTACGGAAAATGAAATCACCGCACGTGCGTACGTACAGAATACCATCTCCACGCCGTGGTGTAATCTATTTTCCACGAACACCTTACTTGGATTGGTATAATGGTGTAAATAATGACTATATATGATTATTGTAAAGTTATATTGATTCTGAAATAGTATATATACACTCCAATACAATTCCACAATCATGGGAACGATATCATCGCTCGTGCGTACGTACGGAATACCGTCTCCACGATGTGATGCGACTCGTTCTACATGATCTTCATTGAATAATGATTATATAAATGAATTGAATGACTGAATATGATATATATTACACTAATAACATTATGTAAATGAGGTATCTATATCCTAAAAATAATAATAAGAATTTATTCGACAAAACACGCATAAGAACAAAAAGTAATAAACACCCGAATAACAAGTAGCAATGAAATATTACTAATAATAAGCTAAGAATATGACCATATATGATATCATAAAAGTAATTATGATTCTGGAATAAGTCAATAACATTATTTAAATCATTATACAGGAGTTTCAGACACTTACGAAGCAAATCGGACCTAAGGTAAGGGAAATATCACAATCTCATTTTTATCTGTGATTGTATATACTTTGGAATTTACTGGGGTGCATTTTATCATCCACATCCATATTTCCTCAATATGTAATATTTACATCATTCTACAATATTTTATATCCAATTTTACCCTTCGGTTATTTTTTAGTAAAATATATGAAAGGAATCTTTTGTCATTTTTCATACGAGGTACTTTTTGACTTTTCCAAAAAAAGTACGAGAAGAATGTTTTCTTTTAACTTATACGGCATGAATGGATTTTTAAAATATTATTTCCAAGAATATTCCCTTAAAAGTTTTCAAGTTTATTTTTAATCAACTTCTTTTAGTTTAGAATTATATGACATGTTAAGAAAGGTAAAGTTTTTTTGAAGTAGAAAGGATATTTTCCTCAAGAATGGAGTTCAAGCATTTTATCAAAATTATTTTACATCTAAGATAATAAAGGGTTCTGTTTCTATCCCTATTATTACATTGATTTGATTATGTTGTGATGGAGTTATTTTTATTAATTCCTTTATCTTATATAAGTTATTTTATGATGTCACGATGTTTAAGATTCCGATTTTTATTACATGGGTTATGCTATGATGTATGGTTTATGATTTTGTGGAACACATAAGAATGGTATCATTATGAGATGGGTGGGACCTATATCTCCATCCAATGTATTGGGTAAAGATTTTATATCTCATGATATAGACATGGCTGGAACGGCAGGTTAAAACAGTTTAGTAAAACAGGACTGAAACGAGGAGTGAACTCGGTTCAGAAATGGACTTTGTCCACTAAGATAGTCTTGTCAATGAGTCTTGACTAATAAGAAATGATTCTCTATGATTATGTGTTTATTCTACAATGTTTAATGTTTTATGTTATGATTATTGGGATTACATTTCACTACTATGATTTATCCCATGTTATGAAATTATGATTTCTTTGGCAGGTTAAGATTTCCAAAAGTTATGTTCTTATGATGTGATTGATATTTCTTTTGTTTACCCTTACTAAGCATTTGAGCTCACCCTTTTGTATGTTTTATTTCCCTAGGTTAGGAAGAAGGTTATTAAGTAGGATATTCCAAAAAGTTACTCTAGATATGATGAAATAAATGTGAGGCAAAATAGATGCTTTATGAACCAGTTGTTTATGTTTCCCATTTTCTAAAGACAACATACCTATGCGGTCCTTCAATGGTTTTTTATATGTTATAATAAGTATGCTTCAATTTTGAAGTATTAACAATGTATGTAAATTATGGGTTGTTATACCAATGCTCTAGCAATGTTCATGGACAGGATGAATAGATTCTTTAGAGATTATCTAGATAAATTTTTGGTAGTCTTTATAGATGAAATTCGAATATACTCCAAAACCAAGGAGCCTCATGAGGAGCATTTAAAAACTGAACTAGAGACTTTGGGAAAGGAGAAGCTCTATGAAAAGTACATCATGTGTGAGTTCTCGTTGAAGGAGGTCTCATTCTTGGGCCATATCATCACAAGCAATGGGATATCTGTGAACCCCTCCTAAACCGATGCAATTGAAGGATTTCCAAGGCCAACATCGGTAACAGATATCTGCAGCTTCTTGGGGTTAACTGGATGTTATAGACGATTTGTGAGAAATTTCTCACAATTGTCAAACCCTCTTACCAAGCTAACTTGAATGGGAGTAAAGTTTTCTTGGAGTGATGAATGCGAAGAAAGCTTCAAGGAGTTGAAAAGGAGGCTTATCACTGCGCCTGTGCTCACTTTACCAACAAGTGGGGAACTTTTTGTGGTATTCATTGATGCTTCAATGAAGGGATTAGGCTATGTGCTGATGTATAATGATAAAATTATATCCTATGCCTCAAGGCAGTTGAAAATCCATGATAAAAACTATACAACGCATGATCTGGAGTTGGCGGCGGTGATCTTTGCCCTGAAAATCTGGCGGCATTATCTCTATGGAGAGAAATGTGAGATATATACTGACCACAAGAGTCCTAAATATTTATTCACATAGAAAGAGATTAATATGCACCAGTGGATATGGATAGAACTCATCAAGGATTATGACTGTTCAATACATTACCACCCTAGGAAAGCGAACAAGGTGGTAGATTCCCTAAGTAGAAAGGACCCAGCAATTATATCAATGATGAGAATTGAGAAGGATCCAATCTTCTTAGACTTGATGAAGATGGACGTTGGAATCATAAAGAAGGGAACATCATCAATCCTTTCACAAATGATTGCTTAACCATCTATTTTGGAACGGTTAAAGGATGCTCAAAAGGATGATATGGGAATTCAAGAAAAAGTGGGAGCTATCGAAAAAGGGAAATCCTTGGAGTTTAATGTTAATGAAGAAGGAATTGTGAGGTTTTGGAAAAGACTATATGTTCCATCAAGTTCGGAGCTGAAGAAGGATATTTTGGATGATGCACATAGTTCAAATTTCTCTATTCACCCAGGGAGCACAAAGATGTATCGAGATCTCTGAGAAAACTTTTGGTGGGATAATATGAAGAAGGAGATCGTTGAATATACATCAAAGTGCCTGGTGTGTCAGCACGTGAAGGAAGAGAGGTAGAAGTCTAAGGGGATGATGTAACCATTGCCCATACAATAATGTAAATGGGAGAACATCACCATGGGCTTTGTCACCAAACTTCCAAGGACATCCAAAGGCAACAATGCAATCTGGGTTGTTGTGGATCGTCTTACAAAGACCGCACACGTCATTGCTATTCAGGAGGATTTATCTTTGGATCAACTGGCACGTATATATATTAGGGAAGTGGTAAGGTTTCATGGTGTACCACTATCTATTGTGTCTAACCGAGATCCAAGATTCACCTCTAAGTTTTGGAAGAGTCTTCAACATGCTCTTAATACTGAACCAATCTTCAGTACGGCCTATCATCCTCAAACTGATGGCCAATCCGAGTGAACTATCCAAACACTTGAGGATATGTTGAGAGCGTGCTCAATGGAATTTAAAGGAGAATGGGATCATCATCTTCCTCTAGTTGAGTTCTCTTATAATAATAGTTTCCACTCAAGCATCTAAATGACACCATATGAAGCCCTGTATGGGAAAAGGTGCAGAACACCGACATATTGGGATGAGGTCAGTGAATGTAAGCTTATTGGACCAGAAATGGTCAATGAAATGGTGGAGATGTTGAAAACCATTCATCAGCATATCATGGAATCCCAGAGTCGACAGAAGAGTTATGCAGATAATCGGCGATGAGACCTTGAGTTTAATGTTAGAGACATGGTGTTTCAACACACATCACCATGGAATATGGTCATCAGGTTTGGAAATAAAGGGAAGTTATGTCCAAGGTACATTGGCCTCTTCGAGATTCTTGATCGTGTCGGGGTGGTGGCCTATCGACTAGCGCTTCCACCTACCATGGCTAAGGTACATGATGTCTTTCATGTATCCCTCTTAAAGAGGTACATACCAGACCCTTCACATGTACTCTCTTCTGAGGTTGTACAATTGGAGGATGATCTTTCTTATGAAGAGCAACCAGTGAAGATCTTAGATCATAGAGAAACAGTTCTATGAAATAAGACAATGCCCCTCGTCAGTGTTTTCTTGAGAAACCAAAAGTTTGAAGAAGCAACTTGGGAATCAGAGGATATGATGAAGTTGAGTTACCCACATTTGTTTTAGTGTGGGAAAAGAAAAATTTCTAGGGAGAAATTTCATAAGGGGGGAATATTGTAACGACCCAAAGATTCATTAATAGAAATCCCTCTTGATCTAATTAAATATATAAAATTTCAAATTATTTGGTATTACTTTAAGAATTTTCACCATTGCTAATATAGCCGTTGAATACTGATCACATGATTAGTATAAATATAGGACTTTAACAAATCCAATTTACTTAAACAAAGGAAGCGATGACCTCATCCATTAGAATTTACCCATATGAAGCCCATTTGTCGGAGCTCGGAAAAGTGGTGGCAACTTTGGGCTTTTCCCTTGACCAAGCCCAAGATGAGCTTCATCATGTCATGCTTGAACGTGACTGTCTACAGGAAAAGTGGAAGTTGATTGAAATTACCACTCAAGTGATGTTATCCGAGCCACCCGAAGAGTCTGTCACCATTGCAAACCTTACCCTTAGGTCTTATGCGACTATTTTAAGGGGTTATGTAACAAATAAGGAGTACTATGTTCATGTACATTATTTTTTTTATAATAATGAATATAATTTCTAGTCATTTTTGATACATTGTAAATAGTTTTTAAAGTACAAATGGTGTTTTTAGTTATTATTTAATTAAGAAATCAATTTTATTAAATTAAGGGATTTTTGAATTAAATAATATTTTAATAAAATAATAATATTATTGTTAAATTAATTTTTATTAAATATAAATGATCATATAATTTTATGAATGCAATTAAAATTTTTATTATGGTTTGAAATCCGTTTCTGTCAAAACCTGTGAATTTTCGATAAATGTAGGTTTTTATTTAAAAAGTGAAAATTAAAATATTTAAAAAATTATTTAGATAAAATAATTTTTATTTTTGGAATCAAGATGTCGAAATTATCCAACGGTTAATTTTTCATAATATTTTGAGACAGTCAAATTTTTGAGTAAAACTTAAATACCGTTTAAATATATAATGTGTTTTATGACATGATAATGACCCAATAGTGAAGTAATAAAATACTACAATCTTAATGTTCGGCCAATATATGTTTTACAATTAAAATAATGTGATTTTGGGTTTCTTTGACTTACTTTTAAAAGCATTAATGGACCCCTCAAGACTTATTAAACATCTTGTCTTTTTAAATTATTTTCCATGGGAGTGTGACTCACCTCCACATAAGCAACTTTATTATTTTAAGAAGTTCGGACTTTGGCCTTATAAAATATTGTTTTAGTCTTCCCTTTTCCAATAACCATGGGAAAAAACCATGGGATGGTTTGTGGTTTGGTTTAATTTAATATAAGGGGTCCCAAACCTAAACAATAAAGAATTACCTCACCTTTTCTATATAAACCCACCCAAGCTCCCACTTCCTCCTCACTCAAAGCCTTTGAAGTTCATCCAACCTCTTCCCTACTCTCTCTAAAATTGTCCCAAGGTTCCCCAAGCTCCCAAGAAGACTCTCACAAGCCTCTCTCTAGACTTTGGAAGCACACTTCCAACTAAGGGTTTTTTCTTCCATTCTCATTTTTGTCCAATTTTCTTTAAGTAGTTTCTCCATTTTAATTTCAATTAAAAATGTTGGGGTATGGTTTCGCACCTCCCTAATATTTCCCTCTTTTTGTTTGAATGATGGGAGACCCTTTCACTCTCATTAAATTCCTCCCATGTACACCCGTTACTATGCCAAAATTCCGAAAGGAACTTCTCTCCCCTCTTTTACATTCAAGCAATACTATTGTATCATGAATCTAAATTATATTACAATTTTTGGGACATGTATATATATGAACTTCTTACTATCCATTACATGTAAATATGATGAGAAACACCTTTCTCTCTCATCAACAATTTTTATTAATTCTTTTGTCACGTCGTTACGCTGCCGAAATCGCACCGATTTTCTAAGCCAATGTCATTGTGTAGTGAATACCATGCCCATTTCTCCATCAAGGGTATTCACCTTTATTCAAATTTACTTACTTATTTTAAAGTTTCACGTATGAATTCCACATTCCTTTATCATGGAATAAATTATTATGTTTTATGAATCCATGTTTTATGATCCATGTGGCAGACTTATGCATGAAATTAAATGTTTAAGAAGGGTGCACCCTTATAGCGCTCCAATTCATTGGGTAAAGTATAGTATCATGATACGTCATGTGAAATAAGTTTTGACTCATGCTAATTAAAGTGCAACAAGGGTTTACTTGTGATTTATGTGCAATGAGGATTTACTCATGCTCCATGTGCAATGAGCCTTAGCTCATGCTAATTCCATGTTAAGTGTTGTTGCCACATTTCCATGTTATGATTATCATGCTTTATCATGCCTTTATGTTCATGTTTCTTATATGATCTATTGATTTGCCTATTGTCTAACTTGTATTGTACTCCTCATGTTATTCCATGTGTGCTCCCTTTCTGGGCTTTATAGCTCACCCTTTTCTTTTGCATGTCCTCAGGTTATCCCATGCAATGCTAAGTATGAGGGAATGTAGTGGTCATGTAAAGGAAGTTTTCAATAAAGATGTTGTATTTCATGTTTTAAGTTTTTATGTAATTATCCTAAGCCCCAAAGAAACTAAACCACTCAATCTTTTTTGTTGTATTAATTGAATTTTTATGTAATAAATCATGTTTAAGTTGTAATAAAAAGAAGGGTTGTCTTACACTCTCCCTCCACTATAAAAAGGAAAGCACAATACCCCTTCCTAACACCTCTCAAGATACATGGGATCATCCAAAATATACCCAAATAGTCTTTAAAACTCACAAACATCAACCTAGAAGGATAAATTTGTGAATAAATCCATCCAAGGAATCCTTTTCTTATGAAAAAGAAGTTACCTGAATAAGAGGTCACATCTTTCATTAAGATATTTAGTTTTATTTCCATTATTCACCCCCCTCATATCTTATTATTACATGATTTTTTAATAAAAAAGTATAAAAAATATACTTTGAAGTTTTTAGTATAATGTTTTTACCTAAACTTACACAAACGTCCGTCATATGGGTAATGAACATACTGTTTCTGTGTATGATGAACTACTACCTCACGAAATGATGATTGTTCATTTTTTCATTACTACCTATCATGTTTTAAATTAAGATAGAAAAACTTTTTATATATGATATATATGATATTTTTAATTTTTTTATGATTATTTACTTCTTTTATAACACATGCCTCAATACATTCTATTTTTTCTAAATATGATAACATCATTTGGGGAAGTGTGGACAACCACCCCCTCAAAGCGATGTGATTCATTCACGCTATACACGAGACATAAATAGGATGGTTTTAATTAAACATATGAAACATAAAAACACTCTATATAGTATTCATGACATAATTAACTTTTTTTGAAAAAATTTAATATATATATATCATTTTTTTACTCTTTTCACAAACACATAAAAGTTATAACATTGATCGTGAACGTGTGGACTACCACCTCATCAATTCGATGTGATTCCTTTTATATAAAATTAATTATATATATATGTATACATGATTATATGAAATATAATTTATGATATAATTATCATTCTGGAAATATATGGGGCTTATTACCTTCATTCTATAATGATCATTGGGAACGTTACTCATGTGTACGTATGGCCTACTATCTCCATGATTATATCATCGTTTCAATTTTCATAACCAACCTTAATGATTGGATTTACAATTATAATTTTTGTAAAAATATGATAATTATTTAATGATTATGATTTTATATATTTTTATATAATAAACCCTTTGACTATAACAAACCTACCACAATCATTTTTGACCAATGAACCGACTTTAGTCAAAACGCCCGACATAAACAAATTTTTTTAAATAATTAACATAAATATATTTTTCAGGTATAAAACTACACATGTGAAAATTCAGATTCAAGGTAGAATAAGTTCTTCTCAATTTACATTCCATTGAGTTTTATTGGTTATTATGCACTAATTCACTTTTGTTTGAAGTATATACATTATTTTGACATGTTATATGTTGAAAATCTTTTCTCTTATGATATTATAATTTTCATTTAATATTATTACTTAAGGGCATTTAGGATTTAAATATTTAAATTGGTATGTGACCTTTTTCAATGTATAAATATTTCTATACTAAAGAGTTTTCTTAATGATTATCCTTGCAATCTAACTTCCTTTAGTGATCATTAAATTTATCTTAAAGAAATAATTTTATTTTAAACATTCATCAATGTAAATTTACATGAATATCCATATTCACATACAATGGATATTAGTATTTCCTAATCCATATACAAT
This sequence comes from Viscum album, assembly GCA_963277665.1. Classification (NCBI taxonomy): domain Eukaryota; kingdom Viridiplantae; phylum Streptophyta; class Magnoliopsida; order Santalales; family Viscaceae; genus Viscum; species Viscum album. The sequence goes on along the minus strand of OY728147.1, from coordinate 2,106,481,864 downwards.
TTTTCATCAATTTTTCACTTTGACAGTATTATATTCAAGTAATGAACCCCTGATAGTTTTAAATTCGTAGCATGAAGCCTTAGAAATATTAGATTCTTGGAATAAATCTATGAAAATATTAGAGTCATGGTTCAAAGCCTTGATAGTATTAGATTCTTGGAATGAAGCCTTGAAAGTATTAGATTCTTGGCATGGAACCTTGAAATTATTAGATCCTTATCACGAAGCCTCGATTAAATGTTATATATAACCATAATTATTAATTTACTTCATATATATTTTTGTTTCTATTCATCCAATATAATTTACATTGACATATCTTTGGATACATTTAAAATTCAGTCCATTGATTAAATGGATTGTGTTTCAGTTTCTTACATTTTCATATTGAATTATCATTGTCTAGTTATTTGAAAAGAATGTTTTATCAGTTATTTATGTTTCAATGTTAATTAATTCTCATTGATTAATTATATATTATGTTTTATATACCCTTACTGAGCATTTGATATCACCCTTATTATGTTACCTTTCCCCAGGTAATGACGAAAAAAACATTTTAATAAGATTTCAAGGATGCATTTTATTTCATTTTTTACATATCATTTTTTATTTTCTATTTCAAGATGTATTATTAGTATCATGTATATAATATAGATTTCCAAGGATACTAAAATTATTAGTCCTATGAGATTTGATACTTTTTAATTATGAAAATGTAATAAAATAATGTACTAGATCCAATATTTTAGGTTTCGGGGCATTCCAAAGTTATTGAAAGTGTATATAGGCTATAGAACTGATATATATATGGTCAATAACCACAAAATTGGAGGATTGTTTTTGAACTAGATCATTAACTGGGGAATAAAAATAATCCTAAATGCACACATGGTTTGAATCTTTTTGGGAGATATAAATTGGATAAATAATATTCTATTTTTTAACCATTATGAGGGATTAAATTAAGTTGAGGTTGCACATACTAATAGAAAATTTACCATGGAATATATATCAAAACATAGACATACATTAAGATACATAATAATTAATAATTTATTTCCTAGATAAAGGAGAACATGGGTTTTGAGATAATATATTTCAATGAATTTTGTGTTTATAATATTTTAACAATTGTCATCATTACATGGAATAAATTTATTTAGTAGTGGGGTTTTGATTATATGAGAAATAAATATAAAGTTACCTTGGATTGATGTAGGTTAAACTGATTCAATTACTTGATAATGAGATGATAAGGTTAAAATTTTGTATGGTTGGATACTTTTTATGTTATTAATTATAATAATACTCTAGTATTTTAAATGATTCATCACTCATGATATCCTTTTTATTTTGAGTATTGTATGGATATATAATGTACCATGGGTGTGAGGGAAAATATGGAGATTAAATTAATGAAAAACCTATTACAATGAGGTATGAAGTGAGAAAAATTATCATTATTTCAATCCATCTACCATGAAATATGATTAAATATGTTAACAAAATAAAATTCCCAAACAAATCAATCAAGGGAAAAATTTTGTGTCATGAATACCCACGTGATGACGATGATAAAAAAAATAAATTTCATTAATGTAAAAAATGTGAGAAGATTCACATGCGAAATTTCTATAAAGGGATAGGTAAATGCTATAACTATAGAGATGAAGGTCTCAAGACTCATAACTATAAGAAGACGTGAAAAACAACATATATTTTTTTCCTTAATTGAAGGATTTTTGGGTATGATGTGACTGAATTTCTCAATCCATGGGACAACAAGAGAAATAATCACAAATAAAATTGAACAAAAGGAAAATAATATGAAACTAAAACTAAAAAAAATAAAATAGTGAGTTTCAAATATATATTTTCTAATGTCTTATTCCATTTATATTATAAAAAACTATAGGATATTTAGTTATCTAAAAACCACTAGTGGTAGGATTATGATATAATTCATTTATAGTGATTGTGGTATGTTATTTATTATGAATCATGATCTACATCACTTAGTAGAATTTTATGTGTAATTAGAATTGGGATAGATCTATTTGTAAAGTGATTATAATAACTTCTCAATAAATAAATTTTATTCCATATCCAAAATAATACCATAACTATATAAAGATATGTAATGTCCTGGACCCTACTAGTCCATTAATTTACAAATTATTGTTTTTGGAGTTTCATGGGGACTATCAGTTACTCATTAAAGTGTTTTAAAAATTTTAGGTTTCAGAATCGGTGGCACCGATGGGCATTAGTGGCACCTATGGGAATCACTAGCACGGATGTACGCCAGTGGAACCAATGGGAATCGGTGGCACTGGTCAGTATCGGTGGCACCGATGGGCATCTATGACACTGATGGGCATTAATGGAGCCGATGAGAATCGGAAGCACCAACTTACATTGGTGGAACCAATGGGAGTTGGTGGCACCGATGGGTCATCTATATGACCAATCACCATTAGTGTTAGGGAGACAGTGCCAGGACCATGGTTCCAGGGAGACTGTACCAGGGCGACAGTTCTAGGCAGATAGTTTTAGGGTAATGGTGCTAGGACGATAGTGGAGAGGTGACGGTGACCCACCTAACGGTGAGTCCTAACCTATTTTTCCAAGACCTTCTAGTTTCTCCTCAGTAACGTATCTTTTGATGTAAAAGTGTTTTAATACCCTTTCCAAATCTAATTTAATGCATTAAAATATTTTATTAAATTTCCAATGGCTGGGCAACCATTGAGATACCAAAATTTGTGGCCTTTTTCCTCGGTGTTACACCTTTTTTTGTTTTACAGTTTCTCCATGTTACACAATTTTTCTGATTAAAAATATCTATTAACTCACAACCTTTGTTTCCACATCTTTGAGGAAAATTATTAAATAACAATTAATCGCAACATGTGAAACAACCCAAATGTGTGGTCGACCCATGGTCTTAATTTTAAGTACATTGAAATCATCACTCTGTTTTTAGGATTTGGCCTTTTCTTAAGTTGAGATCATCTGTTTTTTCCTTTCACTCCCTCTTGGTTAGTTTGGTGTCCTTCAGGAGACAAATCGTCTACCATTGCTGGAGCCTTTCCTGCTCACCCTTTCTGTTCTTGGAGATCTTCTTTTATAAGTCACTCATCTCTATTTCTTGTCCCATGAAGAGAAAACATCAATCATTGATCATCAAGACAGGGTATTCCTTAGTTTCTCTTTGTTGTGTATCATGCGGTGTGTGTATGATAATTTTTCCTCAGGGAATGGATGAAACCAAACTTTAACAAAGATAATAAATTGTTTCTAAATAATTAAGTGGTATGTTTGATTATGATTATGTGGTACTCTTTTATTTTTTTCCTATGTTTTGAATTGAATGGGCCTATACCCATTCCAAATCATGGCTGTTGGAGGTCCTTTTTACACACTAATAAAACTTTGTTTCTCTATATAAACTTGTGATTGAATGGTTGTAACATAGAAATAGATTAATCATGTAAACTCGGTTGATTTAATAGATTCCCAATGAATTAAATAAATTTGTGTGATCACCCTGGTTAACCAAACTAAATAAAGGTACTTGATAAATAGTGTTGTTAAATCTAAAAACACCCATGTTTTGTTATGCTAATAAGCACAGATGATATGCTTTATGCTTGCAAGGTGATAAAAATGGGGATGAGATCCCCTGTTGTTCAGTTGTTGGTCTTTTGATTTGAGGTAGTGTGGGGCCATATGTTTTGGCTTGGGATGGTTCTAGTACTTTGAGGTAACTCATGGATCCCTTTTGTTGTTGTGACTTTACAAGAGAATCAGATGTGAATTATGAATTTTTTTTGACTATTTTATCTCTTGTCCAGTTGTTGTTTTTGGATTATGGGTATTCCTATTAGTTTCCATATAGTGAAGGAATTATTGAATGGAATCATGTGAACATGATAACAAGAATGGGTGCTGCTCTAGTTGTGGTTGTTGTTCTATTGTGCATGAAGGAATAGTAACAAGGGTGTTTGTGTGTGTGCTGGTTTTGGAACCCTTAGGTTAGGATGAGTTCTTGTTTACATATCTGTATAAATTTAGTTTTTGTATTTCTTATTCTCACTACACCTATGTTGTGAACTTTGTTCTAAAAAACCCCATTTCATTAGGGAGGTTTTTTTAACCAACATTTTATTGGGTGTCTAGTTATTAGCTCTTTCTGATGCCTCTCTTAAGTAGCCCAAGTCTTTTCGGGCAGTTTGTGATGGAATGAGGTCCATTTTTCCCAAGACTCTTTTTAAAGTGTATATTGTGGCGGTTGGTTGAGGTGTGTGTGGGAATATTATTTCCCAAGTGTCTTTGGGTGTGGTGGATGTTTTTCTGGCCGAGGTGTTTGTAAGCTTGGTTATATATGGTTATGGTGGCCCATGTGTCTGCGAGGAAGGATACGTGGTTGAGGTGGACCATATGGTTGTTGTTGGGGCGACAGTGGGACTGTAGTAAGAAATAGCGGGGGAGGTCTAACATGTAGGATGTCTTCAATAACCAATGGGAAAGGAGTGTGGGGTACCCAAATATCGATGTGCTATTACTAATACCTTACCTGACTTGCATTATTTGGTGGAGTGTGTCTTTTTGATTCTAGGGAGATAGTTTCCTTGTAAGGTGTTTTAGTTACATCTACTTTCTCATGGGGAAAAAGAATGCCTCCCCACTTGTGCATGAGATCTTTTGGTTTTTCACTACTGAGTATACATGTGTACTTACCCCGCATATAAAAATCATATTTCAGGTTTCTAGGAGGGATTCAAAGACCGTTCAGGGAATCCCTTAATCGGATGTTGGGAAAATTTCTATTTCTATTTTATTTTCCTTTTGGTACATTCCCTTTGTATATTTATTATACTTTGTATGGTTTTAACTTTTAACTTTCATATGAGAATGGGTTTTGGTTTTACTTGTACCTTTAGTTTTGGAGTTTATTGGGTTTTTACCATCGTTTCTTATGATCCTACTAAATAAAAAGGGAAATTCCTTCCATATTATGTGTGATTATATAACCTTTGTGATAGTATCTACTTTGGGGCCTATTGAAGTTAGGATTCGGGAGTCATTATCCCTCCTTCAACTTGAGAAAGGTATGGTCTCACAATTTTTTGTTCCTTCCGTCATCTTGGTGATGGAGGGTTGTGACAGAATGGTATTAGAGGTGATGTTTGAGATATAGGATGGATCTCAAGGTTAGGCATATTATGGATTGCATTGGATGGTAGGGAAATAGTGTTATAAAATATTGGTGTGTGAAATAGTCTAGGGAAGACTGGCTATGACATGGGATTTTTGGCCCCCCAATGATCCGATTCAAGGACTCCGGACCATCTGAATGACCATGTGAGGCTACACTGATTGTAGGGTAAAGACCCTAGGAAATGTACATGCATCATAATTACTTGTGTTATTGTGTGTTCTGGGTGTTCTGGTAATTTAAATAAATAACATGTTAAGAAAACTTTAAAATAAATCTTCTACACTACTCAAGCTAAAGAATTCCTTGTTTACCTTGTAGCTATAGAACCCTGATGATGACAACAAGTAGGGTGGAAAATCATGACCCTAGAGGATGATTTGGATGTTCAGCAGGGGACTGATTGAGATGAGGAGGATCAATAGTGGTAGAATATTCTTTTTTCCTTTTAGTGGAAAACCCTTGAAACGTATGCGGGAAATGTCTAGACATGGAGACCAAAAGATGGCTCGAAGAGATTGTGATAGCATTCCGCTTGATCCGGGCTCTGGTTGAGTACTGGGTTCCATTGGTAGTCAGTCAAATAAGGGGAGAAGTGGATCAGTGGGGGATTCTCTAACTCATAGAGAGGATGGAGTGTGAGATTTTGTTGGCTAACTTCGAGAATGAGTTTTGGGTGGAATTTCTTTCTTCTACAATGAAGGATGAGAAGAGGGAGGAGTTAATCTCCCTTCACTAGGGTATTTTGTCAGTGGGGGAGATTGGGATCAAGCTCACGGATACCTTTACTTTTCTCTAGACCTTTTTTTAGATGAGGAGTCTCAGGAAAGACGTTTAGAGGAGGCACTCCAACCTTATATTCTATATGTTTTTACTCCCTTCCCTCTAATGATGTACCTGAATATTTAGAAGAGGGATGAAGTGGTGGATAGGATGCACCTGCAGGGAGGTGCACCGTGGGAGGGGATCCAGATGGGTATATCAAAGGAAAAAGACATTAGTAGGAGACCTCCTACATTAGGGCAATCAAGGTTTCAACAGGCGGGGAGCAGGCCTTCACAATTCCTGTTTCGATCTTCTTATCCCCACCCTTTATTTGTGAGCCTAAGACCTGGGTGATTCATCTATGGGAGTTGTGAAAACCTTTAGAATGAGTTTCCAGACATTGTGTAGTATAGTGGAGGTGGAAAGGTACAATTCCCCCATCAGCAGTAGTAGTTTCCAGCCAGGCCATTTCAGAAACCATAACAGGGACAACGAGCTCTCGCTAATCTGAGAGAAAATGTTTCAAGAGGAGGCCAACCTCAAGTTTCTCCTTAGAGACCTCAATCAGGGAATGGTCTGTGAGGCAGCTGATAGCTGAGGGGAAGAGGTGTTGGGCGTGGGCCTTTTCACACTATAGAGGTAGCAGTTCTAGCTGGGCCAGAGGTCCTTTGAGGTATGATTAGCTTGTTTAGTACTCTTTCCAATTCCTTGTTTGATTAAAGAGCTTCACAATATTCTTTTGCACTATTTCTATCCCATGCTCTAGGCCTAGACGTAGATAAAATTCTTATTCTCCTAGTATTGATTATTCCAGTTGAAGGTCAGACCAGCTTGTCTTATGTCTTTCAGGGATGTAGAATAATGGTTAGGAAACATCAGTCCATTGGTGACCTTATTTTGCTATAGATGTAGTCATATGATGTCATCTTAGGAATTGACTGGATGTTCTCTATATGTACCATTATCGAATCCTTCCGGAGAAGGGTTGTGTTTTCAAATATGGGCGGTCAACATGTGACTTTCTTCAGCAAAAGACATTTCCAGGAGGGTAGCTAGTGAGTGGAGCCTCTTCTTTCCTTGTTAACTAATCTATTAGTGGAGTCAGAAGATGTAGAGATGGTTTATGTCCTAGGGGTTTTTAGTGAGTACCTAGACATCTTCCCTGGAGAGGTGGTGACTCTACCCCTTCAACACGATGTTGAGTTTAGGATAGATTGCAACCCAGTGCCCGTCCAATTTCGATGGATCCCTATCAGATGACACCTTCTAGGTTGCGAGAGTTACGGATTTAGATTGATGATCTGATGAAGAAGGGGTTTATCCGATTGAGCGTGTCACCATAGGGTGATTTATTCCTGTTTTAAAAGAAGATAGACGGTGGTCTCAGGTAGTGTATAGAATACCGAAGGCTAAATCAGGTGACAATAAAAAACCATTACCCCATACCGAGGATCAACGATCTTTTTGACCAATCAAAGGAATAGGTTGGTTCTATAAGATCTACCTACGATCAAGATTTCACAATTTGAGGGTGTGGGAGGGTGACATCTCAAAGATGGTTTTAAGGTTCACATAAGGGCACTTTGATTTCATGGTCATTCTTTTCGGCATTATGAAATCACCATCCATCTACATGGGACTCATGAACTCTGTTTTCCATGTGTATCTAGACTGGTTCGTAGTCATGTTTATCAAGAACATCCTAATATACTCTAGATCAATGGAGGTTCATTCCAAGAATATGAGGATAGTTTTAGTGGTCCTCCAACAGAAGTAGCTCTATAGGAAGTTTTCCAAGTGCATGTACTGGACATAATAGGTACACTTCCTAGGATACATGGTGTCCTATCAGGGAATACAAGTGGACTCGTCGAAGGATGATGTGGCTGTATCTTGGACAATACCCAATAACATAGAGAGGGATCTGTAGTTTCCTAGGTCTAGAAGGTTAATACCAGAGGTCTGTGCCCAAATTCTCTTGATTTTCAGCACCTTTGACAACCTTGACCTAGAAATACCAGGCTTTCATATAGATTGAGTAGTTCTAGTTAGCATTCAGCTATCTAAAAGGGATGTTGGTTAGTTCCCCAATGATGAGGTTTCTAGAAGAAGGGGTAGTGTTTGAAGTGTTCTGTGATGCATTAGGCCTAGGCTTGGGTTTTGTGATGATGCAGTAGTGTGGAGTGATCTCTTATGGGTCTAGGTTGTTACATCCTCATGAATGTAACTATGATACCTAAGACCAAGAGCTTGCATCAGTGTAGTTCCTGCTGAAGTTGTGGTGGCATTATTTTAATGGGGATAACTTTGTTGAAATCACGGATCACAATATCTTGAGATATATCTTCTCCTAGTGTGACCTGAACTTATGAAAATGGAGGTTTATGGAGATCCTTCAGGACTACAACATTGATATTTCCTACACCTCATGTTAGGGGAACTTCGTGGCTGATTCCCTAAGCATGAAGTCATAGAATAATGTGGTTCAAGAATCAGTAGATTCTTGGAAGGCGATGGGGGGGTTAGCTACCATGAACTTGGATGCAATGGTGGTGGATGATAGGGGCTTCATGTTCTAGAATACGGTAAAGTATTCCTTGGTAAAGATGGTGGAGTAGTCTTAGTGGTGTTGACTTAGAGGCTTAAGTGATGCATGATCTTGTAATCCAAGGAAATTATCCGAACAGATGGTTGGAAGACGGTCAGAATTAGTTTTTGTTCTATGGGAAGCTTTTTGTTCCAAGGAAGATGCATGAGAAAGTTCTTTATGGGTTCCATAACTCACACTTGGTGGTACAAACAGAAGTTTCCAAGATGTATCGAGGATTGAAGAGTCTGTTTTGGTTGCTTGGGGTGAAACGGGTTGTGGCAGGGTTCATGGAAAAGTTCCTCATGTGTCAGCAGGTGAAGGCTAAGAACCATGTTCCAGGAAGTCTATTGCAGCCTTTAATATCCTAGAGTGAAAGTTGGATGATATATCTATATATTTCATCATGGGACTACATAGGGATCAAGGAGGCTGTGAAGCTACGTAGTTGGTGGTTGACCGACGGACAATATCATCTCACTTTCTAGAAATCTTGGAGGCAAGTGTGGTGGATTCCTTAGCTCAGAGGTATATGGAAAAGGTGGTGCAGTTGAATGAAGTTTGGAGATCCATAGTCCTAGATCAAGATACAAGGTTTTACTCACTAGTTTTCAAAGGTTTGCAACATGCTTTTGGCACCCATCTTTGCCTTAACACTGCTTTCCACCCTCAGACAGATGAACATATAGAGAGAACCATCCAGATGTTGGAGGACATGCAACAATCATGGGTTATAGACTTCAGAGGATCATGGGTGAGACAATTTCCACTAGTTGAGTTTTCCTACAATAACATATATCAATCTACCATTGGCATGGATCCATTCAAAGCCTTGTATTGAAGACCATTTTATTCACCTATGTATTGGACAGAGGTTGCGGAGGCTAGAGTTTTTGGCCTAGAGGTAGAGCAGGTCCTGACGAAGAAGTTTCAGCTTGTGCGTGAGAGGATAAAGGCAGATCAAGACTGAAAGAAGTTGTACGCCAACCATAGGTGTAGAACCATGGAGTTAGATGTGTGTGAATATGTGTTCTAAATGGTCTCCCCTTAGAATGGACAATAGAGGTTCGGCATGGAGAGTAAGATTTCTCCCAGGTTCGTCGGACCCTTCGAGGTGTTGCTGTGGGTCAGTGAATAAGCTTATCAGCTGGTGCTACCACAACCATTAATGAGGTTGCACGACATCTACCATGTTTCTCAGCTCCGTCGTTATCTACATGATGATTCACACATCCTCGACTGAAAAAATATTGATATCGAGGACGATGTGACATTCATAGAGAGACTAGTAAGGATCAAAGATCATGAGGATAAGGTGCTTCATGGATGAACCATCCCATTGGATCAAGTGTTATAGATGCATAGTATTCTCGAGGAGAATACCTAGGAATGGGAGGCTCAGATACGTTCTGAGTACCCAAATCTATTTTGAGTTATGTTTTGTTCTATTTTGAACTTGATTATGATGTAATTCTAGACCTTGAAAACTATGGGATTTGTTTTATCCCTTGTTCTCTAAATGTGTGTGAAGAGAGTCCTAACAATGAGAAAGGGAGGGCCTGATCCCTACTAAAGACACATTAAATTGGATGCGATTAAACACATGAGGGAAATTCAGTGCCGCCCAAAGTGGATAATATCTTGACATGGGGGAAGAAACTCTATAATACATATGTATGGAGAGTGATGCCTTTAATTTTATATGGTTTCTTGGGAGAGAATAGTGGTAGTGTATCCATGGTTTTTCAGTAGATATATGATGTAAAGGTTTTTTTAAATATCGAGGTTGTTCGAGCTTTCAAACAACTCTAGGGTTGTTTGTCTTTGAGAGGTATCTTACGAGGTGATTGTTCGGACCCCCAACATTTCTTTAGGTTTATCCTAAATTCTAGAGGATGAGAATATTTTGAGAGGTATTTGAACTAATGTATAAGACCATATTGGTCCTTTACTTTTCCCAATTCTAGTGTTTGGAGTGTCTTGGGGACTATCATTGACTCATTAAGGTGTTTTCCAAATTTCAGGTTTGAGCTTCAATGGAACCAATGGGCATCTGGCCACCGATGGTTGTTGGTGACACTGATGGGAATTAGTGTCATCTATCACCATGGGTGTCACCAATCGGCATCGGGGGCACTGAAGAGAATCGGTGGCACCGATGGGGATCAGTGGTGATGATTGCCATCGGTGGCGCTAATTGGCTTTGGTTGTACTAATAGGCATCGGTGGAACCAATGAGCATTGGTGGCCCCAATGGGTGTCAGTGGTGTCAATTGGAATTAGTGGCACTGATGGGAATCAGTGGAAATGATCAAAATTAGAGGCACTAATGAGTGTCAGTGGAACCGATGCACGTTTGTGGCACCGATGGTTCATCCAAAGCACCAATCAGCAATAGTGACCAGGCAACATTTCTAGGAAAACGATGCCAGGGCGATGGTTCCAGGACGATGGTGTGAGGGCGATGGCGCCAGTGTGATGGTGCCAGGAAGATGGTTCCTGGGTGACAGTGCCAGAATGACGGTGACTCACCTAACAGCGTGTCCTTCTCTTCTTTTCCAGGACTATCCAGTTTCTCCCTAATAACGTTTCCTTTAATGTAGAAGTGTTTTCATAACCTTTAAAAACCATTTAAATGAAGTAAAAGATGTTTTAAATCCTCAACGGTTGGGTGTCCCTTGAGCAATGAAAGTGTGTGGCCTTTTTCCGCGGTGTCACACAATGTAGTGTTTTACATAATCATCCTGTTACATGTTTTCTTAGTTTAAAAGATATATATTAACTAAAATCCATTATCACCACTTCTTCGAGGAAAACTGTATAATAATAATTAATACCAACATGTGAAACTGCCCAACCGCATGGTCAAGCCATGATTTGACTTTTAAGTTCATCGAAATCATCTATTTTTTAGGTTCCTTCCTTTTTATTAAGATAAGATCATATCTTATTTTTTATTCTCTCTCTTGGTGCATTTGGAGTCCATATTCTAGAGATGAATCATGTTCTCGTGATGGAGCCTTTCATTTTCATGCTCGGAGTCCTTGGAGATCTTGTTTTACAAGTCCTGCATCTCTAGTTCTTAGACCAAGAAGAGAAAACATTGATCATTGATCATCCAGGTACGGTCTTCCATAGTCTCTCTTTACTATGTATCCTGAGGGGTGGGTATAATTATGTTTCCTCGGGTAGTGGATGAAACCAAACCTTAATCAAGATAATAAGTTGTTTCTAATGAATGAAGGTGTGTGTTTGATGATTTTGTTGTTGTACTCTTTTATTTTCATTCATATGTTGTGAATTGTATTGGCCTATGCCCATTGAAAATCATGGCCATTGGTTGTCCTTTATTTCACACTAATGAACCTTTATTTCACTATATAAACATGTGATTGAATTGATGTAACAAGGAAATTAATTAATCATGTAAACATGATTGAATAAATAGATACCCAATAAATAAGAATCCTTGTGTGATCACCCCAGTTTACCAAATGAAATAAGAAACATGATAAATGGTGTGGTTAAATTAGAAAAATGCCTTGTTTTATTATGCTAATATTTAAAAAATTTATTCTTCATGCTTGTGGGGTGATTTTAATGGGGGTGGGATCCCATATTGTTCTGTTCTATGTTTGTGGATATGAAGTTGTGTGGGGCTATGTGTTGGGGGTTGGTTTGGTTTCATTACTTTAGGGTATCTTGTTGATCCCTTTTGTTCTTCTGACATCACAAGAAAACCGAGTGTGAATACTTGAATTGTTGTTTGATTGTATTTTTCTCCTGTACAATTTTTGTTTTGTCTTGTGGCTAGGCCTGTTAGATTTCTAGTAGTGAAGTAATTATTGAATGCAATCACTTGAACATGATAACAACAATGAGTGGTGCTCTAGTTGTGGTTGTTGTGATTTTGTGCATAAATGAATTGTAATGAGGGATTTTTTGTATGGGATAGTTTTCAGAACCTTATGATGGGTTTTGCGCTTGTTTACCTATATGTATAAATTTAGTTTTTGTGTTTCTTATTCGCACCCCACCTAAGTTAATCAATTCGTGCTGAACACCCCCTTTTCATGGGGAAGGGGTATTTTCAAACATCGTATTGGGTGGATGGTTTTTAGATCTATTCTTCTCCCTCTCTCGAGTATCCAAAGAATCTTCACATAGGTGGTAAATTCCTGAGGCCCATTTTAGCCCAAGATTATTCAGAAAGGGTATGTTGTGGTGGTTGAGCCAGATGTGTGTAGGCATGTTGTTTCCCAAGTGTCTTTGGGATGAGACCTATGTGTATTTGGGATTTCCAGTAGTTATTCTGGACCAGGTGTCCTTGGTTGTGGTTACATATGGTTGCGGTGTCTTGGGGGTCTGCTAGTGGGATATGTTATTGATTTGGCCCATAAGATGGTTGTTGGGGAGGTAGTGGTACTGTAGTGAGAAATTATTGGGGAGTTATGACACGTATGATGTCTTCAATAACCAGTGGGAAAGCGGTGTGGGAACCCAAATATTGATGTTCTATTACTATTACCTTACCTATAAAATGTTATTTGGGGAGTGTGCCTTGGTGAGGTTGGGTGGGTAGATTCATTACTAGTTGTTTTCATTACCTCTACATTCTCATAGAGCATCAGATTTGGTCCCCACTTGTTCATGAGATATTATTATTTTTCCCTACTGAGTATACCTGTATACTTACCCTACGTATATAAAAGTACTTTCAGGTTTTTAAAAGGACTTCGGGGACTGTGCGGGATCGCATTAGCTCAGACTTTGGGATAATTGTTGTTTCCATTATCTTTTTCTTTTGGTACATTCCCTTTGGATTTTTATTGTACTTTTTATGGGTTTACCATTAAACATGCATATTGAAATGGGTTTTGTCTTTGCTTTTACCTTTAGTTTTTGTGTTGCTTTGGTTTTTACAATCGTATCTCATGATCCTACTAAATAAAAAGGGTAATTCCTTCCATATTACTTGTGATTATATAACCTTGGTACTAGTCACCACTCCAGGTCCTATTGAAGGAAGTACATGGGGGTCATTTGTAATGTCCCTAAAATTGCATGTATTTTTTCAATTAAATTGGAATATTAAGAGTCCGAAAAAATTGACGGTGCATGATTCCGGGGCCCAGTTTGCCCGTAATGAATTTCAGAACATTTTTTAGGTACGTTTAGTAAAAGTGCGAGCGTGTTTTTGTAACTTTAGAACCGGTGCTTGGAATTGATTTATGAGGGCACCATTGGACCCACAACGCTGATATTCGCTTAAGTAGACATTCACCTTGATGGTAGTTGGTCAAGGGGTGAAAGTCAATTTTCATGTTTTTTGTGGAAATAAAAATAAAACAAAAAAAAACAACTTTTTTTTTATTTTAACATCCCATTTGAATTCTTAATGGTGGGGACCACCCAAGCTAGGAAACCCCCCATTTTTGACTTCATGATGGTGGGGACCACCCGAACAACTCTTTATGTGGGGAAAACCTCACAAATTTAAATAAATGATGGTAAATACTCTCCAGTTAATTAATTGAACCATTTAATTGATCCATTTAATTATTTTTCCAACATAAATTAATTGTATAATGCTATTTAAATTTATGTTGTATCCTCAATTTATTGTGGGGAAAACTGTTGGCAACAATGGTTCTTGGAGGAGCATCTTGAGGAAGATCAGTTCTCATGAAGGAGGAACCAAAGAATGGAGGATCATCAAACAAGCGATGTTGTTGGAGGAGGTTTGATTCGGGATCAAAGAATGGAGGATCATCAAACAAGAAATGTTGTTGGAGGAGGCTTGATTCGGGATCGACAAACGCCAATCCATCATCAGTCGTAGATGATCTCTAATGGATCCTTGAATGTAGGGTTTCTTTTTTTATTTAGACACCCTTACCCCATTCATGTCGACCCCCTTGATTCAAGAACAATATATTCACTTGCTATCATTATAAGGTGGAGGGTGTGGGCCAAAGGAACATGGCCAGAACCCTCCGAAAATATTTGTTGTGTGTGATGTGTTAATCTCTATGGAGGAGGATAGAGACTGGTGCCCATAACTGGAACCAGTGGGACTCGAGATCGGAGGTCGACACTCTGGATGGCCACTAGGAAGGCGACGGCATGACCGCACCACTGGAGAAGAGCGACAATAGAGAAAAGGCGGAAGCCTGCTGCCGCTAGCTGCGTAAAGGGGTGGCGGCGCAGGTACATGCCGCCTGGTAGAGAAGAGCCGCGACCATGTGCCCAAGTGGTGAGGTGATGCATGGATGGATCGACGCCGGCCGCTGGAGATGTCGTGACGCACGACTGCGCTACACGGAGGAGAGGTCGGCCATTCGGGGAGTCGGGCTAGACCCAGCGGGCCAGGTCATATCCTATAGGCAAGGTCTAACCCTGGGCCAGACTCAGGTCGGCTCATACTGGGTCAGGCCTAGTCAATCTGACCGGGTCAGACCAGACCCTGACCAACTTCGAGCCTTTTCGCTCTTTCGGCCACGTATTGATCTCTGGGCGTCTGTTTGATGAACCATCTATGGTGCAAAAAACCTTTGATCAATATGGTCCTTTTGGTATACCCCACTTGAGTTTTGGATGAAGTTGGGGTTTAGCTGGGTTGGATCAAACACGAATCTAACTGGGCACTTAGGACTAAAAGGTTAATAATATACAAACCGGGCATTCGATTGATGCACCATCTATTTCATTGAGACCCTTTTTTCTTGGTGGTCCTTTGGGATACTTCTTCATTAGAATTCATGGAAGTTGGAGTATCGACATGTGGCTTGGGGAGAGGACCCTCTTATAGTCAAGCGAGCTTAGTGTGAGAACCCTGTAGTTGGCTATAACATGAGAAAGGGATCCTATGTGGTTCTATGCTTTGGGATCCTTTTTGGGTCTGTGTTAGAGATTAAAACATGGATTCACTCTAGGAATCCAAATGTGACTACACTAGGATCCTCTATTGGTATTCTATACTAGGATCCTATGTGGGTCTGTTCTTTGGGATCCACTGTGGGTTTGATGATTTCGGATCCTTCGTGGGTTTGCCTCTTAATAGAGTAAGATGATTCAGTAGTTAAATATAACCATCTTTACTCTTGTACCAAAGTTATACCTGGTGTGAGATGAGTCTTTTCTTTTGTGTTAATATTCTATGTGACATACCATTGTGGAACATACCTTCGTGGTGTTACCTTTGTGGTATTTTTTTGTGTGGCGTACCATGGTGGTACTTACCTTCATGGTGATACCTTTGTTGAATTCTTTTGTGTGGTGTACCTTGTTGGTTATTACCTTCATGGTGATACATTTGTGGTATTCTTCTGCATAGTGTTACCTTTTTGGTTATTACCTTTGTGGTGTTACCTTAACGGTATTCCTTCCTTTTTGGAATATTTGAGCTTTGGGATTTTGAGTTGTACCTTGTGTTTCCTCATGAACGAGATGGGTATATTTAATAATGTAGGTATATGTATAGGCATGCACCTAAGTAGGGTTTTCAGTTATTTCCATGCTTTTTGGTTTATCCTTTGTGGATTTTGTGAGACCTTTTAGGGTCTCAGGGTCCCTACTGAGTAGTATTATACTCACACATGCACAGGCTATGCCCACAACTTCTTGTGTTTGGTGTAGAGGACTGATACTGCTGACTAAGGATGAGAGTACCGGGACTGAAGGTAGCTTTGAGGAGGACATTAGATGAGACTAACCATAGAGACGATCTTTTGAGAGCTGTACCAACCCTTTAGGTAAGATCTTTAGTGGTTGTTCACATGAGTTTTTTAAGTTTCACTTGTAATTTTCAGTTTACTTGTACATTTCAGTTGGGCTTTTATTCTAGTCCATTTTCCATACTATACACACTCTTTTTTCTATTCAGTTTTCTTGTGTTCCAATCTTAATGCATGCTTAGTCATGTGTGTTTATGGGATATAAAGGCAAGGCCATCCTAGTTTTAGGGAATACGCCTTTCAGTGCTAGTCGCCTACCCCTGGCCTATGGAAGGCAGGCTTGGGGTAGTTATGGCATGGGCCCAATGGGAGGGGTCATGACATTATTATCTTTGCTTAAACTAGAGGAATGAAGGGTCTGGAAGTTTACTATCCCTTCCCTCATCTTAGTGAAGTAAAGTTTTGAAAAGATGTGTGGTTAATTATGTATTTCCTATAGAAACTCCAGTGATATTTCGAGTTAATTTGTGAGCGTAAAATTTATTTAAGGGTGTAGAATATAAAACCAAAATATTTTAATACATGAATACTGCTAGAAAAGATAAATTAATTCGATAGCCTGTTGCACATGTAACAATGAACATAAATGCAAATAAAATATATTTGGAAAATATATATATATATATATGTAACTATGACTATTAAATCCTATACATTGAATTCAACATGAATGAATAAGAGTTACCAATTTAAGAAATATACGTAAAAATAAAAATGGTCCAATATTATTATTAATGAAAAGTGTTTATTTTTTCCTAACATGACTAACAATATCAATTAATATTTAGAAATTTATTTTGTTAAAAAATTCATTTTAATGTCCCATGAATATCAATTATTATATGGTTTTAATTAATTATTATAAAATATATCGGATAGGAATAATTTGATAATACTCATATTAATAGTAAATAATAGGAAACATGAATGTGAATGGGTAATTTTCATATTGAGTCTATTTTACATTTTTTTATTATATATAACATTTTTCATTGCAATTTAAATTTCTAAAATTTTGAATTTTTATTTGAAAAAATGAAAATTATTTTTTCGTGTCATCACAACAATAATAGATTATGAGGATTCCAATGCTTAAAAAAACACTCTTCACATGTACAAATGTAAATATCAATTTTTCCAATACTTTTTAATCTTATTTTATAAAATATAATTTATATTAATGATAATTATTTCATAATAATGTTACTATGATAATCTTATTTCTATTCATTGTAATTAAATTACATAGTATTACGATTAATTACCATAGAAAAATTAAAATGTTTGTTTTCAAATTATTAATTTTTATATAAATAAATAAGATTTATCTTAATTTAAATATAAAACTAATATGATATTTAAACACATAAAAAATATATTAAAACTCATTTAGTTAAAAAATAAAATTTTATTACAATAAATTAAATAATATATAAGAATACGTTTTCCTATAAAAATAGTTCATCCTCCATCTTATTTTCAAATTTAAAAATTAATTTTATCACATTTAGAAATATTATAATGTTAAATAGAAAGAGAATTTTGATTCATAATGATTAAATTTGGTTGGAAGGGTAACAGTATGTATTTACTAACAAAATAATTTACATAGTTAATTTTTTATATTGATTAATAAGGATAAAATGATAAATTAAGTATCTATAATTTTAATGAAAAAATGGTCCATTACAAATTTTAGAGAGAATTTGTTAGAAATTAAGGTCATTACAACAAGTCTCATATACCATTTATCAACTTGAGTCACCTAAAACTCAGGTAATTCCATTCTTTTCCCTTACCTAATAATCATTTCCAAATATTTTCCCACTTTTTCAGTAATAAAAAGACCTCAATTACTCCCACTTAAAACCAAAAATATAGTTCAAAAGTACTATGATACTATACCCAATTTACTTTTCTTATATCCTTATATATTATTTTTATTCCATATACTTAATAATATTCATGAATTCATTTATTTCCAATGGATTCTTCAAGACAATATCCAAATATGGAACAAAAGTATTACTATCCTCTTTAATTTTACTATTTATCATTCCCATACCCCATCCTACAAACACATTATAACTATATTTATTTTTTTAAAAAAGTGTGAATAATATAATGAAAATTTTATTATATTGATCATATAACCATTATTTATTCCCAACCCACTCAATCAAAAAAATGAAAATGTTTCTAATATACGTGTGCGGACTACCCCCACCATGAACGAAACATTTCATTTTTCATCACCAACATTAACATATGGTTTTATAAATAGTTTTATAGAATAGATATTTTATTTATTTCATGATTTAGGTTTTTAAAATAAAATTTTGTGATATTGAATTTAAAATTATAAAAAAGTGATCATTGTAACATTAGTTTCTGTAATCAGGCATACTAAAGGGAAAATATTTTTATTCATACAATGAATTTTTTACAATTCCATTAATTATTATTCTAATTACATAAAATTTGAACATATCAAAATAATAAATAGTAAACATTATCACTATTATTATTGCATAATGATATTGCAGGTAAGTTTTGCCTCCATAATGCTTTAGTCATAGTAGGATAATGGTTGGAAAATATTGAATTCCATCTTCAACACCACTATATATTTTTGTCATGGATAGCTATTTGAAATTATTTAGTAGTATAATATGATATAAATATTTAAGTAATGTTTTTTTTCTATTAATGTTATATCAACATTTCTCCCAATAATTAAGAAAACACCTTCATTTGTTGTGAATCTTTGAAATATGATCATCAGTAATTTAATATTTATAATTCTTGAAGAAAAAAAGTATGAAATAAAATTATAGATTTATAAAATATCTCAGAACATATTATTCTTTCTCTTTGATGATATAATAGTTTTTTAATTAGTAATAATAATAAATTTCTAAACTTTTTTTATACTAGTTCAATGTTACATGGATTATATACACCCAATTTTATTAATGGGTTCAAAATAAATAATTTATATATATAACATGATTATAAATGAGGATTATATATTATTATAGTTATGAATAAGGTTATTTAGTATATATTTAATTAATTTAATTTAGTTTTTTAGATGTTTGGTGCATGCGAATAAGGAATCAGGAATAAGGTTATGGTTTTAGTCTCAAATTATTCTCATTAAATCATGTTTCATTTTTGGAACATAATTTTATTTTTATGGTGTATATACAGACTATTTGATATTTTATATCCAAAATTATGTTTTAATAATTTTATTTTAAGGTAAAATACAATCCATATAATTCAAGGATATTGATTAATGTTTTAATCATGTTGTAAGATTTTAATTGGTATCAGTTCTAATTATTTAATAAATGTTACATGCTATCCAGTACGTTTTTAATGGAGTTTTATTGGTTTACTATACCATTAATGTTATATAAAAATTTTCCTTTTAATTAATGTGGTAAGATAAGGTTTATAATTTCATGGATTATGGGTACTCGGCTTCTGGCCTCCTCATCTAGGAGGACTTGTGTTAAAGCCCTAATGGGTGTATGTAATATTATATTACCATGTATATGGTGACACAAGAGGTGATGCAGGTGATGATTCATATAGGTGATGATATAGGCATGAAGTAATATTGTATTCATTATAATAATGACTTCTGAACTTCACTTTAGTAGGACCATGGGACATGTATTGGGATTCCAACTCACTGGTCCTTTGGGATACTAAAAATTGTAATGGTATAGAATAGTTGTGGCCCAATACTTGGGGATGGTATGAGGACTGATCCATACTAGCCCATCTGGTGTGTGTGTGTGTGTTTCATTTTCTTTTATTTCATAAGACCTTTAATAAATATATATTTGATAATCATAGCTGAATTATGTTATTTTCTTAAAATTAAATTTTACATATGTGTTACATTGGCTATAAGAGTTTTTGGTAACTCAATTCAAATTCATTAAGTTTGAATTTTTCCCAAGAATAGATTTCATATAAGTCGTACATATTTTCCCATTTTTGGTATTATCTATTACTATATCATTTACTAAATTTTTACCACATAAACAGTTTTTCAACTGTCTCATTCCTCCTCATGTATGTTCCTCATAAGAGATATAGATAACTAAAGTCCCATTTCCTTGAGTTTTGTTTTTCATTATAAACTTATTTCTTCAATTATAGTGGTCTTCCCCCATAATATATTATCATATATTATCATATAATCCTTCTTTTTAAAATATTTTTTTATTAAAATGGAATTGTTTTTGTATTTATTACAATGTTTTTTTTAAATAACAGTATTTTGGAAATAATAAAAAAATGGTCTTTCCTTTTAAATTCATATATTATATCCCCATATCCCCATTTATCCAATATAATATTTATATCAATTTATCCTTCTATTATATTGGATTAATTTTAAGATTATATATTTTATAAAGAATCTATGTCACATTTTAGAATGTTTTATTTAAAAGAAACACATAAATTTTAACTTTAAATAAAAGATTAAATTTTTTAATAAGAGATATTTTTTGTTTTCATTTCACTTCAATTTTAATTTCTAAAAATATTTAAACAAATTAGGATTCAATTTCATTATTTATCCTCTAATATTTATATTTTATAATTTGGGGTTTTGAACACATGATAACAAATGATTAGATTCTTGATCCAATATGTTTTGATACCATTTTAATCACTATTATTTATAAGGATTCTCTTCATAGATTTCAATATCTTTTTATGTTTCCTTCATTAAATTGGGGTAATTTTATTATGAAACCATGATAGTTCAATCTATAGATGGATTATAATAATGTTAATATATTATTTTTCTAGTAGTATACTCAATTATCTATACATTTCGAACATTGATTTTATACATAATTTAGATTATATTATGATCACCAAGATGGAATGTTATTCTACTGAAATAAGGAAAAGCATTGAAACTCCATTAGGTTTTACTCAATAATGATTTATTTGAAGAAATTTTACCATGTACTGTTTAGCATAAAACATTTTCACTAGATATTTAATTACCATGTTATTACTTTTATTAACATGGGAAAAAGTACTGATATTTTTATTATTATTGATTGAATAAATAGGTTGATCTTGTATTGTAATTCCTTATAATTTATTAGATGGATTATAATGTTAGTTCAGAAATAAGATCCTTATGGAATGGTATTAAAAGTAATTTTTACTCTAATAGTGAATTCATTATACATAATAAGTAAAAGGATGGGGCCCATAAGTATATATCCCGTTAAGTCATTGATAGGTATAATGATAAAAAAACATGTTTGGGTATTAGTTGTCTATTTGAACAGTTCAAAAAAATTTATTTCTTATTGTCTTGAAGAAAATTAAATGTATTTGAATAAGGAATTGATAGTATCTTGTTGATGTATAGGATAATTCATTCCATTATTATGAGATCAAAATTATTTATATCTAGGTTTTTACTTATTTTCATGCATATTAAATACTTTCAATTTCATGTTTATTATGGCATCATACTTTTTACATATTACTGATATATATTTATGTCTTGTATATTTCATGATTACCTCACTCTATGTTTACATTATAGATCATAATATATCACATACTATTATATTTATATTTCTCTAGGTTATAAATAAAATTATTACAGGTGACATATTTAAAAATATAGCACATGTGAAATAATTTATTAGTGTTTTTATAGATCTATTATATATGAATTATTTTATTATCTATTGGAAATAAGTTACCTCTTTATACACTAAAGATGAGTGTTATTAGTTTACGATTTATCCTAATTCTTTATAACATTGATCCTTAAAAGATACTTCTAGTGTAACATAAGAAATAACCAATTATCATTTTGTAATTAAGTATGGTGTTATTTATGCTTTTATGATTGGTATCAATGTGAGAATGTAAATTTTATATTTATAAAACCAGATCTAGCTGGATGGTTCTATAGAATAACAATTCAATTGTAAATAATTAATATAACCCCAGTGTACATCCCTTAATCAAAGGAGACCCCTAGGTACCTTTTCAAGGTCCACTAAAATATTGTTTGTCAAAGGTAAAATAATATTGTCTATTTTGTTCCAAACAATAAAATATTTTCATTAACCCCAATTTTAGAAGTGGAAATTATATTAAAGGGTAACTTTTAGAGGATAACTCATAAACCCAATAATCATTATTTTAGCACATAGCATTATGTTAAATGAAATAGTTTCTATATCCAGAAATTTTCACATGCTTGATAAGTCCCTTATATCATCCATGACATGAAAACCACATAAATTGAATGATATTTATATACCACATTCCTAGAAATACTAGATACGATATCATTAGAGATCATTGGATGAATCTGATGCAGTCAGGTTATTTTGGAAAATTTATCAAAATGAAAATGTTTCTAAATTATAATAGATAAATGAGTTAATTATAATATAAATGAATAACATCATAAAAAAATGATATAATTTTTAACAAATTGAGATTTTAGTTTATTTTTTCTTTAAAAAAGGAAAATATTTTTGATAGTGTACACCACATATAACCCCAAGCATAAACAAATTGAAAAGAAAATATTTTTCAAATATAAATGATATAACCAACCTATAGGGTTGGTAGTTAAGAATTCCAAAATCTAAATTATGAAATATATTTATAATTGTTAAAAAAAATATTTCAATCATAAAAATCATCATTAATATAATTATTATTACAAGGACATTAATAATAATAAATTTATTTTATGCATTAATTATACTTTTATTGAAAAATATGTTTTATTGTACTTTATGGACAAATATTTTATTTAATTTTTAATTGTTTTTTTAGAAATGAATAATTTTTTTAAAACCATATTTCAAGATTCTCTTACTGGAAATGTTTTATATTTATTTAAACAATTTTTTTAGTGAACCAATTTTCAAATAACTAAAATTTTATTTCGTTAAATTAAGTAATTTAAAAGTCCCATTTTGTTTTGGATTTGGTTTTAAAGTGACATAAGATCCATTTTACTGAAACTCATCTGGATAATTCAATATTAATCAATTTTATATTTTATTTTAGTATATTTTTAAATATATACATAAACACACATTTCTCACAATACTATTTCTATGTGTGAAATGTTTTCTAATTTAATTAATTGAAAATATACCAAATGTTGAATTATTTAAAAGAAATTTATTTTTCATATATATATATATGTATTCGAATTTAAATTTTTATATTGTTTTTAATTTGTTATAGAGTTATTGTAATATTATCTTATGCGAAAACATGCATGATAATGAAAAATTATTTTTGTCAAATTTTACAATTTGATTTTTAAATTAATTACTACCACATATTGAGATTTAAATTTATTAAATGGATTCCATATTTTTAATCTGGTTATAAAATATTTAAATAAATAGCTATTTTATTTTTAGGAATGATGTACAGTAAATGTGGTAAAATTTATCACCTCTATAAATGGTATAATGGGATAAAAAAGGTTAATACAAGAGAATAATTATTAAAAATAAAGCATACACTTAACTTCATTTAATTAGATGGGTTTTGTTTAACAAAACAATTCATATATTTTAAAATTATTATTTTTAGTTTCATATATATTTGAAAAAATTCTTAATATTTCTTTAGGGAATGACAATTAAAAAAATGTCACTATATTGAATTTAATTTCTCTTAAATGTTCACATAATGATATGTATAAGTTATTAATTCCTTGAACGAAGCAAAATAACTTTGTACAAAAATTCCCATTCTAGTACTAGCATAGCCCAAAGGGTATAATCGATATCCATAGGTTGGTGACTAGTTCCAAGGCATTAACTAAAAGTTTGGGGGAATGATTTCATCTTAAAAACAATTGTTGTCGGAGTGGATACTCAAGAGGGGGTGAATTGAGTTCCAATTAAAATTTCAATTAAAAACATTATGGTTAAGAAAACACCAATTTTAAAAACGTCCCAGTTAATTAAGGTAGTAGAAATGTTAGTGTTAAATTGTTCAATAGGTATCTCAAAGGGTAATTAATCCTCAGATAAATCAGTGTAGAACACTAATTCAACTTTTGAAACAACTTTACTGATTTAAAAAAATTCACATACTAACCAAAACTAACTATCAAAGTGTAAGAAAAAACTGTTTTATGTTTTAGAAAATATATGCAGCAGATAAAATCAAAATAGTGTATATGATGATTTGCACAATAATGTAAACAAGAGGTTCAGTCTCAAGCCGAGACCAAATCCTCTCTCCTTGGTGATCACTTGCCCTCAAGAAGTTTATATTAAACCTTGATACACTTCATGTATCAGGATTTACAACATTTATCCCAAACTATCCCGAGAACACACTCTCTACCACTATTTTTCATGGGAAAGGCAAAAAAAATAGACCACACATGGTATCTTCCACAGATATATGTGATAAACATAGATATGGTGAAGTTTGATGTGAGGATAGTTAATATCCTCCAGTTCAAGAATTGGAGACAATGTATGATATAAACAGACACAGACACTTCTTGAGGATGTAAAATAAAGAAACACAATAGAGAAATTACGATGAGAAAGAGTTTAGAAGGCTCTATGTGTTTTCAATTCATCTCTTGACTCCTTGAAATGAGAAATGTTGATGTTTGAGTCAATATCTAGAAGTTGTTTCCAAAACAGAGTGTTTCAACTCTAGGTTCAAGCATTTAATGTTCTGCTTCTGATGTTGATCAAGAGTTGATGAAGCATAGAAGGCAGGAATGAGTTTATCCTAGAATGATATTCATGATTCTTGTGGGTTCAAGATCTTAGTGCGTGATAGTTTAGCTTTTTGATCTAGAAAATAAGCTCTATCACACTTCTCTTGAAACCCTTTATTCGTGTCCATGTATATGTTTCTCTTCTTGTTTTTATCCTTGATCCTTAATTTTTATTTCATGGTCTTCTGTTTTCATATTTGAGGTCCAACAATTGAAATGAGAAGATCACATGCTTGCTTTCTCGAACCTCATACTGTCCGTGTCATTATTTCCTAAAACATTTAAAATCAGCATTAATTAATGTCAAAGCATTTATTTTATCAAATATGGTCGTTAGAAAAGTTTTGAGAAATTAAAAAATTATGGAAGAATAAGAATCAGTAGACTGGTAATAGTAGACTTCATATCGGTAGGCTTCAATAGAAGGTTCACATTGAAAATATGTAACCATTAATAGTATGCTCACACCAGTAAACATGTAACAGTGAATTTTTCATGATAAACCTATAACAATGACCTTGTAGCGGTAACCTTGTAGTGGTAACATTGTAACGGTAAGCTTGTTACTGTAACCTTGTAACGGTAAGGTTGTGACTGTAACCATGTAATGGTAATCTTCTTACTATAACCTTGCAAGGGTGATGTTTTGGATGCAACCATCTAACGGTAAGATATGTAATGGTGACCTCTATAATTAGATGAATTTTTTATTGTGAGCTTAACCAATCAAGTAGTGAGATTTAAAGTATATGAATATTACTCTACAGGAACAGAAAACGTTAATGAAACATAATTAGCAAAGAATGAAGAATTGGTTATCACATAAATGAAAACAATGTTTTGGGATTATAAAAAATGTGATTTGAGATTATAAAAATATGATTTCGGATTATCAAAATATGATTTGAGATTATCAAAACATGCGAGTTCAACAATCTCCCCCTTTTTGATAATCACAAATTATGGCATTACTATGAGTTTTGAATCAAGGTCAAAGACATTTGATAATGTCATTAAATCATAATATTTAAGTTTTGAATATTTTCTCCCCTATTATAATGGCATCTCCCCTTTTTATCCCCTTGAATATTTTCTCCCCCTTTGTGATTAAAAAACAGTGTACACAACAAAAAATAGTGGAAAGAGAGAATATTTATTAATGAAATAGTAGTACATTATAAAAATTGATACACCAAACCATATCAACTAAGATAGTCCACACTCAATCTTCATCAAATATGCCCATAGGAGCTTTATCCTTGGAGGTTGAGGATGCAGGTGCTGAAGGTGGAGGGATAGGCTATTGGATGGTAGTTAGCAAGGTAAGAAGAGCTATAACCGAGGCATCACTAGACCGATAATGAGTAGATCACTTAGTAATTGTGGGGGTCAAGCTTCTGATGGCCAGGGTAGGAGTCATCAAAGGAGTAGCACTGGTGGAACCTAATGCAGTAGAAGAAGTTGGCAGAGCAAGAGGAATTATGATTAGAGTGAAGTCCATATGGAGGAAAGGAAAGAGAAGATTCTTGAAGTTCATAATGATACTTCCACCTCTCTCTATAGCAGAAATAAAATCATCCTTATTTTATGTGAATTTTTACAAAGTAGGAGTCAATTATCTGATCTTGATTACCTCATCCTTAAATGCCTAAGCGACAGGTGTACCCTTATATTTTCCAAAAACAACTTGAAGTGTCCATACATCTGATGTTTAGTGTACACCCATTTGTAGTATAAATCAACTTGATCCTTGATGGCCTTCTGATCCTGAGCAGCTTCCCTTAAATAGTTTCCCACAAGATTATGAAATCCCCTGGTGAGGGAAATGACCTAAGAATACGAGGAACTGCCACCAGAGAGATTTTCCATTTCTTCATTGAAAATGGTCCTGAAAGCTTTAATGTCAATTGATGGAGAAGATGAAGTGGAAGAAGATGCAGCTAGAGGATCTAGAGAGAAGGCTAAGGTCTCTTTGAAAGATCTTGTAAACCCACTAATTAGTCTTTTAACGTCATCATATTGCCCTTTAACATGTTTTTTCATATATTTTTTGAAATACTAAAACACTGTGACCATTTTCTGAACTATACTTTTGACATATCCAAGTTCTCTATCCACTTGGGTCCTTGAAGCCATATAAGCATCTAATTTTGCAATATACTATTTCACAGAAACTATAGAATCTGTTAACTCAATTATTTGTCTCTGGTATTTCTTTACTACCTGGAGTAGAGTAGATTGAATTATAAAGTGAATTTTGGATAATCCAAATTCTAGATGCTCATGAGATAGAGAAATAGCCTTTTCCACTTCTGAAGACGTATCCCTAGACATGTTTTGCAGGACTGATTTCAGGGATTCGAGATCTGTTTTTCTGACATAGTCTTGAGGGAAAGAGGTTTCTGAAGGGAAAAAAGTGAGGTTTGGCACTAAGGGTCTTTTGTTAGGCCTCTCATTTTTTGATTCATCATATTATAGACCCAACACCATAAATTCATTGTCCTCAGACCATCCCTCAATTTCATGAAAAATAGAAATTGAGCCTGTAACCGCAGGTTCCTCCACCTCAATATGAGAAATCTTTTAATAATCCCCATTCATTTGCTCCAGAACTCCTTGATCAACGACAAAATCAGGAAGGTAAACTCCCACTTCCACTTCCACCTCATAATCTTTAACAACTTCTTAGATAGGTCCAGCCTCAATTGAATCAACAACTTCTTCTTCTACTCCAATTTCTACCCTTTCTGTATGTACTATTAGAGGACTAAGACATAGAAATTCCTCTTCATTTTTAGAAGCATCTATCTTACGGTCTGCATGACTTGATTCAGAGTTATCATCTTCATCTGAGGTGTCTCTAACTTCTCATAAAACAATTTCAGACCCTTCTACTTCACTGGTCTCTTTATCACTGTCCCTTAGGATAGCTTCCCTTCTTGGAAATCTCTTTGGTTGGCTAGGCTCACTAAAGGATATAGTAGTCATATGAGGATTGGAGGGAAGGTTAGAGTAACTTCTGTCATCTATATGAGAGTCCTATATTCTTGGCACAATAGCAACATCCTCTTCTTCTACATCTGAATATGTAGGCTCTACTTTATTAGGCTTAAGACCAGGGTCTCTCTTAATCTTAGGCCTAATAGGATGATTCATATCATTAAACTCTTCATAAGCCTTAGCCTCATCATTCACCCATCTACTCAGCCAAGGATTCTAGTTAATCTTTATCATTTTGAAATTCACTTTGGTGATGCAATGGCTGTCTTTCACAAATACAATTTCTTCATTTTCTCCAAAAACTCCTTTCACTTTCAACATACGAGATATCATCTTGGCATGGAATAGAGAATTTAATTTGGAACTAGACTTGATCATATCTTACAACTAATCCATCAGTGACCTACACAGGTAGATCTTATGTCTATGCTTCAGCAAATACAGAATTAATATGTGAAGATATTTCAAAACAATGAAGTCCCCTCTCCTAGGAAATATCACATGCAGAACAAATTTGAAAAGTAGCTTATCCTATCCTTCCATCTCAGTAGAAATGACTTTACTAGGAATTCCATTTCTAGTCAATTCAGCTAAATTTTCTTCATATAAAAAGAACTAACTAGTGGGAGGCAACACTTTTGATTAATAGTAATAAATTCTTTTATGAGGAATCCTTAGACACTCAGCCCATTCAATAATAGAGAAACTTACATTTACTCCATTTACACTGGAACTCATTTGATTCTCATGCTCAGACTGTTCATATATTAGATACTCATAAAACTCCTTCACCAAATTTGGGTAATAGGGTCCATTTTTATTTGAAATACATTCAACCCAGCCCTTAGCTTCTAGTTCATTAAGCACTAACGACCATCTTGACATCAGCCACTATGAACTTAATTCCTTCTTAGCTACTATCTCCTTCTTGGATAAATGCTGGGTTAATACCTTTTCCACTGTCTAGCTTCCACTACTCGATTCAGCTCTAGGTCTCTTAAGATCAGGCTCATCCCCTTCATCACTAACCAGTGGCCTCTTCAATCTAGCCATTATTCCAGGGTGGTTCCAGGTTTCAGCACAGTTTTATGTTCTGAGATTCTAGAGAAAGAGGTTAGGAAGAGGATTTGATGTGGATCAAAATGTAGTCTGTGTCCTATTTTTATCATTTAGAGATCAAAAAAATAAAATAGATAAAATAAATAAATAATAGAAGAAAATAATTTCAGATTCCGGTTGAGAGAACATAAAATGAAATGTCCCGGACTTCGAATTTCTATCTTTATGGAGGTATTTGTAAGGTCCAACGGTGTCGTCTTAACTGTGAGGTCCAATGGTGAGGTCCAAACAGTGATGTTCTAATGGTGAGGTTCTAATGGTGAGGTTCTAATGGTGAGGTTCTAACAGTGAGGTCATAACAGTGAGGCCCTAAGAGAGAGGTTCAAACAGTAAGGTTCTAATGGTGAGGTTCTAATGGTGATGTTCTTACAGTAAGGTTCTAAAGGTGAGGTTCTAACAGTTTATCATACCAAACTCATGTCTGGTCTAATTTAAACTCTCAGAATTCAAAGTCTTTGTGAATATATCAGCCAATTGGTGTTCATTACCAATGAATTCGAGATTGATATCAACTTTTTGAAAATGATCTCTCAAGAAGTGATGTCTTACGTCAATATAATTTGTTCTTATAGAGACCCGAAGCTTGACGTACATGGACATTACATTACTTTTTCGGAATACTTAGTACATTACAAAAACACACACACAAGGACCGTAATAGTTTAGTGTCTTTGGAAACTTGGAACTTAATATTCTAATCGTGGTGAAAGATCTTCAACATCTCCCATAAAAATCTTCCACTTTTTGTTTCCTTACCTAAAACCTTTCTTTTAATCCTGGGGGAAAATAAAACATAAAAAGGTTGAGCTCAAATGCTAAGTAAGGGTAATCATGGATAAAATAAAACATACCATACACATTTGAACCTAAAAACATGAACATAATGTTTAAACATGAAAATCTTGAGCAACGACTTAAAACATGGAAGTACATAAGGCATAGATCATAATGGAAGATAAATAATGATAACATAGCATGAGAATAAAACATGTAGTTTTGGAATCCATTAAGCACATGTAATGATTTCCATAGTAGCTAAGGCATTGCTACCAAGACCATCTTAGTGGACAAAGTCCCTTTCTAAATCGAGTTCACTCCTCATTTCAGTCCTGTAACACTGAACCAGATTAACTTACTATTCCATCCATGCCTATCTCATCAGATATAAAATCTTTACCCAATGTCTTGGAGAGATATATATGTCCCACCCATCTCATAATGAAATCATTTTTACTTGTGCCACAAAATAAACTTAAAACATTCATCATAACCCAAAGAATAAAAAGGGTTTCATAAACATCATCTCATCATCCCATAATCCATATAAAACAAATTCAAATTTCATCATAAGAAAATTGAAACCATGTAAATCATAGAGAAATTAAACTTGAAACATACACATATTAAATAACGTCATTTAAATGGAAAATGGTTTTGATGAAACACTTGAAATGAATTCTTGAGGAAAATTTCCTTTATTCTTCAAAATCATTCTCTTTTCACAAAATGTCATGAAATTTTAAAATAAAATTATTTTGTTGAAAATATTCATGAAATATTTTGGTGGAAGCTCCATGAAAATAAGGCTTTGTAAAACCATAAAAATCCATTCGTGCTTTATAAGATAAAAAAAACATTCTTCTCGTACTTTTGCCGGAAAATTCAAAAAGTACCTCGTAATAGAAATATTCCGTACATACCATGTAGTAAAAGTAAAAAATGGGTAAAAAGTAATTTAAACATACATGAAAAAACTTTTATAAAACATGGACATGGATGATAGAAAGAACCCCAGTAAATACTTACGAATAAGCAATCTCAGATAAAAATGAGATTTGCAAAATTATCCCTTACCTTAGGTCCAATATGCTTCATATATATCAAAAAATCCTCTAATATAATTTAAATAATGTCATTTAATTATTACAAAATTATATTCATTGTTATGATATCATATATGGTTCACTTATGACTTTATATTACCCGTTCTTTTGTAAATTCCATGTTAAAGAGCGTTTTGGGTAAAATCATTTCATTTGTCGTCCGTGTTTTGACTTGTAATTATTTATATGATTACTTAGATCATGATTACTTAATTCCAGAATATAAAACATGATTTTTATATACTATATATTCATAATATACATATATATAATAGATCGATAAATGTAAAGAAATACACTGTTCATGGAGACGGTAGGCCGTACGTACGCATGAACGTTGTTTTCATTTCCTCATTGAATTGAATGGAATTAATTGGATGACATACATATATATATACATAAATCCAGTATCATTATTATGTCATATATTTCATGATTACTTATTATATATAATTTATAATCATTTATGAATGGTTAATCATTGAGAATAAATCTCATCGCGTCGTGAGACAGTATTCCGTACGTACGGACGAGCGATGATATCGTTCCCATGATCGTGGAA
Source organism: Viscum album (assembly GCA_963277665.1). Classification (NCBI taxonomy): domain Eukaryota; kingdom Viridiplantae; phylum Streptophyta; class Magnoliopsida; order Santalales; family Viscaceae; genus Viscum; species Viscum album. The sequence continues at coordinate 2,106,450,197 of OY728147.1, read as the reverse complement.
TTTTATTGGAGTGTATGTATACTATTACAGAATCAATATAAATTTACAATAATAATATATAAATATTATTTACACCATTATACCCATCCAAGTAAGGTGGTGGTGGAAAATAGATTACACCACGGCGTGGAGAGGGTATTCCGTACGTACGCACGAGCGGTGATTTCGTTTTCCGTAGGATGGATAGATGGTGAAATAGGGTTGTTTAATACTTATAATAACATATCAGTGTATGAGTGATACTGATGTTATTACTTTATAATGAATCAACCTAAGAAGAAGAAGTGGAAGAAGAAATAAAGGTGAAAGAATCGGTAACGAACATTACCTCTTCTTTGAAGCCCCTCTTTGAGACCTCCTCTTAGGGAACATAAATTGGTCTTTTAAGAAGACCAGGACCTCTAGGATGTTACTAGGGAAGTGGAGAAGAGAATTTATTAGGGTTTGGCCAAGCTTGAAGGCTCAAAGTGGTGTGGGGAAGAGAGGGAGGATGTGCCCTTTTATAAGGGAGGAGAGGGGCACCTTTGGAAAACTAAATATTATTATTTTATTATAAAGTCATATTTGGGTTTAAATAGCTCCAAATTGATTTATTTAGAAGATAAGGTGGGGGTGGGTCGAGAGCTTCTTATCCAATTGAATTTAGACAAGTTTAGGTTCCTATTTTAACCTTATCATTTAGATTTAACTTTAAGTTAAATAATTTTACTTTTACCTTGTCTTCTTGTTTTCTTACACTATAAGGTTAATAAACATACTATAACACGCCAAAAGAACCCCAAGTTGTTTATTATTAATATATACAACCTTATCTAAGTCATTTGGACTATCATTATATTTTTAAGAATAAAATAACAATTCATAATATAATATTTGTTTTAAAAACTATTTTATATCAATTTTGATACTATTTGGTAACTGATTTTTGTGAAAATCATAACAGATAGATTAATTCAAAAAAAGTAAATTAAATCAATAATAAAATGTGATCTTAACATATGAAATTATTGTAATTCATAAAACGTCTCAAATTACATTTATTTGGGTATTTATAACATCAAATATGTCAATATTTCATTAATAAAATAATTACTGCATCATCATTGTGTCATAAATAAATTAAATTATTTAATTTATAAAAATTAAAAATTAAATATCATTATATAGGAAATATTTTTATCTTTCTAATTAATATTTATAGTCGAATTTATCTTATGTATAAACCAATATTAAAAATGATTTACTTATTAAACTTTGTTTTTAACTATTTTAACCCTTCTTTAAATAAATTAATAATAAATATCCTAATCTAATCCAAGTGGGACTAAATGGTCATATTTTATTCCTAAGGCTGTTTTTGGTCGAATTACACTTATCCAATATAATTAGGACATGTTTTAGGGTAATAATAATATCATTTTTACCCTTGACTACCCTATTTACTTTTAACCGTTGCAAATAAAAGTAAAAAGCTACTATTCACCAAAAATTATTTTCATCTCATTGAACCACATTTTACTTAATGACATCAACCGTGTCTCTTGGATTTTTGAAATTCAACTCACAGAAGCGGTAAAATTACGTTTTATGAAAAAATTCAGTTTTTAGCTACCACTTAGTGGTTTCACTATTCATCAGATAATGAATGTTTCCAGAAAAATACAAAAAATTAGGCCAAAGATATATTTGATATTATGAATTCAAAAATGATGTTTATTTTACCAAATTCAAAACATATTAGTTACATAAAATAATTTTGAAAATTAAATCCAGTCGTCAAAACAAATAGCGTGTTTTTAAGAGATAATAACTATCAAAAGATTGACACTTGTTTATGTCTGGTTTAAATGTGAAATTACATCCAATGAAAAACACTGTATTAAATTGTAAAAAATATATTCTAAATATACTTTAAAACCACTCAAATTAATAATTTATCACTATTAATTATTTCGATTAAAAAGGTTGTTTTTAATTAAAATTTAGTAATTTTCACTATTCATCAGAAAATGAAAGTTATCTGAAAAGTACCAAAATTTCACCCTAAGCTAATTTCGATATTTCAAATCCAAAAATGAAGTCCATTTTAAAAGATAAAATTTAAAAAATTTCAAAAAGTGGGTATTACTATTCATAATGTCTAGTTCATAATAATATTATAATAATATCTCGTTTAGTGAAACTCGGTATTGCGTACTACACACGCTATCGAGGAAGGTCGTGATTGCGTGTAATGCAGCCATGTTAGGGTTGAGTGTTGTGCAAGACTCCTTTGTTGTAATGTACAACACAAAACATCAATAAAATTAAAAATAATATTTCTCATAAAATCTCAGGGTGTTACATTCTACCCCCCTTAAAATGAATTTCGCCCTCGAAATTCGTCGGGGTTATAAATGGTTTACTACTTGAAAGTTTCTTTAATAGAGACCCACATCGTAAAAAGGAATACCAAAACCAATCTTTAAAAATTAAAGTATGAAACATAACGGTTACCCAAATTAACTAATCACTGGGTTTCCACATAAGAGAACATAGGTGAAAATATGGATATGGAAGAGAATCCTATCCATCATGTTCTGATGGAGAGTGGTAGAGAACATGGATATGAAAAAGGCAACAATCACAATGCTATATATTTGTGATGATCTAAGGTACCATCTGATTCATCAGATATAAGGAAACTAGGACAACATTTTTGGTTTTCAAGATCATTTCCCTAAAGTTGATGAATTAAAAGAAATACTTACATGATTTTGGTACAATCTCACTGTTATTCATGAATTGAAAAATTTCTACTTCATCCCTTAAATAAATGAAGTTGAATTTTTTATTCGTGATGTATTAGCAGGTCATGTGATATAATGATGGGTCATTCCATCTATTTCAAACAAAAGGTTATCATAAGTTATAAGTCCATCTTATGGTTAGATTAATCGTATATGGTTTCAAAAATGAACTTATACTTCATATATCATACCGCTTAATAAAATAAATCTAGTTTCTACTAACCAGGGACTTCTTGTAGGCCAGTGGTAGGAAATAAAGGCCAGTCGCACTTCGGTTGTGGGTTCGACTCCCACAGCCTTGTCCGACGTGATGGGCTGTCGCCCGTCCTGCTGGTTTTCCTTTTTCTAAAACTATATTACTATAACATCCCATCAATAATATAGAAAAATCTTCTATCCTTAAACAATACTAACTTATGTCCAACATAATCCTTTTCAATATTTAGGCTTATCCATAATACTGTAGTCCACACTCATAATATAGTGAAAACGAGTACCAGAGATTTAATACCACTGTTGATCCCCATATATCATAAGATATGTCTTGTTGGTCACATTCCAAACATTCGAAGGCCTTAATCATGTATTCTCTTGAAAAATGAATACCCATTGAACCTTAGTGAAAACATGAATGCAGTTAAAAGTTAACACTTTCCACATACCAAAATCCTCAAAATTTTATATACTCAAACCATGATATCACTTAGTCCTTATATCAATCATGATCTCATGAATACAATCAAACATCTCATTATATTATTATTCCTTCATTATGCGCATATCATCTACTTTAAAAAAATATCTGAATAACCTTCCATGGTTACTGGTACCATTCAACATATACTTTCAAATAATTATAGGAAAAAAATAGTGTAACAATACTTAGATGATTCTTTATTCCATAATACCATTAACTATACAACATAACTCTCGATAAACATACAATCATTACACTAACTTATAATACAACTGACTGAGCTTCAACACTTCTTTCAGCTCATATATGATTTATAGTCTCCTCATCATCATCCACATAAATACTACCCATTTGACCATGCTAATTCTCTTCATGAGATTTTCCATTAGGGAATTGGTTTGCATAATGCCCGTACATTCCACATTTAAAACATCTAATCATTGTTGATGTCATAGAAATAAAATTATCCTTGTCCATGGTGTTAACTGAACCTTTTCCTTTTCACTTACTGGCTTTGTGTCCTTCTTTTCCACACCAAAAGCGTGTTCCAATTCCATTGAAACAATCTCCCTGATGCCTCTTCCCATATGATTTACATGAGGGAAATTGAACTTTTTTTCCTCTATGATCATCATGAAACTCCATCTTTCTCTTATTATCTGAGTCAGGAAACTTACCGAAGTTGAGATTATTGATCATATTATGGGATTTCTGATTAGGCATAATAATGATGTTTGGACTTCCAGATCCCGTTTCTTTTGGTTTTTCATGAAGAATATCTTCCCATTATTTTTCATATCCTCCATTATCGTGAATCTTCTTATTTCCAGCCATTTTCTAAAACCCAAAAAGAATAGTGTGAGAGGAAAAAATCATACTAGGGAAAAAAAATAGTAAAGGGGAAGTTCCCTCAATATCTAACATCTTAGGTTAAATTCTATGATCGTTACCGTAGTTCTAGGACTATATCCTATACGTCTACTTATCCTTAGGGACATCCTTAGACATACCTTAGAAATATCTCTAGGGATCTCACTAACGTTTTCGCATCCTAGTTTCCAAAGGTTGACTAAACCTTTCCTCTGATACCAACTATAGAGACCTGAAGCTTGATGTACATGAACATTACATTACTTTTGCAGAATACTTAGTACATTACAAAAACACACACACAAGGACCGTTATAGTTTAGTGTCTTTGGAAACTTGGAACGTAATCTTCTAATCGTGGTCAAAGATCTTCAACATCTCCCATAAAGATCTTCCACTTTTTGTTTCCTTACCTAAAACCTTTCTTTTAATCCTGGGGAAAATAAAAAATAAAAAGGGTGAGCTCAAATGCTCTGTAAGGGTAAGCATGGATAAAATAAAACATACCATACACATTTGAACCTAAAAGCATGAACATAATGTTTAAACATGAAAATCTTGAGCAACGACTTAAAACATGTAAGTACACAAGGCATAGATCATAATGGAACATAAATAATGATAACATAGTATGAGAATAAAATATGTAATTGTGGCATCCATTAAGCACATGTAATGATTTCCATAGTAGCCAAGACATTGCTGCCAAGACCATCTTAGTGGACCAAATCCCTTTCTAAATCGAGTTCACTCCTCGTTTCAGTCCTGTAACACTGAACCAGATTAACTTACCGTTCCATCCATGTCTATCTCATGAGATATAAAATATTTACCCAATGAATTGGAGGGAGATATAGGTCCCACCCATCTCATAATGAAATCATTCTTACTTGTGCCACAAAATAAACTTAACACATTCATCATAACCCAAAAAATAAAATGGGTTTCATAAACATCATCTCATCATCTCATAATCCATATAAAACAAATGGAAATTTCATCATAAGAAAAGTGAAACCATGTAAATCATATATAAAATAAACTTGAAACAAACACATATGAAATAACGTCATCTTGGATGGAAAATGGTTTTGATAAAACACTTGAAATGAATTCTTGAGGAAAATATCCTTTATTCTCCAAAATCATTCTCTTTTCACAAAATTTCATGAAATTTTAAAATAAAAGTATTTCTTTGAAAATAGTCATGAAATATTTTGGTGGAAGCTTCATGAAAATAAGGCTTTATAAAACCGTAAAAATCCGTTCGTGCCGTACAAGTTAAAAAAACATTCTTCTCATACTTTTGCCGGAAAAGTTAAAAAGTACCTCGTAATAGAATTATTCCATACATACCATGTATTAAAAGTCAAAAAATTGTTAAAAAGGACTTTAAACATACATGAAAACACTTTTATAAAACATTTACATGGATGATAGAAATAACCCCAGTAAATACTTATAAATAAGAAATCTCGGAGAAAAATGAGATTTGCAAAATTATCCCTTAGCTTAGGTCTAATATGCTTTATACATATCCAAAACTCCTGTAATATGATTTAAATAATGTCATGGACTTATTAAAAAATCATATTCATTGTTATGATATCATATATGGTTCACTTATGACATTATATTACCCGTTCTTTTGTAAATTCCATGTTAAAGAGCATTTTGGGTAAAATCGTTTCATTTGTCGTCCGTGTTTTGACTTATAATTATTCATATGATTACTTAGATCATGATTAATTAATTACAGAATATAAAAAATGATTTGTATATAATATATATTCAGAATATACATATATATTATAGATCAATAAATGGAAATAAATACACCGTTCATGGAGACGGTAGGCCGTACGTACGCATGAACGTTGCTTTCGTTTCCTTACTGAATAGAATGGAATTAATTGGATGACATACATATATATATATATAAATAAATCCAGTATCATTATTATGTAATATATTTCGAGATTAATTATTATATATAATTTATAATCATTTATGAATGGTTAATCATTGAGAATGAATCTCATTGCGTCGTGGAGACGGTATTCCGTACATATGCACGAGCGATGATATCATTCCCATGATCATGGAATTTTATTGGAGTGTATGTATACTATTAAAGAATCAATATCACTTTACAATAATTATATATAGTTATTATTTACACCATTATACCCATCCATGTAAGGTGGTGGTGGAAAATAGATTACAGCACGGTGTGGAGACGGTATTCTGTACGTACGCACGCGCAGTGATTTTGTTTTCCGTAGGATGGATAGATGGTGAAATAGGGTTGTTTAATACTTATAATAACATATCAGTATATGAGTGATACTTATGTTATTACTTAATAATGAAACAACCTAAGAAGAAGAAGTGGAAAATAAATAAAGGTGAAAGAATCGGTAACAGACATTACCTCTTCTTTGAAGCGCCTCTTTGAGACCTCCTCTTAGGGCACTAGAATTGGTCTTTGAAGAATACCAAGACCTCTAGGATGTTTTTAGGGAAGTGGAGAAGATAATTTTTCAGGGTTTGGAAGAGCTTGAAGGCTCAAAGTGGTGTGAGGAAGAGAGGGAGGAGGTGCCCATTTATAAGAGAGGAGAGGGGCACCTTTGGAAAACTAAATATTATTATTTTATTATAAACTAATATTCAGGTTTAAATAGATCCGAATTGATTTATTTAGGAGATAAGGTGGGGATGGGTCAAAATCCTCTTATCCAGTAGAATTTAGACATGTTTAGGTTGCTAATTTAACCTTATCATTTAGATTTAACTTTAAGTTAAATAATTTTACTTTTACCGTGTCTTCTTGTTTTCTTACACTATAAGGTTAATAAACTTACTATAACAAGACAAAAGAACCCCAAAATGTTTAATATTTATATATATAAACTTATCTAAGTCATTTTTCTGAACTATATATTTTTAAGAATAAAATAACAATTAATAATATAATATTTGTTTTAAAAACTGTTTTATGTCAATTTTGATACTATTTGGTAATTGATTTTTTTGAAAATCATAACAGAAATATTAGTTCAAAAAAATAGAATTAAATCAATTATAACATTTCATATTAACATTGAAAATTATTGTAATTCATAAAAAGTCTCAGATGACATTTATTTGGGTATTTATAACATCAATTATGTCAATATTTCATTAATAAAATAATTACTCCATCATCATTGTGTCATAAATAAATTAAATTATTTAATGTCTAAAAATTAAAAATTAAATATAATGATGTAGGAAATACTTTTATCTTTCTAATGAATATTTATATTCGAATTTATCTTATGTATAACCCTATATTAAAAATGATTAACTTATTAAACATTGATTTTAACTATTTTAACCGTTCTTTAAATAAATTAATAATAAATGTCCTAATCTAATACAAGTGGGCCTAAATGGTCATATTTGATTCCTAAGTTTGTTTTTGGTCGAATTACACTTATCCAATAGAATTAGGACATGTGTTAGGGTAATAATAATATCATTTTTACACTTGACTACCCTATTTACGTTTAACCGTGGTAAAGGAAAGTAAAAAGTTACTATTCACTAAAAATTATTTTCATCTCATTAAACAACATTTTACTTACTGACATCAATCGTGTCTCTCAGATTGTTTAAATTCAACTCACAGAAGTGATAAAATTATGTTTTATGAAAAAATTCAGTTTTTAGCTACCACTTAGTGGTTTCACTATTCATCAAATAATGAAAGTTTCCAGAAAAATACCAAAAATTAGGCCTAAGCTATATTTGATATTATGAATTAAAAAATGATTTTTATTTCACAAAATTCAAAGCATATTAGTTATATAAACTAATTTTAAAAATTAATTCCAGTCGTCAAAACAAATAGCGTGTTTTTAAGAGATAATAACTATCAAAAGATTGACACTTGTTTATGTCTGGTTTAAATGTGAAATTACATCCAATGAAAAAAATTGTATTAAATTGTAAAAATATATTCTAAATATACTTTAAAACCACTCAAATTAATAATTTATCACTATTAATTATTTCGATTAAAAAGGTTGTTTTTAATTAAAATTTTGTAATTTTCACTGTTCATCAGAAAATGAAAGTTATTTGAAAAGTACCAAAATTTCACCCTAAGATAATTTCGATATTCCAAATCCAAAAATGAAGTACATTTTAAAATATAAAATTTATAAAATTTCAAAAAGTGGTTATTACTATTCATAACGGCTAGTTCATAATAATATTATAATAATATATCGTTTAGTGAAACTCTGTATTGTGTACTACACACGCTATCGAGGAAGGTCGTGACTGTGTGTAATGCAGCCATGTTAGGGTTATGTGTTGTGAAAGACTCCTTTGTTGTAATGTACAACACAAAACATCAATAAAATTAAAAAGAATATTTCTCATAAAATCTCCGGGTGTTACAGTTCTAGCATGAGATACTGGATTCTTAGAGATGTTAATAGCACTTGTGTTATCACAATTTATAGAGACATGTTTGAATTGATATCCATAGTCCAGTAAAGTGTGTTTCATCCACAGAATTTGAGCACAAAAACTACCGTCAGTTATATATTCAGCCTCTTCAGTAGATAATGAAACAGAATTCTGTTTCCTGCTACACCATGATACTAGTGACTTGCCTAAAATGTGACATGTTCCAGAGGTTCTCTTTCTGTCTAACATGCAACCAGAAAAGTCAGCATCTGAATAACTTATTAAATAAAAAGGCTTCCCTCTTAGATAAAATATTCCTAAATTTATAGTATACTTGAGATTTTTAAAGATACTTTTGACAACATTTAAATGAGACTCTTTGGGATTGGATTGAAATCGAGCACACATGCATACACTGAACATAATATCAGGTCTACTAGTAGTAAGCTAAAGTAGAAAAACAAACATACCTCTATAATTGGTTTGATCCACTAGTTCTCCCATTTCATCAACATCCAATTTTCAAGTGGTACTCATAGGTGTGTCACTTCCTTTACAACAATCCAAACCAAAAAGATTTAAAATATCTTCAATATATTTATTTTGATTTAAAATAATACCATATTTGTTTTGAAAAATTTGAAATCCAAGGAAAATTTTTAGTTCCCCCATTAAACTCATTTAAAATTTATTTTGCATCATTGAAGAAGAATCAGTACATAAAGAATGTTTAGAAGATCAAAAAATTATATTTTTTACATAATTATTTTCTATTAAAACATATATGGAAATTCTTTTAATAAAGTGATTAGGATTTGTTATCTCTTTTGTGAAACCTTTTGAAATAAGAAAAGAACAAAGTCTATCATACCATTCTCTTAAAGCCTGTTTTAGACCATATAAGGATTTAGACATTTTAAAAACATGATTTGGAAAATGGGGATTTATGAATCCAGGGGGTTTTTCAACAAATAAATCATCAATTATATATCCATTTAGAAATGAAATTTTGAAATTCAAATGATAATGTTTGAAATTCAGATGATCTGTATAGGCAAGTAGTATCTTAATGGCTTCTAGTATGGCTATAGGAGCAAAGGTTTCCTCATAGTATATTCTTTATTTTGAATGTACCCTTCTGAAACTATTCTAGCCTTGTTTTTAACTATATTTACAGACTAATCAACATTGTTCCTAATCACCCATTTAGTGCCTATGGTTAAGGTGTCCTTATGTCTGTATACTAGTTCCCAAACTTTGTTTCTTTCAAAATAATTCAATTTTTCTTGCATATCCATCACCCAAAATTTATCACTGATTGCATCATTGATATTTTAAGGTTCAAGTTGTGAATAAAAATATTGATGTACAACCAGGTTTCTCAGAGAAGATCTAGTTTGTGTCCCTCAATTTAAATCACATACTACAACATCTAAAGGATGATTCCATAGAGTTTGAATAACTCTAAAAAGATTTGAACTAGACTCCTCATGGTTTTATGTTGGTTCAGACTCAACAGGTGAAGATTATGGAAGATTACCAGAACTGGTTACTTTTACTAGAGGTTCACTATCATTATCATTAAGATCCAGAATTGACATATCTTCCTCAAGATATTAAATAGTGGTTTTGGGTTCATGTAGATCAGTCTCAACAAACATGACATGAACTGACTCTTCCACACATTTGGTTTTCTTATTGAATACTGTATAGGCTTTACTCGAGATTGAGTAACCTAACAAATTTCCTTCATCACTTTTGAAGGTAAATTTGTCAAGATTATCTTTAGTGTTACGGATAAAGTCTTTGCAATCAAAAACTCCAAAGTAATTAACCTTATTATTTCTATTATTCCAATACTCATAAGGGGTCCTCTTATATATCAGTCTAATCAAGACTATATTAATAATTTAACAAGATGTATTAATAGCTTCAGCCTAAATGTAAATTAGAAAATCATATTCATTGAGCATTATCTGAGAAATATCTTGAATAGTCCAATTTCTTTTTTCCATGACTCCATTTTGTTGAGGTGTTCTAGGAGAAGATAATTTGGTATCATAGCCATTGTGTGAGCAATAAGATTCAAACTCTTGATTTTCAAACTCACAGCCATGATCACTTCTCAAGGTCATGATCTAAAGCCCACTAATATTTTCTACAGACTTTGAATATTTGATAAAATAAGAACAAGATTCACTTTTGTGAGCCCGAAAGTATACCCAAGTGTACCTAGAAAAATCATATTCAAGAACTTAAACACAGTGCTTCCCATTTAAACTTGAAACTCTTTATGGTCCAAAAAAATCCATGTGAACCAACTCAAGTGGTTGAGAAGTAGAAACTTCTTTATTTGGTTTGAAAGAAACATTCTATTTTTTCCATTTTGATAAGGATTACAAACTTTGTTAAGAGGGAATTCCAATTTAGGTAAGTCTCTAACTAAACATTTTTTAGTTAGTTTGTAAAGTGTGTTCACATTACAGTTTCCTAGTCTTATGGGCCACAACCATGATTCTTTATAGAATGCATTTAAACAAGAAACATTTTGCTTAGCTGAAGAATCCAAATCAACAACATATAAATTCTCATTTTTAGAGCAGTAAATATTAAATCATTTTTAGAATTAAAAACATTACATGCATAATTTTCAAACATGACAATAAAATCATCATCACGCAACTGAAAAATACTTAGCAGATTGTTTTTTAACCCATCATGAAAAAGTAATTTTGAAATTAATACAGTATTAGGGTTACCAATCTGGCCTAAGCCAATGATTTCCCCTTTAGAATTATCACCGAATGTGACATATCCACTATCAAATTTAATCAGGCTTTTGAAACAAGAATAATCTCATGTCAAATGTCTTGAACATCCAATGTCCAAGTACCACATAGCTCTACAAGAACTCTTTATAGAATTTTCCAGCAAAATAGATTAGACATGGTGTACATTTGGTACAGAGATGTTTTTGGGTCCAAAGAGGTTATAAAGTAATAATTTAGGAACTCATACTTGTCTAACCGATTTCCTATAATCAACAGATATATTTTGAGAAATAAACACTTTGTTTGGTCCTTTATAAAATTGTTTTTCAAATAATGTTCTAGAACTTGAACTAGTTGTGAATTGTCCATATTTTGGAACAAATTTTGTTTTAATAAACATTCTCTGTTCTGGATGATATCTTAGACCAGTTGTATATTTTGGGGAAATCTGTTATCCTAGAAACTGAGTCAAGGTATCTCTACCGACAATAAATATTTTATGATCTCTCTTTAATTGATCATTGGATAAGTTGAGTTCAATATTTTATGTTAATAGATTAGCACAGTTTTCTTTTTCAATATCAAGATCATATTTGTAATTTGTATTTAAAGCATGTTTTCTTTTCAAAATTTTATATTTATCCTTGAGTTCGTTAAAAGTATCCTCAAACATTCCCCAGTATTCAAATAGTTCATCCTTAGTTATATTTTCATCATTGTTTGATTCACCTTCATTCCCAGAATAGTAATCATTATGCATAGGGGAATTTGGTGATACCTCATATGTTTATTTCATGAAGCACAAGTTGGCATGATTGTTCTGTTCACTATCAAAAGCATCAGATCCACTAGAGCTGTCTTCTGAAGTACTCTAGATAGCTTTCATATCCTTTTTATAACCTTTTCCCTTATCTTCATATTTCTTCATAAATTTCAGCTTGGGGTAGTCTGCCTTCACATGACCTTTTCATTTTCACTCATAAAAGATTATTTCATTTGATTTTTCATTCCATTTTTTGTCTTGCTTCCATTGTCCTTTACTGTCATACTTTCCCTTGTAGTTTGAAATTCTAAAGAATCTCTTCTTTTAGAGGAATTTTTTGAATCTTCTAGCAAGAAGAGCCATATCCTCATCACTCACTGAGTCTTCACTTGTAGAAATATCAATAGAAGCTTGAAATTTTTCATTATCCTTGTTCTTTGAGTTAGTATTCTTAAATGCTACAGATTTATTCAATGGTTATTCACCTAATTCTTGATTCACCTTAATTTATTCTTCATACATCATAAGCTTTCCAATTAGTTCCTTCACTGAAAGTTTGCTTATGTCACGAGATTTATAGATATAAATAGACGTTCCCCTCCATCTGTCAGGTAGGCATCGAAGCAGTCTCATAATCTGGTCCTTGTTGTATACTAGTTTCCCAAGCAGACTCATAGGATTAACTATCTCATTTAAAATGAGATACATGTCATAAATTAGTTTATCATGATTCATTTTAACGTTATTATATTTAATTGTGTAATTATTTAATCTCATTTCTTTAAAATTGGTTGTTCCTTCATGAGAAATAGCTAAAGTATCCCAAATCTCATATGAAATTTTACAAGATGATATTCTACTAAATTTATTATCACCTAGAGAATAGTACAAAGCATTTATTTATTTATAGTTATTTTTATATATGGCTTTATTCAACTGAGACCATGTGTCTCTATCAATAGCATGGAATGTATGTTGTTCTTCAATTGTGTCCCAGATTTCAGGTCCCATGATCTCAAGATACATTTTCATTTTTGATTTCCACTAAGAATAGTTATTACCATTAAATAAAGGTTGTTTGTTATTAGCATCACCCTCAACTCTATTTTCCATTGTTTCTTAGAATATTAAATAACTAAAAATTTTGATATGACAGAAATTTTAAGATCTTTAAGATAAAACTAGAATAACAGTTAAAAAGAATTTTCACATTGGATAAAATGTCCTCTGATACCAAATGTTAGTCAGAGTGAATACTCAAGAGGGGGGTTAATTTCGTTCCAATTAAATTTTTTGTTAAAAAAATTATGGTTAAGAAAACCATAATTTTAAAAACAACCTAGTTAATTAAGGTAGTAGAAATGTAAATGTTCAATTGGTTAACAGGTTCCTCAAAGGGTGATTAATCCTCCGATGAATCGGTGTAGAAAACTAATTCAACTTTAAAAAATGTTAACTGAATTAAACAAATACACACACTAACCAAAACTAACTATCAAAGTGTAAGAAAAAAATTATTACATTTTAGAAAATATAAGCAGCAGATAAAATCAAAAAAGATTATATTAAGATTTTAAAAATAATGTAAACAATAGGTTCAGTCTCAAGCAGAGATCTAATCCTCTCCACTTGGTGATCACCTGTCACCAAATAGTTTATATTAAACCTTGATACAATGCCTATATCAGGCTTTACAATATTTTTCACAAACATTCTAGGGACACACTCTCTACCAAAATGTCTTCATGGGAAAGACAAACAAAACTGACCACACATGGTCTCTTCCACAGTTATACGTGGGAAAAAAAGGTAAGGTGAAGCTTGATGTGAGGATAGTTAATATCCTATAGTTCAAGCACATGAGACAGTTTGTTATATAAATGGACACACACAATTATCAAAGATGTATAATAAAGGAAAAAAATTGAGAAGTTATGATGAGAAAGATTTTAGAAGGCTATATGTGTTTGAAGATCAGCTCTTGACTCCTTGGAATGTGAAATGTTGAAGTTTGAGTCAATATCTATAAGTTTTTTTTTCCAAAACAGAGTGTTTCAACTCTAGGTTCAAGATTTCAGTGTTCTTGTTTTGATGTTGATCATGAGTTGATGATGCACATAAGGAAAAAATGAGTTTATCCTAGAATGATCTTCGTGATGCTTGTGGGTTTACGATCTCACTTCTAGATGGTACGACTTTTTGGTCTGGCTAGTATGCTCTATTACACTTATCATTCAACCCCTTATTTATGTCTACGTATATGTTTCTCTTCTTTTTTTTTTATCCTTGATCCTTAATTTTTATTTTGTGGTCTTCTCTTTTTATATTTTCAGTTCAACAATTGGAATGAGTAGATCAGGTTCACGCTTTCTCGAACCTCATACTATCCACGGTATTATTTCCTGAAACATTTACAATCAGCATTAATTAATGTCAGATAATTTAATTAATCAAATATGAATATTAGAAAAGTATTGAAAAATTGAAAAATTATAGAAGAATAAGAATATGTAGATTGGTAACGGTAGCCTTCATATCGGTAGGCTTCAACAGTAGGTGCACATAGGAAAACCATAACCTTTAATAGTATGGTCACACTAGTTGCCATGTAATGGTGAACTTGTCATGATAAACCTATAATAGTGACCTTGTAGTGGGAACCTTTTAGCTGTAACCTTGTAAATGTAAGCTTGTAATTGTAACCTTGTGACGGTAAGCTTGTGACTATAACCACGTAACAGAAAGTTTGTGACTGTAACCTTGTAACGATAATATTGTGACTGTAACCTTGTAACGCTAAGGTTTGTAACGGTGACCTCTGTACTTAGATGAATTTTGCACTGTGAGATTAACCAATCAAGAAGTGATTTTGAAGTATATAAATATTACTCTATAGGAACATGAAACATTAATGAAACATAATCCGAAAATAATGAAGACATGGTTCTCACTTAAATGAAAACAAGATTTGGGATTATCAAAATGTGATTTGAGATTATAAAAATATGATTTGGGATTATCAAAATATTATTTTTGATTATCAAAATAGCTGAGTTCAACAACAATGAATTAATATGTTGATATGGAATATAAAAGGATGAACAATTAGAATGAAGAAAACTGTGAAAAGTAAAAATTTCAATAAGAAACATATATTGGTAAAATTTTACATCATCCAAATAAACATCACAATATCCATCAAGAGAACAACTCAAAACCTCAATGAAATGAGTGGTTCACATATCCAATAGACTCCTTCGTCACAAATGATCCCATGCATCTATCATAACTACAACCTTAGAGTGAAAAATACCATTTTCAAAGACATGGAATTTGTTAATCTTCAAAAACCATAAGGTAAAGGTAGGGTGTGAGAAAAAGACGCCAACATAATTCCAACAATTGTTTTATAAAAAGCGAAATAAAAAATAAAACATTTTGGCATACAATTTTAATAAATAAAAAGAAATTTGAAACTTTTAATTCTAAATAAAATCATAATGGAAATTACATAGATGGAAAATATATATGAAATAGCTTAAAGGAAAATTTTAATAAAATAGAAGGACATGAATAAAACAATTCTACAATCATTGGAAAGTAATAATCAAATCAAACAAAGAAACATAGTAATAATCTTTGAGGATAGTTACTTCCAAGATCTATTATCCTTACACAACATAGCCAGTCATCAGAGCACAATGTTTTTGAAAATGTCACAGAGGATTAGGAAGTCATGTTTGAATCAATAAACACCCCATAGGTGATAATCTTGTTTAACATGGTTTAATTATAATTGTCATTATCTATCTGTTACTAGGGAGTCAGATTCCTAGCGTTGTTATCATAATCACCCACTGAAAATTTAAGATCACATTTTCTTTTAATCTAAAATTAAATCACTGGAAAGTAAATTCAATTATTTTTAAATTATCATTCACAGTTTCTTTTAATTATTAAAAAAAATCATGCCTTTAAAATTCATCATTTATTTAAATAAATTTGCATCTATTATCATCTCAAATAATTTCACTAAATAAACTACATTTTAGAACATTTATGTCTAAACCATGGAATCATTGTTTTGAAAACCTTTAAGAATGAATTTTTTTCACTAATATATTCCTTTTAAAATCATAAATCAAATATTATCAGCTCAAGGAAATCAATTGAAATTGAATTTATAGTCAATTAATAAATCAAAATTTTAATTGAATGGAAAGACTTATGGAACCGACTTCCTAAAATCACATGATACTTCTATAAATAAATTTAAATGATAATAACTAATTGAGAGTGAATGTTAAGGATGATCAAGAGGAATCTATAGAATCCTGATTCAATAAATCACATTTTAGTTCTACCGGCAACAAAAGGATCTATCACTATCAATAAATGTTATTAGAGAAGAATGATAATTTCAAAAATTGGAGAGATACATTAATTATAGGGATATCAAACACATCATCTCACACTTTAATCTAAGAGGAATGTAATTTTAGAGAAAAATTACTCTCACTAGCCTCTCTAAAATCCAAAAGATCAAGGTAGGAATGAATGAGAGATGTATCGTGTTTGAAATTTTGGTCCTAGGATATTAAATAAGATTTTAAAAAATCCCTTAAAAATAACCTAGCAAATTCACAAAAAATGATGATCAAAACAATGGTGAAAATTACTTTAATGTGTGTAAGTGGATGTTAACAAACCCCCATCATAAAAGCATTTTTCACCAAGAAATCCATTTAAATGGCTTCTTCTTAAGAGATTAGGCCACTTCTCTCTCATCCGTTCCTAACACTCATTTGTCTAATGATATTCAAATACATTCTTTTATAAGACTTTAACCAAATTTAAAGAATGTTAATGAATAAATAATCTCAAAATCAAAAAAATTAACAAGATACCCAATCACAAATAATTTGAGTTCCACATCTTGGTACTCCCAGCTAAAGAAGTGTGATAGGTTATAGAGAAACATTCAAAGTAGTTAATTGTGAAACATATACTGAAATAATGTAAAATTAGGTTGAGAATAAAAATGGTAATTCACCCTTCCAATCTTCTCAACAACAAGAAATGGTGGTATGTATCTTAGTGATAACTTTATATATTTCCAAAGACATTGATGACTTACTTGATGTGAGGCTCTCAAAAACACCTCAAATCCAAAAAAATAATAATAGAATAAAAAATGACCATTTTAAGATTTACACTAGCATTGTGATACAAACATTCTTTATTCAATCATATAAACTTATTTATCATCTCTTAGACCAAATTATGTTCAATGATAGAAGTTTTTCCAACATTAAACCAACTCAATGGAGGTTTTCCTAGCTATCCATACAAGGATAAAAATGTAGCTACCCTGAACCCAGTAGTTTGGAGTCGGTGTGTGATTTATTGTAATGGAATAATATATATGGAATCACATCTCGATGGACTTATTAGTTTAATAGTATTTTGTAAACTATTTATATATAATTGAGTCCTAAATTACACTTGAATACCTATATTACAACATAATGTTTTACTTCAATGGAAATATTTATTACATAAAGAATATACTTTCATATTATTATTAATAAACTGCATGGAACCCTGAGGAAATAAACAAAATAATTATGAGCTAAAATACATACTTAGGGTTAGTTATATCGAAATATATCATTAATAAATATGAATAATAAACATGTTAAGGTAAATAACTGAACCCACATTCAAATTAAATAATGTAACTATACAAATAGATAAGGCGTAATGAATATTTAATGTTAAATAATGAAAATATGCATTCCATTTAAATAAAATGACTGCATAAATAGATAAGGAATAATCAATATGGGAAGTTAAATAACTAAAAACACATTTAATTAATAACTAATAATTAAATGAATCAATATATATTTAGATATTGAAAATATATTTTATAATAATAATTGAATATTTAAAGAAGGAAATACTTAATTATTTGATGCCATGTTTCCTAGGTACATGATACCTCTACCATCAATACCATTTATAAGATTGTTTAATACATACTCGGTGAAAATACACTTGACGAAGGATTTAAAAATAATTTTTCCCTTAATAAAACTGATTTATTTAGCGGCTATCTAGGACTAGGACCCACCCATGTCATACAAATTAAAAAATTCTTCATTTATCAAATAATATATTTAGGTTTTAAATAATATTCCTTATCAAATATCTTTATTCAGTAAAGAATATAGATTTATCCCTAATTACCTAGATAAAAAAAGACATTAAATATAGAACACATTTTTTAGAAATGATATTATTTTTAATAAATAATCGTATCCCCGACAAATAACATAGAAACATAGGGTAAATTTGATGACCAATGAGCTTAAAAAAGAGAACATTTCAACAGAAAGTTATGGACTAGAAAAATGAATATAGGAAGTGAATATTAATACTTTTATTTTTCAAAATGAGCATAAACCATCCATAGATAGAATTAGGATGGTTTCAATAATATTTGTACCCTTTAGAGTCAGAAAAAGTGGTGGTTTTCATTGATGAATAGATTTACAATATAATTATTTTTAAAAAAATCACAAAGAAATTATCTTTTTCATTATTAAAATAAATTTTTAAAACGATAATTTTGGAAAAAAAATTTAAAAAAACTTTCCCATAAAAATATCCATTGAATCTTATATAATAATATTTAAAAAAATTCAATGGTAATGATGGAAGCAAATTATGTTCATGTCGTACATATGGAAACAATGTTATTTTTAACATTTTTAGTGAATGCCAAATGGGAATTATTTTAAAAGTTAAATAAGAAAACTATTAAAAGATAGTAAAATAGTAAAAATGGTGTAAAAATCATTTAATAACTAATTTTTATAAATTTTTAAAATTAATTTTCAAATAAATTTTATAAAATATGGTTTTGAAGGAAAAAATATTTTCAACCAAAGAGAGAAATGATGTGATATTTTACTGAAGCAATTTTCTAAAAATATTTCAAGTAACAATGAGTGAAAAAATATTACTATTATATAAGAATATCATGAGAAAAAATAGGAGAATAAAATTAAATGGTTTATTAAGAAATTATGAAGTAATTATCTTCAATTGATATTAAATAATAAATACTCGAGATAAGAATGAGATTGTGAAATAAACTCTTAAAATTATCATAAGGTTTATGTGAGAATTAATAAATGAATAATTTTTGGGTATAAAATTTAAATCCATAACAAATAATTATAAATAAAAAATAATAGAATAAAAATTCATTACATATATAATCACAACATTATATAATCAATGATGTTGAATTTTAACCCAATGAGTGGAAATTGAGTTAAGAAATTACTTACCACTTAGTAACTTTTATTTAAAATACATTTAGAAGAGATAATTAATATTGAAACTAAAGATATAATTAAGAATTATATATTCATGATATTAAATGTCAAATGGGTATTATTTACACTGTACCAATAAAATTAGGTGCATAACATTACAATATGCCTCAGTGAATTGAAATTCAGATAAAAACAATGATCTCATGTTTCCTTTTTGGTTAAACCTGGCTTAAACTCATGTATAGTGGGTTTAAACATGATATTAAATTATAAAATAATCTTATTAATATTTATAATATCATATATGATAATTTTATAACATCTTATTACACATTGATTAATAATCATTTATTATTTTCATTGTTTTGGCTGTTAATTGTCTGGTTTTCTCATGAGGGTTTCTTTATAAATGATCCCGCTCATGTGTATATTAGATAGTTCTATAATCTCTAGAATAATAATAATGGAATAATTATATTTTATTTACACAAATTTTATTTTTAAAACTAATCATGAATGATGGTTATGAAAAATTAAGCACATTACGATCATGGATAAGGTAGGTCGGGCGTATGCGTGAGTAACATTTCCATTTTGCAATGATCACTATCGAAAGAATGTATGTAATAAATAACTGTTAAATAATGATTATAGTATCATATATACAATATTATATTCTTATATATATCATATATGTGGTGTGCTAATTAAAATAGAGTAGCATTTCATCCTGAAGGCAGTAGTCCACTCATACACAAGCAATGTTATCATCACTATGTGAGTGAAAAGGAATGAATAAAAATGAGATATATATAAATTTATATAGTATTGATATAATGATAAAAATATCATTAATATCATAATTATTTCATTCATATCATATATAATAATTATGTATATCTTTATCACCCATGTGAAGAATTAGTGAAATAACAATCACAATGCTTTGTGAGGCGGTAGTCCGGCATACACACAAGCGACGTTATCATATCTACTATGGAATGAACTGTAAAAAGATATATATTATATAATTACACTAAATTTCTATTAAATATATATATATATATATTATATATACATTATATATGTCATTATTGTTGGATCTGAATCTACGAATTACACACAAGAGGGGGGTGAATTGTGTCTTTTCAAAATTATTACAATCTCTTCAATTTAGACAAATTCTGTCCACTATGCTTTAGCACGATTAAATATGCAGCGGAAAAAATAAATGCATGAACACTCGGATGTATAGTGGTTCGGGGAACAGAAGGCCCCTAGTCCACTCCACCAACGCTCAAATCTACGAGCTTGGCGATTTTTACTATCTGGTCATCGTTTCCACAGACCTGTTCACAACTGAGTACAGGCAGTTGACACCTTTACAAGTTTCAGGCAAACACAGCCTTCCTTGTTCAAACACGAACCCACACAGCTTAGAACGAGAAGCTGATCACTCAAAAATGAAAAGGGTTTCGATAAAGAAAACACTTCTCCAGTTGTTCTTCACAATTGCAACAGAATGCAATTGACAGTAGATAGATCGTCGTCTTCAGAAAATAAAGATCTGTAATCAAAACAGTTCTGAGTCGATCCAGTTGCAATAGATATTACAAGAAAACTTCACAACTTCAGCAGCAGTAGATTCACAATAGATAGTCGATGTAGAATACGTGAATCTGCTATCAAGATCTTCCTTCGGTAATAAATGTTTACACTTCTTCTTGATCACCAGAAAAGAACGCCTTCACACAGTCTCTGTTTCTTGCTCGTTAAAAGATCAATCTATATCTTTCGTACATTTTCCTGTGCATATATATATATCCGAAGTTTCCAAGATAGAACATATATATTTAAATCTGAGAAAATCTTCCGCATAAATAGATCCGTGAAAATCTCCTTTAGATTCGCGATATTAAAATGAAATAACAGAGCCGTTGTAACTCCCATGAAGAATCGGCATAAAAAGCTCCGTTTAAATCAATCATTAATCCGTTGAAAGTCGTCTTTAATTCAGTCAAAATCGTACTTAAGAATCGGCTCGAAATCCGCTTAATAAACCGTCTGTTTGACCAATGCAAAAGGAAATATCGTCTGTCAAAAAATATCTTGACGCCAAATGTAGGATTGATAACGTGGCTCCAAACGTAGGGTTCACAAACGTAAGGTTCAGAACGTAAGGTTCAGAAGGTAAGGTTGAACATACATACTTTCTCTTCAGCATTCAAACGTAGGGTTGATCATCCATACTTTGTCTTGCTTCAACTCTCCAAAGAACGTACGGTTGATTATAAAAGTAAGGTTGATGATCCGTACTTTTGAGAAACAAACTCAACACTGAAAACTAACGTACGGTTTCTCTTCTATACTTGTCCAACAACAAAAAACGTAAGGTTCCTTCCAAACGTAATGTTCTTCTCCCATACCTTTCAACAACGTAAGGTTCATTAACCATACGTTTCAAAATAACATAAGGTTCCTTCCAAACGTTTCTTTTAACATAAAAAGTAAACTTTTCATCCATACGTTACGTTCATCAACGTAGGGTATAAACAGTGATTCCAGTATGCGCTAAAATTGATCTCGCGCTACAGTGATTCCAGAACGCGCTAAAATTGATCTCGCGCTACAGTGATTCCAGAACGCGCTAAAATTGATCTCGGAATAAATGAAGTATGAAATCTCGTTGTATGAAATAAATAAATAAATTCCTGCAAAATACTCAACGAAATAATTAGTAAATTATTAAGGGTATTTGTGAGCATCAAAATCATCATAAAGAGACAGAGTATTATTTAAAATAATCTCCCCCTTTAAAAAACATTATTTTGAATTGTTTGAAAACAATACATTGCTCAACAATCTCCCCCTTTTTGATGATCACAAAACCCATAAAATAATAGAACTAATTTAATTGCAATCTTTATTGAAAAATTAGTTTTATAAAATTTTAGAATTTTGAAAGGATTAAAACAATATTTAACTATAATAAAATTTCTCCCCCATAAAAATAAATTTTCAGCTAAAAATAGATAAAAGATAAATTTCGTATATATCCAAATTCTCCCATATATCCAAATTTATTCATAGGAAACAAATGAATTTAAATTTTGTGTTTATCCAAATTCTCCCCCTTTTTGTGATATCAAAAAGAATGAAAAATTACGGATTTGAACACATTCAATATTGCACTGAACTATAAGTAAATGCTATAATTAACTGTGTATGAATATGTGAATTTGTTATACTGGCTAACTCAATCATAAATCAATAAACAACAAAACAAAAGAAGTAAGAAAAGAATTTTCATTCACAAGCTGTTATATAGAAACGATTGTGATATACAGGGGAATCAAGGTTCATAGATAAGATAGGGAAAAAAGTGTCTATCTCCTTTAAATCGCGGTCTTGATCTCTGTAAAGTGTTCTCTGAGCCTCTTCATCATCCCATCTCCTAACTTGATGATAATATCTCTGTTCTCTTGAGTCATATGAATATCTTCAATCAAATTAACTCTGAAAAACTCATGCATTCTTTCTTCTTTTTCAACAAAAAGAGCCAGTTTTTCTGATAACTGATTCAAAAGAATCCTAATCGGTTGCTCTCCAGATGTCAACTGATCCACTAAAAATTTATGATTATCTCGAAAAACTGACAAAGGGGCACTATTACACTGAAGATCGTGTAATCTGTCACTCACATTGCTCAATGCTTCAGTAATTGCTTGAAATCTCCGAGTCAAATCAGGTGAAGAGCCTGATCCACTCACAGCACTGGTTGCAACAGATTCAAATTTATGCTCCATGTAAATCTTCAACTCAGACAAATCATCTTTCTTTACCATTTCTGATTTTAACTGATCAACAACATGCAGCATATCAGTCTTAAACAAATCTACTTCCTGTCTTGAAACAGTAGATTCTTTCATCTTCTGAAACTTCAACTGCTCTAAGTTCAGAGAATTTCTGAGACTAACAATCTCAGATTCTAACTGAGAGATACGCTTGTACAACTCAACAACTTCTTCTTTTCTCGAATCAGGGGCACCCTGTGCTTGATTCTCATGTCCATAAACAGGTTGATGAAGCAGGGCAAGTGGTAAAGAATCTGCATCTGACTACTCTTTGTCCTTGTCCTGACAAGGATGATCCACTGAACTAGCTTTTGAAGCCTGGAACTCTTCAACTGAAAAATCTTCTTGAAGTACCTCTGTATTAGCTTCAGAAGTATGTTCATCACGAACAGTAGTCTCTCTGACTTCTACTGATTGATCAAGAACAATATTCTCATGTAAATCTTGAGGTCGGGCCACTTCTTCACCAGGCACTGCCTCCATAAGTTGTTCTTGTGGAATTACTGTTTCAACAGCCACAGCAGCAGATTGAGGTTCTTGTTGAGTTTCTGTTTGAGATGCTGGTTCCTCTATCGGTGCAGTCTGCTCCACAACAGCTTCTCTCACAAATGAATAACAAATTAACTGTTCAGATGATTTCAAGGAAGGAGAGATAATTTCTTCATTAATTGACCTCTTCCTTCTAGATTGAAGTTCTTCTTGACTTCTCTCTTCCTCAACTTCCTCCATCTCAAAGTGAATTCTCCTTGCCACTGTACTAACTCTTGATTCTGATTGTCCCTCCTTGGACTTTGCCGGTTGAGCCTGAGCACTCTCCGAGTCTTCCTCAGCTCCAACAGGTAATAGTTTTCCTTTAATTGTGCTCCAGAAGTATCCTATTTTCCTCAAAGTTCTAGCATTAAAAACATTACTGTGGTGACATTTCACCCTAGCATCTACCAATCTGATCATTCATTTTTTATACAAAAACAATGAAATGAACCTTCCATAAGGGAAAAAGGCCATTCTTGCTTCACTCTGACAGCAGTATCTCAGATATCTTATCATAAATCGAGGAAAATTAAACATAATATCACACATCAGAAGATACATTATGTACATGTCCGGGTATAGAATTTTATCCATCTCAGCCATCCTTGGTGCTAAACCAGTCTGAACAAATTTTACCAAAATTTTCTGATCGGGCTCCAAATCCTTAATAACCATCTTCTTTATCACTCTGTTTCCAAACAGAAAAGACATAATGTCTTCGGACTTATGTACAGAATCTCTAATATTCCGTAAATCGAAATGAAAAACTCCTTCATGAGGGCAGTTAAGAATTTGACTTATCTCTACAGATGACATTGAAAAGTCCTTATCCTCTATTTGAGCCAATAAACTATCCTCTGTATCTCCAAGGCTAAACTGAACAGTTCGAAAGAAATGTCTCATTTCTGCCTCATATAGAAACTCATACTTTTCACTATTAAAAGCTTGCTCAAGGCTTTGAAACGACAACGCTTGCTTCAATAGTAAATTAGTTTCAAACAGCCACTCTAAATCTATGACTTTACCTTGCAGTATTTTCCGACCAACTGCCTTAGGTTTCTTTGCAGCACTGCTCTCGGCTTCATCTTGACGCTTAGTCTTTGCCATTCCAACAACGATTTCTGAAGGTTCGTAAGTTTAGGGCTTGAAGATTCAGAAAAGGGTTTTGGAGCAGATGTGCGGTTTTAGGTTTTCGAAAGGGTCTCCGAAAAAGGTGAAGCAGTTTAGAAGGTGAAACGGGTCTGACAGCCTTGATTCCCGTGTAATCACTAATCATTACTTTTATTTAAAACAAAATAAAATTACTTATAGCGGAAAACAGAAATTAAGCAGAATTCGATAACAAAATAAGATTTAAAAAAAACTATTTAAAATTAAATAAACCTAACTCCCCCTTAATAAATTCAAACCTTGCCGTGGGAAGTGGTTTAGTAAAAATATCTGCTAATTGATTTTCCATATTTACAAATTCTAAAAATATATCCTTTTAAACACATGATCTCTTAAAAAGTGATGTCTTATATCAATGTGCTTAGTTCTAGAATGACTAATAGGATTTTTTGAAATATTAATTGCACTAGTATTATCACATAAAATAGGTGTATTATTGAAATTTAATCCAAAGTCCATAAGAGTGTTTTTCATCCACAACACCTGTGCACAACAACTACCTGCAGACACATATTCTGCCTCGGCTGTTGACAGGGCAACTGAGTGTTTTTTCTTACTAGACCATGATACTAAAGACTTCCCTAAAAAGTGACATGTTCCTGAAGTACTCTTCCTATCTAATCTACAGCTTCCAAAGTCAGCATCTGAATATGAAATTAAATTAAAATCAGAGGTTTTTGGATAAAGCAGAGATTGATAAATAGTACCTTTTAAATATATATAAATTCTTTTAACAGTAGTTAAATGGGATTCTTTGGGATTTGATTGAAATCGAGCACAATGACATACTGAATACATTATATCTGGTCTACTAGCAGTAAGATATAACAAACTACCAATCATACCTCTATATAACTTGTTGTCCACTGATTTTCCAGTTTCATCCAAATCAAGTTTTATATTAGTACACATAGGAGTTGTAAATGGCTTGCTGTTTTCAAGTCCAAATTTCTTAAGTAAATCAGTAATGTATTTGCATTGATTTAAAACATTTCCAAAATCTTTTTGAAATATTTGAAGACCCAAAAAGAAATTTAATTCTCCCATCATACTCATTTCAAATTCTTTTTGCATTAATTCTGAAAATTCATGACAAAGAATTTTATTGGTTGATCCAAAAATTACATCATCAACATAAATTTGAACCAATAAAACATTATTTTTCACAGTTTTCTTAAAGAGTGTTGGATCTGCCAGTCCAACAGTAAAATCATTTTTCAAAAGAAAAGAACTTAGTCTTTCATACCAAGCTCTAGGTGCTTGTTTAAGGCCATAAAGAGCTTTAGTAAGTTTGAAAACAGAATCTGGTTTTTGAGAATTTTCAAAACCAGGAGGTTGCTCAACATAAACTTCCTCCATTAAATAACCATTTAAAAAGGCAGATTTAACATCCATCTAAAATAATTTAAAATTCATATAAGATGCATAGGCTAAAAGGATTCTAATGGCTTCTAACCTGGCTACAGGTGCAAAGGTCTCATCATAATCTATTCCTTCTTCTTGATTATATCCTTTAGCTACTAATCTTTCTTTATTTCTAGTTATTATCCCTTGATCATCCTGTTTATTCCTAAAGACCCATTTAGTTCCTATTACTGGATAATCATGTGGTCTTTCAACTAATTCCCAAACCTTATTTCTTTTGAACTGGTTCAATTCATCCTGCATTGCTATTACCCAGCTCTCATCATCTAAGGCTTCTTCTATGGTCTTAGGTTCTTGTTGGGATAGGAAAGCAGAGAATTCAACTATGTTTCCAAGGTTTCTTCTAGTTTGAATACCAGTCTCTAAGTCACCTATCACAGATTCTAAAGGGTGACTCTTTAAGGTTCTAGACTGTCTAGGCATTACATTCAAAGGTTCTTCAGTGTCATGTTCTTCTGAACTGGACTGAATTTCTTTTATATCATTTTCAAAATCGTTCTTTAAATTCTCAAGTCTCATGTTTTCATTAGAATCAGGTTCATCTATTTGTTCTATCCTTTTCTCAAAAGGATCAGATTCATCACATTTCACATGAACTGATTCTTCAACAATCCTTGACTTTTTATTATAGACTCTATAAGCTTTGGAGGTTGCAGAATATCCTAAGAAAATACCTTTATCAGATTTTGGATCAAATTTACCAAGATTATCTTTGGTATTCAAGATGTAAACCATGCATCCAAAAACATTAAAGTAATTTACTTTAGGTTTTCTGTTATTCCATAGTTCATAGGGTGTCTTTTTCAAAATAGGTCTTATTAAAATTCTATTCATTATATAACAAGCTGTATTAACAGCTTCTGCCCAGAAATATATAGGTAGGCTATATTCATTTAACATAGTTCTAGCCATTTCTTGAATAGTTCTATTTCTTCTTTCTACAATCCCATTCTGTTGAGGTGTTCTTAGAGCAGAGAAGGTGTGTTTAATACCCATGTTTGAGCAAAAGGAATTAAATTCCTGGTTCTAAAATTCTCCACCATGATCACTTCTCAATGAGATTATATTAAAACCTTTTTCATTTTGAATAGATTTACAAAAACCTTCAAATAAACTAAAAGCTTCACTTTTAAATTTCAAAAAGAATATCCAAGTAAATCTAGAATAATCATCAACTAATACATAAACATATAATTTACCAGCTAAACTTGCTACTCTTGAAGGTCCAAACAAATCCATATGGATAAGTTCTAGAGGTTTAGTTGTAGCAACTTTATTAACAGATTTGAATGATGATTTGTGTTGCTTGCCAAGCTGACATGCAGCACAGAATCTGTCATTTTCAAATTTGAGACTTGGAAAATCAGAAACTAGATGTTTCTTAGATAATTTATGTAAAGCATATATATTGCAATGACCAATTCTTCTATGCCAGATCCAGGATTCACTTATATTAGCAGTTAAGCAGTTTACTTGTTGTTTACACAATGAATACAAATCCAAAGTATAAACATTATCAGTTCTGGGTGCTCTAAACTTAAACAGTTTATCTTTAGAAACAGTACAACTATTGTTAGTAAAATCAACAGTGTATCCATCATCACAGAGTTGAGAGATACTTATCAGATTGTGTTTTAACCCTTGTACATAAAGTACTTTGTTGATTGAGACTGTCTCTGGATCTCCAACTGTTCCAATACCAATAATCTTTCCTTTGGCATTGTCACCAAAGGTGACAAGTCCTCCTTCCTTTCGAGTAAGATAAGAGAAATTAGCTGAAGTTCCACTCATGTGTCTTGAGCAGCCACTGTCCATATACCATATTTCTTTCTTTCTTTGGTGACCTGCTACCTGCAAAGACATTCAAACAAATTGCTTTGGTACCCATATTTTGTTGGGTCCAGGAGTGTTAGCAAGCAGTGATCTGGGTATCCAGATTTTCTTTGTTTTCTTAAAATTGATTGAATCATATAGATCATTGGAAATATGAGCTTTCTTAATTCCACATATTTGAGGTTGTCTTAGAAAACAGTTTTTAGCTATATGACCTTTTGTTCCACAGAAGTTACAAATAACCTGTTTAGTGCTAGGAACAAAATAATTTTTTTATAACTAAGGTTTTTCTCCTTTACTTCCAATTCCAAACCATTCCTTTTTAATTACATTTTTTCCAAGTATCTCATTTAAGACGTTTTCTCCTTTTGTAAAAACTAATGCAGCCTTTTTATAAGATTCTACTTCATCCTGTAGAGTTTTTATTTTTGATTCAAAATTAATTTTATTTGAGTCAGCAGAGTTGTATTTGTCAATTAATTCCTTATGTTGTTTTAGAAAAGTATTTCTCTCATCTGAAATATCATTATGCAAGTTCTTTATAGATTTATATTTTTTAAATAATGAGTCATACCTTTCTTCAAGCATATTGCTGTAAGCTGCAAGTTTTTTATTTGAGAAGCTTGTTTCAGAGTTTGATTCATTATTTGAGTCAGAGGAGTAGTATGAGTGTACCTCATCAGTTTCAGCCATGAAACACATATTTGCCTTTAAATTGGCTTCCTCATTCTCTGAGCTTGATTCAGAAGAATTACTTGAGTCTTCAGAAACAGTCCAAGTAGCTTTCATAGCTTTCTTGTCTTTCTGCTCATAACCATCTATTTTGAAGAATTTCTTCTTCTTTGCATCTTTCAATTTTGGGCAATCCGGTCTGATATGTCCCATCTTTTTGCATTCATAACATCTCACTTCCTTGCTATCTTTCTTGAAGGATTTCTTGAAGTCTTTCTTCTTACTGTAGAACTTTCTGAATTTTCTGGCTAGCTGAGCCAGTTCTTCATCCGAATTTAAAGAATCAGAGCTTTCTGATTTAACACTTACTTCTCTGTTCTTCATTTTTCTATCCTTTTGTTGAGAAGTCACTTTCAAAGCAGTATTTTCCCTTTTTATGTAGACTTTATGCTCATTTAACTCATCTTTCATTTCAGCCTCGTACATCATCAATGTACCAATGAGCTCTCTCATAGTTAGATTTTTAACAGAAGTAGATTGTCTGATTGCTGCAGAGATTCCATTCCATCGAGTAGGAAGTACTCTCAGTACCTTTAACGCTTGATCAGCCTGCTTGATTGGTTCTCCTAGAGCTGTTATATTATTGACAATTTCTGTCAATCTTCCATTCATCTGAGTGATTCTCTCTCCTTCAATCATTCTGAAAGTATCGAATTTTAATTTAGCAGTTGCATATCTCATCTGTCTTACATTATCTGTTCCTTCATAAGCAACAACTATTGTTTGCCACATTTCATATGCAGTCAGGCATTGAGATACTCTGTTAAATTCATCCGGTCCTAGACCACAGATGATTGCATTCATAGCTTTTGAATTCATGTCATACTCAGCTTCTGTAGCAGCACTCCATGTATCGGGATTTTCAGGAATTTCATAGGGAGTCAGAATCTTTGAATATACTATGTAACCAAGATTTTTCAGATAAATAATCATACGTGATTTCCAGCAGCCATAATTATCTCCATTAAAGTAAGGTGCTCTGACCATTGACATTCCCTCTCTCGTATCAGCCATGATACACTATGTATAATCTTTAAATACTTCTAGCTTGATAAGACTTTATAAGAAGCTCCTCCTCTGATACCAATTGTTGGATCTGAATCTACGAATTACACTCAAGAGGGGGGTGAATTGTGTCTTTTCAAAATTATTACAATCTCTTCAATTTAGACAAATTTTGTCCACTATGCTTTAGCACGATTAAATATGCAGCGGAAAAAATAAAAGCATGAACACTCGGATGTATAGTGGTTCGGGGAACAGAAGTCCCCTAGTCCACTCCACCAACGCTCAAATCTACGAGCTTGGCGATTTTTACTATCTGGTCCTCGTTTCCACAGACCTGTTCACAACTGAGTACAGGCAGTTGACACCTTTACATGGTTCAGGCAAACACAGCCTTCCTGGTTCAAACACGAACCCACACAGCTTAGAACGAGAAGCTGATCACTCAAAAATGAAAAGGGATTCGATAAAGAAAACACTTCTCCAGTTGTTCTTCACAATTGCAACAGAATGCAATTGACAGTAGATAGATCGTCGTCTTCAGAAAATAAAGATCTGTAATCAAAACAGTTCTGAGTCGATCCAGTTGCAATAGATATTACAAGAAAACTTCACAACTTCAGCAGCAGTAGATTCACAATAGATAGTCGATGTAGAATACGTGAATCTGCTATCAAGATCTTCCTCAGTAATAAAGGTTTTACACTTCTTCTTGATCACCAGAAAAGAACGCCTTCACACAGTCTCTGTTTCTTGCTCGTTAAAAGATCAATCTATATCTTTCATACATTTTCCTGTGCATGTATATATATCCGAAGTTTCCAAGATAGAACATATATATTTAAATCTGAGAAAATATTCCGCATAAATAGATCCGTGAAAATCTCCTTTAGATTCGCGATATTAAAATGAAATAACAGAGCCGTTGTAACTCCCTGAAGAATCGGCATAAAAAGCTCCGTTTAAATCAATCATTAATCCGTTGAAAATCGTCTTTAATTCAGTCAAAATCGTACTTAAGAATCGGCTCTAAATCCGCTTAATAAACCGTCTGTTTGACCAATGCAAAAGGAAATATCGTCTGTCAAAAAATATCTCGACGCCAAACGTAGGATTGATAACGTGGCTCCAAACGTAGGGTTCACAAACATAAGGTTCAGAACGTAAGGTTCAGAACGTAAGGTTGAACATACATACTTTCTCTTCAGCATTCAAACGTAGGGTTGATCATCCATACTTTGCCTTGCTTCAACTCTCCAAAGAACGTACGGTTGATTATAAAAGTAAGGTTGATGATCCATACTTTTGAGAAACAAACTCAACACTGAAAACTAACGTACTGTTTCTCTTCCATACTTTTCCAACAACAAAAAACGTAAGGTTCCTTCCAAACGTAATATTCTTCTCCCATACCTTTCAACAACGTAAGGTTCATTAACCATACGTTTCAAAATAACATAAGGTTCCTTCCAAACGTTTCTTTTAACATAAAAAGTAAACTTTTCATCCATACGTTACGTTCATCAACGTAGGGTATGAACAGTGATTCCAGTATGCGCTAAAATTGATCTCGCGCTACAGTGATTCCAGAACGCGCTAAAATTGATCTCGCGCTACAGTGATTCCAGAAC
This sequence comes from Viscum album, assembly GCA_963277665.1. Classification (NCBI taxonomy): domain Eukaryota; kingdom Viridiplantae; phylum Streptophyta; class Magnoliopsida; order Santalales; family Viscaceae; genus Viscum; species Viscum album. The sequence continues at coordinate 2,106,418,317 of OY728147.1, read as the reverse complement.
GCTCTAAAATTGATCTCGGAATAAATGAAGTATGAAATCTCGTTGTATGAAATAAATAAATAAATTCCTGCAAAATACTCAACGAAATAATTAGTAAATTATTAAGGGTATTTGTGAGCATCAAAATCATCATAAAGAGACAGAGTATTATTTAAAATAATCTCCCCCTTTAAAAAACATTATTTTGAATTGTTTGAAAACAATACATTGCTCAACAATTATATCCATCATTGAGAGGTGAAAATGGAAAAGTCATTGATGTCCGCTCTCGAGGTGGTAGTCTGCTGTACAAACTGGCGATGATCTTGTAACCCATTTAATGGATGTGGAGAAGGTTGAAATTCATGCAATTATTATATAAAAATACATGTATATTTATAAAACTTAGTTTATTATATCTCCATTGTTAAATAATAATAAAAGGAAGTGGAGAAAGAATTTAAATAAAGGCACTTATTGAAGAACAATTCCTCTTCTTCTGGTATTATTCTTAGGATTTCACTAAAGCTTTCTAGGTAGGATTTAAGAACAATTATTTCTTATAGTATGTGTTTAGGGAAGGTTTTATGTTATTTCTTAGTTCTCATCTGAACCAAATGGATTGACTGGTGTGAAGAGGAGAGTAGATGGGGTGGCCATTTCTTAGTGGGGTGGGGGGGGGGGGGGAGATGACACACTTGGTATTTTTGAAATTAATTTATTTCTCAAACAATTTTCATATTTTATAGTGATATAAAATGGTACAATAAAAAAACTTATATTTGGAATGGTCAAAATAGTCCAAGAAATGTTTTTGGGTAAAATTATATAGGTTATTTATACACTTATAATTTTAGTTTAACCCCCGATCAATCAATATTTACCATAATCATCATAATTAAGTTTTACTAAATTCACTATTCATTTTGGAAAAAAATAAAGTTGACCATGTTATACAATATAAGTTAAGAAAATTAAAAATATAACATCTATTTCTCAAAATTGAATTCACATAATTGGTAAAATTTAATTTAAAATTAGTTTCTCTGACATGACAAAAAAGCGGTGTTTTAAAGTGAAAATATTCAAATGTTTACAAAGTTATTTTTAGAAAAAATCAATAAAAAATTATCCCAATTTTTTTTTTTTGATTTAAAATTTAATTTCATTTGTTTAAATCCACTTAAAAAATACAATTTCAAATTATAATTTATTTAAATTAAAATGTAGTTTTCAAATAAAATTCAGTATTTTAACTATTCATCAAAAAATTAATCATTTCATAAAAATAAAAAAATGCATATTATGAAAAAAATTATTATAATTTAATAAATGATGTTTGTTTTTTAAAATAAATATTCTAAAATTGGTAAAAAATTAATTTTAAATAGTGTTTAATGCACTACTATTTCATCTTTTAGAAAAAATACTGGTTTTCATCGAACTATTATTCCTTTTTTAAGTGATACTTATTTTATTAATTATAACTATATCATTAATTGAAATGTGTAAAATATATATTTTCATAATTTAGTAAATACTATTCATTCCCACTATTCCTACATTTAGCTGATAACTTTCAAATTAAATTATAATATAAATAGTATATTGTTGTTTGGTAAGGCTTGGTCCTACTTATAAAAAAAGACAAACTTAGTGTTTCATGAATGAAAAGATATAGAATATATTGAATTTATATAAAATATTAAATATATCATAAAGTCTTAGGATATTATATTCCATTCTATACTTGGTTTTGTTATTTATATATATTGTCGAATATGATTTTCATATTTTAAAATTTTTGGTGTTACATTATCCCAACCTTAAATAATACATGTTCTCAAAATTTAAAATTTATCTTTGTAGTAAAGGGTCAGATATGTGAAAATTATTATTTTTAAAACCCACATTGTAAGAGATTTAATAAAATATATTATTAATAAGAGAGATAAGGAAGTACCACGATTATATGGAATAACATATTACTAGGTTCCTATGTAAGAGAACATCTATGGAAAGTAATGATATAAAAATGGAAAAAAAATTGTAAATAATTAAAGATATTTATTATGGTAATTGATCAAAATGAAGTGAATGATCAACATGGTGTGAAGGGAATAAAATCAATAAATCTATGATGATCTAAAATACCATCAGTTCACTATAAATTATTGTATTAGTATAATAATTAATCCATATCCTTCTCTTAGATGTGAGTAATTATATTACTATATAATAATATATTTAAATATAGTTACATGATACATTTTTAAAACAAAAGAAAATTTCAACATTTGTTTATTCTTCGATCAATTCCAAATTCATATTTTAAATTAATAATTGAACATCCCAAATATATTTTTTCATTATCGAATCACAGAAATTCACATTTAACAGATCATAAAATCAATAAAAGAGTGACAATTATTATGATATATCTCTAAATATTTACTAAAATAAATATGGTTTGAAGAAGTTATAAAAAATTAATCTATAAACCTCAAATAGAATAGCACTACATCATCATTAATTTTTTTTGAATCATATAACTAATGATATATTAACAAGGATATCTTGTAGGCTAGTGGTAGGTGTTAAACCATTGTCATTGTTCAGTTATGGGTTCAAGCCCTATGGCCTTAATAGAGATGATGATTTCCCACCCAATATAGAGGTTGTCCTATTTTCTAAGTATATAAATATAATTTCTATAAGGTTCTTAGTGAAATATTATAGAAATACTTGAAAAAAAATTAATCATTAAACATCCTTTTTACTAGTATTTTCACTAAAAATTATTTTTTTAAGTGTAATAATATTATTTTACTATTATTATAATTTAATTAATAAGAACATTCATAGAGAAGGTTATCAATACCATTAAAATTATTTCTATAAAATGTAAATTCATTATTCCCAAAATAATTTGTCCACTAAAACATGTACTAAACCAATGTGTTTTATTTCCATAAATTTCTTTTAAAATTTCCTTAACCCTGTGACATTCCTGTAATACATTTTTTAAAATGGTGTCATGATTTTGAAAATCTGATCATTATTAAACTCATAAACCATGATGGTACCCACAATCATTTCTCTAATTAATACACATTTACTTATAAAATCTCACATAATCCTTAGATTTTTCATAATTCATTTACTAAAATACAATTCTTAAAAAACTTCTACAACTTAATTCCTAAATCTATACATATAACTAATTTACAAATTTTATTTTCACATATATCCAAACTTTGTGTAAGGGTTGAAATTTAGATGAAGTAATTTATTTTTATAATTCACAAGCTCCCCACATTAAAATCAATGAACTATAAATGGATCTTTATGATGATATTTATTTCTATCCACTAAAAACTTCATTTTTCCTCACAAATTCATAGCCTTTTATCTTTATTTTCCACACATAAATAATTTTCCTAATCCATTGGGCTAGTCTCATGGGTGTATAATTCCACATTTATTTCATGATGAATATCTACCCTTGTTTCTTTCATGGTATACACCACTTGAGTTCTTAGAAACTTCCATCTTTCTATTATTATGTGATCCTAGGAGTTGGTTAATGTATATGTTCTTAATAATACTTTAGTAAAACTGATTTGGAATAAACATGATATCTTTCACTTATATAAAAATATCATTTTCTTTATCATTATCATCATATTTTTCTTCATGTTCAATGTCAATTTGATTCCTTAAGTTTCCATCCAATGACTAAAACATAAAATCAGAGTGTGAGAAATAATAATCATGGTGGGAAAACCATATAATAATTTATAGGATGTTTAAATCATGAATAATTATTTTTAACATAGGTTATTCAATTTGATTATCTATTTTAATTATTTATAATGTTTTGTCAAGAAAATGTGAGTTATCCTATGTAAATCCTCCATTATTATCAAACTACGTGCATGGTATGACCCGTTTTCATGTATCATGATAGGATTGAGTTAATTCCAATGCACCCTTTTCAAGGTTATGATACCTAGGAAAATATATTCTAGATCCAATCCCAATTGTAGTATTTGTAAATGATTTTATTAAAAGGTAAAATCCCAAAATAATTACCTTACAAAAACTACAAGATATTCTTCTCTACGCATCCTCAAATCTATGTTAGGGTTATGTAGTAAAATCAATGTTTTCATAAATCTAGTTCCGAAGGTTTCTACTAACCTTTCAGTAATACCAACTATAGGTACCGAAACCAATATAGTCTAAAGTTAGTTCATGCTTTATTGCATTATCAAAAGATACAAGGAATCTTATCCTGAAGGACTAAATGTTTTAGTAGTCTTGGTAGACTATACACGTACTTGAGTCTTACATTGCATTTAAATGAAAAAAATTACAAAATAATTCTTTTGTTTGGAGGAAAAATTTATTCCATCCAACATATCCCTATATTTCTATAATTGTAATCTTCATTGAATTTGGACTAAAGGAAACACAATAAGGGTTATTTCAAATTCTCCATAAGGGTTAAGTACAGTTGAGGAAATCATGAATCAATAATAAAAAAAATCAATATTTAAAGGTAAATAAATATATACACATTATATTTAAATAAAATTAGTGTATTATTAGATAAGTAATAATCAATATTTTGTGGTAAATAACTAAAAATAATTTCCATTAATATATCTTGGATACTTGAATAGACAAGGGATAATTAAAATGGATAGGTAAATATCTAAAAAAATAATCCATTTAATCAATAACTAATAATGAAATGTTTCCATAGCTAATTTCATAGTAAAAATATCTTGGATATTAATAACTCAATACATAATTAAGGAAATGCTTAATTATTGGATTCTATGTTTTATGGGGTACATGATGACTTTTACATCAGTACCTTTCACAAGACAGCCTAAAATAACTGGGTGAAAACCCACATAACTAGGGCTAACGAAATGATTCATCTCATGAGACTAATGATGCATCAAGGGGATGTCTGTATCCAGGACCACCTATTTTAATCCTTCCAAATCATTCCTCATATATCTAATATTCAAATTTACTAGCAAATAATGTGCCTTATTAAATATACTTATTGATTAAAGAATAAATATTTATCTATATTTTCCCAAATAAAAAATGACATTCAATATTGAAAACTATATGATGAAATGTTATATGGTTTAAGTAATAATCATTTCAATGATAAATTATTTGGATATTTAGGGGAAATGTTTTGTCCAATGATAATATAAATGTCATAATTTCAAGGTAAAGTTATTGACTACAAAAATGTCTCCAGAAAGTGAATGATAATACATTCCTTAGTAAAAATAATGACACAAAATCCATCAAAATAATTAAGACGGTATCCAAATGACATATAACCATTGAAGTAATAACAATGGGTTGTTCTGATTAATGAATATAATTTCCAAAAAAAAATTATTTAAAAAATTTCTTGAGGGAAATATCATTTTAATTTGGAAAATCAATTTAAAAATATATTATTAAAAAAAATTTCTAAAATAATTGGAATAATTTTTCTCTAAAAATAATCATTGAATTTTATAAAATAATATTTAAAAAATTTGAGTGGCCATGATGGCTATAAATTCTTTTCATACCCCATAAATTGACATAATGTTTTCTTTCACTTTTTTAGTAAAATTTAAAGGGGAATTATTTTGAAAATGACAAAATATTCCTTTGAAAATATTTTTTAAATCATAAAAATTGATGAAAAATACTATAATAAAAGACATATAAAGGTTTAAGAATATTTTTAATACATTTAAAGAAAATATGGTTTTGTAAGAAAACATATTTCTAGCCGAAGTGAGAAATGAGTCAGATTACCTTGAAGAAATTTTATACAACATTTTAAGAACGAAAGAGAAGGAAAATAATACTACTACATGAAAATATAATGAATAACTAGAGGATAATAAAATTAAGTGGGTTTTTATGAAATGATAAAGTAAATTACTTCAACTGTTATTCAAGAATTAAAAATCTAGATTAGAATTAGCTTATAAAATAAACTCTTAAAATAATCATAACATTAAATTATGAATTAATAAATGAATCAATTATCTGAATAAACTATAAATAAACATAAAACAATTGTAAATACATAATAATATAATTAAAAGTCTTTACACACATAAATATATCATTTGATATTCAATAATGTAGATGTTTAACCTAGTGAGTGGAAATTGAGTTAAAATATTCCTTACAGGTTAGTAGCTTTTAATTCAAATTCACTTAGATAAAATAATTCAAATTAAAGAATAAAACATCATGACTAATAACATATTAATTATATTACAAATCTACGGTAAATATATTCACCATATAATAGAAATTAGTTTCTTAAAAATACCATATGCCTCAATGAATTGAAATGAGATGAAACACCTTACCTCATAATTCATTTTTCTTAATAATGAAACAAATAACTATAGTATATTGGTTTTAAATATCTTATTATCTAATAATAGTATCATATTAATATTTATAATAACATATATTATATTTTTAAAACATCTTAGCACTAGTTCATTAAAAATATTTCATTTTTATTATTGCTTTGGGTGTTAATTGACTGGTTTTCTTATGTGTGTTTCATCATGAATGATCTGAATAATGTTACAATATATATTGATATCATATAAAGAATAATAATCATGAAATAATAATAATATTTTTATATCAAATGTATTTTTAAATCCAGTCACAAATAATGGTTATGAAAAGCGAAGTATGTTATGATCATGAAGACAGTAGATCATATATACACATGGGTAACATTTCCATTTTCCAGTGATAATTACTGAATTAATGAAGGTGATATATTAAATTTCTGTAATGATTATAGTATCATATATACCATATTATATAATTATATATATTATCAATGTGCTATGGTGATTATAAGTGAGTCATATCGCTTCATAAAGGTGGTAGTCCGCATGTACACAAGCAATGTTATCATCTTTATTTGAGTGAAATGGAAAGAAATAAAATGATATATATATATATATTAATTATACAAGGATAAATATGTTAAGGATATAATAATATTTTAATTTACACCACATGTAATAATTAAATTTATATTTATCACCATCCATGTGAAGCGTTAGTGAAATACGAATCACATCGCTTCACGAGGCAGTAGTCTACCGTACACACGATAGATGTGATCGAATATCAAAAATAATAGAAGGTTTATATATATATGATATAGTGTATCTAGAATAATATTAATGTTATAAATATTATATATATACTTTATTTCAATTTTCATACTGATCCTTTAGAGATGGAAATGGAAAAAAACCACATAGGTTCACACGGTGGTATTCCACCGTACGCCGAAAATGATTATTTTGTAATCCATTTTATGGAAGTGGAAATGGTTTTAGATCATTATATTATTATAAAGAAATAAAATTATATGAATGATTATAATATAATTATATCAGTCTGGTTAAATAACAATTGAAGTAGGTGGATGGAGAAGTAAAAAAAAGATCCAGTGGAAGAATGAGAGGGTATGTCACCAGCCATCGGGACAAGCCTGTGCATGCACTAGAATGCCTTTCTGAATAGCCATGCGATGATGGAGAGCTGATTTCACGATGAAGATGCTAGGAGAAGTAGTTCCAAGTAGTTATTCTGGGTTGTATGTAATGTGTGAATCCTATGGGCAATGAATTCCATTAAGGCATACGAGCCATGTAATACATATGCCTACGGGCCTTGTAAGGGTTCCACCTCTCCCCTTGAAAGGTGGATTATCAAAAATCAATAAAAAATGAAGGCCTTCGGTCCATTGGAGGCTATCCACTTTATATTTTCACTAATGATAGCCTAGGTTGAATTTATGATGAATTTAAGGATTTTATAGTTATTTTAGGGGATTTGGGAAGTGATTTTGGTAGGTATAGAATGAACCAAATGGATTTGGTTGTGTGAAGTAGAGAGGATAGGGGGTTTCCTTTTATGTTTGTGGGAGAGGAAACATTTGGTATTTTTTAAAATAATTTAGTTTTCCCACGTTTTTCATATGTAACAAGTGTCCAAAATAGAAAATTCATGAATCTTATAGGATTAATGGTCCAAATATTTACATAAAACACTTATTTTACAAGTGTATTATTCATTTCTACTCTTATATTTTTACACCATTCCCCAGTAAATCATTTTTTACCTTTACAGTGATAAATATTTTTTACTACATTCACTATTCATTTTGGTCCAAATTTCTCTAACCTAACTATTAATTATAAATTAATATTATTCATAATATGGAATCAATTTTTACAAATTCAATTTAATTAAGATTAAAATTTAATTTAAGATTAATCTCGTAGACAGGATGATAAAGTGGGTTTTTCATGTAAAATGTTCAAAATTTAATTATGTTTTTATATCAAATTTCAATAATTAAATGACACCAATGAACTAAATGGATTTATCGGATAAAAAATATAACTAATTTATACATAAAAACAATTCAAATAGTAATTTAACATTATGAATTATTTAAACTAAATGGTTGTTTTCAATTAAAATATAATATATTTAGTATTCATATAAAAATTAATCATTTCAAATAAATCACAAAAAATCCCCATAATATAATTTTTTTCCTAATTTAAAAATATAATTTTAATTTTTCAAATATTTTTTCAAAAATAGGTATAAATTTATTTTAAATTATGTGCTCAAATCATTACTAATCCATCTTTTTGGAAATATAAATTTTTTCAGAAACCATTTTTTTCTTTTAAAAGTTAATTATTTTATTAATAATCAGTAGATAATAAGTTAACAAATAATATTTATATATTTTCATATTTAATTTAATCCAATTCATTCCGAATATTCCAATGTCTTTGTGATAACTTTCAAATTAAATAATAATATTAATAGTATATTGTTGTTCGGTAAAACAATATTTTGGGAGTAACACAAGCTAAAATCAATTTTATGGGCATTAAAGTAAATATAGTATCATAAAATTAATCTTTAAAGTAAATATATAATACAGTATCAAAATCATAAATTCAATTCTATTATTGGTGTTTTGTGTCATGCACACTATCAAATATGTTGTTTTTATTTTAAAATTTTTGGGTGTTATAACTGATGGTTCTATTATGATGGATGATTGGTAACTATTGTTATAATAAATATTATCCAGTAAACCATAGATATCTTAAGTTCCCCAAAAATAAAAAATATTACAAAAAAATCATCAATAATATTAATAGCTCGGTATATCTAGGAACCTATATATGGATGATATGTCATTTTAAAACTAACTTTGAATCCCATTGGCTCCTGAAGTCCTCTCAAAAAATGGTAAGTGAATTAGATATACCTATCAAAATATATAACAAATGGAACTATCTATAATATTATGTTCTCCATAACATATTTTCTTCCCTTGTCATCCAATTTGGTTGTATCAGGAATAGGAATAGAGTAAGATGATTTATTCATCATGTTTATCACTAACAATATCACATTCATGACCCGAGTGTTATGAGGAAAAACAACATAGAAATCATTCAAAATATCATACCAAATCCACGTCGGCAAAATAATGGGATGATTAAAACACAAATGTTTCTATTTTTTAGCATTGAGTTATTGTTAAGTGTAACATCGAGACAAAAAATCATTAATTTCACATCTCAACCTTGGCCACCAGAGTCATTGTCACATATCATAGTACATCTCCATCGTACTATGGTAAACTACCCACTGGGAAATGTGAAAGGCCCCCATTATAGATTTTTTCATGGGAAAATGTATGATTTACGAGGTTTGAAAACATAATATACCCTCATAGGGTAATGAATTCTTTTCTATGGTCTCCCCACTATAAATAGAATCCCTAATTCCATGAAACCCACCATTGAGTTGCATCATCTAAAGAATCATCCTGGGAAGAGAGGATATTAACTGGAAACTAGTAAACATAAACTCATCACCATAATTATAGATTCACAAGTTCATATGGGGAATAAGATATATTAAATTCCACTCTTGTAGTCACTCTTTTACATCCTAGGATAGTTGTTTCGTTCTCAAATAATTTACAAAGGGACTAGGGAAAATCAAATTTAAAGGACTATGTATACTCAACCCATCACCTCTAAAGGAGGTTAATTTTTTTTGTAACAAGATATAATTCAATATTGTTTTGTTGGAATAAAAGGAAAACCGTTATGAAAATGTAAATTCCATCAACGCTTAATATAATAGATCATAGAAGTGAGTTCAAGATCATGAGTTGGATAATTATTCTCATGTCAACAAAGTTTCCAAGAACAATTTGATGGAATGATGCCCATATAAACCTTTGAATCTCAAAATATTGAAAACAATTCATGGTTTCTCAAATGTCATAAAAAACTTCACCTACTCAGTATTGATTGAAATACCATGTTTCAAGATCATTTCCTTAATGAAATTCACCTTCTTAAAAAAAAAAAATCAATTTTATAGAATTACATAATTTCATAGATCTCTTAAAATTTATAGAAATGTTCTCATATGTTTCACATTAACCATTTCATATTTATATTATATCAATAGTTCATTAAAAAATATCATAATGAAAGCATTAAGATACTCATGGGATTTCATATTCACCAGTTCCATAAAAACTAAAGGATAATTTTTTAGATAAAAAGGCATAATAAGGTATTCATAATGCCTGTAACAACTTTAGAAGGAGGTCTTTATAGTATAATACACTCCAATTCTCATTTAGTGATAACTTAAAAGAAAATAAATATTAAATATCCTTTTTTCTCATTTCAACTTGTAAAAAAAATCATCAATGGGAGGAAAACATACATATTCATTACCATAACATGATTGAGTTTCTAATAATCAATAAAAAATTGAAGTTTCTCATATGTATTATTTAAAATAATAGAGGCCACAACCCAAGGAGATAGGATCAATAATATGGATCATTTATCTAAAAAATTATCCAACCAAGTCTTTGACTCTTTACAGTTTAATTGTATCTATATGAAAACAAGGAATAAAGATGGGTCAGGTACTCATTACCAAATAAATATAGAACATTACTTCCCTCTCTAGTAGAAAAATATAAAATTCATCAGGAAATATATTAGAAAACTTGAAGATCACTGGAGTAATATAACCACTCAATGATTATCACAAAAAATAAAAAGAAAAAATATGTATCACCATTCTTAAAATTAAAAATTATAATCTGACTTTGCTTGACCTCATAGCTTGTTTTCCTCAGAAAAGATGACACACCCCATCCATAAAGGTAAAGGAGACTAAAAAAAGATCATAGTCTATATGATCATTGTGGGAGTTCAACTAACCCATCATGGGAAATATTTATAAAGGTTTCATATTGAGAACAAGAATATTCTAGGTGATATTAATATCTGATAAATAAAATAACCAAGAATGTATTTAGAGACCCCTCTCTCTCATTCCTATTAGTGGCATAGAGATATCGATAATATATGAAATAATAATTATAGTATTATTTATAACATTCAAAACACGATTCCATATTTATAACGGAGATGCACCAATATCAAATAAATAAGTCTCTATTAATGAAGCTATAATGATTGTACCTCTCACTATCACTAGACCCGCATTAGATTCCTTGAGAGGTTATCCCATTACATTTACTTTGGTTAAAACCCCATAATTTTGAAAGAAACTAATTGAAATATAGATCCTTTAAGAGAAGATGATCCCATGCCACTATATAGGCTATAAATTACATGAAGGATCCTCTCTACATGGCATGAGCAACCAATCGTGCAATAAATATTATGTGACTCGACATAATATCACTTCAAATGAAAACCTTTTTTCACACATAAATCAGGTTTATGGGCATATTATAGACACCATATAAGGTCTATATAGGTTCTGATATTGAGATCCACCAAGATACTCATGACACATCCTCTTCCTTATAAAGGAACAATAAAAACTTCCACTCGTAGTAAGAGTAACTCCCTTAAACCCTAACATTCCAAGATGGTTCTAACTATCCATAAATGATATTTCTAGAAAATACAGATAATAATTGGTCTTCAACATGAAGAAATCATATCAAATCTCATATTGAAGACCCAACTCCAGTAGTTAATCCTTCACATTCTCATTTTTCACTACTTCAGTAGAAAAATGAATATGTTTAGGGATGTGGTTTATACTCTGAGCGACATTATTTTTTCTGTGTTGATGTTTATGAATTTAAATAGATTTTTCCAAAACCATTAATTATGAACAAAACTACTATTTTCAATTAACAATGATTTCTTTTCACTCAAACACTTTATATTTCTACAATGTAACCATCAAATCACACCAACATCGAATAGGACCTTCAATAATGATGGTAAATAAGTTCACATTTATTGTATCTATATTTTATAATAACAGAAAAAGGAGGTAAATAATTTTAAACCAATAGATATGCTATTTAGGATTTTTCAATTCTTATAAAGAATGTTTTCTATGTCGATGAAATTACTTAAGATGATCCCGAGATTTATCCCTTTGAGGCTCCACCACTGGAGCCAAAATGATGAAAGGTGAGGCTACCTATCCCCTATATTCGAGAAAATTCACCACTTCCACAATGATATTCGGATCAATTGAAGGGTTCCCTTTCATTTTTAATTGATATGTCCCATATAAATTTTGTTCAAACATCTTATTTGTGGATAAGTTCTACACAACATCAATAGGAAACAAGAATTTTTTTTCAAAGATACCCAGAATATCATCTGAAATAAGAGATATATGAATATAAATTTCATAATAATGAATTCAAATTTTTTGTATTTCAAAGTAAAAAGATACTATTTGTAGAAAATCAACAATTACATCAGTCTATTCTTGAATGGTCTTCTCTCAATAACCAATGGTTACTGAAGTCTCAAAATAATGAGAGATAGTTTTAAAAACTCTCACAAAGAAACCTCAAGTCAAAAAAATATGACCTCTCCTCTATCAAGATATATTATACATGAGATATTATTCAAGAAAATATACTCAAAACTCTTCATTTCATACTCTTTTTTACAAACCCACCAAAATACCCTAGTTCACTAATACCCTGGTCGACACTGACATTACTCGATAGTCATTCACATTCCCCATGGGATAATGACTAGTGAATTCAAATAAATTAACAATAAAATGGAACAACATCACACCATGAACAAGGAAAAAAATTTGTAAGAGTGGAAGAGAAACCATTGAACAATCGATATACCAAACAGTTATTAATTAGAAAGGACTCTATTTAGAGAGATATAGATGAAAAAATAGATCATCAAAATAAATGATACAATATCCATCATGATCAATACTAAAAAACTCCCTAAAGGGAGTAGATCAGAGCTCAAATAGTCACCATCATCATCCAATATCTTATGCATCATGCAGACCTTCCACCTCTTATTGGTGAATTAACATTTTATATTCCTAACACAAGATAATATACAAAAATGTTAATCCCACGGTAGGGTGTGTGAAAAAATATCGCTATTGGATTACGCAAAATATTCCTCAATTACTTCCATAAAAAATAATGAATGTATGATTTAATTTTCGATATAAATAAATCCTTAAAAAGTTTCGCATTCTCATTCAAAAAAATTATAATTTAGTAGATAAAAAATATATAAATTACTATATTAAATAAAAATTTCTATATAATTGAAGGTAATGAGTAAAATAGTTTATTAATCAATGGTATGTAATAATAAAATATAAAAAGAAAAATAATCATAACCCATAAGGATATTTGGTTCCACAATCTAGGATACATAAACTACTCAGTCAATAATCATGTAGCAAACTGTTTTAATTCCTCCCTTAATATAGGGACATAATGATAAAATTAGTCAACAACCCATTAGGGAAAATAATACTGAACTTGGTTTAGATAGAGTTTTAATAATTAATCCATTATTATGGATTCAAATTCTTTTTTATCATCCTAATAAATTATTAACTATTGAGGATCATATGTTCATTCAATCAATTCATAAATATGAGTAAAATCAATTAAAGTAAATTAAAACCATCCTTCAAAGTTATAGTTTCCAATTTTATGTTTCATCATGACATTTCAATTTTAAAACCAAACCATGAATTTCTAAACAATTGTTGAATATCAAAATCATATTTTATATAATTTCATTTTTCTCAAACACAAAATCATTCCATCAGATAAAATCCATTTCAATCCATCCTTTTTTGAATCATCCACCCAGTATTTTCAATTCCATTTAAAGGGGGATTTTTTGATTCAGAAATAAATGATTTATAAAATCATGTTTTAAATCAATTAAAATCAATTGAATAAATTGAAAGTTAATTTAATTTAATTTAATAAATCTAGGTATAAATTATAGGAAAATACTTATGGAACCATATATTTTTAATTTGATGATCAATGAATCAACCATTGGAAATGGGAATGGCTAAGGGAAAATGCATGGTAAGGATGATCAAGTCGAATTCCTAGAATCACAATCGCATTAACCAAAGTTTATATATGATAAAAAAATGTTGATAAATCACTCTCAAATAAGGAGACAATTATGAAAGGAAAATTCCAAATTTAGGAGAGATACACTTACCTGTGGGTGATCAATGTTTTCTACTAACACATTGAAATGAGAAGAAAGGTGTTGGATAATCCAAAATCCTCTTTCAAGAGCCTCCATAAACCAAGTTACCATGTTAGTGTTGAATAGGTAGTGTTTAGGGTTGAAAAATGGATCCTATAAGTTTAACTAAACTTTTAAAAAAAGTCCTTGAAAATAACTCGGAAAAAGATCCAAAATAGGATTATCAAAACAAGGATTAAGAGTACCTGAAATTCGGTAATGAAATGTTAGATTGAATGAATATAATAGTTTATTTTGATAATTATTATATTATTTTTAAGAAGGGGAATTTTTTTAATTTTTATTGAAGGTATACTGAATTTAAATTCTTTCACAATACTGACAATGTGCTTGTGGATGACATAGAAAACTAAATGCAAATGGTATTAAAGACATCAAAGTGAATAATTTTTTAGAAAATTATAGTTTAATATAAATTTTATGTTTAAAAATAATTTCTAATTTTTGTTTAAAGATTATATATTTTAATTCCATTCTTTTCATGCTATATTTATAGTAAACATATTTATTTTTTATTTATAATGACATTAATAGAACAATAAGTTTAAAAAATTTACATTTAATAATTAAAATTAAAATCCTGAATAAGTAAAGGGGAGATTGTATATATTATACATTTTAATTTCTTTTTCTTTTTTTAGGAAATTATATCCCTTTTTTGTAAATTTATAACCATTTTTTAAATAATATTTTCCCATCGTTAATGATAATCATCGTTAATAAAGGGGTTAAACCAAATGATACTGATTAGAATACCCCAAATAAATTCATAATTGTATTGGATAAAGGTATTTATACCTTATCTTATTTTATATATTAAATATCTTCCAATTGGTTCAAAATTAATATGAAAAAAGTTATTTTCTTTAAATATTTTATGTATTTCCAACTATGCGTTTTCTTCCAATATAAAAGGAAAACACCCATCCTTTATTCTAAACTCCACACTGAGAAATTTATCTTAACAATTTCATATGAAAATATATTAAAATTATCACTATCCTCGTTATATATTCATTTTTCCTATCAAAATACCTACCCAAGGGTTTTCAAGTAAAGATCTAAAGGAGGCTCTACAAAGAAGAGGTAAACATCATTATCAAAACACTCAATGTTTATTTCTTCCTCTACTTCAAATAAATATATTTTACCCATCTTAAATAATAAATCAATAATAATAAATATTATTATATGTTTTTATTATAAAGTTGAAACTATTTTACACCTCTTTTATTCTATTGAAAATGAAAACATATCCTATGCATATGTACACTCTATGATCTCCACATAGTGGTGTTAATCCGTTTTCATCACCACAACACATTGATGTATACAAATAAGACCAACCATAATATATATATATATATATATATTATTTATGAAATTTTAATTATTCTATAACTTTATGATATAATCTAATTCTGTACCCATTATAAAATTTAAAAAATTATAATGTTGCTTGTGCATATATTTGTACCACATCCACGAAGTGATGTGATTCATTTTTCCTCTCCATTTTTAAAAAATATTAAAAAAATATGTATATAATTAATATTTATGATTTTTATATCAATGTTAGAATTCTATTTTCGATAGAACCACGATCATGACACAAGGACCACTATTTTCGAATCAAAACATGCATGAATAACGAAGATGTTAACACTGGAAGAAAATGATAATAATGAATGATTATTAACAATTTGGGGATAATACGTTATAAATGGATCATATATGATATTAAAGGTATGTATATTATTCTCTAATGAAATTATTAAAAATTTAAATTTACAATAAATGAGTTTAAATAACATTCTACTAAGTTGAAGCATGAGGTATGGTGTTTCTTAACTTAATTTCTATTCATTGACTTATATAACTACTTCCTTGATTATGTCATGACAAGATTATGTGTGATATGATCATTGATTTTTTATATTTTATCCACACTTTTTTTGTTCAAAAATAATTAAAATTAATCATCTCATTGTTTAATTCTTACTCCAATGATATGATCCTTATAAGGGATTTCATCTCAATTTCCTCCCTAATGAGACCTATGTAGTATTAAACACAATTTCCATTTTATATGAAATATATAATTTCCATAGGATTTATAAAATAGAGATGCCTAATTTTTTAATGGTTACTAAAGATTCATTTTATCTTTATTATATCATTGGGTTACATTTTAAAAGATACCAAAGTATGATGAATTTATTTTAAAATCATATATTTTTTGAATTGATTTTATTTTTTCTGAAGGACTCATATAATTTATCCTTCATAGAAACCATATATTTTTTTATTTGATGGATATTTAATTATTTTAAATTTTTTGTTCCAAAATTTCCTCAATTTTTCACTTTAATCATGATAATAAATGTTTAAAACCGAATAAATAATTATTTCTCTTTTTGATTGGGTATATTTGTCTTCCTTGTCCATATTTTTTGTACTTTTTTTACAAAATGAATTTTTATTTACTAAAATTATACATTAATGTAATTTTATATTATCCATTAATTTTTAAAATATTGGAAAGGAATCATTCTATTTTTTCTAAAAGGTTTATTTTACCCTTTCTTTCAAAAATGTCAAAGAAAATGTTCTTTTTAATGTATACAATGTTAATAGATTTTCTCGATTCCATAAAAGTTTTTTATAATTATAATCATCTATAGTTTTTCAATGTATTTTTAAAAAAAATATTTAATTAATATTTATTTTAAATATTTCACTTCCATTTTCTTTTATAATTTAACATACTTTATTTTATGTGGAAATATATATTTTTATTGAATTGATGGACATTTATAATATATTTATTGATTTAATGTACATTTTATTTCTACTAAAAAAATACATTTCTTATGAAAATAATTCACATTATATAAAATTAATCAATTAAAACCATATTTCTTATATAATGGGTATTTTTCTTGCCTAAATCATACACCTTTTCTACATAGAGTTGTTTACTATCAATATTATTTGGATTAATTAGGAAATCATAATATTTTGTATTCTTAACTCAATGAAGATAATTATTTATAAGAAATATTATTTTAATTTATCATCAAATAAATGGTGAATGAAATAGACATAAATTTATTCATGGGTACCAGTTATAGATAGTATCTAGATTCATCAACTAGTCTACTAAGATAAACCAGATAGATAGTCTTTTTAATGGGTTTTTGTTGAATGCCTACCAAACACTTAAAATATTTTTGAATAAGGCCTTAATGGTAATATATCTTGATATCAAAAATTTTGATGTCTAGTGTACTGATATCCATCATGGGGTATTTTTATGTTATTATCCATGAGATTATTACTTTTTTATTAACTATGGAATCATTTTGTGCTCATGTTATTTATGAACCGGGTAGATTTTTTATTTTATTACATTGAAATATTTATTACTCATTATTTACTCATGATAGTATAAATTATTCATAACCCTCACTACTGGATTGCGCCCATCATTTTTTCCTTTCCATACGACATAAATAAATAATCAAATAATGAGCTTCATGGATGTAGATTATTTACATTATCTATGTTTTATATTTTATTTACAATGATATATTAGAATTATGTAGGTGTCTTGTTCTTCAAGAAGAATATACTAATCGATTAATAGTGATGTGTACCTATTTTAACAACACTTAATGGGGTGGATTGAGTATTTAATTGAACATTACTATGTTTGATGAGTGGGTTTAAAATGTTACACCTATGTTTATAGTCATGGAGTATATAATAACTTTAATTCATATATTATTTATGAGTCATTATGATTAATGGGTTAATAGAAATAATTGAAACAAGTGATATTTGATAGTGATATCTGATAAACATAATAATTCATGAGGGGCAGTGTATATATTTATGATATGTTTAATTGAACATATAATTTTTTTTGTTTTATATGGAGGTAGTTTAAGATGAATATGTATATTTTTGGACAAATTTTTTATAGTACAATTCTTTATTATAGTAAGTAGTTTTTTGAAAAGTTTATTTGGGGATGAATGATTTGATATTTTTTTGAAATAAATTGAATGGTATTGATAAAATTTAAATTCAATTTGGTATTTGATAATAATTTGTTTAATTTGGATAAAATTACCATCATATTTGGGAAATATATTTTTTCTTTTGTAAATAACCATGGAATTTTATATGAAGAATAAATGATGAGAAATATTTTAGAAATTATTATGATATTATAGTGGGTTTAGGGTGGTTCATGTTTTTTTTGTAAATATTATCATATTTTAGAGATTATAAGATTATTAATATACATTTTTGGTTTATTCAATAATGAATGATTAATTCTAATTTTATATAAATACTAAAATCATCTTGGAAGGATTTGTGATTGAATAATTCTTCTTTTAGGGTTTTGAGTATGTTTAAGAATATTTTTAAGGAGTTTTAAATCTATTATTTATAGAATAATTTAAGTTGAAATATTAGTGTCATTAAAGATTATTTGGATAATAATATAAAGTTTATTCATATAACAGATTATTCATATTGGATACTATATCATCTAGTACTAACCATTGGGGTTTTGGTTAATTTGTAAAATATGAGTAATATTTTTTCATACATTTATTGATCTTATATTTAGGTAAGAACTCATTTTAGTTATCTAAGAATGAAATATTAATAATGATAATGATAATTCACATTTAATTTTTAAATCATTATTATATAATTGGATGAAATAAGGTATGTAAATTTTATCATTTGTTTTATATCCTAATAGTATATACATTTATCAAACATGAGAATATTAAAGGTAAATATATTGTGTTTTTTATATAAAGTAACCATCCTTTATAAATGTATAGATTTGGAAATTTATCAGAAAGTATGCGTATTATAACAGTTTATTCATAATAATTTTTCCAGCCATAACCTAAAAAAATAATGTTTTTGAAAAAACCTATATCTTGTTTTATTAATATTATACGACATATTTATTTTAGAAAAGAATATTCATATTTATGAGGGAAACATTTATATGAGGATATAATGTAATAAAATATAATTTCATTTTATATTTTCATTTTGAATTATCACTATATTTGATAGCGTATAACACACACAAACCAGAGATGAAATAATCCAAGAAATAATGCTAATTAAATATAATGGTTATATCTTAGCTATTGGGTTGAATTCTATGAATTATAATACTAAATTTTAAAATATATTTTTAATGGATTTCATGGATACAAATAATTAATTAAATAAGAAAATTTATTGTTCATATATTTCTGTTACATGTAAAATAATAATAATAAATTCATGTTATGATTTAATGTTGTTTTTTATTAAAAATGGTGTTTTTTAAATTTTCTACACTAATTTTATTTTTATATTCTTTAAATTTTATAAATATTATTTGAAAAAATAATTAATATAACTTTGATAAATCAGTATGACTATATTATTTTAGGAGGATATTTTTTTCAATTGTCTAAAAATATTTATTTCTCAGTAAATAGTGATTATTAATGATATTTTTTATACTGTCATTTAATTTATTTAGATCACGTAATATAAAATAGAAATTATATTTTTTATTATGTTTTGAAGTAAAATAAGATAGAATTTACAAAAAATATAATTTCACAGAAATCTATATTTTATTTGATTTTAGTATAAGTTTATTTTTATGTATAGAAAAACATGTTTGTGGATTTTCTAAGTATGTATTTTTAATCATTTTTAAATAATTAAAATAATCCCTATAAATTAATAATTTAGATAAAATATTTATATTACATCAATATATGAAAATAAATTCATTTAATGGGAAATAATAATCAATAGAGTTCATGTAAGATAATCTTCTGATTAAAAAATTCATTTTCCTGATAAATAATTTTTCTTCACATTGTGTGGGGTTTCTATAAATTTATTTTTACTAAATATAAAATTTGTATATGATAAAAATATTCCAAATTTTGATTAAGAGTTAAAATTTGGTATATAGTTTCCATTTTTTTTATTATGGCTTGTAATTGTGGTATAATTTATCACCTTGGTAAAGGGTGAAATGGTATTAAAAGGATAATTGAATAGAAAAAGGCATCAAAAATTATCCATAAGCTTCTGATATTTCCCTGTATAAATTAATTTTACCAAAAAATTATTATATTCTAAAATATGGCTTCTTGGGGAAATTTTTTCTTTGATAAAGAGATGCATACTATTTTAGTAAAGGAAATTTCTAAATATCCCCCTCTAGAATTTAATTTCCCTTACATACTGAAATAGTCATAATAATATTTTAATAATAAATATAAAAGTTTCTTTATTACATAATTATTTTATTTTTATGATGATATTTTATTATTAACTTTTATTTATTGTTTAATTACCTTAAATGCTTATACAATGATGACACCGTGTTTCAGGATGGAGAAGGAAAATGAAATTAATTGATTTTAAAAAATTTAATATTTATATTTTATGGATGAATTATGGTGTAACATTAATTATATGTCATATAATAATTAATAATTATGGTTCAACTATTTTTATATTGAAATTCCATTCCTATAATTATTTATTCAAATAAAAAATATGCGAGTAGTTCATAATATGAAATCAATTGAGTTTAATGTTGAAAAATATAATATTAAATTACTTATAAATCATTAAAACATAGAATATGAAAATTTGATTTGAAAATTTTCAAATTTTATATCAATTTATCTTTTGTTTAGTAACGTTTTTAATTAGAAATTAAAAACACTTTAAGACTGGAAAATTTGTTGCAATAATAAAAGTTATTTTTTTTATTTGTTTTTTTAAATTTAAAGGAATAGTTTAAAATAGAATGTAAACCTATCAAAATTTTATTGGTTGAAGTTTTTCAACCCTAAAATATATTATTTTTTTATTTTAGAAAATTGTCACCACTTTTACATGAGATAGAATATATTATATTTACATCCATTACGTAACTCCAAAAATTTCATTTTCTTCATTACGAATGGACACCGCCTATCCTCGATTCTTGACACCACATTGAGTAATTTGGATCAAAAACCCTATAAAATATTTCTACCCAACATAATCATACATTATATATAGGTTCTAGTATTTAAAAAAGACCAACCCAAGGGACTTTAAGTTATTATCTAATGGGGAATCCACACTAAAAAGTTAATCATCTATACCAACACATTAAAAGTTTATTTTTTGTTATAATTTTTCTAAATCAGTTATAACCATCCAAAAAC
Source organism: Viscum album (assembly GCA_963277665.1). Classification (NCBI taxonomy): domain Eukaryota; kingdom Viridiplantae; phylum Streptophyta; class Magnoliopsida; order Santalales; family Viscaceae; genus Viscum; species Viscum album. The sequence goes on along the minus strand of OY728147.1, from coordinate 2,106,396,332 downwards.
AATGAATAATGTATCATACATATACTGAGAAGTTATTATGATAATTTTAAAATCTATAATAAATTTATTTTCTATTTTATTGAAAAAATATCACTCTTGTGTATTATGGATTAATGTAACCACATAGTGGTGTAATTGTTTTCATAAATGCATTAATTGGATGGTTATAAAGATGAATATAATTTATATATATTAAATTTAGGCCATAATTTTTGTTATTTAAATGTAATAAACTATAAAATTACTTAAACTCCCCACATTTAATAAATGATAACTTGACTAGTGGTTATGAGTGGACTACCATCCCTATGAATCGATGTGATTCATTTTTCTTGTCTAATTTCCATGGATGATGAAAAATAAATATATAATGAAAATTTATGATGTATATATAGTTACAAACTATATATATATATATATATGATGCAACCATTATCATTACACATGGACTACAACTTCCAAATCAAAACATACTTCAAAAAAGAATAAATTAACACACAAAACAATGATAATAATGAAAGATTGTTAACAAACAGATAACAAGATGTTATAACCATATCATATATAATATTATAGACACATATATGACTATTTTGTGTAAGTATAATAAATCTAAATTTATTATATTAGAGGATAAAGCATGTTTAATTTAGTGAAATCATGAGGAAAGGGGTTTTGAAACTAAATTTGTATTCATTATGTTACACCACTATATCATTGGTTATGTTATGACAATATTTTCTGTGATATCAGAATTGATTATTTTATGTTTTATTTATACTTTTTTATCTAAATTTGTTATACATAATCACATTTGGCATTAATTCTTACTCTAATGATACGATCCTTGTAAGGTATTTCATCTCAATTTTCAATCCATTGAGACATATTTGGTATTAAGAGCTTATATTATTTTATATATGGTATATTATTAACATTGGTTCTATATACCATAAATCTATATTAATTATTTGTGATTAATTGTCGAATTCATTTCTAATATTTCAAGGTGTTCTAATTTAATATTTACCTAATATGGATGAATTTATTTTCAAATAATATTTTTTTGCAGTTAATTATATTATCATAATGGAATCGTAAAATTTGTCATTTATAAACTCCCAAATTTTTTATTCTCAAGATATTAAATTAGTTATCACATTTTATTCTATATTTTCCTATATAAGGAACATTAATTTTATAAATAAATGTTTAAAATACAATTTGATCTCATTTCTCTTCTTGATTGGGTATTTGTTTCATACAATTCTATATTTTTCAAAATTTATTTATGAAAATCCTGTCTATTTACCAAAATGATTTTTGAGGAAATTTTATACTATCCATTATTTTTACAAGGTTGGAAATGATATATTTCTAATTTATTCTATATTTGGTAATTTTCAAAGTATTTATAAAAATAAAAAATGAATGTTTATTTTTAATATATAAGACAGTAACATATATTCTTACCACCATAACCATTTCACAAATTTTTTCTCATTCTATAGGCTTTCAATTCTTTTTCAAATAAAAAATATTATATGAAAAATTATTTCTAATATTTTCATTCAATTTTCTTCTATTCTTTAAAATACATGATTCCACATTAACATATACTTTTCATATGAATTATTAGTCATATATCATCTCTTTATTGATTGTTTCCATTAACATTGTGTTGAGATAATTAATTTATTATGATCATATTTAATTTTAAATTAAATTCTTCTATGATACTAATATTATTTGTATCATGGGTGTACCTATTGGATAAAAATTACACCATATCTACATATGGTGTTTTATTATGAATGTTATTATATTTACTTGATAAATTGTAATATTTCAAATCGTTTTCTCAATATATATATTTATTGATAAGGAATATTATTTAAATTTATCATTACATATATGAGGAATGTATAAGATGTGTAGTTTCTGGTGGGATCATATGTAGGTGAAACCTTGATTAATAAACAAACATCTTAAAAAAACCAATCAACTTGGAATATTAAATGATTCTATGGTGTATACATACCCAATAACTTAAAAAAGCTTAGTATAAGATATTTACAATAAACCATCATGATGTTTGAGATCATGATATCCAACATTAGGAATATACATAATTGATAATTCAATTATTATTTTACATGAGATAATTACTTTTTTATTATCAATGAATTAAATATATGATAAATTTGTTGATTAAATGAAATTTATTGTAGTTATTTATCATTCCATATAGATTATGAATTTGTATTCAGGATTTCTTCCCATGTAGACAACCCTTACTGATCATTTGATCTCACAATTAACTTTTTTTCCATGGATATGATTTTGAAATCTTTGAGTGGGTTTCAAGGATCTATATTATTCAATTTTACTACCTCTACTATTTTATTTATACTTTAAAATAGATATAATGTATGAATATAGTTTTTAAAGACAACTATAAAAATTGATCTATATTGAAGTGATACCTTGTATCTTTTTCAAGTCTAATAAATTAGTCACTAGATATATATTACATGAGATGGTTTTTTGTAGAAAAACCTCTAGAAATATTCTGGGGTAAATTTTTATTTATTCTCCCATCAAACATAAAGGAAATATATTACAATGAAGAATACTATAGAATAAATAAGGGGTTTTGATTTAACGTGATATATAATAAGTGAAGCTTCATTTATATTTCTTTTTATATATAGAAATTAATTATTATTTTCTAAAAATACATTAATGAGATAATTCCAATTATATCACCTGGGTTATGGTAAAATGGTTCATACTTAAGTCATAATATTCTGTTAGATCAACCTTAAAATCTAAATATTATTTAAAAATGATGTCATTTTAGGATTGTGTGTAGTCAACTAAGATGTGGGTGATTCATGTGTGGGTTTTTTTAATAAATTCCAAATGTTAATTTAATATTTTTACCCCATTTTTTATTTAAACCACTACTTCAGTTTGTGATTAGTTGATACTATGATTTACCTAATAGAAAATACCCACATTCAATGTGGAATTAATTTTAAAGATTAGTGAACAATGATTTTACAAGGTTTATCCCCATAATCGAAAATATTTTACTTGTTGTGTTTTGTTAATATTTTAATTCATAGGTTTTAAACTATATAGAAAAGTAGATATAATGGCTATCATACTAACCTCATAGTGAATCTCACATATAAAAAATGTCTCACTATAATTATTACAATTTAATTATATAAATACCATCAATATTCCAGTTATACATATTTATATAAGATATACATAAATAAGATACTCTTTATTCTATAGGATGTCACTACATGTACATATCAAATGTTATTCATCAGTAGAGTCTTTAAATTCCACATATATTAATGAATAATTTTATAAAATTTAGTATTTGTATATTTTTTAGAATTTAGATCCTTCAAATAATAAGATTGATGTCTTTAGTGAACTAAATCATTAAGTAGTATCACTATTAGTCAATAAAAATCTTTACATCATTCATATCATCATTCCTAAACACATATTATTCTTCCATTATACATATTAATCATAAAATCATAAATAACTTGTTTTATAGGTATTATTATTCCTCTATTTATTCTCACATTCAATGTATCAACTTATTAGAATTATGTTGGACTTTTAATATTCACTGAAAAAATATGGTTTCTCTCCAGATAAGTATTAAGTTCTACACACATTTCTATTTGTTTAACTAATTTTTTATCCTCAAAAAAATTTATATTATAAAATAACATGAATATAAATTATATATTATTTAAATATATAAAATATTTAAATATATCAGTGTGGTTGTCCTCTATCTCATATTAATCGCTTCATCATGAGGTTGTGTTCCTAAGAAAGGTAAATAATCATTTTTCCTCAACTTCCTATCTCTTCATCATTTCTAATAATATGATTCTTTATTTTTAATATCCTCTTATAAATATAGAATAATTATCCAATTAATTCTATAAGAAGACTTATAAGGTTATCCTAAAATAATTTAATAAAATATCCACAAATGAACAATCATAGAAATATAATAATACAAAAAAATTACATGTTTTGGATACGATTATCTCTTAGAAGAATGAGTATACATGGGATTCATGTACCTAATTCAACGTGACTGTCAATTTCTAAATATAATATCTTATTTATCTCATCTGCTTAATCATGGAGATAATATTTTTCAGAATACAAATTGAAACACATTTTATTTTATTTTTATTAATCCAGAAAAGATATTTTCCACCATTGAATTGTCATATTTTTTCAAAATATATTTTTCTAGAATATCTAAAATATTTCATCCTTTTAAATAATATTTTTTAAAAAATGTATTGGATTCAAATTAAAATCCTTATATGTACATATTGTAGATGTAAATTTACACTTATAGGGTAATTTTTTTGTTCTTTACCTTTACTAAAATTTTAGGGAAATATTTTTTCATAAGATTAAAATGACTCTTATATTTTTTTAATAATGATCCCACACTATTATATATTATACATTAAATGTATTCTATTGGAATAAAATCAGTATGATTGAGTTATAGTTAATATTATAGAGATACATTGAATCATATTTAATTCCAAATAACTCCTACAATTTTTTTTAAAATTTTCACCTCAACTAATATTCTATAAAATTAAATAACTCTAATAGAAAATAAATGACACTTATAAAATTGGATAAATATTGTTGAAAGGTCATGAAACTTATAATAAAATACAGGAATCATGTTTAATTTTATAGAAACTAATATAAAACTTCTTGAATCTCATATAATTTAGAAATAACTCTAAAAGAATTATGCTTTTGCAACATTCCATCGAGTTGAAATATTTCCTCTAAAAAATTAATCTGTAACTTAATGAAATATTATTAATTTTAAAAATATATTAATTAAGTAAAAATATTAAAATATCCTCAAATAAATTTATGTTTTATTTAATTAATTTAAGTTCCATTATTATAAATCTAAAACAACTTTAAAAACATCAAATGACATTAGAAAATATGGAATATTTAAAAATAACATTAAAATTATTTTAATGATCTTTAGCATGTAATTATAAATTTTTATTATCATCATAAAAATAACTACCTCTAAAGTGAATGTTCATTTATGATCTGATGATTATTAAACCCAGTGATATGAAACCGCATAAATTAAAAATCATTTTTAGATAAAATTATGATAATTTGTCCAAAATTCTCGTCATTTCTTCTCTAAATATTAAAACTCCATTAATCTCAACTCAAGTTATAAAATTTAAATATTTTCTAAAAATTTATAAAAACAAAATCATTTTAATATATATATTTATTGTATATAGTAATTTGAAAAATCATCTACACCAATATTTCAAAGGATAATTTTCTATAGTGTTTTTCATAAATTCATATCTTATAAAAAGAATTTCTTTAGAGTGGTATTCTTGGACACAAAATTAACTATTATTTAATTATAAATATATATGGAAACTTTCACTATTTTACATATTAATATAAATATACCATATATGTAAAAACATTTTTTTATTAAAATTAAATTTATCCAAGAATGGATGCTTCAAAAAGGTTGATTAAAAAACCAGAGAGCTAGAATGTCAGGGAAAATGAAAAAATGTGGGCCTAATGAATCAGAAATAAAAAATAGCCTACATTCCAAGGGAAGGATTCAATGAGATGTTTATATATATAAATAATATATATATACTTTCCATGGTAGATGATATATTATTCCAATATGATTCTTTTTATCAATGTGTGAGAAATAAACAGAACCATTTTAAACTTGAAAACATAAGAACACATCCTGCTATAAAAAAAGTATTTGACAACATTAGTTTCATCTAAATATTTTCAAATGTTATCCAAATCTAGTAAAATATTAAAAATAAGAATATTTCTCTTAGTAAATAGGTTAAAACTAAGAATAATCATCTTCACATCACCATTGATGTAAGATCTATGTCCAGAATTAGAAGATTAGTCCATGATAAGAAAGCCCCTATAATCCTACATGACATCACCTTTTGTCATCAATGTACCACAGTCTGATCAATATGAATATTATTTATACCTATAAAGTGGTGGATACTGGAAGACACAGTTACACCCATTTCCCTGAAATATAGAATTTCCCATACGAATATGCCTTATCCATAGCTGAAAATGAAAGATATTTGGAATTTCAACTTTGATGTCAAAAAAAAATCATGAACTTGCTTTTGGATAAAGACCATAATATTTTCATAGCCCCATAATTCCCACAGTTCAATCCTACCTAACTTGACCAAAATGTTTATTCAACAATACAAAATCACATGACTCTTATAGGCTTGTTAGTACCCTGATTTTACTATGAATCAAAAATTGATTCAAAGGAATTGAATCTGATTAGGTAATTCATGAGATTTATAAATATGTTCAACATCCCGTTATTCCAACATTCATTTACAAATAAATGATCAAAATATTCCTCTATAAATGTTCATTATAACGTGAAGTTAGAATAAAGAATGATTCCTCTCGTTTTAATCAGAATATTAGTAAGAAGGGAATTCCATCTACTACTCCAAATAAGAAATCAAATTTTAACAGGGTTATTTTTATTCCAAATTATACCTCCATTAATGATTTGGGATGGGGTTCCTATTTGAAAATAAAATTAAAAACATAGAAAACATTCCACTTGAACAAGGTAGAATGGCTAAATGGTCTCGATCAAAGATCAACACAATTTATTTAGTTAGATAAAACCAATCTACATTATGTACTACATTTAGGAAAAATAGATAGTACCTCACCTCATGAGATATCAAATTCATAATTAGAATCCTAGTTTAGTAGTGTTATGTTTTCTCCCACTGATATTTATATAAATTGATCTCCCCAATTCCCACAACCCATCTAGTAAGTTAAATTAAAGGTGAAATAAGACATATATTTTCTCTAGATCTTGGAAGTTGTGTCGCCTTTACTTCCTAATATAACTTCTTATAAATAACCATTATTATCTTGTGTATAAAAATACCAAAGTGATATTACATATAGATAGTCCCATTTTAATTTATCTTGAAGATCCATCCTGTTGTTTTCAATACAAATAAAATTAATACATCCTTTCTCCACTAAAGGTTATAATCTATCCAATCCCACTCATGAAATAAATTTTTATCCCATTAATCCCAATGAAAACAAAACATAATCATATATAAATTTTGAAGGAAATATTATGGAATTAACGTGAACAATAAAACATTAATAAGAAAATATGGGAGAATACTTTTTATTAGGGTAATATTTACCCCAATAAGTAGAGATTTATTCTACTAATTCTTGATTTTATGAGCCACTTAATCAACATGATCATTAATGTAATGTATTTTCATTGTACTATATACCATTGAATCCCTATGATATTCAAATAGTATTCCATTCTTCATGATTCCCAACCATCTATCAAACAATTTATATTTTCTTCTATTCAATTTATTGGATTCCAAGAAGATTATTTTATTAATATTGTTAGTTTTCATACTCCACATGCCATGTGTCTTGAGGAGGACCATGGAATTAGTAACTGATTTATGTTTTCCATTTAAAAAAATATATCATTCCTAAAGAGAATATGAGAGATGCACGGAGTACCATACATACAAAAAAACTAACCCATTATTACCACAATCATATTAGAATTCAGGTTAATGCTAAGTTTATCTTGGGCTATTAGAAAGAGAGTACGAGAAAGTTAATTAGTTTCTCTATGCCCCCAAAATTTATTTAAATAATTGAATATTTATTCCCATAGTGATATGAAAATCCATGGAGAAGAAAATAATGAAATAAATGGCCATAAATATTATCTAATATGGCAGTATATATCTTAGAAAAAAATAAATTCTCATTCTAACATTTCAAACTCTATTTTTATATCAAATTTAATTACCACATTTTTAGCCAAGTAATATAAATAAATATATTCTATTATCTATTGCGCAATTCCAATATCCCCCAACTATTTCTATAGTTAGTGAAATTTTGTTTATCTTATAAGATAATGGAATATAAGAACAGAAGGATCCTATTCTTTAATTTAGTGGAAATTATTTTATGAGATAAATTGAAAGGGTTGATCAACCAATAATTTTATACGTTGTATGGGTAATGACTTTCATATAAAACATTGTATAAAATTTGGTATCCTCTTACTTAAGATAATTAAGATATTATAAAAGAGGGAAGGATAAAAAATATTTTCCACAGAAATAGTCTATGAATTAATCATCTTTATATCCACATGATCCATTCTTAGTGAAGAAAACTAGAGTGATAAATGATGTCAAAAATTATATATCATTACTATCAATAATGAGTTAAAAAAATAAGACATCATTCAATATAGTTTGTAAAATTATATATTTAATAGGATTAATAAACTATAGACAACATTGCAAATCATATAGAAATCATTCAATTACCTATTGACATTTCTTCCATTTTTAGATTTTAATCATTCCACCTTAGTAAATAGATATTTCATAATAAAAAATATAAATTAGAATATGAAAAAATAGCCTAAAACATTGTTAGTTGGGTTGTTTTTTAGGATTCCATATTTAACCATGAGATATTAATACTCTAAATGTGTTCTCTTGTATTACCCCTCCTCAATAAATAAATTTCAAGATAATTAATCAGTTCTTATTTTTCTTCAAGAATTGAAAGTAATCATTTATTATACTAGTTAGATCATAATACCAAATGAGATGTTTCCAATGATTTATTATTAGGAAAAATATAAAAACATTTTATTTATTCTATGATGGATAGGTCATACATGATATATAGATATCCCAACATTTAATCAATTTATATTTTTAATGCACCACCATAGATTATCAATATAATTTACAAACGATATACACGTATGTGATTAAGGTGAGTTTCCCTTAACTCTTTACATTGAGAATTATGGATGTAATATTAGTCTCAACAAAAAAGATCATTCATCACATCTCTAAATTTTATGAACTCTTCATTTTTTCATCATGGTTCATTTTCTAAATATTTAATTCTATGTAAAATATATATTTCCATATCTTTTTATCATTTATTTTAGAGAGAATGTACAATATCACATTTATAGGAAAAGAAGAGTCAATACTTTTATCTTGATCTAAATTTATATCCACCTTAAATGGTTCATTCCTTATGATTATGAAATAATTTTACATATCCTCATCTTTCATTCAATGTGTAGACTATTTTCTAGTAATTGTGATTTTACCGTTATATTTTACATGTTCTTTTTGTTTACTATTCAATTATAAGTATTATTCTAAAATTCATATCATTCAATTAGTAGTTGTATAACCATCTAATTTAAACCATCTAACCGTATCAATGCCTATGTTTTGATTAAATATATTATATAATCATTGAAACTCATTAAAAAAATTCAATAATTAATAAAATCCTAAAATTACTATCTTGGACTAATTAATATTATTTCCTTTACTAGTATCATTCATTATTAATTTCCATTGGCTATTTTGAATGGTTAATGTTGTTTATATTTTTCTTATAATATAGGTATCTCTATGTTGGATTAAAAAAATTAATATTCTTCTTGTGTAAATTTTTAAATTATATAATATTAATTCTACCCCAATAATGACTTATATGATATATTATATTTCAGTTTTTTATTATATGGTAATTTATTTTAATAATTTTTTAAATTTTCATGATTTCTGTATACAAATAATTCATCATAACTACATCCAAATTTATTTTAGTATAATAATTTATTCTTCATTTTATATTTTATCATTATTCATTGATATATCTCTCTCTTTATATTAATTTAGAATTCTAAATTTTTTTTTAATGTGATAGGATATTCCAATACTCAATATATTTGTGAAGAAGCATCCAAAAAACTAATAGAGATCACTAATTAGTAATATTTTTCGTTTATATATAATCTAGATAGACTTATATAATTGTAGTTTTTTGGAATGAGAACAAATATTTTGAGAAAGCCTTCTCAACAAAATATTCTTTCAAATTCCTATATCTAAATTTAATATTTCAGTATATTTAATTTAATATTTTAACAATATCATTTTTTATATTTTTATTTTGACCCTACACATAATGAGTAAAATTAAATAAAGAATATATTTATATGAGAATTTGGTAAGCTATCCCTATTAGATTTAAATAAAGGGAACTCGAGATGATTTTTTTCCCTTTATTCCATTAAAAAAATTCTTTTCATAAGAATTAAAATTTTCATAATTTAAGTTCTATAACTTATTATTTAATTTTTTGGATCATTATACATTGTATTTTTAAATAAACCTCTTATTAACACCCATCTGAATAAATTTTAGATTATGAATGTAATGGGTTTCTTAATGTTTTTTAACTATTTATTAATATCCCCTTTTAAATATTTTTATTTGATACTTATGAATCGTACTTTATTATTGTAAATAATTTTTTATATATTCAATTTTCAAAGCTTTATCATCCAACTCATTATCCTTGTCGTTGTAAGATATATTTTTTAAATTATCCAATGAATGGGTCACTTATTTGATAACAAATTCATACGTTATGTTATCAAAAAAAAATATTTCAATTCTATATCAACTTTCTAAATTCATACATTTTAATCTTCAGGTGATTTCTCAGTATCTTAACTAAGATTTAAGATACTGTATCAAATTTTAAAAAATCATAGCCTATGCCACCTCCATTTCACTTGCCTCCAAGACTATGAACATTTTTCCATAATGTTATCCCTTTATATATGAACATACTTTTGTGTCAGCCTTAACATGAACATTCACTAAATTATCCATGATGTAAAATGATAAAACAACCGGAAATTCATTAAACACGCCTTTAGTAGAACATAAACATGATGAGTCAAAATGATTAAAAGTAAACTTTTTATCTTAACTAATACAATATTGATTAGTATAATATAGTGGTTAATAAACATTCATCATTGAGTTATTATTTTTCATTGTTGACTCTATATTTATATTGTTTTTGGTTTCTTGGTTGAAGTGTACATATTTTTAGATAGAAGAATATAAAATGTATCTTCAATGTTAGAATATTTTAAAATATCTATGTATATTCACTTTATATAATTCATATATAGATATATTTTCAAAATATTCAAAGATCTATGTAGAGGGAATATTTATTTTCTGTAACATTTTTATTTTTTTATGGTCATTTATCATCACAAGATATAAGGGGTGAATCATTTATATCATTCTTTACAAAAAAAATCATATTATCCATTAAACTCAATGGTATTTAAAATAATGGTATAATATAGGATATTTGGATATTTTTATGTTTTACCCAACCCACAACAAAAAAATTAAATTCATAATTAAATTTAAAGAGTTCTATATTTTTTTTCATATGTCTTGGATGCATAATAGGAATAATTACCCCGTGCACAATTTTAAAGGTAAAAGATTAATTTTGGAAGTATCCCTGATGATTGGTTACTCTACTAACTAAGTAGATATTTCCCAGGATATTACGTATAATTACGATCTTGCTATTTCTCCCATTGGATTAGTTGAGGCTAGAAAATATCATAGCCTCCCTGTTGTTGGCGCACCTACTTGTTCTGATCCTCTAAAGCTAAGCATGAATGAAACTCCTCATGCAGACATGTCTCATGATGAGGCTATTGATCTGGTTCCCAAATTAGGGGATCCTTCATAGGTTAATTTTCATTATTAAATCCAGAATCTTTTGAACTCGTCAAGGATATCTGGGAAGTAGGGTGACATCTCGGAGGCGGAAGGGACTGCTGTGGGTGGAGGCGGTCCGATCACATTCAAGGATGCACTCATTTCTAGAAAATGGGAGGCTAATTATTTCAATATCACTCCTTAAAGATAACGTCGTGGAAGGAATATTTTTAACACACCTCCCACTATATCTACCTGATCTTATAAGCTCTCAGGCATGTCCAATTCTGATATTTTTAAAATTTTCAAGAAGGGTAAATATCAATCCGAATGAGATACTACTGGTGACTCTGATTATGATAATGATATGAATTTTTATGATCTGTAACATTGTGCTTGATGGATGAGGGAAATTTACTTTGTATGATCATTCCCTCCGCCCCTGTATCCTTTTCCTTTTTTTAATAATTTGTTAGAAGCATAACTTCTGGATGGACTTGTGGGCTATAATGGGAGTCATCTTGAACCAATGGTGCTTCATTCACTTTCCAAACACCAAAAATTTATTCATATAATCTTATTAATTTTTAATCATATCAATACATGTTTAAAATAATTTTCGTAATCATTAGTGGATAAAAGATGCTGCATGGTCATGGATGTTAGCAAATCTAGTTACCATATATTCTTCTTCAATAGGTAATTCAAAAACTTATATATCATCATAAATAATAGTATATTCATATATATATATATGTATGTATAAGAAATTTTAGGTGTTTTATATAATGATATAGATATATTTGGTTAAATTATATGTAAATGATCTTGAATTATGATGAATAACCTTATGTAATATATACACGCCAACCATCCAAATAATTTCATCTTCATCGTTTTTTACTTTTATATTTTTCCAAAATGTTTAATATTATTTATCACATAATTTCTTCTTCTTCTCTTTCTACTTCAAATTAATGGATGATCTATTAAAATTCACATTAGTTTATTCATATTCTTCTACAATAAATGTAATATTATTCCAATCAATAGTTGTATAAAGTTATCTATATCATTTCTCTTCATTTAATTGTCCTTATTATTCAACTTATTTTATATTATCTGATCACCTATAAAATATTTTAAAAATAAATTTGATATATGAAATCATCAATAATCATTTCCCTTTTATTCTCCATATCACTTTCATCAACATCCTCATGTGGGTGTGTTATTATTTTCAGCATTCCTTTGTTAATTAACAATTGTTATCAACAATCTTTTTCACGAATAAACATTTCTATAATCTTATTTTATCTCCATTGAATAATTCCCCACTTAATTTTACCATCTATCTTGAGATGTTTATTTTCAAAACATTTCAAAAAATATAGATAAATAATAATTCTTTATTAGTTTATAGAAATATACAATAATTATTTTTTAAAACAAGGCTAATATAATTACATCATGACTAATTTTGAAATAAAAATATATTCTTCACCTTGATATGATAAGAATAGAACAAAATCACTACTTGATCTTCCTATCAATTTTTATGGAGATCATCTTTATCATGACAAAGTTTATTTAAAAATTTAGTTTTGATGCTTAATACAATAAAGGATTTTTATAGAATAGATATATTTTCTTTCCACTAAATAATTATCATACGATATCTCACATTTTTATCCTTTAAAATCAATATAATATTTTATTATGTGAAATCATAAGAAGCTCCCTAGAATTTCATATAAAAATTGTAAAAAGAATAATATTATTTACTATTTCATTAAATTACATTAAAAAGTTTTCAAAAAATATGTAAATTTATTATGAGAAAAATCTGACAAAGATTTATCTCAAAATATCCCATTTACATTAATTTTTATAAATGTAACCTATAAGTGTAAAATGAATCTTTTAGAATTTTAATGAAAAATTCATAAATCTAACAAATCTTATAGAATAATCAATATCTCTTAAGGATTCATAAATTTGTCACATTTATATATTAAATAAGATTAAATAATATAAAATAACTCATATAGTAACCCAATAGATCTTGTATAATTGGATGGCTCTTATTTAGTGGTCTGGATTCTTATGGAAATAAGCATGCATTTTTGAATTTATCATGACACTTATTGAATTATTCCGGAATCATATTGAATAAGGGGAGGAATTATAAAAAATCATGAAATATTCATTATTACCTCTATATCTAGAATGATTGTAAAAATATTTATATTTTAAAATAACACTATGTTTGATATCATATTTCACAAGTAACACTATGCTAAAACAAACAAAGAAATATTATTATTTTATGACCATTATAATGTTCCCATCGAATTGAAAGCTATAAATATTAGTAACTGAATTATAAAATATATATAATGGCATAAATTAGAAAATATATATTTTTTCTATTTTTAAAAAATAAGCATTCAATTATCCAGTGATGTTATTTTATGCTTCAAAAATATTTCTTCTAAATGTTTTTAACTATTTTTATTCAATATTATTATTAATTTTTTTAAATTTTAAAAAATGTTTTTTATTAAAATGTTATAGTTTTTTATCCTTATATAAATATTATCTTTGGGTAAATTTTTTGATATTTTTATAAAAAGAATGATTTTTCAGTAAATAGTGAAAAATAATGATTTTTGTAAAACTAACATTTCTTTTCTATACAAAAGTACCATTATTCATTGAATCTTGTCATAAGATAACATATGTATACTCTAATTAGATATGTTATAATTTATAACATACAAATCATTAGTATATAATATTTTGTTATACGTTTATTTTTGGGATTAAATCACATTTTTTCTAAGAACCCTTTTTATTGTGATTTTTTTTAATTTCTAAAATAATTAATTTATGAAGATTATAGAAATTTATTTTTGAATAATGGATTCTGTATTTGGATCTATAAGGTCAAATTTAACAAACATTTCCATTTTATTTTTTCTCAATATGTTTGGTAACCTTATTAAATATTGACAACTTGGTAAGGATAAATCATGTAATTGAGGTTATACATAATATGATAATGAGTAAAAATAACCACAAAAAATAATATAATATATTGAATGGATTTGTTACAACCATCATCTTTAATGGGGTAAATTTCTATCAATTTAGTGAAATTATTCTTTTAAAATGACTTATATATGATTTTATGAAAATATAAAGTCAAAAATTTCACACCCTTGCTTTTGATAACTATAAAATTTTGAGTAAGAGGTTAAAAAAACATATGTTGAGTTTTAAATGGTTATTTTAAAGATAAGTGATTTTTATCTAGTTTTTTTAAAAATTATTTTTAATGACATACCCAATTTAAATGGTAATAAAATGCTGACTCAGTTATTATTCATGTAGTTGAAAAATTAAGTAAATAATTTCAAAAACACTAAAAATAATAAATCACGGGTAAAATAATGTATCCCAAAAATGATGAAGATATTTATAACATATTTGAGATATGTGAAAGTTTTATATTCTAATTACATAGTAGTCAATTTGTTTCTAACTTCAAATTATGTGAATAGTTCATAAAATGAAAATAGTAGTATTTTATGTTAAATAATATTTTATTAAATTAATTTAAAATAATAAAAACCAATCATGTAAAAAATTATGATTATATATGGTTGAAAATGTCATCTATTGTATATTTATAATCAAATTTTATTATGATCTAATCTTAAACATTACATAATCTTGAGTTTTAACTAATGAATCCATTCAATTAAATTCGAGGATCTTTTTAGATTTAGAGTTTTTTATAATTATTTTATAAATAATAAATAAAGAAACCATGTAACATAAAGTGTTCAATTCTGATTAGTTTCCATTTTTTTCACCATATAAAAAATTTATCACAAAACATGATTAATTTTCATCGAAAATCTTAACAACTTTCAACTTTTCCTCTTCCACTCCATTACTCATCATTTAATCCTATAAAAAAATCTAAAAATTGTGGATTTGACAAAAAAATCTTGTAAATGGAAATAAAATTATGAAACCATTAGTCCAGTGAAAAATATGAAAATCTATAGAAATCAATTTTCTTATAAACCTAAATTTTTCCCTAGAAAATTAATTATCATTCTTTTAAAAATTTCATTTATATTAAATTTTAAAAATAAATTATTTCCTTGAAAACTAATTAGAAATAATAGAAAATTCATGGAGGTTCCTTGATACATCATCTCATAGAAACTTTATAGAGCCCTTACAAATTTTAATAACCATAAGACCAACTTCTAGTATAATTATCTATAGAACATAATAATTACTGAATTCATTAGAGTGTTATCCTGGCACACAAAACATATAATCTATAATCGGATGAGCTATAAATATAAGGGTTCATACATTATTAAAAATATAAAAGGACTATAACACGAATAAAACATTTTATGTTTTCCACTTTTCTTCAAAAAACCCATTGAAAATCCCTTTTGAAACTATATGAAAAAATATTAAATATAAAACACCCTTTCCTTTAATTTTTTTTCAAAAAATCAATGAAAAAGGGAAATACAGTTATTCATTAAAGAATGAATATATTATTCAAAAGTAAAAATTAAATAAAAAAATATCCAAATATATTGGAAAAGTCATTTTTTCCAAAAATGTTAAAAATAAGATATCTCTTTATACTTTTATGAAAAAAATCTGTATAAAACAGAAAATTTGTTTTTAATAAAACCTTTTAATTAATGTAAAAAAGTGGCATGAAATATACATTATAAATCCTTTATATACATATAAAAACTTTCAGAAAATCATTTTTAAATCATATACATCAATGAGAATTAATTGGAAGAAAAATGTTAAAATATTATTTAAAAAAAATGAAAAGTTCCAAGTTATTTGGGAAACACTTGAATTGTAAAAAAAATAAAATAATAACATTACTAATATTAAATATCTTGGTAACATGTAAATTATAAACTATCAATGGTTCTTTATATACATCATATAAAATAATATTGGCATATAACATCAAATAAGTTTCAAGAAAATGATATTGAGGTGAAGTCTCTTACCTTGTGTTTGATTCTTCTTGTACATTATTTATATTCATTAATAATAAATTTATTTTATTTATTAACATGATTGATAAATTTTTTCAAGTTTAAATTTCATTTTATTTAACTTATTAGCTTGTTATAAATGATTACTTAACCATTTTAGTTTACATTGGATGTTTTGAAAATTTTCTGTTTATGAGTCAAAAATGATTTTTGTAGGATTAATATGGCCAAAGAGGTAATTATCTAGACATATATAGAATAATAATTATTATATAATTATAATATTTTTAAATTTATTATAATTTTGAAACTAATAATTAAATATGGTAATTAAAAATCTACAACATTACAATCATTGAGATGATAGGTCATACATATGCATGCGTAATGTTTCTATTTTTCTATGATCATTATAGAAAAAAGGTATGTAATATTTTACCCCAAAATAATTATTATAATATATTATATACAATATTATTTATTTTAATATAATAATATATATAATCCATGTGGTGTTTTGTTGAAAATAAAGTCACATCACTTCATGAAGGTGGTAGTCCACATGTACACAAACAATGTTATCATTTTTTTGTTAGTGAAAAGGTAAGAAATAAAATGATAAATTATCTTTTAAGAGTGATAAATATTTCATGAATATCATAATTATTTCATTCATATCACAAATATTCAAAAATGTTTCATTATTTCCTCCCAAGTAAAGGGATGGTGAAAAACAAATCTCATCACTTCGCGAGGCAGCAGTTCGTCGTACACATGAGCAACGTTATCATATCCCAAAAAGAATGGAATATAACAAATGATTATATGATGATTAAATCCATGAATATAATTATAATTATAATTATTATATATATAATTTTGATATATATTCATATGAAACTGTGATAGATGTTAATGGAAAATGTGTCACATCACTTTGCGAGGGGATCGCCCACCAAACACACAAGATATGTTATCATTTCGCATTTTATGGAAGAGAATATAGATATATGTCATTACCCTAACATAATGAAATTTAAATATTTTTTATATAAATTTTATATTTTATAATCATAAATTATAAATATTTGAAGGAAGTTTAAGAATAAATAAAACAAAAAAACTAACATAGAAATTTTACCTCTTCTAGAACCACCTATTTAAGATTATACCTAAAGAATTCATAGAAAATAGTTATGACCCAGAAAAGGATTAAAGTATGAGTATATGGAAATTGAGATTTTATTTAGGCAGGAATGAGATAACAAAGGATTTTATGTTGTGAATAAGGGAGGAGGGTGGGTGGCCTTTTATAGGTTATTTTAGTTGAACAATTCTATGTTTCGAAAAGAAGAAGGTTTACCCACATTTTAAACCTAAATCATGGGTAAAAATGAATTATCATAAAATATAGACATGACATGGTATAAATATTTCCATCAAATATATTTCAGACATGTTTATTACTCATTTCAACCATTTTCTTTTTTCTTTAACCCATGGTAAATCTATTTATACCTTAACTTTGTTAATTAATTTTTATTATTTTCACAATTCGTTATGGGAAAAAATTAAGATAAAATTATAAGAAAATATAAAATTTTCTAATTCCAAATATTTAATCCATTTTACACAAATATAATTCCTATAAGTGGGAAAAAGATTAAAATAAAATTGATAGAAGCGACGACCAAACAGGGTCTGAAAAAGTGATTCTTTTATGAAAATATAATTTAATATTACCACTATGATTAAAACAAACAAATTTTTTGAATATAAATGAATATTTATTTATATATAATCTATATATTTAGTTTAAAACATTCATTATTAGTTATTATTTTAATTAATTAAATTGAAATAACATTATGCATTTTAAAACGTTTTTGAGAAAAATTGCATTTTAAATCCCAAGAAAACTTATATTAAAATACTATATAATGTTTATTAAGACATAATTATGTTGAATAAATATAAATAGAAAATAATTATGTTAATTTAAATAATATTCAATAAGTAATTATACTCATAAATTATACAATATATTTGAAATAAATGAATTTGTTTACAAAAAATGTCATTTTATACAATTCATTGAAATATCAATATTTTTTTTGATAAATCTAAAAATTTTACCCAAATTAAATTTTGAAATGAAAAATTATAATATGAAACTATTATTTTCTAATTCAAATTCTGAAATTAAGAAATTGTATTTTTAAATAAAACCTTATAATAAAAGTGTATAATTAAACAATATTTTTTTTCTTTTAATAATTACTTAATATTTTTAGAATGAATATAACTATATTAATAAATATAGATGTGAATTATTGTATCATTACATTGGTTGTTACATCATTAAAACATTTTTTAATTTCATCCGCACAATTTTATTCACTTATTAAACTAGTGGGGATATTTTCCATCAAATCGTTTTCAGATTCCCAAGTTGTCTCTTAAACTAAATGGTTTTTCCATTAAACAATAACCTGATGAATAAAATTATTCTAAAAAAACTTATTATATATCCAAGAATATAAATTCTATGTTCCTCAAAATAGAGATTCTCTTACAATAAAACTACTTCATGTTTCAAAACCTGATATGAATCCAGTAGAAATTTTATTAACATCAATCCATGAAAAACGTTCTGTAACTAGGATAAACATAAATTAAAGCCACTCAGTAGGAAAATAATCCTTCATTCTCATGGATTTCAAATAGTCTAATGAAATATGGACTTAGATTTCCATTTTTACCAAAATCTACCACACCTTTCCATGGATATACATTATGAAAATAATAATCAACTACATTGAAAGAAAGATCTATCCTCTACATATACACATAACATTTCTTCACACTTTGATCTGTCCTTATATTATTATAAGTAAAATATAACATCTTGGAAACATCATATTCAAACTATGGTCCCATTGAATTACTTTCTCATACTTCATCCTAAAAATATTTTATTCGTCACCTCATTCCATATAATTCCTCAAATATTCTGATAAATATATATACTAGAAAAAACTAAACTCAACCAATAAAATATTTCTGTCCTAACATCCTTGATTATCTCTTGAATATGAATGGATAATATAATATGTGGTCTAAATAATACACTCTGACTAAACAATAGTTTTGAGGATGAAAATACGTCACACCTAAATCTAGGAATTTATAATGTTTTGTTATTTCCTTATTGATAGATATTTTTTTGAGGTTATAATTGAGTTTTCAGTTTGAATATTCGAGTTTAGATGTCTTTGGTAGATTTTTATTACTATTCTTGGTTTGTGTGCATGGTTTGAGGTTTAACTAGGAAGTCTATTGGGGTGGAGTATTGTTTAGTTTATTTTCAACATGCATGATTTTACTTTCATGGTTTTAGAGTTCTATGGGGAAAACCATGCACGACAAAGGAAAAAATAGCACGACTTGTTGGATGATGTTTGGGGCATGGTGCACGACATGTGAATGGTTAGAGGAAACTATGATACATCCGTTGAAGGGGGTTTGATGTTTCGACATTGGCATTTTTCATTTCTGGTGCACGGTTTTTCAAACCCTGCATATAATCCATGTGGGGTAACCCTTTTTTCCAGTAGGGTGTGCACAGTTTGGACACAGTTTGTCAAGACATATATATCCTAACCATGAAATTTTCCTAGGTCATTAAAAGTTTGAATTTTAACTTTACCTCTCTACTATTTAATACCCATTTTGGGTTTCCCCTCTCTTGTTTGACCTAGAGACACTAAGGGGATCCAAGAAAACCTCCTCCCTTGTTCCCTTTTACCTATTTAAGATTTATAAAGGTTCCTATGAAGGTTTCTTTGCATTTTTAGTCAATTTTACTTCTATTCTCTCTTTTATATCTTGATTTTATGTTGTTTTCTTCATGGGTTATTTCTTTTAAAATCCCTTGGATTAGGGTTATATCATGTGGTTTTATTTCATTTATGTGGTTATGTGTGGATTATCTCTTAGGGTGTAATCTTCCTTCTCATGAAATCTTATGAAATTTTCACGTCATTGATTTGGTTGTTCTTGTCCATTTCCTTTACAAAATATTTTTTTTGATTCTTGATATTTTCTTTAATGTTTTAAACATTTTATAATCTTTATTATTGTGTGTTAGTATAAATTCTTTTGGTGTTTTCACAATATAAAATGGGTGTAAAATCATTTATAAATGGTTTCTTTAATTACACCTATATATAAATGCGCATAGGGTGTTTTATGAAATATAAGTGGTTAATTTAATGTTTAATTGGGTTGTTTGGATGTATTTACCCTTGTTTATGTTTTTAGTCATAGTTGGGTTGTGATTTGGGTGTTGGATGTGGTAATTAGTGACTTTTATATTGTGACACTTCTGTATGGTTTGTTGTGATGGTTTAAAAGAATGTAATGTTTAATTAAATTAGTTTTTAGGAGATTTCAAAGATACTTAAAGAGTGTAATTGGATTTTGGATCATCTTTATGTTCATGGAGTTCACATAGGGATGGTAAAAAATTATAATGTCCCTTGGTAATGATGTTTCCTTGAATGATTATTTTTCAAAATTTTCTCCTTTCCCTATTTTCCCCCTAAAATGGTACATTGATTTATTAATGGTGTATTGGTGTTTCAAGTGAAATTAAATGTTACATCATAAGTGTTCCTTAAATATTTCCCCATTTGGAATTTTTATATATGTTTTTAGGTATAATTCGAATAATTTATTGTTTATTATTTTGAGACATACTTGGTAACTAGTTCATGAAAAAGGTATGTTTGAAATTGTTCACAAGAAAGTGGTATTTCATAATGATTTTATAAATGGTTTGGAAATGGATTTATAAATTTATTTTGATTGTAAATTATGAAGGCATTGTTATTACTTTTCATTTATTTGGGAAGGTTAGTTTCTTTTTGTGTTGTGATGTAAAATCTCAGTTGGCATTTTAGCAGGTTTTGGACAAATGGTTGAATGATTATGTGGTGTGGAGACCCACTTAGTATTTTCTAATGGTTTATGATGTATTTTTTATGGATTATGTGATGTTAATACCTAGTTGGAACTTATTTATGTCATGTTTTTCATATGGAAACCTCTTGAGAGGATTCCCAAAATAGAGGGTTGTCACAAAGGCAGTGTCAGTGTTTAGGCTAAGAAAGTACAGGGGTAGTGGGTTTTAGTTGAGCCACGCATTCAAGGGCCTTCCCACTCAGCATATACTATTATTATGGAATTATTAGCAAGGTGGGATATTCCACTAGATTGGGCATCTTAGAGTGTTCGTTTAGTTATTGACTATAAAGATGAACCATATAAAGGTAGGTGATTCTAAAAGGATTATTTACAACTATTTCCACTAGACATATTTAAGAAAATACCTTGATTTCCTATCTATATGATTTTTGAATTATTACTTCATTTAAATATTAGTCCTACTAGTTTATCTATGCTTATTTTTTCCTTTACTTTCTATATAGAGCCTTTTTTGACACATGGTGTGGATGTGTACTTCTGATTTGATTTTTAATTGCATTTTGTAAATTCTAATAGTTTTGGAAAAGGAAAAATGTGGGTGTGTTTTTAAAAAGGGAATTTGTAAAAAGTTTATTTTTTTGTTTAAAAGGATTAAAATTCACTTTTTATATATTGATTTTATAATAGTGTTTGTGAACTATTTTGGGAAATGAAATGTATGGATTCTATAGTGATTAACTACTGATATGTTCAATCTCACAACATAATTGTTCCTCTCAAGTTTGGTAGACCTGAGATCTTTTTCATGTGTAGGATTCTAGTTCCCATTTTTTCTTCAGATTAGGTTGGTATGGTGGTCGGTGGTGACCAAGAGTTCAGGAGGAGATCAAGTTGCATGGTTCAGTTTTAGTTTTTTATTCAGTGTTCTATTTGTTTGACAATAATTGAATCTAGATTTTTTATCATATTACTTGATGTTTAGTTTCTATTGTTTTGTTGTGTACTCTATTTGGTTATTTTATCCACATTATTTGGACAGAAAGATTTCTGCTTTGGATTATATTTGGTTCCCAACACTAGTCTCCAAACCATTTTGATTAAAACATTTATTTAGTACTTTTCCTAGGCAGGTTAGGGAGTCATGTTGGATGTAATATTTGATTGGTTCATAAAAAATGGTATCATTGGATCTCTTTGTTATTTAGGGTGTCAGTTATACTAGATATTAGGACTATTGGGGCTCTGATCGTAGTTGTAGGAACAACATCATGAACTCTTTCTTATTCTAATGCTTAGGTTACTAGGGGTTTTTTGGGTTTTGATTATTTATTTTCGTTTTGTGTGAGTGGAAAGGGAAAGAAAATAGAGGTGGATCGATGTTTTATGGTTGGATTATGTGGAGTAGGGACCCATGTGGATCCTAAGTGCCTGGTTCAAGACATTCCTAGTGATCGTTGCTTAAATGAGACATTTCCCACTGAACCATCTAGTCATGTATTGTATGATCACTACTTCCCTATTCTGTTGTTTTTTATTTTTGTATTTTATTTTCTTGGAATGGTGTAGGTTAAATATTAAATGAAAAATGCATTTTTGGGAACAAAAAATTTGGAAAAAATTATATCAGAATGGGATTTATTTTAAAAGTGGGGTTTTTTGTTTGAGATTGGTTATAAAAATGTGTTCTTTTATTTTGAAAGGTTTCTTGGGATTCATAGTTGTTTTGAAATTAGAATGAAATGGTGGATTTTGAAAAGTACAATTCTTTTGTGTTTCTAATGTTTTTCTAATGTGTATGTTGTTTTGGCTTGATTTTTTCTTTTGGTTGAGTTTTGGGTGATGTTGAATTTGGTTCTCTATTTTTATTCTATTTAGAATATGCCACCCAGAATATTCCTCGAAGTTCCTAGTCATTCTCTTCATGTTTTTGACCCTACCTAGACTCCAAATAGGATGACAAAATTGTGTTTTTCATGGTTGTTTCATATCATTAATTGTGATTGTGGTCCATTATAGGTGGTGGAGTTTCTTATATAAGTTCAGAGATTTTTCAGATCATTGGTTACTCCAGATGGTGTTAGGGTTTATGCTATTTTGAGTTCATTTGAGGAACCAACCTTATATCAATGGAAGGTTAATATCAATACATCACTGAAATTTGGGATAACTTGGGACATGTTTAAGACCAAATTCATCTGGTGGTGTGTATGAGGTGTATATGAGAAATTTATAAGAGCTCAGGATAGTTTATCATGGCCATTAGGTAGTGAAGGCCTATGTTAACCACTTGGAGGTGCTAGTTTAATTTTCTCTGGAGGTAACATCACAGGATCAGTTGAAAGATCCGCTTTTCATTTGGGGTCATCATCCAATGATAAAAGAAAAAAACCTCTCATAAAGTGAATTTTAATTTGATAAGTGTGTAGATAATGTATTCTTAGCTGAGTTAGTTTTTAGAGAACATGAAATTCATAATCCGATATCTCATTCATGCATAAGGGTTCCCCATCGAGGGAGAGAAGAGTTTTAGAAGAACTCGTTCCCTAGGAGTCTCTTTATCGGCTCTGAATTATCTAACATCAGACTAGTTGTTCATGTTCTTTCAATGTGGTCAGTTCATGAATTCGATGTTTTCTTTTTATAGTCCTCTAACGGATTTTTTCGATTTTTCCATTTGGGTGGTCTGTAAGAATTCTTTAATAATCATGGTTAGATGTGTAAGTCTAGATTCGGGGATGTCAGCTCCTGACTGTAGGGCAGTAATATCTTCAAGACATCTGGCCCCAACCATAGGCCTGAGAGTGAATTTCTTCAGGTAGTCAATAATTTTTGGGGGTGTGGGAAACCATGTCTTAGTATATGCCTCATGTGTTAGAGTGGATATGGATAAAGTTTATCTATATTAGTTTTCACTTTGTTGTAAGAATCATGGTAGTTTTTTTATTTTGGAAATATAATGGTGGTGGATTTTTAAATGAAAATATTTAATTAGAAGTTATTTCTTATGTGTTTTTAGAATTTTTAAGATAGGTTATAGTTTATGATCAACCTCCCTTAAGACATTTTTTGAGTCTTGGGGATTTTATGAATTGTGGTTTTGTTCATTATTTGGTTCGAGTTCCTCCTCTAGGTTTCCCCTTTGCGAGACAGGTTTTTATTTCGGGTTGGGGGTAAATAGTATCATCGGTTTTTTGGTTTTTATTATATATAGAAGTTTGGTGTTTGTTCAGATTGGTTTCTTGGTTTTGGTGGCAGAGTTATTTGGATTGTGAGGGGATGTTTAAGCTAGCTCTTGTTGGGATTCCAATAATGGGGGTATCATATTGTGAGTCTCAATTATGGTCATGTGGGTTGGGTTCTTATGGTAAGGATAACACTCCTCCTTTTCTGGGTTATTTTAGTTATTATTTCTCTCATAGAAAATTGGGCGTGACTTATAGAGTGAAACGTCACCCTAAGGTTTGTGGTCTCATTCGACTTCATTTGGGTGTTGGATTGAGATTTGATCCTCATGGGGCCGAGAAGATTTCTCTGTCATGAATGTGTTTGTGGTCTGAAGAATTGTCACACCCCAATCTCAAAATATATCTTATTTTATTATATCTTTTCCATTGGATATTTTGGTGGTGGTTTGAGTTGAGTTCCTGGTTTCGAATCTTGTGTTTCTATTTTTTCAGTTTATTTTTTTCATATGGACGACATCGGTACACAATTTGATTGTTAAAAATGTGATCTATCGGGGAATAATGTTTTTTCAGTTCACTTTATTCTTGAATATTTTGACTTTTTTATTTTGAGCATGGTTTGGGGAAAACCATGTGGGGAAAAGGGAAAAGTTGTGAGCCTACATGGTTGGTGTCTGGGGTATAGTGTAGGGGTTGCACATGATGAGAGGAAGCTGCGAGGAACCCTTGTAATGGGTTATGTAGTTTGGATAGTGGAATTTGGTACAGTTTATTCATGGGTTGTTAAACATTGTGGACAAAC
This sequence comes from Viscum album, assembly GCA_963277665.1. Lineage (NCBI taxonomy): Eukaryota > Viridiplantae > Streptophyta > Magnoliopsida > Santalales > Viscaceae > Viscum > Viscum album. The sequence goes on along the minus strand of OY728147.1, from coordinate 2,106,370,528 downwards.
TATGTGGGTTCTCATTTTCTCTAGTAGGGTGCGCATGGTTGGCGCACAATTTTTCAAACTGTGTAGCCTTACCGTGAGACCTTCCAAGTTCATTAAAAGCGTGAATTTTTTAGCCCTATTTCTGGTTTCGTTCCCTTTTTCATCATAGGCACTCTGAGGGGCTCCATGAGACCCTCCTCCCTTACTCCCTTTCCTCTATTTAATATCTTTAATGATTCCTAGGTATTATCCTTTGATTTTTTTGATTTTATTTTCTTTTCTATTCCCTCTCTTGGTTTCATGGTTTTTTCATTGTTGTTTATCTCTTGGAAAAACACTAGGATGCGAGATTGATCGTGTGGTTTAATTTCATTGATGTTTGGGTGGGCTTATTGTTTCTTGGGGTGTGTGCTTCCATCTCTCAAAGTCATGCTGAATTCACACATTGTTGAGTTAAGTGTTTCTGTCCATTTATTTTACGATACATTTTATTGATGTTTTTTATTTCTTTTATTTTCTTAAACATGTTATAATATTTATTTTGGAGTGTTGGTAGAGATTGTTTGGGTGCTTTCCTAAGGTAAGAGGGCTACGATTTGGTTTATAAAGGGTTTCGTTAATTATTCCAATATTAAAATGAAGACAAGGTGTTTGATGAAATGTAAATTGATCTTTTAATGTGATATTATGTTCATTGATATGTGTTTATCTTTGTTTATGTGTTGGGATTATGTTCGGTTTTTTATTTGGATGTCGTATGTGGAAATTAGTGACTTTTACGGTGTGAAACTTATGTGTGGCTTGTTGTGTTGGTTTAAAAGAATGTGACGTTTCTTTAAAAATGTGTTTTGAGTGATTTCATGGATACATGAAGAGTTTAATTGGATGTTGGCACATCCATATATGCTCGGGGTGCACGTAGTTATGGTAAAAAATGATAATGGCCATTGGTAATTCTGTTTCGTTAAACCATAGTTATTAAAATATTCCTTCTCCCCCATAGTTTTTTCCAAATATTGTTCCATGATTCTTAAAAGGAAAAATGTTGTGTCAAGTGATGTTGAATGTGACATTAATCATTTTCCTTAATTATTGGACCATTTTGAATTTTGTGATATTTTTTGAGTTATAATTGGCATAAAGTCCCAATTGGCATTTTGTGACATACTTGGAAACCTAGTGGTGAAAAGGGAATGTTTGGAAATTTTCAAGTGATTGTGGTGTTTCATAGTGATTTTATAAATGTTTTGGAAATATATTTATAAATTTAATATAATTTGAAATGCTGAAGGACAAGTTGGTACTTTTCATTTCCTTATGAAAGTTAGTTTCGATGTGATGTGATGTGAAAGACCGATGGGAACTTTATCATTTTTTAAAAGTATGTTTGAACGCATATGTGGTGTGAAGTCCCAATTAGTATGTTTTAATGGTTTTGGAAGCGTCTTTTGAATGTTATGTGATGTGAAGGATTAGTTCGATCTTATGAATGAAATTTTTTAAGATGGGAAACTATATGGAAGATTCCCCAAGGAGAGGGGAATCAAATAGGTGGTGTTTGTGTTAGGTCATGTCAAGCATGATGGCATTGGATTTAGTTAAGCCACACATACGGGGATCTTACCACTCATTGTGTACTATTATCATAGGATTTTTTAGCATCATCTTGGAGGTCGAGTGATGGTTTCTTTTTGATACTGATTAGATGAGTTGTATCCCATGGAATTGTTGAGAGGCCAGGGGGGATGTTCCACTAGATCAGATAGTTTAGGGAGGACAGTTGTTTAATGACTATGGAGATGAACCATACACCAACAGGTGATTCTGAACTATGTATGTTCAACTATTTCCTCTATATATGTTTATAAAATTCACATGATTTACAATTTGTATGTTTTTTTAATTATTAAAACATTTTAAAATTATCCCTACTAGATTATGTCTTATGGTTTCAGTTCCTTTTTTTATATATAGCCATGTTTTGGTCACATGGTGTGGATTTGTATTTGGGATTTGGTTTTGTAATTCAATTATCGAATTTGAAAATATTTATGAAAAGGAATGATTTGTGTGTTGTTGTAAAATGGGAATTTGTGAAAGGTTGTGTCTGGCTATTTAAAATGTTTAAAAGACTATTTTTCTTTATGTATTTCAATATTTTTTTTGTGGAATGTTTTGGTAAAGTAAATAGAGAGACTTTGTGGTGATTACCTAATGAGATATTTAATATCACACCCAAATTTTATCACTCTAAATCAGAAGACCTGGTCTATTTTTTAGGTTTAGGATTCTAGTTCATGCGTTTTTACTTGGAGTAGGTTAGTCATATGGTCAGTGGTGAAAAACGATCACATGGAGATTGTGTTGCATCATACTATTTTTGTTTTGTATTTATTTTTCTATTTGTTTATCAGTTATTGTATATGGATAAGTTTTTATATTTATTTATGTTCAGTCATTATTGGTTTTGACATGTACTATATTTAGTTATTTGATCCTCATCGTTTAGGTAGAAATTTTTTCCTTCGGACTATCTTTGGTTCTAAGTTCTTGTTGGTAGCTCGTGGGGGTTAGGAATTCCCATTGATCCTTGTACTGGGCTAGGTCGGGTGTCAGTTTGGTAAGTATCCCATCTTTGATTATGATAAAATCTATGTATAAATTTAGTTTAGTACCCAAAGACTTCTAAATTCCTTTCCATAAATTATATGTAAATATGGGATCATGGTTAGAGATAATGGAGGGTGGTAATCCATGTAACCTAACTTTCTTCTTTCAATAAATATAAGAAATCTAATCAAAAGTCATTTTATATTGATTGAGAATAAAATGAGATGATTTATCTAATCAATCAATGATAATCCAAATCACATTTTTATCTCATGGTGTCATGGGTAATCCCACCACAAAATCCCTGGATATATTTTCTTAGTTTCACTCTAACACTAGAAACATATGAAGAATTCTCCATTGGAAACTATCATTATACTTTAACCTTTTTTAAATTTAATCAATTTATGGTATATTCTGAAATATATCTTTTCATTTCATCAGATCAACAATACTCCCAAAGGACATCATATATCTTATTGCTTTTTGAATTAATGAAAAGCAAAGAACTATGAGATTCAATAAACAACTCATTATTCAACTAGGAATAAAAAAGAACAAATAATATTTTTTCAACACATAAAACACCTTATTCATAAAAATTAAATTAAATAAACTCAATCTTTTTAATGGATTCTACCTTTTCCCAAAAATATTGATCCTCATTTTGAGTATTCACAATTATTTATGACAAATTTGACTTCCCAAAACCCTAAAAAAAATGGAAGATGTATTTGAATCTATAAAATATATTATGGAATTTATAAAATCATTAACCAATGGTTTACATTCAAAATTAAAATTTGAATTATTTTTCTAAATAAAACCATTAACCACATTTTTTTATTTTCGAGAATTGTATTGATTTGTGAAATCATACTCCTTGACCAGTTATAACCATTTTATCTTTTTGATGCTCAATTTTTTGTGAGTGAATACTTCAAACCATATTCCATTAAAATGGTATCTCCAATTTAAAAAATTACATATAAGATAAATCTGAATCATGTGTAGGGTAATTTAACTTCTAATGTTTGCAAAAGCAAGAAACAAAAGAAATTACATGATCATTCTTCATTATTACACAACCATTTCATTTCAAAGAAGCATCACTATATATAAAAATTTCTTTATTTCTTGAAGGAAAATCCAAAAATATTGTAATTAAATTTTATTCTTTATATGAACTAAAAAAATCTTTAAATTCTATTTCCTATAAAAATTTAACTACTTTTTGAGTCAACTGTGTGACTATGATAGACAACCGAGTAATGTTTAAAAAAACCATTATTAACAAAATAATCAAAGAAAACTATAAATCTATATGATATTTTCCGGATGTGGAAATTATTTAAAAAAATTTTCTTTAGTAGGTTCAAAATATATGGTATATTTAGAAACAATTTGTCAGCGAACATAAATTTTTTTTACAACCAACATTCTTCTTAAATGAATTTCCAATATAGTTTCTTATCCTTTAAGGTTTGTAAAAAAATATACGCATATTTAATGTTCTATTTCCCTTTATAATAAACCAAAATGTCCCCAATAAAGACACCCAAAACATTTTCAATAACTCATGAAAAAATATATCTATAACGTCCAAAAATATAACACGTGCATTGGAAATCTTAGAGGCTATAACTAAGAACATATAACGTCTATATCATGTCAAAAAAATAAAGACTTTATAATGGCCCCTTAAAATTAGGAGGCTTTAACCTAGAATATTGGTCAACATCATAAAGATACATTTCTCTATGGTGATAATAAAAAAACCTAGAAATGAGGAAAATGAAACATTTTGTTAACAATTATGTTATTCGAGGCTCAATAATCGATTCAAAGTCTCAATGGACAATATGTTTTTAATAAAAAAATATGATAACCCCATGGTGACATTCTAGGTGAAATTAAACTATTATCTAACATCTCATATAATTTATTTTTCATTTTCAAGGGTCACACTTGATCCATTTGGTAATGGGATTTAGAAATAGGCTTTGCATCAGGCACAATGTAAAATAAAAACTCAACCTCCCAATTAAGAATAAAACCTAGAAAATCATCAGAAAATATATCCATGAATTCATTTACTACCATTACATCACTATATGGATTTTTTTAATTTTATCAATTTGATATAGGTTGATTTCATTGCCACCTTTAATCAATTTCTCTTCATCTTGGTATGTTATCCATGGTGTGGAATCATTGAACATAAATTTCGTAGATTTTCACTATATCTTCACATGATAAAATAACATAAAATCATTACTAAAAATATTAAAATACACTACCATCTCCAATTAAATAATATTTTGAGGAAAGGCCATCCCATCGATAATGAAATGAAGATTCATAAAAATCATGGTTTCTTTAATACACCCACATAGTGTTTTAACCAAAAATATATATCATACTTTCATGATGTTATATTCCCAATTTACATATAAATTTATATGAAATAAATGTATGATATGATCTAAAGTCAAATAGGGTATTAAAATAATTCTTATAAACCAATAACTTACTATTAACCACTTCATTTAATGGAAAAAAATCAATTGTAGTAGCAGAGGAAAGATATTTACGCACCATTTTTCTTTTGATCTTTTTGATTTACACTATGAGTAACCAACATTTTACTTACATTAGTATAATCAACCAACTCATTGTAACTAAAATAACTAATCATCGTCATTTTTTAACTTCCTTAACAATTATACATATAGTTATGAGCCATTTGATAAAACTTACCACATTACAAGTACATTCCATACATCTTAAAAAATTATCAATTATAATTTTTACCACACTTCTCACAATTTTAGAACTTCATATTATTAAATGCAAACATATTTGATAAATTCTTCCCCATTCCCCCGCAACAGGATCTCCTATTCAACAGGTTTTCTTAGAATACATGATCATCACCAAACTCCATTTCTACCTACTTCACACATCAAACTAGAATCTAATGTATTTGGAATTCTCATGAAATCCAATATCTTCATAGAAAGGGTTTGTTTTCGAAGTAAAATATATTAATTTCAAAATCAATGTTCTAAACAAAATTTTGTACATACTATGAAAGATTTTCAAAATTGTATTCATACATGGCCACAAAATCATCATCATTATTTCTCAATTATCGACATTCCTTCTATGTAGAGTTAAAAACAATTGAGAATTGTTTTTCAAATAATATATTCTTAAATGTTAATTATTCTGTGGAATCACGATCATAATTCTCTATGATATTCTTAATCAATGACCACATTCTATTAGCTTCACCTTAAAAATGATAAATGAAAAGTGTAACATTTTGATGCTCCAAACATCCCATGAATTCAAATATCTTCTCCATATCATTGATGTATCCATTAGATTCCACATGGTTAGAGTATCAAATGAATTATGGGGGGGTGTATCCTCATGAAATACTCCACAATAGACATGTTCCATAATGGTAGATCAATTTCCACTCTAGCATGGATACCACAACCATTTGTAGACTGTTTGAAATTTTTCATCACTACCAAAAACTACTATGTTACAATTAAAACCATCCCAGGATAATAATTTATTAGAATATTTTCCTCTTGCATCCTTACTACTACATGTCCTATGTTACCTCTATAGAAATCCATTTTGAACATATGAGGTTTAGATAATGAAACATTATAATATTTAAATACTGTATCATTTGAACATAAATAAAATTCAATATCATCCATGAGAATTATCTTAACACTATCCTAACCTAAAAGTTTATATGAACCATCCTCTGATACCAATTATAATGACTTATCTTTTAAAATTACATAATGTGTAGTTTTAGATCAAGAATTTATTCTCTTACATTTGAGCATATTTTTAATATTAGTGTTTGGGATAATTATGGCATAACTCATACATATAAAAAATTTAGAATACAATGTTGACAATTTTGATTATTATCAATTTTTCCACCATATTTAACATTTTAAAGAATACATGAATTATTATAAGGAAAAAGATTTATTACTTTAAACGTGACCTCCTCGTTTTTCATTCCCATCCTTAAATAATGTGAAAAACATTTTAAAATTTAGAATTACCATAAAAGGATTAATAAGGTCCATAAAAAGTGTAAAATAGCTAGCCTAGTGGGAAATGTGAAAACAATATAAAACCCTTATCATAAGAATATAAACTGTTTCCCATAAAGGGAATTATCATTTTTTAAAGGATCATATATATTATCATTTGAAAAAAATTATTCCCATTAAATATAATTAAAAACAATAGAAAATTAATTTAGGTGCCTTGGAAATTCATCTCATAGAACCCATACACAACCCTTATAAAGCCCATATAAATTAGAATCACTATACAACCATCTTCTAATATAATTATCTAGATAACCTAATCATTATCCAATACATTAGAGAGCTATTTGGGAACACCCATCGTATAATCTATAATAGGATCACCTAGTAAAATATATGTGCACCCATCCTAAATAATGTCCGTGGACTATATCAGGAATAAATAATTACAATCATGAAACTTTTCTTTAGAAATCCCATTTAAAAATACTTATAACCCATATGAAAACACTTTTGGATATCAAAATAACATTTTCTTATTAAACACCATTTTTAATACCAAAATACCCATAAATGGAAAGAATATTTTTCATTTTATCATTTATTAAATCTTTCAAAGGAATCTATAAATCAAATAAAAATCATACGGGAAGGAAAATACATTGTATCCATATATGTTAAAATAGGAAATTCTTTTTATCATTTTTCAAAATGTTTCATTTAAATCACGTAAAAACATTCATTCTGGTAAGATTTTAAATTATGTAAAAGGGAGATTAAATTTCATTTTTAGATATTTCAGATACATATAAAAACATTCATAAAATCTTTTTTCAAACATGTATATAGAATTGAAAGTGTTATTATGGAAATGTTAAAAGAAGATTTTTTTAGAAGAGCCCATTATTTCTTTGGAAACACTTGATTCAGAAGTTCCATGAAAGAATAAAATTTAAAAAATATAAATAAATCCTCAATATTTAAAATTATGATATAAAAATTAAAAGGGGATGTATATACACAATATTAATGAATATAGACGCCTAACATAAAAATATGCCTCAATAAAATGAAATTGAGGAGAAGTATCATACCTCAAGTTTGATTCGTCATGTAAATTAATTTTATTCACGAATAAATAACATAAGTTAATTATTTATTTTCTATTGATTTTTTTATATTATCCTTTTTATTTCAATTATTAACATGCTAAATATTATAACTTAATCAATTAGGTTTATTTTTAAATTATTCATCTTATAAGTCAAAAATGATTTTGGTAGGTTGATTATGGTCAAAGAGGTCATCATTTGAACATATCCAGAATAATATTAAGGAAACAATTATCAAATTTTTAAATAAATTACAATTTTATTACCAATAATGATATATGGTCATGAAAAATGTACCACAAAATTATCCAGGAGATGGTCGCTCCTACATAAAAATGAGTAGTGTTTCTATTTTTCAGTAATAATTATGGAAAAGTTGTAAGTAATATTATCCCTTTACAAAATGATATTAATATAATATATTCCATTATACTTATTTAAAAATAATTACATATATAATCCATGTAGTTTGATAAGAAAAATATAGTGACCTTCCTAAGTAAAGGTTGTATGCCACACATACCCATACAATGTTATAATATTTCAGCGAGTGAAAATATGAGAAATAAAATGATATATTATATTTTTAGAAGAATAAATTTTTAATTAATATCATAATAATTTCATTCATATCACATGTATTTATTAAATTTGTCATTATTACTATTTATGTAGAGCATTAATGAAAAGAAATCACATCGGTTCGAGAGTTTATAGTCCACCATATACAGAAGAGACGTTATTTTATCACCTACAGAATAGAACATATATATATATATATAATGACTTAATATGTATAACTGTATTTTTAATTTCATATATATAATTTTTATCCATCAGTACAGCCATCTGTGATAGGTATCAATGGAAAATGTGTCATGCCGGTTGGTAAGGCTGTAGTGCGTCATATTGGGGAGTGATGTTACTATTTCCCATTAAACGGAAGAGAATATGGATAAAGTTCATTCCATTAACATAAATAAATCTCAATATATTTTACATATTTTATTTTTTACATAATTATAAATGAGTAATATTTTTAGTATTATAATAGGAAATAAAACAAAAAATCATAGTTTGGAGTTTTACCTATTCTCAAACCACCACTTTAGGGTAATATGTAAAGTATTCCTAGAAATGATTTATGACAAAAAAATACTTATATATTTATGTGAAAAATATTTTTAAATGATTCAGTAAGATCTTATCTAAGATAAAATGGTTTTAATGTTCAAATAATAGATGACAGGGGGTCTCCTTTTGTAAATGAGGTGAGAGGCACATTTAAAATGTTTTAAATGAAAATGGTTTATCCAAAATTTTCACATGAAAAAGGGAAAAAATTGAGTGTGTTATAGAATTAGACATTATAATGTCTAAATAATTCCATAAAATAGATCATATTAATGTTTTTAGGACATTATAAACCTTATCATTTTAGTTTAATTCATAATAAACCAATTTTTACATTAATCAGGGTAATTAATTTTTCTTATTTCAACTATTCATTATGGTAAAAAAAATTACCTTATTAGAAAATATAAATTATAAGAATTAAAATTATGGAATCAATTTTTAAAAAATCAAAATTAAATCCAAACCCATAGATGCAATGAAAAATAGGTTTTCATGAAGTTTATTTTTCTTGAAGAAGATGATTTTATATTAACTATATAAAAAATAATGATCATTTTATAAATAAAAATTAATATTTATTCATATATAACATATAAATATAATTAAAATAATAAAACTTATTTATTATTGTAATTAATTAACTTGGATAAGCATTTTTCATTTTAAAACAGTTTTTATAAATTGCCTAATTTTAAACCCGAAAACAATTATACTACAATACAATATTAATTCAGTTATAAACTAATTAATTGCATTACAAATAATGAAATAATAATTATGTAACATGACATAATATTCAAATCCTAATAGTAATTTTAAATTAATTAATTTATTGAAAATAAATCACTTTTTTACAAAAAAAATGATAATTTTTACTATTTACTAAAAAATCATCTTCCAACAAATCCCAAAATTTCACCCAAAATAATATTTTATATTATAAATTAAAATTTTAATTTCATTTATCTAATTCAAATTATATAATTTATAAAATAAACGTTTCAATAAACTTTTTTAATAAAAATATTTAATTAAAACTACATCTGTTTTTTATTTAAAAATTACATCATATTTTTATAATGAATATGTATATATAAACAAACATGAATGTGATTTAATTTATCATTACCTATTTTTTTAAAAAAATTATTAACTTATAAGTAAAATTTTAACCATTTAATATTGTAAAAGTTATTACCATAACTATGGTTCAAATTGGCTAATGAATGGGTTAATATGAAAGATGTGGTCAAAAATGATATCAAAACCCATCAAACTATGTTTCAGAAATTATATTAACATTATATACTTATTTTTTTTGATAAAATTAAATTTTTGAATAATTTTACATGACTTAGACACATATAAGATTATAATATTTTTATATTTACGAAAATTACATTTAAAATAACTTATAATAAATAATTTTGTATTAATTGTTTTCAAAATCAAAATAATATTATTATTGGAAAAGTGAATGGGATATGGTCAAGAATATACACAATAGTCCATTTATTGGTGATTTTTATAATTAATTTTATAACCCCTAATGGTTAAAAAACATTAATATCATCGTAATCGTCAAAATGGTTAATGAGAGGTCAAACAATTATTTAATGGAAAAAATATCATCAAAACATATTAATTTTTTATTAAATGATGTTATATTAAACCATAGACATGTTATTATATAAATAGTTTACTTTGGATTTATTTTTCATGAAAAAATAATTTATATTATTTTAATACATGTTGAAATTCATAGTGTGCCCCACCCCACAATTATATTCAACTTTTTCTTCAAAATTTAGTTGATTTTTTTCATACATAACCAACCCAAAAACATTAATAAAGTCAAAAAATTACATTCATGTTGTCTTATTTTTCATGTATTACCAACCCTATAGTTTTTTACAGTGAAAGTCAAAGGATGTTATCCAAATATAAGGTATAAAATTTAACCAAATGAATTAGTTATCTTTCTTAATTTTACTCCTTAAAAAATTATTCAAAAATTTGAAAAAAAAATTATCTACCATTTAATAAAATTTGTTTATGATAATTATATAACCAATTTTTACTCCCACTTACTTCAAATAGGAAACAAAGCTGTCATTCATGTGTATAAAATTCTCCCGCCTCACGAACCTATGTAATTCATTTTCAATCACCGCCTCTTGTGGATGGTTTTAATGAAATATTTAAGTTATATGTAAGATATTAATTAAATAAAATTCATTTGGTTAAGTTTTTATTTAAACAATTTTCTTACCATTCCATCCATTGAAAATTTTAAGCATCGTTCATGAAAATGTGTGGATTACCACATCTACAAAGTGATGTTTTTATTTTTTTCATGACCTCATCACACAGATTTGGTATATATGTGTATTTAAAGAAAGTATGTTATATTTATGTTATAATAATCATTTTTAAATATAAAATATTATATACATTCATTCCATTTAGATTTATGAAAAATAGAAATGTTGGTCATGCGTATATATGACCTACCTTATCCATGATTATAATATAGTTTATTTTTAATTTCCATCTTTTGTGGTTGGTTTAAAAAGTAAATTTGGTTTATAATAATTAGAATTATTTTACTATTATTATTCTATAGTTGAATTAATAATGACATATTTGACCATAGTCAACATACCAAATTCATATTGGACATATAAGCTGAATAACATCAAAACACCCAATGTGAACTTAATAGAATAAGTAATTTTATATAATATAGTATTAAATATAATAAAAAGAAGAATAGAAATTAAAAAGTATTATAATAAAGTAATTTTTTAACATAATTTTATTATTTTTCATGATAAATAATTTATGTTATGATTCAGACTTGAGAAATTTGAATATTTAACATAAAACATCTTTTTAAATGTTTTATTGATTTAATTTCTAATTTTTTCCCAACATTTCCATATTATTAAATTATTATTATTTTATATAGAAATAATTAAATTATAAATAAAATTTTAACTCAATTATAACATTACTTAAAAGGTTTTCAAAAGGGAATATTTTGCAGAACATTTTGACAATTTTTTTAAATTGTAATTTATACATCATCAATAGTCTTTACCACTTCCATAAAAATTATTTTATGTTCGAAATACATTACTATAGTTTAATTTTTCTTTAATTAAAATTATATTTATCTTTGTTTTGGGGGGTTTTTTAAAATATTTTTCAAAAAAGGATACAGTATTTCAATATTAAAAAGTGAATTTCTTGTGGACTCCAAAGAGTTTATCATGAGTAATATGAATAAATGGTGCATGAATATTTTTTTATACATGATATACTCATTTAAAATTAAATATATAATTAATTGGTGAGAGTGATATAGCTTATTCATTTGTTGATATTCATTAAATCTCTCTAATGAAATGGGCAATGTGTATTGTCTTCAGAAACAAGAAGAATGGAGTTGAACATGTTGGTTTCTCTAATAGATTTTAACGTTCTCTGGTTATTTCTAACATCAATTTGATGTATGTTTATAATATGTTTCTATATGTTTCAAACAATTATTTTTATTTTATTACTATGGATTTTAATGGTTTTATTTTAGAACAATGTGTGTGTTTTTTAGGTAGATATGATTTATTTCATTTGATCAGAGAATTTTTATGATAAAGTTTACAATTTTATGGTATTTCATATTTTTCAATAATTAGTATAATTTTTATTTTTTATGTCAATTAAAATAATTTTTTTCTAAACCCACATTTTAATTTTTTTAATAGTTTATATAGGGGTAATGATAATGAAAAATTCATGTATAAAGTCATAAAGATTTACTATGAAAAGAAAACATGTTTAATTTTATATGTTTTATATCATGAAAAAATGGTTACTTAGTTGAAGGGTCCACTTTTTTATATATGAGTTTTTTATATAATAATTTTACAAAATTATTTAAAACACTAAACCATTATAATCCCTAATATTTATGAATGAAATTTCTTGACATCAAACTTAAGATTATGTAATGTTTATGTCCAATTATTTGTAGTCAGAATCCTAGGAATTGTTTAAATAGCTTTGTTGACTGTTTGGTTTTTATGAGAGGTTAACATAAGAGTTTTGGATGCCGTTTATGATTTAATGTTTTTTTATCATAATTTAAACTTCATATAATCCCATTTTTTGGTTATACATGATGATATTGTGAGGAGATTAATGATATTTTAGAAGGCATTTTACTGGGTTTAGGTATATGTAACCTATATTTTTAACAAGAATTATTATTTGGGAATAATGTTAGTACATAATTGGTGATGTAAACTAAATGTTTTATGATAAACATTGATGTTAAAAAATTATTTACTATTGATGTTATTATGGTTATTTTTTATGATGTTAACCATATTTTTGGGAATGATATAGTAATTACACTAAAAAAGTTTTAATAAAAGGAAAACTCACCACATTCGTAATGGATGTGGATCTTACACCCACAACTAAAGGGTGGAAAGGGTACATCACCTAACACTATCCTATGTGAACTCTTGGTTATTATGACATTGTTTATCTTCTTATATGATTTAAAAAATAAATATTATTCTTAATTAGAAAACATAATTTTTAACTCATATATAACCATGGCATAAAAAAATATTTGGGGATTTAGTGATAAATTTTATTTTAGAAGAATATCACTATAATTTTTGGGAACATTATATAATTATGGTCAGATAAATTTGAATGGATTATATTAGAGGAATAAATAAAATGAATATATATTTTTATTATATCTCAACAAAATTATAGAATGATTAACATAATTTAGAGATTATGTGATTAGGACATATATATTTTGTTACGATAAATTAAGAGTGGTTTATTTTATTTAGATATAAATGAGAAATTTGTCTTGGAAGAAAATGTGATCACATAATTATAATATTTGAGTGTCCGTCTTTTTTATGAATATATTATATATTTATATACATATTTTTTCACAATTTAGTAAGTTACACTTTGTGTTTTATTAGTGAGACATTTGATATTAAAGTTTTCATTATTTATATGGTTTTTTTTTCATTTTTGGGAATTTTTTGTGCTAACGATTTTGGTTTTGGTTAATATGTAAATATATGATGAGTATCCAACCATCAATTTGTAGAATTATCTGATCAGAAAAAAATTATTTTAGAGCTTCATTAATTTAAAATTCATCTTGAATACTCATCATTTGGGGAAAAAGATGATATTGCGGTGGATATAGATTAAATGAGGAAATTATGACTAAAAATAAATATATTTTTGTATTTTCTTAGTGTATATGGTAACTAAAAATTCAGAACTCCATGACAATGAGTTTAGAACAATAACTTTATCCCATAATAATCATTTTTTTGAAACGATGGTATTTTTTAATCCTTATTAATTTATGGGTTTGTTCTCATTAACATTATATTGATTATTCAATATCTTTTAATCATTTTGGTCTATCACTCTCCATCATTATTTTGACATTATGTTTGGTCTCCATGTACATATTTTCAATACCCACAAATTTTCACATATTATGAATCCTAATTATATGTTATTCCATATCACCATTGTATCTCCCTTTCCATATTTTCCAGAGTATGTTGTATTAACACTTTTTATGATGTGGTATTTCAAAAAGTAAATTTTCAAATTTAAACACATGATTACTGAGATCATGAAAATATTATGATGATAAATTTTACTTTGTGAGTAAAATGTAATATGATAGTATTTTAATAGCATAATATGTTTAATAGCATACATGACACACAACAATGAACTAAAAGAACAAATTAATAATATTATTTTTTTCACCATTATAACATTGCTTTGGAGTTGACATATATGAATAGAAGAAACTAAATTATGATACATATGTCTATATAATGGTCCAAATAAATAAAAATATATTTGATAATTAATAGGGAATAAGTTCTCAATTTTCGAGTAATGGCATTTTATTCCTTAGATATAGATTTTCTCAAAAATGATTTTTATTTATTTTTTTGATTGATTATTATAATTAATTTCTTGAACATTTATAAATTTTATTTGATAAAATTTATATTATTTTTTAATTAATTATATCTAACTTACCTTAGGATTAATTTTTGTGTCATTTTTAACAAGAATGATTTTTTAACGAATAGTAAAAAAATTGTTTTTTTGTAAAATATAAGCTTAAATTTATTTAAAAGTATCATTATGCTTTGAATTTTATCTTAAATTAACCTGTGAAATTTTAAAAAATATATAATATAATTAACTATAAATGAATAATTACAATAATTTATTTTGGTATATATTCATTGTTGGGTTAAAAAACATTTTTTCAAAAAACTATATTCATTTCATTTTATCCATTTTTATTATATTTACATCTGGCCTCTTCTAGAAATTGAATCTTGATAAATTGAATTTATATCTATATTTATTAAAAAATAATTTTTTAGATAGTCCCCTTATATATTTGATGAATATTAATAGTTATCATATTAATTATTGACTCATACTAAAGGATAACATAGGTAATTAAAGTCAGAAATAGTATGGTAAGAAAAAATTACCATAATTATTGTCTTCAATCTATTGGATGAGTCAGGTATGACCATAATCATCTAATATTTTTTATTATGGTAATATTAAGAACTATTTTTAAAATTACTTATATATTAGATTAATTAAGTAGAATATTAAAAATGTTACTCTCTGGAATTTGATAAATATAAAATCATATGATTGGGTCAAAAGAAAACATTTATTATGTTAAGAAATTTTATTTAATATATAAATTATTTTCTTATAATGGTAATTTATATTTTTTAGTAGTTATATAGTTACCATAAATTTTTATGCAACCTCAAAATAGTGATTGTTCAATTAGTAGAAAAATAAAGTAAAACATTATGAAAACTATAAAATTAATATTTTTTTGGTGATTTATAGAGTACCATGAAATATAAAGATGGATATATCATATTAGAGATTTTTGAACATTTTATATATGTCTTCCATTGGTGTCACATTGTTTTTAATGTCAAATTATGTGAATAGTTTTTAATATGACTTTCATAGTATTTTATGTTAAATAATATACTATTAAATTATTTAAAATCCATAAAAATATTACAAAAATATATGGTGATATATCATTGAATATATATTCCCTTTTTCAAATTATGACCCAATTTTCACCTTATAATTTAAATTATTATCCATTAAATTGAAAAAGTCATTACCAAAACAATGTTTAAAATTATTTAACAACGAGTTAATCTAAGTACAAGGAAAAAATGGTATCAAAACATGTCAAAATTTGATTGGTTAATTATTTTAAGGACCTATAATATTTTTATTTGAATCCATGTATTTTTTGAACCATTTCACTTGAGTTAGAAACAAATTATATTATAATATATCATGTATTTCCAAAAAAATATATTAATTATAATGTATAATAAATTATATTTTATTTAATGTTTTAAAATTCATTAAAATATTATATTTATCCATGTGAAACTTAAATGGTTTTAAATATTAATAATATTCTGTTATTGTTAATTTTTACCTTTATTGCAACCTTTTTAACTCCTAAAGAGTAAAAATAATTGATATTATCATAATTATAAAAATAATTAAGGATGTTTAGACAGTGTCATATAGTTAAAAAACTCAACTAAGTATTTAAACATTATAGGGGATGAGATTTTTTATACCCATAATATTAGTATATTATAAATATATTAATTGGTATGGTTATTCCCTATAGAAACTAATTTATATTCATTTTAAACTTTAGGAAATTTCAAGAGTTCCCATCCCCTAACTTATATATTAGCACATCCTCCCCACTTTTAATAACACTTAAAAACAATTATAGTTCTGAAATTACCAAAAACATATCTTCCTAACATTATTTAGCTCTTATTTGTCATGTAATAACATCATTGGAGTTATTAATGTGGAAATACACGGAGGATTTTAAAATGAATATTTATATCTTTTAACCGAATGTTTTAGTTTTATTTATTCTTCTTCATCTTTCTATAAATTTTAAAATTTATTGAAATGATAAATAAAATATCTTCTATATAATTTTATTTCATTTTGTTAATTTAATAATCTAAATCTATATCTTCTTCTATAAAATGGGAAACGAAACCATCATTCATGTGTATGGTGATCAACCACCTTGAGAACCGATGTTATTCATTTTTTGATTAGAAACTCTTATGGATTGTTATAATGAGGGATTTAATTCATATATATATATATATGTGTGTGTGTGTGTGTGTGATATTAATTAAATAATTATATTTCAAAAAAAATTAAAGATTATCTATTTTATTACACTTTCATCCATTGAAAAATGATAATATTATTCGTGCGTACGTGTGGATTTCCACCTCTATGAATAAATGTGATTCGTTTTTAATAACCCCATTAAATTGATTACACATATTAGTTTTTTATGTAAATTATATGATATTTATGAAATAATTGTCATTTCATTATGATAATTTAATAATTATCTTATTTCTATCATGATCATTGAAAAATAGAAATGTTACTCTTGTGTATATATGACCTACCATCTCAATGATTATAACATATTTCATTTTTCATAACCATAATTCATGTTTTACTTTTAGTTTAATTTTATATGTATAAAAAATATAATAATATCATGATCATTATTCTAGATATTATTTATTAATGAACACATTTACTAAACCAACAATATAGTTTTATATTTGATATATGGGTGAATATCGTCAAAAAAGATGACATGAACATAATAGATTAAGTTATTATATATAAAATTTATCAAAATAAAATAAAATAAATAATAAATATGAAAATATATCTTAATAAATTAAATAATTAAAATAATTTTGTTATTCAGGAATATAAATAACACATTTGATGAGTCATACCCAAGGGAAAATACACATTAAATTAATACCATGTTTTATTTTTAAGGATTTATTTTCTAAATATTTTTCTTCTATGTTCATATTATTTCAATTATTTTTTTATTTAAATGAAATAAAAATTAATATTTATATTTTATCTCATTTTCTTACAATTATTAAATGGTTTTCAAAATAGAATATTTTGTGGAATATTTTTTCTAAAAGGGAAAAATCAATGTTTTTATTCGTATATGGCATCAATAATCTATACCTCCTCCATAAAAATTATTTTATATTTTTAATCATTTAAATTCCTTTATATTTAATTGAAATAAATACTATATTTCATTTTATTCTATGTATTTTGGTTTTAAAAAATGTTCATTTGGAATAAAAGAGTATTTAAATATCTAAAAGTGGTTTTCATGTGGATTAAAAAAATCCAAGTGTTTTATGAAGAAAAAGTGAAAAATAAATTATTTTATTCAAGATATGTAATTTGATAATTATATATGATTTACAGGTGAGCATGATACAACATATATATTTTTTGATCCCCATTATTGCTCTAATTTTTTTTTGGTAATGCTTATTTTCCTAACAACCATAAAAAATGGAGTTAACTACGGTGGTTCCTTCGATGGATTTAGTTATTTTTTAAATGAGTTTAACACAAGTTATGAATAAGATGATATATATTTCATATAAGGGTTTTAATTTTTCTTTTTATGGGTTTTGATGGGTTTATTTGAGTTATATGGGTGTCTTTTTTATGTGGATATTAATTATTTTATTCCATCGAAGAATATATTGATAAAGGTAAACATTTTATAGGTTTTCGTGTTTTTACTAGGGTAATAGATTTATTCTTTTTTTAGTTTCCCTTATTGTGATTTATATGTTTATAAAACATTTTAAAATTTATTTAACATGGTTTAAGGATGAGTAAGGAAAAATATAAAATCATGTTGAAAGTCAAGAATTTTTTTAATGAAAAGAAGTTTTTTAATTTAAAACAGTTTATTTAATGAAATAATTGATATCGAGTGGATGTGTTCAATTTTAAATATATGGATTTTTTATATAAGAATAATGGACTAATTTTATAAAACACTAAACAAAAAAAGATCCTAGAAATTTAATAAAGATAATTATTTATTGAAAACTATATATTATGTAATGTTTAAGCCTAAGTTGATATTGTTAGTATTCAATGAATGGTTTAGATAACTCTAGAGATTTGGATTTCAGCTAGTGAGGTTAACTTAAGATTTCTGGAATCCATCATGTGGTTATATTTTTTAGGCTAATAATGATTTCTATGGCTTAAACATCCCCTTGTATGGCTTTCTATGAAAGGGTTTGAATGGGATTTATGATATTATAGTTGATATTTTATTGGGTTTTCATATAATATTCATGATTATTTAGGATAAATTATATTAAATTATTAGATATGTAAACTAAAATATATGAGATAAACTTTTAGGTCAAAACATTCTCTAATGTTGAATTTATTATGATTATTTTTTAGGATCATTATCAAAATTTTTAAAATAATATATGAATTATATTAATATTGTTTTAGTAAATGAGAAACAAGTTGTATTCATGAAGTCTATTAGGATTGAAGCCACAAATTATGTGTGACAAGAGTATATTTCATACAATTGACCTACATGACATCTTGGTTAGTATGGTATTTTTTACTAAACCGATTTTCTATATAAATATTTAACTGAATTTTGGAAAATATGATTTATATTATAGATTACCATGGGATTGAAATTTATTTTTGTGATTAAGTGATTAATGTTATTCTAAAAAAGGGTCATTATTATTTTGGAAAATATTCTATAATTAAGGTAAACATTATTTTATAAGATTTTATTTGAATAATAAAGGATGAATTATCTGTTGAAATCATATATGATTTTAATGTGGTCTGTGTTATTTATTGAAAATATTAGCATATATTGTATATTTTGTGATTAGGTCATTTACATTTTTTATGACACATTAAAAGTGATTTAACTGATTTATCTTTAAATAATATTTGATAAAATTATTCTAATAATGGGGTTTAAATATGTGTTGAGAAATTTTTGAATAACATTAAAGGGATTTTATTTATAAAATGATTTAATTTAAACACTGGGTGTTATAGATATGGTGTTGGAGATTAGTGTTGTATTTATTCATATTAAAAAATTCTAAGTCTATCCTTTTTTGTTTCATGTTCTTGTATAAATACAGTAGGAGTAACTTTTTTATATTTTTATCGAATTATATTTTTCAAATGAAGTTTATTTCAGTGCTCCATTAATAAAAAATTCAACTTGAATTCTCATTGTTTAGACAAAGAGATGATATTGTGGTGGATATTTATTAAATGATGAAAATATAATTGTCTTCTATATATAATTTCTTTTTTATTAGTCTAGATGGTAACATAATTTCCTCAGAAATAAGAAAAAGATCCTAAAATATAAATTTATCTAATTACCATTATTTTTGATTAACTAATTTTTGATTTCCAATTTCAATGATTTATGGTTTTTTGGTCATTAAATTTCTATTGATCATTCACAATATTGTAATATAATTTCATTGTCACACTCAATAATTATTTTTACATCACATTTTCTCCTCACATCCTTATTTTCATATCCCACCAATTTTTAGCCATATAGAAACCTAATTATCTGTTATTTCACATGACCATCATATTTTCCTTTCCCACATTTTCATATCACGTTTTTGCATCCCTATACAAAAATGGATTACGACTAGCATCAAAGGCCCATTAAGTCTTATTTTGGAGACTACACCCTCTGGTGATGATATAATAAAGGTTATATGATAGTAAAACATTATGGAAGAATTGATACAAAACTCAATGAAATCAATAATAGATAACACCAATAACATGACAAAATAAATATCCATGCTTATTAGATAATGTAATCAAGTAAATAAGTCATAAAACGATTGGAATGAAAGATCAACCATGTCATGCCATATATGAACATACTCAAAATCCCTAAGAGTAATTCTAGGTCAATGTGAAGTACCACCATGGTCCTTCTTCCATCCATCCCAAGTAATTGTACCACTGATCACTATTTTCTAGATCATGAACCCAGTCCCAAAACTGATCTAGAAACCATAATGTCTACATACATAATGAGGGGCCCTTGTATAGTGTGAGTATGAGATTATTGGGCCACCACCAACATGATCTAATCTTATATCCAAAATTATATAGTTTATATATAAGTAAGTAAATAGAAAATTTGGTCATTTTTAAATTACATAACTCACCTTACACATGCTCAATAGCCACAAGGAGGAATTTACCTTCCTCGAACAATACTGGAGTGGAATGATATATCCATGGTCAATCATACCCAAAGAAACTCGGTGTCTCATCCATGTTCATTTTAACCAGAACTTCATCCTAACTAAATACACATGTATCCTCACATAGAGAAAAACCGACCTCCTAACAAAACACCCAAAAAATACATCACAAACCCCATAGACATCCTTTCTAATTCAATATTGGATAAATAACCAAACAATCCAAGGAATGGAAATATTCTTCCTCCAATGAATAATAAAACAGAATCTTCTCAATAGTACAACATTGAGAGCATAGTGAGATCCATCCATCAATAATCCTAGCCTGATGATATAAAATACAAATGGAATTCTAGAAACCCAAACAAATAGTCTCAAGCACTATCTCTCATTGAATTTTAATGTGAGCACCTCCCCTGTATCTAATGGTGAGCACCATCCCCTAATAAACTATAACTATGGAGGCCTCCACCCATAACAAGTGGACGACCTTACATTAACCAAGTCTTGTATATGTGAACATAAATAAAATGGTAAATATATCCAACAAAAATCATTGAAAATCAATAAAAAGTATCAAGAAAAAACTATATGACATCCTCATTGCCAAATTCAAACCTCATCACCCATAAGAGGCATGGTAATTACCCTCCACCTTAATATGATGTTCATTTAACATCAATTATTATGGTCAACACCATACCATATATCATGGGCCACATCCTCATCTGTAAAAAACTCATTTTCTCAGTTCTAGTGACCAACATCACCTTAACACTTTAGTCGTTTCATTTCATGTTACCTCAAAACTCATTAATTTATATTATATTTAAATTAATGTGATCCATTTAATCAATCAGAATAACCTTCCCAAAAAACTAGATGCCATATACCATTATTAAAATAATTTAATAAGCGAGATCATAACCATCAATACCTCATAATACCAATTAAAAATTTAAATAAAATAATTTATTTATTTATGGTTTCACCTGGATTATCCAAATATGAATATCTAAAAAGACACCCTATAATACTAGTTTAGATATGATGAATAATAAAAAACACCTACTAGAGACTCATAGTCTCTATCTCATCAAATTTTGGCCTCTTATTTTAGCCATATCAGAAGAAAATAGAATTTTAAAAAAACTCTTTGTAATTAAGGAAATTAATCATTTATGGAAACAATAATCCAAATAGACAAAAATAATAATAATAAAAGAAATAGGAAACAAGGACTTACCTCTACACTTCTAACTCACCTGAAAATAATCAAATAAAATATTGGAAGGAAGGAGAAAGAAAAAATACTAGATGGGAGATGAATAAAGATCTCCCCACTACCTTTCATGTGAAATGGATAGGACGGAATAATAAAGGATAAATACAGAGATTGTAGTTTGGTAATTTAACCCCTATAAATGAAATGCATAGTTTTTCGAATAGTGTTCTACACAGTTTGGCCAGAACATGTTGCAACAATGGGAAATAACTACATAAGTGTCACGAATCTTCTGTGTTAGGCCATATGTTATTCAAAACAACCATAGCCCATCCACACACTCTAGTAAAAAAATCATACAATTTTCACGGTTATTCACCACACCTCGCATGATTTTCCTTACCATTATCCAATACAAAAATGGGTCACACAGTTTCCCCTTATGATCCTAACGGTTTAAAATACCATGTGCCTTTTCCTTTACCCTTTTGAAAATGGGTGTTCAAGGCCCAAAACTCCTAATCAACATCTAAGTCCATTTGGAATTTCCTTCCCTTAAAATCCATTTATAAAACACCTTATAGTGTTAAAATTCTTTGATTTATGTATTTAAACTCAAAATTAAAGGGGGAACACTCACTAAACTCAAAATTTAAAAACACTAATAAAAGCATGAATTTTCAAAAACCAAGATGCCATAGTCTTCCCACCTAACAATATCTCATCCCTATGCTATTAGGTTTCATAGTGAGAGGGTATTAAACAAAACTATCTCATAAAAATTACATTAAAATACCGTGAAAAATCATTTATATGTTATTTTACCTTTTGGAACTCCCAACCTTAGGATGCAACTACTTAGTCGCTTACTAACACAAACGTTATTCCGATTGTTCCACCAACCATCCTCCAGACATACACATCCCCATATGAAAAACCTTCATTCCTTTACCTCAATAGGTACTCATTCTATACCAGTTTCGTAGATGACTCGCATGATTCTTTCATCTCATTGGATTCTTATAAATCTATTATCACAACTGATACCCACCTCATTCACATGTCACATATGAAACCCCTACAGTATCACATTTCAAAAAATGGTAACAATTACAACGTCACACCGATTCTTGAAAATAAATCCAAAATCATAAATTTGTATATATATATATATATATAAACCCATCATGTCAAGATGCCTATGAATCTCATAAAACCATGCCTCATAACAGATGTCTACATATTGACCAGTACATGGTTACTGAAACCATGACTTGTTCACCTTAAGTACTCATAACATTAAAACTCAAAAAAAAAATCATGCCATGATCAAGGATTACCTCTGACCTTCATTAGCTCCTAGCCCTTTTCCAACCCTACAAAACAAAATAATGTACCTGGCATGAATCTTGACTACCCAAGGCCTGACCTACCCATAGAGCCACACCAGCTATAGGCCAATGAATCCACTTTTGTGTCTCTCTCTCTCTTCTATGACTTGTGTAGGAATTACAATCCTGGATACCAACACCTCGTGTCTCTCTATGTCCATCCTTAGATCCCTGATTCTGACCCAATCCTAAATATGTCTAGTCTATCAAATCCCATATTTCGGCTACCTAAATCATTACTGCCAATATCACATGGCACTATCACCCAACTCAATTAAGTCTAGTCCATCAGATTATATTGTTCTTTCAAATCTTTATTTACTCCCTTTGAAGAGGATTCCAGCCTTAAAATGTTCCCCTAAACCTTAATGTCATTTTTTAAACCATTCTTGAAATTCCTCACCCTAGTAGTGACATCGCCGAATATATAATGTTAAAACTAGGATATTACTATTAAACTCACATAATAATCAATAATGTGTTTATCCCCTTAATGAATTTTCAGGTATTCATGAGTACAATAATCCATGGATAGATCATCTCACTAATCCCACCAATTAATACCATATATAACTTGCCCTAAGCCTTCCTTGAGCTTCTCATTTAGCCATGGCCCAAAATCATCAATGTTATGTGCCTTCCCTACATAAATTAGAGCCTCTACCTATGTAACATGATCATCCTAACCCTCAGGGCCTCATCTTATTCCTGATCCAATGGAACCATAACTCCACCCTGCTGATACTCCAACAAAACCCATCGTGGTGGCATTATGATGAATAACATACATCATGGTGAATAGAGCCATAATAGTTATATATATGGGAGATAGGGATTGGTTTTATATGTATAACATCTCACTACCCTTACTCTCCCCAAACATACCCATGTAATATTAAATCTAGCATCATGTTCCTATTTCTACTCTTAACAGAGTCGGGCATCACAAATCACACCTATCAGATATCATCAGTCTTGGGTGTCTGAGTAAAATTCCACCAAGAGGCAGTACAAGAAAATGTTGTTTAGAATTTCTTGACATTTAAAATGGATCAAAACATTTAATTATTGTTTCTTCTTCCCACAGTGTGTTTTGGTTAGGAATCGCTACTTCTGGGAAGTTATCATTGGATATATTTATGGAACTGAAAACATCCAACAGTTCCTTATCCAAAGAGACCTGCTTTCCAATGGCAGGAGTTCTTTATTTTTGATCATATGATACTAAAGAACTTTATTTGAATGAGAGGATGATATATTGGACTCATCACACCCTTTTTAGGGGATTTATTGCCTACTCCATGAATATCTTATAGATTTGAGATATTTTCATGAATCATTATTAATTCACAAAGTATAACATAGGTTTCCCTTGTAATTTTTAATCAATTATTAGCATGTGTGATATTTATAATCATCTGTATATATTCTAGGTTCTTCATTAATGGAGACTTCTGTATCTATTCGAGTTTCTCTATCAATGGTAGCCTCTCATATTCTATTTATATATTCTTTTAACCATCGTTATCATGATACTTGTTTTTAAGAAACATAGTGGGGAACTATGGAATTTATTTTTGTGCATGGAGATGATGGTTTGTTTTGATGTGAGGATCAACCCATAAATGGGCTACCCAGATATCATTGTGAAAGGAATTAGAACCCTCATAGTTCAATTCTTCTTAAAGGGGAACATCATACCTTTAATGTTTGTGTGATAAGGACATAGACATATAGTTTTATTCCATGTTTTAAGGAAATATAAGTGAATGGTGCTTAGTCAAGGATTGGTGTGGGACATATGCCTAAGAATCCCAAGGAATATGAAATGGAATATGGGTCTCCAATTTGTATTAGACCTTATTGGGAATATGGATTATAAAGAAGAAGGATGATTTGAAGTGGTGGGTTTAAACTTGAGAGAGGCCTCCAACATATCCCATTTGGATGGGAATCAAAGCCCATGTATTTCGGTGAGTCTCATTGGAGAATTTATTCCATTGAGGGAAATGATTTTGGTCTTACTTATAGAAAATTATGCCTATATATTGATGATATGAGATGGTGCTCATGAATAAGGAAGGCTTCCAACATATCTAAATTATGGCGGGAATCTGAGTTCTCAAAGTTCATTCAAAGGGTTTTTGTGAAAATTTTATGATCATGAAACATATTTAAGCCCACGTGATTCATAATTGGTGAATGAAACAAGAGTATTTCAAATATTTAACAAATTCACATATAGACTTTTTCTTGTCTGCTGATGAAAGAGGATGGGCCTATGGCGGTGAGGGTGGATGAGGTCAAGGTGATCATGTAAGAGGGGGTGAAGTAATGAACCCATCAATGTGGGATGAAATTGGGGGTCATGTGGCTCGTCCATTAGAATATCAAGTACTTAACTCAGTTGGAGTTCCCTTTGGATCCTAGGAGATGAGGGAGACTTCTCATTTTTTGATGGAAAATAAAGTGTGACCATCACTCTTCTTATTTGGAAGTAAAGGCTTTAAGCCTTAGAGACAGAAAGGGGAGGATAGAACAAAAATCCTGATCCTTCACACTGAGATCTCTCAAACACTGTACCTGGGATAAAGGTCCATGTCACTAAAGATATACAGCCCCAAAGACATTACATGAATCCTAACTCCATTTCAAAATGAATGTTGGAAACCTTTGACTATGGGTATATAAACCCAAATAAGAGACATGTTTATTTATCTTTACAAAAGTTTTGATAAGCCATGAGGTTTTGGTGGATGTTTCAACTTCATCCCTTTCTAATAAGGGAACCGATGAAGGAAGTACCATACCATCAGTGTCTTTATTGAGGGTTTACAAGATGATGTGTAGGTCTTGTGAACAAATATACATCTTAGATATGCATCGTAGGTACAAATCATATTCAATTTTCAAACATATAAGGGACTTCAAGATGGGATTATACCATGTAATTATCTATTCTACCATTTTTTAGATAGTTACCTGAGATAATTTGAGGGATCTGGGTGAAAGAGCTATGCAATGGGAGCTTCAAGAGTTTTTTAAACTTTTTTAGTTGTCAAATGAGTTTCCCAAGGGTCCTATATATAGCATAAGAGGGTGGTTGGCGGAAAATAATTTATCATAGTTAGTTGGCCATGAAGCCCTTTCCTATATCTCCACCATGTTGGTGTTAAAAAATCATCTAGATGCATATCTTTTTCACGTAGGTATGACATGCAGGTCCTCTACACATGTCCTATAAAATTATTTATGCATAAAATTTCTATGAGATTTTTCTTGAGATTTTGAAATATCCAATGGCTACCTTTATAGTCATTTTTTATTACTAAAGAGTGTCAACAAAATCTCCCCCAAAATGATTGGATATAATTTGAATGTGGGTCGAGTCCTGAGGTAAGATTATGGAAAAAACACTATTAAATAATTTTTGAGCCATGCAGGTTTTCTATGTAGAGATTTCACACACATATGGCACATAACTGTTTCGGATAGGTAGGTTGAGTAAGAAGACATGGAAACTTATATGGAAAATAATTTCTAAGAATCCTTAAGAAGAGATATCGTCCGATTCTGGAAATATCCCAGCATTGTTTTGCATACTAGGATTTGGGGGAATTAATTATTGCCCAATCTATAGTCCAATAAAAGAGACCATTCAATAAAGGTTGCAAGAAAATAAGCTACAACAAGAGCTTGAAAAGGCTAAACAACTTATTAATATTGATATCTTACAAGTTGTAGTAGTTGAGGAAGAGACCAATCATAGAAAGAGGACGATTTAAATCATCCAACAAATTGAATAAGTGATGAAGGATGTTATATATATTCAACTGTAAATGGATATTTTTCATAAAACAGATCAGAAATTGAACCAATCATTTGGAGAAACCCAGTTTGAAGGGATAACCACCATTTCAACTACCAAAAAAGTACTTCTTCACACCGAGGAGGATGAAGTGGATCAACTATATCTACTTTAATAGGTGATTGGTAGGGCTCATGAGTTCGTTCAATAGAGAGTCATGATAAGAGTATCTTTTAACACATGATAGAGAGGCTCTATTATATGTATTCTCCACTTATTTTACTATATAAATGAGAGGAATTTTGTCTCCAATCAATATGTCTTCATTCTTGTTTCTGTAATTGCAATATCAATGGTGATGTTGATGATGATTCTTTAATCATCAAAACTGTATATCAAATAATCATAATTATTATAACATGAATGGGGTTCTCATAATTATCTTATTAAGCTGATGTGCCTAATGATCATAGTTTTATTTTATGAGGGTTATATAGAAAAAATCTAGAAAAATTGTATCTTTTGACACTTTATTACATAATATTACTTAAATCATACAAAAAATTATGTTTAGTGAGATGAGACTCGACTTTTTTCAAGAGTGCCTATTGTAGGTTTTCAATCTGGTGAGTTCCAAATATCTTGTTATTAGATGCTTAAATTCATTCATGTTATACTAAGAAGGACAATGTTTATGGATGAACAACTTTGACTATAAATTTTGAAATGAGATCCCATACATGGATTGGTGGCTAGGAATTTCTCTAATATTCTTCAAATACTTCCAAGGAGAATCTTGAGTGATGGTGATTTTTTTATGGTCACTAAATCTAAAAATTGTTTAAAAATAAAGGAGGTATTTTCGAACAATAAGGTTACAATTATTTAAAGAAAGCATTATGGGGGTTCTGTAATACAGGGCCAACTGGGGCATATGTTTCATATCTAAGTGGTGAAATATTTTGACTGAAAGGCCTCTTATGCAGGAAACTTCTGCAAGGCTACCTAGGGGTACATACTGTATAATCCGGCAAATGGGTTATCTGAAATTTAACAAGTAATTATTGATAGACAAAGAAAAATATGATTTGGGTGACTCAGCACTATAGTGGATTTTTTTTTCAAGGAATTGGATTTTGAGAACAAAGGGGAATCTATGTCGACATATATTAGGAATGGAAAACCACTTTTATATAAATTTTGTGTATTATTAATGTTTAAAATTTATCAGAAAGGGATCTCTTTTATATGATTCTATATAGTTTTAATTTCAATT
This sequence comes from Viscum album, assembly GCA_963277665.1. NCBI lineage: Eukaryota > Viridiplantae > Streptophyta > Magnoliopsida > Santalales > Viscaceae > Viscum > Viscum album. The sequence goes on along the minus strand of OY728147.1, from coordinate 2,106,341,594 downwards.
AGTGAGGACATTGTACTATGCAGTTTTTAGTCAAGCATAGAGGACATTGTTCAATGTAGTTTTAAGTCACGCAATGGGGATATTGGGAGGATTTTATTTATGGTCTTTTAGGTTTGACCAAAAATGGTGAGAATCTCCAATCTCTTGATTTTTTTTGGAAACATAATAACATGGTTATGTATGGCAAGGAAGAATTGTATACTGTTATTTCAGAATTTTTGGATTTGAATAAGGATATGGGAAAACAGATAAAGGATTTAGATATGTTCTTTCCTAATAATGAAGATACAATTATTTTACAAACCCGTTATTAGGGTTGTATTATATAGTGTCAGATAGGTCATATGCTGCATAGCCAAATAGTGGCATCTTATTACTGACAGATCCATTATGCAGGAATCCAAAGAAAGGATACCTAGGGGAACATACTACATAGTCAAAAAAAATAGAACTAAAAATATTTGAAATTATATTTCTAGAGACGAAAAAAGTTTATATAGATTTAGATTTTCCATAGCACAAAGATTGATTTATGAAGAAAGGTACCTGAATAAAGAATGAGTATATCCAATTATGATTTCCAAATAATCATAGGAATAGGATTTCAATGAAGGTCTAACCAAAATTTATGAAGTATGGTGTCTGTATTTTTAGGTCATAAGACTTGGACCAAAATGGAAACAATAGATGACATGTGGTCAAATGATCCGAGGTTATTTTATATTGCTTTGAAAACATGGAGAGGGAAATGTGTAATCCATCGTATTGAAGAATTTTAGATCGAAAAAATGTTAATGGAAAAAATATACAAGGAAGAATGCTTTAAGTTATAGATTATTGTATACAATTATCAAAGTTTGAAGGGGGGAAAGACACTTTAACCATGAACAAAGTTACCATTATATGAAAAACCAATTATGGGGGTTTTATTATATAGGGCCGACTAGGGAATATGCTTCATATCCAAATAGTAGTATATTTTCAGTGATAAGCCCATTATGGAGGAATCTTTTGCAAAGATACCTGGGGGAACATAATGTATAGTTAGGAAAAATATTTATAAGATATCAGAAACTCTGTCACCAAAAACTGAATGAATGATTTTGAGGATCTGAAAATAATAAAGATTAAGTGTTTGAAATATGAAATGAGTTAACGCTTAATGTACTTGAGAAATATTTGAATCAATATTGTAAATGATTTTGGAGTCCCTTACATAGATCTATCGCATAAGTAAAATGAGGGCATTTCTTGATTTCATAGTGGGCTCTCTAAGGAGAGAACCCAAAATTGGTACCCTCATAAAGATTTTTAATTATATATATAAGAGAGATAAAAATTTACCCCATGGTTGGAACTAGGAGCTAAGGTCTAGTTTTCACTACATATATCAATGGGATGAGAATCAATACATACATAATTGTTTGGGTGCTTTGCATTTTAATGTCATGAAGCAACGACATTATGTAGTATGGCTTAGAGTCATGCAGTGAGGAAATGAAGTGATTCAAATGTAAAAAAGGAATAATATAGTTGGACCAGAGGATTTAACCTGAGTGTCACTACGTATCTCATATGGATGAGAATCACGCCACATGCAGTTCTTTAAAAAATTCCCTTTCTTGGTTTGATTCATACACACAGGGAATAAAACAGGGCTTTTTTATCATGGATGGGCCCATGCATGGAGATCTAGGCATCTATACATATCTTATATGGATGAGAATCAATCCAAACGTAGTTCCTGAAATAATAATTTCCTACATTAATTGAGTTTGATGTGGGAGACGTGGACTTTTAACACATTCCGAAAGAACTGTTAAACTTAATACAAAAAAATAGTATGAAGATCCAGCCATGTATCTTGAAAGAGTTATCTCTATAGATTTGGTTCATATACTGACATAGAAAAGGGAAATAAATTTTTTTTTGGGTTGCGGCTGGGCCCAATATTCTGATCTAGGTGTTTCTACGTGTCCCATTGAAAATGATAATCAAGCCACACATAGTTATTGAAATGAGGTCTCTAGAAAGATCTGTATCAAACATTGGTAGAAATAGAACTCATATAAAACTAAGGAGAAGTAATTATATAAGATATTCTTACACATGGAATCTCTGAACATCAAAATATAGAAGATTTTAATCGTATAGTTTAATGTCATATAGCGAGGATATATGATGTCATGAAGTTTAATGTGATGCGATAAGGACAATGATGTTGTGCATTTTATTATCATGAAACATGGATTTTTATGATGGTTATGATGTTTAATGTCATTCATATAAGACTTTTTTTGTGTAGTTTAGAGTCACACAGTGAGGACATATGATGTCATGTGGTTTAACATCATGCGACAAGGACAAAGATGCTATACATTTTATTGTCATGCAACATGGATGTTTATGATTGTATTGAAGTTTAATGTCTATAATCTAAAACTTTTTGTTGTATATTTTAGATTTTTTCATTGAGGACATGTTAGTTGAAATTACACCAATTAATTCCCTAAAATTTTTGCATTAGTTAGAGTTGTAATAAGTTCTCCATCCACTAAGACTAGGGAAAAATATTTATTAAAGTAGAACATCTATTTAGAGTAAGGTCCTTCCAACTATGGATCATGTTTTGGATGTTTTTTTAATGTATAATTGGGGTCCTGGGGACCAATACCAATTCTCCTTAAAGAAATGAGTGAAGTTGAACTTTATTGTTAAAATCCCATGCTAATCAGTTCTAGTAGACCTCTAAATGATACAAATTATAAAATATCTTTTCGTCTAATCATTCCAACTCATCGAATCATTTCTCATAATTTTCATCTATCGATAACTAATGACATATTTCAACTAAGAGTGAATGAAATTTAATTTCAATTAGAAAAACTACTTCTATTCTATACACCAACGAACATGGAGTTGACTGTGTAGTAGTACGGGTAGTAGTCCAATAATCCCATAAAGCATGAAAATTCTTATCAGGCCAAGATATCTTATCTATATCCACCAAATTTTGGAGTATATTTGATATATTTTTTTGTTGAAAGCCACTATTTTTCCATTGGACACTGCATAATAGTAAGATAAATGGTTTGATTTGATATTGTGCTCTTGGTATAACATCATTACTTCCACAGAACAAATATTGGTGTTGTTTTTCAACAATATAGTGTGAGGCACATAAAATCTAGTAATGATATTATCTTTGTAAAATCTAACAATTATTTTGGCTATTAATTCTATAAGTTGTTCTACATTATTTTATTTGGAGAAGAAATTTTTAATAATAAAAATATACTTGAATTGTTAAGCCGTAGTTGAAGGATATGGTCCTATTACATCCTTTCCAATCTAGAAAATGGTTAGAATCATTTAGAGGTGTGTAGAAACTCTGATGATTGATGATTGAACAAGGAAGGGATTAAATTTCCTAGAGAAATCTATGCAATCCTACGTCATAGAAGTCCAAAAGTGTCCAAGCCTTGAGATTTGATGAGAAACACTATTCCCAGACTGGTGAGCACCATATCCTCATGTATGTACTTCTACCATGATGAATATTATTTCTTATCCATCAATACACCTGAAGAGGAATCCATTGAAGCCTAATTTTTATATGATCTTCAAGTGATCTGAGATATCATTAACAGTAAAAATGACACCTTGTCATCAGATCTTTTCTTTTTCATCTCTATCTGATGTAAGTACTCTATTTTGAAGGTATCCCATGATGGGTGTCATCCATATCTTTGTATGACCATATGACTCAAAAATAGGTATGATTTAATTAATTTCCTTCATTCTTGTTGGAATTAAAGGTGAAACCACATGATGGAGGTCAATACTGATGATTATCGAATATTGATTTGGATCTTCCAGGCCTGTGGCTGCATTATCCAATGCATCATCATTGGAATTTTGGGATTGTGGGACATAAGATAATGTTGGATCTGAGGGAAATTTCACCATTAAACCACTAACATAATCACAAAAATGGATTAACTCTCATTTTCTGATAGCATAACCCCCCTTGATCTGTTTGATTACCAACTCTGAATCAACCTTCACTTTTAGATGGTTCACTTGTACTAGGAGCGCCAATTCTAAACCCACAATGAGATCTTGATATTCCACCTCATCGTTGGTACCACCTTCTGATAATAGAAATGAATATGGAAACACTACCTTTTTTGGGAAGAAAACCACAATTCCTAACCCAACATTATTGAACTTAGGGCCATCCATTCTCTTACCTATTAAAATTTTGGAAGTGCCATCAAAGTACATTTCCCAGGTTTGGATATTATATTTAATAGAGAATATTTATTCTTTAAGAAGTTCTTTTTTCAATTTTGTATCTTCTGTAGATGGATTCTATGTAAGGAAGTCTACCATGTCTTGGCCATTTATTGTTATTTTAGGAAGAAATGGATATCTAACTATTGCAAATAAAATTCTCACCGTGAAAAACATCCTGTAATCATAGGGCAACGAAGGATAAATTTGAGCAGGTTTTTACGAGATACCAGGACCTATTAATGTTGCATTTAGGGCCTCAATTTTGGAAATGAAAAGATAAATGTCATACATCACTGACCAATATTTAAATATTGAGTCTCTTTATAAATCATAGTTTGGATGAGATAATAAAAGTTATTTTCATTCTCTACATCATTCTTTTCAGGGAGGAAGGAACTTAGTGATCACTCTAAATCTATTACATAGAGAATAAGTGGTTTTCTTTAATTAAGTGGCATTAATAATGGTGGAATCAATATATATGTATTTTGGGTATTAAATTCCTCTTGATGTATTTGATCCATTGATAGGTGACTCCCTTCTTCATTAATTTGGTGAATGGTAAACACTTGCCTTCCAAGTTGGCGATAAAGCATCGAATATAGGCCAATTGTCCTTGAAGTACTCTGAATAATTTAAAATTTTGACGAGGTGAGATGGAAAGTATTTATTATGTCTTCTTAGGATCAACATTAATGTAGTTATAGTGTACAAAGTAGCTGGATAATTTTCTTGAGGATAACTCGATAACACATTTCATGGGGTTAACGTTTAGATTATGTTGTCAAAGTTTATTGAATATGGTCAACAAATAATTCATATGATAATAACTTTGTCAGGATTTAACTACCAGATCATCCACAAAATATTTGAAACATTTTGATGAGATGGTTTTGAAGATATGGTGGATGGTACATTGATATGTGACACCTGCATTCTTTAATCCAATGGGAATTACCTGATATCAAAACATGCCTTGAAGGAATTGATGGTTGTAGACTCCTCATCCTCTAGGTCCACTCAGATTTTTTTTGTACCCAGAGTATCCATACATGTATGGAATATCCTCATAGAAGGATATTTCTTCAATTAAAAGTTCTATGATTAGAACAAGAAATTCATCTTTGTGACAATACAGGTTAGATCTCTAAAATAATTGAAAACTTTAATTTTCCAATTTTTATTTTCCACTAGGTCAATGTTGGCCAGAAACTTCAGATATTTTACCTCCCTAACAAAGTTATATTTATAAGATATCAACTTTAGCTTCTATTTTATAGGTGCGACTTGGTTGTGTTCTTCTTACTAACTGCTTGAATCCTCAATGCTCTTCTAGAAAACCCAATTTATGGGTGGCTACATCCGGATTAATGAATGACATTTATATACAATACCCAAAAAATATATCTCGATGTTTCATTAGAAGTGAAGTATAAATCTACTAATATTCCAAAGCCTTTTTTGCACTAATTAGAGTGGGGAGTGAATCTTCCTTTGTACCCAAATTTATTTCCCTGAGCTCGTCCATTAGTGGTAGTGATGCCTTCCTAAAAGGCTGGAGGAAAAACCTTAAGATATTCTTCTTATTCTTCCTTCTATGTCACTTCTACTATTTCTACTTGTAGAGTAGGTGATGAAGCAAAATTTTTAGAGCTTGGAGAGGATTCAATATTTGAACATCATGAAGAAGAGACAACCATTTATGACCCTATAGATGATGAAGGGTCTTCCTAAATCATTTAAGAGGATATGATAGGATGTGAATCAATATCCATGTATTCCTTCATTACTGTTATAAAATCTTATTTCTTGATTGTTGAAGAAAAGATTTACTGAATTTCAATAGTTGAAATTAAACATCTCCATTTATGTTCTCACCACTAATTGGTAAGTCTACAATTTCTCCAATGTTGTCAAGCTCAATTGCTACATTTGAGATTATTTATGTCACTGGATGAGTTCTTGGATTTTTTATCATTTCTATTTTATTGATATTCAACACACAATCTATACTGATATGTTTGAATGGGTTAGTAGGAATCATATATTTTCTATTTAGAGCATTGATTCTGGTTACATATTTTCTCACGAACCTCATTCCCTTTGTGTGATATAATTCTGCCTCAATATACCAGTATTCACTCATTTTGAATAGAAATTTGTAACCATAAAATGTCTCGATTTGAAAATTGAAGCAATAATTTAGACATTGGTGATATATAGAAGGAATGTATGAATGCTTATGTAGTCAAGGCCTTTTAAGCATAATGTTGAAGGCAGTGTCTTAAACGAAAACCTTGACTTATGAAATAGATACAATATCTTCAAACTAAGTTCTGAGTTTAATCTCACTTATAGGTTCTTGTTCATTCTTTTCATAACCTGGCCATATCAAAGTGGAAGGAGAAAATTCAGATTCAATAAGACCAAATTGATGAAGTGTACAGATGCGAATGAGGTTGACTCCTGAGCTGTTATCAATGAAGGATCATCAGATGTATACATCCTTAACCCTTCCAGATAGATATAAGGGTTTGATGGGTCCACCTAGAACATGATATTCATGTTAATCTATTTATGATATGACTCCATGAAATTCTATAGAAACATTCTCTATATGACAATCCATAGCAGTAACTACTTCAGTTTAAAACTTATGAGGACATGAAAAAGCCTCAATATCCACTTATTGAAGATCATTTGATAGATTCAAGGCATCTATGATCAAAAATTTGGCTAGTACATGGGATAACTTTTTCAAAAACATCTCACCTTTGTTCCATAGGACTATGTTTTCCAACATAGAGATGTAGTTTTGTAAGTCCCTTGAAATTTGATTCTCTTGACGTAGATATACCATTTGTTAGGGAAGAATCTGGAAATACTTATGATTTTTCTAGATTAGACTTTCTAGGTCTATCTAATTATTGATTGATTGATGGTGTAACCTCTAATTTGTCCCCCAAAATAATCCTGTCAGGATCAATCTTGTCATGTGCGAGTGAATATCCATGTTCTTGCTGAGCCCACTGAAGAGATATCCTATGAGTTTCTGCCACATATATGGTCCGAGTAGGGGTAGAGTTAAAATAGTAGTTTCTTGCATACCCACATCTTCACATCTATCCCATACATTGGATTATTCCTCTAGTTCCCCAGTTATGTATGGGGAATTCATTCTCATCATAAACAGTATACTTATCTTCATAGCTATTGGTTAAGTTTATATTGTTAATAGACCCAAAGATCAACTCTTTCTCTGATGAAGATTCTACTTGACATGTCGATTCTGGTTGGGGAGTTTGGTAGGGAGATATTCATGATTTTGAGATAGATGGCATGAAATATTCCAAATTCAAGGACATATTTTACCTTAACATTAGATCTTCCTCTTATGACTTGTCTATATCTTTTTGATCACTTCACTTTTGTTTAGGATTAAAGTTTAGAGGAATTTTTTTATGAAGATTGATTTTCTGTAGCAGAAGTTGCATAGGACACAATCATTTGTTTCAACTGTGTTTGTAGAATGGCATGAGTTTGATTGATCATTTTCCTGATCATCTAATCATTATAATTATGTACATTTTTTTCTTTTGACATCTAGTCATTCTCCTAGTTTCTCAAGACTAGTAACAGTAACACATGATACTTGGGCTGATGAACTTTTCAGTTTCACTTGTCTAGTGTCTTCCATTTTCTACATGAGGTATTCGAAAACAAAAAACTCTTGAATAGGATTTTCCAACATTGGTTGAAATGGAAAATAATTCAGAATATATTCATCTTCTTCTTTGTTCATTTATTTTGGCCTTAGAAACTAATCCCATTTGATTTTAGAAAGATGAAATGATGTAACTGGGGACCTGTTCGTGCCAAAAAGAATAAACATTATTCTTTAACTCATCAAATTGTCTCATACATTGATATTTTTTATCATCTTGATGTGGATATCAATTTACTGATGCTTTGGATTTGTATCCCTTCGATATGATGGATGTTTTTAAGTAGAAGTAGTTACAGGTGCTCGTCTGAGTGTGACTATAGTGACCTATGGTTTCCTATTCTCCATCCCAGAGTAGAAAGGATTGCTCCAAATTTATCTTTACATTCCACAAAAAATCCCCTCCTTTTTGGGTGATTGAATAAATATAATAAAACCCTCCCTATGTATTTCAAATGTATAAGTGGGTTGCTTAACTCATCTTGTAGATTTTCCAAAAAAATGGGCAGTAACACTTCTTGAGGGAGTTCTATATTTAAGGAATACGTTAATACTTTCCATTGAGCAATGAAATCAAAAACTATTTCATTATCTCTTTGTATAAAATTTGTAAGATAAAAAACTATTGCCTTCAGCTACATTGAGCTGAAATGGAGAAGGAATTTATGACATAGTTCATCCCATACAGTAATTGGTAGAGACTGAAAACATGTATACCAGAAAAAATCTATCCCTTGTAATGATTTCACAAATATTTTGAGCTTTAATTATTCTTGATGTTGAAGGGTCCCCATCATGGGATCACAATGAGAAGAAAATGTGTTAAGGGCTACTCTAGATCTTCCAAACCATTAATGATTAGAAATGTACTATTCACAAATTTTGGTGGGGGATGAAACAGATCCCCCATTCAGGGTAAGTTTATATTTTGGTTTTACTGGTTAAAATCATCATTCCATAGCTTCCAATTGAGTTGTTAATGCCTCAATTGTGTTCATAATAATCTGGGGAATATCTAGATGGGTTGGGACCTGTATAGGTACAATAGCTGAAGCCTAAACTGACATGATGACTAGAAAAACCACTGGTGGGTTTGCCTTCTAGTAGTTGTATTTCATAACCCATGGGAATATGTCTATAAGGATGTGTTTGATACTATGATGGATATATACCCAATGGAGGGAACTCACTATCTACATTTTTAGTATCAATCTGAGGAGTTCCTATAGGATGTTCATTTTGAGGATTTTCGTGCTGAGCATGCCTGACAAAAATATTGTTTCGAAGTAACTCTGTATTGATTATTTTAAACTCCTTCATCTCTTCTTCTTGCTGGGAAAACCTATTTTCAAACAAAATATATTGAACATATCCAATGGAAAAGTGAGACATGATCTGACCATTACTTTTCACCTTATTAGATGCCTTTTTAAGGGGTGAGAGTTGGTTATTTGAGGGAATGCCTATATTATGGGTAAGCCTCTGATTTTGGGTACACACGCCTTTTTAATTTTCTTCAGTGTGTGTTGTATTATGGATAAGATATTCATCTTATGACTCCCATAAACTAGAATCATTTTCTGTAGGATCTTCTGTAATGTTATTAATGACATTTACTGACCCATAATGCATTGATGGAATTCTGTCAGAATCATTGTAAGATTTTCTCCATTAGTATCTTTATTGAGACATTGTTCTCCTATACACTGAATTCCCAAGAACAGTTGAACAGATAGTAACCTTAAAAGAATACTTGTATAATTCAGTTTTAAGTTGAATTTGTGTCTTCTTCCCTAATCGGGATAAAACTGACTTCCATTGAGGAGGAGATTATAGATGTGAAAAATTCCCCAATCCTGTTGGATGGGGATATTCTTGTTTTTCTTCTTCAAACCATCAAACATTGTTTATTTAATTCAAAGTATGAGTTAAAGAAGCCCCGAGACCTCTGTGATGGGGTGGCTCTTGAACTTATATGGATGATATTTTCCCAGCTTCTCTTATGATTTTTCAAATTATGTTAGAACATTGGTTGGGTTTATTACATGACAAACACATAAATCAACTATTTTGGAATACCAATGTTCTATTTTAGATATTTTGATCCATTTGATGGCTAACATCCTCTATGTAAGAGGCCTTCGTAATGTTCTCATATGCTTGATCAAAAAGTATCTTAACAACTTTCTCTCTTTGGGCCTAACTCAGATAAAATCTAGTCTTGGCCTGTTCTTGAGCGTATCTTTCATTACACACAAAATCTGTTGATTGTAGCTCTCCATGGAAAATTACATTTCATGAGACCACTTTTGGAATTCTTTTTTGATTTTGTAGCATAGTGAAATGAAACGATCAGTGTTCACCCCACACTATGATATGAAAACATGGTGGGGTATCACTAATTAACTAGTGTAACCTCTTCAGTGCATCGATTCCTGCACATTGAAGGGTTATCTAGTACCTTTTAACCTTTGGATGTCTGTAAATTTAGAGATATTCCAAGTTGATTTGGTGTTGCAACCCTTCTACTACCTTTACATGATTTTGATATTTATCATATGGTAATACTTTGGCTTTCAAATGAAGATGATCATTCCATATTCTGAGGAGGATATAATAAATGCAATCTTCTTCCATCAATTCTAGAATGTTTTATTGAGAGGTTTTCAAAGGCCAGAACATGACTGATATTTCACCTTTATCCAATTTTTTTCTCATATTCAAAATATCTTCTTCATCTTTTCCTAGAGGTTTCTCTACTTGGTCTTACTAGAGTGGATGCTTTTTTATTTTCTTAATAAAAACAATGGAATAAATTGATTTTTACTATTCTATAATAAAAGATAAATGACCCAAGAGAGGTTTGGAGAATGACTGTCCCCTTAGTATGTCTTCTGTATGATAAAGTATTTCACCTGTTTATGACATGGAATCATACATGACTTGCCTAATGTTCGAAATTGCCTTGAGATAAGAGGCCTTTCTCATTACTACATTATATATTAGGGAATTTTTTTTTTGAAAATGATAAATTACTATGGAGAAAACATTCACAAAAAAAATTCTATCATGGGGAGGACCACCATGGTGGATTATAGTATGAGATAATTCCACTTTCTCTTTGGTCTCTTGGCCATACAGAGGGTTTTTGTAGCTCTCATCTGGAGATAATCTCTCTAGATTGATCAAATTTTCATGAAGCAATCCTTCACGATGAATCATTTGATGGGGAACCTTATCATTACTGCTACTAACATAATTTGGTAATGGGAGGGTACAATCTTGAGTTGAAATAAATAAATGTCTGAGGGCTTAAGAACTCCAGTATTAAGAGGATCCAGATTGAATATTGGCTTTTTTATTTTCCAATGAGGTTTGGTGAGACTTCTTCTTAGATTCTCTTTTACTCATAATTGGGGCCACTTGTTGGTAGAAGTAGTTATAATGTTCAGGTGTGTGTTCCTATATTGGAGAGGTCATCAGAATGGGATTATTATCTCCAATTGTATATGGTGTATGTTCCCGATTTGGTTGTCCGTAGGATAAGGGGGAGCATTCCCCTTAACCCTCCTGGAGTGGAACATAGGTTTGTATCTAATCTAGGATGGAATGCCGATGAGTCATCTGAGGTGTGAGGATAGAATTATGTGCATATTCCCCAAGTACTGCAGAAGTTTCCATTATGATATTTTGGAAAGATTCTAGATTATGGGAAAGAATTTGTGTCTTCATTTTCAAAATATCTAAAATTTTCTTGGTGACTTCTGCAACAAAAATATGAATATACATCCATTCCGTATTTGAATTATGTGTATGTTTCGACTTCTATGCACCTTTTCCTATCAATGGTTTCTAATAGTACTCATGTATGGTGGAAGAGGGTTTAGTCTCCCCCAGTTTCTTTATCAGATCTTTCTAACTGACTTCTCTGGGTTGTTCCAAATGAGACTATTGGAAGGCTTGATGAATGTTGGCATGTGTATGTGCATGTTGGTTGTTTTTCACCAAGCATGGTTGACAGAATTCTTTCAATGCTGAAAGATGAGACTGTGGGTAGAATTGGTGAGTGTAATTAGGTGTATGTTCATTCTTACAAGTTGTTACAACATTTTCTGGGTGGGATTCCTTGAATGATTTTAGATGTTCCTACTTAATGGATGATAATTTTTAAACAGGTGTTTGTGACTATTCATGTTAGTCCACTATATTTAACTGGCAGGATTAGTGGGTCACTTCCAGACGAGTCTGTTGTCCTGTGGAATTAGGACGGATGGGTGTACGTGCTCGTTCATTGTTTTCCATCAAGTTATGTTGATGGAATTTTCTAGAGGGAGAAAAGGTAAGAACCTGCCCTCGATTTTTGAGATTTCTTCCTACTAGTTTGTCTTACATTCCCTGGTCATAGGTACCAAGGGAGAACAACTGATGGAAACAGACCCATCATGTGGGGGGTTCACTGTCGCCCCATTCTGCTGATGGCGATTGTTAGTATGATCCCTCAGGATAGAACCCTACATCTTTGAGTTGATTCCATGACTGAGCTCTTGGTCAAAATCCATATGGTATGGGAGGGAATAGTATTTGCATTCCAGTGATAAGGACCCAAAAATGGTTGAAGATAGTTGTTGGCACTGTCTGCTTCTTGGCCATCGGTCATCTATGACCAGATGATTGAGGCTTTTTGATAACATGGAGAGCCTGTCAAGAATCCTCTAGGGTTGAGATAGTACTGTGTTGATGGTATTACATTACTATTCCATTGGAGACCTTGCGTTTAATATATTGAATTGGTGATGACGTTCTTCTAGCATATGAGGATCCAATATTAGAAGCGGCTAGGACATTCACGAGCATAAACATGATGGAATCCATTTGGAGTGAATGGAGTTCGGAGAAAATTGAGAAAAACAATGAAATCCTTTAACGAAACATCTTTTATATGGATTCAATAATGATTGATTCCTCTTCCGACTCTAATTTATCAATTTATTGGGTCTTGATAGATGGGTAACACTATTAACTTTGTAAATGATTCATGTCGGGTTCACCATTTTTTTTCTTCATCCCACAGAACCTGTGTTCTGGTTAGGAATCACTACATCTGGGTAATTTCCATTGTATTTATTTATGGAACTGGAATCATCCAATGGTTCCATATAAAAAGGGACTTACTTTACTAAGTTAGGTGTTGGTTGTGTTTCAACTTATGATACTTAATAACTTACATTGGTTGAGATGATTGGAGATTAGAATCATTACCCACATTTGGGGGGAATTATTCCATACTATGGGACTCTATTATATATTTTAGATATTTTCCTAGATCCTTATTAATTCACCATTTATAACATAGGTTTTCCTTGGAATAGGAAATCAGTTTTTCTCATATATGACATTTATAATCATTCGTATGTATTCTAGGTTCTTCAGTAATAGAGACATACATATAAATTTGAGGTTCTCTATCAATAGTATCCTCCCGTATACCATTTCGATATTCCTTTAACCATCATTATGATGATACTATTATTTAATCTACTATGTGGGGAACTCTGGAATTTATTGTCATCTAGGGAGATGATGGTTTGTTTTGATATCAAGATCATACCCATAATTGGGCCACGTATGTATCCTTGTGAAATGAATCAGAACCCTTATAGTTCGGTGTCTCTTAATGAATTACATCATAACTTTTATGTTTGTGTGATAACGACCAATCTATAGAGTATAATTTATTATGGTAATTATGTCTAAGTTAAGGTTTAGTGTAGGAAATATGCCTATGTAGCCCATGGAACATTATCAAGAATATGTGTTTCCAATACTGATTAGATTGTGTTGGGAATATAGCCCAGGAAGAATATGGTTTATTTGAAGTGTTGGGATTGAACCTTACAGAGGTTTCCTATATATCCTATATGAATGGGAATAAAACCCCACGTAGCTTGGTAAGTATCATAGAAGAGTATATTCCTTTGAGAGAAATGAGTTTGGGCTTACTTCTTGAAAAGGATGCCTATTTATGGATGAAATGAGCTGGAGAACATGACTTAGGAAGGCTTCCTACATATCCCAACTATAGTGGGAATCAGTGTTATTTTAGTTCAGTCAAAGGGTGTTTGTTAAAATGTTGTGATCATGAAGAATCACTAAGACCATGTGAGTCCTTATTGGTGTGAAAAACAAGAGGATGTCAAATATTCAACAAAAGCACATGCACACTTTTCCTCATCTGATGATGGAAGAGGATGTGCCTTCAAGGGCGAGGGTCGACAAGGCCGAGGTGACCGTGGAAGATGGTGTGAAGCAATAAACCCTTCAAAGTGTGATGACATTGTGGGTAATGTGGATTGGCCCTTAGAATATAAGTGATTTACCTCAGTGGGAGTTCCATTTGAATCCCAAGAGATAAAGGAGACTTCTCATTTTCTTGATGGATAATAAAGTGTGACCCTCACTATTCTTATTGGGAACTGGAGGCTCTGAGTCTTAGATATGAAAATGGAAGGACATAACTCAAACCCTAATACTCCAAACTAGGATCTCCCTAACACTGTTCCTGGGAGAAAGTTCCATGTGACTACGAATATACAAACCCATAGATATTCCGTGAATCTTAACCACATTACAAAACAATTGTGGGAAACCTCTAACTTTGGGTATACAAAATCAAATAGGTGTCATGTTGATGTTTCTTCCCAAAGGTTTGATAAGTCACGATGTTTTGGTGGAGGTATCTACATAGTCCCTTTCTGAAAAGAGAACCATGAATAGAAGAACCCTACCATGAGTGGCTTTAAAGAGGGTTTATAAGATGATGCATAGGTCATGTGTGCAACTATGTAGGGTAGGTACCCCACGTAGGTACGTCACATTGGTATGCCGCATAGGTATGCTGCATAGGTACCCCACGTAGTTGTTCCATGTATTTACCCTATGTAGATGCACCACGTAAGCCATAGAGGTTACTAAAAAAGATCTTAGCATAGAATAACCAATCCTATGCAAGATTCATACATTGAAAGGACATCAAGAAATGCTTATACCACGTAATTTCATCTTCTCCCTTGTTTTTAGAGAGAAACCTAAGGCAATTTGAGAAAACTGGGTGAGAGAGATATGCAATTGGAGCTTCAAGAGTTCTGACAACATTTTTAGTTGCCTAATGAGGAGGCCAAGGGTCCTATTTATAGGCAAGGTGGGGGACTAGTCGAAAAAAATTTGTTAGAATTGGTTGGACACATATCCATTCAACTTAACTCTTTTGTGTATGTGCACAAAATTCATCTAGATGCATATCTTTTTTATGTATGTATAACATGTTGGTCTCCCATGAAGGTCCTCTAAAATTTGTTATGAATTTTAGTTCTTTGAGATCCGTCTCAATATTTTTAAATTCAAGGGGCTGCATTCATCGAATTTTTTTTACTAAGGAGTTTCAACAAAATCCACCCCCCCCCTCAGGATTGGATCCTACTAGATAGAGGGTTGAGTCCTAAGGATTGATTTTGTGAAAAATACTGTGGAGTAATTCTTGAGCCACACATGTTTTCTGTGTAGTTATTTCTCACAAGTATGGTGCATTGCTATTTCGTGTTGGCATGTCACATAAGAAGACATGAAAAAATATATGGAAAATAATTGTTTATAAGCCTTTGGATGAGATATTATCCCATTTTGGAAAGGTCGCAACATTGTTTTGCTTACTGAGATTTGGTGGATTAAATTATCGTCCAGTCTACAATGCAATGAAAGGGACCAATAGCTGATGAGAAAAATAACATAGGATGTGGCAAGATATTGAAAATGTTAAACAACTTATTAATATTGAGACCATCCATGATGCAGTATCTGAGGCATATGTTGATCATATAAATATTTCAATCGAAATCGACCTACAAATTAAATCAACGATGAATTAGATGATATATCTTTGACATCAAATGGATGTTGTTCATAACAAACTCATGAAAATGAACCAATCATTGGGATAATCCCAGTGGGAAGGGATAACAACCATTTAAATTTGCAATGATGTGCATCGTCAAGCTGAGGAGGCTGAAGTCGCTCTACTGTCTCCACTTCAATAGGCTATTGATAGGTCTCATGAGGCCGATCAACATATGAAGAGTCAGGTTGCGAGTTTCATTTAACAAATGACACATAGGTTACATTATGTGGATATACCTATGATTTTACCATATTAATGAATTGAATTTTGTCTCCAATCAATATTTTTTTATTCTAACTTTCTGTAATTGTAATATCAATGGCGATGATGATGATGATTTTTTTAACATCAACCCATTTTGTCAGATAATCATAATTATAATAACAGGAATGGGGGTGCTCAATATTTTCTTATTAAGATAATGTGCCCAATGAGAATAGTATGATTTTACTAGGGTTATATAAGAAAACCCCACTAACATTGTATCTTTTGACTTTTTATTTATTAATGTTATTTAAATCAAACATAAATTTATGTTTAGTTAGTAGAGACTCGACTTTTGTCCAAAGATCACTTTGTGGGTTTTCAATCTAGTGAGTACCACGTATCTTGTTTTTTGCAATTTAGAGTCATGAATGTTTAATTAAAAAGGCTAGTTTTTATTTTTGAACAACATTGACCATAAATTTAGAAATTAGATCCCAAATAAGGCTTAGTGGCTAGGAATTTCTATAATATTCATTAAATACATCCAAGGGGAATCTTGAGTCATGATGATTTTTTATGATCACGAAATCTAAATCATGTATAAACATAAAGGATGTCTTTTTCAAAGAATGAGGTTACCATTGTTTGATGATCCTGTTATAGGGATTGTGTTATACATGGCCAACTGGGGCATATGTTACATAACCAAATAGTGGAATATTTTGACCAACATTCCCATTATGTAGGCAACTTATGCAAGGCCACATAGGGGCACATACTACATATTCATGAAAATGGTTCTCGAGAATTTAACATTTTATTATTGATAGAAAATGGAAAATATGATTTGGGTGAGTCAAGACCACAATGAATGGTTTTTACAAGGAATGGAATTTTAGGAAAAAAGGATTATCTATGAAGACATATGTGATGAATGAGAAAACCTCTTCTATATAAATTTTTTTGTACGAGTAATGGATCAAATTTTTTAGAAAGAGAGATTTCTAATATCATTCTATATAGTTTTAAAGTCATGTAGTGAGGATATTGTATTGTGAAGTTTTATTTCATGTAGTGAGGACATTTTACTATGATGTTTTAAGTCAGGAAATGAAGACATTGGTTGGATTTAATTTAAGGCCTTTAAGATTGGAACAAGAAATTTAGACTCTCCAATTTTTTGATAATTTGTTTGGAAACATATTACCATGTTCAAGTATGGAAAAATGGAATTTTAAACAGTGATTTGGGAATTTCTAAAATCCAAGAATGATATGGGAAAAGGGATAAATGCATTAGATAGGGTCTTTCCTAAGAAATAAGTAACTTTTATTTAGTGAAACCATTATGGGGGTTGTATAATGAAAGGTCAACTAGGGTATATACTGTATAGCCAAATAGTGACCTCTTTTACTGATATGCCCATTATGTGTGCAACATATGCAAGGCTAACTTGGGGAACGTACTACATAGTTAGGAAAAAGAGCTCTCAAAAATCTGACATTCGATTTCTCAAAGCTGAAGAATGTTTTTGGGGAATCAGATTTTCCATAGCATAGAGTTCAATTTATGGAGAATGGTACCTTAATACAAAAATTGTATATCTAATCATGATTACCTTAGAATCAATGGAATATGATTTCTGTGAAGTTCTTACCCAAATGTTGGAATTATGGTGACTATAATTTTAGGTCATACAACTAGGATAAAAATGAAAACAATAGATGATATGTTGTCAAATGATCCAATAATATTTCATAATGCTTTGAACACATAGAGAGGGAAATGGGTAAAACAAGGTTTTGAAGACTTTAAAATCAATAAAATGGTAATGGGGAAAATATAAATGGAATACTTCATTATGATACAGATTCTTATATACATTCATCAAAGTTTTAAAGGGAAAAAAGACACTTTAACCAAGAATGAAGTTACCATTGTTTGAAAAAACCCATTATGGGTGTTGTATTATAAAGGACGACTAGGGAATATACTAAATTGGGAAACAATAGTATCTTTTGACTGAAATTCCCATTATTTTGGAAACTTATGGAAGGCCACTATGGGCACATACTGCATATTTAGGAAAAATAGTTCTCAGATATCAGAAACTTAGTCACCAAAAACCATAAGAACGACTATGAAGATCTAAAAATATTGAAGATTATGAGTGTGAAATATGAAAGGGTGTCATGATCAATGCACATGAGAAATGTTTGAATCAATATTGGCCATGAGTTTATAATCCCTTACATACAACTGAATCATATATTAAATGGGGAAATTTCTTATTTCCTTGGTGGGTTCTCTAAGGAGAGGACCCAAAATGTGGACTCCCACATAGATTGTAAATTTTATGTCGAAGAGAGATAAAAATTTACCCTATGGTTGGGACTATAATCTATGTTCTAGTTTACAGTACGTATCTCAATCTGATGATGATCAATCCCTACATAGTTCATAGGGTGATTTTTATTTTATTTTCATGCAGCAAGGACATTATGATGTGCGGTTTAGAGTCAGGCAACAGGGACATGAAGTGATTCAAATATAAAAAATAAATATGGTGACTCGGTCGGAGGATTGAACCTGAGTGTCACTACAAATCTCATATGGTTGAGAATCTTGCCACATGTAGTTCTTCTAAACATTCCCTATGAAGGTTTGATTCATGCACAAAGGGAATAGGGGGGTTATCGTTGTTAAGCTTAAGATTGGAGATCTAGGTGTCTCTGCGTATCTCATATGGATGAGAATCAAGGTAAACCATGTTCTCGAAACAATCATTTTTGAAACTAAATGATTTTGATTTGGGATATGTAGGCCTTTAACACATTATAGAAGAACTGTTAAACTTATGACACAAATAATTGTATAAATATCAAACCATGTATCTTGAAAGATCAAATTGTTTAGATTTGGTTCATAAATTGGAAGAGTAAAGGGAAATAATTTTTTTTATGTTTGCAACTGGGCCTAAGATTAGAGATCTAGGCATCTCTATGCATCCCATGTAAAATGAGAACCAAACCTCACATAGTTCTTGAAATGAGGTCTCTATGTATATGTGATTCAAACATAGGGAGAAATGGAACTCATGTTCCACTAAGGAGTAGTAAAGATGTAAGTGATTCTTGCACATGGAAGATCTTAACGTAAAAATAATGAAGATGTTAATCATACAATTTAATGTCATGCAGAGAGGACATATGATGTCATACTGTTTAACATCATGCAACAAAGACAAAGATGCTATGTATTTTATCATTATGCAGCATGGATGTTTATGATTGTTATGCAGTTTAATGTCTTGCAACTAGGACTTTGTAATTTTAATTTTAGAGACATGCAGCAAGGACGTATGATGTCATGCAGTTTAACATCATGCCTCCTGGAAAAATATTTTATTCATTTTATCATCATGTTTTATAAGAGTTTATAATTTTTATGTAGTTTAATTTCATGTGATTAAGACTTTGTTTTGCGCAGTTTAGAGTCATGTATCGAGGACCTATGATGTTCTATTACACAAAGTATTTCATCAAAAATCTGGTATTGGATGTAGTTTTAATAAGTTATCCATCCATCGAGTTTAGGGAATATGATCTATTAGAGTAGACCATATGTATAGAGTAACGTCCTTCACACATCAGATCAAGTTTTGGAGGCTCCATTCCTAGTATCATTGGGATCCTGAGGACCAATACTCATTCACCTTGAAGAAATGAGTGAAGACGAGCTTTCCTGTTAAAATATCATGTTATTCTATTCTGATAGAATTATAAATGATGAAAAGTATGCAATATTCTTTCATATAATCATTCCATCTCATCAAATCATTTCTGATACTTTTCACTTATAGATTACTGATCAAAATTGCAACTCAGAGTGAAAGAAATTAAATTTCAATCAGAAGAAAATACTTTTGTTCTGTACACAAATAAATATGGATTTTCATGAGTGGTAGTACTAGTATTAGTATGATAATCCCATAAAGCAAGAAAAAATTTATCAATCCAAGATTTATTACCTTTATCCACCATCATATGGAGTAAATTTGATACAGTATTGTTGAAAGCCTCTATATGTCCATTGGCCGCAGTATGATAACGATATGAATGTTTGGATTTGATATTGTGCACCTAGTATAACATCTTTACATCCACATAACAGAAATTGTTCTCTTTCCCTATCAATATAGTATGAGGGAAACCAAATCTAGTAATGGTATTAACTCTTATAAAGATAATAATTATTTTGACTCCAAATTCATTGAGAGGAACTTCTTCAACCCTTTCAGAGAAGAAATAAGTAGAAATAAAAATATACCTAATATTCTTAGTCAGATGAGGAGGATATAGTCCCACTACATCCATTAACCATATAGAATATGGCCAGAAGTATTTATCAGTGTTTAGAAACTCGGGGGGTTGATGAATGAAGTTTTTATGAACATGGAATGTATGAAATTTCTTGGTGGAATCTGTGAAATCTAGCATCATTGAAGTCCAAAAGTATCCGATACATTGAAATTTATTAGAAAGCCTATGCCTAGACTAGTGATAAGCACAAGATCCTACATGTACTTCTTTCATGAAATCTGCAGTTTCTTCTCTATCAATGCATCCGAAGATGACTCCATTGAAGACTAATTTGTAGTGGATCCTACAGTGATCTAGGCTATCATAAAGAGTGAAATTTAGCACTCATTATTAGATCTATTTTTTTTTATCTCCATCTGTTGGAATTACTCCATGTTTAATGTATTCCATGATGGGGGTCATCCATCCTATACTATGATGATAAAATTCATAAATTTGGTTGATTTTATTAATTTCCTCCATTCTAGTTTGAACAAAATGTGAACCCACATGATAGTGGGAAATATTGATGATTGTCTAAGCCCGATTTGGATCTTCCAGGGATGGGGATGCATTATCCAATGCTTCATCTTGGAATTTTTGTGATCATGGGACATAATACAATGATGTATCTAAGATAAACTAAGACATTAACACTCTATCAAAATCACAAAAAGGGATTAACTCTTATTTTATGATATCATAATACACACTGATTTATTTGATTACCAACTCTGAATCAACCTTCACTTTTAGGTGGTTCACCTGTACCTAGAGTTCTAATTCCAAACCTACAATGATAGCTTGATATTCTTCATCATTGTTGGTACCTTATTATAATAACATAAAATAATATGGAAATACTAACTTTTCTAAGGAGATAATCACAATTCCTAACCCATCTTTGTGGAATTTTGGATTTTCCATTCTCTTTCCCATTGGACTTCTGGAAGCACCATCAAATCACATTTCCCCTATTTGGGAATTATCTTGAATAGAAAATATTTCTTCATCCATAAGTTTAGTATTCAAAGTTGTATCTTATGTAGATAGATTCCCATAAAGGAAGTCTACCATGTCTTCTCCTTTAATTTTGTTTTGAGGCACTAACTGGATATCTAACTATTGCAAACTGTCCATTGTGCCAAACATCCAGTAAGCATAGGATGGATGAAGATAAATTTGAGCAGGTTATTGCGAGATACCAATTGGACCTCATGATGTTGCACGTAGTACCTCAATTTTTGAAATTCAATGATTAATGACATGCATCACTTCTTGATATTTGAATATTGAGTCTTTGTGTAAAGAATAGTTTGACTGAGATAGTAAAGGTTATTTTAATTCCTAGTATCATTCTGTTGGGTGAGGAATGCACACAATTATCACTCTAAAGTTCTTACATAGAGAATGAGTGGAATTCCTTCAACAGGTGGAATTAATAGAAGTGGAATCAAGAGATATTTCATGAGAGTATTAAATACATCTTGGTAGTCTTCAGTTCATTGATAGGTGACTCCCTTCTTTATTAATTTGGTGAAGGGTAAATACTTTCCTATTAAATTGGTGATAAAGCATCTAATATAGGCCAAGTTTCCTCGATTTTCTCTTAATTCAGTCAAATTTTGAGTAGGTAATATTCCATTGATTTTTTTCTCAAGATCTACTTCGATTCTAAGATGGAGTACAATGAAGATGAGGAATTTTCCTAAAGTTACCCAAAAAAACATTTAAATAGGATTATTTTCAAATTATGTTGTTGAATTTTATTGAATATGGTCTCTAAATTATTCAGATGATTGGATCATTGATTGGATTTAACTTCCAGATCATCCACATAACATTCGAAATTTTTTATTAATATGTGTTTGGGGATATGGTGCATGGAATGTCGATACGTCGCACCTACATTCTCTAAGCCAAATGTCATTACCCAATAGAAAAACAAACCTTGAGGGGATATTAAGGGAAAAGACTCCTCATCATCTGGGGCCTTTAGATTTGATTGTACCTAGTGTAGCCATCCATGAAGAAGAGATCCTCATAGTCGGTTGTTACATAAATTAAAAGTTCTTTGATCGGAACTGGAAATTCATCATTGATAAAATGCTAGTTAAGATCTCTGAAATCTATTAAAACATTAAAATTCCCATTTTTATTTTTCACTGGGACAGATTTTTCCAACAATTTTGGATATTGAACCTTTCTGACAATGATAGCTTTGATAATTTTATAGACTTCAACATTAATTTTAGAGGTGTGAGTTGGGTGTGTTCTTCTTGATACCTTTTTCAATTATTGATTCTATTTTAGAAAACCCATGTTATGGGTGGCTACATCAGGATTATAGACTGATATTTCTATATAATTACATGAAAATCTTTCTAGAGTTTTCTTTAAAATGAAGTTTACATCTCTTTCTCTTCTAAATCCATGGCCTCACTAATTAGAGTGGTGCATTGATATTCTTCTGTACACAAATTTATTTCTCTATACTCATCCATAGTAGTGTATGTGCATTCCTCAAATTCTTTAGAAGCATCCTTGAGATCTTATTCTTATTCTTCTTTACACATCACTTCTTCTGATTCTACATTCAGAGAATGTGATGAAACAAAATTTTCCAATCTAGGTTAGGTGCCAATATTTGAACATTCTGAATAAGTAGCAGCAATTTTGGATCCTACTAATGATCAAGGGTCTTCGTGGAGAATTGAAGAGGATATTATGGGTTGGTAATAAACATACGTATCTTCCCTCTTAAATTTGATAAATTCTTCTAGATTGATTGGGGAATCAAATATTTACTAAAGTTCAGTGGATGAAATGAATACAGATCCATTTAATCTTTCACCACTATTTGGTAAATCAGCAATTCTGCCAAGTTGTCAGTCTCGATTTCCATAATTGAAATTATGAATATCACTGGATGAACACTTGTATTTGGGTTTATCCTCTCAATTTGATTGATAGGAAACACATAATCTATAATAATAAGTTTGAATGGGGTATCTGGTATCTTTTCTAGACAATTTGGATCATTGATTTTTGTTACACCTTTTTTCATGGCTTCTTTCCCTTTGTGTGATATAATTCTGCCTCAATATACATAGATTCACATGTTTTGAATAGATCATTGTCACCATAAATTTTTTCAATTTTACCATTGAACAAATACATGATACATTGGTGATATGAAGAAGAAATGGCCACATGTTGTTGTACCCAAGACCATATAAGATGAAAGATGAAGGCTTTGTCTTGATGGGAAACATTGATGTCTGAATTAGATACAAGATCTCCAAACTGAGTTCTGAGTTTAATCATTCTTAGAGTATCTTGTTCATTATTTTCATAACCTTGTGACTTCAAAGTGTAAAAAGATAATTCAGATTCAATAAGACCCAATCGACGAAGTGTACAGATGGGAATAAGGTTGACTCTTGATCTATTATCAATGAATGCTCATCAGATGTCTATATAATTAACCCTGACAAATAGATACAATGACCTTTTGTGTCCATGGATAACATCATCTTCATATTCATCCATAAATGATATGACTGCGTTGAATTATGAAAAATAATTCTTCATACTGTAAACCTCAGCAACATAAACTTTAGTTTCAAACTCTTGAGGACTTTAAGAAGCCTAAATAAGTGCTTCTCAATGATATTTTGATAGATTAAATTAATCTATGATTTCCAACATGTTCGGTACTTGGGCTAAATATTTCAAAAACATTGTACCTTTTGCCTAGAGGTCTCTGTTTTCCAGTATAGAAATGTAGTTTTGTAGGTGTCGTAGAAGTTGATGATCTAGATGTAGATGTACACTATGTTCAGGCTTTGAATACTTCTGATTTTGGTATATTATACTAACTATGTCTATCTACTTACTGAAATAATGATGGTGTGAAATCTAATCGGTCCTCCAAAATAATCTTGTGAGGACTGATCCTGTCATGTGCAGGTGAACGTCCTTTTTCTTACTGAGCCTGCTAAAGGGCTCTCCCATGAGTTTATGCCGCATATACGGTTCAGGCAGGGGTAGAGTTAAAATAGTGGTTTCTAGAATACCCATGTCTTCCCTTATATCGTCAATCATGGATTCTTCCTCCAATTCACCAGTTAGGTACAGGTAAATCAGGATCATCATAACAAGAATCATTATTTACATAGAGATCTGTTATGTGGATAATGTTAAGGGAACCAAAGAAAAATTCTTCATTTAATGAATATTTTAATTGACAGGTCGATTTTGGTTAGGCTGTTTGGCTGGGCGGAGCCCATGATTTTGAGATAGATATGCTGAAATATTCCAAACTCAAGGACATCTTTGGCCTTGACATGATCTCATCCTCTTCCAACATCTCTTTAACTTTCTGATCGCATCAATTTTTTGATGATTGAACTTTAGAGGCATGATCTATTGATGAAGATGGATTTTCTGAAGCGGAAGTGGCAGAAGACCCAATATGTTGATTCAACTATGTTCATAGAATGTAATGAGTTCAATTTATAATTTTATTGATCATCCAATAATCCTACTTCTACACATTTTTCTTCTAACTTTATGTAATTCTCTTTCTTTATCTGGATCAGTTGCAGTAACACATACTACTTGGGTTGATGAACTTTTTAGATTTACTTTTCTAGAGTCTATAATTTTCTATAAGAGGTCTTTGAAAAAAAGCACTCCTAAATGGAATGCCCCATCTTTTGATGAATGGGGAAATAATTAGGAATATCTTCATCTCCTTCTTTGATCATATTCTTCGGCCTCAGCAACTGAACCAAATTGTTTTCCTAAGATGAAATGAAGTAACCAGGAACCTATTAATTCCTAAAATATGAGACTTTTTTCTTTAACTCCAAAAATAATCTCCACATTTTTTTGATCATATTGATGAGTCAGCCTTTGCTGGTGATGCTAGAGAGGTGGAGCCCTTCGATATGATGGATGTTTTGAAGTAGATGTAAGTACAAGTGATGGTTTGAGTGTGACTATATCAACCTTTGATTTTCCTATTCTCCTTCGCATAGATGATGGGAATACATGATATTTATCTTTAGTTTCCACAATGGAATCCTCCACTTATAGGGCGATTGAATTGAGATCTCGAAACCGTCCTGTTTATTTCATAGGGATTAGTACTTGGTGTAACTCATCATGCAGATTTTCCACACCAATTGACAGCAAATCTTCTTGAGTTTGTGCTAGATTTAATGAATATGTTATCCTTTCCAACAAGCAATTAAATCTTCCACTATTTCATTCTCTTTTTTTGAAATTTTTAGGATCAACAACTATTATATTCAATAGTGTTGAGATGAATTAGAGAAGGAATTTCTAACACAGGTCTTCACATATTTTAATTAATCGAGACTAAAAACTTGTATAGCAGAAAAAATTTGGCCCTTGTAATGATTTCACAAGTAATCTGAGACTTACTGCTACTTGATGTTGATGGGTCCCCATCACGTGATCATAAATAAAAATAAATTGCGTTAAGTGCATCTTCGGATCCCCTGAACCATTAAATATTGTAAATGTAGTATTCACAATGTTTGGTGGGGGAGGGATAGGATCCACCCATTCATGGTATGGTTTTTTTCTTGTTGTACTAGTGCACACCATTCTTCCATAGCTTCCAATCAAGTTGTTAATGCCTCAATTGTGTTCATAAGCATTATGGGAATATATGGATGAGTTGGGGCCTGTACACATACAACAACTAGAGCATAAACTGGCGTAGTGACTCATAAAACTACTAGTGGTGGTGGTGCTGGTATTTATCTTAGATAACACATGGGTATAGGCCTATAAGGATGTGTTTTATCCTACCCTAGTTGTGCACCAAATGGAGGGAATTTTTTATCCACATAAATAGTTTCAATATGAGGATTTACTATAGGATGTGCAAGTTGAGGATCTTCTTGTGAAGAATTACACACAGAAATACTACTTCAAAGTATCTTTATATTGAGTCTATTCAACTCCTTTAGCTATTCTTCCTAATGGGAAAATCTTTCTTCAAGAGAAAGAGATTGAAATTCTCTAATGTAAAAGTGAGACGTGATCTGACCTTTAACTTTCCCCTTGTTGGATGCCTTTATAAGGGGTGGGAGTTGGTCATTTGAGGGAATACCCATATTCCGGGTAAGCCTATAATTTTAGGTATTCATGCCTCCTTTATTTTATTCAGTGTGTATTGTATTAGTGATAATAAATTCATCTTCCGACTCCTGTAAACTGGAATCATTCTTTGGAGGATAATATATAATGGTATTTATGACATTTACTGACGCATAATGCATTGATGGGATTCTATGAGTATATTTGTAAGGTCATATCTTTATGTATCTTCCATTACAATTTTTTCTCTTATACAAGGATTTTCTAGGAACTTTTTAATGGATAATAACCTTAAGTGAATCCTTGTATAGTTCATCTATAGGTTCACTTTGTGTCTTATATCATTAATTGGGATAAAACTGACTTCTATTAATGAGGGTATTTTTGATGTGAAAAATCCCCCTGCCCTACAGGTTGTGTCTATTCATGTTCTTCTTCTTCAAACCATCAAACTTTGTTTATTGAATTCCAAGGTTGATTTAAATAAGAAACCATCCGTGTAGTTTGGAGTGGCTCTTGGACTCCTATGGTAGATATTTTCACAACTTTTATTTTGATTTTTTGAATTTTTGTCAAAACATTGGTTGGGTGCATTATTCGGCAACCACTAAAATCACCAATTTTGGAAGACCACTATTAAATTTCAGAAATTTGCACCACATGATGACTGAAATCCTCTAAGAGGGAGGTATGCATAATGTTCTCATATTCTTGATGCAAAAGTATCTCAACAGGTTGATCTCTATGGGCCTGGCTCTGATGAGATCTAGTTGAGGCTTGTTTTTGAGCGTCTCTTTCATTACAGAGAAAATCTGTAGATTGTAGCTTTCTATGGGAAATAAAATTAAATGAGACCCCTTTTTTATGGGTTTTCTGATTTTGGAGTGTAGTTAAATTAAATTCTCCATGTGTACCCCATCCTCTGATATGAACACTAGATGGGGTATCACTAATTAACTAGCGTATCCTCTTTAGTGCATCGAGGTAGGAACATTGAAGGGTTCTCTAATAATTTTCAACCATTGGATTTTTGGAAATTGAGAGAGATGCTTTGTTGATTTTTTCATTTAAACCCTTCTATTACCTTTAAATGATTTTGATATTCATCATATGGTAATACATGGGATTTAAAATCATGAAGATTCTTCTATTAGTTGAGGTTGATATCATGAATTCAATATTTTACCATAAGTTCTGGTGTGTTGTATTGAGAGGTTTCTAAAGGCTATAAAATGACTGGTATTTCACCTTTATCTAATTTTTTTCTCATATTCATCATATCATCATCATCATTTTCTATAGGTTTCTCCACTTGGTCCTATCAGAGTGGAATATTTTCAATTGTCTTATTAAAAAAAATGGAATGAAATTTCTTTTCCTATGATATATTAGAAGAGAAATGGCCTCCTAGAGGTTCATAGAATGAACATCCCCTGAGGTTGTCTTTTGGTTGAGATAGTATTCCACTTGTTAGTGACAAGGCATCATACATGACTGGCCTTATGTTAGAAAGTGTCTCAAGATAAGGCGGCGTTCTCTTTACTACATTGTTGATTAGGGAATTGTCTTGACAATGTGAAAAACTACTAAGTAGAGAGAATTTATGGAGAATTTCATTGCAAGGACCTCTACCATGGTGAATTAGTGAAAGGGATAAATCTTATTTCTCCTTGGTCTTCTTGTGGCATAGAGGGTGGTCGTGGGTCCCATCCATAGATAGGCTCTCTAGATTGAAATAATTTTCATGAAGAAAGAATTCATGATAAAGCTTCCCACGTGGAACTTCATAATTACTACTACTACCATAATTTGGTAATGTAAGGGTAGGATCCTGAGTTGCCAAAAATAATTATCTGAGGGCTTTAAGAACTCTACCATTATGAAAATCCAGATTGTATATTGGATTTTTATTTTCAACTATGTTTGGAGAGACTTTTACATAGATTATCTTTTACACGTAGTTGGGGCCACATACTAGGAGAAGTTGTTATCATGGGCAGGTGTATGTGCCCACCTTGGAGTGGTCACCAGAATGAGAAAATTGTCTTTTATTGGAAGGGGTGTGTGTTCCCGATCCGATTGTCCATTCGATATGGGGGAGTATGACTCGTAACCCTCCTGAACTGAAATAGCGGTTTTATCAGCTCCAGGAAAGAATTTTGATGAGTCATACCAGGTGTGGGGACATAATTATGTGTTTTTACCTCAGTATTGCTGAAGTGGTTGTTATGAATTTCTAGAAAGCTTACAGATTACAGTCAATAATTTGTGTCTTCCTTTTCACCACTACTAAAATGTGTTTGGTGACTTCAGCAGCCAAAACAAGAATATATGTCCATTTTGTATCTAGAGTAGGTGTATGTGCATGCTCATGTACTCCTTTTCCTATCAGTGGGTACTAAAAGTACTCATGTATGGGGGTATAGAGTTGATTCCACCCCAGGTTTGTCATCAGAGCTTTCTAAATGACTTCTTCAGGTGCTGAAAATGATACTATTGGTAGGCTTGATGAATGTTGGAAGATGTATATTCCTACTAGTTTTTTTCTTCCAGGAATTGTTCAAGGACTTATTTCAGTGCTGATAGATGGGACTGCTAGAAGAATTGGTGAGTGTAAGCAAGTGTAAGTTCTTACTTACCAGTTTCCCCCACATTTGACTGGTGGGATTCCATGAATGCCATAAGACATGCCCAATGAGTGGCTGATAATTTTAAAACAGGTGTATGTGCCTATTCATGGTACTCCACTTGATTTAATTGGTGGGATTTTTTGGTTATTTCCAAACTAGTCAGCTGGACAATAGAATTAGGATGGATGGGTGTAACTCTCTGTTTGTTGTTTTTCATCAGGTTATGTTGATGGAATTTTATATAGGGGTAAAATGTAAGAAAATTATCTTTTATTGACACAATTTATCCCCGATGGTTCATCTTGTGACATCGGGGATGAGGGAACCGGGCCAAACAATCTAGAGAAACACCCATATCATGTTGGGGGTTCACTGTCGTACGATTATACTAACGGAGATTGTTGGTGTGATCCCTCGGGAGGGACACCTGCATCTTTGAGTTGATGCCATGAGTCAACTCTTGACCAACCTCCCTCTAGTATGGGAGGGACAGGTTGTTGCATTCCTGGGATAAGGACCCACAAATGTTGAAGAAAGTGGTTGGCACCATCTGCTTCTCGACCACCGGTCACCGCTGACTAGATGATCGGGGGTTGTTGTTAACAAGGAGAGCCTTTTGGGTATCCTCTAGGGTTGGGATAGTACCGTGTTCATGTTATTCCATTACCTGTACATTGGAGACCCATTGTTTGGGATTCTAATTTGGTGATGACGTCCTTCCAGTGGATGAGGATCCAAATTTAGTAGCATTAGGTACATTCAAAGGAACAAACATGAAGGAAGCCATTTGGATTGAATGGATTTGTGAGAAAAATGAGAAAAACAATGAACTCCATTAACATAACATCTTCTAGATTAATACATGTGTGATTGATTCCTTTGCCTGGACTTAATTTATCAATTTATAGGGGCCTAATATATGGGTAACACTATTAACATGGTTAAAGATTCACATCAGGTTCAACATTTTTTGTTTCTTCATCCCACAGAATGTGTGTTTTGGTTAGGAATCACTAATTTCAGGAATTTTCCATTAAATTTATTTATAGAAACAAAATCATCAAATGGTTATTAATCCAAAGGGACCTAGTTTCCAAAGGCATGTGGTTATTAAGTTTGTACTTACAATATTTAAGAAAATGCATTGATTGAGGGGATGGGAGGTTGGAATCATCACACCCTTTTGGGGGGAATTATTTCCAACTCTGGGACTGTCTTATAGATTTGAGATATTTTCATGAATCCATATTAATTCACCAAGTATAAAATATGATTACCTTATAATTTTCAATCAATTATTAGCATTTATGATATTTAGAATCCTCTCTATGTATGTGAGGTCCTTCATTAATATAGTCATCAACATGTATTCAATTTTCTCCTTCAATGGTATCCTCTCATATTCTATTTACAGATTCTTTTAACCATCGTTATGATGATACTAGTTTTCAAGCCACATAGTGGGACACTCTAGAATTTATTTTTATCTAGTGAGACAAAGGTTTGTTTTTATGTCAGGATTATACCTGTAAATTGGCTTCCTATATATCACTGTTAAAGGAATCAGAACCCTCCTTGCTCGAGCCCGCTTAATTGGGAACATCACACCTTTTAGGGTCATGTGATATGTACCTATACATATAGTTTAATTTAAGGTGGTAAGTAAATATATAAAAAATGTGCTTAGTCATGGTTTGGTTTGGGCCTTAGAAGCCTGGGGAATGTTAAAATGAATATGGACTTCCAAGTTGGATTAGACATTGTTGGGAATATGGCCCAGGAAGAACAGGGTTGATTTGAAGTGTTGGGTTTGAACCTCATAGAGGCTTTCTATGTATATCATTTGGATGGGAATGAAATACCTAGTAGTTCGGTGAGTCTCAAAAGATAATTTAAACCATTGAGAGATATGAGTTTGGGATTTCATCCAGAAAAGGATACTTATTTATGGATGAAATGTAGAGATCAGGCCTTGGGAGGGCTTCCTACATATCCCAATTATGGTGCGAATCAGAGTTCTTGTAGTCCATTCAAGGGGTATTTGTAAAAATGTTGTGATCATGAAAAATCTTTAAGCCGACGTGAGTCATGCTTGGTGTGAGAAATAAGAGGATGTTAAACATTAAACAAAGGTACATGCATACATTTCTTCACCAACTGATGGAAGAGAATGGTCCTATGGCGGCAAGGGTGGGGGAGGATGAGGCGACTGTGGAAGAGGGTGCAAAATAGTGAAACCTTCAATGTGGGATGATATTTTGGGTCATGCATCCTGACGCTTAGAATAATAGGGAATTACCTTAGTGGTATCTCCCTTTGGATCTAATGAGAGGAGGGAGACTTCTCATTTTCTTGATGGAATAGAATGTGTGACCATCACTCTTCTTATTGGGAACTGGAGGCTCTGTGTCTTAGAGATGAAATTGGGGAGGACAGAACCCAAACCCTAATCCTCCAGACCAAGATCTCCCTAACATTTTTCCTGAGAGAATGGTCCATGTGAATGTGGATATAAACACCAACTTCCATTCCATGAATCATAACCCCATTACAAATTGAATGTGGAAAACCTATAACTGTGGGTCTACGAACCCCAATAGGAGACACGTCGATGTGTCATTCCAAAAGGATTGATATGTCAGGATGTTTTAATGGAGGCTTCAAATTAGTCCCTTTCTAATAAGGGAATCAAAGAAGTTTGTTCCCTTCCATGAGTGGCTTTAAAGAGGATTTACAAGATTATGCGTAGGTACAGTGTGAAAATATTCATCTTTTCTATGCAGGGTCATTACCATGCATAGGTATGACATGTAGGTATGTCTCATAGGTAAGCCACGTAGGTACCCCACATAGATGTGATACAAATCCACCCTGTGTAGATGCATCATGTAGGCCTTTGAGATGATGGAACAAAGCATATTACATTGGATAACCAAGCCTATGCAAGCTTCAAACATTTACTGGACTTCAATAAATGATTATCCCATGTAATTCTCTTCTACAATGCTTTTAGAGAGCTACCTGATTCACTTTTATGGATCTGGGAGAAATATAGATGCAATGGGAGCTTTAAAATTTCTTTCAACTTTCTTATTTGTCAAATGACGATCCCAAGGGTCCTATTTATAGGAAAGGAGGGGGAGGGGGTCAAAAACAATTCATCTGTATAGGTTGTCGATGGATCCCTTTCGCATAGCACCTCCATGTAGGTGCGTAGAAAGAATCTGGATGCATTGATTTTTTGTGTAGGTTTGATTTGTAGGTCCTCCACACAGGTCCTCTAAAATTTGTTATCCCTTTTAGTCTTTTCAGCCTTCTCTTGAAATTTAGAAATATATGAGTGCCTCATTCATAGTATTTTTGTCTTACTAAGGAGTGTTAACAATTATTCATGACTAACCTTATCAATTTCAATCCCTAATACATCATGCATGCATATCATAAAATATAAATCTCATCAAAAAAACACATGCCTAGTATGGATGAGTAGAAAACCACAAAAAAAAAGCTATACAAGAAAATATTATTGAGCTTCTGGTTGAAAAATTAAACAGACTGACTCATCATAGTATATTTCAAGTTTTTAATGACAATCACAAGAATACACACACACCATTTGAGCCTATTTTTCTATCATGATGCATCCATATCCCTCCCTTACTATACAATGCCAAGGGTCAAAATAACCTAATCCAATAACATCAAAACGAAGTATATAACTTGAGGGGTAAATCAACCAATTATAAAATAGGAAATTATAATAAAAATTTCCCACCAATGGAAGTTTGGTCTATCCCCCCATTCATTGGGCAGAAGACACCCTAGAAAGAGTTATTTACCTATTTTTAACTCGATCCTCATCTCTAATTTTCTGTAACCCAAATAGTAAGTATGATAAAGAAAAGAAACACCTATGATTCCATTTTTACATCCTTGACTCAAGAGCGGCTTAAAACCCATTCATACGATGAATGACCATAAGGCCTTACATGCAACGTCCCATACACCAAATGATGAAGACTAGCAATGAGGGTCTGTTATGTAATATTATAGAGACTATACCCAATGGTGATGATATAATAATGGTTATATGATAATAAAACATGGAAGAATCATAAATACCAACCTCATAGGAAGAAATAATAGAAAACATTAGTATCATGAAAAATGAAATTTCTATACATATCAATTAAATATTACCTGTAAAACATTCATATGAATATATACATGAAATATTTCCCATGTATTCTCATATTAGAATGGACTCAAAATCCCAAAATACAACTCTAGGTCAAAGGGAATGACCACTATGTTCTTCCCTCCATCCATTCCAAGTAACTAAATCCCTGGTCACTATTTTCTAAATCACAACCTCATATCCTAACCTAATTTCAAACCCATAAATAGTACACATGTCCCAAGGTACATGTATAGGGTGTGAGTATGAATTCAGTTGGCTACCACCAGTGTGTGAATATCATACAACCGTAATTTTATAGTGTATTTATAAATGAATAAATAAAAACTACAGTCATACATAAAGTACATAACCTACTTCCATGAGCAGGTTTTTTCCTTCCTCATCCAATGCTGGAGTATAATGATATATCCACGGTCAATTATATTAGAAGAACCTCAATATCTCATCTAGGTTCATGTCACCCGAAACCTCATTCTAACTAGGAAAAAATGAAACCATTCATCAAGTACAATCAGTTTTTTTAAACATTCCCAAAAGACCTCACAAGTCCCATGGAATTCCCTTTAATGTTAACGTTGTCTTAACAAAATGCAATACCCATGCACGGTGATATCCTTATTTAAATGAACAACAAAACACCATTGGATCTATATCCTAGATTAAAAGGCATAATTAGAATAATACTTCAAAAATATAAACCCATCGACCTCAAATATAAATAGAAAGCCTCATCCCACAATAGATGGTATCAAACATCATCTACCATGGATCTCTACAAAGAACACCTCCACAACAAATAATGGCCAGCACCACCCCAAGAAAATATAACTATGGTGTCCTCTACTAATAACAACTGGTCTAAATCACCTCAATTGAGTCTAATATATGTTTACATAAATCCAATCGAATATAAGAAAAATTCTTTAAAATACAAAAAAATTATCTCTAATGGACATATCATTTACAATAATGAAAAAATGAATAATAGAAGAATGATTAATACAGGCCTTACTACTATGCTTCCAATTCACCAGACCACATTCAAATCCAAGGTCAGATAGATGAACGTTTTTGAAGAATAAATGGGTGAATAATGAAGAGATCCCCCTATTGTGAATGTGAAAGGGTGATTAAATGAATAGAAATAATAAATCTTTGGGAGTGGTTGTTTTGTAATTTCACTCAACTAAATAAACTAAACTACATGGCAGCACAATTTGGAAAAATGTGCTCTAACCGTGTACCAATTGTGCATGGACATAATCTGATGGGAACCCTATATAAATTGTTTTCATATTTTGGTAACATGGTTTGGCCAGAATCTGTGCCTACTATGTGCCCTCACATCCTAATAACATTATGTGTGTGGGCAAAGTCAAATGGTTTTTTTAAATCATGTAAAACATTTTTCCACCCTCTGTTAATAACTATAGGCATTTCACAACTATTTTCACTCCACCTCATATAGATTTCCTATCCATTCTCCTGTAGAAAAATTGGGTTGCATGATTTCCCATCAAGGTCTATACAGTTTAATCAAATCTTCCTCCTCTAACTACACCCTTCTAAAAATGAGTTCTTAGGAACCGTTGCTCTTGAAAATCATTCAAAACCCAAAGGAAATCACCATGCATTAAAAACCATCTAAAATAAACACCTCAATGTGATTAACATATCATATTAAATTCTCAAAATGGAAAATCATAGTTTAACCACACACCAAATGTAATACCCTATAATTCCATGATTTTTTAGGAAAATTAATTAAGTTTATTTCGAGACTCAGTGATGAGATGACATACGATTTCGAGACCTGGAGTCCTGGAATTATCCATAAAAAATGTTAATTTTTAAATAGTATGTGTGATCTATTTTTCTAAAAAAATGTAATAACTCTAAAATGGGTTATTGGATCAAAAATCAAAGGGAACCATTGCTTTCATGATGGAGGGTATACCCTATGGACGACTTAAGTTTAGTTAGCGCAGATCTTCAATGAAGGAAAAAAATAGCGTAACCATAAATGAAATAATTAAATAATTTTTTTTTTGAAATTATTATAACTCTCAAGTGGTGACTCGGATTGAAAATATGAGACCGTGGTTGAGCTCATGAGTGTATGTTTTCATTAGGCAGAGCCTAACATTGGCCAACACAATCCAAAAGTGGAAGTTAGTTTTTGGCTGTAAATGAAATAATTAAGTAAAATTATTTTATTTACAAATACTTTTAACTCTTAAACAGTAACTCGTATAGGAAATATAAGAGTATCGTTGTGTTTGTGAGTGCATTTCCATTATTTGGAGCTTAACGTCGACCTACGTAGGTCGAGTTTGAAAGATAGTTTTTGGATATTTTTTAAGAAAATTAAAATAGGACAAGTGCACAGTTTTAGAAACATGTAAACGAGGGCTTGGATTGAAAATTTGAGGTTACCTTTTTATCCAAAATAATGAAATTACTTACGAATGGCCCTAACATCGATAAACACAGATCGAAGGAAAAATTAATTTTTGAACCTTTTAGAAGAGAAATAAAATAAATTTAAAATGTATTTTATTTTTTCCCTCACCGTTGTGCGGTGTCACATCATCATTGTAGTGTGATGATGAGATGAAGATAAAAATCATTATGTGAATCACATTAACGAGACTCTTTAACTGAAGCATAATAGAGACATTGTTTCATAAATGAAATAGTGTAACAACGTGAAGACTTAGCGTAATAGAAATACTTATAAGTGTTTCTCTTTTAATTAGATAATATGTTGAAGAAAAAGTTGGAGATCTAGGAATTTCTGTAATGAATCTACGACAAGGAATCCACTCCATTGACGAATGACAAATGCATTCGACTTCCACCCTTTAAAGGATCACTAACAACATGGGTGACATATCAAGAGTAGAGAATAAAGGTGTGCAACCTAACTCTTCCCCAACCAATGTTTATCCCAAGTAGGGGTTACATTATGTAATTTTAATTACTCGTTCTTATTTCTTGCATAAGGAATGTGGATCATCCCACAAACATGATAATCCACAAACCACTTCTTCTTGTAGGAGAGAGCTTATTATCTTGGTTTTTTAATTTGGATTAATATTTTTATAGAACCTTAATCTTCCCCCATGTTTTATAAAATCTAATGATAAGGTTTCGGGATGACACGAACAAGGCTTGGGTCCTTCATTTGTGGGAATTCTTGTGTATTCCTCTTAGAGGTTTTGTGGCTAGATCGGGCCACGTCGGTGAAGTAAGATCCGCCATCACTTGGGTCGGTGGATGGTAGAGTCAGGATGAGGCCAAATGAGCCACATAGTAGCCAGGGATATAGTAAGTCAACCTAATATTGTGGGTTGGGATAGAAGGATAATGTGGGGCCACTAGGCATCCCAGGCTGGGAATGAAAAATGGTCTGCCAGTGTGGGCCAGGCCGGATAAATCTAGGATTACTGGGTGACCCGGCTGGTTAGACCCATGACTGAACTGAGCATGGTCTAGCAAGGCCCATTGGGACTATCATGGTAGCTAGGCTGGACCAGGCTGACCTAGACCCTACCGGGTTGGGTTAGTTTGTCCGAAATGGTTTGGGTCATGCGGGACCCCCATGTGGGGTTTGTCAGGTTGGTCCGACCAGGTCTGTTTGGGCCCCGACAAAGCCATCCTATGTTAACTAAAATGCTAATATATTTCAGATCAGGCGTCTAATTAATGATCCATTTTTAGTTTTGGAACCCTCATGACAAGGTGGTTCATTTCGTATTCTCTAAGAAGGTTTTCATGGAAGTTGAAAGATGAAAAATGTCTTGAGGATTGGATTCTCCAAGAATCTAGCGTGCTATGTGCGGAAATCTTGAAAATGGATGATACTTGAAGACCGCTTCCAAGAGACCATGTGTTGATAAGCTATAACTAACCCTGTTTGTATCAGTTACCTATGACCTTATGTGGATCAGCTACAAGTGACCCTTTGTGGATCAGCTACAAGAGACCATGTTTGGATCATGTCCAAGTGACCCTATGTGGATCTAATACAAGAGAACCTATGTGTATTATCTACAGGTGACCCTATGCACATTAACTACAAGAGACTATGTGTGAATCAGCTCCAAGGGACATTGTATGGATCATAAAAAAGCTTCCATGTGTGGAAAAGCTATGATTTCTTTAGTGTGAAGTGACTATGTGTGACATAGAAGACCCATGATACTTATCAGGGATGATTACCTCAACAATCCAAGGTGTTTAGTGTTATAGATGATAGTATTTCTTTCTAACCATTAGACTATACCTACATGAGCTGACAGTACCTCATGTATACTTTCCTTTGTTGTATTTCCTTTTTGGTTTGGATTTACTACTGAGTATTGTGTTACTCACCCCTACATGGGATTCACCCCCTTGTGTTGTGTCCCTTGTAGGTGATCGATGCTTCAATAGAGACCTTGGTGGTTCGGGACCAGGTGGTGATCAGTGAGACAAGATGTATAGACTCTTCGACAGAGACCTTGGTTGTACAAGACTAGGTGGTTGTCAATGAGATGAGATAGACAGACATTTCTATGGAGACCTTGGTGGTCTGGGACCAAGTAGTGCTCTGTGAGATGGGATGTATGATCTTACTTCTACTGCTATAGGAATCTACCCTCCACCTACCATTTGGGTGGGTTCTTGGGTGGAAGAACTGTTGTAGTTTCACTTTCCTTTTGGTTTGGGAGATTTTATTTTGGCCCTATTGTATATTCAGCTTGTAATGTACCCTATAGTTGTACTAGTGATTTTTGTGGGTTAAATCATGTTTACTTTCTGTAGTTTGAGAAATGTATGTGTACATGGTTAAAGGAAAATGCATTCCCTTTTTTGTTCTAGTCTCTAGCCGTTGGCCTATAGAAGGAGCGATTGGGGTAGTCACAAAACGGGCCATGGGTGATGGGTCGTGACAAAGTGGTATCAACGGTGGTCGGTTCTATGATAATAACTACGTGTCTTTAAATTTTTATGGGGTAACAGTGTTAAGTGTTTTATGTTTAGAATATAGACCAGGGAGTCCAGTATTTGTGAAAAGACTGATATATCCATATAGAAGGGCCCAAAATTTTTCTTTTCGATGCGGTATATGAAAACACTGGTTGCATGCATCATCAAATATTTTTCTCATGATCTTTCTGAGTCAGAGTCAGCTCACCAAGAATAATCTATTAATCGTGATTTATCTTGATCTTTTTTAAGATGCCTCCACCAAGACAGCTATCTATGATACGAGTGTGTGACCACAAGGATTCTCCAGAGAGTGATGTGGCTTTGAAACATGGACCATTTCAAAAGATGGCACCATCGGGTGGTGTCTCATATTTTCAATCGCCCTTTGGTCAGTAGTTACTACCAGTGCTACCGATAAAGGAAACATGTAGGCTTAATGACTTAAATGAGTATCAGTGATAGAGAACCCTTAGGATTCAAGGAAAGCCCAACTCATAGGTGACTAAGGACCAGATTAATGTGGTGACTGAGTTTTCCTTCTAGTCAAAGAACCAAAAGATCAGATGGTGGTCATGGCAGTAAGCCTTCTACAAGTCTCATAAGGGCGATTATGGTGTTTAGAGAACCCAATCATATGATGAGGTGACATTTACCTGGATAATGCTTGAGAACCTCTCTTTGAGAAGGGACTCTTTCCATAAATGTTAAGCATTATGCGTGCCCAAGAGATTCTGTAGCTTCGGTGGGATGACATGTCAACCACTGAGTATTCATCGAGGCATACCAACCCTACAAGGTACTCAATGAATATGATGCGACCAATGCTCAAAGTTCGTAACTCTGAGTGAGATGTGTTTATGGAAATCTGAGACAACGATATTATTATGTACATTCTTACTTATGCTAGGGTTCTAGAGAGAGCCTCTATGGTTTAATGTTCTTTGGATGAGAATGTACATATAGTTGATGTTAGCAGTGGGAAAGTATGGAACTATAGTCAGTCTTAGAGACATGGACGATTATGAGGACATCATTATCGAGGATGTTTCAAGACTACCTCTACATATAAAGGTAGATTTATACCTGGATATATACCCCCAAGATGGAATTGATATCTACACCTTCATATCAGATGGCTTCTATAGAGCTCCAAGAGTAGAG
Source organism: Viscum album (assembly GCA_963277665.1). Classification (NCBI taxonomy): domain Eukaryota; kingdom Viridiplantae; phylum Streptophyta; class Magnoliopsida; order Santalales; family Viscaceae; genus Viscum; species Viscum album. Next base: position 2,106,301,945 of record OY728147.1, on the reverse strand, counting down.
GGTACTATAGAATGGCTTACAATGTTTGGGGTTTATAAGGCCCAGAATTCCCCCCTTGGGCATCCCAAGTGTTGTTTTCCATGAAGGAAAATAGAAGCATAAAGTTATGTGTAGACTTTCAATGAATGCACAAGGTGACTATGAAGAACATGCATACTTTAACAGGGATGAATTTCCTCTTTGGTCAGCTAAAGGGAGTGAGTTGGTTCTCAAAGATAGATCTCACATCAGGCTATCACCAGTTTGGAGTACGATATGAGGACATCTCAAAGATGGCTTTCAGATGTCACTACGGCCACTACAAGTAAATAGTGATGTCATTTAGCATGACAAACTCCCCAAACATGTTCTTTGGACTCATGAATAGGATCTTCCAGCCATACATGGACCATTTTGTACTTTCCTTCATTTATGAAATCTTAGAATCTTCATCTTCTGAGGCCAGATTTACGATGGATCTAGAAAAGATCTAGGTGGTGCCTACTTTGGAGACACCCAAGAGCATTACTGAGGTGGATAGTTTTATTGGGTTTTCTTGGTACTATAGAAGGTTTTTACCCTACATCTCCAAAGAGGAATAAACCATGAAAACTTTGGAAAAGATAGAAAAATCCTTCATGTGGACAGAAGGATGCTAGCAGAGCTTTCTGTAGTTGAGGCAGAGCGTGATGAGTGATCATATCTTGAGGTTTCTAAAGGAGGGATCCGATTACATGGTGTAGTGTGACGTATCAAGAAACAAGCTTGATTGTGTCCAGATACAGGGGAAAGTAGTGGGTGATTATGGCTTATGTTATTTGAAACCACATGAGCATAACTATACAACTCATGACCTTGAATTGCCAGTGGTATTCTTCTCACTGATTATGTGGTGATACTACCTGATGGGTGAACAGTTCATTATCTACTCTGACCACAAGAGTCACGAGTATTTTTTTTCAAAAGGGATTTGAATATGAGACAAGAACATGGGCTAGAGTTCCTATATGACTATGAATTCATGATAGTCTATACTCATGGGAAGGGGAATGTGGTGGCAGATACTCTTAGAAAGAGATAGAGTTCACAACTACTAAATGAGGCCTCATATTTTTTGATCTATCTTTAGATATCCTTGTGTATAGTGATCAGATAGCTTATCTTTAGTCAATGTCAGTTGTCCCACCACTCTTATAATGAATTATGGAGATGCAACTCAGAGATTCCAGTTGTGAGGCTACACATGGAAAAATGTCCACATGGAATTCCCCTGACATATATTCTAAAGGTGGGAGCATATAATCATTTTAGAGGACGCACCATTATTCCAGGGGAGTTGTAGGAGGAGGTATCGAGGGAGTTCCATACATCCCCTTTGGTGGTACATCTGGGTGTAGTGAAAATGTACCAGGACCTCCAACATCAATACTATTTGGGGATAAAGAAGGCATTGGCAGGGTATGTCTCATGATGCCTCACTTATCTTCAAGTGATGGTTAAGCACCAGGTTCCAACATTTCTGAAACAAACCCTTGAGGTAGCAGAGTGGAAGGGGGATGGGATATCAATGGACATTGTTATAGGCTTACCACATACATCCAGGGGGTACGATTCGATCTGGGTGATCATAGTCCACCTCAATAAGTCATCTGAATTCCAACCCATTTGATAATAGATTTTAGTAACGTGCTTGGGTTGCCTATATATTCAAGAAATAGTTCAAATTCATTAAGTACAATCAACTATAGTCTTAGCTCATGATGCACATTTTATATCCTGATTCAGGATGGGATTACAGGAGGTGTTTGGGACTCAATTGCATTTTCAAATAGCCTTTCACCCATAGATGGATGGTCAGACGGAGTGGACCATACATACCATTGAAGACATGATTCATTCTTGCATATATGATTTTTCTCATAGTTGGGAGGACCACCTACCACTAGTGGAGTTTTCATACAACAAAAACTACCACTCCACCGATAGTATGGAATTGTTTGAGGAAATACACGAATAACCATGCATGTCACTAGTATGCTGGATAGACCCAGGGAAGTTAGCACTCATGGGTCCAGGGATGGTACATACTACCACTGAGAAGGTGAAGGTCACCGAGAGAAGATGAAGACTGCACAAAGACAACACAAGTCTAATGCTGATTGGAGAGAGAGTCCCATGAATTTCGAAGGGGGGGGGGAAACATATGCCTACGAGTCTCTCCTCATCGAGGGATTCTATGATTTGGCTTGGGCGGTGAGTTTTATCTGAGGTTCATCAGAACTTTAAGGATACAACATAGAGTGGGTGAGGTGTCATACCACTTGTCCCTATCGCCGCAGTTTGAGAGGGTTCACGAAGTCTTCCATGTATACCAGATAAAGAGATACGTGCACGAACATTCTTACGTCTTCAACCATGGAGAGCTGGATATTGAAAATTGGGTGATATTTGTGGAGTACGTACCCTGTGGCGATAGAGGATTGTTAGGATATGATCCTTCATGGATGTTTGATACATCTGGTACATGTATGTCTGAAGCATTTGAATCTGTAGTAGAGCACCTGTGAGTAGGAGGCTCAGGTTCATTCTCAGCACAACCATTTTCTTGATTAGACCATGTTTTGGATTATGAGGATGTAAATACCTGGGGGGGGGGGGTAATGTAATACCTCAGAACTCCTTGATATTTTAGAAAAATAAATAAGATTATTTCTATACTAGGAACTGAGACGACATACGATTTCGAGGCTCAGAGTCCGGGAATGATCCATCAAAAAATGTAATGTTTTAAATAGCTCGCGTGAGAGAATTTTTTTTTAAAATTTTTTAATAACTCTTTAATGGGTGCTCAGATAAAAAATTAAAGGGCACTATTTCATTTAGGATGGTAGGATTACCCTAGGCATGACATAATTTTAGTTGGCGCTGACCTCCAGTGAAGAACCTAATAATGGAATAACCATAAATAAAATAATTTTGTTTTTAAAATCATTATAACTCACGAATGGTGGATCAGATTGAAAATATGAGACCACCATTGAGCTTGTGAGGGTATTCATTACTTAGGAGGAACCTAACATTGGCCAGGATGGGCCAATAATGGAAGTTAGTTTTTTCCGTAAATAAAATAATTAATTAAGAATTATTTTATTTTACACTCCTTATAAATCATAACCAGTAACATTGATTGTAAATATAAGATTACCCTTGATCTTGTGAGAATGGGTTTTCCTTAGGAAGATCTTAAAATCTACAGGAGAAAGTTGAGGTTGAAATATAGTTTTTTTAACTTTTTTAAAGAGAATATAAAAGGTGCACATGTGCAGTTTCAGTAACTTCTAAACAAGTTCCCGGATTGAAAATATGGGGGAATTGTTGTTTCCAAAACATAGAAATTACCTAATAATGGACTTATCCTCAAATGTAATGGGTCTATAAAAAAATTTAATTTTCAAACCCTTCAGAAGACAAATAAAATTAATTTAAATGTTATTTGTTTTGTTTTTCATCACCGTTTAGTGGTGGCACATCAGCACTATGGCGTGGCGTTGGGATGACAATGAAACACATTAAATGAATCCCATTAATGAGTCTAATTAATGAAATCATACCAGAGATGTTGTTTAATAAATGAAATATTAGAGCGGCATGATTACACAACGTAATAGAAATGTTGTAGCATATTTTTCTTTTAATGAGATAATGGGTTGGAGAAACAGTTGGAGATTTGGGAATTTCTCAGCCAAATATATGGAAAGCAATCTTATCTAATGATGAATTATAAACAAATTCTACGTCCATCCTTCAAAGGATTTCTAGAAACATGGGATATAGATTAATAATGAAGAACAAAGGAGTGTGACCCTACTCTTCCCCGACCAACATCTATCTCAAGAAGGGGTTACTTTTTGTAATTTGAATTCAACTATTCTGCATTCTAAAAAAATGACCACAAATCAATCATTGAATAGGTTAATCTAAGGATTAATTTTTCTTGGGGTAGGGTTCTTATTCTAAGAGTTTTTTCATCATGATTAATTTTGGATAGAACATTGATCTTCTTCCCATGATTTAAAAACACTAACGTAGAGGGTGTCAGCTGACATAGTAAGGATCAAGCCCCTCTTCCAAGTGCATTCTTATGAATTTTTCATGGAAGAACCTATGAGTTAATGGTGGAGATTTTTTGAGGTTTTAGTATGTAATACGAAACCAAATTTAGGCTAGAAGTGTAGATGGTTTGAAGAACAGACCATCAGAGCAAGCCTCGTGGGCCGTGAAGAATTCTACTGGTGCGCTGGAGCCAGTAGTGGTAGCCCGTGGTGGAGGTCGTGGGTAGGTGGAAATGTTCTATGATGGCATGCTGAGGAGGAATTTGTGGCTATATCGAGCCACAATGGTGTATCAGTAGCAATTAGCACTTAGTCCCATGGTTGGAAGAGGTGGGACGAGGCCAACCAGCTGCATCAGAAGGGCTGACCATGCTAGGCTGGCCACGACACACTTTGGAACGCAGTTCAGTGGGGACTGTATATGGGAAAAGGGAGTTCGTCTTATTCAGCCATAGGGTGCACAAACTGGATACCCTCCTAATGTCTAATATAGAGGAGACCGTCCAACAAAGTGGTTCGGGCCATGGGGTGTGAACTGGGCCATTGAGCGACCTGAGCATGAGTAAGTCGGCCAGAAGTTGCGGGCCGGACCGGCGGGAAAATGCTTGGCCGCTGGGTGGCCCAGGATGGGAATGAAATCTATCCCGCTAATGCAAACTAGTCTAGATAAATCCAGGTTTCGTGGCAACCTAGCAGGCTAGACCCCCGAAATAAATGGGCTGGTTCTAACAAGGCACAATTGGCCTGGCCCAGTAGCCAGACTGGACCGGGCCAATGCAGACCCAAATAGGTTGGGTCAGGGCGGCCTAACTTAGTCTGGTAATATGGGACCCCCTAGGTAGGGTCGGTCAGGTCGGTCTGACCGGGTAAGACTAGGCCTAGACAAAACCTGCCCCTATTTACCAAAATGCAAATATCTTTCAGACCGGGCGTCTGATTGATGAGACGTTTATGATATTGCAACCCTCAAAACGAGGTGGTTCTTTGGACATGATTTAAAGAGATTTTATTGGAATTTGAAATATGAATAGTTTCTTGAGGATTGGATTATCCCGGAATCAAGGATGCTACATACAAAAATCCTCCAGCTTTATAGGACCCAAAGAATGTAGACAAGTGACCCTAAATGTATCAGTTATAAGAGACCCTGTATGGATAAACTAAAACCAACCCTATGTGGATTAGCAATAAGGGACCATGTGCGGATCAGCTACAAGGGACCCTATTTGGATCATTTACAAGGGACCCAGTGTGGATCAACTATAAGCGAACCTGTGTGGAATAACTATAGGCGACCCTGTGTTGATCAGTGACAAGAGGCCCTGTGTGGATCAGTTGCAAAAAACATTATGTGGATTCATTACAAGAGACCGTTGTGGATCAGATCAAAGTGACCCTATGTGGATTTTCTTTAAGCGGCACAGTTTGGACCAGGTATGATGGCCTAAGTGGAAAAAGACTCAGTCTGACCCAAAAAACCCACGGTTCTTATCATGGATGAGTACCTCAGCTGTATAAGTTGTTCAGTTTTATGACAAATAGTCTTTCTTTCTATCTATATTTTAGATTATAAATGATTAAGCTATAAGTACCTCGTGTATACATTCCTTTTTGGTATTTCCATTTTGGTTTTGGGTCCTTAATGAGTATTGTATTACTCACCCATGCATGGGCTTCACCCACACATGTCGTTTCCCACATAGGTGATCAATGCTTCGATAGAGACCACGATGGTCCAGGACTAGGTGGTGCTCTGTGAGACGGGACAAAAGGATGCTTCAATAGAGACCTTGGTGGTTCGGGACTAGGTGGTGCTCAGTGAGAAGGGACAAACATATGCTTCGATGGAGACCTTGGTGGTCTGGGACTAGGTAGTGCTTAATGAGATGGGGTGGACAAGCATACTTCAATGGCTACAAGAAGATACCCTTCACCTACCTTTCAGGTGGGGTCTCGGGTGAATAGACCATGGAATTTTTACTTTACTTTGTAGTTTTGGGATTTTATTATGTCTTCTTTGTACTTTTAGTTTGTATTTTACTATCTGTAGTTGTCTCAGTGACAGTTGTGGTTTACTTCGTGTTTACTTTCCACAGTTTGAGCTATTTGTGTGTGTTCATGTTTAATGGAAAAAGGCTTACCTTTTGGGACATGCCTATTTAGTGCTAGTCTGCATCCCCTGATCAATGGAAGGAGGGATTGGGGTAGTCACGACATGGGCCCTAGGGGATAGGTTATAACATCAAACCCTAAAATCAAGCACTATTTAAAAGACAACCCATTCAAAAACCAGATACGTTATAAAAATTAACAAAAAAATATTTTTATTTTATGACCATTATAGAAGAGATGTTGAATATAAAGGTTTTGATAAATTTAACATAATTTTTAATTACATTTAATGGTATTAATCAAAATAATTTTCTTTGGTAATTATTTGAAAAATATAAACAAATTTTCCAATAAAGGCATTTTATTCTTAAAAAATACATTTTCTTCAAAGATATTTTTATATATTTCTATGAATGAATATTATAATAATTTTTTGTATGTTTTAAAAATTATAATTTATAAAAATTATATAATTTTTTAAATTATCATAGCAAAATTAGCTCAAGGAGAAATTTCTCAGGTTTTCTTAAAATATTAATATTTAGTGAAAAGTGAAAATATATATTTTTTATAAAACATTACTTTATTTTAATTTCAGGTATTATTATTATTTATATTTTATATAAAATTAACAAAATCCATTTTAAATTAGATATAGTTTCATTAATTACATACAAATCTATATTATACTTTATTTTGGTATATGCTCATTTTTTTTCTTTAAAACACATTTTCTCTAAATAATTTTTCATTTTGTTTTAAATATTTATATTAATTTGAATTACAATAAGTTATATAAATTGAATTGTAAAAAAGGGATTCAATATTTAGAATCAAAAGGATCAAATTTGGTCACTATTAACCTTTTATATTTATTCATTATGAATAGAAAGCTTAGTAAATATTGTGACCTCTGTAAGGAAAAATCCTGTAATTAAGGTTACAAAACATGATAAAGAATAAAAAAATAAACTTTCATTTAATTAATTTTATTATTGGAATTTTTTCATTCTCATCTGAAATTATAATTTATCAAAATTATATTCCATTTTTCATTGAAAATGACTTATAAATAATTTAATGTTAATATAAAGTAAAAAATTTCCCTCACGTAATTTTATTATATATATATTTGATAGGGATAAAAAAACACATGTTCGGTTATAAATGGTTATTTTGATGAAAAATTATTTTTTCACCCTATTAATTTATTTTATTTTTTAGAAATGAAATAAATACAATAGTTTCAGAACACTGAGAAAGTTATAATGAAATAAGTAGAAATATAATTTAAATTATTTTTAAAATTCAAAATGTAATATTGTTTGGGTGAGTTAATTTTTTCATGAATTATAAATATATTTAAAAAATATTATAGAGGATTATAATTTTTATATTCTAATTCCATTTATGTCAAGTTGTTTTCAACATCAAATTATGTGGTTAGTTATTAAAATGTCATTAGTTGAATTTTCTGTTAAATAATATTTTATTAAATTTTTAAAAAATAATAAAAGTATTATAGGAGTACATTTATGATTATATATAGTCTAATAGTTCATTACTTATCCAATTATGATCCAATTTTCACCATATAAGTAATTTTATTTCCCTGTAATAACAAAAAATTCATTACTAAGGTTTAAGTTATAATTGGTGAACCATTGTCTTAATCCAATTGTTAAGGTCTAAAATAATATCAAAACATATAATTTTTTTCGTAATTAAATTAAGCCCATATACTATTTATCTTCAAATCCAGTCCATTTTGGAAACATTTTACATTTTTTAGAAATATATTATAATATAATATTTTTGTATTTCAAAAAAAAAGATATTAAGCCATTTTATAATATAAATTATATTATTTAATGAGTCAAAATTAATAAAAATTGTATCAACATACATTTTAATTTTATATTGCTGAAAATATCAACCATGGACCATTTTAATATCATTTTTCAATTTATAGCTACTTTTTATAACCCTATTGTGTAAAAACATTCATATTACTTTAATAGTATAAAGGGTTGACGAGGGGTTAAAAAAATTAATAAGCGAAAAATCATATAATCATATCTAAATTTTAATGGGTGAGAGTATTTCATATTGTACTCATATTATCTTCAAAACATTTCATTTTGGCTTCATTGTTTTTTGAATCCAAATTTATAATATGTTAATATTTTGAGAAATTTCAAGAGTGCCCCTCCCCATATAAAAGGGTACCTCAAATCATAATTTATTAGAAAATTTAAATCCTTTTGGTATATAAATTTCCTACCCAAATACCATCCTGAAATACCTCCCCATAATCAGGAGGCCTTATTTTGGAAACAAAAACAAATTTATTTTTCATAAGGTGTAAGGCAAAGGGTGAAGTTTGAAGAAGAGGTATTGGTTTTAACTGAATGTTTAACATTTATTTATTATTATTTCAACTTAAAATTATTTTCAAACATGATGAAATAATAAAACCAGTATATTAAATATATCAAGATATTTCTATGTCAATGGAATAAGAAATATCCATCTCCCCTTTCATCAAATGGTAAATGAAACCATCACTCATATATAGAGTGTACTTCAACCATGCAAAATAATCAAAATTAATTTTCCATAATTTCCGCTTAAAAATATTTTTAATGATGATTTTAAGGAATATATAAACAATTCAAGAAATAATTATTGTATTTTAAATTTAATATACCATCTATTTTCTACCTTTCCATCCATTGAAATTGAAAACGTCATTTTTATATACATGTAAATTACCAATTCCAGGAATAAATCTGATTTTTTTCCCATAAAACAGTACAAGGAATTTTTATTTGAATGTATTTAAAGAAATTTAAAGATAATTATGATATTAGGACAATTTCATAATATTAAAATAGTACATATTATATTTCTACCACAATCATTGAATAGTGTAAATTCCATTGATGCATACATACAACCTACCATATCCATGGAGGTAAAATAGTTCATTTTTTATAACCATCATTAATTATTTGTTTTAAAAAAATATTTTATATAAAAAATGATAATTACTTATGGATTATTATTCTGGATATGATTAATTAATAACCTATTGACCATAGTTATCTTACCAAATTCATTTTGGACATATGGTCTGAATATCCTCAAAACACATGACCTGAACTTAATTGATTATGTAATTTTACATAACATTGGAATAAAAAATAAAAGGAATAATAATAATGAAAAATGTTCTTAATCACGTGAATAATTAAAATTATTTTATTATTTTTGAAGATAAATAATATATGTGATGATTCAGATTTGTGGTAAAAGAAAATTTACCTTAACCCCTTGCTTTAAATGATCAACAGATTTATTTTTAAAATATCATTATTCAATTTAAATATTAATAAAATTATTTTCTTTTTATATGGACATAAATGAATTATAAAATAAAATTTATCACAATTTTTACATTATGTCAATGGTTTTCAAAATGGAATATTTTTTTGGAATGTTTTAACAAAAATTAAAAAATGAATGTTTTATTTTAACGCATAATACAATAATCATTTTAACTACCACTATATCCAATACTTGATTATTTTATTATATTACAATATTTTATTATTTATTCAATGAATAAACCCACTTCTATTTGTTTTTGGATTTTGTGTTTTGAAATATTTTTTAAGGAATGTGTATTTTAATATTAGAAAGTGTTTACAATATATGACAAAAAGAGTTTTACTAGGGTTTTTTTTAATAAATGCTGTGATAAGAAATATTTTTTTCATAATATGGAAGTTGATAATTATATATTACTTATGGGTGAGCATGATATATTTCATAAGACTGGCGAGCCAAATTTTAGCTCACCAATGTGTTGGGTAATATTCATTATCTTCAAAAACATGAACAAGGTAGTTAAACTCGGTTGTTTCTCAAATTGATTTATTTTCTCTCTAGTTATATCTTACCAGAGTTTAAAAAACTAATAAATATTATTCTCTATGTTTACTACAAGGGTTTTAATTTTCATTATATTGGTTTTGAAGGTTTTATTGGACATACAAATGTCTGTTTTCTATGTGGAAAAGATTTCTTCCTTATGCTAAAATATTTTAGTAGTAACGGTTTATTATTTTTGTGTTTTAATTTTCATCACTGGACTAACATTATTATTAAATTTATTTTCCTTATTGAGGTATTTTCCTCATCAAATAGTTTAAATTTATTTTTTGTATGGTTTAAGAATGGGTAAGTACAAAGATAGAACAATGTTGAATGCCCTAAAGATTATTTATAAAAAAATGTGTTTCTTTTTCAATTTTTTAATATCATGGGAAATGGGTACTATGTGTAAGTGTACGTTTTGAAATATATGGGTTCTTTATGTAATATTTATGGCTGATTTACAAGCAACTCATTACCATAAAGATCCTTAGTATGTAAGAAAGTAAATTCTTGACTTCAAACTCTAGATTATGTAATGATTAATCCTATGTCCTTACAATGACTCTTAAAAAATCATTTAATACATAAAAAAATATCTTTACATATCCCTATTTCACGGTTTGCTAAAAATTTCAAAATATTTTCATGTCAATATAGAACTGTATTAATTCATCATAGAACATTCTTAATCACACCATCTTGACTTTAAACTCTTGAAATAATACATAACAATATATAAATATTTATAAAAATAATCATGATTATTAATAATGAATTGGAATATGTAATGTATCATTATATATTATTACTAGAACCTCAATTTCGCTGAAATAATAGATTGAACATTTCTCATTCAACCCATAAATCATGTGATATTCAACTCTGTAAGGAGTAACCAAGAAAACAAATAAATTTTATCTCTAATACTCTTTTGTTTTATTTTCTAGACGCCACCCCTTATTTAATATCTTATTCAATCATATAAATATAATATATTTTAGATAAAGCTTAATAGTTAGATCATATAACTCTAACAAGGTAAAAGGTAGTAATTAACTGAATCATCTACACTTATTGTAACGTGACACCGCCATAAGACAAGATCAGGTGCATTATTTTATTACTTTATAATTATTTTAAGAAATCAAATTCCAATGAAAAAATTATTTTAGTAGTATAGGAAATACGTATTACATTCATGATACCTATAATACATATGGAAATAGAAAATACAGCCATGATACATAATAAAATAAAATAAAAAGCCACTATAAACCTCATTAAATGATTCCTCTTCAAAACCTTAGGAAAGGAATCATATTAATGGTGATCTTAAATTCTTAGTAAGGGTATATAAAGTGGAATAAACAATAAATCAATGAGAATAAAACAACCTGGAAATGTAGATAATTGAAACACATTCCATTTAATCAATAATATTATAATGAATCTAAACAATGGATATTATAACTAATTGAATAATCACATGGGATAATAATAAATTAATACATAATTATGGAATTAATAATTATTCATTTCTAAAACATGTCATCATGTCTTCATGCTGAGAATTAATACTTTTAAGGATTGATGTAAAAAAATCAAATATTGTTAAGGCCTCATTCCATGAATCGATTTCTATCAAGAATTGCTTGAAAGAAATTAATAAATGGATAAGTCCTCATCAAAAACCAAATATAGTTTTTCTAATGAACCCTACTAAGGTATCAAGGGAATATAACAGGCCCAAACCATCACATAAAAAATTTAATACATTTCTCATGTATATAATAATTGATATAACTAATAAAAAATGTTTTTTATGATAAAATATATATATTGAATCAATGACGTGGTTTTATCAATAATTAACCATTGAAGGATATGTAAAAATAAGTGTAGTTTATGTTGATGAATAAATATACCATTTAAATATCATTAAAATTATTCTTTAGGAGAATAAAATTTTAATTTTTCAAAGTGCCCCATACCTCCTTGAAATAATTGAATCACAATCCCCCTGAAGGAATACCATTAATTGAAACTTTTAATATAAAGATAATAATGAGATCCGTGACATAACATTTCAAATTGAAGTAAAAACACCATATAAAAGAAACTAGGTTCATAACATCTAATAAGTCTCAAATTGAATGTAAATTCAGATGAAATCCCTTATAAATGTGGTAACATTTTAATTATAAATCTCAAAAATAATAGTCATAAAAAGAAACATTCATATTTCATGAATATAATATAATTAATTATATAATATATCAATAGTGGCAGTATATAATTAACAAAAAATTTTAAGTGGTGAATATGAAATTTATCTCACAAATGTAAAAGGTGAGATGAAAATATCATACATTGAATATGAATTTTTACATGTGTCTTTAAATTCCTAAATGATGAACATTTGTTAATTATTTACTATATTTATTAAAATTTTCAATTAGATTATTACTTTTACTCAACTATTTACAATGTTGTATAAAACTACATACACAATTATGTTTACATCAGGGTATTTGACCAAATTCGGTTCATTGATAAAAGATGATTTTGGTTGGTCAAATATGGTAAAAGGTTTAATTATATAAACATATAAAGAGTAATAATCATGAAATAATTATCATAGTTAAAAATAAATTTTAAATTTTAAACCACTTATGAATGATGATTATGAAAAATGATCCATTGTTACAATCATGGAGATGGCAGGCCATATGTACGCATGAGTAACATTACCATTTTTCAATGATCATTATGGAAATAAGGTAAGTAATATTATATATTTCCATAATTATGAAAAAATATACTAAATAATTTTCCTTATAATCATATACACTTATTTATACAATTATTGTGATGTAAATAAAATCAAATCATGTCATGGAGGTGGTAGTCTACACGTCCACGAATAATGTTCTCCATTTTCAGTGGGTGAAAAGGGTAATAAATAAAATTATATGTTATATTTATAGAGGTATGAATTTTTCATTAATAATATATATATATATATATTGTGTCATATGTTTAATTAAAACAACTCTTTATACATTCCATGTATAGCATGAAAAATCACATCGATTTGAGGAGGCGATAGTCCACATTTCAACATATGATGTAATCGTATTTACACAAAATGAAATGTGTAAAGGTATGTTTTATAAAATAATTAAATAATAATAAAAACATATTAAATATTATACATAACAATTATAAGATTATTTTATATACAAATTCCCACTATTAGTGGCAGTATAGAAAAAATTATAGCTTTGTTTCGTGAGGTGGTAGTTCATCGTACACAAGAACGGTAAGTTCATTACCCATTAGATGGAGGAGTATGTAATTTTATACTGAAACCTTAACATAAAAAGTATTATTATGTTTTTTATACTTTTTTTGTTATATAATCATGTAAAAATATTAGATTTTATGGGGTGATGAATAGAAATAAAAATAAAGAGCTTGAGGAATGATGTTACCCCTTCTTTGGGTAAACCCATTTTGTTTTCACCAAAGTGATTACATGGATTGATTTATTCCCAAGATTAGGATTGTTGGAACTATTTTGAGGAGATATTTTTTGATATATTGTTTAAGCCAAAGGGACTATAGATGTGCGATGAAGTGGGAGGAGTGGAGGCATTTTTATAGAGGAGGAAGATTGTCACTATGATAAATACCAAATAATATTCAATAATGGGAGGTCTCATTTACCTAAAATTCATAAAAATTGAAAAAAATGGTTTAAAGTGGAGAAATGGTATATAAAAACATCTACCACAAAAAGTGAATTTTATAAATTGGTTCCTTAACTTCTATGTTTCCCTAATTTTTTCATTCTATTTTTTGTTAATGAAACTAGTTTTCTATCCAATGTAATTTAACCACTAAAACTAAATAAATGTAATATTAATTAGAAAATATATATACAATTTATTATAAAAATTATATCTAATTTATAAAATAAAAATCTCTTGTGTGTGGAAATTAATTTTAAAAACCAGCACATACAACGTGCAAAAACACTAGTTTAAGGCAAACAATGCTAATAATGTTTTTAAAAACTATAGGTTAATAAGTTAATTATAAAATACAAATTGGTTCATTAATAGACCATATTTAATATTTATTAACACATAAAAATAACTTGGCAGAATATAGTATTTTTTATTAATTTTATATTATTTAATAAAATAATGTTTATTATAACATAACATTAATGTCAATTTTGACATTATTTATTTGATTTTAATTTAAAAATATAAAAAAAAATTGAATTAAAATATATTATGTTCATAGATATATAATATTATTTTTAATCTAAAAAAATAATTCAATACATTATTTTAATGATATTTTTTCAAATTTAATATTTATGATAAAATTTATTTTAGTTTATTATTAACTAAATAATAACTGCATTGTCCTTTCATAATCATTTTAAGTAACTAATACATATCTAAAAATTGGTGATAAATTATAATGATAAAAATAACCCATTTTACTTTCATGGGGATATGTATAACCGAAATTATGATTTTTTTTTACATATCTCGATGTTTTATAAATGTTAAAGGTGAGAAAGGTTTCCATTTTCATGTTTTTTCTAAACTTAACTTATCATATAGGGAACATTCATCAAACATTATCCAAATAGACCATAAAATTAGAAATAATATGGTATATGGTATAACTACTGGATTACAATGACCTTTGGACAGGTTTTTCAGTCATTTTTACCCTTAAGATTAAGATTTAGTCCCTTGTTAAGCCTAATTTTACATAATCACCATAATTAATTTTGATCACTTTCACTAATATTTTTGGTCAAAATTAATTTGATATTGTTAGACAAAAAATATTACACTGATTACAATAGTGTATTTACATTTTATAAAATTCAAATCATAGAAGTGGGAAAATTATGTTGAACGCTAATCCCGTAGACATGATAAAAAAGAGGGTCTTTGAAGTAAAAATGCACAAAATATCAATTAGTGTTTATGTCCAATTATAGTTTAAAAATTATTCCAATGAACTAAATTAGGTTAATATATGTATAATTTACCTATTTTTACATGAAAAATGAATTTATAATATAATTTAACATTAATAATTATATAAAAAAACATGTAGTTTTAACTAAAATGCTATGTTTTTTCACCATTCATAAAAAATGAAACATCTCAAAGACATACAAAAAATTCAACGAAATAGAATTTGGGAATTATAAATTCCAAAATAATGATTATTTTGAAAAATAGTATAATGTAGTCAAAAATGGATTTAAAATAAGTGATCTATTAAAAGATGATAGAACTTGATCTTGTGTGTAACACAAGATAACACAGTATTGTGTGTAGAGTAAGCTTTACATGTTGTTGTGTATAAACAAAAATATAAAAAAATAATTTTTTTTCAAAATGAAAATATTTTAATGTCTTGGGGTGTTACATTCTCCCAACCTTAATTAAATTTCAACCTCTCAATTTAAACATGAATAAAGTAATCCTGAGTTTTATACTTAAAAATAAATTATTGTTAAAAAACCCACATTTTAATTATTGTTAATGAAACATATTATTAATATGAGATAAAAGATATTAAAATGGACATTCAAATAGGCTCCCATGTAGGATAAAATTGGTGGGAAATGGAAAGATTTGTACCAATGAAAAAAATAACAATCCTGTTTTTGATAGAGAGTTCTTGAAACCATGGTAAGGTGACAGTTAACAATCATAAATCCATATGTATATAATGATCTATGGGTAAATTTTTTTCATAAAAAATGAAAGTAATATGATTTTTTTGAGATAATTTTCTTAGATTATAAGAATTATTTATCTCTCTAGGAATATAAGTAAATATACTTACATGGTACATTTCTATAAGAATATTCTTTTTTCCTTGGTCATTCCTTGATCTATTTCTACATGGTCTTCATAATATGGTGATGTAATACATTAACATTTAAAACCTCATCAAATTATAAATATAAACCATTTTATAAATGATTAATTTTTTCTAAAGATTATCATCCAACATTTTGGAATAATTTCTAAGGTAATTATTTGCCCCTAATTAAATTTTTCATTTTCAATCATCTATTTATCTAAATGTAGTTATTTCAACATCAATAACATACTTAATGATTATCGTACCATACAAAATGTGGTTTCCAAAATTTTAACTTTCTAGTGATTCACTCTTCTTCATACCATTCGACTTATATTCTCAAATTCTTAATAAAAAATTACTACTATACAATCCTTATATATTTCATAAATCATATGATCAGAAAATCATCAAAAAAATATTATTACAGAATATTTATTACATCCACATATAGAAGTACATTAATCAATCCAATTTAGTTGAGGTAATAACATATGATTCAGCTTGATCCCTTAGCATATTCTGGGTTTTATTCTCTTGGCACTTGGGGAATTCATTTTTATAAGACCCCATATCCTTATAGTTAAAGAATTGAACAATATAAAATTCATTCTTTCCCTTGAAATACTGAGCAATGTTGTCTTTTATCCACACTTTAAGGAATGTACCCTCAATTTTAAGTATGTTCTATGGTGTTTACATCCAAAAGTATCAGAAGTTAGAGAATCGATCATTCAATTTTTACCTTTATCAACATTTTTCTATCTTATCCTCTACTTTAATTACATCACATTGAATCTATAAGATGTAAAAAATTATTTCTCTATCTTGATATCACATAAAACTATTTCATCATATGAGGAAATGGTTTGAGACACTAGTGCCATTCAAAGTCATTAATTAATACATTTAAAGAAATGATCAGTATTTTATTCTGTGTTGGGTTTGAAATCTCACAAATACATTTCTATCCTGGTAAAGGTAGCTTCATACACTACAACACTTTCATCCTCTTTTTTCTTTAAGCTAAGGATTTCAATTTTCATCTCAGGTTTTTTATCATAGTTAGAGTATTTTTCAATGAATTCTTTCTTAAAATCATTCCATTCTATGAAATCTATTTCCTCTTCCTCCATAGTATTCTCGATCAATGACCACAATTGATCAGCATCACCATTAAGACAATAAACTATACGAGAAACCTTTTCCTTTTTAACCCAGACTAATGCAATGAATATCTTTTCCAAAGACTTAATCCATTCCTCAGCCTCCATTTTCTCAGTATACCCATTAAATGTTCTGGGCCTTGGTCAAATAAATCATTCCAATATCAAATAATATTTTTGTGGAATATGTTTATCTATCAGGGAAAGGATATGGGTCGTAGCCTTGTAAAGATACCATGATATTTCCATGAATTTATTAGTTCTAGTATAAATTTTAATGATTTCCACTATTTTTAAATCTCTATACATTCCTTGATTACTAATAGCTTTTTTACTTCCATGTACCATTTCGAAACAATTTCATCCATAGGATTTGGTTTCAACATTATGTAACGTAATGTATAATCCAAAAACTAGTTTAATGCTAATCATAAATTGAACTTTTTTTATGGGTAACATAATTACAATAAAAATAGATTCTATATGAATATATTTAAATTGAAATCAATAATATTGTACGATAAAGAAAATGTGAATTATCCTAAGTGTATCCCACACGAGTGTCAATCTAGTTTCACAATAACGCCCATTTTCATATACTAGGTTACAATGAGTCGGGCCTAACACACCTTGTCTGGGTTATTACTCCTCGGTACATCTATGCCAGAGCCACACTCACTTATAGTATCTTGATTAGTATGTATTTATATTAATACCAACATAATTACTACCTCATCAAAATTATATGATATACTTTTATACTTCTCCTCAATGTCTATCTTAGGGTTATATTCTTTAAGCTACATTTTCTATATCTAGTTTCCAAGGTTGATGATAAACATAATTTGATACCTAATATAATTCCATGATCCTAGAATCATGGTGATGGTGAAGTTTTTATTATATATGCATGATTACAAGGAATCAAACCCTGAAGGAGTGATTAGTTTAGCAGTCTTGGAATGATAGATTACATATATAATACCCTTAAAAATTAGGAAATAAAAAACAAAATCATGATACATAATAAAATAAAATAAAAAACATCCTAGAAGGTCATTGAAATGAATCCTCTTTATAACATGGGGAAAGGGAACATATTAAGGGTGAGCTAAAATGCTCAAAAAGGATATTTAAAGTAAAAGAGATAATGAAACAATGATAATACGTCAATATAGGAAGTTATATAATTGAAATACATGTCATTTAATCAATAAAATGAGATTAAAACATAACCACGGATACTATATCAAATTTAATAATAAAATTTAATAAAAATAACTGGATATATAATTATGTAATGCATAAAGATGGGTCTCTAAAACATATCATTGAGGCATCATTCCTAGAATCTAACACTTTTAAGTATTCATGCAAAGAATATAATATAGTCAAGGATTCATGATAAGAATATGTAACATTCAAGGCTTCATTCCAAGAATCTAATAAAAGATTAATGCCTTATCCAAAACCATATTCATTTTATCTCATGAAACCTACTAATGATTCGATGGGTTGTAGTGGGCATCACCAATCACACAAAATGAATTCTTCATATGTATAATTGTATATTTAATTAATAAATAGTGTTCTTTTTCATAAAATATCCATATTGAATAAATAATATGGTTTTTAAAATAATTTCCTAGTAGAGGATAAGTAAAAACATAGATTGTTGATGTTGTTTAACAGAAATACCATTTAAATATCATTAAAATTCTTCTTGAGGAAAATAATTTTTAAAAATTCCAAAGTGTCTCAACCCACAATGAAACATTTTAATCACTATCCCCATAAAGATATAAAATTACTTAAAACATATAATATCATGAGATAAGGATATTAATTATATAACCCATCAAATGGATATACATACACCATATAAGAGAAACTAGGTGCATGACGTCAAATAAGTCCTAATGGAATGTAAATTGAGATGAAACCCCTTACCACTATGGGAACATTTGAATTGGAAACCCCCAAAAAAATAGTCATAAAAAGATAAATTTAAATTACATGAAGATAAAAGAATTAACTGTATAATATATCAAAATGGTAATTAGATATCTCACAAATAATAATTAAGTGGTGAATATGGAATTTCTCTCAAAAATGTGAAAAAGTGAGATGAAAATCACAAATCATTCATCTGACTTGTCAAGTGGGTATTCATATTCATGAATGATAAACATATGTTACTTATTTTCCTGATTATTATACATTTTCATGTTTATTATTAGTTTTACTCCACTTATTACAATATTTTATTCAACTACTTAAATAGTTATGTTTACATAGGGTGTTTTGACCATATTTGGATCATTTGACAAAAGTGAATTTGGTAGGTAAACTGTGGTGAAATCTACAATTATATAACATATATAGATTTATAATAATGAAATAATTATCATATTTATAAAAAAATGTTAATTATAAAACCAATTATGAATGATGCTTATGAAAAAAGATTCAACGATACAATCACAGAGATAGTAGTCCGCATAAACGCATGGGTAGCATTCCAATTTTTCAATGATCATTATGAAAAAACGTAAGTACTATTATATATTATAATAATTTAAATTATATCAAAAATACCATTTTATATAATAATATATATTTATTTACATAATTAATGTGATGTAAAAGGTATCAAATCATATCGACGAGGTAGTAGTCCACATGTCCACTACCAACGTAATCACTTCTTAGTGTGTGAAATGTGTAATAATGAAAATTAAATAATATATTTACATAAAGTTAGTTATGACATTAATGTTATATATATGTTTTTTAAGTCACATATTTCTAATTAAAACATAATTAATACATTCCAAGTATAGCATGAACAAATCACATAGTTTTGAGGAGGTATTAATCCACACATCCACTAACGATGTTATCATCTTTACAAAAAATAAAAAGTATAAGGGTACAAATTATAAAATATCTAAATAAGAGTAAATACATAATAAATATCATATATGAAAAATATGAAAAAGTTTCCATCATAATTCCCACCATTATAGGTGTTATAAAAAAACAAACAACATGGCTTCGTTAGGCGGTAGTTCATTATACACAAGAATGATATGTTTGTTACCCACTAGATAGAAGTGTGTGTAATAGAATGTAGAAAACATAACATAAAAACATATATGTATATTTAGGAAAGTATTTTTTATATAATCTTGTGATATGTAGAGTTTAGGGAGTGTAGAAAATAAATAAGAAGAATGATGTTGAGGAAAGATGTTACCTCTTCCTTGGGTAACTTTTTTTGGTTTCCACCAAAGGGAATCCATGGATTGATTTCTTACCATGGTTTGGCATATATGTTGAGGAGAGGGATATTGGGGATCTATTTTTTCTGATCTTGGTTAAAGAAATTTGACTTTATAGGTGTGATAAAGTGGGATAAGAGGAAGCCTTTTATAGTTAAGCAGGACTGACACTCTTGTAAATAAAAAAGGTATACATTAATGGGAGGTCTCATTTACCTAATGTGACCCCATAATGGGAAAGTAATGATCTAAAGTGGAATAATGGTCGAGAAAACCCTATACAACAAAAACAATAATTTCATTTTTATAATTTTGTTTATTAACTTCTATACTTCCCTAATTTTATCATTTTTGTTTTTATTAAATAAACTAGTTGTCTAACCTATATAATTTAAACATTATTGCTAAATTAAAGTGAGATTTAATAGAAAATATTGATACTATTCATTATAAGTATGATATATTTTTTACAAAATAAAAATACCATGTGTGTTGGAAATTAATTTCAAAACAGGCACATGTAACACGGAAAAATAGTAGTTTAGCCTGGACTATGCTAATAATATTTTTACAAACAATTGGTAAATATGTTAATTATAAAAGATAAATGGGATGATTAATAGACCAAATTTAATATTTATAAAAACATAAAAATTTCATGAAATAATGTTGTAGTTTTATTAATATTGAATAATCTTATAAAATATAATTTAATATAAAATAACATTAATGTCAATTTTGACACTATTTATTTACGTTTAAATTTAAAAAAATCCAAGAATATTTAGAGTTGAAAAATATCAATTTAAATATTGTGTAAAAGTATATTATAATCTAAATAAATAATTATAAACAATAATTTTTTCAATTTTCCTCAATTTTTATATTTATAGAATCTTTTATTTTAAAAGAATATTAACTAAATAATCATCATGTGTGAGTTTCATAAGAAAATTTAGTAAACAATACATATCTGAAAATTAATGGTAAATTATTATGATAAAAATAAACTATTTGTATTTATAAATGATATCTGTAACCTTGAAAATGATTTTTTTACATATCCTAATGTTTTATAAATGTTAAAGGTGAGGAAGGTTTCCTTTTTCTGGTCTTTTTCATCCTTTAACATATCATGTAGGGAACTATCCTTAAATATTATCCTAATAGAACATAAAATTCAAATCTAGAGGGGAAATATTAGAAATAATGGATGAAAATGGATTTTGGACATGTTTCTAAGTCATTTATCCCTTGAGATTACGTTTTAGTCCCTTGTTATGTTTAATATTACCATAATCAATGTAATTAATTTTAGTCACTTTCAATAATATTTTTGATCAAAATATAAGTCCATATTTTTATAACAAAAATATTATACATATTACATCCATTTAGTTCTTTTTTTTAAATTAAATCCACAAAATTGGGAAAATTAATTTTAACTCTAATCTCGTATACGTGGTGAGAAAGTATGGTATTAAAGTAAAAACGTTCAAACATTCAATACTGTTTTAAATCCAATTTCATGATAAAAATGATTCCATTTACATAAATTGGGTTAATATATGTATTATTGATATATTTGAATTTAAAAAATATTTATAATATGTTATATCATTAATTATTATTTAAATGAATATATTGTTATTAACTAAAATGTAGTTTTTTCACTATTCATCAAAAAAATAAAACCTCTCAGAACAATACTAACAATTCACCCAAAGATAATTTTGATATTAAAAATTCAAAAATTGATGTTTATTTTTGAAAAATAAAATTTATAAATTTTTCATAATTTGATTTAAAATATGTTCAACATTAAAAAGAAATAAAACTCAATCTTATAGGTAACACAAGATGACTTAGTGTTGAGTGCAGTGTAAGCTTAACATGGTGTTTCGTATAAAGAAATATATCATCAAAATTAATTTAATTCCAAAAATAAAATATTTTAATATATATTGGTATTACACATACCGGTTACATGAATATCTATTTCCCAATCATTATATATATTTACATATATAATTACCAACTAAAATCTTATTTTATTAACTTTTTCGAAAATATTTTTAATTTATTTTAAAAAGTTTATTAGCAATAAAGAAAATATAAATACCAGTAGTAAATATTATCACATCAACAGAGTTGCACCAAAAAAATAAAAAACAATAGATTATTCAATGATCAAGGGATTTATTGAAATAACTAATCAATTAAAACATAATAACAATTTATTCTACAATCTTAGTCATAGTTAGTGCTCTATAGGAAGAAATTATTATTATCGTGTTGTGCCCCACAATATACAACAACCTTTCATCTCAGAGTATGGGCAAATTGTTAAATAATTACCCCCAGACAAAGGAAACACCTAAAAAACATTCATAACATATATTGTAAGGGAAAAAATTATAAAAAATAACTACATGATTTTTTTTGAATTAACACATCAAAACAATATAAAAAATATTCCTCTTGATGCATCACTAGTCATCACCTATAAAATTATTGATCAATTTATCTCACATATCACAATACCACATTAAAATATCCACTTTTATACAAATTGGCTATGGAAACACCTGAACCATAGTTAATATCTTCTGATATAATATCCACTAATGTTTATATTCTATATAAACTATTTATTCCATGATGGAATATTTTTTCTCAATCTTAACATCATTGATATGATCACATGTGACATATCTTATTGTTTTTTATTATTATAGGATATTTGGATTGCATATTGATTTGCAGGAAATCCATTTCGATGCACGAATCAGAATTCCATAATTTAGACCTCTTTAAATCCACAATGAACCTCCCAAAACATATGCACTAACATCTCCAAACTGCATAAAAGATAGTGTCTTAATCATGGTGAAACATTAAAAAACCTAATATCATTCTTAAATCTTGATAGGATGGTTTCTATGGTCTTTATATGTCATTAAATTTTATTCGAGAATGACAACCACTTTTTAGATCAATTTGATATACCCTAACATCTTTTTTATGAGACCCATTCGTACAAAGTAAGACTCCCCTCTCCCTATCGATCACAAACAAATCTTCTAAAACAAATAAACAATAGGATTAACTCATAAATAATTTCCCTTGACACATATATAGTATACCCAAATCACCCATTGATCTATGTATGTTATACTACTTTCAAATCACCCAATGTTTCAAGCACCATATATAGTCCCTACTATATCTGTGATGTAAATAAAGTATTGAAATTTAACATGGTACTCCATATCATAATCTATAATTTTACAATATGATAGATATATTAATATAGAAACTCTTCAATAGAGAAAATATCATTAATTAGTATTAAATAGTTTTCATTTTTCCTATAATCTATTATAACATATTTATAATCACTACCTATGGGTGAATATGGTGACCTAATCACAAAACAAATCAGTGAATCATTATATTTCAATATGTTAATGGGTAAATATTGAGGAATACTTACAAGTTATGACTGTTATGATATTATCTTGTAATCGATAAAGTATTGTATAATGATCCAAAATAATCCTTATTCATATCGACCCACTAATACTAAATTTGGTTGTCATGATTTATCTTGGTATGTGTTGCATGAATAGAAAATATCAAGGTGTGGTAGTTCTGTATCATGTCCTCATTCATTCTCTTAGGGACCATTTAACTACAAATTATATAAAGGATACTGTCATCATTATGGGACCCATTAGGTTTCGACTACCCATTATATAAAATATCCCTTATTATCCTATATTCCATGTCTTATAACTGAATATCATTCACTCTATCATGTAGTGGGAAGGTAAAATTATATGAAATAATTATCAATAAACATTGAAACTCCTATAAATCATAAATAAGCATAGAAAAATAGATTATCTTACACTACCTAGGAAAAACACCATAAAATACATGAGCCTACGTATTCCTTCATAGTAAATAAGCCAAAAATATTTCCTTTCATTGGGGTTTATACCATCTTAGAATAAAAAAGATTGATCCACTTTACACCCTTATGTATTTAAAATTTATATTATTTTTGGAATTGATATATATGAGTTCTAGGTGTTTAGTATTCACTAAAAACAACTCATCCATCAAAGAGTGATACCAACAACTCATTATGCCTAACACTACTACCATCCTCAAATGAGGATTAATATAAAATTACACATATGGGATCAAATTCAATGATCTATAACTGTCAATTATCTTGCCCAATATATTTAATACTCCAATAAAATTACATTATGAACCATAATATAGAGTATAATTTTTACGCAACAAGGTAATTATCAATATATGAAAAAATTGAACCAACCATTCATCATCAAGAAGCCCCACTAAAGTAGAGAACATAGATTAACATTTTTACTATCCTAGAAAGGGGGTTTTCAATCCCGGTTACTCAATAAATGTTTAAAATGATTCTATAATATACTATAGTGAATCCATGGACGGTATTGATCATGAATATACTATTGGTTGACTCCATATAATTATGTAATTGACCTTCTAAAATTCAACGGATATTCTAGTATTTGATATAATGTTCAACAAGAAGTGTACATATTCTGTTCTAGAACTGTAACTCAATGATTTAAATATTCCATTAATCAACCATTATTTTGCTCAAAAAATATATAAATGACGTAAATTATCCTTATCATATTTTGAGTATTACAAATTTTCTTTAAAATATTTCTATAAATAAATGAAAAGGGTTGAATAATGACCTATTTCATTAGTTCTATAATCTATGTTAAAAAATTCATCAAATAATAAAACATAAAAATATAGTCATATAGGCCATACACTATCCTAAAATCCATATAATAAATATCATATTTCCTCACATGTAGTTGATGGTATTATGACCTCAAGCGTATCATGGAAGACAACATTGTTATCCTTAGTATTCCAAATAAATAATATATAAAAGAGAATATGTTAATGTTATTTTACTATTTACTAGTTCAGCCACTAGTATATTATAGATAAATTTGATTTTTTATCACTAATTTTTATATAGAATTTAGAATCACCATAAGGGACATTCATCATTTGGATATATCTCTTACCCAAATTATCTTGTAGCTAGAATTTCGTCTCTAATAGATTCATAGGAACCATTTAATATAGAGGAAATGATATGAGCGATATTTTTTGAATCGTCTCAACCATGAACTCAACCCCTATATTGGGTGGAAACACTAGGAATACCATATAATTTTTTCCAAAAAACGTGTAAAAAATAGGAGGGAATATAGAAAACCACATTTTATCATATCTAATAATAATACTATAAAATTATGGAAAAATAAATAAATGTTATCGATGGTCAGTCCTTTCATAACTATTCATCGCACTACACTCTAAAATAAGTTTATAAAATCATAATCAATATATGGGAATGATAATTTTATGATATTTTAATTAATTAGTTCTTATTATTAATAATGCTAATATATCCAACAGATCACACCAAAATTGGACATCTTCAATGAAAAAAAATCTAATTGAATAATATACCTATTTCTTGTGAAGGTTTACATTGGACATAACTGAATTCAATTGGATAAAACCTTTGAGGGTTTATCAATGGACATCACCAAATACATTTTATCTATAACAACCAGAAGATCCTTAATAAAAAAGTAGATATAATTTTATATGATTAACACTTATCAATTAGAGTAATATAAATATTGAATACCATTTAAATCATAAAAAAATGTGTGATATCCCTTTTAGTTGATTTTTTTGAGTTTTCATGATATCATAAATCTTAATAGATCTTGATAATATACCCTGAAGACTAGTTTTATACATAACCAAGGGATCACAGTGATTCAACATCTATTTTCTCTTTGCAAAATTACCAATACCGTGACTTAAATAGCTAGAAAGACTATAATTGTTGGATTATTTTAATTTTCCTGGTGTAATTATAGATCCATGGTCATATCCACTATTGGGAATATAGGATAAACATTGAGCCTATGTCACTTAGGATTCTACTAAGAAGGTTGAGGGTGCTTCAATAGTAACTATTTATAATTAAAAAAAAGAATATTTTAGAATCAGTCCCCTATCTCTGATTAGAGACTTTATTACACTCTTTACTAATATTTTGATAACATGTATAGGGAAAATATGAGATACAATAAACATGGAGGTGTTTTTATAGGTTTTATCATAGAGAGTATATGATACTCATT
The DNA here is from genome assembly GCA_963277665.1 of Viscum album. Taxonomy (NCBI): domain Eukaryota; kingdom Viridiplantae; phylum Streptophyta; class Magnoliopsida; order Santalales; family Viscaceae; genus Viscum; species Viscum album. Next base: position 2,106,275,186 of record OY728147.1, on the reverse strand, counting down.
TCCATGTATGATTTTGTCGAGTAAATGTATTTTTTATCACTATATTTTATGGTGCTATATACTGCTAAAATTTCAAGGTATGGTTTAAGTATTAATTATCCAACTATCGTAAAAGGAATTATTTGAATAACATATATATTAGGTACCTATTCTATGATTATTTTCTCTTTACTTTCTAATGATTCTTATCAACAATAATCATTAGTTTGCTTCAACAATGAATTCAAATCTTCTTCTAGAAGTTCCTTAGAACACTAAAAGGTATTGAAATACCATATTATCGCCCTTCTTCTAAAAAATTTAGAATGAATTACATCATGTTAGAATTAATACATTGGAAATACCTATTAAATCTTTGAAATACGTTTTTATTTAAATAATAATTGAAAAACTTACCTCGACATTCATTGAATCACAATTTTTATTTCTTGTTAATCTTTCATAGCATCTCATTATTCAATACAGGAACATATTTGGAACTCAATATTATCATCCACCACCAAAATCATATATTATAAATATTACTTAGAAACACTTTGATAATTAGTACCTCTAATTACTCTATCCTAAATTCATTCATACTATTTGAATTCATATTTAAATCTTTCTTATAACCCCCTAAATATTCATAAGAAATTAATATGCCATTGGATATCCACATTCTCACATTATCATTTGAATTAATGAAAGTATCAATATGTAATAAGAATTTATTTTTCTAAAAAAATATTCAACAAGGCCTATTCTAATTACTAACAGCTATGGATGCATTAATCATTTCAACTGGGCCTCTTTCTTGTATCATTGATAACTCTATCACTGCGATAAAATGTAATTTGATGTTGAACCATCTCATATGTTTTGTGGATATCAAAATATCCCTATTAGCTCCACTATTTTTATATTATCCTTTTATTATATCTTAAATCATTATCATAATATCATTAATAATGTTTTTCCCTGAATATTATAGTATTAACATCTCCTGATTTGATATATTCATTTTGATATCAAAACATGGGACCAAACAAAACTTTAGTGTATATCTATCAAAATTTATCGTACATTATTGACTAGTAGAAATCAATTATTTTAAAAATATACATTCCATCAAATTCAATACATTCCTTGAAATATCTAATGTATTTTACATTGGATGTGTAAAAATATTCAACTATGTGGTTCGTATTGAAAATATCATAACATCCTCTTACAACACTAAAAAAAATGCTATGTGAATTTAAATCCATGAGAAAACATGATATGTTTTTGATATTTCATATATATAGGTGAAATAAGAAATGTATATCATTTTGTTGTATGGTTTTCTAAAAATCATTGGAATATTTTATACACTGAATATCAGCTATGTGCCTATGTATTAAAAAATGTACATCTTGAAAAATGGTTAAATTCATCAATAAAACTCCATAATTCACTTAAATAAAATAAAATTCACTATATCAAACTTATAAGACAGTTTAAATAACTTAACACTTCTCAATTATGTTGTTGATAGTGAATGTTCATTCACCAACACATTTATTTTGTTCATTTGATGAATATCTCATAAGTTATTGAAATTAAACTATGGTTAAAAACAAAAAAACAACATCAAGTATTTTGAGGGAACTTAAATCTACCCCTTTATATTTTTTTCAACCCATTAAACGCATCCTCAAACACTCATTCAATAGTCAAATATTGTTATCATTTTTCAAAATTCAAAATTTTTTACACCATAATAAAAGTTAGAGTTGTGATTTTGAGAGAATTCCATTCTTCATTGACATAAGAAATTTTCAAACACAAAAGGTTTCTCTACTACCTTAATAATGGAAATCAATCCTTCAATGACAAAGCACCTTTTTTATAGTAAACAAATATCCTGAAAAATGATGAATCAAAAATGGACATTCCATCATAAGAGTTGGGGAACATTTTTCTCCCCATTATACATCCTAATCCTATGCTATGTGGGTGTCCCTCCAAATTATTATCAATTATGTCAGATGGGATGAATACGCATGTTCAGCCTCAAAGACTCGATTATATCATCATGGAACGCCTTAGGGAATATATCATCCATCAAAACATGAAGAGGACTAAATTCCATATTAATGACTCTATTGGACACCATGACATGGATGAAACTATATCAAATATTTGTTTTCTTGGTCCACGAGTGTTGTACATTTTTTTGATATATTAATAAAACTTTTTTTATTAAAACAATTAAGATTTGTTTCCAAATTTCAAATCCTGAATCATCCATATTCTCCATCATACAATGACTTTGAGTGAAATCATTTGGAATAATATCATATTTATTATCATTAGAGAATGAATCTTTTTTCTTGAAATTATAACCTAATAAAATATATTCTAATAGAAAAATACCACATGATGATGGTCTTGTATAATCCCAATCAAAATCATAATTAGAATCAATAAATTTGGACAAATTCAAATTAGTTCCATTATTGTATTGAAATTTAAATATTTTGGAATATTTAACATAACTCGGAATGCTTTTAAATTCTCTAGGAGGTGACTCTTTTTGGATAATCTGATATCGTTCACAAAGACTCACAATAAAAACTACATATAATCAAGAAGTTTTAATATTTCACTCACACCATCAGTATATTCAGATTGTTTTGTTTAAATTGAATGAATATAGAAAAAGGCTTTGTCTACCGTAGTTCATATATCTTGAAGTGTTATCTATAATAAATTTTTAGGGATAAGAAGTTAAAGGTTTCATTCTATGTTACATATAATCCTTTAAGGTAAATCTACTCACCTATCATGGACATATCAATCTATTAATTATTTTAGCTATAATTCTTTAGAGAATAATTCTCATTATCCCCTAAAAAAATAATAACATCAATAGAAAAATTAAAAATAAGTTGATTTATCTTTATTTCTTTAATACAGTGGGTTCTATCTACTATTTCATTGATGAATCATAATTCCTTCATGATTTTTTCAAAAAATGAATACGTGGTCCATGGGGAATATATCAATATGTGAATATATTCTTTCATTTTCAATCAACAAAACATATGGTTTATCCATATATATATTCTATTAAATATCTCCATTAAAAAATAAGAATATTACATGAATTCAATAAAATTTATATTTCCTATATCCTAAAAAAAGGGAAAAACAATCACATAGCCTAGAATCATGAAATATTATAAAAGGTATCCACAAAATCAATGCCTTAAATTTGATAACACACATTGAATGAAATATTTTTTTGTTCCAGGTGAGTTTTCCTTTATCATTTAATTTATTTCTAAAAACCCACTTTGTTCTAATGATAGTACTTCCAACAGGTCATATAACAATATCTTAAGAGGTATTATTCTCATTTTTATTACAATATTCATCCATTTATTTAATACATTTATTTTACTAAAAAAATCATCAACTAACTTTGTTCTACTTGAGAGATTAAGACAATAATATTGTCAATAATAATTTTTTTTCTAGTTTGGAATACATCTGATTGTTTCCATGTGATATTTTATACCACTACATGATTACTCTATTTTTTATATTTTTATATAGAATTATCAGAAAACATTCAACTCATCATCAGTTTGATGAGTGTCAATGCCTCTAAAACTGGGTTAAACTTCAAACTCTCATTAACTAACCTCTCTTAAAAAATACGTGTTGTTTCTATTATTTTTATCAAAACAAACAAAATATATATCAAATTGATTGGATGATTTTTAATAATATTGATAAAATATGCTTCAACCATTATGTTACATTTTTTATTTTGGAATATATAACCATTACCATTAAAATTTTATCTAAGAGAGATTGCCTCCTCATCCCTTACATAAAAAATTCATTGGTTCATGGATTTAATGATAAAGAGGAAAGGGCTAACAAGGAATATAAACTAATTCAATGATGGATAGATATAATACAATATATCATATGAGGTTACATTTGAATTTTTTATCACAAATCATGGATTCCTAATATGTAATCCTTTAAAAACAAGATCGTACAAAAAAATTACCATTCATATTCATCAAGAATAGTTATCCCCATTACTATAATGGTCCTATTAATTATCTCAGCCACACTATTATATTCTATTTTATAGAAGGTGATGTATTTATTGTTAATCCCATACACAACATGTTTGGATTCAAATAAATTTCTAGTGTACTCATTCCCATTGTCAGTTCTTAGTTTCATGATATTAATCCCATGTTATCTTTCATCTTATTTTATATAGAGTTTGAAAATCTCCAATGCATAGGGATTTTGATTCATAAATAATACTATTATCATGATTGTATAGAAATAAATTAATATAATAAAATTAATGTTTCCACTTTAGGATTTGTTTTAAATGTTTTCACACAAATATGAGAGAACTAATTAAATAGGTATTTTTATTATGTTTATACTATTTTTTTGTCTCATTTTGAGTCCCCTTCTCTTTTAGAATGTGATATAGGCCAAATATATATTTCAATATAATTTAGGTTTGTCACCTATGCCATTTATCATGGATCTTATACTATATGGATATAATATTTTATAATATTCAAAATTTATATGTTTATAAATTACCACTTTTTCCATAAAATTATTCTGAGAAGATGAATCATCATTTACTTTAGAATATTTGTTAATGTGAATCTTAAATTATCCAAGAGTCTTATCATATTTAAGAAATATTTATTGACCATTCACATGTTTAATTTTTGAGCTTAAAAATTCTTCTCATATTCCTGAAAAAATATATATTTATAATCCAAATTCACTATTATCTAATTATTATCATCAATGTATAAATTTTCCATGCAATGAAACTGATATTCAACATTCTTAATGATGTAAATTTTTACTAAGGTATTTAACTACTATATTTTGATCATTATTATTTTTCAAGATATAATTCACATACTTTATAAAACATGTGAATCCTATAGTAATCACATTCCTATTATTCTCCACTACATGATATCTATTCAATGAATTTCTTATGTGACATAATTTTTGTGTCATGCACATTTAACTTCAAACTCACATATTTATGAAGAGTTTTCTTCTTCTAATTTTTTGAACATGCTTCCATCTTTCCATATCAATGTCTACTTATTGGTTGTTGACATGATCCATATTGATTATTCTTCTTCTTTATGAGGATCCATATATTTTATTTTCAAATTTCACTTGGCATCAATATAAAAAATTCCCCCATATTTAAAAAACATATGTGTAAGATTTTATCGTTATTAAACTTTACCAATTTTTAGAATATTATATATAAGATATATTATTTTCACAATCTCTTTATTACTCTAAATATTTTTATATTAATAAATTGAATGTTAATCTTTAATTTCCTTGATATATAATTCATGGATTTGAATTTTGATTTATCTTTTTCATTCTTCAAAAAAATAAGTGTATTTATCATCTTCTTTTTTGAGTGGGTATTTCACATATTATCAAGAGATATTTTAATAATCTCATCCAAATTTTATATAATCGGGTCAACCATATCCAAAACAAATTTCATTAATATCGTGAACACATTTTAATTATAATTTTTATCCCAAAATCATCTGATATGGAAACCTATCTCATAAAACCTTAAGAATTATACATCAAAATAATCCTATTAATTCATTGTTATATAATTAAATTTTTTACCCTCTATTTTATGTTTTTCATAATTAATTTAGAACATCCCCTCATACATGTTTTCAATCTTATCCGACATTTCCATAGCTAACTACAACTCCATCACCATGATACAAACATTGTCCAAAAAATGATGATATAATGACATTTCTTACCTTTCCATTGATATATGTATTCTAATTATCAATGAATGCTATTTCACTATCCTTATCAATTTTTGGATAACATATAATTATAACAACACTAACTACATGTACTTTTGATTGAATAGATTGATGAATTCAGTTCTTCCACCCATGAACATTCATTCCATCAAATAAGCGAATAAATTTTCCATTAATCTAATATAGCTTTTTCATGAAAGATTTCATAAAATTATAATTTCAAGGGATATTAGTTTTCAAAAAGTTTTTATAGCCTCTATCACAATAGATACTATTGAGGGGGATGGGGTGAATTAGTAGTATCTATTACCATCTTATAAAATATTTTATTAGAATCAAACTCATGTGATTGGATAGTGTCTTGATTCTATTCATTATAAATAATTTCCATACATGTATTAAATAATAATGAGTTATAAGAAGTATATATTAGTGTTCACATGGTTCAAAAATGATTTGATATCCTAATACTTGTCATGAATCTTTTAATATACAAATATTTTATTATCAAGATAACATTTTAGTGATTACAAAATTCCAGAATTTAGTGGATAAGGTTTGAGTAGTAAATATCAACTTCTGTTAAAATAAATTTATAAAATATTTGATAGGAACAACCTATATTCAATAATATTATATTTACTTGTAGGAAAATGATATCTTGTCAAATCCACATGTTTCGTTTTCATTAAATTTAGATTTTTTTTCAAAGGTCCTAGACTGCAAAAAAATGGATTAGAATATTTGAAACTAAGTATTCCTTTGAACAATTCAGAATGAATAATTTGTTCATGAGAGAATTATGGTATGAAATGGTATTATTTATAATAAAAAACAAAAGTATGGATTAAAAACTATTAAAAAACAACCCATTATCTTCTCAAAAAACAATTGATACACAAGTCTATATTTCTTAACATCTATTTTATAATATTATAGTGTATTTGGAACTCTTGATTCTCATACACCAGGAAAAGCTTACATTCATAATGATATTTTGAAACTTCATGATATTTAGTTTTCAATTATACTCTATATTAAATTCATTAAATATAATTTTAATGTTCATTAAAATCATCATTAAAATCCGTTAAAGACTTGGGAAAATTCTATTTCTCATGTGATGCCCACATACACACTTTATCATCAAAATTCCCGATGGAACTTTTATTTAGTATTATTTTAATTTCCCTAACAATTTACTTTTGAGGGACATATTAAAAATAACCTCATACATGGAAGAATGTATCATTTCAACATTGAAATCATTTTTGTGGCGAGGATCTCTCTTTCATTTTGGTTAAAATTTTATTGGTGTGGATCCATATATTATCATAAAATATCCCATCTTACCCATATTAGCTTCACCCTTTAGAAAATTATTCTTCAGTTGGAGATTTAATCATGATCAAAACATTGTTTGTAATGTTTTAAACATGAATATAAAATATGAAACAACATCTAATTTTTTTCTTCAAATATTGATTTCAAGAAACATGTTTAAATTCATTATGTAAGTATGAAAAAAGTTCATATTTATTTTTCTTATGAAAATAACCTATCTGAAAATAGATATTCTATAGAATCAAATAATTTTTTTAAAGTAACCTAATTCAATCCTCTTTATCTATCTGAATGTAATATTCTACTTGTCTTGTATTTAAAGTATTAAAACATCCTATTATGGAATCGCAACAAGCCATTATGAATTTTGATCCATTGGAAAATCAGATAAAATGTTCATAAATCACATTTGATTCTAAAATAGATTATGTTAATCAATTTTATATGTGATTCATAAAAATATCTTAATGATTGGATACATTGTATATCAGATACATTCTTATGTATCAAAAATTAGATATGTTCCAAAAATAGATATATTGATCTATAGAACTCCAAACATCACCAGAATAATCTCATCTTCTCTTCGACCAATGTCATTTCCTTATGAAACATATAAACACATTTCAAACATGATGTTGGTAGTGTAAATTCATCCAAAAAAATATTTATTTAATTTTATGAGATTCTATATCATCAATTATCACAAATCAATAAATGGTTAAAAAAAGGAAACACAAGAAATGATTCCAAAGGAACATCACTAACTAAGAATCACTCTAAAAAATAACACCATATATCCCATACTCAAATGGGAATATTATATAATAGATAATTATTGGAACTATGGAAGGTTATATAAAATATCACCTCATTGATAACACATTGTATAAGTCAACCCTCATGAAGTAGATTTTTATCCACGGCCCAAACTATCCTATCTACCACAACTCAATTTAGAATCATCAAATTGTACCTTTCAACAACCAGTAGAACTAAATTCATATCATGAGTATCATCTATAATTCAATTTACTAACATAAACTTCATTGATATTATGGGATCTTCATTCCTAATTTTCAACCTTTAAAAATTAATTCAGGGTATGAAAATAGCTCCCGATTCATTATCAAATGTTTGTGTAAATACTTATTATTGTTAACCTAACTTTCCTAATCAACTCCAATCATATATGAATCCAAATAAAAGTTATTAAAATTAGTTTTATTTTCCATCATTGACACACTTCATGTAGAATAATGAAATCTAATGTAATATTTGTTTTCATCATCTGAAAAAAATTACATTGAAGAACATTTTTTAAATTTTCCTCCATGAAAAACCCTCTATGATGACCATCATAGACTATAAATATAAGGCCGCAGCCTTAAAACTTACTTAATATTGAATTAAATGAATAATTCACATTGAGGATCTATTCAGGTTTAGAGTTTTAGAGAATTAGGACATAACTATTACATCTCAAAAGATTACAAAGTAGACACTTCTACTATGTTTCCATAGAATAAAAAATCTTAAAAAAACATGTATAGTTCCATGTTTTATATAGCATGACTTTCCCTTGATCCCATCCTTGAACCTATTCCACATTAAGTCCTGTGAAAAATATTTCAAAAAAACATGGGGTGAGCATAAAAAGCTCAGTAAAGTATACACAAAGAATGAAATCTGTTAGTTTATCAAAACAACAAGTAAACCATGTATACACTATCAAAGTAATACTTTTCACCTTTATAAAGAAGTAAAATCTCTTAACTGAATAAAATATCATTACTTACCCTTTTGTAACCAAAATATTATCATAAAACCCATATAAAGATCACATAAAATATAAAGGTAACTTGGGACGTAAACATACTTAAATGGAATAACCATACGGTCGACTTCCACACATATGACTTAATGGAATAGCTATACGACCGACTTCCATACCCAATAAATTGGAGGTTTTAACGTAACCATTCATCTGGGTATTCACGGCACCACCCGTCATAGGGTTTATCATGTAACCACCCGTCAAATGTCCAAGTACCATTATAAAATCATTAGACATAAAACAAATATATTGGAAAGAAAACATTTCCACACATTTATCACAATATATCACTTAAATATATTGACATAAAAAATCCATTATAAAAAACCCTATTCAATACCAAAATACATAAAATAGTATATGGTAATTATTTAATTTAAAAAAAACATTACGACTTGTAGAGGAAACCAAAGACCAAATAATACTCATGGCGGCGAAAAAGGTCGTTGTCACCACATACATTAAAAGAAACATTCGTTTTTTTCATTTAGTAAAATGCTTCTTAGAACAAGATTCCTTTTGTATAAAAGTAAAATTCAAAGGGGTTTATACACAGTATAACAAAAGTTGTGTATAAAATGAAATATGCCTCAATGAAAGTAGATTGAGATGAAGTCCCTTACCTCGGGTCCGACTTGACTCGATCGTTCTTTAACATCCTGAATAATATACTTGAGTTAATTTATACTTGTTTAATAACCTTATTCAAGTTCATTATTACTTTTATATCACTTATTACCATGTTATAAACATTATGTAATCATTTAAGATAATAATGTTTGTTTTGTCGATATTTGGTTCTTAAGTCAAAAGTTGACTTCTTACAATTACATGTTGTTCATGTGGTCAAAGGTTCATTATATCCAGAATGATATTCATGATTTGGATATCATATATATCAAATATATCCAGAATATACATGTATTTATAATATTACATAATCATTTAGAAGTAATAAATGAAATGCACCGTTAATGGAGATGGTAAGCCGTACGTATGCATGAACGCTACTTTCATTTCTATGTCATATTAATGGAATTAAAACTAAATGAGAGGTATGTATATTTTAATTAACGAATTATATTCATCATATATATGTAACATACATCAAATATAATAACTTTAAATCCATCTTTTATACGTCCCACATATGGCATTAATGAATCAAATCACTTTAAGGGGGCGGTAGTCCGCACTTTCTAAAATGAAGATATCGCGTATACCCATAATGGAAGCCATAAATGTGTTCCATAATTGAAAAATACAGAAGATTAAGGAATACATAAACATATTATATATCATATATAAATATAGTTCCATCTTAATGGCCACCTTTGAAGGTGTTGGAAGAATATTGAACAGTCATCGTTTCGTGAGGCAGAAATTCGCCATCCACAGAAACAGTATGTTCTTTAACAATTAAGTGTAGGTGTGTGTAAGTGTAGCTCGAATTATTCTTATAAAAACATCCTAGTATATTGAATATACTGGATTTGTTACAAAATAAATGAATAAAAAGAGTTTAGTGGGTTGGAGAACCAAAATAAAACAAAGTACACAAGAGAAAACACTACCTTTAAAACGGGTAACTCTTTTTGATTTGAGCTCAAAGGCTTCTTTGGGAAGACTTATTCCCAAAGTGAGGCTTCTAGGAGTAAGAGAGGGATGTGGAGAGACATACTTGGAAGATATTTTCCGAAAAAAAGCTTGAGAGGTGTGGTTAAGGAGGTAGAGGTGGGGGCCTTTTATAAGAGGAGGGGAGGGGCACTCTTGGAAAGTTAAGAAAATATACTTTATTATAAAATGATTTTTGGATACGAAGGGTCCCACAATTATATATTTATAGGATATGGTGATAATAGTTACAAACCCACCCATCCAATATGTTTTTGACATGTGTAGGTCTTAGATTTTACACTATCTTTTCATTTTATTTAAATCGTTAAATAATGAGGTAATCACTGCATCAGAATGGTGTCATAAATAATTTAATTTATTTAATGTCTAAAAATTATTAAAAAATTATCATGATTTGGTAAATCTTTTTATATATATAATTAATATTTATAGTCAAAAATCTTACTTGTATAACCTCATCTAAAAATTGTTTTAGTAAAACCACTCATGTTTGTGACATTTTTATTTTAACATTAAATAAACATTTTTAATGTCATTTTCCTACCAAACCGGCTACATGGGGTCCCTAAGTTGTCCCATGGATTTTCATGGTCGTCCATGACATATAAAATAAGGGTAGGACATGTGTCAAGGTCATTTAATAATATTAAAACATTATTTCTACCTTAAACTACACTAATTATCTCTAATCGCGATTAAAAACTTAAAAGTTACTATTCACCAAAAAATTATTTTAATCCCATTGAAAAAAATTTTACTTCTTAATGACAACCATGCATATCGGATTTTTGAAATTCAAAACACAGAGGTGGTAAAATTTCATTTAAACGAAAAATCAGTTTTTTAAGTACCACTTAGTGGTTTCACTATTCATCAAAAATTGACGTTTTTCAGAAAAATACCAAAACTTCACTCTAAGATATATTTGATATTACAAATTGAAAAATGAATTATATTTTAAAAAATTAAAAACATATAAGTTTCATTAATTAATTTAATAATTAATTCCCGCTGTTAAAGCAAATAGCGTGTTTTTATGAACAATAAGTATCAAAAGATTGACACTAGTTTAAGTCCAATTTCAAAGTGAAATTAATTTCAACGACCACTATTGGATTAATTGGTAAAAATATATTATAATTGAACTTTAAAACAAATTCAAAAGATAATCTAATTATGTAAATAAATTAGATTAAAAAGAGGCTTTTAATTAAAATACAACATTTTTCACTATTCATTATAAAATGAACTTTATCAGAAAAATACCAAAAATTTACACAAACTAAATTTTGATGTACTGATTCTAAAGAAGAATTTTATTTGGTCCAATTGAAGGTATAAGAGTGACCAAAACTATATTTATAGACGGTTCTCCATCAAAAGAAGATATGTCAACCTTTTTTGAATGTTTGAGTATATGTGCCTAAAATTTAATTCTTTTCGTATTTTAAGGATTTATCTTTTATTGGATAAATGTAGAAACATTTTAAAAAATATATATAATCATATTTTAGTTATTTCTATTCATTCCCACCAATATAACAGCTACGTGTTAACTACCATTTAAAATAATATTATTTTGTTACTAGTGTGAAACGTAAGATTTCAAAGAAACTCTTTGTTGCATATCGGGTACACTATCGAACATAGAAACCCATTTAAAGTAAAATTAATATTTAATTAGTAAATATTAATAAATATGAAAATGTATTATTCTTTATTTACCTGGGATGTTACATCCTTCCCCCTTTTGATAATTACGTCCTCACAATTTTATTCACTTATCAAAATAAGTGGGGGTATTTATCCCTCGTAGAATTTTCAGATTCCCATGTTGCCTCTTCAACCATATGGGTTTTCCACAAAACCTTTACCTAGTGAATTACCTTATTTCACAACACTTTCTCTCTTCGGTCAAGAATTTGGACTGGTTGTTCATCATAAGAGAGAATCTCTTCCAACTGAACTACCTCTGGGCTCAAAACATGAGATGGATCCGGAATATACTTTCTCAACATTGAAACATGAAAAACATTGTGTAACTGAGATAAACTCGGATGTAAAGCCACACTGTATGAAACTGATCCAACTCTCTCCAGAATTTCATATTGTCCAATGAACCTTGGACTCAGCTTTCCTTTCTTACCAAATCGCATCACACTTTTCCACAATGAAACTTTGAGAAAAACATGATCACCTACCTCAAAATATAGATCCTTCCTCCAGTTATCTGGATAACTCTTCTGCCTGCTCTGCGCTGTTCTCATGTGTTTCTGAATCAATTGAACTTTTTCTGCCGTCTCTTCCACAAATTCTGGTCCCATCAGATTCCTTTCACCCACTTCATCCCAAAAAGATGGAGTTCGACACCGCTTCCAATATAATTCCTCAAATGGCGCTATCTGAATACTGGAATGAAAACTGTTATTATAAGAAAACTCAACCAAAGAAAGATGTTGGTCCCAACTTCCCTGATAATCCATCGAATAAGCACGTAGCATATCCTCCAAAGTCCGAATTTTTTGTTCTGACTGCCCATCTGATTGCGGATGAAAAGCTGTACTAAAATTTAATTCAGTACCCAATGACATCTGAAGGCCTTTCCAAAAGTTAGAAGTAAACCTGAGATCACGATCAGATAAAATGGAGAGGGGAAATCCATGCAACCTGACTATCTCTTTAAGATAAAATCGAGAAAGTTGATCTAGAGAGAATGTATCTCGAATATGAAGAAAAATGAGCAGATTTAGTCTATCGATCAACAATAACCCTGATTGCATTATTACCTTGAGATGTCCTCGGTAATCCCACAAAAAAGTCCATGGATATATTTTCCCATTTCTACTATGGCACTGGTAATGGCTAAATCATCCCTTTTGGTAACTGCCACTCTGCTTTTACCTGCTGTCTAGTCAAACACTTCACAGTAAAATCAGCAATATCTCTTTTCATTCCATCCCACCAGTAATACTCCCACTGATCTCTGTACATCTTAGTACTGCCAGGATGAACTGAAAACGGGGAATTTTGAGCCTCACATAACAACTCATTCTTCAACTGTGAATCACCAGGCACACATAATCTCTTCCAAAAACCTCAAAACACAATCATTATCAATGTTGAATTCAGGCAACTTACCCTTCTAAACCAGCTCTACCTTTTCCTGCAACTCGCTGTCTTGCTTCTATGCTTGATTAATTCTGTCTGATAGAGAAGATTTCACTGATACCTGAAACAAAACAGAAGGACATCCAGCAGAAAAAAATTACATGCCAGAGCTCATCAAATCATTAACCAAAGGATCACATTCCAAATGCAACATTGTTAATGAAGCATTAATTTTTTGACTCAAAGCATCAGACACTTTATTTGCTTTTACCAGATGGTAATGAATTGTACAATCATAATCCTTGATTAATTATAGCCATCTCCTCTATCTCATTTTCAATTATTTCTAAGTGAATATATACATTAAACATTTGTGATCAGTATATATTTCACACTTTACTCCACACAAATTATGCCTCCAAATTTTTAAAGCGAAAACAACAGTAGATGATTCCAAATCATGTGTAGGGTAATTTACCTAATGTGTTTTCAACTGACGTGAAGAATAATCAATTATCTGATCATTCTGCATAAGGACACAGCCAAGTCCCTTCAACAAAGCATCACTGTAGATAAAAAACTCACCATTCTTGGAAGGAAGTGCCACAACTGGAGCATTCACCAATCTTCTTTTCAACTCCTGAAAACAATCATCAAATTCATTTGTGCAGATATACTTAACACCCTTTCGAGTTAGCTTAGTCATTGGATTGGATAATCGTGAAAATTTTTCAACAAAAATTTGGTAGTAACCTGCCAAACCAAGAAAACTACAGATCTCGGTTACATTTTTATGTCTTGGCCATTCTTCAACAACTTTTGTTTTAGCAGGATCAACAGTTATGACATCTTTTGAAACAATGTGACCCAGGAAAGAGATTTGTTGTAAACAAAACTCACACTTTCTGAACTTTCCATACAGTTTCTTTTCTTTTAAGGTTTTCAAGATAACCCTTAAATGACTTTTATGCTCCTCTTTACTTTTAGAGAACACAAATATATCATCAATGAAAACAACCACAAACTTATCCAAGAACTCATGGAAAATTCTATTCATAAGGTCCATGAATATAGAAAATGCATTGGTTAAACCAAAAGGAATAACTACAAATTCAGAATAGCCATATCTAGTATGGAACGCAGTCTTCAGAACATCTGTTTCTTTTACGTTCAACTGATAGTACCCCGACCTCAAGTAAATCTTCGAAAAATACTGATCTCCCTGGAGCTGATCAAACAAATCATCGATATGAGGAAAAGGATACTTTTTTGTAATAGTAATATTATTCAAGGCTTTATAATCAATGCAAAGTCTCATTGATCCATATTTATTTTTAACAAACATGATAGGATCACCCCATGGTGATGTGCTAGGTCGAATGAAACCTTTATCTAATAACTCCTGCAATTGCTTCTTTAACTCTAAAAGTTCAACTCGAGCCATTCGATAACAGGGTTTTGAAATTGTCTTAGAATCAGGAACTAAGTCAACAGTAAATTCAACTTCCCGATCATGAATAATACCAGACAACTCATCAGGAAAAACATCAAGATACTCATTTAACACTGACACATCATTAATCTGAACAGTTCCTTTATTTTCAACAATATGTGGAAGGTAAAATTCACTTCCATATTTTACTATTTTCCCAACTTCTTGATATGTTATCAAAATCAAGGGTTCATTCTTGTACACAAAATGAAAATCTTTCTGAAAAGAAACCATTTTATCTCTTCAGTCAATCTTAGCATGATAAACAGAAAGCCAATCCATGCCCAAAATAACATAAAACTCTACTAGAGGCAAAAAAATAAGGTTTGCTGGTAGATTCTTTCCGCACACAAGGATAGGAAGGTTCTTATAATTCCTTTTTGTCTCAACATTCCCTCCGGGTGTTTTTACCATAATTTTAGGATTCATATCTTGAGATGGAATTTCCAATTTACTAGAAAAATTCTCAGAAATGAAAGAATGTGAAGACCCTGAATCAAATAACACATTGGCATAATCTGAACAAACAAAGAGTGTACCTGATACTACTTCATTCGATGGCCCAACATTTTCTGAAGTAGTTGAAAAGGATTTAACCACCCCTTTCTACTTTTAGTCTTGATGCTTTTCCCTAGTTGAGTTCTTCGTTAGACACTCATTTTCATAATGACCCATTTCATTACACTTAAAACATCTTACTGCAGGCTTTTCATTGCTTGCTTGAGCATCTTCCTTATAGTTACGAGCAATATGACCAGACTTACCAAACCGAAAGCACTTACCAGACTTGGATAAACATTCTCCAGGATGCATTTTACCACACTTCTCATAGGATGGATATTTGGTTTTCTTACCTCCTTGCTTCTTTGATGAATTATTCCCCTTTTCCTACCAACTGGAACTCTTATTATATTGTTTGTCAAAGAACACCTGATCATCAACAAACTCCATTTCCACCTTCTCCGCACATCGAACAAGCTTTTCATAACTTTTGAACTCACGAGAAGCTAAATCCCTTCGATACCATGGCTTTAACCCTGAGTAAAAATGGTTGATTTTGCTATCAATATCTCATATGATGTTTGGAGCATACCTTTCCAGTCAAGTAAAATTTTCTTTATAAGCAGCCACTGATTCATTCTCCTTCCCCAATTCTAGAAATTTCTTTTCCATCCTAAGACGAACCACCTTAGGAAAATATTTCTCAAGAAACATACCTTTGAATTCGTCCCAGTAAAGATCATCAATCTCATCACTATCCCTGATATTTTTCACCATCGACCACCACTGATCAGCTTCACCATCAAAATGGTAAACAGAAAGACTAACCTTTTGCTGTTTTGAACACCCCATGACATCAAAAATCTTCCCCAGTGCTTTAATCCACTCTTCAGCTTGCACGGGGTCAGATGATCCTCTGAATGATGGGGGATGTTGCCTCATGAAATGTTCCACCACTGACATGTTCCTTTGTAGTTGATCTGGCTGATCTCATGCATGGATACCACCACCATTTATAGCCCGAGTCAACTGTTCCATCACTACAACAAACTGTTCAATCCCAATTCTGACCATCTCATGTTACTGATTTGGAAGGTTGTCTTCCTCTTGATGTCGTCCCAACATAGCTTCTTTTTTTCCTCTGCGGAAAACTATTCTGAACACAGAAATATCTTAGGCGAAGCAACATGGTAATCTTTAAATTCTATATCATTTCAATCATTCCATAAATAAACTTATAATTTAACACTTTTCTAACTCCTAAATTTGTCTAAACCGACCTATGATACCAACTATAAGGCCCCATACTTAAACCTTACTTAATATTGAATTAAATGACTAATTCACATTGAGGATCTTTTTAGGTTTAGAGTTTTAGAGAATTTGGACAAAACTATTACATCTCAAAAGATTACAAAGTAGACACTTCTACTATGTTTCCATAGAATAAAAACTCTTAAAAACATGTCTAGTTACATGTTTTATATATCATGACATTCCCTTGATCTCATCGTTGACCCTATTCCATATTAAGTCCAGTGAAAAACATTTCAAAAAAACTTGGGGTGAGCATAAAATGCTCAGTAAGGGATACACAAAGAATGAAAACTGTTAGTTTATAAAAACAATAAGTAAACCATGTATACTTTATAAATGTAATACTTTTCACCTTTATGAATAAGTAAAAACTCTTCACTGAATAAAAGATCATTACGTACCCTTTTGTAACCAAAAGATTACCATAAAACCCATATAAAGATCACATAACATATAAAGGTAACTTGGGACTTAAACATACTTAAATGGAATAACCATACGGTCGACTTCCACACATATTACTTAAAGGAATAGCCATACGGCCAACTTCCATACCCAATACATTGGAGGTTATAATATAACCACCCATCCTGGTATTCACAGCACCACCCTTCATATGGTTTATCACGTCACCACCCGTCAAATGTCCAAGTACCATTATAAAATCATAAGACATAAAAAAATATAATGAAAAGAAAAAATTTCCACACTTTGATCACAATATATCACTTAAATATATTGACATAACAAATACATTATAAAAAACCCTTTTCAATACCAAAATACATAAAATAGTATATGGTATTTTTTTAATTTAAAAAAACATTACAAATTTTTGAGGAAGCCAAATACCAAATAATACTCGCGGTGGCGGAAAAGGTCATTGTCACCGCGTATGTTAAAAGAAACATTCCTTTTTTTCATTTATTAAAATGCTTCGTAGAACAAGAATCCTTTTTTATAAGAGTAAAAGTAAAAGGGGTTTATACGCCATATAAAATAAGGTTGTGTATAAAACGAAATATGCCTCAATTAAAGGAGATTGAGACAAAGTCCCTTACCTCAGGTCCGACTTGACTCGATCGTTCTTTAATGTCCTGAATAATAAACTATAGTTAATTTCTACTTGCTTAAGAACATTATTTAAGTTCATTATTACTTATATATCACTTATTACCATGTTATAAACATTATTTAATCATTTAAGTTAATAATGTTTGTTTTGTCGATATTTGGTTCTTAAGTCGAAAGTGGATTTCTAACAATTACATGTTGTTCATGTGGTCAAAGGTTCATTATATCCAGAATGATATTAATGATTTGGATATCATATATATCATATATATCTAGAATATACATGTATTTATAATATTACATAATCATTTAGAGGTAAGAAATTAAATGCACCGTTCATGGAGACGGTAAGCCGTACATACACATGAATGCTACTTTCATTTCTATGTCATATTAATGGAATTAAAACTAAATGAGAGGTATGTATATTTTAATTCCAGAATTATATTCATCATTTAGATGTAACATACATCATATATAATAACTTTAAATCCATCCTTTATATGTCCCACATATGGCATTAACGAATCAAATCACTTTGAGGGGGCGGTAGTCCGCACTTCCTAAAATGAAGGTATCACGTATACCCATAATGGAAGCCATAATGGTGTGCCATAAATGAAAAATACAGAAGATTAAGGAAGAAATAAACATATTATATATCATATATAAATATAGTGACATCCTAATGGCCACCTTTGAAGGTTTTGGAAGAATATTGAACAATCATCGTTTCGTGAGGCAGAAATTCGCCATCAACAGAAACAGTATGTTCTTTAACCATTAGATGTAGGTGTGTGTAAGTGTAGCTAGAATTATTATTATTAAAAAATCCTAGTATATTTAATATACTAGAGTTGTTACAAAACAAATTAATAAAAATACTTAAGGGGTTGGAGAAGCAAAATAAAACAAAAGAACACAAGAGAAAACACTACCTTTAAAACGGGTAACTCTTTTTGATTTGAGCTCAAAGGCTTCCTTGGAAAGACTTCTACCCGAAGTGAGGCTTCTAGGAGTAAGAGAGTGATGGGGAGAGATAAAATGGGAAGAGATTTTCCGAACAAAAGGCTTGAGAGGTGTGGGTAAGGAGGTAGAGGTGGGGGCCTTTTATAAGAGGAGAGGAGGGGCACTGTTGGAAAGTTAAGAATAGATACTTTATTATAAAATGATTTTCGGATAAAAAGGGTCAAAAAATTATATATTTAGAGGATAAGGTGATATGGGTTCTAAATACAACCATCCAATTGGTTTTTGACATGTGTAGGTCTTATATTTTACACTATCTTTTCATTTTATTTAAATCGTTAAATAATGAGGTAATCACTGCATCATCATGGTGTCATAATTAATTTAATTTATTTAATGTCTAAAAATTATAAAAAAATAATGATGTATTAAATCTTTTTAACTTTATAATGAATATTTATAGTCAAAAATAGGACTTGTATAACCCCATTTAAATATTGTTCTAGTAAAACAACTAATGTTTGTGACATTTTTATTTTAACATTAAATAAAAGTTTTTAATGTCATTTTCCTACCAAAGTGGTTCCATGGGGTCCCCAAGTTGACCCATGGATCTTACTGGTCGGCCATGACACATAAAATAGGGGTATGACATGTGTCAAGTTCATTTCATACTATTAAAACATTATTTTTACCTTAAACTACACTAACTACCTCAAATCGCGATTAAAAACTTAAAAGTTACTATTCATTAAAAAAACTTTTTAATCCCGTTGAACAAAATTTTACTTCTTAATGACAACCATGCATGCCAGATTTTTGAAATTCAATTCACAAAGGTGGTAAAATTCCATTTAAATGAAAAATCAATTTTTTAAGTACCACTTAGTGGTTTCACTATTCATCAAAAATTGAAGTTTTTCAGAAAAATAAAAAAACATCACCCTAAGCTATATTTGATATTCCAAATTCAAAAATGAAGTCTATTTTACAAAATTCAAAACATATAAGTTGAATTAATTAATTTAATAATTAATTCCCGCTGTTAGAGCGAATAGCGTGTTTTTATGAACAATACGTATCAAATGATTGACACTAGTTTAAGTCCAATTTCAAAGTGAAATTAATTCCAATGACCACTATTGGATTAAATGGTAAAAATATATTCTAATTGAACTTTAAAATCAATTAAAAAGATAATATAATCATGTAAATAAATTAGATTAAAAAGAGGTTTTGAATTAATATACAATATTTTTCACTATTCATTAAAAAATGAACTTTATCGGAAAAATACCAAAAATTGACACAAAGTAAATGTTGATGTCCTGATTTTAAAGAAGAATATTATTTGGTCCAATAGAATGTATAAGAGTGACCAAAACTATATTTATAGACGGTTCTCCATCAAAAGTCGATAAGTCGACCTTTTGTGAATGTTAGAATATATATGCCTAAAATTGAATTCTTTTCGTATTTTAAGCCTTTATCTTATATTAGATAAATGTAGAAACATTTAAAAAAGACATATATAATCATATTTTAGTTATTTGTATTCATTCTCACCAATATAATGGCTACTTGTTAACTACCATTTAAAATAATATAATTTTATTACAAGTGTTTAACGTAAGATTTCAAAGAAACTCTTTGTTGCATATCGGGTACGCTATCGAACATAGAAACCCTTTTAAAGTAAAATTAATATTTAATTCATAAATATTAATAAATATGAAAATGTATTATTCTTTATTTACTTGGGATGTTACAATAAAATCACGCTAAAAGATATCTAATAAATACATAAAATATATAATAATATTTTTAGTCATCTAAGAAGGTTTTTAGATCTATTTTAAAATTATCTACATCATTTCAATGACAAACTTGATAGGATGTCCTGTACCACTTAAGTAAATTGATTTTATTGCATAATGTTTAGAATAATAGTTAAATATGGTATGAAATTAATATAAAATAGTACTCTATGAAAATTATATGGAATAAAATAAACCAATATCTCTTTTTTGATACTGAACAATATGACGTATAAGTGAAACTAATTATTCTTGATCAAAAACACCCCCAATGTTCTCTTCATTTCCCTCGTAACACTCTACATGTACTGTAACAAAGCAAAATTTTATTAATGATAATTCATCTTGATATATTTACATAAATTATTTAGTAAAATGGTTATATAAGACATATGTAATTCCTTAGTTTTGGGATAATGGATTTTAATATACAGTTAAGAATTGTTATCATTGCTAATATAGTTATTGAACAGTGATCACAAGATTAGTATAAATATAGGCATTTAACAAATCCAATTTAATAAGAAAAAGGAAGTGAAGGCCTCATCCCATATGATTTCTCCACACGAATCCAATTATTTGGAGCTCAAAAAGGACTTGGCATCATTGGTCTTTGCTCTTGACCAAGCCGAAGTCGAGCTTCAATAGGTTAAGGTGGAACAAAACCGCCTATAGAAGAAGTGGAAGCTGATAGAGATTACCACCCGAGCGATGTTATCTGAGACACTCTAACAGTCTATCACCATTGCACACCTTACCCATAGGTATTATGCGGGTTTTATATGGGGTTATCTTATTTGACTATGTCACTATTATTATGTGCTTTATTTTTCTATATAAATAATATACATTAATTTTTGTATTGTTACTTCGTAAATGGTTTTTAAATAAAAATTTTTAATTTTAGTTAATATTTAGTTCATAAATAGGATTTGATGAATTAATTGATTTTTTGAATTAAATAATATTTTAATAAAATATTGTTATTGCTATATTACATTTAAATATAAATTATCGTTTATTTCTTATGAATACAATTTCAATTTTTATAATGGTTTTAAAACTGTTTTCGTCAAAACCCATGGATTTTCAATAAATATATGTTATTATTTGAATATTGAAAATACACATATTGAAAAAATTAATTAGATAAAATTAATATTTTTTTGGAATCAGGATGTTGAAATTTCTCAATGGTAAGTTTTCATAATTTTCGGAGAATGTCAAATTTTTGGGTAAAAATTAAATATCTTTTAAATATATAATGTGATTTGTGACATAATAATGAAACAATAGTGATTTAATAAAATAAAATAAAATTAGTTTTTAGCCAATATTTTTTTTACCTTTATAATAATGTGATTTTAGATTTTTTTTATAATTTTTACGGTGCTATAGTGGAACCTCCAAGACTTATAAAACAATTTAACTTTAAAATGATTTCCCTAAGAGTGTGACTCACCCTCACATAAGAAAGCCAAATATTGTAAGATTTTCATCCATTTTCCTTATAAAATAATGTTTTCCACTCCCATTTGGAAAAAACCATGGGAAAAATCCATGGTTTTGTTTGTGGTTTTGATTAGTATAATGTGTAGTGTCCATAAACTAAATAATGAAGAGTTTCCTCTCTTTTTCTATATAAACCCACCCAATATCTCACTTCTCTTTACTTAATAACCTTGGAAAATGTCCCTACCACGACTTAATCTCTCTGGAATCCTCCAAATTATCCCAAATCTCCCATGAAGCCTCTCTCAAGACTCTCCCAAGCCTTTTGTATCACACATCCAAGTAAAGGATTCCCAATTTTCTTCTTTCCTTATTTATGTACAAGTTTCATTATATTGCTATACCCTTTAATTTTCATTTAAAAATTTTGGATTATGATTTATAAACTCCCATATATTTGCCTCTTTATTTTTTTTATGATGAGAGTCACATTTCTCTCTCATTAATTCCTCCCATGTACACCTGTTACCATCCCGATATTCCATAAGGGATTTCTCTCTCCTCATTTACATTCATGAAATTATTTTATATTATGCATCTAAATTCCATTATGTATGTTAGGATATATATCAATATAAACCCCTTACTGTCTATTCATTTATTTATGATTAGATACCCCTTTCTCTCTCACAAACCAATTTTATGAATTCTTATGTCACATTATTTTGCTGCTGAAATTACACCGTGATTTTCCAAGCTAAAGTCGTTGTGTAGCAAATACCATCTAGTTTCTATATCAATGGTATTCAACTTTATGAACATTTTAATATTTATTATCGAGTTTCATGTATTTATTCCACATTCCATTATCATGGAATAAATGATTATGTTGAAAGATTCCATGTTGTATGTTCCATTTGGCACACTTATGCTTGAAATGAAATGATTATGAAAGGTGCACCCTGACAGCGCTCTAATGCATTGGGTAAAGATTAATATCAAGATACATGATGTTTAATGAGGGTTTACTCATTATAATTCAAGTACAATGAGGATTTACTCATACTCTATGTGCAACGAGCCTTGGCTCATGCTAATATCATGTTAAATGTTGATGCCACATTTCCATGTAATGATAATCATGATATATCATGCCTTTATGTTCATGTTTCTCTTATTCTCAATTGATAAGAATATTGGATAACATGTACTATATTCTTCATGTTATGTATTGTTTACAACATTATTCAGATTTATAGCTCACCCTTTTTTATGGATGTCCTCAGGTTATCCCATGCAATGATAAGTACGAATGAATATGTGTGGTCATGTAAAACAAGATTTCAATAAAGATGTGTATTTCATCTTTTATGTAGTTTTGTAATGTTCCAAATCCCCAAAGACACTATAACTCTTGTTCTTCTATATTGTAACAAGTGAATATTTAGTGTAATAATTTATGATTAAGTGTGAAATAAATAGCAGGATTGTTATAGTTGGTATCAGAGGATAAGTTTAGTTATTTTATGGATTTATGATTATAAAACCCTAGTGAAAGCCTTAGGGATTAGACTATGTATGATAAAAACAACCTTAAATTTTGGTGAGTATTGATTAAGTGTTTTATCAGGAAAATTATTACCTGTCTGGATACGAGTAGGTAGAGGTGGATCTGGCACATATGTATCTATAGGTAAAACCTAGAAACACAGCTTTAAGCTAGACTTGAATGGGAATGGGTGCATGACAACAGGCCTTGCTGCACTCTTGGTTACGACACTCCTGGGGGATATGATTTTGTAAATTCATAAGCATAGTATTAACCACTATTATGTGAATAAAACATTTCCTTTCATAATATATGTTGGGAAAGAGATTGTGGATTACATATATTGAAGCCTATAAATTCATATAATAATGAAATAAATGTAATATTTTAGTTATACATTTTTTTCATTTGATTCACCATTTTGCGTTACCCATAAATTTTATATTATTCAAACCAAAGGTTATTAATATATGGACTCAGGCTAAAAACTGATTTGAAGATCGATTTAATGAATGTTCTAATGAGATTCCCAATCCAATGGGAGTGGGAATCAAAAACATTTCACCATAATCTCATACTTAACTCAATTTTTTAATAGAAACATGGTTTAATAGGATTGTTCAACCCCCCCCCCCCCCACCCAATGAACAATCCATAATCACTAGCTTTATGAGGCAAAGGCCTCCTAATATTAATGGGTTATTTGATCCCTCAATCTCTTAATAATGGATAAACTCTATTGAGAAGATATTTTCCATCCTACAATGTTCTAAAAAAGAGAACGTACTTCTGGATGCTTGTTGTATGGTGGGTGATGTTTATTAATGGTAGACATTAATAAAAAATATGAATCTTGAGGAGAATATTGATGCATTGTAATGGATAGATTTCTGGAAAATGTTTTTCAATAAATATTTTCCTCATACCCTCAAAATTAAGATGTAAAGGGACTTTCATTCCCTTAAGAAAAAAGATGACTAATCCATCATAGCGTACAAGGAAAACAACACAAGTCTTGAATGATATGCCTTCAGATTTGTCGTTACCCTTGAATGTATGGTTTAACTCTTCTTTTATGGGATAAAACATAATATAAAGAATTCCCTAGTGATCCATGACTTTGATAGCAATGAGGAAATTGTTCGATTTTACCTCAATGTTGAAATTGAGAATGGAGAATCTCAGGGGTATCATTGGTATAATAAGTACAAGGTGTGCTTTAATTCTAGAGGTAACATGGATAAATCTAATGGTGATAATAAAATCCAGCACCCCACTTTCCAATTGCGGGGAAAGGAGCTCCCCGAAATTGATGGAATGTGATGAGGAAATTCTTTACATGTGGTAGAGAAGGGAGCTTGGACATTAGTTGCCGACAATAAATCCCTATGGCTACAAAAGAGGAGAGGAACACTCTTTTTGACCCGCAATGCATTGTTAATTGATTTAACTTCAAGTAAACATGTCACTTTTCTAACCATTTACCTAATACAAGGGTTTTTGGAGGCAACCAACTACCTCAAAGGAAGAAAGGGATACCTTATTCCATCCCTAAAGCCAAAGTGAACACTGAAATTGATGTGGTGATAGGTACTCTATTTATTCTTTAATGATTAGAGAACTTACATTTGGATTCTGGTTCTACACATTCTTTTATTTCTTGAAAGTTAGGTAGAATAATCCCAACACCACCACAAATCATTGAAGAAGATATGTCAGTGAGTATGAAAAATGGGTAAATCATTGAATTCCATGAATATAACTCCTCCCCTATCATAATTTGTGGTTTGAAATTCCTGGTGAACCTCTTCATACTCCCTTTGGTATAATTTTTTGAAATTATTGTCATGTATTGGATTTCCTTATATTGAGAAAACATAAATTACGGTAAGAGGTAAATCACTCTCTATGGAGAATCAACCCCCGGTTTTGTACAAGTTCAAGGAGGAGGATGAATCTTCTTTAGCACCATCATCTCAACCGTGGATATTACTGCCCTATGAGCATGCCTATCTTTCTCAAATTATTGAGTATAATGAACCAACAATCCTTGATTAAATGCCTATTATAAGTGAATTTACTGAAGTATTTTTCGAAGAATTACTGCATCTTCCTCTTCTAAGATATGTTGAGTTCTAAATTGATTGTATACCTGGGGAATTTCCAATATCCAAGACCCCATATATAATTTATGTAGTGGATCTTGAGGAGTTGAAGAAACAACTATCGGAGAACCTGGATAAAGTGTTTATATACAGAAGTGCTTCCCCATGGGGTGCACCAGTCCTCTTCATCACGAAGAAGGATGGGTCAATGTGCCTTTGCATTGATTATCATGAGATCAACATAATCAGGATAATGAACAATTATCCTATTCCCTGAATTAATGAAATTTTCAACCTGCTGGGTGGAGCACAATACTACTCCAAGGATTATTTTTGATTGGGATATTACTAAGTAAGGGTGAAGAAGGATGATATCAACAAGATTGGTTTTTATACAAGGTACATGCACTATGAATTCATAGTAATTCCTTTTGGACAGACTAATTCTCTAAAAATCATCATGGACATGATGAATATAGTCTTTAGATATTACCATGAAAATTTTATGGTAGTATTTATATATAATATTCTAATATACTCCAAAAACAAGGAGGGGCATGAGGTGAGTATAAGCAGTGTACTAGAGATATTGTGAAAGGAGATTCTTGATGAGAAGTACAAAAAGTGTGATATCTGGTTCAAGGAAGTCTCATTTTGGGTTCATATCATCAAAAGAAATGGGATATCTATAGATCCATCCAAGATAGACTCAATTTAGGGATGACTAAGGCCAACATTGGTAATAGATATCAATAGATTCTTAGGGTTATCTAGATATTATCAGAGATTTGTGAGAAATTTATCATGATTTTCCAACCCTCTAACCAAGATAACTTGGAAGGGAGTCACGTTTTCTTGGAGTGATGAATGTGAAAATAGCTTCAAGGTGTCAAAAAGGAGGCTTATCCCTGCACTCATGCTCACACTACACACAAGTGGAGAACTTTTTTGGGTATTTAGTGATGCTTCTAAGAAGGGTAGGTGATGTGTGTTGATGGAGAATGACAAGGTAATTCCCTATGATTCAAGGTAATTGAATGTTCATGAGAAAAAATATCCAAAATGTGATTTGGAGTTGGATGTATTAATCATTTCTTAAAAAATATGGCGACATTACTTCTTTGAGGAGAAGTGTGAAACATAAATAGATCACAAAATACTTAAGTGTATATTCACATAGAAAGAGTTGAAAATTTCCCAATTAAGATTGTTATAGCTAATCAAAGACTATGACTGCTCAATCCATTAACACCCAGGGAAAGCGAACAAGGTGGTAGATGATCTAAGTAGAAAAGACATAGTGATTCTATCATTGATGAGAATTGAAAAGTATAAAATCATCTTATATTTGATGGAGATGGAAATAGGAATCAAAAATAGGGGAACACCATCAATCCTTTTACAAATGATTTCTAAACCATCTAATTTATAAATGTTAAAGGATACCCAAAAGGATGATTTGTGAATTTAGAAGTAAGTTGAAACTATCAAAAAGGGAAATCCTTGGATTTAAATTTTAATGAAGACGGAATTATGTGATTTGGGACAATACTATGTCTTCCGTTAAATCTTGATTTAAAGAAGGAAATTTTGTATGATACACATAGTTAGAATTTCTCCATTCACCTAGGAAATAGAAAGATGTATCGAGATCTCTGAGAGAATTATTGGTGGGATAACATGAAGAAGGATATCATTGAGTATACATCAGTGTGCCTAGTGTAGGATCAAAATAGTGATGTAGATGCTCAATATACAAGAGGGGGGGGGGGTGAATTGTACACTTTAAAAATTCTTTTGGAACCTTTCAAGTTAGTTATGAATAACTATAGTGTCCTTAAGAAAAGGAAAATGCTAAGTTTAACAAAGATTAAACTAAGAAAATTCACAACACCTCTAACACCCAACAAAACTTAGAAAGAGAATTCGAAAGTAGGTTCCGGATATATGGTTCCAGAAATTGAACCCTAATCAAATGATTACAATGTGAGATTCTACCTTAAAGCATATATAATCTAAATGAAACAGAGTAAAAATAAGGAAGTATAAGAAAGTTATACTTTCCTTACAATACAATATACAACGGAATTTAAACTAGTATTAGAACTACAAGTAAACAAGATATAAGTCTTTTAACCCAAAGAGAAGGGTATCCAACAACATTGGATAAAGGTCCCTTGATTTATACTTTCAAGCAAGTCTATCTTACCCACACCAAGGTAAGCCCTCGATACGAAGATCGGAGTCTCTGTCTTGCTATCCCCGCAAGCCCTCAACTTCAATGTAGTTGGCAACCTCTGTCTTCCTCAGTAAGGAAGCCCTCAAACTTCAAGGTAGTCGACACCTATGTCTTCCTATCCCCGGAAGTCCTCGAATTTAATCACCATCATTCGGAGTCACACGGAGATTTGAGAGTTAATAAGAGCCTCTCTCTCTAGAAATCACTTCAACAGCATGTATGCCCAATAACCGAATTGTTCATCCATAAGTTGTGGGCTCTTTCAAATTAGCTCCTATTTATAGGTAAGGTCGGCCTCCTTTCCGATGGTAATATTTTCCTTAAAGATCGGAGGGACCTGTACTCGTGTCACTTAGACCACGGTTAGTTTATAACAAAATAGACTATATCGTTTTATTACAAAACAAGTGTAACAGAAAGTACGTCATCATTTAAAATCTTAGCTAAAAATTTCGGAATGAAAACTTCAGAGTGAAAGTTCGGAGTGTAAGGAGAATAATAAAGAGTAGTCAATATATAAAGGCATAAGCAAAATGAAAGTTCAGAGTCTAACAAAAAATGATTTTTGGAGTCTGAATAAATACAGAGTGTATAAAACAAAGATAATTTGATTCTGTTTAATAGGAGAATTCGAAATGAGAATTCGGAATGAGAATTCATCATTAGAATTCGTAATGGGAATTCTTTAATAGAATTCGTAATGAGAATTCCTCATCAGGATTCAGAATGAGAATTTGTCATCCATATTCGAAAAAAGAATTCTTCATTAGAATTCGTAATGAGAATTCATTGTCGAATCTTCATAAGGATTCATATCCTGATTCTGGAGTAGAACTTAACCAGTGTTCGTATCCAGAATTCAAAATGAAAATTTCTTACAGTTCTTATCCAGAATTAGGATCCTAAAACAGAATGCTTCATATCAATGTTTCAATGATTCTGAGAGAATAGAAATGAATCCGAATTTTATACTTAAGAAAGGAAATATGATAAGGATAAGTTTTCTTATAAAAGAAATGTTTCCTTATAAAAGCAATTTTCCTTAAGATAAGGTGTTTGTGATTTTCAAAATAAGAAGGAATGGAAAAGTCATAAGGAAAACCTTATTTACTCAACAATCTCCCCCTTTTTGGAAAGCACAAACTTCCTTACGAAAAAGAAATTCTAAGAAAAACTTATCTCCCTTGTTTTAAGGATATAGATGAATACGACTAACCCCCCTTAGGCTTTAAAACTCTAAGGATTGTATTCAGATTTTCGGAGTGTCATTTCATTAAGAATAAGAAAGTCTTCTTTAATGAAAAACGTCCCCTTAGATAAAATCCTATTATAGTTCATTTTCCTTAAGGATCTTTTCCTTCTCCCCCTTTGATAAACTCTTATTAGAGTTCTTCATTTTTTTTCTTAAGGATCATTTCCTTCTCCCCCTTTGTGATTTTTAAAAAGAATTCTATGGAATGGAAAAAAACAAAGTACTTGAAAAAATTAGTAATAACAACAATGGAAACGAGAAGCACAATTTTCATTAGATTTGAAATGTCGACAACAAAAAAAATTTACAACAAAAAGATCGGATCTGGTCATTTCGGATCTTTTTCCTTCAACATTAGCCCCTTAAGAATAGTCTTGATCTTCTTCAGGTCTTTATGATCATCTTCAGCTTGCTTATCTAAGACCACTATTCTTGCAGATTGAGCATTAATCTTTTGTTCCTGGGATTTCAGTTTTTCTTCCAGAGCTTTAATTTTTTCTTCCTGAGATTTCATCTTCTGATCAAACTCAATCTGATGATCTCTTTCAAATTTCCAGTTCTGAGAAAAGGAATTCAGCTTCCCATTCAGATCTCTGACTTCTTGAATCTGGAAGTTCTTTTCATCTGTTATCTTCTCTTATAAGGATGAAGTTAACTCATTTATCTTCCTGTCCTCAGTCTCAAAGGAATCTTTAACATTGTCTTGAAACTCATCGAATAGCCTCATCTCTTCCACAGTCTTACTCGACCAGCTTGTCATTCTCTTGCAAGATCTTTTGTGTGCTTCATATCCAACAAGAAAAGATTTGTATTTAGCTTTAAACTCGACACACTTATCCATAACCAAGGATACAGAATCTGATTTCTGATTCAGATCATGTTGGAGCATTTGGAATCTTGAGTCTATAGTCCAGATGGTCGGAATGGAACCAACTAACTTCCTCAAATATTGAACAACAAAGTCATGTCACAACGAGGATGACTCCGAATCTAAAATTTTACTTGGATAATTTTCTTCCTCAATAAGCTCCAACTTCCTTTTGGACGAATCACCACATTCTCTTTTCTTGCTTGCCACAAATTTTGGAGTCTCAACAAGGATTTGATTACCCTTGTCCTTTTTCGGAATAGATTCTTGATCAGGAGTTTTATGATCGCTAGTAGATACTTGAATAATATCATCAACAACTTTTTGAACAACATATTCCTCATTCTTATCCTTATCTGGAGTTACTAACTTAGAGGATTCAGCCTCTGATGTTTGGAGTGATAGATGTTCCGAAGATGATCCTTTATAATCATCTACTTGTTTCAAAAGATCTCCTGTTTCACCACTTCTTTCAGCAACTACTTCTTCCTCTACCACTTGCTGAATCTGCTCGAGTTGCTCAACATGCTCAGCTGTAGTCTCCTATGGAAAATCAAGGTTTCTTCCTGGAGTCTTAGGTAGATATTCCAAGGAGAAAGATCTCGGAACTGGAATGATTTCGGATACCATCTCATTAAATTTCAATAACGTTTGGACAACCTCGGCTTCTGTCATCTTCTTCTTGAGCTTCTTTTCCTTTACCTGTTTTTCAAGCTCATCAGCAGTTCTCTCCTTTAAGGCCTTAGCCTTTGCAGGGTCCAATCCGAACTGCGGATCCCCTTATTTCCTTTTTTCTTTGTCTGCTCTCCACTTCACAACAACTTCATCAGGATAGGATTTCTTCTTCTTTGGTTTGGGATGAGGTGCGGTTTGAGCTTCCTTAGCTTTTGGATCCTGAACTTCAGCTGTAACTCCTTTCAACTTTCTTTTCTTTACTGGCTTAGATGATTCCAGTTCCGCAACCTTCGGAGCCAATTCTTCTTGATTATCCAAATCAAAGAACTCACCAGTCTCCTTGTTGAAAGCTACATCCATCATCTTAAGGGTATCATCACTGACCAACAAAATTTTACAAACCCTTCGCTTAGATCTTCAAGCTTCTTTGAAAGACTCAAGGCACCGAACTATCAACATTGATAATATTGCTGGATACATTACCATCCGGGCTCTGAGATTTCCTTTCATAAGATTTTAAATGGTTATTAGAATATCCCTCATGATGTTAAACTTCCTTAGATTTATCAAGAAATCTAAGATGTAGATCTCACTCTTCTACAAGTTGTCTTTATCACCTTTCCTTGGTACAATAATCCCTTGTACCCACAATTCTAGAATCTAGAAATTTGTAGGAAAACTAGCAATCTTCGGAGCTTTGTCATCTGAGAGTCCGAGAGTTTTCAAGGCTTTTTCTTTTTCGAAGCTACCATTAGAATCTAGAAAAACATGAGATATAAACTCGGATTCTCTTTCATAGGACAGTCCTACCAAGCTTGCTGACTTGGTATAAGAAAGCTTGTAAGTCTTACCATAAGACTTAAAAGAAAATTTCTCCCTATTATCTTCCTTAAAGAAGGAAACTGATTCATAGAACTCAACATGTAACTCCGAAATGACATCATCTTGATTCCCCGTTTTGGACACAATAATATCTTCCTAGCCATTCAACTTAATGTTCTTAGAAATAAGAGAATCATAGTTATTGAATAAATCCGGATGGACTAGCCTTTCTCTGTAAACTAACCATTGTGAAATAGGCTTGGTGGAAGACATTTCTTGAGAAGCTAACTCCGTAGACATTCGGATCTGAAATCCTCTGAGAAGTTCAGAATGGATAAATCTGAAATTCAGAACGGATTTAAAACAGAGATGCAAAGATTCGGGATGCAAGAGCTTGAAATCGATGTGGGACGAGTAATTGGGTCCCCTTTATATAGGCAATGGAACGACGGTTCAACTTCTTCGGTTGATCGAACGGTTGGGATAAGCTGAGATCAGATCTGACCGTTGAAAACTTCAATCCGATCATTTTGAGGATTTTATTAAAACAAAGAATTAAGAAAACTATAATCTGAAAACATAATACGAGAAAACGCCAGCAAGAAAAAAAATGACTACGAAAACTTGAGTAAGAAAATCATATCTTTCAGATTGGCTGAGGAGGATTATTCGTAATTGGTAATATAAAAATGAATACGAAAAAAATCATTATTATGAAAAGACAAAGTTCTCAAAAACTTTACTACGGAAAACAATCTCAGTACGAAAATCTTAGTACGAAAAACTCAATACAAAAAATTTAGCACGAATAACATATTATGAGGATTCGGTATGAAAATCTGGTTATGAAACTGCCAGTACGAAATTTTCCATTCTGGATGTTTTTAATACGAATACTTCTATTCCAGAAGTATTCTGTACGAAAATGTCCACTATGGAAAATTGTAATTCCGGAAAGTCCATTCTGGAAATCTTCGTTCCAAAATGTTTGAAAACAAATTTTTGGAAAACTTTTCTATTCTATCAAACAAATGTACTCCCCCTATGAAAAGGAGTTTATTACTGTAAGGATATTTTTTCAACAGAATGTTAATTAAGGAGGATTAACTTACGATTATCATTCCTAACTTCTGTTTAATATATTCAATTCTATCAGAAGGCAAAGATTTTTTGAAAATATCAGCAAGTTGATCTTGCGTTCCAATAAACTGAAGAATAATATCACCTTTTAGTGTGTGATCCCTAAGAAAGTGATGCCTAATATCTATGTGTTTTGCACGGGAGTGATGTACAGGGTTCTTACTAAGGGCAATGGCACTTGTGTTATCACACAAAATTTGAGTTTTAGTAAAACTCAAGCCATAGTCTGTGAGTGTGTGTTGCATCCACAACACTTGATCACAACAACTTCCAGCTGCTATATATTCAGCTTCAGCAGTGGAAAGTGCTACAGAATGTTGCTTCTTGCAGGACCAAGAAACTAATGAATCTCTTAAGAAATGACAAGTTCCGGATGTACTTTTTCTGTCCATTCTACATCCACCAAAGTCAACATCAGAAATGATTTTTAGAACAAAATCATTTCTAGAAGTATAAAATAATCCTAGATCCATGGTTCCCTTAAGGTAGCGAAATATTCTTTTTACCGCCTTTATGTGAGATTCCTTAGGATTGGATTGATATCTTGCACATAAGCATACTGAAAACATCAAGTCTGGTCGAATAGCTGTTAAGTAAAGTAAACATCCTATCATACCTCTAAAAGATGTTTGATCTACAGGTTTCCCAACTTCATAAAGATCTATAGAGTTTAAGGTACCAATAAGAGTACTTATACTTTTAGTATTGTCATAACCATACTTTTTAGGAATATTATTAATATATTTATGTTGAGATATGTAGGTTCCTTCTGTTTTTTGAGAAATTTGAAAACCAAGGAAAAAAGATAACTCACCCATCTTACTCATTTCAAACTCAGATTTCATTATACTGGAAAAAGAATCAGTCAAAGATTGCTGAGTTGAACCAAATATAATGTCATCAAAATAAATTTGAACAATCAAAACATTTTTCTTATCTTTCTTTATAAAAAGGCTTGGATCTGCATTTCCCTTAACATAGTTATTTTGAAGCAAAAAACCAGTGAGTCTATCATACTATGCTCGTGCGGCTTGTTTAGGACCATACAAATCTTTGGTAAGTCTAAAAACATGATCAGGATGTTTTGTATCTTCAAAGCTAGGAGGTTGTTCAACAAAAACTTCCTCTTGAACATAACAATTAAGAAAAGCACATTTCAGATCCATTTGAAAAAGTTTAAAATTAAAGAATGCTGTAAAGGCAAGTAGAATACGGATAGATTCAAGTCTAGCTACTGGAGCATTGGTTTCTTCATAGTCTATTACCTCTTGCTGATTATATCCTTTTTCAACAAGTCTAGCCTTATTTCTAACAATGACTATATTTTCATCACATTTATTTCTGAAAACCCATTTTACTCCAATGACAGAAGTTTCCTTAGGTCTTTCAACAAAGGTCCAGATTTTATTCCTTTCGAATTCATTTAGTTCATCTTGCATTTATTTGATCCAATCATCATCACCTAAAGCTTCATCGGTGATTTTTGGTTCTAATTGGGAAAAAATACTAGATGTTCTACTTCATTTCTTAAGGATTCTCTAGTCCTTACAGGTTGATTAACAACACCAATGATACTATCTCTGGGATGATTCTTAAGAAACACCTGATTTGGGATTTGTAAAACCTGTTCATCAACATAGGGTAGAAAGTCTTCTGGGGTAAATGTTTCAAAAATATATTTTAGAACAATTTCCTTATCAGAAGGTTCTTCTATCAGAGGTTGATAATCAGTTTTTGAAAACACATCCGAGGATGTAGGTTGGGATGGTCTGAAAACAAAAGGATCCGACTCATCAAATTTTACATGTACTGTTTCCTCAACAGTTCATGTATTTTTATTAAAAACTCTATAAGCCTTATAGGTTGTAGAATAGCCTAAAAAAATCCCTTCATCAGATTTTGGTGCGAATTTATGTAGATTATCTTTAGTATTCAGAATGAATACTTTGCAACCAAAAACCTTGAAGTAGGATAGTCTTGGTTTTCAACCATTCCATAACTCATAAGGAGTTTTATTAAGAAAGGGTCTAATCAAAACTCAATTTATAGTATAACAAGAAGTAATTACAGCTTCATCCCAGAAATGTCTAGCTATAGAATATTCACTCAACATGGTTCTAGTTATCTCTTGAAGAATTCTATTTCTTCTTTCAACTACACCATTCTATTGAGGAGTTCTAGGTGCTGAAAAATTGTGAGTAATACCTTTCTTACTACAAAAAGATTCAAAATCAGAATTTTGAAATTCTCCTCCATGATCACTATGAATAGTTTTCAATGGAAGGTTTCTCTCATTTTTAACTTGAGCTCTAAAACTTTTGAAATAGTAAAAAGCTTCAGATTTCTTTTCTAGAAAATAGACCCAAGTAAATCTAGTGTAATCATCAACTAGAACAAACACATAGTATTTTCCTCCAATTCTTCCAGTTTGTGTTGGACCAAAAAGATCCATGTATACTAACTGTAATGCATCAGTTGTTGAGACTTAACCAATTGACTTAAAACTAGATTTATGTTGCTTTCCATATTGACAAGAATCATAAACTTTAGAAGAATCAAATATATTTTCCGGTAGATCCATAACTAGTTTCTTCTTAGAGAGTTTACATAGGTTTCTAAGATTACAGTGTCCTAATCTTCTATGCCATAACCAGTAATGATCTTCCATTTCACTTAAGGAAGGTAAATCTTGACTTCTGAGGTCTTCTAGATTCAAAGTGTAGACATTCTCTTGCCTATTGGCTGAGAGAATAAATTTTTCCTTGGAATTGTGAACTACACGCTTATCATTCCTAAAATTCACAAGGTAAGCTTCATCACATAACTGAATTATGCTAATAAGGTTGTGCTTAAGACATTTAACAAAAAGAACATTTGAAATCAAGGTTTTACCAAGAAGAACAATATTACCAATACCAAGAATCTCTCAGTTAGCATTATCTCCGAAAGTTACTTTTCCTCCTTTCGTTTTGATAATCTTTTCAAAATAGATTTTGTTACTAGTCATGTGCCGGGAACATCCACTATCCATGTACCATGTATTGTTGCTGGTACTCTCTTTATTTTCATGAAATCCAGAAGAGAATTAGACTTTCGGAATCCAATCTTTCTTGGATCCGAGATTTCCAGGCAATAAAATTTTAGGTATCCACATCTTCCTAGAAAAGTAAGCTTTGTGAAATCCTAAAGATTGGGTTTTGTTTAAGGAACAATTCTTTGCTCAGTGACCACCACATTGACATTTAGAACAAAATGGGGCACTTTGAGGAACAAAATAATTGTTACTAAAAATTGGTTTTGCATGGGTATAACCAAATCTAGATTTATTTCTTAAAGGTCGTATTTGGGAATACATCTTATCAAAATTTACTTTACCCTAGGTAAAGTTTGATAGACACTTCATTAAGGAAAAAATTTCAGACTTGAGTTTTAAAACCAAGTTTTTATCCACAAAATCATTAGTTTTTGTACTAGAGTTAGGCTCGAAAAACTTTTTCTCAGAAATTACTTTTTCTAATTCTTTAGAAAGTTTGTTCTTCTCAGAACTTACTTCCTCAGGATTTTTTGAAATATTTTCAAAATCAGCATTTTTTCTGTCAAGATATTTAGAAAGATCTGATATCTATTTCGTAAGAATAGAATTCCTAGAATTTTCTTTATCAAGTTTATTGTTGAGTTTGGAATTTTCAATTTCAATAAGTTCAGCAAACCTAGAGACTTCTTCATAAGTAAGTAAAGTATTTTCTTCATAAGAAGAAGATTCTTCATCAGTAGAGTTATAATACTTACTATCATTATAATTTAAAGAAATATTTGTCAATGATTTAGCATTTCGTACCTTAGCCATAAAACAATGATTATCGATAGGTAATCTGGATATAAGACCAATATTCTTATGTCATGAAGATTCATAATCAGAAGATTCATCTGAAGAGTCACCACCACTGGCACTCTAGGTGTCATTAGCTTTCAGAACTTTCTTAGCTTTGGATTTATAATATTTCTTTCTGTTTCTGTCTGAATGCCTTTCTTCCCTTTCTTTCTTTTTGAGTAAAGGGCAGTCTGGTCTTATATGTACAGCTCTCTTGCATTCATAACAAGTAACTTCTCCATCTTTCTTATCCTTCCTTTCCTTTTTATTATACTTAGATTGAATTTTTTTCTGTCCAGCTTTCTTGTTCATCCTTCGATCAAGATTTGCTGGTTCATTTTCAGAGACTTCACTCTCACTAGATTCGGATTGGAAAATAAGTTTCTTAGACTTGGATCTGGTTACTCTCTCTGGAGTCTTAGCTTTCATCTGATTTAATGTTGTTGTAAAATCAACAGTACCATTTCCATTCTTCTTCTTGAAGTTGTCAGCATCTCTCTTCATTCTAGTCTCATGTTGTAGAAGAGTTCCAAAAAACTCATCAAGAGTAATTTGAGTGACTTTCCTCTTCTCATCTATAGATGTTCTGTTGGACTCCCACTCATTGGGTATAATATCAATTATCTTATCCACGAGAGCTTCATCATCTAGACCTTTCTCTCCCATAGACTGTAGGCTATTGACGATAGTCATAAATCTTTGTTGAACATTGCATATTGGTTCACCATATGAAAAATTGAAGCCATGATATTCTGCTCTAAGCATAGCTCTTCTAGTCTCAATCACCTTGGAAGTCCCAAAGTGTGTAACTTATAACTTCTTCCAGATACAGTTAGCTACTTCACTAGAAGAAATTTGGCTGTATATATTTCTAGTCATTGAACAGAGTAAAGTATTGCATACTGTATAATTGAGTTGATATTCCTGCTTTTCTTGATTAGTAAAAGTTCTGACTTCCTTGTTAGGAATTTTATAATCACCAGTAAGCATAACAAAATTGTCTACTCCAGTATTGATAACAAAAGTCTTCATATGATCTCTCCAGTACTCATAGTCATTACCATCAAAGATAGGTGGTCTTGTAGGATTCAGATTGTCAATCAAACCAACATTGACTCTCGCCATACTTAAAATAACTTTGCACACAAACTTGTTAGTAGAAAAAGGATCATAATCAGAAAGTTCGGAATGTGAATGTTTCGGAATGGTAATGTTCGGAATGGGAAAGTAAGAAAGAAAAAATTATTCATGAGTATAAGTATTTCAGAGACCTCCTCTGATACCAAATGTAAGATTGGTATATAGTATAAGGTTTCCAACCTCTGATACCAATTGTAGCATCGAAATAGTGATGTAGATGCTCAATATACAAGAGGGGGGGGGGGTGAATTGTACACTTTAAAAATTCCTTTGGAACCTTTAAAGTTAGTTATGAATAACAATAGTTTCCTTAAGAAATGGAAAAGGCTAAGTTTAACAAAGATTAAACTAATAAAATTCACAACACCTCTAACACCGAACAAAACTTGGAAAGAGAATCCGAAAGTAGGTTCCGGATATATGGTTCCGGAAATTGAACCTTAATCAAAAGATTACAATGTGAGATTCTACCTTAAAGCATATAGAATCTAAATGAAACAGAGTGCAAATAAGGAAGTATAAGAAAGTTATACTTTCCTTATAATACAATATGCAGCGGAATTTAAACTAGTAGTAGAACTACAAGTAAACAAGATATAAGCCTTTTAACCCAAAGAGAAGGGTATCCAACAACCTTGGATAAAGGTCTGTTGATTTATACATTCAAGAAAGTATATCTTACCCACACCAGGGTAAGCCATCGATACGAAGATCAGAGTCTCTGTCTTGATATCCCCGCAAGCCCTCAACATCCAGGTAGTTGGCAACCTCTGTCTTCCTCAGCAAGGAATCCCTCGAACATCAAGGTATTCCTCACCTCTGTCTTCCTATCCTCGGAAGTCCTCGAATGTAATCACCAACATTCGGAGTCGCACAAAGATTTGAGAGTTAATAAGAGCCTCTCTCTCTAGAAATCACTTCAACAGCATGTATGCACAATAACCGAATTGTTCATCCATCAGTTGTGGGCTCTTTCAAATTAGCTCCTATTTATAGGTAAGGTCGGCCTCCTTTCCAACGGTCATATTTTCCTTAAAGATCGGTGGGACCTGTACACGTGTCCCTTAGACAACGGTTAGTTTATAACAAAATAGACGACATCATTTTATAACAAAACAAGTGTAACAAAAAGTACGAAATCGTTTAAAATGTTAACTATAAAGTTCGGAATGAAAACATCGGAGTGAAAGTTCAGAGTGTAAGGAGAAAAATAAAGAGTAGTCAAAATATAAAGGCATAAGAAAAATGAAAGTTCAGAGTCTAACAAAAAATGATTTTCAGAGTCTGAATAAATACAGAGTGTATAAAACAATGATAATTAGATTCTGTTTAATAGGAGAATTCGGAATGAGAATTTGGAATGAGAATTCGTCATTACAATTCGTAATGAGAGTTATTTAACAGAATTCGTAATGAGAATTCCTCATCAGAATTTGGAATGAGAATTCGTCATTTGTATTCAGAATAAGAATTCTTCATTAGAATTTGTAATGAGAATTCATTGTCGAATCTTCATAAGGATTCATATCCTGAGTCTGGAGTAGAACTTAACCAGAGTTCGTATCCGGAATTCAAAATGAAACTTCCTTACAGTTCTTATCCAGAATTCGGATCGTAAAACAGAATTCTTCATATCAATTTTTCAACGATTTCGAGAGAATAGAAATGAATCTGAATTTTATACTTAAGAAAGAAAATATTATAAGGATAATTTTTCTTATAAAATCAATTTTTCTTATAAAAGAAAATTTTCCTTATAAAAGCAATTTTCTTTAAGATAAGGTGTTTCTGATTTTCAAAATAAGAAGGAATGGAAAAGTCATAAGGAAAACCTTATTGACTCAACACCTAGTATGTCAACAAGTGAAGGATGACATGTAGAATTATAAAGGTATGATGCAAACATTATCCATATGGTCATGGAAATGAGAGAACATCGCCATATACTTTTTCACCGGACTTCTAAAGACATCCAAAAGAAACAATGCTATCTAGGTTGTTGTGGATCATCTTATAGAGACTACACCCTTTATTATAATTTTAGAAAATTTATCATGGAAAAATCTATCATGGATATATATCATAGAAGTGGTAAGGCTACATGGAGTACCACTATCTATTGTAACTGATCGAAATCCAAGATTAGCCACTATGTTCTAGAAGAGTCTTCAAAATGTTATGAATACTGAGAAGAACTTCAGTATGAAATATCATCCTCAAACTGATGGCCACTATGAGTGGACTATCATAGAACATTAATACATATTTATTGCATGCTCAATGGATAGAAAAAGGCATTGGTATTAAAATCTTCCTCTAGTCATGTTATTTTACAATAACAGTTTCCACTCAAGCATCCAAATGGATCCTTAAGAAGACCTTTATGGGAAGAGGTGCATAACACTGGGATGTTAGGATGGAGTTGGGGAGAGAAAACACCTAGGTCCCAAAATGGTCGATGAAATTCTGGAGAAGGTTAAGACCATCTAGTAACACAATAAAGCTACTCAGAGTCAACAAATGTTCTATGATGATAATCATCAACGAGACCTAGAGTTTGATGTTAGAGACATTGTATTCCACCGCATATCACCATGGAATAATGTTATGAGATTTGGGAAGAATGTAATGTTTAGTCCAAGGTACATTAGCCCTTTTGAGATCCTTGAACACATTAGAGAAGTGGAATATCGACTAGCACTCCCACCGATCCTTTCTCAAGGAAATGATGTATTTGATGTATCACTTTGAGGATGTACATAACTAACCCACCACATGTACTCAATCCATAAGTGGTACCATTGGAGAACAACCTCTCCAATGAAGAGAAGCTGGTTAATATATCATATCATAGGGAAAAATTTCTATTAAATAAGACAACTTTCCTCATCCAGGTGTTATAGTGAAACCACATGTTTGAAGAAGCAACAGATGAGGTGGAAGAAGTGATGAGGAGGAGTCACCTACATCAATTTTAGTGTCGTGAAATGAAAATTCATGGAGAATTTTTTTAAGGGAAGATGATTGTAATGACCTAAACGTTTATTAATGGAAATTTCTATTTATATATTTTAATTCCTTATTATTTAAAATGGTTATATAAAACATAATCTCTTTGTTAGTTTTATGTTTTTTTGAGTTTAAAATACCATTATTAATTATTACCATTTCTAATATAGTCGTTGAATTGTAGTAATATGATATGTATAAATATAGGGGTTTATCAAATCCAATTTACCCTAAAAAAGGAAGCGTTGGCCTCATCTAATAGAATTGCTCCCTACAAATCCCATTTTTCAGATCTTGGAAAAATAGGTAGCGTCACTTGCCTTTTCTCTTTACTAATACCATGTCGAGCTTTAATATGTTAATCTTGAATGGAACCTCATAGAGGATAATTAGATGTTGATAAAGATTACCACCTGAGAGATGTTTCTTGAGCCACCTCAATAGTCGGTCACCATCACACACCTTACCCTTAGGTCTTATGATGGTGTTATAAGGGGTTATGTAAAAAGAAACTAGTTCTATGACTATGTGCTTTATTTTTTTATAGAATTAATATACATTCATTTTATTATTGTTACTATGTAATTGGTTATTAAAGAAAAAATAGTATTTTTATTTAATATTCAATTAAAAATATATTTTAATGATTTAATGGATTTTTGGAATTAAATAATATTTTAATAAAATATTATTATAACTAAATTACACTTAAAAATATAAATGATCGTAAATTTTTTTGAATGAAATTGTAATTTTTATAATGGCTTAAAAACTATTTTTGTCAAAACCCATGAATATTCAATAAATGTCGGTTTTTATTTTATAAGTGAAAGTTCACATATTTGGAAAATTATTTAGATAAAAAAAATATCATATTTGGAACCAGGACGTCAAAATTTTCTAATGGTGAATTTTTCATGACATTCTAATACAGTTGAATTTATGGGTAAAAATTAAATGCTATTTAAATATATATTGTGTTTTATGAAAACATAATGAACCAATAGTGATTTAATAAAATAATATAAAATTTATTTTAGGCCACTATATTTTTTAAATTTATAATAATATAATTTTTTATTTGTTTCATTAATTCTGTGGTGCCTTAGTAGACCCTCCAAGACATACAAAACATTTTATCTTTTAAAATGATTTTTGAGAGAGTGTGACTCACCTTTATATAAGGAATACTAACATTTTAAGAAGATATACCATTGGAATTATAAAATAATGTCTTCTACTCCAATTTGGAAAACCCCATGGGAAAAAATCATGGTTTTGTTTATGGTTTTGATTCGTTTAATGTGTAGTGTCCAAAACCAAAATAATAAATAATTTCCTCTTGTTTCCTATATATACCGACCCAATATCCCACTTATCTTCATTAAAAAACATTTTATAAGGTCCCAAACCTGCCATATTATCTCTATAATCCTCTCAAGGCACCAAACTCTTCCATGAATCCTCTCTCAATCCTGTCCCAAGCCTTTGGGGTCACACTTCCAAGTAAGGGATCCTCCCTTTTCTTCCTTCTT
Source organism: Viscum album (assembly GCA_963277665.1). Classification (NCBI taxonomy): domain Eukaryota; kingdom Viridiplantae; phylum Streptophyta; class Magnoliopsida; order Santalales; family Viscaceae; genus Viscum; species Viscum album. The sequence continues at coordinate 2,106,232,574 of OY728147.1, read as the reverse complement.
TATTTATGTGCATGTATCCTTATATTGATATGACATTTTATTTCTAATTAAAAATGTTGGGTTATTATTTTTACCATCCCCTATGCTTCCATACTTATTTCTGGAATTATTTTATACACTTTTATCTCTCATTAATGGCTCCCATATAAACCCCTTACCATGCAGAAATTCTATAAGGGATTTCTCTCTCATTTAAATTCAAGCAATTATTTTGTATTATGCATTGAAATTTCATTAAATTTGTTGGGACATGTATCTATATGACCCATTTTCTATGAATTTCAAGTACATATGTTGATATACCCCTTTAACTCTCATCAACCATTTTTATAAATTTTTATGTCACGTCGTTATGCTACCGAAATTACATCATGATTTTCCAAGATAGATTTATTATATAGTGAATACCATTCCCATTTCTCTATCAATGGTATTCAACTTTTTAAACACTGTCATATTGATTATATAGTTTCATTTATGTATTCAACATTACTCTATCATGGAATAAATGAAGATGTTTAATGATTCCATGTTGTATGATCTCAGTTTCACACTTTTTTCATGAAATGAAATGACTAGGATGGGTGCACTGTGATAGCGCTCTAATGCAATGGGTAAAGATTAGTAACATGATATTCCAACTACAATTAGTTTTTACTAATGCTAATACATTTACAATAAATTTTTACTCATGATCCTTGTGTAATGAGCCTTGGGTCATGTTTATATCTTCTTAAATGTTGATGTCACATTTCTGTGTTATGATAATCATGCTATAACATGCCTTTATGTTCATGTTTCACTTATGCTCCATTGATATGCCTATTTTATAACATGTACTTTATTCTTCATGTTATTCCTTTGTTACTACATTAAGGGGATTTGTATCTCACCCTTTTCTTATGCATGTCCTCAGGTTATCCCATGCACTACTAAGTATGATGGAATGTGTGTGGTCATGTAAACGATGTTTTTAATAAGGATTTGTATTTTGTATTTTATATTGTTATGTAATGTTCCAAATCCATAATTACACTAGATCACTAGATATTAAATGTTTTAACATGTGAATATTTAATGAAATAAGTTATGTTTAAGTGTGAAATATAAAAGCAGAGTTGTTATAAGTAGACATTACGGTGGAGTTCAATTCTATATTCAAATTAAGGTCGCATAATATATCAAAACTCATGATATTATAAATCAGATAAGTTGTAAGAAATTTTTTTCTATTATTCCATACATGCACCATATAATTATAGTGTCTAATATATCTAAAAAAATAGTTGAAATAACCACTTTATGATCTATGATAATATATATATAATAATCACATAATTATATATAAATATATACTAAAATAATCATTAACAAGGGCTTGATAAAGTACCATTCCATCATCATGTTGTATACTATGAAAATATGTATGAAATTTTTGACACATTAAATATCTATGGAAGATATTCTATCCTTGATGCTCAATGACAATCATTTACATGAATTTTGTGTGAATATTATATGCCAATTATAATATAAGATAAAATTCATCTGGAAACTTCGGGAAAAGTGTATGTAATTGAATAAAATCATAAATTTAATTTACAATAAATTCTAAAAAACTAGCTACCAAATACAATGAAAATAAATCTTGTCCCTAGTAACTTAGGGTTTTCCTATTTCTTTGATAAAAAATATAAGTCATATGTTCAATCTGAAGCTCTGATGAAATTATTTCCCTAACTACCACCATAATATTTTATGAAAAACAACATAATTTAATGATATAACTACATAATATCATATCCTATATACCCAACATTGGCCCAACCAGTGGTGTCAATTTACCTTATATATGCCTTTATATTCACACATAGATTCCACCTAATTGGATTAGTCTATAACTAATCATGGGTAGATTATACTCTCTATTGCCTTAGACACCATTTTATGTAATAATAATTAATATTTACTGTATTATAAAAAATATCCAGGGGAATTACATCTATGGAAAATTGTAAATAAATATCATCAATGATTCTATATAATAAAGTTCTCTTTAATTGTCAGATTATCCATTAACATGTTTAAATGGGAGATAGTCTAATAAAAAATGATTCAAAATAAGCTACAGAATTGGGAAAATGGACATGAGTCATAACCATACCATTTCTAATAATATCTATAAAAGAAATCATGATTTTATATCAATATTTAAGTAGTCTCCCTTAATTATTTAATCAATGTTAAAAAAATCATGTCCACTAATGTTATCATATAAGGATTGTTAATATCTCAGTACCCCATGATAAATGATGTCCCTCAAAGAATATAGAGATATATAAGTGTATTATCATATAGGCCTACTCACAATCATAAAAAAAATAATTTATATCAATATATATCAAATCCTTTACTGATTACAGGACACTACATATAGGGATTATATCTTCCATAATATTTAATGATATTAGACTAAACATATAACCCAATATGAATAATAAATAGAATATCTATCCATATAAAATTATAGTCCACTATGAATAGACATATTATCCCTTAATATATCACATCAATTTAATGTCATGGAATCCAAATATTCAATAATTGATAAAATTTATGCATCTTGTTTCATAAACATAGTAGTGTTAGTGTAATTGAATTGTTTATCCCATGCCCATATCAATATTCAGATAAGTCATTGGGTAGTATTTCTCATTCCCCTGCATGTAACTAGGCTAAGTGGTAAATATTTTCTAGGTCCTTTTCAATTTCATTTGCCACTATAATAAGGAATAGAATTCCAATACCTTGTTATATCACATAATATGAATAAAATATCTTTTCATATGAATTATATGATAAATATTTAGTGAATCCAATAACACATGTCATTATCATGATGTTTATTTCATCCCAATACATAGTCGTCATCTATTTTTAATGTGATGTAGTCCCATACAAGTGAATTTACTACAGTAAATAATAATTTCATCTTATTCTTAGAACAACACATAAACAAGTGGAATGCCACTACACATGATATCAATATAAAAAATAATTACCATGTACTATATTAAAAACAATCATATCATTTCCTAATAAATATCATAATATCTCTTTAATTACTGCCCATAATATGGTGACCATAGTTTCCAAAAAATAGACATTACATGGTTTTTCTAGACACACCAAACATATAACAACTACCCAAGAAAAGAATCAACCTACTTATAATTATATAATAAAAAGGGGAAGTGGTGATTAATATATATAGATTTTTAATAATATAAAATTCTCTAGTGTATGTGAAACATTTAATATATTCAAATAATAACATTAATATATAATACCCATTCACATCCTCCAATTAAAAGAGTATAGTATGAATATTTGTAACGTCAATTAAATCATTATTTATTAATGAGGGAACCTAATTAGGTTATATATTCTTCACATTATGTATTTTACACTAACTACATATTCATTGATAATAATTGAATCAATTTGGAAATCATAGAGGATCAGACATGATCCAAAAATTATAATTATAGTTACTAGGTATATAAAAAATTATATCGGTTCCCATTCAATGAATTTGTATTTTCCTAAAACAATTATAACATCACATGATTCTTATAAACTATATAATTGCGTAGAATATTTTAAAACCACCTTCCTAAAACTAATATACCCTTCTCATGAGAATTTATTGGAAGAGGCAGCATGAATATAGGGATTTAATAAAATCACAAAAACATTTAAATATTGGAAAAATTGTTATGAATTGTAATATGTTAATGGAAATGATGAATAATTATAATAACACTAATAATTTTATGAAAACATATCTATGAGGATAATTTACATCTTAGTCAATAATTAAATATAAGAAAATCCCCATGGACGGGGTATTGTATGGGATTATATAAGGATTAATTAATATATATATGGAAGATAATATAAGTAACCAACCTTAAAACATTATATAATCTTGAATTAAATGAATAATTTAAATTGAGGATATTTTCAGGTGTAGAGAATTAGAGAATTAGTCCATAACTATTACATATCAACTTGAAAATTACATGTGGACACTACAACTTAGTATCCATTTTTTATAAAATATATACTGTTTAAAAGAAACATGTCTTCTTACATGTTTTAGATAGCATGAATTTTCCATGATCCCATCCTTAACCATATTCATTTTTATGTCTTGTGGAAAATGTTTCAAAAACATGGAATGAGCCTAAAAACTTAGTAAGGGTTATAAAAGAAGAAAAGGAAACATTAACCCATAAATAAATACAAATCAATGAAACCATACTTTTCAATCATAACACACCTCAAGAAATCAAAATATTTATGAATAACACATAGAAATAATAAATCATAAAGGTAACATATGGAATCTATATCATACTAACATTTTAGCTATCATATTTACGTAGGGAGTTACATTGGAATACCCATCTCTGTATATTACCTAAATCTCTTAGGAGAAACATTAACGCTTACCTCCATCACGTTAGCCAATGCATTGAAGATATATCTCGGGCTCACCCACCATAGGTTTATCATGGAACCACACATATACATAGACAATGCTCAATAAGTATAACATAATCCTAACACATAACACAATAACAAAAAAAGATAATATTTCCACACTCCAATCACAATATATCAATTCATGATATTGAAAAAAACAATGCTTTATCAAACCATTTTCAAAACCATTTAAAACATTTAATAAAGAGTTTTTTTGAATCAAAGTGTCCCATACAACTTTGAAACTTTTAACGGAATTTACATTTTAAAAAATTTATGTCTATATAAATAAATCCTTAAAACTATTTTTAAAATATGGACATTAATGAGAATTATTTAGAAGATTATATCATTAAAATAATATTTTAGTTAAGGAGTTTCTAACCAAATGGGAGACGCTTGAGTAAAAATAAATGAAGAATAACATTTAATAAACACTATATAATATCATGAGGATAATGGAATTCATGATATAATATGAAAAAGGATATTATATACAACATATAATAGTTAATTGGTGCATAATAACAATGAAGTCTCAATGGAATTTAAATTGAGATAAAATCCATTATAAAAATTGTATCCTTAGATTAAGGATAAATCAATTGCATAATAATGTGTGAAAAATATAAATAAACTCAATATGATTAGATATTTAGTGTAAATAAATCAGATAACATTCACACATATTTTTGTAAAAGCAACACCAATGACTTGTATGTTGAAGTCAATGAATGGAAATTGTGTTAAAATTACTCGTATCAAGTTCATATCAATGACCTAAGAATTTATCAATGCAGTGATTATGTGTTTCAAAAGTATATCCATAAAAAGGGGAGTGTAAATTAAAACATAAATAAATAAACTATTATTTCACACATAAGCATAGCATGACATAATTAAGAATTATAAGATTAATCCATGGAATGGAAATTGGGTTAAGAAGTTCCCTTACAGAAATTTGACCGCCTAACAACATCACTTTAAAATTCAGAAAAAGAGTTGATGAGAGAGACAAGGGTATCTCATCACTTGGACATAAAATTTACATCAATAATGATATAGAAGAACATATTCGAACATAATAATATGCAAATTAAAATAAAAAACCAAAGAAGTTTTTTAAAAATAAGACGGTGAAAGGTTCGCTTTCCGATTTGGTAGCATACAAAACAAACACCCCATGAAAGAATAATAATATAGTGAATATTTAATTACCCATAAATTATTTTATATTATACAATTAATACAATCATGGTCAGTAAATACACCACACAAAAGCATATAATGGAAAATATAGCATTAATCACACAAGAATAAAAAGTGAGATGAAAAACCCTTACCACCTTGTAATAAATCGAGTCGTATGACCAAAATTTAAGAACAAAAAAATTAGTCACAGTATACCATGAATATATAGAGAATCATGATAATATATATCAAAGGTTAGGAAATAATACACCACATGAAATAAATAAGTGGTGAATAATGGAAATATAACAGAATTAAAAGTGAGATAAGAAACCCTTTCCTCGTGTCTGAATTGACCCGTTTGTTCTTTAATCTCTAGAATAATAATCTAAAGATAATTTATAATTGATTAATATCCTTTTAAAAGTTTATTATTCCATTTATATCACTTATTATCATGTTATTAACATTATTAAATCATTTAAGTTAATAATGGTCATTTTGTCGATATTTGGTACTTGTGTCAAAAATGAAATTCTTATAATTACAATTTGTTCATTTGATCAAAATTTCATTATCTCTAGAATGATATTCGGGATTTAGATATCATATATTTCATATATATCCAGTATATGTATTCATTTATAATATTACATAAAATTGTTAGATAAGAAATGAAATGAACTCTTCATTGAGATGGTAAGTCGTACGTACGCATGAACGCTACTTTAATTTTTATTTCAGGTTTAATGGAATGAAAACATAATGATACATTGGTATATTATAATTATATTATAATATAATATGATATATATGTTTCATAATTTCATTAACTCCATCTTTTATACATTCCATGTATGTCATGAACGAATCATATCACCTTGAGGGGGCAGTAGTCCACACTTCCTCAAATGAAATTATCATATTTACACTTATTGAAAAGAATAAAGGTATTTTATTAAATAAAAATTATATAATAATTTATAAAACATAAAAAAAATATATCATACATAAAAATAGGTCTATCATAAAGTCCACCATGAATAGTGGTAGGAGAAGATTGAATAATCATCGTTTCATGTGGCAGTAGTTCACTGTCCAAAGAAACAGTATGTTCATTACCCATTAGATAGTGGTGTGTGTATGTGTAGTTAGAAAAAATATCATAAAAACAACATAGTATATTCAGGGTACTGGTTTTGTTAAACAATAAAATAATAAAAAGAGTTTAGGGTGTTGGATAAGTAAAATAATACAAAAGAAATTAAGAGACGACGTTACATTTAAATCATGTATCTCCATTTAGTTTGAACCAAAAGGTTGAATTTAATTTCCTTATGCATAGGGGAAGGATTATAGGATTAGGAGAGAGATGTAGGGAGATTAATTGGGTAGATTTTGGATAAGACAAGGTTCTTGAGAAGTGTAAGGAATGGGTTAGACTTGAGAGATTTTTATAAGGGGGACGAGGGGCTCTTTAAGAACGCTTGAAAATATTATTTTATTATATAATGATTTTATATTTCTAAAATTAAAAAACTTATTAAAGGGAAATATAATATGACTCATGTTAGAAATAAAATAATCCTATAAATAATTTGACAGGTTTTGGATAATTTGTTAATCTTTATAATCTTATTTATTGAAATCGTTCATTAATGAGGTAAACACAACATCGTTATTGTGTCATAAATATTTTTATTTATTTGATATCTATAAATTATAAATACAATTATGTAGAAAACGTTTTAATATTTAAATTTAATATCAATAGTTTAAGAGATAACTTATACAACCCCATGTAATAATTGATTTACTAAAACATATATGTTTAAGCCATTTTTTTCTTTACTTTAATTTAATTAATATAAAGTGGCATTATCACTCCCATGTGGCTATATGGGGTCCCAAAATCAACCAATGTGTTCCCATAGTTATAAATGTATCATCCAAAAGGATTATGACACATGTAAGTGAAATTTAATATTATTATAATATTATTTTTTTAACTTTATTTACCAGATTTACCCTTTAACCATGGTAAATAAAATTTTTACTGAAGTAAATATTCCTAATGTCTAAAAATAAAAGTAACATATTTAAACAATTTAGATATCCTGATTCCAAATATTGAATCCATTTCTACCAATTCAAAACTCATAAGTGGTTGACATTAATTTAAAAATAATCCTCACTCTCAAAACAAAAAGCGTGTTTTGAGGAAACAATTACTATCAATGATTGACACTTATTTATGTCCAATTTCAAAGTTAAATTACTTCCAATGAACAAAATTGGATTAAATATTAAAAAAAAATAATAATTACACTTTAAAACTAATTACAAAAAAATTCAACCTTATAAATCAATTAGATTAAAAGGCATTTTTGAATTAAAATACAGTATTTTCAGTATTCATTAAAAATTTAATTTTATCAGAAAAATACAAAAAAATTAACAAAAGTTAATTTTGATGTCTGATACTAAAAAAAATCTTATTTTTTTAAATATAATATAAAAAATTTACCAAACTAGATTTAATGAGGAAACTACATTAAAAGGCGGTAAATCGACTTTTTAATGAATATTAGAGTATTTATGCTTAAAATCTGATTCTTTCTTATTTTAAGCCTCTAAAATGTATTAGATAAAAGTAAAAAATTTTATAAAACATATTAAATCATAATATGGTTAGTTTTGTTCATTCCATCCAATACAATGGCTATCCATTAGTTTCCATTTGAAATAATAATATTATATTAATATTTTCCATTATAACTCAACATTGTGTGCAACGTAAGTTTTCAATGAAACATGTTGTTGGGTATCAGGTATACCATCATACATAGAATCCCCTTTAAGAGAAAATTAATATTTAAATCAATAATTTTGATATATATATAAAATTTATATTCATTATTTAGCTGGGATGTTACATCCTTCCCCCCTTTTAGGAATTGTGTCCTCGCAATTTTAAAATTGGGCTTTGAAACATCAATGAAAGTCCAACATTGTAATAAGAGTCAATAAAAATACCACTTTAAAAGAAAGAAAGGGTAATACAATGGTTGCCCAAGATATCCAATACTAGGATTCCACGTAAGAAAACAAGGATATGTAAGAGAAACAAACCATCATGGTTTGATGGATAGTGGTAGAAAACTTGATTAGGTGAAAGTTAACAAAAAAATCACAAACTTGTGATGGGTTAAAAGGTATTTGATTCCCTATTAGTAAAATTTAATGGAAAATGTTTTTGTTTTAATATACTTTTCATAAATTTGAGGAATTTAATTAAGATCTTGAATAAGAACATAAGGAAACATACTGACTTTTCAAGTAGACTTTCATACTTTACTATATTTCTTTGACAAACTCATCTTTTATTCATACTATGAGTATTCAAGATGACTTGTTCACATTGAAAGTGATATAATTAACATCAATAGAATCACATAATCGAAAAAAGATAAACTATATTTTTAAAAGTCTTTAGACATTGACAAAAAAAATTGTTAGTACAATATCAGATAATCCCCAAAAAGGATAACATTTTACAAAAAACTACTATTAATATCCAAAATTTGTTAAAAAATACCCAAAGTTCAACAAAACCATGAAATAAACAACTATTTATAAAATTATTCAATGAAATCCAAACTAATATTGAAATTAAAATCTTAGAAGGATTTAATCACATAGTCATCTATGATAAATCATAACATTTATCTTCAAATAACATCAGTTACTCTTAAAGTCTCATACCAAAAAGTAAATAACCAAATAACATATTCTCTATGAAAGGTTAATCATTTCCCCAAATAAACCAAATCATCATATATCTATAATAAAAAAATAGATTCCTCCAAAATAAAATTTAAACCATTATTCCACAAATGAGATCCCATAGTATTCTATTTTCCTTAAGCCTATAATATTTCCAAAAGTAAAAACATCTTCTAAAATAAGCTTTATCACTTAATCATCTAATCATTTTCGATTATTAAGGATGTCCATTTGATAAAACATAAGTTCCAAAAATCAACTTTTTATTGATCCATAAAATCATTTAACTTAAAAGAATAAGTCATTCTAACCAATGACTTCACGTAAGATAGTGATAGGCGATTCACCCTTGTCGCCCTTCGGTTGTAGGATTGACTCCTACGGAATTTCTGGATGCAACAGGTTGTCACCAATATTTTGGTTTTTCCTTGTTTAAAAGTCAAAAATAACCCTAACATTTTTTAACCTCAAATTCTTTCTTATTCCTTTTATTTTAATCCAAATACATTAAGGCCTCAACATCTTAAATATTGTCATTTTCTTCACCTCAATATGATAAAATAAAATTATTCCCAATAGAAAGAACATTATACCATGATCATGGTGTCCATATGGTTTCAACCTCATCTTCATCATGTAGGTATAAGGTCTATGCATTATCAAATTATTTAGAGATCCTTATAATCATTTGATTCCTTCATCCAAATGCACCTTGTACAACTTGGTTCATATGGGTGTTCGTAAAAAAAAACAGCTTCAAAAAATAATCGCGTGTGACATAAATTTTCAAACATTTGACAAAACATGATTTTTATAAAACTTTTGGATAAAATTTGAGTTGAAACATTCAATCAATGTTACTTTAAAAATACCATAAGTATGTGCTGAGATACTAAATTGTAAAAGAAAATATAAATAGGTTGAGAAAGGGTCTCCTTCTTCATCACCTTTTTCTAAATCATAATATGCTTCAAAATCCCAAGATAAGGTAAAATATTTGAAAACGAAATGATAATATTTACCTTTCTTGAAAATATGATAATATTGAGAAAATTTTATTTGATTAAATAAAACTCATGATCCACGATGATATCGAGGTATAATGGAGGTGTTTGATATATCAAACAACTGCTTGTGAGTGAGCTATATGCTAGAAAAGTTACACCATCATCTAAACACGACTTTGAAATAATTATTACTAGCTTGTCATTAGGAATATATAGGAATGTCATTTGAGATCCTCCTTATTCCATTTGTTACCGACTTTTCTTGATCTGAATATTTTATAAAACTAGGATTTAACTGAAATAATAGACATAGGGACTAACTATGTGTTTATCAAAAACTCATAATCCCTAAAGTTATTTAAACCTCCCTTGATCCAAACAATAAGGACTCAGCTTTAAAATATTACATAATCTTGAATTAAATGAATAATTCACATTGATGATCATTTTAGGTTTAGTGTTTTAGAGAATTGGGCCATATCTATTACATATCAACTTGAAATTAACATGTGGACACTATTACTCAGTATAATTTTTTTCATAAAATAAAAACTCCTAAAAAGAAACATGTATAGTTACATGTTTTAGATAACATGACTTTTCCTTAATCCCATCCTTGACCCTATTCATCTTTAAGTCATGTGGAAAACATTTGAAAAACATGGGATGCGCAAAAAAAGATCAGTAAGGGTTATAAAATAAGGCAAAGAAACATTAACCCATCAATAAATACAAACCAATGAAACCATACTTTTCAGTCATAATATACCTCATGAAATCATTAGATTTATGAATAAGTCAGAGAAATAATAAATCATTAAAGGTAACTTATGGAATCCATATCATACTTACATTGTAGCTATCACATCTACATAGGGTGTTCTGTTTTAATACCCATCATAGTATATTCCCTAAATATCTTAGGAGAAATATTAACGTTTACCTCTGTTACGTTAGCCAATGAATTGGAGAGCTATCTCGGGCTCACCCACCCTAGGTTTGTCACAGAACCACCCATATACGTGAACAATTCCCAATAACCATAACATAATCATAACACATAAGACAAGTATAAAGAATGATAACATTTCCACATTCTAATCTCAATATATCAATTCAATATATTGAAATAAACAATGATTTATCAAACCATTTTCAAAACCATTTAAAACATTTAATAAAGATATTTTTGGAGTAAAAGTGTCCCATACCAATTTGAAACTTATAATGTAATTAACATTTTAAAACATTAATTTCCATATAAATAAATCCTTAAAACCATTTTGAAAACATGTACATTAATGAGAAATATTTGTAATATTAAATCATTAAAATGATATTTTAGTTAAGGAGTTCCTAACCAAATGAAAGATGCTTCAATTCAAATAATTGAAGAATAACCTTTAATCAGAACTTTATAATATCATGAGAATAAGGGCATTAATGATAGAATATTCCAAATGATATTATATAAAGTATATTAGAGTGAATTGGTTCATAACCACAATGAAGTCTCAATGTAATATAAATTGAGACGAAATCCCATATAAAAACTATATCCTTAGATTAAGGATAAATCAGTTACATAATAATGTTTGAAAAATATTAATACACTCAATATGATTAGATATTCAGTGTAAATCAATCAGACAACATTCACACAAATTTTTGTAAAAAAAACACCAATGACTTGGATGTTTAACTCAATGAATATAAATTGGGTAAAAATTACTCTTATCAAGATCTTATCGATGACTTGATAATTTATCAATTGAGTGATTATGTGTATCAAAAGTATATCCAAACAAAGGGGAGTGGAAGTTAAAATATAATAAAATAAACATTGATTCCATGAATACTCATAGAATGACATAATTAATAATTATAATATTAACAAAAGGAATGAAAATTGGGTTAAGAAGTTCCCTTGCATAAATTCAACAGCCTAACAACATCACATTAAAAATAAAAAAATCATTTGATGAGAGAGAAAAGGGTATATCATCACATTGACCTAAAATTTAATGAAATAAGGATATAAAATAACATATCTCAACAATAGAATATGTAAATTAAAATACATAACAAAAGAAGTCTTTTAAAAAGAGGTATGTGAAAGGTTCCCTTACTGATTTGGTAACATACGAAACATACAACCCATGAAATAAATATAATAAAATGAAGATCTAATAACCAATAAATTGAAGTATATTACACAATAAATACAATCATGTGCATTACATACACCACAAAAAAATAGATAGTTCAAAATATAACATGAATCATACGGGTATAAAAAGTGAGGTGAAAACCCCTTACCACATTGTAATCAATCGAGTCATATGACCAAAATTTAATAACAAAAAAATAAATAAATTAATACCATGAATATAAAGAGAATAATGATAATATATATCAATTTTTTTTAAAAAAATAAACCACATTCAATAAATAATTCGTGAATAATGGAAATCTCGCAGAATTAAAAGTGAGATAAGAAACCCCTTACCTCGTGTACGAATTGACCTCTTCATTATTTAATCTCCAGAATAATAACCTAAAGTTAAATTGTACTTGATTAATAACCATTTTCAAGTTTATTGTTCCTTGTATATCACTTAATACCATGTTATAAACATTGTGCAATCATTTAAGTTAATAGTGGTCATTTTGTCGATATTTGGTACTTGAGTCAAAAATGAACTTCTTATAATTACAAGTTGTTGATGTGGTCAAAATTATATTATATCCATAATTATATTCATGCTTTAGATATCATATATATCGCATATATCTAGTATATGTATGTATTTATTATAATACATAACATTTGGAGATAAAAAATGAAATGCACCGTTCATATAGACGGTAAGTCGTACATACGCATGAACGATACATTCATTTCTATTTCATATTTAACGGAATGAAAACATAATGATACATAAATATATTATAATTATAGTATAATATAATAATATATTTATGTTACATAATTTAATTAAAACCATTCTTTATACATTCCATGTATGTCCTGAATGAATCATATCACCTTGAGGGGGCTGTAGTCCACACTTCCTCAAATGAAATTATTGTATTTACACATATTGGAAAGCATAAAGGTCTGTTTTTAAATAAAAATTATTGAAAAATTGAGAAAAAAAATAAAAATATATATCATAAATAAATACCATGCCATCATAATGTACACCATGAGAGGTGGTCTGTGAATATTGAAGAATCATCGTTTTGTGAGGCAGCAGCTCACCATCCACTAAAACTATATGTTCTTTACCCATTAGATAGAGGTGTGTGTAAGTGTAGATCTAACCCTTATCATAAAAACCACCTAGTATATTTTGGATATTTGTTTTACTATTAAATAAAGGAATAAAAACAATCTAGGGGGTGTGAGAAGTAAAATAAAACAAAATAACTTAAGGGAAAACATTAACTTTAAATCAGGCATCTCGCTTTTATTTGAACCAAAAGGTTTAATTGAATTGCCTTATAGCTAGGGGAAGGCTTCTCAGATAAGAAGAGATATATAGGGATATTAACTGGGTAGAGTTTGGATAATGCAAGATACTTTATAAGTGTGAGGAATGGGTTATAAGTGAGGTCTTTTTATAAGGGGGGGAGGTGCTCTTTTAGAAATCTTGAAAATATTATTTTATTATATAATGATTATCAGTTTATAATGGTGAAAACTTGATTAAACTAGAAGATAAGTTGACTCATGTTTGAAATAAAATCATTTAATAAAAATTAGACATGTTTTGGATATTTTTTAATCATTATAATCTTATTTATATAAAACATTTATTAACGAGGGAAACACCGCATCATTAACGTGTCATTAATATTTTTTAATTTCAAATCTAAAAATTTAAAAAAAATTACCATGATCCAGGAAATATTTTTAGATTTAAAATTAATATTTATAGTCGAAGAGATAACTAATATAACCCCATGTATGAATTGATTTACTAAAAGATATATGTTAGGTCATTTTTGAATTTACGTTAAATTAATTAATATAATGTGTCATCATCACACCCATGTGGCTCCACGGGGTCACTAAATTGACTGACAGAGTCCCATGTTCAGAAATGTATCCAAAAATAGGATCATGACATGTGTAATGGTAAATTAATATTATCATAATATTATTTGTCACCCTTATTTACAAAATTTAACCTTTAACCATGGTAAATAATTTTTTTACTGAAGTAAATATTCCTAATATCTAAAAATAAAATTTACCTATTTACAAAAATTTGGACCTCCTGATTCCAAATATGGAATCCATTTGTTCAAATTAAAAACATATAAGTGGTAGATATTAATTGAAATTTAATTCCCTCTGTAAAAACAAAAAGAACACATGTTTTTTAGAAATAATAACTATCAAAAGATAGACCCTTATTTATGTCCAATTTCAAAGTGAAATTACTTATAATGACCAAAATTGGAATAAATAGAAACAATATTATATAATTAAACTTTAAAACCACTTAAAAAGATAATCTATCCTTATAAATAAATTATATTAAAAGGCAGTTTTGAATTGAAATATAGTATTTTCACTATTAATTAAAAAATGAATTTTATCAGGAAAATACTAAAAATTAACCCAATGTAAAATTTGATGTCTTGATTATAATGAATACTTTTATTTTGTCAAATAGAACATATAAAAGTGACCAAAAATATATTTAAAGAGGGTTCTCGATCAAAAGGTGGTAAATATTCCTTTTAATGAATATAATAGTATTTATGCTTAAAATCGAATTATTTCTTATTTTAAGCCTCTAAAATTAATTGGATAAAAGTAAAAACATTTAGAAAACATATATAGTCATAATATGGTTAGTTTGTTTCATTCCATTCAATACAATGGCTGTGTGTTAACTACCATTTAAAATAATAACATTATATTAATATTTTTCAGTATAACTCATTGTTGTGTGCAAAGTAAGTTTTTAATGAAACCTGTTGTTGCATATCAAGTATTCCATCGAACATAGAATATCTTTTTAGGTAAAATTAATATTTAATTCAAATATTTTTATAAATATATAAAATTTACATTCTTTATTTACCTAGGAAGTTACAAAAAATAATAAAATCAACATTAAAAAGGTTTTGTCCATTTGAAAAAAATTAAATTAATTTTATAAGAAATAATATTGGTGGTCATTTTTCCAGAAAAACATGGGTGAAATTGAAATGGTTCAAATATACATCACTCTTTACTATGAATTCATCATTAATAGAAAAATGATCAATTCGATAACCACAAATAAAATTAAAAACTAGTTGATACAATCATGATAGATTGAAAAATTATACCACACATCCTATTGAAGAATAATCCCATTAAAACCTAGAATTAAAATCATATGTAGCTCACACCATTCCATAAGTTTCACTATATAATGGTGACTACCATCATTTTGTAAACATACATCTTGGACCTAGTGTGATTCCAATAATACTGAGATCATACATTGTGATTTGAGGGGTGTTAGAAATAATTATATAAACAAAAGAATGTTTAAAGTAAATAAAATAAATAAATTTAAATATTTATAACCTATGTAATATTAGTAAAAAATAAATTTCATTCCTTAGTAATATTCATGATTATGTTTTATGGATTAATATAGAATATTTTTTAAATCAATTTTTAATCGAAGAGTTTTTTTTTCAAAAAAATCATAAAATATATAAATTTATTTAGGAGTTAATTTTTTTATATTATAGAATTGAATTTAATCATGTAGAATTAAATTTTAATATAATCATTAAAAATTTATATTTTAGAAAAATTGTTATTTATCTGTAAAAAAATAAGGGTGAAGAGTGAAAAATACAAATTTTTATAACTACTATAATTTCTTTATAGGTATTGAAAAATTATCTCTCATTAATAGAATGGTTATTAACTCTAATTTCCCCCTTTTATTAAGAAGAATTAAATTAACTACACATGAACAACAATTATACATTATTTTTGTATACAATGTTTTTTAAGCATAAAATGTATTTTATAACAAATATGTTACATTTTTCATTCTTATATTAAATATAATTTATTCCAATTCAAAAAAATTATTATGTAATTTTTTTTAATATTAGTAATTAAGAGGTTCACATTTTTTGTTGATGTTAACTTACTTTTTTTATAATGAATATCTACCATGATAGAAATTGGTTACCATGATAAAAGTTAATACTGGTAAATTATAGTAATTTGTTTTTGAAAAGTAAAAAAAACCAAAATAAATACTTATTGAAATAGATAATTTATACCCTTATAACATTATATGGGAATTTCAGTTAATTTAGTTACACTTATCTATGAGTAAATATTTATAAATTATAAAATTGTATTATTTTCACAAACATTCAACTACACTCAATTATAAATAATAACCTACTTTCCTATTTTATTTACATAATTGGATTCATTTAGCTAGACCAAAACCAAACCAATTGAATTTATTGATCCTCTACCAATGTTCAAGACATATTGTACTCATCAACGAAAATTTCATGGAAGGATTAATGTTTAATTAAATTGAGGATTGCAAAAGAATACGTATAACTAGTAGTCAAGTGTTTTAATGTTTTTTATTATTATAACTCATTTTGATATACATTAACAATGTAGATATTTTACAACATGTAAATACAATGTACTGAAATTCTATTATATAGATAGTATACCACTTTCTCATAATTGTTTCCATCTAATAGGAATTGAATACTTCTCTAGGGTGTATATTGGGACTACTTCCATCACAAGGTGATGTGGTTCATTTTTCATCCCAAGCTCATACAACTTGTTAGAATTATTGATATAAAGTGTATATATGATATTTTTTACATGTTTATTATTTATTAATGTTATTGTAGATTTTTTTTCATTCCCATCCATGATTTATGAAATGATAATGTCACTCGTGACACTTATGGACTACCACCTCCATGAGGTAATGTGATTCATTTTTCATTATTATCTCACATAGATAGTCATAATGATACATCTAGGAAATAAATATAACTTGTATAAATAGAATTATAATTTTATAAAACTAAATTGTTATATATGTTTTTTCTTTTCCATTAAGTATTAAAATGAATATATCATTCATGTATACGGACAAACGACCGTCTCTAAGAAAAAAATTGCTTCATTTTTTATAAAGACTTGTAAAGGGTAGTTATGAAATTTTATTAAATAAATAAAATTCATAATTATAACATATTTAGATTTTATGGATGATTGAATGATGAATAATTTTTCCATATTCAATTTTTTTATGTTATTTTGTGGTTATTATCAAAATAATCCTAAAATGAACAATGTAGACCAAAAAAATCTATCTAAATAACAATTTTTATTTTATATATCTGGAGTTAGAGTGTTTTCAATGATATATAAGACAAATGATATTATATTTTTCATTAAATCCATTTTTTTATTCCATTAAAATCCTTATCTTTAACGTCAATATTTTTCAAAATGATAAAATAATGATATTTTTATACATAAATGATTGTTAGTTGAAATTATCGACTACATTTGAAATTTTTTAAAAGGTTAATTTCAAACTACTACCATATTATTCATTTTTATTATTTAAACCAAATTAAAATTAAATTTATTTTTAACATATCCATGCTTACATAATTTTCCCTATATCATAGTATTTATTAATTATAAATTACACATTATAATATTTTAGGTTTTTAATAAAATATCTCATTACCATTCCTCTAGAAAATATTTAAAATAAATTCCATAAAAAAGGAATATATTTTTAAACACATTTTTAAAATAAAATGGAAAATGAATTTTCATATAGATTTATATGAGTTTTTCAAAGGTTTTATAAGGAAAAAATAAAATATTAAAAATGTTTTATTCATGATATGATACGTTAAAATTATATATGATGACGAGTGATCCTAGTATATCTCATGAATATAGGAAATATAGATATAACTCTCCAATATATTGTGCAATGATTATTCTTCAATAGAAAACAATGTGGGAGATATCATATAGGTTGCACTAAAAGAATTAATTTTGAATATTCTATTTTAGCTTGTGTTAAAATTGGGTGAACACATGATTCAAATTTAACACTTCAGTTTATTAATTTATTATCACTGAGGGTTTTTATGGAAATATTTTAATTTTAGGATGAATGAAAATCGTATATTCATTTAATGGTGAATGATTTTATTATTTATCATATTCCATATGCTTCATTTATGATTGTCAATATTTCCAATGTGTTTCAATGGTTTTTATTGAGAACACGTTTATTTTATTTTGGGGATAGGTTCTATTTTTGTAATAATGTTTTTTGAAAAAGACAATCATTTTAAGGGTATTCATGTTTTTTTAATTTAATTGTGGGAATTATTTATATTTATATAACTTAATATGTTTTTTAAATATATATAATTTTAATATGTGTTTCATACCATTTATGGTCATGTAATAAATATAAAAAATAAAATCATTCTTCTATGAGGACTCATCTTAAAATACTAATAAAAATCCTAAATAAAATAAGGTTATTAAATTATGGACATGTTTTTAGGGGAAAAGTGAACAATATATGTAAATTTTTACTTTTATATATAATGGTTTTACTAATTCACCAATATTATGATGACATCAAATGAACATTTTAGATATATTTAGTGGAAATTAAGATATTAAAGGAAAAATTATAGAGATTATAATTTTCATATTTGTTGTCATTATATTGATTTTTGTATATATTGGGTATATTTATATAATTCATGTCTATTTAGAATTGTTTTTCATAGAAGAAATAGGTTAACTGAAGAAGGATATAATCAATTCTATAATAAACATCCAAATTAGTAACCTGTAATGGTAAAATATGTTTATTTTTTGGTAGTATTAACACATTTGATACACACTTATAATAGTGTAACCCATGAATTAGATTGGTTTAATTCTCTAAATTTGAAAATGCCTATAGTGGAGTATTTCATAAAATGACACCATCAAACACCCAGTGGTTCTACATACCTAATGAAATATAAATGTTGGATATATTTTTTATATAAGATATTTTTATATTTTGTATTCCAAAAACATAAATGGAATCTCATTTCATTTATCATTTTGAAGGTTATGATGATATGCGGTGGTATCTGATTTAGAATACTGATAAAAAATAATTTATGGATTCAATGGAGATTATGGTCATTCATAATATTTTAATTGAGTTATATATTAATAATTATCATAAAAATATAATAGAAACATAATTTACATTGATGAATCCAAGGTAAGAAGAATCAGTGACCACTTATGATCAAAATTTTAGGAGACTATCTAGGTATGAACTAATTTCATTCTTTACTATGAGTGTAAGATAGATATATTTTAAATAGTTTTTCAAATAAGTTTAGGAAGATAGATAACCTCTAATAAATATATTATTTATGTGGATGTTTTTATAGGTTCTTTGAATATTTAGATCGAGTTTATTTAAATTTATTCACTCATTGAATATAAGAATCATAAGCATTCAAGGTTTTGTAAAAAATGGAATTATTCAGGTTTCATAAAAAAGGGAATTATTCAACCAAGAAATCTATAGGTTAGCCCCATAATTGTTCAAAATGTGTTAAATAAAATTTTGATGAATAGTTTTAGGATATATAATGTATTAATGATGTTGTATTCTTTTTCATTTAACTCTTGAAAATAAGTACAAGAGTTCTAATTAGTCCAACAATGGGATAACAATTAGTCATCTAGTAGTTATATGTTATAAATACAATGAGATGTGAAATTATTCTAGTGCATGTAAAAATTTATTTCAAATATCTGGGAATCTTCATGAACAGTTTATAAAGGGGTGGTTATATCATTTTTATTACTAGAATAAATGGTATTCCATAAAAAGAACTAGTGTTCGATACGTTTCATGTTTTCTTAGGTTATGCCAAATATGTTCTTGGTTTAAGATCTTTGAATTATTTTATTTTTTGGAAATGTTGATATAGAATGAAAATACCACCTTATGAAATATATTCATAAATTTTGTTAAAAAATAATGTTTTAGTATTATGACAACAATATTTTATAGTATTCTTCCTATTATCAAATGTTGAATGGTTTTTCATTATAAAAAAACTGTCATAAGATATCAGAGGTTGATATTATTCTATGTATGGTTTGGAATTATAATTATTATACTAAGAAATATTTTTGACAAAAATAGGCCATATTCAATTTCAAATTGATTTCCGATTCATAAATATGAAGGTGTTCATACCTCTGATAAAATATTATAATTCCAAAGAACATATTAATGATGAAAATAAAAATTTATATAAACATATTATTGAAAAAGGTAAATAATTAAAATTAGCTATGTTACAAAAGTAAATTACTATGTGGATGTACTTCTACATTCGTTGCCTTGTGTCATTCCTGATCAAGAGATTAATTTTAGTGTTTGATTTTGTGTCAGATGCTATAAAAATTTCAAAAACCACTTATCAAATAGATATTGTATATATTTTGGAATTTAAAGATCCAATAAAAGTGTATCTTGATAAGGGTTTCATTCATACCTAAACACCACCCTAGGGAGGCAATATTTTTTTGGTTAAAAAGTACGATTTTTCTATAGTACTTTTAAATGATTATCAACCAAAAATAACATAACTATTAGGAAAAAATTAAGATTCCGTATATATATGTTCTATTTAAATACCTATAGGATACTTTGTACATTTTTTTTATTAATATTAGGGTTGGGTAACATTTTCATAATGTAAATATGGAATATAATCCAAGTATAGTGTTCTATATTAGGCATAACCAATATATGTTTTTGGAATGACTCTTGGGTTGATGAATGAACTCGTTGTATTTATGGATCTCTTGAATTTTATTCACTGAGTATTTTGTTAAATTTTTCATTGTTTAAATTGACCAAATTATTTTTTATTAGAAAATGTATGAATAACATTATATGAAGCTAAGGGTTTTTTACACACATTAAAATAAATAATATTATATAGAAAATGTGGAAAATATGAATTTTATTTACAATATATTTCATTCCATGGGGATATTATTCATAAATATGGAATATTTATAGATCATATTTATACTAATGATTTGAAAGACTTTTCAAGAACAATATATTTAAATGAGATAAAAAAAATTCATAGTTTAGTGTGCTAGTGATGAAACTTTGTTGAATAATTTTGAATGTTATGTAGTACAATAACTATATTAACATGAGAAGGATTTAATTTCATCCATATAATTGAAAGTGATCAATATTTTTTATAATTATAAAAAATTCATGTTAATAATATAGATTTATCATTTCCAAGATGAGATGGTGAATTGTTTAATTATATAGACGCTATAGTTGTGGGACATGTTTTTGTATTGATATGTAATGATTAGGAAATGTAATATGGTTCACATTAATTGAAACTTCATGAGATGAATTACCCTACACAAGTTCTTGATCACCCAATAATGTTTTTGAGTTAGACATGAAAGGAATAGTTTATATTGATTAAAATGGAAAATAAATAATGACCATAAAATTTTAAAAAACATATTTACTCAAAAATTGTTGAACCCAAGGTAGGGAAGACATTTCAAACTAATAAAGGACTTTTACTTCATGATTCACTTTCATCCAGTTAAAAAAATAGTATTTTCCGCTTTTAAATGAAAATATATTGAATCATTAACCATGTTATGTTTAGAAATTGATTCTTTGGTTAATTATTTAATTAATTTTTTCCAAGAATTTTTTCATTTAAAAACACCCTCTCATTGGGGTTTGATGTTTGTGAAGTCATTTATGTATGATAAAATTAATCATTCTGAAGAAGAATATTATTATTTTCATTAAATGGTAGAGTTATTCATGAAATGAATGTTTCCTAAATTTAACATTGACAAATAATGTGTGATGACATTTAAAAAAATTATGTTTCAAATGATTTTCAATTTGAGAAGTTATTGGTAATTGAAACTCATATATATATGCTTACAATTCATCCTTGCAGTACTAAAATGTATAGAGACATTCAAATGTATTATTGGTGGTGTGGAATAATGAAATTTATATAATATTTATTCATCAAATGATTGATTTTTAGGATAAATATACATAAAAACTATAATATGGGATACTTCAGTATTTTCTAATTCTTTAATAGAAATAGGAATATATATATATATATATATGGATATTGTGGTGGGATTAACAACAAAAAATTGAGGTAATATTAATGTTTTCTTTTATTTATTATTTAAATAAATTTGTGGTTTTTTTCAATTTTAAATATACTATGTAAATTGATTTAATTAATTGAGTTTTTGATAACAAGATATTAACATTACATGTTATCCCTTTCTTTATTGATTATAATTAAGACCACATATTTACATTTAATTTCTGGAATGAACATCATATATAATTTGGAACTAAATTAAATTTCACTATAGTATTTCATACTAAATCTAATGGATAGTCAGAGTGAATATTTTATAATCTGTATGATATGTGTCGACCTTACTCATAAAATTATCAAGGATGCTGGAATCAACAAATTCTATTGGTTGAATATTCTTATAATAACAATTTCCATTCCAACATAAATATTGATTCTTTTGACGTATGAAATGGAAATTAGTGTCAAAATCTATCATGTTGGGGTGAATTTAGAAAAAGAAGGTGGTTGTTACTAGAATTGGTATAATAAATGGTTCAAAAGATAAAAATGATTCATTGCCATATGAGCCCATTAAAGAGTTTATAGAAACTTTATTTAGACAATAACAGTAAGGATATATTATTTTAGGTAGGATATCATGCTTTTTTTAAATATGTCCTTGGAAAAAAATTATATGTTTTTTTATTAATGAAAAATTAATCCAATAGTACCTTAGAAAATATGAAATTTTTTAAAAAATCAGATCAGTTGAATAACTAATAGATTTTTCTATGAGATTAGCTCAGTTATATGATGTGTTTCAAATTTAATTCATAAACATGTTTGAATATTATGAATCTCAGGAGATGATCACTAAAGTAGTTTAGTCGAAAGAAAAACATTATTCTAGGAGAAATCTATTTTAAAATTAAGATAAAAAATGGTAGGTTATGTCGAATACGGAAACTCATCATGTTGGTGTTTTATAAAAAATCATATAAATGATGAAGTAACATGTGAATAGGAAAATATATAAAGAGAATATGCATTCACCTATTTAATTAATTAAAAAATTTATGAGGATTAAATTTCATAAATGGGTAAGAATATGAATTCCTAGATAATTCTAACTATAAATAAGTTTCATATCTTTTTAATAATTATTATAATATTTTATGGATTCATATTTACTATATCAATTTTATTTAAATTTATCAATCTAAAAATATATATTATTCCTAAAAAATTATTAAAAATGAATAAAAATAGTTTAATTATATTTTAATTTTCAACATTTATTGAAATTAATTTTATAAAATTTTAAAGTTTTTTGATATTTTCTTATCATATTAATATTAAGGATAATTTTTGATATTTTTTTAAATAATGATTTTTTTTGTGAATAGAGACAAAATTTCTATTATTATAAAAACTATCATTTCATTAGTATTTTAATAGCCTTATTATTGTTTTGATTGGTTTTAAAGTATAATTATTTTTATTTGAAAAAATTAAAACAATTAATGTCATATCATTGAATATTATAATTTATTTTGGTGTGAATTTATGTTTAAGCTTATGATTTATTTTTATAAAACAATGTATTTCTGTTATCGATAAATTCTTATATAATAAATATTTTTGAAAAAATCTACAACTAAATTATTGAAAAAATGAATATTTCATTTTGAATAATGAATTATAAATTTAGTAATAAACTCGATTTAATTTTTTTATAATTAATAGTTACTTTGGTAAATATTAGTTACCACAATAATTGGTAATATATGTTAATTAACATAAAAAATAATTGATAAGGCCCTAAATCCATACCTTAATTATTATTGAATTAGATTATTTTGACTCTTATAACCATTTAATTGAACATAAAATTATATATTAACTTTTTCCAATGATTAATAAATTTATAATATTTATAAGTTATAAGTAATTACAAGAGTGAAACTACACTTAATTTTAAATTGGTCACACATCTCATAAATTAACCACATTCATTATGAAATTTATCTCATGAAATCATGTAAAAATAATTTCCCAAATTCTCACCCAATTTCCTAGTTATCTTGGGCTGACCTATGTACATATCCTCATAGTATTATGGTGTAAGAAAAATGATCTTTCCCAATAGAGAGGTATAAATATTAATTATATAGTTTCATGTTTATCTCTTCTTCTGCCTCCTAAAAATAATTTTTAACCAAAATGATATAATAAAATAAGTACCCCAGATATACTAAAATGTTATTATGTAATGAGGAAACCCTTTTACATCAGATTATCAATATTATACATAATGAAAAATCTACTTCTATTTTTATATTGACTACCACCTCCCAAAAGAGATGGGTTTCCCTTTCACTAAAAGATCACATGAATAGTTTAATTGATGGTTAAAATAAATAAATATATTTTATTTTATATAAATTTTATTTCTTAAACATATTATATTTCCTACATTCATAATATTCCATTCTTTGGAAAATGATATTCTCGCTTGTGTATATGTATCTACTACCACCTCCTCGAAGCGATTGGATTTCCATTTATTTAAAAACTCAAATAGAGGGTAATAATGATAAAAATAATAAATATATTTTAAATTTGAAACATAAAAATGGTTATATGAAATTAAATCATTTTTTAATTTAATTTTATTCCACCCATTAAATAACTAATATCAGCATCCATCCTATGGATGGGAAACTATCTATATTAAATGAATTGAATTATTCTTGTTTTACACCTTAAATGGATGTTTATGAAAGTATATTTAATTTAAAGATATAATAATTATTATTGTTTTAAGATTCTATAGATTATGATATAATTTTCATTTTGACCTTGGTGACTGTGTTGATGTTATTTTGAGGTTATAAATCAAACGATTGAAAAATGACCGATGAGAAATTTACCATTATAGTAACTAATTTTAAAATTTTATATATCAAAAAAAATGAGTAATGATAATGATATCAACATGAAAAATGTCCTTATGATTAATAGAACAAAAATAGTTTTATCATTCGGTAATTATAGAATGTGAAATGAAAGATAAAGTCTCAAGCATTTGATTTTTAATTAAAAAAATAATTTAATATATACATACAAAACAATTCTCCTCTCTTTCATGTTGTTATAAATTTTAAAATAATTCTAGATTTAAAAATCAGTGAATGTTAATGTTAATCTTAAACTATGTTTTACTTTTTTACATTGGTTTAAAAGGTAATCTCTTTGATCATTTAACATTTGGGTTATTTTGATATTTTTTAAAAATGTGAATTTTTTTAATGTATATGACATGAATTAAATTTTACTACACCATATATGTTATTAATTATAAATCCTCAAGTAAATGTTTTTGATGTTTTTTAAAATAAGATAAAAAATATCATTCATTTGGGAAATGTTACCCCTAAATAGATCTCAAATAAAATTATTTTTTCTATATATTTTTTAAAATTGGAATGTGATATTACATATGAGATCAAATTAGTTTTCAGGTGTTTTATGTTGTAAAGTGGAAGGTAAATAAAATTTCGGATATGATACAATAATAAATAATTATTAAGGATAGTGAGTGAGAATTATGTATCTCATGATGATGCGTGTGCCTGATATATCTCATAGGTGCATTGGTTTTTGATTTTTATTCAAAGATGAAAAATGAGGGAGTTAACATTTTAATTTAATCTTATAAAATAAACTAGAAACTAGATATTCTAAATTTTTATAAACAAGACTGAACATGTGTTAGATATATGAACCTCCAAGATTCTTATATAATGATTTCAAATGGGTTTTATTTGAATTTTTTATTTCATGTGGAAAAAAATGGTTTGGAAATTTAAAGGGGATATGTTTTATTATCAAGGAATGTTTTAGGATTTATCATATAAGTCATTATCCATTCAAAATTTCTAGTGCATCTTATGTATTTCAGAGGTCATTTTGTGAAAAATATTATTTTCACAAGGGGATTTGTTTCATTTATGCAATTTTGGAGAAATGTAAAACTTCTCTTGTCTAATAATGATTTTATCATTACCAACAATATCCTTTATTTGTATCCCTTATAATTATTTTCAGCATCCCCCAATTTAAAATTATTTTCAATAGATCTATTGAGGATATTGAATTATTTAACAATTATACATTCTATTACGGTGATTTTTATTAAAATAATAATAGGTTTCTTAAATTAAATATGGGTGTAAAGTTAAAAATCTATTTTGTATTATGAATGATCACAATGTGGAAATTTTCAAATTGTTTTATAATAAGTATAAGAATTATTTAAAATAAAAATCCTAAAAAACCATAAAATTTTTTATAGTAAAATCCTTATTATATATCATTTAATTATGGGTTGTTTATGTTATGGGGTGTTATAGAAATATAATCCTTGATTTG
This sequence comes from Viscum album, assembly GCA_963277665.1. Taxonomy (NCBI): domain Eukaryota; kingdom Viridiplantae; phylum Streptophyta; class Magnoliopsida; order Santalales; family Viscaceae; genus Viscum; species Viscum album. The sequence continues at coordinate 2,106,205,347 of OY728147.1, read as the reverse complement.
TTGATATGGTATGATATTAATGATTGGAATTTGAGAAAATTGAATGAAGAGTAATATAGAAAATATATTTTCTAGAGAAGGCAATTAATTAGAAAAAAAATTATATTTCTATAAACATTTAGTGAGAGTTAGTAATGGATAAATATGGAAATAGTGGGAGAATTATTATTCATATCTTCTTAAAATTATATTATATTGAAATATTGAATATTAAAATAACTGAACAATTGATTGAATTGAAATTTTTTGACAAAGGATAAGTATAATTCCATTATTATAAAAATTTATGTACAAAAATTTGTGATGTAATTGAATGGGAATCATATAGTGATAAATATTTTCAAAACACCATTAAATAAGTTGAAATGAATTGATATTTGAAAATAATGATTTGAGGTTTACTATTCATTATAGTTCATATATAAACTATTATATATATTTTTTTATTTATTTTATTGATAGATATTATTGAGTGTTAATAAGATATAATTAATTTAACAATTTGTAATTTAGATATCAAAATCATAAAAACACATTGAAAATGTCTTAGTAAAGAGATTATAAAATAGGAAAACATTTTTTAGGATTCTTGACACATTTAATTGTGGTTTGTGGAAGATACTAGGTACATGTTTTGAAGTGATGTTGTGGGTTAGGGAATGAAGTTGTTTAATGTAACATAGCGATGTACAACATTCTCACAGGGATATACAAAATTTTATTTTTTAATTATTATAAATTTATTTTAACCATAGTTGTGTTGATTCTTCAGGGTCTTTCCAATTACAAATTGGGTTATATCAATTTTAGTAGTTATCATGTAATATATATCATTTGTGACATGAATTTTGGGACATGAGTTAATAGTGTCAGTAGAACAATATATTCATACAAATCCTAGAATACCACTATAATGTGATTAAATAATTATATTAATATAAAATAGTTAAATTTTTTATATTTTATGTAATTTTATTGAATAGGGTCAGATAATATGTGTTGGAAATGTGGTGAGGATACAATAAGATTTTAAATAAAATATATTATTGTTTTTAAAAAATGTTGGGATTATAAAAATTGTTATATTAGTAATATAGTCTCAAGAGAAAACCCAATAAATCTATATAGTGAGGTTATATTCTCTAGGAATATTATACATGTTTCCCTAGGTGAGATAATAATTACATGATAAGGATCATAATTTATTTACAATATTTTATTTTTATGTTATTTTTATGATTAGTGATATTGTGATAATTTATATAATAATAGTAATGATGATAATTATTTTTTTTGATAGTTTTCAAAATAGAATGGTTTATAGGGGATGTAATGTGAGATGGTGATTTGGTAGGATGTGAAAGGGGGAGTCCACACAAGAGGAAATATAGTAATATAATGATTGTCCTTAATGGGGAACAATAATGCAATAATTAAAAGTATTTATTCGAGGTTTCTATATTTGAGGGAACCATAATAATGGAAATTGTATATATTAGTTGATATAATCCCAAAAAATACAATGTGGGAATATAGTATTTCATGGTTGTGATGTTAAATTCATAGGGAGAGTCGATATATTTCAAAACCAACTAACCAGTAATTATACAGATTTTTTGGGTGAAATAGTGTATCTGGATATCATAGCTATTTCCTTGAATCTTGATTTCTATTATTTAGTATAGATATGATTTACGAGTTCCTTACTATTGGATAACTATTTTATGGAGTGTATGAAATTATATTGGAATAAAAATTTGTGGATAATAATGTAGTAGTGTGTAATATGATGTGAATAGTTAGAAAGTTCCTCAAATATGGATTGAATAATTATAATTTAATGGAAATAATGGGGTGTTATTCAGTCAAAAACGATATGAAAATATTATAAAGTGTCCATTTGAGATAGAATTTAGCTTTTTTTTCTAATGAGGATGAGTGATTGTGATTATTAATTAGAGATCATCCTATAATACATAATAATAGAAAAACATTGGGGAAATGCATATTTACACATGATTATATCAAAATGTTAATCATAAATTTTGAAAACAACAGTTTTACAAAATAGAGCATAATATAAATTTCAATGCAGTTACAATAATTTATCTCTTCTATGAGATATTGTCTAATGATAACAAAATAAGAATTTTGTTTCCTACCTCCATTGTTGATCTACTGGATTGAGGATCAAAATTATACAATGAGGTCTCCCAAACAAAAAATGTGTTTCTATTGGATTTACTATTTGAAAAATGGTGCCTCTAGAAAGATTTGGGATTCTATAAGATATAAATTATACTAATGAAATTTAGTATAATACTTGTTAAACATGATTGATCATACAAAATAAATAGAGTACTCATGTTTTATATCTACTACTCAATGCAATTCATTGATTAATTTTGTCAATGAAAACAACATACATTAATTCTTGAGTGTGTGTTCTTCATTGAACTCATTAAATTAATTCTATACATTTTTAAATAATATGTTAAAAGGATTATAATTATAGGAAAACCACATAGTGTTTTGTATAGGAAATAAAAATCTTGAAGACTATACTAAGTTTCTTGTAACATTGTCTCGAGATTCATCAAATAAATATTCACTACATTGACACAAATTAACAATGATGAACCTAATTAATGATAATTTTAATCAATGTATCATTATGATACATAAAAAGAATTTATTTTATGTCTGTATCCAATAAACTCCCACACTATCAAAAATACATAAAATACTTATAAAAATCACCTCAAATTTTTTGGAATCTCTCTATAACTCATATTGGTTAAAATTTATCATGATCTATTTATTATGTGGTAAACACATTTTAGGTAAAAAAAACCTTATCCAATGGCCAAAATATGTTATCCTATGGTAATTATTATATTTGATAACAAGTATAAATCCAAATTTTATTGATTTGAAAAATGATTATATTCTAGCATTAAAACATTTCTACCCAAGTTAGTAAGGTGACTAAGGGCAACTCTATCATATATACACATATATCTATAAAGACAATTCTTACATGATATGTATTATCAAAACAATATGTATACTTATATAATGAATAATTCCATGAAATCATGTTACCACTATACATGGATCAATATCAATCAAGTATAGGCCATCAAATCCTTTATTTATTCCCTTTAAAAGACATAAAAACATTAAATATATTCCATGACATTCATTTGATATGTGAGTACATATCAAATACATAATACCAGAATATTATAAGACCATATGTGAATTAAAAATTCATGAACATGAATTCTGATAGAATAATTCAATAAAGGGTATAGTATCTTTAACCATTATTTTAGTGGATAAATCCAATCTTTATTGTTCTCCCACATATGAAAGAATTATCAACATGCCCAATAACCCTCTAATTATCTTAGTGTCAATGAATTTTATAATAAAGGTATAATTATAAAATCTTTCTCATAATAATTATCTCACATACCTGAGGTAATATTGATAGATAATAATCACATACTTCTACACACATTGATGAATTTATTACATTAGTGATGTTATAAAATGTCAAGTCAGTGCAAGAAAAAAGACTTTACATATTACCCTATAATATATTATTCATAGATTCAAATTTAATTATTTTCAACATGTAAAATCATCCATTAATTCAATTATTATCATATTATTACAACAAACAATACTTCATTATGATCATCGATTAGAGATAATTGAATTTCATATATTGATGGGATGTTATCATTCCATCATTTGTGGCATTTAAATTAAATAATATAAGAACTAATGATGAACGTATATTTAGTTAGTTACAATATCATGTTAAACTTTTCAGTCATTAATGAAATCACTTATGTATCAAATACAATGAAATTTAACATTAAACATGTGATTTTGATATGATAATGTTTTAGTCATTGGATATAGTACAATTTTCATCTATAACAACCCAAATGATCATTAGAAATACCCTTTTAATGATAACATATATAATGTTGAATTTTTGAATACTTTTTTATAATTCTTTTTATAAAGTAGTTCGTTTTCCAAAGCGGTGGCTGCACTATTATCATAATAAATATGAATCGATCCCTAGTGCATGTATTTACCTTTGGTTAGATGATTACTTCCTAATATAAACTAATTCCTTTATATCATTTAATGTAGGGATGTACTCTATATTTATAGTTGATTCTACTATATTGGATTCTTTAGCGTACCTCCCACTAAGAGATACACTATTTCAGAAAAAAGAAAAATCCTATTGAAATTTCATCACAATTATTCTATATTGAAATGTAGAATTAATATAAACCATTACAAAATGATAATCCTTTCATATAATGATTGATAACATATCCTATTTATATCTGAAATACATAGGAATGATATTCTCAATTATCTATTGACTCTGAGTAGTATTGGATTGGTATATATAATTAGTTTATCAGGCATAGGTAGCATCTATTTAATCATACGACATGGAATACATGATGAAACCTATTGAGGAATCCAATTAAAGTCTCTCCATTCTTACTAAAACTCTATAGAGATCCATAATCTTCCTGAGATTCATTCTATGTGATAGTGGTAATGACCCCTTCTTACATTTTTCTATGATAAACCACTTTGGCATCCTGAAAAGTTATGTGTTCTCATTACGTCCAAAAGTCATTTAGGTTATTATCTATATGTATTCACACCCATTATATTAGATTCTTCACCCTTTCCTATCATTGAAATTAATTTATCAAATTATATCATTTTGGAATGAATATTTTCCTCATAATTTCTTATATTTATTATTTCAATTATTAACAATATGAAAAAACTAATATAATCCCACTAATCAATTTATATACATAAAAATAATCCATGTTATATATGAACAAAAATCATTGATTTCATAAGTAATCTTTATTTCCCAGCGATGAAAAACATGAATACATAAATGAATAATAAAATCTTGAATACTTTAATAAAATTATTTTGTAATGAAACAACCTATTGGATATGACTTATAATCAACCATGAATAAACTACTATTATGGAAAGTGGATTTTGACGTCTGTTTAATATTTATCAAAATATATAGATTCCGTTCTGAAATAAAAAAGCAAATTTACTTTATCATCATTATATTTTAAATGTATAATTTATTGTTGATACCATGTATTTTATTTTTTTATTTAAAAAATTCCATTATTTATAGGCAGATAGTCTACCATCTTTGACAGTTTTTCTAATGAAAACCTATATTCACCCTCTTTATTTTATCCTATTAGGTGAATCCACCATGAACTAAACATGTTCAGTTCATATGATTTTCTATTCATATTCCTCATATTTTAATAATTTATTGTAATAAAAAATAATTATCCTCATTGTAGGTAGTGGGTTTATCTCTAATGAACATTAACACATCATCCACTTATAGGACATATCAATATCTCATGGGATCCTTATGAATCTAATGTAACCATAAATGTTTTTAGGTTGGTTGAGTTAGATCTCATTTAATAACTTATTATAGAACTATGTTTCCTCCCACATTAGGGTCATTTCATATTTTTTGGTGATGAACCTTTTCACAATCTACATTTCTCTGAATGACTCCATGATCAAATAATATGTTCTCTAGGAATATATCTAGTTTTGATAGAAAAAAACATTTTTTATTGTATTATTATATAAATAATATTCCTTACTTTCCTTAGCATAAATGAAAAATAATTATTGTTCATAATTAGAGATAATATTTTCAAAAGATAACAATCATATAATGTATTAACATCCAAAAATCATTAGAAATGACGTTATGGGATGTTTCCGATTCCATATATCATATAGTATCTGGAAAAAGCATTAGATGTAACGCAATTTAGATCAAATTTAATAGACACTAAAGAGAACATACATAATGAAACTGGAATGTAACAGTTCCTAATCATCGATAAATCCAGTTAAAAAGTAAAATTTCTTGAATCAAATAATCCCTTCCATCATGGTGTTCTTGGTTGAGTGAGAAGTGAATTAATTCATAAATTCCTCTGATTATCAATGAATTTCATGAATAAATATTTACCACCATGATCTAATCTGATAATATCAATACTTTTGAATAATTTATTTTCTAGTTCATTAAATTTTTTTTCTAAAATTTATCAACTTCTTCGTACTTTTCCCTAATCAGTATCATATATCCATACTAAATTAAGTCATTAAAAAGGTAATGATGTTCTTTAACCCACCACATGTTATAGTAATCAGTTTCCCACATAGATCACTATGAATAACTTATAATAACCCACTATCCCTTTCACATTTCCCTTAAAATTCTTTTTCATCATATTTCTTGATAAATATGAATAGAAGTTTTAAAATGATTCATATTTGAATGGTTTTAATAAACCAACTTTTTTTATCTTTGTGTGTGTTTATATTGTTTAAGTTAATTGAGACAATTACAGAGGTATGTGGGATTAAAATGAACCATTAACATCTTATTATTAATTTTATAGACTTTATTATCAATATCTAGAATATATATACTATTTACCATATTCCTAATGTAATACAATTTTTAATTTTTAAATATATAACCACACAAATTCTTAAAAGTGAATGAATACCATATATTTTATAAAAAAGATATATAAATCAAATTTCTTTTCAACATGCAAAAATAATAAAAACTTTTCATTTCATAGAATAATAAAAAAGGTAGTCATAAATCATAACATCTATTGAACAAAATCCAGCTGATTCAAACACATTGAGATCCATTCCCCCTTTCTCAATTCCATTATATTTGTGTATACTAAAAAAGGTTTGATGCATCATAAATATCAAAAACCCAAGATCATGTGTTATTAAAATTCACATATATATCACTAAAACTCAAATTATTATAATTCACTACATTAAGAACATTTCTCAACACCTGATATTAGTTCTGAACTATTCAAGGGGTAAAAATATATGATATCTTAATATGATTATATTTAATTATTCCATTACCTATATCAAAGTCATATATGTGGGTATGTATCATGTGATATATATTTTCATTAAGAAAAATGATTGAAATTACTCACATTAAAGTTGATGTCTCTAAATATCATATATATTTATTGTGTAGTTGGGGTTTGGCTTAGTGGAAAGCACCCTGTAATCCTACAAGAAAAATGGGGGTTCAAACCCCCATTGGTCATAGGTTACTATAGCAGTACTGTAGTCTAAATAGGTACTATAGCAGTGGCAGGGTATTGTAGCAGCTGAAAGTTCTGAAGTAGGTGGGTACCGTATCCAAATTATTCAAATAATTGGCCTTGGGTCAAAATATTTTGGCCTATGGGACATGTAATGGGCTAAATTTTCACTAGGCCTTTGGGCTATTTAATGGGTCTCCCTCTACCCAGTTAAAAGAGGTTTTTTCATTTGCTTTAATAATAATAAAATGAGGCTTCTACCCCAACCTTTAAATATATATATATATATATATATATATATTAACAAAATATATATATTTCACTATATATTGTGTTCTAATTTATTTTTTTATCTTAATTAATTTATTTATTTTATTAATAATAAAAATAATAAATAATATAATTATTAAATATTTAAGTACGAACTAATTTTCTATGATCGATTATGTAGATAAATAAACTATTATTCATCTATTTTCACAAATTTTATTGTTTACCACCAGTGTTTCATCCAATGATAATGTGGATATTTTATTAGTCATCTGTATAGATTTCCAATTTCAAACATTCTTTTCATAGGATAATTCTTTATAATCATATAGGAAAATATACTTAGGTGGATGAATGAGGTATTGACATGAATTTGTATAGAATGAATCCTTTACATAAAATTTTAAATGGGTTTCTTTTAATATTCTCACAAGTTTAATATAGATCTCATGCATATAAATTTTCTTACATCTATTGAAATAACTATTTTTCTCATGTTATTATCATTTTTAAGCACAATTATACTGATTCATGGTTGTAATATATATTCCATCCAGTTAGTAAATAGGTTCACACCACATTAATGTATATATATTTACAAAAAAAATAAATTATTTACTCAGAAAAAAACTGTTGTTAATGTATATTTATACATATATGAATTCATCTCATGCACATGAAATTGGTTTTAAAGAAATAAAGTAAAATAATATCGAAAAAAGTTATAGGAGCTATCCAAGAATGATAGATATACAACCCCCCAATATTCGAGAACAAGGAATAATGATCTATATTGTTGGGATGTCTACCAAAATCCTATATCCATATAGATAATTAAATCAATAGAGAATTTAGTTCATGAGATCTCTAATACCATACATTTATAATCAATATTAAAAAACAATTCATAATCATATAACATTAAAATAAATCAATATTGAGGTACAAGAATACTAAGACATATGTTGTTTAACATGGGATGTAATGAAATTATCTATACTTCGGTAGTAATTTTTCATATAAATAAAATAATATAAATTATTTAAAATAAATAAAAAATTTATATATTTAATAACAAAATTGATGAAATAGAAAATTAAACACTTTTTTATAACATGATATGTTAACCTAGATTTTCATAATTAACATATTCTTGTAAGAATTTTTTTAATAATAAAACTTATCCAATATAAATAATATATTAATTATAAAAAAAATTAAATAAATAATATTTTTTTATTTCTTAAAAAGGATGTAAAATTTATATCCCACACAAGAAACTAACTTGTATTGGGACAAAAGTAATATTTATGGTAAGGATAACCAAGAGTGGTAGAGGGTGTGAATGAATGTCAATATTAGAACACATTTCATTAGAAATCGGATTGGAAAAGATGTTTTGTTGAGGGACACCACTAATTCCTACCACACAGTCATATAGAATAATGGTAACACCTGAACTTATTATTTTATAGGTAATGAAAAAACACAAAAAATTTAAAATTTATAATGTGGGATGCATTTAGGAGGTAGTTAATCATCACCATCTGTGCTTCTGGCCTTATTTTAAAAGTTCACTCTATAGAAATTAAATAATTGATATTTTCATAATAACTTTTCACATTGATATTTTCATACCCCATCATCATTTTTAACACTTAAAGAATCATCAATTAAAGAAAAAATATCCCCTATTTTCCATGACATAACATACAAGAATCATTATCAAATAATTTTTTTTGTATAACACTATCGATAAATTTAATTACTTAATATAATTTCACTGATTGAGTAGGATTATCTAATATTATGTTATTACATTACATAATGATAAGATCCAATGATTCATCTAACTTTTTCTCCATTTCATAGTGAATGAAAAAAATTTATGCATTCAGTGTAGAGGCTATGATACCTTGGATGGTTATTATGATATCATCATATAATCCTTAGTAGTTAATGTATTCCCAAACCAAACCCATATATCCTCAACATAAATGACCCATACTTAAAAAACACCACTGACATAAAAAAAGTGTAAAATTGAATGTCTCATAAAGAATCCTCCATTTTTGTTTTTATGGGATATAGATTGATTATTATTACAGGATTAATAAAAAAAATTCATGCCTCTATAGGTTACCCACATATGAGTGGATTCATGATAATTTTCAGAAGAGTCTCAAACACCTAATGGGTGATATAGCCCTCATTGTGTGATGAAAAGTGGATTGTGATAATGATATAATCTTCAAAATTCTCCGAAAAATGGTGATATTCACAAGTATCCTATTAAAAAATATTAATTATAACATAATAACAAGTGATCACCCATTATATAGATGGTCTGCAACACAAATCATTGACAAAGATAATATTTCATAACATCATGCATTATAGAATATTGTTATGAATTATTTAAATCTATAAATTAGTGTAATGAATGAATTAATAATAGAAAAATAATAATATAACTAAATGAAATTCATACTGGGCGATGTGGTAGAAATTCTATCTTCCCTACTATATTACATTGTTAGAAATGTAGTCTTGCATTTAATTTCATAAAAATAGACTACATTGACATTTCGTAATTTTAAGATTATATATTAGGATACTTTTTTGGAAACATATCCTTATGTAACATTAAATGTGTGTATATATATTTATTTAACATAAAAAATTGGTTTTCCATCAATGGTTATTTTAACTCTCTAATTTTTTTTTTGAAAAATTTATATGTTTAATAAGTTTGTATACATGATGCATATAGTCTAAATTAGCGATGATACACTATAATATAGAATATAAATTACTAGGTATTATGAATAATATAAAAATTATAAAAAATATTTATAAATATTATAAATAATGAATATTTATTTATTAACTCACAATAAATGAGTACTCAATTTTCAATAATGATATTTTATGCTTCCAAAATAACATTTAGTGAAAATTATTTTTATTGATGTTTCTTATGCGCACATTAATTAATTTCTTCCATTATAAAAAATTTTATGAATGGAAATGAATATTATTTTATGATCACTATTTCTAACCATATCATTGTTTTGTAGTAACACCCCATGAATTTAGGGTATAACCCTTCATAAATTTAATTTCTTAGACATCATATGTTTCACACAACAGCAAACATAAATGAATAGTTAAACAAAATTAAATATAACTATTCTAAAATTACATTATAATCAAGAAATAAAATTTTCATGAATTAATAATATTATAAAATTTATGTTTTATAAAAAAAAATTTACAAGTAATTCAATTTTACAAATTAAAAGTCTATATTTATCTAAAAGTAGTTTTACCAACTTATAAGGGAGAACTTTATTCATATGAAATGTTTCTTCTTTTGAGAGTTTAATTTAAGAAAATGGATATAAAAGTTTGTGATAGGTAATATATTTAGTATCTCATATAATGAATAAATTTTTTTGTTGAACTGTAAATTGACCCATGGAATTAGTATTGTTACTCTTTTGAAAAGATATATGACCATTATGAATTGAAAATTGACCAAATGAATAGTAACCACACCCATGGATGTATAAATAAAATTTATGAATCTAATATATGAAATAATGATATTATTATATTATATTATAAGAAAATGAATATTTTAAATATTACTAATTAAGTGTTAGTATTTTTCTCAGAAAAATATACTTAATTACAATTTTATAATTAATAAAATGATTTAAAAAAATAACTATTTTAATAAAATGAATTCATAAATTAATATTTTTTTGTCTTATTATTTTATGGTATTTTTATGAGACCTTAGCTAATATTTGATGGTTTCATAAAATTAGTTATACGTTTAAAATATGTATTTTTCGAGTTAATGATGGATTTAATTAAAAAATAAATTTCTCATATTTAGAAGATTATTTTCATAAAATGGGATTAATTCAGGAATTATACACATTGAAAAATGATTTCGGTGAATTTTTTATATTTTTTGAAAAACTTGAAATTTTGGTTAATAGTAAAATGCTATAATTTAGGATAAATGCTAAATACATGAGTTGTGGTATCAAAGATGATGTATGGATTATTTAAGAACACTTGGTTTGGACTAAATTGAATTTATTAATGTATTTATTCACATTAATAAACCCTATTTCTTATCTTGTGAAAAAAATTATGAGTAAAATTATTAGAAATCACCCCTCTCCTCTAAGATAAATACCACCACTCACCCCCTCTTCTCCACACAACTCTAATCCTTGAATCATTTCAAAATTATTCAAAAATCCTCTTAACTATTATATACCCCCCAAGTATAGGATATCATAGTCTTACCAAAATACCATTACCAAATTCCCTAACGAATTTCTCAAGGAAGACAATTCAAGAGGTAACCCCTCTTCCTTTTTCATTTAATTTGATTTAAATTTATTTTCCTCTCTTATACTCTCATCACCTACAATGTAAAAATTATGATTATATCATTATAATAATATATATACTATAATGATATAATTTAAATGTAATATCCATTATCAATCTCCTTACATTCTCACTAATTTATATTAAAAATGAAATCATCATTCGGGAGGTACCGATTTACAACCTTCATGGACGATGAACATTCATTCTCTAATTTATCCTTAAAGTCTTGTCATGAAACCATTTTTATGGTTGAAAAAGATTATAAAATATTTATTATATCATATTTAATGTTCTCAAAGAATTATATTTACATTGTATTAAATAATAGAACAAAACTAGTTCATTGTGATAAAAAACCACTAAAATTATGCTAAATGATTATCATTAATATGTTATCTAATGATTCATCCACATAATAAGAAAAAATATATTATCAATTAAATTTTTTTTCATTAATATCATATAAATTCAATTTTGTAGAATTATACCCTTTCGACATGATCTTCCATACACATATACAAGTATACAGATCGTAAAAACTGACGAAATCAATGCTCCTGAGCAATAAAAATATATATTATAAGTCATCAAAAAAGGCCATAAATGAACTAAATAAAATATTAATAAATTAAATACATATATAAAAGGCAATTAATTAATTAATTAATGGATTTAGTCTTATTATCAATGAAATTAAGGTCAAGTGGAGAACACATTCAAACATAAGGTAAGGCTTTTCTAATCTTACTTCTATTTTTGTGATATATCATTATTCACCACAATTTATTGTGTATGTTTTATGAATAATAACAAGATATGTATCATAACATGAATAAATTAATTTTAACGATATTCAATGTTTCATTTAATTACTATTCATTTTGGGACATATGATTCGATTGATTACAATGTGGTAGGGGATTCTACCCGAACCCGTATTTTTTCCATTGGGTTACTCTCTCTCTATATTTTATCAAATGCAATGCTTGTTTATTATTTTATATTTATTATAAATTCAATTTATATGTTCCAAATTAATATATAATGATCAAATCAACCTCATTTTATAGGGATATACATGTTTTAAAAGGATTCTAATCTCACTTTCTCTCGATAAACAAGCCTGATTCAAGGGAACATCCTGATTTCTTACCTATTTTGAATTTCACAAAAAAATATGTTTTGATGCCCTATTATTTATTAAAATAACTCAGATTATAATGAAAATATATCTTGTCTCATTTCTTATTTTAAGAAAACAAACATTCTATTCATCATTAAAATTTCTTTAATATTTTCATCAAACCTTACTAAAATATTTTATTTCTATAGTTAATTAAAAATTATTTTTACATGATTTAAAATTAGTGGGAAATCATTTATACATAAAATATAATTTAAATGGCTTAAATTTTTTTTTTTCAAGTTATGAATTTATACAAACTTCTTATATAAAAAATAAATATTATTTTCAAAAATATATAATCTTTCCAAAGTAAAAATGAATTTTTCACATATCAATTTTACTTATGTGAGATATATGAATTGTTCACTACTTATTCATTTTGTGTGGTGAATGTACTTCCCTTTGATATATCATATCAAGAGTCTTATTTTATCATAAAATTCTATTTGTAATTTAATGATTCCATTATAGGTATTATGATTTAAAATTTTCAAAATGGTATGGGACACATTGGAATGTTTAAAGATTAATTTCCTCAAGAAGGTTTCATTGGTATCTCCATCTATGTAAACATCCTTTTTTGAATCCTATGTTTAATTGAGGTTTGTATCTTTTGATTCCATCTACCATATTTTTTTAAGGTATCATGATCATTTTGATGGTGGATGTGCTATTTGATACCATTCATAGTTTATGGTTGATGTATTCACATTTTGAATGATATTTTATCAATACAAATATTTATCTTGATTATGACTCACCAATTTCATATGAGTGATGTATTAGACTTAGTAAGTTATTGTTGGGGCCCATTATGGACCCTTGATGCATCAGTATGTTTCATGAGAAAAACTATTATGGGTTTTTATATATTTATGCATGGTCTTGACAAGAGGCCTTGATAGTATGGTTATGATGTCCCGTATTATGCATTACCTCACTATGACACTAGTAACTGAGACTCTATGTTATTATTATACTAGTAGAATATCCATTTATAAGTACTATTAAAGAATTATTTAATCTGTTTGTATTTCTTCCATATTATTCTCATTTTTAATTTTAATGGAATGTGTTTTCACTCATTCACCATGCCTTTTTGTTTTTTTATGCAATCGCTGTATCGATTACCCTTACTGAGCATATGATCTCCCCCATTTATTATGTTTTATTTTTCACTAATATGTAAATATGTGTATTATGAATGGCATGCATGGATAATCTAGGATTTTATGTGTCATTCAAAAGAAGTTGTCATGTTGTTTTTTATTTCATGTTGTAATATAAAGTTCATATATGTAATCTAGTCTTCCAAAACTACTAAACTATTCGGTCCTTAGGGATTAATCTTCGTTGTAATCATACCAATGTAATAAAGAAAGGCACTGCCTCTGAGAAACTAGGGTCGGGGTATTTACAGTTGGTATCAAATTAATTTTAGTATAAAAATGGGAAACTAGATTTAGAAAACATATATTTGGGAACATTAACGAAAAATAGACTTTGAGGATAAGTATAAAATCCAAAAATTTTGGAAATATAAAGATTATGTGGTTTCTCATTGAAATAAATTCTTTTTTGGATACTACAAGTGAGCGTGATTCTTGAAAAGGTGCACCTTGGAGTAATAACTCTGACAAGGTGTTTCCGGCCTGACTCAGGGTAACTTAGTAAACAACAACATGGATTATTGTGCACCTAGTTTGACACTCCTGAGGGAATTTTTTTGGACAATTAACATTTTATTTACAAACCATTATTAATTGTTTCAATTTATATTGAAAATGAATAACATAAGATAAAGCTAAAGTGTTTTAGTTTTAAATAAAGGTGTCATGATATAAATTAAATTATTATTCATTTTTCACAATGTGACTATTTTTACTCACAGTATGTGTTCTTGTTTTAGTCAATGGATGGAACACATATGATTCAAGTTATCATTGAACATGATGGAGAAGGTGGTAATGATGTGAATCTAAAAGAGATACTAATATAAGTTAATGATACTTTTTTATGCCTAATCAGTTCTCCTGAAATATTAACAACATATACCTTAGAAAACTCTTCATCCCACAAAAGAAGATAAGAATAGAATTTTCTAGTGGATAAAGTGGAACATTTCATTGAAAAAAGAAGTCTAATTTTACATCATGTAATAAATGTGGAAGGGGATACCCATGAAAGTGCCTCAAGATAATGGAGAAATGATTTTCATTTGGGGAATAAGGACATAAAGCAAATAAATATTGAGGAAAAATAAAAATTACAATAGAAGTAATTAAAACTGATCCTAAGAATCTCTTTGTTGTTATTTTCCATAAATTAAAGGGACCTAGGCATTACTCGAGTCAATTCACTATTGTATAGGATTACCTCTAGAAAAAGGAAGGATGTTTGTGGATATAATTGTATGGTGTATTTATGTATTGAGGTTGTATTGAAAATATTAGATAAAAGAATGTTTAAGGTTTTACCTAATTTTCAGGATGTCCATAATAATTGTTTTGGTGGTTATATGGTTTTACAAAAAGGCCAACCTGCAAGCTGGGTCATAATTCCTTACATCCAGAAAGGGAACATGGTTTGAACCCACAACCGAAGTGCGACAAGGGTGCATCACCTACAAATAACCTATGTGAATTCCTGTTTATCAGGACTTTTATTCAAATAAAACATCAAACAGATAAACTTTATTTTTATTTTAGGGTTTTTTTTTCAAATTGATAACATTGGGATTAGAAAATGATATGTTGATTAAGTAATTGATATTATTTTGGAATAATTCTACAAATCTGGGAATCCAATAAGATTTTGTTAAATATAAAATTTTGAGGAATAAATGTTTAATTATATTTTGGAGTCTCATATGATTTTATTTTGGACTTATGGTGATCTAGGTTATTTATGGAAATTGATATAATATCTTAGAGACTATGTCATTTGGGAAATTGAATTTTTTGTATAAGATATTTGGAGTTATTGAAGAAATTTTCAAGACTATATAAAAAAATACTTATTATTTTTTTGGTTATAGTCTAGAATGTTTTTTAATGGTAGTAATTTTCAAAATGTTCTATGTTGAACTTTTTGTTTCACATTAAAATTTTGTAGATTAATGTTGATTTTCACTATGTAAAGGAATATTATTTTTAGGTAATTATCTTAAATTATCCTCACCAATTTGAATATGGTTAATATATGAAGACTATATGAATAGATAATTATTATTTTCTTAGATCTATGTTCCATTTACGTTGATTCGAATTATTCAAGCATGAAAAATTAATTTTGAAAGTTCCTTTGCAGGTATATGAAATGATGTAAAAATAGATCAAAGAACAAATAGAGGATGATATTATTCTTATGGAATAGAAATTAATCAAGTTTAATTTATCATGTTCTTATCAAGATATTAAAGGAATCCCTCAACTATTGAAAAATTATTTTGAAACAAAAAAATTATCTGTTATCTTTCTGTACATAGATATTAGTGGTATTTTAACCGATTACAATATATATTTATTTCTGAGGAAAAAATTTCTAATTACCATGTAAAATATCATTATCTATCAGAATATGAATGTTATATTTCTCAAAAAAATTAAGTTTTCACTTCTAACTAATATTCTTATATTTAGAAGCCTAATATTGTGGTGACCATCACATTTCTTCTTTACACCTTCTTAAGAGGATGTTTTATTATCCCTATTTCTTATCTAGGTTTCCAATAAATGAATTTCCATAAATAAACCTCTATTTTCTAAAGTGAAATATTAAATTTAGAGGATGCAATCTATTAAAAGGGGGGAGATTGTAACATCCCAATATTTTATGTTATAACCCTTGTAAAATTTTAATTCTTCAACATCAAAGGTTTCACACAACCCCAAACATAAAAGAATTGTGATAAAAAACTAAATATCACTATTCTAAATTTACTTTTATAACCTATAAAATAAATAATAGGGAAGGAATATTATTATGAAATTTCTATGTTATATGATATGTTTTTACAGGAATGAATTTAATTTTATATATTAAAATGATATATTTATCTTAAAGTATTTATACCACCATATAATGGAGAACATGTATCAAACATAATTTTTCCACTTTTATGAATGGAATTTTATAAAACTAAAATACGTGGTTGTGATTTGTAAGATATTTCGAGCCTGATAGAATCAACTTAATTTTTCTTGAATATTAACTTGACCCTTGAGAATAGTAATGTTACCCTTTTGATTTGTAATATGACCCTTATGAATAGTAAATTGTCCAAATGAATAGTAACCTCACCCATGAATTATAAATAAAATTTACACATCCCAAAAATGAAATTATGATATAATTATATCTTAGTATAAGTAAATGAATATTTTAAAAATTATCAATTAAGTGTTCATATTTTTTTAGTAAAAAAAATAATTACAATTTTATAATTAATAATTTTTTTAAAAGTAAATTTAATTTCATAAAATTTATTCATAATTTATTATTTTGTTTGTCTCATTATTTTGGTTTAATTTTATGAGACCTTTTCTAATTTTTGAAAGTGTTTTAAAATCAGTTATAGATTTAAAATTTGTATTTTTCTTCTTAATGATGGTCTATTTAAAAAATTAATTAATTTTATATTGAAAAATATTTTTATAAAATGAAGATAATTTTTGAATTATAAACATCAAAAATTGTTTTGGATGAATTTTTTAGTTTTTTCTAGAATACTTAATTTTATTGCGAGTAATGAAATACGATAATTTATGATAAATGATTAATACATAATTTATGGAGCCATGGATGATTTATGATTGATATAGTCACCCATGGTTCAATCTTACATTAAATTATTATGCTATTTAGTCATAAGATTTTACATTATTTATTTTCTTGAGCAAAATAATAAGATAATGTGTAAAATAATGAGAAATCGACCCTCTCCTCCACTATAAATACCAGCCTCACCAACTTTTCCCCTCCCAACTCTAAGCCTTAAATCTTGTCAAAATTTTACCCAAATACTATTCCCTAATCTCTCCCCCACATCCAAGATCTCTTGGTCTTACTGAAAGTCAAAAACCCATTTCTCTAAGACGTTTCTCAAGGAGGATAATTCACGTGGTAAACCCTCTTCCTTATTCATTTAATTTCATTTCAATTTATTTTCTTTTATTATAATATTATCACCTCTTCATTCTAAATGATCATGATATATCTAGTATCATATATAGACTTTAATTATATATTGTTAATGAAATATCAATTATCAATATTTTTAATCTCTCTATATTTTATTTTAAAATGAAATCATCATCTATGAGGTGACGATTTGCATATTTTTTGGTTGATGAACATTCATTCATTAATTTATCCCTCAAGGATAGTCATGAAACAATTTTTATGGTTCAAACATGTTATAAAATATTTATTATATCTTATTTAGGGTTCAGAAAGAAATATATATACGAGACATTAAATAATAAACAAAACTATATCATTTTGATTGAAAAACTAATAAAATTAAAATAAATGATTACTATTAATATGTTATCTAATGATTAGTCATCATATATGAAAAAAATACATAGTACCCATTAAAATAATTTTCTTCATTAATACCATATAAGTTAAATTCTGTATAATTATACCTTTTCCACATTAACATGCATACTCATATATAGATATACCGATTGGGAAAGGGAAATGAACGCTCCTGAGCAATAAAATTGTATCTTATAACTCATAATAAATGGCATTAAATTAACATAATAAAATTAAAATAAATATGTTACATGTATATAAGATTCTGAATTAATTAATTAATTAATTTTATTTTCTTATCTATTGCATTAAGGTCAAGTGAATAACACATTCAGACATATGGTAAGGGTTTTCTCATCTCACTTCAATTTTTATGAGATATTCCTTATTCACAAATATTTATTGTGTATGGTATATGTAGACTGACCCATAATGTATAATATCATGAATCTATTAATTTTAATGGTATTTAATGTGTCATTTTATGACTATTAAATTTGGGGCATATGATTTAACTGATTACATAGTGGTGAGGGATTCTACCTGAACCCCCATTTTTCCTTCGGGTTACTCTTTCACTACATTTTCTCAAATTCCATGCTTATTTATTTTTTTATATTTATTATACATTCTACGTATGTGTTTCAAAATAATAAATCTAGATTATATCATCCTTATTTTATAGAAAATACATGTTTTAAAAGGGTTCTTGTTATGAACCAACGCTGGTCAACCCTGAACTGCTAACCTGAGTCGGCGTACGACCAGGCCCGAGAGGTGTTCCCTAACCTCTTGGGCTAGTAAAAAATGATGGACATCGACATAGTAATGACGATAATGATTTATCTCAAGATAAATAAATAAAAATAATGAAATAAAGGGAATATTGAAATAAATAAACCAAAAAAATGAGAAACAAATAATCGAAGAAAAGAAAACTAACAGAACTCGATGAACAAACTACATCCATATGACCCCGCGGGTCACTCTCTGACTCAATGAATAAATGTCAACAAATGTGAAAATACCTAAGCTAGATCCTGCTCAAAGACTAAAAACAAGAAAGACCTATAGGCATGAGTACTAAAACTCAGTAGGCTGGTTTGATATCTATTCCCAATCCACTTTCTTTCAAAATAAGAGACATAAATTCTATGTTTGAACTATAATATATTAAAGTATTCATTTGTACAATTTTTATTTTAAAAAAATATAAATCACTTCCCTAAATCAATTTAAAAACTAGATTTTAACCTTAAGGGTTACCATGATATTTTATGGGGAATGTGATTGATTCATTTAAAAACCATAACTAAGAGTTTGAAACAGAATTTATTTTGAAAAACATTTTCTTAGGATTTAGGAATCCAAAATCCCACTTTTCATGAAAAACACTACAAATGGGTACCAAGGCAGATATAGGAAGGGCAATGTGAATAGGTTTACAAGTATCTCATCTACAACTCAAATAGCTAAAAACCACTAGACATTGGCGAACCTGAGATATAGATAATAATCCAGACAATAAAAATAAATGTGACCCCATCTATAGTAGCATGCCACATAAGATGAAATCTGATGCTCTAAACGCTTCACCACCCTTTCCCAGGATAGGCTGAGGGAAAATCCCATAGAATTGAACCCAAAAATATTTAATTACATTGGGCCACAGGTCATTACCATAACCTACCAGTGCATCACACATCTCAGAAAATTCTCTCATTATTCTATATTCATATTTCATAGTTATAAAAGGATGTATGATAACATATGTCATCAAGAATCATATCACAACTTATATTTATAATAATATATCACATTAGGTCTCACTCCAAGTCTAACAAATGAATTCCCTCATGCCTTAAATTCAATAGGATACCAAGTGTTCCCAACCAATGGACCCATATAATAGAACCTGAAAATTCCATACCAAGGACATCCTGACCTTCCCATGTCAACAAGGCATATGGAACTACCACGGGGGTTTTATGATGAACACTTTTTATCATTTTTCAAAGTGGCCATACTATCCCTTACAAGTAAAAGAAAACCAATCTTTAGTCATAAGAGAATCCAATTTTCAAAATAGGTGGCAACAAACCAATTTCACATTAACACATTTATAGAAAAAACCATTTAAAAACATTTCCATCACACTTTTATCCAAAACCCTTTCACATGAAAAATCCAAATGGGCTATGGATCAATATAACAAGACAAATAAATTTTGAAAAGTAATAACAAACTTCTTTAAGGATAAATTTTTATAAAACCCCTATAAAAAAATATAATCCAAAATTTCACATTCAAAAAACATGTTAACAAAACCACACAATACTTTCAAGGTCAAAAAAGAATTTTGAATTCTAACTAGCCAATTTTTTTTTCAAAACATGCAGTGTGTGCTAATTTAGCCGAACAAACCAAATTATCCAAAACTATGCCTTAAAACAGTATCTGCACACTAAAATCTTAACCAAGAGTGTACTCTAATATATTTATCATGATTATAAGAGGTAGTAAACATAAAATTTAAGATTATTAAATTAATATGGCCGGTGCATGGGAAACCTACCGCGAAACCAAGGTGTGACGACAACACATACTCAAAAATGCCACGTGTGGGTCTTAAAATCTCAATCCTACCCAAATAAACACTTGATTGAAAATTCCACTAATAAAAAAAGGATTAAAAAAATAACAAGATAAAACATGAAGGAAATTATACCAATGGGGAGAAAAATGTTCCAGTAGAGGAGATGTCAAAAGGCGCAGTCTGGTCAAGAAAATTCCAGCAATGTGTTGGAAGTACGGGAGAGGGGTAAGAGGGAACTTGGGGGGTTGCGATTCAGAAAGAGTGGTTTTAGTTTTTCAATAGAAGTTGTGGGTCAACTAGAGAGGTTTTAGGTCTGACGGATAGGATGCGACCACCAAAGGAGGTCAGCCAATGGGGGATACAGTGTGGAGGAAGGCCATGCCGGAGGTCTGAGGGGGAGTTGGGGAGTGTTATAATGTAGGATGAGGGCTATGGATATCAAGGAAAATGAGTCTTCCATACAGGGAGAAACATGAGTGGACCGAGGGAGTTTCAGTGTCGACTACATGCTGAATATGAGGGCCTTAGGGGGTCAGTCGGTGTTGGACGTGCCAATAGGGAGAGGATTTTCGAGGGTTGGTGAAGGGAAGTGCTAAAGTTGAAAGGTGCACATCTTTCTTGAGCACAACATGGGGAAGAGGCGGTGTTTGGGGGGCCTATGAGGAGGAGGCTCTATATAAGGCCCCAACCTTAAACCCTACTTAATCTTGAGTTATTACAAGATTACACATTGAGGATCTTTTCAGGTTTGGAGTTTTAGAGAATTAGATCTTAAAACTTGCATTACATTCCACATTTAAACACAGTTGTTACATAAAAGATAGTATTCATTTTTCCCATCAACGGAAACATATTTAAAATAAAACATGGATTCATTCTTGACACTTCCTTGACACTATCATCATATCATGTACCCTTCCCTTGACATGTGAAAAAATTTCAAAAACATGGGATGAGTATAAAAAGCTCAGTAAGAGATATAAAAATATGGAAAGGTAACATGGGTACATGTATACATAAGAATGAAATCATACTTTACCCATAAAACATAAGCACTTTAACATAACTCATAAAATCATGAATAAATCATAGAAATAATAAGACATAAAAGGTAACTTGAGGCATTCATAACATTCTTACGTAGGGAGTAACCCTCTTGGTTACGTTTGGAATACCCGCAACAGTATATTCCCTAAATCGTTTCGGAGAAACCTTAACATTTCACTTCTTCGTGTTACCCAATGCATTGGAGAGCTATATCGGGCTCACCTGCCCTTAGTTTATCATATA
Organism: Viscum album; assembly: GCA_963277665.1. Lineage (NCBI taxonomy): Eukaryota > Viridiplantae > Streptophyta > Magnoliopsida > Santalales > Viscaceae > Viscum > Viscum album. The sequence goes on along the minus strand of OY728147.1, from coordinate 2,106,182,822 downwards.
ACCACCCGTTTTCATAACAATTCCCAAGAACCATAACATAAACTTATCACAAAAAACATGCATAAAGGAAACATAGCATTTCCACATTTCAATCACAATATAACATTTTAGTATACTGAAATAATGAATCCATTCAAAAAGAAACCATTTCCAAAATCATTTAAAACATTTAATAAAGAGATTTTTGAATCACAGTGTCCCATACCACCTTGAAGCTTTTAAAATTTTAAACCATTAATATCCATATAAATAAATCCTTAAAACCATTTTGAAAACATGGATATTAATAAGAACAAATAATTAAAACATTTAAAGTGATATTTTGGTTAAAGGGGTTTTACCAAAATTAGAGACACTTAAATACAATAATTGAGGAATAACATTTAGTCAGAACTTTATAATACCATGAGAATAAATGGATTCATGATATAATATTCAAAAGGACAGTATATAAACCATATAAGAGTGAATTGGTTCATAACAACAATGAAGTCTCAATAGAAATGTCAAATGTTATGAAATCCCTTATAAAGAAGGTATCCATAAATTAAGGATAAATCAATCTCAAAATTATGTGTGACAAATATAAATACACCCAATATAAGTGGATATTAAGTGTAAAACAATAAAAGGTCATTCAAACATATTCAAAGGATGACATATTCAATAACTACATGTTGAACCCAAAGAAATCGAAATTGGGTTAAAAAGTTCCCTTGGTAAAATTCGACAGCCTAACGACATCACTTCAAAATTCAGAAAATGAGTTGATGAGAGATAAAAAGGGTATCTCATCACTTGGACATAAAATTTACATCAACAAGGATATAAAATAACATATCCCAACATAATATTATGTGAATTAAAAGACATAACAAAAGAACTTTTTTAAAAAGAGGAGGGTGAAAGGTCCCCTTACCAAGTTGGCTAACTTTCAAAACGTACACCCCATGGAAGAAGGGTCATACAATAAAGATGTGAATACCCATAAATAAAATTATACTACAAAATGTGTATTATATTGGTCAGTACATACACCACTCAAATGAAATTGTGTAAAATGTAGCATAAATCTCACGGGAATAAAAGTGAGATGAAAAATCCCTTACGAAAACTCGGCAGCCTAACGGCGCCACTTAAAACATCCAAAATGGATTGAAGAGAAGAAATAGGGTCTCTCATCATATCAACATAAAGTTTACTGAATGATTAATACAAAATAACATCCCCCAACATAACAAAAATGAGTTTAAAAGAAGTGACATAAAGGAGAGTACTTAAAAAGAAAGAGAGAGGTTGGATCTCTTACGAAAATTCGGCAGCCTAACGACACCACTCAAAACATCCAAAATGGATTGATGAGAGATAATAGGGTCTCTCATAACATGAACATAAAAATTACAGTATGAGTAATATAAAATAATATCCCAATAACAAGAAATATGATCTTTAAAAGTAATGACATAAAAGAGTGTACTTTAAAAGAAAGAGAGGAGACAGATCCCTTACCTCAAGTCCGACTTGACTTGTTCGTTTCGTTATATTCCTGAATAATAAACATTGGTCAATTTATAATTTCCTAAGGACCTCCTTTAAATATTATTATTCAGTTCATATCACATATTATAATGTTATAATAATTTTTTAATAATGTTAGTTCATATCAAACGTTTTTTCCGATGTTTGGTACATGAGTCAAAAATGAACTTGTTTGAAAAATGATTGTCCATGTAGTTATAATTAAATAATTTCCAGAATAGTATTAATGATTAAAATATCATATATTTCCAGTACATATTAATTTTACACTATTCCATATCATTTGGAGATAAAAAACGAAAATCACCGTTCATGGAGATGGTAGGCCGTACGTACGCATGAACGCTACTTTCATTTTTTTCTTTGTCATATTAACAGAATTAAAAATAATATATATATATATATATATTATAATTAAAGTATAATATATATGTGATATAGGTCAAATATGTTCATTAATTTCATTTTTTATACGTTCCATGTATTTCATGTACGAGGCATATCACTTGAGGGGGCGGTAGTCCACACTTCCTCATATGAAATTATCACATTTACACAACATGAAAAGAATAAAGGTATGTTTTAAATATAAAATACAGAAGCATATAGTAAACATAAATACCATATATATCATATATAAAATACCGCGACATCATAATAGCCACCTTTAATGTTGTTAAATGAATATTGAACAATCATTGTTTTGTGAGGCAGAAAATCGCCAACCACAGAAACAGTATGTTCTTTAACCATTATACAAAGGTGTGTGTAAGTGTAGCTCTAATCCTTCTTATAAAAACATCCTAATATATTTAAGATACTGGATATGTTACAAAAGAAATTAATAAAAAGAGTTTAGGGGGTTGGAGAAGCAAAATAAAACAAAAGGACACAAGTGAAGACATTACCTTAAAATCGGGTAACTCCCTTTGGTTTGAGCTCAAAGGCTTCCTTGGGATGCCTTCTGCCCAATGTGAGGATTCAAGGAGTTATAGAGGGAATTTTAGAGACAAAATGGGTAGGTCCATTCCAGTCCAAATGCTTCGGATGTCTGGGTAAGGAGGTAGAGGTGGGGGCCTTTTATAAGAGGAGAGGAGGGGCACTCTTGGAAAGTAAAGAAATGTTACTTTATTTCAGAATGAGTTTCGGATTTTAATGGTCCCAAATTGATGTGTTTCTAGGCTAAGGTGATAAGGGTTCGAAATCCACCCATCCAATAGGTTTTTTACATGTTTAGTTCTTAAATTTTACATTATATTTCCATTTTATTTAAATCATTAAATAATGAGGTCATCACTGCATCATCATGATGTCATAAATAATTTAATTTATTTAATGTCTAAAAATTATAAAACAAATATCATCATGTAGGGAATTTTTTTTAATTTCTAATTAATATTTATAGTCAGAAATCTGACTTGTATAACCCCATTTAATTTTTTTTATTAAAACATTTCATGTGTGTGTCATTTTTACTTTAACATTAAATAAAAAGGTATTTATTAATTTTCCAACCAAAGTGGCTCCATGGGGTCCCCAAGTTGACCCATGGATTTTCTTGGTCGTCCATGACACATCCAATGAGGGTAAGACATGTGTCCAGGTCATTTCATTTTATTAAAACATTATTCTTACCTTAAACTACACTAATTACCTCTAATCGCGATTAAAAACATAATAAGTTACTATTCACCAAAATATTATTTTAATCCCATTGAACCACATTTAACTTCTTAATGACAACCATGTATGTCAGATTTTTGAAATTCAAAACACAAAGGTGGCAAAATTTCATTTAAACGGAAAATCAGTTTTTATAAGTACCACTTAGTGGTTTCACTATTCATCAAAAAATTGAAGTTTTTCAGAAAATTACCAAAAATTCACCCTAAGCTATATTTTATATTCCGAATTCAAAAATTATGTCTATTTTACAAAATTAAAAACATATAAGTTGCATTAATTATTTTAATAATTAATTCCCGCTATCAAAATAGATAGCATTTTTTATGAAACAAAATGTATCAAAAGATTGACACTAGTTTAATTCCGATTTCAAAGTGAAATTAATTCCAATGACCAATATTGGATTAAATGGTAATAATATATTCTAATTTCACTTTAAAAACAATTCAAAAGGTAATATAATCATATAAATATATTATATTAAAAATAGGTTTTGAATTAAAATACAACAATTTTCACTATTCATTAAAAATTGAACTTTTTTTGGAAAAATACCAAAAATTTACACAAAGTAAATTTTGATGTCCCGATTCTAAAGAATAATTTTATTTAGTCAAATATAACACATAAATTTTTCAAAAATTGGATTTAAAAGAGGTTCGCCATCAAAAGGCGGTTAATCGACCTTTTAATGAATATTATAATGTTTACGCTTAAAATTGGATTCATTCTCATTTTTAATCCTCTAACATTTACTGTAAAAAGTAAAAAATATTTGACAAACATATATAATCATTTTGTAGTAAGTTCTGTTCATTCCCGCCATTACAATGGTTAGGCGTTAACTACTATTTAAAATAATATTATTTTATTATTAGAGTGCAACGTAAGATTCCCAAGAAACTCGTTATTGCGTGTTGGGTACGCCATCGAGCATAGCGTCCCCTTTAAAGTCATATTAATATTTTATTCAAAAACATGGATAAATGTGAAAATGTCATACTCTTTATTTACCTGGGGTGTTACATCCTTCCCCCCTTTTGGGAATTGCATCCTCGCAATTTTAAAATTGGGCTTGGAAACTTAATTGAAAATCCCACATCAGAACAAGAGTCAGTAAAACAATCACTTTAAAATAAAGAAAGATAAGTACAAAGGTCACCCGAGCTAACCCATAATAGGATTCAAATTATGAAAATATGGACATGGAAGAAAAAAACAAAGGGTCATGTTTTGATGGAGAGTGATAGTTAACATGTCTAGGAGAAAGTTAACCATAAGAAAACCATAAACTTGTGATGGGTTAAACGGTATTCGATTCCCCAGTAGTAAAAGTTAATAGACAAAATTTTTGTTTTAAGTTACTTTTTATTGATGAATTTATTCATAAGGAAACATAATCACTTATCTTGTTGACTTTCAACTTTTATTAGATTCCTTAATCAAACTCATATTTTCTCCAAAAGACGAGAATTTAGGAAGACTTTTTCGCATTAAGAGTACTATAATCAACTTCTAGAGAATCACCTAATCCACAAAAGAGAACTATATACTTCCCATTTCTTTAGAGTCTAACCAAAACCAAAAACAAAAGGGTTAGTACAAGATCAGATAATACCCAAAAAGGATAATACTTCTTAAAAAAACAAATCTATTCTTAATCTCCAAAATTTGTCCAACAAAACCCAAAGTTCAACAAGGACCATTCGACAAACAATTTTCCATAAAATTCTTCAAAGTAAACAAAATAATATTGAAACCCAAATATTTTAAGTATTTAGTCACATAGTCTTCCAAGATAAATCGTAACATTTATCTCCAAACAACATCAGTTGCTCCTAAAGTCTCGTATTGAAAAGTAATTAACCTAATCACATATCCTCCATGATAGGTTAATAAATTTTCATAGATAACCCAAAATAAACTTAATCATAATTCATAAAATAATCTAACTAAAAAGATTCAGTCAAACTAACCAGGGACTTCACATAGTCCCGTGGTAGGTGATAAATACCAGATGCACATTGGTTGTGGGTTCGATTCCCGCAGCTTTGTCCGACGCGACGGGTTGTCACACGGTCTTCATGTTGTCTTTTTTCCAAAAATATATAATTCTTAAAACATTCCCCAAAAGGAGATAAAATCTTCAAAAATAATCATAACATATTTTAACCTCAAGTTTATCTCATGACTTTCATTTTCCAGCATATCATATAATAACCCATAATTACCTCAAAAGTAAGGATCATATAAACTCTAATTGTTACCTTTATAATTATTACCTAAACTTCCACATTGATTGGTCATCTCATACATGATGCATTAAAAAACATACCAAGGTTCAAGTGGTTGATCATGACTCCTTGATAGTTGGTTTAGAACAACCATGAGTTTCCTCATTTAATCCCCCATTTTATCTAGTATCATAATCAGAGAACCACCACAGTTTCCTTCAAACTTGTTGTCTCTTTGGTTCCTGCTAGATCCATCCATTCACAAAAAATAGAAATGTCAGTGTGAGTATATCAACAAAACCATCATGTACTAATGAGGAAGATAAACACTAATATATACTTACTCATTCACTTTATCTAAAACTAGGACTCTTTCTGAAATCCTAACCATTATGGTAATGTCATTTGTTCATAGAGAATACCCTAACCTCTAAAGTTATCTAAACCAACCTCTGATACCAACTATAAGGCCCTAGCCTTAAACCTTACTTAATCTTGAGTTATTACAAGATTATACATTGAGGATCTTTTCATGTTTAGAGTTTTAGAGAATTAGATCGTAAAACTTGCATTACATTCCACATTTAAACAAAGTGGTTACATAAAAGATAGTATTCATTTTTCCCATCAACGGAAACATATTTAAAATAAAACATGGATTATTTCTTGACACTTCCTTGACACTATCATCATAACATGTACCCTTCACTTGACCCGTGAAAAACATTTCAAGAACTAGGGATGAGCATAAAAAGCTCATTAAGGGATATAAAAATATGGAAAGGAAACATGAGTACATGTATACATAAGAATGAAATCATACTTTATCCATAAAACATAAGCACTTTAACATACCTCATAAAATCCTAAATAAATCATAGAAATCATAAGACATAAAAGGTAACATGAGGCACTCATAGCATTCTTACGTAGGGAGTAACCCTCTTGGTTACGTTTGGAATTCCCACCACAGTATATTCCCTAAATCTCTTCGGAGAAACCTTAACGTTTCACTCCTTCACGTTAACCAATGCATTGGAGAGCTATATCGGGCTCACCCGACCTTAGTTTATCACGGAACCACCCGTTTTCATAACAATGCCTAAGAACCATAACATAAACGTATCACATAAAACATGCATAAATGAAAAATAACATTTCCACATTTAAATCACAATATAACATTTTAGTATATTGAAATAATTAATCCATTCAAAAAGAAACCATTTCCAAAACCATTTAAAACATTTAATAAAGAGATTTTTGAATCAAAGTGTCCCATACCACCTTGAAGTTTTTAAAATTTTAAACCATTAATATCCATATAAATAAATCCTTAAAACCATTTTGAAAACATGGATATTAATAAGAACAAATAATTAAAACATTTAAAGCGATATTTTGGTTAAAGGGGTTTTACCAAAATTAGAGACACTTGAATACAATAACTGAGGAATAACATTTAGTCAGAACTTTATAATATCATGAGAATAAATGGATTCATGATATAATATTCCAAAGGACAGTATATATACCATATAAGAGTGATTTGGTGCATAACAACAATGAAGTCTCAATAGAAATGTCAAATGTGATGAAATCCCTTATAAAGAAGGTATCCTTAAATTAAGGATAAATCAATCTCAAAATTATGTGTGAAAAATATAAATACACCCAATATAAGTGGATATTAAGTTTTAAAAAATAAAAGGTCATTAAAACATATTCAAAGGATGATATATTCAATAACTACATGTTGAACCCAAAGAAATCGAAATTGGGTTAAAAAGTTCCCTTGGTAAAATTCGATAGCCTAACGGCATCACTTCAAAATTCAGAAAATGAGTTGATGAGAGATAAAAACGGAATCAAATCACTTGGACATAAAATTTACATCAATAAGGATATAAAAGAACATTTCCCAACATAATAGTATGCGAATTAAAAGACCTTACAAAAGAAGTCTTTTAAAAAGAGGAGGGTGAAAGGTCCCCTTACCGAGTTGGGTAACTTTCGAAACGTACACCCCATGGAAGAAGGGTCATACAATGAGGATGTGAATACCCATAAATGAAATTATACTAAAAAATTTTTATAATAATGGGCAGTATATACACCAATAAAAGGGAATTGTGGCAAATGTAGCATAAATCTCATGGTAATAAAAGTGAGATGAAAAATCCCTTACGAAAACTCGGCAGCCTAACGGTGCCACCTAAAACTTCCAAAATGAATTGATAAGAGGAAATAGGGTCTCTCATCATATATACATAAATTTTACAGAAATAGTGATACAAAATAACATCCCCCAACAATACAAAGAGGAGCTTAAAAGAAGTGACATAAAGGAGAGTACTTAAAAAGAAAGACAGAGGTTGGATCTCTTACGAAAATTCGGCAGCCTAACGGCGCCACTCAAAACATCCAAAATGGATTGATGAGAGATAATAGGGTATCTCATAATATGAACAATAAAAATTACATTAATAGTAATATAAAATAATATCATAATAACATGAAAGATGAGATTTAAAAGGAATGACATAAAAGAGTGTACTTTAAAAGAAAGAGAGGAGTCAGATCCCTTACCTAAAGTCCGACTTGTCTTGTTAGTTTCTTTATATTACTGAATAATAAACTTTGGTCAATTTATAATTGCCTAATTACCTCCTTTAAAAACTATTATTCAGTTCATATTACATATTATAATGTTATAATAATTTTTTAACAATGTTAGTTCATATTAGACGTTTTTACCAATGTTTGGTACATGAGTCAAAAATGAACTTGTTTGAAAAATGATTGTCCATGTAGTTATAAGTAATTAATTTACAGAATAGTATTAATTATTAAAATATCATATATTTCCAGTACATATTCATTTTATACTATTCCATATCATTTGGTGATAAAAAAATAAAAGCACCGTTTATGGAGACGGTAGGCCGTACGTACGCATGAACGCTACTTTCATTTTTTCTTTGTCATATTAACGGAATTAAAAATAAATGACGTATATATATTTTATAATTACAGTATAATAAATATGTGATATAGGTCACATATTTTCATTAATATGATTCTTTATATGTTCCATGTATTGCATGTACGAGTCACATCACTTGAGGGGGCGGTAGTCCGCACTTCCTTATATGAAATCATCGCATTTACACAACATGAAAAGAATAAAGGTATGTTTTAAATATAAAATAAATAAGCATATAGTAAAAATAAATACCATATATATAATATATAAAATATATTGACATCATAATGGCCACCTGTAAGGTGTTAAAAGAATATTGATCAATCATTGTTTCGTGAGGCAGAAAATCGCCAACCACAGAAACAGTATGTTCTTTAACCATTAGACGAAGGTGTGTGTAAGTGTTGATATAATCCTTCTTATAAAAACATCCTAGTATATTGAAGATACTGGAGTGGTTACAAAATAAATTAATAAAAAGATTTTATGGGGTTGGAGAAGCAAAATAAAAAAAAAGACACAAGTGAAGACATTACCTTAAAATCGGGTAACTCCCTTTGGTTTGAGCTCAAAGGATTCCTTGGGAAAACTTCTGCCCAAAGTGAGGATTTTAGTAGTTAGAGAGGGATGTGGAGAGACAAAATTCGCAGGGTGTGGCTGATCCAAAGGCTTTGGAAGTGTGGTTATGGAGGTAGATGTGAGGGCCTTTTATAAGAGGAGAGGAGGGGCACTCTTGGATAGTAAAGAAATGTTACTTTATTTTAAAAAGAGTTTCGAATTTTAGTGGTCCCACATTGATTTGTTTCCAGGATAAGGTGATAAGGGTTCTAAATCCAGCCATCCAATAGGTTTTAAAAATGTGTAGGGCTTAGATTTTACATTATCATTCCATTTTATTTGAATCTTTAAATAATGAGGTCATCACTACATCATTATGATGTCATAAATGATTTAATTTATTTAATTTATAAAAATTATAAACAAATATCATGATGTAGGAAATCATTTTATCTTTCTAAGGAATATTTATAGTAAAAAATATGACTTTTATAACCCCATGTAAAAATTGTTTTAGTAAAACATATCATGTGTGTGTTATTTTTACTTTAACATTAAATAAAAAGGTATTTATGTCATTTTCCAACCAAAGTGGCCCCATGGGGTCCCCATGTTGACCCATGGATTTTATTGGTCGTACATGACACATAAAATAAGGGTAGGACATGTTTATAGGTCATTTCAATTTATTAAAACATTATTCTTACCTTAAACTACACTAATTACCTCTAATCGCGATTAAAAACATAATAAGTTACTATTCACCAAAAAAATATTTTAATCCCATTGAACCACATTTTACTTCTTAATGACAACCATGTAAGTCGGATTTTTGAAATTCAAAACACAAAGGTGGAAAAATTTCATTTAAACGGAAAATCAGTTTTTATAAGTACAACTTAGTTGTTTCACTATTCATCAAAAATTGAAGTTTTTCAGAAAATTCCCAAAAATTCACCCTAAACTATATTTGATATTACAAATTCAAAAATGATGTATATTTTAAAAAATTCAAAACATATAATTTGAATTTATTAATTTAATAATTAATTCCCGCTGTCAAAACAAATAGTGTGTTTTTATGAAACAAAATTTATCAAAAGATTGACACTAGTTTAAGTCCAATTTTAAAGTGAAATTAATTCCAATGACCACTATTGGACTAAATGGTAAAAATATATTCTAATTTCAATTTAAAACCAATTACAATGATAATCTAATCATATAAATAAATTATATTAAAAAAGAGGTTTTGAATTAAAATACAACATTTTTCACAATTCATTAAAAATTGAACTTTTCCAGAAAAATACCAAAAATTTACACAAAGTAAATTTTGATGTCCCGATTCTAAAGAAGAACGTTATTTAGTCAAATATAACACATAAAATTGTAAAAAAGTGGATTTAAAAGAGGTTCTCCATCAAAAGGCGGTTAATCGACCTTTTAAAGAATATTAGAATGTTTACACTTAAAATTGGATTTATTCGCATTTTTAACCTTCTAACATTTATTGTAAAAAGTTTAAATATTTGAAAAACATATATAATCATTTTGTAGTTAGTTCTGTTCATTCCTGCCATCACAATGGCTAGGCGTTAACTACTATTTAAAATAATATTATTTTATTATTAGAGTGCAACGTAAGATCACTAAGAAACTCGTTGTTGCGTGTTGGGTACACCATCAATCATAGAGTCCCCTTTAAAGTCATATTAATATTTTATTCACAAATATGGATAAATGTGAAAATGTCATACTCTTTATTTACTTGGGGTGTTACACGCTAGTTCTAAGGAGGCCTCTAGTGGGGAATAGACATTGGGCATGCCACACACAATTGGAAGAATGTGGGGTGGGGGTTGGGTTCCAACTACACGAAGAAGGGAGGGAAGTAAAATTTCAGTTTAAATTTATTTTGTTATTATTTTATATTATTAAAACTATACCACTTAAGCAAAAATAAAAATAAAAATAATAGTAACAATAATAATAATAATAAAATCATAATAATAATAATAGTATTAATACATTAATGATAATAATAATAAGAATAAAAATCATAATAAAAATAATAATAAAAATATTCATAATAATAATAATATTAATACAACAATAAAATAATTCATAACAATTGTTTTAAGTAACATTAAATTTAATTGTAATATTTAGAATAATAATAATAATAACAATAATAACATGATGATAAAATTAAAAATAATAAAAGTTTTATTTTCATTTCAATAAAAATAAAATTTGTAATAAAAATAATTTTTTAAGAAGACAATAATTAATGTTTTTTAAATATATTATTTATTTATTTTCATTATTCGAGAACGGGTGGTCATGTATTTGGTAGGTTAAAGCTATGAGGATTATCAATTCACACTCCTCCCGGGTAGCAGATGATTTCAACAAAAGAAAGTACACTTTTTAATACAACTCAAAGAAATTTTTTGTCTAGTTCTCACCTAAACCCCAAAAAATATTATTTAAAGGTAGGAAAAATAATAAAATGAATGAATTGCACAGGTCGGGGTGTGAAAAATTTTTAAATGACAACAAATAATGTTTTTTTAATTACAATATTTATTTATTTTCATTTTTTAAGAATGGTTGGTTTCACAGTTTCTAGGGAGATTCCTCGCAACATCCAAATTCTTACTCTGCCCATGCGCCTGAAGACGTCAACACCAAAAAGAACACTTTTTAATATAACACATAGAAAATATTGGTTCAAGACTCACTCAAACCTCAGAAAATATTATTTAAATGTATGAACAATAAAAAAATGAAATATTCATATGTTTTTGGGTGTGATAGTTCTCTTCTCAATTCATCTCGATAAACAAATCCTGATCCAAGGGAACTTACTGATATCTTATGTATTTTCATGTGCACCACAAAATAATTTTTATACCACTATTAATTTTATGAAATCGATAATTTTATCATGAAAAAACTATATTGATTCATTTCTAGTTTTACTAAAATAAACATGCATTTTCTCTTAAAAATCATGTTAATATTTTCCTTAAACTGCACTGAAATGTTTCATTTCTGGTGTTTATTAAAAACACAATTTACATGATTTCACATCAGTTGGAAATTAAGCGTAAAATATAATTTCAATGTACATATATACTATTTTCTTGGATATACATGTATACAGTATTATTTTATTAAAAATAAAAATTATCTTCCAAAAGAACTATTCTCTCTAATGTAAAAATGGTGTTTCTTATCTCACTTTTACTTCCATGAGGTATATGACTTGTTCACCACTAATTACATGTGTGTTGTGTATGTAATTAAATTTTATAAATCATATCATGATTCTTACTAATATTGTGAAATTATATGTTTAATTTAATGATTCTTTCATAGGGATTGTGATTTAAATGTTTCAAAGTGGTATGGGACACATTAGAATGCTTAAAGATTAATTTCCTCAAAAATATTTCAATCTTATCTTCATCTATGTCGAATTCCATTGTGGAATATTGATCTTCATTGAAGTTTATCTATTATAATTCATATAACATATTTTTTATGGGTTTATAATTATATTGACTAGAGATGTTCTATTTGTTACCATTCATAGTTTATGGTTGAAGTATTAACGTTTCATATTCTTTTTTCACAATAGTAATGTTTTTATGTGTTTATGTTTCACTGTTTTCATATAAATAATGTATTGGATATATTATGTTATGGGCGAGTCCCTCTATAGACCATCTATGCATCAGTAGGTTTCATTAGACAAACTATTTTGGGTTTCTACTAATTTATGTATAGTCTTGGCATTAGGCCTTGAGAGTATGGTTTTGATGTCCCACATTATGAATTCCATCATTATGAAACTAGTAATTGATTGTCCTTCTAATTATTTTTCTAGTATAATATACATGATTATGTATTTTTATGAAATTAATTAATCAGTTTATATTTTTTCCATATTATTCTAAAGTTAATTTTTAATTACATGTGTTTTCAGTCCTTCATTATGCCATTTTTTATTTAGGATATTGTCATATTTCTTACCCTTATTGATCATATGAGCTCACCCATTAATTATATTTAATTTTCTCTCAGGCTTTGAAGATGTGTATAATGTATGACTTATAGGGATAATCTAGAAGTTTATCTGCGATTCAAAATAAGTTGATATGCCATCTTTTATTCGATGTAATAATATAAAGTAAATAAATGTAATATTGTTTTCAAAAACTACTAAACTATTTGGTCCATAAAGATGTATCTTATCTGTAATAATACCAATGTAATAAAGAAAGGAACTACCACTATGAAACTGGTTTTAGGGCCTTTATAATTTTTTTCCTTATTTTTCTTTAAAGAATTTTGTTTTAGTGACTAGTGAATTTTTTTGTTTTTTTAAACAGTTATTTATTTCTATAAATTAATTAATTTAAAAGTACAATTATTTTTTGGATTTAATCATTAAGAAACAACAAAGTTCTTTTAATTTTAAATTATATAACTAATTAAGTAGGAATCAACCTTATATTCAATTTTAGTATAAGTCAACTTTTGCTTGTAGAAAAGCAGTTTTCTTGGATTTCATTCTGGCAATGTGTTTATTTTTTAGTAAATAAAATAAATATATATTAAATAATTTTTAAATGAAATTTATATATTATATGCCAAATAAAATATTTTTAAATTCATTTGAAATTATATTAATGTAATGGAATGGATGTAAATTCAGTTTTTTGCATAAATTGTATTTTTCTAAAAAATGGGTTTTCATGGATTTGTGTGTGCTTATTTAAAATTAAAGTGTTCTATATAAAAAAATTAAATATTTTAAAATGGATTAAAAAATTTGAATTATAAAAATTAATATAATTTTACAGTTTTAAGTTAATTTTTGTTCATTTATAATATCAAAAATAGAAAAACAATGTTATAAACATTAAGGTTAAAACATGTTTTCAAGGGATATAAAAAAGTGACAAGGGTAGTATTTTCACCTGAAAAAGTGTAATTATTTTTGGTTGAATATATTTCATCCTAATGTTATAATACCAAGAAAAAAATGTGTATTTGGATAATTTTTTTCATGAAGGTGGAATTACACTATAGAAATCAATTAAGAAATTACATGCTTGTCCCCACTCACTTATAAAAGGGATCCTATTATTCTCCATTATTTTAAAACATTGACCCTTTTCACACTACTAATAACATCCCAAAATCATTCTAAAATTTAATATAGCCATTTTAGATATTTTGGAGTTCTTATAAAAACCAATCATTAATAACACAACATGTTATCAAATGGAGGTCACTCAAAGAAGATGTATAAATCATAACCATCCTAGTTCAATGTTATTTCTTATTCTAAGTAAAAAATCAAAGTAAACTATAGTAGGTGGTCAATTTATTACATTCTAGTAAGATACTAGATAACCTATCCCAAAGGTAGGATTTTTTATTGATTTTAAAAAATAGAAACATTCTTGAATATTAGAATAAAATTAAAAAAAATAAATTAAATCACACTATTTTATTTGGGAACCATATTATTATTTCTAGAATATCCCTCAATATTAATCATATTACTCTTCCTAAAATTCTAGGAAATGGAAACTAAATAAAGTTGTGATCTTAGATGTATAGTTAGGGAATGAATATAGTAAATTCTATCATAGCAAAAATAGTACATAAATTATATTGAATGTAGAAATAATAATTTTTAAATAAATATGATTATATAATTAGATTATATCCTCATTATATAATAATGTTCACTAAAGGATTTGGAAATAGATAAAAATAATTTTAAAATATCACTATAATCTTCTTGAGAAAAATATACTTTTTATTTTGAAACAACTTATACAAAATTTTAAAATAACCAAAATATTAGGGAATATTTTCCACTAGAAATAATTATTGAAACTTGTAAATGATTATTCAAAGAAAATATTATTCGTGGTGGAAGGAGAATTAGTATTTGTGTTTCATGTTAACACAAACTTTATGTTCACACATTTAGTAAAAATTACAATATTCAAAAATGAAAAAAAAATATTTCTTTTTAAGCATTTTTATAGAATCTCAATCATGGGTAAAATTTAAATAATTGATCATTTAATAATAGTAAATGAATTCATGAAATATTTATTATTCAAAAATGGACATGGAAGAATGGGCCATCCAACAAAACAAAAAAAATATATATTTTCCTTAAATAAATACATTCAATATCTTATGTACAGAAAGAGAGAAAAATGATTGGAAAACAAAAATTTTAGACAAATATAAATAGTTTAAGAAAAATAGTTGGGATTTAATATATAATGATAATATAATTCCCCCAACATAAATGAAAATATTAAAAATCCCGAATAAGGATGAGATTGGGAAATATACTATTACATCAGATTCATCTTGATTCATATGTGTTGTTAAACTAATTTACAATAAATTAAAATTTGTTAAACATATATAACTAACAATATAAATAATTATAATGTAAAATTTGATCTACTTATAATATCTCAAATCCCCTTTTTAATAAATATATATTACAAATTCCATTTCAAGTGTTAAAAGGTCCATTTTTTATATATGTTTATGTTCGATACTTTCAATTCATGTAATATTCTCGTGGTTATATAATCTATAGAATTATTTTATTTAAATAAAAAATATATAAATTCATTATATATATATATAATTATCCATGTAATGTTTACATGAAAAATTAATCACATCACTTCATGGAGGTGGTAGTACACACGTACGCACAAGTGATGTTTTCATTTTTCTAAGTGGGAGTATTGGTAATAAGGTTAATGAAATATTATATTTTAATAACAAAACTTATGTTGAAAATTTAATTAATATTCATTATTACAACATTTAAAAGTATCTATGTTAAATTTTGATGAAAATAAATTACCTTGATGTGTATAGATAGTAAGACATATGAACGCACAATCGATGTCTTCCCTTATTGTATGATGTAAATGAGTTGTAAAATGGTTTCAGAACCATCATAATAAAATATCATTATATTTATTATATTTTATTAGTTAATTTATATTTTTTAAATTATATTTATAGGTTCTAAATACTAAATAACCTTAAATTACTCGGTTAAGATAATTACCACTTCATTATGATACCACTATTGTATTACACCTTAATGCTTGAAATGTGGTCATTAGTAGAATAATATGGGCTCCATAACAAAGTAATGGAGTATATAAAGTTATTAGGGTAGGTATTTTATAATCTATAAGTCTCAAATAATTCATTTAATTAAAATGTGGAGGATCCCTTATTCAAGTAAGGGGTGGGTCACCCTTGGAATTACCTATATTATTAAATTAATATATATATAATTTCAATTTCATGTGCACAAAATTATTATATTTTTATGATTGGATGAGAGTGATTCTAAATACTCTAATAAAATATATCTTATTCAAGTGTAGGGAATATCTTAAACCTTATTCTATAGTTTTAACCCCAACCCTTTTAATGATTATAATCATCTTAATGTTTATTACAATATTAGACTCTTGAAAGTTAATATAAAAGATCTTATGGCCCATAAGTGGAAAATGGTTAAAATACTTGACCATATAACTTTCAATGAACAAAATATAACATTTTTTGAATTTTAAATAATTTAATAAAATATTATTGAACATAAGATACCATTAATGTCATTTTTGGTACAATTCACACTATTTGGATTTCAAGACAAAAAGATAGAAATTTAACTAGAATATAAACAATTAAATCGTTGTTAATTTCTTAAAATTATATTTCAAACTGATGGGAAATTGAAAATCATCTTAATTATATTACGTTTAATATATTGAAAATAATTTATTTTATTTTTTTTCTATTACTGGAAAAATCACTATTTTGGCAGTAGGAAGTCTTGAGAGTAATTATTTCACAACTAAAATTTAAAATAAATTATTATGATAAAAAAATTAATTAATATTTCAAATAAATATTTATCAATTTTTATAAAATTATTTTATCCCTTTGAAAAATTTATAGAGATATAAAAACAAAGGGGGTGAAATTTTGTAATTATATATCATTTAAAATAATATTAAGTTTATTATCATCAAAAATTGGAATATTTCCATATCATAAAAAATTTGATGATTGTATTCTAATTAATGTTGTCCAATTAAATTAATCTAGTTTTTATTTATATTTTTAAAGACATATCACATTTTTTACCACAATTCCCTAATTTACCCTTGTGGATGTGATAAATATTTATGACAATTTTTATTCATTAAGAATAAAAATAAATTTGACCTATGAATAGTATTTAAATTTTTTTTATTAAAAATATGGAATTGATTTTATAAATGTTAATTTTTATAATTAGGCTAAATTCTTTTTAAAATATTTGTGAAAAATTCAGTGAAAATCATTTTTAGAAAATTACATTTTTAAACATAAAATAGTATTTGTTCTTATTATATAGCATGTAAAAAATATTTGATGAAATTTTAAATTTTTAGCTCGAATATATAATATATATTTTTTATTAAAAAAATTCATCCATAGATATTAGTCAAATTTATTCATATAAAACACATTGTGCTCATAAAATTTGTTTTCAAGACAAACATCCATATTTAACTTGAAATGAATAAATTTTCATTTCTAAGTACTAATTAACCAATGACTTTATTGTATAAATATTAAAACAATAAGGTTTCATATTTTAATTTTTGTTATTCATTTCCTCTAATTTAATGGCTATGCGACGACAATCTCAAAATATAAGAATATTTTAATGGTATATCATGGTTCGTTTAAACTTAGTGATTTAAAAAAAGAATGATGCCTAGGAAATTAAATTTAATTAAATGGAAATATGTTTTAAATTATTATATTGTTACAAAATAATCCAATTATAATAATTTATACCACAAAATTTCATCACTCAGATACAAAAAAACTGAGGATACCTCTACCTCATCACAATAAAGGGTTCCCATGTATCTTTTTCATATTTACAGCTTCCCAACAAATCATTGACTAGGTTAGGAGTTTTTTTATGAAAAAAATTATATAATAGTTCTAAAATATCTACCAATTATTCATTATGATAGATGTATTTCCTCCAAGGTATGACATGTGACTTTAGTACATGTGAAGGATCAGTTTTTTACTTCCTTAAGGGAGATACATAGAATACATTTTGAACATGAGATGGGTTTTGTCGAAACACCATGTGTTAATAAACAACAATGATGTGATCAAAAATATTTAAGGGATTGGTATATCTCAAGATCTACAATCAATTATTTTTAAATGTCATCACCTTATGCTAAGAATATTCCTTTGACTAGCTTTTCACCATTATTAAAATCTTTATCATTCCATGGAAAATTTTTATATCTTTTTTATCAACTCAGGGAAACCCTACTATTTCTATAAATAGATCTATCATTTACTACCACATCATAATAATAATTAATTGATAATGGATTTATTTCTCATAATTCATCCTATTATGTTGAATTTCTACTCTTGATACCATATATGGATTTATAAGGATCTAGTTAAATTATTAAGTGAAATATACTATTTCATGGAAATTACACATAAGGAAGGTGTTGATCCAAACCACGGTTGAAATACATAGAGCAGTCACCTAATATATATTCGAGTTTTTGAACATTCCTATAATATTATCCTTCAATATAAGGATGATAATAAGTGCTGAAACATAACTATTTTTATCAGATCCTACTAAATAAATCTCAAAGCATTTAGGTAATCCTCAAATCCTCATGATAAACTATTGAGAGTGGAACTAAATGAAATATGATATCCTCCTTAGTGATTTACTGAGTAATTTGATAAAGAAAAAAATATTCTCAAAATGTAATAAAATTAATTGATTACTTCTGTCAGTGTACTATAACCCAAAAAATTTCGTTAGTTTTATATTTTTTGTGGATTTTGATGTTAATACCCTTGTTAATGTTTTCTTATTTCCTTTTTAGTTTGATTGATTATTATAAAATATACATAGACTTCTATATCTCATCCATTACTTGTGGAAATATATTTCATCAATATTAATACTATATAATATTAATTTTTTTCTTATTCGATAAGATGAAATATTTTTGTGATATACATATATATAATCATACTTTTGGGATGAACTGAGATTGATGATATTTGAGCTTAATCCATCATATCTTTATTCATGTTTAGTACTGATAAGATGTAAATTTAGTTTATTAATATTATTATACTATCACATTAATGGTTTAAATTAGGAACTTTTCTCACCATATTCAATATTTCAACATCCTTCTTATTCTTCTCTTTAATCCCCACTTGGATGAATGGTTTAAAATTCATCTAATAAATATTCGATCTTCCATATTTACAAATTATTTCAAGATCTATATTAATAAAATACATAAATATTGTATCTATTTCATTATTTATCAGGGATACAATATCATGTCTTTTCTTTCACAGATAATAAACCACATTTTTCCATAATAGGATGGTAATTTATTGATCATTTATAATCATTGATCAACTCCAACAATATTTTATGGTTAATATTAAATTTTTCATTATAAATATATACTTCATGTTTATATTATTACTAAAAATATCACATGATTAACTATATAAATAACAAATCCATATCATTGATGAAAAAATTATCATTTCAATCTCTAAAGCATGAGTCAAGTAATTTTTCTCAATAAATTTAAATGGGAAAGAGGAATAAGTTATCACCATATCATTATTATTGAGGATTCATCCCATTCTATTCTTCTATGAATCACTATATATCACAAAATCCTCTTCACTATAGGGAAGTGTACATAAGGTCACACATTCCGTCATTCCATTCAATCAATTTAAATTCTCATCACATTAATCTATCGAAATGTACATGGATATATTTTAGGTCAATAAGGTTAGTAGACTATATATCCAAGATAAATAAATCAAAAAACACATATAGTATCCTTTAAACCCAAGAAAACTATAAATCTTGATCACTATGGTTGGTCTTATCTATTGCTCAATAAGTTTTTTCATTGAATGATTCACTTATTTATTCACACATGAAATTATATGTCCAAATAATGAGAATTCATATTTCGAAAATTAAAACATGGTAAATTTTTAATATATCCTCTCCTTCCTTAAGGACTTTAACATAATCATAAATGGTTTTTAATGCTCTTCTTTTCTAAATAAATATATAATAATATCATCTATAATTAATACGAAAAACTCATCATGATTATCTATAAATACTCTATAAATTAAATTAATGAATCTTGTAGGATCATTCTTTAATAGAAATATCCTTATTATAAATTAATAATGATCACAACTCATATGTGGGGTTTTCTCAGGTATATCCTCCTCTTTAACCTTTAGTTAATGCTATCAAAATTGGAGATCAATCTTTTAAAAATACTTAGCTTATCATAATTGATAAAATATATCATAGATACGTGGTGGATGAAAATTTTTCATAATAAATATCTTTTCAGCTTTTAGATAATTTATAACACCTGTATCGTTAAAAAATAACAAAATTTTGGTTGTGCATACAATAAACAACCCCAATCATAAACGAACGATGAAATATTATTATTTAAATATTAAAGTCCTAAACATTCCCTTGAATTGATGGGTATGAATTTAAATAACCACATTTTGAAATATATATAAACATCAAACTAAACAAAAATTTATTTTTTAATTCTTAGGAAATAATAACAAAATTTTCTATAATGACGTTTTATTCTACAAAAAACACATTTTCTTCCAAAACAATGTTTTAATTTTTAGTTAGAGAATATTATAATTATTTATAGAAGTTTTAAAATTTATACCCTATATGAATTATATTATTTTTTAAATTGAATCTGAAAATTATTTTTTGTTTTATTTTTTGTAATTTTTTTAAAAACATAATTTTTAGTAAATAGTGAAATATAATCAATTTGTTAAAACTATCATTTTTTAATTTAAAAAGTATAATAATTAATCGAATTTTATATCAATTAAGAAAGATTCAAGTTTAATTAAATAAAATTTAATTTTTTACATTTGAATAATCCATACACCATATTTTTGAATAGGTTTACTTTTTGGCTTTAAAATGCATTTTTCTAAAAAACTATTTCTATTAAATTTTGTATATTAGTGTTAAATTAATATTACCCACTTATATGAATTGAATTATGAAAATTTGACTCAATAATTATAATCGGTAGGATTTAATTTTTAAATATCTATCTTATATGTATTATCATTAAGAATTGTAACCATGATAAAATGTATCACCTCGTTAAGGGTAGAACATGTAAAACATGGTAAAAAATCTGGGGTATGACCCAAGAATCACCAAAAACATTATAAAATATTATTTTATGAATGTATTGAATCTATAACCTACTATTTATAATGAATATTTAAATTTTATTTCATTTTTTTATAATGATATAAATATTATGTTAGTAAATTATAAATTTTTTTTTGTCTTTTTTTAATTTTAATAAACATTAATATTTTATCAGAAGGATTAAAATAAGTTATTAATTTTTTAAAATGTTTATATTGAGTATAGGAATACTAAATTTAGTTTATTAATTTATTTTAAATTTTTAGAAACGATATAATTACCTAAAATTCATACACATCACTGATGTAGTGATTCTACAAATTGGTAAAAAAATATGAAGTAATAATATGAAAATGTATTAACTTAAACGTGTTCAGAAAAATTTATGGTATTTAATTATAATTAATAATATAAATAAAATTTATCTAATATTACTAATAATACAATAATTCCATTACTTTAATGATGTCTTTAATGTCAAATTTCAGTGAATAGTGAAAAATACCATTTCTATGAGGATATGATAAAATCAATAAGATATCACAAAATAAAATTTATACATAAATTTCTGAAACCTATGTCAAGAATAATTTTTTATCATATACTAAAAATATTTTATATAAATATTTCATAAATATAAATTATAATTTATTTCATGATAAATATGAAAATCATTTTCAATGTCGATGTAGTGTTTTCACACGGATGAAAAAGAAAAGTTTTGTGTCTTAATGATACTAATAGATAAGTAAAAACTATTTTCATTAATTTTATAGTAAATATTATATAAAAATAATGATTTTAATTGTTTTTTTAATATTATATAACAATAATATTATCCAAATTCTTGTGGAAGGCTTGGGTATGGTGTGAAAAGTCAAAATAACTTTTTAAATATGATTATGAGATATGACTGAGAATATGTATTCTTTATGAATGAATATGAATGATAATTATTATTTATAATAATTTTTTAATGTTAAAAATTTATTTCAAATTTTTAAAATTATTATAATTGTCTAAAACACTTAAATCGTGATGTTTTGTCTTATATGAAACTATAAAATGTTTAAGTAAATAAATTTCAAATATTAAAATTTATAATAATTGGTTTTTTTTTGTATCCTAAAAATTTTATAGATATTTTGGAATTATTAGTTAAGATATAATATATTAAATTCTAAACGGGTAGTTTTCACGTTGTTTTTATAGTCATGTATTATTAATAGTGAGAGAAAATTCCTTAAAGAGTATTCAATGTTTAAAATTATTTTTTAATCTTTTGAACATTTTATGAATTCAATAATCAATCATAATTATATGAAATTGTATTTAATATAATTTTTTATCCTTATGTGTGAATATTTAAAATTTTATAACTACTTTTCTGACCCTTAATGTTTGGAAAATTATGAAAACACAATTGATTTTTATCAAAAAATGGGCCTCACCTCAAAAAATTCAACAATACTAAAATTCTATTTTATCCCAAAACTCTTACTAATTACCCATATATACATCCATTGACATATCCCCAAACTATAGGGGTGATCATAAACATCTCATACCAAGGCCATAAGATCATTCAAATGGAGGCTATATAAACGGAAAAGTAAGAGTTTCTTAACTCAATCATCTTTAATTTGGTTATATCACATCTTCACTGATTATATCTTTAAATGATTATGAGAGATATGTATATTTATTGATTAATTTTTCTTTTTTCTTTTTTATTTTTTATTTATTATTTTAATAAATAATATCTCAAATTATTAATTCTCAATATAATTATATGATATTTGTAATGGTTTTTCATGTCAAATTCTCTTTCTTTTGGATATATGTTTATATTATGAGCCTATTTTATTTTTTTTGGGGTGTATACTAGTCTATTTCGAAGTTATATATTAATAATATTTATCTTGATGATATATAAATACTCATTTTTAGCACATACAGATTTAGGAACGTTACCCTTTATTTGTGTATTATATATATATATGATGATCAGGTTATGATTCAGGAGGTTCAGAGGTGTTTTGACATTCTTTGGACGATTTTCTGGAGATGCATGGTTTCCGAACCATTAGTATAAATTTTGCAACACCTCTAGTGTCATGAACCAGACTGAGTAACCTAGTAACCCGATAACTGAGCTGACTATGACCTAGCCCAAAGGTACTTTCTGATCCTCACATTTTGGTGACTATCACCTAGAATCATTTAATTTAAAGTAGAAACAATTTTTTCACATGAATTTCAAAAGTAAAAAGATACAAGTCAGCATTAATAATTAAATAATATCCATTTGGAGTAAATTACCAAAATACAATATGGAATAAACCATCCCAAATTATTACAACCAAATTACCAAAACATAGATTTAGAATCTAAGTCCCTAAGGAAACAACTCCCTATGTTGAATGTTTGATAGTTGGATCTACCTCCAAGAGATCCTTTCCCCTTGCCCAAACCTCAAAATAGATAATCTACCTACACCCAATGGCCCATGTGTGGAGTGATCTAAAAAGTTTAGTACAGTCTCACCAAGGATTCCATATCAGATTCCAATAAAAGATTAACCAATGGAATATATTCAATTTTAAATAAATTATTTTGGAATTTTAAATCTTATTTCAAAAAAATCAAGAAAAACAATTTAAATAATATAAAATAAATTTAAAAAATACTTTACAAGTGATGGAATATTTATAAAATATTGGATTAAATAAAAAAAATTATATAAATTCAAAAGGCATGAAAAGCAGTTCAAACAACATTGGCATACATTTATATCTCAATTGTAAAACAAGTGAGGAAAATAGTCATATGCCAAAAGGTGCATATCTTATAGTCTATAGGACTATCCTCTCTCTAAGTGATCTAAAAAATATGTGTATACACACGTCTCCCCTGCACTGGTTAAAACAAACTCGTCTCCTTCACATCGGGGATGTCACCAACTGCATGTATGTTTCAGAACATTGTAATATAAAAAAGTGTGTCCAAATAACTTACCAACTAACTAATTATTTCATATTATCATACAAAATCCATGAGGGGAAATTTATTTTAAGAAAAATTAAATTAAAAATAATTCACATTCCTCTAATTCAATGAAATTTTTTCCATTTAATACCAAAACTATTCTTAATAAAAAAACATGCCTCATTCACAAGATGAAACCACTTGAAATCTATCAAATTTTTTTAATCCATTTTAACATGTTTGAAATCCATTAAAAATAAATTCCATCCATTTCACAATTAATTTCCAATATTAAATTCAAAATTTTAATTGAAATAATTTCCATTATATATAAAATATAAATTAACCAATTTCTATAAAAACACCTTAATTTAATGGAATTGGGGGGATTTCCCAATTCTCATGACAAAATCATTTTCAAATTTCCCAATAAATTGGAACTGTTATTTTTTCAAATAAATTTAAATCAATTTTATGAAATATAATTTAAATCATCGATTTAAATAAATCAAGAAATTGAATTCTAATCAATTTGGATAATCAGGACGGAACCACCAAACGTTTCTCCAAACTCAAAAATCACAACAGCAACTGTTAATGAAAAATAGGTGTATAAGGCCTAGAAATGAAACCGAGAGACAAGATCCAACAACATGGAGAATATATCGATCAATTTTACAATGATATATTGAAATAACAATGGTGGAGAAAGAGAGAAAGAAAAAAATGAGGGAAAAACATACCCAGGCATCACACCATAAGCACAATGATGATTTATTTCCAAATTTGTAGATGCATAAGGTTTAGAGAGAATAATGATTAACTGGGGAAGGATTTGGGTTGAGGGAGAAGAAATTTTATTGGTGGATAAAATAGAATTGGAACTGCACTATCTATTAAAATAACACATTTAGGGTATGACATGATGTATAATACCCATTCATGTCATGAAATTGTTAAGCTTCATAACCACCTAAAAATTCATCACTTTAAATAGAGAATTTTTTATTGAGTAACTCAATATGTTTATAGGATAGTCATGATGTGTAACCTTTACAATGTGATTTTTTTCTTGACTTGACTCCAAATACCATTTCACATCTTGTAACCCAGTTACATGGCATATAAAGATCCTACAATGTTTTGAAAAAACTAGTTAACGTTCAGATTCCAACAAATCCTTGAATTTTTAAATATAGGGATCCTCCCAATTTATTTTCTAATATACCAATTCTAATAAAATTAAATTATAAAACATACTTAGAGTAACACCTACTAGATTGTTAATGGGATGTTAAACCTAGGATATCTGGAAAGGGGAAATAGCGGGCAGTGGTTAGTGGGAGGCGCACAGTTGGCGCACAGTTTGGAAAAATATGTGGGTGATAAGGAGAAACTATACAATCCTATTATCACATAGTATAGTAAATTGTTCATTATTGTAACACTAGTTGTCTAATCATACAATCCAACCATTAATGATGTTGTATTGAGATAGTAGCAATCCCATGGTTGGCGTACTGGTTTCCGAACCATGTAATGAAAAATCAAACCTCTGAATTTTTTGGATCTAATTCATTTTCATCCCTTCAGTTGTTTTTTATTAATCCATTCACATCAGGAATTTATTTTTCATTTAAGGTGTTATAGATGTTTCTATTTTTTATAAGATCAATTTGTATATGTTTCAAAACACATTGGATATCTATTTTCACTAGTAAGTGCTCTTTCTTTTCTATTTTTCTAATATCATTGACTCTTCTCCCCCTTAGAAACCTAGATATAATATATTGTGGTTACATATATGGGTTTTGTATTGTTTTTTATGAATTCATTTTGCACATAATGAAGGTAACTCGGTTCATAATCATATCAAGTGAATTGTTGTTTTTTTCTTTGTTGTCTCCAACAATCATGAGGTAGGTGTCTTCCTTATTGATTCCACTCGGAAAGAACATGAATTATTTGTTTGAAATAATTTTTTTACTAATTTTATTATGAAATTGATTCAATAATATTTTTAAAAACATCTTTAGTTATGGTTTTTAGGAATTTGGGAAATTTATTTTTTTGTGGAAGTCATTTTTTAGGAAAAATTTAAAATATAGAATTTAAAATTATGGTTTTCATTTGATGAATGTAAAATGGTTTCTATAAATGGTTTAATGGATTTTTTATGAAATGTTTTGGATTGGATTTTTCAATACGTGGTTGGAATGATATCAACTAAATTAGATGTTCCCAATTGAAGGTGATTTTACCATTGGGGAGTATAGCATTTGTCACCTTAATATGACTTGGTAGATTGATGAGAGACTGATCAAAAGTGTGAAAATGTCACTTTTTCATTTATGTATGGATTTTTGGTTGTTTGTAATCATAAAACAGGGATGCCAAAATAAATTTACAAAGGTTTTAATGGATTTTTTTATTTCAATCCATGGAATCCAATTTAGGATTTAAAAAATTATATGTATTAAACACAAAATTCATTAAAATTATTTTTAAAATGTTTTAAATATTTGTGATAACATGTTTTTCCCTAGTATTATGAGTTAGGAATTCATTGGGAAGATCCTATAGTGTATAGACTCACTCCCTTCTTGTGAACATTTTTGTAATTACATATTTCATCATTCAAGACACAGGTAAAAGAAATGCATCTTAGTTATTTTTTGATGCTTCTTAATATCTTGGGAATTTCATGTTGAGTTGGAGAATTGAGTAGGTTTGGAGTTCCTAAGTCGATGTTTTTGGTTTCATTGATTTTTTTTGTTTTTGTTTCGTCTTGTACTCATTTATAATTGTTGGTATTATTATACATTGATATGTATTTCATTATACTCAATAATCATATAGTTGTATTCTTATTTATTGTTTTGTGGTTTTCATGTTTTATATTCAAATGGAATATTATTCCTTAAATTTTAATGAGTCCCTTGTAATTTATTTATATCCTTTGGTGTATTGGGGATGTCACCTAAGGCCTAGTAACACCCACTTTCTCTTACCAATAAAATGTTTTAGGGGATAGATGTTGTAAACGATACGAATTTGTTTGATCCTTAGGTATCAGTCATTGTAAGATTTGTGGGACTCATATTATGGTCAAGAGTATTATTTTTTGAACTTGAAATGTAGATCATAAAAATTCATATTTAACATATTTATTCTGAACATCATGTTACCAGGGAGTTTGGGTATATAAGTGTTTTTAGATAATTCAATGTGACTTGTCACCTCATATCTATGGGTCTAGTTGTTGAGATTTTGAGGACAAGAATTAATATAATTACATACAACTATTAATTAATTTTACATTATTGAGTTAATGATTTATGGAAATATAAAATGTTATTATTTTTTGAAGTGTATTAAATGTTTTGAAAATATGAGATTTGGAAAAGGAATGATAGGGGTAATTTGAAAAAGGTAAAAATGGTTTATAATGGATAGAAATTATTATGGATTGATATGTGGTGATGTGTGTAACTTTAATAAATTGAAATAGATAAAACTTTAGTTGGAAACGAGAATGATTATACGGAGTTTCTTTTGGTTATATAACATTTCATCATGTGTTTGCTATAGAAACAAATCAGAAGAGGCTGCAGGGAATGTGGTTGCACCTAAGTCACAGGTAAAACAACTGTTGGAGTAGTTCACTGAAAAAAAATTTAGGACAGGGATAAAGGGAATAGAAAGGGCTAACCAATGAAGTGTATCATTTTTTTTAGTTCTAAAAAAATGTTCACCCATCTTTTGGGGTGATTTTGAGCTAGAAAAAGTAGAATTTTTGATGAATATGTTGAATAGAATCATTGATTTATTGGCACATTAGTTGAGCTAAAATTAATGATTGAATATTATATATTGGAGGATCTAGCATGCCCATGTTTATATTTATTAGTTTAGGATAATTTGGACTAAGGAATCACATGTGATGATTTTGAAGAGGTTTTCAAGAAAAATAATATCCTCACACATTCAAAATTTAGAGAAAAACAAAGATATTTAGTTTGAAGTAGGATAATCTATCAGTAATAGAGTATGCATCTAAATTTATTAATCTAGTATTATTTGCACCAAATGTTCCTACTTGTGAAACCTTGAAGGCACACATTTGTGTGTTAGGTTTGAAACTAAAAAACTACTCAATGATTTTCAATCACAGGGTTACTGATTATATATAGATGGTTAATAGAGAGATGTTGGAAGAAAGAGATATCATTGTAAATATAATCGGTGGAGACATGTGTAGTCCTATGGGAACTAGTGGGAACACCAATTTTGGGAATAAGAAAAAGGTGGGACACCTATATATCTTAGAATCATTTTATGTGAATAGTCATTATACCTTCATGAAATAAGAGTAAGACATGATGTTTTCCATGTGGCACTTTTGGGCATATGAAGCGAGATTATTGGACACCACATAGAGCATGTCACAATTTCAACAAATATGACATCTTCTATGATATTTTTATAGTTATCCAAGGATGTGTGCTAGAGACACATAATTGGTTTCTTAAATGTAATATAGTTTATCAGGATGTGTGTAGTAGAATAACTCTTGTCAGAAGAACTAAATAATTTACAGTGATTCAAGGAACACAATAAATCCTTAACTAGGGTAATCTAAACATAGTAGAAAATAGAAAAGTGTGATGTGTAATAATTTTATGGAGTAGAGAATGTGATCATGGAAGATTAATAATGTCCTTTATTGGTGAGAAGTATGATTATTTTGAATTCTACCCTTGTACCGTATTTTTTTGATTTGGGTGCATCCCATTATTTTATTTCTTATGATATTTTTGATCTTCGTGGATTACATGTTGAGATTATTCCTTATATTTTTAAACACCAAACACATTTGGTACAATAAGAGTGTTGATATTTGAAGTGTGTAGTGTGTTCAATAACATTAAATAGGACTTAGTTGGTATTTTATTTCTTTTTGATAGAGATTTTTGTCAATGATTTGATTCTGGTAATGGATTTTCAGACAATCATCAAGGCCCATATTGATTATTATGCATAGAAGGTGAGTTTAAAAAAATTTGATATTTTAAAACATCCATTTAAAGTAAATTGGGTAGTGGGTGAATGTACAAAGGGGAAATTGATAAAGGAAATTAGGATTATATCTTACCAATTTACAGTAGTTTCATTAGAATTTGTAGATGATATTATGAATTAATATTTCCTAACTAGAGTGGACCCATTCCTATATATTTTTCTTGAAAATTTCGTGGGGTTTCAACCTGTAAGAGTGGTGGATTTTAAAATTTCTCTTCTACCAGGGAAAAGTTATACTTACCTTCAGTCTTATCTGATAGAACCAATGGATTTAAGGTAATTAAAGGATTATTAGGAGGAGATGGAATGTAAAGGGTCCATCTGTTTGAGTACATCTCCATGAGCAACACCAATTATTTTTATAAAGAAGGTGGATGGAACTCTTTGGATTTTTGTAGAGTATCATAAGCTTAACCATGTAATGATAAATAATTGGTATCCTACTCCACATAGTGATTATATTTTTGATCAATTTAGGTGATCAAATTTGTGCTCTATAATTTACTTGAATCTGGGATATCAGTAACCATGGGTTTAGAAGTATGTTATTATGAATAAATATTTTAGAATAAGATATGGCCATTTTGAGTTTTTTATTTTGCCTTTTGGTCTTACAAATCTACTGTTTGTCTTTACGAAATTGATTAATTATATATTTCATAGTTATCTATATTATGTTTAGTTTTTTTAATGATATATTTTTATATATTTGGACTACATAAAAACATGAGAAAAACATGGCTACAATGTTGGGTATCTTTCATGAGCATAATCTTTATTCGATGTTATCAAAGTGTCATTTTTTAATACAAGAGGCACATTTTCATAGCCATATAATTATTGAAAATTGAATTTATATAGATCTAGAGAATATTAAAGTTGTTATCTCTTCAAAACCACTAAGTAATTACTTTTAGATAAATATATTCCTTTCCTTTGAGGCATACTACAAATGTTTAGTTTGTGATTTTTCATGATTGTAATCCCCGATGACATCTTTGAAGTGGAAAATAGTTCCTTTTCAGTGGAATGGTAAATATCATAAATCCGACAAAGATATTAATTTTAGACTTACATTATCATAAATTCTTAAATTCCTATATTCTAGAAAGTTTTATAATATCTATAATGAGACATCCTGATTAGGGTTCAGATTTTTTCCCGTGTTGGGAGATCAAGTTGTTTCTTACGGTTCATGATATTTATAGTTTCCTGAGAATAAGTTCCCAACATATTATTTAGACTTCTATGATGTAGTTTATGGTTTTGATACTTAGGGTCATCATGTTTATAATGAAAAATTTAGGGTTTCTACAGATCAAAATAGTTTGAAACATATCTTCTCAAAAAGAGATTTCAATATAAAGAAATGAATATAGATTAATTTCCTTCAAATGTTCCAATTTCACTTGATGAATACATTGGGGAAAGTTAATTTTATAGTAGATTCATTAATTATTAATTCATGTAATCACCTGGATAAATAAGTGTCAGATCAGTGGACGTTGATGTTTGTTATAGAAGGCAAGTACTTAGATTTTATCTAATGAGGTATTGAGCTATATTTCTTACCATATTCAATTTTTCCAATTTTTTTAGAATATAAATAGTCTTATAGATCCAATTTATAATTATATACAATGATTTAAAATATAAATTTTTGGGATACCATTAAAGGATAGATGTTGGATGGGAGTTTGGTTTTGAGTTTTACAAATCAGATTTTGGTATCTTTAGTTTGTCAGGAACAACATCTTAATGATTACCCCAATTAAAAATGGGTTGTTATTCTTGGAATTCAGAAGATGTTTAATTTTATAAATGGACTATTTTGGTGGGTTTTCATGCGAAGGGGAATGTAATTGTTTTTTTTCAAGATTCCATATATGTTAGTAAGAAACACCAAAACAGCAAGGAATTGAAGGCATATTGTAGTATTTAACAATTTTTATTTGAATGTGAGAGTAGATAGATTTAGATTTTATGATAGGTTTACCAAGAATGGTTATAAATCATGATTCCATATATGTGATTATGGATCAGATCATGAATTTGTCTCATTTTATACATATTTATGAATCACATAAGGTGGAGTACTTGTACGAAATCTAAATTTAAGAAGTTTTAAAGAGTAATGGAGTTCTATTATTGATTATATATTATTGATACCCTATTTTTACATATATTTCCTTGTATCCCTTGTAGAAGTCCCTTGGAAATCAGTTAACTATGAGAACAAAGTATGATCCTCAAATGGATGGACTATCTAAGTGGAAAATCCAATAATTGGAAGACATTATATGGGCCTGTGTCATATATTTTTCTAGCTAATGGAGGGAACAAATGTTTTTAGTGGAGTTATTTTAAAAAATATTTATCGTTCCATGATACACAGGGCTCCATCAAAATCATTTTATGGGAATTATTATCATTTTTTGTTGGTTGGAAATAGCTGAGACATCACTGGTTGGACCATTCCTTTTTAAAGAAACAATAGTGAATATTTAATTGATACAACTGAAAATTTATACAGCTCAATATTATTTAAAATTGTATTCGAGTTATCGTTGACAACTAATTTAATTTAAGGTGAGTGATCATGTGTTCTTGATAATCTATACAAGGCTCATAGATCTTCAATTTTGAAAGACGGTGAAGTTGTCTCTGTGGTACTAATATATTTATGGGATACTTGTATGAGTTGGTGAGGAATAATATTGATTGTATTTTCTTCCAATGATTCATTTAGTTCATAACTTGTATCACATATCTCAATTAATAAAGTATCAACCTAATCATGTCTATGTGATTAGATGAGATCATGTTGATCTAGGGACATGTGATACATTTGTTCACTTGTAACAACCTAAACCAAAGTATCCTAGTTATCATACCTTTACTACATTGGCATAATATTCATGGAATCAAATCCAAAATGACTAGATACTTTAATAGTCTTGGTAAACTATATACATACTTGGATTTCATGTAGCATTTAATAACATAAAAACAAACAAAAAAATTCATTGAGACTTAAATTATTCCCACCATTGTATAACCCTTCACATTTATCATAATATACATCTTATAATACTTGGTAAAATTGAAACATATGAAATGGGTGAGCTCAAATACGTAGTAAGGGTAAGCGTATAGTGAAAGCTATGAGTAAATATGAAATAATTAATATGTAAAAGTAAATAACTGAAACACATTATATATAAATAAATACATGATCTATGAATATTAATAATGGATATTATACTAGTAAAATAATCACATGTAAATCAATAAGTAATCTCACAATGATTGAATGCATAATAATGGACATCTAAAACTTCCCGTCAAGGCCTCAACCAAGATATCTAAAAATAAATGGGTAAGGCCTTGCAAAAATCCATATAAAGTTTGTCTCATGAGAAATATCGATACATTGAGGGGTAAAATAAGCCTTTTCCCATCACATGATATGTCCAATTATCTTCTCATATGTAGGTAATAAAACATAAAAAACATAACATTTCTGTTAAAACTTGAATAAGAAATGTGAATACATTTACCATAAATCATTAATGGTACAAATATAGCACATCAAAAATCAAACTAATCAAAAACCATTCAATAAAATCTGGAAGATGGTATCATAATAGATGAACCTCAATTAATCATATGATTCAACAAAGGGTGGTGACATGGATGAAAATACTCTAATAAATCCATATGAAAAACAATTTCATATAAAAATTCAATTTTATTTTAAAAATAACCATTTTATATGAAAAATTATCATAGAAATAAGGGAAGAGTGTTTTTCATTTAATAAAATATATAATCTTATAACGAAATATTGAAATTAAGTAATTTTCATAGAAGTGGGAAAGTCATTGCCTCTATATAAGATAAAAAATAGAACATTCATTTTATCGTTTATAAAAATGTTTTATATAAAACATGTAAAAAATTTACTTTTGAATGAATTTTAATGAAATTAAATATAGAATTAAAATTAATTTTATAATACTTTAAAATCCATATAAATAAATATTTAAAATAATATAAATAATATTGACATGAAGAAAACACTAGATAATTAGATCTTTAAATATTCAAGGTGTCCCATATGAATTTGAACAGTTAAATAATAAGTGAAATAAATTAAAAAACATAAAATAAAATGATAACAAATAAATGAGTGATAATATAAGTGAAAGGGGATATATATACATCTCATAAAATAAGGTTGGTGTATATCATCATATTATACCTCGATGAAAGAAGATCGAGATGAAGTAACTTACCTTATGCTACCTTTATTCCAAAAAAATTTAAGCTCTTATATAATAGTTTTAATAATTTTATTACTTATATATAAAATTTATTAATATTTTTTATATCGTATATGATCTTCTTATATAATTTTATCACATGCTGGTTGATAAAATTTTGTTATTATCTTTGTTTCAGGTGTTAACTGCTTCATTTTTTATGCATGTTTTATCATGTAAGAATATGTCATATGTGTAGTAAATATTTATTAATATACCTAATTCTATTAAGTTCATTTATATCCTATTTATTAATTACATTCATTTTTATAATCAATCTTGAATGGTTAACCTGAAAAATTAATGAAAACAGATCGTCTAGATAGTAGGCCGAATGAACACCCGAGTGATGATATCATTCCATCAATGGTGAAAGGGAAAAGAAGTGGATAGTTTATTAATTCATTCAGAAGTAATATCATCGCATAATTTTCATATATATATATATATATATTATTTCTATAATTTTACCCATCCAAGTATTGTTGTGATGAAAAATATATTACACCATGGTGTGGAGATGATAAGTCATATGAACGCACGCGTAGTGCTTCCGTTTTTTATAGGATGAATAAAAAATAATATATGGTTGTAACATAATCATAATGACATCTAATAATATATATTATGATATATTTATTACTTTATCATTACAAAACACGTGAATATGAATTAAAATAAAAATTTAACATGATTGAGTTGGTAAAAATGATTACATCTTCTTCGAGATACTTTCTTCGGATAGCCTCTTTAGGGATTTAGAGTTTGTATTTTTGAAATATCAAGATCTCCAGAAATATTCTACAAATGTTTGGAGGATAAATGGGTAGTTTTCTTTCAAGATATAACTTTCAATGTTTTGTGAGTAAGTGAAGTAGGAGATTCCCTTTTATAATTGAGTTAAGGGACACTTTTGGAAACTTAAAAAATATAAATTAATATAATTTTTTTTCATTTTAAGATGAATCAATATAAATATGTTTAAAATATAATACTATAATAGGTCTAAATTTTCTCAAAATAATTTTTTAGGCATGTTTTGGTCTTATTCATACAGTTACCTTTTGGTTTTAATTCCCATTTAATCCCTTCAACTCTTACCGGGAAAACATGTGTTTTTACTCTTTAAGGGTTAATATAGTTACAATAAAACACCAATAGAACCATAATTGGATAATTGATGAGATTGGAAACCTTATAAAAATTATTTGGATGTTTTGTTTTTGTTAATTTTATATCATTTATTAAAATATTATTTATTTTAAAATATCACTAATGTCAATTTTGACACTATTAATTACTGGACATTTAGAAAAAAATCAATTGAAAATATAACTTCAAAAAAATATTATAACTCACAAAAATTTAAAATTTATCTATAAAATTATTATATGATATTAATTATATCTAATTATATTTATTTTCATATTTTGAATATCATTTATTTCGTATTCCCATTAATTTAACAAATACTACATCATCATTGTGATAATCTATAAGGTTAAAATTTATTTCCTAAAAATTAGAAAAAATTCATGATAGAAATAAATATATTTTATTTAAAATATCTATTTATAGTCATATATAAATTTATTATAACACCATATAAAAATTATATGTTTATTAAAACAATGAATGTGAAAAATTTGACTTTTATTTAAAAAATATTATATAGGTAATAATAAATTCATAGTGGAAAAATTGGTCATATATCCAAAAATTCAATTATTATTAAATAAATTAACTTATAAAATAAAATTGGGTCAATTTTTGAAGTCAACATATAGTATTTATAATATTATTTTTACCCATAATTACACTTCATCTTGGTAAAAAGAATTACTAAAGATACTATTCAAATTTTACAAATATAAATGAACCTATATAATTAATAAATAAATTAATTTAAAAATATATAATCCATTTTTAAAAATAAAATTCATATAATTTATAAAAAATAATTTAAAATCAAACCTATATATGTGATGAAATGGTGAGGTTCTAATGTAAAAACGTTCAAAATATTGAAAGGTTTTTATATCTAATTTCAATGTGAAATTGATTAAAATGTCTAAATTAGAATAATTTATTTTTAATTGATACATTAAATAAAATTTAAAATGGTATATAACTATACAAATAAATTATTTGAAAATTTATTTTTCAAATAAAATTCATTTTTACACTGTTCATGCAAAAATGAAATATATTAGAAAAACTCAAAAAATTAAACCAAAGTATATTTTCATATTATTCATTCAAAAATAATGTTTATTCATTCGAATTAAATTTATCAGATTTTTAAAATCTTGTTTTAATATAATGAAACCATCAAAATGTTACACTATTTACATTTCAAAAATATTTATTTTTATGCATAAAAGTTGATTTATTATTATACATTGTCATGAAAACACATAAGATAAATTTTAAAGATTATATTGAATATATTTTATATAAATTTCATAATTTTTTAATATTATTAAGTTCTTTTATTTTTATATCTATGATATAGTAATATTATATTATCTGGTTAAGATAGGTGTTGCATGAAATGTAAGTTATTGAAGAGATTAAATTTAAAGAAGTGACATATTATAAAATACAAGAGGGTTACCTTATCCACTATTTCAATAATTTTATGCATCTAAATGTAAATTTTCATTCAGCAATGAAAGGTTGATAATTGAAAATTCATTTATGGGAATCCCAAGTCAGAAATAGGTTAATTAAGATATCCTCTTAATAATGGGGAAAAAGGGAAATGCAATGGTAATAAAATAATTGGGATTTTGAATATGGGAACGTTAATGGAAATTGAAAACATGGACCGGGAAGAAAAATAAAAATATATTGTTTTAACGGAAAGTGATAGAGAACATGGTCATTTGAAATTTTACCATCACAAAATCCTAAATTTTTGACCAGTTAAAAGAACTTTTATTTCTCATAAATAAAAGTATACAGAAAATCTTTTTGTTCAAAAATAAGATTCTTAGATTTTATAGATTCATTTAATATCTAGATAAGATACTGAAGAAATCATAAGTTATTTACTTAATTATTATAAACCCATACTTTGGTATTGATTTGATATATTTAAACTTCGTTTCATAAACCAATAGATCGATATTAATGATAAATTTTACGACTGAAACACCTTTAATCAAAAGATCCATAATTTGTTACTTATATAAAGAATATTATCAAAAATGGAATTTTTAGAATAGGTTATCAAATATGATAAATCATACTTTAACCACAAGAAATAATATAAATAGATTAACTAAATCTATTCCATAAGCAGTAAATCTTAATACTTTTCTAAAATATGTCTTTCCAAATTCAAACACCAATGATTTAGCAGAAAGGTCCCTAAATTTCCAACAAAAACTTTACATTAGATTCGACAAAAAACATAATATATCTATTATTATCACATAGAAAATATTTTATCACCATAAAAACCTTAATTAAATGTTCATGCTTCAAGATGCTAAATGAAAAAGTACTATAGTACAATCCTTTTTATATCTAATGATTCTTAAAACTAGAGAACCATTAATGAAATAATTCTCAAAATCCAAAAACATAAGAATTTTAATCATTATAATTCATTATTAAATTGTTATCTATGATTCATCATATTATTCCATAATACCTCCTCCATTATATTTGTCTTTTGTAGTCTATTCATCATCATTATTATATCCATTACTTGTGTAATCCTTATAATTCTAACCATTGAACAAAACCCAGATCCTAATGAGAGAAACACTATTTATAGTGATATAGTAAAAATAATCATCTAAAAGATGTCTAAATCATGACATCATTTTCTGAATATATGAGTCCATAGATTTAACATAGGTTGTCCAAGTTATTACCAAATTTATTGGATGATATTTTATACTTAGGATTATCCTCAAAGCCAGTCGTAGGGTTATAGTTTATAATCCATTATTTAGTATATATAGTTCCCAAAAAGTCTACAAAAACTAATCTAATAAAAACTATATAAACCCAAACCCTAGTATCCACAAGATGATTCTATACTTTCTTATATTCGAATAAGATACAAGGAATCACATCCCATAGAATTACAACCTCTTGAAGTGGTTCCCTCAATGGAATTACAACCACCTACAGGTGATGTTGGGGCTTCAGAAACCTCACACTTGGTTTCCTCACCTAGAAAGGCTAATCCATAGTCTTCTCCACATGTGCAGGTGCCCACAACTAATTTAATTAATGTTCTTAGTATTTATACAAGTCTTTTTGAGGTTTCTACTGTTGTTCCTCCTCAAGAAGTGGTGGAATCTTTGAACATGATTTTCTCCCAATCAAGGTTATCATAACCACAAAAGATTATAGAGGATACCCCCATGAAAGACATTCCTGTTGTAGAGGAGGATGGTGGCTCCTAATAGCATTACAAATTAAGGGAGCAAGGGTGAATCCATTTAAATCATAGGTAATGAAAAGGTAAAACAAACGTTATCTCAATGAAAGATGAATTACACTCTATGGATTCAAATTTGGATAAAGGCATTAAAATCCCTCTTCAAAAATCAAGGAATATTGAAGCCCTTCACTCAAGGGTTCAGAGATGCGGGAGAGGTCATGGATTTGATTTGGGAGCCTTACGAGATGTTGAACGAAATATTTCAGATAAGATAAGAAAAACAATGAGCTCTCGTGATGAGGGATAGTGAGTTGTGGGAAATGAACTACTGAACTCATCTTGTATTCTTGATTTTGTTTTAATAAAAAGGCCCTGATCCCTATAGTTTTCTATAATAAAGTAATCGCATCCCAAGGGACTGAATAATTTAGTAGTCTTTGTAAACTATATACATTCATATAATTCATGTAAAAATTTAAGTCATAAAAATAAAAAATAAATTCATTAAATGTGTCATTATTCTCCCTTTATATAAGCCGACATATCAGTCATAATATACTTCAGGGAGTCCTAGGGGGAAATGAATCATATGAAAGGGGTTGAGCTCAACTTATCGGTAAGTGTAAGTATATAATGGAATCTATGAGAAAATATGGAAAACAAAATATGGAAAGGTAAATAAATACATCACATTCCCCATAAATAATCACATAAACTACTAAACTTATCCATGGATACTCAACTAGTCAAATAATAACATGGAAATAAATAACTAATCTAATAATGATTGAATGCATAATGAAGGACATCAAAAAGATATAATCGAGGCCTCAACCAAGACATTTGAAAAAACGGGTAAGGCCTCAGCCAAATCCATACCTGGATTGTCTCATGAGACCTACCAATGAATAGAGGGGCTACATGAGGCCCCTTTAAAAACCTACTATATCCAATTCTTTCTCATATGAATGGAGTGAAACATAAACAAAATAAACTTTTGAATTGAAAAACTAGTTAATGAAATGTGACTACATTAACCATAAACCATTAATGGTATCAATTATGAACATTCAAAATCAAACTGATCATAAACCATTCAATAAAATGTAATAGATGATATCATAAGAGATCAAGCTCAATTAATCATAAGATTTAACAGAGGGTGTTGACATAGATAAAAATACTCTAGTAAACCCATTTAAAAAATAATTCCATATTAAAATAAAATTTTCATTTAAAAATAACAATTTTCAATTAAAAATATCCCAAAAATAAGGGAATACGGTTTTTTATTTTAAAAAATATGTAATCATATAAAGTAATATAGAAATTAAATAATAGTCATAGTGATGGGAACATTATTGTCATTGTGTATGTTAAAAAATAGAATATTCCTTCTGTAGTTTGTCAAAACATTAAACATAAAACACGTAAATTTATTATATATTAAATCCATTGAACGAAATTAAAAATAAGAATTAATTTTTTTTTATAATCCATTGATAACTATATAAATGAATATGTAAAATAATATCATAAATATTGACATTGGAAAAATGATTTGATAATTAAATATTTAAACATTCAAGGTGTCATATACCACTTGGAACATTTAAATCATAATCCCTATGAAATAATTACATTTAACATAACATTAAATAACACGATAATAAATAAATTTATGAAAATATAAATCAAATGGTTTGTAAATACACCTTGTAAAATAAGGCGGGTGTATAACATCAAACTATAACTCAATGAAAAAATATTGAGGCAAATTCCTTTACCATATGCTTCCTTTAGTAGAACGTGATTTAAAATTCTATATAATGGGTTTAAAAATGTTATTAAATTATATATGAACCTTATTCACTTTTATGATATCATATGTGATCTTTTTATATTATTTTATCACTCGTTTTTTGATAGACATTCTTTATTACACTTGTCTCTAGTGTTAACTACATAATTTTCCTATGCATGTTTTTGTATGTATGTCATGTTTCATATGAAAAGGATATATTTACTTCATCTCCTTAATGTTTTTAAGTTCTTATTTATAATATTAATCTATTATTTACATTTTTATAATCATTATTTAAAGGTTAACACGGAAAATTAATAATAATACGTCATGGAGACGATATATTGTACGTACGCACTTGCAATGGTATCATTCCCTTGATGGTTAAAGGGTAAGGGGATGAATATTATATTAATTTTTAAAGAATTAATATCATATCATAATTATAATATATATCCATTATTTTCATCATTATACATACCCATGTAAATTATTGATGAGAAATAGATTACACCAAAGTGTGGAGATAGTAAGTTGTACTTCCACATGCACGATGCTTTCATATATCATAGGATGGAAAAAAGGTGGAATATGGTAGTAAAGAAATCATAATAACATATATTAATATATATTATAAATAGTCATTACTTTATAATCTAAAAAATACTTGAAGTGGTAGTATAAATAGATATGAACTTGGATTAGTTGGAAACATTGATAACCCCTTCTTCAGTGGGCTTTCATAATATCTCCTCTTATGAGATATACGATTGGTATTTTTGGAATAAAAATATCTTCATATCATATTTTTGATGTTTTGAGGATAAATGGGTTAGTTTTTGTTGATCTATAAGGATAAATGTGGTTTCAGGAATTGGGGGAGTATGTGCCATTTTATAAGTCTGGTGAGGGGAACTTTTGGAAAATCAAAAAATTGTAAACTAATATAATTTTTTTTCATTTTCAAATGAATCAAAAAGTTATCTGTTTATAATATTATATTATTTTGGGTTCAAATAATCTCATAAAATAATTTTTAGACAAGTATAGATCATATTCGTACAATTGTCTTTTGGATTTAACCTTTTTTAATCCCATTAACTCTTACCGTGAGAACATATATTTCTTATTCAGTAAGGGTTATTATAGTCAATTTAAAATTCCAAAATAAAAATAAATGGAAAATTTATGAAACATTAGAACTTATCAAAATAATTAGAACAAATTATAAAATTTTAAATATTTTATATCACTTAATAAGATACTATTTATTTTGAAATATCATTAGTGCCAATTTTGATATTATTAATTATTAGATATTTTAAAATACATCCATACAAAATTTAATTCCAAAAAAATCAATTAATAAATCAATAAAATATCAATGTTTTATAAAATATTTATATATGAAATTAATTACATAAAATTATATTTATTTTAATATTTCTATTATCACTTATTGGATATTTCCATTAATTTTACAATTTCTGCGTATTCATTGTGTAAGCCATTAAGGTAATAATTTATTCACTAAAAATTAAAAATTAATTACTATTATAAGTATAAACATTTTATATTTAAAATTAAAATATATAGTCAAAGATACCTTTAGGATAACACTATATAAAAAATGTTATAGTTATTAAAATCATTAAGCTGACCACTTTGATTTTTCGTTAAATAAAATATTTTATGGGTTATAATCACATACAAATAGAAAAAAAATAATCATATATCTAAACAATAAATCAATATGGAATAAATTATATATTCTAATAAAATTTTTCCAAGTGTTAGGGTCGATATATGGAATGTATAATATACTTTTTAACCATAATTATCATATTTAACCATAATCATGGTAATAAAAACTACTAAATTTATTATTCATATTGTCCAAAAAGGCGCCTACTTAATAAATTATTACATTATTATTCCAAATATTGAATCAATTTTTCATAATTTAATTAAATGATTTTTCAAATAGTAATTTAAATTTAATCCTACAGATGGGAAGGTACAAAAGGTTTTGAAAGTAGAAAATTTTGAAATGTTGAATTTTTTTATATAATTTCAATGTGAAATTAGTTTCAATGAAATTTTTTTTCTGAACGATGTATAAATAAACTATTTATACTTTAAAATCAATTTCAAAAATTATTTAACTATATAAATAAATTATAAAAAAATATAGTTTTCAATTAAAATGAATTATTTTCTTACTATTCATACAAAATGAATCATATTAAAAAATACAAATAAATCATCCAAGTATATTTAAATGTTATTCTTCAAAAAATAAAGATTATTTTTATAAATGTAATTTATAAAAGTTTATAAATTTATTTTTAAAACCATTTCTCCATCAAAGGGCAGAAAACTGCCTTTTGAAAAAAAAATTATGTTTGTAAGTGTATTTATTTTTATATCATGTCTAAAAATATATAAGTTTAATTTTAAACACATTATTAAACATAATATATATATATTTATAGATTTAGTTAATATTATTATCTCCATCCATTTTAACAACTTCGTTATAATAATATTTAATTTTGCGGTTAAGCTGGGTGTTGCATGCAATTTAAGCTATCAAAGAGATTAAATTTAGTGAATAAACATATTGTACAATGATTTGGTGTTACATAATGTTCTGGTACAGATTATATACTAGAAAGAGAAATTATTCCATGGGAAAATCATCATTCTAGTTCCAGATTTATAGAAAGATGGCCAGATTCAGGATGAAATGTTAGAATGTGAAAAGGAAATGGTGGAGCAATGTACAAAAAACATAATGAACAAAATTGGTTTCTAACTATTTAGGAAAGTAAAGGACAATGTAAAGGATAATTTAGAACACATGATTTCAAATACATGAGCCTTTATTTATGTATTTTAATTATATATGATGATATTTTAATGATTTCGGAGTTTTAGAGGACATTTGGTATACTTTGGAGGATTTTCATGAGTCACATAGTTTGAGAATAGTTAGTAGAAACCATGAAAAACCTCCAAGAAACTGATTTAGGGAAAATAGTGGGCAGTGGTTTGGAAAACTGTTGGTGCATGGTTTGGCCAAAAAATGTTGGTTCTTAGGGTAAATGGTGTGATCCTATTATCATTTAGGATATTATCCCATGCACAGTCAGTGAATAGTTTATTTAACCATCTAAGACAAATATAATGGGTATCGTCTTGAGGTAGTAGCAACCACATGGTAGGTGCATGATTTTCCAACCCGTGGAACCTAACCATGTTTTGTAAAGTGATCCCTCCAGGATTTGTGCATCTAATTCATTTAAATCACTTAAAAAAATGTTTTCCCTTAATCTGTGCGTAACATAAATTACTTTTTCTCCCAAGGTGTGAGAGATATTTTCTTTAGTCTGAGAGCGAGCCATATATAGTTGAATGGATATTCATGATTCTGTTTCACTAGTAAGTGCTCGTTCTTGGACATTTATCTTCTATCATTTATTATTCTCTCTCTCAAAACCATATTTCTATTCCATTATACTTAGATCTATGTGTTGTGTATTTCATTTAGAATGAGATTCTGTTGGATAAAATAAATGGAACTTAATTT
Source organism: Viscum album (assembly GCA_963277665.1). Taxonomy (NCBI): domain Eukaryota; kingdom Viridiplantae; phylum Streptophyta; class Magnoliopsida; order Santalales; family Viscaceae; genus Viscum; species Viscum album. Next base: position 2,106,139,208 of record OY728147.1, on the reverse strand, counting down.
GGAATTGGATCTATAGAATATTTGTGCCTTTCCTTGTTTTCACTAATGTTCTTGAGGTAGGTTTCTTCTCCCTTGATTCCACTATATTTGAACATGTAGGATTAGTTCAAACTATTTTTCTCTTGAATTGATTTTGAAATTGAGGTGAGAATATTGTTGGAAACCTATTTAGTGATATTTTTGAGGAATTATAAAAATTGGTTGGTTTTTCGTAAAATATTTTTCTATGAAAACATTTAAATAGAAATATTAAATTTATAGTTAGTATATTATACATGTAAAATAGTGTACAAAAATAGTTTAATGAAGTAATGGTATTTGGTATGGTTTACCCTGGGTTCTGGCATACATGGTTAGTGTGAGTTCATTTTCATTAAACATGACCATGTGGAAGGGGAATACAACATCTAGGAACTTAATATTGGTTACCTTATAATGAAATTATAGATTGACGAGAGACGAACCGTGGATATGGAACTATCTTATATGAATACATGTGCAGATGTTTGGTTGTATGGAATCATGGAATTGGTATGCCAAATGGATTTTAGAATGGTTTTAGAGGATTGTTTTATTTATTTCCATTGAAAGCATTTTTTTTAAAACTATTTTGGATTTGATATAAACAATAATAATTTTTTTAAATAATATTTATTATTTTTTTTATAAAATTTTTTTCCCTACTGGCAAGAGATGAGAATACATTTTGGAAATCCTACTGATTTTAGACTCACCCCCTACTTGGGAGCTATTATGCAATTGAAGATGTCATCTATTAAGAGATAATTAATGTCAAGGTATCTTATTTCATTAGTGATATTTCATGATACCTTGGTCATGCTTTTTGAATTGGATTATAGAGAAGGTTGGGAGTTGTTGTGTTAATGTATTTGGCGTGCATGTCTTGGATTTTAGTTGTTTCAGTTTCAACATGTACATTTTTTTGTTGTTGGCATGGTTATGATTTGAGTTGTATTTACTTATACTCATGAGACATATTGTGGTTTGTTTGGTTATTTTCTTATGGTTTGATTATTTTATCATCCAAGGGAAAATAAACCCAAAATGTTTATGAGTCCCATGGAATTTAATTCCAGCCTTTGGTGTCTTGGGGATTTCACCTTAGGCCTAGAAACACCGACCGCCTCTTCCCAAGACATTGGTTGAAGGGTGGGATGTTACTCATTTGCTGTTATTCTTTTATAAGGCTTATTAATCATTAGTTATCAATGTGGTATTTAGTTTATATTTCATTCCCATTTTAACCAGGATTGTTAAGGCTTGAATTATAATTGAAAGTATATATGATAATTATTTATTAATATTATTTATTATTATGTTACCCACTATATATTTATGGAATGTTAATTTCAAGTACAATTTTATTATCTTTGGTAATAAAAAATTTTCATAAATGTTTTTTAGGAAATTTCATCCTTATTTCTCATCTTTCAGTCAGAAACCCATATTCTAACAAAGCCATTTCTTTTAAAAAAATTGTTTACCTCCTTTCGTTTTAATGCTCTTAAATCATGCCTAATTATGTTTTATTAAGTTACATATTGTTTAATCATGTTTATATATATCCTTAATCTTTTATGTTATTGTTTACTTCATAAGACTGGTTAACAAGATTTGAAAAGTATAAGTCACTGATAAGGATAAGTCTCTGAAGCTTGACTTCAAAATAGACAAGACCATATTGCATCAAGTTACCAATAGACTCTGAGAATTTTTTATAAAGATGAGTCACCGGTTCTTTCTAAGTTTCCAATGGGATCAATTTAATGACAGCTTAACCTGTCAATAGAGAAACTAACTGATGCTCAAAATTTTCACTATGTATAAGCTATAGATAGCTGAGTCACTGACGAATCACCTTCTGAATAACCGACCTACTGATAATGAGTTACTGATACAAGTCTAAGATCCTGACAGAATGAACCACCAATCTTGAGTTACCTATAAAAGATTGATACACTAACATAATGACCCACTGATCCTGATTAACCGATACAAGTCTAAGACACTGACAAAATGACCTACCGATACAATATACAGTTCCAGACTTAGAAACTAATTTATCTATCATTTATGTTAAAAAATTACATCTAACAGTATTATTTATCAAAATTTGTTTAATTTTTTATTTTAATGAGCTTTTCTATCTTTTTTATAAAAAATTTAATGGATGTTAGAGACTAGAACGAGGTACGATGTGCACGCTCCTGTCTGTTATGTTGTATAAAGCACATAGATGATCAAAAAGAAAAGACTCACATGTAGTCCAATAGTGAGATTTTGTGCCCATGATAACCCAATAACATAAAACTGAAGAAACATGAAGATATGAGTTAGAATAAAAAACGAAGAACATCTTTGTAGTAACAATCTATGAAAGGATAATAATTCATATAATAAACTACACATCACTAGAAATAGAAGATAGAGGATCACCTGATACACAATTTGGATATCTGTTTATAAAATATGAATCAAAATTCACTTCTTCCTTATTTATGGAGTCTATAAGCTGCAACAAACATTATATATATTCTTCTAACTATATTTTATTTAATTTATGCTCTGTTTTGGAACTGTTTTACATTTTGAGTTGTGTGTGTATATGGTTCGTAAACACAAAATGTATCCTATGCATAACTATAAGATACATTGATATCATAAAAAACCTATATTCTTACAATCTATACAACAATAAATAAAAGTGTAAGAGGTCCCATAGTTTCATGTTTTTAATTTTCACTCCCACAAAAACTATGGAAGAGATCTGGTTGACATGGAAAACTTCTTATTCTTTTGTTTACCTTGATCCAGGGTGTGGATCAAGTTTATTTATATAAATTTTTTGGAGGATGTTGATTATAAAGTGGAGAAGACTATGACTCATCTTGATACTGAACCTAATGTTTTAAAATCTCTTGTAATTTTCAAAGTTCTGTTTTCACGATTTTATTTATTCATTGAAAACATCACTTTAACTTGATAGATAATCCAAGATAGTATTTAAATTTGAATTATTTTAGTAGATTGATTTTAAAATAAAAAATTATTATCCATATGGTTTTAATTTATAACTATTCAATCATTTATAATTCATTCAAAAAATCTAATCTTTTATAAATCTGCTACATTGGTTAACTAGGAAGTATTTTATTTTAACTTGGGGGGATTTTAAATAAATCATTCAAGACATAAATTTTTCTAAGAACTCAATTTACCCCCTTTCTGAGTGTCCCACTCCAACCAACATTTGGTATCATTGGGTTTATTACTTTCAATGCTTTCAATGTTTTTAAATCTTTTAGACTGTGATTTCTGTCATGTTTTAAAGATCTCTAAATTTTTAACAGTTCAAAATTTATAGTCCTTTAAAATCATTAAAATTTGTTTTAAATAGAAAATAGATATGAAGGTTCTACTACCAATAGGAATCCCTATTTTAATGGTATAAATTATGACCAGTGGAAAATAAAAATAAAAATGCGTTTGTAATGCATGGGTTTTGAAATCCAGTCTATTATAATTAATCAGTATATGATACCTACAAATGCTAGAAACACAAGTCATGATGCCAAAAAAGATTCCTATTACCATAATTGAAAAAATATAAATGAATTATAATATTCTTTAGGTGATGAAGAATTAAATAGGATATCTTCATGTAAAACAACATATGAAATTTGGTAAAATTTAGTAGCTTCACATGAAGGAATCACTATTTTATAGAAAAAAGGCTTAACACATATACCATTAAATATGATAATATCAAAATTAATCTTGATAAAACTATTTCTGAAATGTATCTCAGGTTCAACTATATTATTAATTTGATGATTTTACTGGGAAGACAATTATTATAAAGGTAAAAATCAGGTGAATTTTGTGGTTTCTTCTGAAAAACTGTATGCGGTCCTCAGTATCCATTAGATAATCTTGTGACATTGATTCACTACCTATAGAATAGATGATATGTAAACCAATAATGCATGAGGAAGAAATTATGGTCAATATAGAAGATGATGACGGAACTAAAATTAAATCAATTGCTTTCAAAACCAATGCTTTTAAATACAAATAAAAGGAGAAAGTCAAAGGTCATGATCAATGTTTCAATAATAAAGATACTTCAAGTGACGGTGATGAGTAAATAGATCATCTAGCTAGAAGATTCATAATTTTATATAGAAAGAATATGTTCTTTAGAAATACCATTTATAATTTGAATTGTGACAACAATGGTAACTTGAAAAAGGATTACAAAAATGGTGATAACACAAATGAAATGGTCTACTATGAATGAAAGATAATAGGACAACTAAAATTTGATTGTACAAAATTATAATACAAGAATAAATATATAGATAAGGATGAGAAGTAAAAAAAGGAAATTAAGTCCACCTAGAGTGCTTCTATGGATATCTCTAGTGAATCAGAATCATCCCATGATTAGAAGGATGAAAAATCTAACATGTGTTTTATGAAAAAAACATCTAAGGTAACTATAGAATCTTTTGTACATAATTATTATTATTTTAGAGATGAATCTCTTTATGAAAATATGAAAAATGAAAAAATATTTAAGTATTTCAAAATTCATGATAATATATGCAATGAACTAAAGGATATGTTTAAATATCTCAAGAATAAACATTTTCTTTGATTTCCTAATGATATTGAAATTACTATTAAAAAGGAAAATAATACTCAGTTTCTCAATGTGAATAATAAACCTAAACTGTCTAATGAAAAATTAATGAAGGATTTATAGAAATTTAAAAATGGTAAGAATACTCTAACTCAGATTCTTAGTAAGCATGTTGCTACAAAATACACTACTGGTATAGGTTATCAATAAGGGAAATGAAATTTTATTACAATTAATTGTGTATTAAAATCTAGAAAATTTGGTTTCGTGAACAAAATTTAAAAATCTATTGTAAGTTCTAACACTAGAAATCTTTTCACTACTTCTAGTTTCTCTCTATCAAATATAGTTTATTTTTCAAAGACTGTAAAATCTATATATAGGAATCCTATGAAAAAAATTTGGGTTCCAAAATATTTAATTTCTATTTTTAATAGACCCAAGAATTTGTGTGTACCAAAATATTTTTTGATCTATTTTTTGTAAGAAATATGTTAGATGAGTTCTTGTAAGATCTTATGGAACATGCATAGTTTGTGTTCAAGACCTATGATAGGGGAAAAACAAGCATCAAGAACCTTAAAAATATTGATTATGGGAATTTCACCTTTGGTGAAAATGAAAAAGGATAAATAATTGGCCTCGAACAAATTGGTAACTCTAATTCATTTTTAATTTCCTAATTCCTTTTTCATTATGGTGTAATGTACAATCTTCTTATCATTTCAAAATTATTAAATGGTGGATTTCATGTTAATGTTTAAAATGATGCTTTCAATTTTTTCAATTCTAAATATGAATTAGGATTTTCTTATCATAGAAATTAAAATGTTTAGGTTGTGGATTTATATTCCTTAGTTTCTAAAAATGTGTTTTCCTTAAGTTTGTTTCATAATGAGTATTGGATCTCGCATAGGAGACGAGGTAATTGTAAAAAATAACTTTCATATAAGTCTTACTAGAAATGGTCTAGTAAATGATCTACCTAAACTTTAGTTTCAAAATGATAAAGTTTATAATCCTAGTAAAAAATGAAAGAATAATAATATATCTTTCAAACCAAAGAATGATGTTTCAACTTCTTAACCTAATGAATAGGGTCACATGGATTTGTCTGGACCTTCTAGATATTTATTTTTTATTGGGAAGAACTATGTCTATGTTTTAGTAGATGAAATTTCTAGGAAGAATTGGAATTTATTTTTTGATCACAAAAGTGAATCATGCTCTAATTTTACAAATTATGTTATATTTTTAGAAAAAAAAGTGGCCTTACGATCAAAATATTATAGAGTCCATGTCCATGAGTTTGATAATCAAGAGTTTGAATCATTTTTATTGGAAAATGGCTATAGTCAAAAATTCTATTCTCTTAGGACTCCCCTAAATAATAGAATTGTATAAAGGAGAAATAGAAAATTACAAGATTAATCCTAAACTATTATTAATGAATATGATTTACCTAATTATTTCTGGGTAGAATCTATGAATAAAGATTTCTACATAATTAAGAGTGTTTTAATTAGACATATAATTATGAAAACTCTCAATTAATTATGGAATAATAGGAATCTTATGTTTAATTTCTTTAATGTTTTTAGTTTCAAAGTATAAATCCTTGGTAAAAAATATAACCTTGAGAAATTTTTATCCAAGAGTGATGGTGGAATATCTGAGGATATTCAACCACTAGAAAATCATAGAGAGTCTAAAATAAAATATAAATGTCTGTTAATGAATTTTTACATGTAAAAATAGATTAAATATATCCACATGAACCAAAGACCTCCATAGAAAAGTTTGAGGATGATTTTTGAAATATCGACTTGAATTATAATCCTTCTAACTCTGCTTTTAAGAAAGCATCAAAATATTTTGGTTCTAGAAAATTTCCAGATTTTTGATCATAGTGAACCCAAACCCATAGAAGAACCTAAAATATCTTTCCCATTTTTTTATGTCTATTATAACTATTAGGAATCATTGTTTATATGTTGTAGTTGGAGACTTAGATAAGGTGACACATACTAGAGCTTCACTAAAAAAATATGTTGTACATTAATACTTTTTTAACATCATGAACCTAATAAAATAAATGATGATATAAATGATAAATGTAGGGTGATGTATACGAAAGAATAATTGAATTAGTTTGAAATAAATAATGTTTGAAGACTTTTTGATAGACCCAAAGACACCTTAACCATAGGCAATAAATAGGTGTTTAGAAAAAAGTGGATGAATCTATAACAATATAACTACATATTGATAGATTAGTTTCATAAGTTTATAGTCAAGAACAAGGAATTGAATATGAAGAAACATTTTCACCTGGTTCCAGACATTATGAAATTAGTATACTACTATCATATGCAACATATTTATACTTCAATCGTTACCAAATGGATGTAAAATTTGTATTCTTGAATAGGTATATAGATTATGGTGTTTTTGTTGAATAACCCCAAGGTTTTATAAATCCTCATTTTCATATTCATGTTTCCAAATTAACAAAATATTTTTATCGATTTGTTTAATCCTCATGAACTTGGTTCGATAGTACCAGTAATCTTCTTATTTCTAAAGGATTTACAAAAGGTATTGTTAATGCTACTCTTTTCATAATTTTTTTATAAATATATCTTAATTTTTCAAATATATGTTGATGATATTATTTTCGGATCTTTTAAAAATTACTTATTTTTTTTTTAAATGATGAAAAATGAAATTGAAATGAGTTTAATGGGTGAACTCACATTCTTTATTGGATTTCAAATAATTCAAAATAATGAATGTATTATTTTTAATTAATGTAAATATACTAAATATCCATTTAAACATTTTAATAGGGATATCACTTAAATTTGTGATACTCCATGCGTACCACCTATAAATTAGATATTGATTATGATAAAAAAGAAGTGGAGGAAACCAATTATAGAGATATGATTAGAAGTCTTCTTTACTTTCCTTCTAGATGACCTGATATTATGTGTAGTGTATGTCTGTGTGATCATATTCATGAAATCCCTAATTAGTAACACCTTATTACTATTAAAAGTATTTTCATGTACCTAAGATATACTACCAAATTAGTATTGTTCTATCCTAGAGGAAAACCTTTTTACATAGTTAGTTATTTTTCTAATGACATTGGTGGTTTCAAGTTAGATAGATAAATAACCTATGGAACATGTCACTTTTTGGGAAAGTCTATAGTTTCATGGATTAGTAAAAATAAAAATTTGGTTGAATTACCCACTAATGAATCTAAATACATGGCTTCTGGTGGTTATTGTGCTCATATTTTATGGATGAAAAACACATTAATAGATTAAGGATATCAGTTTAGGCATATCCCTATAAACTCTCAAAATAAAAGTGATATTAATATTTCTAAGTACCAATTTTCTCATTCAAGAATAATTAATAATCATATAATACATCACCTTTTGAGATATCATTATAAAAAAGGTGATATAACTCTTGAATTCATTGTCATTGAACATCAGCTTGTTGATATTTTCAGCAAACCATTAAATTATGAGAGAATGAGTTACATTAGACATGAGTTAGGAATGATAAACTTATGACGACTCACTGATGGTGTATTGGGTTCTATTAATCATCATTGATATCTATCCATTGTGTCTCATCGATGATGACTCACTTATGATGACTCACTGGTAGTACTCAAAGATATTACTCACCATTGATGACTCACTGATAGGACTCACCAATAAGACTCACCTATAAGTCTCATAGATATACTTTTTCATTTCTCTCTTTAGAAGATAAAAAATCATTGTTTAATTTGATTAATTTTATTTTAATTCATAGGTACTATACTATTATTTTAAATCCCTAAATGATAAAATTATAGTCGATCCAACTAATTTTGTTACTCTCGTCCTCCTTCTCTTAGACAGTTACCTTGGAAAATTTATATCTAAAACACTTGACCTTATCCTTTGAACCCCAAACCCTCTAATCATAAAAACGGATTGAGTTATGTGTGTCTCTAAGAAGTCTGTGCATTGGTAGAATCCTTCTAAGAAGAATAAAGGTGAACCCAGTGAACTTAAACCAAAACAATTCCACCCCAAACTCACGAGCAGAATCATCAAACTAGATAAAGAACTGGATGATAATTGTTTACTGTCATGTATGTATCTCTTGTTGAATGTGTTGAAAACACAAGGAGAGTTGGAGTGGTTCCACTACCACAAATGTGGTCAAGATAAGAACTCGGGTTTATTAGTGCTAATAAGAAAGCGATGATAAAAGAGGGACTTTTATCAGTGCTAGAAAAAGCCCTGATAAATCTACCCTTTATCAGCACTAATAAAGGTTTTAAAAGAAAATATTATTAATTTATATTAATATATTTTAATTATATTAAAAAAATAATGTTTATATGTATAATGTAAATGAAAAATTCATGTTTATTATGGTTTTATTTTATTTATGATTATTATTTTTATTAGTTTTAGTTATATATTCACTGTATATTTATTATACTATATGTTTATAATATTATATAAAAATATTTTTTAATATATATATATTTATAATTATTAGGTATATATATATTTAAATAATTTTTTGTTTCCAAATGAATGTGTCAATTAATGCATACGTTCATATTCTCATGAATACGTTCATTATTTATCCTAATGTAGGCTATATATACTATAGTGCAACACATACTTGGTGTCTTCATTCATTTCATATATATTTGAAGTTTTTTCTTCTAATAAATACTTAAAATCTGGATAAATATATTTAAATAAACAATAACTGTACTTTTATATTTTTTAAATATAAATATTTAGTTATATATAATTATATACTTTTTAAATATATTATATATAATTATAATTATATAAAAATAATTAAATATAAATATAATTAAATAATTATAAAATTAAAAAAATATTTTTTAAGGATAAATACATATTTATGAATTCATATTGAATATATTTATTTATGAATATATGTCTTTTATGAAGATATACACAGACACAAACATATATATATATATATATGAATATTTAAATACTTGTGAAATTAAAACTAAAATTAATATATAAATTTGTAATTATATATTTATATATATTTAATTATAAATTAAAAAATAAAATTATAAATATTTTTAATTATAATTTAAATAGAAACACAAACATAAATATATATATATATATATATATTTACTTATTATTTAAATTATTAAATTATAATAAATGTATTAATTAGATATATTTAAAATTTTTTAAATGTAATTAATATATTGGCTATAATTTTAGAATTATTGGTAAATTGTATGTTTTATCAGTGCTGATTAAAAACTATGGATAAAACATCCATTTATCATCGCTTTTCTCGCAATGATAAAGATAGGACTTCATCAATGCTTCAAAACTGCTGATAAAAGTGTCGCCGAGTTTTATAAATAAACCCTAACATTCTCCTCCTTTCTTACACCCCTCAAGATGTCACGAAAGCCAATGACCGCCACCACCACTGTCGCCACCTCCTCTCCTCCATCATCTCCTTCGTCCTCTCTTGTCTCTTCCTCCTCGGCTACCAACTCCTTCGCCGCTACGAACCGAGCTTCACCGAGTGGATCTCCTCCACCACACCTCTTCTCCACCATGAATATCCTTCTCTTTGACTCTCATCCTCCATTTCCTCTCCTCTACTACACCTCTCCTCCACTATGCCTCTCCTTCGCCATGGATCTCCTCCACCATTGTCTCTCCTCCACCGCACCTTTCATCCGCCATGCCTCTCCTACACTACAAACTCACCTCCGCTACATGTTGAACCACACCTCAATGGTTAGTTTTCTACTATTTCTTATTGGGCTCACTTATTAAAGTTTTATATTGATGGTAATGTTGTGAATTGTACGGGCTAAAAGCTCTTCTGAAAATCATGGTTGTTGGTGGTCCTTGTTTGCACACTAAATGAAAATATGATATATTATATAATTAATTAATAATTCATTAATGGTATTCTATGTTATATTTATGACTATTATTCTTCAATTGTTTTGATTTATATGTTTATGACCCATACGGATTTATTTTTAGCATCCTTCCAAAAGGTGAGACCTCTCAAAAGTGATATTCAATATATAGAATTAGATCTCTCTTTAATTATAAATACTCTAGAATTATCTTCTCCTCTAGTTATATTTGGTAAAATTAAAATTTCATATACCATATTTTGAATTGGTTGATTAAAAATCTTCAATGAAATGTTAGTTTTCATCATGGTTATATCAAAAAATTAAAAAAAAAAATCCACAAATTCAAAAATAATCTTTTTATCATCCACTAATATTTTTTATTACACTTATGTATTTTTCATGATTATATTATTCAATATTCATTGGAAAATTAAATTTCTTCAAAGTGTTTCATATTTTTTTAGAAAACTTTATGCATTTTTATGTGTCTATTATAAACATTTTAATGTAAATTTATTCAAATTATATCATCTTCATTTACTAGAAACGTTATAGTTTTATCATGTTTCCATTATTAATGAATGATTTTAAATATAAAATTTTTCAATGTATTTTTAATTCATTTATTTAAAAGATTATTTATTTTTCACGTTTCAATTATTAAGGATTATATTAAAATATAACATTTTTAAAGTATTTTTACTTCTCATTTTTAAAATTGTCTTATTTATTTAATAAATTTTTATTAGGTACTATTTATAATGATGTTTTAAAAGGTGAAATATTTTCCTTAAAAAAATTTAAATATAATTTTCACTTCAACATTTTAAAGATTTTCTATGAAAAGGTTTGTATTTTCACTTATATTTATCATCATAGGGTTTATTTCTATGTAGTTAAAATTTAGTCACAATTTATATATTATTTTGATATGATTTATTTTTGAAAATGAGAGTTAAAATATTCTATCATTTCGTAAGTTTGTGTTATGTGATATTTTATGAATTATTTAAAAAATAAATTATTTTTCTATTTGATGCATTCTTCCCACTCTTTCTCCTTTATCTACTCCATCCCTCTTCTCTTCCCTATTTCATATAGGTTTGTCCTTCTCACAGGAACTATAATTCATTATTCATGTTGATTTAGGGATTTAGGTTTTTGAGTGTTTTCCATGGAAGGTGACATGTTTGATATTGGTTACCATTCAGTTTCATGGAGGTGTTTCTTTTCTCCTCTTTTATTTTATAATTCATGTATTGTGTATACTTTATAAATTTATTTTCAATTAAATTATAGTAATGTATGGGTTCTTCGGTGACATTATAAATTTCTTTAATAAATTATAGGATTGGCATAAGGGGGTTTTCATAATAATTTCATGTATAATTTTTAAATAATATTAATTCTCACCAAAAGAATATTTAAAAAGGTTTTAGGTTCATTTAAAAGTTTTTTATAGTAAATTTAGGTTGAATACCTTTTTAGTTTTTTCAAAGGAATATTCCATGTTATTGGAGAATGTTTTGGAAAGAAAAGGGGATTTTTTTCAAGCGGATCAAAGATCATTGAAATGATGAGACTTTAAAGAAGGGGAGTGAGACTCTATATACTAAGTTGGTTTTCATGTAAAGGCCCATTTTTTACATTAAAAAGTAAATTATTTATTTATCATCTGACCCTCAATGATTTCTACTATACTTGTTTCACCAGCTATGGGTTATTGATTATTTATATGATGGATATATGATATGAAATGGGGATGTTATATATAATGGTGTTTCAGGTGTGGTGCATGACATTTTTTGGTAATTATCTTTATTTCTTTCTCACCTCCATGTTTGTTTGATTCTGGTAACATGGGTGTCTAGGTGGGAGGTCCTGATTCATGCTACCCTAGTTGGTATACACACTTCTATGGCCCCCTAGTTTTGTTTGAGACAAGGATAGTGGGAAAGTTCCATTATGATGATTTAAGTACGATTTAATTGGTTGGATCATGTTATTTTTGGATGAAACATATATCAAATGTTGGTATATATGGTTATGGTGCTGTTTTGGATTGTCAAACTCTAGTACCTAGGGTATATCCCATGAAATTTTGTTCTTTGATTGGGGGTTTTATATAGAGGGTTAAATTATTATATTGATTACATCCCCATTGTCCTTATTTTATTAGTATACATATTAATATTGGTTTTCTTTATTATTATATTAATCCTTGATTACATGGTTCCCTTATTCCCTGTGAATTTATTATCTTTAGGTGATATGGGTCCTTTATGAGATAATGAATGTTTGATTATCGTGTCACAAACAAATTAATGTAATATGAGATAGGTAATACCTATACATCCTCCCAATGTCTTATGTAAAAGATTATATATCATGATATATAAATGTTATGTGAATAGGTTAGTAAGTTTATTTTTTCATAAAGGTATAGTGTGATTGTGATTAGCTCTATTCATAAAAATACATTTGATTAAGTTATAATGTTTCAATGTTCACAGGTGAGTGCGATGGTGTTAATCTACAATTATAAATTTAAATGTGAATATGGTTTTGAGTAGCCCATGGGGGGGTATGAACACTAGAAAAAGACTTCACCCAGCAGTTATGGTTTGTCCAGTCTATAAGGTTGAAGGGAGGAATACTAAAAACTAGTGATTATTGGAATTTTGGTAAATTAGGGTTTTTTTAATGGGATTTCGACTATGATTTTTTAAATAGTCTTCAAAGAGTATTTAAAGACTTTAAAATTTTAGTATTGGTTAATTTTTATATCAAGATTTTGTGTATTTATTTTGATAATTATTAATATCACAGAATCAAATAGGATGGATATGAATATATAATGAATGGATTCCAATCATCTGACAAAAGGGCATGAAGCTGGAGTGAAAGTGTTCAAAAAGATTGTGAAAGATTATGCATATGATCCTTATCAAATCTTTTATCCATTGTTTATACTATTTTTATTTAAGATAATATAGTTGAGAGGAGTTTTAAGAAGACTTGATCTATCATGGAATAGATCAAAGATATAAATGTTGGAATAAACACGAGGAAAAAGATAATGTATCTAGTGATTGGGATAACACTTTGTTTTATGGATCATTTGATATGATTATAATTCTAGAAAATGAAGAAGACCGTATCGAGGATGTGATTATAGATGGAGATGATGATGAAGATAATATTAAGGAAATGAAAAGGATAGTTGAAGATGAATTTTTTGATTGCCCAGAATTTCTTTAGTAGTTAAAGAGTTATGCACATACGCCATTGTATAAAGGTTTCACAAATTATACAAAATTCATAGCCATACTAAAGAAGAATAATTTTAAAGTAGGAAACAGATGGATTGATGGCAGTTTTATTTAATTACTTTTTCTTAACATTCTCATAAAAGATAATGATCTCCCAAGCCAAACATATGATGCCAAACGAATGCTACACTCGATGGGTATGATCTCTGAATGAATACAAACCTGCCCGAATGACTGTATACTATTTTTCAAGGACCTAAAATCACTTAGAGAAGTCCCAAAGTGTGGTTCTTCTTGATAAAATATTTTTGAATTTTGTCCTATGAATGTTTTAGGGTACATTCCAATCATTCCAATTTTTGAGAGCTTATATGGAAGTGAGGAGACTATAGGGAAATTGACGTGGCATGTAGATAGTATAAATAATGATGGAAAACTATGACACCCAGTATAATCTCCTTATTAGAATAGAATTGATCATGAGTATATAGAAGTTGTAAATGGGACATGAAACCATCGTATTGCATTATATACATATGGAATGTATTATTTTGGTTTTCAAAGAAGCACTCATAGTACGTGGCTAGTTATGTTGATAAATTATAACTTTCAACTATGGTTATTCATGAAACTAAAACTCATCATGTTATTAATGCTTATATCATGACCAAAACAACTATGCAATGATATTAATGTTTATTTGGCCCCATTGATCAAGGATTTGAAATTATTGTGGGATTCAGGTGTTACGATGCATGATGCATACAGAAATGAAGATTCCACATTGAGATCCATGTTTTATGGCATGATAAATGAATTTCTTTATTTTGATTTTTTTTTAAGATACATAATTAAATGAACTCATGGGTGTCCCCTCTGCAAACATGGAACAAAATCAATTAGGTTGAAACATTTATTTTAAACTGTGTTTTTAAGACATCAGAGATTTCTACCCCAATGACATAAGCACTGATCTTAGATGACATCATTCGATGGAAGTTAAAAATAACGTACACCACCATATCTACTAATATGTGATCAACTATTTGAGAATGTTAAAGTTGTGGACACAACTTTTGTTAATACTTTTTCAAAAAACCATATGAAAAATGGTTGTAGAAATAAATTCGTTTTCTTTAATTACCATACTAGAATTTTCTATACGTCATACAATTTATTGATGATATGAATGTTGTAAAATTGTATAAGATATTTTTATCAGAATTTTTCTAAATGAACCTAAAAAACATAAAGGATGGAATTAAGGCTAGGTTGGACCTGGTTGAAATTGGAATACGAGAGGATATGGCATAGGTGAAGAGTAAACAATGAACATTTCTTACTCCTCGTACTTACAATATTTCCAATATGAACTGATATCAATTTTGCACTTGATGAATAATGTAATGGTTCGAGAGTGGTATTAATTGAATATCAAGAATATAGTGTTATTGCACAATTTAATATAAAAAGGACTGAAATCACAAAACTACCATGTTTTGACAGAAGATCTAATTCTAATAGTATTATGTTTCAATTTTTTACAAAAATACTAAACATAAATTAATGAATATATGTTTCTTCTTCAATTATATATGTAGAAAAGTTATATATTGGTGAAATTTACGATTATGGAAAGAGAAATTGTCATCATATTTTGTGAATTGCAGTTGTTTTTCCCACCCACATTCTTTAATATGATGGATAATTTGATGGTTAACTTGCTGAGAGAAATTTGGTTATGTGGTCATGTGCACTATAAATGGATATACACCATTGGATGGTATATGAATATTTTGAAAGGGTATGTCAAAAAAAAGTTGACCCGAGGGTTGTATTGCGGAGCCATATATTGTCAAGGAAGCCCTTAAATTATTTACCAAATACCTTTTTGTTGCGAAAATAATTGGTCTAACGAAATCTTGTCACACTGGGTGACTTGTGGGTGAAGTAATTTATGGAAATGTCATTGTCACAATCAATATTATAGATTGGGATTAGGCCCACCCTTATATTTTTCATAACTATTTGGACTTTCACTCATATGCTGAATCCCACCAAGAAATTCATAGGCTTTAAAATCCACCAGGGGTTGAAAAATGGATATTAGATAAATATAATAATATAGTTTATAGAATGGTTTCAAGAACATATTTTTAAGGAGTAAAATAAAAATCTAGACTCAATTTCCGAATGATTTCAATTACTATCCGGAGGTCTGAGTGTGTACGTATTATCTAACAATTATTATGTAATTAATGGTTATAAATTTTTTACTAATGAACATGATGAAGATAGTACCATATAGAATAGTGTAGTTACACTTGTGTACGAAATGAAGCATGTTTTTTGTGATATGGAAAAAAACTACAATTTATGAAAAAATTTCATATTTTGGAATCATTAAAAAAATATGGGAGTTTGATTATACAACATTCTGAGTGACGTTTTTTCAATGTATGTGGTTTGATAACATAAATTTTGTCAAAACAAATGATTTGGGATTTCGGAATGTGGATTTCAGTAAGGAAGGATACAAAGAGGAACCATTTATAATGGAATCACAGGAAGTACAAGTATTTTATGTTAGAGATCCCGCAAACTAAAACAGATCAAACGTTCTATTATTGACCAAAACTACTGATCAGTCAGATGAAATTTATGTAGCGAATGAACCTTTCATTAGGATGTCACAATCATTTCACAGTGGTCCAAGTGTAGAAAACATTTTTAATGTAATAAGAGACCAATATGAAGGTATTTGGGTTGTTTATATTGGGGTCAAATCCCTTCAACATTTAAAAAAATAGAGTTTAATAATTCGGTTATATATTTTTTTCTAATATACATAGGGTTAATTTATGTTAATATCTGTTAACTATAGATTTTCTATTATCAAAATTAAATGTTATACCACTTTTATAGATAATGAATTATGTGCGCGATGATGCTCCCAATCACCAGGCACAATTGTTGTCTCATCCTTTTGCTACTCACAGTGCAGATGAACGACATGTTTCTTAACCTATTACATTATGTTAATATATGTTCACTACTTATTTTATGTTATATAAATTAAATATTAATCCACTTATGTATATAATGATTTATTTATGTAATAATTCTTCCAATACCTATGCACAACAATTTTCTCAACCTATAGCTACTTGCAGTGCAGACAAACAACAAGTTTCTCAACATGTTGTTGCTCACAGTGAAGAGGTACAAACACCATCTCCACAAGGCAATGCTAGCCCTCTGGAGCTAAAGGAACATATTGATGATGAGGTATCTAAGGAAATGAAAGGTGAAGAAACACTAGGGATAGAGAAAAAATATGAGCACTATAGTTTGATGGTATTATTAAAAAATCACTAAGGCTAAAGAGAAAGGTATCAAATATGAGATTGGATGGAATAATTGAGGCCAAAATGTTAACTCCAACAAGCCCATGTTTAGTAGTTACATTGTAATCGTCACGCATAATGTGTAATGATTGATGTAAAATTTTGGCACCATGTTTTATATGATATTAAGACACTAATGTGGGGGGATATTATGGTAACATTACGATATCATTTTTTTAATTTACTAAAAATTAAATAAGTAAACATTGAATTTAACTTTATCATCTCTTGTATAGTGCATTTATACTATACGACTCACACAAATACTTTTTCATAAGGGTTGCCAGAAAGATTCATAGTGGTTTTCCAAAACATTTCAGAAAATATCATCTTATATATGCTGAATGGAAAATAAAACCTCACACACATCTTATTGATTCACATTTGATATCCCAATCATTTTGTGATGCTTTTACTGGGCATATATCAACGTAGTATTTTTAGGTACATTTTTTCTGGTAATATGTTGTTTGATAGTACATGTATTCAACCCTCTGACTAATAGTGTTTTATTAATGAAACAACAACTGAGTGTTGAAAATAAACAATGGGCATCAAAACCATTTTTCCCCTACAGTAAATCAAGGATGGCGTACGCATAAATTGAATAAAAATATTGTACATATTTTAAATCTACCATAATACTTTTATGTCACATAAAAAACACTAAAACTATGTTGTTTCTTTTATATACAACATGAAGAGTCCAAATCCATAGCCTCTGGAATCTCATTCTATGTGCTACAGATGGAGTTGCGTGTAAATAAATAGTGAAAAATAATATATGAAACACAAAAAAAGTGTGGGAACCATGTGTAAGTATGAAATAATAAATTTATTATTTATTTATATCTTTATTTAAAAAAATTATTACTTATTTTTTTATATTTTTTGTCTATCATAGTCACAAGAATCAACAAAACCCATAACAGATGTGAAAAAAACATTTAGTGTCCTTGATGAAGCCTGAAAAGTATGGTCGTGTCAGAGGTGTGGGTTTTGGGGTGACATCTCAAACATATTTTGAGAAAAAAAAACAAGCGAATGATAAAATAAAGGAAATGAAAAAAGATGATAGAAATATTATCTACGTATCAAGAAAAATTTAAATACTAGAGAGAGATGATAACATGTTTGATGTGGGAGGAAAAGAGAATAAACAACTCAATAACAACCTACATGTAATGATCCCACCCCACCCCCACCAGTTTTGAGGCGATCCATTCCCCTAAAAAATAATTATTAACATAGGTAGTCTATTTTCTAATAATTTTTTCTATGAAATGTGAATCAGATAGACACTATACCTTGATACCTCTCATGTATTGATAATCTATAGGGTGAAAATAACTCTAATTTATATCTGTCAACATTCATCCACCACCATATATTAATGGATATAGTGTTCAACATCCAGATCAATGTGCTACACAATAGACCACATCCGGTAGGTCATGTTAGAGTGTTAATTATTGTAGCCCTATAGCTGAGCACTGAGCTACCTATTCAAATTAATGATGAAAATATCTATATAGTTGAATAAGCTCTGGGAACATTCATCGCATGGCCATAACATCTTTCAGAAAAACATGTCAACAATTAGTTATTGTTTTAAAATATTATTTTCAAGCTAAATCTTATAAATTTAATGAAAAGGGGTCTAAACCAATGCATGTTATTACAATCGGGCAATGGGAAGGAGGTGAAACGAAAGACCGTATCAAAACCAACACAAGGATCAACCAACCAATCAAAAAAATCTACATAATCACCTTAACTTCCCATTCTATATCCACATTTATTATCATTGAAGGATCATGTAGATACGATGCTGAAATATAGTGGTACTCCCATAATTAATTTTGAAGAAAATATTTATAGATGGGAAGATCCAGAAATCATAGGTGTTGAGATTGGAATTGGAATCCTTGACTATTAATGGTTGGGTGGCTCAGTTTTAAATTTTTACATGAGGTATGATTTTGTGATTTTTTTTTCCAAAAGATGATATACTATGATAATTATGAACAAATACATTTCATATTTTTTTCACAGGCATATATTTGAAAAAAATTAATGGATTCTCCCATGAAAAAAAAATATAATCTTTAGTCCTCACATCACCTCTAAAAAACTAACAGATATAAATTTTGAAATGAGGGTGAAATAGTGGAAGGCCTTCTCAAGTCATTTAAATGAAAAATTAATGATGACAAACTCTTCTTAATACCAAAAAATGTAGGGGTGAAACTTTAAAATTTAATCATATCAGATATATTTTAATTTCATTCATTACTTATTCCTTTTAATGTTTTTAGGCAACATTGGATACTCATTGTGGTCAATTTGGATACTCCAATGATTTATTTATTGGATTCAATGCATTGATATCTAACAAACTGACTACAAATGATGGTATTTGACAATTTTTAATACCCTATATCCAAAGTTTAACAAATAAACATCTAGTTATATCATATATATTATATTTTAATGAGGAATATGTTATGATAGGGTGGTGCATGACTATCATCGACATCATGGAATAATGCTAGGGAAAAGGGAAAAATCATGAAAAGTATTGTGATTGGATAAAAACATGGGTATATATATAATAATGATTCACTATTAAAAGAAATATCAAAAAATTAGTTATTTTCCTCAATGTTTCTACAGATCCAGAAACAAACCAACGATAAAGAGTCTTATTATTGTGTTTGTAAAATAATGAATGTGATCATATTACATGAAAAAACTACCATCCATGATGATGTATTTTCAAATATAATTACCATTTCATTTAAAATACTTATTAATCCTTTGTGTATTGATATTTTTTCAGTAAAACTATGGTTGTCAAAAATAGTCATATTCACAAGATGTTATTGATATTCTTAGAAATGAATGGGAGACATACCTGATTGAAGAATGTACCAAAATAGATTGAAGATGGTAAAATTCTCAAATAATTTTGACATTAATAATCTTTTCTACCTTATCTTTCACTTTTTATGATAGAACCAAAAAGATAATGAGTATCCAGAAGGAGTTTCCCCATCCCATGAGTTTATTGTGATGTCTTGAGACATAATAGGCACATGATCTTACTCCACTCTTCTCATTTTCAACAATGAGAAGTGTTTTTCTTCAAAAAAAAACATCGATTAAATCTGCATCAATGGTAGTTCCCCTCTTTAGTAAACCTAGTAAATAACCAACAGTTTTATATTCATTCAGAGGTCGTGAATATATGACGGTTGTTTCTTCATTGGTCCTTCAAAACAAATGATACAGAAGGAGGATGTTTTTTCCTGTAAACCATAAAAGGATCAAAGGATTTTCCATAATCCATATGAACTAGGTACATTGAGCATATTGAGTAGGTTAGGTCTCTTTTTTAGGTTTCATATGCAATGGTGCATTAATTATCAGGTAGAAATATGTACCTAAAATTTGGTACAATACTTTAGAACAACGATCAATGAGTAATTTTTGGTGTGTAGGAATCAACTGCACCTCAATCCGACATACAATATCATCGGTATGATGCCAAATATTTCATTATTTAAAATTGATATTAATTCAAGTAAACAAATAGAACAAAAAATAATTAAAACTGAGTATATGCATTCTGATTGTTTTGATACTTTAGGACACTGATCTATTAGTAATTTTTAATGTGTATGAGTCAACCACACCTCAATCTGATGGATAGTGTCACCGATATGTCTCCAAATATGACTTGTTATTTAAAATTGACATTAATTCAAGTAAAAAAACACAAATGACAAACTAATAACTGAGAAAATGCATTAGAACTATTTTGATACATTAGAAAAATGATCCATGAGTAAGTTTTGATGTGTAAGAATCAACACCATCCTAATCCGACTAACGGTGTGCTGGTATGACTAAAAGTGTCCCCAATGAGGTTAAAATTGATAATTTAGTTCAAAACATGTCAGTAACTAAAAACAAATAAAACACACTCCAATTTTATTTCAAATTAACGACATAAATTCCTAAGACTTTTTTGATGTGTATAAAGTAGTCTCACATCTAACCGATGCATGATGCCACCATTATGTCTCAAACTGTATATTTTCAGTTTGAAATGACATTTTAGAACAAAAACACAACTGACATACTAAAATATGAGGAAATTAATTTTGATTGTTTTGATACTTTATGAAAACGACATATCAATCAGTTTTAATATTTAAGAATCAAACACACATCAATAAGATGCATGGTGTGACTGATATAACTCTAAATGTGACTTGTTATTTAAAAATAACATTAATAAAATTAAAAAAACACAACTGACATACTCAATACCAAGAAAACACATTCATATTATTTTGATACTTTATAAAAAAAATCCATGATTCAGTTGTGATGTGTAGGAATCAACCCCACCACAATCTGACACACCGTGTGATCAGTATGACTGAAAGTGTTAATTATAAGTTTAAAATTGACATTTTAGTTCAAAACATGTCAGTCACTAAAAATATCAAACACACATTAATTGTATTCCAAATTAAATATAGTGATTCAAAAGTCCATTGTGATGTGTATCAAGTAGTATCAGGTCAAAATAATGCACAATGTGACTGGTATGACTGAAATTATAGGTTTTTGGTTTGAAATGACATTTTAGTAAAAAAAAAACCCCAACTGACATACTAAAAACTGAGGAAATGAATTCCTGTTGTTTTTATACTTTAGGATAATGATCTATCAGTCATTTTTTGACGTGTATCAATCCACTGTATCTCAATATGATGCACTGTGACACTAGTATAACTCCAAATGTGTCTTATTATTTAAAAATGACAATAATTAACATAAAAAAACACAACTGACATACCAAAAATCAAGAAAACACATTTTTATTGTTTTTATATTTTAAGAAAATAATCAATGATTCAGTTGTGATGTGTAGGAATCAACCCCACATCAGTATGATGAATGGTGTGATCGTTATGAAAAAAAGTGTCCGCTATCAGTTTAAAATTGACAATTTAACTCAGAACGTGCCACTCTCTAAAAGCCAAGAAAATTCACTCTGGTTTTCATCCAAAATAAATATTGAAATTCTTATTTTGTTTGTGTTTTTTATGAATTATTGCCATATCATACCGACACACGATGGTCCGGTATGACTCAAATTGCATGTTTTTTTTGGTTTGAAATGACATTTTTGTAAAAAAACACAACTGATATACTAAAAACCAAATAAATTCATTCCTTTTTTATTATTAATTTATGAAAACAACCCATTAGTCATTTGTGACATATAAGAATCCACCCCAACTCAATACAATGCACAGTAGGACTGGTATAACTCCAAATGTGTATTGTTATTTAATGTTGAAATTAATTCAATTAAAAAAACACTACTGTCATACTAAAAACAAATAAAATGCATTCAAATTGATTTAATAAATTAGAAAAAGAATCCATGAGTCTTTTTTGAGATGTTGGAATGAAACCTGCCTCAATCTGATGCATCATGTGATTAGAATGACTAAAATTGCCTGTTATGAGTCTAAAATTGACATTTTAGTTCAAAACATGTGACTCACTAAAAACAAATCAAACCCACTATTATTGTCTTCCAAATTATGGAAAGAGATTAGTATGTCCATTTTGACATGTATCGAGTATTCTCAAGTCAAATCGATGCACGATGCAACCGGTATGACTCAAATTTCATGTTTTTATTTTGAAATGACAATTTAGTAAAAAACAAAACATACTTACTGAAACCTAGGGAAAGGAAATCTGATTATTTTGATACTTTATGAAATTTATATATCAGTCCATTTTGATGTGTAGGAATCAATTATACCTCAATCCAATGCACAGTGTCATTGGTATGTTTCCAAATTTGTTATGTTGTTTTAAATTTACATTAATTCATGAAAAAAACACAACTAATATACTGAAAACCCTGAGAACACATTTCGATTATTTTTATATTTTACGAAAATGATCCATGATTCTGTAGTGATGTTTAGGAATAAATCTCACCTCAATCTGACAAATAGTGTGTCTAATATGACTAAATTTGTTCGGTATTAGTTTAAAATTGACATTTTCACTCAAAATGTTACACTCACCGAAAACCAAGAAAACACACTCCAATTTTCGTCCAAATTAAGTAAATCAATTAATAAGTCATTTATGATGTTTATGAAGTAGTATCACATAAACCCAATGCACAATGTGACCAGTATGACTCAAATGGCATGTTTTTTATTTGAAATGACATTTTAGTAAAAAACACAACTGGAATTCTGAAAACTAAGAAAATGATTTCGGATTGTTTTGAAACTTTAATAAAATTATCCATCATTCATTTTTGACATGTATGAATCAACCCCACCTCAATTATATGAACAGTGGGACCAGTATAACTCCAATTGTGTCTTGTTTTTAAAATTGACATTAATTCAAGTAAAAAACACAACTGACATTCTGAAATCCGAGCTAACACATTTGTATTATTTTGATACATTAGGAAAACAATCTATGAGTTAGTTGTGTTGTGTAGGAATCAACCCCACCTAAATCTGATGCATTGTCTGATCAGTATGACTAAAATTGTCTGTTACGTATTTTAAATTGACATTTTAGTTCAAAACATGTCTCTCACTGAAAAAAATGAAAACATACTCCAATTGTATTCCAAATTAATGATAGATATTTTTAAGTCATTTGTAATGTGAATCAGTATGTCTCATATAAAACTGATGTACGATGCGACCAGTATGACTCAAATTGCATGTTTTTAGTTTGAAATGAAATTTTAGTAAAAAACACAATTGAAAAACTAAAAACTAAGTAAATTGGTTCTATTTGTTTTGATACTTTACGAAAATGATCTATAAGTCAGTTTTGTTTTCTAAGAATCCACCACACCTCAATATAATGAAAGATGTCACCATTACCACTCCCAATGTGTCTTGTTATTTAAAATTGGAATTAATTGATATAAAAACACAACTGACATTATAAAAACTGAAAAAATGCATTTATATTATTTTTTTTATTTTAGGAAAATTATCCATCTGTCTTTTGTGATGTGTAGGAATCAACACCACCTCAATATGATGAATATTATGATTGGTATGACTAAAAGTGTCTACTATCAGTTTAAAATTTACATTTTAACTCAAAACATGTCACTCACCAAAAGCCAAGTAATTGACTCCGATTGTATTCCAAATTATGGAAAAATATTCATAAGTCATCTGTGACATGTATGAAGTAGTCCCACATCAGAATGATGCACAATGCAACGAGTATGACTCAAATTGAATGTTTTCGGTTTGAAACTACATTTTAGTAATAAAACACAACTAACATATTGAATACTAAAGAAATTCATTCCAATGGTTTTGATACACATGGACCATGATGCATTATTCATTTTTTGACAAGTAGGAATCAACCCCACAACAATACGATGCATGGTGTGATTTGTTTAACTCTAAATGTGTCCTTTTAATTAAAAATTGACATTTTTAATGTATTCTTCATATTAATGTTAAATTTATTTCTGTATAGTATTACTAATGTAATATATTTTGTTCTAATATTTCTGGAACCATTTTATCGAGTTGGTTTTATTTGTTCGGTGACTATTACAATCGGGGGAAATTTTTTAGAGGGGACTAGAGATGTCAAAAGAGAAAACAACAATTTTTTTAATTGTTTGTTGGATATTTGTAAATGTAATTTTATAAAACATTGTTCAAAATGTATATAGAAGTGTTTTTTAGGTATATACCTTGAGTGAATATTTTTGTATTCAAGATGTCAATTAAATGTATATAGCATTGTTTTCTAAAAAACTTGTATGTACTACTTGATATATCATCATTTTGGATCATGTATATGGTTCTTCTATAAATACTATGAGTGGTTATTTATTAGATAGTTTTTTCAGGTTTGTATAGATTATTTTTGATAGTTTGGTTATTTTGGACTCTTTTTTTGGTGCTATTCATTTCTTTCATGTTTTTGGGTGCGATGTTATATAAAAAGAATTCCTAGGTAGGGAATCCTTTATAATCACCTCAAATATCACTAATAAATGGGGACATTGTTAGTGCTTCAAAAAGAGTTGATAAAGGGGTCCTTTATCAACACTTTTTTGAGAGATGATAAAAGGATTCCTTTATTATCTATAAAAATAGCGATGATAATAGAGACCCCCTATTTAATAATGGATCAATTGAAAGTGCTTTTTTAGCACTGATAACGTCCTTTTTAGTAATGATAAAAGCATGTTTTGTGGTAGTGTTCCCCAACAAAAAATGACCTTTTTACCCGAGGCTAGTTCATGTGTTCTATTTTTATATGGAATTTCTTGTCAAAGGCTAAGAGGTATTTTGGATTATGTTTATAATAAATGGAAGAAGAATTTATTTTCCTTCCATGAAGCTGGAAGAATGCTTAAAGGTACCCCATGAGGGTGTGTTTGAAGATCCTTGAGAAATTACACCTCCACCTAGTGACATTTTTTGTTATGAGGAGTCTTTTTCAAAGATTACTAGAAATGGTGATCATATATGGATAATAGAAATAGATATTGATGGTGAATTCATGATGTTTTTCAAGTTCATTCAACATTATTTATATCCATGAAAAGGGGACTCCCCCCCCTAAAATTTTGTGAAGTGTATTTTCTATATTTGTTGCAAAAGGAAGATAAGATTAAATTGTGTAGGTATTTAATGGTGCATAGGAACAAGATGATAAAAACATAATACAAGAAAAATCATTGGTTTATTCATATATTTTTTCTGATATGATAGAAATTATAGGCTTGGTGAAAAAGGGTGATGAATCAAAAGCTGACTGCGATGGGTTTTTCATCACAAATTTTATTTTTAAGAGAACAAAGTTAAATTGGAATCCCTTATATAAACATTGGTCTATTTAAAATAATAATATTTTTGAATTTTTTAATTTTTCTGAGCACTCTACAAGTCCAAGATACATGGTTGACCCACGTCTAATACCATATGAGTTTGTTGAATATTCTAATGAGGATAGTTTAGATGAGGAAAACAAAAGAGATTAATCACCAATTAAAGATATAAGTGACCCAGATATTGCTTTAAGTCTAGAAATCATGACCTAAGTGGTTGAATTAATTGTAATAGATAATAAAAACATGTATAATGAACTGGTTTCTATGGTTTCTATTATTAATGGTTTGACTATTTAATATCGAGAATCTTAAGGCAAGGTTTTTAAATCTTGTAGAGAAAGAACTCCTGAGTTTCTTATGGATGAAACTCTTTCACCTTCCACCATTGATTTGAATAAATTGAGAACAGTGGTTCATGATGTAATTAAAGGGTCCTCAACCTCGGTTGATCCTACTGTTCAGAATCATGATGTTTAGTTGATAAGAACTATAATTAGAGAAGATATTTAGATTATGTTGGGTGTATTATATCAGGAAAGAATAGCCAAAGTTATGAAAAATATTGATAATGTGCATGATATGGTAATATTCTACACAAAGTGTTCCAATAATGCTCTAAAATATATAACCAAAAATGGACTTCTACTTTTAGAGGGTTTATACTAAGCATCGACTGGATACTCATTTCAAGAATTTCATTGGGAATTGTAGAATACTTTCACTGAATCAAGACTTTACAGAACAAGTAAAGCAGCTTAAAGAATTTACTCATACTCTTTAGTAATTTATGAAAAATAAAAATGATTTTACAAAGGATATAGACCATGGTGTCCAAATCATAATGAACTTTATCAAACTCTTGAATTCATACATGCATCATGAGAGTACTGTAATTGTTCCTCTACCAGCCAATCCTCTCAGTCCAATATATTACTCTTGTACTCCCCCTTTTCACCCTTGTTACCTATTTTTATGCCTACATCTTAGGCTCTTAGTCAAATCAGAACCGTTATTAATTAGGAACCTATATTCTCTATTTCCATTTCACTCCCACACCTTTGTCATTTTATGAATACTAGTGTTCTTCTTCCTTCCACCAGTATCCCAACTACAACTCCTACCACTATATACATTGTACCATATATTCCAACTGCTACTTCTCCTAATAAATTAAAAGGCATAATGGATTCTACTTTGGAGAATAAATGATTTGATAGCACCTTGATTGAGATTACTGGTAACATTTTTGTTATTTCATGTATTGTTTGTCTCTTGACATATATTCTCTCATTTCATCTCTTTTTATATTCATTCTCTAACGTGGTTGTTTCCTTTTCAATAATCCAAAAAGGACAAGAATGTTTATGGAAAATTTACAAAGTGGTTTGTTTAATATTTTTTTTCATCTTAAAATTTCATCTCTTATGATTTGTATAATATGTTAACAATACCGTACTTTGATCATCATAATTCAACTATTTTCATATATAATTCCATGATTTTCAACATCAATATGGGATATATTGTTCACCTCCACTAGTATTAATACTCACAAATCATTCTTAATTATTTTTTATTATTTTAAATCGTATTTAATCATTCATATATGTAACCTTAATCTTTTATACTATTTTTTAACTCATAAGAAATGTTAACAAATTTTGGATAAGTATAAGTCACCAATAAGGATAAGTTGACGAAGCTTGACCTACAGATAGACGAGACATTATTGCATCGAGATACCAATATCCTCTCAGAATTTCCTCTAAGGATGAGTCTTCAATGAAGTCTAAGTTATCGATGGCATCATGTTACTAACAACTTGACCTACCAATGTAGTGACTGACTCATACTCATAATATTCTCTAAGCATACGCTATTGATATCAGAGTCACTGAAGCATCATGTATGGACTAACTAACCTACTGATCATAAATTACCAATCGAAGTTGGAGACAACGACAAAATGAAAAATTGATCCTGAGTTACTGATAAAATTATGAGACACCGATAGAATAAACCACAAATCCTGAGTTATCAATACAAGTCTGAGACACCGAAAAAATGACACATTGTTCTACAATTACCGATACAATTCTGAGACACCGACAGAATGTCCCACCTATCCGAGCTACCATTCAAGACTAAAAAAATTTATTATCTATCATTTAAATTCAAAATTTCTTATAATAGTCATATATACAAATATTCGTACTTCTAATTATATTAATGATATTTCCTACACTTTGTAGAAAACATTTAATGGATGTTAGAGACCAGTATGAGGGTCGAGTTACATGCTCTTGTCTGCTGCATTGTATAAAGAACATATGTGATCAAAAAGAAAAAAGACACATTAATTCTAGAAGAGAGCTCAAGTTCCTGGGAAAAACCAAGAACATCAAACTGAATAAACATAAAGATATCACTAAGAACAAAAACCAAATAACTTATTTGTAGAAAAAATCCAAAACATGATAAGAGTTCATCGACTAAACTACACCTCACTCGAAGTAGAACACAAAATACCACACGATACTCTATTTTCTGTCTATTTCTAGAATTCAACTCTAACTTCACTTAATCCATATTTACGTAGTCTATAAGTGGGGAATCACATCACACAGATCCTTGTAACTATGTTATATATAATTTATGATCTATTTTTGAACAATTTTACATTTCGAGCAGTGTGTTTAACCTTTTTATAAACAAACACTGTCTCCTATGCATAACTAGATGATACATTGATATCATCACAAACATATATTTCTACACTTTACACTTCAATGAATAATGGTGGAAGAGGTCCTTGGGTGGCCTTTTCTTTAATATTCACTCCCACAAAAACTATGGAAGTGGTATATATGACATGGATAGTTTTGTATACTATTGTGTGACCTAATCCAGGGTGTTGATCATGTTTATCTATATAAAATGATTAGTGTATGTGATCCCTAAAAAGAGAGGACTATGTATAAGATTTAGACTAAACCTATTTTTTTAAATCCAATGTGGTTTTGAATGTTCTGTTTTAACTATTTTGTTTATTCATTGAAAAAATTACATTACTTTTATAGTTAATAAGAGATACTATTTATATCAATTTTTTTAAAAGAATGATTTGGAAAGATAAAATAATAATCCATAGTGTTTAATTGATAATGAATGAATATATGAGAAATAATTAAAATTATGAAAACATTTATAACTCTTTTAATTTGGTTAACTAGGCCATATTTTCATTTAAATTCGGGGTATTTTAATTAAATCATTTAAGACAGAAATTTTTTTAGGATCTCAATTACCCCAATCTTGAGGTTCCTACTCCAACCAAAAAATTTCAATAATTCTTTTTCCTAAATATAAATTATGTATTATTGTTTTTTTACTTTATTATATACCTTCTTTTAAATTGTTTTGGAATGTAATTTCTTAAAGTATTATTATGTGTAACTTTTGAATCTCTATGAAAATGTTTGAAAAGAATGCTGGTTTTTAATATTTACATCATGAGATTATTCTCCCACTATCATAATCACTACTTTTTGGGATGCTTCATTTATATGTTTCTATGGTTATTTTTAATGAAAATAAATTTTACATCATTTTATAAATTTTATATATTTATAATTGATTTTAGAAAATTATTTTTTATTTTCCTCGGTAGTTGTTGAGTTATATTTTAATGGTATTTTTATTCATCAACATTAATAACACTTGATTTCACTTATTCCCTACAAGGGACATGCTATAATGACACCATTAATTTTCATTTTTAGAGAGATTATGAACATATTAACTTTTGAAATTCCATATCTTAGTATATTAAATGATTTATTATTAATTAATTCAGATTAATATATATTTGTGATTCAAAAGACAGATTAATTATACAAAGTATGTGATGGGTAGGTCCCATTATATCCCCTCGATTCATTATTATAACTAATAAGAAAAATTAGTTTTTGTATTTCACTAATGGATTAGTAATTTATTTATGATTTATTTGTATGAGACCTTGACAGAATGTTTTAGATGTCTCAGTATAAGGCCTCCAAGGTATGTTTCATATTTAAAATATTTTTTATTCAATCATTATGAAATAACTTATTAATGCCCATGTGATTAGTTTAGTGGTTAAGAAATACTTGGGTATGTTACAAGATCGTGTGATTATTTATATGGAATTATATGATCATTAATTATTCTATATGTATTCCTATTCATGGTCAGGTTATTGATTAAATAAAATTCTTTTTTATTTATTCACCCACCCATATTATTCATGGATTGTTCATATTTATGATAGATTCCATTTTTTATAAAATTACTGAGCATTTGTGCTCACCCTTCTTAAGTTTTAAATTCCCCAAGGCTATGAAAAAAATGTTTTCTTTATATTATTCATAAACGGGATAGGATATATGAATAAAATAATGGGATATGAGGTAGATTTTTAAGAACATGTTGTTTTTGTATACATCCTGTTAAATAATATTTTGTCATAATTCTCAATAACTATAAACCTAAGTTGCCATTAGTTTTATTTGTGATACATTATTTCCTATATTTATTGTATGTTTTGGATGGTGGAAATTTGGTCACATTTATTGGTATAAATGAAAATATAACAAAGATAATGTTTTAGGATCATATTCACGAGTGTGGGTTTGGTGCTATTATTGTTTTATCATAGAAATTTTTTTGATGAATTTGAATATTATGATTCATTCATGTTGGTTTATAGTATGATTTATGTACTGGTTTAATGAGACTATGATTGATAATATGTTTAGAAAAATAGATAACCTTTTCAGGTTTAATTTGATGATATTTCACGATGATGAAGATTTTTTGGGACACATTTATAGTAATATAACTCTTTGTTTTATTATGTGTTTTTGTGAAAATATTTTTTGAGAATTAATGATTTTATATTTTAAGAAATCAATTTTAGTGGTATTGGTAACCATTAAGGTTATGATGGTCTTAAATGTTGTCATTATTATGTTTAATTCGGATATAAGGGTTATTGAATGTTGGGATTATGTGATTTTTCAAATAGATAACCATTGGATTTGAAAAGATTAGTTTATTATGTGACTAATTTTATTTTTGAAAAAGTTAACTGTTTTGGTAATATTATAAGATTATATTAAAAATAAATACTTTGTAAAATATGGGTTTCAAATTGAAGAATATATTTTTATTTATGTTTTGGAGGAATATATGATTTAATTGTGACTTTTTTTAGGGAAATGTTTTTTATATTTTTTATTATATACAGCCATGTCATAATTTTTTTATATGAGACATTATGAGAGATTGATTAAATTTTGACATAAATATTATTTTTATCTTTGAAGGACATGTGATCAGATCATTATATTATTCATGTTTTAGTCTTAGTAATTAATATTTTAATGAATCTTAAGGATATATTTTGTTGAATTATTTGAGTTGAAAATTGGTATTATTATAGAGGCGTTGGATATTAAAGATGATCATCCAAAAATGATAGTTTATTCATGGAATCGTATATTTTTATAACCATTTTTTTGGTTAATGTGAAAATATAGGAGTAAATTAGAATTTTTATATAAATCATGTAAATTTTTAGAAGTTTTTTTTGTTGATTTAAGCATGAACAATTCATCTTTAGTACTCCTCATTTAGAATGAAATTTAATAAACTGGTGAAAATTAATTAAAATATGAAATTATATTTATGTAGAAGTTATATTACAATATTATTTATATTATTAGGTAAATGAATTAATATAATCTTGTAAAATGACCTTGAAACAAAAATCATGTTCTATTACATTTTTTATGGTGAATCCATCATCCTTTTCATACCATATTGATTAATTGTCTCTTTATTGTTAACTTTGTCAATATAATTATTATCAATGTTCACTTTCGTGGTCCAAAAATATTCATACATTACATTTTCCCGTTTCCATGTTTTTAATTCCCCAAATTTTTTTCGTATTTTGAAACATTGTTTTGAGATGAACATTTAATCCCCCTTTCCCTTTTTTAATAAGTAGTTTTTTAACACTTTTCACTATGTGATTTTTTCTATAAAGGTATTTTGAAATTTCAAAACCATAATTAAAGAGATAAAGTTCAATTTAAATGAATTTAATTTATTAAATGGGGTGAATATTTACCCCCAAATATTTAAAAAGAGAACCCTTTGTTTGATAACATGTATAATAGGAAACACTAAACATAAAAACCCATAGAATTTTATTATTTAAAAGTGATCATTATAACCTATCCATTGAATTGGATGTTATGAATAAGAAAAATTCCCTTATGAAATATTATATAAAGTTCATACTAAAAAAAATTATTAATTCGTAGAAAATAAAAACTCAATTTTTTGAAAAGTTACTTATGCTTTAAAAATACATTTCATTTAAAAAATGATATTTATTAGTTTTTGTGAGATAATATTAAAATAAATTTTTAGAAAAATTATAAATATTATTTTAAAAAAAATATATCATTTTTAATCCCCATATCAAATTCTTATTTGGGTGAAATTATGGGAGTTTTCTGAAAATAATCATTTTTAGCGAATAATAAAAAATACGATTTTTTTTGAAACTATCATTTTTTCGTTAAAAATTCCCAATATGTTTTTAATTAAAAATAATAAATAATATAATAATCATTATATTATATATAAAATAATTAATGAAAATTGAACTAGTTTTTTACATATTTTGATATAATTTCATTTTTATGCATAAAATTGTTTTTTCCAAAAAACTATATTACACTGCATTTTCTGTTGTAATGATAGATTAATTTATTCCTATTATGTGAAACAAATGCTGAAAAATTAATTTCATATTTTCAATTAGGAAGATAAATTTTGGTAAATAGGTCTACTTTATAGTTATCCATTCTGAATAGAAAAAACGATAATATTTATTACATCGATAAGGGTAATATAGGTGAAAACTGGTTAAAAATTTAGGTTAAGATCTTAAAATCACCGAAAAAATTTCATAATCCAATTGGATTATTTTATTTTAATTATAATCATCTATTTTTCAAAAATATGTCAAATTTACAGTATTTTTCATTGATAATGACCTAAATATTACTTAAGTGGAGTATAGAAAAACATGTCACCGTCATTGTTTTAATTAAAATTAATATTTTGTCATAAGTATTATAATAAGGTATGAATGATAAAAAATAAATTTTATTATAAATATATTAATTTACAATAGTAATTTATTTTTAATTTTTATAAATTATATTATTACCTTGAATTATTACACATCACTGATATAGTGCTTTTACATGCTGGTAAGAAAATCAAAGTAAATAGATATAACTGTATTAAATTTGAAGTGTTTAAGATAAATTGTGTTCTTTAATTAATTTTATGGATATG
This sequence comes from Viscum album, assembly GCA_963277665.1. Lineage (NCBI taxonomy): Eukaryota > Viridiplantae > Streptophyta > Magnoliopsida > Santalales > Viscaceae > Viscum > Viscum album. The sequence goes on along the minus strand of OY728147.1, from coordinate 2,106,105,517 downwards.
ACTAAAATATAATAAGTGTTTTAAAAATTTATATCATAATTCCATTATTTTCTTGATATGTTTAAAGTAAAATTTTTGTTAATTGGAAAAAAACTATTGTTTTTTATAAGATACAATATGTTTTTTGATATTATGAGAACATTTATATGATATATAAATATATGAAACTTGTTTCAATAATAATTTATGATTTTATAATACAAATATCATACTAAAATGTTTCAATATATATATTAGAATTTATTTCAGGATAAATATGAATTTTTTCTTGTGTCGATCCAGTGATTACACAACACTAGTAAAGTAAAATTCGGTGAACTAATGATTATAATTGGTTAGGAAGAATAGTTTGAACTATTTTTTCAATCAATTTTCTTTATACACGATTATTCTGGTTGAAATTCTTAAAATTTGGACTAATTTAAAAAGAATCTTATCCAAATTATTGCACACATCTTGCAATATGCTTAATCAAGATGCAAAAGTCAAACTAACAAATTATATTTTATGTCAGAATATGAATGATAATTTTTTATTACAATAAATTAATATAACTGATCAAAATTATTTATAATAAATTTTCTTTTAAAATTTTAAAATTATTATGATTTTATAAACCACGTATGAAGTAATGGCATGATATATATTCAACTAGTAAAAAGTTAAATAAAAAATTAATTATTTAGATAATTTGGGGGTATCACACAAAGTTTTTATGTATTTTTCATGTTTTTTTAATGTTAAGTACTATGAATAGTGAAATAAAGACCATAATGAGTATTTAATGTTTAAAAATTATTTTTAAATCATTAGAAAATTATAAAAAATCAATAAAAAATTGTCTATATATTTAATTATCAGTAATATCATTATTTTTAAATATGTGTTCCACTTTTCAATGTTATAATTATTTTTCTATCCCTTAATTATTGAAAAATTCTGAAAACACCTATGATTTTTTCCAAAAAGAGGGATTCACATCAACATTTTCACACAATTCATATTCAGTTTTTCTTTAAAAAAGGCTCCTAAAAACAACTATAAATATACATTTTCACATCCCCCATCCTCTGGGGTGATCATAAAACTATCTTAACATGACCTTATGATCAATATATGGGGGAAACACAAAGGTAAAAGTATGTATTTCTTAACACAATATTCATTCATTAGGTTATATTACTTAATAATTGATTATATTATTAAATGATTATGTGTGATGTGATTTTTTATATTGTATTCATAATTTTTTGGAATTAATTTTTTTATACATAATCAATCCATTTATAAATTCACTGTTAAATTTTTTGATATTTAAAATGTTTATTCATCGTAAATTCTAATTAATTAAGACATAAGTTATTATTATGAACCTATATTTTAATGGGGGGTGAATACCAATCTATTGACATTTTAAATCATGAATATCATTTTATTAATGATATTTAAATATTCAATTGAACTTATTATTTTATAAGGCTTACAATTAAAATGTTACTAAAGGGGAAAGAAGTGTGTGTTTCCATCCCATTTTAATAATGATTATTTATTCTGTAATTTCTACTGATAATATATATGATCCTTTTTAAAAAAATTAATTTCTTTTTTTATTATCCTATGAATATTTATGTAATTTTTTTAATTTAATTTTTTTTTATTAGTCAAGTTGGATTGGAAATTTTTTTTTTATGAAAAGCCCACCTTATTTTTCCTATTTTAATTAGAAATATTTTTCCTTCCATATTAATGTTTTCTAAAATGTTTTCAAGTATATTATTTTATTTACATAAATTATTTCATAATGTTAATTTTCATTATCATGTAATTTCTTCTAAAAAGATTCAAAATTAAATTTCTCAATGTTTTTTATAAGGGCACTTTTGACCTTATTTACAAGAGTTTAAAAAGAATTTTTATTTTTAACCTTTACATCATGAACTGAATTTCTTGCTGTCTTGATAGTTATTCATGTTAATGTATCATTTATTTACTTCAAAGTCTATTTTTTATGAAAAAATATTTTAATAATAATTTTTAGTTTTTAGTTTTAAAAAGTTATTTAAAAATATGGAAAGTTAATTTTACTCAAGAATGTGTTTAATGATGATTTAATGGTATTTCTATTCATCAAATGAAACAATTATTTATTTTACATATGATAAACTAGGGAAATTATAAGATAATAATTTTTTTTTTATTTTTTGGATGGTTTATTATTAGGGAATGTATTAAAATTTTCTATGTTAGTACATGAAATGATTTATTATTTATTCATGTCGATTAATATGTATTCTCTATTCATATGATTGATGAATTAGACTTAGTAAGAGATGATATGGGCTCATTATATCCTTGTGATGCATCGGTTCATCTCATGCGATAATATATTTTGGGAATTTGGCTAGGGCCCTATCCATTCATGCCATATTCCATGGAAAAAACCCCTGACTACTTTTTATATAGATGTATTGGAACGATTCTACGATGATAAAATTTAAATTTCAAGCATTATAAACTCTGTCATTATGAAATTAGTTGTTGATGTCCATGTGATTATTTGACTACTTTTTAGATAAATAGATAAAATTCAAACTCATGAGTCTATTTATATGTATTTATTTGACCATCATTTATTTTTATAGTGTTATTCTTTTTACCAAAGATCTATATTAAATGGAATGTGCTTTCATTTATTTATATTTCCATATTATTTGTGCCTTATGAATTTTATGATGGAAGCTATTATATATAACCCTGACTAAGAATTTGTGATCAAACTTCTTATGATTTCAATTTACATAGGTTGTAAAGAATTTTTTTATGTATTTCATTCTTAAGAAGCATAGTAGGTGTGATTAACTTAGTGGGAGATGATGTAAATTTTTGTGAACATGTTATTTATGTATCCATTCTGATAAATAAGTGATTACCCCTATTCTCAGAATTTATAAACCTAATAGGTCCTTTAGAATGAATGTGGTATCATATTTAAATTTTGGTATATATTTCTTGGATTGTATAAATTGGGTCAACTTAATTGGAATCAAAGATAAAAATGTAGAAAATGTTTTAACCCTGTATCTAAGAGTGTGGGTTTGTGGGTATTATATAATCAGTACAGAGAGTCAATAATCTGTCTTCTTTCTTAAAAAAGTAACATGTTCACCTAATCTTGTGGTACTAGACCAAATGAATCCCTCATAAATATTCACATGTACTTTCATACTCATCTTCTATAGATCGATTAGGGAAACAGAGTCTTGGGAATAGTTTCAACACTAGGTATGTGTTCTATTGTAAACTCAACTTCATGATTCAAGGTAAGACTATTAAATTCTTCAATATATACTACATAATAATACCAAATAATATGTAAAAATTAAATTTCTATATTCTCCCAAACCATTTGAGATAAATTTACAAAATTAATGGGTAGTAAAAAACATATTATGGATTTAATTTACATTGATTATTTTGGTTTTTCCTCACACCAATAGACGACCAGTGGTTGTTTTGGAATATCAAATATAAACCTCATTCCTCTAAAATTTCTATATGACCTATAATGGGTGAGCCAATACATTCCCAAAATTTCATCAAATTAAAATAGAGTAATTATACCAATATTTTTAAAAGTCACATTCCCACAAACTTCTATCAGAGTGGATTTATATATTTTATATGAAATCATATTTACACAATGATTTTTTCACTTCCAAATAAACATATAATCATTGATGTGGTTATATTATACCCTTTGAAAATTTTTCAAACATCATTTAGTGTATAGACCAAGATTCAAATAAAATTTTTACTCCAATAGTGGATGATAAGTGTAAAATTCACCAAATCACTATGAATTTCATCTTTGGTGTTTCTAATTTTATAATATTCATATTATCCACATAGAATATTCTTTATTAAGTTCCCATGATGATTGGGGAATTTGGTAACTGTATTCCCCACCTATTTATAGAGTAATCTCTATAAACTTATGGACTCTAAATTAACCTTGTATTTTTAGTAATGATTGAATTTATATCAATAGTTAATGAAATATATTGTTGTCTTCAAGTATATACATGGGTGTTTCCTTATATAAGTTTCAAATGATCTAAATTATCTCCTGAATATATTATACTTATCAACTTCATTCTTGATTTGGTTCACAAAATAACTCTTTTCTCTTTCATTACATCGAATTAATTAGACATGTAGAATTATATCCCCATCTTGATAGAACATGATATTATGTCCTCACATCATGAGAATGTTTGGGTGAATAGTTAACTTTATATGATTGAATTTATCCTATCAAATAAATAGTAAATCCTAATATTTGGATTATGTACATAGTCCATATCATGCCTTTCTATTATTATAAAGTTATATTCTTACATAAAACCATTTTATTCTTCCCTTTTACATAGTGTCTGGAATTTTCTCACTATATTTATTGATTGTTCAATTAGAAAATATTTATCATAGAATGTACCATAAATACCATACACTATGTGTTTGTTATTACCTTCACCTCCTTAGAATTTTTAATCAATTACCACCATTGATCAATATCACCAATGAGAATATAAATATCAATTACAACCTTCTCTCATTAATTTATTTTTATTTTGAGAAATATCATTTCTATAGAAATTTTCCATTGTTTGGATACTAATGAATTTATGGATCCCTTTAATTTTGTATAATTTTTTCACATGAAATTATTTAACTTTTGTACAACACATTTAGGATCATCATGATTCACCATATGTTAATGGTTATTGTTCATAACCAAACTCAACTACCCCAATATAGTTATAACTCTTTCATATCTAGATCAAGCTATAAGTCTATTATATTTCCCTAGAGATAAATCCCTATATTGATTGCCTGTAGTGATATGGTTTCAATGTATTCCTCTCAGATAAATTTTAAAAATTGTCATATTATTGATTTGATCATATCATCACACACTTTACATAAATTGAATTTTTTTTAAAAAATAATACTATAATCACAGTATTAGTATCATCAGGAATTCCATAAAATCATAATAATATTTTAAAATTTTTAAAAATGGTTTATAAATGGTTTGTGAATTTACCAATGAATATCCTATAAAAATTTTAATCTATATTTATACTCTTAGGCCCACTCATTATTCCCTGGTGGTGATCGAGTAAATTACCAATACAATAATTATATATTTATTACTCATAGGTGCATATGTGCCACAGTAGAAATAACATCACAATATCCTAATAGGGAAGTATTTTTATAGAAACTACACATTTTCCACCTTATAAAACATCATGATGTTATCCTAAACATTGACTTATTTGTAGATTCTTAAATAAGGTTATCTTCTGTAATATGTTTTTTAAATATAGTTCCCAATATTTTTACTAAACTTGATCATATGCCAACAAAAAAAACCCAAACTCATCTATCCATACAACGATTGTAACATTATTATATTGGGATCAGTTATAAAATATTTCATCCTGGAGGATTGGTTTGTTTATTTGTATTGAAAAAATTGATAAATGAACGAATGTAATGTTACATTTAAAACCATAAAGTAAAATACAGTATTCTAATTTATAATATTATTATTACATTTATAATATTGTTACTTATCAATAATAGTACACTTTCTAGAATCCCAGGGAATGGAAAAAAAGGATGAGATTAGATTATTGGAAAGTGTATACAAACATAAGATGATATCGTACAATAAATAGTCCCTAAATAGTATGGATTCCCTAAATGTTGAATACATAATTCATATAATTAAACACATGAGAATGAAAACTATTTTAGGCTAAAAAACTATTAGAATAATCAAATAGATGTCAATAATTTATTTCATAATGTTTTAATTCATAATGTTATACATCTTAAACCGATCATTGAGGCCCTATTGTTAGATATCATACATAAATGTGTAAGGCCCATTACATATACCAACCATGTTTTTTCTTGTGAGACCCATTGATGCATCGATGGGATATTTAATTCTAGGTTCCACCAGTCACTTGATACATACAATGCATTCATTACATGAATAAGTAATATAACATAAAAATGATTTGTAATAATCAATTACTATCTATATTGGAATAACTACCATGAAAAATTTACCTGAATTATAAATTAAAAAAGATAATAATACAAGAAGCTAATATGTTGGATAGTATCATTTTATTTAATAATTAGTAAAGAAAAATGATTATTAAAAGGATATAGAAATTCATGAAAACAAATGTAAAATATCAATAAAATGTTCTTGAGGAAAATATTAAATTCAGTTTAAAATCACTCATTTAGAAGACAAAAAAATTCCAAATACTAGGAAAAAAATTCTTTGAACAGAACAATGGTAATATATAATTGAATCTTCAATATAATGGGTATTCATGATGATGGAAATGTTGTTCATCTTGTGAATGTTAAAACTTATATTCTGTACCCACATTTGCAAAAAGATCCTTGTTTATAAAATGAAAAGAATATTCCATTAATATTTTTTATATAAATTCAATCCTGGGAAAAAATATAATAAATTGATCATTGGAGAATAGTAAACACATACATTTTTTAATATAATATATAAAAAACGATGGTAAAGATTCGTAGTAAAAAATAAAAACAATGTATATTTCCCCTAAAATTATTCTTCTAGAATCATGAGTACATAAAGATTGATGAATTAATGGAAATATTGAATTTTAAAGATATTGTAAATATTAAAGAAAAGTAAATGGATTTTAACATAGAAAGATTATACAATTCCCCTATATAATCATAAACATGAACAATCTCAAAAAATATTGGATTTGGAAATAAACCATTACCGTAGGTTTAACATACACTATTAGTGATTTCAAACATTTATATAATAAATTAAAAAATATTATACACCTATACTATATCCATATAAATAATTATAATATCATTTCTGATACACTTAAAATATTTGATTTTTTTGTATTAATTATTATGATTTTATTTTTTGATAGTTAAGTGTTTTTTATATTATTTTCTATTTGGAAATTTCATTCCATGAATATTAATCATTGTTGCATAATTTATAAAATTTTAATAAGGACTTAATTTTTCTATATACATTCATTATATATATATATATATAATTATAAGTTGAAGGAGGACATGAAAAATAAATTGCATCACTTCGTAGTGGTTGTAGTCCACACGTACACTTGATGGACATTGCCATTTTTTAAAAAGTTAAAGGGTATGAAGTAAAGTGATATTTCATATATTATTAACCATAAATAGTATAAAAATATCCTAAATACTAATTAATTAATTATTCATAACTATCTAGAAAATGGTAATAAAAAAATTACACCTCTCTGTGGAGACAGTAAGTTGTTCATACTCATGAGTGGTTTTTCCACTCTCAGTATGATGAAAAATATATATATATAATGTTTTAACATGATAATAATAACATTCTATAATGTTTTTTATAATTTATTAATTATTTTATTATAGTTACTATATATTTAAATGAAGTATAAGAAGAAATTATCCTAAAAGTGTTAGTAAATATGGATACTTTATCATTGAGAGATGACATTTGGGTTACACCTTTTTCCATTAATGATAGTTCATAAGAGAATACGAGAGGATATAGGACAAAGGGTAGGATTATAAGATGATATTATGGCTATTATTGTCTAAAGATCATCCGTTTGTTAGGGAATCTGGTAGGGCGTTTCCTCTGCACTAATTTCCACACTGCGTCGGTTAGTCACCTAGTTAATCCGTAACTCTGTGTTGAGGTGGATACTTCAAAGACACAAATAGATTGGATATGGATCACAATTGGTTAGGAGTACCGATGGAAGAAAGCGGTGGTGTTTGAATCCTGGATTGATTATTGTCTCGGTTGTCATTGTCTGGGCCACCGAAATGAACAATGTCAAAGTGGAATCCTATTAGTTCCAGTGGGAAGAAATGGCAGAGACGTAGGTCAGGGAAAGAATAATGACAGTTCCGCAAGGAGTAGAAATGGTGTGGGTGGGCCAGGGTTGGGTAATACTTCTATTGTTGTAGTGTTTGGGAGACTACAGCAGGACCTAAGGGTTGGGTCTTTTGGCAGTGGCATTGTGGAGGATCCTGTTGTGGAATAACCTGTATGTGGGTCTGTTGGTACTATTTACCATGGGGATAGTGGAACCAAACAATGTGTTGCTCATGTTGGGTTAAATTGTGCTGGTATGAATGAGGGGGGATGACTTTGAATTCAGAAGGCCGTGGGAAAATGACAGATTACAGTCCATGTCTAAAGACTGAGAGGCATAAGGTGCAACTGCACTCTGCTTCCTTGAGGAGTAATGCTGCTACCTGCAACCGGTTCCATGTTTTGGAGACTAAAGAGGTATGCCAAATGGAGATGGGTGACTCAATTAAAGATGGAAATAATATGCATTGTGTAATGTTGATGTAGAGAAGGAGGTGGATGCTAGTCAGGGTATTGAAGGGTAGTATGAAGAGATTGGTTTAGTAAATGCATCGAAGGTGGTGGTTGTCAGCCAAGTGATGGAAGGGAAGCTGCCATGTTTGGCTACAATTGATAGTAACAGATGTGATGAATAGGCCCGAGGGGTGGCTGATGGTTTCAATGATGACATGGTAACTAGAAATTGGGTGGGGGGATGTCTCAGACAGTGACAAGGAAAATCATAGTGTGGTGGTTAGGACTTCCTATTGTGAGGTTCTCAAGGACGGGAAGGGGAAATCTGGGTAGGAGGTGACCACCACAACAAAAAGAAGGACAAAGAAAGACTACTCTGTTTTGCTGAAGTCACTGTCGACTAGGTCCTCTTTCAAACAATCTTTGCAGGACGTGATATCTTTGGAGAAATTGAACCTTAAAAAAAGTACACCAAGATCCTAAATCACTATGAAATCTCATAATGGGAGACGACCATTGGGGAAGGAGGTTCTTATGGGGGTTGTGATGGGTATGAAGTTTATGACATGTAATCTTTATTTTATGTACTTGTTGTACTATTCGTTTTATTTAATAAATAGTTAGGGGTCTACCTCTGACTGATTTTTCTAGAATATATTATTATGAATGTTAAATAATTTAATATTATATTTTTTGACATAAGATACCATTAAATTCATTTTTTTGTATAATTTACATAGTTTTACTTATAAGTAAACTATATAGAAATTGAATTAGAATATTAACATTTAACACTTCCCAATTATGTTATATTCATATTTAAAATTCATATAACATAATAGTTTATCGAAATAGTAGTACTTTTAATTTTGTCAAATTTATTTATTTTATTTTTCTATTACTTAAAAAAATGATATCAGTGTTCTCTAAGTATTTTAGGTATTTACTCCATCATTAAAAATTAAAAAAATTTCCATCATAAAAAATCATTATTTATTTAAATAACCATTTAAAACTGAACGTAAAATTATTTTATTCACAATTAAAAATATTTGATTCATTGAAACAATGAGAGTGACATTTTGGATTTATTCATTAATTACAAAAATATAAAGGCAATTTTCAGTGAAAAATGGAACCAAGATTCTATATTTTGAATATTGGATTTATACGGGCGAACTAAACTAAAAAATATATTTTTTGGATATATATATATATATATATATTAAGTCCTTATCACATTATTAGTATCCTTAATTACTACATCTACACTTTGTAATGTGAAAAATATTTTCCATGATTTGAATTTATTTTGACAAAAAAAGGGTTGGCTGAATTACCAAAATTTTCAATTTATAATTTCAAATATTGAATCAATTTTACACAAATAAATTTTAATATAAAGGATAAATTAAATATTAAATTAGTGAAAAAATTTAAAATAAATTAGTTTTTAGAAAAATGTATTTTTAAGCATAAAACTACATTTATTATTATTATATGCATAGTAAAGAAATATTAAATTAATGATAAAGCATTTGAAATAATATAAAATCTATAAATTAAGAGTTCATAAATTGAGATTAAACTAATTTATTTATGTTAAACTAAATTTCTTTTATAAAAATGTTTTCTTCCAGAAAACATTTCAATTTACCTTCAACTACATTTATTTTTATTTCTAATCAAAAAATAAAAAATTATTACATTTTATACATATCTAAAAATTACATTTTTACAATTTTTTTAGTCTAATCTAGAAAATAAAAAATAAAATTTAAGAAATTTATTTTCTGATGAAAGTGTTATTTTAATAGTATATCACGGTTCATTTAAAATGTGTGTTTATTTGAAATAATGATATCTATGAAATTAAATTAAATTTAAAAATAAATATAACATAAAATCATTGAGTATTACATTGAACCTCCAACAGACCTATGTTTTCCAAAATATAATAATGAATATGTTATTACAAATATATATATATATATATTATGATGATGAAAAAACCTTTTTACCCCTCATTCATCAAATGGGGAATAAAATTTCCACTATTATGTTTGTATGGAATACTGCATCCATGTATCAATATGATTCATCTTCTATCACAAACAATATTGAATGGTTTCTAATGATGGATTTAATATTTATATATGATATTTATAACATATTTATACTTAAATAATTATAACATATCTTATACCTTCTTAGCATACCATCCTTTGAGAATTGATATTGTTGATCGTGCTTACATTTAGACTACATCCTTCAGTATGCAAAGTGTATATTTTTTATTTTTTAAATTACATTGTTGGTAATAAGGAAATATTTCATGAATAATAATTATATATATGATATAATAATGATTATTTAATGGTGAATTTTAATTTAACATTATTTTGTTCTGTCCCGTAAAATGTGGAATCATCACCTGTAGGTATATATGGATTATCATCCCCATAATGTGTGCAATTAATTTTTCATCCCAAAATCAGATGAATGGTAATAAAAGTGCATATTATAGTTATGAATTAAAATTATTACATGATTATTTTTCTAGTTTTTATGGTACCATGATAAATATTCAAGTAATAAAACTACCAAACAAATACATATATGCAATGCCAAAGAGTTATCACCTAAAAACAATGAATTTAATAATGAATTATTAATAAAATGGAATTGAAATGAAATAATTGACTAATATATATATGATATTATATGTATGTATATGGTTATGATATAGAACTATAATAAAAAATACATATTATATAGGTTTTTATATCACTTACAAATCTTTTAAGACATGAGGTAAGGGTTCTCAATCTCAATTTGGTTTCATTGCGTTACATTTGATGTTATGGATAGATTTGTTTTTCTGGGTTTTATATAGAGATTATTTGGAATGTTGTATCATATATTCATATCAATAAATTATTATGGATGTTATAATTTGAATAATTTTATCCAAGTTGATTTGATTTGATGGTTACCATAGCGGTAATGATTTACCATATCTAATTTTATTTTTTGGGTCATATCCAATATTATTTTATGAGGTGTTTATAAACCTCTTTTTATATATTGTATCATTAATATCTATATTTTTAGGATATTTAAGGATTTATTTTACATTATACCTTTCAGGGGAATGACCACTATAAATATACAATAATGATTTAGGTTTTATGTTATAATCATATCTTTTCTTGCATTATTAAATTCCTTAAAATTTAATTATATATTATATCTCCCCAAAATTCTTATTTTTTTATTATACTCTACTTATTTCTGGTTATTACATGTTTTACTTTACTTTTCCACTTTTTTTATATACTTAAAAGACTAAAATATTGTTTTGATGGAAAACTATATTGTTTTTTTATTCAGTTATGATTCATTATATTCGTTTTATATATTATACCTAAAATTTTTCCATGATTGATATTTTACTATTTTACAGATATTTATGAAATTTATTTTTACCCATGTTTTAGTTTTTAATTTTTTTTAAAATTATACTTCTTCTTATTTTCCAAAAAAAAATTCTTTTGACTTTTTGAAAAAAGTTTGAAATGAATATTTGTTTAAATGTAAACCACATTAATGAATTTTTCTATACTTATGAATTTTATTTGATGTGAATATTACATAACAAGTTTCAATGGTAATTTTCAAGGAAAATGTTTTTAAAAATATTATCGATGTTTTTTAATTTTAAATAATATATTTCTATATAAAAATGAATTTTCATAATGAAATATCACAATGACCTTTTAATGGTAATTTTTAGATCATAATGTCATTTTATATATATTATGATTTCCTTGGGATATGATCAAATTATAACTTGTTAATTCTAAATCTATATGTAATATAATTATGATGATGAAATATTGATGGACCCCAAATTCATTTCCATGGAATAAGAAATATTGAAAAAATAAATGTTTTCATGATAATGTAGCATACATATGGTTGGAAAATTATGATATGATAGGTTGTTCTATTATAACCCTCTAAATTATTGGGAAAATATTAATGTTTTATGAGATAATATGGAAAAGTATAGGTTTTCTCAAGCCAAAAATAGGGTAAGCAGGGATTATACAATGCAAGAAAAAGGGTACACATCGGGATATCCCAATCCTAAAATAGGTAAAATGGTGGTTCTCCCAATAAAAACATTTGATGAATGTCTTGGTGTGTATGCATAAAATATGATTTCAATTATTATGATTGTACAATACTTTATGAAACTATCTTATGACATATTTTTATGCCATTGTTTTATTCTCATTATTCATGCTCGTGGATTCTCTTATGATTTTTATCTTATGAACTATGATGATTTATAAACAATCTCTTGATTATATGAATAATTTTTTTTTGAATTTAAAATGTTAGGATCACATTATCATTTCCTTTTGACATTCTTATGTTTGACCATGGATTGATATCTCCCTTATTTACCCCAACTAAGCATCTGATTTCACCCATTATTTTGTTCCATTTCCTGATGATATAAATAAGGGTTTAAGAGACGACGTAACTAAGAATGGTTCCAGTTTTAATGAACTATATTTGAGATTATGTGGATATTTTATGTACTAATTTTTTCTATCCATGCTTCCAAAGACTCTAATACTTTATTTTTCTTCTAGGGATCATAATGATATTTAATGAATGTTTAATAAAATAAAATAATATTTATTTTTGAAGAGTATGGGTTGCTTTAATTTGTATCATAGAAATTATTGGTCTTTTTTAAAAGCAAGTTAGAGAAAACATTTGTGAGAAATATTAGGATAAGCCTATGTAATGTAAAACATCCACTGTTATGGTACTGAATAGAGTGTGGTTTCACTAGAAGATACATCATTTTTTAAATACTAGTATGCATTTGTGGCTATTTCATAGATTCCCCTAGAGGAAAGTTGACATCCTACCAAATCCTTTTGTCTTGAGAAGAGGTGAGGGTGCTACTAATATTAGGTGAAATTCCAAAATCACTAATGGATGGAATAAAATTCCAAGGGTATAAACATGAAGATAAATGAAGGGAATGATTTACCTTATTAAAAATGTTTAAAATCAACATAAGAGAAGCCTAAATCTAGATTAGAAAGACATACCAAATAACTGATTCATGGGTAAAACCCAATAAAAATATATAAATAAATATCCAATATTTGAGTAATAATAGTATATTGTAAAAAAACTAAGAATATAAAGTAGTATAGACTCTATAACCTAGGTGGTAATAATCTTGACCATGACATGAATAAAAATCAATGTTCCACCTCTAAAAACATGAAATACATCTGTCAAGGTACTCTACTTGTGATAAATTAAACATATCACTCCATTGTGTCACAGTAAACAATAATTTAACATTTACTAATGTTCATGTGGGGGTGAGAATAAAAACACAAATTTAGTCCCCTGAGACCATTCCAAATTCCCCTAATACTAGATTTAGGTCAGGTCACATTAATATGAAACTGGAAGAGATAATATAAGAGGATTATATTGATTTCTCAGTATAAAATATAATATATTAAAATTCCTTCAAAAATATTTTTAAGCAGTTTTATGTTCTCCTATTAGAAAGAATAATAATTTCATGAATTTTGATTAGTCATAATCATTCATGTTCTCTCACACACCCCCATTCATGTTGAATGTCATCCCTTTTTAGTTTATCTGGGATACATCCTCCACAATGACATAGATTTTTGTAAATCCCCTATGTAATATTCTTGTTGAATCTATGGACAAATTATATTTCAAAAAGGTCATATAGAATTAAAATCATGAATAGATACCAACCATATTCCATTAAAGCCAACACCCACAACATCATGACGCAACATAAATATGTCAAACCCATCCTTCCTTTATGAAAACTTTTTTAATCAGTTTATCAAACACGTTTAGGGAGACCTCAAAAGCATGGTTCAGAAAAGATAACAAATATGATAAAATTCTAATAATATTTTAATAGTTTATATTCATTAAAAATTAGGTACTCATTATTTTATGAAACCTAAGACCCTTAATGATCCAATAATTTTGGAAAAACACCTACCATAGATTCCTTGACAATGAAAAATATCATAAAATTACATAGATAAACTGTTACCCTTCTATTCTTCTATCAAATCATATGAAAAACCAATCAAACCTTATCAAATCCCATATATTTAGGATGAACAACACTGATATGTGTCTTCATTCATGAGAAACCATATAGATCTATGAAACAATCATATTTGATGCATATTTTGAACATAATTTAGTTATTTTTAATGATTTTATTGAACAATTCTAGTCTATATAAATGTTTTACTAAAAATTAGAAAATATAATTTTTTTAATAAATATGATTTTAAATGAAAAATATTTTTAATAATTAAACATTTGATATTTATTTTAATATTTTAATTTATTTCATTATGTTATTATCAAATGAATTTCAGGTCAAAACTTGACCAAGCTTAGACATCCCATCAACAAGTGGAAGCTAGCCACTTATGCATCCCACAAGTGGTCATCTAGCCCAGAAACCACCAATAGGGATAGAAAATTCAAATAGGGGTCTGCATCTGTACAGGGGACCATATAGTGAAAGATGTGTCATGTGGGGCTATGGGAAGTAAATATGGTCTTAAACCCACTTTAATTGTGCAATACAGCATGAACCATTTCATGTGTGTCATTATTTCTATGAGCATACGTCAGGGTATTATTTTGAGTCAAATGCAACACAAATTTCATTTTAAACACTCATGAAACTGTGAACGGTTTCGATGTGGGATAAATTATCTATGAACTATTCACGATTTAATGAAAATTGTATCATTCTATGCTTCACTTGCACACCCCACCTTGGATATAAGTCTGAAACACCATCTTAAATACTCCCTCCACACTTTTCGTCACTGTAAACCATTGAAATCATCTGAAACTCCATTTCAGGATCCCAATGATATCAATCTTAAGCGCAAATTGCAACTCCAATGCTAGATACCAGCTTAGATAACACACACCGCCTCAACTTACTAACATGATACCGTATTTGAAGGAAATTAATTCTATAATCTATAAATGAGATCTCCCTCTTTCTGTTGTGAAGGATGAATGCATTAATGAATATCCAAACACCACTACCTCACATTTTTTGAAGCCCAAAAAATAACATTCAGGTTTCACTACAATGCGACCATGCATGAACAAAGTTTAAGAAGAGTTTTTTCACTGAATATTTCTTCAACTGCAAAATTCAAACCCCAAGAATCTATAACTATTTTTCTAAAATCTTATTCAATGGAGAATCCAATTTTGTTAAATGATGAACTGGATATTTGAAAATTAGAATGACTAAGAACCATCAAATATTGATTTAATAGTCTAATTTGACTATAAAAAGTATGGAACATACCACCAAGGGTGTTAGACACTATTAGAGGAGAATGGCATGGCTTTTACTACATATTTTTCTTAGGTTTTTTATGTTCTTAATAGTATTAGTTATATTATATTTTCCATATAATGTAATTAATTTCATTTTAATTACAAATACTTTACCATTATTCTACTTCTTATACATATAAGTTTTCCAATTATATCCATTTATTTTATTTTATTTCATTTTCTCATTTTATTTTTTTTCTTCTCTCTCTCTCTCTTCATATTCATTTTTTAATTTTTTGATTCACTTTTTCATTATCTTTATTTTTAAAAATTATTAATTATGTTAATTTATTTCATTATCTATTATTTTATTCTTCTATTATTCTCACCATTTAAATATCTTACCCTTGATAAGGAGGGGATGACATGAGTCTTGGCCTAGGGGAGGATAGATGTTATGGAATTCTTTATTAAATATTATTTTTTATTGTATATGGGAGTATCATTAATGAGTGTGGATATTTTCACCCATGGAATGACACTCAATATTATTTATATTAGTTTTTGTATTCTCACTACATTCCATTAATCACAATCTCAACACATTTTGGATGCAATATAATCAAAGTATGAAATGACTTATGAAGGAGATGTGTCTTATAAGATGTCACGCGCTCTCTTGAGGTGTTCAATCAACATTGATTACAAGAGGAGATGAAATTTAGATTATTTAGGTATTCAATATTTAAAAAATTGTAAATAAAAAGATAATAATTATTGGTGATATTTCATAATTGGATTATCAAAATAAATTTCAAAATATAAATAATAATACTGATAGAGATCATAACCAAACCTTGAATCATGTTATTTCTTTATAATATCATTCAATTTTTAATTTCATGGTAAACCAGAATTACATGTCATTTAATTTCCAAAACCTAGAAAATATCATTGTTTTCATAAAATAATAAAAACATGTAGTTTTAGGTAAATTATAATAAAAAAGTACATAAATGTGATGCTCCTCAAGTGAGAAAACATTGTCTAGATACTGTACTTCACTAGGATAACATCTAGTTTTCCTTTACCCATACCTTGTGATAGGAATGAATAAAAACTAGCATCATTACCAGGGATACAAAATGTATTTTATTTTACTTCTATTATCATATAATAAATAATTTCCCATTTTTTCAAAAATAAAAAACCCATAAAAATTAGTGTTACACTATTTCCCCAAAATTTGTCAATATATACCATATCTTGGTGCATGTAACAATTACAAAGCATGAAAGACCAATAGTGAGTGTTTCATGGTCCTGAAGGGGCCATCCAAGAAAGATCTATATATATCATTCTCCTGATCAAGAAGATGATAAATGGCCATGATATTGGATTTGACTTCTAAAAACAGATGGAAGTGGCAGATGATGTAAAAACAAGTTATCAAAGACTTAAGGACACAAGTGAGGTATCACTAGATCCCCCCCCCAATTTTTTCTAAAAAAAATTAAGAAGTTGAGGCCAAAATCAAGGAATATCAACAGAACAACCATTTGAGGAGATAAATACAAGTTGACCATGATGAGCAAGAGTTGGTCCACGGTGAAGAATAATTCCTACTAAGATTTGTATAATAGATCAAAAATATTTGGAAAAAAAATATGGTTTTATAATGAGGTACTTAATGATCTACTCATTCCATGGAAAGTATAAGAGACAACACAAACATTCTTGTATCTATCCAAGTAAGAGGAATAATCTAACCAATTATTTGAATTTGAAGAAAAGATAGAGGAACGTGACTATCTAACTTTCTCAAATAAAATCCAACTTTAAGAGGTACTTACCCCTGACAAAGAGATTGATCTAAAACCAAATCAGGGAGATGGTATTACTTTAAATTTTATCTATTTATATTTTTGTCAATATAATTTTAATCTAATTTCTTATTATTTTCAGTTTTCATATTTGGTAAATATTTTATTTTCAATAGGAGATAATAATGAAATAATGCTTGCGCCTACTAAGGAACACATAGATCTCCATCATTTTGATGAAAATACATTATAAGAATCCAATAAGGATGTCCATGTGGTTGATTATGAGGAAACCAAGATACAGACTACTCACACTGAAAGGGAGGATTTAAATTTTTATTCTAAATATTTAAATTTCGGTCAAGTGAAATTACATGGCCACTTTCCCTTTAAATATTCAATTTATGCTACCAGAATTGGTACATCATGGGAAAAAAAGAGGAGAAGGGTTCAAAAGTACCTACTAGAGAGGATAATGATCCTTAAATCATCTTACCTCTATCATGAAAGCTGTATATAATTGGGAACAATATTGATTGTTTATACCTTTAGATTTTTTGAATTAATTTTAATTTAATTAATTTAATATTTATAATTTTTTATTTCACACAACGCAAATAATATATTTTTTTACAAAATAAAAATGTTATTTTTTCATTATAGGGAACACAAATTCATGATTGTGCTACACACAATACTTATATTATCTTGTGACACCCATGACACTATGTTTTGATTGTAT
This sequence comes from Viscum album, assembly GCA_963277665.1. NCBI lineage: Eukaryota > Viridiplantae > Streptophyta > Magnoliopsida > Santalales > Viscaceae > Viscum > Viscum album. The sequence goes on along the minus strand of OY728147.1, from coordinate 2,106,087,084 downwards.
TACAAACAGTACTGAGTCCCTTAAATAGCTTATTTTATATACAAGGTCCTGTTTTACTAGTATATTTCCTGTAGATTCTAATATGAAACCCTTTCATTATTATTTTATGTTTGTAAAGTATATGGTTGAATTTTGGGAGGATTTGGAGATATTTTTTTGTGAATTTGGGGCGAAAGGGAAGGAACATGGGCAGCGCATAGTTTGTCTAAACAATGTGACAGCATAGGTGAAATAGTGTGGTTTGGGATGTTTGAGGTAGTGACATCAAAATTGTTGGAGCACAGTTTTGGAGACCATGAGAGAATATATTGTAATGGTTCATATTTAAGGTAGTGTCTAATTCATGGTTATCAGGTAGTTTATCTAACTGTGATAGTAAACTGTGCATGGGTGAAAATCACTTCCTTAAAAAGTGTATCTGGGTCGGAATTAATGTTTAATTTCACATTCCTTATCATATATGTCCATAACATAGTATATTTATCCCTTATAGGTCAGGGAATTTTATGAAATCAATCTAGAGGCAATCTTATGGCTTCACTTGGTGTTCCGATGCCAATTCCTCGCAGTAAGTGTTCATTCTTCATCGTTCTTGATAAATTTTTTAGTTTTTCTTCACCCCTATTATATATTTCTTATATCTACAACCAATTTGGGTTGATATAAGGTTTTTGATGATAAATAAGTATATATTTTCTCTTTTTTATGTTAGGGGAGGTGATCTATGGTTGATTTGTGGAGATTTAACCTATTTACATTTGTTTTCTTCGTCATTTTCTTATTTTCACCAAAACTCTAGAGGTAGGTGGATTCCCCCTCAACTACTATTGCAATAATTTATTTTATTATTTTCAATTTAATTTATTTTCATGAAACTAATTATTAAATTGGTGTGAAAAAATATGATATAAATAATCTTTTGAGATGATTCATGGTTTTTGGTGAAATCATGAAATTGTGATGAATTGTTTTGTAAAGTGATTTGGTTTCTAGATTTTAAAATGTTGATTTTAAAATATCAATTTTATATATTTGTGAAATAGTTTTTTGGAAAATGGGTTTTCAAAAAATGGTTTTTTATAGAAATGATTTTGGAATGTCAGTTTGTGAAATGTTTTTGGGCATACTTGTGTGTGTATTCATATTGCATTTATGAGGCTTGGTTGAAATATGACCCTATTATCAGTGCCTAAAGTGTAAAGGCACGTAAAGAATAATTATAATGTTATACTGTGGAAGATTTATGAGAGACATATCATGAGTATGTATCTTTTATAATGGAGAATACATCATTGGTGGTGTGAATATGTGAAGTGGATTGGTTATGCCAACTAGAACTTATGAAATGATTTTAAATCATTTTTTGGTTGTTCTATTGAAAAACGATTTCTGGAAGAAATATGACATATAACTTGTTTATATTTAGTTATAAATAATTTTTATACTTTTTTCTTATAAAAATAGTTATTATGCGAATGATGTTGACTCTTCTATCGTAGTTCAGTGAGTAGAGAATTCATTGGTAGAAACCTACTAATTCTTATTACTCACCCCTAGTTTGGTACTTTGGTTCTTTTATAGATTTCATATACCAGGACATAGTAAAATGTAAAGTATCACACATCCTTAACAATAATTTATAATACTTGGGCTTCTAGGTGATGTTTGAGCATAGTGCTTGTGGGGCCTATAGTCTTATGGTCATCTTGGATATTCATTAGTCATATTCTACAATTTACAATGATGATAGTTTGGCTTCCATTATGGTACAATTTGGTGGGTATTGATATGAAATAAATGTTAGAATTTTATTTCTTTTTATAATTAATTATATAGTGTTTTTTTGGATTGGTTTTATTGTCTGAGATGTATTATTCTTAATGGTTAAATCATCCCCCATGCATATTTAAATGCTTTAGAATTTATTTATAACCTTTGAAATTTTGTGGATATATCTTAATTACTAGTAACACCCTCCAACCTTCTCAATCCTATAAAGAAAAGGAGGGATGCTACAAATGGTATCTATTTTTTTCATTCCAAAAAGCTTGTTTTAGAAAATTGTATCAGCTTGTTCGTCCCTTGTAGAAAAAGTTATCATCAGATTTCTTGGTCTTGAAGTAAAATTCATTCTTTTCTATTATGTTGGTTGTGATCATAGAAATGAGTTGGATTTTAAGGACATGAATTGTAGAGCATAAATTATGAGACTAACCTTTTTATGCTGAGCTTAATGTAACCAGGGAGTAGGGTATATAAGTGTTTCAAAGATACTTATAGGAAATTGGAATCTCAATTTCATGGTTTTGGCCAATGATACAAGCATGGAATGCATTAGAGGAATGACATCCCACTTTGATTTCATATTTCATTTTGAATAATGATAAATGATTTTATGCACGATGTTGGTTTTTTTAAAATGTTTCATTTTTTCAAATGAAATTCATTGAAAATAGAATAGTTGATGTATTTTGGAAATGGTTTTATTTTCAAGAGAAATTTGTATGTTTTCAAAAGCAGTTGAACAAGAAAATTGTAGATTTTTGGAATGAAATTTTGTGATGGTTGATGTGGTAGAATTTTAAAATATAAGACATCGGTTTCTAGAGAGTACGACTAATTTGGTTTTTTTAGAAAATGGAACTCTGCAAGAGTCCTCAAAACCAACTATAATAATCCACAAAGAATGTCGTTGGTCCTGAGCCACAAGTGAACCAAGATCATGTTTAGAGTATCCTCCAAGAATATCAAGTTTTAAACATATAGAATAATAGTTATGCACCAATAAAAGTGGATCATTCAATCCAGTTCCACAAATTGGATCCAACCATATTATAAGGTTATTCTGAACCAAAAAAGGTTGAGGTGTTGATGAATAGGGTGAATCATATATTCAATTTCATCATCCCACCCACAGAGCTGAACATTGAGATATAAACATAACTACTCAAGGATCCTGAACACTACTGGGGGGACTTATTTTTACAGACCCTAGTAGATCAAGTCCTTAGTTTGGATAATTGTGAGGAATTCTTCAATAAATAATTATATCCTTGCATGTTCAAGTTTCAAAGGAAAATATACTATTTTTTCAAAAATAATGAAAGTTCATTTTCCACTAATTATGTGGATAAATATATAAATTTAGTGTTCTTTTCAGCTGAGGTTTCTTCTAGTGAGTCCTTTAAGACACACAACTTTTAATCGGGGCTGAGACATGAGATTCTCTCGAAGACAGTAGTGCTTTGTATTATGGAATGTGCAGAGATGGTAAATAGAGAAATAGTGGATGAATAATATATATTAGGAGATATGGGAGGAGGATCTATCATGATATGGATAGGAAATTGTGGAAACACTAATACTTGGATTAAGGGGAAGAGGGACACCTACATCCAAGGTGGGAGCAAAAATCAAAATCAGGTAGCTGGATCACTGAATCTTCCTCCAAGACCCACTAAAAAGGCATGATGTTTCCAATGTAGTTCATCGACCACATGAAGCTAGATTGTACATCACCACAAAGATCATGCCATAATTACAACAATGTGAGACATCTTAAGTGATATTATCATAGTGCTCAATGTTTAGGTGCTCAGGACGCTTATTAGGTGTTGCAAGCATCATATTATTTGATGTGACATGGGTAGAAGAATCAATCTCCTCAGTAGAATAGATCTAGCATGTAGAATATAGGAATATGAAGACTCCTCAGAAAAAAAAAATCTCAACAAGGAAACAAGGAGAGTAGTGCACCGATGAAGAAATTATATGGATCTGAGAAGATGATTGTAGATGTTCAGGCTAGACCATCGATGTCGATAGGTATGATTATTTTTAATTCTACCCTTATGTATATATTTTTTGATAATAGTTCATCACATTACTTCATTGCATCTCATGCTATTTATTTTATACATTTAAAATATGAGATAATGCCTTCTATGATAAAACTACAAACTCCTCTTTGTCAAAGATAATTTCTAGACTTTCAGTATAGAGAATTTTCAATAAATGTTTATAGAGATGAGCATTAATAGGTCTTCTCTATGTTGGATATGGATTTCTTTAATTTAATCTTGGGTATGGATTGGTGGGAAATTTCAAAGGCTCGCATTAACTATCATAGAAGAACAACTAGTTTTAGAACTCAAGATGGCAATAACCATCACATTAGAGGAGAAAGGGTTTTAAAGATAGGTGTAATTGGATTCTGGGAACTAGTAGTGGGATAAATATCTTACTAGTTGGTGGTATTTACTTTGGAATAAAGGGAGGAGATTGAGGGTTACACTTTTCTAGCAGTCATCGATCAATTTCCGGATGTTTGTCTCAAAAAAATTTCAAGGTAGCCACACATAAGAGAAGTAGATTTTAAAATTGATATCCTCCCAAGGAAAAGTACTATCTCACTTCCCTATTATATAATTGAAATAATATAAATATGTATGTTGAGATGTAATTGGAAGATCTGGAAAGCAACGATTTCATTCGGTCGAGCACATCTCTATGGGTAGCACTGGTTTTGTTCATCAAGAAATAATTTGGAACTCTAAGGTTGTGTGTGGACTATCATAGTTTTAACTAAGATACATTAAATTAAAGATATATAGTTCCAGGAATTGATGATCTATTTTATTAATTGAGGGGAGCACAATGGTTCTCTGAAGTTGAATTTTGATCAAGATATCTCTAATTGCATGTTCTGAAGGAGAATATTCCAAAAAAAGAATTCTGAAGAAGATATGTCCATTATGAATATATTGTAATGATATTAGATATTACAAATTAACAATCCATATTTATGGAATTGATGAATAATATATTTTAGTAATATTTGGATTCTTTTTTTTTGTTGTGTTTTTGGTTGACATACTAGTGTATAAAAGGACGAGGGATGAACATAAGAAATAATTGGAATCAGTGTTGAGAATACTGAGAGATCATTTCATGTATTTCAAAAAATCTATGTGCTATTTTTCGATATAATTATTATGTTTTATTGGTCATGTAATTTCCAAAAAAGGTGTTTCTTTTGACCCAAAAAAGATAAAACATGTTATCTCATGGTAGCCACAAAAGAATGCCTTTGATATATGAAGTTCTCTTGGTCTATCTGATTATTAAAAATGCTTTGTGTATGAATTTAAAAGACTATATTTTATTATTATAGCTTTGAAAAAGGAAAATTTGGCATTTCAATGGATTAAATAATTCCATATGTCTTTCCAAGAGATGAATTTTTCTCTTACATCAGTACCTATCATGATATTTACAAAATTAGGAAAGGGGTGCAGGGTGTACTGTGATGCTTCACGATTAGGGTTGGGATGTGATCTCTTGCAAGGATACTATGTTGGTGCTTATAAATGAAATAAGTTGAGAGTTTATGATAATAATTACCCAAAACATGATTTAAAGTTAGATATAGTCATCCATGCATTGATAACTTGACATCATTATCTCTTTGGAGGGAAATTTCCGACATTTATAGATAATAATATCTTGAAATATATTTTCTCACAACAAGATTTGAATATAAAGAACAAGATATTGATGGAGTGTTTACATATGTTTGTCTTTGACATGATCTATACAATCGGAAAAGGAAATATAGTGGAATATGTATTAAGAAGAAAGTAATATGATATTATTGAAAAATAAACCTAAAATGAGTGTTAGTTGATATCGGTCCTAGCTGATATGTATTTGGAATATGAGAAACAAGGTGATGTGACAGTTTTATGTTCATTTTTTGGGTTCCTTATTTGGTGAAGATGCTAAAGGAGACACATAAAAATGATGTTTAATATGTTAAAATGAGTTCAATACTCAATGGTGGGGAGACCATTAAGAGTTGCAGCTAGATGGGAGTCCAATTTTGTTGTTCAAGAATCCGATGGTTGTACCTATGGAATTTTAGGAACAAATTCATCATGATTACCACTATTCGAGATGGGAAATCCATCATAGAATATATAATATATATAAATTGTTGAAATCACATTTTTGGTGAATTGGTTTTAAATGGAAAATGGATGAGTTCATTTTTAGATTCTTAATTGTCAAAATTATAGGGTAGAACATTAGTTACCAGCATGTATATTGTGGTATTTACAAATGATATTAAGTGAATGGGAGAAAATAGCAATGGATTTTGTCACAGGTCACCCAAGAATGGTTCAGAAATAGGATTGCATAACGGGAAGGTGCACGAGTGGCACGCAGTTTGCCCAAATCGTACGACATCCAAGGAGAAACCACATGGTTTGGGAAGTCTGATGTAGTGGATTCAGTATGGTTGGAACAAATATTTAGAGATTGTGCAAGGAAACTGTTTGAAGGGTCTTCTTTAAGGCAATGGATACAAATAGTTAGCACAAAGTCTGCCTAACCATGTGACAAAACTTTGTGCGGTTCAAAACCACCTCCTTAAGAAGTAGATCTCGATAATCCTTAATGTTTAATGCATCATTCCTCCTTCTATGCATCCCTAACTCAGGATTTTTCTAATTTAAATATCAAGGAGGATTCTTCCATCATTTTGGAGGTGATTTTAAGTATTTACTGTGTGATTAACAACTGATTCCTCATTGTAACTATTCGTTCTTCATCATTCTTAATGTTTTTCTTGGATCTACTTCACCCCTCTTATTTCTCTCTTATATCAACACCCGTTGTGGGTATATATAATGTTTTCAATGAAAATTAATCTTATAATTAGTCTTATTTATTTTAGGGGAAGAGATCTAAGTCAATTTTGAGGTGATCTAACCTAGTTTCATTAGTGTTCATTGTCTGTTTAACATTTTCACCAAAACACTCAAGGTAAGTGGCTTCACTCTCAAATCCTCTTTCAAGAATTAATTTTATTAGTTTAAATTTAAATGAGTTTAATGAAATTTATTGGAAAGTTTTCTTCAAATCATTATATATACTCTTTAGTGATAATTTATGGTTTTTAGTGAAATTGTGAAATTGTGGTGAATTTTTGTATATATATGGATATAGTTTCTTTATTTTAAAATGGGGATTTAAAAATATGGCTTGGGAGGATTTTTAAAATGGTTTTTTGGAAAATAACTTTTTAATAAAAGGATGTTTTATTGAAATTATTTCGGAATGGTGTTTAATGATGTGGTGTTGGGCATACTTGTGTGTGTCTTAATATTTCATTTATAAGGCTTGGTTGAAATATGACCTTATTCTCAATGTCGAAAGTGTAATGGAACATTGGAAATAATTATCATTTGATGACATGGTAGATCAATGAGAGATTACTCTTAAGTATATAAATTCCATTATAAAGAATTATGGTGGTGGTTGTTAATATATGAAATGGAATGGTTATGCCAAGTGGAACTTATGAAATGGTGTTAACGCATTTTTTGTTTGTTTAATTATAAATTGCTTCAGGGAAAATTAATGACACATAACTTTTTTATATTTAGTTATAAATTATTTTTTAAATAACTCTTATATAAATACCTTTTATAAAAATTATTCTAAATATCTTATCCCAGTGGCATGAGTAGGGATGTCATTTGGGAAAACCTACTGTATTTTAGTATTCACCCCTACTTTGGAACATTGGTGCTTTTGTAGATGTCATGTATCGGGACATGGGATATGGTAAAGTATCGCACATATTTTGCACTACTTCATGATGCTTTGGATGCTTTGTGATGTTGTAGAATGATGCTTGTGGAGCATGGATTCTTCTGGTTGCTTTGGAGTTTTATTAGTCATCTTCTATCATTTACCTTGATCTTATATTGGCTTCTTTTGTGGTATACTTTAGTGGGGTTTGATATAAAATAATTTGATGATTTTTCATTATTTTTTTCATAAATCATATATAGTTTTTTTGTTTGGTTTTATTGGTTGAGTTGTTTAATTCTTAAAGCGTAAATTATCCCTCCACAAGTATTTGAAGCCTTTAGCATTTATTTATAGCCTTTATAATCATAGGGATGTCGCTTAAGGAAAAGTAACACCCTCCCACCTTCTCAATCCAATGAGGGGAAGGATGGATGTTACAACCATACTACAATATACAATTAATAATATTATCAAAATGTTATTATAGTTACTACCATGATTTTAGAATAGAAGTTAATAAAATATTAAAAAAATTGTAAAAATATTATTTATATATTTATATAAAATTAATTATTTTGTTATCAATTAGTATAAGTGAATTTAAGAACCACTTGAAAGTAAACAAATTCTTTTTTTAAGAAAACTGATTTTCTTCGTAGAAAAATTATTTTATCTCAATAATGAAAACATAAAAACATTTTTTAATGTTTTCAATAAAATTTATAAATTTTATATTCAATTAATATTTTTGATACTCATCCTATATATTTGATAGGAATAAGACAAGAGAAAATCCAATTTTATGAATAAAAAGGTGTAATTTTCTAAAAGTTTATTTTATTACCTTTTAATGGATAACCCATTTTAAATATAATTTTTGATAATTTTATAATTTTATTTTTTCACTATAAACATTATTTTTAAAAAAGTAATATATAAAATATATTAGGTTTTTATTTTTGTATTTTTATGTGTAGATTCATTTTTGATGAATAGTGAATAATACTAAATTTTAATTCAAAACTTTTTTTTGAATAATTTATTTGTAAATATAAATTATATTTCTGATTGTTTTGAAGTTAAATTAAACAAAATATATTTTAATTAATCCAATTAATATCATTATAATCAACTTAAATTTGAAATTGGATATAAAAAGTTACTGAACTTTGGAACATTTTTACTTTAAAAACTTTTTGTGTAGTCCTATCTGCGTGATTTAATTAAAATTAATTTCTACCACTTCTATGATTTGAAATTAGCAAACTGGATTATATATTTTTTATAATCATAATTTTTAATTTATAATAAGTTCAAAAAAAATTTTGAAAAAAATTTATTGGTGAAAGTGATACAAATTTATTATAATGATTAAGAGGACAATTAGCTAAAAAAAGGACTAAACCTTACACTTAAAGGGCCCAAATGTCCTAGAAACATGTAAAAATAATTTCTTTGGATTTATATACACCTTATATTCCCTCAAATATATTGTTTCTATTATTTCTTTCACATTTGGAAACAAATGTGTGGAATTCACATTTCATATATTTACAAGAATGTCACTTCTCTTCCACCATAAAAAGGGACTCACAGTTCCCCCATATTAAAAGCTATAAAGATATTTTTCTCACCCAAAATAAGATAATATAATCTCCAGACATCCTACCACTCATCCTATAATTATCACGATGGGAATAAATAGATCCCAAGAATTCCATTGGGGAAACCCAAAAGGAATTACCCAAAAAAGAGCTAACATTATTAAACTATCACTTTAGTTTTAGTTCGTTTTACAATAATTAAATTATTCCTATTCCATAATCATATAATAACACTTTTATAGTAAATTAATCATATTTTTTTTATTTTACTGTTTTTACCTACATTTATACACACTTCCGTCTAATGTGTAATGAACTAATCATTCTAGTGTATAGTAAACTAGCGCCACATGAAATGATGCTGTTTTTTTCTTTACCACCTCTCATGGTTAGGTATTATGATGGAAAGTATTTTAATATTATATATATTTATATATATATATATATGATATTTATTATTTATTTATTTATTTGTTAATTATTATAGAAAACATAATGTCATGATTTCAATTTTTTAAAAATAAGATAACTTTGTGGAAGTGTGGTTCACCGCCTACTCAAAGTATTGTGATTCTTCCACACATTACATGGAATTTGTTAGCATGGTTTAATAAACCTATATGATATATATGAAATAATAATTAAACTGTAATGATATTATTTTAATATATATATAAGTATTTAATTTAATTTCTTTCTTTGAATACGATAGAAAAATAGTAACAACTTTCATACATAAGTATGACCTAATGTCTCCATGAACAGTGTATTCCATTTAATAATTTTATATTTTATAAAATACTATGAATAATTATATAATAAAAATATAATATATTTAAATCATGTTTTACATTATGTATTTCATGATATAACTACGAAGACAAAAAATATAATAAATCAAAGAACAATAGAAAAAATGATTGCTACCCTAAACATAACATTAACATTTGGTTGTTAGAAAATAGTTAATATAAAGTCATAATAAAATTATATATGGTATTTTATATAATAATATGGTTCTATTATACTTTTATATAATATTATTTTTTTATAAATGATTTTTCAATGAGTACTAAGAAGTTTAAGACATAATATAAGGGTTTTCTCATCTCACTTTTATTTTTTATGAGATACAAGCCATGTTCACCACTTATTTCTTATATATGGTTTCTTTACATCATATGTATTTATTCTATGATTAATATACTTAACACTATGTTTATTTATGTATCCATTTTATGATTTATCTTTCTTGGGGTTTATTTTTCAAAAGTTACCAAATTGGTAAAGTCTTTTTGTCTCAATTTTCTTACATTGATACATAAGAAATGAATGAACCAATATTTTCTGTGAGGTATATATATTTTCGTTGACATGTTATATCAGAAATATCAGATTTGTAATGATATTTTAGTACTAATTTAATTTTATTATTTCAATTTCATTATCATTCAATGTTACTAAATTGGTAATGGTTTATTGTTACAATCTCATTATTTATAGAGATTGTTTAGGATTATGTTTCCATTAATGAAATATTATGATCTATATCTTAGGAAAACTCATGAATTTTCTTAACCTATAGTTATTTGTGTTATATCCAAGTAATGGTGCAATATTTTCACTCTATGGTACTTAAGATAATCAACAAAATGTTTTTATGAAAATCCATCATTATTTCTCCTTTCTTAGGAAATATGTTATCGTTCAAACCCATGATTTTAAAAAAAGAGTATTCAAAATATTTTAATATTATTAACGGATATCTAAATTACATTTTTACCCATGTATTATTTTTTTCAAAATGTTTTAAAATAAATTTTCTTTTCATTTTCTGATCAAGTCAATTTTTAAGATTTTATGGTGTAAAAGGAATGTTTGAATGTACAGAAAAACCCTCTATCATGACCATCATTTAATTGATTCTTAATTTTTAAGTATAAAAGGTTATTTTAATAAAATAAAATGTTTTTCCTAATATTCTGGATATTTTTTAAATGTTTTTAAAATAAAAAGGGATTTGAAAAATTTATTTTATGATTAGAAAGTGTCTAAAATTATTTTCAAAAAATTCCTTTATATGTTTTCATTAGGTTAATTTTAAAGAAATAGATTTAAATGATTTCATGATTCATTTATAAGTTTTAAAATTCATTTTATAGAAAAATGGTTTTAGATGATTTCAATCCTTCTTTTTATGTTTTTAAGGTATTTTACTTGAAAATAATTTTCAAAAATGTTTTCAATCCTTTTTTTTGTTTTTATGGTTTTTTATTAAGAAAAAAGTCTTTCGAAATATTTTCAAGATTCTTATATATTTTTCAAAGATATGTTAAAATAAAATGGTTTTCGAAATTTTTCATGTTTTAGAAATAATTTTTCATAGAAGAAATTATATTTTTCTAAAGAAATGTTTCAAATAAAATTGTAAATCTTTCTTTATAAGAAACTGTTTTTAAAAAAGATTTTTAAAGAAAGGTTGTCGCCATTAATAAATGTTTCATGTGATATTTCAAAATATTTCTTCATATAAGATGACATACTTTGTTACAATATATGCTTTACTGAGGATATGATCCTAGAATACCATTCATATTATTTCTATAATGGATTATGTTTTGATGGAATGGTGTTTATGACACCTGTTTTTCTTCCATGGGTTATATTCTATTGAAACACACTAATTTATATAGGCTATTCATTGATGAAATGATTATGGGACCTATATATTTTTTATAATCAATTATATGATGAAATTTTTTTGATAGCCATTTCACTTAATGGGTTATGAGATGATGTGTATAAAACATGTTATTTTTATGGTTGAAGATATGATGAAAGGTTAATTATAACGTGGCACATGAATGTATGGTTTTATAATGAGATGGGTGGGACCGATATCTCCCTCCAATGCATTGGAATGATATTTTTATCTCATGAGATAATTATGGGAAAAAAGTTGATAGTCTTGAAATAGAACGAGAATCATGTGTATCCTAATCCACTCTGGGAATATGGGGAAACCAGATCCACTATGATAAGGAGGAGAAACCTGATCCACTCTATAAATATGTGCAATCCCAATACACTAGGGGAAGATGGGGAAAACCAATCAACTATGGGAGGATTGGTTATTTTGATACCTTGCAAAGGAAGGACTATGAATGGGGATGGTGGTTTGCCCCACCGAGTAGGTTTAGTCTATATGAAGTTACCTATTATGTTTTGGAAATGTGACCTAACATATAAGGTATTATTTTACTTGATTATGTGTTCCCCACAAATTTTATGCCTTACACCTATGATATGATCACATAGTCCATGTTCTTTATTTTCTTAGGATTTATGTCTAATGAACTACCAATATTTATTCCATGTATCACATTTCTTATCTTTGACATGTGGGGTATGATATTAAAATATTATGTTCTCATAACCTTATGTTCATGTTATTCTTAGTATTTCATTTATTTACTCTTTATTGAACATTTGATCTCTCCCTTTTCTTATGTCTCTTTTCCCTAGGATATGAAGAATTGTTTTACGTAAGAGTACTGAAGGGGAATTTTATTAAGGGAGATTTTAAAGATCTTTCACCATTATATAATAATGTGTTACATGATACCAAAGACACTAAACAATTAGGGTCTGGAGGTATGTATTTTAGTAATGTTCTGAATATTCATCTAAATTGATTTCATGTCCATTTATGTTAAGCCCGGGTCGCTCTAGATTTGGAGTACTATCATGACTCGACCCAATATGAGGATCAATCCATAACTACCCCAAGCTCACCTATATAGGTTAGGGGTTGGTGAAAAGAACTAAATGAACAAAAAACACAGGGGGGGCTTTTCTTAAGAACCTGTACACACATATATATCCAACTCAATGGAATGATCATTGGGAAGGTAGAAAAAGGTGAAAATAAAGTGTCAATTCATGAACCCCTAGATAGTACAAAGGTACAATAGCGTATACTAAAAATTAAAGGAAAAAATACATGCCAAAATCAGTAACCAAACCCATAGAGTGGGTACGGTAACAGGATATATAGATATATGCTCAACTAATGAAGCCCAAACAAGAGTGTAAGGGGATCTCCATCCCACAGATCATCCAAAAAATGTGAGTAGCCAAGGGTTCCAAAGTAAATCCATATGCAATCCCCAACACATAAAGAGTCTTCACTTGAGTCAAAAGTTAAAGGGTCTCAAAAAACACCTTTATACATTTGGTTTGGGAAGCACTAACTCGCCTTCATAGTTTTAAATCGCATTACAAGAACATGTCTCGGTGGGAAAAGCGGCCATTTTCCCTGTGAGTCTAAAGGCATGTCAAACCACACCTCGTCACGGTATCACATAGTAAAGGGTCTTCTATGGTTATCACCATAAAATGACACTTCCCAACCTTGTTGGAGGGTACCACTAGGAAGGTCACAGAGGAATTCCATTGACGATATACTATTGGAGGGTAAGCCGGGTGAGTCTTCCGGGAAACACCACTACCCAGCCCGGCTGTCGGGTTACACCTAGCCGATCATAGGGGAATTCCAAAACCCATGATAGCTGGAGGGTAGAAACAAAAAGTCAAGGGAATCCACTAATTAGATCCTATTATTGGGTAATTCTAAAAGATCATCGGTGAATGCCACTACTTAGTCCTATTGTAGGTTATGCCTAGAACTGCTATCGGGGAACACTACTGCCCAACCCTGCTGGAAGGGAATCCTGGTACTAATCTGGTGATTATTTATGATCACTTCCCTCGTCGTATGTCTCCTTCATGTATTCTAAACCCTATATATTCCTTTTGTATCTCTAAAAATACTTTTGAGGGCACATACACATTCTACATAGAAAACACTCAGGTTGGGCATCTCATGGGCCAAAATCTGATTTCTAACGAAGGAGATATAGGGGTTTGAATATTTATCTGAAGACCACAAGTAGTACATGGAATGTGAGGGGACCTACATGGCATGTTGTCCCTCTCTACTACCTTTTCGTGTCTCTAGCTGGTACATGGGTCTCATTCTATATAGTCGAACACACTGTGTAGGTGGACTACACGTCGTTTCCTAACTATTTGGGATTGAGACCGTGTCTACTGGACATGTCTACGTACTCAACACATAGAATTTTCTTGGCCTCATGTTCCTTCACATGGTTTTTTTCTGCACTGAATGGGGGTACATAGCATGTCAAGGGGGGTGCATGCCTTTTCTTCCATAACTTCTCCTATACCCTAGTGTCGTCGTTGAGGGAGGCTATATATTGTGTGTTCATATTGGGACACGTCTTGTAGACCAGTTTTTCTAGGAACCCTCAGGTGTCTTTGATCTAGCTTTCATATTTTGAATCTAGTTCTCACGTGTCATATCTAGTAGAAAAAACATTATAAACTTCTATATTTATCCAAGAATCATGGATTCCAACCACCATTCATCAGTAATCAATCACCAGAATGAACAAGGGTTTCAATCTTCATTACTCATTCCTTCATTCCTTAAATTCATAAAATTTTGAAGTAAAACCTTTTGATTCTACATAATTTCATTATACTGATTCCATATCTATGTTCCAATAATTATTTCATCACCATTCCACTAATCCTCTGTGAATTTGGGTTCCCAATCGAGTTTGGGTCACTTGGAAATCACCGATATGTGAACTATAGGGTTCCAACAGTGAAGAACAGGAAGAAAGGGGGAATGAAAATCACAAAAAAATGGTTTGGATCTTTGACCTTGAGTTCTTGTCCAACCAATCAATATTGGATGATATAGTTTACAAATGACTGGAAAGAGTAATTAATTTCAATACACAATAATGTGAAAGGGGTGCATACTAATGGAAGGATTATCAAGATAATCAATAATTTAATGAAAGGCATAAGAACACCAAAGAACAGTCATACCTGGATTGGATTGACTTCCATTGATGAAGAACACAATTTCTAAGATCATTTCATTCATCGTTCTTCAATCCACCTAGATCCAAGATTTGATCATTGTTTTTCATTTGTTATTTTCCAATATCAAGGAGATTATAGGAGCGGAGAGATCATTGAAAACACATAGGATTATGAGGAAATTAAAATTATACCTAAACATATAACCCTATTATTAGGTTAAAAATAATTTAATTAACTAAATTAATTAATTAATTAGATTTCTTACATGCCTTTCCTACCAGTGAGGGGTCAGGACACCCAACACCAACTCATATTATTTCACGCCTAAAGAAAACACTACATTCCATACCCAGTGATGGTCTCTGATTTCTGCTATGATCACCCATTTAAGTGTTATTCTATTTTATTTAATTAACCACGTGTGTGAAAAATAAAATATATTTAATATTTTTATAAATATTAATTCTGGGTACACCAGACCTCAGAATTGCATGTTGTCTCAGTGCCCATATTTTGGAAAAATATTTATAAATATTTCAAAGTCATACAAGGAAAAAACTGGGTTTCTATATCATTCCCCCCTTCATTCTTTTGGTCATCAAAAACAAAAACTCAATAAAAACTCGAGATACTGATCTCTTATCTAGCTCCCCCATTCCTAGGAACTCTCATGCACGTTTTCATGATTCCACAACATGCGAACCAAAGGGATGGTTTATCCTCACAAGTTATGTACTTATCGTTCATCAATCACCACTAGGTGATCCGAAAATATTGTTACATCCTCGTGTTCTAGCTCTCCCTAATCAATAATGTTCATGGGGTTATACATGTATCCCCTCTACAGGGACATGTGGAAATTTTCCTGCACCCACTCCAACTGTGGGGGTAAGGTGATGCATTAGAAAACCTCATTGATCCTCTACATGATCTCAAATAGCTCGATGAACCTTGA
Source organism: Viscum album (assembly GCA_963277665.1). NCBI lineage: Eukaryota > Viridiplantae > Streptophyta > Magnoliopsida > Santalales > Viscaceae > Viscum > Viscum album. The sequence goes on along the minus strand of OY728147.1, from coordinate 2,106,071,004 downwards.
GGATAGCTGGCCTCTCCATTTGGACCTCCACATTTCATGCCATGGGGATACTCTTAAGAATATGTGGCCCCCCTTATTGAAAAAAAGGGCCTAGGAGGACGATCTACATAGGACATCTGTCTACTATAGGTCGTCTTCATGTGTTCACAAATGACCTGTACTTTATCCTTGGTCACCTACACCAACATTGGGCTGATAGGATATGACTCTCCGACCTACATCCAACACAAAAAAGATCTACAGAGTCTCTCTTATAGGGCCTAAAAATGTTTCATGTCGATGGTGGAGTGACATTTGTTGTTGTATGCAAACTTCACCAAAGGTAGGTGATCCTCCCGGCTCTAGCCAAAATCAGACATATAAGCCCTTAATAATTCCTCTATCACGTGGAGAGTGAACTCAATATTCCTATTGTTCTAGGGTTGAAAGGATATACACATCCAAATTTGGGTCCCAAATGAGTCTTGTCGGCCTCTCCAGAATTGTGATGTAAATCGTGCATCCTGATCAGAGACAATCATTGAGGCTACCCAATGAAGGAGAAAAACATATCATATGTATATCTTCTCCAAAATCCCCACTGAAATATTCTCCCTGATAACATGGAAGTGCGTCAACTTTTTGAGTTGTTCTACTATCACCCATATGGTTTCATGTCCCTTCGTTGTGCGAGGAAACCATTTGATGAAATCCATGGATATGTCATCCAATTTCCACAATTGAATATAAAGAGGCTGCAACAAACCCACTAGAACCAAATTCACAACCTTCACCTACGGATATGTAAGGAATCAATAGATGAACTCATCTACAATTCATCTCATGTTGGACCACCAAAACGTCCACTAAATATCCCTTTAAATCTTCCCCACATCGGGATGTTCAACTAAGGGAGATATGGGGAACTCCCATATCACCTACTCCCACATCACAACTATAAACATTTTTCTCCCTTAGAATGAGATCTCATCATTCCAGCCCTCAAAATTTCTATCTGGAGCATTGACTATGGATATATGGATGTGAAAGACTTTACTATCAATGTCCCATTGCTAGATATTTTTCACATAATCAAGGAGCAAAGAAGTCAACACCACTGAATATATGAAAATTGTACCATCCTGTTCCATTTGGGTTAGATGCATGGAAGCTTACTACTCCATAGTTTCCCACACTAAGTGAGCTCGAGACTTCCAATTGAGGGAATCATCTACAGCATTTCCCTTCCCTAGAGTATATTTTATTTAAAAGTTGTATTCCTATTGTAACTCCAACCAGTGTCACTTCCTTAGGTTCATATCTCTTTGGGTGAAGACATACATGAGTATATAGTGGTCTGTGTAGAAAAAAAGTACTCTCCAAGAAGGTAGTTCGTCCACATCTTCATGGTGAAGACTACCAATACTTTCTCTAGATCATGAGTCTCAAAATTCTTCTCATGGGGTCTCAATGGCCACAACCCCTATAGAATGTTTGCTTATCATTACATAAAATTGCAACCAATCACAACTCCTGAGGCATCACAATACCCGAAAAACTCAAATCCTTCCTATAGTAGTCTATAAAAATCAGTGCTCATCATCCTTTACCTCAACTTCTTGATGGCCTTCTAGAACTACTCAGACCAGGTAAACAAATATCCTTTCCACATCAAATTCATCAAAGGGGTTGTGATTCTGGAGAAATCTTCCAAAAATCACTTATAGTATCCCACAAATCCAAGAAATCTCCACACCTCTGACACATTTTTGTGTGAATTGCAAGAATTTACAACTTAGATCTTCTCCGGATCCAAGGATAAGCCTTGTTTAGAAATTAAATGCCTCAGAATGTGAATAACCTATATCAAGAACTGACTTATATAGAGTTTTCAATAAAACTGGGTCTTTCGATGTAAATCAAGGACCCTCTTCAAGTGTGATGAAAAACTCCTCCTCTATCGTAGAGTAGAAAAGTATGTTGTTGATGAAGACAATAAAAAACAGTTCCATGTATGGTTAGAAAACCCAGTTCATCAAATCCATTAAAACAACAAGGGAATGTCCCACACTAAAGGGCATCACTAGAAACTCCTAATGTCCATAGAAACATTTAAAAGCCATCATTGGAATACCATCAACCCAACCCCCAAATGGTGGTCGCCAGACCTGATATTGATCTTAGAGAAGCATCTGGAACCTTACAAAGGATCAAAGTGGTCGTAAATCCTTGGTAAGGGACACTTTTTCTTTATTATGTCTTGGTTTAGGTGATAATAATCCATGAAATTCCATAAGCTCCCATCTACCTTCATCTAAAAAACTAAAGCCGCCTAGGGACATTCACTGGGTCAAATGAAAACCTTCTCAAGAACGTCCTCTAGTTGCAACCTCAAAACTTAGATCAAAGTTGGTTCCATCCGATACGCCACACAGGATATCGAGGTTGTCTCTATATGCAAGTCGATGGAAAACTCCAACTCCCACCTCGATGGTAGTCCCAAAACATCATTGGGAAATGCGTCTATATAATCCTTGGCAACTAAAGGGATCCAGATGTCAATATAGTCTGCTACACCAAGGGTCACACTCACTATCCAATGGTAATAGGCTATGAACTCTTTCTATAAACACCCACTCGTAATGCTACAAGGTCCCACCCGCTGAAAAAGGAGAACCTTGTCCCATCATCACATGGGCATCTAACTAATCTGTGTGCATAGTAAATTTGGGATCGAACCCTATAAAGATAGTCCATGCCCAGGATAACATCATAGTGTTCCATCAGGATGACCAGTAGGTCCCATGTCCATGCCCATGCCCATGCCCATGCCCATGCCCATGCCCATGCCCATGCCCATGCCCATGCAATATAAAGAAATTCTGTGTTTGGTGAGATTTGAACCCCTAACCTCTTGTATATTATCAAAAGACTTTACCACTTCAGCAGGCTCGTCATGTGGTTAGTAAACAGAATTTAATATACTTATATATAATAATTGAGAAAAATAATACATAACTAATAGATTGAAACACAATAATAATTAAACAATAAGCAATAATTAATAATTAATAATACATAATTAGTTAATAATTATTGATATATTAGTTATTTATTGTGTTATTTATTTATTTATTATTATTTTCTATTTATTATAATAAATAAAACTTATATTATACTAATAAATACATAAATAATAAAATTATGAAAATAAAATAATAAAAATACAAAATTAAAATAATAATAAAATAAAATAATAATACAATAAATAATAAACAACAAATAGTAAATAATAACAAATAAATAAAAAATAATAAACAATAAATAATAAAAATTAAATAATTAATAAAAATCAATAAATAAATAATAAATAAATAATAAATAATAAATAATAAAAAATAAAAAATAAAAAATAAAAAATAAAAAATAAAAAATAATAAATACTAACAAATAACAAATAACAAATAAAAAATAAAAAAAATAATAATAAAAATTAAATACTCAATAAAAATGAAAAATAAAAAATAAAAAATAATAAATACTAATTAACACATAATAAATAAATAATAACAAATAAATATAAATATTGAATAATTAGTAATAAATAAAAAACAAAAAAGTAAATAATAAATCATAAATGATAAATAATAAATAATAAAAATAATAATAATTAACACTGAATAAATAATTATAAATAAATAATTAAATGATAATAATAATAAATAATAAATAATAAATAATAAATAATAATAAATAATAAATAATAAATAATAAATAATAAATAATAAATAATAAATAATAATAAATAATAAATAATAAACCATAAATAATAATAAATAACAATTAATAATTAATAATTAATAATAAATAATTAATAATAAATAAATAATAAATACTAAATACAAAATAAATAAATATTAAATATTAAATATTAAATTACACATAATAAAGAAATTATAATAAATAAATATAAATAATAAATAATAAATAATGAATACGAAACGAACAATAGTAAATAATAAATAATAAATGATAAATAATAAATAATAATAATAATAATAAATAACACATAATAAATAATTATAAATGAATAATTATAAATAAATAATTATAATATATAATATATAATATATAATAAATAATAAATAATAAATAATATACAGAAATAATATTAAATAGTAATAAATAATAAATAATAATAGTAAACAAATAATAAATAACAAATAATAAAAAATAAGTAATAAATAATAAACAATAAATAATAATAAATAATAAACAATAAATAATAATAAATAACACATAATAATTAGTAATAAATAATTAATAATTAATAAAAATAAAAAATAAATACTAAATAAAAAATAAAAAATAAATAAAAAATAAATAATAAATAACACATAATAAATAAATTATAATAAATAAATATAAATAATAAATAATAAATAATACATGAAAAACATAAAACAGTAATAATAAATAATAAATGATAAATAATAAATAATAATAATAATAATAGAGAACACATAACAAATAATTATAAATAAATAAATAATAAATAACAATAATAAATAATAATAATAAATAATAATAAATAATAAATAATAAATAATAGATAATAAATAATAATAAATAAGTAATAAGTAATAAACAATAAATAATAATAATAAATAATAATAAAAATAAAAAATAATAATAATAATAATATATAATATATAATATATAATATATAATATATAATATATAATATATAATATATAATATATAATATATAATATATAATATAGGATAAATAAAATAATTTTTTTAATAATAATAAACAATAAATAATAAATAATAAATAATAAATAATAATCATTAAATATTGAATATTAAATAAATATTAATATTAAATATTAAATATTAAATATTAAATATTAAATAACACATTATAAACAAATTATAATAATTCAATATAAATAAAAAATAAAAAATAATAAATAAGAAATAAGAAACAAGAAATAATAAATAATAAATAATAAATAATAAATAATAATAATAAATAACACATAATAAATAATTCGAAATAAATAAATTATAAATAATAATAATAAATATTAATAATAAATTATAAATAAAAAATAAAAAATAAAAAATAAAAAATAATAAAAAATATAAAATATATAATATATAATTAATAAAATATTATTATTATTATTATTAAATAAAATGTTATTATTAATAATAAATAAACAACAAATAATAAATAATAATAAATAATAAAAAAAATAAAAAATAAAAAATAAAAAATAAGAAATAAATATAAATATTAAATATTAAATAAATACTAATAAATAGTAAATAATAAATAGTAAATAAGAAATAGTAGATAATAAATAAACAATAAATAATAAATATATATAAATTTTAAATATTAAATATTAAATAATAAATAATAAATACTAAATACTAAATAACGAGTAACAAATAATAGATAATAAATAATTTTAAGTATATTATAAATAATAAATAATAAATAATAAATGAAACACATGAAAAACTATGAAAAGGCATGATAAGGGATGAAAAATCATGAAATCGCATGAAAAAAGATGGAGAGTCACGAGGAAGCATTAGAAAACATGAGAACGCATGAAAACTCATGGCCACTCTGGAAAACCCCTTAATAATTCAACATAATCATCATAATACCCCCTAAAACCATTGATAAAGATAACAAGTCATGGAAACCCAAATAAACAATAATAAATAGAACAACCATTACAACCCGTCAAAATGGCCATAATGTGACAAGAACATTGGACTCACATTAATGGAGATAACCTGTGATCTAACAGTCCGTTCCATATCCGTGATCAGTCAAATCAATGATCTTGAAACAATATTCGACAGGATAGGTGAAAGAGACTGAATGGACAAGTGAATCAGAAGTTACGACCGTTTTAAAAAAAACTGGCTGGGAATAGGTGCTAGAAGCCAGGCATCGAAAAACATAACAAACCCAATACCCACTAAAAGTTCATAACTTAAGATCCAGGCGTCCATGTGGGCACTACGACCAGTAAAACTGATGCTCATAAAATTAAATACAATCTGGAAGGTGGAGAAGTCGGAACTGACATGCGGATCGAATGTTATGTCTGTTTGAAGACAAGTTCAATGGGACACTGGTGACGGAAACATGGTTTTGGAGGCCTTTATAGGGGGTTTTTGTGTCAAACAACTGAACATAAGCTTGCTTCTATTGACTTGGTGCGTATCTATCTTCGCTGGCTTCGATTTGATATGTGGTAGAGCCCAAACAAACTCCCGTAGAGAATGTTATGGTCATTTCAAGTTGGATAACTTTTTGAACTTTTTTATAACTCTCATAACTTTTTTACCTTAGACCGTCTCAGGGTTTTGATTATACATGCCACTAGATCTCTTCATGATCTTCGATTTGACTGGTCTTGGCGCTCCAATGGATGCTCGGATCAATAGTTATGGCCGTTTTAATGATTTTAGGGTTACTAATTTTTTTTCCTGTCATTTGTGGTGGTTTTACACAAACCACCATAATTATATGGCCTTTTTTTAAAAACCCACCGCTAATCTTCGAAAAAATTAAAAAAATTATTAAAAAAAATGACACATTCAAGGCGGTTCTCAAACCGCCACGAAATGCCAGTTTTCATGTAGCGTGGGAGAACATCATACCGCTGTCCCCCAACTACAGCTCCTCATTATCCCCTACCATGTCCACATCCATGGGGACCACCGTATCCCTCCCTAGGAGATCCCTGATCACGAAATTTTCTATGCATTTGAGGTCCATCTGTTACCTTCCTGGGATGCTTAGTGAGCCCGTTCGGGCAGTCCCATGCCATGTGACCTAACAAACCACTAGTATAGAAGTGAACCTCAATGGGTTTCCCTGGTGATCTGCCCTGACCCTATATGGTTTGACCATCCTCATATGTATTCATACGGAAGGGTCTTCAGTTCGGAGAACTCTGACGTATTCCTACTACTACAGATGAATCAGCACTATCGTTCATACTGCAATCTATAAATATCTGATGCCCCCATTAGGAATATTTTTTGTAACAAGTTCCCACTCCATCCCCTATCATAGGTGGGGATGCACAAGGGCACTATGATGGCTCAGATCTCTTTGCAAAGTCCCTTCTCAAACATTTGTTCTTAGAATTATCCAACTATGATCACTTCAAGAGAGTAGCGTGTAAGGTCAGGGATCGTCCCCATGTAGTCTATGACTATCATCCATCCCAATGGAAGCTCTACAATCTACTATATCTGAATAGATTGTAAGAAGATGGGTTATACTCCTTAATAAACTATAGCTAGAAGTCGTCCCATGAGAGTGCCAACTCATCATGCATCCGAGTAAATAAGCTTCAACAACGTGTAGCTGCTCGGTGGAAAATAGTTGTTGAAAAGCCACCATCTAATCTGTCAGTGCCTGAACAAGCTTAAAGACACAACCCATGGACTCTATCGAATCCTCTACTTCCCGAGGGTCTAGATTTTTGTATAACCCCAGTGGTCTCTTTCCCTAGAACACATGGAATGTTCTCACCCTGCACCCATCCTCATCCTACTCTACTAAGACTATGTGTTGCTCGATGGGTGGGGGTGATACTACCTTTCCATCAGAGGGAAGGGGATCACATGATAGACCTTGACCTGAGGCACCATCACTCATAAGGTTTTTGTCATGAACCAGAGCTAATATCCTACCTGGATGCCATCAACGAGGTATCCTGAAAGTTATCAAGGAGAAACAAAGACAAGATCCTATATGTTTAAAGTACCATATTCCCAATAAAAATGTCTCAGGGTGTGGAATCGACATGCGGGTTATCAGGGTTTGGGTTATTGGTTATGTCTTCTTCCCACACTATCACCTGAGAGCCACTCTCGAGACACTTTGACAAAATTTCCCTAAATCCCATCAATTTTATTTTTTTAGGGAATGCCCAAAAAATATCCCAAAGAATGAAACACCTTTAGTACCACTCAATCATGACCTGACCCAAGCTAGGGATCATTCCTAAACTACCCCTATCTCTCATCCATAAGACTAGGGTTGGCGGTAAGCATCGAAGTTATAGAAAACTCAGGGAGGACATTTCCAAATAACCAGCACAAAAACAAACAACAAAATCAATGAAGAGTGCAGAGGGAAGTTATAAATAGGTTCAAATAATCTGAACATGAATGAAACTCTAGAGAGTAAAAAGGTACGGTACTATAAAATGAATATTTGAGCAGAAAACACCCACCCAAACTAGAAACATGTCTCAACTTAAACAAAAATAGAAAAAAAGAGTAACTAATAAGAGAGGCCAGATCCTATATCCCAACTACGTCCAAAGTACATAGTCCTAGCAGTGTGTATCCATAAGCTCCTCTGTAGATGATCAACCTATCCACCATCTGTAAAAGAAACAACATGTTTTGGGAAAATACTATGCACGGTGAGTATATACATACCTAGTAAAATTCACCAAAAAGGTGAAGGGGGTAGTAAGTGATACAACAAAAGAGAAATTGTTGATAAAACAAGGTATAGTAAAAGTGAATAGAAAGAGTACAAATCCAGACAATAAGAGAGTGAAAGTGGACTCATCCAAACACAAAATTCTTGAAAAGTTGAGGATATGAACTCCTTATCGTTTTTTTCAACATATAGAGAGAGAGTAGACTTGTACAACTAGAAGAAGCTAGACATGGAAACTGTGTGGCATACCCCGCACGTCTTTGCCTCTCATGATGTAGAGTAACCAAGCCTAAATTTTTTGTATTTTAACAGGATATATATATATATATATTCTCAGTAAAAGAATCCAAATCAGAAGAGTTAGGGGATCTCTATCCCATAGCTCTAACCAAGAATGTGAGTAGCCAACCGTTACAATGTAAATACATCTACAATGTCCAGTGCCTCATGTTCCTTCCCTTGATCCATAAGTTAAAGGGACTCAAATCACTACACCTTGAAACTATCTAATTTGGGAGGCATTGAATCAACTATATGGTTTTAAGTCACGTCACAATAATACGTCTTGGTGGGGAAAGTGCCCTTATTTCTCATGAGTCCAAAGGTAAATCAAACCACACCACATCACTGTATCACATAGGCAAGGGTCTTCTCTGGTATCCATTGAATAATGCCACTACCTAGCTTGGCTAGAGTGTACCAATATATAAGGTAACTAAGGAATTCCACTTCCCAGATACTATTAGAGGGTACACCCATTGAGTCTATAGGGAAATTCCACTGCCTATCCCTACTAGAGGGTTAAGCTTGGAAGATCGTTGGGGAACACCACTTCCTATCCCAACTGGATGGTAAGCCCAAAACATTGAAGAAATCCATTACCCATATCCTACTAGAGGGCAAGTCATAAAGATAATTAGATAATTCCACTACCCAATCCTACCCGAGGGGAAGATCAAAACCACTATTTGTGAATTCCACTACACAACCTCTCAAGAAGGTAAGTCCGATATTCCTCTGGTGATTCTATATGATCATTTCCTTCATTGGGAGACACCTATATGTGTGTCTAACCTTCAAAAATCATTTAATATCTTCAAAGACACTTCCGACGGAACTTTCACATTTTGTGTGGAGAAAAACTCAGAATAGAAATCTTGTTGGCCAAAATATGAGTTTTAATGAAGGATATACGCGGGCATAAATATTGATCAGAAGATCATAAGTACTACATGGAATGTGAGGGGACCCTTATAGAGTGTGTTCCCTCTCCACTACTTGATCGTGTCTCTGGATGGTACACATGTCCCATCCCATGTATTAAAACATGCCATCTCGGTGGACTATATGTCGTGTCCTAACTATCCAAGACTAAGCCTGTGTTCTCTGGTCATGTTAGTGTACTCAACCCATGGTGTGTTCCTAGAAGTTTGTTCATTCACATGGATTGTTCCACACAGAAAGGGATACCTGAAATGTCAAGGGGAGTACACATCGTGTTGTTCTTAACTTTTTTCAATCCAAAGAATCACTACTAAAATAGGCTACAGATTGTGTAATCTTCATGGTACATGACATGTACTCTGGTTTTTTCAAGAACCGTAAGGCTTCTTTGATATTTCTTCCTTACATTATAATATGGTCATTGTGTTTTAGATCTAGTCATGAAAACATCTAAAACATGTGAATCTTGTCACAAATCACAGTTTTGAACCACTGTTCTTCAGAATTTTATCATTATAATGAATGAGGTTTTCGTTCCTAATTTTTCATGCCTTAATTATATTGGTTATAAATGGTTTGATGTAAAACCTTCATATTCTCCATCCTTTTTGTCACTTCGATCCCTAATATATGCACGGCTTGGGATTTTATTTCCATTCTGCCAATCCTCCCTAAATTTGGGCACCCAATAGAGCTCAGGTTGGCCATTAATTGTCCTGTTGGGAACATTATGTTCCCAACAACAAAGATCACATGATATAGGTGAAGGAAAATAATATAAACAATTTTTTGGATCATTCTCCAAGTGTTCCTATCTATCATATCATGATTTGGAGATATGGGTTAGAATTAACTGATAAAAGCAATTAATTTTAATACTTAAGAATGTGAAAGTGGTGATGATTGAAGGAAGAATTATCAACATTCTCAATAATTTAATAAAGTCATAAAAACACCACAGATGAGTCGTACCTAGATTGAATCTATTTCCATTGACAAAGAATGTGTTTTTGGTGATCTGTGGCATTCATCGTGCTTCAATCTGCCTGGATATAAGGTTTAATTGTTGTTCTACATTCTTTATTTTCCAACAAGAAAGATATGAGAGGATGTCGGAGATCACTGAAAAATATTGGGATTATGAGGACAAATCATGTTATCCTTAAACATATATACCAGGATTTAGGTTAAAAATTAATTAATTAACAAAATAACTTAATTAATTTGATCAAGTACATGTGTCACGAATGAGCAAGGGGCCGAGATTCCCTATGTCAACTCATTTTATGTCATGCCTCGGGAAAACACCATGTTGCATTCCCAATCATGGTCTCATAATTTTGATCTAATAATTTTTTTAAGAGTTATCATATTTTTATTAATTAAATGAATGTGGTCAATATAAAATATGTTTAATATTTTTATAAAAATAATTATCTACAAACCTTGCCTCGGAATCGCACTCTGTATCCGGTCCTTACTCGGAAATAAATTTTATAAATATTTTAAAGTCTTATAAATAAAAATTTATCAATACATATACATTATCCTCATCGAAAAAAATGTGAAAATTGGGAAAATCCACATATGGTGGTTAAAATTCAATAATATCCACCCACCATTAGATTATGGATAACAGGTGGTACATCCCTACTGGTTATATTAAAAATATAAGTCCCACATAGAGTATCATTGAAAATTTATCTTTCTACATTCATTATTTGATTTCAATTTCATTCTTAGGAATGGTTTAGCATGGTTCCCCACTCCCTACAATTTTAGAACTTTAATAAAATGGGCCTTATGTTTATAATATTGATTATATTTTGTACTTACGTTATAGAATAAGGTTTTCCACATGAAAAAATTTATGGATGGGGAACAAGGATTCATTTTAAATGGTAGTTAACTTTTATGTTTGTTTTTTAAACTCTCTAAATTTGCATCTTAAAAACTTGTTTTTTGGTTTAAATTTGAATTCCCATTCCTGTTCATGAATCTTTTAATTATTTGACTTATCTAGGATGCACGAGATTTTTAGGAACATTATGTTGCAATATTTTATATTTCAATGTTAATGATATTTAAAGATTAAAATGGATAATTAAATTATTAAAGTGAAGCACAGATACTAAAATGAGGACTCGTGATTTGATGGAATTAGTTGATTCATGTAAATGAAATTTCCTTATCATTTTTCATACATAAATATTTTATAATTTATGCGAATTTATTTTTTTGTTAATATTAATTCCATGAGTGGTTTTACAATATTAAATTTCCTATTTCTGATATGATTTATTGACCAAATATAAAAATTTTATATTTATCATCTTTCATGAGTTATATTACTGCAAGAAACCTACTTGAGCTTGCATTGAATACTTTCACAGCTATTGATATTTCAAAATAACAATTAAAATGATTGGGGAATATTTTTACAAGTCCTTATCCTTGATTCCACCTTTACATAAACAATTTTTAGATCATAGAGACTATTAAAGACACTAAATTGGATTATCAATATTTCATTCCATTTTTATCCATTATAAACTTCTTCTTAGTATTTTTTTTGATATTTTAATTTTGAGGTGTGGGGGTTGAGGGAAATCATATGGAAGGGACAGCCTACAATGTAAGGGAAATTTGTGGGGGTGTTAGCTTGGGTATTGAGAAATTATTATTGATTCATTCAGTATACATTATAGTATTTCATTCCTCAAAAAACAATACAGTTAAAAAAATAAAAGAAAGTAAGAAAATGTGGGTTGTGACTTGAGAATATCAAAAGTCACCATCACCATACAAATAATTTTTATCATTTGTGGTTAGGAGGTAGATTTGAGTGACAATATTAGTGTAACCTTTAAAAAAGTTAAAATATTAAAACAAAATTATAAAAAATGATAAAAATAAACAAATATTAAATGATTCATTATGATTTCATACTTCAGGTCCATACATTGATCTTGGGAAGTGGGATTTGTCCCATTTTTATGGGGGTAATTCCATTGAATTTTTTTCTCCTGATATAATGTTATATACATTAAGAGAGAATCCTCCTCCTTGAGCATTTATTTTAATACATAAATTCTTACCAAACATAAACCTTATTGATTTTTGAACCTTTATTGTAATACCCTATGATTTTATAAGATAATTTATTTTTAATTCATTTTATTTAATGTGTCGTATGCTACACCAAGATTAGATTTCACTTTACACCACATTGTATTATCTTGATGTATACACAACACCATACATGGCTTCTATTAAACACAATTTCTAGTTCTTTTGAAAAAATTCATTTCACACAACACTGATTATATTTTGTTTTCAATGTTTAAAAGATCTAATTTAAGATTTTTTTATAGAGAACACTGAAGGAATATTTCACTAGACACAACACTATCTTTTCAAGCACTACCTTCAAGAGCATCCTTTATTGATACCTTTCATAGTATGAAATACCGTGTTCCAATAAACAATGATATGTTATTAAAATATTTTTATTTTATGGGATCTAAACATGTAATTTTGATTATTATTAACCACATTTTTGATTTTATAAAACATTAAAATTAAACTTATGTATTTTCTAGAACATGTTATAAGAAGAAATTCAGTTTTTCGGATAAAAAAAGTATTTTTTAAAAAATGCATTTTTGCAGACTTTTGATAGTGCACAAATTTAAATACTAGTTTTTAATAACTTTATATATTATACATGAAAAAATAAACTCCTTATTTAGAATTGGTAAATAAAATATTACTTGGGTTTCATTTTTGGTACTTTTTTGATAAAATTCACATTTTAATGAATAGTGAAAAATACTGCATTTTAATTCAAAACAGCCTTTTCGTCTAATTTATTTATATTTTAGTGTTTTAATTTTTACTAGTTTTACAGAGTAATTAGATTATATATTTATAATTTAATCCAATTTTTGTCATTATAAGTAATTTTATTCTTAAATTGGACATAATCCCATGTCAATCTTTTGATAGTTTTTACTTCATAAAAACCCTCTTTCTCGTTTTGACAACAGGGATTAATTTTATATTAATTAATTCTATATATGTGTTTTTAATTATTAAAAATGGATTCCATATTTGGATACAATGATTCTCAATTATTTTAGTATTTTAATTTTATTTTTTTTGATATTATGAATAGTACATACAGAAATTTTTATTTACCACAATTGACAGTTAATTAGGTATATTAGGTTAAAAAAATATGATAAAGATAATAAAATAACCTTAACACCTAAAATAATTCCTTATGGATGAATTGAAGTAAAAAAATATCTCCTAAGGGTTATAATTGATTCATTTAATATACTTTTTTCCATTAAAGTGATGTAATTATAATTAAAACAAAAGAAAGTGAAAACATGTCGTTCTCTTATATCATGTAAGTATAATAATTTCAATATACTGATATACATCATACAAAATAGACAATAAATAGTCTCTAGAAATATAATTAAATTATCTAAATCATGTGAGTTTACTTATAATTTTTAGAGACTAAATAATTTACCTTAATAAAGAATCACTAGTGATTTTGAAATTATTTTATTCATAAAAGTATAAAATAAATGGTTTAAAAAAATATTAAAATAAATATCATATGAACTAATTTATGTTCTAAAAGATTTTTATAGGTGACTAGGACATGTTATTAGTGGATTAAATATTTTATTTTGAATTTATCTTCTGTTTTAATTTTATTTAATGTCAAATAAATGAATAGTGTCAAAATTGACACTATTAATAATTTATAAAATTAACATATTATTAAATTATTTAAAAATCACAAAAATATTTAAAAATTACAAAGTAGAAATTATATGGTCTAAAATTTTATAAATTATTCAATTATTCACAATTTAGAACACAAAAGTAAATATTTGTAACTATTTTATATTTAGAATATTATTACCACAAATAAAATTAAATAGATTAAATAAGGATAAATAAAAATTACAAAGTTTAAAATAAAATAAATACCTATATAAATTTTATTTTTTTGATATTTTAGCAACCCATACTCACCTTTCTTCTGAATTAATGATTTTGGGACCATTATAAACAGAAATTAAATTTATAATAAATGTATATTTCAGGACTTTCCTAAAGTGCCCTTCATTCCTCTTATAAAAGGCCACCAACATTACCCACTTAATAACACCTTTCAAGACCTTTATATAAAACAAAATATTCTTTAATAATCTCCCAAAATCCCTCCCATCATCTTAGAGGAAAAAATTTGGACATAAATCCATACTAGGGATACCTTTTGTGAAAATCAAAATGACGTACTCGAAAAAGAGGTAATTGATTTATCACCTCTTTCAAAATTATTTTCTACTTCTACTTCTTCTTATAATGTTTTTCTCATACTAAAGTTATAAATGAAATATATTCTAAAATTTTATATGTTATCATTATTATGTTTTAATTGTATATCTCCTTGTTTTCATCATACGAATAACAATATCACCATGCATGCCTACATACGGCTTACTATCTCTACATTGTGGTGTAATTTTTTATTCAACAATACTTAATTTGGATGAGTATAATGATGAGTATAATATATTTAAATAATTAATATAACAAGTTAATTATTATTTCAAATTAATATTCCATTTAATTCTATATCGTTCAACCATCAAGTGAATAATATGGTTGCTCGTGTGTACGTACGGTCAACTATCTCCATGATGCGATGAGATTCATTCTCCACATTAACCATCCAAGAATGATTATAAATTATATATAATAAATAATCATGAAATATATGACATAACAATTCTACTGGATTTATGTATATATATATATATCATTTAATTGCTTCCATTTAATTCAATAAGGAAATGGAAACATCGTTTATGAGTAAGTGCGACCTACAATCTCTATGAAAGGTGTATTACATTTAATTTATCTATCTATTTTATATGTTGATATACTTAATATATATTATATATAAATCATGTATTAAATTTTGGAACTAATTAAATCATGATCTATGTAATGAGATCAACAATAAAAATTCAAAACATGTACAATAAATAAAACGATTATTACCCAAAATATTGATTTAGCATGGAATTGATAAACGAATTGGTAATAAGTGAATAATTTATAATATCATAAATTTTACTATGGTTTTTTTACAAGTTAATAGTATGTTTAAACCCACTATTTATGAGTTTTTAATACATAAAAATAATATCAAACCCACGGTAAGTGATAATTTCACAATCTTTTTATTATTTGAGATTATTTAGATGTAAGTATTTTCTGATGTATATTTATCATCCACATCCAGGTTTCAAAAATATATAATATTATTTAAATTTTTCTAGTATTTTTTAATGTCAATTTTATCAATTGGTTATTTTTTTTTAAATGGTATGGAAGGAATATTTCATTCATTTTCTATATGAGGTATTTCTCACTTTTCTAGTAAAACTATGAGGAGAATTTTTTTAACTTATACAACATGAACAGATTTTTGCATCTTCATAAAACCTTATTTACATAAAGAGTCATCTACATGGTTTCAAATTTATTTTCAAAAAATTTATTTTCTTTTAAAATTGGGAAACATTTTGAGAAAAGAATTCATTTTTGAATAAGAAAGGATATTTTCATCAATAATTAAGTTCAAGAGTTTTATCAAAATTATATTACATATAAGATGACATGGGCTTATTTTTCAATCCCTATTATTAATTTTATTTAATTTTGTTTATGATAGAATTATTTTTTATAAAATCCAATTATTTTGTATGGATTATGATGGAATGATGTTAAGAAACCAATTTTTTTCATGGGTTATTCTATGATGAATGATTTATGTTTTTGTGGCACATGTATGAATGATATCATTATAAGATGGATGGAAACTATATCTCTCTCCAATTCATTAGTTAAAGATTTATATTTCATAAGATAGACATTACTATAATGAAAAGTAAATCTAGTTTAGTAATACAGGGTTGGAATTGAATATAAACCCGATTCAGTAATGGACTTTGTCCACTTTGTATGTCTTGGAAGCAAGGCCTTTGATACTATAGAAATCATATTATATGTTTATTTGTTTTCCAAAATTAAATATTTTATGCCAATTCTATTTTATCATGGGTAATGTTCCTTTATGATCTATGCCTTATATATTTTCATGATTTATTTTAAGACTCAATATTTTGATATTTAAACATTATGCTCATGATTTTAAATTCTTATGTTTATGGTTTGGTTTATGTTCTTTATGTGTACCCTTATTGAGCATTTTATCTCACCCTTTTTATGTTTTCTTTTCCCCTGGATATAAAGAATGGTATTATGTAGGAAAACAAATGGAGAAGATCTTTAAGGGAGATGTAGTAGATATTTCACCAAGTTATAAGATTTTGTTCCATGTTTCCAATTACACTAAACTAATACGTTCTTTGACCTTATATTTGTGTAATGTATTATATATTCTGAAAAATAAATGTAATGTCCCTGTACATGAAGATTTGTTCATTAGAGTTAGTATCAGAGAAATGGTTTTGTTAACCTTTGGAAACTAGGATGTGAAAAAATTAGTGAGATCCCTAGAGATATTTCTATGGTATGTCTTGGGATGTCCCTAATGGTAATTATAACTATAGGTTATAGTCATAGAATTATAGTAAAGATCATTAATAACCTATTATTAAACCTAATATGTAATAGATTGAAAGTACATCCCCTTGATTATGTTGTTTTTTTAAAATGATTTTTCCCTCTCACACTATTCTTTTTGGGTTTTAGAAAATTGCTGAAAATAGGAGGATTCATGTTAATAGAGAATATGATGGACAATGTAATGATATTATTCCTGATAATAAAATTGAAATGGTAGTTGGATGGTGAAACAACATTATTATGCCAAATTATAAATCTCATAATATGATCCATAATCTCAACATTAGTGAGTTTCTTGACCCCACTAATAAGAGGAAGATGGAGTTTCATTGTGATCATAAAGGAAAGAATGTTAAATTTTCCACATGTAAATTATGTGGGAAGAGAAATCAATGATAATTTTTCAATGGAATTAGAAGATGCTTTGGGTGTGTAAAATAAGGAAACATAGCTAGTAATTACAAAGGAAAAGGTTCAGTTTACACAATAGACAAGGATAAAGGTATTTCTAAGACATAAACAATTATTAAATGTTTTAAATGTGGAATGTACGGGCATTATGGAAATCGATTCCCTAAGGTAAAATCTCATGAAGATAATTAGCATGTTTGTATTGGTAGTATTTATGTTTATTATGATGAAGTGAATACAATTGATATATGAGATGAAAGAAGTGTTGAGTAATAAAATGATGAAGCTTGATCAATGGATTAAGAAGATAATGGAATGATGAAATGATTATCATGAATAATTCTATATAAGAAATTTTATTGTATTATGGAATAAAGAAACATCTATAGATTATTACAATATTATTTTTCCTTAAGTATTTGAAAATATATGTTGAATGATACTAGTAACCCTGAAAAGTGATGGAAATATTTTTGGAATTTACATGATATGTTCATAATGAATGGATAAGAAGATAATGAGATGTTTGAAAGTATCAAAGTCCTCGTGACTAATATAAGGACAAAGTGAGATTATGGTTTGAGTATATAGAATTTTTGGTATTTTTGGTGCATGGAAGTAGTTAATTTTAACAGAATTCAAGTTTTCACTAAGGTTATATGGTAATTCATGTTATTAACATGTTTCAAAAGAATAAATGATTAATATATTCACATGATTGGAATGTGACAACCTAGAACCACCTTATGAGACATGGGAGATAAATTTTATGTCTATTTACTTCAACTATTTTTAATGCTTTATATTTTTAGTTTTGAAAGGATTGTATGTTAATCTATTTATGGATAGTATATGTTATATTCATGTTGAAGTTTTTTAGTTTAATATATTATCACACTATGGGTGGACTTATGAATATTTGATTTCTTGTGATAACCTTTTCATTGAGATATATTGAATAACCTATCATCCTATTGCATGATATTGTAGCACTTCAAGAATGAAAAATTCAACTACATTTCTTTGAATAATAGATTAAGTGGAAATTTTTCTAGGCACGAACAATTGTGAGATTGTACCAAAATATAATAAGTATTTATTATCATGGAAAATTCATCAAATTTAGGGAATGGATCTTGAAAACCAAAAATGTTATCTTATTACCTTATTGTCCAATTAATCAGATTTTCCTATAAATCCTCAATGATATATGGATTTCTGGTTGTTAATTTCTCCAAACAATGTTCTATATCACTATCTATCAGAACATAGGAGCTAGATTTTTCTCCCATATCCATGCATTGACATCCTACATAAGTTATCCTATGTAAAAACCCAGTGATGAGTTACTTTGGGTAACTATTATTTTTATAACTTTTAATTTTAAAATGATATTTTAGTATTTCTTTTTACGATATGGGTTTCTATGAAAGAAAATTTTAAGTAGTAATCCATTTATAACCCCGATGAATTTCGAGAGAAAAATTGATTCTAAGGTGGGAATAATGTAACACCATGAGATTTTATGAGATATATTGTATTTAATTTATTTGATTTTATTTGTTTTACTCTACAAAAATATTATTTTGTGTTATATGAAAAAACAATATTATCTTGTAGTATACACAAAACTATACTTGGCTTGTGTTACACACAATTTATAGTTCTTTTGAAAAAATTAATTTCACGCAACTCTGACTATAGGTTTTATTAAAAGTATAAAAGAACGGTTTTTTATTATGTCATACAAAACAAAAAAAACTAATCTTTTACTAGATGAAAAAATTATATGTCTTTCATTACACGTAAGAGAGACCTTCCCTAATAGCTTGCATTCTACGCAATACCGAGTTTCACTAAACAACAATATATTATTAAAATATTATTACTTAATGGGATATAAACAATATTTTATGAATAGAATTAACCAAATTTATAATTTTATATGACATTAAAAATAAACTTATTTATATATTAAAACATGATATAAGAACAAATTAAAATATTTGGATAAAAGAAGTATTTTTCAAAAAATCCAGTTTTGGGGTATTTTAATGGTGCACAAATTTTATATCTTTTTTTTATAGAATTTAAATATTCTATTTGAGAAAATAATCTTCTTATTTGCAATAGGGACAAAAAAAAATTAATTTGGTTTTTTTTCTGATAAAATTTATATTTTAATGAATAGTGAAAAATAATGCATTTTAATTCAAAGTATCCTTTTAGTCTAATTTATTTATATATTTATATTTTAATATTAATTTTGTTTAAAGTGTAATTGGATTATATTTTTATCATTTAATCTTTTTTTGTTCATTGGAAGTAATTTACCATTTAAATTCGACATAAACACATGTCAATCTTTTGATAGTTTTTACTTTTTAAAAACCCACTTTCAGGTTTTGATAATGTGAATTAATTTTAAATTAATTAGTGCCACTTATTTTTTTTGAATTTTGAAAAAATGGATTCAATATTTTGAATCATTGGGTTGAAATTATGTTAATAGGTTACATTTATTTTTATGGATATTATGAATAATAACTATGGTAATTTGTTTTACCATGGATAAAGGTAAATAGGGTAAATTAGGTTAACAAAAAATATGATAAAGATAATAAAATTATCTTCACACCTTCAATAATCCTATTAGATGAATAAAATTCTACCAATATCACCTAAGGTCCATAATTGATTCATTTAATGGAATTTCTTCCATGAAAGTGATGTAAATAAAATTAAAACAAAAGAATGTGATAACATGTCACTCCCTTATATCTTATAAGTATAATAATTTTAATATATTGATAAACTTCATAAAACATAAAAAAATAGTTTCTAGAAATATTTTTAAATTATCTATATCATTTAAATTTATTTATAATTTTTGGAGACTAAATAATTACCATCAATGACAAAACAATAGTAATATATAAATTATTTTATTGATATAAATATCAAATAAATGTTTTTTAAAAATATTAAAATAAATATCATATAAACTAATTAATGTAATATATAAATTATCTAGGTTAATATGACATGTTATTAGTGTATTAAATATTTTTATTTTGAATTTATGTTTTGTGTGTATTTTATTTAATGTCAAAAAAATAAATAGTGTCAAAATTGAAACTGTTGATATAAAAAATATTTCAAAATTACAAAGTAAAAATTATATTTTCTATAATGTCACAATGTTTCCAATTATGTAAAATTTAAAAAACATATGTAAATATTTATAACTATTTTATATTTAGAATATCATAACCACAAATAAAAATAAAAAAAATGAAATAAGGATAAATCAAAATGATAAGGTTTAAAAAACTCAAAACATGTCTAATTTATATTGGTTGAGAGGATTTAGACCCATACCCACCTTATCATCAAAATAAATTATTTTGGTACCATTATAAACTGAAAATCAATTTATAATAAATTAATATTTTAAGACTTTTCTAATGTGCCCCTCCTCCCTCTTATAAAAGGCCAGCACATCTACCCACTTACTCAAACCATTTAAGCAATTTTTATCATCCAAAATCTACCCTATTAAGATCCCAAAATCCCTCTCTTACTCCAAGAGGTCACAACTTGTGTAGAAAGCCAACCTAGGAAGACCATTTCTGCAAATCAAAAAGAGATACTCGAAAAACTGGTAATTCTATTATCACCTCTTTCAAAATTTGTTTCTTATTATAATTATAATTCTTATTTTTATTTCATAAAAAATTAAAAATTAAAGTATATAATACATAATTAGATGTTAATATAATGATTTTACGACCTTTTACCTCATTTTATCTATCTTAAGAATAACAATATCACCATGCATGTGTTTGTAAAGCTTACCGTCTCCATGTCATCGTGTTATTTTTTATTCAAAAATATTTAATTTGGATAAGTATAATGATGTATATTATGGATATAAATATTTAAAATAAAATAATAATTATTATTCAAAATACATATTCCATTCAATTCCATTCTATTTAACCATCAAGTGAATGGTATCATCGCTCATGCGTACGTACGACCTACTGTCTCCACGATGTGATAAGATTAATTTTCCACATTAACCACTAAAGAATTATTATGAAGTATAAATA
This sequence comes from Viscum album, assembly GCA_963277665.1. Classification (NCBI taxonomy): domain Eukaryota; kingdom Viridiplantae; phylum Streptophyta; class Magnoliopsida; order Santalales; family Viscaceae; genus Viscum; species Viscum album. The sequence continues at coordinate 2,106,049,083 of OY728147.1, read as the reverse complement.
ATAAATAATCATGAAATATATGATAAAATAATTATACTATATTTATTTATAAATATATTTCATTTACTTTCTTCCATTCAATTCAATAAGGAAATAGAAACACCATTCATGCATATGTTTGACCTATCGTCTTAATGAACGGTGTATTCCATTTCATTTTTCATTCTATTATATATATTTGTATACTGAATTTATATGATATTTAAATCATGTTGAAAATTTCATAATTAATTAAATCATGATATAAGTATTAAGATCAACAATAACAAGTCAAAAATCATATGATAAATAAAACAATTATTACCCAAAACACTTCTTTAGCACGGAATTGATAAATGAATGGGTGATAATTGAATCATTTATGATATCATAAATACTATTATAGTTATATTATAGGTTAATAATACGTTTAAACCCATGGTATAGGAGTTTTAGATACAAATGAAGCATATTAGACCTAAGGTAAGGAATAATTTCACAGTCTCATAATTATTTGAGATTATTTATACGTAACTATATATTGGGGTATATTTATAATCCATGTATATGTTTCATAAATATATAATTTTATTTATATTCTTATACTATTTTTTAAATTCAATTTTACCCATTCATTAATTTTTATTAAATTGTATGGAAGAAATCGTTCATTCGATTTCTATTCAAGACACTTTTTGACCTTCCAGAAAAAGTACGAGGATAATACTTTTTTAACTTATAAGGAATGAATATATTTTATCATATTTATATTTCCTTATTTCAAATATTCTTCCACAACATGGTTTCAGGTTTATTTTCAAATAGTTTTTTAATTTAAAATTGAACAGAATTTTCAGAAAATAAAATTTTTTGGAAGACGAAAGGGTATTTTCTTTAAGAATAATGTTTTATTATTTTATCAAAATTATTTTCCATCTATGATAACAAGGGGTTATATTAAAATCCCTATTATTAAATTGATTATATTCTATTTATTATGGAATTATATTTAGTAATTTCATTTATTTTATATGCATTATGATGAAATGATGTTAAATAAACACATTTTATTTCATAAGTTATGCTATGATAAATGATTTATGTTTTTGTGGCACATGTTAGAATGATTTCATTACGAGATTGGTGGTACTTAAATCTCCCTCCAATGTTTTAGGTAAAAAATTATATCTCATGAGAAATAAATGACTGTTCGGGAATGTAAATATGGTTCAGTAATACATGGCTAGAACCACAAGTCATCCCGGTTCAGTAATGGACTTTTTCCACTATGATGGTCTTGGAATAAATGACTTGGCTACTAGGGAAATCATATTATGTGCTTATTTTTATTCGACAATCAAATATTTTATTCCAATTCTATTTTATCATGGATAATTTTTCTCTATGATCTATTCCTTAAATACTTCTATGATTTAATTCATGACTCAATATTTTGATATTTAAACTTTATGTTCATGTTGTTACATTCTGATGTTTATGGTTTGTTTTATGCTCTCCATGTTTACCCTTACTGAGTATTTTATCCAACCATTTATATGTTTTCTTTTCTATATGATATAAAGAAAGGTTTTAGGTAGGAAAAAAATTTGAAGATCTATATGGGAGATATAGAAGATCATTCACTAAGTTATATGATTATTTTCCATGTTTCCAAATACACTATAGTAATATGGCCTTTGGGAATATATTTATGTAACATGTTATGTTTTTCACAATATAAATGTAATTTTCATGTACGTCAATATATGGTCATTATTTTTATTGCAAGCCCTTATGATTTCATGTGCATTTTCTCATTAAAAAATAGAGAAGGTGTCTTCTTTAAAAACATATGGATAAAGATCATGTACTCATGATATGATCATATCTATACTTGAATTATATAATGATTAATGAGAGAAAACGTTCAAAAATGAGGTAAACCATGATTTAGAACATTTTATAATAATTAATTATGGATCATGAATAAATAAAATGAGAGGTTCCATAATTTTTCAACGGGAAAAAGTAAGAAGATTGGATTGAAATATTTTTTATAAAATTGGGAAATTAAATTTATATTTTATGTGTATTCTTGAAAGATTAAATTAACATTGATAATTATTTTATTTTATTACATTTAAATTTAAATCTTGGTTTCACCAGTTCCATCTTTAATTTGATGTTGAGATTTTATTCATGAGGGTATTCTTAGTTTAACTATAGGGGTATTTTTTATAGCCATATTTCAAGCCTATTTTTTAAGAATATAATTATATTTTTTGATTGATTTTAAGGGATAATGCCCATGTATTTCAATTTTTTGCTAAAATGTTTAAAATATTAGATATTTAATTAAACTATATAAAATGAATAAAATTATTAGAAATTAAATTTTTGATATTCATTTTAATATTTTGATGTATTTTACAATACTATTTTCAAATGTATTTTTGGTAAAAACAATAGACCAGACATAACTGGCCCATCAACTAGTAGCTATCAGCCACTTATCCATCCTACAAGGGTTTTTACATACAAGATACCACCAAGAGGTTCACTAGAGTCAATAGGGGAATGCAAATGCATGAGTTACTAGACAGTGCAATGTGTGGAACATGGGGACATAGTGTGTAAGGGTGGTCTTAATCCCCCTTGGGTCGTGCGGTGTAATGCATTCAATGTCTTGTTTGTGCCTATTTTTCGGATCCCACCTCAGTATAGGCTTCAGTGTCCGATTCACCATGGAATTCATATTAAATTCTCAAAAAACTGAGTAATATTTTGATTTGGTATGGATTCTCCATGAACTAATCATAAATTAATAAAAAAATCTATCATTAAGTACTTCGTTCATGAACCCCACCTCCAACACAAGTTTTCACTGGTGTCTCCACCATCATCATTACCTTATGCTCTGCAGAAACCCCTGAAATGACTAGAAACATAATTTTGACAATCTTAGATCTAGGCCATGAGATCAACATGCAACACCATAGCTCGATACCACCTTAGATCACTTAATCAACCTCAATTAACAACTCTGATGATTTGTTCGAAATGAAAATAATTCCATGATTGATAAATGGATCTCCCTCTATCCACTGTAATGAACAGAGGGATTGAGGAATAGATAAGGAAAATCACCACACATTCTATGAATCGTGGAATCAATACTTCCATGTTTCACTACATTTAATACCATGCACGACTAAAAAAGAATAATATTGTTTTCTATGATTATTTATTACCCCACAAAATTCAAACAGCCATTTTCTACTGGTGATTTTATAAAATACCATTCAATTTAGAATCTAGTTTCATTTAAATGGTGAAACGAAAATATGAAAATTAAAATTTACGAGGAACCAGCATAATGGGATTTAATTTTTCTTATTTTCTATAAAAAGTGGAATCTAAACACTTCTGATGGAATTAGACCATTATAGAGGAGAAAAACAAGGATGTCACTGCATATTTTTCTTCTATTTTTTCTTAATAATTTTATTATTATTCCCTTTTAAGTATAATGTGATTCATTCATTTTAAATAAAAATATTGTTTCACACCATTATACTACTGATTCTTCTTCTTCTTATTCCTCTTATTCTTCTTATTTTATCCTTTCTATCAAATCTTTTTGATTTTATTTTAATTTATCTAATTAATTTATTTTATTTTATTCTTCAACTTCTCTCATGTCTTCTATTTTTGTGTGTTTCAAAATATCATATTCTTTATTTTTTATCATTATTATTTATTCTAATTTATGTTCATTTATATTCTTCTATTATTCTATTATTTTCACCATTTTAATCCCTTACCCTTCATAATGAGGTTTTAAATCGAGTCTCGACATGAAGAAGATTATGTGTTCGTGAAATATTTTATAATTTTTCTGTTTTTGGTATATTTTAGTTAGATGATTACTCGTGGAAATTTTCCACCCCAACATGAAAATCAATTCTATTTCTATGTTTTTAATTTTTTCCCAACCTTCCATTAATACTTAGTTGTTGACATGTTATAGTTGATTCGATCTATGGAAGGAATTTTATAAGATTCAGTTCGATCTTCGATGATGTTTTTCACTCATTTGAGTTGTGCCATCAACGTTGATTTTAGGATGATGTGTAATTTAGTTTTATCAGGCATTTGAGATTTATAAACATTTAATTATAATTATTGAAATACATTCATTATATTTCATAGTTGTATTATTGAACTATATTTAATCAGATAAATAATAATAATGATAGAGCTCAAATCTTATCATAGGATAGAGTTATTTATTTCTAATATGATTTTGTTTATCATTACATTTTAAGGGATAATTACATTACATTTCATTATTTTAGAATATAAAAAATGCCAAAAATATCATTATTTTCATAAAATAAAAAAAGAATCTCTTTGGTGAATTATAATGAGTAAGTAAAAAATTTTAAAGCTCCTTATGTGATATGACCCTAGATAGATATTGTGATTCACTAGAAAAAACATAGAAATTTTTTTCTACATCGTGAAAAAAATGATACAATCCATGATGAGTATTAATAATGAATAACAATTATTATATTTCCATGATAAAAAGGTCAAATATTAATTGTAATTTGAATCCAGATATCATAGATTATGAAAAATTATCTAAGGGAACCTTGTAAATCAAGATCGTAGGTTAGGGGAGGAAGAATGAGGCTTTTTAGGTGAGTTTTTTTGTTAAAAATTCCATTAACATAAAATTTCAAATATATCACATGGTTAGGATCAACATCCTGAAAAACCATGTCCCAACCATGTAATTTATCTCTATCTAGAAATTTTTCATGTTTCAGGGTAACAAAACACTTTTACCAAAACACACACCAACAGTGTAACAACCCTGTGGCTCCAAAACCACTCACACATTTTCTTAGAAACATGATCAAGGAGTATACATACCATGATAAAATTTTTTGAATGTAAAAGTCTTAAAAATACCTCTAGCACCTTTAGAATCACCATAATTCTTAACCCAAATATTCCCTACCATAAATAATCCATAGAATTAGGAAAATTCATTAAACATGTGGTGTTAAATTCTCCCCAACATTAGAATTTTATCACTCCAAATACTGGAATAGATTCATCAACTTCTCCATTGGGAACCTATATCATTCCAATATTTCTTCATGAATGTTACCTTGACCTTGAAGTGTAAATTTCTATTCGTAGAAGAAAAAATAAAATTACAATGGCCCACTGGGAAAACCAGGGCCAGCTGGCATAACAGCTGAGGGGGGCGAAAGAAATGTAGTCTGAGGGCATCCCCATGAATAATTTTAACCCCCATAGGTGTAAGAATATCTAGGTTGTGAAAATATACATGATCCGAACTGAGGAAGCTAATTTAAGAAAAGTAATCCGCGACCTTGTTGCCTTCCCGCCAATTATGAAGCACACCCGTATGGGCTCCTAAGATGGCACGACAAGCCATAACCACGTAAGCGACCGACCACATAATCTACCCAATGCCATGAAGGGTTTAATGCAACACCCTTGAGTAAGATTCAACCTCATAAATATGCAATCCCCTCTGGCCACAAAAGTTGAGACTTTCATTCATGGACAGGGTTTCTGCTTGAAGGGATGTCCCCTGACCCAACCGAATGGAGAAATCCATGTGGATCGACCATGTGATATCATGAACAACCCCACCTCCCTAAAAATCCCCAGAGACACATGAACCATCAGTGTTGAGTTTCAAACCCCTCAATGGAGGGTGCCATCAAATCCATCTACCTGAAGAAGTTCCACTGCCCACCTGAGAAAGGAGGGCCCCTAAACCAAACCGCCATATGGAAGGACCATCTCTTTATCTTCCCTGTACACTAATTAAGCCTAAAATCTGGCTAGAGGTCGTCACAATGATCGCCTGACTCGAGGATGTATTCCCTTTAAAGATCATCTTGTTCCTCACCTAACACATACTCCAACATCCCTCATGAAATATCACTAAGTGAGCCCACCTCTCTACACATCTATTCCCTATGCACTAATACCATCGATCCAAGAACAGTTGATCTACCATTGATGAAACATTTATCGGAATAATAGAATGTTTACCTAAACCAATCGTAATATGTCCCTAAATGACCAGATGATTGGGATATTGGTGATACTATTTAAATTGAGTTACATGATAGATATTATGAACAACAGTAAATTTTGGTGGTATAGTAAATGGTATGTGAAATTTACAATCTGATAAAAAAATTTGAATGGTCCAATATATTGTGGATCCCAATTCCCTTGATTTCCCATGTTTTGATGACCAAGTATCAATGACACATTCAAAAATTCATGGTAGCTCATATTGAATGATAATGGTTGTTAATGGTGATTAACATAATATTTTTTATATCTTCGAGATGTGGACATCCGCTTTCGTGTCATAAATATATTTTCCATAGTCTCTGAACAAAGCCATGCCCAATCAATGATGATTCCCCAATTTCCACAAAAAATAATTGATTTTTATAATCAAATACATATAATTATTTGAATGGGTCAATGATTATTATTTTCATGTTTCAATTATAATATGTGAATTCCACCAAAGGAATATAATCTTCCCATGAGATGTAAAATTCCATGATACAAGTTATTAGTATTTCTTCAATTTACTAATTTTTTTATGATTGGATATCTTTTTAGGGATGATATATCATGATCATGGTCATCTGATTTCTAATAACCTATTACATAAATCACTTGAATAGATAATTTAATCAGGTATCTATATTAGAGACAATCAAAAATAGAATTCCATTAAACATGACCACTTATCAAAAATAAAACTTTTCCATTTCCTCAACCATGTGGGATCCTGTGATTCTGAAAATGTATAATGACTTGGTGAGTCAATAAAAAATCATAAAAATAGAGTCAAGAATTCTAAGAGTCCTTGGTAGACTTTTGAAAAATTATATAGAAATTTTATACCACATCCTCATGTGTATAGTAATAGATTATAGTATACTAGTAGATCATTGAGTCTCAGTGATTACATGCTTAATTGATCGAAATTTCATGAAATAATATTCAATATTACATCTCATACATCAATACTAGAAATTATATTTATTTAAATATTAAATTTTATGAATTAGCTAATAAATAAACCATTTTTAATGGGGATATGTTGGAATATGTTTTAATAGACGAGATTGAAGGACCATAATTAGGTTATGAATGTGTAATAAAGATTTTTAATCTTCTATCCAGCAGCTACAGGTCTCCCCACCATTTAGGTATAAACTAATGGTGATAATATCATGATATAATATTTGATCCAGTTTTTTAAACTTTATTTGGTCAGGAAAATGATTATAGGTGAATAAAATTGTATTTCTATTTTGTTCAACACAATCTAGTCAAATGGAAGTAATTATAATCATTAGTTATAGTTCTTCATAAGAATCCCTGACCAATTTCCTATATTTTTTTGAACCTAACTATTCTATTATATAATTCCCATTCATAGTTGTGTATAATATGTAAAAAATAAAACATATGTAAGAGCTTAGTCTATCTTTATTTCCTTATCATTAACTATTTTAGAGAGAAGATGTGTTTCAAACTCTAATAGTCTGTTAAAACTGTGGCATTTTCTCCAAGGTGGTTCTGACTCTATGTATTTGATTCATAAAAAACCAATACTAATTCTAGTACATGCATATGATAGTTTTTCCTCATGCACTTTCAACTAACTCTAACCGTATTACACCATCGATTTTTGATTCAAGATAAAACCACCAAGAATAGATCACGACACATCTCAATATTTTATATATCCGTTACTAGGTATTTGAGTGGTTAGGATGGGTGATGAGATGAGATGATATTTAAGAACTATAAATTTATTTAAGAATTAAACATTCCATTTGAATGGAACATCATTTCTCGTAAGATCAATCATAGTACAAGGAAAATTAGAGAAATCTAAAACAAGTTGAATACAATAGCCTACTTATCCATGAATATTGTATATCCTAAAGAAATTCATTGGTTCTTTATAGGAGATTATTTCTTTAATCATCCTAAGATTAATGGGTATTCCTTCCCTTAAAATTATTAAAATGTGGATGAAAAAATCATGTATTTATATGACACACATATAAAATTTATTTTGCATATAATGACCCTGAAATGTACTTAGTATAATTTCCCACCGCTCATTATTTTCATAGCTCCTTTTAGTACATACAAAATGACACGTTCCTATTATGGGAATTGATAAAAACAAATATTTACTAAGTTAAAATATAGTATAGTGGTTCACAAATGTTTTATTCAGATAGGAGAACACAACAATTAAATTTTTCACTTAAATATGAGAAAGAACTAGAAGTTATTTTTTGAAATAGTTTGAGTTTAAAAAAAATCAAGCAATTAAACATAAAGGATAAACAGTAATGGATGAAGAGAGTGGTAGGGTCAGGTTAGGATAAATTTTTTCAATGTTATCATATTCATAAAGATAATTTGCACTATATTCTTTTTAATGATAAATTAATGACTCCACGACCAATTTATCAATCACCCTTTGTTAAAGAAAGCCACAAAACCCACTCCTATTAAAAATAAAGTTCATCAAAAATTACCAACAAACAAGGGAATGTCCCGATCATGAATTTTATCCTTATAAATCTATAAATTATTCACTAGTTTGACACAAGTGCTAATGTTCTCTAGACACTCACCACCTAACACATTCTGCTCGATCGAGACAAATTTTACTTTGTATAGAGAGTGTAAAGTTCATCTACCAAAGCTATAAACAATGAATGAAACCAAAATCCAAAATGCAATCACACTGTGAGAATTGCGCATAACTGAAAATAGAAATCATTCAATATAAAAATATTAGTTTATATTTAAGAACAAGATACTAACATTACAAAAGTGAAACCCACCCTACCATAATCACTCAAAAGATTTACCCCACTATGTGAAGTGTAAGAGATTTAAAAGGGGGAGAATAGAGAATACTGAAAACAATAAAAAATAAAGGATAAAATAAATATAAATTCAAGAGTCCCATACTCTAGAACATCCCCTCTTTAATCATCTTAAACACATTATAATGGAAATAAACACTCTTATTTATAGGCTTGAGGGGTGTAAATTTTTCCATCCAGATTCAACCCTTAGATGTTTAGAGTCCAATTAGCATAATTAATAGACAAATTATGGAAAGAATTATTCATAGAAAATGTTCCTCCCTATATTGTGGACTTAGTTACCAAATCACAAAATATATGGAAATTTAATGAAGGAATTATGTTCTATTAACTTATGATATTTATTTCAGATATGTTGTTCTGACATGTTATGTGATATTTTCCCAACAATAAAATTATTCAGATCTGTGCACAGTTTTTGTGGTTGGACATGTGAGATGGTTTTGGGCCTCCAAATAGTAGATTGAGTTTTGGGTGATGAAGAATAAAATGAATCCCATCGAACATATTAACTTATAAAATAATATTATTTAAATTTTTATCCATTTAAAAAAAGTAATGACTGAAATAAAGAACAACTAAAATCCAAAATAATCTATTCTTTAATAATGCTCAAAATACTTCGAAATTTATAAAATGTTAAAAATAACCTTAAAATAAATATTTGTTAGGAATAAAAATGTTAAATTAATGATAAAATAATTGAAAATATTTTTCTATCAATTACCCCACACTTTGAACATGGAATCCATGACAAGTAAACATCTAAACCAAATTGATGCATATTCGAAACACATTCTAATAAGATCCCCCAATTCCTCACCAAGATACAAAAGATATAATGAATCATAAAAACCACAGTTTCAAGTACTCTATTATGATAATTAAATACATTTACCCTTCATTTATCCTATCATTCAAACAAATCACCTACATCACATGAATTTTATATCATCTTGGAAATTCTAATTTTTACGAAGGATTTTATCATTCACACCAATGAAAGAGTCACCATAGGGTTCAAAAATTTCTACTTATCCACCCGATGTGAGTAAAGGATATGTGTTTATCATGGGGAATTTTTAGAGCTTTTATGTGGATTTTGGTTGATATGATTTATATTTTAAAATTTTATACGACCGAATGAGGAGGGCTTTACTCTTTTGGAAGAGAAATTGAATGATTCTAATTTTAACTCAATTATGGCATGCTCTTCACTCCCCTTAGTAGAAAATCAGCTACATTATTATAAAAACTCAGATACAGTTCACACCATTTAGTATTTTAGTAGAAAAATTTCAATATGCTAAAACATGTTTTTTCATGAAATCTCATGGTAGGGAAAACATTATTTCTCCATAAGAAGCTCAAAAAAGGAACAAATTCTCTAATCATGAATGCTCCAAAAAACAATAGATTTTAATAAAATTATTTTTTTTCAACAAGAAAAACATCTCTTAATCATGAGATTCAAAATTCATAGTACTTTTCATGAAATTCTCAACTTATTGAATGTGAAATTAAGTTATTTTAATCATTCATTTAAGATAATTTTCATTAAAGAAATTTTTTCAATCATTAAAATCTCTTTAAAAAATGGTAATGATAATCATTTTAGCTCAAAAGTTTCAAAATCGTAAAAAAATTAAAAACAAAAACAAAAAAATGAAAAAAATAATTTTCTTTTTGAAAAACAAAAAAATGAAAATCCAAAAATAAAAAGGATTCCACCCCCACACACAAATTATGAAATTTATTTAGTGAGTTAAAATGGATTTAACATGTAAGAATATTTGAAAGTGAATAAAAATCTGAAAGAAAGTGTAAAGGAGGTTTATGATTGAATGAAATTTATTGATAAATATGTTTTAAGAGTGTGATAACCTCCACTATAGCTGATGGAATGGTTACATGGAATTTCTTCAACCTTTAAAAATTAACTGTGAATGGATACTACACTCCATCCTTCATAATATACAGATAACCAATAGGATATACATCAGTAAATATAAAAGTTTCTTCCCATATGGAACAAAGTTTACTTGGAATTAGGTTGATTATTGAGTTGAATAACAACACTTGGTATCTAGCATGGAAGTCATTCAGTTTGATCAGCTGATCATGATCCACTCTTGTTCTCTATTTGTAATCAATGATATTTTTCGAGACATCCCTTACAATTCCCTCCAAATCCTACTACTACAATCATAACTCTTAACCAGCACTTTCAAGATCCAAATTCATCTTCCTCACAACCCAATATTCCTTATTCTCAAATTCCATAGGTAGGTGAAATATTTTACCATAAATCATCCTATATAGTCTCATTCCAATTAGGGTCTTCCCGAAATTGTCTTAAATACATCCTATTTGGTTTATTAATCTTCTAAAAAATTTATTTGATTTCCTTATTTAACACTACATCTTGAACATTTTTCAATGGACAATATAGAGTTGATGTTTTAGGATGCACCACATACATAATCAATAAAGCCTCCATTCTCTGATTGAAAAATTGACTCCCTTGATCACTGATGATGACTCTAAGAACTCCATACCAAGAAAATATGTTAGACCTAACAAAATCAAAATCAAATATACATCATCAGTCTTGGTGTCTTTTCATCCACCCATTTTGTACCACCCCATCCCAAGATTCCAAGAGTCGGTGCATTATTTTAATACATTGGCATGACTACAAGGAATCAAGTCCTGAAAGACCGATCCGATTACAAGTCTTGGAAAATAGATTGCATACCTAAACATTACATTAAACTTTATAACACACAACACAAAAAAATACATTGAGAATTCCATTTTTTCCTTAGCTTAACCCTACATCTTAAATATAAAAAACATCTTGGGATCCTGAGAAAATAAAACATAAGAAAGTGGTGTGCTCAGATGCTCAGTAAGGGTAAAAAATTTAGCAGAAGCAATAAACTTTTAAGGTAGGATGTGTAACAAAAAAATTTCCTTTTAAACATAAACATGAACATAATATGGAAATAATAAATCAAACATTACCATATAAACATGCACATGGATATTCTACTATGAGAATAATCACATGTAATAACTAATTTCAAAATTTGGGAATGCCTAATGCCGGACATCATAACCACATAATGAAGGCCTTGTGATAAGAATACAAATAAAATTTTTATCAAGGCCTTGTGTAAAGACACTAGTTTGTCTCATGAGACCTACTGATCTATCGAGGAGTAATAGCAGGCTCCACCCATCACTTACTAAGTCTACTACATTCCTCATATGAAAAAGATGAAACATAACATAAACATTGGTATTAAAAATATTATACGAAATGTCAGTAATTTATCCATAAACCATGAATGGTATAAAAATAACACATCCACAGTCAAATATATCCCAAATAATTCAATACAATATAGATGATTAATATAATAATATATCAAATTCAAACAATTTTAAAATCCATTAAAAGATATTGACATAAATGAAAATGATTTGTAAAACTCTTTGAGAGAAATATCTATTTTTCATGAAAAAATTTAAGCCACAAAAATTAAAAAGGAAGACATTTAAAGACATTTTTGAATCAATGTGTCCCATACCACATTGAAAATTTTCAATGTAATTAACATTTTAAAAACATAAATGTCCATATAAATAAATCCATAAAACCATTTTGAAAACAAAGACATTAATTAGAAGAATTTATAATAAAAAATATTTAAAACTTTTAAAATGTTGTTTTTGTAAAAAGTACATAAAAAATAATCCCTTAGAAAAATATTCATTGAAACATGGACATGGATAATAAATATGTCTCAGTAGATACTTATGTAAAAACATCCTCGAAGAATAAAAAGATTGTGAAATTAAACCTCATATTGCACTTTTCTTTGGTAGTGGGTAGGTTAAACTCATTTATAATGGTGAAACTATTGTTATTAAATTATAAAAGAATTATATACATTAATATTATATCATATATGATCTTTTAATATTTCTTTGTTAATAATATCTTAGAATTATAGTCATTTGGAGTGTTATATGATTCACTTTCCATTGTATGACTTGTTATGTAAGTAATGTTTGTTATGGATAGGATGTATCTTATTCATATTCATAATGATATTAAGTCATTAAAAATTATTTTTAATCATCTAATGAAAATTAGTCTTGAATGGATATGATGGGGAATGAATCTCACCGCGTTCATGGAGATGGAAATCCGTACGTACGCACGAGCGAAAATATCATTCTTTTGATTTTAAAATAATATATAATTGGGTGGTATATCATATATACATAATACTTATCATGTTATATTTATTATTTAAATAAAATAAACATCATTATTATAACCATTCAAATAATAATGTATTGAATAACAATTACACCACGACGTGGAGACAGTTAGCTGTACGTACACACATATGGTGACATGTCATTCAAAGGATGGATAGAATAATGAATATGGTTGTAAAATATTTATAATAACATCATAGTATATAGAATATACTTTAGTTATTATTTTATAATAGAAAAAAAATGAAGAGGAAGTGGAAGAAGAAAAGAACTTGAAAGAGGTGATGAAATATTTACCTCTTCTTCAGGTTCTTCCTTTTGATTTGATCAAAAGACCCCTTAGGTTCGCTTTCTGACTAATGTAATGACTTTATGATTAATATAGGAGAGTTGGGAGGATATTTTTGTAGGGTTGGAAAATCCAAAAGGCTTTGTAGGTGAGAAATTAAGAGAATGGGAAGTGCTCTTTTGTAAGAGAGGTGAGGGTCACTTTAGGAAAATCGTGAAATATTATTTTATAATAAAATAATTTTGAGTTTATAATGGCTCCAAAATAATTTATTTAGAGGATAAGGCTTGGAGGGATCAAATACCCCTTAACCGATAGGTTTTAGACAGGTTTAAGTCACCATATTAACCTTAAGAGTTAGATTTAACTCTTAGTTAAATAGTTTGACATTGACCATGTCTCTTTGTATTTTTATATTATATGGTTAATAAAATTACTATAAAATCTCAATCGAACCCCAATTGGATAATTAATGTCATATATATTTTTATAAAAGTCTATTGGCCCATTATTAGTTTTTTATAACCATTATATCAATTAATAATATAATATTTATTTTAAAAACTATTTTATATCAATTTTGACACTATTTGGTATTTGTTTTTTGTTAAAATCATATCAGCATTATTACTTAGAAAAAAATTGATTGAATAAACCCTAAAATGTAATATTAACCTATAAAATTATTTTAATTCATTAGAAGTCTCAAACTACATTTATTTTGGTATTTATAATATCAACTATTTTAATCTTTTATTATTAAGGTAATTACTGCATCATCACCGTGTCATAAATAAATTCAATTATTTAATGTCTTAAAATTATAAATAAAATACCATTATGTAGGAAGTATTTATATATTTCTATTTAATATTTATAGTTGAGTTTATCTTATTTATAACCCAATATTCAAATTTATTAATTATGAAAACTTGAATTAAACACTTTTAACTATTCTTTAAACTAAATAATAATAAATTTCATAATCTAATCCCTGTGGACCTAAAGGATCATATTTTATTACTAAGGTTATTTTTGGTCGAATTATACTTATTCAATAGAATTTGGATATGTTTTAGGGTAATAATAACATCATTTTTACCCTCAATTAACCTATTTACTTTTAACCGTGGAAAATAAAAGTAAAATGTTACTATTCACTAAAAATATTTTCATCTTATTGAACCACATTTTACCTACTGATATTAAATGTGTCTCTCAGATTTTTTAAATTCAGTTTACAGAAGATGTAAAATTATGTTTTATGCAAATTTGCAAATGCTCATAGGAGGTGGGTAAAAGATGGTAAAAAGTTCAATAAAGTTTTTATATATCTAAACTTATTATAAAATGACTCCAATGAATTATATTGAACTTATACAGTTATTATGTATCTATTTTCACCTAAAATAAATTTAAATAAAATATATAATTATTTAAATAAATAGTTGGTTTTAACATATAACTCAGTATTTGTCAGTATTCATCAAATATTGATAGATTTCAGTAAAATACCACAATTTCACCCTTTGCTAATTTTGAAATTCTAAATTCAAAAATTAAGTCTATTTTACCAAATTCAAAACAAAGATGTTTCATTTATTAATTTAAAATTAATTCCCATTGTCAAAACCAAATATCACGTTTTTAAGAAATAATAACTAACAAAATATTGATACTTGTTTATGTTCAATTTCTAAATCAAATTATTTCCAGAGAATAACATTGTGTTAAATGGAAAAAATGTAATTTATTTATACTTCTAAACCATTAAATTTTATAATTGAACACAATAAATTATTTTGATTAAAAAAGATGTTTTCAGTTAAAATTTTGTATTTTTCACTATTCACCCAATATGAAAGTTTTTTGAAAAACCACAAAAGATTATTGAAACCAAATTCTTATGTCCTGATTATAAAAAAGAAGTTTATTTTGTCAAATTGAATATATAAAAGTTTCAAATATAGGATTTAAAGAGGATTTTCCATTAAACGGTGGTAAAATTGCATTTTTTTAAAAATACTTCTCTTATCTTAATAAAATTAATTTATTCTTAAGTTAGGCCTTAGAAACTCATAATATGGATTCTTAAATTATAAGGATTATATAAAGTTCAAAATTCAGTTAAAACTATTCATACATTCTTTTAAACGACTAGTTTGGTAAGTCATGGTGTGCTTGAACTCAGGGTTGCGTGTAGTGGAAGTTATTGAATTACTTTGAAAAAATAACTTATAATAAAATCTTGGGGTGTTTTATTCTTCCCTCATTAAATAAATTTCATCCTCGAAATTTGAAATTGTTCTTAGAAAATTAACGGTTTAAAATATAAAATACATTTGATGGAAACCCACATCAGAAATTGGGTTAATAAAATTTAGTCATAATAAATGGAAAATGGAAATGAAAGGGTCACTGCCAAATTATGATCTTGATTAAGAGAACATTGGTGGAAATTAGAGTCACATAACTTGAGAAAAACTGTAAATATTTATATGGAGTTATTGAGTTCATCAATCACAAACAAGTGTAAAATTGTGGGCGTTAAATCCCTCAATCTATGATGATTTAAAATACCATAGGTTGAACAAAACATAAGGTATTATGATAACACATATTTGTTTTTAATATCACTTCTCATAAGTTTATGAATTAATTTACACAAAGAATAATAGGGAAAAAATTTTATATATATATATATATGAAAAGTAGATTTTCATCCTTCAACTAATTCCTACCACACACTCATCCTTCACTCAAAAAGATTTCAAAAAAAATTCTATTCACCCTAATCATATAGGGTTCCCAAAATAATAAATTTATAATTCAACTATAATACCCTTTAGAAATCTAGATTATACAATCCAGGGATATCACATAGTCAAGTTCTAGGTGATAAATCCCAATCTCACTATGGTTGTGGGTTTAATTCCTACATCGTTGTCCGATATGAAGGGTTGTCACACAGTCTATGTGTTGTCCTTTTTATAAAAATCCAAAAATAACAATAATAATAGTTTCCAATTTAAAACTTATTCCATTCCATACCTTATAAATTACAAAAAATAATTCTATCCAAACTGACAGTCAAAATTTTATAAGGATGCTCATCACAATAAAGATCATTTTTTCCACGTAATAACAAGTGAACACCATCATCATGTATTATTTTAAAAGATGGTAACACCATGAATTACCATAAAACCTTATTGATTACATTCATGTTCCCTAATTCTTTATATAATACTGGATATATTCCTTATATCCAAATATTTTGAAAATTTCAAAAATGGTGAAAAAAAAACTATTAATCAGTTCCAAGGAAGTCATGAATATCCAATATAATGTATCCAAATAAACCATCTCTTATTCAAAAATCACTAACTCATTATCAGGACCATATTAAGGATTACCTTTCCTTAAACCATGTATTTTCCAACAACTCTAACTTACTATTAATTCACTTTTCTTAAAACCATATAATCTCAAATCTTCAATAAAATAATACTGTAGTAAAATCCTTATTTATCTCCATAATTCATATAACCAGTATATTGTTGATACAACACTCAAATGAGATAATTTTATAACAACAACATAATAAAACTAGTCATTCCTATTCATCCGAGGTGGTATCATAACTTGATTATTATCCAATAGAATCATTTGTGGTATACACTGATGACTGGGACATTGATTCGTGTAGTGTCCCAATGTCTTGAAGATGAAGAATTTTACATTTGAAACCTTTTTCTTACCCTTGAAATTACGTACTTGGTGTCCTTTTTCTCCACACTTATAACAAATTCTCATTCGCTTCAAGCATTTACCAAGGTGATTCTTTCCACATTTATCACATATGGGAAAATCATTCTTTCCCGTCTTCCCTTTATCCAAATTTCTCTCTACAATACTTTTCTTCTCTTACTTCCCTTCAAATTCATAAGACTCAGAAAATTCATTACTTATCTTATTAACACATGATATTATTTCATCATATTTTGAGAATACATAGGGGACTATTTCCCATCTAAATATTGGCTTAATACCATGAAAGATATGATCCTTCTTACTCTTTGGATCATATGTATTTCTGGGGTTCACATTCCTTTTACAGGGTTCCATTTCTATTCAATGGCATAAACTAGGCCAGTTTATGAATTGCAATGAATAATTGAAAACTTGTAAAATACCAAATTAAAATTGAATAGTTTATGGATATAATAAATAATCATAAAAATATTTTCTTTGAGGTTGTATATGCCCAAAAATCCTTCATAATTATTTGTAAAGAAAATGAAATTATCCTAATAATATCCCCTGGGAGTGTCGTAACCAAGAGTCCAGCAAGTCCCATTTTCATGCACTAGTTCAAATTAAAGTCTTTATCAAAGTGGTGTTTTCGAATTTGACCCCTAGGTACATCTATGCCAGAGCCTCCCCTACATACTCGTATCTAGACATGGATGTATTTTTTTGGAAAACTCACAAAAAATCTTAATTACCCAAATTCTAGGAAGGTCTTCTATACTAATCCTCAAAATATATCTTATGGTAATGTGCTCTAATCAGAGTTGATCTGAATCTTGTTTTCATGGTTATGGATAAACATCCTATGATACCAACTATAATGCCCCGACCATAGATTCCTAGAGTCATTGTCTTATTTTATTACATTGGCATGATTACAAGGAATCTATTCCCAAAAGACCAACCAGTTTAGCAGTCTTGGAAAATAGATTGCATATATGAAATTTACCTTAAACTTTATAACAAACAACACACACAAACAAATCGTTTGAGAATTCCATTGTTCCCTTAACATAACCCTGCATGTCAAACATAAATTACTTCTTGGGATCCAGGGAAAATAAAACATTAGAAAGGGGTGAGATCAGATGCTCATTAAGGGTTAATAATTTAGCGGAAGCTATAAATTATTAAGGAATGATGTGTAACAAAAAAAATAGCCTTTTAAACATAAACATTAACATAATATGGAAAAAATAAATCAATCATTACCATATAACCTTGCACATGGATATTCCACTAGTAGAATAATAACATGTAATAACTAATTTCATAATGAGGGAATGCCTAACACTAGACTTCATTTACACATGGTCAAGGATTTTTGCAAAGACTACAAATAAGTTTTTTTCAAGGCCTTGTGCCAAGACACTAGTTTGTCTCATAAAACCTACCGATGCATCGATGATCTATAGTGGGCTCCACCAGTCAAATACTAAGTCCACTCCATTCCTCATATGAAAAGGTTAAAACATAACATAAACATTCATATTTAAAATAGCATACGAAATATAAATAATTTATCCATAAACCATGAATGGTATAAAAATAACACATCCATATCAAACATATCACATATCCTTCAATACAAAATGGATGATTTTTATCATAATAAATCAACTTCAAACAAGTTTAAAATCAATCAAAGGAAGTTGACATAGATGAAACTGATTTGTAAAACTCTGAGAGAAATATCTCTTTTTCATGAAAACATATAAAGTCACACTATTTAAAAAGGAAGAAATTTAAATACATTTTTTAATCATAGTTTTACACACCACTTTTAAACTTTTCAAAGGAATTAAGATTTTAAAAACTTTCATGTCCATATAAATAAATCCTTAAAACCCATTTTGAAAACACAGACATTAATATGAACGATTTAGGAGAATAAATATTTAAAACATTTAAAATGATCATTTAGTAAAAGTCCCTTACAAAATCCCTTTGAAAACTCTTTTTTGAAATATGGACATGGATAATAAATATGTTCCAGAAGATACTTACGTAAACAACCTTGGATAATAAAGAGATTGTAAAATTAACCCTTACCTTCCAATTATCTTTGGTTGAGGGTAAGTTAACCTCCTATATAATGGTGAAATAATTGTTATTAAATTATACAATAATAATATACATTAATATGATACCATATATGATCTTTTAACATTTTTTGTTAATAATATCTTAGTATTATCGTCATTTGGAGTGTTAACTGATTAATTTTTCTTTGTATTCCATGTTACGTAAGTAAAGTATTTTATAGATTGGTTGTATCTTATGCATATTAATAATTTTATTAGGACTTTAAACATTATTTTTAATCATCTAATGAAAATTAGTCTTGAATAGATATGATGAGAAATGAATCTCATCACGTTCGTGGAGACAGTAATCTGTATGTACGCACGAGCAAAAAAATCATATTTTTTATATTAAAATAATATATAATTGCGTGTTATGTCATATATACATAATAATTATCATGCTATATTTATTATTTACATCATTTACACATCATTATTTTACCCATCCAAATAATAATGTATTTAATAATAATTACACCACGATGTGGAGATGGTAAGCCGTACGTACGCACGTAGGGTGACATGTCATTCAAATGATGGATAGACTAATTAATATGGTTGTACAATATTTATAATAACATAACAGTATATAGAAGATATTGGAGTTATTATTTTATAATAGAAACAACAATGAAATAGGAAGTGGATGAAAAAAAATTATTTGAAAGAGGCGATGAAATATTTACCTTTTCTTCGGGTTCTTCCTTTTGATTTGATCAAAAGGGATCATTAGGTTGGCTTTATGACTAAATTAAGTCCTCTAGGATGAAGGGAGGAGAGTTGGGTGGATATTTGGATAGGGGTTGGCTGATCCGAAAGGCTTTGGGTGTGTGAAAGTTTGATCAGGGGAAGTGCCCTTTTATAAGAGAGGTGAGGGTCACTTTATAAAAAGCATGAAATATTATTTTATAATAAAATCATTATTGGTTTCTAATGACTCCAAAATTATTTATTTATAGTATAAGGTAGGTATGGTTCTAGAACCTCTCAACCAATAGGTTTAATATAGGTTTAGGTCACCATATTAACCATAACATTTAGATTTAACTCTTAGTTAAATAGTTTGACATTTACCATGTCTCTTTAAATTTTTTTATTATATGGTTAATAAACATACTATAAAATGTCAATATAACCCCAATTGGTTCATTAATGTAATATATATTATATTATAAGTCTTTTGGACGAACCTTAGTTTTTTAGGACCATTATATCGATTAATAATATAATATTTGTTTTAAAAACTATTTTATGTAAATTTTGACACTATTTTGTATTTGTTTTTTGTTAAGATCATAACAGCATGATTAATTCAAACTATTGATTGAATCAACCCTAACATGTCATATTAAACTATGAAATTAGTTTAATTCATTATAATTCGCAAATTACATTTATTTGGCTATTTATAATAGCAATTATTTTAATATTTTATTAATAAGGTAATTGTTGCGTCACCATTGTGTCATAAATAAATTTTTTTATTTAATGTCTAAAAATTAAAATTAAAATGAAATCATGTAGGAAATAATTTTATATTTCTAAATAATATTTATAGTCTAATTTATCTTATTTATAAACAAATATTAAAAATGTTTTAGTCATGAAAACTTGAATTTAAAACTTTTAACTCTTCTTTAAATTGATTAATAATAAATGTCCAAATATAATCCAAGTGGACGTAAAGGATTATATTTTATACTAAGGTTGTCTTTGGTTGAATTATACTCATCTAATATAATTAGAACACGTTTTAGGGTAATAATAATATCATTTTTACCTTTAATTACCCTATTTACTTTTAACCATGGTAAATAAAAGTAAAATGTTACCATTCACCAAAAAAAATTTCATCTTATTGAACCACATTTTCCTTATTTATATTAACCATGTCTCTCAGATTATTGAAATTAAACTCAGAGAAGTGATAAAAATTATGTTTTATGCAAATTTGAAAATGCTCATAGGAGGTGGGTAAAAGACAGTAAAATGTTCAATAAATTCTTTATTTATCTAAAATTGTTATAAAATGACTATATTGAATTATATTTAATGTATATAATTATTATGTATATATTTTTACCTAAAATAAATTAAAATAAAATAAATAGTTATTTACATAAAAAGTCAGTTTTAACCAATAACTTTTTGTTTTTTTACTATTCATCAAAAATTGAAAGTTTTCAGAAAAATTGCTAAATTTCACCCAAAGATAATTCTGATAATATGAATTAAAAAATTATATCTATTTTACCAAATTAAAAACATATATGTTTCATTTTTTAATTTAAAATTAATTACTGTTTTTAAAATCAAAAGGCATGTTTTTAAGAAATAATAACTAACAGAAGATTGATACTTGTTTATATTCAATTTAAAAGTGAAATTATTTCCAATGAATAAAATTGTATTAAATTGTGAAAATATAATATATTTATACCTCAAAACCATTAACATTTATAATTGAACACCAAAAATTATTTTTATTAAAAATTGTTTTTTTCAGTTAAAATATAGTATTTTTCACTATTCACCCAAATATGAATGTTTTCAGAAAACCAAAAAAAAATTGAAACTAAATTCTTATGTCTCGATTCTAAAGAAGTTTATTTTGTAAAATTGAATATATAAAAGTTTCAAATATTGGATTTAAAAAGGATACTCTATTAAAAGGCGGTAAAATTGCATTTTTTGAAAAATACTTCTTTATCTGAAAAAATAAATTTACTCTTAAATTATGTCTAAGAAACTCATAATATGGATTATAAAATTATAATGATTATATAAAGATCAAAATTCAGATAATACTATTTGTAACCGCTTTTGAACGACTAGTTTGGAATGTCGTGGTTCGCTTGAACTCGAGGTTGCATGTAGTGGAAGTTATTCAAATACTTGGAAGAAATAACGTACTATAAAATCTTGATGTGTTACACATTTGGAAAATGATAAAATTTAATAAATTTATAGTAATTTACAAATGAAATTGGGAAAGGACCCATAAACTCCATCCCCCACTCTTTAAAAATATCACAAAAGTTAAGTTGTTTTGGTTCATTTTTTTTCTCATTGAAATGTTTCCATAAAACTGACATTTTTTAAACCTTTTTCAATGTTCATCAGAATATTTAAAAAAGGTTGAAAAACAGTTTCTATATTTTAAAAAATTCCTTTCAATCCTTTAAGGTATAAAGTGGACTCCACAAGGAAATTTTTTGAAAAACTAAAATTAAGAACTAATTTCACTCTCAGGAAAACATCATCTTATCACAATTTCTTTGTTAATACTCCAATGAAATGGATCATCCAAAATTTAATATCTAGATTCAGCTTTATGTTTGTGAATATGGTGAGATTTGAAATTATATGGGATATGTGATGTTTCCATTTAATTTAACATTTCATGATACCAAGTCACTACTCTTTCAATAAATTCCAACCCATCTCTTGGAAGGTGATCATTCAATGGTTCCTTTTATATAAATTCAGCTTCAGCAGTGTTGGGTAGTATTTTTAAATGATCATACACATGTTTCTCATATCTCTTTTTATATAAGGTCGTTATATTGAACTCCTTCAATAGTAACATCGATATTACTATTCTTGGTTTAACTTTAGCATTCTCATCAAGTACCTAAGAGCTGCATATTCAGAAAAAATAGTGACTTTAGAACCCGGAAGATATGATATAAATATTTATAAATAAAAAAACTACTAAAAACTATTTTTATGTTGTTGTTTAATTGAATTGAGCCGCATATAAGTATCTTGAGGCACATGAAATGACTTTTTCATACCCTCAATTCTATGATAAAGGACTGCTCTAAAATCTTGGGTAGATGCATCAAAACGTAGATCGAATGGATATTCCCAATTAGGTGGTTGTATCATAGGTGGTGTAATATGTCATCCCTTAAACTCATCAAAGTATTCCCTACACGCACCATTAAAATCAAAATAAACACATTTGAAAATAAATCTAGAGAGAGGGAGATAAATCTTATGGAAATCTTTGATAAACCTCATATAGAATCTTGCATGCACTAAAAAATGATCTAAAATGTTTCACAGAAGGTGGGTATAGAAATTAATTTAAAACTAATAGTTTTGTTTTACCCACTTAAATTTCATTTTCGTAAAAAAATTCCCAAAGAAAATTCCTCTCTCAATAGTGAAATTACACTTTTGAATTTTAAAACAAATTTTTTTTCATTGCATGTTTTCAAAACATATTCACATTTTTTCAGGAAATGTTCTAAATAATTTATAAAAATTGTGAAATAATCCAAGAGAAACTACATGAAATATTCTATGTGATTAGAAAAAATACATACATAAACCACTAAAAGGAATTTTAAGATTTACATTATCTAAATGGAATCCTTTTATATGAAAAAATTCATAATGGATAAGTAATGGTTTTCTTATCTTGATCCTCTAGAGAAATGTGTAGCTAAAAATAACAGTAAAATCCATCCAAAAAGAAATAATGAGTTCTCCTTGGCAATCTCTCTATCATTGGTCAATGAAGGGGATGTGGAAATGATCTTTCTGAGCGACCTGATTCAACTTCCTAAAATCAAGGTACACTCTCCAACTATTATTAATTATCATAAGGATTAATATATTCTTTTTATTCTACATAGTGGTTAGGCCAATTTTTTGAACTATATAAATGGGTCTAACCCATTTTGAATCTGAGATAGGATATATTATCTTAGCTTCCAAGGGATTCTTTATCTCATTCTTGAGAATCTCAATCATGGTCGGATTCAACCACCTTGGGTGTTATATGATAGGTTTGAAATATCCTTCAAAAAATAATTATGTGAACATATTTCTGTGGTTATTCTAGAGATATCAATTAAGATCAATCATATTGCTTTAAAATTATCTATAGAAATATAAATTAGTGATTTTTCCTTGTATTCAAACATATTATTAGCAATTATCATTGGTAATGGTTTTCCCTCCCTATAGTACACATATTTCAAAACAGTTGGGAATGTTTTTAATTCCAAATTGGGGGATACTCAACGGATGAAATAAAACTGAGGTTACCCACATACAATTCTTAATACTCATTCACACAATAAATCATTTCATATTATTCATCATTTATCAAATCATCAAAGAAATCATATTTTTCATCTTCCGAACTCATGAAATCTGAATCTTCATCATTTTGGGAATCCACATGTCAATTATATTTTCAATAGAATCAATATCTCTTAAGGAATATAATTCATGGTACATACTTAATTCTTCGATAGGTTTAGTAACAAATTTATGGCTGAGTGAAAATTGTGAGTGCTCATCTGAGGGTTTCCTCATCGATTAAAAAATATTGTAGTGGGGAATGTTGCCTCCAAACCTCATTTTGAGTTTCCTTTTGTTGTCATTAATGACGATTTTGGATGTCTTCAAGAATGGTCTCCCCAAAATGATGGGTGTGTTTTATAATAACCTATATTCTTCTAAATTTAGTACATAGATGTGAGATGGTAATAATAGATCTTTGACTTTCACCAAGACATCCTCTAGATTTCTTAGTGGGAAAATTGTGGATCTCTTCGCAAGCTAAACCACCACTTCTGTGGGATTCAAGTCTCCCATATTCAAATAAATGTATACTGAGTGAGACAATAAATTTATTGAATCACCTATATCAAGAAAATAATTAGAGAAATTCATAGAACCAATGGTGCATGAAATGGAAAATGTACCAAGATCTTAATATCCGTTTGATAATTGTGGTGTGATAAGGGATGATACACTTTTTTCCATGTTGATCCTATCATTATATTGAATTATCCTCTTCTTGATGAAAATATCCATAAAAAATTTAGCCTACTTTAAAATTTTATTTAGTTATTCAAAAAGGAAAATATTAATTTCCACTTTCACAATGGTGTCCAAAATTAATTTTTTATGTACTTCATTCTAAAATATATTTCATTCAATCATAAATTATGGAAATGGTGGGGGTAATTATTTATTCTTCATTTTTTTACTTTGAAAATGTCTTTCTTGTATCTTCTTCCCTGTCATATCATTGTCCTCCTCCTCTTTCCTATTTTCTTCATTGAATGTTTTCACAAAATATTTAGAATTAACAACTTAAGTATCTCTTTAAATTAGTTGGTATTGATTGAGGTTCATGGGATTCTTTTGGTGAGATTTCTTTTCCAGTTATTATTTTTCATGATGAAATTCACTTTTTTGTTTGGGATTTCAGTTAAGGGGGTTTCTTGTGATTTTTTCTTAGGAAGTCCAAGAGACTTTCAAACTTATTGGAAAAATATTTTATGATGTCCTTAAGACCCTGAATATTAAATTTATATTATTTTTTTTAGAATTTGAGGTTGTGATATGGGGGATGGTTGCTTATAGGTTATTTATAAAGTGGGTGGATGGTGGAATGAAGGATCGTCAATAGAGATATTTTATTGAAATGGTGTTGGGATTTGGAATTATTGCTGGAATGGGGGTTAGTTTTGTAACAAGTTTTTGTATGGGGGTCTTGATTGATTCTGTTGATTTCTAAATCCATATTTAACATGGTTAGGATCTATCCATATATGATTTTATTGTAACATCTTTAGATGAAATTCTTCCACTTCCTTTTCCATTTTTATTAGTTCAGAACATTGCTCATTGAAATGATTAGTTGATGAGCATAAAGTGAATAACTTAGTCGGTACTAGTTGTTCACTTACTCAATTCATGGCCATATATATCACTATACATAATTTAAGATAAATCATAGTTTCCCATAAAGTATATGGATAAAAATTTATTTCCTCATGAATTTATCTTGTAATTTACCTCTTGTACCGAACTGTTGTGAGTTTTGAGAGATCTTATCAATCAAACCCTTAGCTTATTCTAGTAACTTATCAATCAATGTTCCTCCAGATGATGAATCCTAAAGGACTATTTTATTGTATAGTAATCCTTAAAAAAATTTAACATCCTAAATATCTTGACCTATGAAGCTAGAAGAAATCTTTTTAATTCTTTCTCAGTAGACATAAGGGGGTTTTCTATATGACTATCTGATGGAATAGATCCCCTTTCTATTGGTTAGGCTTCTGGATGTGGTGAATAATATTTTCATAAATAATCATACCAAGTATTTAAAATCATTCAAATTTATATGGTGTAGGCCATAAAACTTAATTGGAATCTATCTCCAATGAAAACAATAATTCATTCCAATTTACCTATTCCTCATCTACTACATGTGTTCTAAAAGTAAAGAAGACAAGTTTGGACTCTTTAATATGATTATTTGATTCTTAAACATACAATACACTAAACATTGGAAAAAAGTAATAATGTTATGTTTCATCTAAAAATATTTTTGTAACACTTGAATGGTATATTAATTGTTTTGATTAAGTAATTGTGTTGTATAAATGTCTCTAAGGGTTGGGTTTTAATTTCCATCCATGATAACAGTCGCTGAGTAAACAGTTGATGTTTCCCTCAAATCTGGAAGAGAAATGTCCTAAAATTCATATTTAAAAATAATATTTAAATGTATATTCAATAAGGTTATTTAAATTTATATATATTGTCAAGGGTCAGTGTTTTAGGTTATATTCAAAGAATTTTGAAGAGAAATGATTAAAAGAAAAAAGGGAGTGAAAAAAATGTTGGCACTCCCTCCTGAATAATAGCGACATTTTTTTGGCTTGTTCATATCATAGCGTGTGACAAAAAGAAAATATTTACATTGTTAAAATATATTATAGTGGTTAAACTAAGTATTTTATATATAGGATCACATAAAAATCATGTTTGTATCATAAATCTAAGAAATAATTATAGGTGTTTTTAAATTTTTTGAGTTTAAAAATAAATAAAGCAATTAAAAATTGGTTGAGAAGTAATGGTTGGATAGATTGATGGGTTCAGGGTAAGATCAATTTTCTCAACATTATCATAGTCATAATGATAATTTTCCCTCTCTTCCTATACAATGAAACATGAAATTCTCCTCGATCGAGTTATGAATCACCCTTGGTTAAAGAATGCAACAGAACCCCCTTCTATGTGTATAGAAGATCATAAAAATTTCCCTAACAAATATGGAAAGTAACACATGGGAATTTTTTATCTTTGTATATCTAGATATAATTCACCAGTTCAACACATGTTCCAAGGATATCTCGACACTCACCACCTAATAAAATCTCCTTAATTGAGACAAATTGCTGTAGGTAAAGGGAGTTTAATGTTCTTCAATCAAAGCTATAAAGAATGAATGAGACCAAAAAAATGAATTAATAGAATTTAAAATCACTAAAAACCTAAATAATTCAAAAGAAAAAGCGATTATTACTTTTATGTACAAGACATTGACATTAAAAAACTGAAACTCCCCCTTCCCTAATCACTCAGAGGCTTTACCCCTCCATGTAAAGGGTAAGAGATTTGAAAGGGGAATAAGAGAGGATAATGAAAATATGGAAAAATAAAAGAGAAAATACATAGAAATTAAAGAATAAAATCATATATTAAATCCACTATTACAAATTATTCAAAACCTAAGAATCTAAGGGAACACTTATATTTATAGACTTGAGGGATGAAAAATTTTCCCTTTAGATTCAATCCATTAAATATTAGAGCATATTTTTCATAATAAATATCCAAATATCGGGATTTTTTCTTGATTAAAAATGTTCCCCTATATAGTTTTCAAGAACTAAAAACAATTTAACTTATTTGGACGAGTAATTAAATAGTTAAGACTGATTTACTCAGGATAATTAATATTCCCAAGAAGATTATTCGTATGCCAATTCCCCGAGTTCCAATGAATTTATTACCATGTAATTTAAAGAATTATTAATGAAAAACTATATGAATGTTTTTACCCCAAATGTTCTATTGGTCCTTTTATAATATAAGATCCTTTGTTTTGTAATTTTATGAGATACATTCCCGAAAGTAAAATTAACCAGATCATTGTAATGGTTTTTGGAATGGACTTGTGAGTTGGTTTTGGGCCTCTAACTGGTAGATTGAGATTTGGGCCATGAAACATAAAATGAATCCCATAGGAAATAAAAACCAATAAAAGAATAATTTTTCAATGTCAATCAGTTTTGAACTTGTAATGGCCAAAATACACAACTGTTAAAATCCAAATTAAGCCATGTTTTACAATTAAGCTCAAAATATATCAAAATTTATAAAATGTTAAAATTTACCTTAAAATAACACATTAGTGGGATTTTAAAATTTTAAATTCAGTATAAAATAAGTGACATATTTTCAATATCAATTACCTTACACATAGAACTTGTAACTTTAGACAAGTAATCATAAAATAAAATCAAAGAATATTCCAACCACATGCCAATGAGATCCACCAACTCAACAAAAAGAAACAAAAGATATTATGCCTTAACAAAAACCATGATTTAAAGTTATCTATTAAAATAATTAAATATATTTACCCCTTATTTCTCCTCTCATGCACACACATCACCTACCTCACATGATTTTTCTCTCATCTCACAAATGATAATATTTAGAAAGGATTTTATCATCCAAACCAATGCAAGAGTCACCTTAGGCTTCGTAAATTCATTCCACCCTCATGTGAGTCAAGGATATGTGTTTATGATGATGAATTCCAAGGGGATTGTTTGGGCTTATGTTTGGAATGATTTATATGTTAACAAATTTTGAGGCTGAATAAAGAGGGATTGGTTATTTTTGGAGGAAAGTATAAAGATTCTAATTTTTACTCAATTATAGAATCCTAATCACTCCCCTTTTTAGAGAATCATCTCCATCATCATGAAAACTCAGGGAATGTGAACATTTTTCAGTATTTCAAGAGAAAAGATTTTAATCATCTCAAACTTTATTTTTCTCAAAAGATTTAGATTGGTACCACTTTCATATTCCACTGAAAGCACCAGAAAGACACAACTTCTATTATCATGAAATCTCTTGAAAAGTAATAGAATTTTACAAAATTATTTTTTTCATCATCAAACACATCTCTTAATAATTTTATTTCAACCCAAATGTTTCACCAAATAACGTATCCTACTACAATATATCTTCCCCCACACTAAAGTTCAACTAGATCATGAAATTTTACTTCAAGAGTAGGTTAGATAGGGAAAATTGGCTTAAATTGTAGCAAACCTAATAGGATATTAATGGATTATAAAGGATAAAAAGATTAAATTTAAAATTTATTCTAGAATGAATTGTATTCACTTATAATGGGGGATTAAAACATGATGAAATTCTTCAATCAGTTAAACCACGGGTACCTCAAACCCTCATGTTTTGGAAGTAATTGTTAAAATTCTAGTTAAAGAAAGCATCTTTTGGTTCTATAAAGAAGTGAGGTGAATGATATGAATATGAAAAGGGTACATAATACTAATGGGAATGTGATTTCAAATATAATGATATAGAGATGTCGCATGGGATTAAAAATTAATTGTACTTTTCATGAAATATTCAATGAATTAAACTTGAAATAAAGTTCTTTTTAGAATTCATTTTAGATCAATTTCATGGAATAAATTTTTTCACTCATTGTCATGGGTTTAAAAAATATAAATTATAATAATTTTAGTTATAAAGTTATAAAAACCCAAAAATATGAAAAACACAAAAAAATGAAAAACAGACACTTTTTTGAAAAAATATATTACAATCCTAAACAAAAAAAGTTCCCTCCCCCACACATAATTGATAAAGTTTCCTCAATGAAATCAAATGGATTTAACAAAAATTATGATTTGAAAATTAATCACAATAAAAAATCAATTTTAGATGAGAGGTACTACCAGATGACTTTTATTGATAAACTAGTTGGATGAGTGTGATATCCTCCACTAAAGATAAAGGAATGGTCCCATGGAATTTCTTTATTATGTTTCCATTAATAATAAATAGATCTGGGTATCCATCCTTCACAACATTCACAAAATTGAAATGGTATACATGAGTAACTAAATATGGACCTTCCCATCTTGGACGACTTTTCCTTGACATCATCTTGAGTATTGAGTTGAATAAAAAATCATCATCTCTTGTTTGGAAATATATCAATTGGATGAGAATATCATGAGACACTCTTGTTCTCTCTTTGTAAATCCTATAATTTTCAAAATCTTAGCTTATAATTTACTCAATGTCCTTCAAAATTAATCTTCTATCATTCCCAGCATTTTCAAGATCCAAATCAATCTTCCTTACAACCAAATATGCCTTCTTTTCCAATTCCATAGGTAGGTGACATATTTTCCAATATATCAACGTATACTGACTCATTCCAATTGTGGTATTATAGTCTATTCTATAAGACCAAAATGTTTCTTCCAACCATTGGCTTTAATCCTTCCTATTTGGTTTAACAGTATTCTCCAAAATTACTTTTATTTACCTATTCGACATTTCAGATAGACTATTTTTCAATAGATGATATGGATTTTATGTTTAATGATATACCCAACATTTTATCAAAAAATCCTCTATTCCTTAATTTATAATTAGATTCCCTTTATCAATAATGATGGCACTAGGCACTGAAGACCTAAAAAATATGTTAAACCTGAAAAAATAACAAAAAACAATAGCATTATCAGTCATAAGGGATTTTGAATCCACCCATTTGGAAAATTAATCAATTGCTAGCATGATATATGAATTTATATATAAAAATTGGGATGGTCCCTTAATATCCCCAGACATCGAAAATATCACAAGAGTTAAGAGGTCATTAGAGAAATTCTTTTCCAATTGAAATGATCCCATAAAAATGACATTTTCTAGTCATTTGGAAAAAATCATGAGAACCCTGAAATGGGTGGGCCATTAAAGTCTAGATTATAAAAGAGTTCTTGATATCCTTTGAGGTATGAAGTAGAATCCACATGATAATGTGTGAAAAAACTAAAATACAAAATCTATTTCACTCTCAGTAAAACATCTTGTTATTAATTCATTATTGCAAATACTCTAAAGAAATGGATCATACCAAATGTAATATCTAGATTCCGATTTTTGTATTTGAAATTGGTGAGAATTTAAATTATATGGGACCTGAGATGATACCATATAATTGAACATGTAAGAATATCGAGGCACTTATCCTTCAATAACTTACAGATTCTCTACTAGAAGGTGATCATTCAATATTTCTTTTTTTTGGAATTTCATCCTCAGTGGTGCTGGGCCATCTGCTTAAATGATCAGCCACTTATTTCTAAGATGCCTTAATGTCCTTAATTTATCTTTTGGACTCCTGTAGAAATAAAATTCTTCTCACTAACATCAGTTAATCTTCATCCTTCTACATCAGGTACTTAGATGCTAGATGATCATAAAACATAGTTACATTAGATCTGAGAATATATAATATAAATATTTCTTAAAAAGAAAAACTCTTAAAAACTCATTTTCTATGGTTTGATAATTTAATTCATCTACATAAAAGTTTTTTGATGCATATATCATGACTTGTGGCCTCCCCTAAATTCATTGAGAAAGGAATGCTCCAACTTACTTGTTGTAATCATCCCAAATTTTCTCAAATGGTTGTTCACAATTTGGTAGATGCATCACATGTGGTGTAATAAAAATCCTCTTAAAATCATCAAAGGCATCCCTACACCCACCATTGAAATCAAAATCTGCATATTTGAATATCATTTTAGATTTAGGGAAGGTGATATTACTAAAATAGTTTATAAACATATTATAGAACCCTATGTGTCCTAAAAACGATCTAACATGTTCCACACAAGTTGGGTATGGTATGAATTTATCAAATAAATTTTTTATTTATACACTTCAATGCATTTTTTAAAATTACTTTCCCATGAAACATTTCCCTCTCAACCATGAAATTAAACTTTTCTAAATTTAAAACAAGATATTTTTAAAGGGTGTTTTTCTAAATTTTCAAGAATTTTCAAATAATGGTCAAAGGAATTTAGAAAAACTAGGAAACCATCCAAGAAAACCTTAAGGAAATCATCAATGTGATCATAAAAAATACTTACCATGAACCTATGAAATGTCTTAGAGTATTAAATGATCCAAATTGAATCCTTTTATATGAAAAATTTTCAAAGGGACAAGTAATGGTTGTCTTAGCATTATCCTTGGGAGCAATGGAAAACTGAAAATAACCTAAACATCCATCCAAAAATCAATAATGAGTTCTTAATTCCAATCTATTTTACATTTGGTTAATGAATGGGATTGGGAAATGATCTATTTGGGTGACCTGATTGAACTTCCTCAAATCTATGAACACTATCCATTTATTCTTAATTGTCATAGGGATTAATTCATTCTTTTCATTCCTCATAGTGGTTAGGACTGTTTTTTTGAACTAAATGAATGGGTCTAACCCATTCTGAATCAAATAAGGGATAGTTGATCCCAACTTCCATGAGTTTCTTGATCTACCTCTTCACAACTTTCATCAATGTAGAATTTTCCCCACCCTTTAGATATGTGATGGGTTTGGAATTTCCCCCCAAAAAAATTACATGTGAACATATTTTTGGATTTATTATAGGGATATCACCTATGATTCACCCTATTGATAGTACATTATCTTTCAAAAGTCCAATCAGGGATTCTTCCCGAGTTACAAATAGATTATTATAAATTATCACTTGTAATTTCTCTCTATCTAAAAGGTATATATATTTTAAATCAGTGTAGAGTGGTTTGATTTTGAATTAGGGGAATTTTCAAGGTATAAAAATAAACTAAGGTTCCCCACATCCAATGTCTATCCCTCAGGCACACCAGGAATCATATATTTTTATTCAAAATTTAACAAATCATCAATGAAATCATATTTTACCTCTTCATCGCACATGAAATCATAATATCATGAATTTTGGGCATCCAATTTTTCAATGATATTCTTAATAGATGAAGTCTCTACTAAGGATAAGAATTCCAGTAACATATATGATTATTGAAATTTTTAGTACCAACATCATTGGAAAGTGTAAAGAGTGGTTCATTATCTGATGGGTGCCTCATGGATTAAAAAATATTGATGTGGACAGTGTTGTCTATAAAATCTATAGTGATTATACCTTCCTTGACATTGATGATGGTTTTTACCATATTCAAGAAAGATATACCCAATATCCTTGGTGGGTGTGACTATCTTATTCCATATTCAATACATTGAAGTCAACTGGGAATCTGATATGTTTGAATTTCACCAGGACATCCTCTAGAACTCCTGCTAGAAAAAATGTTGATATCTTTGCAAGCCGGACCACCACTCTTGAAGTATTAAATAATAAAATCTACAAATAAATGTAAATTTAGAGAGTAAATACAATAATTTAATCACTTATATCACATAAATTATTAGAGAAATTTAATGTACAAATAGAGCATAAAATGGAAATTGTCCATAGATCTTGAAATTTGGTGGAAATTGTGGTGTGATATGGACTGAGATGCTTTTTATACAGTTGATTATCTCATTCCTATGAAGTATCTAATTATTAGTGCCATGGTCCTTTAAAAATTTATCACCCTTTGGAATTTTTTTGAGTGCTTCAATAATGGGAATATTAATTTTCACTTTATAGACAGTGTCTGAAATTTCTTTGTGAATTTGTTCTTTTCTACAATCTCTTTGATTTAATTAGCCTTATTTTAAATGGTTGGGAATTCATTTCATGTAACTTTCTGACATTACAATTTTTTCTGTCTCTTCTTCCTTGTCATATCCTCCTCCTACTCCTTTTTTTCTAATCTTCAAGGTGCATTTTCACATAAAATATAGAATTTTAAACTTCATTCTACCTCAAACAAGTTGTTCTAGTTTCAGATATATATGATACTAGTGCGGAGAATTATTTTCCTCTTCTTTTTGTTATCATAATTTCATTCTCATTTGGGTTTTGGATTATTTTATAAGGGAGTTTCCATAGATTTTTTGTTTAGTAATTCCATGGGACTTTCAATCTTGTTGGAAGAATCTATTAGGGTGTATTTCATATTTTCCATCTCAAATATATATTGTTTCTTATTAATTAAGGGTTGTTTACTGTTGGGTGGATTCTCATAGGTTCTTTTGAAAGTGTGTGGTTGGTGGAAATAAGGACGGTTATAGATGTTCTTCTGTTGAAAAGGTGGTGGGATTTGGAATTATTGCTTGAATGGGGGGTTGGTTTTGGAAATGGTTTTTTTATGGGGGTCTAGCTTGATCATGCTAATTTAAAAACCCATATTGAACGTGGATAAGATATCTCCATCCTTGAGTCTATTGTAACTGCTTTAGAAGAAAGGATGATGTATAAGTATACATTCCCAATATTTTAGCACATTGGTTAGTGAAGTGATCACATGGTGAGCATAATCCACAAACCTCGGTCGGTGGTTATTTGTAACTCACTTACATCCGGGCCATCTGAATCACCATAATGATTAGCTCATAAATATTAATTTCCCATTAGGGTGATGCATAATAATTTTATAACTCATTAATTACTATTTTACAAGTACCTATCATACCAAACTATTATGAGTTATAAAATTTATTTTCAATCAAGCCCTTAGCTTTTTTGGGTGACTTTTCAAAAAATGCACCTCCATATGATGTATCTAAAAGATTTCTATCATTTTCTAGAAATCCTTGATAAAAGAAGACAAGAATGTGATGATCATAAATTTGTTGATGTGGGAAGATAGAATAAATCATTTTAAATCTTTCCCAATACTCTTAAAGGGTTTCTATATATGACTATCTAATGGAATAGATCTCATTTATGATGGTTGTGCTTCCAAAGGTGGAGAAGAATATTTTTATGAAGTATCATACCATGATAGTCCAATCATTAACATATGTATTTTTTAGTCCATACAACAATTATTTGGTATCTCCTTCCAACGAAAATGTGAATTCCTTCTACATTACATATTCCTCACCTACCCTACAGGGTATAAAAGTAGATATCACATGTGTAAACTCATTAATATGTTTTTTTGGATCATCACATGCCAAGACATGAAACATAGGATGTAATGGAATTAAGTGTGGTTTTATCTAAAAATAAATTAGTAACCCTGAATTGACATTTTGATTTTTTTTATTAAGTAGTTGTGTTGCCTATAAGTCTCTATGGGTTCTGTTTTGATTTCCATCCATGATAATTGGCTCTGAGTGATAACTTGATCTATCACTCAAGTCTACAAGATAAATTTCCTAAAATTATATTTAAATGTATGGTTTATAAATTTAGTCAACAAGTTTATTTCATTTTATAGATATATGGGGAAAGGGTTAGTGTTTGATGTTCTATTCATGGAATTTTTAAGAGAAAAAAAAGAAACGTGAAATGAAAGAGAGGGGAAAAATTCTTTCCTTACCTGTTGGGAAATGAAACCAAGATTTGACACATTCTAATCATGTGATGTGACCAAAAAATATTTCCTAATTTAATATTTATTATAGTGATTAACCTTGGTTGTATCTACATAGGATCACACAAAAATAAAATTTTTCACTTAAATTTGAGAAAGAAGTCATGTTTGTTTTTATTCTAGTTGAGTTTAAAAATAAATGAAGCAACTAAAAATAACTGTTTCACACTAATAGATGAAGTGAGTGATGGGGCCAGGGTGGGATCAACTTTTTAATAATAATTATTATATTTATAAATATCATTCACCCTCTCAATCAATTGAATAATAAATGAAAGACTCCTCGATCAAGTTATCAATCACCTTCGGTTGAAGAAAAAATGGAACCCACTCTTATGTTCAAAGAAGTTCATATAAAATTCACAAAAAATAAGGTCATTCCCAATTGGGAATTGTAAAAACATAGAAATTTATAAATTATTTACTAGTTCCACAAAAATTCCAATTATCTCTAGAAACTCTCCACCAAACACAATCTGCTCGACCAAGATAGATTTCAATTTTAAACATAATTTTATGGTCTTTAACCAGAGATATAAACAATTAATGAAACCAAAACCCAAAATAAAATCACATTAGAATAATTTTAAATCTCTAAAAATATAAACAATTCAATATAAAATAAATTTTTACACTTTAGAACATTACTCAAACATTATAAAATTGTAAACCACCTTCCATGATCACTCAGAGGCCTTACCCCTCCATATGAAGGATAAGAGAGTTTAATACGGAATAAAAGATCATAATGAAACTAAGAAAATAAAAAAGATAATAAAATAGAAATTAAAAATTATAATCCTCTAGAATACACCATATTTCCCCATCTTAAACACCTTTTAATGGAATTGATCACTTATATTTATAAGCCTGAGGGGTCAAAATTTTCCCTCCAAATTCAATCCTTCAAAATTTTGAGTTCTTTTCAAATAATAAAGGTCTGAATATTTGAAGTATTATTCATAACACTTTTTACCCTTTGTCTTTTTCATGTTCACAAAAAAATATCAGTATATATTGGAATGTAATAATAGATATATGTCCTATTAATTTATGATATTTAATATCCCCAAGAATACTATTCATATTAAAATTCACATATTTATGATGAATTTATGACCTTTTCAATGAAATAATCATGCTCATCCACCTTAATTAATGTTTCTACCCAAATTTTCCTCTATTTCCTTGTTGAATTTAGGCTCCTTTGGTTTGTAATGTTATGATATATTGTCCCAAAAAAATTAAACAGATATGCACACATTTTTCACTACCATCCTTGTGATTGGGTTTTAGGCCTCCAAATGGTATATTAACCTTTGGTCCATGAAGATTAAAATAAATCTTATCTAAAATAGAATCCCATAAAAGAATAATTTTTTATTTGGATAAGTTTAGAAAAAGTAATGTTTTAAATAGAGAACAATTAGAATCTAAAATAATCCATTGTTTCAATTTCACCCAACATACATCAAAATATATTAAATGTTACAATTTATATTGAAATAATGATTTGTTGGGATAAAAAAAAACATTTAAATTCATAATTCAGTAATTGAAAATATTTTTTCTATCCCAAAAATAACCTAGAAAATGCCACAAAAAATAATCGAGGTATATGTGGAAGATATAGTTCATCAAATTTATGAATACGTCTTTTGCATTCAAATCCATGAAGACTTCTAGTCCATTGAGATATACTAGGTATAATATATCATTTACACCTAAAATATATTAGCGTTAATTTTAATTCCCATAACTCTATCGAATCCATACTAAAAGAGGATATAAAAATAGAACTTTTTCTTATGTGGAAATATATAGAATAATCGATTTCTATTTTTGGTGGTGTCCTAGAGGAGGAAATAAAAAATACATATGGGTGTAAATCCACTATGGAAATAAGATCTAAATTTATAATTTTATCTAAACAAAAAGGTTCATTGTTACTAACTAAAAATAGATCATTATATCCATTGAGACTAAGGTTCCTACTATACTAGAATTTGTATCCCAACCCCCCTTAAATTTATAGAGTTTCATTAGAGGATGTGAATCAACCTTTTTTAGTATAGAAGTAAATATGGTGATTAAATTCCACCAGCTAGTCCATTCCAATGATTTAAAAAAAACCATCTCTAAGACCATAAACTCCCATTGTAATTGCACTATTTCCATGCTAATGAATCATACCAAGCATATAAATCCTATGAGATCCCACTTTTATAGGATTCTCTTGATTCTAATGGTTTGTGAGATAATTTATTAGTGTGATCCATATTTTTATCCTCATAAAAAAGAAAATAATTAGATTCACCATTATCAAATAAGACATGATTATGAATTTAGTTTAGAATGATGATACCTCGAACTATTGAGGGACCCAGTTCCTTAGTCTATAAAGCATGATTTAATCTATATAACTATTTAAAATCTTACAAGGGATACATCTTACTTCCCTATGGATATGTCAAATGAACAATAGAAGTGTTAGTTGTGGTATCCTAGGCCACCTGGGTCAATGAGTGAGAACCAGTCTAATGGGATTGTTTCATCCTAGGATACAAATAATATGGATGAGTCCAGAAACATAAATATATTTCATGTTTACATTTATTAAAATAAATATTGATATTTTTTTCCTTGACACAATGGTGGAAATTCGTTATTGTAATAGTGTATTTTTTTCTATGCATAATAATAAAAAAATACAAATAGCATGATTAATTTTTCTGATATGGTGCATAATATATTGATAAAATGGATTGAATTTATGTTTCCTTTCAAATATAGGAGTAAAATTACCTATTTAATTTATTCCCATACTTAACTCCCAATATAACATATAGAAAAAATATTTCCCAACCACTCATATTTCCTACCATGTTTCCCTCCCCAACATGTGCCTTTTTAACTATCTTTTTATAGAAAGTAAGAATCAAATTAACACCATTGAGTGAACCTAAGGTTGAATATCTATGTTAAATATCTAGGTCATTTACTTTTATCTGGTAGATGTATCTAGTGAAAATTAAATATGAGAGAATTTAACAGGAAATTTTGGTCAATAAGGTAATTCCTCTTTCCCATTTTGGAAAACTACCATTTTATTTATTTAGAAGGATTAGGGAATGGTTTTTTATTAAATAGTAACAAAAAACATTCATGATTAATATATTTATCCAAAATATCTTTAAATAGTAAGTTAAAATAATATATTTCCACAATATCATGTATATAAGTTTCTATATTGACCTTCATTCCATCTGGGGTCCCGAAGAAGTCAAAAATTCCAGTCATCCAGGTCATCCGTATATATGATATAGAAGGTCACAAATCATACAGAAACATAAATGGGTTATTATTTAGATATTATCATTTGTGATACTCCTAAAAAGGATCTTTATAACTTAGGCCATTTTCAATATCCTAAAATAAATTCATAATAATCTAAACTAAATTCTTTTTCAACAGTGGTTCTGATGAAACCACATTCTCGACTATTTCATCTCAATGGTTTCTTGATCTCTTTATTATATCAAAACAAAAATTTATAAATAAATATTACATATTATTATATGAGTATTAATTACAGAAAAAAATTACACAAACCCAAATCATATTGTCCTCGTATCATCAGAATCTGGGATATATGAACAATTAGTTCATAAGTGAACTATGTCATCTCCCACTAAGATCCTTACAACTGGAATTATTCTAAGTCATACCATACTTAATATATTTTTTTATCACCTGGGGAATGGATAGAAAATAAATGGGGAAATCATATGATCTTTAAGGGTACAGAAAGAAAATTTCCATGATCACTTAAATATGACATGAGCCTATGTTTATGATATGTGATCATAATATTTGAAATCTAATCATGGATATCATTGATCATAATCTTGATCCATTGGAAAAATCCTCGTAGTTAATAATACGTTAATCCTAAATGAATAATATAACATGATCCCTGAGATCATAACATGAGTATATGGCCTACATTTATGTCATACAGATTATAATAGAAAATCATTTATTTATATTCAATTATTACTCCTAAGAGTATCATAGTTGATTTGGATCATTCTTAAAACCATCAAAGTAGTCAAGGTTCACCCAGAAGACTATCATAGTGGGAATATTCCATTACTGAACACTGTTCCGGTCCCATTATAGTTCTCTTTACCTTATGAGATATCTATATTTACCTAATTCATTGGTAGGATATATAATTATGGTCCAACCTTTCACCTAAAGAAACCCATACATAGGTGTTCCATGTTGTCATAAAACATTCATCCTATCATTATAACATAACACATGGAATGAAAAAAGGTTTCAAAAAAATATTTTAATAATAATCATAAAACATATTTTCGAATAATAAGGAGAGTATCAATGGATCATGTACCCAATAAAGATTAGGAACTGTGAAATTATCATATATCAAATAAAAAAAGATTTTAAATTATCACATTCAACATTAAATTAAGAAATCCCCTTTTTAAAATTTGAAATAAATAATTTAAAACATGAAAATTTCCATAATATATAAGAAAAATATTATTTAAAAATAAAATTCAAAACATGTCAAGGAATGTTTAAAATATTTATCACTCATGACAGTAGAAAATTATGTTCATGTTGTATATGTTTAAACAAATATTCCTTTCACATTTTTAGTAAAAATTCAAAAGTACACCATTTTAAAAACGGATAAGAAGATTCCCTAAAAACAATAATAATATTTAAAATATGGTTAAAATTTAAATTAAAAAATCCTTGGATTTTAATGAAAAACATCCTAAAATCATTTTTAGAAAACATGTCCATTAAAGAGAAATGATTTTCAACCGAAGAGAGAAATGAATTTGATTTTCCATAAAATACATCATCACATCTCTAAAGTACATAATGATAGAAAAATAAAAGTTAAATATGTATTTATAGAAATAACTATAGGATAATAAAATTTAATAGATTCATGGGAGGTAGATCATGGATTTTAATAATTAGAAACACAATCAAAATCAATCATGATAAACAATGACAATGTAACCCAAAACCATTACATTAGGTCTGAATTCCATCGTATATGATTGAAATGAATTTATAATAAATAAATATATATATATATATATATATATATTATAAATATATTAAAAAACAACAATCATATATATCATACCATATATGATTACTTATAACATTTTATCAAGTATATATTAATAATTCTTTATTAATATCACATTCTCGGGTAATAGAAACTTCATTTTTTCATGTATGTGTTTGTTATGTAGTATTTTTTATGGTTATTAAATATTGGTTTTATAATATCCATAAGCACATGAGACGCATCCCAGTTGGTGAGGACTCTTTAAGAGCATCCAGGAGACCCGGGATCAAATCCAGACATAGGCTAATTTCCAGGGTACTGGAGAAGCTAGGAATATTCCTTAGTTTGGGCCTTTGGGCCACTAATTTTGTCCCTGATTCCTTTAAGGCCTTCAATATACCTAGGCCTTCAGGTCAGTAAGGCCTTCAGGACACCTCAAGGCCTTCGGGCCACCTTAATAGTAGAAGAAAACCGGAAAACATACAAGGAACAAAAATCAGAATGAGGAGGAGCAAGGAGCTTTCACCCTATCAAAAGCTAAATGGATTGTAAGAATGAGAGGGTATGTCATATTTCATCTGTATAATCCTATGCATGCATAGGAAATCCTAGAAGAATAGCCATGCGAAGGTGGAGAGATGATTTAACAATGAAGATGCTGGGAGGAGTAGTTCCACGTAGTTAGTGTGGGTGGTATGTAATTTTTGAATCCAACGGGTAATGTATTCCTTTAAGGCCTACGGGCCATGTAATACTTTCACCTACGGGCCTTGTATGTGTTCTAACTCATCCCTTGAAAGGTAGAGTATCATAATCAATAAAAAGTGAAGGAATTTGGGCCATTGGAGGATAATATTCATAATATTATTCATTTTATTAATATATTATGTATACATTGTATAAATATTTATAATTACTAATAAATGTTTGAGATAGAATAATGA
Organism: Viscum album; assembly: GCA_963277665.1. Taxonomy (NCBI): domain Eukaryota; kingdom Viridiplantae; phylum Streptophyta; class Magnoliopsida; order Santalales; family Viscaceae; genus Viscum; species Viscum album. Next base: position 2,106,007,090 of record OY728147.1, on the reverse strand, counting down.
ATTACACTATTCATGGATACGGTATGTCATATATACACATGAACACTATTTTCATTTTTCACAGGATGGAATGATAAAAAGTAAATAATAATTCATCTTTTTATAATTATTATTATATCATATAAATCATATACACTCATCAAATAAATTCTTATTTTCATCCATTTAAAAGGAAATTAATAATGAATCACATCGTTTTGTGGATATGGCAGTGAACACATAATCATGACAAATTTTTTCTTTTTCCAATGAATTGTATTGTCTGAATAAAGTTATAATATTTTAATTAAAAAAGTATAATTATGTAATAAATACCATATGTATAAATTAAGTCCATAATTATATAAAGACATGACATATAGTGATGGTAAATGAATTATATCGATTCATTATGAGGTAGTCACCCATACAGATGATTGATGGTTTCGTTTCCTAATTAATAGAGGAGGAGATAGATATAATTTATTTCACTAACAAAATGAAATCAATGTAGGCATAATATATTTCTATTTTTATTTCATCATTGTTGGAGAATATTTAAATTGGGTAACAGAAGATATCTAATGAAAATACATGGTTAGGAAACATACTTCATCTTTAGAAAACCAATATAGGATTATAGAAAAAGCCATCATAGGGTAGGTTTATAATAAAACCAAAGACTCTAGTTAATAAAAAGATACGTAAGGAATAGAAAATTTATGTTATTTTGTGAAAAAATGGCTTATTATGGGTGTATTAGGGAAGGGATATGGTTTCCTTTTATAGATAGGGGGATGACAAACTTCGAATTTTTTAAAAGAATAAAATATATTATTTTTTATTATTAAAAAATTGAAAAAAATGGGTCATTCGTAAATATTATATGATATATGGTGTAAATATGTCTAGTGGTGTTAATTTATGCTTGTTTTTAGTTCATTTTAACCATTATTTTTTTAGTTTAACTCCCGATAAACATATTTAAACCCTAATCGGGGTAACTTTTTTCACTATTTTACAATTCATTATAATGAAAAATTATGTTAACTTTATTTACTAATATTAAATATAATAATTAAAAATATTGAAAATTTATAATAAAATTAAATTCATAGAAGTGGAATAATTTAATTTAAATTAAACTTATAAACATGATCAAAAGTGTTTTTCCAAAGAATGTGTTTGCTTAAGTATAAAAACTTCTTATATAGTAATTAAGGGAAAAAATACTTCCATTGACCTAAATTTGGTGAATCATGATACTATTTAACAAATTTATCTTTTGAATTAATTTTTTAGAAATGTAACATTATAAATTCTTTAAAGAAAAAAATTTATTAAAAAAAATAATTTTCAATGTTTATTGAAAAAATAACCCTTTAATAAAATTCTCAAAAATCCACTCATAGATAATTATAAAATTTATATTTTAAAATTTATGTTCATGTTTAAAATTATTTTTTTGTAAATGTGGAGAAAATTATTTATATTATTTTATCATAGAATGAAATAAAAATTATTTTAAAGAAAATTATTTTTTAAAACCATATAAATCCTTTAATAATAAAATATTTACTTTATCAAAAATTAGTAAAAAATAATTTCATAATGTGGTTATTACTATTCATAAGGAAAACATAATTACTAGATTATATTGTTATACTATATTATGGTTCCTTTAAACCTTAGATCATGATCATATATAATAGAATGTGGTAATACATGAAACCATAAAACTTAATACATATTCTAGAAAGATAAACAAGAGGGAAATATTCTCTAATGGAAATAAAGTGTATTGAATTCATAATGAGATCAAATAGAAATAAAAAAAATTTGACTTGGGATGTTTTTGGGTGTAAAATGAAAAAATCCAAGATGTTTTTTCCTATATTTATTCTATTATGGGAAATATTTGTTAAAACACCTTGAAAATCTATCTTTCTGCTTTTACTTGTGGATATACTAAGCATTGGGGTAAAAAATCTCTAATATCTCTCATCATGATTTCCCACTAGAAATATATTTTCATATATCTAATAAATCATAATACATCAATGTTTTATAGAGAATGAAGAAATATTATCCACCAATAATATATCGTTCTTCAAATTTAGTATAGATAGAACATAGACATGGTACCTGAAACTTATGATTCTATCAAAACCATGGTTAAACATAGGAACATTTTAGAACATATTTTATAGTTACATGTTATCCTTCTATACCACCTTAATCATCACTTATATAGATGATTTAAAACTAATTTGAGAAAGATAATATTTCTTCCCTTCATTATTTTCATGTCCATCCACTAAAAATCCAGAAATATTTGATCTTTTATGATCATCCTTCTTTATATTCTAGAAAGACCCTTTTCACAAAGAGCATCTTCTACCATGTTCACTTTCCCAATGCCAAAATGTATTAACTTTTCATAATCATTGATCAATTAAAACCATATTCTCTAGTGCATATTAAACTCTATTTTTATTAAATACATACTTAAATATTTTAGGATCAATATATATACCTCATTGTTCACCATAAATATAATGCCTTTATATTTTTAATGAAAAAATTACTGAAAAAATCTATAAATAACGAGATATATAATCATCTTCAAAAATCATCAATTTTTATGAATAACAACCTATAACCATATCATTTTCCTTGGTGAGACATCTAATTCCCTTCTTTTATAAATCACTAATGACCCCAATCTATTCTCCAATATATGGTACTATAAGAATATGTGCACTGAATTAATATCCCTTTTGTTATTTAAAATTTATATCACATTATGTTTTCCAAAGGAACTTTTATCCCTTGTAATTTGACATGGTTATTTGATTAGATATATGTGGAAAAATATCAACTAATCGATGATAATTTACACAAAACCTAGAAAACTACAGATCTTAGTCACAATGGTTGGTGGGGCCAACATTCCATAACATTGTTCATTGATTGATCCACCAATATAACCTTTCTTGAGATTATATAATCCAAAATAATCCTTTTTTTGTATCCATAAATCACCTAATTTAAAAATTTCATTCAAAATTTCATTAAATATTTTTTACTGTCCAATTCTAAACTGATCTTCATGATCTAACTTTATATTTTAATAAATAAGAATATAATCTATAAATACAACCACATAATGATCAAGGTAAACTCTTAAAAACTCTATTCATTAAATCCAGGAATATAATATGAGAATTATTAGTAAAAAATTGATTAATTTTCTATTTATAATGTCTAAAAAATTTATGGAATTATACCTTAAAGTATATCTTCCTTTTTTCCCCTCTATTGATTATATCCAAAAAAGCTCAATCATAGATAAGTATTGAGATTGGAAAGCTTGATCAATCAAATCATTAATATGTTATAGAGGACACTTGTTCTTGTTTTTTATCTTCTTAATTTACTGATAATCAAAATAGAGTAGCATAGATCCATTTTTCATATTAATAAAAAGAATATTTTCACCCTAATGAGTCACACTAGTCCGAATAATTCTCTTCAAATATTCCTCTAGATCTCATTTTCCAATTAAAACAAGACAATTAGGTATATTTTATATGGTGTCTTTGAAAAAGATATAGAATTATGTATGAGTTATATTGAGAACACAACTTCATTATTCAAGGGGAGAGTAGAAAAATCATATAGAAAGACATAAATGAACTGTCACAAAATAGGCATATCATCATTTTAGATTTTCTCCCCTTCCATTTATGATTAATAACCCTTTTGAATAAAAATCAGAACCCATAAAATGGATGTGATTTCTATTGGATATTAAAATTTATCATTAAATTAAATTATTATATAGGTAGACAAAAATTTAAAACATGAATTCCCTTCTATAGAAATTGATTTGAGATTTATATATATAATTTCAATCCATTCCTAAGATAAAATCAAATTCAACCAAAGGGGGAATAATAATATTTTTATGAAGAACATTCCAACAAACATAAAATGGAGAATAATAATTGAACTGACATGTGATCCTTGTACCATTAGGGGGTTTGTCTAAAAATTCAACATAAAATTATTGGGGTGTATTTTTTTATCCTTTAACAAATTATTCACATATAAGAGAGTCGGTAGATACTAAGTCAAATTTGTCAATATATGTTCTAAATTGTATGGTACGTGTTCCTGTAATATTATTTATCATAACTCTCATTAGTTATAGTTATTTCATGGAATTTCACTTATTTTTTCTGTTAAGAAGTTACCGACGATGATCATATTCTATAACATTTAGATTTGGTCATTGTTTACCACAATTCCTGTAATCCTTACATTTTAAATACAAGAGTGTGGGTGGAGAATTATGTATTGATTTATGTCTATTTCCATCATTAGCTTACTTTGTCCCATAACATAGATATTTTATACCATATGAAAATATTTTCTTCTGATTAATAATTTACATCTCTACTTATTAAAATTTCAACTACGTTTCCTTCTACACATCGAGAGTAAATTTAGGCTCAACATCTTCTCTCTATTGATTATAGAACTTCTATTAAAATCTATATTTATTTCATTATCAAAACCATGACATTGATGGGTAAATATAATATCCATTTCTACCTTGATATCAAATAAAATTATTTCATCATATCTAATTAAGTCCCTTATAGATAATTCCATTTAGAGAGTCATTTTTAAGCCACTCAAGAATCGATCGACCTTATATTTCAGTTAGAAGATAAAACCAGAAATGTATCACACAAGTCTACAAAAATTTTACTTTTTAGAGCCAATAAAGAATCATCCTTCTACTATTTCTCTTGTAAATATTTCTCTATTTTTGTATGAACATATAAGGAAACAACTTATTGAAAAAAAAATTCTTAAAATCAAATAACTTCATAGAGTGAATTTATTCAAGTTTATTCATATTCTTTATAAGATTATACCATTAATCAGTTTCACCATAAAAATGATATAAATCCAAAATTATTATAAGACCCCCATGATTTTACAGTTTGTCTCATTTTGAAAAATTTAATCTCATCAACAGCAGGCATTTCATGCAATGCCATTACCAAACAAAAAAATGATCTATTATTATGTAACCATTGTATAAAAGATATTTAATTTAAAGAAATAAATAGGACTAAATAATTTTTTAATAATTTATGTATTATATAATTATAGAATAATTTTTTTTATCAAATTATTAGAAATAAAAATATATAAAATTAAAAGAAGTGTTTTTATAAGATAATATTTTTTTCTCCCAATATATTTAAATCATATTAAGTTTTATTTTTCACTATTGGTGAATTATTTTTAAAAAATTATATATTATCTGTTAAATAACTTTTTTTATCATTCATATAATATTAATACAATTCATGGGATTAGAATAAATATAATTTTATTCTTAAAAACTACATTTTCTAAAATGTATTTTTTATATGTTTTGTAGATAATTTTAATATTAGTTTTGACTACTTATAGGTATTTAATTTTTTAAATGGATTCCATATTTTGAATAAAGAGGCTCAAATTTATTAATTAATTTGAGTTTTTTAGATATTATGAATAGTAACTATGGAAAAAATTTTCACCTCAATAAACTGTAAATGGGGTTAATCTAGGATAAATCTATGTGATAAGGCTATAAGTTTTCATCATTATTATTATTGGATAAATAAAATTAATCACATAACACCTTAGGCTCATAATTTAGTTTCATAATTGAAACTTTTCTATGAAAATGACATAATTATTTGAATAAATGATAGTTACAAAGTGCCACTCTTTTGACTTTAATAACTCATATGTGTCAACATAGAGACAAAATAGAGATATTAAAGAAGAAAATGTCTATTTTGAGATAAATAAAATTATTTTCATTATATGAAATAATTTTTTTACATTTATAAAATAAATAATTTTTTAAAGTTCTTTCAAAACACTAATACAATATTTAATAAATTAAAAGAAAAATAAAATAAATGATTTTGAAAATAAAAATTTATTTTAATTTGAATTCGTTAATGTGTAAAAAATATTATAGATATATATGAAAAATTAGGGAGGTTTTAATGAATTATATATAAATTCAATCATTTTATTAATTCATTTAATGTGAAATTAAATGATGTGTCCGAATTGATAAAAATTATATCTTATCAAAATAATATATTATTAAATCATTTGAAATTAATAAAATATTGAAATATGAGAAGTTAAATATTATATGGTCTAAAATTTCATAACGTAGTCATTTATCGGAAAATTGTATCTTTTTATGTATAAATTAAAACATTGTAATTTGTAAAAAGTTGTTACCATAGTTAATATTAAAATCGACAAACTCAGGGTGGATCAGAATGATGAGGATTAAAATGACAATAAAACTTTTTGAAATTATATTATATTATATTATATTATAATGACCCATTACTAATATATCTTTGAATACCTTTCCATTTTGAGGCATTTTATAAAAAAATGAATTTATTATAATTGAATCTTGAGAGAAATTCAAAATGTACCCCTCACCTCAATAATAAAAGGGACCCTCCTCCCTCACTTATTAACACCACTCTAAGACATATATTTCATAAAATTAATAATAATTTCTCTTATAATTTTTTTTATTAAATTATATTTTGTGATGGTTTCCCTAAAATACCAACCATAAGTCCCTTAACAAAGGATCTAATGAAGTTCACCCAAAAAATAATTAATTGTCTTACCCTTCCACTTTCAATTTATTCCTTATTATTACTATTATGTATATATGGAATTTATCATAAAATAATATATTCAGTATCATAAAATAAATTAAATGTTATTATCATTATAAAGCCACCATTACCCACCCTCTTTCCCATCAAATGGGAAGTGAAATAATTTCTCATGTGTACGTATAACGTACTATCTCAACATAGTGATACAATTACTTTTTCATTAAAATATTTTATAGAATGTAATGAATATAGGTTTAATATATATGTTATATTTATAAAATAAATATACTTATTAAATTATAATATCATATATACGATCTTACCTTCCAAGTCTTTAGTTTTCTATAATTTTGCTTGTGCGAACTTGTGGACTACCACCTCAACGATGTGATGTGATTTTTTTCATTTATATTTTACATTGATGGTAACAATTATAAATTTTATTAATATATATATTGTATATGATATAATAATTATTATATAAATGATAATTATTATTTAACCTTCTTTTGATCCATTGATAGAATAATGAAAACTGCGTTTATGCGTGCATACGACATATCATCCCCATGAATAGTCCAATAAATTTTTCTATATATACCATTAGGGGATTAATATTAATATATATATATATTGAATATATATGATATTTATGAAATTATTAATATTATTTATATTATGGAACCTTGATTAAAGTATAAATACTAAAACTACCAAACCTAAACATACATGTTAAAGAAAGCAATTATTACGTAAATGGGTGATTTTTAACAAAGAATTATTAAGAGATGAGATATAATATATTCTAAATTTTACATAAATGGTATGATATATATGATTATGGTTTTATAATAAACGTATAATAAGTAAATATTTATTATAAATTTGTTTTGAATAGATACAAAGGAAGTAAAACATAAGTTAATGGTTTATTTCACAATCTCATCAATATTACCGATTGTTTATACGTATGAATATACACTAGAGTCAATTTATTTTATATCCATATTTTTTATAAATTTTACTTAATTATATTTTTAATACTCCCATTTTATTTTAATGTAATTTTTACCCATTTTTTACTTCTTGTCCAAACTTTTTGAAAGGAATATTCTTGTCGTTTTCCAAAAAAGGCACCGATTGACTTATGAAAAAATTATTTGAAATGTATTTTTTGACTTCTAAAGAATGAATAGATTTCCACACATTAATTAATAATATTTTCATTGAATCTTCATTTATAAGTTTATAAGTTTTTTTAATAAAAACTTTTCTTTAATAATTACATTTTAAAAAAATAAGATATTATCAAAGTAATAAAGGTTATATTCTACAAGAAAATTTAAAAAAACATTTTATACTATTTCTATTAATCAATAAAAACCATTACTTTACTAAATATACACTAGGGATATGTTATGATGAACCCTTCCTTATTTTATTTCTATATGGATTTCAATCATTTTGACTACGAATGTACTATTTTGATACCATTAACCACATTAAATTAGATAGATTATTATTGTGTTTATTTATTGGGGGAATTATTAGAATTTTGTATCCTAGTTTCAATATCAATGTTTATAAAGATTATGTTTCACCCCTTTTATATGATAAATGTGTTGAACTTAGTATATTGAATGGGGCTACTCTTATAGCCCCTTATTGAATTAGTTGGTCTCATTAGACAAATTATATTGGTTATGGGCTGAGGCCTTACAAATTTATATAAGATATCTTATCATGAGGCATCAATAACATTTTTATGATGTATGCAATTATGAATTTACAACTTTTTGAGATTGGTTATTAATTTTCCTTTTCATATTTTATTAGTTATGATATCCATATATATGTTTTTAGCTCATGTGATTATTGAACGATTTTCTTTTTATTTATTTCCTTCCACACTATTAATGCCTTTATTATCCTATATAGTACACATACCCTTACCAAGAATATGAGATCACCATTTCTATTGTGTTTATTTTTCCCCAGTAATCTAATAAGAATATTATGATTGATACTTAGGGATAATATAGTTGAGTAATTGTGTTCTAAAAGTAAATACTATGTTTTATTTTATTTTTATATGTTTAATGTAATATTCGAGTATGTATCTTATTTTTCAAGATTTATATACAATTTGGTCCTCTGGGATGTGATTACTTGTGTCTAATTAAAATTTAATATAGTAACTTCCAACTCGAGGCTGATGGGGTCAGTGTCTTTAAAGTTCATATTAAAAAATATTTAGTAGAAACCATGGTAAGTATATTTTGTAAGACATAGATCAGGGAAATGAGACCATATAATGGAATGCATAAATGTGCCCAAATAAAAAAATATTATGATTTTGATATTATTAGTAAATAAATTTTCAATTTATGTTCGGTTTTTCCCAAATTTTGAAATTAAACATTATGTTTCATAATCTAATATAGTGTATATAATTTTTTATAAATGGTGCATATAAAAATAAATTGAAACCGTATAAATACATATAATCCATGAAGGGATTTCCCTCATAGTAATGATAATTATTCTTGAGATAGAGCAGTAGTTTGAGTTGATTTTTTTAACTATATTGGGACAGATAACCCAGGTTATGTGCAATAACCTTTCCCATAAAGAGAATTTATCTACTCTATAATGTGGTGTAACAATGTTAGACCACTTTATGCATTACCAACCTCCATTATTAAATGGGAATAAAAATAATTTATATATTAGAAATTGATATGTTTTATAGAGAAGATATTTCTAAACCTGGGAAGTGATGAAATGGATACGGATATCATAAAATTTTTCCATCACAGAAGAGTTTTAGATTAATTCGGTTCATTGATTCAAACATTAAGGAAGAGGAAGAAATAAAAACATGGAATGTAATATTTTTATGGAAATAATTTTAAAAAAAGATTTTCCATGATAATAATAAGAAGATATAGGGAGATAATTCATAAGTCTTACACAAAAAGAGAATGAGAATGTTTCTAACTATGGATACATATTTAATAGGTTAAAAAGGGATATTTTATAATACTTACTCAATCCAAAGATCATGATTGACCATTTATTTGATGGTATTAATCAAATTCTTCAAAGGGAACTAGTCTCATAAACATTCTCATCATATGAGGACATAATATCATGTCCTATAAAGATAGAGAATGAATTCTAAATGTCTTACAGATTTAATGGGAAAGAAGATAATAAAAATTTTGTTAAGTAATTTAAAAAAAGGAATAAATCAAAGGGTAATAAGGGAAGGGTGGAATTATAAATTTTTAATAAACACAACTACAAATAATCCCCTTAATAACACTAAAAAGAGAATTATTACCAATAAAGGAACACTAATAATTTGAGTGATGTTAATGGGATGTCATTATGAGTGATTGAAAAAATATCATGTAAAGGAACCCTTTATCAGTGAATAAAAATGCATTGGTAAAAGGGGCATTTATTAGTGATTTTATAGTAGTGATAAAGGGGGCCATTATCATCACTTTGTTCAAGCATTGATAAAAGGAGCATTTATCGGTGCTTTTTCTATGCTTGGATAAAGGATGTATTTTTTAGATATAATCCACCCTATTATCAAATTAGCATCCCACACCTTCCCTTGTCATCACTTTTTAACCACTCACCACCCACCCATTTATCCTCACTCAGAATGGGATGTTTTCTGTGCGTTTTGAGATTCCAACCTATTGTTGACCAACTGCATACACCTAGATTTTATCTGTGCACCAATCATTTGGACCATAAACTCCTTTACAGCTGAATTACATAGTTTTGATGCCTATTTTAGGATATTTCTTTATTTATATATATTTATAGATATACTTTTTATTCATATATTAATATAATAATTTATAAATACATCTATAAAATATATGTTTCTGTGTGATATATATATATATATATGTAAATATAATATATATTAATATTAATTTATATATATTATAAAATAATATAAATTTATATCCATTTATTTATATACACACACATGTATATATTAACACTATATATATATATATTATTTTATAAGTATGTATACATTCCTATATTTTAATAATTGAAAAATAATGGCTAGATATTTGATTAAAATAATTTTTAGAATATATATACATTGCATATTTATATATGAAATTTATACATTACATATTTATTTGTATATTTACTCGTTACCATATAATTGTATATTTATATATAAATAGTTTTTGGTTTATTTATAATTATTTGATGTTAAATACTTTTATATTCTATTTAATGATAATGATAATTATTTATTTATAAACATACATGTATATATGACGTATATATATAAAATATACACACACTTACTAACACACACAAGTATATAATTAAATTTCACGTATATGAGTAAAAATATTTACATAATATGTATTTATTTAAATATATGAGAATATACATATAAATATATAATTATTTATTGACACACATGTGTTTATATATAAACATTACTTGTATATTTATATATATACATTTTAATGACTTTTTATAATGTAAATAAAAAAGAAAATTTTCAAATAAAATGACTGGTAGATATTTAATAATATTTAGCTTATATATTTATAAATTCAATTTTTTATAACTATTTTTAAATATGGATTTATACAATTGATTTATTATATGTAAATATAATAAAATTGGTATCTATTTAATTATAAATAATCATATATTAAAAAAGAAAAAAAATTCAAAATCATAATATCAATTGGAATGTAATCCTTGGTAATAAATTAAGTATGTATTAAAAAAATACATTAAGACCACTTTAAATGATATTGAAATTTCATCAAATGATAAAAAACTGGGATACACATACTAAAAACTCAGTTTTAGAGGAATTTTAGGCATTTTTATTTCTTTAATATAAGACTCCATGGTTTTCCAATGTTACCAAGGAATAGATCTCTTCACAAGAATCAATTAGATATGTGTTATCACCTAAACAGAAACTTTGATCAAAACACATGATGCTTTAATATTCAAGTCATGTTTTAACTTATCTTAGTATGTCGACTATTTAATTTTATTTTTATGTCATAAAATTATTATTACATTACTATTAATTGATAATAATAATGTAATTATAAATGAATAAATTTCTTATTAATTTTATAATCCATTTTCATAGAATATATTAAATATTAACTATATATATGTATTTCACTTTATACAAGTCATATTTTAAAAAAATATAATACATTTATATCAATATAAATATATTTCAATAATATTATATTATTTTTAATTAACTAGATTTTTTTATGAAGTATACCATTTATTAGTACTGATATGGGTGACTTAATATGCACTTGTAAAAAAGAACTACAAAAGGGGTACCTTTATCAATGATTTTTTACTATCACCGAAAAAGGGTACGATTTATCGATTATTTTTTGTTATAATTCATAAAGGGACCCCTTTATCAGTTCTTTTTGAGTAATGTCGATAAAGCCCCCCCCCCCCCAAATTACTGGTTCTTTTTTAATATCACTAATAAAGGACTCATTGATCAGTTCTTTTTTTAGCACAGATAACGACCCCCCCTATATGAAATTTTAGCTAGATCTGATAAATCATAACTTTGGATAAACCAGTTTTGATAGTAGTGTAATATAGAAGGAAAAATCATGGAACATGCTTAATGGGAATGGGATTTTCTTTAAGTGTAGAGAAAAGGACCACTATTCCCATGATTGAAAGTGTAAGAAAAAAGTATGCAATGTAAAATGCATTATCTATAACGTGATGGGAAAATATATAAATTATTTTCCTAGGTTCCAAGGGATCTTTCCCTTAAAAGGGATATAGGAGAATGTCTTATATTATGTTATCACAAAGGCTGAGGATGAAGATCATAATTATGTGGTTACTGGTACATTAATCATATCCTCAAATTTAGAGAATACTTTATTTGACCACAAATCAATACATTATTTCATATCTTCCCAATATTACAAAAATATATATATTTCCCATTCATCTTAATAAGTTAGTTTTCAATGAAAATTCATGGTGTAAACTGCACTGTCATAATGATGTGTCAATTATTTCCTATTATGATATATAAAAGTTCTCTATTTATAGATTTTATTATCATAGTTATGGAGGAATTTGATATAATCCTTTGAATGGACTATATATCAAAATATAATTCCAAACATTATTGTAAATAGACGTAAATTATGATCCATAATATTATCCTTAGAGGGGTGACATTGTCATGTGATTCAGGTCAATATGCACATCTAGTAACCCTTCTAAATTAACTTTTTTTGTGATAAAGAGAAGACACAAACTATAAATGAAAAAAGTAATATTCAAATTGAGGATGTATCTATTTTATATGAATATAATGATTTATTTATAGAGTAATTACCTGGATATATAACAAAGTGGGGAATTTGAGATTTCCTTTGATTTAATCCCGGATGCAAGACCTATATTAATGAATCCCTATAGAATGGCCACCATGGAGTTAGTGAAGATAAATAATAAACTAGAGGATTTTAGTGGTAAGAGATTTTAATATCCAAGTGTTTAACCTCACATATCCCTTACTGTTTTATTTAATTATGAATATAAATATATATATATATATATGAGGCTATCATTGAATATATGTAACTAAATGCTATAATGATAAAGACTAAGTATCATATGCCTTACATTGATGACTTATTTGACCAACTTAAGAGAGATATATATTTTTAAAATATTGACCTTCCCTATGAATATCATCAATAATGGAAAATGCGGTAAGATATTATAATGTCGACATTTTTAATGAGGTATAGACATGATGAGTTTATAGTAACTCCATTTTTATTGAGTAATAAACCCTTATTTTTATGGATCTAATAAGCCGAATATTCACAAAATATCTTGATAAAGTTTTATTGAATTTATTAATCATATCCTAGTCTGCTCCAAGAACTTTGAGCACCATGAGAACAACTTTTATATCATTATCGAGACACATAAAAGAAAATATTTATATCGAAAATTTCGAAAGAGTGAATTTTTTCTTTATAACATTTCTATTCTTACCATAGTTTATGCAAGGACGTAATCAAAGTTGACCCTGTGAAGAAAAATGCACTCCAAAAATGTCATGTACCAATTAATATAATGGTGAAATATAATTTCATTACTTTGGGAGGATACTATCTACTATTTTTTCAAAAAAAATCTTGACTAACTAACCTATTATCCAAACATAATTTGAAAGTGGTTTTGTTTATCTGGGCAAGGAATGTGAATAATGTTTTGAAGAATTGAATTGGAGATTGGTGAATTCTCTGATATTGACTCTACCATCAAGAAATGATGGATTTTATATATATAGTGATCTATTGAGGAAGGCACATGGTAGATTCCTTATACATAATGAAAAATTTATTTTTTATGCATCAAGGAAGATAATAAATCATGAATGAAACTATCCAACTCAGGATCCTGAGTTGGCAGTCGTAATCTCTTCTATAAAGTTATGGAGAAACTATCTCTATGGTTAATGTTATATAAATAGATGACAATATTTTAAAGTATATTTTCTCCTGAAAAACACATCATGAGGGAAAGGTAATGGATTGGTCAAATCAAGGATTTTTACTTCTCAGTATATTACCACCTTGGGAATACAAATAACATAGAAGATGCATTTAGTAGGAAGGATCATGGAATTATGATCAAAATGAGGATTGACATGGATACTTTGTTCATAGATCTATTAAAATTAATGCTCTAGGAGATCATAAATTTTTTAACATTTTATATAATGGTTGTGTTTCAAAATATGGAAGTATTATTTGTGGTCACACTATACCCAAACTAAAAATGGAATTATTGTATGATACCCATAGGTCAAATTTCTCTATAGGCCCTGGTATCACAAAGATATATACTTATTTGAAGAAAAAAATTGGCGGGAAAATATGAATCAAGAATTTTATAATTATGTGTCAAGATATTTGGTTTTTCAAAAAGTTATGTTTGATAGATAATAACTTAGATGAGTCATACAACTTCTATATATTCTTCCATATGAATCGCATGACATTACTCTGGAATTTTTCACTGGATTACCAAATAATCCAAGAATAAATGATGTGATATAGGATATTGATGATCAAATTACCAATTATACACATTTCATCACTATAAGATAATATTTTCTACTAGATGCCCCTTCATGACTCTATATTTACTAAAATATATATGTTTAATTCATTTTTATCTTTACTTTAAATAAATTAATATAATGGTCATTGTCACTCCAAATGGCTCTTTAGGGTCCCCAAATAGACCTAAGGATGTCCATGGTCGGAGATGTATCAACCAATAGAAATAATACAAATGTTAGGGTAATTTAATATAATAATAATAATAATATTTTTTTACCCTTATTTATCAGATTAACCCATTAACCATGGTAAACAAAATTTTTACCGAAGTAAATATTCATAATGTCTAAAAATATAAGTTAATTATTTATGAAATTTGGACATACTGATTCCAAATATGGAATCCCTTTTTCCAAATTTGAGACACAAGAATTATAATAAATTAATATAAAATAAATTCTTGTTGTCAAAATAAAAAGTGTGTCTTTAATAAATAATAACTATTAAAATATTGACACTTTTTATGTCTAATTTAAAAGTGAAATTATATCCAATGAAAAAAATTGAAATAATTGGTAAAAATATAATATAATTACACTTTTAAACCTATTAAAAATATAATATATCCATATAAATAAATTTTAGGAGAAGTTAATTTTGAATTGAAATGTTGTATTTTTCACTATTTATTAAAAATTAATTTTATCAGAAAAATAACAAAATTTCATCCAAACTTAATTTTGCTGTCCCTATTCTAATGAAGAATTTTATTTTTTCAACTATAACTTATAAAAGTGAAAAAAACTATATTTAAAAATGGTTACCCATCAAAAGGCGGGTAAAAATACTTTGTTAAATAATATTAGAGTATTTATGCTTAAAATTGGAATCAATCAAATTTTAAGCCTCTAACATTTATTGTTTAAAAGTGAAAACATTTAACAAACATGTGTAATTATATTGTAGGTAGTTCGGTTCATTCCCACTAATACAATGACTATTATTAAACTAGAATTTAAAATAATAATTTTGTATTATTATTATTATTTTCAGTATGATCATCATTGTGTGCAATATAAGACTTTAGAAAAACCCATTGTTGCTTGTCGGGTACGCCATCAAACATAGAATCTCCTTTAAAGAAAAATTAATATTTAAATCACACATATTAATAAATATGAAATTTTCATATTATTTATTTACCTAGGATGTTACATATTCAAATCATCCATGATTGTTCCTAAATATAATGTATATTTTCCAAAGTATATCCCTCAAGCCTGTCAAAGAAAGTTTTCATTTAGGGAAAACTAACCATGCTCCATAATTATGGATAGTATGTACTCTAAAAAATATTTTTATAATTATTACACATAGATTAATCCATTCCAAAACCATATCCATTTGTAGTATCCCAAAATTGGTATTTTCTTAGGAAAAACACAATCATTTCTTTACTATAACGTATAAAATTTTCTTATACATAGGATTATCCTTATGGTTCTGGTGAAAGTGTTCTCATCATAATTTCAAAAGTTCACAAAACATTGCTTTGATAAAAAAAATTTAGATGAATATTCATTAAAAAAATGAGGATCCATTATAAATTCATATTGGTCCAGTATCAAAGAAAAAATGGATATAGAAATAATTTTTTCATAATTGAAAAGAATCATATACCAATTAGTTCTTCATAACTAGAACCCATCATAGACATATCATACTTAATAAAATTCTTCAAAACCATGGGAATGGTAACATAGGGACGGGTGAGTTTTGGTGATGAGTAAGGGTAATTAAGTGATATATCACTGATCAATTAAATATAAAATGTACATAAGGTTATGATAACATGAAATTAACATTTGAAAACCATACACTGAATATATAATATCATAATATTGAGTCATGGAATAAACAGTGGTATTTTATAAGACAATAATCATTAAGGAATTATAGAACACGAGTCATGAGGTAATAACATTGGCATAAGGCATATTTTTTTGGAATACACATAAACATATAAAATAATTTCCTCAGTATTCAAGGCATAGTTTCATGAATAAAATAGTGGATATGGTTCACTCCCCAAACCATCATAGAATTCTTGGTTCACTTTCTAGAATATCATAGTGTAAAAGTACATTATTAAACATGGTTCACTAATTATTCTATCTTGGTTTATCTCATGAGATATATATAAATACCCAATTCATTAGAAGGTAATATAATTTTACAGCCACCAGTCACATAATAAAATCCAAAAATAGGTGTTCCAAAAGATCTAAATAAAGTTATTATATAATTAGAACATTTCTTATTATAATAAAACATAATTTAAAAAAAATTTCATAATAAAAAAAAATCAAAACAAAGAATATATGTTGGTTCCAATGGATCATATCCTTATTAAATATTGGGAAACATTAAGGGACTCTATCTTGTAATGAAGCTTCTTTTTAAAATATCACATGAAACATTTTTCTAGGAAAATAACATGTTTACTTTGATATAAGAAATTTCAAATCAACCATTTTCATAAATATTAATTAAACAAATTTCTTTTATAATTATATTTGAAAAATCAATGTAATATTCAAATAATTGAACATATATTATGGTGTATAAAAAATTTATATAATATACCTAAAAATAAATTTTACAATGACATTTGTTATAAAAATTAAAAACTACCACATTTGGAAAATTATAAAAGGATTCAATGTAACCCATTTTTGAAAAAAATAAAAATTAGTTAAAATAACTTTAAAAATAATTTTATATCACTAAAAAAATTATTGAACTGTTTTTAAAAAACATGCATACGGAAGAGAAATGATTCCCCACAAAAGAGACAAATAATGTCAATTTTTCATAATAAATAAATCTATAAATTGAGTACATAAAAAAGTGAATATAAATAGACATAATGTATTCTCTATAAATAACTATAGTATAACAAAATTATTGAGATTATTTATAGGTATATTATGAAATTATTTTATCTAAGGAATAATTATAAACAATACTGGTAGATAATGAGAGTGTAACATCACACCCTCACCACATTCTCACCTTCCTTCATACTCATTATAACGTCTATTATAATAAATATGGATTTATAATACACATATTTTTGAAATATAATCATGTATATCACACCAAAGATTATTACATAATACATTTTATAACCCATTTATTAATAATTCATTATTAAATTATTTGTTCTGGGTGATAACTACTTTTTTCATAAATGTATGAGTTTGATAGTTTTGGTACATTTAATTTGATCATGTTAACAACATCAAAAAATGTTTTTAATAATATAAATATAAAAACTATTTATTGTATTCATATTTATATAAATTAATAAAATTTACATATAGAGAAATAAATTAATTTTTTCATAGAGATGGTAGGTTTTATATAAACAAGAATATAATTTTAATTTTGTTAGTGGAAAGGAATAAATAAAGGTAATTAATAACTATCATTTACATAATTATTAATATATCATATATATATATATATATATTCATAAAATATATCCTTATCACTATCCATGTAGCAAAATTAAAAATGAATCACATCACTTTATGAAGGTTAATTTTCTAACAGATTTGAAGGTAAGTGGGTAGATGTGATATTATAATTCAGGATGTAAAATTATATCATAAATATAAAATGTATTCATTAAATATATATTTATATATTTCAATGAAATTTAGTGATCGAAAAAGTATGACATTGATTTGTGAGGTTGTAGTATGTCATACACACGGTTGATTGTTTCATTTTCTATTTGATGGTAAAGGATATGAAAATATGCTATTAAATAAATAGAATAAAATTTAACTGTATATAATATACTTGTTTTATTATCTTATTAGGGTTAAAAATTTATTTAAGGAGGTAGAAGAAGAAGAAGTAAAATGAAAAAACATGGTTAAGAACTATACCTCTTCTTCAGACAACCTCTTTATATTGATACTAAACACCTCCATATGATGGTTTTGTAATAAAACTAGGGAATATAGGTTATGGGAAGGGATTTATGGAGTATATTTATTTAGGTGTTGTCTTATCCAAAAGTAACATGAAGTGTAGGGATATGAGGATATGGGGTGTCAATTTATGAGCCTGGGAGAAGACATAATTCTATCTTCGGAAAAGAATAAAATATGTCAATATATTTTTCATAAAAATTGATAAAAAATATACCATCAAAAAATAATTTATGATATAATGTCTAAATGTCTTCATAAATTATTATTTAGATAAGGATTATAGGTTATTGTAACCCTTTTACCATTAGTTTAACCCCATGTAATCTAATTTTTACCTTAAATATAGTAACATATTTTTACCATTTTTACACTTTATTGGGATAAAATTAATTTAAACTTGTTAAATAATATTAATTATTATAATTAAAAATATATAATTTATTTTATCAAATTAATTTCACAAAATTGGTAGAAATTAATATAAAAATAAACTCATAAACATGATGAAAAACTACTTTCCAAATATTATGTTTTCTCAGGTATAAAATTTTAATTTCCCAGGTAAACATAAAATTGATTTCAATGAAAGGTATTTTAATAAAAACTATATTATTGAACTCATTTTACTTTTAAAAAAATTAAAGAAAAATTTAACTCTTTAAACTCTTTAACAAAAAGGAATTTTTTAGTTAAATTTAGTTTTTTCACTATTTATTGAACATGTATTATTTTTAGAAAATTTTTAAAAATTCACACTAAGATAATTTTTACACATTGATTTAAAAAATAATATTCATTTTTTCAAACAAATTTCAAAAATTAGAAAATATATATTGACATTAATTGAGCACAAAATTAACTGAAAATTATCCTAATGGATTTTTTAAAAACAAATATACATTACAGAAAATATATTTACTTAATCTAAAACCACTAATCAAATTATCAAAAAAAATTATTCTTATTCATACCTCGACATTAATTTTAGGATTATAATGTTAAACTTTATTAATGATAATTTAGATACAGGGTTGTGTATTTAATACGATATTGAAAAAAATAAAATTATTTTAAAGGAAATATATTTAAAAATATAAGGGGTCTGACCCTTATTGGTGGAATTTTCTTTCTATTGAATATTTTAAATTTTAATAAAGTCGAATTATTACTATTAATATTTTTTGTTACAATTTTAATATCAATGAAAATCATAATCTACAAGTTCCAAAATAAAATAACTGTGGGAAAATGTTATCTGTGTGTAAAGCCTCTTAAAAAAGGCATGATACATATAACTCATCAGCTAAACACATGATGATTATTTTAAGAAACGACTCAAAATACCTAACAACCCCTTTTGGAACCTGAATAGCCTTACTAACATGATATTCAACATAAAATGGTTGGTTGAATATTTTATTTAATACATATAAAGTCCTAACATGTCTATATATTTTTTACCATCCAAAAATGAAAGACTGTCTAAAGTAATATAGTTTGAAACATCCCTCCCAAAACCATAGGCTTGGGAAGAGGTGAATGTTATACTAATCTTAGGTGAAATTCCCTTGAAAACATAGGGTAGTGATAAAATCTACTGGTTTAAACATCAATATAAATTTCTAACAATTAACCCAATTAAACCTATACATAAACATCACTAGAAAAATAGGAATCAATAAAACAAAGATGTATACATAAATTATCCATACGATAAAGGAATATTTAAAAAAAATTCAAGACCATCATCAGTATAAAAATGGAATGAACTCTGAATGGGGTATATTGGATATGAACTCCATCATCCTTGGTGCATGATGAGTTATAGTAAAGTTTCACACAATGAAAAAAAACTCATGGTGGTTATTCTTTGTGAAATTATAATTTTATTTATAAACCATGATTATTAGTTTAAAAAAGATGATTACTTTGGATATCCTAGTCTAAAACTAAGGCTTCAAAAATGTAAATGAATCTATCCTTATTTATAAATCTAATAAATTATTTTTTTGTTATTTTATTTAAAACTCATATTATTATTTCCCATTCAGTGATTTTGGTTTTATAAAATTCCTGAAACAATAAGTAACCTTCTTAATTATGGATGTGATGGATGATGAAGTGATTGTTCTCTTGAATATAGAATTTAAATGGGAGTTGGAATATAAAATATTGGTAATATTTTAACTAACTATATCTATGTATGATGAAAAAATAAATCATAGGTAATGTTTTAGATAAACCAAATAATAGTAATATTGAGTTTCAGGAAGGCTATAGTGGAATAAATATTAAACATCCGACATTTATGAAATATGTAAAGAAAAAATAAAGGGACTGTCTCTAAGGAATAAAAAAATATTTTATTTGTGGATAGAAAATGTATATTGTGCGGAAATTTATTAGGTAAATATATTTTTTGATAAATATATAGATGGGAATAATATTTTCCATAAGGTATCATATACAATTTAATATTTTTAATGTAAAGATTATAGGAATTATGAAAATTAATTACTTAGTCGAAAATATAGAGAAGTGGATCAATTTTTTTACTATAATAGTTTTACTATTGATGTTGATGAGACTGAAAATTAGAGATGAAATCATTTTATAATAGATTCATTTCTGTTAAAAGTATAACACCTAATTAAATTAAGGCTGGTAAATCTTACGACATGATTAATATTTAATATTTTAGGATGTTTGTATTAATAAATAAGTTGATAAATCTAGGTTAATGTTTTATGAAAAAAGTGGAATGATTTATGTTTTTATATATTCATATTCAACAATTATATTCTAGATATGTTTTAAAATTTTATTATATTTAAAAAAGAAAAGAAACATAAAAATATTTTTATACAATAGTTTTTCTTTTTGTATTTTCATGTATATTTTCAATAGTACCAATAAACATAAAAAGTTATTTTTTGGTAAGCTGTTATTTTTTAAAAACACTTTATTTAGGGATAGATAAAAAATATGCATTATTTGTATATAGTAACATTTAGTTTAGAAAAGTTATAATTGGTGTTGATAATGTAATTTGGATAGTATTCGTGACCATGGAATGTATTTGTGACTTGATTAAAATGTAATTTACGATATCTTTGATACAGATTTTTTCATTTCTAGAATTATATAATATATTCCTTACTCAATTTTTTTGGTGAATATGGATCTAGTTGTTTTTTGGAATCATATGTGTTATCATTGAGTTTTATGGTGAATTGGTTCAATATCATGTTCAGGTGAAAATAAAATTAATGTATACACATGTTATATATATATATATGATATACATTATGTTATTTGGGGAATAAATTAAAGTTCATTTTTTTTATTTTTTGTGACCTTTTACAAATTTTTGGTTTTGGAATTTGGTTATGAATAATTTAAGGAGTTTCAGAGTATAACAATTTGTATGATGAATTGAGTTGTTCTTGGTATTTATTATTTAAATCTATGAAATTAATAGTTTAAAATAATGTTTTTTATATAAGCTATGAATTATTATACTAGACAATTTCTTAATAAATTAACATAGAAATTTGGAATATATTTTCATTATTATATAGACCATGTGATCTATTATATATATTTATTTTAGTTCTTTATGAATGAAAAAAATTATTGTTCATTAATACTTGGAATATGGGATAAAAATAGGTTGAAAAAAATTGAAACCTGAAACAAAATGATGGAAATATTTTTATGGATTTAAATAGTTCATATAAAAATATTTTTTGTATTCCATGGAAAACTAATTCCTCAAAACTAGGAAAAGGATATTTAAAAGGAAAATGTTTTCTTATCTATAGTAAATATTAATAAGATGATTTTTGTTTTCACCCCATACTAATTTATTAGTTTGTGGTCATTTAATTTCTCATGAAAACATTATATATAACTTTTTATTACACTATAGACATTATATTTACTCTAAATGTCCATATTTTCACTGCTTTATGTTGTTCGTCTTATCTCGTAAACCCAATAAAGTGTTATTTTATGTAACCTTTATGTTTCCTACTTACCCACTTAAAAGGATGTTTTATTATCCCTTAATATCATATAGAACTTCAAAAAATATATTTTCAAATATTTAACAATTTATTACAATGATAAAATTTACAACAATATAACTAATTTAGGTAGTGAGAATTTGATACCCAAAAATTGAGTTTAAAAGAATTCGATGTTTGATAGCTTTATTTACACGCAACCCTAAGTCTAAGTGAACCCAAATATACTATAAAATATACATTAAATTAGTAATTATTAATAGTAATAACATCATTATAAAAAATATATAATGGTTTTAAATAATTATAAATCATTCATTGATAATAAATAAGTTCCCAATTTTCAGTGCATTTATTTTATTCTCTAAGTATATGTTTTCATAAAATAATTATTTTTGTTTTATTTGTTAAAATATATTAACAATAGTTTTATAATATATTTAGAAATATTAATTAATGAAATGAATATATTTTTTTTATAAAAATATAAATATTAAATTATGGTAAATGTTTAGGATTTTTCTTAAAAAATTATTTTTCTTTGAATTGTTAAAACCCTATTTTATATAAAATCATAATTTCATTTAATTAAATAAATTAATTTAAAAGTAATATTATGTTTTTTATTATATCATAATTTTAACAAGTTCATCATTAATTTTAATAAATATAATTAATTACATAGTAATCGTGATGATGTTTTAATTTAGTATAACTTCATATTTTGCCTTACAAAAATAATCTAAAAAAATTATTATGCATACAATGTGTTTTTATGAAATTAAATTAAATTAATTATTAATTAATAATTGTTTAAAATAAATTTATAGATTATATATTCTAGAACTGTTTTAAAAAATTCAATAATATTTTTTACAAGTCACAGATTTGTTGTAAATTCTGTTTTATGCATAAAAATCATTTTTCCCAAAATGTCTCTTTATTGTGTTTTGTATAATTATTTCATATTTTGTAATATAAATTGTAGAAAAATAATCAAGTAAAATGGATTGAATATTTTTAATAATTATAATTCATGTAATTTAATATGTTTAAATTATGTTTTGGTGGTGATGGATATAACAAAATTATAATTTTGTTAACATAATTAATGATAAAACTGGTTTACCATCGTGTTACACTAAGAGATATGAATAAGATTGAAAAAAATTATAATTATATCTAGTTAAATATTTTTAATAATATTCATGTCTTAACATATATTTAATTTCTATTTTGATCCACCTTCATGTAAATTTGATCTTATCTAATTGAAATATTTTACGAAATTAGTTATGTTTCCCTCCCCTAATATATAAAAAGGAAACCTATTGTCCTCCCTATTTAACAAAATATGGCCTAATATATCATAAACTCATCAATCCAAAACATTACTATTTTAATTACATAAATTTATGAGATTATTATTATTTCCTAAGATAAACTATTCAAGGAATAAGGTGTAACCCAATAGAGGTCCCTAAAAGAAGAGGGTATAAATATTAATCGAGAAATTTTATTTTTATTTATTCTATACTAATATAGTTTTATCAAATTAAAAAAATAAATATAGTATCACCATTATATTGTAATGTTGTTATGTTAATGTAACATCCCTTGCTTAACCCTTCTTCATCCAATGAGAAATAAAAGTATCACTCGTGCGAAAGGTTGGACTATTGGTTCCACGTAGTGATAAAATTTATTTTCAATAATATTTTCTCATGGATGTTTATTATGATAGATTTAATTATTATTTAATATATTTAGGAAGTAATTATTCTTATAGAATTATAATATCTCATATACCATATTATCTCCCCTTATATTGAGAAATAAAAATGTCACCCATTCCTCTGTGTGGACTACCAACTCCACAGAGTGATGTTATTCATTTTTCTAGTTATGGTATAATTAAATAATAATAAAAATTAATTTAAATAATTTAAAAGAAAATTTATTAAATATTAATTATTTTATAACATTAAACTATCATTTATGTTTATCTATTTCAATTATCAAAAAGTGGAAACGTCACTCGTGTGTACGTAACAATTATCATCTACCCGAAGAGATGTAAATAATTTTCAAAACAAACCTATGTAAATTTTACTGAAAGTTTACATAATGATTAAATATAAAACTGATGAAATTATTAACATTATTTGTATTATTTCAACATTATAAAATATTAAAAGACATAACAAATAAAGGGAAGAAACATGAAAAGTTGAATATTTAACACTCTAAAATGAGGATTTTAAAAATGAATTTTTAATAAAAGGGGGTTTAAATGATATATATAGGTTTTATAAGATATTATAATAATTAAGGTTGTTATGTTTTAAAATTATAATAAATAAATTTTTTTAATGAAGGTGTTTAGAGCATTTAAAAATCATTTCAAACATAAGGTAAAAGTTATTCCCAATTTTTTTAGACATGTTTAATGTTATACACAAATTTATGTTTTTATGGTGTATATAAAGATCTTATAACATGTTATATATTGTTTAATTATATATTCATGGTATTTAAAGTTATAATTCAAAGCTTTCATTAAATTTTATTTTATTCTAATGTTACCAAAGTGATAAATTGTTTCCATTCTTTGGGTCATATGTTATTTTATTCAATTATATTATTTTTATTGTGTATGTACTTTACATTAGATATGTGGTCTAAAGAATTTCCTTATATTCATGGTATTTAATTATTTATTTAGTCTTATTCCTTTCATTGGAATAATTACTATATGTTTACCAAGGTTGTAATGGTTTTATATTAAAGTCATATTTTTTCTAGGATTGGTTATGAGTAAATTTTCGAAGAGGAAATTATTTAACTTTTATATCCCAAATTCTTTTGTATTTTATTTTTTATTACATTTTTTCACCCATTTTCATCATTATTTTATGTACTTAATAGATCGAAATAGTATTTTTATGAAAACCCTTATTTTTTCATATTTCATTAGGGTTTATTTTCTTCTATATCCATATTTCCCAAAACACTATTTTCAAAAATATTAATTAATATTCTAAAATAATTTATTAATAAAAATTTTACCCATGTTTTTCTTTCCATAAAAATGTTTAAAAGCATTATTCTTGTCATTTTATTTATTTTTTATCACTTACTTTATATGAAAAATATGAAATGAATAATTGTATTAACATATAAGACATGAACAAAATTTCATATAATCCATATTACTTGTATAATTGAATTTTACAGATCAAGATTCTTTGATTACTATCTAATAAAATATTATTCTTCATAAGTTATAATTTTTTATATTTTAAAATTATTATATTAAACTAATTGTGTATTATTGTTGAGAAATTTCCCAGTGACCTATTGAAGGTACTTTCATTTAGAACAAAAAAAATTATGTTATGTGTAAATATTTATGGATATGATTCAAAATTACCAAATATATTGTTCCACTATAAGATTAATGATTATGAGATGTAATATTGATTGGTCATATTTTCTTTTATATGGTTTATTCTATGTTGAAATGATAAATACTTCAACCCATGATTCTCATACAAAAATGTTACATCTTTTTAGATTAATATTCATTGCATTAAAAAACACACGCTTTGGGATCATAATGTTGTAGTGAATTTTGAGACTAAGTACACAACATTTTAATTTAGTGAAAGGTCATTAATATCTTCCATTAAGAGCCTCTCATTTTTTTAGTCTTAAAAAACATACCCTACATAAAAAAATTTCTAACTTGGGGAAAGGTAAAATAATAAATGGTTATCTCAGATGCACATTAGGGGTTTTAAAGTGAGATAAAAATTATCACATAAGAAATAAGTGATTAAGGTAATGATAAAATAAGATTAATATTTGAAAACCATACCCTATATATTAGATATATCCAACATGAAACATGGTATAATGATTTATTGTTTATAACACCATAATCTTAAATAATCAATGACCATGATCTAGAAGAGAATAACATTAGAAAAATATTAGATTTGTTCCATACACTTTAGAATAAAAAATAAATGTCATAGTAGGTATGGCTCACATTCATGTTTATCATAGTGGAATGTGTTTAGTACCCAAACCATCATATTAGTCATAGTTCACTCCCAATACCATCATTGCTGAAACAACCCCTTAATTAACTTAGTTCACTCCCCATTCATGTCCCATCTATACCATGAGATATAAATATTTACCCAGTGCAGTGGAGGGATATATAAGTCTCACCCATCACGTAATGATAATCATATGAATATGTTCTACAATATCATAAAACATTCACTATATAATTATCCATGAAATTAAATGGGTTTCATAAAAATTTCATCATATCATAACCTATGAAAAAGATGCAAGTTACGTAATAATTCTACCAATTTATTATAGAATAATATATATAAAAATAAGTGTGCTAAATATGAATTTTATCAGGGTATAACCCATGTAAGAGAAACTTGTTTCATCAAACAATTTTCATCTTCAAAACACTTAGATAATGAATAATAATTGTATCATTGGTTCACACATCTGATAAAAAAAAGTCACATCAAAGGATGTAATCTTAGATGGAAAATTATTTTGGAAGATTAATCACATGGATTTTTCCTTAAAGAAAGTGAATTTTAAATGAAACTAAAATTTTAAAACTAAAAATTCACATATTATTTTTGAAATCATTTTCTTTCAAAATAAACTTAGAAATTTATAAAATAATCTTTAAAAATTATTGTACACATTTCTTGGGAAAAATAACATTTCTAATTTTTGTAAAAAAAATTAAATAATTAATTTTTAAAAAATAAATTTAATTTTAATTAAATATTAAATATTATAATATAATATTTAAAAATTTATGATTTCATTAAAATAGAAAATTACATACATGTCGTATAGGTTAAAATAAAGATTACTTTCACATTTTTTGTAAAATGAAAATAATGTTTTCAAACACAACATGGAATTTAAATTCAAAAAACTTTTTAAAAATTATAACATGTGTAAAACATTATTTTATAAACCATTTGTATAATACTAAAAAATTGAATTTAAAAAAAAACTATTTTGGAAGAAAATCGTACTTTTGACCAAAGAAAGAAATAAAAACACGTTTTTTCTTAAAAAAATCTTTTTAACACTAGAGTAAATGATTAGTGGAAAATTAATGGAAAAAATTATTTTCACATGGAATGGATATATAATAATAATAACTATGATTTTCCTGATATATTTTTAATATTATTTCCTAACTATAAACATAGTCATAAACAATCATGATAAATGATGAGATTATAACACAAAAATTTCACCACTTCAGTAACATTGAACCATAATCCACATGAAATAATATCATTAAATGACACTTATAATATCAATAAAAATAATTATATTCATAAAATTAAATGTAAAATTTTCATTATAAGCACCTTATATAATAAGATGGGTGCAGAAAAAAATATACATCCCAATAAATGCAATTTGAGTCAAAAAATCCCTTACCACTATGGTAAATTTTGAATCATAAGCCCCATGAAAGAGAGATCTGTATATCGATATGTGAATCCAAAAAACATATCATATAATAATAATGAAATATATTCATATTAGGAATATACAAAACATAAAACAAATACATGGTGAATATGAAATGTGCCTCACAAAAAATAAATGTGAGACAAAAATCACTATTTACATTAGTAATATTTTCAGGCATGGTCCCATTAAATAATAGAACAAAATTAAACATTTAATATCATAAAAATTTACATGTGCTATTAATTTTAAAATTGGTATCATATACAAGAGACAAAATATCCAATTTCTGATTATGACATATGTCTCCTACAAATGAAAGAGAGACTATAAATTTTTTATAGTAAGCCTCGACTTCCTTTGTACACATTCTAACTTCATGTATTATAAATAAGGTTTTTATTTTAAATCTATTTAATAAAATTAATTATATATATAATAGCATATATAATAAATTTATGACCTTTAATTTCATATTTATTAATAATTCCTTGTTGAAGTCATTTTTCTGGCAATAACCGGTTTGTTCTTTTGTGTATGTTTTAATTTTTTACATTTTTTTCATACTACATTAATCATAGTTACATAATTTAAAAGATGTTAAAAATGATATAAATATCATATATATTCAGTTTTTATGTTTTTATACTAATCTATAATATTTAGAGATAGAAAATTAAATACACCATTCAGGGGGTTGGTGAGTCGTACGTACATAGGAGTATTGTTTCAATTTTCTCAAAGGATTGGAAAGAATAAGGTAAATAAAATATCACAATTAAATACCAATTATTATTTAATATATATTATGTATACTCATTAAATTTCTCTATAATATGTTATATTTAAATTCTACGTGTAAGTTAATCATACCTTTTCATGAGGCTGTAGTTTACCATACAAACGAGCGATGTTATTGTATCCCCCATGGATTGGAAATTAAGATGGTATATTTGATGTAATATTTCAATAGGTATATTAATTTAATAAATATCATAAAAAAATTAAGTCCACAATTATATACATCCTTGAAAGGTGGTGTTGGAAAAAAAGCTACATCGGTTCATGATGTTGTTGTTCACTGAACACATGATCAATTATTTTCATTTTCCATTTGATATAAGTAGATATGGATATAAGTTATCATTGTAACATAATAAAATATTAGTTAATAGGATATACTAGTGCTATTATATTATATTTGATAATTAATAATTTACAGTGAGAAAATAAGAAAGAAAAAGAAGGAGTTTGGTGAATAGAATTATCTTCACTAGGAAGAAACTCCTTTGGATCTCTTGTAAAAGACCCTAGTGCTGGTCTTTTTGGGCAGCCATGATCTGTACAACATGGATAAGGATGTTCTGATGGTATTTTTTCAGGTATTTAAAAAAAATATGTCTTAACATGTGTTAATAAGGGAAGGGTGTTAATAGCCTTTTATAAGTGGGGGAAAGGAATCCACTTGGAAAAAATCTGGAAATGACCCAAAAGAATCCAAAAAATATCCCTAGAAACAAATATCAAAAATAAAAATCTATTCTAAAATGGAAAGAATAACATTGAAATATTTTTATAAAACATGAATTATAAATATTTTATAATCATTTTGACCTTTAACTTCTTAGTCTAACCCCCTGGTTAATTCATTTTTACCTTAATAAAGATAATTAATTTTTAATATTATCAATGTTCATTATAGTAAAAAATAATGTTTTCCTTATTATAAAATAAAAAATAAATATTATTCCAAAAAAATAATCATTTTTCTAAATTCCTTTCAGTGAAATTAAAAATACTGGTTTATCAATAGGTTTTAAATCATATAAACCCATTATAAATAATATTTAACATTTGGTTATTTATCAACGTGTTGTAGCATTTTAAACCCCATGAAATTATTTATTACCTTGAAATATTTCACTTTGGTACCATCGTATAATGATACTTTTGTCCCATTAAATCATCAGGTTCCCATGTAGCATAATCAAGATAGAGGTTACACCACAAAACACTGACCAGGTGAGTAGTTCACATTCATAGCACATTATCTATATGAAACAAAATCTCAACATGCCATTCCTTATCGGAAACATCATTCAATATTGGTACAACCTTCAATTTTCATACATGTTAAGGATCAGGTATGAACTTCTTCAAGAGAGCTACATGGAACACATCTTGAACTATATATATGTTTAATGAAACCACTAAATGATATACTACCATCTAAATGTGATCAATAATTTAAAAGGGACAGATATACCTAATGTTTTCCCCCTATATTAACAAATATCATAACCTTATTCCATGTAGAAATTCTTAGAGGAAATATGTAACCAACATAAAATTATTGATCACATAAATGATTATCACCAAAAAAATTTATTCAAATTTGTGTCTTCCCTATATATATTTGAATTAATTTAACCTTATCTTTCATCTCATCGGCTTTCACAATTCCAAGTAACATTATTTTCTCAACATCACTGCAATAAATTGAAAATTTACACTTATTTATATAAAGAAATTCATGTGGATCCATTTGAATTCTTGAGTTAAAGATATTGTGGAAATAAAACTCACCTTGGGGATGGTGTTGATTATAAACATATTTGAAATCTAGAGAAGAAGATCTTAGTATATCCTTTTGGGTTGGAATTATTCTCTTATATATATTTTTCGATGATAAGTTGTTCTAAAACTAAACTCTATATAATGATCTTGTAAAGAAATTAGAAAACAAATCAAGGAAAATTTCTTGTCATGATCAGATAAAATTGAATGTGGTACACTATTCAACATTATCACTAATTTAATGTATCTTATGTCAATAGGATCTAGAGAAAAATATTAAATAATAAAAATTATTTTTTCTAAAATTATATGGTTATTGACTATAACATATAATTACCTCAACATCAATGATATGATAAACCCTAAGGGTTACAATTACCTTTAATCATATTTCCACAAAGTGTAAAATAACTCCCCCTTAAAGAACATTTTCATTAATACATATACAAAACCAACGGGTTTTATTTTTATAAATATCACTTAAAACATCCTTAATCATTTTAGACTCCCATACTATAAAACCTCATAAGTGGATTCAATGATGTTCAATTTAGGATAAAAAACACATAAACTAATCATAGAATCAATAACTATTAATTTAATCTTACACGGATAAATATACACTTCCACAAGTTAATTCCTCTTTAATTCCTTATATACTATCTTATCTTAAACAAATATATTTTCATTGGGATATTTAGTTTATACATGTACCAATAGAATATCAAATGTGATTTCATCATAAAATAATCCATATAGAAGGATTTAATCATAAAAAATTTCATTAGAGGTTGAAAGATAATATTTTAATGTGGCTTATTCATACCAAATCAATCATAAAATTCCAAACTAAGGAGGGGATAATAAGGGTGCTTAAATTATCATAATTTACAAAATCCATGATTATTTATTTATCATTACATTTATCTGTTTTCTTTAGAGGTTTCTGTGGATTATAATTAAAATTAGTCCTTGGATTGGGGAATTGATTCGTATAATGCCAAAAATAATTGTAGTTGAAACATTAGGGTGTGGGTGATTTATTATATTGATATCTCTTTATATTTATTTCATTGACTAGCCTATTCAAATCACTTCTAATTTATTTTTCTATATTTATAGTCTTCCCACACTAGTAAAACTATCTTGTTACTTTTAGGAAATCATTTTAGTTCTTCTTCATTATGTTCTGTCTTATAGGTGACTGAAATTTATTTCCACAATATTATATATTTCTGTTATTAGTAGAATTAATCTTCTTTTTATTATTAGATTCATTAGAATTTTTATAATATATTATTTTCATTTTTATCTTCATTTCAGAGTGAATAACATATTTTTATCTACCAATGTGTCTTATATCCAATGACTTGCAAAGAAATGGTCTTATTCCTGCAAATAATTGATCAATATTTATTTTTGGAATAATGATTAAACTAGAAGGGTAATATGAAAGTCTAATAAAATTATCATCATAGGTACCAATAGATTGTCCATCCATCTATTTGAGCTTGATAAATTCCTTCAACATCCTTATTCATAGAATACGAGGGATGTACTAAATTGATAACATCCTCTTAAACTCATCCCATTATAGGAAGTAAATTACCTCATCATAAATCATATTCTTAACAAGTTCATCCATTTATTTAATTTACCATCCAAATGATATGAATTTTTTTTTATTTCTCCCAACAATGTATATTGGAAATTATAATTTTAGTGGTACTGATCCATTTCTCGGTGACTAGTGTGTTTGTTAACCGATTAAACGATGGTTGGCATCACCCCCAAAAGGATTCAGTCGAATGTTGTTCTCTAATTTTATCATTTGGAATTTATATATAATTTATATCTTGATAAATTTGTGTGATCATATCTATGAGGTTTCTAATTCCATATCTTATAACAATTTGTTGTTAATGAGTAAAATCATCGAAATGTCCATTGATTTAAACACTAACACAGTTACATTGGGTTTCATCTATTGGTTAAATCTATAAATAACAGTTTTATAAAAACTTATCAGTGTGTTAAAACACATAACCATGAAAAACATTTATAGGATGTATAAATCATGAATCATTATTTTCAATCTATGACAACATTGGATTAACATATATCATTTTTCGTCATTATTCAAATATTTATGATGGTACATAAAGTGTTTGAGAATTTGAAAAAAATATCCCATGGTGTTGTCAAACTATATGTTCAACAATAATTTTTATTTTAAAATAATTGTTGATCGACACAAACTCAATGTTTCATTTTGGTACATAGTACCCCAAGGTACCTAAGTGCCAAATAAATATCAACTTTTAGTATCCAGAAATGGATATAATTTCTTGGAATCCACTCACTATATCTCATAAAAAATTCTTGGAAATTTTTCTATAGTTTGAATCATCCATTGACTTATTCTAGTCACATCCCTAGACATATCCTTATAAATATCCATAGATACCACACTAAAATTTGGATTTCCTTATTTCCCAAGGCTAACAAAACCATTAATCTGATATCATCCATAGTATCCTAGGATTCACATATATAATTATTACATCTTTTTAGATGAATAATAATTAAATTATACAAACAAATGAATGTGTATTTTGATTTTTTTGTTACATTATAGACTAGGTACACAATATTTTAATTTGTTGAAATTTATTCATCATCTCCCATAAATATATTAATTTTTTACTCATCACAAAATTAACTTACATTAAAACCACTATTCAATGCCTAGGGAGAGAAAACATAATAATGAGTGTGCTTAGATGATCAGAAAGGGTAATAACATGAGATATTATTGATCACATAATCATAAAATGGGAATAAATGTGTGAGAACAATATATTAACATTTTATAACCATTCTCATCATATCAAGGATAATGATTTTGAGACATGGCAGAAATATTTACAGTTCATAAGACAAGAATTCTAAAGGAATCAAATAATATGATTCATGAGAGAATAATATTAATATAAGAGATGGAATAATTTAATATGCATAATCATATATGATCATTTTTATATTAGTTAAGGATAACATATAAGGATATCATGGTGTAATGGTTAAACTCCACAAACTATCATTGTTTTCAAGATTCACTCCCAATACTATCATTTAGGACAAAGTCCCTAATTTAGATCAGGTCAATCCCCATTCATTTATTTTTTATCTCTTGAGATGTAAATGTTTACCCAATGAATTAGAGGGAGGTATATGTCCCACCCATCACATAATTATCATAATACA
Source organism: Viscum album (assembly GCA_963277665.1). Classification (NCBI taxonomy): domain Eukaryota; kingdom Viridiplantae; phylum Streptophyta; class Magnoliopsida; order Santalales; family Viscaceae; genus Viscum; species Viscum album. The sequence continues at coordinate 2,105,972,789 of OY728147.1, read as the reverse complement.
TATGTGTACCAAATGGTCATATAACATTCATCATATTAAAACCCATAAAATGATTTGGGTTTTGAAGATATTTAATTATATAATAACCTATGAAAAAGTGACAATTTTTATAATCATTTCATTATTTCATCATAGTATAACCCATGGAATAATAAGAATCATTAATATTAATTTTATCATTGTATAACTTGTGGAAGTTAAATGGGATACATAAATACATTTTTATGATAATCCATTAGATAATAATAAGAATGATATCATTGTTTCATATCCCCAGTAAAGTATAAGTTACACCAATTGATGAAATCTCATATGGAAAAAACTTTTATTGATAAATCACATGGAAATTTTTTTAGGAGAATATATTTTAGTTAAAATACCTTTTTAAAATATAATATTCATATATTATATTTTAAATAAAACTATTTTAAAATAATCATGTACTATTATAAAAGATGTTTTAAAAATCATTTGAAAATTTACTTCATGAAAATATTCGTCCCACTTAAAAATATTATTTAAAACGTAACCCATTTTGAACATTATTTTCATCTAAAATAACTTTGAAAACATATAAAATAATATTTAAAACATTTTTACTTCATTATGGGGTAAAATTTTGTACATACATTAAAAATTAAAAAAAAAGATTCCTTTAACATTTTTAGTAAAAGTGAAATGCACGTTATTTTATAAAATAACATAAAGATTACTTTAATATTTTAAATAAATTATGAAATGGGTAAAATTTTCATTAAGAAAATATTCAAATAATGCTACAACATTTTTTTATACACTTTTTGAAAACATTTTTTTGGAAGAATATTTTTTTTGACCAAAGTGATATATAAAGAGGCTTTTTCATAAAAATATTATTTTGAAATCTTGAGTACATGAAAAGAGTAAAAATAAATAAAAACATACATTCTCTTGACTGGAATATTTTAGGATATAATTTCTAATTTTATATATATATATATATATATCATGATATTTTATCGTTGGAATCGTAATCAAAAATAATCTTGATAAAGGATCAGGTCATAATAAAAAACTCTTACCACTTTGGTATCATTGAAATACAATCCCCATGAAATAATAACATTAAACGAAACAAATAATATCATAAAATTATGTTTATTCATGATATAACATGAAATATGTTTACTTTATAGAACTTATATAATATTATATGTTAAAAACATAAATTATGCCCCAAATAAGGAAGTTTGACACAAAAATCCCCTTACTGCTTTGGTATCTTTTGATCCCTAAACCCCCTAAAGAGATATCAATAAATAGATATGTAAAAACCTAAAACACTAAGGATAAGAATCATAAAATAAAATCATGTTCAGTATATACGCCAAAAAAAGGGACACTTTGTGGATAATTTATCTTTTCATATAAAAATAAAAACGAGATGAAAATCCCTTAGAGCATTAGTAATCTTCCAAATCAAAATCCCCATTAAATAATAACAAAAAATTAAACATTAAAAATCCTAAAAATAATTTTTTTCATTATATAACATGTAAAATATACATTATATACAACACAAAAAATAAAAAATTGTGGATTATGGAATATGTCTCCCAGAAATAACTAAGAGACTAAAAAATTCTGTCGGCAAGGATGATCTTCTTTCATACACATTAAAAACTCCTATATAAAAAATATTTTTTTTATAAATATATTAAAAATATATATATATATATACATATCATAAAATATATATTATTTAATTTTGACCTTTAATTACCCATTTACTTACAATACCGTGATAAATTCGCATTTCGTGCAATAATTGTTTTGTTTTTCATAAATGTTTTGATTTTTAACTTTTTGATCCTCCTACATTGATCATGGTTAAATCATATCCCATATTTGAAACATAAAATAAAAACCATTTATATTCAGTTTATTTTTTTATTATTCCATAATATTTAGATATATAAAATGAAATACATTTTTCATGGAGACGGTGGGTTATGCATATGCATGAATGTTGATTCCATTTTTTAAATGGATTGAAAAAAACAATTTAAACAATATATTACCATTATAGAGTAATTATTATTTATTATATATAATTTATATTAAATATAATTATCCGCAATACCTTTCTTGTAAAGAATATGAAAAAATGAATATTATCACTTCATGAGGTGGTACTCCAATGTATTCATAACCGACATTCTCATATTCCCTACAAAACAGAACCTGAGGTATCTTTGATATAATAATTTCCTAAATATATTAATTTCATTTATATCATATAAATATATCATATGCATCATTATATAAATCCTATAATGGTATTGGCATTAAAAAACTACATCGATTTGTGAGGCGGTAGTCTTTCGTACAAAGGATCAATAATTTTCATTTTCCATTTAATGGTAGTGGATATGAATATATATTATCATAGTAACATAATATAGTCTAAATATAAATATTTTACCTTATTATTATATTTTTAGTGATGATAAATAATTTGAAATATAAAAAGGAAAGAAACAAGAAAATAATATTAATGAAGATAATTACCTTCGCTTAGAAATATCTTCTTTAGATCTCTTTTTAACTACCATAGTGTTGAACATTTGGGATGAACTGAATCTCTAGAACATGTATAAGGATGTATGGGAGAGATTTTGGCTGTGTAGTAATATACTATATGTCTTGATAAGTGTGAATAGTTTAAGTGTAACACCCCAAGCTTTAACGGTACGCTTCTCTTTGAATAATACAATAGCGTGTGTTATATATACAACTTCTAGTTCTGACACACCACAACCAATCAAACTAGCCATTAAGAATAGTAATACAAATTTTTTGAAATTTTAAACATTTTATCTTTCAAAATGAACTTCAATTTTGTATTCGGAATATTTAAATTATCTTATGGTGAATTTTTGGTACTTTTATGACAACTTTCATATTTTGATAAATAGTGAAAATTACTAAATTTTAATTAAAAACAATTTTTTTAATCGATATAATTAATAGTGATAAATTATAAAATTAAGTGATTTAAAGTATAATTAGATTATATTTTTACTATTTAATCCAATGTTGGTCATTGGACAAAAATTCACATTTAAACTGGACATAAGTGTCAATCTTTTGATAGTTATTATTTCTTAAAAACAAGCTATTTGTATTGAAAACAGGAATTAATTCAAATTAATTAATGAAAATTATATGATATTAATTTGGTAAAATATACTTCATTTTTGAATTCATAGTATCAAATATATCTTAGGCCGATTTTTTGGTAATTTTCTTGAGAAACATCAATTTTTGATGAATAATGAAAAACACTGAGTTATTGGTTAAAACTGATTTTTTTATTTAAATATTTATTTATTTTGTTTAAATTAATTTATTCCAATATATATAAATAATACTTATATGAGTTAATTTTAATTCATTGGAGTCAGTTTATCTTAATTTTAGATATATAAAAATTTTATTGAACTTTTCACCGTCTTTTACCCACCTCTTAAGAGAATTTTAAAATTCCCATAAAACATAACTTTACCGCTTCTGTGAGTTGAATTTAAAAAATATGAGAGACGCAGTTAATATCAAGGAATTAAATGTGGTTCAATAAGATAAAAATAATTTTTGGGGAATAGTAACTATTTACTTTTATTTACCACGGTTAAAAGTAAATAGGGTAATTAAGGGTAAAAATGATATTAATATTACCCTAAAACAAGTCCTAATTTTATTGGACAAGTGTCTCTCAACCAAAAAAAACCTTAGGAATAAACTATTATCATTTATGTCCACTTGCATTAGATCATGAATTTTTTTATTATTTAATTCAAAGAAGAGTTAAAAGAGTTAAAATCAAAGTTTATTAACTATAATTTTTTTAAAATAGGGTTATACATAAGATAAAGAAGATTATAAATATTAATTATAAATATAAAATAATTTCCTAAATAATAATATTTTATTTATAATTTTTAAACATTAAATAGTTTAATTTATTTATGACATAATGATGATACAATAATTAACTTATTAGTGAAATATTAATATAATTGATATTATAAATACACAAATAAATATAATTTGAGACTTTTTATGAATTAAAATAATTTTATAAGTTAATATGACATATTATTATTGGTTATACTAATTTTATTCGAAGTAATAATTCTGTTATAAGTTTCTCAAAAACAGAATACAAAATAGTTTCAAAATCGACATAAAAGTGTTTAAAAAAAGACTTATATCATGATATTCGTATCATTAATGGGCCACTTTAGGGGTCTCTTGGAGGTATATAGTAAGTTTATTAACAATATAATATAAAAATACAAAGTGACACGGTACTTGTCAAACTAATTAACTAATAGTTAAAATAAAATTATAAGTTTTATATAATAACTCAATCCTATCTGAAATCTATTGGTTGAAAGGATTTCTACCCATACCTACCTTAGACTTTAAATAATCTAGTTTGGATCCATTATAAAACGAAAATGAATTTATTATAAAATATTACTTTATGTTTGTTCAAAAGAGCCCCTCCTCCCCCTTATAAAAGGACACCACTTCTAACCAATTTCTCACAGCTATCAAGCCTTTTGGCTCATTCAACATCTGCATAATTAATCTCCCAAAAACCCTCTCCTCCTCCTAGAATCCATGCCTTAGGAAGAAGACACTTCAAGAGTCCTTTTTTGGATCAAACTGAAGGGAGTTACCCAAATTAAAGGTAACGATTTCTCTTAGCTTCTTTTCTTGTATTTTACTTCTCCAACCCCAAAACTCTTCTTATAATATTTTTTGTAACAAAAAAAATATCCTAAATATACTAGTATATTTTTATGAGATGTATTAGAACTACACTTACACACAGCTTCATCTAATTGGTGAAGAACTTAATGTTTCTATGGATGGAAATCAAACGCCTCACGAAATGATGATTGTTCAATTATCTCCTACCCCCTTTCATGGTGGCCATTATGATGGAACTATAATTAAATATGATTTTAATAATATATATTTTATATATAAGATTTTTTAATTACAGTTTATATCATACCATTATTCATTTCATGTTGTATATATATATATATATGACAATTTCATTTGAAGAAGTGCGGACTACCGCCCCCTCAAAGTGATATGACTCGTTCATACCATACATGGAATGTATAAAGGATGGTGTTAATTAAATTAAGTAAAAAATATAATCTATTATTTTATACTGTAATAAAAATATACCTCTGTATCATTTGTTTTTGACTACTTTTAAAATTAAAAATGAAATGAAAGTAGAGTTCGTGCGTACGTACAGATTACCGTCTCCATGAACGCGATGCGATTCATTTCCCCATCATATCCATTCAAGAATAATTATAATTTGATGATTAAAAGTAATTTTTAATGACTTGATATTATTCTAGATATGAATAAGATACAACCTATCCATAATAAACATGACTTACATAACGAAGCATATAAAGGAAAATGAATCAGTTGACACCCGAAATGACGATAATACTAAAATATTATTAACAAATTAATATTAAAAGATCATATATGATATCATATTTGTGTATATGATTATTGTGTGATTTAATAAAAATGATTTAACTATAGTAAAAGAGGTTAGCCTGCACCCTATCAAGGAAAAGTACATGGTAAGTGGTTTTCATCTCACTCTTTATTCCTATGAGATTCATGCCATATTGTAACTATTACCTTTTGTGTGGTGTATGTTCAGACCATAATTGTATTCATTGTGTAATACACTTTAATTTATGGGTACTTACATATTAATTGTATGATACCTCTTTCATGGGTTCTATGTTTCATATATCACCAAATTGGTAAGGGTTTATTTCACAATATCTTCATTATCCATGGTTTTTTTATACATAATTATCTACCAGGACCTTTTTATCATCCACATCCATTTTCATAAAAATGTATTTCAAATCATTCCTTCTATTTTATATAATATGGGTTAAAGTAATTTATACACTTGTTTGAATTTTTGTCAGAGGTTTATAAAGGAATCTTTCCGTCTTTTTCCAAACAAGGTCCTTTTTAACCTTTTTGTCAAAATTAAGGTAGGAGTGTTTTTTTGAACTTATACTGCGGGTGTGGCTATTTTCCGTCATTATAAAGTCATCAAAGCTTTCCTTAAAATATTATAATAATGTTTTCAAAATAAGTGTTTTCTATATAATTATGTTACTTTTAAATAGTTTCAAAAAAATAGATATTTCTCTCAAATAGTTTTGATTTCATCTATGTCAACATCCTTTGATAAATTTTACACTTGTTTGAAGTTGATTTATTATGATACAAATCATCCATATGGTATTTAAGATTTTTGATATGTTTTACTATGGATGAGTTATTTGTATGCCATTAATGGTTTATGATTAATGTTTTGGAATTCTGTATGCTAGTTTTAATACGAATGTTTATGTTATATTTCATCCTCTTCTTAAGATGAATCTGTTGGACTACTATGTTCTGGGTTGGGGTCCGGTTACAATAGACCCTTCGTATTGTTGTCTTGTTATTAAAGGTACTCCGGGTTTGTGTCTAGTTATTGGAGGCACTCCGATTTGGTGTCTAGTTATTAGTGGCACTCCTGGTTGGTGTCCGGTTATTAGAGGCACTCCGGGATGGAGTCCGGTTACAAGGGCTCTCTGGGTTGGGTTCCGGTTACAGTTATCCCTTAGGTCTTGGCACGAGGCCTTTACATAGAAATTAAAGTTCATTATTATGTATTCCATCATAACGAAAGTGGTTATTGATATTACATGTGATTATTCGACTAGTAGAATATCTATGTGAATGATTAAATGGAATTAATTCATTTTATTTCTACCATATTATGTTGAAGTTCAAGTTTAAAAAGATTTTGTTTTAGTTATAGATTTACATAAATTTTTATTCTTATTTATGAATGTTTTTGTTGTATTGCTTTCCCTTACAGAGAGTTTGATCTCACCCCTTTCTATGTTTTATTTTTTTTCCTGGATTCCATGAAGTGTGTTGTGATTGATATGCAGGGTTAAGCCAAGGGAAAAATGGAATTCATAAAGATTATTTATGTTGTTTTGTATGCCATAAAGTTCAATTTAACATTCATGTATGTAATATATTTTCCAAGATTGCTAAACTGATCGGTCCTTTGGGACTTGATTCCTTGTAATCATGCCAATGTATTAAAATATTGCATCGACTCTGGGTAACAAGGGTCGGGGCGTTACAGTTGGTATCAGAGTATGTTTAGAAATAACCTTGGATATTAGATTTAGATAAACTCTGATTAGAGCACATTACCCTAAGATAGACATTGAGGATTATTATAGAAGAAATTCCTAGAATTTTAGTATTTTTGATATTTTGTGAGTTTTCTAAGAAATACAACCCTGTCTAAATACAAGTAGGTAGAGGTGGCTCTGGCACTGATGTACCTAGGGGTAAAACCCGAAAAAACCTCTTTGAGCTAGACATGAACGGGAACTGGTTCACGAGAATGGGCCTTGCTGCACTCTTGGTTACGACACTCCCTGAAGATATGATTAGAATAATTATCATTTTATTTACAAACCATTATGAAGGGTTTATGAGTATATACTTCATCAAAGAAATCATTTTTATGATTATGGATTATATCCATAAACTGTTTAATGTATGTTAAGTGTTTTACAAGAATGATATTAGGTATTTTTATTTATAAACTAATCTAGTGTATGCCATTGTATAGAAATGGTGTCCAGTAGAAGGAATGTGAACTCCAAAAATATGTATGATCCAAAGAGTAAGAAGGATCATATCTTTCATGGTATTAGGCCAATAATAAGTAGTGAAATAGTCTCACATGTGTTATCATCATATAAAGAAATAATATTATGTATTTATAAGATAAGTAAAGCGTTCTCGAAGACATATGGATTTTAAGGGAAGTCAGAGAAGAAAGGGATGGTAGAGAGAAAGACATATAAAAGTGAGAATGTAAAGAATCATTTTCTTATATGTGATAAATGTGGAAAGAATCACCTTGGAATATGCTTGAAGGGAATGGGAGTGTGTTATAAGTGTGGAGAAAAAGGACACAACGTTCTTTATTGTGAAGGTACGAAAAAGGTTTCAAATGTACGATTCTTTATCAGTAAGGAGTGGGGACACTACGCGAATCAATGTTCAAATCATCAGAGTATGCCCCAAATGATGATATTGGATAATAAAAAAGTTATGATACTACCATAGATGAAGATTAATGACTAGTGTTCTTATGTTGTTATGAAATAATTATTTCATTTGAGTGTTGTATCAACGATTTACTCGTTATATAAATTATGGAGATAAATAAGGATTATACTACAGTACTATTTTATTGAGGATTTGAGATTATATGTTTCTAAGAAAAGTGACATAATAGTAAGTTACACTTTTTAGAAAATACATGATGGAAGGAAACGTAATCCTTAATATTGTCCCGATAATTAGGTAGTGATTTTAAAATAAGAGACAGTTGATTTGAATAATTATATTGGAATTATTAACTGCCTTGAAACTTATTAATGATTTTTCATCATTGGAGTTTAATAAAAAATTTTTGGATGGAAGGATTATATAAAGTATTCTATAAATAATAAGGGATCATGAATGTAGTCAATAAGGTTTTATGGTAATTCAGGATGTTACCTAGTTTTAGAATAATACATGATGAAGGTGTTCGCATGTTATTACATGGAAAAAAAGGATCTTCATTGTGTTTAACTTCCATATAAGTTTTGAACTATTACTTTGGATAGTAGTATCTTGGATAAGTCTAAAGGTTGGAATGGATTATGTTTTAAAGGTTATTTTTGGATTTTTATAAAAGTAAAACACACAGACCGTGTGACAACCCGTCACGTCAGACAAAGCTGCGGGAATCAAACCCACAACCATAGTGCAACTAGGATTTATCACCTACCACTAGACTGTGTGAATTCCCTGGATTGTATAATGTAGTTTTTTTTAAGGGCCTGATATGTGAATTATAAATTCATTATAATTGGAACCATATATGATTAGTATAAATAGAGTATTTTTGATTTGTATTATGTTTTGGAGTGATAGATGTGTTTGTGGTAGAAATTTTTTAATGGAAAAAACACTAATTATAAAGTAATTATATATAATTATTATCTTATCCAATATCAAAAATAAATTCCTGAACATTATTAAAAGGAACTTAGAACAAAAATGTTGTCCTAGATGGTGCCTTATATCATAAAAAGTTTATGTCTTTGTGATTGTTGGCTTTTTCATATCCATGTTCTCTAGAACTTTCCATCATATATTGTGGTTATATTTCTCTTCCATATCCATGTTTTCCTACAAGGAACCATAGCATGTGTTATTTTTGGTAACCTTTATACTTACCACTCTTTATTTTAAATAGAGGCCTCATTAATCCATTTTTCGATGTGGGATTTCAACTATGATATTTTTGAAATGTCAACCACAAATTTACAATACTGAGCATAAATTGCAAGGACACAATTTATTTAAGGAGTGGAGAATGTAACTCCCTAAGCTTTTATTGTACCCTTCTCTTTGAATAATACAATAGCGTGTGTTATACGCAACTTCAAGTTCTTACACACCACAACAAATCAAACTACCCGTTAAGAATAGTAAAACCCACATTTTGAAATTCTATACATTTTATCTTTTAAAATTAACTTAAATTTTTTATTTGGAATATGAAAATTAGATTAGGGTGAATTTTTGGTACTTTTTTGATAACTTTCATATTTTAATGAATAGTTGAAATTAATAAATTTTAATTAAAAAAACTTTTTTAATAGAAATAATTAATAGTGATAACTTATGAAATTGAGTGATTTTAAATCATAACTAGAATATATTTTTACCATTTAATCCAATGTTGGTCATTGGAAAAAATTTCACATTTAAACTCGACATAAGCAAGTGTCAATCTTTTGGTAGTGATTATTTCTTAAAAACAAGATATTTGTTTTGACAATGAGAATTAATTCAAATTACTTAATGCAACTTATATGTTTTGAATTTGGTAAAATATTTATCATTTTTGAATTCATAATATCATATATATCTTAGGCCTAATTTTTGGTATTTTTCTGAGAAACATGAATTTTGATGAATAGTGAAAAACACTGAGTTATTGGTTAAAAAAGATTTTTTATTTAAATAGTTATTTATTTTATTTAAACTAATTTATGTCCAAATAGATACATAATACTTATATGTGTTCATTGTAATTCATTGGGGTCAGTTTATAATAATTATATATATATAGAAATTTTATTGAACTTTTCACCGTCTTTTACCAACCTCCTAGGAGAATTTGAAAATTCCCATAAAACTTAATTTTACCGCTTCTATAAGTTGAATTTAGAAAATCTGAGAGACACGGTTAATATAAAGTATTAAAATGTGGTTCAATAAGATAAAAATAATATTTGGTAAATAGTAACTTTTTTACTTTTATTTACCACGGTTAAAAGTAAATAGGGTAATTAAAGGTAAAAAATGATATTAATATTCCCCTAACACATGTCCTAATTATATTGGACAAGTGTCTCTCGACCAAAAAAAACCTTAGGAATAAAATATTATTATTTAGGTCCACTTGGATTAGATTAGGAAATTTATTATTATTTAATTTAAAGAAGAGTTAAAAGAGTTAAAATCAATGTTTATTAACTAAAAAATTATAAATATAGGGTTATGCGTAAAATAAATTCGATTATAAATATTCATTATAAATCTAAAAAGTTATCTTACATAATGGAATTTTATTTATAATTTTTAAACATTAAAAAATTAATTTATTTATTACACAATGATTATGTAGTAATTACCTTATTAGTGTTAAAATAATTGATATTATAAATACCCAAAAAAATTTAATTTGAGACTTTTTATGAATTACAATAATTTTATAGGATAATATGAAATATTATTATTGGTTATATTAATTGTATTCGAAATAATAATGCTGTTATGAATTTATCAAAAACAAAATACCCAATAGTGTCAAAATTGACAAAAAAGATTTTTTAAAATAAATATTATATTATTAATTTATATTCCATTCCAAAAAATATAAGGCTGGGCCAAAAGACTTATATAATGATAGATTTATAATTAATTGACAACTTTGGGGTCTCTTGGATGTATATAGTATGTTTATTAACTATATAATATAAAAATACAAAGTGACATGGTAAATGTCAAACTAATTAACTAAGAGTTAAAACTAACAGATAAGGTTAATATAATGACACAAACCAATCTAAAATCTATTGGTTTAAAGGATTTAGACCCATACCTAACTTCTACTTTAAATAATACAATTTGGAGCCATTATAATCTGAAAATGAGTTTATTTTAAAATAATACTTTATGTTTTTCCTAAAGAGCCCCCCTCCCCCCTATAAAAGGACACCACTTCAAATTAATTACTGACACCTCTAAAGCCTTTTGGCTCAACCAGACTCTACCCAATTAGTTTCCCTACATCAATCTCCTACTCTTAGAATCCTTAACTTATCATAAGGTACTTCAAGTGTCCTTTGTGGGTCAAACCAAAGGGAGTTACCCAAATTAAAGGTAACGATTTCTCTTAACTTCTTTTATTTTATTTTACTTCTCCAACCCCTAGAATCTTCTTATTATTTTCTTTTTTTAACAAAACCAGTATCCTAAATATAATATGATATATTTATAGTATGTATTCTAAATAAATTTACTCACAACTTCTTCTAATGGGTGAAGAACATAATGTTTCTATGGATGGCAACAAAACGCCTCACGAAATGATGATAGTTCAATTATCTCCTACCAACTCTCATGGTGGCCACTATGATGGAACTATAATTAAATATGATATTAATGATATATATTATTTATATAAGCTTCTGTAATTCCATTTTATAGCATAATATTATTCATTTCATGTTGTATATATATACGATAATTTCATTTGAGGAAGTGTAGACTACTGCCCCCTCAAAGTGATATGACTGGTTCATACCATACATGGAATGTATAAAATATGGTTGAAATGAAAATAAGTAAAACATGTAAGATATAATATTATACTGGAATAATAATATACCTTTGTATCATTTGGTTTTGATTCTTTTTAAAATGAAAAATGAAATGGAAGTAGCGTTCGTGGGTACGTACGGATTACCGTCTCCACGAACGCGATGAGATTCATTTCCCCATCATTTCCATTCAAGAATAATTTTCATTTTATGATTAAAAGTAATGTTTAAGGACATGATATCATTCTGTATATGAATAATATACAACCTATCTGTAACAAACATGGCTAATGTAACGAAGCATATAAAGGAAAACGAATCAGTTGACACCTGAAACGACGATAATACTAACATATTATTAACAAAGAAATATTAAAACATCAAATATGATATCATATTTATGTATATGATTCTTTTATAATTTAATAAAAATATTTTAACAATTATACATGAGGTTAACCTACACCCTATCAAGTAAATGTACAAGGTAAGGTGTTTTCATCTCACTCCTTATTCCTTTGAGATTCATGCCATATTGCCACTATTAACTTTTGTGTCGTGTATGTACTGACCATAATTGTATTATTTTTGTAATATAATTTAAATTATGTGTATTTACATATTCATTGTACGATACCTCTTTCATGGGTTTATATGTTTTTTAAGTCACCAAATTGGTAAGGGTTTATTTCACAATCTCTTCATTATCTAAGGCTGTTTATACGCAATTATATACTGGGACCTCTTTATCATCCACATATGTGTTTCTTAAAAATGTATTTCAAATCATTCTTACTATTTTATAAAATATGGGTTAAAGTCATTTATACCCTTGTTTTACTTTTTACAAGAGGTTTATAAAGGAATCTTTCCGTCGTTTTCCAATCAAGGTCTATTTTTACCTTTTCAACAAAATTAAGGTAAGAATGTTTTTTTAACTTATACGGCGGGTGCGTCTTTTTTCCGCCATTATAAAGTCATAGAAGCATCCCTTAAAATCTTATAATAATTTTTTCAAAATAAGTTATTTCTCTATAATAATGTGACTTTTAAATGGTTTTAAAAAAATAGATATTTCTCTCAAATAGTTTATGATTTCATATATATCAACATCATTTGATAAATTTTACAATTGTTTGAAGTTGATTTATTATGATAAATATCATCCATATTTTATTTAAGGTTTTGTGATATGTTTGACTATGGATGAGTTTTTTATCCTATTAATGGTTTATGATTAATGTTTTAGCATTCTGTATGCTAGTTCTAATACGAATGTTTATCTTATATTTCATCCTCTACTTAAGATGAATGTGTTGGACTAGTATGTTCCGATTTGGGGTCTGGTTACAGCAGACCATCCGGGTTAGTGTCCAGTTATTACAGGCACTCCGGGTTGGTGTCCGGTTATTAGAGGCACTTCGGGTCTTTGACCAGTTATTAGAGGCACTCCGGGTTGGTGTCTGGTTATTACAGGCACTCTGGGATAGTGTCAGGTTATAGAGGCTCTACGGGTTGGGTTCCAGTTACAGTTATCCCTTAGGTCTTAGCACGAGGCCTTGACACAAAAATTATAGTTCGGCCTTATGCATTTTATCATTATGAAAGTGGTTATTGATATTACATGTGATTATTCGACTAGTATAATATCCATGTGAATGAGTAAATGGATTTATTTCATTATATTTATACCATATTATTCTGAAGTTCAAGTTTAAAAGGCTTTTGTTTTAGTTATACATTGCCTTAAATGTTTATTCTTTTTTATGAATGTTTATGCTGTATTTCTTACCCTTACTGAGCATTTGATCTCACCCCTTTCTATGTTTTTTCCCCAGGATTCCAATAAGTGTGTTGTGATTGATATGCAGGGTTAAGCCAAGGAGCATCTATAAAGAATATTTATGTTGTTTTGTGTGTCTTAATGTGTAATGTAACATTCATGTATGCAATATATTTTCCAAGACTGTTAAACTGATCAGTTATTCGAGACTTGATTCCTTGTAATCATGCCAATGTATTAAAATAAGGCACCGACTTTGGGTAACCAGGGTCGGGGCATTACATTAAGGGTGTCGGCATGCTTTTATATGTGGTGTAAAGGAACCCACTTGGAAACTACACGTCAATTTACCAAAAGAATAAAATATAATAGAGAAATTCCAAATGAATTAGATAAAAAAATTGTCATATATTTTAATTTACAAAGTATTGGATTAAAATATGTCTAAAAAATAATAATTTTACAGGTTTTTATTCATTTTAAACCTTATATTCTTATTTTAACCCCCTAGTAAATCCATTTTTACCTTAATGACGGTAATTAATTATTATAATTTTCAATATAAAATTTGGAAAAAAATAAACATTAATTTATTTGATAATATATATTATTCTTATTCCAAATATAGAAATAATTTTTACAAATTACATTCATATAGTTTTAAATTATTAATTTCAAATTAATCTCGCAGATGCGATGAGAAAACGGGTTTTTAAAGAGATAATTGTACTGAAGATTACAATGTTTTTCTATCAAAATTCCAATTGAATATAATTCCAATGAAAAAATGAATTAATTGATATATAATTAATCTAATTCTAATTTGGAAACAATATTAAAAAATAGGATTTTTTTTAAAATCATTGAAATAAATGAAAATTCTTAGTAAAAAACTGTAATTTTCACTATTCACTAAAACTTTTTTCTTCTAAAACAATTATCCAAAATTCACCGTAAAAAAATTATGAAAATAATATTTTAATTTTTTGAAATATTTTTTTAAATGTTTTAATAATTTATTTTATTATTTACCACAAAAATATATAATTTTTTTTAGAAAATAGTACTTTCGGGATCTATAAATAAATTATATAAAATTAAGTAATATTTACCAATATTATTTATTATTATAAATGAATTATAATTTATATTTAAAATTTATTTCTTCCTATTCATTTCTCTAATTAAATGGAATGGTAATAAAATTTGTATTAAAATTATAATAATAAAATTTTTTTGGGTTAGTTAATACTCGGTGTTGCATGTCATAAAATACATCAATGAAATTAAATTTATTCAAAAAAATATACTTCATAACAAAAAGGTGTGTTATAATAAATATTTTCATGGGTTTTTATACATATGATTGGATTTTTTTATGCAATAGTTTGTTCTGTTATAACACATCCAATGCCTTTGTTAAAGATAAATGTTTTATGAAATGATAGGGGACATGGGAGGTTGTAAAATAAAAAATAGATGGTAAATGGTATGTTTTTGCATTCCAAAAATAGGGTACAATTAAGGTAACCACCATCCAAAATACGGTACACAGGTGATTATCTCAATCCTAACATCTGATGAAACCCTTTGGTGGATAGAATGAATATAAGATCTCATTGATTTTGATTATGTCACACATTATCACACTCCATAATGACATGTTCTTATAGAAAAGTTATACTCTCATGAATCATGATCTTTGATTTTATTATGATACATTTATTATGAACTATAGATATTTATTCCCTGATTCATTATTTTATGAATTTGTTTGAATGAATTTAAAATGGTAATCTCATATTGTTGTAACTAAATGATATTGTTGCATATTATCATTGATTGATATATTACATAGTTATCGATACAATGCATATAATAACATTTTTATTATGTTTTATTTTCTCAAATATAGGAAGGAATGTAAAACAATTATGACTAAGAAGGGTGATAGTAATGAATAACTATATGGGGGATGATGTTGAAGTATTATGTCCATGTTGATTATGTGTACTATATTAAAAAAAACTAAATACTTATGGAAATCATGTGGTTGGTAATTATATGTATTGAATATTAATTTAATAATATGAAATATATATGTTTAAAAAGTGTGGTTTTCTATATTTATTGCATCACTTTTTCTGAATGGAATTATATTGGGGTTTCAGTTGAGATAATAATATTATATCAATGGGAAGATTATATATAGTTATATTTTTTTTATATTTATTGATTTATTGATATGTTTTATTTTTTATTACATTTAAGTAATTTTATAATTTATTTATAAAGTAAAATTATATTTCTAAGGAGGAACTAATAATGTATATTTATATTCCCACCCATATATAAAAACCAATTTTTAAAATTATACAGATTGAT
This sequence comes from Viscum album, assembly GCA_963277665.1. Classification (NCBI taxonomy): domain Eukaryota; kingdom Viridiplantae; phylum Streptophyta; class Magnoliopsida; order Santalales; family Viscaceae; genus Viscum; species Viscum album. The sequence continues at coordinate 2,105,956,538 of OY728147.1, read as the reverse complement.
TTGGTTATCATTTTAAGATAAGTTATCTCTATAAATGGAAAAAACATTGGTGTACATGGATTAAATTATACCTTTTTGAGGAATAAAAGATATCATATATTTTTAGTTATTGTTTCCTTTATGGATCGATTGTATGTTATAAATTTTATTGTATTACATTACACATATATTGATAGTGGATTTTTCATTTATATTGATCGTATTTTTGTGAAATATTTTATAATAATTTGTATTTCCTTAAATATCTATTTGATATTATACCATTGGTTCTAGAAAAAAACCTACTACCTATTGAATATTTTCAACATTTTTCACAATTTAATTCATTGATGTCTTATGCGGAGTTATAGTGAGGGTCCATTATAATCAAATATTATAAAATCAAGTGTTTTTTAAAAATGTTTCGGGAATCCATTAGTGATGTTAAAAACTGGAATGGTAAGGAAATAAGGTATCTATACATATGGTACAAAAGAGTTAAGGTAAACTAAAATGGATATGGTCAACTCACATAATATTATGTAAATAAGTTTATAGTATTTCTATTACACCTAAAGTATGACATTATATTTGTGCAGTGCTTAATTTCTAATAAACAAGATTAAATGGATTTCCATTCATGAGAATTGTGTTTTTATTGTTCCTGGTGTGATTAAAATCAATTATAATGAATAATGTGATAATTCGGTTTTAAATGTGGAAAATGTATGGGTATGGTTAAACATATAAAGGAATTGATGTAATTTTTATATATTCCTCATATATATGTATATATATATATGTTTGTGTATATGTGTGTAGATATATCCTTCAGAAAAATGATTTGCTAGAGGAGGTTCAGATATATATTTAGAAATTTATTATAGGTGGAAATAATAATTATATTTTATTGATGTATTGAATGAATGTTTTAGTGTAAATTTTATTAATACAATTAGCGAGAGATTATGATATGAACTTTCCTAAATAAACATTATTTATGGATTTTTTTTGAGAAAGATATATTATCAATGCCTCTTAGTTTGTATATATAATATGCTTATACTTTAATAAAATATTTCAATACATACATTTATGTGATTGGGGTACGTTTTTTAATTTAATATGGTATTCATGTAATATAATGACTCATAAGTAGCTGATACCATCTCATTTACTAGGACCTTTTAGGATTGTAATATAGAGGTTGTAAATGATTTTTTTTCTTTCATTTTCATTAAAAATTGTATTTCTAAAAGGGATAACATAGTGGAAAATTTATTATTTATGTTCTAGTATATTATTAAGTTTACTCGACATTAATTATTAGTGGAAATAGTGGTAGAATTTTTGGATTATTATAATTATCATGTTTTATGTGAGACTATGCATGATAGACTTTTTTGGATATCATGTCTATAGTTTTAATAATATATATATATTGGATCCTATGGTTTTTAATTTATCTCATATTTTGGTATGTATCATTAATAGGATTCACTCCAATCATTCAAGGGTATTCAAAGGACGCATGAGTTGAGTATGGAAATTAATAAATCACCACATCACCTTCAGTAGCCTCCACAATATTTATGTTGATAGAAGTATAATGATATAAAAGTATTGGGACCATTAGAATAGGGGAGTTATATTATTTTAAATCATGTATGAATTATGAAGATGTGAGTAGATGAGGTTGAGTCAGCGAGTCATGAAGGTGGTGAGGAGGAGATGACATAGAGTAAGATGTTTTCGAAGTGTATTATCTAGAGGTAGATTGAGGTATTATTTATATGTACTCCTTTAAAATTTCAATTTTTATTTGAGGATATGGGTAGTTCTGATATTTTTTTATGATGTGATTAACTCTCTTTGATATTTTTAAGGAACTTTATGTGAAACATTATCATTTCATGTTGATCAATGTAGATATTCATTATTTTTCATGGGTATTTTATAGTATTGGTATGGGATAAATTCACATTTGTTTTGGAGATATATTTAGTAATAAGGTAATTTATAAGTATAAAATATTAATGCATTGTGACACCAATTATAAATTAAATGATTTTCCCATATTTTGATGGAATTTTCCAATGTGGGATTTCATGATCTTTATACAAAAGTGGAAAATTTATTATTAGATAAAGATATATATACATGTTTAATTTATTTTTATATAATAATATATTATATAATTAGTGGGGCCTAAAGAATCCCTAATTTTTATTATAATCTTCGTATATTTTCATATATTTTTTTACATAGTGTATCTTCGTAGACAGGTCCTTTGAAATCTATGAATAAATATGAACAATTGAAATTATGTTTCAATGTCAGATAATGAATCAAGTTATAGTTATGAATTTATATCCTATTCTAATGAAATGTGTCTTTATTTACCAAATTAATTTTCTAGAGTTATTTTTATTTGAATTAATTATCATCTGGATATCAATAGATGTAAATTATGAAATATAAAATTACTAAGATGCATTTTTATTCTCTATATTAGCATTTCAATTTGTAATATTGTTTTTTTGAAGTTATTACTTCACAAAAAAATCATGGGTTTGATGAATTGTGTGTTTGAATGATATCATGATTATTATTATTTATTGATTTCCTCATTCATGAAACGTTATTCTCTATGAATATGGATAATGATCATGAAAAACATCATCAGATGGTGTTAGATATAACCATAGAGAATTAGTTTTGGGTGATGTTTTATGTTGGGGATGGTAGCTGATATTATATATTAGTTTTTTTATAGTGAGTATGTTTTATGGTTGAGTAATAAAAGGTGAGTTAACAATGTTGGTACCCTTTTATTTGGGCTATGACAATATTGATAAAATGGTGTCTCCTTTTCAGATAATTGTAAAACATCATTATTGTGGGAGGTAGTATCGGTTAATTTTGGATATTTTGAGGTTGAATTGTGAGATATGAAATTTTAAATGGTGATTATTTGGATTTTTAGACTACCAATTATGAGAATTAGTTTGTTTAAAAAGAAATTAATTATATCATAGTGTATATAATATGTTTTTATAGATGAATTTAATATTTTTTCATATTTGTTTTATCCTAGTTTTTTAAAATTGTATAATTATTTGAATAATTGTTTTTTAAAATTTTCCAATAATAAGGTATTTGAACAATATAAGACCTGAAGTTCAAATTATGGTATTTTATATACCTACATTACACGTATGAGTACATACAATGTGATATGACCCAAGCCAAACATAGATATATTTTAAAATTTTTTTATATGTTAAACATTTCCTCTAATAAATAATCTAAATATTCTTTTAACCATAGTTTTAGGGTCCATGAGTATAAATTTTATAAGAAATATATTTTAAAATAACTGTGAACATTTCATTATACTGAAAACTGCACTATATTTCCATATAATATTCTCATAAATAATAATCATCTTTCGAACCTAGGTAATATAAACATATTAAATGGTTTAACTCAAATGAAAAGTAATGGAAACTCTCTATAAAATTTCATCAAGGTTTAGATCATAAGAATATGGGAAAACTTTAGCATGGTAGATATACCATTTTTAAAAGACATCAAACAATAAGAGTTTTCCATAAGACATGATATAAGGAAAAGTAATCTCAATTGAATAAATATGTACCATAGAATAAGAGTTTGAAATTTTATACTTATTAAATGGAGTATAATCAAAGGTATATGAAAAACAAATGTTTCATGTCATAGAAAAATAAGATATAAAGGAACAATGTAACAAACATTTCTTTAAGAAAAAATTTAATAGTGCTTTAAGAATTAAAATTATTCAAGACAATACATGGTGTCTTAGAAAATAAACCTCCAACCCAATACTAAATCTTCTATTATAACTCATATCCCATTTTGACCTGAGTTTAATAACTCATGGACCAATATATAATAAAATATCTTAACTATTGACACATTTTTTTTTCATGAGATATAAAACCCTAACTAATGAATTAGTGGGAAAAATAGAACCTCATCCATCATGTTCAAATCATATGGGTGCCATAAAAAATTAATAATATACCACATCTTGAAGAACCATTGGAATGAATATGTGTGTCATCACATTTCCAAATAGTATTGCATAAAAAAAGTATTGATCTATATCAATAGAAACTAATAGTTTAATCACCTAGAATAAGAACATTTTAATAGAATTATTTTGGTGATTCTTAAATCATAACTTTAATGGATATATATATTTTTAATATATAGTGTAAAATGTAATCTAAATCAAAAATAATGTTTTGTTAAAATGTTAATTTATAATATCATAAAAAGAAAATGTTACGAGTCACTTATAGTAATAATTTTATAAAAGGTAACATGAAAACCATTTTAAATATAATTTTAAAATAAATCACGAAAATTGATTCCTATATTATAAATAATGGTTATTAATAGAAAATATATAGTGAAATACAAAAAATATAAAAGAGAAACTAAAATCCTTAAAAATATTTTCAAAATTTCTTTTCTGAGTCACACAACATGAAAAGGGTATTAAATATTCAATTTTAAATTGTATAAAGATAAATTAAAACTTTATCAAAAATAAATCATATTTAGATTTTAAAATATATAAGCATGACACTATTAGAATGTGTTAACATTGAAATGGAATAGAAATAGATCATTTGGAGATTTTAAGAATTAATCCTAACAATGACAAATTTAATGAAAAAATGAAATATATCAAATAATAAATATTTGATGTAAAAAAGGTAATTTACTCAACAATATTTAGTAAGTAAAATAAAATACCATCCCATGATATAATAAAATATATTTCAAATTCATTATTGAAGAGGAATATTTATTACTTAAGAAAATATGTTGAGTTGAAACAGCCACTAGTGAATTTTTTAAACATCAAATCAAAATCCCTTAAAAAGGTAAAATTTTAATAAAATTGAGAATATCATGATGAAAGAGTGGATATTGTTACCTATTTTCAAATTATAAGTATATACACATTATATATATAAACACATTATGAAAATAGAATATGTCTTAATGAATGTGCATATATATTGGAAACCCTTATTACTTTATAATCCTTTTAATCAAAAATCCAAGAAATAATAAACATTAAATAAAAAATAAATTTCTTTGAATAATACGAAATTTAGATAAATATTATAAATAGCATGAAAATAGACCATATTAACCAATGTATATGCACAATAAAAAACATGTATCAAGGAATTGATAGAGATAAAGAACATTCAAATATCATTTTTTATGTATTAATTATTTTTATGTTATTATATATGATAAAATTGTATATATAAAAAATTAAAAATAATGAAATCTTTTTTATAGTATCATATGGTTGTATGTGCCCAAAATTTGATAATAAACATTAACAAGAATAATTAAAACTCAATAAAATAATACTGAGTTTAGAAACACCATTACTAGTTTCTCCGAACATTCAAGTAATGTCTTTAAACTCATGTATAATAATCATAAAATTATTAATATCTTATTATATAACTATATTAATATATCCAACATTTAATATTATTCAATAATAATAATCCAGTTAACATGTAGTACTAAGTTAATGAATATATTTATCATCTGATGTAAGTAATTTTGATTGACTCACACATGTTCTGTAATATTGATGTTTAGCAATATTTTATGAAAAAAAAATCATTATTATAACATTATAAAATATATTTAAATTATGTTCATCAATTTTTTAATCATCTCTATTTTATTATTGAGTAAATAATAGAAAGGTTCATGATAATGAGATACATGATGAACTTATTTTAGTATATTTTCCAATATAATCATATTAACATATAATGATCCTTAATTTCTATTATATCCTTTTAAAATCATATTCATGAAATATAATATTCCATAATATCAATTATATTCATAAAATATAAATTCTACAACCATCCATGTGGGGTAGAGAAGAAAAGTAGACCACATTTCTCCATGGAGGGTCTAATCTGCTGGTACACATGAATAAAATATTTATTTTATATAAAATAGAAATTGATTTTGAATTCAGAGTCTTAATAATGTTATAAATAAATATATAATTTTTAAATTCCCTTCTCTATATAGGTGGTTATTAAAAATGGAATGTGTCTCTAATAGTGGGGGTAGTCATTATTAACATTAGTAATGTTTTTAATTTTTGAATGATGGAAAGATGATATAAAATGTGTGTACCATTAATTTAATATCATTTGAGAATAACATTTTTACTAAATTCAAAATATTTTTGTTTTTAATAGTTTTTGGGGACGAATTTAATGAATTTAACTCTATAGAGATATTATTACTAATGTTAAGGACATTATTATTCCCTTTAAGAATTTTTTTGGAAAGAATGATATATGATAAAATCATGTTATTATAGTAATGTCAATTTGGAAGAATTATATAATAAAGTCAAATTTTTTATAGGTTCATGTGAATTTTGAAAAATTATTGTTTGTTTATGTGGGTTTAAGTGACCACTATTCATAGGATAAAAATGGATACTTTTCATCGAAAATGATTGGTTGGTATGGGGTAAGAATGGAATTTTGTGAAATATAGCTAAGTTAGGTGATGATTTACTATAATGAGTATACAGATAAATTATTTTTGTATTAACTTGAAAATTATGGTATAAAACCCCATCTTAGTTCACTATATACACCAATAAAGTTCTATTTCTAAAAAAAGAATATAGGCTTTGTGAAGATGGCTTGAACCATGTGGAAAGAGAATGAAACCTCTTGATAGTTTAGGAAACTATAAATTAAAGGAAAAAATAACTTTCAAAACCCCTACATATATAGACCAAAATATGAAAATTGACCATATTAAACTCATTATAGTAATACCCTGTTTTTAAATTACATATATTTATGCGTATATCCTTACATCATCATTGTAAAAAGAAATTTTTTTGGAAGTTTGACAAGAGACGTGTTAGTGGTATCTTCATAGTTTATCCTAAGAATGGAAGATAAAAGCACTACTAAAATAAGAATAAAATTAGTATCATCACAAAAAATTGATATAATAGTTTAAGAACATTTTAAAAAGGTGGGTACATATGAAGTTTATTTTTCAAGAAGTGATGAAGATAAATTTTTTTTAATTAAATGTTATGATGAATTTTCTAAATATTGTGAGAATTGTAAAGGAGTTAAAGATGATTATAATGATTTATCCAACTCTATTAATCACGATAAAATTTTTATATCTCATAAAAGGGTTTATAAAATCTGAATAGGTCTAAACAATTGTTATAGAATAAGGAAATTTTTTTTAAAAAAAGATAACTTTTAATACTTCAATATGTATATCTCTATTTCACAAGTTGGATGAAGATACTGTTAATAATATTTATAAAATAGGGGTTAGTTGATGACATGAATAAAGGATTAGATAAAATTGATAATAATTATTCCAGGTGGTTAGTACCCAATCCTAAATGTATAATTTTATTGTAAAAAAATGGGTGTTCATAAATAATTTGATTGAAAATGATAATTTTAAAAATTAAAGAACGAATTTTGTGCAATGGGTGTTCTTAGGTTTAAGGTATTGATTTTTCTAATACATTTCCACTAGTTTCTATAAATTAAACCATTAGAATATTCCTTTTTATTATATCATAAATTCAATATAGTATTTATATATATATATTTTAAGTATTCATTCCTTAATATAGTGTAATAAAAGGTGGTTTTATCGAGAATACTAATTTATAATATCATTGTAATGAGTATAACTATGTTTTTAGGTAAAAAATCATCATTATATAGTGAATATATCCCCAATAGGTTTTTATTCCATATTAAACACTTGAATAAGATAAAAAATAGAAGAGGAAGAGTGTAAAATAATCTCTACATTAATGATAGAAAAATTTACCACTCATTATTATTGATTATATAAATGCTATAATTTTTGTTATAAATGAAGAGGGAGAGTGTAATAAAATTTCAAAGGAGATTAAAAAGTAATTTTAAATTACCATTCTTGGTTAAATGGGATATTTTCTTGGGTTTATATATTTCTCAAGAGATAGACAACATTTTTCTCTCCTGAAATAACAATACATATGACCTCCTAAAAAAGTTTTTCATGGAGGATTAAAATATAGTTTATACATTTATATCAATGGGAACTAAATTTCTAAATGATTTTTAAGGAAAAGAAGTTGAACCCAAATAATTTTTGAACATAATTATAACTTTTTTTTATTTACATATTCAAAACATGACATTTTCTATGTTGTCTCCCATTCTTCCTGGTTTAAAAGTGATCCTAAAAAATGTCTCATTTAATTTTCCGGAAAAATATATATTTTAAAAAAGGAAAAAATATTATATGTTTATATATTATATTAAGGGAAGAATTTATCTGTATTTACCCATAGATGCATATAGGATGGTGAATGTTGAAGAAAAATTATCTATATCTATAGGTATTTTATTTTTAGGAGAGTGGTGTGTATGCTGGAAAATAAAAAAAAGTGTAGTTTTTTTATCAAGATTAAATTTTAATTATATTTTGTGGATCAAAATTAATCCACTACCCAATTGATGGGTATGATAACTTAGTTGGATGATCTTAACATGGAAGTGATGTTTACACTTCTTTTTGGTTGTTATAATCAATGGGATATTAATTAATCAAGGAATCGTGTTCAGAATCCATGGTATATGCACATCTATCTAAAGTATCATTTCATAACTAATATTATGGATACAAATTATCTAAAGCTGAAATATTTCCCTACCTTATATAAAATAACATATGTTTTCACTAAATAATTTCCAAATGTCACCTTTTAAATATGGTGGTTTGAAATAGGGATTCAACCTCATTCTTATCAGGGATACGGTATGGCATTTATCTCCCGTCTCTCATCTTATTATTTTTATATTGTTGGAAATGGGGGATGATATTTGGGAAATATCAAATAGTATGTGGTTTTATTATTTATGGAGGGACTATATTTAGATAGATTTATTCAAATGGGCATGATATTAAATGAATATGATGTCCTTTTTTGAGAGTTTTTTAGGAGTTCTATAACTAACCTTTGAGTGTGAATGCATGAATATATTCCTCATAAGATCTATAAATAGTTTTTTTATGATTCAGTAGTTTTAAGTGGAAAAAGAAAATTTTTTCTTCAGTTTTATCACATGTGATATCATAATATGAGAAACATTTCATGTTTTTAAGTGTATTTAAGTGGAATCATTATCTATATAAATTTTAATTTAAATAAGTATTTTTATGGAAACCATTATATTTTTGTTCAATTTTATTGTTTCTAACACAAATTTATCTCATATGGTATTAGAATTGTTTAATGATGAGTTAAATTAATCTTTAAAGAGTTTGAAAATGATTTATGTTCCTTGGATGAAATAAAATCAAAGAGGGATATTTTTGTGACCAATAGATATTGAGACCTTGAGAATTCTATAAATGATTCATGTTGAGGTTATTGAGATTTTTATATGAAGTTGAAATACCATAGAGTGATATTTTTATCAAGATAATAGGTACAAAAGAAGTTGGAAGTAGATATGGTTATTGTGTTGGATTGGGTTAGATTTTGATGATGTTTTGACTTTATGTTGTGAGTTTTCAACAAGGATTGGAGGTTGATTTTTAGTTGTATTTATTTTCATTTAAAATGATCTGACATCCTTAGAAATGTTTAAAATTCATTTTAGCATAGATTTTATCAAAAAAGAGAAAGGTATTGAAGAAGTTCTTATAATCATAAGAGTGATTGGATAAATTGAACAGGATAATTTTTATAAATCTGAAGGATGAATCATGACTATGTGAGGATCATTTCTAAGTTCATATGAATCAACTCAGAATTTCCAAGGATGAGTCTATGTTTTTTAGGATTATTTGTTGCTTGTAAGTATGACATCATACTTTGTGGTGTTTATTTCACAATTCATAGGGATCATCCATACATTTTATGAGTTCATAAGATTAATGACTTTCTTTGTAAGAATGATTTAAAATGTAAGTATGGATCCATAGCTTTATATGTATCATCAATTCCTATTTAAGATTCATTAACAAATTTAAAAGGATAAAATCTTCTTAAGGTTAAATAATTTTTGAGATTTATCAATGAATTGAAAAATTGAGATATTTTAGAGTTAATTGTTCTAATAAATTACAAACCAGATGATTGTTTCTCAAACAAATCATCATCCAAACAAACATCACAAAAATCCATTTTGATTTAAGTTCATGTTTTATAATTACATGATATAAAGAGGAAAACTTAATTTTAAGGAATTAATATTGTGATAAAAATGTGAAGGATTGAATAAAATTAATTTATTAGAAAAATGAGATAATGGGATTATGGTTTAATCTTTTCAAGCTATGAGAGTTTCACATTCATGAAAGGGATGGTAGGTTAAACCCTCATGAAATTGGTAACTCTTATGTTTAGAATTGGGTTAAATTTTGTTTATTAAACAAGATTATTTGGAATCCTGGGATAATATATGATATTTCTTTGTCTCTATTCATTCTTATTAGAATATATATTGAAACTGGAGTGGAAATATATTGGCATTATGCTAGATTCATAGTGGAAGTGGACTAATGTTTCACTTTAGTTAATAAAGTTTATATTTCTAATAATTTAGAAGAAATTGAGTTAAGAATAAAATTTAAAAATCTCTGTATGTTATTTCTATAATATAAGGTAATTGGTCATCACTCCTCAAACTCTAAAGGATCCAATATTTTTAAATTTTTATATAACTGTGTTCATGATACAAATTCATGCATTGAAAAAACTAAAGATGTTAAATTCAGTCTGCTAATGATCATAATCTATCTCAGATTGGGGCCTTAGATGTTCAAATAGAATTGGTGAATAACTAGGTAAAAGAAAAGAAAATGGATCATATTTCTAGACAATGTGAAGAGAAATCAATTGAGGTTTTTTGTAGTGTTCCCCTGAAGCCTCTATGCAGACCATGTATTTTATTGGTCCGCATACCAACCAATCATCATCTAACATTGTTGAGGAGGGACTATTTGAGAAGACTCATCCTCTATAGGATAGCAAGGCACCAATTTCCTGTCAAAATTTTGTTGTGGAGAGTTTTAATGCTCATTTAGAAACAGAGGGGTCCAATGTCCTGGGTTATCCCTATGGTGGTAAGATAAATGACTCTAGTAACTCTTCTACATCTTTTGAAGATATCCCATTGAAAGAACTGATCCCTTCCTCTTTTTTTATAATAAATTTGTTGTTCCCGTGTATTCAACATATGACCAAAGCCTTTACAACTCCTCTATCATAAGGAAAGACAGTGAATTGGTTGGGAAATATAGAAATCAAGTTGCCATTACACTTTATGTTGATATCTCAAAGGGTGAGGCTCAGGCTAGCTTACAATAGGTTGGATGTTTGGATTCCAACCCTCATCCATCAGTGACTCCTAATTATCCATCTCTAGGTAGGGAAAATGTGTCTTTAAAATTCCCAACAACTCTAAAACACACAAATATACAAGTGACGCCTTCCAACCCAATTGAATCTTTTAATTATCATCTCAATAGTGTAGGGATAACTGATGGAGAGGTCAAATTGATATCACAAAATCTAGAAGACACACTGCAGGAGATAGAAGAGAAGACCCCATTAGAGAAAAAACATTCTACTATAGAAGAGGTTAGGAAAGAGGGTTTCTGAAAAAAAACCAATTCGAAAAGGGGATGCCATTCTCAAAGTCATGGATGAGGTATGGAAGGGTGGGCTGGAACACTAAAAAATAAGAGTAACAAATTGATGTTTCTAACTCAGATGAATGGAATATTGAAAGTCTTCTTAAAAATGCAAAAAAAAAAATTATTCTATTAAAACCATGGATCAAGGATGTTGATGAAGAATAGGAATAGATTATGGAGCTCTACAAGATTAAGAGTGAAAGATTTCTGAATAAATTAGGAAAAAACATGGTACCTCATGATGAGGACATTCCTGACTCACATGAACCTAGCTGCTCACTTCCCTACTCCAGACTAATTTCTATTTTATATAAAGGGCCTAGTCCCTATCTTTCTAGTAAAAAAATTAATCTAAATAATATATTATCCTCTTTTATATCATTTCACTAATAACAAGGGTGTATTTTAATTAGAATACCTTTTATATCTCATTGTATCATGACTACTCAATATCACTCCCATGTTGTGACTCTTCTGGTCATGATATAGCACACCAATTCTATGATGAACAAAAAAAATATTCTTTAGTGAATCACAAAATGGAATTTCCCTCTCATGGTGATACATATTACATATTGACTGGCCTTATGATAAAAACTTATTAAAAAAGTGATCTCCCTTTCCAACCTTTAATATATAACCCTTGGGTAACGACGTGACCTGACTTCCACATGAATGATTTCAAAAATTTATATATGAGGGCTCCCAAACAATATGTTAAGATTAAATACACAATGTTTCATTGTATAATGGTTTAATATGTAATGGTGTAATATGTAAAGGATTAATAAATAAAGGATTTATACACAAAGGTTTAATACATTTGAATTTAAATCCTAGGGGTTTCTAGGGTTCAATATGTAAACGATTCTAGACCCAGAAACTATGGTTTTACTAGACCCAATATGTAAGGGTAACACTATTTATATGTATGGGCTAATAGACTACCCAACCTAGTAAATTGTGGTTATTATGTTAATTTGAATGGTTTACTAGATCTCACAATCCAATACACAAAAGTTATCATCAGTGTGTGAAACCATCCACCACCACAGAATGAACCTCACCTCTCATATAAATTTAACCCTTACACAAGAAGATTTTAATTCTATATAATGTCTACAATTCCATAAATACATTGGATATGGAATGTTTCTCAAAAATCCCTATAAAAACCAAAAATTCATTATCCTAACTATGAAAAAATACCCTAGGATATGGGATGGCTTCCTCAAATACATGAAAATATCATTATCATGAATAAAATTTCCATAATCAAACCCTTCCATGTTACAGCATGAGGGTTACCTTATCATTCCTCATCATTATGAGACCCTCAACCATCATGACAGAATGATCCACCTATAGAAAAATCATATCCCAAACTAAGAATAAACACTTATAATCAATTCCTAATACTTTACGAAGGAAAAGACAAAAACACCTCTTTAATAAATATTATATCTTGATAGATGAATATTCATTACATAACATAATTATCCAAGATATAACGGTTTATTTATAGTTCCTTTGGAAACATAGATGTATAAAAACCTTGTCTATAAGTGATTTATGTCATCTCCTGCGAAGTTATTCATAATTAGAACCCATCTTAGACATGTCAAAGATAATTCCATTATTCAAATCCTTGAGAAGTTAAACATAAGGAAGGGTGATATCATATTCTAAATAAGAAAAAAACAAAGATATTAATATAACATGATCATACGGGAATTATAACATCGAAATAATATATTAAAAATCTAACCTGTATAACATTGATCATAAGAATGAGTCATGGAATAAATATTGGATGTTAATAAGACATAATTCATTATGTAATAAAAGAGCATGATACATGAGATAATAAAATTGGAATAAGATAAAGATTGGTATATTATACATAATCATAGAAATTATTATGTCAAAAATACCTATAAATACATTCATAATATGTTAGCCTTGGTTTAACCACCTATGTACCAAATTCAGACCAGGGATAACAACCTATGTACCCTCTTTCATATTTGGGAAAACCTCCAGTGTACCATCTTTTAGGATTGAAATAACCTCTCATATAACCTATTTTGATCTTAGGATAACCTACTGTGTACCCTATTTCAGGCTTGGGATGACATCAATTTAAAATTTTCATCACATATAACTTTAATCATCACCCAATGAATTAGAGGGAGATATTCATCCCACCATTCACATGATGAAATATACAATACACTTTGAAAAAACATTTAAAAAAACATTTTTAGAATCAATTAATTTGAAAATAACATTGAAACATATAAATTAATTTTACTAGTAATCAATTTTCATGAAAATAGTAAATTACAATCATGCCATACATGGAAAAAACATAGTTTACGTTCAAATTGTTCATAAAAGAAAAACATTATTTGTTTTGAAAAAGAATTGGGTATTCCTTTCAAAACATTTTATAGAAAGTAAAACATGGGTAATAATTTCTTAAAAAGTACTTTGGAGAATGTTAAAACAGTTTAGAATTTTTTTTAGAAAACATTGATTTGGAAGAAAAACGTATTTTAACCAAAAATAAAAGAAAATATGATCTTTATTAAAATAATTGTTTTGATATTTTAAGTACATAAAGATTAGAAAATAAATAGAAAACATGTATTATTAATACATATCCAAAGGAGAAGAAAATTATTTAATTTCTTGATAAATAGATCATAATATTTCTTTTCCAAAATTATAAACATAAAAAATCTTGATAAACAAGAATATTTTATCATAAAACTATTACCTATTAGGAAAAATTGAATTATAAGCCACATTAAAGAATAAAATTGAATAAAACGTAAAATATCGTGAAAATAAAAAAATAAATGATATTATGTATAAAATTGACTAAGTATAAACCTCATAAATGAATATATTTTCATAACATAATATATTTTTCAAATAATGATAATTAAGACAAAAATATCTTACCGCTTTGGTAATCTCTTTTTTCATAAGCCCCGTTAAATAATAACATCAAACAAAATATTAAATATCATGAAAATAGGAATATTCCAAAAATATCATATTAAAGAGGAATTGTATACACAAAAAAAATATTTTAGTGATGAATACAGAATAAGTATCTTAGAAATAAAAGAGATACTATAAATTCATTACTTTAAGTATTGATATCCTTTATACATGTTCAAACCTCCGCATTTTCAAAGATTATCATTAGGTTTATACAAAAATCCTTATTAGGAGGGATTATTAACCTAAATAATTATTTGTGGATTAGAGGAGGTAAATAAGAAATTTTTTTGTGCTATTATTTTTCAAACCAAAGGGTTTTTGAAGTGTAAAGATGATTGGATATGGGTGACATTTTATAAGTGTGGCGAGTGGACAACTAGTATTTTTTGAAAATAAAAATTTTTACAATGGTTTTTATCAAGAAACAGGGATTTAAAATGGTCCATTATTAATAATAGAAGATATAATGTCAAAATATGACTATAATTGGTTCGAGACATGTTTTGGGTCATTATAACCCTTATCTATTTACTTTAACCTCAAGTAAACCTATTTTCACATTAACTGTGATAAATATTTTCTAATATTTATAATTTTATTAGGGTAAAAAATTGAATTAATATTATTAGGTAATATAAATTAAAATTATTAGAAATTTGGAAACAATTATTACAAATTATGTTCAATTAAGTGGAAATTTTTAATTTAAAATTAATCATATAGACACAACGAGAAAGAGTTTTTTCAAAGAGAAAATGGTTAAAATTTTAAAACGTTTTAAAATCAATAATCAATTATAAATGATTCCAATGAAATAAATTAGATTAATATATATATATATATAATTGAATTAATTATACTTTTAAAGAGATTTATGAATAAAAATTAACCTTATAAATTATTTAAATGAAAAAATAGTTTTCAATAAAAACCTGTATTTTCACCATTCATCGACAGATTAATGATTTCAAAAAAATCCAAAAACATAAACCTAAGTAAATTTTGACATGATGATTTAAAAAATTATTTTTATTTGGTAAATTTAATTTTCTAAATTTTTTAAAAAATATTATTATTATGGTTCACTAAAAGAAATAATTTTTTTCTAAAATAGTTTTTTGGAAACATATAAAAATAATAAAAAAAAATTTATATAAATTTTTATCAATGTGTATTCTTTATAGAAAATAATTATAATAATTACATAAAAATAATTTATTAATATATATATCAATATATTTATTATTTAGTTTATAAAATATAATTTAAATAAACATATTAATAATATTTCACAGTTTGTTAAAACATAGTGTCACTTGTAATGAAAGTTAAACTCAGTTTTCTGTGTAACACAAGATATCAATGAAATTTAAATTTTTTAGAAAAATAATAATTAATAAAATATTAGGGTATTACAATTTACCCCCATTATAATTAATTACAGCCATTGAGTTTAGTATTTGTGAAGGATCAGGTATGTACTTTCTCAGGAGAGATATAGAGAACAAATTGTTGACTTGAAAGATGTTTGGTGGAAGTGCTTACTAATAGGATACCATCCTAAAAAGATCATTAATTTCAAACAGAATGATATTTCTAGGACATAGTTTCAATTTATTCTAGAATATAATAACCTCATTTTATGGATAAATTCCTAAAATCACCTTATCATCAACATCAAATTCTAGATCACATTGGTGATTATCAACATACCTTTTCTTCAAACATAATGTTTACCTTATGTGTTGTTGAATGGATCTAACATTATATATTATATATTCAGAAATCAATAATCTTGGTAGATTTATTTCTCCAACTCCATCCCAATATGTGTGAGTTATGTACTTGTTTCCATATAGGGCTTGAGAAGGATCCATCTGAATGCTCTATTGAATGCTATCAATTAATGAAAACTCAAATAGAGCAAGGTATTAATACTAATCAGCTTTAAAATATAGATAAAAATATATAAACATATCCAAAAGGGTTTTAATTGTTATCTCTGACTGAACAACTATTTGAGGATGTTTCATAGTGAAAAAACTCAAAATCTATATCAAGATATTACGAAGACTTTTCTAGAACTTTGTGGTAAACCTCAGATCCTAATAAGACACAATAGAATGTGGTACTCCATAAAATCTCACAACAAATATAATTTATATCTTGTAAACACGATCCAAATATAAATCCCATCTAATAGTAATAATGTTTTATAACATTGTATGTCGATCAACTCTAACCCATATATCATTATTCCCTTTGGACGTTTTGGGGTATCTGATGACTAAATCCATGGTGATGTTTTCCCATTTCCATTCTGGTATTTTGAATGGATGTAACATACAATTTTACTATTTTATCCCATCCTTGACCTATCGACATACCAAGAATCAAGATACAAACTCTACAATAGCTCTCTTATTTCCGTATGACTAGAAATACTCTTTCAAATATCTATACATCAGCATAAATCTAGCATGAATAGAGAATTAATAACTATGATATTCCACACAAATTTTTTTTTTCATAAAATAGGGTATGAAAAAAATCATAAATGGTTCCTAGATCTTATCATAACATCATTATCAATGTTCAACTTATGGACATTTCATTCCTTTTTTGCAGCTCTACATATTCTTTCTGCAGCTTTTTAATATTAAATTAGATTGATGTTTGAAAATTCAATTGAAAATGATAATACTTCTCACCTTACATTATGATTTAATGATCCATTTTTTAAAAATATAAAATATTATATCATTTATGATCCTCATCATGGATAATCTAGGATAATCCTTTAGAGTCAAATCATTGTCCACCTTTTTCACTTTCCAAGTGTAGTGATGTATTGAGAAGTCATAATACCTAATCTCCTCAATCCATCTTCTCTGGTGAATATTCAACTCATATTGTGTTCATATATACTTTAAACTATTGTGATTGGTATATATATCATTCTTTTATCCATAAAGTTAATTTTTCCATGTACATAATAAAATATTTACAGCATCTAATTCCAAATCAGGACTTGGGAAATTTTTCTCCTTAAAATTTAATTTTATGAAGGAATAAGTTATAAAAATATCATTTTTATAAGAAACAGCCCATTTCCTTATTGGATTCATTATTGTAGATTAAAAACACTTCTATACTATAGGGTAATGTAAGAACAAGTGTACTGGCTAATATTTTATTTTGTTCATTGAAATTATCCTCTCATTCATATATCCAAAGGAATTTATCTCCCTTTTGATTGAACTTGGTGATTGGATTAGCTAGTTTATAGAAATTCTTTACAAACTATTTATAATATCTATCCAATCTAAGAAAACTACACACATCAGTCAATGTGGTAGGTTTCAGATAACGATCAAATACTATTATATTTGTTAAATCAATCTATATACCCTCTCTTGATATTATTTGACAAAAAATGAAACCTTTTATTGGAAAAATTAACACTTTGTTATTTTTTATTATAGTTTATCCTTCTTTAGGGTCTTTATCTCAATTCTCAAGTGATCCTTATTCTATTCCATCTCTTTCAATAGATAATAATATTTTCAATAAATATTAATAATAAATGATAAATGTAATATCTAAATACTCTATCATTAAATCCATCAATATAATAGGGTACCTAATAAGACCTAAGTGAATCAATGTAGACACATAGTTTCAATATCCTTTATAGAATGTGTCCTTGGGTATATTCTACTTATTTAACCTCAATATAAGATATATATAATTAATTTCAATCTTGTAAATGTATTGAGATCCACATAGTTTATCAAGTAGGTATCAATAAAGTGTAGTGGCTAATAGTTCTTGATCGTGATCTTCTTTCACTCCCAATAATCAATAAAAAGTTGTATTGATCCATATATAATTAAAAAAGGAATAGTTTCACCCTAATGTTCCACACCTAGACAAATGAATCCTTTGTCATGATACTCTTATAGTTACTTCAAAAAAATTCAAATCAATTAGGGACATTCAATGCAGAGTATTTGAAATATGTGTGTAACTAGGTATGTGTTATATTAATAACTCAGCATCACATTTTGAGGGATGGATAAGAGAATCATTGGTAAATAATGCAAAGAACTCCCAAAAAATATTCATATCAATGATTTTGAGTTTCTCTCAAATATATGTGATAAAATTACCTCTTGAATAAGAAGAAAAACCCATATAATTGATGTGATTTCATTACGAAGTTTATATTTCTTATCACACTAATAAAAGATTAGTGCTATGATTACAGTATCAAATCTGACATTGCATTGATAGAAATTAATGTGGTATTTATGTAGAGAAATCCAATTCATTACTAAGATAACATAAAATTAATCCATACAAATAATGACAACATTTTCTAGAAGAACATTATCATAAAATTCAACTGTAGAGGAATCATATTCTTAAGATTTAACAATTTTTCTATTATAGGTTTTCATTTATAATTATACATATAATAATTTATATAGAATTTTGGTACACTTATAAAATTCTTTAGATATAAAAGTACGAGTATATTCATAGTTAAATTAGACATTATAATTTATATAGTGGATTGCAAGTGTACCTTTTAGCATATTGTTATTGAACCCCTTGGTTTGAAATAGTGATCACATGAGGTTTCTCATTTTGTAATAGCTTAAGAGGTTGCTGACATTGATCATCACCATTATCCTTTGGATTTGGGAATTGGTTAGAATAATTCCCATAATCATTTCATTTTAATCACTATAGTGTGTTATGGTAATTCTATAGAGGATTTTCCTTATCCATATCATTAGCTTACTTTTTCCTAACCAATCATCCTTAATCTTATTGATGACATTCCTTTCCAAAAAAATTAGTTCCCCTAAGAAAATTTCTTAAATGATTCCATCCAAATTTCAAACATAAAGGAAATATCATCTTCCTCTCCCCATATCTTTTAGAGTTTCATTTGAACTTTGTATTCCATTTCTTTCTAAAATAATGTGGTTAATGGGTAACTTGAATATATATTTACACCTTAAGATTACATCCAATGATTTCTTCATAGATACTATAGTCCCTTATGGATAATGTACTTCATATAATTGGTTTTAATACACTCAAAAATTGATCATCCTTACTTTATGGTTTGGTGATAATTCCCAAAGAATTCCTTGTAGATCTTGTAAAATTTGCCTCATAGGTACAAACAGATTCATCATTTTCATATTTATCTAAAAGAATTACTTCTCTATTTTTGAATAAAAAGTGAGGTAATTAATTATTAAAAATAAAATCTTAAACTCATCCCCCTCCATGGTTCCAATTTCATTTCATTCACTTGTATTATTAATGAGGTTCCACCATAGGTTTTCTTCTCATTCAAAATAATAGACATCCAAAATTATTTTTTCATATTATAACCACTATATAGTGGAAAATATATTTTTTCTGGTACTAATCCATTTCTCACAAACTACTGTATCAATAGAATCCAGAAAAAATGTATGATATTTCCTCATAAATTACACAACAAAAAGTTGTTACCCATTTTTATATTTTTTAGGTTCAACATGATTAATGGATTGAGAATGTTTTCTATGAATAATAATGAGATTTTTCATTCCATATCCCATGACATTTGGATGTTCAGAATGAAAATAATTGCATTGTTCATTGCACTTATAATTAATGTCGTTCCTTCATGTTCTATCCATGGGATAAATCCAAAATATTAGTTTTGTAAGTAATAATCTTTTTGGGGAACCACATAATCATCAAAACTCACATGTAGGATTTCTAAATCATGAAACTTTATTTTCATCTATAAAAAATTATGTTTATACTAGTCCATTCATAATAATTTTCTAATTAAATCCTTTATAATCGTTCATAAAGATTTTCAGAATTTCCAAATAATATCCCGCAAGATTGCTAATCTAGTTGTGTATTAGGGCACATTTTCATACACCAGGTGATGATTGATTCTAGATGAATGCGCAATTGTCATAGTTATTTCACCTTGGTACCTATATGAGATATCCACATATACTTATAGTATCAATATAGGGATATAATTTATTTGAATCAACTTCTTATATTCATTACAAAAATTCTAGGACATTTTCTTTCACATTCAATCATCATTATACTTATCCTTAGACATATCTGTAGGGATGCCACTAAATTTTTTCTATCCTAGTTTCCAAAGGATAAGAAACCCTTTATTTTATACCAACTATAAAAACCTAATCTTCTAATATAGAAAAATTACATCTTAATATATTAGTATTCTTTACATAACATAATGTTCCATAGAAAATTCATTTAGGTATAATGCCTTTGGAAACTTGGACACATAAAAAACAACTCCATTAGTGAGATATGTCATTTCCCACTATGTTCTTCATAATTAGTACCCTTGTTAGACATATCATATATAATACCTTTCTTTATGTCCTAGGGAAATTAAATATAAGAAAGGGTGAGATCAGATTCTTAGTAAGGGAAAAAATGAAGAAAATAATATAACATGAGAATATGGGTATGAGAACATGATAATAGCATATGAAAACCATAACCTGTATAACATAGAAAATAAACATGAGTCATGGAATAAATAAGGGCGGTTTATAAGATGTCAATCATAATTTAATCAAATAACATGATACATGATAGCATAACATTGGCATAAGACATGTATTTTTGGAATACAAATTTTTATATAAAATCTTATGTCATGGAGACCCACCAATACATTCTTAACCTATTTGGATTGGGGTAAAATCCTATGTACCAGCTTTGGGCTTCATATGACCTCCCTCATACCCTCTTTAAATCTTGGTATAATCATGGATATACCCTTTTTTAGGCTTGGGATAACCTCTCTTGTAACCTCTTTTGTGCTTGGTATAACCTACCTTGTACCCTTTGAGCTCACATAACATTAATCATTAACTAATACATTGGAGGGAGATATATGTCCCATCCTTAACATGATAAAAACTATACATCCATGTTCTATAAAGTCATGAAACATTTATCACATTTGAACAAATTAAAAGAAATGGTATTTATAATTTTTCGTCATTTCCTCGAAGCATAGTCCTTAGAAAAAAGATGTAGGTTGTATAATAATTTTATCTTTGTATAACATATGGAATAGAAATGGGTTTTACTAAAATATTATCATAATAAACATAAAAACTCAATAGAAATGATAATAATGATATTCATGGATCAAATCCTCATTACAGAATAAGTAAAATCAATCGATGTAAAAATAGAAGGAAAAAAATTTTGAAATAAAATTCACTTGGACCATTTCATTTGTAAAATATACTTTCTAATTTAAAAAATTCTGAAACATATAAAAAATATAAAAAATATTTTCTTTGAAAATTAAATTGAAAACGTATAAAATAATATTTAAAGTGATTAATGGTAACTAATTAGGTAAATTCCATTCATGTTATTCATGTTAAAACAAATATTCTTTCTAAATTTTTTAAAAAATCCAAATTGGTCTTGCTTAGAGAGAAAATTTGAATATTCCTTCCAAAATTGTTTTTTAAAAAGTAAAAAATGAGTAAAAATGTTTTTTATAAATCATTTGGACTATTTTAACTATTTTTTAAAACATTCTTAGATGAATGGTTTTGGAACAAAAGGGGGATTCGATTGAAAGAACAAATAAATATGTTTTTTCTTAAAAACATTCTTTTGGGATCTCGAGTACGTAAATGGATGAAAATGAAGGAAAAACATGTATTATCATTACATAACAAGAGAATGAGAAGATACATGAGTTTATTGAAATATGGATCATAATATTTTTTTCATTAGAAGTATAAACATATAAAATCTAGATGAACTATGATATTATATCTTAAAAACATTACCTCTTGGTTAACATTGAATTGTTGGACCAATTAAAGAACAAGATTAAATAAAACTAACAAATATCATGAGAATAAATAAATTAATGTTATTTCATGTCAAATGGGATTTGTATATACCTCATAAAAGAAGTTATATGCAAAACATGCATGTTTTCTCAATGATGGTAAATTGATATAAAAAACTCTTACCGATTTGGTAATCTCTTCAGTTGTAACCCCATTAAAGAATAAAATCAAATGAAACATTCAATATCAAGATAAGAATAATATTCATGACACAACATTCAAAATGTGTATCACATAAACCACAATAAATAAATGAGTTTTTAATATGTTATAAGTCTCCCAAAAAATATAACCATGACTATAAATCCCTTAACTTACGTCTCAACTTCTTTATACACGTTCAAACTACCTCTTATTTGGAGAGAATTTTTAGGATTACACATAACATCTTATTAAAAGGGATTATTAACCCAAATGAGGCTTCTATTATGATATGAGGTAATCAAGTAATTTATTTGGGTTGGTTTTGGATAAACTAAATTGTTCTGAATGTGTGAGAAAGGGGAAGACACGAGTGTCCTTTTGTAAGTGAGGTGAGTCACAGATTTTTAATTTTTAAAAATAAAAAGTTCTAAACACCATTTTATCATAGAAAGAGATAAAAATGGAACAATATATATCCTATAATATATAATATCAAAATATTTCCATCCAATGGGTATTGAACATGTTTTCATTCTTTTTAACCCTTATCTTTTTTTAACACACTGGTAAGCCCATTTTCTTCGTAACTGTAATAAATAATTTTTTCATTTTTTACTATACATTATGGTAAAAAATAGTTTTCCTTATTATATAAAATAAATTATTCAAATTGAAAAATATGGAATCCATTTTCCTAAATTCCATTTACATAAGTGGAAAATATTATTTTAAAATTAATCCTACAGATGCGACAACAAAACAGGTTTGTAATGAAAATATGTTTGGATGTTTGAACTATTTTTACAACAAAATTCAATATTAAAAAGATAAAAATAAACTAAATTTGTTTAATATATATAAAATTAAACTAATTTATATTTTAATTCAAATTTAAAAAAAAATTTAACCTTATAAATTCTTTAAATGAAAATCCGGTTTTCAATAACA
Source organism: Viscum album (assembly GCA_963277665.1). Taxonomy (NCBI): domain Eukaryota; kingdom Viridiplantae; phylum Streptophyta; class Magnoliopsida; order Santalales; family Viscaceae; genus Viscum; species Viscum album. The sequence goes on along the minus strand of OY728147.1, from coordinate 2,105,932,686 downwards.
ACTTGTATTTTTTATTATTCATCTAAAAATTAATCTTATTAGAAAAATCCAAATTAATAACCCTAGGATAATTTTGAAATTATAATTTAAACAAATTAATTTTATTTTATCATATTAATTTTATGAAATTTTAAAAAAAATAATTTTATTTTGGTTCACTAAAATAAATATTTTTTTAGAAAATCGTATTTTCAAAATAGAAAATGACTTTACCAAAAAATAATTACTTTTTTGCAACAAATATCTTTATATAAATTCATTATAATTACTAAAAATTAGTTATTACTATTCATATCACTATGTTTAATGGATGGGTCTTAACAATCTTTAATAAATTAAAATATTAATTATATATCATGGTTTTTTGAAAATCAATGTCATTATTAATGCAAGATAAACTCTATGTTTTGTGTAATAAAAGCTATCGCAATTCATAAAAAATTGTGGATTAACAAATGAATGTTTTAATAAAAAAATACTAAAATACCGAAGATTTGTAATAAAATGAAACTAGTTCAGACCTTAAAAAGTTTTATAGTGTTATGACATCCAAGACATATAGTTTCCCAAACTCGATCTTCATTCTTGAAAATCACTATGCTAAATTAGTGAACAACTCTGACCATTTTCCCAACATTATAGACGCTTGGTCACATGTCCCCTCCAAGATATGACTGTACTACCAATACACATCTACCCAAGGAACCATCTTTCCATTTCAATTCTTCTCACTAAATCTATTATATGAACCAATACTTCCTCAAATGATCCATTACCCTTGAGCATTAATTCATCGGTAATGGAAACATGGGAAGGGACATGATGATATATAATAAACAAAGATTTATAAAACTTGTAATTTCTGTCTCAAAAACATTGATAAAGAGAAAAATAATATTCTATTGCACCAATGTACTCTATAATATTGAGTGACCCCATGATCCTAGGTTAGAATTTCCCCTACCTATAATATAGTGATTTCCCAATCTAGGAGACTCTGATAAGAATACTCAACCATACACCTCAAAATCCAAATGATTGTATCACTGATTTGTGTTTAATATCTGCCTACACTGAGTGGACACTAACTTATTAATGTTCTACAAGATATCCTTCGATGTATCATTAATGCGACTCAATCCAATAATCCATGAATCTCTTGAATTGATCCACCATAGTGAAAATTTACATAGAATGCCATATGAGGCCTAAAACCATATAAATAAATTATTGATATAAATTATTGTAGTCCAACTCATATAGTTATGGTTGAATCTCCCATGAACCACTGTAATCTAGGAAACATTCCTGAAACATTAACATTGATATCCAGATTGTATAATAAACAGCCAGTTACTCTGAGGATGATATGTTGTGCCCAGATGAAGCTGCATGTCAAGATCCTTATGAAATCCTCACAATAAGGGTGGGTTAAAATAAGAATCCCCATAATAAATGACACTCATTTTCATATCATGTAGTTATAATAAATCCTATACATAGATATTATAAAAAACATCAATGGTTAAGATCTCTCATATTAGCAAAAAATGGGATAATTTAGTTAACTTGTATATAACTACCCATAGAGGCCTCATGCGTGTCTACCTTCTGGTAAGTGGCTACCAATTAGTGGTAAGGGCATAAAATTATATAGGGGAGACAATTAACAAATTATTAGATAAAATTTTATATTTCATAATGACTAATGAATTATTCAGATTAAATAATAAATCTAAAATATGGATGTAATAAAAAATATAACATCAACCCATTCTATAAAAATAACAAATAAAATATAATAAAATATTTCAAAGAGATTCCCAATACTATAATATCTATATATAAGAATAAAAAACAAAATAAATAAACATGAAACATTACACTGATCCTGGTTCCAGTCCTGACATCACCATGACCAACCTACTCCTCCTACTTAACTACAATAAGTAGGGACTTTACCCTTATTAGAATTATTAAAAAAAAGAGTTTGAATCTTTACATAGATACATGTGCAGGGTTTGATTATCAACCAAATTGGAAAAAAACCCATTCACAATTATAATAAATTTAGTTGGCCATATAAAAGTATATGTGACGATGAAAAATAAATATGTAAACAAACATTCAATTTTTGTTGGTGATCATGTGCTAACCAGGACACCACGAACCCTGGCCCTGCCTACTTCAGTTCATTTTTATAAGAAATATACATTAGTTCAAGAATATCACATACATCCCATGGACTATGCCTACCACTCACATAAACAAATTATCAATTACCATATCACACACTTTCATACATGAATGTCTATCAAGTCACTCTGATCCATCCCTACAAGTTCAAGGGATGTTAATAAATCACACCGACACATCCCTATAAACACTAGAGTGTCCATAGACAATAAAACCATAATGTTCCCATTTACAACTATGAGGACTCACATAATCATATCAACCTTTCCCATTTGACTCTGGGGAGGCCACATACAATCACATCATCTTATACACATAAAATCTAGTGAGACCATATACAAGCACCCCAACCCATCCCCACAGAATTTGTGGACGCCCACAACAATCACACTGTAAAATCCATGTAGACACTAGGGAGTATATATTCAATCATAATCATAATAATTAACAAAAAAAGTAATCCATTTAAGGGTAAATATCACAACCATAAGAAGACCAAACACCTCAGTCATAATGACCTTCATCATAATGAAGCCAGACCATCTCACTCATGGTCCACCTAACATCACATGACAAGATAAAATATATCACTCATGGTTATTCCACATCACCATAATTACCCATGCATCATATTGTATAAAAATATAATTTATAAATAAAATACACCATACAAGACATCATGTCATCTACCCAAGTAATCAAGGCCCATCCTAATGCCAAAAACACTTCTTAATAATAAATTCCCAATCAAACTACCCTATAATTATCAATTATACATGGTTCTCATTCATCAAATCCATGGAACACACTCGATGGGATTCAAAACCAAAATCCCTTTTCCATTTAACCATAGAAATCTATCCTAAATAGATTTTGAAAGAATCATTTCAACCCTATTTTTCTATTCATAAATCGATATACACATATCCAAATAAAAATTGCATTCACTATTTTCAAGGAATACACATAACTCTCCCCATCTAATGAGCCTAATACGTCAATATGGAACTCACTAAAATTATATGAAACTATAATTAGTGGTTTCATAGGTCAATGCACACACAAAAATTAAAATCAAGGAATTCCATTTAATATGAATTTCATAAAATAATATAGACTATTTCCTCAAGCCTCGAGAATCTAATCCATTAATAATCCCTCCCCGACTTGATCGTGATTCTACCATTTTGAAAATACATCCAATAAATATTTATATTACAGTTATAGAAATAAAATCCCGAGATAAATAATAATTTGGGGATAACAAGGGGTTAGACTTACTAAGATGGATCAATCATAACAGAAGACACTTTAAATGGTGAAGGAATGAAATATAGGGAAACAAATATTAAAATGGGAGTTACATTGGTTACTAGTTTATTTGGGGATTTAGGTAAAATAAGTGTGGATAAATTAGGGATTATACAGGTTAAAAACAATCATTTTAATTAAAAAAACTACCCATAATAAATTTATGGTGTGAATGATACTTTCATTCCATTTAAGCTCAATCCAGCACCACCGAGAAGCCTAATCATGACTTTTCACATAGTGAATTATTTTTTCAAGTCACAAAACCATTATTATATATCCTAAATAGATAAACAACCATATTAAGCCTCCCCAACAAGCTTTTAAACTCCCCCATTTCCTAGAAAATTAGGAATAAACCAAGAAACTCATGTTTAGTCCTAAAAATGAACCCTAACTTTCCTTGAAAATCGGGGGACGTAAAAAAATTCCTTTAATCGCTTATCATCCTCAATATATGTTTATAGGGTTTTCTCACAAACAACCCATCCTCTTGACCCAATCACCGATCCTTGTGAAAGATTATCTGACTCCCGCTATCACAACTATCTCCTAAAGTCACCCATACAAATATAGTACATGAGATATAGGTTATTCCATTCCTCATAGAAATTTACTTGCCTAATTCAACAACATATGTTGGAAAATCCTCAAAAGACATAAAAATGTTTCACCCAACATTCTCACTATGACCCCATACACTGGGTCCATATGACACTCAGGAGACATGATACCAACTTTACATGATTCCACACACATTAATTCCCAAAATGATGTGATAAATATATGAGTAATTGATCAAAAATAGTGATCTCTAGGTGTTATTAATTTTAGATGAAATACCAATATTTTCCACTCTAATGAATAAATATATCCTGAATAATTTCACCCACATTAAAACCTCAAGATTTAATCTTGGAAGATTATATTACACGACACTACCACTAAGACCCAACATTTGTCACAAACTGGAACTATATTATAGTTCTTCACACGGTTCACCCCTTGAACCAAGTGATGAAAAAAATTCACCCCATAAATTTGGTGATGAAATAGGGTTTCACCACGTGAATCATCTCAAGAACGATCTATCTCCCAATAAAATCTTTCCTGATATCCCAAGCCCCACTCCACTGGTCGATGCCACTGGTTCACACCTATTCATACCTAATAGATAATCATATATGGATATCTTTTATTCATAAACTTATCTTATCCACAAAAAATATGAAAATTTTCATCCTACCCTACCCAATTGTTTAGTTTCACTTATATGTCTCTCTCGAAGTGCACCTCAAAACACTATTACCACTAGTACACAATAAAGACCCTCCCTACTATCAGCCAAATTCTAACACACATTTGAATAAAAAATTCTATAAAAACATTATCTTTTCATAAAAATGACTAATAATTATCCAATAACATAAAAAAATATCACTAGAAACATTCTAATACCTAATCTTTCATGTTGATTTACAACACAACAATAGCCTTAAAAAACCCATAGGTTACAAAAATTATTAACCTCCTTTACCTGTATCAAAAAACCATTAACTATGTTATAATTTCCAAAAAAAAATCAAATCCTGTAATCCAACCTTAACATAACAAAATAAATGTTGGTTTCTTCCCATTTAATAAGGTCCATACTTATTTTTTTTATTACTCTCTTAAAACTCGTCAGTCCAAAATACCTCAACTTAAGGTGCTAATATAAAGTCATACAACACAAAAAAATCAATAAAAATTACCTAAAATGGAATATACATGGTCATCACTTCTGACCAACCACACAAAACAACTTCTAAGGCATACAAACCCCCCTCCAAAGAGACAAATTTCATTACAAAACATCCCTCAACTACTAACATAGATATAAAAAGACACATATTTTCCAAGTACACTCCACACAGAAAGACATGAAATTACCTTATCATCACCCAAGCCCACCTTAGTAAATAATTTCTTTTTAACCCATCAATAACTTGTGATAATCATACATAAATAGGCCGAAATATCCTTTTTTGAACCACCACCACAACTTCTATGTTATATTAAACCTAATTTATTTACTATGAATTAATCGATGATCATCAATATCCTCACACTCCTCTGTGAATTTAGAACAAGTTTCATGGAAACCAAAATACATGCCACCAATTTCCTACATAATAGAAAACTGAGATCTCAAGATCCATAAAACCCTAGATCCTTGGTTAGTTTACCAAGGAACTACCCATAAGATATAATTCCATCTGCCTATATTGATCTCTATCCTACTACCTATCAATATTCCTTACCAACGCCGAACTTCTCACTAAAAGGTCATTCTCTATGATCCTTCTGAAAACCCCATGTTTATAAAACCTCAAATCGCCAATCCATAAAGGTATTTCAAAGTGATAATCCAAAATATCACCTTTTATCAAATTAAAATACCACCATATCTCACATGGTTTTTATCACTCTAAATAAAAACAACAAACCTGTCACGATCTAATGATATAATTTGGTAACCAAATTGAATTCACAAGAATAAACATTCACATTACCCAAACCAACCTTCTTATGAATATTCCCAACATCCCATTCATTAGTTGAACACATGGTTTATGTTGTGAAACACTAAATAAAACAACCCTTCCATTGTTGGCTTGTCAATCTTCCTAAAACCTACCTTTATGTGATTCCTAAACCCACAAACTATCGAAACAAGAACTAAAATCTTTGTCCCACACTGATTGAGCATCTCTACATAAGTCCTCACAACCTAGGTCATTCAGTACCACACAACTATTAATAAAAAGTCCCACTCACTTATCCATCATGTAAAAGATAAAACCCCACTCACATAACCCTTATGTAATGAAAACCCAAATCATTTTACAAAAAAATGTGTAACTAATGGTTTATATTAATAAACATTATTCATTGATACTATAGGCATGGATCTCACACTAAGAGCCGTAACACAACAAACCAGGGTGACACCATAAAAAACCCCCATCTAACTCATGATTCTCTACTCAAAACAACACCCATTAGACTAACCACTTGAGGGTTCACATATAGGTGAGGAATCACACAATCATCATGGGTAAACATCACATTCTAACCCACCCTCTTTAAGGGTCCATCTCCAACTAATGATCCATGCCAAACTGCCCAAAAACCTTTTATCTAATCCCATAAAGGTGGATATTCACCAGAAACACAACCAATATAATGTAAATCCCTAAAGTCATGATCAAAATCAAGCATAATAAATAAGGGAATCCTAAATGGTCCCACATTCACATTAATTAAATCCATTTTAAAAATCCAAATGATACTAAAAAAATATTGACCTGAAAATCAAAACCATTTACACCCTCTAATATCACATTTAAAACCATATTCTTAACAAATGCATTTTTAGAACGACATTATATCCATATAAAATAAAAATTTCTATATATTTTAATCAAATTAGGTAAAACCCACCATTTTCCTATTTGAAACCGTTGTAAAAAAATTAACCATGTTCATGGATCAAATGCAAGAAAAATCACATTGAGATTCCCAAATTCCATTCAAACATTCCATTGAAACTATTTTACAAACAATTATCATTCTAAAGTCCCATTTTACAAACACATGTCCTTCAAAAATACCTTTAAAATCCAAAATCTATTGGAAACCAATTTAAAACCATTAATTACAAGTTAATTTACTATATAAAAAATAAAAACACACCACATGTAAAAAGAAGAAACACAAAATAATAATAATAACGTAATTACTCAATTATCCAGTCTATTATATAAATAGTTACATTCTAGTCTCAATCACATGTCTATAAAAAAATCACTACAAGATCTAGATAAATTAATTAAATGCCAAAAAATATGTATTTTGAATAATGAGGAATATATTTTATCTATAATTGAATTAATTTAATCCTTTAAAAATAATTGGAAAAAAATAATGACATGTGAACCAACATTCCTATCTATGATGCTTGGTCTCACCCAATATTTCCAATCAGGACAAGAGGAAATATTATAAATAATAAACACCCAAATCTATTTCCATCCCTTATAGTGAAATAAGTAAACTATAAAAGCTTAAAAAATATTAATCCCTCTGATGACAACATGGAATTCCCTCATACATGGGTTAACTACTCCCAAGAATGATTTTTATACCATGTCCCAACATTTTCTTATCTCTTTTATAACAGGATCCAAATACTATAATATAAATAATGGGATATAATACTATTTTGTGACACCCCAACCACGATCACTCAGCCCAAGATGAGGAACACCATAGAGGAATTATGTGTGCCTACATGTATAAAAGATGATGACAACTAGATTTCAGGTCCTAGCAGTAATATAGTGAGACTATGATCTTTGTAATAGACAAATAATCATAGTATTCAAGAATGAAATAAATATTCATAGTAACCAATAGCACTAAAAGTAAGAATCATTAAAAATAATATAACATCAATATATGCTATAATAATATGGAATACAATCCAATACAAAATGTTAAAGGGATCCTTATAAGAGAAAGATCTATATTTAAAAACAAAAAACTAAATAGTTAACACCACAATGATCATAGACTACATCACAAAACTACATAAAAACCCCTTCTCCTCTAAAAAAACATCCCTAAGCCGGTCCATTTACCTTTTCTAAATCCATGACATAAATAATCTCCATATGCAATGAGCTTCCCATGTAGGTTGTGAGTATGAAACTAGTTGGATACCCCCAATGAATCCTTAAAATAAATGTAGTAGGTTATATAAAATAATATGTGTTTACAATAAATAGTAAATAATTTTACAACATAATGGATGGTCATGTACTAACCATTCCGTTGAGAACCCCAACTTTACTTACATTGGCTCATTTCTAGAAGGAATGATCTTTCTGTTCAATAGTAAAATATAATACCCATGGATTATTCTTTTTAATCCGTTCAAGGACTTATCAAGTACCATAGCCCATCCCTATGTATATAAGGAGTTATATCAAGTTACCCCTACCCATCCTCATATATTTTAGTGAGGTCAATCAATCATAAAATCCCCAAATCATAGACTACGGGGAGACCAAAGATAAGAACACTTTCCCATACACTGAAACCATGGGGAGGTCACATATAAGAACAATAACTTATCCCCAAATATTTTGGGGAGGAAACATATAAGAACACTTAACCATCCCTATAGACTCTCGTGAGTCCACATACAATAACATATTCCCCTCCCTATGGATCGAGGAGGCCACACACAAGAACACCTATACATCCCCAAAACACATTATGTAGGACACATACGTGATCAATCAACAACATCAAAATGAAAAAAGTCAGAAAAATAAGAGAAACTCACCCAACCTCAACCCTGACTGACACCTCACTAATAAATACCATCATCATAAAGGTATCAAACCATCTCACCCAAGTTAATCCTCACATTTCACATCTAACTAATTCATATCACTCATGGGTAGAATATATCAATATAATAACCCATGGACAGTCTTGAATCAAAACTCTAACTAATATACAGAAGGCCCTACCAAAGCCCCTATGTTATTTACCCAAGTCATCCTAGTCTTAAATGATCCCACATGACACTTTATATGAAAAAATAACAATGTAGGTAGTATAAAAAGTATTCCATGTATTGGTTTTTCATTCATTGATTCCATGAAAAATAGTCAATGGGATTTACTTCCCAAAACTATACATTAATTACTCCAACAACAACAGTCAAAACTGAGCCCAGAAAATATATTTTATACCCATTTACCTATGTAGAAAACCGTATGTGTTGGAATTTGTTCCGTAGTAATATAATATGTGTACGTAATGAATATCTTAATTTATTATTTTCAATATTAATATAATATTTTTTTCATAGAAAGTTTGTTCTTCTAGGTGACAGAGTATTTCAAAATTTCCTATGTAACACACTAAAATATAGAAATATAGATTGATTTTATACTTTATGAAATTTTCATAAGATACAAGTGACCACACCTCCAATTATTAATCATTTTAAATGTCATTAAAAAAGATTCTTCCCTTATAACATTGAAAATAAAATGTCAAAACATATTAAAAGTAAATATTCTACATACTTGAACTTATGAAAAGGTTTCTTCTTCATATCATGGGGAAAGGAAACAAAATAATCATGATATCAAATTATCATTAATGGTTATGTAAAATAGAATCTATCATGAGTAAATAATCCCTAATAAATATGGATTGATAGACAACTAAAAACACATGTCATTTATTCAATAACTAGGGCATTAAATGCATCGATTGACAATATCAATGTAGTCAAATTTTGGATAAATATAAATTAAATTCCAATAAAGGAAATACATAATATAAGGTGTCATTATCTCAAAAGTCCTAATATCTTTTCCAAAAATACCTTAAACTAATGAGTTTAAACTATATGTAGGTATACAATGAAAACCTATTTAAATTTTTTGGATAACTAGTTTTTATCATGATACATGTTGATGAATCATGAGGCTATATAATTATAGGACCCACAAATAACATCATTTAAAATAAATTCCTCATATATTAAATAATAAATTTCATTTATAAAAAATATTCCTTATCAAAATAAATATCTTTATTGACTAAATGATATTGAATATCATTGTTTCCCAAGTAAATTAAATAAACATCATAATAATACATGTTATGTAGATATTTTAATAGTTTAGTCCTTAATCAAATCCATGATGTAAATAATATAGATATTTTAGAAAAAATGTAATTATCAATTAAAAAATTCATAATAATTTGAATGTTTGATGAAAAATTTAATGACCTTAAGATTAATAAGAGATAAAATATAACCTAGAATTCATTAGAAATAAATGTTTCGTAATAAATTCACTTATTTTAGAGACTAAGATAAAATATTAGTGAAACACTAAAATATTTTTTCATTAAAAATTTGTATTTATTAAATCACATAAAACTTTTATAAGAAGGAAATTATCAAAAACTGGTTAAGGAAGAGAGAAAGTAGTTTAATTATTTGTATATTAAAACACATTCATTTATTATATCTAAAAATAATTTTGTTAATAAACCATTGTAAAATATTATAAATATTAATTTATAACATTGTAAAATATTGTGGATAACATAATATTTCATTAATAATTCACTTTAGTGACAAAAAATGATTTTTTAAATATAATTTTTAAAAATACATACATGGATGTAAAATATACTAGATTTCAATGAGAAATATGAATAGATTTAATTTTAAAATTTTATTTTCTTTATTCAAGATTCAAATAGAGTAAAATTTGGATGAAATAATGCGATCTTATTAAATATCCATAGTATAATAATGTAGATGTGCTTTATAATGGATATATTATAATATTTCTTCAATAAAAATAATGTTAATCCAAAAAAATGAGATTATTAAAATAAATCCTTACCTCATTGTAAACATTTATATTGAAATCCATTAAAATTTTATAATTGAACATGAAAATTTAATCATAGTTAATAAACATATATTAATGGTAAATAAATAAATTTAGATTTATATATGTAACATTAATGTAAATAGTTTCTTAATACCAAATATATCTCAATGGAGTGGAAATTGAAATGAAATCCCCTATCTCGCAGCCCCCCTCGTAGAACGTCATTTAAAATCAGATATAATGTTTTAAAACATGTTAATAATTTATAATATATCCATATTGGTATTTATAATATCATATATGATCTTATTATAACATCGTATCACCTATTTGTTAACAATAATTCAATATTACCATTATATTGGGTGTTAGCCACTACATTTTCTCATGAATGTATTGTCATGAATATTATCATTCTTGTGTATAGAATATAGATCCATTATCTATATAATTATATTAATGTTATAAATATCATATTTATCCATTATATAAATTTTTAGAAACATTTTCTACTTTTTATCAAGGAAAATGAATCACATCAATTCACAAAGATGATAGGTTGTACGCACTCTCGAGGACATTATCAATTATTAACGTGTGAAAGGGTATGGATGTTGATGATATATTAAAGTTAAATAATTAATTTTATATCATAATTATCATATATATTCATTAGTTCCATAATTATTACAATCAATGTGAATCGGTTATGGAAAAAATTACATCGGTACACAAGGTTGTATTTTGTCATACACATGATTGATGGTTTTATTTCCCATTTGATGGAGAAGGAGAATGATAAATAATCTTCCATAAAAATAACAAAATATTATTATATTTTAAATAATTTTTTTTATTTGATTATCATTTTTATGGGATAATTAATGATGGTAAATGAAAATAAAAAAAATCTTGGTGAAGATGATTAACTTTTTTGGAGAAACCTCTTTTGGTTTAAAATTTAATCCTTGAAAGACTTTTCTTTTGAATATAAAAAAATCTTTATAATGTGGGTAAAAGACCTATTAAGGTATTTTAGTATTTCTTGAGTGATATTTGGGGATCATGAACTGTGTATAATAGAGGATAGGTGGTATTCATTTATAGGGGAGGAAAGTAAACACTTCAAATTACTTAAAATATTAAATAATATATATATATATATATTATAATAAGGTAAAATCATACCAAGGCTCCCATTATTATAATAAAATATGTTATATGGTCTAAATAAACTCTAATAACCATATTATGACAAGATTTTATCACATTTTATTACTTATCCTCATGTAAAACCACCATAAACCCATTTTAACCTCAACTGTGTTAATTAAACTCTTTACCATTATAAGTTAATTACATAACTGAAAATGAAAGGGGATTTCAAACCAAATTTTAATGTGATGATTCTATCTATGGAATAAATTTTAACATTTTTAATTTAATTTGTTGGGGGAAATTATTTTTAATATAATAGCACAAAACGCGGGAAATTGTTTATAGGAAAATTACTGATTTAAGAGTAAAAATAATTTTATATTGTAATAAAGTAATAAATTTCGTTCCATGATTTATTTTGGTTTAAAAGTAAAAAATTATGTTATTTAGACTTTTTATTAATCCAATACTAAAATTAATCTTCCAACCATTCTATTAAATTTAAATGAACACAAATAGTTTTAAATTGAATAAAAAATAACATATCCTTCACAAAACTAAATATTAGTTTAGCAAATTAAAAATAATAATTTAAAATACTTTATTTAACTCTTTGATAACAAAGGATTTCAAAAATAACACTCCTAATTGGACAAAGTAGTGTTTTAGTGGTATTTTAAAGATTTAACCCATACTTTTAACATAATTTTTAATAATTACAACAATTACTATTCACAGTGAAAAAAAAATAAGTTTAAATTATTACATAATATTAATTATTCTGATTCAAATTTATAAATCTATTTTACCAAATTCAATCCATAGAAGTGGTAGAATTTAATTTAAAATAAACTAATAAAATATTATGAAAAATATTTTTTCAAGAAATACATTTTTCATATATAAGATGTTCTTAAATTTTCTATGTTACTTGTAATCCTAATTTTATGAATTTAAATTAATATAATTATATATATATTCTATAAATTTTATTTAAATAAAAAATTAATATACTTTTTAAATTATTAAAATTGAATTACATTATGCATTTTGAAACATTTTTATGAAAAATATCCCTCTTTACCTCTAAATGATCTTATATTTATTTATATCAAATTGATAATGAATACATGGTTTATTATTATAAATAAAATTAGAAATTATTATATTCTACATTTTCAAATATTCATTCAAGATTATTTCTAAAAGAAAAATTTAAATTCCCATTCTATGTTTATTTTGACCTATTAAGATCAAAATCAATATTTGTAATATCAAATAATAATTTTTGAGTTTTTATATATTAAAATATAAATTTTATTATTATTTTTATTAAAATAGAATTTTCACTTTCTATTATTGAATATTGACTATCACATCATAAGTTTACATGTCACACTAAAAGTTCATAGAAGTTCCCTTCTACAATGAGAACCTAGAAGTAAAGTGAAAATATTTTTAAATATATGTTATATAACTAGATTACACCATTGATGGGGAAAAAGATACATGAAATTAAGGGTGGATACTTGTAGGAATTTGGGACAGTTTCCCATGTTGTAATCATGTGGTAATGTATCACGTAAGAGGTTATAAGAATATAACCCTCTAATAGGAAATAATTATTTACATGTGTTACTGGATATTCATGTATGTGTATGTGTGTAATGATCCATAGAATTATGATTATTATTAATCCATTTCCTTTGTCATGTACTTTGATGTATTGATGAAAACCATTTTTATATATGCTTATGGTGAGGTAGGATACATTAGGTGTGCCGTGAGTGATTTTGTATTGATGAAAATTTTGAGAAAATATTTATCCCTTATGCTCTTTAATATGAATTGATATCTTAATAACATTGAAGAGAATTGAAATTTTTGATTAATTCTTTGTCTATGGTAGTTTTTAGGATGTTCATTTCCAGAGATTCAAAAAAAAGACATCGAGCATATAGGTTGACAACACCAGTATGAAACATAATTTATTAGCGATATTGAGATAAAAATATTATATTACATAGTGTACCTTTTAGGGTGTTATATATCATTTTGAAATTAGCTTCTTTCTCTATGACATACTTGGAATATTGTAAGATGATGACCTTGGACATTAGGTAGTGTAGCCTATTTCTGCGTCGGATGGGGTCTAGAGGGTCACACACTAAGTTTATGTAAAACCTCTGTTAAATTAACTATGAATTTAACATGTTGGACACATAATATTCCTACACACGATTCAATAAATATTCAGGTTGGTGTGATTAAAAATATTCAATCACCAGTGATTCGAGAGAATATATATGTCAGTTTAATATTTAATAAATATTTATGCCCCAGGTAATTTTTTATTTAATTACATTAATACATAATATTAATTTTAATATGTTTTATTCACATAGAAATAAAATATTTATCTATTTAGTTATGTGAAAATTAATAATATATTTATTGACTAATTTAGAGAATACAATATTTGAATATTTATTGGTAAATAATGATATGACATTTATTTAACAAATAGCCATTTTTAAAGGACCAATAAATATTGAAGAGGATTGGTAGACCAAGTATGATGGAAAAATTAGAAATTTAATATTAAATATTATATAAATACATATTAATTAATAAATTCAAGAATATAGATTTTTTTCCATGATATTAACGCATGTAAAGTAAATAATAACAATAATATTTATACATTAGTTTTTCTAGGGATTATGAAAATAAAAAGGGACCTTATGTAATTATTATTACCTAACCCTATAACTATTTAAACCAGATTATAAAATTTTTTGATGATAGGGTCGCATTATTTCATTGTACATAAGGGATTATAGAGAGGATTCTCTCAAGACCTAGAGTACCCTCTCCTATAAAAATCAAAATAATTGTGAGAACATTGTCCTTTTCCATCAAAATGAATCCATTCCCTCTTGAATTGTTTTGTTGTGATCAACATCGATCATTATAGGTGTTGGTATCATTTACGCTGGGACCCATAGGGTTTTACAACAACAATCAGAGGTTCTTGAAGCATGTGTGGATATCACTAGTGGGGGTCTACCATTAATTTATCTAACACAATAAAATTACACAATGTGTCCCCTGTCGAATCATTAATAATGAATAAAATTTTAAATAATGGAAATTCATTAATGAAATAAAATAATTATAAATTATATTTCAAATGAACCGCTCAACATAGTTTTGGGTTCTTGTCAATTAATATTCATTTTAAAACTTTTTTAAACAGATAATCTTCATCATGCACATCATCAATTATTGATGAATTATTTTAATAATCCATGTTGGTAACTTTCCAACTGGTGCTTCTATTTTGGTCATAACCTTCACTAGGCACATACCTAATATGAGGCTCAGTGTCGCTATTTTTTGAGGAATACATGCCACACTACCCATATAAAGAGCCTATTAGAATTATAGAGACCTTCAAATATTTCATTAACACAAAAATAATAAGTCTTATAGAACTAAAAATATACGTACTTAAAAATAATAGTATACCATTTTATACAAAATCGATAAATTGTTGGGAATTATGACCCCAATCCCAGAGAAGCTAATCCATCGTGATTAATTTCATAACTCGATCCTAAGACACATGTTCTAATAAATAATTGCATAAATAATTTTATTACTATTATAAAAATAAATAATAAATAGAATTAAGAGTATAAGTTTAATATGGGGTTAAAGTTATTGAGAGGGACAAATAGTAACTAAAAAACATGAAATTGTGATGGAATGAGTTAAAGGGACCAAAAGATGAAATGGGATCTCCATAGGAACCTAGTTCATGTGGGGTTCTTGGGAAAATAATGAAAGTTGAATAAGAGGTTTTGGATGGGAAATAATTAAATCTCCTATTTAAAAAATTTCTCAGAAGTCATCCACAACATGAAAGATAATTTGACACAATGAAAGATCAATTGAACACATCAAGGGATCCTTGTAATTAAATTTCATGGTGCGAAGGTTTATTTCACATTTTTAATCCCTTTATATAGATTTCAAATAAGCATTGATCCATATATTCCCTCCAAAATAATATCTTGAACTCTCCCAAAACCCTGAACCACTGAAAAATACCAAGACACTCATTTATAGCACAAACAACCAAACCATAACATGCCAAAAAAATTTAGAGGCATTAAACACCATGTAAAAACCCTAATATATCCCTATTTATATTAGGACATATATACTCACATATATATTTCATGGGACATATTGGTAAATCCAAGGGGACCATCCCATCTTGATGTATGTGAATCCCCCGTGATCTCCTCATATATACTCACAAACGAACAAAAACCTCCCTCATACATAAATGATCTCGTTAAAATAAATAGAGAAAATTGGTGGTAATTTACCACTATACATATTATACATCTTAACATCATATTTATAATATAAAAATTGCCTCTTATTACCCCTCTTGATGAGTGAATGTGTGATTATCAAGGATGTAAGGGTTTCTCGACCCTAGTACTCTGGAATATCAAGGTGCATCTCTTTGAAAATTTCCATCATCCACTTGCTACTAGAATCCTACACCAAATTTTTCAATGTCTTCTTACTTATCATATTAATAACGATGATCCATTTACTAGGGGTACACACCACTTAAAAATCGATCGGATTCAGGTATGTGACCGACCAGAAAATCCTAAGTCTCAATTTACACAATGAATAAATGTATCTCATGCTCTTTTGGTCAGGGTATACCATGAAATGTTTTCTAGTGGATAGTCTCACTAACACCTTAGGGTTTGCACCAAAAATTACATCTCAAGATCTTCCATTAGGTAGTTTCTCTCATACATACTCAACTTCCTAAACAAATAGAAAACTACACGATCATCTTATTTTAGATCATCAGAAATCAGGAATCTGGATACATCATACTATAGTGTGTACTCCTTACCTACCTGAAGTAATTTTTAGATATCCATAGTCATCAAAATCACTCTAATCTCTTAAAATTATCCCCTATAAGAATAAAACAAGAAAAAATTTACCCCTTCTTAGTCAAAGACGTCATCAACACTACCAATCATGAAAAGCCTCATATGAATATTTTTTTGTAACCGAAAAATTCCAAAAAAATATAGATGTAAAAAATATTCAAGGGATTATCAAAAGAAACCAAAAACTCATCCATATTATAGAATACCGATACAACATCCCCAAAATTTTTGATGAATAAGACTAGGGCACTGTAAAGGGATTTACTCCGTTGTATAAACCCATATTCTTCTGAATCCTATAACCAATAATTCATCGCTCAAAACTCAACAAGGGAAAACAAGTGAGGTTGAATTAATATAGCCTCTAGGCTATAAAAATATCAATAGTTAATTCAATATAATTCTTGGGTTGGAATCATAAAAATTACACAAGAAATACTTCCTAAAACTGGTCAAATACAGGAGGAAATACCATATGATGTCTTTCCCCATCATCAAGAATAATAATAAAAAACATGGTTGTGATCCCATAAATATACTAAAAGTAATAATCTGTATGAAATTTTAATACATCCCATTTCTTTATATAAGCATAATTTCCACCAGTAATAGAAATAAAAAATCACATTGAATATAAAAATTCATGTGGGATAGATATTAAACTTAACAATCCATTTTGAAGATCATTTAAAAAGTACTCATCTCAAGTATGAAGAAACTATGGCAAACTATTTAACTAAAAATAACTATGACACACTCCTAAAATTACTATATACCCTTATATCATATTCCTAAAGGTATATCCATTGATGTCACCCAACACAAGTACTCTATGTATGTCCCCAAACCAAAAAAAACATATAAGATTTGAAATAATGTGATTCACCTACTTTGAATAAGAATATTCCTTGGAGTATTCTACTAGAACCATACATTTAACATTAAATGGATCTGTATTATGATTATTAAGAGTAGGCTCAACAATAGGCAACTATCATATGACTCAAATGTAAACACGTTCTCGACTCCCATGAGTGGAACCTTCTTGCTAACGATGTTTCCCTTTCCTCTAGGAACTAAATCCTCCACCTCAACTAGAACATCCCATGAGACTCTATATAATAATTTTTTTGTAGTTCTCCCTAACCTATTCCAAAACTCTATATTTGACCAGATCATATTTTGTTAGTTTATTGATGATAACTCCTATAATACCATTATGTTTTCTAAATCATCCCCAATAAATAAGAACTAAATTAGAGCATGAATACCCTATGAATGATCATGCCCAAAAACTGGAAATTAGAAACACTCCATAGAACCTATTCTCCTTTGGTAGATGAGATAAACCACCACTCTTATTTCACTTTCCACCATCACCCTGGATAAAAATATCAAACTGGTGTTTTATGATACATGAGGACCCACTATAGATCCCCTCAAAAAAATAAAATTGAGGAATTCTCATATCCAAATTTATGTTTCTATCATATATGAGGAATTTATTCACAACCTTTGAGAAATAACTTAGCTGAAAAAAAATTATGTTTTACCAAAACCAAGTACCTCAAACCATCATTAATGAATCTTAATTTGGATACCTCATCCCCAACTAAAATTAGGTAAAAATAATGATTCTATAAAAATTATATTGCATACTCCATAATGGAAATCCTAATGTAGGTGATATTAATGAAATCCTAAGAAATATCCACTCTCAAGATCTCTACGAATAAATAATCATAAAACTAACCTAAAGATCCCTCAAGAATATCCCAACATGGTGTCCAACATGTATCAGAATATCCCAATAGCACTTATCTTTTACTTATAGTATATTGGTCACTAACATCACCCTCCTATTTTGAGGAATGCTTATATGGTAACATATATTCTATATTTACTCCACCCATAGACCAACAACTTAGGGCGCACCCTCAACCCCTCTATATAGGTTGATGTTATATCTAAAACTATCAATTCATATCATACATACATGTTATAGATCACATGTTATCTACATACATAAACTATATAACCCATAATAATCTCTATAAAATTTTATTGTTTATAGTTGACATCATAATAATAGGAGGTTCCAACTCAAATTGCAGTAGATAACGCTCACCCCAACCACCTTGAACTTTACTGGATTTCATCATGGTGGTATTTCTACACAATTTCAAACATATGCCTCAAAATACATCAATACAAAAAATTTTATTACCCCATTTAGGGAATAAGTCATAGGAACAAGATCTCATAACTCTATTTACAAATCAGAAATCATAGAATCCTCAAAATATACTAACTCTCTTTAGTCTTGTTTATCCACGGTTAGGCTTGTTATAAAAAATATATAAGATCCACATCAATTATTTTTTATTTTTTATTGAAAGAGTATTAAAAATTTAGTTTAGTTAAATAAAATATTAATTCCTGGTTATGTAGGAGAACATTATATATGTTTTTATAGACATTATATTTAATTTAAAACAAAAGGTAAGCTAGGAAATTTATCACAATCAACAATACTAAAATCATCTAAGGACACATTTTTTTAATATAATAACATCAAATTATATAGGGAAACACAATATATGTTTTTAATAACCCTTTCAATAAATCAATGAAACTAGAAACTTATAATAGATGTGTAAATAATAAATTATTTCTCCTAGTTTAAATATATCTGTAGTTGTAACCCTAGGGTTTTCTTCTGAGAGGAGTTACCAAAAATCATTTTAATTATTCTGGTCAAAGATGGTGGCATTTTAAATCTATTGGTTATGGAAAATACGTCTAAACAAAAATTTAAAATAGTTTATCAATATGCTGTTAGAATTCAGGATGGGTTTCCAAATTCAATTATATCTTAGTATTAAACACAGTTTTATTTCTTTTCTTGTTATTTTATAAATGAAAGGTTCTTTAATTGATTCATTAATCACCCTATGTTGAAGTTTATTATAGAGACTAGTCTAAAAATAATTAATTTCAGTTTATTCTACATTTAAATGTATGTGAATAGTTAGTAAAATACTCCCAACATACCAAGGATATAACTAATCATGTTTTAATGTTTTTGGGAATTCAAAATTAAATCACTTTTTTAATCGAGGTGCTAAAAATTTCGAGACACTCACCACTCAATTCTGAATTCTCCTTCAAGACAAAATGATTAATGTGAAAAAATATTAATATTTATCATCCTATGTAGTAAAAATTAACGTGTCCAAAACCCAAAATATAATTATTTTTAAAGTATCAAAAACCCACTAAAAATGAAATCAATTGACACACAATATTTTTCGTCATTATATTCAGGACTCAATAGTTACAATGGATCATCTCCCCTTCCTTAATCACTTGAGTTTTAACCCTCTATTTGAAGGGTATCTGAGATGAGTGAGAAATAATAAGACATAATAGAATTAAAATAAAATATAATTTAATAAAATGAAAGTATTAATAAAATATTAGTGGGCTCTCTATAAGAAGTCTATGAGAGCCCTCTAATCTCCCCAACATCAACATAATATTAACTTTTCAGAGCATTAGTCTCTATATTCTTCAGTTGTCATCAAACCTCAAAGGACCTCAATTATGAATATATAAAATGTGTTATAAATCCTAAATAATTGATGTTTGATTTTTTGAAAACATGGTTTTTCAATTTTGATTAACAATAATCATGGTCAAGGATGATGACCATTATTTTTCTTTATATCTCAATGAATCATGTTGATAAGGTCTTTTGGTTACCATTAGAATAGTTGAGAAAAGTTTCCAATGTGAACAAAGGGGTTGATTGTTAGGAACACCAAAGGTTTAATGTTGTATTTTTTTACCATAATTTTTATCAAGGCTGGTTTAAAATAAATATATCCAAGGATGATAACCAAGAAGTTTTTTTGTTGTCTCAATGAATCATGTTAACAAGTTGGATCTTTTGATAATCGAACTATTTAAATAACTTTTTGATGATAAAGAATGTGATGATGTGATACCTAGAAGTTTTTTGTCTCACAGAGTTGGACCAAGGTTAAGATACTTAGATAATTGCCATCGACTCATTATTTCTATAGGGATTGACAATATAGGATAAATTAATAATTCTTTATGTGAAGTATGGAAACCCAATTTTAATATACATTAATTCTAGATTTATTACTTAAAAACAATTAATACAATATTAGAAGATTTTTAGGTATATGTTATCTGGTAAATTTTTTACATAGAACAATAAAAAAATAGGGATACAAAGATAACATTTAATACATTATAAAATTCCCTTATAATTCCATAAATCTTAAAAAAACTAAATAGGATAACCTGGGGATGTACATAAGAATGGAGTGAAATTTAAATCCAAATTAGGGAATAATAAAATCATATAATAAAGTAAATAAGTGAATGTGAGTCTAGAGGAATAACATGGTGATATTAAATGGTGAGAATCATAATTATGAACATCAAAGAATGGTATAAAATGATAATATCAAGACAACATAAGGAATGTGGAAACAACATAAAACATGGAATCATAAGAACAATTCAAGGCATACAAACATGAAATAATTTTATACAGTTCTTAGGATAACCTCCATTGAACTATATGCGGTATCTAATGAGATAAAATCATTTCCCAGTTCATTGGAGGGCTGTATAATTTTAGGCCCACCTCTCACATTCATATCATGTACATACATTTGCATGCCACATAGATCATATAACATAAGAGGCCCTTTTATATATTTTCATCCCATGAATAAGGACATGGGTTTTTATAATGGAAATTAACCAATCAATAAAGTATTAGTAAATCTATTTGAATATATTAGACTTGAAATTTGGATGGGTATTTACTAGTGAAACATTTGTCTTGGAAAATTATAGGATAATTTCAAGATCATAACAGCTTTATATAATGATTCATATAAGGTCTCAATAAGAGTAAAATGGGGTATATTATTATTTTTAAATCATAAATAAAGTAATATTTATGGGTTAAAACATATTCTAACATGAAAAATTATATGTCAAAAGGCATAATACAAAGAAAGTGCTTGAATAAAGGAGTTGATAGGATCCCTTACCTTTATAGAGAACTTCTAAAAGTCTGTGAGGAGCTTCTTAAGATTATGGAAACACTGTAAGAGATAAATAGAGAGAAAAATAAAGAGAAACATCATCCTAAAATAGTTTTTAGTTAAGTTTATTTATAGGTTGGGGTTATATAAAAAGAGTGGGGAATTATTTATTAATTTATAAACATTGTTTTTGGACTCTGTGTGATAAAATAATCAAATCCAAAAACCATCCCATGGAATTTCCCCAATGTTTCTAGAAAATAAAATAAGACTTAAAAAATATTTAGCAAAAGAACATAACATATTTTAATAATTTTTTTTGGTGATATATAAGTGAAAAATGTTCATAAAGAATTAATTTAAAAAAATTAAAATATAATAAATGTTCTGGAGGATTCATTAAGAAATTATGAAAATAACAAATCAAATTAAAAAAAACATTTTTTAAAGGGTAAAAATAATATTTGACATGGATAATCTTTATTGTATTTATTATTTCACATTAGGGATTTTATAATGTTATAATACATAACGTATATATATATACCATATTTAATTTTTCTATGAAAAGTTGAATCTCATAGGTAATTATAAAAAATTAACTATTAGATAATATTAATGTATTGATTTAAAAAATTAAAAATAATTCAATAAATATGATATTTTACACCTTTTTAATAAAAAATACCTATTTATTGAAAAATTCTATATTTTCGACAATAAAAGCATTCTAACCCCAATAATAATTATATTATAATTTATTAAATTATATTAACATTTATATGTAAATATTTATTATATAACAAGAATATTTAATAAATAACATTAATTTAAAAAAATTTGAATTTAAGGAAAAATATATTTCCTCTTTTAGACTCTTTATATATTTTCTAAAAAAATAAAATTTTTATTTATTCATATCAAAATTTAATTTTTTTAAACTCATTAATAAAACTGATTAATATAATAATTATGTTATCAAAAATAAAATATAAAAATTAATTCTATTAGTTTCAAGATACATATCTGCTTATTACACCCGTGTATACCCTAATGAAAAGGTACCCAATAATGGCTCTTTCAAGAGGCAATTGATGAACATGATTTGGGTTTTGATCCCATTAAAATTTAAATTCTCCCATAAATGGAGTTTCTCATGATTTAGTTTTTGAATATCATCATGTGATTGGTCAATGTAAAATCCTAGTGATTCCATCTCCATTGGAAACACTGATAAATGTTCTTTATAGGTTATGATGCAACTAGTTGAGGCAATTTATTATTTCATCTATGTCAATTGGACTTTATCATCACCCTTAATATAGACTAATCATAATGGTCACTATAAAATTTATATATAACCAATTATTATGATTATTAATGGTGTTTTTAAATCTAGTATGATATACCTTATAATGGTCAAAAATAACCAAATTGGAATATTTTTTTCTCAATTAATTAATTACTTAATAATCCATTTATTTATTTGGAAATGGAATTTCATTTATAAAACATTATTTTGTTAAATTCTTCCCCACTTCGAAAATTTAACACTTGAAATTTAACGTCATACACTAAAACGGATGAGGGTACTTCTGTTTCATTTTTTATTTTGGTTCACATGTTTCTTCCATGAAATTTTTGTTCTAACATAACACTTATAGAAGATGATTTATCTTATTTATTGAAACATTACCTCTGAATCTATGATCTTATCAAGATTTTCCTTGTATATAATATCATTCTCTAAAGGTATTATCACTACATTCAGTTCATATTAGGGGTTTAGTGTGTACTTCCATATGATGGATACATTAGACACATCATGTACATGATATAGGATTGGTCGTAGTTCTAGTTGATAAGAAAATCTAATATGATCAATGATATCAAAGTATACTATGTATTTTGAAATAATTTTTACCTTATTCCCAAACATCATGACATTATTCAATGGAAATTTAAAAAAAACATTTATCTCGGACGTCAAACTCTGGGTTACATTAGTGATTATATGTATATAATTTCTATTTATTTTGTATATATTTCATATGATTTTGAATGGTTTGAACCTTATATTTCATCTCTTGGATAATATTAGGTCACAACACCTTCCACTCTCCAACTTCATCGAATCATATTGAATTGTGACACACATTCCCATATAGAGCCTCCTAAGGCGGTATTTGAATGTTATAATTGAAAGTATTGCTATATAGAAAATACCCTAGAGAAAGGATCTAATTATAACAT
The DNA here is from genome assembly GCA_963277665.1 of Viscum album. Taxonomy (NCBI): domain Eukaryota; kingdom Viridiplantae; phylum Streptophyta; class Magnoliopsida; order Santalales; family Viscaceae; genus Viscum; species Viscum album. Next base: position 2,105,908,194 of record OY728147.1, on the reverse strand, counting down.
CCTTATAAATCTATTGACCAAGGTATCTATATATCCTCTAGAGTTTTAATGGTCCTTTCATACTGAACATCTATTTGAGGGTGATAAGAAATACTGAAACTCAACTCTATATACATCGCTTGATGAAGTCTTATCCTAAACCTCAATCTAAACCTTTGATCGTGATAAAAAATAATGGATAGTGGCACTCTGTGAAGGTTTACCACATCCCTTATATATATTATTGAGTTTCTGAAGATATTAATCTTCCTTGATAGTAATGAAATTAATTAACTTTTTTTGTTGATTGACTACCACCTAAATTATGTTATTTCCTTCAGTTCTCCAGGGGAGACCTTTGATGAAATCCATGACTATGATTTCCTATTTCAGTGCTACTATGGGTAATGGTTACATTTTACCATTATCTTTTGGTCATTTATCCATGACTTATTGGTACACCATGCATTGAGATACCCATTATGCAGTCTCCCTCTAAATTTTATCCCACCAAAAGTATTGTTTCAAATTTATATACATGTTAGTTATCCTCATATGAATAATGTTAGATAGTCTATATGGATCGTCCATATGTTCATTATTAATCATTGGATTTTATTGGAAACATATTTGAGTTCCCAAACTTTTAAACTCTATCTTTATCAACTTTCAACTGGTGAATATTCTCCAACTCTTTTCTATAAACTTATCATCATTTTAGGAATCGATGATCATATCATGAATGTATGGATTATAAGTGATTTGATAATGTTAAGATTAAAATCCTATAATTATTCCCATTTCTATCCGTTGTAAGTCCAACAATATTTGATCCCTTTCAATACTGATCATTTATAGGGTAACCTAATCCTTTCTACTAATAACATCTTCCACTATATTTTCCTTCCCAAGATGGTAATGGATTTAAAAATCAAAATACTTGATCAGCTCTAACTACCTTATTTTGTGCATCTTTATATCCTTTTTTCAATATATAATTAAGTATTTTATGATCTGTATATATGTCAAACTTCACTCTATGGAGATAATGTTTCAAAATATTCAGTATGAAGATCACTAAAACAAATTCTAGATCATTTTCTGGGTAGTTCATCTCATGTATCTTTAATTTTTAAGAGTAATAGGTTATCAATTTTTCATCTTGCATGAGTATAAAACCTAATCCCTTTTTATAAACATCTATGTACATCACAAACCCTTCCCCGCATTGGGGGAATGTGAGTACAAGTGTAGCAACTAACATCATACATATATATTTAAAACTACTATAATATTCAAAATTATATAATGACAAGTCTCCTTAACAATTTATCTTTGTTAGTGTGATTTATAATAACTAAAAATTTCCCAAAAATCAATTATAATTTTCATCTAATCCATGTAAACTCTGGATTTTTGTCACATATATTGGTCTAATCCATCCTTCAATTTTCTTTATTTTTTATGGAACCACATAAATCTTTTTTCTAGAGATAATATTCCCCATGAATTTTAGTTTCTCCATCCATAACTCGAATTTACTATAATTACCATATAACTTTTCCTTTCATAGGATACTTAGTACAACATTAAAATGTTCATCATGTTCTTCTTTTCTTTTGAAGTAGGCAATAATATAATTGATGAATACTACCTCAAATTTGTTAATGTAATCCCTAAATAATCAATTAATTATGTCCATAAATATAGTTAGGTAATTATTGAGTCCAAACAGAATTTTATGAAATCATAGTCCCCATACCTTTTCTAAAAATTATTCTTGTAGACATCCTTTTATTTACCTTAACTTGGTAATATCCCAACAAACAAATCCACCTTAGAGAAGTATTGGCCTCCACATTGCTGATCAAATAAGTCATCAATCTACTATAGATGATACTTTCTCTTTACCATGATCTTTTTTATCCCATTATAATCAATGTAAATGCATATTGACCTTTCATTATTCTTAATGAGAAGGATCAGTTCTCCCCATGATGAAAAACAAGGGCATATAAACTATTTATCAAGATTATTTTATATATTCTTCTTCATCTCTTCATGTTAAATAGTTTCCATGAAATTTAGAGTATTGGATATTGGAATATTTATGGGTGTAATTTTTATTGAGAACTCATTTCCATGGCTTGTAGGTCGAATAGGAAATAATTTATGAAATGGATCAGCAAGTTCCATTACAAGGGAAATGTCATCAAGTATGGTCATTTCCTTAGTCTGAATCATTTTAGAAAGACACACTTGATCATGAGGAAATAATATTTATACATTATATGTTGATACCATAGGATATTCATCCAAATCCATATTCTTTTATAGAATCATAAGATAATTTTTTATATGGATTCTGATTTCTATCTCTTGAAAATTTATGTTGGCTGGATAAAAGTAAAGTCAATCCATGCCTTGAATAACATTAAATTATGATAAATTAGGCATCATAAGATTTTATAGGAAACTCTGCTCAAATATTTTGATAAGAGGTGACTAATATATTTGAGATGAAACAATTGAACTATTTTATATCTTCAATGATAACTCAAATTCCATGTTTTGAGGTGGTGTTTGGAATAGTAATATTAAACATGCATGATACAAAGGAATTCATATTACTAGAATCGAATAGTATTTTTTCTATCCATGAATGTACAACTAGAGTACCTATCACCACATCATTATCCTGATCCCCCAAAATAGTTGTGGTGGAATAATATCCTACTTTCTCTGTTGAACTAAATGGTTGTTGGAATCAATTATCATCTAAAACTCTTAGCTAAGTGAATTGCTTCTCATAGGGTCAATATTCCCAACAATTAAAACATTAAATATTATCTTGAGGGTTGAATAAATCATTATTTTATTGTATCATATTTGGAGGTTTTCTAGATGGTATTCATAGCAAGGTCCCCTTCCATCCCACAACTAAAGTATTTTCATTCCCCCTTCGAAAAAAATTATTATAATTCTTCCCACACAATTGAAATGTGGGATGTTAGACTTTCTTATAACCATTTGATTTCTAAATCGCACCACTAGAATGAAAATCCATTCTTTGCTTTCTAAATCCAAATTCATGAGACCCTTTATATTCACTAATCTCTATTTTTACTTTTAGGTCACATCGGATAACTTCCTCATATATTCCAAAGTAAAAAATTGAAAAAAAATGTTCATAGACTCACCTTTAAACAACTAGAGAATGAGTAAATTTTTTTTTTGGGTGAGATGAAAGTGATAAAGGTGAATCATGAAAGTCTTGTGAATTTTTTCTCATACTCTTTGATGGACTGATCATAATTTTACTTGAGTCTAAAGAAATGTATCTCTATTTTATATTAGAGAGCATGAGGAAAATATTCATAGAAAAACATTTTATATAATACAATCTAATGAATCACTTAGATATCTTTATTGGGTTTCATACATTTTATCAATGTCCACAATTGAATAACTTATTTTCCCATAAAAAATTATTTAGCACACCCTTCACTTTATTAGAGTATTAAAGGAAGGACAATATATTTTCAATAGATTTGATCCAATTTTTCATGATTAAGGGATTATAAGATCCACTAAAAGACAAAAGAATTTTTCAAATAAAGGTATCAATTTCAAAATTTTATTTCTTAAAGTTGTGTGGGGTTCTCCCCCTATTCAAGTTTCTATTTAGAACTTGAGATAATTGAGAAATTATTTTCTTAATTATCTTGATTCCTAATCCCATATTTTTGGGCATCAAATTTAGGATATAATCATATTTCCCCTTAAATTGTGTCTTCACTTTGTTTCTCCTCTTTCCATCCATTTTTCAAAGTTAAGGGAAAATTAGTTATGAGAATTTTTTAAAAAATTAAACACATAAAATACAAACCATTGACCATGAATTAATTACTCATAAATGAAATTTATTCCTTAACATATTAATTTATGGGTTTCAATTAATGTTATCCATGATCTGTTAAATTGAATACAATTTTATCGTAATTTTTATCACTTCGTAATGGTTTTTAAAGATCATTTGAATTTACCAAATTATATCACCTAGGAGTTTCAAACAAGGTGTTTATCAAGGCCTATTTTTTCACATAGTAGGTGATGATCGATTCAGCCTTAATGCACCCCTTTCTAGGTTCTTACCCATAAGTACAACTATGTGAGACCCACATCCAAAAGTAGTATAAGTACATCTAGTTGGTTTCTTAGAATCCAATTACTCTATACTTTAACGAAATTTAGGGATGTATTACCAAGTTTTTTCATACTCTTAATAATTTCACTATGATTTTCTAATCCTAATCCCCAATAATAACTAGACATTTCTCTGATACGAACTATGAAAAACCATATTTTAGTACCCATTAATTCATTATTTATTATTTAAAAACATATTTAATATAATTAAAAATGATATTGAGGCCTAGATTTTCTGTAAAATTATGTACATATAACAAAAACATGAACATGTATATAATGTTAATATTTAAAACACACTAACATAATCTTAAAATTTCATGATTCTTTTCAAATTGCAAGGGATAACCAAGGGATATACATAAGAAATGGGTGAGATATACCTCCCAAAAAGGGAATAATCAAATATCATCATAAGTTAAAGTAGTAAATGATACTCAATAGAAATAAAATGGTTAAATTTAAAGGTGATAATCATAATTTTATACATCAAAATAGGGTACACAATGATAACATCAAGGAAACATACGGAATGTGGAAAAACATTGTACATTCTATCATAAGCATAAATCAATGGTACACTGTCAAGAAATAATAATATATAATTATTAGGATAAAATTCCATGCACAATAAATACTATATAATGTGATAAAAGATTTACCCAATTCATAGGAGGGTTATATAATTCGAAGTTACATGTCACATCATAACATATACATACATTTTTATATCAGATAGACTATACAGTATAAAAGTTCCTTACATCACTTTTAATAACATGATTTAAGATAATGGGATACATACATATAATTACCTAATAGATTATGGACTGGTAGATCTCGGTGAATAAAATTAAGAGGGAATAGGGATGGGTATTCACTATAACAAAATTCCATGAAAAATCATTAAATAATTTTGGAAGAAATTATGTTGTACCTCAATGTTCTTGGTAGGTTTTGATGAGTGTTACATGAGTATCCCATTACATGTACATTATATGTGTGGTAAGAGGGTGTGTCAAATCATTTTCTAACATAAACAGTTGGAAATAAAAAAGGACTGATAGAAAACAATGTTCTTGAATAAAGAGGAGTTGGAGATGATCCATTAGATTGAGAGGATTATTCTATAAGATTGTGAGGAAATTATTAACTACTAGGTAACACATTAGGAGGGATATAGAGAGATAAATGTAGATTAAATTAATTATCATAGGGTTTTTATTGAATATTAATGGGACGTTGGGTGATTTTTTATAGAAAAAGAGAGGGGAATTATTTATTAACTTTAAAAAATTGGTTTTGGATTGTATATGATAAAATAATCTAAACCACAAACCATCCCATGGTTTTTTCCATTATTTTATATAAAAGAGGAGAAGTTTTAAATTTTTTATTAGGATAATAACTTAACTCAATGAAATTATATATTTGGTGATGTGGAAGTGATTTATATTCATAAATACTGAATTTTAAAAGCATAAAATATAATATAGGCTTTGGAGGATTCATTAAGGGTTTATAAAATTAATAAAATCACTTCGAAAACAAATTATTTAAAATGTGAAGCTTAATTTTGGCCTTGGATAATTTTTATATTCTTTATTATATCACTTTTAAAATTTCATGGTGTCTTAATACATACATTACAACTATACCATATTTAATTTTTACAAAAAACATTCTACTCTCTCATAAGATTTTGAAAAATTCCACAATGAATAATTTTGACATGATTATTTAAAACAATTTATCGAAAAATTATCTAAATATTAGAATTTAAACTTTTAAATAATTAAGACCCATTGATTGAAAATATTGTTTTTATGATGATAATAGTTGTCTTACACATATAAAGAATATATTTGACTTTATTAAATTATATTACCATTTATATTTGAATAAATACTATTTAATAAGAATTTATTGTTAAAATTATATTTCATTCAATAATTCGTGAATTAATCCAAAATAAATTATTAATTTAAACTACATATACATTTCCCAAAATAATTAATTTTTATATATTCATATCAAAATGTAATTTTTATCAAACTCATTTATCAAAAGGATTAAAATAAACATTATTTTATTAAAAGATATATATAAAAAGTCAGAGTGTTAGGGCCTTGATACACAACCCCTTATTAAACCTACTTATACCCGAAGGGTAGGGTGTGCGATGGTGACAATTTCTTGTGTTGGTTCGATGATCATGGTTTAGGTCACAATATTGGTAATCTTGAACATCTCCCATGAATGTTTTTGAAAATTTATTAGTAGTTGAATATCAACATCAAATTAGTCATGTTTAAATCCTTGTCATGCCATATTGAGTTTAACCTATGACAAATTATCTTCATATGGTAAGATACTACTATTTGGGGACCTTAATTCTTTCATCTATGCCTATTATATTTTATCACTATCCTTAATATATACTAATCATAATGGTATATATAAAACAACTATATTATCAATGGTTATGATGCTTAATGGTATTTAAAATTGATAGGTTATGACGTATAATAGCCCAAAATAACCAAATTAATGAATTTGTTTTTGGTAAATTCATTATTAATAACGAATTTATTATTTTAAAAAGAGAATTTCATTTTCAAAACATTAGGAAGTTACATAGAGAGCTGAGTAGAGATTTATAGGGACCTAACAAAATTAATTTTCATAGTGTTTGTTTCACTTGAGTGAAATTTGGCCAAAATAGGAAAGACTATATTGTAGTGGTATCCTTTTTAGGTATGTTGAGAACAGAGTGCATCCAGCTATTCCATAGATTATACAGCACAACATAGAATATTTTTCATCTATGATGATTACTCTATAGTAAATCTGTCTAAATCATAGTGTAGATGTTGGAGAATATATCCAAATTAAGACTATTCCATAGTGACAATGATTACACCGTAGTTTTAATGGTTTCAATGCAATTAAGTATGAAGGATATATAAAATGAAGGTCTAACATGGATTCTTCTCTAGGTCATCTCAACCATGTATGTGTGGGAGAAATCATAACCACGTAAGGGAATAGTTAAGGCCATCTAGCCATCGCGTCACTAATGAGTAGGATATCATGCATGTAGGTAGGCATACACACATGGAATTAGTGGTTCATGCCACATGGTGGATTGTGGAGGAATAATTTTACACCACATGATGGTCCCATATAGGAGGATCAAAGAAGACCCCATTAATTTCATATAGAAATTGGATAATGTGAAGATTCTTAGATATCATTCTAAATGCATAGGGGTATTCAATGTGGGGTTCTTATTAATTTGGATATAGTACATAGAGTTACACTACGACATGTGAAATTGTGTTTAACGGTAGATCACGCATGTAAAAACATGTTACCAATATCATGGTAATTCTCTTCTATTTATTTATTTTCGTCTTTGATTAGGTTTTTATTGGGACTCCCAAGGATATAGAGAATGTTTTGGGGAAACTGACCAAATGTTTACAGAATTAGGATTATTATAATTAATTGAGTCTTGGTATAAATGTGTACTATATTTTAGGGGTTCTCCTCGATATTGGAGAACATCCGAGGTGGTGTGTGTTTTCATATAAGAATATGTTGTTTTTTAATCTACATGGAATTAAAATTCCATGTAATGGGAATATATGATGTGTAATTTCTTTTAGGTTCATGGCATGAGATGAGTATAAAATATGAAATACTACAAACCATGTAAACATTACATGTCATGTAAGGTTAAAATTGGGGTTTTAATAATAATGTGATGGTTTTTTAGAGTAGTTGGACCCCATGGATTACATGATGTGTATTGGGATTACGCACTGTGTAAATGACATGAGGTTGTATTTTAGGGTTCCACTTGGATTATTGTATTATTATTCTACCAGAACCCTCCATGTTTTTTACCTAGAGCTCTCCTCCTTCCATTTTAAGACCCTCTATTTAAAATCAATTCATTTTTAATTGGATCACTAGGGAATTTCTGTTTCATCTCTCTGGGTGATAGATACTTTCTTCTTCTTCAATTACTCTGATCATGGTAGCATCATTGATTTCATAAATTGGTTTTTTACCTATGGATATGATTCTAATATTTTATTCTTGATCTGTTTCATGATATTATATCAGGGTTCAATCCTTTTGTTTATTGTGGTGTGACAGGTGTACGTTCTTGACGAATGTTTTGGTCTTTCCTCTACAACAACCCTTCTTTGTTAAATTGAATCAATTATAAAATGTGTATATTTATTCTAGGGCCTATTTTTTCATTATTGGGTTCTTTCTTGTTGTGAATCCCATTGTGGGCATGTTCAACCTGAATTTGGAGGTTGGTAGTTATATATCTATCCTAGGTTGGTGAACTGAAATTCTCTTGTTGTTGAAAAATTCTTTTATAAAATAACTTACACGATCGATTTATTTTTTTGTGGAAATGGGTTTTATATAAACTATGTTTTTTCCAGGTTTTGAAAAAAAGGGTTTTTAAATCCTTCATAAATGGTTATTATGAAGGAGTTTTCAAGGCATTATATGATGAAATAGTAAGATGAAATGGTTTTGAAAAAATATCACACGGGAATCCTTGAGTACTTGGGTGGATGGTGTAGTAATTGAAATCATTCACTATCAGGGGGTTCACTCATGGGTGCTCCTCTACTCCATATGCATTTTGTTCTAGGGATTCATTAAACCTATTATGGGGTTTACTTTCTTGGGTGATCCTCTACTCTTCGGACTCGCTGAATGTTTCTAGAGGCTTGATGCACATGTAATTCTCTATGTTAGGTATGAGTGTCCTAGATATCTTGATCTATTGTGACCACGGTGTGATGTTACCCATTCAATTGTCTGATTTGGGATATTTTGGGTTCTACTATTTTGAATTTGTTTCCATTGATTTTATATGATATGTGGTTCATGATTTTGTTTGATCTGATATATCTATTTTTTATATTTATATAAATTTATTTGAAATTGATTTACCATCCTTATTAAGAAATGTGGAAAAGAGTGAAATAAAATGTTTTTTAATTCTTTGGAGATAAAAACTACTAATCTATATATCATTCCTTTTTTCATTAAATTCAACCATTTATTGATTACTGTATAATGAATTGTTATGGAGTACCTAAATGGGATCCTACTAAGCTTGAAATATCACACCCTACTCTCCCCTTAAGTAGTGCATAGGCCTTGTTTTGTCATTAAATGTAGCAAATAGAATGTCTGAATAGTGAGGTGTTGAGTTTTTCAGTTATTTGGGATTTGGAAGCTGGATGGTGACATGGTGGGAGGATTTCATATGCTATCACTTGAATACTATGGGAGTAATTGTTTATATTTTTTATCCTTTGACATCAGACATGTCTCTTAGAGACCATGTTAATTCCATTTTAGTTGTTTCTCATTTTTTATTCTCTTTCATTTATGACATATATATATTCATGTTTTCTTCAACTTTTTATTTATATACATGTATATATATGTCTTTTCTCCTTTCTTTTGGTTGGGTGAAAATGTTACCTCTATTTTTTTGTTCAAAGGTGCTAGTTTCCATCTCATGGGGATCAAGGATTAACTTCATGTACGTTGAAATGTGGGTTAGGTACCATTTTAATAGGGTATTTGGGTGAATTTTTTCACATTCTGGTATCAATGGTCTTCTGACCTCAACAGTCCTTGTTTTAAGACGTTTGGTAGAATGGAGATAGGATTGTCTGATCATGAGAGGTAACTTGTTGTGAGTGTTTAACCAGATTATTCCATAATGAGACTAAGGAAACCATGGGTTGTTGGATCATGTGTCTCCTGTTATGAGTACTTAAACATAATCTCTGTTATTTATTATTGGTTTTCTTGTTTTACCTATGTTCTTTATGTTTTCTGATCCTATAATTTTTTTGGTGTGAAATAGTATGCCTCTAAGTCGTGTTCTATGTGTTCCTCAGGAGGGTGAAATTGATTCTTCTCAATGTAATCCTCATATGTGTCATACTTTTATCAAGGATATCATTTGAAAAATTCAAATTATTTATCATAAAATACCAGAAGTCTAGAACATATTTCCAGATGTACATAAAATAATTATAGGCAACAAAGATTGATCATGGGAGTTATTTCATGAGAATCCTCCATACTTTAAGTGCATGAATGAACCACAAGTGGTAGAGGAATTCTTATGAAACTATTGATCATACTTTTGGATTCTGGGATACACCTTATATTATTTAGGTGAAGTGTGTAGAGTTCGGACTTAAGAGTCCTAGGAAGAGATGGTGGGATTCCTTGGTATTTGTGGATGACCATATGGGATAATATTTGAAGTGTTTAAAGTATCTATACTTCTAGTAGTATTTTTCATATTTGATGTTGATGGTCTAATATCTGGATTTCCTCTCTTTGTAGTAGGGATATAATTTGGTGTTAGTTTACACTAATCATTTTACTGAGTTATTTTATTTTTTCACCAGAAGTTTTGCAAAATGATAATTTAACATATAAAACATACCAATATTTTTTGAAACCATATATCATATATTAGGTATTTAGGCTATTTTATTACCAATTCAGAGATAGTGAATAAAGATATGATGGTAGAAATGAATATAGAAGGAAATGTGAGATATTATGCTCCTTCTCTTCCACATAATGGTAGCTTCAATGGCACACCAGGGAAAAAGAATAAGATACAGTATCATCATAGGAGTAGTGAAATTTTTCTTCAGCAACAAGACTCGTTAGAACCACTAGTTGTTGCTAGTAGTGTTCCTTTGACTGGTTGTCGATGAAGAAAGGATAGACACAGATGGAATTATTTTCCTTCAGCTACAAATATATGCAATAGTTGTGGACATTATGGTTATCTATACTGCTTCTATTAAGCTATCTCTAATCCCCAATATTGTTAGGGATCTTCATATCCAAAGGCTACTATGGCACATTTAAATGAATAAAATAATATAGTGATCCATCCATAGGACTCAAGAGTAATGAAATATCATGTAGTTTTTTGAGTTCTAAAAATGGTAGATATTGGTCCAGTGATAATGAGAGAACCCATATTTATAGAATCTTGAGTAGTACGTTCTTTATTTGATATTGGTTCCTCCCACTAATTTATATCAATCAATTTTTTAGATATTCTTAACCTTCCAATAGATCTCATTTTCATTTTTATGGAGTAAGAAACACCACTTGGGAAGTAGAATGAATAGGGGTTTTAGTGTCCTTGTTCGCTATAGACAACTAATGCATTTTTAGTCTAGTATTATCTAGTTATTATTTGGTTCTTGTGTTATATAATAATTAAAATGGATTTTATTGTCATTGATCATGTTGATGATTATTTTTATCATCATCGTGTTTTATTTCATACAGTTGATGGGAGATCTAGGGTGATTCAGGGAGAGTGGGATCCAAGGTCTTGTCATGCAGGACTTTCCTACTAAGAACTAAATAGTGTTTTGTCCACTATAGTGGTTGATCTTGATGCCAACTCTTCTGAGGTGGATCTTAATTCTATTGTTAATGATTATCATGATGTTTTCCAGGAATAATTATTTTGTTTTTCTTAGGAGTGATATGTAGAGCTTACGAATGACCTGGTTCTAGGTACATAGGTGATTTCTATACCTTCGTATTGTATGGATACAGAAGTGTTAAGGGAGATCATGATTTAGTTGGATGATATCATGGCGAAGATCTATGTTCACCCTAGTGTTTCTACAAGGGTATCCTCAATGCTCTTTTTAAATAATGAATATGGTTCAATCTGATTGGGTGTAGACTATCCAAAGTGAAATTGTGAAATAGTTTAGAATATGTATCCTATTCTTTATGTGGTTGATTTGTTTGCTCAATTAAATGGTAAAAAGTGGTTTTAAAATATTGATATTTTATTGGGTTATCATTATCTCATAGTTCATAATTATGATATACCTATAATGACATTCAAAAGTAGGTATGGAAATTATGAACATATTGTGATGTCACTATCTTTGAATAACACTCTTTCAATTTTTGTGGATTTTATGATTCAAATATACCATCAGTATGTCAACACATTTTTGTTATTTTCCAAGATTGATATTTGAGATTGTTTGATATCTAAGCGTGAGCATCATCACAATTGGGGTTTTGGTTCAGGATGTCTTAGAGAGACATGATTTTTATGGGAATATTTTGAAAGGAAACGTATGAATCCATGAAGTGATGTTCTTCTGGAATATTATTTCTAAGCGTGGATTATTTGTTGATCGAGTGAAGGTGAAGGTTTTTTTATCATGGGAATAACTATAGAATTTCATTTTTTTATCGATTTATGGGTGTTACTATATATTATCCATAGTTTTTCAGGTATTTATCAAATTTTACATCACCTTAGATTGCTCTTACCCTTAAAAGGGTAAATTTTGTATGGAAAAAAGTCGAATTATTTTTTCAATGAGATTAAAAATATTCTTTTTTCATCTAATGTTCTAATATTAATCAATCCTAGTATGGTGTATATGGTTTCTTGTGACGCTCTTGGTGTTGGTTTGGTATGTGTGCTCATATATAATGATAATGTGGTTTCTTATAGTTATTTCATCTTTTACCACAAGATAATAATTACACCAATTGTGATTTAGAGATTTCAATGTTATGCATGTGTTGTATTGGAAGAAATATCTTTTAGGGGATAGGTTCACAGTACATTCTGACCATAAAAGTTTGAGCTATATTATTTCTTATAATGAACTCAATATTAGATAGGGATCCTGGTTAAAATACCTTATAATTATTTACTTGGATATAGCATGCACCCTCACGAAGGGGGATTTTGTTACATACGCTCTCAGTTGGACTGTTCCATCACATGTTGGTCAGGAATTGAATGTAGAGTGAAGCATTATAGTTATTTTTCCTAGATTTATTTAGATTCCTAGGAGAATGTTTCATGTATGTTTTTGAGTTATGTTAATTAATCTCTAGCTCTCATTGAGTCTATTTAGTAGAGTTAGTAGAAGGATTATGAGTTTAGAGGAATTAAAAAATACCAATATGGATGGGAGATAGTTTCTGGTTGGTCTCTCTCTTCAGATGGTATAATCTCTTTTTTGGTATTTTATTATCATCAAAACATCTATTGGGAAACTTTTTGTTTTATTATCATATTTATTCATGGTTAATTCATTTAGGGACTAATAATATGTATTATGACTTGTGACAGTAATTTTGGGGGTCGAGTATGATGTTTTTCATGCTTACTATGCATCTGGTAGTTACACCTACCAACAGATAATAGTAGAGCATCTAAAACCCTATGGTTTTATTCCACCTCTTACACTTCTTGTTTGGATATGGAATGAGACATCCATGTACATTTTTCAGGGATTTCCATTGACATACTAAGAGGGAATTCTATTTGGGTGGTGGTTGGTCAGTTAAAAAATTCATCTCATTTCATTCCTATTGGGTACACCGCAAAAGTGGAAGATCTAGGTATGATATATATGAAGGATATTTTTCTTTTTTATATGGTTTTTTCTACCATTGTTTTAGACATGTATCCTAGGTTTACTTCATGGTTATGGAGGAGTCTCCATGAGGTGATGGGGACTAAGGTCAGGCTGAGTACAACTTATCACCCAAGTATATATAGTATGACTTGGTATGTTATTTCGATCCTGGAGGATGTTATCTCAATCTATGTCTTGTATTTTTGTGGATCATTGGATGTCCATCAAGGATAGAATATTTTTTATTACAATAGTTTTTAGTGATCAATTATAATGGACCCTTTCAAGTCATTGTATGGTTTCCCATTTAGGTCTCCTATTTTTTGAGCAAAGGTGGAAAAATATTCTTTTGTGGGTCTGATTTTCATGTCAGAGACATTTATGAGGATTATTGATATACATTAGAAAGATTTCATTTCTCAGAGTTAACAGAAGTCATATGAGAATCAATAGTGACATCTTTTTTATTTTTATTTAGGTGACCATGTTTTGTTCAAAATTTCACCTCTATTGGTCATTTTATTTTTGGAAAATAGGGAAAGTTGGCTCTGAGATATGTTGGAACTTTTGAGGTCACTAAGAAGATTGGGAGGTTTGCCTATTGGTTGACATTACAGGTTGAAATGAAAAAAAAATTCATGATGTTTTCCATATATCACTACTCAGGAAATACCGTCCTGGTCCCTCTCAGATTCTGAGTTCATAATAGACTGAGTTAGAACCAGATGTATCTATTGTCGAGTAGCCAGTATATAACATTGACTTTCATGTAAAATTCCTTCATGGTATTTTGATTACATTAGTCAGAGTGTTATGGAAACATAGATTACACAATGTGTATTAGAACTACATGATTTTTAAATTTCATGATGTTTTTTAGGGTTCCTCTCACCTATTTTTTTATTATTAGACTATATCCTTCCTTGCACTCAATCTTGAGCTCTCCTCAAGTTGTTCTAGGAACCATAGTTCATTTTTGATTAATATGTTCTGTGTTGGATCATCAGTGAAGTTGTGTTTAATCTATCTGGGTAAGTGATTGTTTCTACTTATTTATTTCCATCGATCACGTAAGCACCACTGGGTTGAAATAGTGGTTTTTTGACATATGTGGATAATTATCTTTTTTTTTCTTGTAGATATGTTGTGTGCTCTTATTATGATGGTTGGTCCTTCTGTTGGAAACAACATGGTGAGTGTGCATTCTAGTTGTATGAATTATTTTGGTTAGGAGGTATTGTGGACACCAAGTATTACACAATGTGTATTGGAACTACATGATGTTTAAATTTCATGATGTTTTTTAGGGTTCCTCTCACCTATTTTTTTTATTCAACTGTATCCTTCCTTGATCTCAATCTTCAGCTCTCCTCAAGTTGATCTAGGAACCATAGTTCATTTTTGATTAATATGTTCTGTGTTGGATCATCAGTGAAGCTATGTTTAATCTATCTGGGTAAGTGATTGTTTCTACTTATTCATTTCCATCGATCACGTAAGCACCACTGGGTTGAAATAGTGGTTTTTTGACATATGGGGATAATTATCTTTTTTTTCTTGTAGATATGTTGTGTGCTCTTATTATGATGGTTGGTCCTTTTGTTGGAAACAACATGGTGAGTGTGAATTCAAGTTGTATGTTTTAATATTTCCTCCTTAGTAACACTTTTTAGTAAATTTAATATACTATTAGATGATTAGATTGATTCTACGGCGTCTGTTTTCATTGTTGGGTGCTTTCTTATGGTGCATCCCATTTCAGGCGTGTGCGACCCGAGTTTTGAGGTAGGTTGTTCTATCTTTAGCCTGTGTTTGGTGAAATAAAAAGTTTCTATTATTGACATATTTTTATTTATGTGTAATTGAATGATTAAAATATTTTATTGTCTTTTTTGAGATGATTTGTTGAAAAAATTTATTTTTCAGTAGTTTTGGGGAAAGAAAAGGGTGTTAAAATCATTGAAA
Source organism: Viscum album (assembly GCA_963277665.1). Taxonomy (NCBI): domain Eukaryota; kingdom Viridiplantae; phylum Streptophyta; class Magnoliopsida; order Santalales; family Viscaceae; genus Viscum; species Viscum album. Next base: position 2,105,892,535 of record OY728147.1, on the reverse strand, counting down.
ATGGTTTTCCTAAAATGGTTTTCATAGAATTATATGATGAAATAGTTTTATAAAATGGTCTGATTATATGGTTTAGAAAATAGAGAGCATATTATTTCCTGGTTAATTAGGTGGAAGGTGTAGTAATAGGCCCCATCCACTCTTAGGGCGTTCACTCATGGGGCGTTCCTATTCTCCCTAGGCCTTTTGTCCTAGGGGTTTGATACTATTGATGGGGGTTCACTTTATGGGGTCTCCATAATCATTAAAAACTCAATTAATATTTATAGTTTCCTAATACACATGTGATTGTATATTTTAGGTATGATTGTCCTAGCTATCCTAACCTAGTGTGATCTTTAGTATAATGTTACCATTGTTTTCAACTAATTTGAGAAATTTTTTCATGTAAAATCACCATTGTACTACCTTGGATTTGATATGATATATATTATATATATATATTTGTTTTATTTGATATATCTATTTTTATATATGTATATTATATTATTTTAAACCGATTTAGCTTCTTTATTTGGAAATGTGTATAAAGGGAAAATTAGCTGTTTTCAATCATTTTGTGATAAAAATGATAAACTATATATCATGACTTATATTTATTAATTTTGCACAATATTTTATTATTTTATGAAGAATTATTATCTAAATAAAAGGTTGCACCCTATTGATCCCCTCAACTCAAACCCTTCACACCCCTTCAAGAGTGTGTAGACCTTGTTTAAATTTTGATGCAGGGAAAGGTAGGACACCATAGTGTGGTGGTGAGGTTTCATATTATTTTAGTTTTGGTATATTGATGATGATATGGTTGTATTTATTACCATTCTATCACATGGATATTGTTGTAGCTTTTTATATTTTTAATCATTTTTAGTCAAACTTTTATCTTAGATATTGTTTTTTCAACCACTTCAGTTGTTTCTCATACATTATTCTATTTATGTTATAATATATATATATATATAGTCAATTTTTCATCATTTGTTTATTTCTATAAATGTTTATATATATCATGTTTTCCTCTTCATGTGGGGAGAAAAACTTCCCTCTATTTTTTGTTGATTTCTGATGGCTAGTTGCCAGCCCGTGGGGATTGGAAACGTCCTTCAGGTATGTGAAAATTTGGGTCAGGTTCCAATTTAAGAGGGTATTCAATTTGAGTACATCACAACCCATTATTTAAGGTTATGTATCCCAATACTCATATACAAAAGGGTAAACTGAAGATCCCTAAAGGTTATCAACTTCTAGTGATTACGAGGTGGCCATGCTGTATTAGAGAATGTTATGTTATAGTCCCCTATGAAAAGAATATTTCTATATTGTTACTATGTTTTGAACATTGTATGGATAAAATTATATTTAAGTACATAATTTATAGGTATACATTCCCATAGGATACCACACCATAATTATGATTCCATTTAATAGCCATCTCAAAGTGAGAAGTGGTTAGAGTTGATCATGTTGGGGATCTAACAAGAGAGATGTAGGAGTTACTTTTTGAGTTTTATAAATGTTGTCAACAATTGAATACCACAACATAGTACTATATACCACTCTATAGTTATGTTTAAAAATGAATATTGCATCATGGTATACCTGGTCACATCATAGAATTTAAAAAAAAATGGATGTTTTTAGGTTGTAGTACTTTAGACCTCATCACAACAAGGATGTTTTTATTCATCAATAATTTTTTTAAAAACTGAAAGAATGGGAATTATTTCCATAAATACATGGTGTTTAACATAGATTTAAAGGCCCATTATGATATGAATATTTACATGGGACACTTGGCATGATCCTAAGAAAATAGGTGATTAAATCCCAACCGTTGTATTGGATGGAGATATATGAAATCTCTATAAAATTACATGTCATAGTTCTAGAGAAAGACATCTGAATGGATAAGATGTTGAAGATATTATTTTTTAAAGATGAAGAAGGTGTTGATCAATATGAGTGTTTTGAAACTAAAATTATTAGGATCATTGAAAATCTTTCCAAAATTGAATAAGTTGTTTTATATGACTATTATAGAATTTGGATATTCTAGAGATATTCCTGAAAGAATAAGGTGTTTCCATGGTGTGATTCATAGTTTATAAAGGAGTAGTGAAAGGGAGTTCATCATAGAATCTATCTATATTATAGTTTTCATTCTACGCCAATGATTCTCTATAAGGGAACTATATGTCCATAATATGTGAAGGTGATCCTTTCCATTGGTATTGATCCAGTGAAATAATTTTTTAGGGAGTGACCCTAAGAAAGTAGTGTGCTATCAGTAAACCTTGTCATGTACAGAGCCTAGGCATAAGAGTGGCCAAACATGAACCTCTATATGTAGTGGTCATCAATGTTATTTTTGTGCATGACACAATGTCGATGTGTGATTCAAGAATATATCTCATTGAGGGTGAACCTCATAAATACACATGTCCATATTTACATCATGCATGTACACAAAAAAATAAAAAAATCATTAACCATGTATGGATAAAGATAATAACAAAGTGACCCTCAAGGATGGGATGTAAAGATCCCTAATGGTAAGGAGATATATATAAAATAAAAATAGTTTTAATTTATCAACAATTTCATACATAGGTTCACCTCCCTCTCAGGGTAATCTCATGTTAAGTCTCATGTTTATATCCCTCAAGTGGTGTCATGGGGATAATTTCATTTTATTTATTTTTTACTTCCATTACATGATCTAGAATTATATTGATGATTTCATCCACAAGGAAAGCTCATTTGTTTTCTATAAAAATTTTAAAATATTTGTAAAAGGGTTTTATCTAATCCATGGAAGTTTATCTTATAGTTACCCAAGAATTGGTGGAAACGGAATTGTTCTATTAAGTATTCATGGAGTTATCTTTGAAAAAAATCCAAGAAATTGTGAAATTTATGCCGTGTATAAAGAGTAATTAAAGGAACTTCTCAAAGAATATATACATGATCAATTTAATTGTGGAATGTTTTCTAAATTAATGTGTTTTGAATCGGAATATTTTTTTGGAATATAAGAAATTCTAGGTGATAAGTTCCATATGAAGAAATGAAATAAGAATAAGATAAATAAGAAGTCATCCCATAAGTAGTCTTCTCCAGATGAGGTACAATCTGAACCTTAGATTTCTAAGTCTAACCCCTAGTAGGAGAAAGGGTGTGGAATTTCATATAGAAACAAAGATATGAAAAATATATTTAATTCCTGTGATAAAGTGTAAACAAAATCAAAGTTTTATTATGAGTAATTCCCATGCAATAATAATTAATATCAATTGCGTATCATATATAGAGTATACAATTCAATGATGGAATATTTATACTTGGAAAATTGGATGTTATTAGATAAAGAATATTCCTTGAACTTTAGCATGAAAAAATTGAAATAAAAATCCTAGAAAAAAATGATATGATGGAAGATATTTCCCATGATATTTTAAATCAATTATACATAGAGAAATAGTGTAATACTAGAATCATACACCTCAATACTCAACATGAATAAATTAGATTGTCGGGTATGGATTCTACTTAAAATATGAAGTAAAAAGATACTCATTTTAAAGAGAGTCAAATGAAAATAAAAGAAAATGTGGTGAGTATGAACCCATAAATTTAGAAGATAAATATCCCTATGAATGATACTTCAATCTATATAGAAATGAAGAGGAATCCAAATATTAAATCTATTAGCAGAGAGTTTTATGAAGAAAAATATATAATTATGGTTTCAAAAAATATGAAAGCAGAAATGTGATTTTATTTTGGATGAATTGGGAATATCTTGAGTATATGTTACTTTTACAATAAGAACAATGTTGTTAGAATCACTCAAATAGTATCAAAATATGAATATGGGATAGGCTAATTTAGGAGTAATTATTATGGTAAATATTTCTTTTTTTATCCTCATTCTTATGGTATGTTTTTTTATTTAGAGAAATTCTTGGAAGGGTAAATAATCCACATGGAGTCTATCCATTATTATGACCTATAAAAATATTTTTGATAAGGTTAAAATAACTTTATATATAGAAAATAGGTTCAATTTTTTAGAGGATGGGAAATTTCATAAACAAAGAACACAAAAATACAAAAAAATGAGCATTCAAAAATAAATCTCTTAGATGAAAAGAAGAAAAATATGGATGCAGAAATAATTTGTTGTTCTTATTGTAGTGATTGTTAAAGATAACAGGAAGTTGACTACAATAATGAATATGTTTTACCATATATAAATTTTTTCCATCAAGGAAGAGGTATTCCAAATTGGTCCTACACAAAACACTAAGAGTAAAAAGTGTAACGATTAATAGAGAAAAATAAATATGTGAGATAAAATAGTTCTACAACAAAAAAAATCTACTTTTTAAAATGTGATCGATTCCAAAATAGTGGAAATTCACAAGAAATTGAATGATGGAAGTGTTTAATTCCCTGAAATAAGTATATAATATTTATCACATAAAGTATATCCACTGGAAAGAGGTTTAGTTATCTGGATATAAATAATTATTAGGCACTTGAAGAGTTGATTTCATTACTTTCCTACAATCTGAAAAATGGAAAAGTAATGAAGGAAGGTGGTAGGTATGTTTATCTAGGGAAGCAAATTTCCTCAACATAAAGAACATCGAGGTGTTCCTCTCCCTATGTGATTTATTATTTATAATTATTTGTTAATATGTGAATAATTAAAGGAGAGATATGATCCATGGGGTGATTTTTCTTGAAAATCACATGAATGAAAATGCTAGGGAGACACCAGTGGATGATCCTTATTTGAAATATGATTAAGAATAATATATTTCACTATTTTTTACACCAAAATGATATATAAATTTTTTTACTAATATAAAAAGTCTTAGGGGGATCTGTGATGAACATAAAAGGATATAAATCCATAATATAAGTTTCTTAATCCACTAAAGAGGTGAATAGAATGGAGTCCAAATGATATAATTTATTAAAATTAAAAGCTACCTTGCAACAAGTTGTTTCAAAAAAATTTCAATTGATGTCAACAATGTTATCATGTGGTGTGTTTCTCACAACCAAGGACATAAATATTACATATAATGCTTTCATGTGAAGTGATGGAGATCATATGATAACATTTGATAGCATAAAATCAAAAGTTTTTATGTGTGTTTATTGGTATATCTGATTGAGATGGACAAACTTTCTATTGTTTATAAAAACTCTATTTTCCTACACGGATCTTTGAATTAGTAAAATTATAGGATTTATTTATATCTCAAGAGAAAATTTGAAAATTTACTCAATGAATCTTTTAATAAAATACATCATGGAAGGATATTAGATTATGTAACATCTTTCTTCAAAGTATTTATATAATCAACATTTGGTTGATTCCAAAGAATAAATCTATTTTGAAATAGCTGGAGAAGACATCCCCAATGAGACAGTGAAGATATAAAAGTGTATCCATATATTTGTAGAAGAATGTTTTGGAAGACCCATTTTATTTGTAATACATATTTTATTTAATTGATAATATGTGTGAGATGTTTATATATTATGGGAGAGAGGATATCATTTAGTAAGGTGATACTTACAATGGTGAATTGAATATGTGAGATCAAAATTGTGTTTTGTATTGTCAAAAAAATCAAAAGGGTGAGATTATTAGCAATAAAAGAAGGATTGATGTCAGCTTTATTAACAATATGGTTTTTCAAGGTTTATTGAAAATATGTTCTTTCAAGGATGAGGGAAAAAATATTTGTTTTCATATAAATAAATCATGTAGGAATGTTGAAATTTGTTTACAATAGAATTTTTGAAATGCATTTTCAAAATGACAAAAGGGGGAGATTTTTTGTAATCCCAAAGGATTGATTTTAGATATGTTGATAATGAGGTTATTCAATGTTGATTGAAAATATGAAATGTCAAGGATGACGATCAAGATGTGTTTAGAATATCGATGATGGAATTTTGGAAGTTGTATTTTTTTAAAATATATTTATGGAAAATACATATTTAAGATTGCCAATGTGTTGACAATATGAATAGACGATAAGTAATTTCTAATGTGAGGACCCATAAAGAGTTTCTTGGTGAATTTTTTGGAGATATTAAGTTTTTAAGGGTTTTCAAAGAAGGCCAATGTTCTAATTGGTTTATTGGAGAACCAAGTGAATATTTTCATAGAGCTACAAGAAGTTAAGTTCACAGAGTGTGTTGCATAAGAGTTAGAGATGGAAAAAATGGGAAATATCCCACCTTAGTGGTGGTTGTGGTATGCATGTTGAGAAGGGATTTTATCCACATACACCACATATTCTATTCCACACTGTACAATGTTTATCATTTGAGAATCCAACACCATATTAAATCTAACTCTATTATAGAGGATATATTGAGGAAAAATAAAATGTATTTCCATAACATAATCACTATGAATACTCCATAGTAGTGATGCTATCACCATAATGTATGATAAAGGATATGAAAAAAAGGCCAAAATTGGGTTACTAGCTATTACATATTAACCGTAAAGTATTGGGAGTAATCTCAAGAAAATAGGGAGACCAAACAGGATATCCAACTATGTTGACACAAGATAGTATGTGATCACATATGTGAGTAGGCATGAATGCAAGGAAGTAATGGTCATCACCTTAGGGTGGAAACATAGTCATAGAGTTACACTCTATTGTATGATAGTGTATAGGTGTCCTATATTGAACCTTATTACCAACATATATCAATTGGAGGATGTGAAAAGTCTAATATATCATGGTAAATCCATAGGAGTTTTTGTTGTGGGTTTTGGAGTTCTCTCGATATTCCATAGGTGTGTACCCAATAGTAAAAGACACTTTATGTAAGTTTGGATCAACCTCTATATAAGGGTACACAAAATGAGCCCCTTATGTGCAAGGGTAAACCCAAGATCACCTAGGGGTATCATCCAATAGAGTTTTTTGAGGTTACCATGCCCTTATTAATAAGGATACACTATCATCCCTTTGTAAAAGAAGATGCCCACATCATAGCTATGACTTTCACTATAGTGGGTCTAAAATCTATAGAATTACATAATTTAGAGGTTTATATTCACAAAAGAGACCATATCATAATGATGTTTCCATGAAAAATCTAGTTTTTGGTGAGATGTAGTTAAAGTATATCATGTTGGATATTGTCGAAGATTGATAGAGAAGTTAATGACTTATTTTAGTTGATAGTCAATTATAGAGGACCACATTGTAATTAAGGCTAAAAACTGAATAATGCAACACCATAGACCTAGACAAAATATATAGGTTTCAAAATGGTATGTGATACTCCATAGTACTATAGACCATTCCCATCTAGTCTGTTTTTAGTACGTTGGCAGTTTCACAAGAAACTGAAGGAATTGGAGTCATTGCCTTGACTCTTGGGTTTCTATCAAAAATTCAAATTCAGATTATGACTTATTTAAGTATATGGTACAATTTTCATGATCCTATGAAAGTGGATATTCAATAATAGATATTTTATTTAATTAAGAGTGAGGTTTTTATTTATAATACGACATGTAGAAGTTCTAGATGAAGACATCTGAATGTAGATCATATTGACGATATGATTTTTTGGGAAAAAAGATGGTGTTTTTCTTGATTAGTTTCTAGATGATTTAAGATTTATAATTATTGAATATCATTAGAAATTTGAAGAAGGTGTTTTTTAGGCCAATAAAAAAGTGATTTTTGTTGTTGAGATATTATAGAATGGAAAAAAGTGTTACCAAGGTGTTTTTCATAGTTTGTGAAGGACAAATAAAATGGACTTTAACAAGAATCTATCTATAGTTAAGTATTCAATCCATTCAAGTGATACTAGATAAGAGAATTATATGTCCACAAACTATTAATGTGATCACTTCCACTTGTAGTGAGGCAATGAAATAATGTTTGAAAGAGTAACCATTGGGAAGTAGGGATACCTCCCTAAACCTGGAAATATTTTTATATTAGTCATAGAAGTGACCTATACTGGGAAATTGTATGTAGGAGTGTTCATAGTGATTTCGGTCTGTGGAACAACACTGATCCATGTCCTTGGATGTATCATAATGATGGTGAACCATGTAAATAATCATTTCCATATTTACTTTATACATGAAAAAACATAGATCAATCATAATTTAATTATATCTGACTAAAGAACATAAAAATTTGACCCATAAGGTAAAGAGGTCAATATTAATAAAGGGAAGGAGATTCAATTAATGCAGAGGGTGTTTTAATTGATGAAGCATTGGATACCTTAATTCACCCCCAACCCCCTGTGTAATCCCAAAAATAGTACCATGTTTATCTCAATCACAAAGTTCCCATTTTCCCTATGAGATTAAAATATGCACCATGATATGTAATTCAAAATAATAAATAGAATTAATTCTTATATATTGTTTGTATGTATTTTTCATATCATTCTATGGGTGGATTCCTTTAAATTTTTTGCATAAATGTTGATATTGATCCCAAAATCTTCTATTTGAATCTCACAACTTATAACAATTTTTAATAAATTAGGTTAAAAAAATATGACTTTTCAAATCCAACCTTATAATAATATTATTATTTATAAATTTTAACATCATTCCAAAAAAAATCCCATGTATAGATCAAATATCTTGTATGCGGTATACATTTCCTATGTTTGGGTGAGATTTTATATGTATAGGGATTTTGAGTTTGTTATTTTTTAACAAAATAAAATGTTTTGTAGGTTTAGAATATACTATGTGTAACTAAATTGACTTAAACATTACAAATAAATATCATATTGGTATTTAAATTTTCCTACACATATAAAAATTCACTTTAATAATTTTTTAACTCCATAAATTTTCTTTGTGTAGATGAATTGTCATAGGGGATCAAAAATATCTCGTATGAAGGCATTATAAGATAATTTACATATCAATTTTTACATAATGTTTCACATGTGTTAAATATTATATTTATTGGATAGAATCTATTATACATATGATAAATTATTATGGAATTTCTTAAAATTCAACTGCATAGTTGAAATCTCCTACATGGGTCACTGTAAGACAATTTTTTCTGGATTTTTAGCTCTAAAGTAGTAATTTCGGAATACATCCAAATATATTAGTGTTGATTTTGGGCTTTCACAATGACCTCTTAACATTTTTTAATCACATATAATCATCCAATGTCATGTTTAATAATTAATTTAAAAATTATAAAGATGAAATAAGTAATTCAAAAATAATTTCATAATCCATTTAAAAATTAATCATTATATTATTCAAAATAACTATTAAATGTGATATTTATACAAGAATTGATCAAATATTTTTTATTAAAATCACTAAAAATAATAAATTTATGAATGTATTGTCTGATCAATTCCCCCACACATAACCCTTATACTCCTAGACAACTAAACTTCAAAAAGAGTATCCAAGAGAATATTAACACTACACAATGGGAGTTCCATTTTTAATAAAATTACTCTAAAACCTATCACACCTCTTTAATTTCCTCAAATTTATTTTATTAATTATGTATATTCAATTTCATTCCACTTCTCACATCTCTTAAGGATCACTTATAGCTTCCTATCATGAAATGTTTCACACATCACTCAAATATGAATTTCTAGAAAGTTTTTCACATTCCATCTTAAAAAAAAATTTCACCATAGTCTTGATAAATTTCATTATATCAAAATACTGAGTCAAGAAATTTTTTCATATAAGGAATGAGTTAAAGGGTATTTTTGAGGTTTAAAGATAGTGGATTTTGATGAAAATTTTCTAATGAATATTAGAAGTTTTGCCTCTACATTAAAGTAAAATGCATGATTTCTAATTTCATTTAAGAATAAAATCATATGTTTACCATTTTCCAATGACTTAGATCCACTCAATTTATTTTATTATAAAATAACTAACAACATTATTATTTTAGCAGTAGTAACCATTCCCATTTCATTTTTTCCACCCTATATTTTTGATTAATGGTGAATTTTTTACAATGGTTCAAATATTTAAGGAATAATGGGAAATTTAATATCTCTTTTATTGGTGTTAGATCTGCCTCACCCTCAATTATAATGTATTTTTATCCATATTATGTTCCAAGGTATCTCTTCAGTTGGAATGAAACTTATTTCAAACTCATCCTTCAAATAACACTAGTAATTTTCAGATCTAATAGTATCCTAAACACTTCCTTGGTTTTCTAGGAAATCCAATTACCTCTAAGTCATATATTATGATGTCAAAGTTTAATGATTTATATTTTCCTACTACTATAGTTTTGTGGAATGTAGGTTCGAACACACATGGAAGGTGGAGTAACCAATTTTCTTTCAAAACAACTAAATGGTGTCAGAAGTGGGTGGAATTTTCTAAATTAAGAAGTATTTTCATCCATATGATGTGTTCTATGGTATCTATTTATTAGGAACCAATCATCTTCCAAACAGATCCTCCAAGTAACATAAGAATATTTCATCTCTAATAGTCCCATAAACCCATCATTGGATTTTTTGGGAAATCTACAGACTCGTAATCCATTGATTATGATATCGAAGTTTAATTATTTATATTTTCCTACTACTATAGTTCAGTGGAAATTAAATTCGATACCCTATGGAAGGTGGAGTAAACAATTTTCTTTTCCAAATAACCCAATGGTGTTAACAGTGGGTGGAATTTAATATTTTTTTATAAACCATTTTAAGAGTATTTTTTACAAAAAGTGATATGTAAAAAATTTACTATAATGCTAAGTTTTAAACTAGATTAATTGTGAAAATATAGGAATGGTAGTATAATAATACTCCAAAACTAGTTCTAGGAATGAATAATTCAAGAATAATACGTGGGAATTATAAAACTACTAGTTAATAGGACAATTTTTTCACTACATTTATTGAATCACACCTCAAAGAAAATTTAAATAATATCCCTCACTAAGAGATTGAACTGATAAGAGATTGAATCTTTGAGTTTTCTAAACAAAAAATCAATCAAACTATATAAAAATTTTATAAACAAAGAAATTGGAAAAAAACTCATCATTAAATCCCAATGCTAATGAAATTAAATCTTCGATAAACGAATTCAAGATAAATACTGCAAATTGATCTTGAAGTTTTTAATTTGAAAATAATTAAGGTGAAAACAATTAAAAAGATAATCATAATCAATCTCTCTGATTTATTCTAATTTTGAAAAAGAATGTGTGTGAAGAAATATGAGTAATAAACTAGAAGAATTTTAAAATTACTGAGCTATGAAATTTATCCTATGATCATGTTCTATTAAAATTAATGTTCTATTATAGAAAAAACTAAAATCATAGAGATAATGAATAATGGGAGATAAGATACCTCCCATAAGAACTACAATTGTGCTTCTATACCGGCCCTCGGGTCTCTAAGAAGTGATTCGCCAGGTCTCTGTCTCCGAGAGTTCTCTTGGATCTTCGATATGGGAGCAAAAATAGAAAAGTTTGATTGATTGAATGATTTAATGATCCCCCTCTTATACTACAACAAATTTTTTAATTCCACCATCATCTGCTGTAAGTCACCATTAAATTCCACCAACTTAGGCAAGTCCTTCCTTTCACACCACACAAATGTGTTTTTCTCTCACCTTGATTTCATACTAACAAAACCCCTATAACTAAATCCCCATCAGTTGTTGGGATGAACTTGGACATGAATCCATGTCCTTTTTTAATCTACACACTAAAAATAAGAAAATAATATGATGCAACGAAATTTAAAAAAACACTTTAATAGAAAAACAAAAAAATAATTAATTAATAGAAAAATGAGATTAAAGTAAATATTATGTTGTTATATATTTTTTTAAATAACATTCATTTTTAATAAGATTTATTTTCATTAACTACGGTTTTTATTTTAATTATTATATGTAAAATGACACTTTTATTAATTATTTTTAATTATGCATTATTAAAGTTAATATTTTTTAAATTATTTAATAATAATAATATTATTAAAGTTATTAATTTATTATGTTAATTTATAATAACTATTATTAACTTATTAATGTTATTATTTTATTTTTATGTATTAGTGGGGTGATATTTTCAATGGTTTTTTAAAAATAACATGAAAACATAAAACACAAATTAACCAAATTTAAAACAATGCTGAAATTAAAAAAATAAATTCAAATAACTAAATAAATCAACCGTAAATTAAAAATTTAATTAGTAGATACTAAAACTAATTAATAATTAATTAATTTAGAGTAGTGAACTAAAATTAGCCATAAATTAATATCTGGCTAAAATTGAAATGGAAACAAATTAATAACATTGAAAGTCAATAATTAAATTGATTAAAGACATTAAATTTAAGGGACTTAAATTAATTAATGAAATAAAGTTAAATACATAAATTTTACATTAAAGATAAAATATATAAAAATAACACTCAAATGAAAATAAATATTAAATTATTTAAAAGGAAAAAATGAAAGATTATTTAATTAAAATAAATAAACCTAACCTAAATTTACAAAATTAAGTAGACACATAATATAATAAGTATAGATAAGGTTAAATAATAACTACAAAAATAAATATTAATAATTTTATGACATAAAATACAAAATTAATTATTAAAAAAATGTTAATTAATGAATTAAATTTTAAAATAAATAACTATAATTATGTAATAAAAATTGAAAAATTAACAAATTAAATTATTAAAGAGATAATAAATATATTGGGATAATTAAATGATTTTATGGCCATGTCAAATTCCCCCACACTTAATTATTGATTGCCTTAATTAATACCATGATTTTTTGTTTTTAGAAAATAGAAAATTTTATTTTTAAACTTTCTGCTCAAAATATAGCATGTTATATGGTTTAAAATTAGAGAAAAACACAATATGAATATGTATTTTAAAAAGATATCTTCAAGTAAAGTCTTTTATAAAACAAAATCTTATTGGTGATTGAGAAAGCAATGAATCATATACTGTTGAAAATGTCCGGCCACATACATAATGCTTCTTACAAACTTATTTCAATCCAAGCATATGTTCTAAGTCTAAGAGAGATTAAAGGGTCAAAATGAGTGGAATTAAAAACATAACAAATGACACTTTATACATTGACTCTCTCCTAGTTTCCAAAATATAAAATTGAATTAATTTTTTTTTGAATCACTTTATTGATACAATTTAACTTATTTCATTCAAATCAATTGTTCCATTCTTCATCTAGAGTTATTTATTCTTCTCACTTTATTGAACTAATTTTTTACCCTAGACACTTTATTTTCTTTTTCCCTACTATATTTATTATGAAAATTACTGTGCAGAGCACGTATTCAAATTGAATATGGATTTTATTAAAAGAAATACACCCAGTTCCTAGAGTCTCGTAGGTTCACCGTGTGTTTGAAAATTCCCAATATACTCCAATTTCAAAAGATCAATATGAAAAATCTTCAAATTGGTCCACTATGGTGATTATTTTTGTTTTTTAAATTAAAATAATAGCGAGTCTCCCAGGATAATGTTCAAACATCCAGTTTCATAAATTTTTGATCATAATTACACCAAAAAGTATCATATATCACTCTCAAATAAATCTCATAAATAAAACATTCATAAAATCAATAAGCACATTCAATCAGTAATAATTCAACCTCGCAAGTTTTAGATTCAATACAACTTTTAACTACGAGTAAGGTATTATCCTATGGAAAGACTTAATTGAAATACAATGTGAAGCCTAATAAAACTAAAACTGTAAAAAAAATTGAAATTTTTTACCAATTTTTAACAAAATTTTTAAAATGTATTGGGTTTTGATGGTATTCCATTAAAGTACATATTAGTTCAAATAATGGTTTACCCAATAATTTCCCACACTTAAATCCTAAAAATTTCCCCATTGTTGAATTCAAATGTGAAGAAGAAAAATTTCACTGTTAAAGTTCAAACCATATTTTCTTTTAAGTAGATTAATTACATGCTAAGGGTCACATTTAATTTCAAACATATTTTCCATAGTATAAAATTTATATTACAAAAATTTCACATGAATTTTCATTTAATCCAATGATATATATTTTCAATTAAATTAAAAGTATCATGTGAATCATAATCAGACATCGAAAAGTGTGTATCTATTTAAAATATAAAATTCATTTTGATGTTAAATAAAGTAAAAAAAAAGCTAATGATAAAAAACCTTAATAGAAACAAGAATAATATTTCCAAAAAAAGAATCCATAAATGTGGGTATAATCCCCCCACAACTAATTTCACACTTTGAAATTGTTTAAAAGTGCAGAATTTTTTTCAGATACAAGATGAACCAAATACAGAGTCACCGTTGTTGTCCTAGATTTGTCATAAGAATCACTCCTTATTTCATATAACTCATTCAAATCAAGCAATCAATTTTTCCTAGCACTCTTAAAATGAAATTTTGAGGCCTTAACCACCTAATTCGACTTCTGCTACAACTCCAGAGGAAGATGAAAATATTTTCCAAAGAACAATATATATGGAGACATACATATTGGGGTCTAAAAATATCTTATATTTTCCCATAAATCTTCATCTAACTGTTAATACTATCCCTTCCTAGAGTTTGAGACAGTTTTTTGAATAATTTATTTCAACTCCCAATTTGATGTTTCTACCTATCCACTAAATTGTGGATAGTAGTAGGTTCTGGTTTTATTGGTGCATCCAACATTTTATATTAAATCCTTAAACTGTTATTTTTTTAAGTTTGTTCTATTATCTGTGAAGAAGGATTTTTGTACTCTAAATCTTGAAAAGATATTACTTTTAAAAAAAATTATAACAATATTGGTCGATTGTTGGTTAGTGCTACTACCACAAAGCACATAGAATCCTAAAAAACAATAACTATAATGTACTCATTCCCATATGATGATGGAAATGGACCCATGAAATGTCAACCTAGACATGAAAAATTTGAACTTCTAAAATACCCTTCTAGGGTAACTCCTTCTTCCTCTCAAAATTGTCTAACCTCTAGCATCTATCACACCCTACAACAAGGCTCCTAGAATCCTAAAATAATGTGGGATAATAAAAACTAACTTGAAGTGCTTTTTATATGTCCTCTAACCACTGTTATGTTCTCCACAATGTGAGGAGTGAAAAATGTCTAAAATAGGCAACATTTCTTCTTTTGGTACACACCTTCTATGTATTCCATCAACACAAATACAAAAGAGAAAGGGTTGTCCAAAAGGTAATATTTAAGGTTTGAGATTAATATCGCCCATTGGTGATTAAACAAGTCCTTAGGAATCACACTAGATGTTAAGAAATTGGCATATTCTACATACCATTAAGACTACCTTATAGAAATAGTGAAAGGATTTTCATCATGAAAGGAATAGTTAATCTCCCTTGGATCTTCACAATGAGTATGAGTAAGCCAACAAAGGATGTCTTAAAATATGTTTTCAAATCTATTATTATCTCTAGTTTCTAAATAAAATTATTGTAATAGCATAATTCATCTAATCATCTTAGGTTTGGATACTTTCTTAGACATCAAGTATTCCAAAACAGAATGCTCAATGAAGATGAAAACTTTTGAACCTAGAATATAGTGCACAAATTTCTACAATGAAAGTACCACTACCAATAACTCCATTTAATAAATGGTAATGTTTCATTGGTCATTTCCTAGAAGTATACTAGGATAATATTCTACATACCAATTCATATCTCGCCTTTTTCCTAAGATAGCACCTCAAGCCATATCACTAGCATTACACATTAACTCAAAAGGAAGATTCTCGTTAGGTGCAGTGATCATAAGTGATGAAGTGAGTTTTTCATTAAGAAAATGAAATTACTTAATATTGTTTTGATCAAACAAAAAGGGTTCATCCTTGAAATTATGGTAACACAAGGGTTTAGTGATTTTTGAAATGTCTTTTATAATCATCCCCTAAAAACCGACATGCCCATAGAAACTTTTAACTCATTTAACATTTTTAAAAGGTGGATGTTTTTGAATTAACTATATTTTGGAAGTTTCTACCTCCAAACCCCTCTTAGACACTTTATTTCCTAGAACTATCCGTTTAATAACCAGGAACTGAAAACTTTCCACGTTAAGAACAAGGTTGGTCTCGAAGAATCTCTCCAGCAATAACTCTAATATTTTAAGACAAATATCAAATGTGGTACCCACAATGGATAAATCATCATGGATGAATTGTATAATCTTCTCAATCATATAATAAAATATAGTTATCATGAACCTTGGAAGGTAGTATGGGATCCACATAAATTGAAGGTCATCTACTGAAAGACAAATGTATCAAAGGGGTTTGGGAAGTTGTTTTCTCCTGATACTATAAAGCAACTGGAATCTATTTGTAACCAGAATATCCAAAATTAAAACAGAATAATTCATTCCTATAAAGCCTCTCAAGAATTTGATCTTGGAATGGAATTTGAAAAACAATCCATTCTAGTGGCTGAATTAATCATCATATTGTCTATACAAAGTGTCCATTTGGTTTCTTTCCTCACTTTAATTTCTTAAATCTTCCCATTTGTTAAAACAGTGAATCCTACTTTCTTATAGACTACTTGGACTGAGCTGACCCGTGTACTATCAGATATAGGATATATAATATCAATGTGCAACTGTTTTGTGAATTTATATCTATCAAACTCTTTCATGTTGGGGTTTAAAATTCTTTTTCACTCAACTATAATTTTATAGTCTGGCTCTATAGAAATTATATGCCTCAATAATGAAGGAATAATCCCTTTGATATAAACTATGGTCCACACTATGGTAGATTTGATTTTTTAACACATTTAAAACTCTTTTTTCTTGAATATATTTCAGTTTAGTAGATATAATAATAGGAAGTGTAGAATTCTCACCTGAAATGATTATTTTAGATGTCTATAAAGTGGTTTTTATTCATGAATGGGTACTTTTTCACTTGATAGAAGACTCTTAGGCCTAGGAAGAACAATTTCTTCACCATATATCTTGTAAGGTGTTTGAAAAGATAAAGTAATTTTAATTTCCCAATGAGATTTATAATTTCCAACACTATTTTCCAAAGTGGACAGCTCACTATCCATATTTTCCAAATTGGAGTTGACAAGATTAATTATAGGATAATCATCAAGTTTTTTAATAAGATGTCCCTATAATTCATCCAATTTTTCAGTAGAGTTAGTGACAGCCAAATCACCCTCATGTTTGCTCAGAAATTTATTAATTTCATATGTAGATGATAAATTTATAGAATAAGTAGAAACTAGAGAGTTGTCCTTTTCTTGAATATTTTCTAGATTTTTTCTATGCATAGATTCTATTGTTTGTGAAATAGTAAAATCAAGATTTTCAGTTTCAAAAATAATTTTTTCAATAGATATTGTTTCATCAGATTCTTAAAATCCATTAAATAAATTTCAAATTCCAAGGATTCTACCATGTAACATTTTTTAGAGAAAGTTGGTCCCTTGGAATTTTTGAATACATTAAATTATTCTTGTTTCTCTCCAACATTAAAAATCATTCCACCCTTAGAAACATCAATGATAGCTCCACCAGTGTATGAGAAGGCCAAAATAGAATGATCGTATCCTCATGGTCACACTCCATATGAAGGATTATAATGTCGATCGGTAGAAACAGCTTCCCAACTATAACTAGTAGGTCATCTACCCTTACCATAGGATGAGTGAAAGAACAGTAATCTAATTATAGGATTAATGTGGTGGGTTGAAGATCACCCAATCTTGACAATTGGAACAATAATAATGGGATTAGGTTGATAATATAAACTAAGTCACACTGGCAGTTGGGTTTAATATAATTTAATAACGAAAATGGTATGCCAAAGCTACATAGGTCTTTGAGCTAGGGTGGGATTTTCTTTTGGAGGATATCTCTATACTATTCAGAGAGGTTGTAGGTTACAAGATCATAATTTGTATATTTTTTAAATAATTTTTAATGTATTTTAGATGTGATGGAATTTGGATTCAGGCATAAATGAATGATATGTTCACTTGGATATTAGATAAAATCCCAATGAACTAAACATTTTTATCCTTCGTGTTACTTTGGGGTTTCAATTTTTCTAAGAAAAGGGATGGTTGGGGAATAATTATTATGGAAAATTAGAATTTCCCTAACTTCTTCACATATTCCTCTTTCCCATTAATCTTTCTTATTTAGAGAAAAAATTCTAGTATGATTTCCAGGTGAAAAATTGATATTATCTTCATTATAAAGACTTATCTCTATACATAAAGATTCTAAACAAAGCATACTTTTATTTCCATAACCATTGACTTTTCTAGATTGTGAATTTTCAATGTCTTTTTCAACTTCATATTGAGTGATAAAACCACATCAAGATATAACATACATGAAAATCTCCCTACGGTTTCGTTTATTTGTTCTTGGTAGTTAACATTTATAACTAGAATTCCGGTCCCTAGCTAGTTGGACCAATTGAGTTTTCATGTTCTAAATTATTGCATCATTTTTTATTTTGTCATAGTTGTATTAGTCTTTTTTTATCCTATTTAGTCTTGAATATTTACTCTTAATATTCCATTATATATAAAATTTGATTTGTTTTTGAAGAAACTTGGCCCTCATAATTTCATTGTGACTTAGATAACATTACCATCTGTTGGTTTTGAATTTCTTGTCTTGGTTGATTTTGGTAGGCGGGTGAAGTGGTTTGTTTAAATATTCCTTGGACATTCCAGGAAAAGTTGGTATGGTTCATATATCCTTGATTATAATTCATTGAAAATGGTTCTTTTGTGATAGGAATCCTTGGACCATAATTAAATATGTTTAAGTTTTCTTTTTTAGGCTAGAATATCAATCATATGATAATAGTACTCAGTGTGACAAAAAATTCCATATTGGGTAAGCTGTTCCCTAAGTGATTGGTTTGTGTTTTAACAGCCCAGTTGATTTGAAAATTGTTTTTAATTCTTGTTCATTGAGGATTGAAGTTGATTAGTGATTTCAGCAAGTTAGGATTGAATATCAATTCCAATTCTAGAAACTGTATTTGGATTTCTGGTCACACTCTTCCTTTGTGAATTTTTTATGTTGGAAATTATGGGAAAGGTGGTTAAAAATCATTTTTAACACTACATCAATTTTATCTTTATAGTTCCCCCTAACAGATTTAAGAACATGATTTTTACCCGAGGAGGACAAACGTTCATAAAACATGTTCATGAAGACATGGGGTGAAAGATGATGGTGGCGACACTTTCTACGAATGTCCCAAAATCTATCTCAAAACTCAAGAAAGTCTTCCCCATCCTATTGATAAAAACATGGTATTTTAGTTCTATATTATTATAAATTTAGGCTATAGAAACATTTATAAATTAGATATATGGGTCCTAAAACCATGGCTATAGGTTATAGCCATGGTTTAGGGAACTCTGGATTCTATTAGCATGGATATAATGCCACTGGTATAGCTATGATTTAAAAACGTGCTAAATATAATTTGAAAAATAGATATAGAAATGATTTTACATTGTGTCATTATATCACAACAATAGTGAAACCCACAGTAGTAGCTCTAGAGCCACGATTTGAAATTGTGACTATATGCTTTAGTATCCTGAAAATAAAAAACCTTGCCTCTACCCTCATATACCAGCTACCTTAAGCCTCATACCAGCTTGCTTAAGCCTACCACTACAGTCTCGATACTTTTCACCTGCAAATAAACTAGGCCACTTCTACGGGTTCATAACATAAACTAATTGAAATTCATGATACGAATTCTTTAAAAGAGGAATGTCATTTCTCTAAAATCAAGAAGAAGAATAAATTAAAGATAACCAAGAGACCATAAATTTTCAATGAGGTGAATAAACTTAATTCCTTGTATATATCTAGACCCAAATCTACAGTATATATTTCTTTTAAATCTAAATATGTTGATTTTCTTATCACCTGAATGTTTGCAGGATGAGACAACCACATCAGGTGGTAAATCTTGAGATTTTTTGTGTAACAAACTAAAGAACCCCAAGAAATAATTGTTCTTCCGTAGCATATTTTGAGGAATCAAATAGAATGTTGATGGGGGTGAAATTTCTTCAATGGAGACCCATTGCACAAATGGCAAGAAAATGAAGGACAAAGTGATATAATTAACGAACTTGTTCTTGATATGATGTTGGTAATAGAAAAAGGGACTTTGTGGAGATACTATATCTGCCCTGAGAAAGTAACACAATGAGTAGATTAAAATTTAAAATGATAAAACGAATTCTTAGTTTGAGAAATTTGTAGTCCAATTGAATGATAAGGACTTGAGGATTAAGAAGCTAGAGGGAGAGCCCCAAACTCTGAGGAAGAAGTAGAATATTGAATATTCTAATATGTATACTTCAATAGGTAATAAGATGAAAAGATATTTTTAATTAGGGTGATTTAGAAAACAAATAACAAATTCAGTGGAAGAATCTTTAAATGAAGATGAAATTACAGAGCTATTTTTATGGAATAGTGGGACACATGATGAGTTTGTTCAAGGAAGCTAGAAGGATCCATAGAAGAGAGAAAAGAATAATATGGATAATGAAAGAAGAAATAAAAAGTTACAAGAATCTATTTTACTGGAGAATAGATTCAAGGTCTTGAAAGATAATTATATTGAAAGGAAACAAACAATGATTCAAGCAACAAAGGTTGTGTTAACTCAACAACCTTCCTGGGAAGAGAAGAAAAAAGCACGAAGAATAATGAATGAAGAAGAGGTTTCTAACATTGAAAAAATAAAATATAAACAAGATAAATGTTGTAGTGGTTTCATCCATACCACTATAAAGCAAGAGAGGAAAACTAATGAAGTTTCCCTGGTATGGAGAAAGCCTAGAAAATAAGGCACAAATTGTGCATTGAAGATGGATATTTTCAATAGTGATATGATTATAACTAAAGAAATATATACCAATCCATGCAAGAATATTTTAGGATATTCTATCATAAAAAGGATGGAATCCCTCACAAGTGGAATGGTTGAGATGATTACTACACATGGAGTATGTATGAATTCAAAGGATAATAAGGAACAATTTCCAGAGGAACAATGCCTTACTAGTATCATTGAATAAAATCCCACAAAGAATACATATAAGAAAGTTGTAAGAAAAGATTTGACTTATGGATTCCAACCACTATCCTCAACTTGAGGATGGCTGGTTGTACCCCCCCCCCCCCTTGCACATCATTTCTATACCTGATGATTGGAGTAATACAGGATTGAGGGGAGGAAGGATTATATAGATATTTTTTAATTCTATGGAAGATTCCTATAATATACAGTAAGATCCCCTGTGATATTAATTGACCTCATATACTCCCAATTTCAATAGGAAATATATTGATTACTGTTAACATACTCTAATAGCACCTAACCATTGGAATTGTAGTCTAAAAAATGTAAGTGTACGGAATTCAAAATAATTAAAGTAATGAAACAAAGGGAAAATCCATTTCCAAATATATTGACTTCTCATTCATGATTGATTATTTATGATGTTTCATATATGGGTATCCAGTATTACCTATCATTATTGAGAATTGATAGTGTTTTTATAGATTATGACATACAAAATAGGTAATATTATTGAAAGAAATTTCATATATTTATGTAATGATGTTATGAAGAGTTTTTGAAGTAAATGAATGAACTATAAAGCCCATGTGCATCCCAATGGGGTTCTATCCAGTATAGATATCTAAACTCATGAATTCTATAACTCAAACGTTGTAACATGATGTTCCAACACTAACATACACATGGTAATAAGAAAAATATACCATAAAACTAATTAGTATGACTATATTTTTGAGAAATATATAAGAAAAATAGAATTCTAAAATTGGGTGCATCATACATGGATATAGATGAGGTATTATAAGAATTATGTGGCTAGATAAACTTTAATAATTCTCCTATAATCTATCTTTCACAGCAACTAATGAAAATAATTTTACTATTATAAATTATATTTTGTTTTCCTAGAAACTCTCATGCTATAATAAGAAGTTCCATGCTTCAATTTCTACTAATGTACAATATATAATATGGTAAAGATATGTTAAAATATGGCTACTAGAAAGTTATAATTTTTAGGAAATAATGTATATCATTTTATCAAAGTTTCTTTGGATGATCTATTCATACAAAAAAAAAGAACAAAATAACAAGAGGAAGAAAAATAGTCATACACGCCTTGTCCCCCCTCCTTCACCCTCACTACCCATACCACCCCAGCCAGACCTCCCTTTACCCCTACTATCCCCAGCACCCTAAATCCCACTACCCCCACCCTACCCCCCCCCCCCACCTGCACCCCCACTACTCCTACCCCCCCCCACCCTTCACCCCTACTACACCAGCACCCACACTGCCCCCCCCCCACTTCCCCCTGTAACCCCACCCCCAACTACTTCCCCCTACACCCCCACCAGCACCCCCACTACCCTTGCCCCACCCTTCACTCATACTACCCCTAGCACCCCCAACCTACACCCCCACTTCCCCTACTCACTTCTCCCCTACACCCCACCCTTCACCCCTACCACCCCAATGACCCCCAACTGACACCCCCATTGCCACACCGACTCAACACCCCCCCCCCTCCACCCCCCCACCCCCCCCCCCCCCCGCACAACTTACCCTTTCATATCCCATGTACTACAACTGCCCCCCCCCCCCCAACTAGCACCCAACTCCCTCCCCCACCTGAACCCCACCTTTAAGTATTCCCAACATAATTATAATAATAACCAATTAGAAGATGAATATGGTTGACTCAAGTAACGTATAGGTTTAATGAGATATATAAATTAAATAACCATTAATATTATAGAACTATTTATTATCCTCTTGATGATACCCCAAAATTACACATAATTCATAATAGTCAATAAAGTAATAATGAAAATGAATAAAATGGAAAAATTGGTGATAAGTCATAGTAAAGGTGGTTGAAAGAAGTATAGATTAGAAAACATAAGTAAATGTATTATGCAATTTTTTTATATAAATATTCAAGAGTGAACAATTGTGTCACTTAATTATTTACTCATAGACATTTCCTTTTCTATATTTAATGATTTAATGAAGTCTTCATGTACATGTTGACAAGTAGCGATAAAACTCATGTGCATTATATTTGTGATGTAGACCTATATATCTATGAAATACTGAGGAGCAGATGAGATCTTATCTAGCATCTATCACCCTAACCCCCTGTTTTTGGAAAAAACTTATTGAAAGAGTAACATATATAAGAAAAAATGATGCCTAGGAGAGTTAGGCATGGAGGGTGATGTTTGGAAAAGACGCATGGTTTGATAAGAGGATGGAGATAGATTATTTTTAGGTATTATATATGATTAAAAAATTGGGTGGATAGGTAAGACCATAGGTTCTATTTAAATGATTTTTGATAATTTGAAAAGGTAATAGTTCATTTGAAGTGGTACTGGTGTCATAGAGTTAAATTAAAAAAATATAAAAAATTTCTAGCTATTGTAGTTACAGATGGAATACAATGAATAATATTGAAGGGAAGGAAAGAAAACATCAACAAATGAGAAATAAAAATTACAAAATTAAAAAAGAAACTGAATAACAATCCAAACTATTGTCTTAAATCTGATCATAAATGTGATAAAAATAGAATATTTCGAAATCACCACTAAGAAAATATTGAACTTTTTCCCTATAATATAAATGATTAGGAAAACTGAAAATTGATATATTCATGATGACTTCTAATTAATTTTTTTACATATCTTAACATCATGACCCTAAACACACAATTAAATATTATTCAGAATTTACAAAATGCATCATCAGCCTAGATGTTATGATAAATTAAAAGTAGTACCTTCAGAAGTGAAACGATAGCAGGGATATGATAATCCTTGACCATAAAAGTGAATCTTCCACTCATATGATCACATATTACGTTTTAAATGGTATTTAGAAAATGGTTATCTTCCGTAAATTATAATTTATGACAACCATAATATATTTTAATTTCATAGGGTGTCTTTATCCACCTTGTTCTTTTCATCACAACCCTATCTAGTTATCAAAATAAAATATAACATTAAAAAATTCTAGATGTTTTTAAGCTATCATTTAGTTCAAATGTTTTATTCATTGGTTTCTAGAAAATATGTCTTTAACCTCAAACCATTAGTCTTGGTTTAGCATATTCAGAATTCATCACATTAATCAAATTTGAGAATGAAATAATAAAGTTCATTAATATTTGTATTTCCTTCCATGTTGGAAATAAAATGGTTATGAAATATAATAAGCATCTATTAACATATTTTATTCAATGTAAAAAATATCAGTGTATATTATATGAAATAGTAGAGATTTAATTAATGTCATTGGAGATTAATATTTCATATGACAATGTTTTAGAAAAGAGAAGACTATATAATATAATTGTCTTATAAATATGTAATCATTATAAGCAATGTATTTTTAAAAATTGTATATTGAAAATTAAGTGTCTATATTGTGCATTGAAATGTAGACATGTTGCACATTGCACAAGCAGTATATACATAAAAATTATATCCATAGTTAATTGGTATATGTTGTAGGATCTGAAATTAAATATACTTCATAGGGGGTACTATGTTTTATGTCTATTTGAATAATATTAAATGGGGATATGGATGGTGAGATTTGAATGAATGATCAAGTGGGCTGAGGAAATAAGGGAGAAGGATATGAAGCAATCATTGGGGATGAATGAGGGTGTACAAATGATATGTAGAGTATATAAAGGATAATTTTAAAATAAGGAGTGACCAAAAAATCACTGAATAATAGAATATCGAGTCTGTGAGGTGGGATGTCTATTGTGATTAGAGGTGGTTGAATCAAACATTCGAACACTATCAGTCAAAAAGGGTGGTTGTAGAGGCTAGGGTTCATGTGATCACAAATGGGGGAAGGTGGGGAGAGAAATCAGAAGCCACGATGAAATGTGATATTGGTGGAATAATTTAAGGGAAGGCTGAAATCATTGGAGGCATGGGGTGATAAAGTGTCGATTGTTGAGGGCTGAGGGAATCCAAAAGTGATCAAAATGGATAGATATTTATGTGGGGTCACACAAGAGAGATGGTGGTCAGTGTAGGGAGAGATTGATGTATAAGATTCAGAGTTGGGGATTGAGGTGGAGGTGGAGGCTGGATGGAGGATGTGAGTGGTGAAAGAGGGTAGAGGATGCAGAAGAGGAAGAGATTGGGATAGATACCTCAGAGAGGGAATGTAGATATGGTTGTGTGGATGGAGAGTCGGGGGTGTGGGGAATGAAGTTAGGATAGGGTGCAGGTAGGTTGAGAGAAAATGAAGGAGATGGACACACATAAGGGAGAATCTCTATGTTTCAGACACTTTGAGCGATGGGGGATGCTCTTTAGTACATATAATAAAAATTCATGTTCTACCAAAATTCGTAATTTTACATGGATTAGGCTATATAGTTTGTAAACTATTGCACTAATTGTGCAGTTTCAAGTTAACACCCATAGAGGAATCACACAGTTTAGTTGTATGGCTACTCTACACTAAGTTCCAACAATATAGGTAACCCTTATAAACAAAATGAGCAACATAATTTTTGGAAAGTACTACATGGATTAGATAATAATGGTCCCAACATGTAAAAATGCTTTATAAAAATTGTGACACCACTGTCATGGTTTCCATAGATTTTCTACCAACTATATGAAAATAATGAAACATAAAAATATCCTAAATTTATAATTCAATGTAAATTTTTTTTTCAAAATATAAGGATAAATAAAAATATTTTAATATAAATAACTACATTGACCTGAGGTGTTACAATATTACCAGAATGAAACTTTCTCCCCCATGAAAGTATCTAGTGGAAGGGAAATTACTAAAATAAATACCTCAATAATACCCTACAAAAGTGGTTGGTTGGGTGTGGAATTGAAAATATTTGTTCTTAAATAATTAAATCATTACATATAACAAACTAACCAAATTAATTAGTTAAATACACCAGATCATGTGACATCCCCAAGAACAATTTAGTAAAAATTATGAAGGGATAAACCAAAAGAGATTGATATTTGGCACAGTTATCCTAAAAAATCATAATAATTACAAAGTTGAAGAAAATATAAGACACAAACCTCAAATGAATAAATCTTCAAGAAGCAAAATATCCACCAAAAACCGAGAAAACCCAAAACCATCCAGGAAACCAATCTGAAATACCAAAAATAGAACACAATTAAAAATAAAACCATATTAACGAGTTGAGAACCATCACAAGGATTCACTAATAAAAATAGAAGAAACGAAAAAAAACAAATCTCAATACAAAAAAAAAATATAGTCTTTAGATGTTTTTTTAGTAAACACAATAGGTAAAATGGGTCCTTTTAACCATAACATCACCCCATAGAGAACCAACAAACAAAAATGAACATTGATAATTTCATAACTTCTCTAAGTCTGTATTGCTTCTAGTTACTGAAGGATTGGACCAATGGTATCTCATATTCAAACCATCATGAAACTATACTTGAAAAAACTAGTTTACAAGTTTACACCCACACAAAAACAAAAACAAACATAAATAAAAATAGAGCACATAGATACTGAATTCACTACCATCCACAAAATAATTCTAACAAACATAAAAATCCTTATAAAAATACCAAAACAAACTAATCACCAAAAAACCAATTTAAACCCAATACTTACCATAATGATAATTGAACATAAAAAACATTTAAATATAGGGAAATATAGCCACAAACAAAATACCATGGATATTTTATGGTAGAGGACTTCTAATTTTATACAACTCCAAAGAAAAATCACACAATATGACTCTCCTTAATATTTTTTAGAGTAAACCCCTGATTATTTTAACCTTCTAACTTGGGATGTTGGGATATAGAAGCGGGATGGGGGAGGTGAAGATGTGGGGAGGAATGGAAGCCAAAAGGTAGAGGCAGATGTGGTGATCTAGTGTGCTGAGGAGAAGGTGGGGAGGTTCAGTGGATCCCAGATGGTCGAGGAAGCTGTGAGGAGGAGTAGGAGACTATGACGGGAAACAGAATGGATTTATTTGAAGGTTTATTTGTTTAATAATATTAACATATAAACTATATAGGGTTTATGAACTAGAATATTTAAAAAATATTACCATATAAGAAGAAGCGATTCAATAAAAGGGAATGCAGAACATGATTTTTAGTCACCACTATAAACTTCCAAAAAAATTAACAAATATAAACATTTAAGGATATGAAATATAACCAATTCATACATTTTACATAGTATAAGCTAGTATAAATAGGAGAAAATTTCTTTGTTCATGATATAAATTGTATGTTAATTAAATAAATATGGTTCAATGTATAACTAAACACATAATATAGAAGAATAAAAATAATTTTATAAAGAAAATTAGAGAAATCCTTACCAGTTATGCAGATTAAATTAAATAGAAGATAAATAGGTATAGATTTGGAAATATAAATAAAAAAGGGAGTGTTTTTTAGTAGAACGAAGGGAGAGTTTTGTTGTCCACTAAATGTGGTTAGTGATAAATCATAGCAGGAGGAGGATAGTGAGGGTAGGGCTTGGTTTGAATGTGAATTTTGGGTGGTGGTGTTTCTATGAGGAGAATATTTAGGGGTGGAAAAGTTGAAGGAGGAAGATCTTAGTAGGTGGGGTGGCCTGGGAAGAAGCCATGCCGGACTAGCGTCAGAGCCACGTTGGAGTCGTGTTTGCGTGGTGTCGGAGGAGCATTAGAGTAATGTCGGAGTGTCATTAGAGAGAAATTGGAGCCATGCTAGGGCCATGTCATAGAAAGAGTATCATAGGAAGGAATGGTGTCCATGTTAGAGGCATTCCAGACAAGGAGGTGTGGATACCGCATTGGGGTTGTATCAGAGCAGCGTCCATGAAGAGGTGGGGTGGCCATATTGGAGAATGAGTTGGATCATGGGGATTTTGTTTTGCCTCTTCAGGATACGACGGTATAAACATAGGTGGAAACATTAGGAGAGGATACTGGCGGGGGAGGAGGGTCACATGGGTTAGGGGGAGGAGGAGGATCGTGAGGGTTAAGGATAAGAGGAAATTCACTAGGGTGGGGGAAATTCTATAGCACGGTGGGTTGTTGCTATGGAGAAGAAAATCTAATGTGGTTAAAAGTGTGTTTAATCAACAGAAATTATTGTATGTGGATATAGATATGGGGATATAATCCCAATTACTATTAGTGATATGTTCAACTTTAAGTATTTGATTGTAAACATTCATTATGAAAGATTTATAAATGTGATACCAATTCTCAAATACATTTTCATCTAGACTCAAGAACCAATTACATGAATTCCCTTTAATGAAAATTGTAAATACTCACATTAAAAGTTCATTCTTAGTGATTAATGTGAGAGGTACTTGTTTTACAGTGTTATAAAAGTCTCTATTAAAGGATATGTAGTCTTTAATAGAAATTAAATTGAATGCTAATAGAAGAGATTGATGAGACTGATTCTATTCTTAGTTTCTGGATCTTGGTGAATGTCTAATGGAAGATGGATTACTTGACACTTGAGGGAGTTGGAAATCCCTCATCCTAGGCCTCTATATTTATTCATTATGTTTAGGATGGAATTCTCATTTAATATTATGTGAAAACCCCAAATCTTATAAATTTTTCATTTCCGTTTTATTTTTATTGCAAATATTTGTAAGATATTTATCATGTTCAAGGTCCAATGGCTCTAATCTAACAGGAGAATATCTTGTTCTCGTAAAGTAAGTGAAAGAAGTGTAATTCCATAACAGACAACAGTGAGCTGTAATTAATAACAATAGTATGACTAAAGTAGTAACAACATATGGTATCAATTAAAAAAGTAAGATAAAATAGTAGGAAAAAACTTACACTGAGTCACCACATAAATTTTTTTATAGTAGTTTAAAATTTCCATATTTTTTTGTGATTTTTTATATGTGGTTTTTTTTAAATTTATTTTAAAGAATTGAATATGTTCTCTTCAAGCCTTACCCATCAACAGTGCTAAAAACATGACCTGTAAGGCATTGAATACAATGTCAAAGTTTAATTATTTTTAATTCCTACTACTATTTTTCAATGGAATGTATGGTTGAACACATAGGGGAGGTAGATTATCCAATTTTCTTTTCAAAACAACCAACTGGTGTACATAGTGAGAGGAATTTCCTATTTTTTTAATATTTTTTAGTGTATTTTGTATAAACAGTGTTGAGAAATCAGATTTTGACTATGAAGTTATGTGTTAAACTAGAATAATGATGAAACTATAGAAATTACAGTAAACTAAAACATAGAAACTGAGACTCAGAAGTAATAGATCAAGAATAATACATGGAAATTCATAAACTAATAGTTAAAAGGATTACGTCTTCACAACTTTTATTTGAATCAAACCTCAAAGACAAGTTGAATAATCTCCATCATCTGGATATTTAACATATTTGAGACTGCATCATAGAGTTTAACACTCAAAAAATCAGTCGAACTACTAAATAATTTTATAAATAAAACAATTAGAATAAATCTCACTATAAAATTCAAATTCTAATGATATTAAAGCTTCGATAAAGGAATTCCTAATCAATATTCCAAATTTATCTTAATGATTTTAATTTGAAAATAATTATGTCACGAACAATTAAAAATAGAAACATAACCAATCTCACTAATGGATTCTGATTTCAAAAAATAATGTATGTGAATAAATGTGATTAAAAACAGGAAGAATATTAAAATTACAAGGCTTAGAAATTTTTCCTATTATCATGTTAAATTCAAATGAATATGTTATTATAGAAAATATGAGCATAAAAAAGATAACAAATTATATGAGATAAGATACCTCTCTTATGAACTAAAATTGTGCTGCTCTGCTGGTCCTCAGGTCTCCAAGAAGTGGTTCTCTAGGTGTCTGTCTCTAAGAGGTCTCCTGGATTTGCTCTCCAGGTGTCAAATGAGAAAAGTGTGATTGAATGAATAATTCAATGATAACCCTCTTCTACTACTGTGAATTTTTTAATTCCTCCATCATCTGCTGTAGGTCACCCTCAAATCCCACTAACTTAAGTGAGACCTTATTTTTTTCATGGCACACGTGTGTTTTTCTATAATATATATGTTGTACTAAAAGTACCCCTGTACTAAATTCCCAATAGTTTTTGGGATGAACGTGGATGTGAATCGAGGTCCTATTTATATCTGTACACTGAAAATTAGAAAATAATTAGAATAAATGATGTTTAAAAAAATTCAATTTAATATAAAAAACAAATAATTAATTATTTCAATAGTTATATTAAAGTTAATACAAAGTTTTTTAATTTTTTATTAATTAATTTTTTTAATAATAATTATATTCACCAACTACAATTTTTTTAATTAATAAAATTAATAATAAACTTTTATTATTTATTATTAATTGTACATTATTAAATATACTATTTATAATAATTATTTAATAATATTATTATTTTTAAAGCTATAACTTTATTAAGTGAATTTATAAAAAAATATTATTAAATTATTAAGGATAGTATTTTATGTTTATTTATTAGATTATATTATTTTACTGTAATAATAATAATAATTGTTATTATTATTATTAGCTTTATTTTATTTATTGTAATTTATTTATTTATTTATTTTTATTTTTTATTTTTATTTTTATTTTAATCTCCCCCTATTTTCTTTTTCCATACAGAGCAGACGTGGGGTTTTGGTTTCAACTAAAAGCCTCTATGTGGGGCACTACTCCACAATTCCACAACGGCTATAGGTGGCTAGTGGCTATGAGTGGACTCATCCAGTGGCATGGCATCACAATCCCTCCTCTAAGTGGGTTCAACCAATAATTGTGTCCCTTTAAAGCGACTGAAGGAAGAGGCTCCACATCCAGTTTCAATGACTCAACTTCCTTTCTTATTCATGGCAGATGCTCATGCAGCAGTGTTGTACATGGATCGGGTCAGAGTGGTTAGAGCAGCTTTGGCTTCAAGGTCGGTTAGATCTGACTCATGTGGAGTAGGATGTGGTTTTTTAAGAAATCAGATCTCATTTCAAGATCAATTGAAAGTGGGTTAAATTCTAGTTTTGTTATTGGTATAATTGTTAATTTTTAATATTTCAGTTTGATTTTTGGATGTGGTGGTTTTATGTTTTCAATTTGGTGGTAGATGGATTGATGGTGTCGATGAGATGTAAGGGAATGGTGAGAAGACCAGAGAAAGACACTGGTGAGACTTTTGAATCATTGACAGAACATGGTCTGTAGGTGAAGGGCTACTAGTGAGTCAGTGAGTGGAAACACCAGTTAGACAGTTTCTTCAGTGAGACATAGCATTTGTGAGAAACACTATCAGTGAGAAGTGGATTTGGTAAGTGGAATGATCGATGACTAAAGTCACTTTTAGAAGAGGGGAGGAGGCGGTGTCGGTAGGTCATAGTCGGTGACATAATGTCAGTAGGTGGGAATCGAAATTGTAACTCATAAGGGCAGAAAAAAATACGGAAAATGGAAAAATTACAGTGAGATAAATTGATAGAATTGTGACTTACAGAAGGAGGAGTCACCGATGCACTGGTGGTGTGATATATGCAACTATGTCTTCAAATTAACATGCATACTTAAAACAAAAATTAATAAAATTTAAAACAATTTTGAAATTTAAAAACATTATTTTATTAATTAAACAAATAAATCTTAAATTAAATATTTAATTAATAGAAATTAAAACTAATTAATAATAAATAAATTCAATGTAAATAATTAAAATTAAACTAAAATTAATAACTTTCTAAAATTTAAAAGCCAAACAAATAAATAACTTCAAAAGTCAATAATTAAATTTATTAATGAAAATAAATTTAAAATTGTTAAATTAAAAAATAAATTCATGTTAAATACATTAATTTAAAATTAATGATAAATTATATAAAAATAAGGAATCAAATGGAAATAAATATTAACTTAATTAAATAAAAAATGAATGATTATTTAACTAATATAAAAAAACCTTACATAAAGTTACAAAGTGGGTCAGAATTAGAATATAATAAGTATATATAATCTTAAAGAAAACTACAGTAATGAATATTAATATTATTAAGAATTAAAATTAAAAATTATTCATAAAAAGTTATTAATTAATGGATTAAATTTTAACAAAAGTGTAATTATCAGTTAAAAGTGAAAATTTATTTAATTAAATTAATAAAAGATTAATACAAATATGTGGAAAATTAAATTATCTTAAGGCCACATCATCAACTATTTGAATATTTTAGTAATAATGATATATTTATTCTATTTTCCACACTTTTGGTTCTATTTTAGCTTCCATTCGTATTTGGTTCCCTTATTTCAATTATTTTTTAATTGTGTAGATTAGATTTTTCATAGGCAAAGAGATGTATTTTTAACATCAGATAATCGTGGACTTCCATTTTCAAATTTTTATGATATTTAATACATATCACCATCCATCCCAACATGATTTTTATTAAAAATCAGTATCGAAAATTTTTTGTAGCTTATTTCTTCAATTTAAACATATTTTTTTTAAAAAATAGCTTGTTTTACTGCACTTTCTCCCATTACATGCACATGAATTCATCCATGATTAGGTATCAACATCTAGATAAATGTATATATGTATTTTTACCTTACAATGTGGATTCCTACCAAGATTATTCATAGATTCCTAGGGGTAAATCTTTCATTTAATAAATTAGTCCATAAAATATAGTATTGGTAAAAGGGGTTTAATATAAAAAAAAAATTTCAATCATTTATAACCCAAAATACCCAATGCAGCCATTGTTTTGACTATATTTCTCTGAATTTTATTGATATCGAAGCAATACATGGTAATATAAATAAAGGGATAATTGTAAATAAGATACTATAGTTCGTTCAAAATACTCTTAGGTATGTGATTATAAAATGTTGTGTAGTATGTCATGGAATGAGATTTAAAAATCAATTGTCCTTTCATGAAATTAACTCACTTACAATTCAAAAAAACTATTTCAGTATTCATCTAACATGAGTGGATGGGTCATATAAGTTTCTCGAAAATAACATTTGTTAAAAAACATTTAAGTTAATTCAAATTATGTTTTTAATGATTCAAAAACATAACTAGAACTTGAAAAAGAAACACACAAATTTTTTAATAAGAAACATTATTTTTAAAAGGGTTTTTTTAAAAAAATATTTAATTATAAAGGTTCCATACGCCTTCATTAAAGGATAAATTATCTTCAATTAATTGAAATGGATTTATCTTGAAAATTAAATTATAAATAGTTTCATATAAGTAAATCATGTGTTATATAGAGGTACAACATGATATTTTTTAGTGATTGATAGGTTGGAGGAGTTTGATCTCCTCTATTGGTTTGTGATTTATGAGTCCATGTAATTTATCTATACCGTACACATTAATTTTTTTGGGTGCTTATTTCCTAAATTAGTGATCTACATATAACTAAATGGATACATATAAATTAATACAAAAGTTTTTTCCCATATGTAATGAATTTTACTTGACACATCTTTTATCTTGAGTTATATAACAATATATAGTCCCGATGAAGAACTTATTTCTACAGTATCATCTTTTCAAGATCCACTACAGGTAATTATTTCTAAATTATTTATTTCTAAAAATATTATCTTTTTATTTACTCAAAATATTGTATCTACAATTTTCTTCCTTTTCTAGCACAATCCAGATCCAAAATTACTTCTCTTATAGCCTAATATGATTTGTGTTCTAGTTCCCTAGATATTTGAAAACTATTTTCACATATCAACATGCATGGAGTCATAAAATAGGGATCCTTATGCTTTAATATAATCCCATAAAGTTTCTTAAATTTTTTTTCAATATTTCAAATTCTAATTAAATAGTTTTCTCTAAAATACCTTTGATTTTCCTATTGGAAACTACAACATTAAAAAAAAATTTGTTGGTGGTAATGTGTTGATGTATTATGAACTACTGAATAACTATTCATCAAATCCTCTATGATACGACTGAAAAATTTTATCCCTTGAACACTGATGATGGATCATAGAACCTAAAACTTACAAAATTTGTTAGTCCAAACAAAATCATGAAAAAATTTAGCATCATCGGTTGTTATGACCTTTACTTCCACCCATTTGGAAACCTAATAAACAAAAATAAAGGTAAAACTTTTCACAAAATAAATGGTAAAGGGACCTAAATAATCTCTTAATCATTCTTTAATATTTTTACAAAAAAGTAACTGGATTTTATAGAATTTATTTTATCTTAGAAATATTTCTAGAAAATTGACATTTCTCACATTTTTAACAAAATTAATATGAATATTTTAACAAAGTGGGACAATAAATCACTAGTTATAAAAATTTTCTTATTATCCATTGAGTTCTAAAGTTACCTTAAACTACTGTAGTGGGATAGAATTCAAATTGTATTTCATTTTCAAGTTAACAATCCTTATCACTTAATCACTATAGTTTTTCCATATGTTTGGATCTTCCCAAATGTAAAATTTTGATTAATATTTTAGTATTTTAAGATTATATTGATTCAAAAGAGTTCATGCATCTAAAATTAACAAATAGTTATGAATATAAACAAATAGGGGAACATATCCTTTAATCAAGATCATCTTCTCTCCTAGAATGTGGCCATTCACTAGTTCTTGGCCTGGAATATCAACTTCTACTGTATTGGGAATCCTTATCAAGTGGTCATCCACTTGGTTCAGATTTCATTTAATATATTTGATTTATAAATTAAATTATTGAATAAATAATATCATTATAATTATGTAGCCGTCAACATCATGTACCTAACGGTATTATGAGAAAATATTGTAACATTAGTTCCAAAAAAGTGATATCTCAATTTTTCCCAAGAAAAAGACTACTAAAAAATATTTTGTTGTGATTTCTAAATTGATATAGGTAGAATCTCGTTTTCATGATGAATATCCGATTAATATAGGTCTATATTCATTTCTTGGGGATTGTACTGCATCAACATCTTAGTTAAAAGCATCATAAGGTGCCACAAATGGGTTATCCCATCTTGATGGATGCATCACTTATGGGGTGATCAATATTTTCTTAAATTACAATAAATATTACATGAAATCAAAAATAAAATCAACATCAGAATAATATAAATTTAACATATAATTATGTAGATAAATCTTACTAATATCTTTGATAAACCTTCAATATAAACCTACATGTAATAATAATGACCTAACATATATAAAACAATTTGGGTAATGAAAAAAATTTATCACTTCAATTTTTTATTTACCCACCTATATTAATTTTTTAAAATTACATTCCAAAGAAAAATTTCTTATTCAATAATAAAATTATCCTTTTAAAGATTAGAACAAGATTATTTATAATGCACATCTTCAAAATGTTTTCATTATTTTTCATGTAATGGTAAAACGAGTCTCTTAAAAAATTATAATCATCAATAAATACCTCCATGTAGTATTAAATGTGAATTGAAAAGATACTTACCGTACACCTATGAAATATAAACAGATAATTACATAAACCAAATAGTATCATTTCAAAATAAAATTTTCTAAAGGGATGTGTAATAGTTTTCTTCTTTTTATCCTCAACAGAAATGGGAAACTAAAATACCCTAAAAAACTAAAAAACAATATTTAGTTATCCTTTCTAGACTCTATAATGTCTTATTAATGAATGGGATGTGGATGTGGTATTTTCCAGTGACCTATTTTAGTTTTCTATATTCTATACAAACTTTTCGACTATTATTTACCCTCATAGGGATAAACTCATTCACATCACTTTTTACCACGGTCAATCCTATTTTCTTACAAACTACGTTAATGGGTTTATCCCATTATGGATATAAAATGTGAAAGTTGATGTATTATTTACAATATTATGAATCTACTTCTTCACATCATTTAATATGGTTTTATTTAGTGTTCTTTAGGGATGAATAATAGGTGTGTAATTTTTCCCAAGAAGAATCCAATGCATACATATTTGATGAATAATTCCTATATTTTTTCTTGAACTCTAGCCGATTTCTTAAATATTTTATCTCAAAAGATAAATCAATTTATGTTCTTTTTTTATTTGATTATTATTAGTGATCACTATTAATTTTTCTTTTTTCCATCATGCATACATAATTCAAATTAGTGAGAAGTTATGTTAATTCTATAATTTGGGGGGCTATTATAAATATGAAATTAAATCGAGTCGTATAACTTAAATTAATTATATTTCCTAGACACAATATAACAAATAATATGATTAATTTTTAAATAAAAATAAAATCTATAAAATAACATAGATATCACTTATTTTTTTAATAGGAAAAGAAATATTTTAAATTCATGAAAATATTCATTTTCTATAGGGTTTTTAATTTTTAAGAAATTATCTAGAGAAATAATTTCATAAATCATACTTGGGCTTTTACAATGCTCAACCTCTAAAATGTGGGAATGTTTATGATATAATATCCCAACCCTTTTAATGCGGAAAATTTTCATTTATCATTTGGTTAAACTCAATTTAAATTTTTAATGAAACTATTCTCAATATTATTGAAGGTATTAAAGGTGTACCATTGTATTATGACATGAAAATAGAGAAAAATAGGTAATTTAGTTCATATCTCATGGTTAGCGCGCTGTTAGTGTTGACCATGCACCATGACTGTGTGACATATAGGAGGAGGGAGGACAGTTTGTGGACTATGTCTGGTCACCTAGGAAACTATGTAGTTTGAGATTCCCATTGGAAAATGGGTAACATATATTGCATGTAACATTTTTCAAACCATGGGAATGGCCAAATAAATTATGGGAATCAGTTTTCTCTTGGGTAGAGGGAACTTCATGGTGAGAACACAATTTGGGAAACCATGTGTTCAAACAATGCACCTCGTTAAAAGTGGAAAATTAAATTTTCCCTCCCAACACCTATATGATATTATTAAAATTTATCACTAATTTCATTTCCAATAGTTATGGGTGTGTACATACTTCTCCAAAGTCTTCCATGGATGGTCCCCATTTTATTTTTAGTTGTTTTAGGTGTTATTTAGTATTATTAAAAACTACTGATAAGTCAATGAGTCCCCTTTCTTCTATTTTTTTAGAAGATCATTGGTTGGTTGTTTGATCTTATTCTAAAATATCTGAACCTTATATATGAGTTGGTCACCTTAATGATTGGGGTTGTTTTAGCTCCAATCTAGGGCCATGATTTCATGAGTGATTATGTACATGCATGAGGTAGGTGGTCAATAATATTTTTTTACATAGTATTTATAGAGTTCTTGTGTACGTATTTTTTCCAATGTACTACCTTTCTATGTAATTATTTTCTTTAATAAGGAACATAATTTAGGCCTTGTTTTGATGTGTTAGACCTTTTTGGACCTTGTTCAATCTGTTGGAAATTTATTATTGGCCTAGGGACACCTATAGGGTATTCTAATCCCTTGAAAGTAGTGTAATGAATTTTTCAAATTTTAGATAATCAATTTATTAGAGTAAAAGTTTTGTAATTGTCTTTTATTATGTTATCTTGGTTAAGTGACTATATAGAATAATTTGTGGATAAGTTTCTATGAAATGTCAAGGGGATAAATTTTAATTTTTTAAATGTTATGTTTTTTTTGAAATTCCAATGATTATTTTTTTAATGGTTTAAATGGTGTTCTTTTTATCTTTATTTATATTTTGTTTTAAATAATTTAAAATTATCTTTTAATGTAAATAATTATTCTAAAATGAGGTGTTAACATTTATGTTATTTTTAATAGTCTTGAAATGGATTGGAAATTTTGACATGAAATGGGCGTGTGGTCCCCCTTTGGTAAGAAATGAATTAATGGATCTTCATATGTCTTAATTGAAAAAAAAGGTCCTAGGTCTTGTTTTATTTCTCTAATATAACAACCCATGTTTTTAATAGTGTCTTACAAAAGGGAAACATGACCTAAGGGGAAGTTTGTATTAAGTTGGAAAGATTAAATATGTCATGATATGATGAAGGGAATAGGTTTTAAGTGTATAAAGGGGGATGTGAATATTGTTAAATGGTTTTAAAGGTCACCCTATAGTTGTTTTTGATGAATAAAATGTAATGTTGTATAATTATGGGATTGATTTAAAGGTGATTAATGCGATGAACCTTGGGGAATGTGAATAATGATATGGTATGGGAGGATGGACTACTCATCTTTATATTTGGGTTGGATATAACTCATGATCTAGGAACCTCTGATGTTATGTATGGTCTACTTGTGATGTTGGAATGAGGATCATCATCTTGGGTTGGGATATATTTATGCTCTAGGCACCACTGATGCATTATTCTGTTTGGATGTTGGACTGATACTCCTAAATCCTTTGGTATGGATATGGAATTCCTCATTGTGGATTAGGATGTTAGATATAGTGTTCCATATCATTGATTGGGATGGTCATGTATGAAATTTTGATTCCCCTGTTTCAATACTTGAATTGATGGTCCTTCTATAAAAAAGTGTGCCCCCTAGAAAATGTGGTTCAGATGAACAAAATGGGAAGAAGCATATTTTGTTTTCTAGGTATCGCATGGAACACAATGGTAAATTTGGTAAATTTGATACTATTTAATAATGAAACATGTTTTATTTACTTATTTATATATCAAAAAATATAATTCAACAAACACTGTTATTATACTTGATATTGAATTAGACACCATTGGTGGTGCCCTACTAAGTTTTACTCACACCATTCTTATGTTTCAATGTCACATGGTACCTAAAAATGCTACATGATTCTATTATATATTTTGGATAGGGATCGAGATTTTGTAATATGTTTCAAATGATTCATTATATCATGGTATGTTAGTACTGGGTCCAGACTCGAGACCATATTAGGGATTTTATTAGTTTTTATTTATGGGTTTTTTCTTCTATGACTTTCAGACGTGTAGATTATTTATATAATTGTATATCATGTTTTTCTTATTTTTTTCTTAATATTCTATATGTTTCTTCATTTACTACTTCTACTATGGGATATATGATTTTGGTATTACTTTTAATATGTTCATACTTTTATAAATTGGTTATTTTATACCCACTTTCCTCTTTAGACCCCTGTTGTTTGTCAACAGGCCTTGGTGTATGGGTAAGTGTGGTTGGGGTTTTGTGACCCACTGGTTTGGGGTACTATTCTAGTGACTCCTTGGACAAGGCATTAAAAATAGGTATCATAGGTGTTTTATTTTTTCTACTACTTTGGGATTTGTAAACAAAATCTAGGATCTTATCATATCTTTATAATGAGCTTGTTCATGGGTTCTTATAGTGCCATGAACAAGGTAAAAACTAAGTTTCCAGGGTTGCGAAATTGATGTTCTTGCTTTTCACTTTTATTATTGACTAATTTTTCCACATTTTGTGGTGCGCTTGGATGTGATGTTACTTATTTATGAGTTTTATATCTTGGACCATATAGATAGAGCATGTTTGTTCATACATCATTCTAGGAACATATTATTGATATGACATACATATGTTTTCTATAATTGATTCTTTACTAGGATTCAATTTTGATCATTTTGTATTATCTATTAGTGGATTATGCCTACTAATTGATTATTTATTCCTACTATTGTAAATTAATTAGAAGGTTTTGTATTTAAAGTAACCAAAGTCATTTATATGGGTTATATATAATTGTTTGGATTCATTCTACTTGACCAACTCTAAATGTATGTTCAAGTTATAGTCAAGTATAAATGACTTGTAAGGTGACATTTCTAGATAAATACAGTGTTAGTAAGAAAATTTTAAGGAATTTTCATGTTATAACATGTGAAAAAAATTTTATCTATCTAAAAATTAGAATCATGTAATTGAAATAATAATAAAAATATAGAATATTTGTCAATGAAATGTTTGAAATGTGAATCCATGGGTTTTAAAATAGTATTTTTAAAAGGTAAATGATATATAATGGAATTTTTAGGGACATTGATAATGGTAATCAATTATATTTTAATCTGAACCAGTGTACAGGTGGGTTGGGATCTATGATTCCCCTATTTTTGAGACTCTTGGTCATGGGTTGTAATGATTTGATGGGTTTTGATGTTTTGGATAATGGGATGTTACTTGCTATTCCTTCAGATAGGATGTGAGCGAGAGGTTGTGAGGTATAATCTAACACCATAGATTTTGTCACCCTCTTGGGTTATTGTAATGAGGTATATACATTGGACCATGGAATGGGTTTCATGGTTTTTGGTGTTCTTAGTAGTGTTTGGGTAGTAACATGTGTGGAAAATAATATAAGCTTATATTAGTAGTATGTGAGGTGTCAGGTTTTTGGAATGAGGGAAGGATTTCTTCCTCTGGGTAGTTATTTGTGTAATATATATAGATCAATGGGAGATCTAGTGGTTTTGGGAATGCAACTCTGGTGATTTCCATGAGATAGTGGATTAGGGTAATCGAGGGCATCCTTTAGGGAAGTTGTCCTAGGGTTTCAGGTTCCTTAGAATATGAAGTTGGTTCAGATCACTTATATATATAGTTAATGCATGTAAGGTGCCATTAACAAAATATAAAAGGAAGGTTCATTCCTCAGTATATTTTCAAAGGGAGTAACATTGAGCTCGTGTTTTTTGGTCTTTAAGGCTATTTAGGAAGGGTATGATCGTTCGAGTGACTGAACCTCCAATAGTGATGCTTCTCAATGTGTTGATTACTGCTAATATTGGATGGTTGAGAAAACAGTATAGTGAGCAATTATAGATACTTATGATCTTATAATGACTCCTAAGGTGATGGGTGGTTATGTGGTCAGACCTAAATTGTACAAACACTTGCATTACTAAATAAGAAAATCAATGATACCTCGAGATGATGAGGATTATGAGCTTATAGAAATGGTTCGTTTCATTAGCAGGTTTTAGAGAC
This sequence comes from Viscum album, assembly GCA_963277665.1. Taxonomy (NCBI): domain Eukaryota; kingdom Viridiplantae; phylum Streptophyta; class Magnoliopsida; order Santalales; family Viscaceae; genus Viscum; species Viscum album. Next base: position 2,105,851,304 of record OY728147.1, on the reverse strand, counting down.
CCATTTTGGTTGTGTTTTACATGTATATTTTCAGTTAGGTTCAATGAATAGTCATAAAAAAGAGTGAAATCTTAAGGTTTTCAGTGAGGCATGGATTGTACGAATGTGTTCGAGGTGTGTGAATCCATTTTGGATACATAATTAAGTGGGTAGAAAGAAAGTGCCTATAATTTTTTGTTAAATAAGGTGATTCAGGTTTTATGTACATGATACCATTCGGTTTTATATTGGTGTGATGGACAAATTTTTTTAGATTTTTTCAGGTTTTGGTGGAAGAATTCCATATGTGGAGTGGTGGTAGAGCCAGGAAAAATGTTAGTACATGACTACATGGATGACATCTATGAGAAGGTAGTTGTTTTTGGTTGGTGGTTTCTTCTTTAATTGAGGATACCATGAGTTGACGAGACTCTTTTGAGAAGGAATATATGATAACTTTTGGGAACTCACATTTCCTTGAAGATTGAGGTTAAATTGATAATGGATGTGGTTTTGGTGGTATCTATCGATGACATATGAGTGTAATCCTAGTTTAGAGGTGACCATTCAGCATATATTAACATCATATAGAGTATTCTAAGAGATAATAAAATATATCCCATGATATCTTGGTTTAAATTCTAGGTTGATAAAGTACCTATTTTGAGAGTTCGCTCATGTAGTGGTGTAAGTGAAACCATATGGTGGGATGTGTGACATTGGTCATTTTTTAGTAAGGTACTTGGGATGGATTGGATGTAAAAAAATTGCAATGTCATCATTCCTAAAAGATAGGAATGGGTGACAGTTGACTATTTTTTCATTCTCTGAGGTGAGAGTGAGTTGGAAACATCTACTTCTAGGGTTCATCTAAGGTTTGATATTGGAACATGGATATTGTATTTAATTGAGTTAGGAGGTGTAAACAACATGATTATGGTAGGGAGTTATGTGTCAGAAATATGAGTATAACTCTCATACCAGAAGGATTATAAGAGTTGGAACTAGTTTTTGGATGAATCAAAGTTTTACTGGGATGCAAGTGATAAATTAATGAGGTGTACATGATTACATTCCATTAGAAATGCTTCAAGAAAAATTGGTGATGTGGATATTCAAACCAAACATTGGATTCTAGATCAAAGTGGTTTAAATTAATATTTGTTGTCCTTTCATTAAAGGTGAATCAGGGGTGTGTTAGAGAATAATGATGACTTTTGAGATTTTGTTTTGACTATGGAAGCTCACTGAGAGTCGGGTATGGACTTCAGTGGGTGTGTGTGGATGGTTGGGAAATTCCATTACATGTGAGGGAGTTATGACTAAGTATGTTTGGAATGCGTCAATGGTGGGAGCTATTTTCAAGATGATCTGGTTAGGGATAGTCTAAAAAGTATTATTTTATGGAACATATGTGGGGAGTAATGAACCACATTCAATGTGTTGTATTGGAAAATAAGGGCATACTTCGAGAAATGATACCAATATTTTAGGATAAAGACATATTGTTCTCATTTAATGCATGAAAATGGGGTATTCGTTCTTTATATTTGGTTTTTTGATGATGAAGATGGGTTTTGTTGTTGATTGGCACTCTCATGGGGGATTGGTCTCATAATGTTTGGAACCACATCATGTGGATTTAGGGAGCGTGATCTAATGGGTTTGTATGATTTTTTTGGATGGTGGAGGTGGAAATAGTCATAAATTGTAATTAGTATTGTGGAAAAAGGTTGGGGAGAACAATAGACTTTGTGGGTGATCTAGTGATGACATACATGATGTTTTAGTTGGATGGGATCAAGAAAGATCCATCTTGATGTTTTGTTTTTGATGACATGATTCAGATCAGGTTATTTCTGGTTGGGTGACTTCAGTCAGAGTTGTTCCTTGGTTGTGATTCAAGATTTCAAACGATAAATGAGGTCAATAACTATAGTTTATGTCTACCATAGGTCAATTTATGTGGATATATGATCATTCAATCTTATCTAGAATGATAATTTTTATGGTCGGTGGTTTAAAGATCTCGACTCCTTTTACAGTGTGTGTTTTCATTTAGTGTTTGGATAACACCTTTTAACTGGTTAATTAAATATATATCAGGATAGATAAGGTCTAAAGTGTTTCCTAAGGGTTTTTTACAAGTAAAAAAGACAAATTTACTATATATATTCTAGATCATGGTTGGAACATGGTTAGTGCTAATAGTTCACCATAACTGTGAGGCCTATAGGAGGAGAGAGCATGTTTTTCAAACCATGTGAGGTGGCCCAGGAGACCATGGAGCATGAGTCTCCAATTTTATATAGGGTAATTAATGGTGTTATCATTGTTTTTCAAAATATGTTGATAACCAAAGAAATAATGTGGCTTTATTTCATCTTGTATAGAGAGAAGCACACACTTGGTGCATGGTTTGGAAAATTGTGAATCAAAATTGTTTGGATCATTAAAAGTTGAAAAATTGAATTTTTTCCTCCCAAAACATATACAATTTCACCATATTGTAACACATATTTCTTTTAAATCATCATAAGGTCATGAAAATCCTTCTCCCAACTCTTTCATAGATGGTTCCCCTTTGATTCTTAATCATTTGGGATTTCCTTTAGTGTGAATAGATGATATAGGAAAGTCTATAAGTCGCCTATTATATTTTCTATATGAATCTTTATTGGTTTTTATCTCTTATACCAATGCTCAAAAACCCTATTTCATGGGAGTTCATGACCTCAGTGATTGAGATCATTTTATGTAACACCCCAGGATTTCATAGTACATTATCTCTTCAATGTAATTCAATAATTTGCGCTACATGAAACACTGTGTTTGAGTGCACCATGTCTTACCAAACTACCCATTTAAAAAGCTTCTATGAATAATATTAACTGAATTTTGAATTGTATATACTCCATATAATTTTAGAATCAATATTATTTGTTTTTTAGATATTATCATTTTTTTCAGATAAAATAAGTATTTTTTTTAAAATATAATTTTACCTCCTTTTAATGAAGAATACTTTTTAAAACAAATATTTGACTCTCTTATATATTCAATTTAATTAAACTCAATTCTTATTTAGAATGAGTACATAAAAATTTAGTTTGGATAATCTTTTGGTACTTTTCTAATAACTTTCATATTTTGATGAATAGTGATAAATACTAAATTTTAATTGAAAACAACATTTTTTATAGATATTATTTATAATGTTAAATTTTGAATTTTAATGGTTTGGAAGTATAATTAGAATATATTTTTATCATTTAACATAATTATGTCATTATAAGTAATTTCACATTTAAATTTGACATAAACACATGTCAATCATTTGATAGTTATTTACTTTTTTTAATCCACTTTATTGTTTTTGACAACGGAAATTAATTTAAAATTCATTAATACAAATTATGTGTTTTTTATTTGGTAAAATATAATTCATTTTTGAATTCGAAATATCCAAATCAGCATAGGGTGATTTTTCTATATTTTTTTGAAAACATTCAATTTTTGATAAACAGTGGAAAACACAGTGTTATTGTTTAAAATATAAATATAATACCTATATAAGTTCAATTTAATTAATTGGAATTATTTTATAATAAAGTTAGATATATAATATTTTATTGAACTTTTTATGGTTTTTTACCCACCTTCTAGGAACATTTGCAAATTTTCATAAAATGTAATTTTAGTCCTTTTATGAATTAAATTTCAAAAATATGAGAGATATAGTTGACATCAGTAAGTAAAATGTGGTTAAATAAGATAAAAATAATTTTTTGGTTAATATTAACTTTTGACTTTTATTTACCATGGTTAAAATTAAATAGGGTAATTAAAGGTAAAAATGATATTATAATTACCCTAAAAAATGACCTAATTATATTAGATAAGTTAATTATGATCAAAAATAAACTTAGGAATAAAATATAATCCTTTTGGTCCATTTGGATTAGATTAGGACATTTATTATTATTTTACATAAAGAAGAGTTAAAAGTGTTAAATTCAAATTTTAATAACTAAATAATTTTTAATATAGTGTTGTAGAGAAGATAAATTTGACTATAAATATTCATTATAAAGCTAAAAAATGTTCCTATATAATTTTATTTTATTTATAATTTTTGGAGATTAAATAATTAATTAATTTATTACACAATGATGATGATGTAATTACTTTATCAATGAAAGATTAAAATAATTGATATTATAAATATAAAAATATATGTAAATTGGTTCTTCTTATTCCATCCACTAATTTTCTAGGTTAATATAACATGTTAGGGTTGATTAAGTAATATTTTTTGAAGTGATAACGTTTTTAGGACATTAACAGAAACAAAATATCAAACAGTATCATAAATTGACAAAAATAATATATTACTAATTTATATAATATTCCTAAAAATCAACAGTTCGTCCAAAGGACTTATATAAGGTCAAATATATTAATAATGAACCACTCTGGGTTCTCTTGGCTTTTTATAGTAAGTTTATTAACCATTTATTATAACAATACAAGAATAAATAGTAAAAGTTAAACTATTTAACTAAGAGTTAAATCTAAAAGATAATGTTAATATAGTGACCAAATCCTATATAAAACCTAATGGATGAGATTTTATTGACCCATACCCACCTTAGAATCATATTAAATTATTTTGAAGCCATTATAAACCAAATATGATTATATAAAAAAATATTTCAGGCATTTCCCAAAGTGGCCCTCACCTCTCTTATAAAAGTGTACTTCCCCTCTCTAAAAATCACACTTCCAAAGCAGTTTGGCTTAGACAACCCCTACTCCAATATCCTTACAACTACCCTCAATTATACTTATAGGACATACTTTGATCAGAAAGCCAACCTATGTTTCCATTTTCATCAACACAAAAAGAAACACTCGAAGAAGAGGTAATAATTTCCCCACCTCTTTAAAAGTTATTTTCTTCTTCCACTTCATCTTTCTTTGTTGTTTCTATAAGAAAATAATAACTCCAGTACCTTATAAATACTATGATGTTATTATAAATATGGGGTAACCATATTCATTATTCTATCCATCCTATGAATGATAGGTCACCATACATGTATACGTAGTGCTTATCGTCTCCACATCGTGGTGTAGTTTGTTATTCAAACACTTCATTATTTGGATTGGTATAATAATGAGTATAGATAAAGTAAATAATAAATTTTACATTTCAAGGATTCTGTATATATGATATACCATCTAATTACATAATATTTCACCCTCAATAGAATGATATTGTCGCTCGTTCGTACATACGGATTACCGTCTCCACAAATGCAATTAAATTCATTCCCCACCATAACCATTCAAGAATAATTTCCATTTTAGGAATAAAAATAATTTTTAACAACTTAATATAATTCTACATATTAATAAAATACATCCTATCCAAAACAAACATTTCTTATGTAACCAAGCATATAAAGGAAAATGAATCAGTAAATACCGGAAACAATGATACTACTAAACTATTATTAACAAAGAAATATTAAAAGGTATTATATGATATCATATTTATATATGTGGTTTTCGTATAATTTAATAAAAATTATTTAACTATTATAAAAGATCTTAACATACCAATGAACAAGTAAATTTTCAAGGTTAGGGTTAATTATACAATCTCTTCATTATATGAGGTTTTTATACGGGAGTATCTACTAGGACCTCTTTATCATCCACATCCATGTTTCTTAAAAATGTTTTTGAAACTTTTTTACTATTTCATATACTATGTGTAAAATTAATTTATACCCTGTTCTAAATTTTTATATAATTTATATGAATAAATATTTCCTCATTTTCCAAACAAGGTCCATTATGAACTTTTCAACAGAATTAAGGAAAGAATGTTTTTTAACTTATATGGCAGGTGCAACTATTTTCCGTCATTATAACCCCTTTAAAGCTTCCCTTAAAATCTTATAATATTGTTTTCAAAATAAATTTTTTTATTTTAAAATTACATGAATTTTAAATTATTTCAAAATAGAAAGAGATATTTCCATCAAATAGTTTTGATTTCATCTATGTCAATATCTTTTGTTGGATTTTACGATTGTTTGATGTTGATTTATTATGATACAATCTTCTATATTTTATTGAAGGTTTTGTGATATGTTTGACTAAGGATGTGGTATGTTTATACCATTTAGGGTTTATGGTTAAAGTATTTACATTTCATATGCTATTTTTAATACAAATTCTTATGCTATGTTTCAACCTTTTCATATGAGGAATGCATTGGGCATAGTAAGTGACAGGTGGATCCTGCTATAGATATTCAAAGTATCAGTAGGTCTCATGAGGCAAATTAGTGTCTTGGAACAAGGCCTTGAAAAAATCTTATTTGTAGTCTTGGATTGAGGATGTGACTATGTGGTTATGATGTCTGGAATTATGCATCCTATCATTATGAAATTGGTTATTGATATTACATATGATTATTAGACTAGAAGAATATCTATGCGAATAATTAAATGTCATTATTCGATTTATCTTTTTCATATTATGCTGATGTTTATGTTTAAAAGTATTGTGTTTTAGTCTTATAATTTTTCTTAAATTTTTATGCTTATTTATAAAAGTTTCCACTATAATGTTATCCTTACTCAGCATCTAAGGTCACCACTTTCTTATGTTTTATTTTTCCCAGGATAGGAAGAAGTATATTACGATTAGCCTTCAAGAATAGGATAAAGTATATAAGAGTCTTCAAAGGGGACACAATGTTGTTTTTTTACTTCAAGATGTAATTTAAAACTTCTGTATGTATCTTGTAAATCCAAGGATACTAAATTGATCAGTCTTTCAAGACATTATTCCTTGTATCATGCCAATGTTTTGTAATAATGCACCGAATTAGGGTAACTGGGGTCAGGGCATTACATTTTATTTTGAATTAAGGGTCATTTTTGGATGATTGGTGGCCTATGCGCATATGGTTGGTAGTCTAAAAGAATCTCCCTATAGTTTAGATAACTATCTTATGTATATTCTAATTCCAATGCACTGAATTATTATATTTTTGTTTCCTTGAATACAGAATCTGATTTAGGGCATAAGTTGATGTGTGAGAACTTTCAAGGGCCATGTTGGGTCTGTTGGTGATTTGAGACTGGGTATAGCAAAACCCATGGGTTGTTCAAATCCCTTTAATGTGGTGTAATTAATTTGTAAATGCTGAGATAAAGAAATTATGAAATTAAATTGGTTTTAATTTTATTTTGGTATGGTTAACGAAAAAATTGGCATAATTTGTGGATAAGTTTCTTCGATTTGTTAAAAGGATTAATCGAAATGATTTATATTCTATGTTTCTGTGAAATTAATAGGATTATTTTTTATACAATTTAAAGGGTATTCTTTAGATTTTTATTCAATTTTGGTTTTCAGTAATGAAAAATAATGTTTTAAAGTGAATGATTTTGTAATGACAAGGAATTTCTGTGGAAATTTATTTCATAAGTACAGGGAAATTTTATGAGTCCGCGAAATTTGACGGTGCCTGATTTTGAGGCCCGGTGTACCCAGAATCAATTTCGAAAGTTTTGTGCATGTAAGTTCAGTAAACGTACGAGCGGGTTTTTTTAACTTTTGAAATGGTGCTCAAAATTAAAATCTGAGAACAGAGTTGAACTCACAATGTTAATATTATCTTATGAAGACATTCCCCTCGATGGTAGTGGGTCAAGAATGAAAGTTATTTTTTGTGTTTTTCGTGGTAAATAATAATATAAAATAATCTCAACTTTATTTTTTTGAGCTTCAATGTGTATATTTCATATGGGTTCCATCAAAGCTAAACCTCCACATGGAAGTTAGAAGTCGGGACCACCACACCTTAACCTCTCTTAAGAGGTTATGGTGGTGGGAACCACATGAACCATAACCTCCCATGAGAGGCTATGGTGGTGGGGAAAACCCAGGTTTTTAAACCTCGTTGAAACCTTCCATTAATTAGGATAAACCTCCCAAGTCCCTATTAAATTTGGGGGGAGTCTCTTGGTATCCTCCTAATAATTATAGCCAACACACATCTAAAATTTCTCTAGCATAATTTAATTAGCTTGCTCCTCTAAAATTTGAATAACAATGTCATTGGAATTTAGGAATCTTCCTAATAAATGAACCATCATAAATTCCAATGATCATTCCCTACCTCCCTCCATCTCCAATATATAGAAAGCATGGGAGGAGGTTTTGGGAAGGATTCACAAAGTGATGAAGCACTGGTAAAGTGGTGTGACGCCCAACACTTAGAGGATTATGCTTCCTCTATGAAGAACACATTCTTCCAATGAAGAACACCGGTGAAGAGAGACTCCGACTTCCTTCCTCAGAACCTACTCTGACGTAAGACGTCTTCGACTATGATTAGTCGGTGCACAAACCGATGATCGAGGAAAATGCCGAAGTCACCGACATCATTCATTTCCCAACGATCCATCTTCTTCTCCGTGCCACCATCAAAAAACATCAAACAAAGGTAGGGGTTAATTTCATTTAAGTGTCATGTTCTTCCTTTCATTCAAAATGAAGAATGAGGATGTTTTCCTTTTTGTGGGTGGGTTGTTGTGTTTCGTTCTTATGAACTGATTTCTATCACCCTGAATGTGGAGGCAGAAGTACAATCTAACATGGCCCGACTCCCTCCGTTGATCTCTTTTGTGATGTTCTTTGGCATGGAAACCAAATGACGAGGCGATAAAGGTGACAAGAAACGACTGCACTCCCCATGGTATCCGCAACCCGCGTTGCCCCTCTTGGCAGTTCGGCCGAACCAGCTCAGCCTCCCCAGGCTGAACTACTCTGCCCACTAGCCCAGCCTCACCGTGCATCCTAGCCGAACCGCACCGGCCCGAGCCACGCCAATGCACCAGTCCATGCCTCCCAGCTCCCAGTTGCCCGCCTGCCTCCCGTGCACCCTGGCTGAACCGCACCAACCTGAGCCACGCCATCGCATTGTCCCTCACCTCCCGGCCTCCCGGCCTCCCGACTGTCCATGCCTCTCTAACTCCCTGACTAAATAGCACAACCCGTCAGCCCGACCATGCCGTGCCCTGGCCGAACCGGCCTCCGGCCGACCCGCAGCCTCCTGGACGTTTCACCCCAAGCCATGCCCATGTAGTACCCTCCCTGCTGAGTTGTGCTCGCACCGAACTATGGCTGGTCTACACCCTCACGGCTGGTATGTGCCCTCGCGGTCAGTCTGTGCCCCAGTGGCCCTCCCTGGCATACTGGGCTGGGCCTAGCAGGCCGGGCCGAACCCAACGGGTCATCCAGCCAAATGAGCCAGGCTGTACACAACGGGTTAGGACGAGTTGACCCGAACCAGGTTTTCCAAGACTAAGACGGTCCAAGTCGGTCTGAGCGGGTCAGACCAGACCCGTGCCTACTACCGACCCATTACTTTTTTTGTCCATATCTTTGGCACTAGACGTCTGTTTGAAGAACCATCAACAGTGCTGGTAATCTTGTAGCTTGATGTTCCCTTTGAGTATACCCCACTAGATTTTGGGGGTACAATTGAGATATGGTCAGGTTGGATTGTGCTCGAATCCAACGAGGCCCCTCAGACTAAAAGGCTAATAACTCATATACCAAGCGTCCTATTGACGTGTCGTATATTGCGTTGAGACCCCTATTATGTGGCGGACCTTAGTGATATTTCTTAGTTGGACTTTTTGGATGTTGATGTATCAATACTTGGATTGAGGAGTAGACCCTCCTTGAATCAAGCATGCTTGTGAGGAAACCCTATGGTTGGCTGCTCTCTAACTACTGTTCCTGGATCCTGTGCGGGTTCGACAGCTCTGACTAATATTCCTATATCGTCTATGGGCCCGACAAATCTGACTACTATTTCGGGATCCTGTGTGGGTTTGACAGCTATAACTACTGTTCTTGGATCCAATGTGGGTTCAACAACTCAGATTACTATTCCAAGATATTGTGTGGGTTCGACAGCTCTTACTACTATTCCTGGATCCTACATGGGTTTGACAGAGTAGATGATTTGGTGGCTACATATAATCATCTCTAACTCTCTACATAAGTTGTATACCTGTGTGAGATGATTAAGTTGCTTTTGTGTTTACCTCGTGACTAAGATGGATTACGTGATAACGTAGGTATATGTATGGGCGTATACCTATGTGGCGTTAACTGTTGATTTCATACCTTGTGGTTTATCCTTGTTGGATTTTGTGAGACCGTGAGGTTCTCGGGGTCCCTACTGAGTATTGTTATACTCACCCCTGCACGGGTTATGCCCGAACCTCATTGTATTAGATGCAGACGATGGAAAACGCTGACCAAGGCTGAGTGTACCAGGACTGGACGGTACCCGGAGGGGGACCACACGGCGTGACGATACATGGAGGAGACAGATGGACGTGGAGTGTTGTGGAGGCTATCTGTACATACCCTTCAGGTAGTATTTCTCGGTGGGTGATCTAGGTGTTGTTTTCCGGTTTTCCAGTACTTGTAATTCATCTTCTTGTACATTACAATTGGGCTTCTATTTCGGGTCCTTTTTACTTTTCAGCACTCTTTTGTTATACTATTTTTTACTTAGTGTTTTTCTTCCAAATATTACTCTGTTCTGTGTGTTTTCAGGTTATAAAGGCAATTCCTTCCCATTTTTCAGTATTTACACCTTTTGTGCTAGTCCCAACCCCTGTCCTACAGAAGGCGGGCTTAGGGTAGTCACGGCATGGGCCCCGGGGGACAGGTCGTAAAAAATTGGTATCAGTGGAGTCAGTTCTACCACAAAACTCAAGAATCTGATCTTTCTTGTATATGAAGAAATAGTGTTATGTGTAGTGAGTGGTTATCAGTTTAGGGAGTCTAGTGTTGGTGCAGCGGCTGACGTATCCATACACCAGGACCCTGACTTCTGATTTCCATCTCAGTTCACAAAAACACTTATTGCGTGTGTGTTTTCAAAATATTTCTTTGATTCAGCTCACCAGGTATTATCTTTTGATCATAGCGCACCAGTTTCTTTTTAGGATTTCCCCACATAGATAGCCAAACAAGGTTCTAGGATTTGTACGAGATAGCAGCCCACTGAGAGACGAGGCCTCAGTGTACGGCCATATCACAGCAGAGGCACCAATGGTACCTCTACTTGTTAGGCAAACGATGCTACCATCCCCAGCAGCAGAGAGTGTATGCCGCCTAAGTGCATTACATGAGTTCCAATTCTTGGGGTAGCCCAGGTTCAGGGGTGAGACAAACTCGCAGGCTGCTGAGGATTGGCTGGAGAATGTAGTGAGATTCTTCAAACTCATAGGGACACCATCTGACCTTATGGTGATCCTTTTCACAAGTCTCTTTCATGAAGCTGTAGAAATATGATGGATCCTGATGCTTCAGGTGCATGATGAGGCAACACTTCTCTCTGCATACTTCGAGATCATGTTTCAGGTAGAGTTTGTCCCATCCACCCTACATGCTGTGCAGATATAGGAGCTAATTCATCTGCAGTAGGAAAGCATGATGGTGGCATAGTACACTGCAAGGTTCATCGACCTCTCACGCTACTCCATAGATATGATGCATGACCCATTCTTCTGGGCCCGGACCATAGAGTAGGGTCTAAGGTGAGAGATTATTTCTTTGATGATTTCACTCAGCATCCAGATGTAGGCAGGGGTGCTAGAACGATCCCTCTTAGTCGAGTGTTTCCTTGTTGAATAGTCACTAGAAGCGAGTCCTACCACTGGGCATCACGTCTCGATGTATTCTACAGCCGGCAGAAGACATATGTCACAGAGATCCAAGTAGACCACACCATCTGGTGGACGACCTTAGGACATAGGTTAAGTTTTGCGAGGCACACGAAACAGATCCAGACATTCAAGCAACTGGTAGTGTTTCACTTGAAGTGGGCAGGGCCACATGGCTCGTGACTGCCTGACCCGCCATTCGGATGATAAGTAGACAGTTGAGGGACCTCCCATGCAGAGGCATTGGTTCGATCAGGTCGATCCATAGGGTGCAGAAAAACATGGCAGAGGAGCTGGTTGTGCACCTGGTGGTGGATGACGTTACGAGGTGTTACCACCACTACCACCATAAGGTCCTCCTCGACCGTAGGGAGTAGGTGTACAGGGGAGATCTCAGCTCTAGGTTGATGAGGCACATGATCATGGTGCTCTAGAGATGATTCATGGTACGGTCTGTGTCTACTCCACCTTGTCTAAAGTTCTTATAGACAAATGTGCAAGTCAATCTTCCATTGCCACAACCCTCATTCAGAGCTCGGAGATTCTGACAGAGCCGTTGGTTTGATCCTCACGACTAGAGACTTTAACAAGAGTAGACTCGGTGATTACGCACTGGTGTCAATAGTGTGAGCTTACTCTAGGAAGCGAGAGTTTTGGCTGGGATCCTCTTGTAGCGGCGTCTAGGGATTACAACGTTATCTTGGGTATGGACTGGTTATCTACATTCCATGCTCATATTAACTGTATTTGATGCAATGTGTGGTGTGCACACATGGATGGGACTAGGTTTACCATCACCGGTGAGAAGGGAGCCTTTGCAGCACATGATAGACTTTTCCAGAGGAGAGTATAGTTGATCACTCATTAGTTGTGTTTCCATAAACTCAGAGTAGTTGATGTGTAGAGCCTGACTTATTCTATAATGGTGGACAAGTATGTAGATGTTTTCCATGATGATGTCCCATGTCTACCTCCTCACAGAGAGGTGGACTTTTACATTGAATTGTACCCCAGGATGACACTAATATCTACACCAGTGTATCATATATCTCCCATGGAGCTTCGTGAGCTGTGGGTATATATAGAGGGCTTGTAGGAGAAGGGATTCATCTGGCCCAGTTTTTCTCCATGGGCAGCCCCGATTCTGTTCACCAAGAAGGCAGATGGTAGATTGAGTCTTTGTGTTGACTATCAGCGCCTAAATCAGGTAACCGTGAACAACAAGTACCCACTCTCGAGGATTTAAAACCTCTTTGTTCAGTTGAAGGGAGCACAGTGGTTCTCAAAGATAGGCCTTAGATCAATCTATCACTAGCTCAGAGTTCGAAATGATGAATGTGTAGATGATGAACTCCAAATGTCGGAACAGCCACTACGAGTTCTTGGTTATGCCTTTTGGCATAACCAACGCTCCAGTAGTGTCAATGAGACTCATGAATAGGATTTTCCATCCATACCTCGATCAAATTTTTATAGTCTCCATCTATGACATTATTATCTACTCAACTACTGAGGAGGATCAAGCATATCATTTATGGGTAGTATTGGACACACTCTGAGAGCACCATCTTTTTGTTAAGCTCTCGAAGTGCTTGTTCTGGATCCAAGAGGTTCTCTTTCTGGGACATGTCATCTTAGAGGCTGGAGTCTCAGTGGATTTAGTGAATATTGAGGCGGTACATTCATGGGAGCAACACAAGAGTGTGATGGAAGTACGGAGTTTCCTATGTTTCACTGGTTATTACTTGAGGTTCGTGTTAGACTTCTCCAGAGTTGTAGAAACACTATCAATGGTGATGAAGAAGGGGAAACCCTTCGTGTGATCCGAGAGATTCCAACATATCTTTCAAGAGCTGATTCAGAGGCTAAATAGTTCCCCCATCTTGAGGCTTCTAGAGGAAGGACGAGGGTATGTAGTTTACCTCGACGCATCAGGGACCAGACTCAGATGTGTCTTGATGCAGGAGCGAGTAGTGATAACTTTTGGTTCATGACAGCTAAGACAACACGAGTAGAACTATGCTACCCATGACCTGGAGTTAGCAGTAGTGGTCTTCACCTTGAAGATGTGGTGACACAATCTGATGGGTGAGCGTTTTACCATTTACTCTGATCACAAGAGTATCAGGTATATCTTCTCTCAGAAGGACCTGAACCTGAGATAGCGACATTGGCTTGAGTTCCTCCTAGACAATGACTTTGCGATAGTCTATACTCCTTAGAAGGGGAACGTTGTTACATATGCACTCAGCAAGAGATCTGTTATACAACTGCTAGGAGAGGCAACAGAGTAGCTGGTTACTTTACAAATAATCATTGTGGATAGAGATGGAGAATCCTTCCTTCAGTCTCTTACAGTCACTCCCCCACTTCTTCACCCAGTCAGGGAGGCATAGCATGGGGACCCTGACTACGAGACATGATGTGCTCAGATATCCACAAGGTAGGAACCTGATGGATTTTATGAAGGTGGGGAGCATGTCATCCTCCTCAGCAGATGTACCATGGTACCAGTGTCACTTCAGGAGGAAGTGTTGAGGGAGTTCCACACATCGCCTCTAGCGGTACATCCAGTAGTGGCAATGATGTACCAGGATCTTTGACGATAGCACAAGTGGCCTTGTATGAAGAAGGCAGTAGCGAAGTTTGTCTCTCGATGCCTCACTTTTCCGCAAGTGAAGGCAGAGCACCAAGTACCAGCAGGCTTGGATCAGCCTTTAGATGTCCCAGAGCGGAAGTGTGATGAAATATACATGGACATCGTGACAGGACTTCCATGTACATCCAGGGGTCATGACTTGATTTGGGTGATCGTTGATTGACTCACCAAGTCAGCCACGATCAGAGAGGTAGGTTCAGTAAAGAGCTTGAGATGCCTCTATGTACAGAAGATTGTGCAGCTACCTGGAGTACATTCGATGATTGTTTCCCATACTAACACACATTTTACATCCCAGTTATAGAAGGGATTTCAGGAGGCTTTCAGGACACATCTTCGTTTGAGCACCACCTTCCATCCTCAGACGGATGGTCAGAATGAGCATACCATTCAAACCCTCGAGGACATGTTGCATGCTTGTGTCCTCAACATTGGTTATAGTTGGGAGGATCACTTACCTTTTGTGGAGTTTTCATTCATGAAAACCTACAACTCCACCATTGGGATTGTAGCTTTTGATGCATTATATGGGATACCTTGTCGATCAAATTTGTGCCAGACTGACCCAAGGGAGTCAGCACTAGTGGGATCAGAGATGGTACGAGCTACCATGGAGAAGGTGTGGATCATCCAAAGTGAATGAAGACTGCCCAAAATAGGCATAAGTCGTATGCTGACAGTTGATGGAGAACTATGGAGTTCGAGGATGGAAACCATGTCTTTTTATGGGTCTCACCTCGTTGAGGTATTAGAAGATTTGGACGAGGTGGAAAGTCATCTCTGAGATTCATATGACCTTTTCTGGTCCTCAACAGGGTTGATGAGGTGGCATATCACTTATCTCTTCCACCATAGTTGCACTAGGTGCACAACATCTTCCACATATCCCAGATGAGGAGATATGTGCATGACCCCTCCCACATCACCGACGATGGTGAGATGGATGTCGACGATGGGGATACTTTTACGGAGGTTCCAGTAGAGATTTAGGTTCAACAGGAGTAGGTCCTTTGTGGACGGTCGATACCTCTGGTTTACATTCACTGGCATCACAGGAACCCCAAGGAGAGCCCTTTGGAGTGGGATACTCAAATGTGTGGTCAGTACCCCCACATATTTCCTTAGTTCGAGTTGTATATTATGTAGACATAAAGCCTTGAGGTGGGGAGAATTTAATGACCCAGAATTTCTATGGAATATTTTTTCTTAAATATATGGGAGTTTTACGTGTTCGTGAAATTTGACGGCGCATGATTCTAAGCCCCGGTGTGCCCAGAATCAATTTTTGATGTTTTTTTCGGGTATGTTCCATAAACGTACGAGCCAATTTTTATAAATTTTGAACTGATGCTCAGAATTGAAATCTGAGGACACCATTGAACTCACAACGCCAGTATTCACTTAAGAATACTTTCACCTCGATGGCAGTGGGTTGAGAATAAAAGTTAGTTTATGGGTTTTTTGTGGAAAATAATAAAATAAAATGATCTTCACTTTATTTTATTTTGAGATTCAATGTGGATATTTCAGGTGGGGTCCATTGGAGATAAACCTCCTCATGAAAGTTAGAAGTGGGGACCACCACACCTTAACCTCCCATGAGAGGTTATGGTGGTGGGGAGAACCTAGGTTTTTAAACCTCCTTGAAACCTCCCAATAATTTAGAGAAACCTCTCAATTCCCTATTAAATGTGGGGGGAGCCTCTTGTTACCCTCCCAATAATTATAACCCATCCACCTTTTAAATTGCGCCCGCATAATTTAATTTGCTTGCTCTTTTTAAATATAAATAAACACATCGTTGGAATTTAGGATGGTTCATAATAAATGAACCATCATAAATTACAATGATCATTACCTACCTACCTCACTCCCCAATATATAGGAATCTTGAGAGGAGGTTTTGGGATGGCTTCACCAAGCGACGAAGCACTGGTAAAGTGACTCGATGCCCAACACTTGGAGGATTACACATCTTCCATAAAGAACGCATTCTTCCAACAATGAATGTTAGTGAAGAGTGACTTCGACTTCCTTCCTCAAAACCTACTCTGACGTAGGATATCATCGAATACGATGACCCAGCCCACAAACCGAAGATCAAGGAAAATTCCAACAACACTGACATTCGTCTTCTCCTAATGATCCGTATTCTTCCCCACACCAACATCGACAAACATCAGACAAAGGAAGTTGTTAATTTCATTTAAGTTCCATGTTATTACTTCCTTTCAAAACGAAAAACGTGGATGTTTTCCTTTTTGCAGGTGGGTTGTTGTGCATTGTTCTGATGAATCAATTGCTATGACCCTAAACGTGGAGGGAGCAGGCTAAACTAACATGGACTAACTCCCTCTGTCGATCTCTTTTGGGATGTTCTTCGGCATGGCGATGAAAGGATGAGGCGACAGAGGCAACAGGCAAGGACCACACCCCATGTGGTCTCCGAAACCTGCACCGCCCCTTGTGGTGCTTTGGCCAAACCAGCTCCGCTGCCCAGGTCCAAACCGCACCGCCCATCGGGCCAGCAGCGCCGTGCACCCCAGCCGAACCGCGCCGGCCCGAGCCTCGCCCCTGTGCTGGCACGTGCCTCCAGGCTCCCAGCCGCCTGCCGACCTCCCGTGTCCCCCGGCCGAACCGCACCTGCCCGAGCCACGTCATTGCGCTGGCTTGCAACTCCCAGCTGCCTGGCCTCCCAGCCGTCCATGCCTCCCAAGCACCCTGGTCGAACCACGACACCCACCGGCCCGGAGGCGCCCGCCTTGGCCAAATAGGCCCCCGGTCGACCCACAGCCTCCCTTCCAAACCAGTCGCGGCCATGCCACCTCGGCCTCTCGGCCGAGCCTCCCTCACAATGAACTATTGCTGGTCCGTGCCCCCCCCCCCCGGCCGATCCGCGCCCTAGCGGCCCTCCGCGGCCCCCACCGCCTCCTGGGATGGGCCCAGCAGGCTGGGCCGAACCCAATGAGTCGGACCACCCAACGGGATATGCCGGAAACAACAGGTCAAAATGAGTCGACGCAAATCGAATAGACACAGACTAAGATGGGCTGAGTCGGTCCATTCGGGTTGGACCGAACCCATGCCTACTACCAAACCTTTATATTCTTTGGCCATATCTTTGGTACCTAGCGTCTGTTTGACGAACTGTCAGTAGCGCTGGTAATATTGTAGCTTGACGTTCCCTTTGTGTATACCACATAGGAGTTTGTGGTATAGTTGAGATACCGTCAATTTGGATCGTGCACGAATCCAACCCCCCCCCCCCCCCCGGACTAAAAGGCTAATAACTCACAGAACAGGTGTCTGATTGATGCGACGTCTCTTGCGTTGAGACCCCTAAGGCGTGTTGGACCTTTGGGATATTTCTTCTTTGGTCTTTGTGGACGTTTCTATATTGACACTTCAATTAAGGAGCGGACCTTCTCGAAATCAAGCGTGCTTGTTGGAAACCCTGTGGATGACTGCTCTTTGACTACTGTTCCTGTATCCTGTGTGCATTCGATAGCTCTGACTAGTGTTCCTAGACATGTGTGGGTTCGACAGCTCTGAATATTGTTCCTGGATCTTATGTGGGTTCAACAGCTCTAACTACTGTTCCTGGATCCTATGTGGGTTCGACAGACACTACTAGAAATTTAAGGTATACCAATGGCTAAAACCCATTGGTATAGGGTGGAGAACCATTCCTATAAATTATACCAACGGTTTTAGAAACAATAGCCCAGTATTCCGTGACAATAGAAATATACCAACAGTTTGAGATAAACCGTTGGTATATGTGAACAAATCTACTCTATACCAATGGTTTTATAAAACTGTTGGCATAGAGTTCTTATACAATACATATGCCAACGGTTTCAAAAACATTGTCATATATTTTTTAGTATTCCATTCAACCCTATACCAATGGTTTAAACTATTTGTATAGTTATTGTACCAACAGTTTGGAACTGTAAGTAAAAAAACATACAGAACCTATACCAACGGTTTAAAACGGTTGGTATAGGCTTTGTTTCACAATTCAAACAGCAGCCTGCTCTGTGTGCTGTTGTGTGAATTGTACATAATACATACAATGAAATAAATAATAAGGATAAACAATTAAAAACTGATAATTATAAGGATAAATAATTTAATAATCAATTATGAATGCAATACATTAAAAACTGAAAATGTAATTATATGTGTTACTGAATTAAGAATACATAGAAAATTGCATTTTTTATAATATATAAATGATTGAATTCAGAAATTAGAAGCTAATAACCCAAAATAAGGACATGAATAAATGAGTTAAACTAAAAAAATATAATTTAACGGTTTGGGGTTGCGGTCTTTGAATATAGTGATGATGATAATGGGTGTGTATCAATGAGCTTGTGGGACTTAGAGAATATAGTTGTCATTAGCGTATTAAATGTCATGTGTTTTAGAATAGGGGTGGGAGTTCCTCACATGAGAAGTGTATTGTGTGTTGTTTGACCATGGATCGTTGTTCTAAATTATCAACACAATCCGAATACATTTGGTCAGTTTTTCGTAGGCCAATTGTTTTCACTTATAATGATGTTCATTTTAAACCCAAGAGAGATATTTAGAGTGATACTGGCCACACTGTGCCTCGGAATGAAGCGGGGATTACTCTTACATGTCACATATGACCCATGGATCATTTTCCTAAAGTATCAATACAATCTGAATGCGTTTGGTTGGTTTTCTGTATGTCAGTTGTTGTTTTCATTTAAAATGTTGTACATTTCCAATAAAAGTGAGACACTTTGAGTGGTACCAGCAATACCAGGCCTTAGATTGAGGGTCGGTTGACTCTCACACATCATAAATGACCCAAGGATTGTTGTGTTAATGTATAAACACAATCCAAATACATTTGGTTGGTTTTCCGTATTCCAGTTGTTTTTACTTAAAACCGTGTCCATTTTAAACAAAAGAGAGACACTTAGAGTGCTACCGGTCACACCATGACTCATATTGATGCGTGGTTGACTTTTACACATCACAAATTTCCCACGGATCGTTTTCCTAATGTATCAAAACAATACGAATGCATTTGGTTTTTTTTCTATATCCCAATTGTTGTTTTAAAATAAAATGATGTCAATTTTAAACAAAAGAGAGACATTTAGAGTGTTACCGGCTACACCGCCCTTCATATTGATGCGGGGTTGACTCCTACACATCACAAATGTCCCATGGATCATTATCCTAAAGTATAAACACAATCCGAATATTTTGGTTGGTTTTTTGTATGCCAGTTGTTTTTACATAAAGCATTTTCCATTTTAAACAAAAGAGAGACACTTAGAGTGGTATCGGCCATACTGTGCCTCATATTGATGTAGGGTTGACTCGTACAAATCATAAATTATCCATGGATTGTTGTCCTAAATTATCAACACAATATGATTGTGTTTTTTTGGTTTTCTGTATGTTAGTTGTTGTTTTCCCTTAAAATGTTGTCCATTTCAAATAAAAGTGAGAGAGTTGGAGTGGTACCACCCACACCATTCTTCGAATTGATGCAAGGTTGAGTCATACACATCACATATGTCCAATGGATTATTTTAATAATGTACAACACAATCCAAATACATTTGGTTTTTGTATTCTAGTTGTTTTTACTTAAAACAATGTCAATTTTAAACAAAAGAGAGACACTTTGAGTGATACCGGCCACATCGTGCCTTGGATTGAGGCGGGGTTGACTTGTATGCATCACATATAACTTGAGAATCATTTTCCTATATTATCAACACAATACGAATGCATTTGGTAAGTTTTCTATATGCTAGTTGTTGTTTTCACTTAAAATGGTTTCCATTTTAAACAAAAGATAGACATTTAGATTGGTACCGGCCACACCGTGCATTGGATTGATTCGAGGTTGACTCGTACATGTCAAAAATGTCCCATAGATCTTTTTCCTAAAGTATCAACACAATACGAATGCATTTGGTTGGTTTTCCATATGTCATTTGTTGTTTTCAAGTAAAATGATGTCTATTTTAAACAAAAGAGAGACATTTAGAGTGGTACCAGCCACACCGCTCCTCAAATTGTTGCGAGGTTGACTCCTACACATCAAAAATGTCCCATGGATCATTTTCCTAAATTACCAACACAATTTGAAAACATTTGATCAGTTTTCCATATGCCAGTTGTTTTTACATAAAACATTGTTCATTTTAAACAAAAGAGAGATACTTAGAATCGAACCGACCACACCGTGCTTCGGATTGATGTGGGGATGACTCGTAAACATAAAAAACGCCCCATGGATCATTTTCCTAATGTATCAACACAATCCGAATTTGTTTGGTTGGTTTTCTGTATTCCAATTTTTGTTTTCATTTAAAATGTTGATCATTTCAAATAAAAGTGAGCCACATTGAGTGGTACCAGCCACACCATGCCTCAGATGGAGGCAGGGTTCACTTGTAAATGTCACAAATGTCCCATGGATCATTTTTCTAAATTATCAACAGAATATGAAAGCGTTTGGTCTATTTTTCGTATGTTAGTTGTTGTTTTCACTTAAAATGTTGTCCATTTCAAATAAAAGTGAGACACATTGAGTTGTACTGGCCACACCGTACCTTGGATTGAGGTGAGGTTGAGTCATACACGTTACATATGACCCATTGATTGTTTTACTAACGAATCAACATAGTAGAAATATGTTTGGTTGGTTTTCGGTATGCCACATGTTTTTACATAAAACGTTGTCCATTTTCAAGAAAAGAGTGAAACTTTGACTAATATCGGCCACACTATTCCTTAGATTGAGGCGGGGTTGACTCATACACATAACATATGACTCATGGATCATTTTCCTAAAGTATCAACACATTCCAAATGTCTTTGGTCGGTTTTCCATATGCCAGTTAGGCAAATCATGTAACAACAGTGATAATATATTATAATAAAACTGTAGACATTGTGCATGATGTGCATCCCCTAGTGCATGGATAGGGAAAATCATGAACATTATTTATAATATATAGCCTTATATTGATGGTAGATACCTTGTGGGATGAACTTAAATTTCATAATAATAGTGAGGCATAGTGTTTTTCTATGCCGACCGGGGTTCTGAGCACCGAACAAGCCCTAGAAGCCACATAAACCATTATAACAACATTAAGCTTCCATATTTGGTCAAAAAATAATGCGTTATACTGAATTCAAAAATATATATTCCAGAGGTAAAAACTAGGATAAAAAATAAAGAGTTATACTGATTTCAAAAATGTAATGGATCAATCTGACCCTGACCACCGTCACCATCACCAATGTCATCATCATCCTCATTCCCGCTACCATCTATGTCCTTGTCGTCATCCTCGTCATCGTCTCCATGCTCATCCTCGGCTGTATCCTCACCCTCAGACCCATCCTCACCCTCATCCTCATCCTCATACTCGCCCTCATCCTCTTCAGCATCCTTTTCATCATCAGAAACATCATCATCTCGACCTCCACTAGAACTGCCGCCTGGTGCATTGGATAATGCACCCATAAATGACATATATACCTGACAAGCCATGCTATCCTTTGGTGGAAGTGATGAAGATAAATCTTTGATCAGTTTCATAAATTCATTCTTCCTCATTTGAACATGTTCTTCCAACTATGTAACCCTTTTATCAGACTTTCTTGCATGCTCTTGGACCTGTTCCAACTAGGTGGTACTAGAATGGATACCTGGATAGAACCATTACCTCCTCGGGAATATATTCTTACCAGGTTGGTAGTATAATCTACCAGAGTGCTCATCTCCCAAAACCTGATATAAATGATCGCGTGGTCGTAAATTTTAAGGATCCTGGGCATCAAGGGCCTCTAAAGAAGCCTATTAAAAATATTAATAGATTATTAAATTTCAAAATATATATTAAAATTTAAAATAAAAAAAATTAAAACTTACAATATTTTCTTGTGTTAGTTCATTAACCACAGTTCCATATTTTTTCCTTCTACTCGAGTAAAAAAAATTTACTTGAGGGACACATCCTTCAATATTCAGTTTGTGCTTCTGTAATGACATTGAAACAATATAAAGTGTAAGTACAATCATATATTCAATATTCAATAAATCAGATAATTTATGTAGGAAACAATAAAAATAGAATGTCCTAAAGAATAATTATAAACAACTATATCGTACCAGCTGCCTCTCATGATCTGACATAGTAGTGCACCCCAATGTGTGGATGTATTGCTTTGAATCAATTTTTTTTTTGTTTTTTTTCAGAATATTCATAAATAATTTTTAATAATAAATAATATAATATTAATGAAAAATATGAAATTTGTCATTTAAATACCTCAAATGAGATTAATACCTTAAATTTGGAAGTCCCCCAATGGATAATCATTTGGATATATTTCTCTATCATGAAATCATCCATGATAGGTACTATCTACAACTCTGTTCCCACTCTATCAGACCAGCCAACATACAACTCATGCTTTTATGCTCTCCAAAGCTCTCTTAGCTCCATTAAATGTGCTAAACGTGAACCTTAGCCATTAGGAATATTAAACTGAAGCTGACACACAATTGATTAATTCATATAAATATAAAAAATATTACATTAAATTCAATAGATTTTTTACCCATTTTTGTGCCCATGCATTATCCTTTACTTAGTGTGGCAGATGTCTCCAAGAGAGAGGGCTGACCGTAATGATGTCAGAGTATTTGGCTATCATCGCCAAAAAACCCTGACATTCATGCCCAATTTTTTCAATCATCTTTCCATCATCATTGTATTCAACCATAAACTGTGTATAGCGGTTCCATACTCTACACAAGAGAGTACTCCCTCTCCCCCGCCTCTTATTAGTATATGAATCTGTTATTAAAGAAAAAAATATCAGTAAAAGTTAAAATAAAAATAAATTTCGATATAAACATTTGTTAGAGTTAAATTAATATAACTATTGTAGTTGGATCAATGGGTATCAATGGATGTGAAGAAGCTGAAGGAATATCAGGTACAGTTGGAGTGTTCCTCAGTGTTTGCTCCTCAGCCACATACTGTGTCGGAGCAGGAGTCAAAGAAGGTGGAATATAATAGCTCAGAGATAATGAACCAGAAGAAAAAGATGATGGAATGGACATCTAGCCAACTGGTAGTGTAAACATCAGAGGCCTAAATATCATGTGTGTCCCTAAAGAAACACCGGGATTAAAATGGGGAATAGAAGATACGTCTGTGGAAGGGGCATTGTACAATCGGGTAAGACCAGTGGATCGTCTAAATCTCGCACCACAAGCCCTCATACCACTGACCTCAGTACTAGGACCACCAGATGATCATCTAACTATGAACCCCCCTCCTACCCCAGCCTCTGTGCTGGGATCAATATCAGGATCCTCGTTGGATATCTCTCGTTTAGGGGGGTGGATCCTGAAAAAAAGTTTAACACAAAAGTAAACACATGATATTATAAATTATTGAAATATATATATTTGAAATAAAATACTCACAACAGGGATGAGTGGAGGAATTCCCATCTGTGTCATGTGATGATTATTTTCTGTCATCTTTTTCTGCCGCATCTTTTCAATGGGTGTCATTTCAGGCAATAGAAATAGATATGGAAGTAATTAGAAATAAATAATTAATGTGTATTCCAAAAAATAGAGAAACCATTCTGATAAAAAAACATAAATAAATAGAAGATTTTTGGTTGTTTGAAGGTAAGTACTAGGATACACACTCTGAGTGATGTAGGTGAAACATGTAGGTCAGAACATGGATGTATGATTCTATATATTTCCCACAACAACATCTGGTTCACAATCAACATTGACAATTGAGCTATTATAGTAATCAAAATTAATAAACGGATTGATTCCAATTGTAGTAGGGATAGTGTCAACTTCATCATAACCATCATCAAAAACATGTCTGGGATATAATTCAATAATTACACTGAATTTAGTATGAAAATGATCTTTGACATAAAAAACATGTTTCACCACTGATTCCAATACATATAGTTCATCGCTGGAAAGAGTGTGAGTTATGTCAACAACTCAAAATCTAAAATCATCAATAAAGCTGTCTTTCCATGTCATTTAATCAAACAATCTACATTTCATCATCTTCACTCGACCATGCGAATAATAATCCAAAATTATTATTTTCTCCATGACTCCACAATAAGATATATTTTCAGAATGAGGTATATTATCTGATGAACTAGAATAATAGTCATTTATGGTAGTTAGAATTACACCATCATATTGTTTTCTAATGTTTCTTGCTCATTCAGTGATAATACATTTTTATCTATTGATCACAAGTGATTTACAAGCACAAACCATTGTATTAGGACAAAAAGAGAAAGCTATTATTTCCTCAAAAACATAGTCTATAGGAAAATACGATACCTAAAATATAAAAAAATAGTAAACTTAATTAAATATTATTTTTATTTAGTTATTACAGAAATATTTTTACCTTCAATTTCAACCAAGCATAAAACCCTTTGCTATGAGAAGTCTATTTCCTTCCCAAAGATAAAGAAGGATGTTTTCTCTATATCAATTAATTATGTTCCCTGTAGATAAAAATAAAAATAGTTTAACAAATATTTTAAAATTACAATAGATAAGATAATAGATACATGTACAATTTACTTACTTGATCTACTCATCAAAGAAATCACCATTGAACAACACTATGTGATGTGCCATTTCTTGATTTTCAAGGATTAATTTCCTTAATGTATATGATCTTGGAATTCCTCCTATATGAGTAAGTGATGGAAAAATGGGTTCAATTTCCCCATATTGTTATTCTACATTTCTCATTGGTCTATTTATTATCGTAGTAAGATCAGACAAATAAATTGAGCATAAATCCATACATTCATGAGCCAAGTAAATGTTCACAATAGTACCTTCTGGATAATTCCTATTCCAAACATATTATTTCAATGTTTATATGTTTCATTCAATTGGATATATCCAACAGAGAGAAACAGTTCCTCCAAGAAGTATTTCGGTTAGAATATGGACAATCAGATGCAACATGCATGTAAAAAATGATGGAGGTAATATTTTATCTAACTCACACAAAATTAATGGTGTCTCTGCCAACAGTTTTTGTAAGATGGATTTGGAAAACCTTATATCCCAAATATATCTAATAAAATAGCACACCTGAATAACTAAGACTCTTACAATATTGGACAAGAGATGACGGATTGATATTGGAATTAAATCATGAAAAATGATGTGATAATCATTAGTATTCAAAGATTTCATATTCAACTCTTTTCTATTGACCCATTTTGATATATTGCCTAAATAGACATCAAGAACTTTAATAGTCTTTAGAACTTCCAGAAATTGATTTTTTTCAGTAGGTTTCATCACATAAGAAGAACATGGAATATTCCATTTATTTTCACTAATACAGAAAGGATACAATTCGGGTCTAATCCCCCAATCTAACAAGTCACATTGAGATCTTAAATCATCCTTTGTCTTCCCCTTGAAATTTAGAAGAATCAAAATCAAAATTTCATATATATTCTTTTCAATGTGCATTACGTCTATGAAATGATGTAATAAGTCAGTTGACCAATACGATAACTCCAAGAATATACAATTATTCATCCAATTGTAACAGGTATCATTGGAAACATTTTCAACTTTCTTGATTTCGTTACACCCTCACCAAATGAATAACTGAAATCTTTCTATTCATTAAGAACATCAGTTACTGACATACGTTAAGGTGGATTGTTAGTCTCTATGGTATTTTCAAATCTTCAATGATTGTTTCTATATGGATGGTTCATTGGAAAGAATCGTCAATGTCCCATAAAACTAAATCTAAGATGATATTTCCAACTTCTTGATCAATTATTCTTCATACAAACAGGACATAACAATTTTCCTTTTGTGCTCCATCCATACATCATTGAATAAGCAATAGAATCATTGTTTATCCACATAAGTGCTGCACACATATATAATATATCTTTTGAACATGCATCTTATTTGGGCACAAACACATCCCAAAGAAGCTTCAACTCTTTTATTAAAGGTTGTATGTATACATCTATATCATTTTCGGGGTTAAAAGGGCCAGATATCAGTATACTCAAGAATGTGTAAGTCTTTTTCATACACAACCATGGGGGAAGGTTATAAATGTGTATGAAAACTGGCCATGTGCTGTATGAAGTAAGAATCTTCTCAAATAGATTAAAACCGTCACACAAAAGACCCAGTCTCACATTACGCATGTCGACTACAAATTCAAGATATCAAGCATCAAATATCTTCCATGAAAATATATCTCTAGGGTGAACAAACTCTTCATTATTATTTTTTCTCTTGGTGTCATGGCATCACATTTTTACTGATATTTTATCAGACATGAAAAGGTTATGTAATCTGGGGATCAATGGAAAGTTCGACATTACTTTTTGGGGCACACGAGATAGTGTTACATTATATTTTGGCTTCTATCAGGAGGTTCCACATTTTGATACAATCATTTCTTTCAGTATTTTCCTCCCAAAATAACTACAATCATTCGAAAATCATGAATTTTTTTTGAGAATCCATGTTCATCAACTAACTTCCATGCCATATTGTGGTTAGAAGGAATATTTGTATCATCTAAAAGTAAGTCCTTCAATAAGGTAATAATGTAATAGATTATAGTATTTGAAATCCCATATATAGTTTTCCAATGAAACAATTGGATTAAAAATTCCACTTTTTCATTTTACCACATTACTGATATACTAGAGTCATCACAGCATCATTCAATTTTTTCACCCTATCAAAAACATCATTTTCATTGGATACATCTTCTGTGCTTGAATCAAAATCGTTTTGGATAGAAATCATTTCCTTCTCATAATGTCGAATAAATGGAAACTGATCATATATCAAACTCTCCAATTTAGTCCTATAATTTAGATGATCAATATTTTGATATTCCAATTTCTCTCCATTGTGATACCACACATAATAGTTTGTTTGGAAACCATATTTGGTTATATGATAGTGAACTTCTTCACGACTCAACCACGGTCTTCCAACTCAATTAGAATATGGGCAGTATATGCAACCACTACCTGAAGACTTGTCAAATGAAAAATCTAAAAAGTTGATCAAATTATTTTGAAAATCAGTTGAAATCCAATCTGTTTCATACATCCAAATTCTATCCATTCTATAAAAAAATTGAAATAATTTATTTTAAAACAATTAAATAATATTGATGTTCAATCAAAAAAATATTTAAATATGGGAAAATTTTATACTTTATATGAATGAATAAATGACACATTACTCTATATGAGAATCATATTAAGAAATAGAACAAAATATATTATATATAAGAAAATAAGATACAATATTTCTAATGACTATATTCAAGGATTTCCTAGTAAGATATTGGAGGTGGATCAAGGAATACAAGATACTTAAAGGTATTTTGGGAGTACATGAGTTTTATAATTTAACTTCTTCAGGGAGATCAGGATGAAGAGTATGATGAGGATTACATCCAAAGTAGTTATGGCCTCATTAAGTTTCACCTTAACCATGGATTAAAGAATCCCTGTTTTGGGGTTTTAGAACATATGTTGGTAGGTTGTATTCATTGAGTCGTGTCCCAATTGATTTTGGAGAGGGGCCTTCAATAGTTATAGTTATGGATTTGATTAAAAACACCTATAAAAATGATATCCAGGAATTGTGACATCCCAAATCAAGATTCCACTCATTAGTGACCCAGAACTAGATGGTAACATGGCCTCACGCACATCTACCAAAATTCAAAATGTTATTGACTAATAGTGGGAGCCTTTGGAGTGTTTGGAGGATACTATTCCCTCATTACCTAAGTTGCACAATTTTAATATTATCAGTTAAAAAGTAGAAGAAAGATATTAATAGGAAACCATTGGAAATGGATGAAAATAACCAAATCAGTAATACCAACTAATAACAGAATTACAAACCGAATAATGGTAATGTATGCCATGTATCAAGATGAAAAACATAGTTACAACTAGTGGGGAGTAATATTATTCAAGAGGCTCAATAAATTCTCAAATTCGACCTAGCTTCTTGAGAAAAAACCCAATAATCTCATACATGATCCATCCTAGGTCATGTGAGTAGTCATGCATCTGTAAAATCATGATTCCCCTTATATAAATATATAATCTTGTAGTTTATCCAGGCACCCAATGGCATCTCGATCAATGTGTGAGATACAATTCATATAGGTGACCACTGAGAGGTCTATAACAATCCAGTATATTTATATAACATTTTAATATAATAATATGATAAATTTATGTAAAAACAAAAAAATATAAAAGTGTTTTCTATGGTTTCAGAGAAAAAATCTAAATGGGTTTTTCTATGAATTATTTTCATGAAGAAGGAAGAAGTACTACATTGGAAAAGGATAGGTTCCACCGAGAGTTTCCTTTGTAGATATTTTATTTGTAAAGAACATTGCATTGTATGGTTAAGTATTTATTATTTCTTATGTGAAAAATAATTAGGGACCACATACTATTTAGAAAATTTGAAGAACATAATTTATATGTTCTATTGTGAAAAGGATAAGTCAACAGTGTGTCATTATATATATATAAATATTTTGATAGAAACATGATACATACTTGGTATGTAACACACATAGTGTATAAAAATTAAGATGAATAAGATATTCATGTTTGACATTATCTTAATGAAAGGAGTGATTTTCATGAAATACTATGAATAAATATTACAAACAATTTCTTATGAGTTCATATACATGAAGCAGTAATATTTGGAGCATTGAAATTCAAACAGAACTATGAAACTTTAAAATTAGAACACAAGAATGAGACTATGCCCTTATAAATGTATATGTGTAATGAAAACATTAATTGGACAATGTGTATATAGATGTAGTTATTTGAGTATACAATTCCTGAAGGGAGTAGTGTATCATAAAATTTTCAAAAAAACCTTAGAAATAATGAAAAGTGATGTGAACTTTATAAATAGTTAAATAAATGGAGAAATGTTGAGAATAAAAGGATATCCTTATCTAGAATGAGAAGAGGTTAAAGGAGTCTAACACTAATGGGGGAGTTGCAGCGGATCGTATGGAAGAGGTTCACCTGGGTGGGTGCTTTTGGGAGTCGGGAATGTGCTTCTGGAAATGGGACGCTTCTGGGAGTCGGGGGTTCTGTTTCAATGAATTTGGGGGGGGGGGTTACCAACAGTTATTAAAAACTATTGGGAAAAGAATGTATTATCCAACGGTTGCTTTAAACCGTTGGGAAATCATTCACTAACCACACTATTACCAACGGTTTATTAAAACTGTTGGTAAAGTAAATCTATGCCAAAGGTTCAAAAGAACCATTGGTATAGAAGTTTTTGGAAATCTATCCTTCCCAGTAGTTAGAGTAGATGATTTAGTGTCCATATCTAATCATCTATAACTGTCTACATAAGTTGTATACATATATGAGGTGAGTCAGAAACATTTGTGTTTACCTCATTATTGAGATGGATTACTTGATAACTTAGGTAGATGTATGGAAATATACCTCTGTGGGGTTAACTGTTGATTTATTACCTTTTGGTTTATCCATGTTGGATTTTGTAAGACCTTGAGGGTATTGGGGTCCCTACTGAGTATCGTTATACTCACCCATGGATGGGTTATGCCTGCACCTCATTGTGCTAGATATAGACGGTGGAAAACACCGACCGAGGCTAAGTCTACCAGGATTGGGCAGTCCCCGGAGGTGGACCACATGGTGCGGTAGTACATAGAAGAGATGGACGGATGTGGAGTGATGTGGAGTCTATCTGTACCAACCCTTCAAGTAGGATTTCCCGATGGATGATCCATGAGATGTTTTCACTTTTTCCTGTACATTAAATTTCCTTTTTTTGTTCTACACATTTGGGCTTATATTTTCAACGCCTTTTACTTTTTAGCGCTCTTTTGATATACAATTTTTCTTAGTGTTTTGATTCCATATTGTACTCTGTTGTGTGCGTTTCCAGGTTATAAAGGTAATGCCTTCCCAGTTTTAGGGATTTACACCTTTGGTGCTAGTCACCAGCCCATGGCCTATGGAAAGCAGGCATGGGGTAGTTAGGGCACGGGCCCTGGGGGACGGGTCGTGATAGATTTCATTTAAGTGTGGTGTTGAAATTAAGGTGATTTTTAATGTGTTTGAAAATTTATTTGAAATGGGTGTTTGGTCTCCCATTTAGAAAAAATTCTTTGTTGGATATTCAATGGTTGTAATGGAAAAATAATAGTCTTGGGCCTTGTTTGGTTTCTTTAATTAAAAGACACATGTTTTAAAGGGAGGATTACAAAAGGATATCATGACATAAGTGACTATTTGTATTAATTTAGAATGTCTAAATGTGTTATTATGTGATAAAGTGAAGAATAATTAAATGGTTAAAGGGGATGGTTCATTTTGTTAACTAGTTTTAAAGGACACCCAATAGTTTTGTTGGATGAATAAATAGTAAATTGTTTATGTTATGTAATGGATTTAAATGTGTTGAATGTGATTAACCTTGGTGAATGTGAATAATTATTTGGTATGGGATGTTAGACTGAGGGTCCCCATCTTTTAGTTGGGATAGACTAATGATTTAGGAACCTCCAAGATTATGAATTGTATGATTGGTAAATTATATAGAGGAAACTCATCTTGGGAGGGGAAAGACTAATTCTCTATGTGCTTCCAATGCATTTTATGGTTTGGATGTTGGAATGATGTCCCAAGATCTTATAGTATGGACTTGGTGTTCCATATGGTCATTTAGGATGTTAAAAATGATGTTCCATAGTGTTCATTAGGATGGTGAGACACGTTGTTTAGAATCCTCAGTTTCAATAAATTGACTAAATATACTCATATAATATTTTGTTAAACCTATGTAATGTGGTACAACTGATTGATATTGGTAGAAGCATGATTTATTGGTTTTGCTATCACTTGGATCCTGGGGGTAAATGTGGTCAATTAAAATATTTTTAATGGTAAAATTTGTCTTATTTACTATATTGTGTATCATTACTATAAAATCTATATACAATTTTATGATACTATATATTGATTTAGATATTGTCGGTGGTGGCCGACAAAGTTTTACTCACACCCTTCTATGGTCGCCATAGAACTTCGGTACCTGAGAAGATACTACTTGTTTTATATTTAAGTATAGGACATAGACCTAGATATTTTGTTTATGTTTTGGATTATTAGTTGCAACACAAGATATCAGTAATGGTATTGGACTGAGGACCATGTTAGAATTTTTTTAGTTTCAATATTTGGGGAATTACATTATGACTGCCTGATATGTAGAGTATTCCTATAATTATTATATCATGTTTCACATAATTTAATTTTGTCACATTAAATATATTTTCCATTTAATACTTCTGCTGTTTGATGTATCTTTCTATATAATTTTTATTGTGGTTCTACTTTGAAAAATATGGTATACCCTCCCCACTTACCTTATTAGACCCTCACTACTAGTTAGAATCCTCTAGGGAATGGGGATACATTCTTGTGGCCAATAAACACACCGTATTTGGGAATTAGTTGAGTATATACTAGGATAATTCCTTACATAAGAAGTGAATTATCCGCTTATTGATTCCTCATAGAGTCAAAAATATTAAAGTTGGAAATATTGTCTCCAAAATCCATGGTAAGGGTTCCCTCATGAACATTAATGATGATATATACTATTTTATGATGGTTCATCCAATAATTATTCATGATTAGTATTTTTCCAAACTTCCTTCATGTCGAACACATAAAATTCTTCTAGAAAAATCAGGTTTTGATGTTTAATAATAACATCTTCCAAGACTTCCAGTAAAATAGAAGTTTATCACTTTTTAAGTTTCACCACCACTCTTATAAGAGTTAGTTCTCCAATATGGAAAGTGGTAAACACTAAGTGGGGAATAAAAATTAATAAAAGAACCTAAATCTCATTAACAATAATAGATTCATAGAACCAATATTATAAGAGATAGAAAAATTCATAGATAATGACATTTTTTAGCATTTGTGGCATGATTACAACTAACACACTTCTTAATAAAATGATCCATTCATTCCCTTAAATATTTCTCTTCATTATATATTTTTTTGGCCGGACATTATTATACATAAGGATTTATCAAATAGAATCAATAAGGTGTATGTTGATCTCAATTTTTTATAAATTTTCTATAATTTCCATTTGAAGTTATTACTCTTAGATCTTTCAAGATAGGATCATCCATGATGGGAATGATAGTGGAATATATTTCTTCTCCCTTTTAGTCCTCATCAAGGATATTTATGGTATTCTCTTCTTAATTATATTTTATAAACTCTTTCATTATTCTCTTCCACCTTTTTATTTTATTCTTAATGAAATCATTGAAAACTATTTATAGATTTTCCAGATTTCTGTTCTTCAATTTTAGGTTGATTTGATTCATGTTTAGGTGTTGATAGAGGTTGGAGTTCATTTCCATTTATATTTTCTATCGTGATAACATTCCCTTTATTATTATAGATTTATTGGTTTATAAAATTTCTTATATTTTTGTATGGATGTTTCACTGAACTTATAATATTTTCCCATAACACATCCTCTTTAGTCCTCATTATCTCTAATTCAGATTCTTATTATTTATACTGGATTGGGGGTTTTGCATTATTAGAGGTTTATTAAAAGGGTTAGTTTTCTTATAAAAGTTTTTTATTGGTAATCATGTACATTATAGGGTCTCTTATAATGTTGTTGTAATGGCGGTTCTTAGTGGTAATTTTTTTAGGTAAGGAGGTTTTTATTGGAACTTATTTTGAAAATGTCATCTAACTTGATTATCCAGGTTGCAAAATCCATATTTTATCTATGATTCATCTTTTCATCCTTTATTTTATTCAAATTACTTTATCCTGAATGATTCTTCACAAATCTCCATACCATGTATTCTAGAACTGTACTTAGTGATTTTATTAGGAGATAAACACAAACATCATACCTTGGTTAGTACTTTTCATTGAATGTATTTTTTCATTTCCATCAGTCTGATAATCCTGGTGAGTTATTAAAAATAGAATTAAGTAATGTGGCTGAGTTAAAATTTCTTAACCTTTGTATACCTTGTGTTCTTTTACCTCTTTGGATAAATTATTTTATGTTTTCTTAAATATCTTCAATATGATCCATGGATTCTTCTAGTGATGATTCTATGAGATATCCTATAGATGATGCATCCAAAACATTTCTATAATTTCCAAATATCCTTTGGAAAAAATTTCTAAAAAGTTTTTCTACTCTAACGATTAGTTTGTAAAACTGGAAAAAAAACTTCTTAAACTACACTTAGTACTAATTAATTTTTTTCTATAATCTTTTCTAATTTAATGCATATTGTTCATTATGGATTTACTTATGAAAGTGGGAAAAAATATCTGAATAATGCTCTTATATAATCATCCCAATCATTGATCACTCCTAGTTTTATGTTGTGAAACCACTCTCAGTCACTCCCTCTAGTGATAAGGGGAATGACCTCCTCTTCACTTGTTCCTCATACACACCTCAATAATTAAAATTTTTATAGATATGTTTAAATTAATTTATGTGTGTAATAAAATCTTTACCTTCCAATACATGAATATTATCAATTAATTTAATTAGGCCAATTTTTAGTTCAATGTAAGTTTTTGAAGTTTGATTAATTTTTGTTTGTATTCATTAATAAAACAAGGTACATATATATCTCTTGGTGTTTCATTTAGGTTTCCTTCCATATTATAATGGTAGTGATAACCATATGGTTATCCTCATTGAGGAGTAATAAAATAATTTGTTACTATTTGAGATATAAAAACTGTGATTTTTAAATGTTTTTTTTGAAAACTAAATGGAAATAAAAAATTTAAAACATTTTCTGGAGAAAGTGATAGTATCATGTTTGGATTTCCTGTAGTAATTATATCATAGTTTTTAAAAAAAATTACTTATCTTTCAGTTAATTTTTAGAGGAAATATACCATAACTAATTCATCAATAATCCTTAGTTAAAGGTTACTATAGAGACTTATCAAACAATATTTACTTCATAGTTAGTTTTCCTTTATCTATATTTGAATGTCAGTAAAATGATCATAAACTTCAATGGAGGAAATAATTATAGGGGATTGATGTTTGTGGGAAATTTAAAATTAATTCACTAATTCCACCCACATTCCTAAAATTTCTAGACATTCAGCACCCAATTCAGCCAATTATTTTAAACCAAAGTACACTAGGCGGAGAAAGATTCTAAATTATCAACCTAAGAAGTAAACAATTATCTTGTTCAAAACATGAAGAAAAATTTTATATAATGATTCAAATAAACAATGAATACAAAATCAAATAATATAAAATAGTTTTATTCATTATGTGAATGACTCAATCCTCAAAATGGATCTTCTCCGCTTCATTAGACACTCATGTTTTCCCCTCCATTTAAACTATAACATATATGTATAGAAATGATAATACATGTCATAATTAAAATAAAATAGAATCTTAAATGAAAATAGTAGTAAATAGAATCACCAAGTTATCCATGAGTAGTCTATATGTCCCCATAGTATCCCCAACTTTATCCTTAGGTTCTATTTTAAGAGCATCATTTTCTATCTTCATCGATCATGGTCAAAACACTATGATCCTTTTTTTAATATCTCTAAAATTTCCCTTTTTCCCATAAGTTTTAAAATCTCCATCATGATATATTCCTCCTAAAATTCCATTGAATTAATTCTATAATCTTGAAAGAAAATATTTTTCATATCATTTTCCAGGTGCCCTCCTCTTAATAGATATATTAGTATTGATGTGTGCCCCATATCCTTAGTTTGAATCTCATAAAATATCATTATTTTTAATAAATGAGGTTCAAAAAAATTTTGGTCATATTTTTCAACCATGAAAAGTATAAATATTTCAAAGAGTATAATACTCTATGTATGAAATCTTCCTATGTGTAAATAAAATATCATATGTGTAAAAAAAATATCATATGCATAGGTAAAATTTCAAACACCTAAGACTTTTTCCATTTGTCTTTTTCATAAAATTCAAATGTTTTACAGTCTTAGAATATCCAATTTATAATTGAATTTAATTAATTAGAATCAATATATCATACAGGTTTAGAAAATTTCCTACTCATATAGTGTTTTACTTTTCCGATTTTTGAACATGTTAAATGTTCTATGCATAAATGAATTCTAATAGGGGATCAAATATATTTAATATATAAGAATAATAAGATAATCCACTTACATGTTTTTAAAAATGTCTTACATATGTCTAATATCATTCCCACTATCCATAATCTACTATGAATATGATAATTTTCTTTATTTTTTCTTCAACATTAGATAAATAGATTAAATGTCATACATGGGTCGTCATAAGACAATGTGGCCATTAAATTTTTGGGAATCCGTCATATTACTTCTTGAATCCATGATAACATATTGGTTTCAATTAAAATCCTTCAAAATCACCCCTAAACTTCCTATAATAACATAAAATATCCCAAATTTAAGTGTAGAGTTTATTATAAATATTAGAAAGTTAAATAAATAATTAAAAAATAATTTATAATCTATTTAAAAATAAAATTATAGATTATTATCACAGTTAATAAATGTGATATTTATATAGTAAATGATCCAAATAGAGTGTTTAAAATGAATTAAAAAGAATAAAAAATATATGAAAATATTTTCTTTTCACTTATCCATATTTTATAATAAAAGTAACCAATCCAAAACAAGGATGTGAATGTCATGAGAATATTATTTACCAATTATAATGCACAAAAACACACTCAATACTCACTTCAGCCCAATAGAATAAGATTGTAAATCATAAAACAATATCACCTTCATAATATTTGGGAAATTAACCACGTAATATAATAAAAAATAAAGAATTTTAGTTTATACTCTAGAAACTTTCATTTCTATCATATGCAGGTAAGATATGTCTATGAATAAGATCAATATCAATCTCTAAAAAACCCTTTATCCAATTTAACTTTACCAAATAGTTATAAAATATTAAATAAACAATACTTTAATAGAACATTATAACATCCTCAAGTTGTTTCACCATCATTATGACTAGAAATATTTGTCACATACCTTAGGAATTCCTCCCCGTATGATTGAGGGTACAAACTAGAGATTAGGTATAATAATAAAATATAGATACTATACCACATAAGTCATGAAACCATAATTAATAGACAAAAAATAATAACAACCATACAAATGAAACTATAATAGTCAAAAATCATAGATGAATTCCAATAAACAAATACATTAACCCATGTCATAACAATATAAACTATAAAACATGTCGAACAAGTAATACATATATTTTTGGGATCTTCATTGGGTGGATCATATTAAACAAAACAATAAATAAGTCAAAAGTTAACAAAATTTGAGACAAATGATGGATTGGTCCAGAGATGTAGCCCAATCCCATTTTTTAATCTCAATCTCAGTAAACTAGATCAATTATTTATCATAGGTCCATTAAATTTATCCAACCCTATAAACCTGAAGTATGCTCTATTCCTACAATGCTTGATAATGGTGAATGTAAAAAAATTTAGTTCAACTCAATTGAAATTCCTAAATATATATAAATTAAATAGGTTTCATGATCATGTTCCATGATAAATAAATGAAATCGTAATGAATTATTAATTTTTTATCCTCAGGTTCCATGGTCGCACCCAAGATCAACCATACATGTTTCACCTAGTACTATTTTTTCACTGAACATGGTTTAAAATCAGACCAAGGTTTGATATTGTCACTTCCTTTAAAATAATATCATAACATTCAAATAGGGGGGGGGGAAATATCTCCTTCCCATAGTAATATCTCGCATCAAGCACATTAGGGGAATATAACCCACCAATGGAACCACCTCAAATTAACAACCTTAGGGGGAAATCTTGCCCTATAACCATATCATTTCAACCATACTAGGTGGAATAAATCATTTCCCTAGAACTATATCATATAAACCACACATAGTGTAATATAATGTGATGCCCTGGATCCAAACTCACATATTATATTTTCATATAGTAATACATTACATTAATTTCATGATACCATCTATAAAATACTTGATAAAACCAATATTAATTAAAAAATTAAAATGATTATTACATCTCTTACTTATAAAGGATATTTTTTCGATTTCAATTTTTAAAGAATTACGACACAACATAAACTAAAAATTCCCTTGTTAATTTTATGATATTTAAAAAATAGATATTATATAAACAACTACTTAATACATGACAAGTCTTCATTAACTCCCACAAATTCATTCAATCTTTTTATCATTCGAAACATGTCACATGTACTAATTTTCTCTATAACCTAGGGAAATATAAAACATAAGAAGCTGTGATCTAAAATGATTAATAAAGAAAATATAAAACAGATTAAATTATGGTATAAACATGACATATATATTATGAAAATAATACATCAACAACTGGAATCCATAATAAACATAAAATTGGGAGTATTCTATATATATGAAAACAAATAAAAAATCGATATAAATAATTCTGATCTCATACTTATTAAGTATATAATGAGAGACATAAAAATCCTATTGTCAATTGCTTATAAAATGCACCATACTTATTGAAGATATTGTGGTTAATACATCCTATTTTCAAAAAAAATTTAAAGACACTATCCTATTATAATAATATTTATACACAAAAACCCAACCAATTTTTTTCTAATGAGACATGTAGATGCATCTTGAGTCTATATAATATTATAAATAAACCATAACATATTTAAGTCCAATTATTTCACCATAAGATTCAACAAGTCAACTCATACCATTCCCTAAATACCATCTTACTAAATAAAATATGGGTATCTAGATAATGATAAATATGGAACCACAATCCATGATATGATCTTATTGGTAGTGAATAATCATCAAGAATGCCAATAATTTTCCTCATGTCAAAAAATAAAATTATTTCCAGGTGAACATCATCAAATATGAAATATGTAAAATTTTATATCACACCCTATAGAGAAATGATTATATAAATAATTCAATACTTGAATAAAATGACCATAAACCATACGACGAAAGAATTTGGATGATTGAAAATGAACAGAACAAAAGATGTGAGAAATTGCTTACAAAATTTTAAAGGGTCAGAATGTATATCCCTATTAAAAATGAAATAATAACACAAAATAAAATAATGGGTAGTATTTTCCTAATATATGTGAATCTTTTTCAATATAAAGATTATAAGTTAATGAAAAAATATTGAGTTACCAAAAACTCATACAATAAGGAAAAAAACTAAATCAATACCCACATAAATAAGGGATCCTGGTTGGGATAAAAATCACATGAAATACATGGAGTATAATAAATATATAACCATGGTAAGTGAGTACATCATATATATGAATCGCTTTTATAAAAAATATTATGTCTCAAATAATCACAATTGAGACCATGAAAACCCTTACAACTTTAGATACTTTCAAATAAAAACACATTGACATATAGGGCATGTAATTGAACTTAAAATACCATAATTAAAATATAATTCTTCGTATTATATCTCAAATAGATAATATATACTTGAAAAATTGAAATTAGGTGTATAATACCAAATATGTCTCAAAGAGATGAATTCGAGACAAAAACCATTATTACCTTTTGAATATTGAAACCCAAATCATATGAAAAAATTTAACAGAAAATGATAAATTTAATATCGTTATATATAATAAAGTTATTATATAAATATTATAATGGGGTGGTAAGTACACTATACAAAATCAAACAAGGCGTATAACATAAAAAATTCTTAGTGAAATGAAATTGAGATTAAAATACTTACCTATTTTTGAGTATTCCAAAAAAATAAATTAACTTCTTGTATCATAAAAATAGATATATTAATATATTAATATCATTCCCTACTCATATAAATTTTCATTTATACTCTTCATAATGTTTCATTATCTATATGAATTCCTCTTCCTATTCACATTACGTGTTTATTTTTTTATCATCAGTACTAGATTCATAATAATAATGTCTATTCAAATTATTATTTCAAATTTAATCACTAATTGATCAAAATAATTACAATCATAGATTATTGATGATTATTTATGATGCTTAAAATTCCTTTCATTATCATTTTTTTATTTATCCTTTAAAATTAAATCAATAATAATCTTTTTTTGGGGATTCGTGATGGTCGAAGTGTGTTTTCATAATTAATGAATTAAATATTGATATAACAGATCAAGAACCAAAAAAAATATTTACACATTTATATCATATTATACTATTAATTATGTTCCTTTAGTTATTCATGATATAAATTCATAGCATTGTTCAAGTAGGGTGTTAAAACAACCCAAACATGAACATACCCTTATTTAATAAATCATTATGAGTTTAATAACAAAAGAAAAATGCAATTATTTAGTGTAAATTAGTGTGATATATATGATTTATAATGATTTATATGTATTATATAGTTAATATAAATTTATCACATAGAAAAATATATCATTTTCTACTAAGTTAACTCATTTTAAAATATTAAATTAATGATAATAGTTTTTCGATAATATCAATAATAGGTTCAAAATTTTGAAATAAAATAACCTCAATGATATCATAAAAATAAAATTTATCTTTTAATCCCATAATTATATCAATAATTGTATGGAAGTGGCAGAACATTTAATTTGTTACGTTTTGTAGATAATGATGAGTGTGGCACAAAATAAATCTCATCAAATCCTTTTTTTAAATAGTTTTAGTGTTTTACAGTTTTTTTAACTTTCAATATTTTACCCAAATTTACATTTACATAGGTAACTAATATATAACCATAGAAAATATTTTTTATTGAAAATATAAAATCAAAACATGTAAATAAATTGCTACATATGATTTAAAATTTAAAATTCAATTTTTCTAATATAATTTTTATTTATGTTAAAAGTTACTTTTAAAATAAACACACTTAATGTCACGAAAACATTTTTGAGAAATATATAGTTTTCAGCTATTAATTTTTATATAATAAGAAATTTATCATGGTTACGTTTTTTAAAAGGTAAATTTGGATTAATTTGAATTAAATAAAATGTAAAAGTATTCCACTTAATTCTAAAACAAAACCACACCTTGAAAATCTTATATTTAAAGAGAATAATAAAAATAGTACGTATATTAATGTGACATTTTACATTAGTTCTGAAAGAATATTGGCATAGTATTTTATTATACAATGAATATTTAAAAAGTTATAATGTTATTCATTAATTTTCAATTGTATTACTTCAATGGTTTTTTAATCTTCTAGGTTATTATTAATATAGTGATAAAATCATGGAAATTATAATTTTCAAAAATCACACATTTTTTGATTGAAATTCAATACTTTTAGAAGCTTAAATGAACCAAAATAATTCAAATTTGATATGAGGAATTCAAAAATTAATTTCTTTTTATTAATTTAAAATTCCAAAATTTATAAATCTAAATTTTGAATAAAATCATAAAATATACTGAAAAACCAGTTATATTAGGAAATGTCCACTTAAAATACTGATTGATGTTATGTTTTTCATATCATTTAAAAACTAAATTGGTGTGATAAAATTCTTAATATCGATCTTAACATGTTATCAATCATATGTTTCTTGAGATAGAAATTCATACTATATAATTTGTTAAACTACTTTTTAAAATAAAAAATGATCTTATTAAGCATTTTACTTAAACTAATTCATTTTTATTAATTTTAATAATAATTTATTTAATTTCATAAAATGGCCACTCATATTTATTTCCATTAATTTAATACTCAAATTCTGAAAGTATTACTTATACATTTACACATTATCTAAATATATCATAGTTTTATTTAGGTTTAGTGTTGCATTTGGATCATGAAATCTTATTTAAATATAATAATATATAATATTTTTATGTTTTTACATTATAAAATCTTAAATAAACCTCTCATGTATAATTTATCTCATTATAGAGTAATTCCAATAAATAACTCATAATTAACCATATGCCACTAGATTATCATGCGTTTATTTTGGAAGAAAAAATATATTTATCAATGCCAAAAAAATTATAAGCACTTTATAAATGGAACTAACCCATTACTAATTTCAAATATAATTCAACATAGGTATGTTTATATAGATTTATAAGTAATTAAAACCTATAAACCCTAAAAAATTATTTAGATGATAATCATACTTCCATGGGTTTTCATAATTTAGTATTCAATTGTTAGCTAAGACATACTTGACACATGACTCTAGAAAATATATAGTGGAAACTAATTATATGATTAATTAGTAGTAGTTTCATATATTTTACTTATTATCGTTGATATTGGTGACTATCTTCCTCATTTCCCACTGTATTGGGACGTTGAGTTTTGTAATTTTAAACTCTCTAGAAATTAATGAAATATTTCTTTCACATCTCTATTTCCCTTATAATAGTGAGTATGATGACCCTTATCACTTGATATTTCCTAATACTAAAACTTTCTATTATTTGGTGTGTTTGGGACATCAACTATTTTTACATTGTTAATCATATTTCATGTTTTATGACTTGGTAAAAGTAAAAAATTCCTTACTCTGGATCCCATTAAGATGGATGGTTCATCAAGTTAATCCTTGCATTTTCCCACATACCCATGGTTCTTTCTAGTTCCATACATTCCTAAAAACAAAAGTTATGTCACAAGTAATGACCATTATAAGTGAATTATTATAAATAAAAATAATAAAAGTTATCCTCAATAAGTATCACATTATAATACTATCTTGTTAGCCAATAATTCTTATAAATTAACTTATATCAAAATAGATTCAACCAAAATCACTTTTAGCTTAAAATATATCAGTCTTGGTCAATCCTAGATTAATTGGTTTGTACCATTATTATTAACCTAATCTTCAAAATAGAGATCCAAAATTACCTTTAAATTTTGTGAAATATTCTAAACCCATTGATCATTTAAATCTATTCTCTCAAAATCCAATATATCCTTCCTCAAACAACAATAAACACTCCTATAATCATATAATAATGTATTTTTATAAACTAATAATATGTTATTAATAATGTTCCTATCCAAAAATTATTTGAAACTCTAAGAAATTAAACCAAAATAGGATTATATATTCATCCAAAAATTATCTCTCTCTTTCTCCCAATAATTTATTAATCCCTGGTTCAAAAAGTTACAGCCTACTCAATATATATCATAATAAAAAATATTATATAAACATCTCCAAAAATATAATAGATTTATTATTCATTAAAAAATTATCATGTCTAATAATATCTAACCCATTTTTCAAATAAAAAATCTACACTTTATTACCTCAACATCAATTTTAACCTAAACCTATGTGTTATCCATCTCTAAATAATTTTTTCATAAATATTTATCCTCAAAATATATAACATTGACATAAAATCACTTTAAGGATATAGATAAAATTTATTATATGTTTTAAAATCATTAAATAAAAACAACTAAATAATAATTATTATATGTTTCACTTAATACCCATAGTGTATGTACTAGAATATCATTGATAAATATCAATCGCTAATGAAAATTGACAAGAGTTTTAATAAAATATCAATCTCACTTAATTAGGTAAGACTAGGAAACTCTCTTTTTTCCATCAGAATGGTAATATACTAAAATTATTAACCATATACCAATTATTCCTTATTAATTTATAACACATAGTATTT
The DNA here is from genome assembly GCA_963277665.1 of Viscum album. NCBI lineage: Eukaryota > Viridiplantae > Streptophyta > Magnoliopsida > Santalales > Viscaceae > Viscum > Viscum album. The sequence continues at coordinate 2,105,807,899 of OY728147.1, read as the reverse complement.
TTTAGATACATATTTTTTTGAGATTCATCTTTAGGATCATATTTCAATCAAATATTAAAACTAAAATATTTATGAAAATATCCAAAATATGAATATGAAAACATCAATCCGAATATGTCTTCTAATATGAAATATTTTTTTAACATATGATTCTTTTTTATAAACTGTTGATGCTCCTTATTCAATACTTGGTTATCAATGGTCATATTTATATTATTTTCTCTAAAAAATTAGTTATCATCATTTTTAAATCCTTTATAATGGCTCGTAAATAGAATTTTAAAACCCAAAGAATATCCATCATGAGTGTCTCCCTTGGTGTATAGTATTAGGTCTACCCATCGTGAATTAGAGAGATGATTGATTCAATGCTTAATGAACCCTTCTCAATGTAATTACCCCTAGGTACATATGTTCCACATCAACATATACATTATAATATCTATATAAGTATTTATTCCTTGAAAAAGTGACAAAATCTATATTTTACCAAAACATCAGGATGTTATCCAATACATAGAATCATTATGATTGTTTTCAATAGGGTTCTCTAACCCTAATCCCTAAATAACATGTACATTATTATATTAAATTAAAAACATATTCTATTACAAAGTATTATCTATAACTTCAAAATTCATAACAACCTTAACTTATCTGGTTATAAATTATCACCAACAAATGTCCTAATCTTTAAAGTAATATAAAATTTTCTTTTGGTACCCTCAATGATACCCTGGATCCATACTCATGGATATTATGCTCTTTTAAACGTGAATTATATTACTTACTTGATACTGTATATAAGATCATGGATGAAACGAACCATAATTATAAAATGAAAATGATTATTTTAGCTCTTACATCGAAGGGATATTTTTTTTTTGAGATTTACAGAATTAAGACACAACATAAATTAAAAAATCCAATGTTATTTATGTCAAATTAATATATTTAACCTTACATATAAAACTACTTAATTCATGACGGGTCATTATCATCTCACCAAAAATGTTCCACACATAATTTACTTCTAAATATGTCATGTTTAGAAATATTCTCCATAACCTAGGGAAATAGAAAACATAATAAGGGGTGAGCTTAAATGATTTGTGAGGGAAATATATAACTGAATAAATCGTGGAATAAATATGAAATAAATTTTATTCCAAGAGTAGGTAAACAGCATGAATCTATAATTCACTTGAAATTTGGAGCATGTAATATCCATGATAATAAATTAAGACATAGCTGATTAAAAATATAATTTTTACTAATAGAGGGATGAGTATTACAATATAGCCATTAAAAGGGAAAACCCCAACTAATGGTGTCCTGAAGTGTTGGATCTTGAGTGAATTCCATGGATTATTTTATTTCATGAAATGGGAAAGGGTCCCACTCTATTGTAAAAAATAAAATTCTCATCTTCCCTCCCTTCATGAGAAAACCCTTATACTAAAATGTTGTGTTCTCTCCAAACATTCTAAACAGTACAACCCTGGTTGATTTTTAATCTATATTTTCTAACATAATGATCCAAATCCTAAGGAGGGTCCACTTTCCATTGGAGGAATAGAACCATGAATTAAAAATCTGATTCAATTTAATCCACCAAAATATAGAACCACTCATATAACAAAATCCATATATTCATTGATATTATTTCTTTACCAATGGAGCTTCATAATCTATAGAATACACTAAAACAAAAAAAAACTAAACCTTTTCAATATCTTACCAACCCATCACAACCTATATCACTAGTCATGCATGATACATCTAAATTTAGATTCAGGACCCTACTAAATGGAATCTAGATAATCCATCTACCTTGACTATTATGAAACAAGGCCAAAAACACATCCATCCTAGAAAGAAACCTTCACAACATAGAAAAATTACACATGCCCCTAAAACTCACTCCGAACTCTAAAACTAAATCATTTGATCAAATTAGAAAGAAAAATTGGTGATCACATTGAACCTTCTCTCACCCTATTTCTTGCATCTATTATATTCCAGCATATGGTCGCAAAGTTGAGACCATGAGTCGTTCATTCGAATTCATGATTCATTGTCCTCTAAAACCGTTTGGTGAGAAGATCATGAATAGAGAAACCCTCACTGATGTTATGCTGTATTTTTTATAATAAATTCTATACACTATTGACCATTTACTTTGAACATTTAAGTGGATTGTGGATTTTGGTTAGGGTCTATCATATGAGAAGCACCTTGAAGCAATATACACCCATTTATATTTCAAATTATTATATATTGGGATGGATTGGTTCCTAATATGCCAGATGAGAAAATTAATTTAGGGGGTAACTCATTGCAACACAATTTCAAATCACCCTCATCCATATCTCTCTTCACATAGAGAATATCCATATAGTCACTACTATTAAATCTCTCTCATTCTAACCATTTAAAGTAGCATTAGTCTGGTTCTTTGACCTAGAAGATATTATCAAAGGTCACCCTTTTCTTTTCATTGATTATTTCCAACATCAAGGGTGAATTAATATATGCCTCCATCATGGGTGGATTATTTCACACCTCTAACTATCAAGGCCTTGTTCCTAGACACTATCCTAAAATGGGAATATTGATTCACCAAAAGACAAAATTTTCTGTCCTATGAGACCTATTGATTCATTGAGGGAGATATATAATGTTAGGCATCACCCATCACTTCATTGGTTCCAATTAATTCACCATAAGATTCATTAATAAATTTCATACCATTCAGTGGGGAACCTATAATGTAATAAAACATTAGTGTTTGTATAATGATAAATGTGAAAAATCAATGCTAGATCCACCTATATTGACAGTCAATAATCATCAAGAATGGAAATATTTTTCCACATTACAATGGAATAACATCATTTTTATGTTAACATCATACACCATATATTATTTAAATTGTGATGTCCCCACATTATATAGAAATGTTTATATAGATAGGTCAATACAATAATAACGTGATCATAATCCATCTTGAGAAAGATGATAGATGGCTTTAAAAGGACATAGCCCAAGAAGTGAGAAATTTTATTTCAAAGGGTTAATGTGGTAAGAATGTATATCCCTAAAAAATAATGAAATAATGTAACATAATACAATAAATGGTTGTATATACCCCATATATGTTAAAAACGATCAATAGAATGATCTTAACTAAATGAAAAAATGTTGGGTGGCTAAAAAACTTTTACTAATAGAGAGAATGCTGGGTCAATATCCACATGAATAGTGAAACATTATTTGGATAGTAAATCTAATGTAATACAATGAGTATGATAAAAATAAATCCATTAGTAGTGAATACACTATATAAATGAACCATGGTGCACAAAATGTATTATGTATCAATGAATCAAAATTGAGACCAAGAAAACCCTTACAACTTCAGAAATTATCGAATACAAACCCCCTAAAAGGGGGGGGGATTTTAACTGATATAAAATGTAATTATTAAAATTTAATCCATTATATTTTATCTCATATAGGTAGTATATACATAAAAAATTAAATACGGCGTGTAATACTAAATATATCTCAAAGAGAAGAATTTGAGAAAAAAATCCTCACAACCATTGGAACATTGGAACTAAAATTCTATGATAAAGATAACATGAAATGTGATATTTAATATCATGTAATATAATATAATAATGATATAAATATTTTAATATGGTGTTTAGTACACTGTATAAAAGAAAACATTTGTTGTAATATAAACATGTCTTAATGAAAATAAATTGAGACTGAAACACTATTATTTTATCATACGTTTCATGATTGTACTTTAATCTAGTGTATCATAAAGATTAATACCTTAATAAATTAATTAATAACCATAACAATATCCATTTTCATTCATAATCTTCATAAATAGTCATTATCTACATGTATTCTTCTAATTGTAGACATGAGGAGTTTATAGATTTGACCGTTTGTACTAGTTTCATAATAATAATAATAGTTTTTGTTATTATTTAAAATTAAAAAATTAATGGATAATTAAAATTACTTTTAGGGTTGATTTTTGATTTTCGAAATTTCTTTTCTAAGTTTTTTTCGTCATTATCCTTAAAGATGAAATCGATAACAAGCATGTTTTTGAGATTCTTGACGGTTGAAGTGTCTTTAATTAATTAATTAATTAATTAATTATATAACATATCAAGACCCTAAAAAATTATTTAATTATTTATATAATACTACACCATTAATTATTATCCCCTATTCATTCATGATATAAATTTATAGCATTGTTCAACAAGGTTTCTAAACCGACCCAAACAAGAAGATACTAGGATTTAATGATGTATTATGAGGTGGTCTTGTTGTGATATCATTATACCGGAATAAAAATCACCTTATTTATTGTATATTAATGTGATATATCATACTTATAAGATGTATAAAAAGATTAAAATTTATATAAACTCATTAAAAAGAAAAATTTATCATTTTCTACTTGGTTCACTCATCTTAAATGATTGAAATAATGAGTATAATTTTTTGATCATATCATTAATAATTTCTTAAAATTGAAATCTAATAACCTCAATTGTATTGTAAAAATAATATTTATCCTTTAATCCTACACTTATATAAAATCTTATTAATTGGTTAAGGAAAATGGAATGTATTAAGTTATTGATATGGTAGTCTTCACAACACATGAACAATGGTTATTTTATATTAATTATAGGGTATAAAAAATTGATAACACCATTAATATAGTAAAATTATATTATAATAATATAATTATAATAATCTGGATAGAATAAATTATAAATAATATAATAAAAAACAAAACTAAGTAGTTAACAATACTAACATCATGGGCTCGAATTTTACATGGATGTCTCCTTGATTTGGAAAGGATTTGGATGAATATAAGATACCAGAGGCTTTGGTTAATGGTTGAGGGTTATAGGGAGATTAAAATGGTAGATTATCATGGTTAAATTTTAATTTTATGTGTGTCTTGAATTGGTAAAGATGTCACCCTTTTATAATTGAAGGAAAGTGTATTATTTGGTGTCACCCTGGCATTTTCTATAATGAAAAGTTACTATTCAAAATCCCATGGAAAAAAAAATTGAACAAATAGAAGATTAAAATGTTTTGGTTAGAAATTAATATTATAACCTTTTTTTAGGCAAATTTGATATTTTTAAAGTTTTTTTTACTTTTTATCTTTTACACTAATTTAATTTCTCCATGGTAATTAATTTGTAACAATAGTATTTAATTTTATTAGAAAATATTAAGGTTAAAACATTTTACTAATATTTTATTGATGATTTAAAATACATAAATAATTTCATAAAATATAGTTTTTAAATTTTTTAAATATTAATTTTAAAATAAACACACTTAATAATGTCAAAATATTTTTTACAAAAATAACATTTTCAATGTTTCAATTTATAAATAAGATAAAATTATCATAGTTAATAATTTTAATGAAATAAAATTTATTATTATAAACTAAATAAAATTTATGAAGCTTATAAGGAATAAAAAACTAAACCTCCCCTTGAAAATACTTGATTTCAGCGTTGACCTAAAACAGTTTTTATATTAAAATAACAATTTACTTTAGTTATAAATATTTTTGAATTGGTTTATAATGTTAAAATAATATTTAATTATGTATAATTTTATTCCTTAATTTCATATTTAATTACTTTAATTTCTTTTAAATATTTTGGGTTACTCTTACATAGAGATAAAATTATGGAAATTATTATTTTTGTAAATCCTTCATTTTTGGACTAAAAATTATTCTTCTTTGAAAATGCTAAAAAATTTAGACATTGAATATTTTAATATGAGGAATTAAAAAAATAATTTCATTTTATTATTTTAAAATTCCAAAATTTTAAAGATCAATTTTTGAAAAAAAAATTGTACAATATATTCAAAAAATTATTTTATTGGAAAAAAAGACCTTTTAAAATATAAAATGATATTATTGTTTTTTAATATAATTTCCCAAATAAATTGGTGTTAACTAATTATTAATAAACAATATAATTTATCATTAATCATAGGTTTCTTGTAATAGAAATGTGTGATATATAAAAGGAATTGTTTTATAAAAATACTCTATAAACTATTAAAGATCTTATTAGTGTTTTTTGGTAAAATAAATCAATTTCAATCATATTTGAAATTTTATTTACTTATTTAATAAAGTGGTAAATATTATCCATTCCTACTAATTTAAAGGATAGTTTATAATAATAATACTTTAATATTTATATTTTAATTAAATATATCACAGTTATGTTTAAGATCATTTTTTCATGTGGGGTGATCTATCTTATTTAAAGGTAATCATTTATTAGAATTTTGGGGTGTTACATAACACCTGACCCTATACACATCACATATAAACCCCACATAGGGAATAGTTACAACACCTAGTACTATATCTTATAAATGATATTTGAGGAAATAAATCCTTCCCATAGCACTATCTCATATCAACCACACATGAGGGAATAACTCCTAACTCTGAAACCATATTATATCAACCAATCCAAGGGGAATAATACCCACCCAAGGAAATATCTCAAATAAACTAGATAGGGGGGATATCTAATGAACCTGAATTCATTATCTCAACCACTCTTAAGGGAGGATAGTCCCCACCCATGGAATAATCTTGTATATATATATAATCTCGTGGGGATAAGTTCCCACCTTGAAATTGATTTAAAAAACTACATGGATTATCACCCAAACCATACACATTTTATAAAATTATGATTCCAATATCAATAAAATATGAGATACCAATCACTTTTAATAATTTAATCATTTAAATAGATTTGTTACTTTTACGTACCATTTCCAATCAATTGATCATCCATGCTCATTAATATTCAACCCACTATGTTACAATTCCATTAAGGGACCCCGTCTAGCTACATCTAACATTTAACCTTCCCTTCGTTTAAGGCACACAACACGTTGTATACTATGGTTTAATCATTAAAATTAACAATATGATACCTAAGGTCCAAATATAGTATTTAATATACATGAAAAAAATGAATCATCTAATATTTTTTAGGTCAAGAAGATAATATATTAGTGTGGCCACACATCTTATGAACATATAAACATGGTTATAACATAATAATAACATATATAACAACTATCTTGTGATTATTGATATATATATATATAAAACCACTTTTTTATTCAGTCCTAAACAACCAGAATGAATAAATAAGATAAAATACATAAAAATAATCATATACAACCACAATTGAAATAAGATTATGAAACAACAAGATAAATTTATAAATAATAGAATATAAAATATATAATTTCCTATATTTATCAACAAGGAAAATCAAAACTCGAATGAAGTGAATAAAGAAAAATACCCCACCACAAAAGAGAATCAATTGAGAGATAAGTTGTAAATAAGTTATACTATAAAGAATAAGGAACCATTATTTACTAACCTTAATATTAAAAAAAATTATTTAATTATTATTATTTAAACTCTATAGGTCATGCATTATCATGTGACTATACAAGTCAGGAAAGAATGACCCTTCTAGGCCACCCACATGACATGACTTTTCTAGATACAATATGGAATGCCTCATATAGGAATAACCAATGAACCTATCCTCCAAGGAATCATGATATGAAATTTCCCCATAATAATGAAATGTATTTTCCATAGTTAATCATCATAGTGAAACTCCCCTACTGAAGAACATTCCCTCACCAAACTTGAAGATGCAACCAATGATTCCTGATTTTAGTAATCTTCCCCGTAAAAAAATTGACAAATTAATAGAAGATATTACATAGAAAATATGAACGGGTTAAACATGAAAGCCATAAACACATTATTGTTCAATAGATAAAGGTTCAATGTGTAATGATTAACAATGTAAACTGTTAATACATAATGATTCAATAATTATGTTTTTCTAAAATAATTGATAATGGTTTCTTGGGTTTGATATATAAGGGTTTATAGGTTTAAATATTAAATTGTTTCTTGTCCCAATATATAAGGGTTTAATATACCCAATTCAGAAAGGTTTCCATACATATTATGTAATGGTAAATAGACTAAACACATAAGGGTTCGAATAATGATACATAAAGGTCATCAGACTATGTAAACCAATATATATGGTTATCAGATTGATGCATCAGTGTTTTCAGATAGCACAACTCATCATGTATGGGTTACAAATATATTTTTATTAATTCCATCAGTATGATGTGATACCCACATCCTATATAAAAGTAACCCTTATATAATAATACTTTACTTCTTTACAACACCTACCACGCCACAAAGTCCTTGGCTATGGTATGATCCATGACTAACCCAACCCAAAAAACTAAACACACACTATCCTCACCAATATATAATTCCTTAATCTATGATGTGACTTCCCACGATATCCAACAAACATATTTTGATATAGGCATAAATCATGACACATGTTTCACATGTTGTAGTGTGAGGTCACCTACTCATCCTTCTTCATGGTGAAAACTTCACCTATCACAAGGTAATGTTCCACTAATAGTAAAATTATAACTTAAACCTATGGATAACTCATCTAAAAAATTCTATGGTCCCCACTAACACTTTTAATAAATCAAAAATACTAAAAAAATAATGTTTGATGATAATTTAAATTGGTTCATACCTCAATACAGTTGATGGTTTTACAAGAAATTATACAATTTTATTCTAAATTATTACTAAAATAATTATACATGATTCTCAACCATAATATTCTTCTTATGAATTCCATTAGTAATATAAAACTCAAAGAAATCATTTTTCATCTTGATATAATATTTTATTATATTCTCATATGATTTAACTTTTTGGGAGAATAATTCTCTTCTTTGGATTAGAATTTTCCAATAAATGAAGTAATCAATATTAATATATAAATTCCATATATAATCTATATCATATCTCCTTAATCTGATAATGTTAACCTCATAGTCTACAAATTTTTTCTCTTCCTTTTATAATAAATTCAAAATTATCTTTTTATATCATATCATTACTATCATGGAAAATATTTCTCAATAAGGATGTCATTAAAAAAATTATTCAATTATTCCTATATCTTAGCCATTCTTAATATATTTAATCATTAAACATCATTGATCATCATATCTATTTAGATGCTATAAATCAATGATAACATTATCCATTTCACTATATCCAAAAGTGATGATTACCTACTGTAGATATTTATTCCAATACTCAACCATTAATGGATTAATTGTTTTATTAAAATATAGATATTTGTGTATCATAAAATGATCCAATATTATTACATCATGCAGATGAACAAATTATTGATCCACAAAGTTATGTTTATTTATCATAACCTGATTTAGTTACCTTAATATAATGATAATTTTCTCTGATCCAACATTAACATCATTTTTTTCACAGTAGGTTAAAACCTATATTGATTAATTGAATTGACATGGTTTTCATTCCATAATATAAAATTTATTTATAAATAATGAAATATAATACTTTATTCGACAATAACACTATTAATTGTGAATCATAGTAAATAATTTCGACCCATTTATTAAAAATTTATATCAAATTCTCAATACAATTAATAAAAATTTCTAGAATTCCATAATTTTTTATCATAAATATTTGTTCTCTAACTATTTTCTCTTAATTTTAGATTCTCAGGTTTCTAATAAAATTTATTTGATACCAAATGTGACAACCCCAACTCTAGTAACATAGATAGGGTGGTTATTTATTAGATTAGAAAAAAGGATAAATATATTATGACACATTTAATCCTAATTTTTCATATTGTTAGGATACAAAAAATATACTTGATCATTTAACTATAATATAAATTTCTAGCATATAAAAAAATATATAAAACTTTATTATTCCTACACTTCCTATCCTCAGTTCATATATTGTATTCTTTGTAATTTATTAGGGATGTAGGGAAAACAATATAAGGGGTAATTATAGATTCTAAAAAGGTAGTATCTTATTATAGAAGCTTTCATGGACTAAGAATGGAATACATAATAAAGTAAGGATAAATAATAAAATAAATTCTATACAAATTAGTATATCATAATAAAATGATCATGGATAAAATAACATTGGAAACAGATAATAACATGGATAATAATAATAATGGACTTCATAATGATGGAATGAATAATTCTTTATATGATAACCATATTGTAATTGTATTGTTCTTTATCGATTTTTTCTGATTTAAAATTTTATTTTGTTTTTTTGTGTTTTTATTTCCTTTTTATATTTCCCCTTTTATTAATTAAAAATTTTCTTTCGCTTTTTCAGTCATTGAGCTTCTATATAATTCTAGGACCCACCCATAACTTATGTGTTCATGTTGAATAAATAATTATATGGGATAAAATAATATCCAAGGGCATGGAATTCCAAATTGGATACTTGCTTAAGGTAGATTATTTCTATGAAAGGATGAGTTTAAAGTAATAAATACATTAAAGAAAGTAAAATTTTTTCCATCATTGTAATTGTTTTTTTGATGAAATTATCTTTGTTGAGAATTATGAAAGGACTTGTGAAACATTTGATAAAGATATAAAAAAGTTTTTTAAGATGTCTTAGATGGGTGAAATGAAATACATTCCTGGGATAAAATTATTAGAAAAGAATAAAAACATTTTTCATACCCAAGAAAATTATGCTAAGGAACTTCTTAAGAAGTTTAACATGGAGAATTCAGAACCTATTTCCACACTAATATTAGTGGGAAACAAGTTGAAAAAAGATTTATAAGGTAAGAAAGTTGACCAAAAAGAGTTTCAAAAGCTGATAAGAAGTTTTTTATATTTTATTACCTCAAGACCCGACATTTTTTATGCTGCTACCTTCTGTGAACGATTTGAGAGTGCTTCAAAATAATCAAATTTGTTGTCTAGAAAAATAATTCTAATAGATATCAAATGAACATCAATTTTCAGAACTAGGTATGATAGCTAAAAATTACTGAATTTTTTGGGAATTAAAATTATGGTTTAGAAGAAAATTTTGATGATAGAAGATCCAAATATTGTGAAGTTTTCTATCTAGGGAGAAGTTGTGTTAGTTGGAATATAATGAAATATAATTTGGAAACACTTATCTTGGATAAAGTTGAGTACGTTGTTGTCACTCAACATGCTAACCAAATTATGTGGATGCAGACTCTATTAGAAGATTAACATGTTGAAGTAAAGTTACCCTTGCTTTTGGGTTGTGATAATACAAGTGAAATCAACCTAACCATAACTCTGGTTCAACATTCTCATTTAAAACATATTGATATAAGATATCATTTCATTAAAGAGCCTATAGAGTATAATTAATTAATGTTAGAGTATATTCCTATATAGAAACAATTTATTGGAATTTTTATAAAAACCTTACCAAAGGAACCATTTTATGAACTTAGGTTGAACATGAGAGTCCAACCTCCTCCTCATCAATGTTTAGGTATATGATTTCCCCCCTCTCTTATCATTTCTTTGAATAATGATATCCTGTGGGAGAATTGTTTCATAAATATATCCATTGTTATATTCTAATCCTTTTAAGGAAGTTTTTAAAAGGGGGGATTTATGGGAAAACTATGATTTCAGCATTGTAAGTGGGTGAACTATTATAAATATGTGTTGGGGTTGTTGTAGGAAACCTTTTTTATAGGAATGTGTAAGAATAAAAGAAAGTGTTGAAGAAAAGATAAGGAAGTTTTGTAAGTCACTAATCTTGGACAACATGATCTTTCTGAAAATAATTATTTTTTCCTTTAATGAGTTAACTCACATAGTCCTAGAATTATCAATAATTAATCCATATCTTTAAGTAACAATGTTCAATGATTTGTGAATATTGGTTAAAAAAATCAAAAGTGAGAGATTATTGGGACCAAGTTGGATGGAAGTTATTTTCGAATGATGAATGAAGTTGTTTTTTAAGATAATTTACTTTTTCTATCAAAGGAAAAAAATCACCTAAACTTTTTATTTGCTGGTGATCATACATACAATCATATTTATGATTTCAGACTCACAATTCTTAAGAAATTTCAATGGATTGGGAAGATTTTTTCTAGAAGAAAAGTCTCATCAAACTCACTTTGGGTTTAGAATGAGGATATGATCATAATGAGGAAGAGAATTAGATTTTTCATGGATATAATGTAAAACTAATGATTCCATTCTATTTAGAAATTCAAAAAATTCATATGAATTTGTAAACATGTGATGTAATCCTTATGTAAGATAGTGGGAGTGCTGCAAATCATATTGAGGGTTGGAAAGAAAGATGTATGATAGAAAAAATGGGAAGTAATAAATACATTCCATTATAAGTCAGATGATGCGGAATCTGATCTTTATTGTATTCAAAGTCATGAATAATTCATGATACAAGCAGAATTGTATGAAATAAGGAAGTTAATTAAGCTGAGGGTTTTTGATCTCAGTCCATTAGTTCGAGATCACCGAACATGGATATGTTTATTGGCTGAGAAGGTTTATTTGAATGTGAAGTTTCGAAGATATTGGTTTTCAGTCAATCCAATAAGTCATACAAAACAAATATTCATAAAAATAAGTTTATGAGACTCATATTAAGAGAAAGAGAGAAGTTTCTAAAGTCAAAGATTCTAGAACCTATTCATCAGACACAGTGTGCCATCAATCCATCGTATTGGGTTTTGACACTAATTTATATTATTGATTTCTTTTTTATGTCAGATGTAAAGTTTTATCTAATGTAGAATTGTTTTGTGATGAATTTATATAGAAGAGGGAAAACATTTTTGACCAATATGATGAAGAAAATCATAGAGAAATCAACAATGAATTAAATCATTTTTCATCAAAATAAATTGTTGATTTTTTTCTTTAACAAGTGGGTTAAGAGAATATAAGAACTATGATATGTTTTTTTGGGAATTAGATAAATTATATTTTTCCTTATAATTTTAATTGGTTCAAGATCCATTAGAATAATGATGACAATGACTATTAGTGTGAAGTATATAATGATCCATCAAACATAGGATCTCTTCGATAAAATCATCAAGATTGTCGGTCTGAAGAAATAAATAAAAGTATAATTTATTGAATATTTTTGAAGTGTTATCAAGAGGATCACATAATAATTTAAAGAAGTTTGAATAATGGTTTCCATATGTTTCATTTGGTGCATAGAATCATAATGTATAACATTCTATCTCTAATGTAATGAAGATATCATAATGAGAAGACGGTTCTGAAGATTATAATGAGAAGAAATTTGTTTTTTATATGTTTTCTTATTTTTTCAATTGGTTCAAAGTTTCCAGTGTTGAGAAAAGTAGTAAAGAATTCATTGTTTTTATCTTAATGAAGATAAAAAATGTGTAATTAGAATCAAAATAAAGTTTTTGAAGAAAGTATGAAGTGAGTAAAAGTTTTGACAATATTCAAGAAGTTTTGAGAATAATTGAGAAGCATTAAAGAATTCAATATGCACCCAAAATTCATGGAGAATTTATGTTTTGGGAAAATTTTGATGCATGGGAAACATTTTTAGAACCCCCCAACCTATTTTTGGTCACCTATAAAAGGATTAAGAACATTGTACTTTTTGAAACAAGTATTTTTTAATAGAGAAGATGAAGAACTAAAAAAATCTAAGGAGAAGTAGTTTTTGGATTGTGCTTTCCTAATGAAGTATCCCAAACATAAGAAAAAAGAAGAATATAGAAGATCATAATCAGGGTTTCTGGAATCGAACTGAAAAATTAGACTAGGATTTCCGAACCCACAAAGAAGAAGATTAGTATTGTCTCAACTGTGTTATGAAGTTATTATAATTTCATATTGAAAAATTGAATTGCAAAATAATACTGGGAAATCAGGCTGACTATCATTATGAAGTCTAGTGAGTTCTTTCCTACTACAGGGTAGCAAAGTTAAAAATTATTTTTGAAGATCTTATTTTTGAAATTTAATCTAGTAGCATCATGACATGTTTCTTACAAAAAATGTTTTACATAATTCCAAGATACTTGAAGCACATGAACTAATGTATTAAATATAGTTCTATATGAGTGTAAGGGAATATCATTCTCATTTTATTCGACACAAAAAGATCATTTTCTTGTGTATTGTGTGATATTGTATTTTTCCATACTATACCAAAGACGTAGCTACTCTTGTTGAGTAGTGGACTTTGTAAATTCTTGTGTTCCTGTTGATGTGTGTTTGGTTTTGTTTTCAGTAAGGTAACTACTCTTCAACAGGAGGTGAAGGTTGTTTCAAAAGAAGGAAACTTAAAAGAAAAATATATCACTAATTCAACCCCTTACCCTCTCATTGATACATTAATCCTATTGGTAATCCTCGATATATGAGATATGGTGGAGCCCATGAATTTAATTCATGATGTGTAATTAATTTGATACTGATGTGGCTTAAATTTTAGTGGAAACCGAAAATATTGTAATTCTTAAGAAATAAACATTTTGAAAGGAATTCACAATATGAAAAGGGAGGGATCCATGTTGTAAAAAAGGGTTGACATAACAATTACTTTTCCTTAGACTTTATACATTTTCCTATCAATTTTGGGTGAACCATAGGATATTTTGATGGATATTTCAACACTCTTTTCCTCTCCTTGACCCATTGGTTCTAGTGGATGCCTATTGGTGATTGGTTGTAAGACCTTATCTTCTTCTTAGTTTCTTTCTTTCGTTATTCTCTCAAATATCCACTAAGGTGGTGGGAGTTTTTTTTGGGGAGAGTTTGGGACTATATATATTATATCCCTTGATGCAATGTAGGTTGATCTAGGGTTTTATGTGAAGTTGTCGTTGGTGGAAATTTATTCCTTCACGTTGTGGGTAATAATGAGATAAATAATATCTTTGGAGGTATGGAATACCTCATTTATCACTTTTATGTATCATGTAGGAGGGGTTTAGTATTTTTTATCTATGGGGATGGTTTTCTGTGTCTTAATCAAGAGAAAATATTTTTTTAATTATAATTGAGTGGGAAAGGGGGTGTATTCACATTTTTGTATAGATTTGATATTATTATTTTGATATTTTGAATTGATGGGCATGATTCCCCCACCAAACAACATAGTTTTTGGGAGCCTTTTCTTATGCTATAGTTATTTTTATATGGAAATTTTGTTTCATGTTATTGTGATATCACCCCAAAATGGAAATTGGCGAACCAATTATATCTGGTTAAAAAATGGTTTCCCTTAGATTTATGCCCTATGTGACAATTCATTTAAAATAAAGAAGTGAATTTGATAAAAATACCATTCCTAAATATGTAAAATGTTTTTTTTTGATGTTTTTTGATGTTAGGTAGTCCAATGGGGTGGTGATGTATAGATTTGATGTGGGGATGATGGGTTTTTGAGTCCATGCTATGGGGTGGAAATGTGCAGTGGTGATGTGGGGAATATGAGTTTGTGAAATAATTCTTTGAGGTAGTGATTTTTAGTTGGTATGAGGTCATGATATGGGGTAGTTAAGTGTGGATGTTTTATGTGGTAGATGAGATTAGAATGATTGTATTGTTATAGATTATTGGGTACTGATGGAATAACAGGTTAGTAAAAATTGAAATGCCTAAGGATGGTTTGGTTAATGGGATAGAAATGGTAAATAAACAAATTAAAAATGGACGTGTGGTTAAATGTGGTTGTTAAAGAGTGCTGAAAGGAATGATAGTTTTAAATGAAATTGGATTGTATTGTAATGAAAATTTTAAAGTGGCTACTGGCTTGTGTTGTTATTCGGTTTTCTACATTTAGTGGTGGCAGCAAAAGTGGTGACATTGTGAGGTTGTCTATGCTTATTTTGATCCCATAGACTGGGCTTGTGTGTGTGGTTATATATATATATATATATATATATAGATCTTTTATGTTCCTTGTGATTCCTATATGCACCCCACATGCATCTAACACTATGTACCAACACCCATACATTTATACATGGGGTGTTTTTTTCCAACATCTTAGTGATGAGGATGGATGACTACCTCCTATTTCTTTCTCTCTCTTCTGGGCATGTAGATACACATAGGCATTTATGGTCATAGTTCTAATAGTTCCTTAGGTTATGGATTAGTCATCTTTAGGAGATATGTGATGTGACTGTGTTGTGGAGAGATGACCCATGTTTCTTTAGGTGAGATAAGATGTAACCGTTTTGTGGGGTGGTGGCCTAGGTGTCTTTGATTGATATGTTATGTAATTATGTTGTGGGTGACTTGTGGTGGGGTTTGTTCATGGTATTAGGTATTTATGAGGTTTATTTCCTTCATGTCCACGATACCTTACTACTCTGGTTATGGTTTTGATGTGATGGCTCAAGTGTCTTGGGGTGAGATGAGATGTGACTTTGTCATGGGGTTGTGGCCCAAGTGTCTACAGGTGTTATTTGATGTGACTATTCTATTGGTATGTGGAATATATTATATAAAATATATTGGAGTTCCATGAGGTATGATTTTGGGGTTTGAGTGTGGAAAATTTGCAGGAAAGCGATGCAGGGTACCCATTATCGATATGATTTTTATTTTGTTAATATAATTGGCTTGAATTATCTCGTGAGAATTACTTGGTTAGGATGGGTTTGGATAGTTGACTTCTTTAGGTGTGATTTTATTGTTTTCTCATGGTTGAATTGGTATTATTTGTTTACATGTGAATGAGAGACTTTGGTTTTCCTACTGAGTATACATGTTTTCTAAACGAATGTATATGAACTGATTTTCAGGTTCCTAGAAGGATTAAACAGACTATGCTATACATTAATAACTGGTACCCTTATACTATTGTTGTGTTGTTGCTTTATATTTTATTTTAGGTATTTACATTGGATTGTTTTATCTATATCTATTTTATTTATACATGCATTGTGGGATGGTTTTGTTTTATTATTATATTATGTTAGGGAGTATCTTGCAGTTGATTCATCCCATCTCCCAATATTATTTTTATGTATAGGGTAATGCCACCCATTTTTGAGTTTTTTATACCACCATTTCTAGTCGACAAATCAGGGCCTACTAGAGGTGGGAATTGGGGTTCATTAACTTGCTCCCTTCATTTTGGTATGTTTGGTTGGAGGGGGTTCTAACAGAGTGGAATTAAAGCTAATAGTTGAGGGATTAGATAAAGTGTAGAGTTATGCATAGTAAATATTCCATGGATTGGTATGTAAATGGTTCCAGTTGACCTTGGGACATGACATAAGACAGGGATACTGGCTAGAACATGGGATTTTAAACCTCCCCCCCATGATCTGGTGCACATACTCTAATATTATTGAAATACCAAGGGAAGTGGACATTTCTGTAGGGTAGATATCTAAGAGATATACAAGAATCATGATTACTTATGTTCTTATTTTAATTTGGTGGATTTGATCATGTTAAGTAAAATAGAATTAAATTAATCTTAATAAAATCCCATACCATCAGTCTTAGGAAATAATTGTTTTCCTATTTAGATATGGATCCTGGTGATCATTTTCATGTGGTTCAGGTAGTGGATCTTCTTTAGGATAAACTGGTTGATCTCTAGATGGTTGATCCATATAGGGAGGATGATTAGTGGTAGAGTACGTTGTATTATTTTTAGTGGAAAGATTTGGCGAAGTATGAGGGTAGTGTTTTGGATGTGGATACAAAGAGATGTTTGGATGAGTTTGGGACAACCTTTAGATTGATCTGGGACCCAGTGGGGTGCTATGTCCCTTTGGTATTTAATCAGATGTGGGTAGCTACATGTCAGTGAGGGATTTTGTATCCAAGTGAGTGTAAGGAGGCATATATTTCATTGGTCGACTTTTAGAAAGAGTTCTGAGAAGAGTTCCTTTCTTCTACCATGACGGAATTTGATTGGTAAGAGCATTTTTATCTTCAGTACATGAGATAAAGTAGGTAGAGGGTGACAACAAGATTTTCCATGTGTTTAGGTACCACAACCCAATCATGGTCATGGAGGTGGTCGTTAATATAGATATAGAGGATCTAGGCATGGTCATTTGCACGCAGTGGAGGTGACAATGCTAGAGGGGCTAGAGATCATTCGAGTTGCGCCTATTTTTATTCTACTATTTTTGTTCATTGTTTGATATAGGAGCTTCACACTTTTTTATTTCACTCACTCCATTTCCTACACTAGGACTAGATATTGAGAAGATTCTCATGCCCCTAGTTTTGACTACATTAGTCGAAGTCCATACCAACTTGTTTGATGCAAGCCATGGGTGTTGAATAATGGTGGGGCCACACTAGTCTCATGAATATATTTTCTTACTTCATATTGAGTCATACAATATAATCTTTAGCATCAATTAGTTGTATTCTATGAAGGTTTTTATATAGTTCTACTAGATAAGAGTTGTTCTCTGGTATGTGGATGGTTAGTGTGTGGTTTTCATTGGTGAATTGAGGTTTTTATGTGGGTAGAAGATGTGTGAATACCCTTATTTCTTTGATGGATGAGGTGTCTAAAAAATTAGTGGATGCTATGCTGGTGAAGGTTCCCAGGGTTGATGGAGAGTTTTTGGATGTTTTTTCTAAGGATGTTCTGACACTACCCCCTCGACGTGATGTTGAGTTTGGGATAAACTTGAAAACTAGTGATTCTCCATTTTCAATATATCATTATTAGATGTAATTTTATGATTTTTGGGATTTGAGTATTTAAATATATGATCTGATGCATAATGGTTTCATCCAATCAAGAATGTTATCATTGGGTGCTCCAATATTGATTTCCAAGAAGGAGGATGTCGTTCTATGGTTGTGTATAAACTACCATAGTTTGAATCAGGTAATGGTAAAGAACCATTTCCCTCTTACAAGGATAAAAAATATTTTTGACTATTTTAGAGGGACCTATTGTTTTTCTAATATTGACTTAGGTTTCCATACATTCCTATACTAGTTCATATTAGTTTTCATCAAAGAAATATTGATCAACTAAAAGTTAGAGTAGATCATACCGATCATCTCAAAAGTTGTCTCATAGGTTCATCAACACCACCATCTCTATAGATATTTCTCTATGTGTAAGTTTTAGACATGATAGGTTCATTTTTTTGGGAATGTGGTGTCTCAACAGTGTTTCTAAATGGACCCGTCGAAGAATTGGGAAATTTTTTCTTGGGAAGCACCCAAGAATGTGGTATATTTTCAATGTTTCCTTGGTTTTGATGGTTATTATCAGAGGCTTGTTCTTGATTTCTCTCAAGTTTCAGCCCCATTAATAGTTTTATATAGTAAACTCCATGCTTTTGTGTGTATTGATCTGTTTCATGCAATATTTGACTATCTAAAGGGGAGATTTTCCAATTTTCCAGTGTTCCTATTTCTAGAGGAGGGGGTGATATTTGTGGTGTTTTGTGAAAATTACTATCTTGGATTAGGATTCTTATTGATAATGAATTGAGTGGTGATATCTTATGGGTCTAGGTAGTAACATCCCAATGAGCATAAATATGCCACCCATGATCTGTAGATAGAAGCGGTTGTGTTTGAATTGAAGTTTTGGTGGCATTACTTCACTATGAAGTGCTTTATGGTCTTCAAAAATCACAAGAACTTGAGGTGTATATTTTATCATTATGATCTCAATTTGTATAAATAGAGGTTATTTTGAGATCTTCTCTACCATAGTAATGGGAAATTTTTTGTTCGACCTTCGAGTATAATGTCATGAAAAAGATGTTGTTTGAGATTCTGAAGATTTATAGAGATTGATAAAGGAGTTAGAATCCCTACAGTTGGATGCAATGGTAGTTGATATTAGAGGCTATTTGTTTGAGATAATGGTGAAATACCCTCTAATTTAGTACATGGAGGAATCTTAATGGGTATAATTCAAGGTAGAGGAGATTCATGAGCATGTTTGCCATGGTGATGCTCTAGAGATATGGTCAGAGGATGGTCAGAACCAGATGCTGTTTCAGGGGAGGATATTTATTCTGTTATCTATGCATGAGTTAGTTCTCTATGAGTTCCATAGTTCACCATTAGTGGTATACATAGAGGTATCCAAAATATAATCTATCATTAGGATATATTTTTAGTGTCTTCGGATGAAGCGATCAGTGACAGAGTTTGTGGCTTGATGTTTTGTTTTCCAAAAATTAAAGGATGAGAACCATGTCCTTGGTTTCTTGTTGCATCCCATAGTTGTTCCCACATGGAAATGAGACAAAATATTAATGGAATTCATCATAGCGTTACCCCCATTATTTGTTAGTTTTGATGCAGTTTGGGTAATCATGTATCAGTGTATGAAATCATCTTACTTCCTAGAGACAAGGGAGTCAAGTGTTGTGGATGTTTTGGATAAGATATATATAGATGAGATGGTGTAATTTCATAGAGTTTTTAGTTCCACTATCTCATAATGGGACACATATTTCAATTTTCAAGTCTTGAGGGGATTGAAACATGATATTTTCACTTAGTTATGCCTCAAAACTACTTTAAACTCTTATACTGATGAAAAAATAGAGTTGACTATTGAGAAATTTCAGGATATATTTTGGGCTTGCATGTTAGACTTCAACAGATCATGGGAATGAAAATTTCCTTTAGATGAGTTTGATTATAATAAAAACTATCACTCTTCAATTGATATGGACCCATTTGAGGATTTGTATGAGAATTCATTTTGTTCTCTATTATGTTTGATGAAGGTTAGGGAAGCAATATTTCTTGGTCTCAATCTGGTGTAGAGTAAAAAAAATTCATCTTGTTCATGAGATGATTGGAGTAGAAAAAACTAGAATAAGTCTTATAAAAATCATATGTGGAGGCCCTTGGAGTTTGAGGTTGGATACCAGGTGTTCATGAGATTCTCCACTCGATGTAGGTAAAGAATGTATGGTAGAGAAAGTAAGATTTATCCCACGTTTGTTGGGTCCTTTTAGGTGTTAGGGTGAGATGGTGAGATGGAATATTAGTTGGTGTTGACACTGTGGCTAGAGAGGATCTATGAAATCCTCCACGTATCTCAGATCCATTGGTATCTTCAATATTACTTCCATATGATTGACTTGGGATAGTTAGATATCAAGGATTATGCAATGTACATGGAGTAACCAATGGAGATCTAAGATCATTGAGAGAGGGTGTTGCATAGACGAACCATTCCCTTGGTTCATGTGTTGTGGATGTATGGCGGCATTGAGGATAGTGTTTGGGAATATGAGATGTATATGTGTGCCCAGTAACCATAGTTTTTTTGAGTTTTTTTTCATTGTCTTTACATGGTGATGTGATGTTGGATTTTTTTCTTTTATGAGATGTTATGTTTTTGTGATGTTTGATTTGTGATAAACCTTTGACATATGAAAAGTGGATAACCTGATTCCAAATCAAGACTCATTATACTATGATGTGATTAAACTCATGCAAGAAAGTTTATAACACCCAAAGATGATAGTATCTTGACATGGAGGATGGAATTACCCAATTCTATTATTCAAGGAAGTACGATTATTGGTTGTAGTAGTCAGTTTTTTGGGTTGTGTGGAGGTTGGATGGTTGTGTGGAAATGTGATTATGTTTAATGTATAAATTTTTGGATGTTACTAAATGATGTGGTATTGTTCTCAATGAGTGTTGGTCATGTGGTGATACAGTTTTGAGATGTTTCTGGTTTTCCAGTTGGTGATTTTGGACGGTGGCAGCATTTTAGGTGTAATGAGAACCTCGAGAGGTATCTTGTGTGGTAGTTAAGGACCACTGTTTTCTTTGGGGTTTTTGAATTATCAAGTGTGAGAATCATTTGAGAGGTATCTTATTTAATGACTTGTGCCTTCCCAACACATAAATTTTCCATTTGGGGAAGTTGGAGCATTCAGAGGAGGCCTAGAGAGCTCGATGGATCTTGAGCTATATAAGTATTGTAGGTGGTGGTTCAGGACATGAATAAGATTCATGTCATCAGATGTTGATTCAATTAATTTGAGGCTAGTGGACTCATGACTTGTATGTAGGCTAAGGGGGAGTCTATGAAAATAATTTACATCATTAAATTAATTCATGATGCGTTATTAATTGAATGTCGAGTCAAATCAAATTTTAGCAAAAATGAAAATGTTGGAATTACCAAGTAATTAACATTATGAAAGGAAATCATGATGTGAAATGGGTAGGATCTTGATAATAAAAAGGGTTTATTGAAAAATTCATATTCATTTATGTATATCCATATTCCTCTCATTTTCGGGTGAAACCTAGGTGATTTTGAAGAATCTTCCAGCCCTCCTTCCCTCACCTTTATCCATTTATTTTGGTGGATTCCTGTTGGAAATTAGTGGTAATCCAATATCTTCTTCTTAGTTATTTTATTCCATTATTCTCTCAAAGATCCACTACGATGGTGTAGTTTTAGTTTGGGGAGAGTTTGGGGCTTTATTTTCGGTAACCCTTGATGTAGTGTTGGTTGGTCTATGGGTTTTGTGTGCATTTATGATTTACAGGCATATCTTCATTCGTCTTGCGGTGCACAATGAAATTGGAATGCTCTTTTAAGGTATTTAATACATCATTTCTCACTTTTTTGTATCCTTTGGGAAGGGCTTACTCTTTTTTTGTCTATGGGGGATAGTTTTCATGGGCCTAATCAAGTTAAATTAATTGGTTAATTGGAATTTCAGGGGAAATGGGTTTGAACTTCATGTTTTTATAGCTTTGATATTATCGTCATGATATTGTGTATTGATAGGCTTGATTCCCCACTAAAAATCAAGTTTTTTGGGAGTCTTTTCTTATGCAAATTATTTTTTGATATGGAATCCTTGTTTCATATCATTATGATATCACCCCAAAATGGAATTTTGATAACCAATTATATTAGGGTAATAAAATTATTTCCCTTATATTTATGGATTTTGTGATAATTCAAATAAAATAAATATGTGAATTGATAAAATTCCAATTAATAAATATATAAAATGTTTTGTGATGTGGGGTTGTGTTGTGGGGTGGCGATGTGAATTTGTGATGTTGGGAAAATTGGTTTGTGAGTCTATGATATGGGGTTTCACTGTGCAGTGCTGATGTGGGATGATGAGTTTTTGAGGCTATTCTATGGGGTAGAAATGTGTGGTTGGTATGAGGTCCTATTGTGGTTAAGTGATTTGTGGCTGGATTATGTGTAATATGAGATGATAATAGTTTTTTTTTGTTCTAGATTCCCAAGTATGGATGGAATAACTGGTTAATAATGTTTGAAATGTCTTGGAATGATTTGGTTAATGGGATATATATGGTAAATAACCAAATTAATAATGGGTGTGTGGTTAAATATGGCAGTCAATGGACAATGAAAGGAATTATATATTAAAATTAAATTGGATTAGATTTTAATGAAAAGTTGGAAGTGGCTAGGGCCATGTGTTGTTATGTGGTTATATTCAATTACTGGTGGCATCGAAAGTGGTGATGTTGTGAGTTGGTTAGTGGTTAGTGTGAACCAATATGTTGGGCTTATGTGAGTGGATATATATATATATATGCCTTTTATGTTCCATATGATTTATATATTCCCCCCACACACATCAAGCACTATGTACTGACACCCATATATTTGTATGAGGGTGTTTTTTCCAACATCCCAATGATAAGGATGGATGGATGGCTACCTACTCTTTCCCTCTCCCTCTTCTAGGTGAGTAAATATGCATAAGATGTGATGGACGAAGGTCTGATACTGCTCTAGGTGATGAACCGAGTGTCTTCGGGTGAGATGTGATGTTCCATGCTGTGGGGTAGTGTCCCATGTGTCTTCAAGCGAGATGAGATGTGACATTGTTGTGGGGAGGTGGTACATGTATCTTCAGGTGAGATGTAATGTAACCATGTTGTGGGATGAATTATATTGGGGGTCATGCATGGTAGGAGGTGGGCATGAGGTTGAAGTCCTTCATGTTCTGGATACCCTTTTACTTTGGTTATAGTGGCGATGCGTTGGACCAGGTGTCTTCGGGCAATATGTGATGTATCCATGTTGTGGGGCGGTGTACAGAGCGTTTGTGGATGTTATGTGATGTGACCATGATATGGGGTGGTAGTATATGTTATATGTAAGATACAAGAGTTCCAGGATATGTGATATTGGGGTGAGAGAGTATAAAATCAATGGGAAAGAGGTGTCGGTAACACTTTATCAATATGAGTATTATTATGTTATTATAATTGACTTGTGTTATCTAGTGAGAATGGCTTGGTGAGGATGGGTTTGGATAGTTGACGTGTTTAGGGTTTGTTGGTTCTACTATTTTTCATGTGTTTATTAGTATGTTTATTTCACATCTGCATGAGAGACTTTGGTTTTCCTATTGAGTATACTTGTATGGTCACCATGCGTATATAAACTATTGTTCAGGTTTCTAGGAGGATTATATGGACCATGTTGGACATTAATATCTTGGACCCTTGGACTATTGATGCGTCACAACTTTATCCTTTATTTTCAGTGTTTACACTGGAAACATTTACCTGTATCTATTTTATTTTTAAATTCATTGTGGGATGGTTTTGGTTTCCTTTTATATTATCACATGGAATTTCTTGTGGTTTATTTATCCTATCTCCCAATCTTGTTTTTATATAGAGGTTAATTCCTCCCATTTATGAGTTTTTTATACCCTTGATGCTAGTCACCAACCTGGGGCCTACTTGAGGAAGAACTTAGGGGTCATTATCTCTCTCTCTCCATTGCGGTATCTTTAGTGGGAGGGGTATGAAAACTCTTGTGGAAGAGGAATCATGAAGGAAGATTCAATGATATTTCATAAAAAAGTAACTTGCACAGGTGGTATTAGTTTCACAATAGAGATGGATCCCAGGTCAAGTAAGTTGAATAATCCAAAGGAAAACACATGAAGTTAAGTTTTTATAAATTGAATTACTAAAATAACCACTAGTAATTCTTGGAATAAGGTTAAAAGAAAAAATTGGTTAACTCAGACCAATCATGATCCTCAACTTGAAGATGTTCAGGGAGAACCCGTCTCTACATTCTATTAAATTAATTTAACTATTATTTTAAGCTGTCTAGTATTATGGGAAATAAATGATCCATGGTGTGATTTTACTAAAATAATATATGTTTTTGAACTAAATAGAGATAAATGAAACAAGTATAGTCAAAATAATTTATGTATTTAATTCGAATTAAGACAAAAAAAGAAAAATTCTTATCAAGACCGTTATTTGACAAAAAAAGCGGTGTCAATGACCCAATTTGGATTTATAAGATGAATCCATAGTTTCATTAAAAAATGAAAAGGTACAAATGTTAAAATTCATGATCTATAGAGAGGGTATTATAAAATATATATTTAT
This sequence comes from Viscum album, assembly GCA_963277665.1. Lineage (NCBI taxonomy): Eukaryota > Viridiplantae > Streptophyta > Magnoliopsida > Santalales > Viscaceae > Viscum > Viscum album. The sequence continues at coordinate 2,105,782,432 of OY728147.1, read as the reverse complement.
GAAATGTTCAGTGGAATCAAGCCATCTATGACGATCAATGAGTGAAATATGGATATACCTCAAGTGGTATTTGACCAATGAAAGGATAAAGAACAAATAAAAATAAATAAATATAAAAATTTATGAAATACATGTTTATTTTTATATTTAATAAACATCTGGTATCAAATTATTGTTTTTATAGGATACCAAGCTCGACCGGAAGAAAGTGACATAACCAATAAATGGTTCCCCCATGCTGAAATATATCTCAATACTCGGGTGCATGTATTGAAGGAATACATGAGGAGTTGGCTATGAGAACTAAAAATTATTTAACCTTATCTAATGAAAGTAGTTTCCCTATGAAGAAAATAATTATTATGGATATCAATTGGTATAAAAAGTTTTTCATGAACATGTGATTTCAATTAGTCCATCATGTGTATAACTCACATACTTTATGCTTTATTGACTATTCGTGAATGGTTTTATGAAAGTGATCTTGGGATCATAGGAGAAATTTTTAAAATTATTTACTATATAAAGATTCATTATTTTATGTGTCTATGAATGTTATTGAGTGACATGGAAAACATTGAAATTTTTGGCTTAAACTATTATTTCCCGCATTGAGTTTCAACACAGTAGGATTATGGAATTTGTTGATGAATTAATGCTAAATGGTAAAGTCACCCACAAAAAATATTTGTGTATAATATAGTTGAAAATAGGAAATAGTTCAAAGCTTAAAAAATCAATATCTGGAATCTATTTTATCTAACAATTAGAATCAATGTTAATGTGTGTATATAGAGGTCCATCAGTGGTAAAAATTTCATAGGATCAATCAAAAAGAGGTTTGGAAAACCATGAAGGTTTTATGGTGGAAAATAAAGTAAATAGTTCAATATATGAGTATTATATAAAATGATTAATACATACCATTACTTCTAGATATAACTTTCAAATATTTAATATATACAAGAGTTTTTCTGATGTTAACTAGTGGTATAAAGTAGGATCTGGAGAGTATGAAATTTTTAGAAGATACCAATATAAAATGGGATGGAAAAGGATTACATGACTAAGGGAGTGTTCAAAATCTCTAAATATGGTTATCATACATTTTGGAGAGTTTTCATACCACTAAAATACCTCTATGGGAGAACTAATTGGATACTTTAAGCCAAAATTTTATTAAAAATGGGTGAGTAGAGATGGGCAGCTATCCCCATGAATTTCAGTGAAAATGGGGGAGATAATAAAAATATTTTTATGAAAGTGGGGAGAAACTATTAATTTTATTGAAACAGGAGAAGAGAGAAGAATGAGATAGAGCATAATGGGAGTAAGAAGAATGCATCATAATGATAATAATGAATCTAGAGATAAAATGTGGATAAGGATTTTTGGTTTTGTTATCAGAAAAATCAAAATAGGTGGAGGTATTTGTAACTAGACAGTTGTGTGTTGTATTTTTGTTACAAATAAAATTAAACGTGTTGACTATAGTCATTGGATTTTTTGAGTATTCATATCAATGTCATACACTGAATTATGTTTTTCAAAAGATATTCAAGCGATTATATCAGTTTATTTTCTCTATAAATTGAGTAATATTTTGAATATATATAAGTTTTACATGATTAATATATGATTTGATATCCATAATTTATGAGTTGTTTGGGCTTATCAAAAGTAAAGAACTGGTGGTTGGTATAGATGTTTTCACAAGTCACAATATAAAAATATTGTTCTCATCATATAAGTAGAGTTGTAAACCTTTTAAAAATTCTAGTATATAAAATTATTCTTGATCTAGATTTATTATATTAAAAAGTTTATATTGTTTTTATGTGTAGGATTATTTTCTAGATGAAATTAGAGAGATGTAGTAAAGTGTAGAGTAACATGATAAATAGATTTTGAATATTATGCAGAGATTTGGTATAAAGAAATTTTTTTAAAGTATATATTCCTGATTCTTTTATTTATTTTGGGAAAATGGAAGATTTTAGTGAAAATTTAGAGTCCTCAGTAAATTTTAGTGACAATTTAGAGAAAAGGAATGATTTTTAAATTAGAATTACATGCATCCACAAAGGAGGTATGTGGCATCCAATTCATGAAATAATCACATGGAAGATAGATTTATGATAGGATTTATGTAAAAAATGAAGGAGGTTATTTGAAAATAAGTAGAAAATATGTTTTTAAAATCATTAAGGAAGGCTTTATATGAGGCCACAAAAAAATCGAAGGAAATTTTACATGTTTAAAATTATCACCCAGGAGTTTCATGATCGCACAGGACCTTCAATAAGGTCGAAATAACTTGGAAATGGATGGTATAAGTGGTTTTCAAACAATTTATTGTAATTGTGAAATATAAAAAAGAGTTAAATTATGAAAGATATATGCAGACCAAAAAAGGAATATTGTTTATGAAGTGGATTTATGTAAATAGATTAAATGTAATATTATATTTAGTGATTTTTTTGTCGGAATGTTCCATTAAATTACCCCATAACAGACCCATTAAGTAATAAATACACAATTAAATTATCATATAGAAATTAATTTCTTCATTCATAGAAGGATAACCATGAAAAAAATCTATATAAAGCTAATCCATAAAGGTATTTTGAGAAGTATAACAATGAAAGGATTCATGAAAGCAAGATCACTAGGAAAGTTCACAAAGAGAAATATTATGAAGAAGTTCATGAAGTTTCTTGAAGTATAATATGAAGGTAATTCTATAAAGGGAGTTCAAGAAGGAATTTTCATTAAGAGAGTTCATAAACACAACTCTATGAAGAGAGTGAACGAAGGATAAACACCAATGATTTCATGAGAGGAGTTCTATGAAGGTTTTTTATGTGAGGAATACCATGGTTTTGTTATTCTAAATGAATTTCATGAAGGATAGATCTTTGAAGGGATTAGATGATAGAATTTCCAAAAATTTATATTTTATCATAGAACATACACGATGAACATTTTCATCATATATTATATATATAATTCAATATTTAGGAACATAATTACATATGGAGTTCAATATTACTATATCTGATTCAAAAGAATAAGAAGAGTAACACAGAGGATTCTATTGACACCTCTAGTTTAGTTCAATTAGAGAAGAATCATATGAATAATAGGTATTTTTATCTCTACATTTGGCTATAAAATAATAAAAATTAAATATAAGATAATTCCAGTTCAAAATTATAATTATCTGATGAAGAAGTGATGATTTTGTGATATTTTGAATGTAAAAGACTCAATTCTCATTTAATGGAGTTAATCTCATTTAGAATTGAATATGTATAATAATGAACATGAATCTTATCAGAGAATCTATATGGACACTTGAATGCAAGGTGTATTAGAATCCAATGCTAATTTAAAAGAGACCCTCAAGTATATAAACTAATTGGTTTCTTTAGTAAAGTAGTGTGTAACACCCGGAGATTTTATGAAAAATATTTTTTTTTAATTTCACTAATGTATTGTGTTGTACACTACACCAAAAGGATCTTGCACAACACGCATCCTTGACTTGCCTTGCATTACACACAATCGCGACCTTCCTCGATAGCGTGTGTAGTACGCAATAACGAGTTTCACTAAACAACGATATCCTATTAAAATATTATTAAAACTAGCCGTTATGATAGTAATAACCACTTTTTAAAATTTTATATATTTTATTTTTTAAAATGGACTTCATTTTTGGATTCGGAATACCGAAATTATCCTAGGGTGAAATTTTGGTATTTTTCTGAAAACTTTCAATTTTTGATTAATAGTGAAACCACTAAGTGGTAGTTTAAAAACTAAATTTTTCATAAAACATAATTTTACCGCTTCTGTGAATGGAATTTCGAAAATCCTATAGACACGGTTGATATCAGTAAGTAAAATGTGGTTCAATGAGATGAAAATAATTTTTTGGTGAATAGTAACTTTTTACTTTTTTTTTACCACGGTTAATAGTAAATAGGGTAACTAAGGGTAAAAATGATATTACTATTACCCTAACACATATCCTAATTCTATTGGATAAGTTTAATTCGACCAAAAACAAACTTAGGAATAAAATATGACCATTTAGGCCCACTTGGGTTAGATTAGGACATTTATTATTAATTTATTTAAAGAAGGGTTAAAATAGTTAAAATCAATGTTTAATAAGTATATAATTTTTAATATGGGGTTATACATAAGATAAATTCGACTATAAATATTCATTAGAAAGATAAAAAGATTTCCTACATAATGGTATTTTATTTATAATTTTTAGAGATTAAATAATTTAATTTATTTATGACACAATGATGATGCAGTAATTATCTTATTAATGAAATATTGACATAATTGATGTTATAAACACCAAAATAAATGTAATTTGAGACTTTTTATGAATCCCACTAATTTTCTAGGTTACTATGATATATTATTGTTGATGTAATCATCTTGGTTCGAACATATAATTCTGTTATGACTTTCACAAAAATCATATATCAAATAGTGTCAAAATTGACACAAAATAGTTTTTAAATCAAATATTATATTACTAATTGTTATTTTATTCATAAAAATCCAAGGTTCGGCCAAATGACTCATATAAGGATATATATATTAATAATAAACAATTTGTGGTTCGTTTGGCATGTTATAGTAAGTGTATTAACCATATAGTGAAAGAAAACAAAAATACATGGTAAAAGTTAAATTATTTACCTTAGAGTTAAATCTAATTGATAAGGTTAAAATAATACCCTAAACTTGTCTAAATCCCATTGGTTTATAGTATTTCAACCCAGCCCAACTTTATCTTCGAAATAAGACTCTTTTGAACCATTATAAACCGATTTTGACTTTAATATAAAATAATATTTTGAGATATTCCTAAGGTGCCCCTCTCCTCCCTTATAAAAGGGCACCTCCTCCCCCTCCTCCTCACACCAATTTGAGCACTCAAGCTCGGCCAAACCCTGCCAAAATCCCTTCTCCACTTACCTAGTATCATCCTAGAGGTCCTGGTCTTCTTCAAAGACCATCCATAGTTCTTTAAGTGGAGGTAAAGAAAAGGCGCGTCAAAAAGAGGTAATATCCATTACTGATCTTTTCAACTTCTTTCTTCTTCAACTTCTACTTCTTTAGTTGTTTCATGATAAAGTAATAGCATAATTATTTCTTATATACTTATATGTTATTATAAATATTAAACAACTCTAATTAACCATCTATCCATCCTACGGAAAAAGGAAATCACCGCGCGTGCGTACGTACAGAATACCGTCTCCACGCCGTGGTGTAATCTATTTTCTGCCACCACATTAATTGGATGGGTATAATGGTTTAATGAGTAACTGTATATGATTATTATAAAGTGATATTGATACTGAAATATTATACAAACATTATTTCCAAGAAGCTACATTTACAATTTTTCAAGTTTATTTTTAATCAACTTCTTTTAGTTTATAATTGTATGACATGTTAAGAAAAGAAAAGTGTTTTTGAAGAAGAAAGGATATTTTCCTCAAGAATGGAGTTCAAGTGTTTTATCAAAATTATTTTCCATCTAGGATAATATAGGGTTATGTTGTTTTCCCTATTATGACATTGATTTTATTATGTTTTGAGGGAATTATTTTTATGAAGTCATTTACCTTATATGATATGTTTTATGATGTCATGATGTTTCATGAATCCCATTTTTGTTACATGTGTTATGCGATGATGTATGATTTATGATTATGTGGAACATATAAGAAAGAATTCATTATATGATGGGTGGGACCTATATCTCCCTCCAATGCATTGGGTAAAGATTTTATATCTCATGAGATAGACATGGCTGGAATGGTAGGTTATACCGGTTCAGTGAAACAAGACTGAAACGAGGGTGACTCGGTTCAGAAAGGGACTTTGTCCACTAAGATAGTCTTGACAATGAGTCTTGACTAACAAGAAATTATTCTCTATGATTATGTGTGTATGCCACAAAGTTTCATGTTTTAAGTTATGATTATTGGGATTTCATTTCACTGCCATGATTTATCCCATTTTATGAAATTATGCCCTCTTTTGCAGGTTAAGATTTCCAAAAGTTATGTTCTTTTGAATATGATGTGATTGATTTTTCTTTTGTTTGCCCTTACTGAGCATTTGAGCTCACCATTTTATGTTTTCGTTTCCCCAGGATATAAAGACAGGTTTAAGGTAAAAAAAAGTAAGATCTTTATGGGAGATATTGGAGATCTTTCACCACGATTAGAAGATTACGTTCCGAGTTTCCAAAGACACTAAACTATTACGATCCTTGTGTGTGTGTTTTTGGTTATGTACTAAGTATTACGCAAAAGTAATGTAATGGACATGTAAGTCAAGCATTGGGTCTTTACAGTTGGTATCAGAGGAAAGGTTTAGTCAACCTTTGGAATATAGGATGCGAAAACGTTAGTGAGATCCCTATAGATATTTCTAAGGCAAGTCTAGGGATACCCCTCAGGATAAGTATACATATAGGATATAGTCCTATAACTATGGTAACGATATTAGATTAAACCAAAGATGTTAGATATTGAAGTTACTCCCCCTTTATTATGATTTTTTCCTCTCACACTATTCTTTTTGGGTTTTAGAAAATGGTTGGAAACAAGATGATTCACGATAATGGAGGATATGATGGACAATGGAATGATATTTTTCATGAGCAACCAAATGAAATGGGATTTGGAAGTCCAAACATCATTATTATGCCGAATCAGCAATCTCATAATATGATCAATAAAGTAAAATTTGGTAAGTTTCATGACTTGGCTAATAAGAGAAAGATGGAGTTTCATGATGATCATAGAGGAAAGAAAGTTCAATTTCCCAATTTAAATCATGTGGGAAGAGGCATCAAGGAGAATGTTTCAAAGGAACTGGAAGATGCTTTGGGTGTGGAAAAAAAGGACACAAAGCCAGTAAGTGCAGAGGAAAAGGTTCAGTTAACACCATGGATGAGGATAATGTTATTGCTACGAAATCAACAATGGTTAAATGTTTTAAATGTGGAATGTACGGGCATTATGCAAACTAATGCCCTAAGGGAATGACTCATGAAGAGAATCAGTATGGTTGTATGGGTAGTATTTATGTGGATGATGATGAAGAGACTACAAATGATATGTGATATGAAAGAATTGTTGAAGCTCGGTTAATGGTTTAAGAATGTAGTGGAATGATTACATGTTTATCATGTGTAATGTTGTATAAGTAATCTCATGGTACTATGGAATAAAGAGACATCTAAGGATTGTTACACTATTGCCTTTCCTTGAGTTTTGAAAGTGTATGATTAATATTACCAGTATCCATGAAAGGTTATTCAGATATTTTTGGAATGTAGATGATATGTGCACAATGAAGGGATAAGGAGAAAATTAAATGTTTGATAGTATTCATGAGCTCATGATTGATATAAGGACTAAGTGATATCATGGTTTGAGTATATAGAATTTTGAGGATTTTGTTGTGTTTAAAGTGTTAAATTTTAACTACATTCATGTTTTCACTAAGGTATTCAAGATAATACATGATTAAGGACTTTGAATGTTTGGAATGTGACCAACAAAACATATCTTATGATATATGGGGATCGACGATGGTGTTAAATCTCTAGTAATCGTTTTCACTATGTTATGAGAGTGGACTGCAGTATTATGGATTAGCCTAAAGATTGGAATGGATTATGTTGGACATAAGTTAGTATTTTCTAAGGATAGAAGTTTATTCGATATTATTGATGGTTTTAGAACAAGGACAACCTGCAGGACGGGTGACAGCCCATCGCGTCGGACAAGGCTGGGGAAATCGAACCCAGAACCAAAGTGCGACTGGCCTTTATCGCCTACCACTGGCCTACAGGAAGTCCCTGTATAGTAGAAACTAGTTTTATTATATTAAGCAGTATGATATATGAAGTATAAGTCCATTTTAGGTACCATATATGAATAATCTCACTATAGATCGACTTATGTATATAATTTTTGGTAACATTTTGTTTGAGACAGATGGAATGACCCGTCATTCTATCACATGATCTGCTAACACTTCACGAATAACAAATTCAACTTCATTTATTTAAGAGATGAGGTGGAGATTGTTCGAGGCACGAACAACAGTGATATTGTACCAAAATAAAGTAAGTATTTATTCTAATTCAAATTTTCAAATTTAGGGAAATTATCTTGAAAACCAAAAATGTTGTCCTAGTGATCTTATACCTAATGAATCAGATGGTACCTTATATCATCACAAATCTATCGATTTGTGATTACTGGCTTTTCCATAGCCATGTTCTCTACCACTCTCCATCAGAACATGATGATTAGATTTCTCTTCCATATCCATATTTTTACCTATGTGGAAACCCAGCGATTAGATTATTTGGGTAACCGTTACGTTTCATACATTCGTTTTTAAAGATTGGTTTTGGTATTCCTTTTTACGATGTGGGTTTCTATTAAAGAAACTTTCGAATAGTAAAGCATTTATAACCCCGACGATTTTCAAGGGAGAAAATCATTTTAAGGGGGGGCAGAATGTAACACCCCGAGATTTTATGAAAAATATTCTTTTTAATTTCACTAATGTCTTGTATTGTACGCTACACCAAAAGGAGCTTGCACAACACGCATCCTCGACTTGCCTTGCATTACACGCAATCGCGACCTTTCTCGATAGCGTGTGTAGTTCGCAATAATGAGTTTCACTAAACAACGATATGCTATTAAAATATTATTAAAACTAGCCGTTATGAATAGTAATAACCACTTTTTAAAATTTTATAAATTTTATTTTTCAAAATTGACTACATTTTTGGATTCAGAATACTGAAATTAGCCTAGGGTGAAATTTTGGTATTTTTCTGAAAACTTGCAATTTTTGATGAATAGTGAAACCACTAAGTGGTAGGTTAAAAACTAAATTTTTCATAAAACATAATTTTACCTCTTCTGTGAATGGAATTTCAAATATCCGACAGACACGGTTGATATCAGTAAGTAATATGTGGTTCAATGAGATAAAAATAATTTTTTGGTGAATAGTAACTCTTTACTTTTTTTTACCGCGGTTAATAGTAAATAGGGTAACTATGGGTAATAATGATATTACTATTACCCGAACACATGTCCTAATTCTATTGGATAAGTTTAATTCGAACGAAAACAAACATAGGAAAAAAATATGACCATTTAGGCCCACTTGGGTTAGATTAGGACATTTATTATTAATTTATTTAAAGAAGGGTTAAAATAGTTAAAATCAACGTTTAATAAGTAAATCATTTTTAATATGGGGTTATACATATGATAAATTCGACTATAAATATTCATTAGAAATCTAAGAAGCTATCATACATAATGGTATTTTATTTATAATTTTTATACATTAAATAATTTAATTTATATATGACACAATGATGATGCAGTAATTATCATATTAATGAAATATTGACATAATTGATGTTATAAACACCAAAATAAATGTAATTTGAGACTTTTTATGAATCCCACTAATTTTATAGGTTACTATTATATATTAGTGTTGATTTAAGCAACTTGGTTCGAACATATAATCCTATTATGACTTTCACAAAAATCATATATCAAATAGTGTCAAAATTGACACAAAATAGTTTTTAAATCAAATATTATATTATTAATTGTTATTTTATTCCTAAAAATCCAAGGTTCGGCCCAATGACATAGATAAGGATATATATATTAATAATAAACAATTTTGGGTTCATTTGGCATGTTATAGTAAGTGTATTAACCATATAGTGAAAGAAAACAAAAAGACACGGTAAAAGTTAAATTATTTACCTTAGAGTTAAATCTAATTGATAAGGTTAAAATAATATCCTAAACATGTCTAAATACCATTGGTTGATATGATTTAGACCTATCCCCACTTTAGCTTCGAAATAAGACCCTTTGGAACCATTATAAACCGATTTTGACTTTAATATAAAATAATATTTTGAGATATTCCTAAGGTGCCCCTCTCCTCCCTTATAAAACGGCACCTCCTCCCCCTCCTCCTCACACCAATTTGAGCACTCACGCTCGGCCAACCCCTGCCAAAATCCCTTCTCCACTTACCTAGTATCATCCTAGAGGTCCTGGTCTTCTTCAAAGACCATCCTTAGTTCTTCAAGTGGAGGTTAAGAAAAGGCGCGTCAAAAAGAGGTAATATCCATTACCGAATCTTTTCAACTTCTTTCTTCTTCAACTTATTCTTCTTTAGTTGTTGCATGATAAAGTAATAACATAAGTATTTCTTATATACTGATATGTTATTATAATTATTAAACAACTATAATTAACCTTCTATCCATCCTACGGAAAAAGGAAATCACCGCACGTGCGTACGTACGGAATACCGTCTCCACGCCGTGGTGTAATCTATTTTCCGCCACCACATTAATTGGTTGGGTATAATGGTTTAATGAGTAACTATATATGAATATTATAAAGTGATATTGATACTGAAATAGTATACAAACACTTCAACACAATTCCACGGCCATGGGAACGATATCATCACTCGTGCGTACGTACGGACTACCGTCTCCACGACGTGATGAGATTCATTCTCCATGTTAACCATTTAAGAATGATTATAAAGTATATATAAGAAATAATAATGAAATATATGAAATAATAATGATACTTTATTTATGTATATTTATATTTATGTCATCTACTTAAATCTATTCAATTCAATAAGGAAACGAAAACAGCGTTCATGCGTACGTACGGACTACCATCTCCATGAATGGTGTATTTCATTCCATTTATCAATATATTATATATATGTATATTCTGAATATATATGATATATAAATCATTTTTTAAATTATGGTTATAATTAATCATGATTCAAGTAATCATATTAATAATTACAAGTTAAAAACACCTACTATAAATGAAACGATTTTACCCAAAACGCTTCTTTAACATGAATTTACAAAAGAACGGGTAATATAAAGTCATAAGTGGACCATATATGATATAATAACAATGAATATGATTCTGTAATAAGTCAATAACATGATTTAAATAATTATACAGGAGGTTCGGACACGTACAAAGTAAGTCGGACCTAAGGTAAGGGAAATATCACAATCTCATTTTTATCCGAGATTGTTTATTCGTAAGTATTTACTGGGGTGTATTTTATCATCCAAATCCATGTTACCTCAATATGTAATATGGTTTCCATCCACTTAAAATAGTTTAAATCCAATTTTACCCTTCGGTGAGTTTTTAGTAAAGAATATGAAAGGAATCTTTTGTCGTTTTTTCGTATGAGGTACTTTTTGACTTTTCCGACAAAGGTACGAAGAATGTTTTTAACTTATATGGCATGAATGGATTTTTAAAAACATTATTTCCAAGAAGCTACATTTAAAATTTTTCAAGTTTATTTTTAATCAACTTCTTTTAGTTTATAATTGTATGACATGTTAAGAAAAGAAAAGTGTTTTTGAAGAAGAAAGGATATTTTCCTCAAGAATGGAGTTCAAGTGTTTTATCAAAATTATTTTCCATCTAGGATAATATAGGGTTATGTTTTTTACCTATTATTACATTGATTTTATTATGTTTTGATGGAATTATTTTTATGAAGTCATTTACCTTATATGATATGTTTTATGATGTCATGATGTTTCAAGAATCCCATTTTTGTTACATGTGTTATGCGATGATATATGATTTATGATTATGTGGAACATATAAGAAAGAATTCATTATAAGATGGGTGGGACCTATATCTCCCTCCAATGCATTGGGTAAAGATTTTATATCTCATGAGATAGACATGGCTGGAATGGTAGGTTATACCGGTTCAGTGAAACAGGACTGAAACGAGGGTGACTCGGTTCAGAAAGGGACTTTGTCCACTAAGATAGTCTTGACAATGAGTCTTGACTAACAAGAAATGATTCTCTATAATTTTGTGTGTATTCCACAAAGTTTCATGTTTTAAGTTAGGATTATTGGGATTTCATTTCACTGCCATGATTTATCCCATGTTATGAAATTATGCTCTCTTTTGCAGGTTAAGATTTCCAAAAGTTATGTTCTTATGAATATGATGTGATTGATTTTTCTTTTGTTTAACCTTACTGAGCAATTGAGCTCACCCTTTTATGTTTTATTTTCCCCAGGATATAAAGAAAGGGTTTATGTAAAAAAAGGAAGATCTTTATGGGAGATATTAGAGATCTTTCACCACGATTAGAAGATTACGTTCCGAGTTTCCAAAGACACTAAACTATTACGATCCTTGTGTGTGTGTTTTTTGTTATGTACTAAGTATTCCACAAAAGTAATGTAATGGACATGTAAGTCAAGCTTCGGGTCTTTACATAGTGGGTGGAGGGAAGAAGAGGTAGTGACCCTAGAATAAATAGTGTATCTTTCCTAATAATTTATTAAATAACTATAGTGCTTATAATTACATCTTGGTACTTAGACACACTATCGGTGTATGCTTCTTATATTACTTCTTTGATGTAATCTAAGTAAAATATCTACATCTTTTTATGATTTATATTTTTTCATTCATTTTTCTATTTTTTTTGATGGAAAACATTAGAGGAAAAGTGATTGAACGTCTTCCTTATAATGAGTGAAGAATATCTATATAAACAATATGTTTAAAAGAAGAGAAATTTTTAATTGGTGTACTCCCTGATTCACCCCCTCTCATGGTTCTTTAAGTCAATATGGTCAACAAAATAGGATCTTGTATCAGAGTCTCAACCATTAAACTCTAACTCAAGATAGAGTCTAGTACCGTGTTCTAATATTAATTCTTGTCTCATACCTTTACCCTATCAGATAGGGTGATATATTATATCACATCCTGACTACCACCCCATCACTTAGGGTGAGGTCTCTCATCACATATCAACCACCACCCTATCACTCTATGTGAGGTATTATATCATATCTCAATCACCATCTTATCACTCAAGGTGAGTTCCCATATCACATCTCAACCACCACCCTATCACACAGGGTGTTGTCCCATATCACATCTTAACTACCACCTTATCACTCCGAGTGAGGTCCTTTATCACATCTCAAGAATAAAACCACCACAAAGATTAACCATGACTTCTCCCATTTAAACCTTTCATGGATACAAAAATTAACCATGTTAATTCACCAAACTCCTTCAGGGGTGAATTAAATCATCACCCATGCTCAAATAACACTCTACTATGTCATCCAAGACTTATTTGAGTCCAAATATCTCACTTTAGGCCTTATTTACCCAAGAGGATAAACACACCTTAATACATGAAACAAAACATGGTTCCTTTGATCCTAGGATATTTTACCCATCTCAACCCACTAAGGGTTCAATTACATAAATTTAGACCAATCTAGCTACTTGAATACCAAAATCCGAGCATCATTAGGCCAACCGATGTGATCACATGAATGTCAGTCCATACAATTGTACATAAACATCATAACATGGTAAGGTATTATTACACAATCAAGTATCACTATGAAACCAACGCAACAAACTAGAATATTATAACTATTAAGATTAATAATAATACAATATTTAAAAAACAAGGTGTTGCTCATATGAGTTTAACTGGTCCAAAACAATCTCAAACTAGCCCCTTCTCGATTTTACATAAAAAACAAGTCAAAAATACTCTTTAAAAACCATTTTGAAAATGAATCACATTTAATATTTAATCATTCTAGGTCATTTTACAAAATATCATTGGAAACTTTATTTAAAACCCTCAAATTCATTTGAAAATACCATTTTAAAACCAAGACATCAAATCATCCAATTCACCTTGAAATTCCATTTCAAAATATTTTTTTACAAACCATTTCAATGGAAAAACCCATTTTAAATCAATATTTTTAAAAGGAAAACCTATTTTCCATGAGAATATGACTCATTCCATCAAAAAATCTATAAAGAGGGCCACTAACACTTGTTCACCAATGGAACCACCGATGAACCATCAAGCTAGTTATGCAGTTCTTGTTGACTGTTATATTGATGTGATCTTATCCTAATTTGTGGGGAAATATCATATAATTAATTCATACATACTTTTATAATAATAATAATGCTCACACGTGAACATAAAATCACCAAATATGGATGATACACTATAATGTAAAGTCCACCCACCTCGTCCACTCATCCAAAAATAGATTCTAATCTCATACAGACCTCCTTCAAGACCATGAGTAATTATCTCATCTATAAACACCATAATATTAATAAAAAAATTTAATACCAAAATCTAATGATGGAATAATATATTCCAAACTCCTTAGGCAAATTAATGATGTTGAAACAATGAGTAATGGGGTTTTTTCCACTCCAGACACTTACCCAGAACCATGCCACAAAAAATCCCCAATTCTTATTTAAGACATCCATCAATTTCACCAAAACTAATGGAAATAAATTAATAATTCAAGGTGGAACAATATATTAATGAAATTTTATTAATCCTAGTGTGATTATCCTATTGATACCTCTTCTATCCAAATCATGATAAGGCCCTATCATATCAGCCCAATATAACCATGATCATGTGAAATCAACATCAAACCATAGCGTAGAGATACTAAAATAAATGGATAAGAAAAGGATGATGAGAACTAAGGATGGATAAAAGAATAATACCTTAAATGATAGAAAAACCCACCTTTAATCACCATGGATCAACGAGGTTAAAAGTGATAATAGTAATGGAATAGATATTTGGCCTCCCCCTATTTTTTAGTCTGAAAAAAAAAGATTTATATATGAGTTTTTAATTTTAAATACCAAAATACAATCATAATGAAGGTTCTTGATGAATTATAACTTCTAATAAGGTAGTATTCAACTAATCTTTTTTTATAATCAAAAAATAATATATTATGTACGTAATGATGAATTTTTATGAAAAATGAATCAATTTAAAGATTAATTGGCATTGAATTTCAAAACCATAGGAGAGGATATTTCATGTTAAATTTATTATTTATTTTAAATAACTATAATAAATTTTCTTGGTTTCTTTCTTTGATTAATACATTGATCAATCAAACCTCTATTTGGCTATATAATCATTGCATCTAGAGGATATAAAGTAGAATCCCTCTAACAGTGATCCACATGTGCTCTTATTGTCTTGAAGCGTTGTCTATGGTACTCCAAGTGCTAGTACAGTGGTACCAATCATCTTTAATTTTTCCATTTGATTATCAAACATTCTATTGAGGTTGAAAGATTTATTTTTGTTCTCTTATTCATGAGAGGAGGATGAAGGTGTAATCTTTCAGTTTTTGCAAGTGGGTTATATAGAATTTTATATCTACGGTTGAGGGGATCTCTAAAGTGGTGTGTTGTAAATAACCACATCTAGTCCTAAGAGATGATAAAATTAGGTATTTATATAAATATATTAGAGAATAAATAATTTAAAATAGTCCGTTTACTATTATCTTAATTTCTAGAAGACCCCATGTCCAAATAACAATAATAATAATAATTCTATTTATTGAACACGTGGTAATCTCACAAATAATGTAAAAATAATTTCTTCATTTATATAAATTATTATTTATTTAAATGATATTTAATATATCATTCATACTATACCTAGAAACATAGTATGTACTTCCTTTGTAATTTCTAAACCCAGAATAATAAATATTATTCATTAGATAAATTAATTAATATTTATAATATTAATTATCTTGTAAATAAATATTTTTTTAATATCCTACTAATATATTTAAAATAGTGATTAAATATTTTCAATCAATAAATTAGAAATTAATATTAATCTATGTCCTTGAGAATGATATTTATTCTAATGATTAAATTAAAATATAATTTAATTGATATCAATAAAAATACTAAGTGTGTGTCCCTCAAGGCTTCTTCCTCAATTGCATTTGGTGGGTTTTTCCTAAAGTCTTATATCAGTGTCTAAGAACACATAAAGTCACCAAATATGAAGAATTTAATGTAACAATAATAAGAATCACATATTAAAGCACAATATGTAATATAATCCATTTTTCAAAATATCTCATCAAGTAGCTTTCAAACTCATTTCATCAACCTATACTCTCAATACATATTTATTTAACTATATCAAATGAACCTATCAATACACCACAATCATGTAATTTAGTTTGAAAATTATATTCCAATCAAAGGTTTAAGAAATTAGCTTCCATAAAGATGAAAGGGGAAAATCCTTTCTTTACTAATTAATTGATAACTTATCATTCATGACACACCATAGATACTGTAGTTAACAAGAACATATAACATCACAATTTTAGCTAGTACATCAAATTACAAGAGTCATAGCATGTATTAATAATAATCTTAAGTTTTAAGGATCATTATACGCATTTAGAGATATGAATATCCAATGAAATTAAAACATGTGGATTTCCTACCGATGAGTCCATCCTCATAATGTCACATCTTGGAGATTACTAAGTTCAAAATTTATGAAATAAAGCCTCATCCACTTATGAGTATCCAACACCTTATATTATTCATGTTATGTGTCCCATCATAAGATATCATATGAACATAGAACATATGTTTATGAATATCGTCATATTATTTTTTGGTTCACATCATAGAGAGGAACTATTATGGTCTTTTAATGTAACAATTAATCTAGGAAGTTATCACATTATATTCATGTAGAAGACTATTCAATATGTGATAAGAAATTAGTATTCACATATTTTAATATATACAAGTAATCTAAAGTACCATGAATTTGATTTTAGGGAACCAACTCTAATAGACTCCCAAATGGAATAGATCCAAATATTAGTAAGTTTTAGTCCACTATCTCTCACATAATGCTCATGATTTTGCTAATAAAGGGATTTTATTAGCGAGTCAAAAATAATATCTTCTTAAAAACTATGATCGCTATGATTTAACCTCTATAATAAAAATCCTTGAAGAGATGATATTTCCATATTATTTTCTTCATTTGTAGGTGTGACCTAACCTCCTTTGCAAGATCCACTACTATAGTATTATCATAGTACAATGTGATAGGTTCTATATTGAGTCGCACCACGTCAAGATCATTGATGATTTTATACACCCAACCCAATTTGTTAACTATATTTAAACCTCAATATACTCATAATATATTTTAGAATAAATGATCATAACTTTATTTGATATCTTCCAGCTAACAACACTTACATTGATAGTGAAGACATATCTTAATTGATAAATAGATTATTTTGATGTGTTTAGATTCAAACACCTATATATGTCAAAATGACTAGCTCCATATATCCTCAAAATACCAGAAATATATTCTTAGTATGCATGAGGTACTTTAAGATAGTCTTGACTTCCATTCAATGATATTATATTGGATAAATTAGATATCTTCCAACCCTGAATAAGGCATATGAGATTTCTAGTCTAGTGCATTACATGACATACACAACAGTGCTAATAACTAACACGTAGGGAATCCTTACCGTTATCTATCTATCCTCATGTCCCTAAGGAATCATTTTCTTGGAAATATAAATATCATATGACATAGTCAATAACCCCCTATTGTACTATTCCATATTGTATCTCTTCAATATTTTGTTAATGGATATACCTTGACTTAATATACAAGAAACATCTTGGATATATCATGATATATTTTAATCCTAATAATGTATGATTATTCACCTAAGTAAATTATAGAAAATCATGGGTTGAAACACAACTTAATAGACTATAATAGTAGTATTTAGTTTGTAATAAGTAATATGTTTTTGATATAAACTATTAAGAAAATAACCGCACTACCACTGAATAACTTGTAGGCACAAGGCTCACATTCATTATTTATGAAACCAAATTATATTATGGCTTTATTAAAGTGAATATTCCTTTAAAAAGATTCTTGATTTAATCCATAAATGGACCTATGAAATTTTAATACTTTTTTGGAATCCATTAGAGTCATAAAACCATTTGGTTGTTTCATGCAGACATCATACAAAGATTATAATTAAGAAAGGCTGCCCATAAATCCATTTATCAAATCTCATAGTCATGGTAAGATACCATTTAAAATAGAATTTTGATGTATTTAAACATAGAAACTAGTGAAAAGGTTTCATTATAATCTATACCATGATGTTGTTTACTCCTTTTTTAAAACAATAATGATTTATAGTTATTGACTTGTCCATCAATGTCTATTTTTTTCTAGAATAACCTTTTTCAACCAATAAACATTACATCCATTGGAGGATCTACCAAAATACATACATTTTTTGGGTACATGGAATCCATATTAGAATTCATGCTTTCTTTCCACTTGGTTTCTTTTTTTTCACTTTATACTTACTTATAGGTTAAAGAATCATTATTATTATCTAATAATGATTCACCATCCTCAGTGAATATAAATCCATATCTTTCTTGTTATTTAACCTCTACTATACTCCTATGTTGTA
Source organism: Viscum album (assembly GCA_963277665.1). Lineage (NCBI taxonomy): Eukaryota > Viridiplantae > Streptophyta > Magnoliopsida > Santalales > Viscaceae > Viscum > Viscum album. The sequence continues at coordinate 2,105,763,869 of OY728147.1, read as the reverse complement.
CTTGTGTCTTTCAAATATCCAGTTCCATGGGGATATTTGGAATATATTTCTTTTCCAACTCCTGTATATATTGAGCCATGAATTCATCAAATTATATCTTTCTACCACTATATCTTCTAGAGATTAACTTTCTCTCAATAAACATGGTATGTCTTACCAGTTTTATATCATTATCTGAGGATTCATATAGGGAATACCACTTTTTTCTTGGGGAATCCTATGAAGATACACTTTGTACCTCAAGGTACTATTTTATTACCTGAGGACGTATTAACTAATTCTTCGCAACCACACGCATGTAATTTTGACAACATGGATTTCATTCCAGACAATGTTCACATGGAATATCATTTGTCACTTTAGTTAGAACATGGTTTATTTGGTGAACCATTGTCTATAATATATATCCCCAAAAGGATGATGGAATGCTTACATGACTCATCATTGATCTCACTATGTCTAACAGGGGAGGTTCCTTATTTCACTTGCACCATTTCATTATGTTGTATAAGGAGGAGTGATTTAATATAGAATCACAAACTCTCTTAAATGGTCAATGTACTATTGGTTAGGATCTTATCCACCATGGTCTAAGAGAAGATTCTTTATCTTCTTACAAAGTCAGTTCTATACTATATTCTTGTGTTCCTTGAATTTTTAAATGGAATTAAACTTATACCTTATTATCTATACATATCCATATATACTAAATTCATCATTTAAAGTTATAAAGAATGAGTATCCACACCTCTCTTCAACTAGAAAAGGTCCATACACATTATTATGTAAAAATTCAAGAATATTTGTGTCCCTTTTATCTTTTCTACTAAATAGATATCGGACCATTTTTCCTTTTAAATAATTATAAAATATACCTATTGGTTTTAGTTTAAATGAATATAAATATCCAATTTGGTATAATTAATTAAAGAGTTCTTTTTTTACACAACATTCCACAATGGTTTGTGATATGAGTCATTAAAAATGTATTTTTTTGTCTATATATATAACTCAATTCATGAAATAAAATATAAAAAGGATGTTATTTAAATGTGATTTACCATAAAAATGGATTCTTTTTAAAATTCTCAACAGTTATTACCAAATTTGAAAATAAATTTGTTCATATCAATTTTAGATATAAATTTATTTTTTTTTGGAAATTGATTGCACATATTCACAGTTATTTAAAACTATGATCATTCCAGTTAGCAATATGAGGTGGTAGTCTCTAATAACTACTATAACAATATTATATCTATTAGTGATTCATATATACACCTAACCTTATTCAATTATTTTGAATCTTTTTGGTTACTGTAATTGAATACAAATGTAAGCACCATGAGCTATATCTAATACCCAATTGGTAGAAATAGATAAATTTCACATGATAATTATGGCACCTGACGCTTCCCCTTACATATTTAAAATGATCCAGTTCCTCTTGTAGTGGATATTCTTTCCACATGGGAAAATATGATGCCTTTATCCCTTTCATTCACTTTAATATACCTTATCTTAGAAGAATTTTGTGGAGAGTCCTCAGGCTTGGAATTATTCTCAGGTCCTTTCCCCTTATCCTTCTTCTTATTCACCAAAATAACATAATGATGTTCACACTTAATTTCCTTATCAAACTATAAAAGTATATTAATGAGATCTGGGAGATAATTATCAATGTTATTAATGTTAAAATTAACAACAAAGCTGGAGAAGCTTAAAGGGAGTAAAGAAAGAATTTGATTGATGGACAATTATTTGGGAAGATTAAACCCCAAAACCTATATATTCTAAATATAGAAAATAATCTTGATTATATGTGGTCTAATTTACATACCTTCTCCATGTTTTCTTATAAATTTTTCTTTTCTATCTCTCTCTTGATAAATATCACAGATATTCTTGATCATGCTATAAGAATCCATATTCTAATAAGACTTTATGAGTTAACTTTACATGAATGAAAACATTAATCACTATATATAGTGCATCATCCAAGTGTTTTTTATATATAGTTAACTCTTCATCACTCACCTCCTAATCAGGCAGATAAAAACTGAGGATTTTATCACATCATACTTCCATTCATGGCATAATATAATATGAAAGAACTTGTAACATTCCTAGAAGTTACTATTAGTAAGTAGATTTTAATTATCTAACATTATTCATATAGATAAAATGGTTGATGAGATATCCATTTTAAATCTCTACAAAAATATAAAATTATATTATTAGATCTTTTACATATTCCAAAATATGTTAGATGAAATTATTTATTAGTATCCAAATAATTTGTCAATTCATAAAGGCCATCAGCATTGAAATCAGGATTTCTTATCATGTAGACACTATAGTGGCAAGGATTAATATTTTTCATTATAATAACCCAAGAAAGTGATTGGTCAGTTAATCAAAGCTATTTAGGTTGGAAGGCTTGCCAACTATGGACTTACAACTCCTAGATTTGTTGAGTAGACCATCCTAAAATCTTGAATCTTGTTTCCTTAACACTTTCCTCCAAGATGAATAAATTCTTGAAATTTTTACTCTTCTTGAGTTCATCTTGGATAATCTCACCCAAAATCTTGATAATAAATCTATGATAATATTATGTTCTATAAAAAGGGTGACATCAACACTTAATTATATGGTTTCATCTTAAATCAAGTTATAGAATTGTAGTTTGACTTAATATTTTAATTGAGGGGTTTTTTTATTATGTTTAAGCTTTCTTATTTATCTTGTTATATATCTTATTAAATTATATGGATTTTACTAAAGTGATAAACCATGTGCCAAAAAAACACTTAAGAATAATCCTTTTATCTTTATTCCATATGAGCATGCTTGTTATTTAAATCATTTATTGATGTGATTAGGATAAGGAATCCATAAAATAAAGATCCATGAATTATATATACTAAAAACCTATGTAAGAATTGTGAGAGTTATATACTAATTTATTTATTGAGTGGACAAAAAAACCAATGACCCTAGGGGGAAAACTACATAAGATGGTCTTAGTTAAAGTTAGTTCTATCTATCAAATGGGTTGATTTCTGATTGGATTTATATTAAACCTCCTCCAATAAATATGATATCCATCCTTACAAATTATTGACTCACATACAAGTGAGGGGGACCAATATAATGGTTATCTGGTTTACATAACAAATACATAGACATGTATGTCCTTACATAATAAGAGGAAGGGATGTATCGCATACCATTATTTCAATTTAATAAAAATAATTGAAAAAGAACACATAATGTAATTAAATTAAATAAATAAACACCATTCACATTTTTTCAATCTCATGATCATGCACACATGCAACATATACACATTTAATAAACTAGTAATTATTTTAATCTTTATTAATTAAGATAAAACACACTCAAATTAATTAATTATATTTGTTAATTAATCAATTAATTTATCTTAATATACATAAAAATATTCTTGGATATCTCCATATAATATAAATTCTAACAAATTAAAAAAATTAATTTTATTTAAAATTAACTATGAACAAAGCATGTACTTGGAGGCGGCATGACAAGTATCCTTCTAAAAAATTTAATTTGTATTGTGGTTATATAATATATACTCTTATGACATATAAAATACATGTTATGTCATATAATTACTGTAGTGTACTTCTCATAAATGATACATGGAAACATGTTAATTTATGTATCATGCAATTCTTTTAAATTATGAATAGTAGTCATCATATAATGACTATAAACCATATATAGTTATCAATATCATACAAAAATTAATTACTTATTTAATATATATACAATCTATCATAAATCACATACTACCAATAAAGGACACACGAACATGTTCGAATTAGGTTTAAATGTAATAGTTAATTAATTTTACTTTTTACAGAATCTAGTAGGATACACAGCCTGCATAGTCCAACTACACACAGTGTATAATTTTTCATCACTTATTCATGACACATTCCTTGGGACTGAAAATGTATTCTAGCCATAACAATTTATGCGGTAAACGATATGTAAATGTGTTACACACTTTATGACCTTTGAGTTATATAGTTTTAATTTACACACTTCATATAATAAATACAATACGCTTCATTAACTCTACATTTTCACCATGAAAATGTGTGGACTAAATGATGTGTAAGAAAGTTTCTTGGTGTGAAGCCTATAAAATTGTGTTCCATGCTATACTATTAAATAAATGTTGTTTTAATGACATTGATTATGATTCAATCTGTGGTGATCTAAATTAAATTTGTGATTTTTTCTAGTGAATTGGACATGGGTACATAGCATGTACCTTTGGAATATAAACCATGTAGTCCCATGATATCAGCTAGAATTATTTTCACACTTTAATGGGTTATTTATATTTTAGATTTATTCTTTTAACAAATATTTTTAGTCATATGAATAATAATGAAGAGGAAGAAGAGATCTCAACATTCATATTTAAAAGAAAGTATTTAAAAAACCAATAAATAATACCAAATTCAATTAATGATCAAAAAATTTAATGATTATAAATTTTAATGTGACCAATATAATACTAATTGAAAATTTAGGATGTATAATAAGCACCTATTAGACAATATCCAACTCATCTTTTTTCATAAGCAATGAATAATATGAGATGTACATGATGAATAATTTTTATGACCAATGAATTAATCTAAAGATTAATTGTCATAGAATGTGAGAACCATAATAGAGAATATTTTATGATAAATTTATAAAACAATTATTCAAGAATTATACATTTCATGGTTTCTTTCTCTGAAGAAGATACCAATCCTTAAAACTCCATTCGATTGTACAATCGTTTCGTCGAGAGGATCCATATAAAAATCCCTCTAGTGGTGATCCAGACACAATCTTATGAAATAAATGATTTTTCAAAGAAAATTCAAGTGCTTTAATGTTGACACTGATTGTCTTTTGTCCCTCTATTTAATCACTATTCAATCCTTTGAGGTTGAAGGATTGATTCATGTTCTCTTATTCTTGATATGCGGAGGAAGGTGGAAGCACTCAGTTCTTAAGAGAGAGTTTCAGATAATTTTATCTCAATGGTTGAGAGAATCTCTAGGGATTTTGTTGTTCACACCACATATTACCCTATGAAATGAAATATCTATGTCTTAATGGAGCTATATTATGGAATAAATAATTTCACAAAGGCCCTTTATTATTCATTTAATTCCTTGTGATCACCATGACTAAATAATAATAATAATAGTAATAATTTTTTAACTTATGCTAAAATCATAGATAAAATAAATATTATTTATTCAAATAGATAAATTAATATATATTTAAATTATATTTAATATATTATTCCTACCAAACTCGATAACGCAGCCTTTACTTCCACTTCTTTTCCCAAACATCAAATAATAGATATTATCCATTCAAAAAATATTTGTAATATTCATTGTCTTATGAATAAATATTTATTTATAATTAAACTCACACATAAAAAATGGTGACTAAATTCTATGATCAATCAAACCTAAATAAACTTTAATTCATGGTATGGAGACTAATATTTATTCTAATAATTAAATTCAAATCGATTTTAATAAAGATCAATAGAAACACTAAATGAGTGACCCTCTAGGATTCCCCCTCAGTGGAATTAGGTTGGTTTTGCCTAAAGTCCAATATTAGATTATAGAAACATGTAAAGGAACCAAAGATGAAAAACTTAATGTTGTAATGATGAGAAACACAGATGAATGATCACTATCTAATATAATCCCTTTTTCATGATACCTCATCAATCTAGTTTCATAATCATGTCCTCAACCTTTATGCTCGATACAAATTTCTTTGACTACCAAAAATGAACTTTTCAATGAAAAAAGTTATGGAATTTAGTTTGAAAGTTTCATTGTAATCAATGTTAAAAGATATAAAAATCAATTAATATTTAAGGGATAAATTCTTTTTCAACTTATTCATTATGAAAATATCATTCATGATGCACCCAAAAAATCCTACATCCCATGAACTTATGACATCAACGTTTTGGTTATTAAATTAAATTACTTGAGTACTAACATGTATTAATAACAATATTAAAGTCTAATAATCACTTCACACATTCATATGAATGAATATACAATAACACAAAAACATGTGGATTTTCTACAAGAGAGTTATTTCTCACATTCTTGTGACTTTGTGATTACCATGTGTGAACTTCATGAGATGAATTTTCATCCTTTTATGAGTAGCCAACACCTATCAGTATACATAATTTTCATCCACTAAGAAGACATCATACAACCATAGGACTTATGTTCGATAATATCATCATACTTTTACATGTTTATCATCATAGAAGGTATTTACCGTGACCTTTTAATGAGAGAAATAATCTAGGACATTATAACATTATATTCACATAGAAGAATGATAAATATGTGATAATAAATTTATATTTACATATTTGAATATATAAAAGAAATATAAATTAAAAATAATTTGGTTCTAGGAAACCCACGAATACACCAAAACCTACCCTTATCCTTATAGTGTCCAGTTCACCACACCAAATTTTTCACAAAGTCTAAAAACCCTTATATACCATCATAACATTTATTCTCCTTGAAACAAAAATTATATATTACAGATAAAACATTTACATAAAAACTTTACTAATTTTGATAACCTTTATGTGTTAGTAAATAAACCCTTACATATCATGGAATTTACCAATTTCTAACTCTCACATATCAAAGTAAACCTTAGTCATTATAATGGTTACCCTTACATATCTAACTTTTCCATTTATCTAGACCCTTACATCTCAGAGGGTAATATTCATGTATTAGGTACATCACAATTCTATAAACCTCAGTTATCAGGTTAACCCTTTAAAATCATTCTTATAAACCCTTAAATATAGTGGAATTTACTAAACATATATCCCTTATGAATCATGAGATGAATCATTACTTTATACAAAATTTATTCTCCTTTAAAGTACTCTTACATATCCCTTCAGAACACCCTTATATATCACAAGGGTTCCAAAACATGTCCACTTTTCTAACACTCATGTATCAGGGTAACCATTACATATTTTAGAAACCCAATCCTTTTACACATATTATTACATGACTTTAACATAAATATCCATTAATATAAAATAAGGATTGAAAAGACCTAGTGTCTTTCAAAGACTTGGTATATAAAAAATAAACATGAAAATAAAGTGTCTTTATTTTAATATCAATAATGAGATCCAAAAATACATTTAAGCTTATAAAACTTCATGTAATAAATTGGGTAATACATAGAAAAAATCGGTGAGGTAAAAATCTCATTAATGGAATACACATGATATGGAAACATAATGTGTAAATCAAAGGTATAATATCATAAAAGAGAAGGCTCATGAGTAATCACATGGGAGAATAACATAAATAAAAAGGTATAAAAAGACAATGGAATCATAGGAAATGTTTATAAACATAAAACATTACATAAAAGTCAATTATAACTACCAATACAACAATACATGGTTGAAAAAGTCCCATATTGGATTGGGTTTACTCCATAATCCCATTCATAACATCTCATGAGACAATAGTTTCACCCAATGAATTGGAGTGATATATGGGTGCACCCATCATATTATGTTATTTATTATTTGTAACATAAAAATTAAATCAATCATAAGTCATAAACATAATAATAATCTTATAAAGAAAATTGGTTGCATAATCTTGCCTCATATCATAATTAAAAGATATTTTCTAAATAATACTTTTGAGAATTGATTCTAAGGAATATATTAAACAATCAAAGGGAGGAATAATAATATCGTTATATATGTTAGATAACTATATATATAATTTATGATTATTATATATCATTAAATAGAGATAAATAGAGAGTTAGAGAGTGAATGGTCATAACCCAACGAAAAGGATGGTTCTGAGAGATCCCTTTACTTGAGTTTGTATCATCACAAACATTATTTATATTCATAAATAATAAAATTAATTTAATTAATTAATTTATTAATAACCCTTTTAATGTTTATTATTCATTTTATTTTAATAATTATCATGTTATATTAAATTACTTATTCATTTAAGTTCATGTTGGTTGTTTTGATTATATTCAACTCATATGTCCAAAATCACTTCAGTAAGTTAAATAAGATCGAAGAGAATGTAAATTAAGAATATATTGAATAATAATTATGAAATAATTATATTTTTAATATATAAATTATACTTTTAAAACCAAGTATGACATATGGTTATGAAAAATGAACCACATTATAATCATGAAAACGGTAGGTCGTAGATACCCATGAGTAACATTTCTATTTTTCAATGATCATTTTAGAAACAAGGTAAATATTATTTAAGATTTAAATAATTATAATTATATCATAAATATGATATTATTTATTTAAATAAACTTATATATACCATTCATACAATGCATTAATGAATAATGAATCACATCGTTTCGTAAAGGTGGTATCCAACATGTATGCACAAACAACATTATCATCTTCCAATATATGGAAATATAAGAAAATATATGATATATTAATTTAAAATAGTTATAAATATGTCATTAATATCATATAAATACATTAAATTCATCATCATAAATATTTGTGGCAGGTGATTATGGAAAATTAATTACAGCGGTTTGTGAGGCGGTGGTCCACTGTACACACAAATGATAGTTTCTTTTCCCATTTTATGGAAGAGGAGATAGTTGTAGGTTATTAAATTAAAATAATTACATCTTAGTATATATTAGATACTGATTTTTTTTATCACCTTGTTTGAATAATATTTTAAGGTGGTGGAAGGATAAATAAAACAAAAATGTTCGGTTGAGAATGATACCTCTTCTTTGGACAACCTCTTTAGATATACACCAAAATCGTTCCTAAGAAGATTTTATAATAAAAAAAGACCTATATGATGTTTAATGTGAAATATGTAAGGAATTTGAGTAGTTATTTACTGAAATAAAAGTATTATGATTTTTGAAGAAAAGTAGAGAGGGGGTGACTTTTTATAAGTGAGGGGAGGGGAACTCTTAGAATTTCATTAAACATTAAATTAATATAAATTATTTTTCATAGAAAAAATGCTCCAAAATGATATAATTAAAATATTTGATTATTATGGGTCTAAATAATATCATAAAATAAAATCTATACCAGTTTATGTGATATTTCTATCCCTATCTTTTGGTTTTAACCTGTGTTAAGCCTTTTTGATGATTACCTCTTTAACACAGTTTTTTACTCTTTAGGGGTCAAGATGGTTATTATAAAAGGAAAATTGGCCCATAAATAGACCATGGTTGATATTTTAAACCATATAAAAATCAAATTTCTAAATATAGAATTTTTAAAAAATTTAAAAAAAATTATAATATATTATTTATTATAAAATATCATTAATTTTATTTGTGGAAGTATTCAATTATTTAGACTTTGAAAACAACATGAAAAAATTAATTAGAATATAATATTGTAATATATATCTAATAGGTTTTATTTATCTAAATAAATCATGAAACACAACAATTATTTTAAATTATATTAATTTTAGTATTTTGAAAATCATTTTTGAATAAAACAATGTTGGGTTTGTGTTGCACAAGAATTTAAGGTAATTATTTCATCACTAAAAATTAGAAATAAATTACCATGATAAAAAAATTATTGTTATTTAAAATTAATATTTTTAACCAAATACAAGTTGTTCTTATCCCCTCACGAAATACTATAGATATTAAAAGCAGGAAAGTGACATTTTTGTCTTTATCGTTTACCTAAATTTTATAAAGGTAAAAATAAAATAAATATGGAACCAAGTGGCCATATATTCCAGACATGGATAGGAATTGCTGAAATTCACTCATATAATAGGATAAATTCAAGTGTTAAAGTCAATTTATATTCCTTATCATATTAGTTTTTACTATAATTACCTGATTTACCCTTACCACGATGATAATTATCCATTATAGTTACTATTAATAGTGACTAAAAATAATAGGAAAATATTTACAAAACTATTACCTAATGATTAAAAATATGTGATAAATTTTTAAGATTAAATTCCAATAAGTGGTATAATTTAATTTAAAATTAGACCTATGAGTATTGAAGAAAAATGGTTTCTCGGAAAAATACCTTTTTAAGTCCAAAATTGAACTTATACCAAAATACCATATAAATATGATTAAAATGTTATTAATTAGATTAATTATTATTAAATAATACATATATCATGTTTAAATAAAATTTAAAGCATAATGGTACTTTTAAATAACTTAATTTATTGAAAACAAATGACCACTTTGCAAATACTGGCATTTTTTATTCATTGAAAATTTACCCTTTTTAGGAAAATCCCAAAATTTCACCCTAATATAATTTTGATATGATAATTACAAAAATTATATATTATTATAAAATACTATTTCTTGATGTTCCTAAGCTTTAATAAAAAAAATATACATAATTTATTTATGAATTTTACCTGTTTATTATTTCATGTGTTGTCACAAACATGTAAATGAAAAAATAATAAACAATGCATAATGGAAGTAAATTACCTGATTGGTCTTGATAATATAATAATGATTGATCAATTTAAACTCAATGGATCAATAATGACATAGGGGTATCAGACCTGAGTCGAGTCCTAACTTCTGATAAAACTTGTCCTCATCTAGTGTGTCCGCTTCTCATATAGATTTACCCCTCATCTTAGCATGGTCCACGTATTCCTTAATCATCATCCAATAATAGAATTATATTTACACGTAGGCGAGGGGGTCTAGGGAGCATAAAATACAATTGATAAATTGAACATGTGGAACCATATACATATTGAATTAAAAAAAATGATCGTGCATAGAACATCTTGAATTAACTACTTATTACAAACACCACACACAATAATAAATAATTAAAGGAAATTAACTAGATATACATTGGTTTGGTCAACTGATTGAGACTAGTCTGTATAAAAAATTAATATGCAAGAAGACTTAATTGTAATAAATTTAAGGTTGAGGGATTAAATATAAATAATATGATTTATAAAATTCAAATAATTTTTCTTATTTGGTCTATAAATTAATTTATTTTTTTTTCAAAAAATTAAATTTATCAATTAATATGACTTAGTACCAAAATTAACTTAATTATTTTAAATAATAAAATTATTATTATTTTTAAACCACTAAATTAATATTTAATTAATTTAATTTCATACTCAAATTAAATTAATTATCTAAAATAATTTTGATTATATAAATAATTACTTGGGCCCAAAAATTCCTACCCAAACCCATTGCGGGTTGGGTCAAACCCAAGTAAGCCTATTCCATGTAGGGAAGAACCTACCCAAGACCATTGCGGGTTTGGAAAATCCCATGCAAGGTAGTTTTGGGTCTGAGAGACCCATCCTAACCTGTTTCTGGTCTGGAAAAGAAAAATTCGTAGTAAAGGAATTACCATAAGGGACAGACACAAGGTTTTGACTGGCTGGGACGAGTCGAGATGGTGCTCGATTGGGTGTTTCGGGATCAGTGGTCTTGATCTGGTCAGACAGTGGTGGGGTCTTGGTCGTAGGATTTTGGTTATTGGGTTGTGGGTTCCCTACTAGTCCAGGGCCATTCAATGCCTGAGTGGGAGGTGCCACGGTGATGGGGAGAGTGGTAGATGGAGCTACGAATGACACAAATACCATGGGGAGGCAATGTCATTGGAGGTATGGAGGGATTATAATGTTGGATCGGACACTGGTTAGCCTTAAACAGGGGTGGAAGATGAGGGAATCACAGTCATGATGGGATAAAGATCTCACATGGTGTGAGGACCAGGGCCACAATAGGGCTGGTCAGTGGTGAGTGAGGATGAGGTGTGGGAGGGGTTGTGGGTCGGGACATCATCCAGCATAGAGGTTGTCTAATGATAGGAGAGGTGAGTAGGGGTACTTGAGGGGGCTGGGCTGAGGGTCGGGGAATACATGGACTAGGGAAATATCACAATGATGCGAGATTATGAGGTGGCAGCTGGACGTGGGGCATGTCTGAGATAGAGGCCTAATTAGACATCGGTGCGGAAGGTTTAACCACACGATGGTGGGAGAGAATGGTGACATGGGCTAGCTTATTTGAGAAGCTTCCAATAGATAATTCCACCACCTTATTTATGGATTTATTTATTTTTAAAAAAAAATTCATCGCAAAGATTTCAAATTGGACACCCCTTTTCTTGTCACACATTGATAGTTGACCCCTCCCCTTTGTATATTTTATCAAAAGCTTAAATAATGGATTTTATTTTTATTTTATAGCATTTCTTCCATGATAATCAATTTATTACACCCTTTAAAAAATTATTTCTAGCTTTTGTTGGAAGAAACAAAAAGAAATATGTTGGATTTTTAATGCTTCCCTGAGAGGTAAAATATCATCAAGAAACATTGTTCCATTGAAAACCTAACCAAAACCATATCACCTGAGAATTACAACATAGTCATATATTAATTTGCACTGCTCATCAATTTATAATATTCAATAACCATGTTTTTGATCCATACCAAAAATTTCAAATGGTCATAACTTGGTCGTCTAAAATCAGATCGACGCGTGGTTTATTTCATTAGGACCAATTTGAATCCCCATACTTACTTTAATAAAAATTTATTTTTTCTTGAATTAGAAAATTCACATGAATTAATTGATACCAATTTAAGGTACCATGGCATGATGTATAAGACGATGGTCTAGATATTTTAATTTTTTTAGCACTTGAGCGACATAAATCCGTCATTTGTGATGATCTGAGCCTTGGTAGAGGTTCAAGAATATTGTGTGAATAATTTAAAGAAAAAAAAAATTACCTCATATTTATTTGATGTGAATTCAAATACAGATCGTCATTGATGATTGTTTCTCAAAGGATCTGAATTTGAACCCCTCTATATCGTCAAAACATGCCTCAGGGAAATCTGCACGAACATCAATCGTCGAATTTTAGGTGATTTTGTGTAGCTACTAAGATACATCAACATCGTGGCTATCTCCTTCTATCTATTCCTATGATCCATGATGATTTACTTGGATCGATTACGTGGATGAAAAAATTCTCTCTTGATGACATGGGAAGAGGAGAGAGGTTCTCTCAATCCATTGGAATGAAATTGCACATTGGAAATGAGATCCTCATCTTCTTATATAGTGGATGTCTAAAATACCCAGTTAGGGTTCCCCAACCCTCATATATTTAACATCCACTAAATAAGTGATAAATAAATAATTTTTATGAACTAACTGTATCATAAATATTATTTTTATTTTATCATATACTTGTAATATATATTAAATATACTACATGATAAACCCATGCCATTAGCTCGGCTTTTAATTCCCACTAATATTAAAGAAACCTTAAATATTAAAATAATATTAATTTGTATAATATTATTCCATGTATTTATTGAAATACTTATAAATACTATTAATAAATAAACTCAACTCAATTATTTTATACTTGAATAATAATTTATTTATTTATTTATCAGTGATCAATAGAACATGGACTCTTGGACCCTGTGGTGGGGAACACCACATCCTATATACCTATTCACTAGAGTATGATAGAATATTGAATGCGCTATTATCTATTACCCTCTAGTTCCTTATCTCAATAGTAGTGAATAATATCCATAGACCAATTGTGGTTTCTAGAACCCCATCAAGGCCCCTAAAGTGGTAAGGAATAGTCTGAGAAATGTAAACCATCCTACAATCATGTATCGTGTAATATAATCTCCTTTTCATAATATATATCATAACGAAAAACACACACTTATGTCATCATACTTTTTTTGATTTATTATTTGTTGATCTAAAAAATATATTTACCTCTAAATACCATGGCCATGAATTTAATGAAGGTGCCATCATCCTCATCAACTAGGCCTCAGATATCACTTCCTTAACATGGAAGTGAAAAATTCTATCTTGATCATTCAACCAAATTCATACCACTAAAGAAACTAAAGACATCATTGAATACATGAAGGCGTTGATCAGATTATAAATTTATAGAACAAAACTACACTTACAACTAAGGCATATTAAAGAAGCAATACTAGGATGAACCCATAAGAACACTAGTAACTAATCAATCATTCAAAAAAAAACCGTTTTAATGGATTCCTCATGTTCAGTCTTTATATTTTTTTGGAACTAGGATGTTTGGATTTAATGCAGATAACTAAGAAGGGGTCAGGGACAATTATAGGTATTTTGGAAAAATATAATCCTAAATCTAGCTTGGAAAATTCTTATGGCTTAGGCTATGAAGTGGTTAAAGTGTCACCAATTGGTTTTGGTCAAAATAATTAGATATACCTATGTTGTAATTATACAATTTTATGGGTTTAACTAACAAAATATATGTATAATGCTTAGCTTTTATGTAGAAAGCATCATAGGATAAAGCTTATATTATTCTCAACATTAATAAGGTTAGGTTAATTCAATCCCACCACTAATGGTCAATTTTATTCAAGAGAACATGATGAACAATTGTTTTTAACCTAATTAATATCCATAGGGTTACCAAGGATCAATTCTTGGATTCGTTAAATTTAGAAACACCCATAATATTGACCTATAACTTTAAGAGCATTATCCGCACATAATGGTAATGATCAAAATCAAAAGAATATAAAAAATTCCTATTATAATCATCAAATGGTTTATAAATAAGAAATCTATGATTTGAACAAGAAATAATCAAGATAAAAAATTAAAAGTAATGTAAATTCAATCAAAAACTTACTCCAAATGAAAGAGAAATGGAGGCACAACACATTTGGATGAAGAATGGTGGTCGATATTGAAAATGAGTGTCAAAATGGAAATGGAATCACAACAGTTGAATAAAAGATAATGAATTGTAATAAATGAAAATGGATTCTCCAAAAAAATAAAAGGAATGAAATAAAATAATATTTGGGTGAGAAAAAAATAAAAATGGAAGAATAAAAATGAGAGAAAATATAGGTATTTTAATTTTTGTTCACTGGGGAGTGATAAATAATATATAGGCTAGAAAATTATAAGATGTATAAAACCTTCACATCTTGTACTATATTTAAGGGTATTTGTCTCAACATCTTCACATAATGTAATCACTATTCATGTCATGTATTTGTGATCCCTAATAACCACTATAAAATTGACATATATCTTTGGCTGAGTGGGATCTCAAACATCGCACATCATGTAAAATATGTATGTCGTGTATTTTATTCAATTTAATAAATCTCATTGGGATTATTATTAGGATTAACCACCTAAGAAATAGATCGTCCATGAATGAAGTCATGGGGGAGCATTATTTTTTTGTCAATTCATGGTGGATAGTCTTGTGGAGGATAGATCTAGAGGTCAAGTTCCTCAAGCTATCTTTGTAAGTCAACAACTCACCAATACATCTTTAGGGGTATATGAGATGGTGGCCTGCCTAACTCTTAAATGATCATAGATGATGCAAAGGTTCTAGAAATTTATAAAGTAATGCTTTATTGAAACATAAATATTTCAGTAAGTATTGCAGTAAAAAAATGTATCCCATATATATGTATATATGTGTGTGTGTGTGTGTGAAAAATGATAAAACATTGAATACCTGGAAATAAAAAAAGAGACAACCAAAATATCATAAAAATTGGGAGGGGACCAAGACATAACTATATAGTAAAATAATTTTTGTCTATATCCACATCTAAATCCCCCTTTTGAATAGTCGGTTCTTGTAGTTGGCTCATCCTATCGACGTCATCTATGGATGAAGTGGATGTGGGATCTATAGCCGTATGTTATTCCATAGTGATGGTAGCTATCTTAGTCGAGGTGTTGATATGTATTGAGGTCATTTGTTTAGCAGCTATATTGATGAAGGGTACCTCAGATAGAGATTGAATTGCAGGGCCCTTTCCACGAATGACCCAATCTAAAAGGTACTCCAACCAGGTAGTAAGTCCAGTAAGCTTGATAGGTAGATTGACTAGGGTGGGATGTGGTGTGGGAATGGATTAAGAAGTTGGATTAGTAGGTGGGTGTGGGTGTAAAGATTAATTAAATTCTAGTGGAGGGAGATGGGTGGCGAAATGAGATGGGTCGGTGAATGAATTGCATAGATGGAAACAAATATATCTATTGTTCTCTATGGCCTATATAATTGGGAAGAAGTTTGTGGTAATGTGTGATTGGGGTTAAGATGTTTTCGGGAATGGGGTGGTGTTGGTGGTGAAAATATGGGTATGGGTAGTATTTTCAGGAATAAAGGTGTTGGTAGGGGTGTAAGTGGTGGTATAAGGTGGTATGGTTGCGGTAGTGGTGGTGGCTGCAGTGTTGGGGGTGTTGGTCGTGGATGAAGTGGTAAGGGAAGAGTCGATTGAGTTGGTTGAATGTTGGGCTGGTTCCTCATTATCATCATAAATATATCCCAACACCCAGTAGTATATGCTTCCACTCTTCTTTAGCGGACCCATCTTTCAATGAAAAAGGATGTTGATGCTATCCATCAGGCTGAGGGAGCTATGGGGGAGAGAAATTTCAAAGTGTTGGGAAAAAACCCCTTATGTCAACATTGTAGTGTTTTTGGTTTGATTGTGTTTGTTGAAAAAGTAGGTTTCCATGGTTATTTTTATAGTTCTATAGATGTTGTTGATAAGTTATACTAATATAAATCCAAGACATTGAAATGGATTTATTTTAAGTGCTATATAAAATTTCATAAACAAGGTGGAACCGTTTCTCAGTGTTTGATAAATTTTTGGGGGTTAAAATTTAGAGTATGGATCTATCATCAAGAAATTTTGATTTCCCAGAATAACTCATAAAAATATGATAAAGGAAATAGTTTCACAAAGGTTGAATTTTATGAAGAAAGTTTCACGAAGGTGTAAATCATTGAGAACAAGCATCACAAATGCAGAAAGGGTTGACGATATATATCTGCAACTATGAAAATCATTACAAATGGGTAAATTTTTCTGGTGCTTCATGAAAGCAATAATATTTTCAAAAAAATTGGTGAGCTTTGTGAGAATGTGAGGATGGCGATTAAATCTTTTAGAATGGAAGGAAATGATATAAATAGGCCTTTACCTCCCCCCCTCAAAAAAGAATAAATAATTAACAAATATTATAAGGCTCTATATTTGCAAATATGATTCATGAAGGTTGTTCTATACAAAATGTTTATGAATAAAGGAAGCTCACAAAGTCCATTAAATCTAAACAAAAGTTTTAAGCATCACAAAAGCATTGATGTTTATGAATGCTATAAATAGTTGACTGAAAGTTGTGAACTTTGTGAAGGATATGTGAGATTCCTGAATGGAGGGTTCTTCGTGAAGGATGGTTGATCATCACGAAATAGGTGATCTTCACAAAATATGTGGGGTTCATGAATGAAGGATATACATTGGAAGAATTGGGATGTTTTTTCAACGATGTGTGAGCTTCGCCAAGCAGTGAGTATAATGAAAGTGTTGAAAATGTATTTCCTACTAAATCAATGGTAAACTGGTATTCATCAAGTGTAATAAATTAGGCCTTCAATAGAGAATCTACCTATAACTTAGAATATATTAATTGTGTCTAATTAATGGAACTACTTGCTCATAAATTGTGTGTGAATCCTCTCTAGATCAGTGATCAATGGAAGAGGAAGAAGGTAATCCTTTA
Organism: Viscum album; assembly: GCA_963277665.1. Lineage (NCBI taxonomy): Eukaryota > Viridiplantae > Streptophyta > Magnoliopsida > Santalales > Viscaceae > Viscum > Viscum album. The sequence continues at coordinate 2,105,746,064 of OY728147.1, read as the reverse complement.
TATCAGTAGTGATTCATTAAAAAAAATAATGAGGGAGTGACCCTTAAGAAGTAGTGAACTATCCATATAATTATAAAGGCACTAATCCTAGTAATAGAAGTGATCTAACCTGAACCTTATTTTGGCAGTTGTTCTTTAGTGGATTTAGTACATCGGCACATTGTCGTTGTATGCTCCTTGGACGTAGCCTAGTGAGGGTGAACCAAGTAAAATTGTTATGTATTATTCATGGATTTATTTCTATTTATACATTTTTATGAAATTGGGTGAAAATGGTGTTTTGTTTAATGAAAAAACAAGATCTAAAAGGGTATTTTGTTTAATCTATCATACCTTGATTCACCCCCACTCAGGGTATTTAATCTAGTTGGAATGACAATTGGTATTATAGAGAAAGGTTAATATAAGTGTTTCTATAAAAAGGTTTCAAAGGTTCTTTTCAATAAAAATGGATTCCAATATTCTAAGGAATCAATTTTTAGTTATGGAAGATCATATGCAACACTAATTATGATATTTAGGCATGAATTTATTTACCTTAGTTATGTATGGAATTTAGACTAGTATTGATAATGGTACTTTATCAAAATCTAACTGAAGGTAATTGGACATTGACACCAAATGAATGAATTTTTTATAGGGATCCATATATAATTAAATCTATAAAAATGTGATTTATTATAATTCATCACATTATATGTTGGAAAAGATTCTAAATATTTATAAGGGAGACACAAAAGTCATAGAAGCAAAGCTGTAGGTTCTATGAAACAAGTATGAGAATCTCATAATGCACCCTAATAAGTATGTTGATGAATTATTCGACATTGTGAATATTTTTATGGAAGACCTCTGTGGTCTTAGAGGAATTATTTAATCATTAAATATTCTCAAGCTCATCTTGAGAATACTTTCACTTTAGTTCAATTTGAAAGTTTATCTATTGGAAGATAAAGATCCAAAGGAGTTAACATTGGATGACTTTCACTATACTCTTATTGTATATGAGATGAGAAATGATGATAATGAGTCTTTAGAGAAAGGGAATTAAAAATAAGTGACAGTCAAAGACATGAAGAAGATAACTATTGAATATGGGTTGGATGAATAAGTGATAGATGAAGTCATGTCATTCCTTTCATCAAATATACAAAAACGAAAATGAATTTTCAAAGGGAAACTCTCACTTGCATGCTTTTTATATGGAATGGTTGGACATCCTCCAACAATTTTCCCTAAGATGTTTCAAGATGATGATGAGGATTAAGTCAAAATTCACATGAATAAGTCTTTAGCCTACATGAAATTTAAGAAAAATTTTATGAAAAATTTCTTTAAAATGAATAATATAATTTTAAAAGTAGATGATGGTTTAGAAGAATTCGAGGAAGAAGAGTTGGAGGAATGAAAGAATTATGAATCAAATTCTATAGTGGAAGTTGTTTTAAATTACCAAAAATGGGAAGAAAGTGAAAATTAAGAAGGATCAGTCAAAGGATGATTTTAACTTTAGGCTGAATTATAAGTTGCACTTGAAGAGATAAACGTTTGGAGAGCCAAAACAAAGAAATAAAATAGGGTGGTTAATGATGCTAAACTCTTTATACAGACGAAATATTAAGATAATCCTGAGGTAATGCATGAAATTGAAAAGATTAATTCATTAATATGAGTGAACTCAGATATGATTAGTGACATCAAGCTCATATTTGAACAAAAAATAAAGGTGATTGATGATTTGAATAATACAGTGAAAGATCAAGAAAAAATCATCGAAAATATTGAGGAGGTTTTTATCCTATGAAGGAAAGTGAATGATCATGATAAAAAATAGATTCCAACAAATCAGGTTGTAAAAGAAATATAAAATGGAAAATTAGAGTTCAAAGCTATGGTAAAATAGAAAAAGGAATGTCCGGAGAAGAAAATGATGGATATGAATGTTATAGATAATACAGGGATTGATAAAAAAATATAAAGTACTAATTGTTGAAGTCAGACCATAATCACCCACTCCATGATTAAATGTTGATTTGGGTACAAATTTGAACCAAAAGATTCATAAAACCCAAGGAAAAACTAGTAGTAAAGTAGTGACACAAAGGAATGAACCCCACATTAGATATTATTTTTGTGGAAATATAGGACAATCTAAAAATTTCTAATCCATAGAAAATAGGCATCAAATTGAAAAAGATCAACAAAGTCATCAATACAGATCTCAATATTCTAGGATATCATTTTACTGTCACTATTCCAGGTGTTGAGGATTCAGACACATGGTATGATATTTCTCACCAACAATTCAGTAGGATGTTTCGAACCAGAATAAATTTATTCATAAGTATCTGATCAATGTTTCATAAAATGAGATTAAAATGAAAAATTGTCTTTAATATTTGTACAATGAAGATTTTCATTCATACATTGAGGAATATCATTATTACAAATCCATTTTGGGTATGAAGTAAAAAACATAGATATAAAATAAAAGAGCTGAACAGGGAATAGTTGCATAGATTTACCTTAAAGAATTAGATTATTCTGGTGTATGGATCTTTGATAGTGGAAATAAATCCCATATGAAAAGTAATAAATATATTTTTATTAGAATTAAATATGGAAAAGAAGGTGTTTTCAAATTTATAAATGATGAAGTCATCAGGATTATTGGATCAGGAAAATCCAAATTTGGGGGAAAAATGAGATGTGATGATGTATTATTTATTGAAGGACTCTGTCACAACTTGCTTAGTGTTATCTAACTATGTGACTCAGGACATTCTATAAGATTTATTAAGAAGATACATATCATAAAAGTTATAGATGGTGAATTTTTTCTATATGAATAAATAATTAAGGGGAATCTATACCGTATAAGTTGATAAGAAGATGTGTTTTTTTCAAGGAAGAAAAAAAAGTTGTGTTATAAATGCATTGGTCATTTGAGCAGAATGTAATTGAAAGATCTAGTGAAATTCGATGCTGCTTGTGACCTCCCTGGGTTATCACGCGATCATACCCATATGTGAAATTCTTTTCAACAGGGGAAGATCATACAAAAGACGTATGGAAAAAGAGAAAAGGTCAAAAAAAGTACTTGAGTTGGTGTATATTGATGTGTTCGGACCTATTTCCCCAAGATCTATTAATAGAAGGATATATTATGTTCTCTTAATTGATGAATGTTGTATAATGGAATGGGTTTCAGTCATCAACCACAAGTCTGAGTTGTTCAGTTTCATAAAAAGTTATCAAAGGTAAATTGAAATATTCTAGGAAAAAAATCTAAAATATCTGAATAGATAACATAACAAAATTCACAAATAGATTATTGGAGTATTATCTCATGAAACATGGGATAAGGTGCCAAGTTTTAGTAGTAAGAACTCCCCAGAAAAAATTAGTAGTTGATAGAAGAAATCTAATTATCAAGAAAAGTTCTAGAACAATTATCATTGATAAATACCTTCTAGAGATGTTTTGGAAATATATATCGATGAAATCATTTTACACATGAAATAAAGAAATATTTTTTCCAAAAGAATAGAAGACTCTATATAAGCTATCGTATAAAAATAATCTAATGTTAAAGTAATTTAGAGTTTTTAAAATTAAGTGTTTCATTCTCAAAAGGGAGAAACACATGAAGTTTGAATCCCATGGATATGAATTGATATTTCTTGGAGAATCAAGGAAAAGAAAAGCTTATAAATGTTTCAATAAGAGTATAGTAAAGGTAGTTGAAATAAATGGTGTAACTATACTAGATAATGATCATAATCCTTAGTAAATACATGATTAATTTTAGGAGGATAGTGATGAAGAGATAGGAAGATTAGGGGAAGTTCCAGTTCTATAGGCTGATTCAGAAGAATATTCAGATAATAAAAATGATGAACATAAACCTGTATGTTCAAATAGACCAAATATTTGATCTAAAATTGATAGACAGAAAATAATCAGTGATTAGATATCAATATTTTAAATAAGGAGGATGAAGACTCTGGAGAGAGCATTGTTCTTATCACAGGTAGATCCTAAATGTTATGAAGAGTTATTTGGAGATTACAAGTAGTTTCAGGATATGAATGACGAGATTGATAAAATTGAGAATAATCAGACATAGGAGATTTTCATGAGTCCAATAGATAATAATTTCATAGGAAATAAATGGTTCTATCATAATAAGCTGAATGAAGAGAGTGTAGTTATTTGAAAAAAATCATGACTAGTGTGAAAAGGGTACTCTCAGATAGAGGGTATCAATGTTGATGAAACATTTTCACCTATTTCATGTCTAGATAAAATCAGATTATTATTTTCCATAGTAGTGAAAATAAATTATAATGTTTTATATATGGATGTCATGTTAGTATTTATGAATGGGGTTCTATAAGAGTATGTTTATATTGATTATCCATATGGTTTTATCATTCATGAATTTGATAAAAGAGTTTTTTGACTGAGAAAGGCACAATATGGGTTGAATAAAGATCTGAGAGTACGGATTCAAGGGTTGATCCATTTTTGAAGGATATTTGTATTTAGTGTGGTGGTGTTGATTATAATATATATTTCAAAAAGGAAATTAATCAAAGGATGATGTTGTTAGTTCATGTTGATGAAATAATCTTATGTGGATTATATGAAGCTTATTCCAAACAGTTTTTAAAATTAATGAAAAGTGAGATTGAAATGTGAATGATTGGTGAGCTGTTGCTTTTCCTTGGTTTACAGGTGACATAAGGAAATAATTTCACATTTATATCACAATAAGAATATTACAAGGAAGTTATAATAAGATTTAGAATTTATAATTCCATGAATTAATGAATCCAGTGGATACCTATATGATACTGTCATGGGATAATGAAGATAATGTAGTTAATGTGACAGAGTACAGGAAAATTACTGGAAGTCTATTGTACTTGATAGTGACAAGATATAATATAGTTTTTTAATAATTAAAATAAGTAAGATATCAAATAAATCACAAATAAATCCAATTTATTGAAGTGAAAATAATATTTTAGTATATCAAGGGCATGGTAGATTACAGTTTTATATACAATGAAAAATCTCAATAAGATATATTGGGATATGAAGATGAATATTGGGACATATTAGTAGATTATAGAAAATTAATGTTAGGTGGTGCACTATATCTTAGTGGATTGTGTATTTCTTATCTAAGAAAGAAATGATAATTCATTTCGTTGAGCACTATAGAAGATGAATATATTGTTGTTACTCAAGTGTGCACACAGTTATTGTAGATGATGTAGAAAATTGATGAGATAGTAGTTTGTAGTCTCCGATTATAATATATTGTGATAATTAAAGTGCTATAAATATTATAAAAAATATATATTATATCACTCAAGAACAAAGATAATTGAAATAAATTATCATTTTATTAAGTAGACGGTGGATTAAGGGCTTGTGAGGTTGGAGTATGTTCCTACAGAACTATAGGTTGAATTTATTTTAAAAATAACCATACCCAAAGAAGAATTTTAAAATTATTGATTAGATTTTATAGTTCAATCAACTCTTCTCACTTGGAAAATGGTTTTGATGTGGGACCCCCTCTCTTTGAGGTATGATCTGTTTTTATTTAATGTGTTGATATGTGTTCTTTACCCTATTGAGGACCACAAAGAAGGGACCATATAGTTTGTTGAAAAAGGTGGAGAAATTGTGTCTATGAAAGTGGATTAAATGTATTAATCAATAAAGGGATGGGGAATTTGATAGGGGGAGAAATGAAGAATTTGGTGTTTTTGAATATGAAGATGCTAAAGATGATCGATCAAAGGATATATATCATGACAGATGGAGTTTGTGATGAAAGCAGTTGAGTGGTTTTGTGATGAAGCATTTCATTGATGAACTTTGCATTATACTCTTATTTCTTACTCCGAGCATGGATCATGTGGGATTACAGTGTTTGTTTATTAAATATTTGATCAGTATCTAAATAAAAAGAATTGAATTTAGAAAGAATATAAAGTAATTTTTAACAAGGTATCAAAATTTGATGAATTATCAACAAATTCAAAGGGGTGAATTTTGGGAAAAATACCTCAAGGTAACATTGTAGTGTTTTTGGGTTGATTGTGTTCGTTGAAAAAAAGGTTTTAATGGTTATTTGAATAGTTCTATATATATTATTCTCAATTTATTCAAATAAATACCAGTGAAAATGTAATGGATACCTGGGAAGTGGTATAGAAAATTGATTATACAATTTGGCACTATTTAGCAGTGTTTGAAAAAATTTTAGTGTAAAAAATTTAGAGGATGGATCAATCATTATGAAAGTAAAATTACTGTGAATACCTCATAAAATTATGGAAAAGGCATGAGTTTCATGAAGACTGGGTTTCATGAAATAAGTTTCATTAAGGTGTTGATCATCATCAATGTGCATCGCGAATGCGTAAAGGGTAGACGATAAATCACTATTAATATGAGAAGCTTCATGAATGATTATATTTCTATGGTACTTTGTGAAAATAGAGAGCGTCATGAAAGATATTATCGAGCTTCACAAAAAAGTTGATGACATGGATCAATACTTCTAGAACAGGAGTTAGCACCAATAAATAAGCCTCTACCCCCCAGGAAAAGTAGTAAGACTTAAAAAATATTCAAAGGAAATGAATTCATGATGGTTTCTCTTGTGAAAAAGTTCATGAATAAAGGATGTTCATTTAGGTTATGAAATCAGAGCAAAATTTTTAAGCATCGTGAAAGTATTTATGTTCACCAAGGCTATAAAAAGTCAACTGAAATTTGTGATCTTCGTGAAGTCTAATAAAGATTCACAAAAGGAGGGAGATTTACGATGTTTGGTTGAGCTTCACAAAAGAAGTGAACTTCAAAAAAGATGTGAGGTTCATGAAGGGAATATATAATTGTGAATAATTAGGTAGTTTCATGAAGGCTGTGTGAGATTTTCCAGGGTAGTGAGCTTCAAAAAAAATTTAAAAGGTAATACCTAGTAAATCTATGGTAAAGTGGTATTCATAAAGTGGATGAAAGTATAACATCAATAGATAATCTACCAACAACTGAAGATTTATTCATTATGTCTAATTAAGGGACATATATGCCCATAATCTATGTGAGAATCCTTTTTAGAGCACTGAGAAAAGGAAGAGAAAGAAGGGAATCCTTTTTAATGAAAATGAGCTATAAAAGGAAATATTGGTTGATTGAACCTTTGTAAGAAGTGATATACCCCTATGAATTGTAAAGGCATCAATCCTTGGCATAGAAGTGATCTAGCCCGAACATTATTCTGGAAGTGAGCCTTAGTGGATTTGTGATATCGGTAGATTGGCATTTTATAGTCCTTGGTTTTAGCCCAGTGAGGGTGAACCAAATAATATTATCATGTTTCATTTATTCTTTAATTTATTTTCATATATTTCTATGGGAAAGTGAGAGAAGAGTTTTTTGTTTAATAAAAAAGCAAGATTTAATGGGGAAGTATTCTTAATCTGTCATACCCTAATTCAACCCCTCTCGGGGTATTTAACCTTGTTGGGATAACACAAAGGAATTGAGATTCCTGTCTAGGTGGTCAATGAAAGAGTCTTCAATAAACATACCTCATTTTCTCCACACTTGGTTCAGATATAAATTGATGAACAACTTGGACATGTTGACTACTGATACACCCATAGATGAGGAAATAGTGATTACCTTGATCTATATCCCAATCCAATGATAATCAACACAAGAAAGACTGGTGTGAGCTAAATCCGTGTGAATTATCTAAATGAAATCACCACAGAGTTAAGTAATCATCATAGTCTGAGGTTCATAAAGCCTCCATGGGTCTCTGGATATGCTCTTCCAAAACTGTGAAACATTGGCCTTGTTAGTCCTGTGATTTAGTTTTGGGAGGACCAGGGAGGTGATGACGTCAGTATTGTAGATGTTGATGATGAAAGAAATGTTACCAAGGGTTACCTCCCATGGTCTACCACTAATTTTGAACCTTAAAGAGACTATGGTCAGCTCAAAGGTGGCCAGAAACTCAAGGAAGAGCTCCCTGAATTTCACCTCGAACACCTGGGTGACGAGTGAAAGTTATAGTTGGTCAATGTGGTTAAGTAATTTTTGGTGAATTTGGATCCTCTCTATCATGATGTAGTTAAGGGATTTGTTGGTATTATTGTATTTTACTAGACATAGAAAAACTTGAAATGATGCCTAGGTGAAGAAAAGTGTAGGAAGGGATGAAGGTGGGGGCGGGAAATGCTCTAAGACCCACTAGATAAAGACTTTGAGTCCTCTGAAGTAGATGAAGATTCTGAGGTGGAGGAATTATAGGAGGTGAAAAGCTCTGAAAGTGGTAAAGGAAGATCTGTCTGTCACATGGGTGGAATAGGTGTCTCATTGTGCACGAGTGTGAGTTTGGTATGATGGGTGTGAATAGTTTTGTTGTGATATATATCAAAATGGAAGAGGATGTGAGGAGGAAATTTGGGATATGAGGGGAGGTGATGTGTAACAGTGACGTATGGAAGGGAGGTGGTATGATGGAAACGGTAAGTGGAGGTGTAGGAGTAGAGGATTCATGTGCATGGGAAGAGAAAAATTGGGGGTGTGGTGGCCATAAACCTAAGGTTCACGGGATTTTAAGGGACTGAAGATTACATGTCATGTAATGTATACATCATGTGTAATGAACAGTTTTTTTATTTAATTTTTACTATTGAAAATTACACAGTGTGTAGGGGTTACATGATGTGTATTTGTCCTTTTGTGACCATTTCTAAGCCAAGTCCTCTGAACAAGACTCCACCAGATCTAATCATTCCTAAAGATGAAACTATACTATTTAAACCTATTGAACCTACCCTAGGTTGCATCCCATTTAGCGTTTCATTTAACATCAAGGGAAAGAATCTTAGTGGATTTATGGACAAAGGTGTGAATGGTGGGAAATTGTCCCTTATAAAGAGTTCAATATATTTTACACCCCCATGATCACTGCCTTCATCTTCATTACGATATAGGATCTCACTACCAATCTTAATGGTTTTAAAATAATCTCCCTCCTCAGTAATAGATATATCTTAACAGTCACGTGAATCATCACCATTATTAGAAACCTATTTTAAATCAAACAAAACTTGTTCATCTCCAACACTGAATATTATTCATCATTAATTTAAGTCAATCAATTCCTTCCCAATGGATAAAAATTGTCTTTCTAAAATAATTGTAATATATTCTTATTCCATGTGTAGGATGAGAAAATCACTAAGGAAGGTGAATTTTCAATATTTTACTAAGATGTCCCCAAGAAACACATGAGGATGATTGACTAAGTGGTTAGAAATTTATAGTCCCACTCTTTTTTATTTTAATTCACTGAGTACTAACTTCTTATACACTCATATTCATGATATTTATACTTGTTCTTAGACCACACAATGATCTCTCAAAATTTCATGTCCCTTTGGTGCAAGGAATTGAAAAACTTTTAGGGCCTCAAATTTTTGGAGGTAGATTCCACTTGAAAATTTTAGAGAATTATTCATTTAGTGAGGTTAATCCTAATTAATCCATATTTCTTTTATTGGAAATAAATTATTTTATGAATTTAGTGTAATTAGATATTTCAGCTATGTCCTTAGCAAAGGGGATGTTGATGTGTAATTATTTGAACATTGTTAGAAAATTATTATATTTCCCTTAAATATTTCCTTATCTCATTCTTTATAGGAATGGTGGTGGGTCTTGTATGCTGGTGGTCCTACATGATCTTTTTCCATTTTGTTATGTTATTTTATTGGATCCTTTCTAGTAGTTTCTAATTCAATATTTTATTTATTTACTAGCTTTCTTTATGCTATCATTTTCTTCTTCACTAATTACTATCAAACATTTTTTAGGTTCCTCTATCTTCTCTTCCACCTCTTTTCATGGTTTCTAAAATTCCATTACATTCTCACTCCAAAGAATAACTTCCTTTTCCTCTTCTCTTAGGTTCATCTCCGTATTAATGGGAAACATACCCGACAGTCTTTCTGATATGTTATTTGATATTCGACCTATTTGGTGCTCATGATTTCATAGAGAATCTATTTTTTTCATCTTCATCTCAGTTTTAGTAATTATTTGATCTAATTTTTTAAAAAATGTGGAGATAATGATTTCAAGATTAGACTACAGAGATGGGACTTATTTTGGTGGTTTCTATAGAGATAGTTAGAATTGCTATTAAGCTTTAGGGGGAAAGGGTTTCCAAGGAATTTGATGTTGAGGTAATGGAACTAAAATATTATTTGGGAACCCATGTTTTCCATGATTCCTTTGTGATGACTGACCACTCCTCTACTGATAATAGCCTTAGTTTTGTTGTTGTGATTGCTGAGTCAATCTATGTTTGTCGCACTACAACTGTTGGTATGGTTGAGGATATTGGAATTTTTGGAATTATTGATTATAATTGATGTAATTAAAACTTCTGGATTGAGTCACCTCTATCCCTATCCAGTAGTCTTGGTATGGGTTTGGGCCTCCACACATTTCATAGGATTGAATTTCCATCCTTGGAGCAGGAGGGGGTGGAGGTGTAGAAGGTAACTGAAATCACCCCAGATTATTTGTAAGAGCTTCTATTTAGGCTGAAAGTCAAGTATTATCCTCTACGAGGTGGATTTCGTGCTGAGGTGGTCCTATATTCCTTTTCAATAAGATGGAATTATGGGAAACTTCACCTATAATGGACCAACCCACTTTGGGTGTCTTAAGAATGAGTTCTCCATTAACAGTAACATATATTGTAGTTTGTTCATCAGTTTGGAGTCCCTAGTATAATTTTTAAAATTAAATCCACACATCTAGTCCATTACATGGGAACCTGTGGGTTATATCCTTGAATCTATCCCAGGATTCCTAGGCCGATTCTCTATTTTCTTGGTTAATCTTCTAAATTTCATTTCTCAACTTCCAAATTCATATCGGTGGGAAATATTTATCAAGAAATTTATTAAAAAGATCATCCAAATTCACTATAGAATCAAGCACTTTATTTTTATCCAATACATAGATCTATCATGCAAATGGAAAAAATTTCAGTCCAATTTCATTAGGGGAAATGCCTAGGTTGCGAATGGTATTGAAAACCTATAAGAAATTTAAAATGTGCTCATGAGGATCTTCACATTGAATTTCATTAAATGGACCCATGTTCTGGATCAAGATGATTAGTCTAGGTTTTATTTCGAAATTAAATTCTAGAATAGGAGGGTGTACAATGTTGGGTGTAACACCACTTATGGACAATAATCCGTAGTCCATTATAGTACACTCCTACAATCTTAGACTCTCACCCTAATTTTCAGGTGGTGTAATATGGGGGTTTTGAAGGTGTGGTTATACAAGATCATTACACTCATCCATTGTGAAACAATAGTACGAATCAATTTTTCTATAAATATCCGAATAAAAAATAAGAAGATCATGTGCATTTTGGATCCTTGTGAATGTTAGGGGACCCTGGTATATTCACTAAGATGAAAGGAAATGCAAACACATGTTTTAGTTCATGTGAAGAAAATTATAAAAAGAAAATTGGAAGAAACAAATAAAGGGGGATGCGTGAGGTAATCTTGCGTGCATTCAAAAGGTTACTATACCTAGGAAATAGTAATCCCTGACAATTATGCCAAAATTTTATGTGCCCACAAATGTTATTCAATACATGCAGGCATTGTTCAGATTAAAAATTTATATTCCTAATATACACTTACTACTAGGGTGGAGTAAAGAAAAAATGAGAGGTCAAACCCATATGGATTATTGGTAATCCCCCAACTATTTTAACAAAACCCTTTGAAATGATTCTTCATGTTCACTCATCAGATTTGGGTTTTCTAGAAATAGGTAGTTTGGATTTAATTAATATAACTAAAAAGGGTTCATGGTAAATTTTAGGGATTTAGGAAAAAGGTGATCCTAAATCTATTCTGGAAAATTCCTACAAATTAGGCTGCAAAGCAGTGTAAGGGTCAACAATTGGTTTTGGTGAAATTAATTGCATCTAGCTACATTATAACTATACATTGGTCTGGGTATCACTAACAACCTAGATATATTACGCTTAGATTCTTTGTAGAAATTATCACATGCTAATGGTAATAGCCTTCTCAACTCCAATTAGGTCAGGTTTGTTCAATTGAAACTCCCATGGTCAATGCTATATAAGAGAATGTGATGAATAATTTATTTATCCTAATTAATATATATAAGTTTAAAAGATTTTAATTCAAGTATTCATTAGGTTTATAAACACCCACACTCTCGACCCCTAACACTAAGTGGATTAGTTTTGTAGGATGGTAAAGATAAAAAGAAAAGGAATATAAAACTTTCAGAGCATAATCATGAACTATTTAATAAATAATAAATACATGAATAGATTAATAAATAGTCAAGATAAATAATTTTATTCAATGTTAATCCAATCAAAAAATTTCTCATAATGAAGAATAAATGAAGGTACATCAAGTGTATGACAACCATGCTCTTCAAATTAATTTTGAAACATAATTTATTACATAAAATATCACTTAATACAACTCAAAAGATCAATAGGTATAATGTATTTAGGAAATTAGGTAAATTAACTAACAACTTAAAAACTTAAAAGAAACATCTTTATTGAAAACTTCTTTGACATGACTAAGACATTCCTTCGTACATAACACTACATGGGATAACCTGAGGACATACATAAAAAGGGGTGAGCTATAAAGCCTAGTAAGGGGATAAAAATGGAATAAAATGAGTAGAATAATACATTTTAGACAAGTAATAACTATGATGTATAAAGGAACATGAATAATAAGTCATGATATAGAATGATAATCATAACTTGGAAAATGTGGCAACAACTTAAAACACTACATCATAAATAGATAAAAACTAAATCTTCCAAGAACCCATAGTGGAAAAATTCCCATAAATGAATTAGGTAAATACCCTATCCAAATATAATATATCATGATACTGACCATTACCCAATACATTAGAGAGCTATCAATGAAAACCCTTTATAATCATTTCATTCTCATGTTTAAGAGTTCCATATAAATCAAATGACATGTAATCATTCAACATCATAATTTATTCAAAAATATAGCAATGTTGAATACATACATTTAAGTACCCAATAAATAAGTATATGTTCCTAAAGGTTAATATCCTTGATAGATAAATGTGTATGGTATCCACTACATGATGATTTTGGCATATAAAATTGTGGTGCAATTTTGGCAGCATAACAACATCATTTATAATTCCATAAAATGGGTTGATGAGAAATAAAGGGAAATATCATAGTTAAGACATAAAATTTTCAATAATAGGTATATTTAATTACAAATACCAACGTAGGAAAAAGTAATTTAGAAGACATAACATAAAAAGGAATGCTTGATAAAAGAGGAGGATTAAAGATTCCTTACAAAATTTTGGCATAGTAACGGGTGTACATAAGGGCTCATTGGAGAGATAAATGAGAGTGAAACAGATAAAATATTTTAAAAATAAAATTTATATTAAAGGAAATAGTAAATAATATTTCCTGACTTAATAAAATGGAAATTAATATGGAATATCATAAATGAAGTGCTTGATAAAAAGACGAGAGAGAGAATCCCTTATGAAATTTCAGAAAAGTAATGGGTGTACATAAAGAATTATATGGAGGTTAATGAGAGTGAAAGGAAGACATAATAATTTATAAATAAAATTTATAGTAAGAGGATCATTTAACATCATATCCCAACATATGAAAATGGAGTTCGACCAGCATAATATAAAATAAGTTCTTGAATGAAAATGAGAAGAGAGAAATCTCGTAATTGGATGTGTGACACCAAAGGATTAGGATAGGATTATTAGGAGATTGGGGGTGACTTTGGAGGACACTAGGGAGTGGACTAAATATTGTGAACAAGATTAAAGAAGTTTTAGTGAAGATAAATGGGAGTTTGTGTGGGTTTAAATACGAAAGGATGTGGATTTCTGTATTATTTTGGTTTTGGACACTAAATAAATAAATATTCAAAACTACAAATCATACCATGAATTTTTCCCATGGATTATACCATATGGGAGTGGAATAAATTATTTTATTAGTTCAGGGTCTGAATATAATAAAATATTCTCCTTTCTTATGTGTAGGGGAGTAACATTTTAAATAAATAATTTTAAAATATTAAAATATATTATAAATCTTGGAGGATTCACTAAGGCATTATAAATTAAATAAAATAAATCTAAAATAACATTATTTTTAATTAAAAACATTTATTTTCTCTATTATATCTTTTATTATATTTATTACATCACTATTGGGCTATTATGATGTCATAAAACACATTTTATATTTCTATGGTATTAAATTTTTATTAAATAATCAGACACTCTCAAAAAATTATGAAAAATTCAAAATTGGATAATTTTAATTTCATGATTCCAGAAAATAATATTAATTTTATCTGAATAATTTTCTAAAAATGTGAATTTTCATTTTTAAAATAAAAATTGTCCTTTATTGAAAATGATTTTTTTTCAATAAAACTTTTTAGACCCTAATAAAAATTTCATTTGACTTCATAAAAAATTATATGGTAATTTATATTTTCAAAAATTAATTTATTAATAATTATTTATTAAAATATTACTTGTTTCAAAAATAAATTAATTCATAAAAATATATTTCTTAGTTGATTTTGAATATTTACAAAAAAAATACTATTTATGCTTTAAAAACATTTACAAAGTAATAATAAGAAGAAGAAAATATATTTAATATTATATAAAAAAAATAATGTACATATTCTTAATAATATGGTCTTGATACATATCCCTTTATTACATCATTATACACCCTAATAGTATGGTGCATGATGGTGGGGCTTTCATGGGTTCATTTAATGAACATGGTTTCAGCCATGATCTTGATGAGCTTGAAATTCTCCCATAAATGGTTTTGCTCATGCATAAGTTTTGGGATATCATCTTGGGATTGGTCTAAAGAAAATAAAAGAAATGATATCTCCCTATGAACCTCTATTAGATGGGATTCATAGGGTACGATCCTACTATTTGAGGCCATCACTTCCTTTGCCTGTGCCAAAAGGATTTATTAAAACCCTAAATTTATACTAGTAATGTGATCATTGTTCAATAACTATATTATCGATGGTAAAGATACTTAATGATAACTTTAATCTAACTGGATATAATAATTCAAAACTAGTGCATGTGTTTTCTCTATCCATAAGACAATTAATTAAATTAAAAAGGGAAATTTTATTCATAAATGTTCAGGTCATTACAAAGTGTCGATGAATAATGGTGATCAATATTAAAAATGTGAATCAAAATGAAAACAGAACCACAAAGGTTGATGAACAGATGAAGAATGGAAAAAATGAAAAAGTATTCACCAAAATAATAAAATTAAGGAATTTAAACAAAGTTTGGATGAGAATCAAATGAAATTGGAAGAAGACAAATGAGAGAAAACATATGTATCTGAACTATTGTACGTGGTGGAGCATTATTAAATATATATCCTTGAAAAGTACATGAACCATAAAGCCTTTACAATGTGTATTGGATTAAAGTGGATTTTCTCTGAAATCTATATATCATGGAAGTAGACTGCATTTTAGTCTTTTGAGATCCACAACAACCTCAAAAAAATTGGCCCATATCTTTGACTGATTCGGATCTCAAACATCGCATGTCATGTAAACTCTACACGTCCTGTATTTGATTCAATTTTAGTAGGATTTTTATTTTTAAATTCACATGATGTGTAATGTATATACACATCATGTAACAGATTCATGTCATGTATGTTATACACAACGTGTAAAACCTATTTTTTTACTTTTCCACATTTTTTTCTTTACGAAAAAATTACCAATTCTTGTTAAAAAAACCAAAACTCAATTTCTTATTTAATGAAACATGAATAAAACTTAAATAAATATATCCAATATGTATATAAAAATTCATATTATTGACCACCAATGATGCATCAAACATATGTTACATCTCCATAACTTAATTTTCATGGTTTTTTCCTTAAATTAAAGTACATGATCAAATGACACACATTGATAATGATCTCAAGTCAAGAGACCAACACACATTTTCATATATAGGAACAACCAATGACACCTAAATAATTTTGTTTTCTTATTGGATGGTCTTTCCTCACGATCTCACCTACTAGAGATAACCAAGTGTGAACTTCAAGAGAAGAAGTTTCTATTCTTTTGATCCCCCAACACCTAATATTATGACATCAGTTGTTTCCAATCAGTGTGATGTATATATACCATAGAAAATATATTTAATATTAATTTCATAGTATCTAAAGGTTATAATTATAGTTCGGGAAATTCTATAACCTTTATATACAACAATTAATCTGTATAAATTACCATTCAAATAGTGGAAACAAAAATATCAACACCATTGTAGTAAGTTTATATCATTTATAACTCACTGTATCTATGATATGGTAATCAAAAAGTACTGATCAATTTGGGTCTGGGGAAACCACTATTAGAATATATAATTGATATAAAACTCCTTTTCCTATATAATATTAGTGTGATTATTCATATCCTTTTAGTAGTCATTAGCCCAATTCCTTTCTTTTCGACAATTGATGAATCCTCTGTTTCCCTTGAGATAGTTTCTATGGTGCATATTTCCTCAAATTTGGAATGTGGGATGTTGATTTTTATTTCCTCTATGATATTTATCTATTGATGATTCTAAATAAAATTTCATTTTACACTTTTTATCTCAATACCCATGAGGTCACTGAGAGTCATTGATCTCCATATCAACTTTGAGGCCACAACAGAAAATCCCTTAATATCATTCAAAGTACCTAATCACTAAATCATTTTTAGGTTAGAATTTAAACAAATAATGAGGCAGTGCACCTTACTTTTAGTGTTGATTAAAAATATAAAGGCATACAATAAAAACCTTATGAAGTTTAACTCATACATCATGATAGACTCATCTTCATTTTGATTTAGTGTGAGGGACTTCCTCTTTATTTTAAGATAGGGAGTTTAGGGAATATATTTTTTGAAAAATATTTTCTTAAATTATTTCCATTCTATGGAATCAATGTCCTATTTGGACATCATTTTATTGATTAGTGTCCACCATTAGAGGATAGAGAATATCTTATAAATGGAGTTAATCCATTATTCCAAAATAAAGGTATAAGAATATCCACTAAAATTAGGGGGAATTTTTCATATAAAATACTCGACTACAATTTGATATTTCTTAGGATAAGGATGTATTTACACGTGATTCATGTTATTATTCATTACTTGATTCAGTTGTTCTTGTACTACCATAAATTTCCCAAATCCTACTCCCAGAAGGTTAGGAATATCATTGGGGAAATAATTATATTTCCTATCACATTTTTTGTTGGTATATTTTCTCCCATTTCCCTCCATTAACTAAAAATGAAAAAAAATATGATAATAAATTAACTAATAAACATTCAAAAGTTAAACATATAAATTTAAAATGAATAAATTATAAATCAAATTTATATCATAACTTATGTCACCCTAGGTTTCAATCTAGGTTATCTATGATAATGTTTCTTATTAGGTTTTCTAACCTAAAAATTTTGTAAAGTCCTTCATAATGGTTCATAACGAGTTTTTGAATTTCAATAGAATATCCCTTGGGAGTATCAAACTATATGTGTAGTAAGACCTCTTTTTCATGCACTAGGTGAAAATCAAGTTAATTACCAATTATAACTTATCATGATTATTACCACTAGGTAAAAATATTCTAGATACACATCCACTTGTAGTATCAAAATAGGTATATAATTTCTAGGAATCCACTCACTCTATATCTACCCAAAATTCTACGATATTTTCTTATACAAAGACTTATCCAAAAGGTTATCACTAAATTATCCTCATCATAATACCCTATAATAAATATACCATCCTTTGACACAAAGTGTAAAAATCCAATCATTTTTACACATATTAGTACATGATTTTGGACATAAATATCTATGAATACAAGATAAGGATAAAAAAGGCCTAGTGCCTTTTTAAGACTACGTATGCAAAACATCAACATAAAAATAAATTTTATTTATTTTAATATCTATAATGAGATCCTAAATTCCATTGTTATTTTAAAATTACCTAGGATAACCTATTAAATACATATAAAAAGGGGTGTGCTAAAATCCTAGTGAGGGAATAAGCATAATATGTAAATATAATACATGAATCAAAAGTATAACATGATATCATAAAATTGAAGGCTCATGAGTAATCACATGGGATCATAACCTAAAGAACATAGTATCATAAGATCATAAAAATATAGGAAATGTGTTATAAACACAAAACATTTCACAATAATTATTCAAGTATAACATCTAAGACAATGTCGCATGGGGGATAGAGTCCCATAATGGATTATATTTACCATCTAATCCCATAAATAATGTTTTATGATATAAAATCTTTACAAAATTAATTATATTGATATGTGTGCACACTCATCATAATATGTTCCTGATTATGGGTGTTATAGAAAAAATAAATCATAATACACAAACATAATAATTACCCAAACAATGAAAATGGGTTTCATAATCATTCCTCATATCACAATCAAAAGAGATTTCTTAAAGAAGGCATTTTCGAAATGATCATAAGGAATAAATTACCCAATGAAAGGGAGGGATAAAAATATAAGTATATTTGTGAGATATATATATATATATATAATTTATAATAATTATATAAAATTAAATAGTGAGACAAAGTGAGTTAGAGGGAGAATGGTCATAACTCAAAGAAAAGGGTGGTTTTGAGAGATCCCTTGCCTTGAGTCCAAATTATCATGTATATTATTTGTCCTACTGAATTATAAAACTATTTTAATTTTTTAATTATTTATTTTTTTTATTTTATTATTTATTTTTCTTTATTTATTATCATGTTTTATTCAATTACTTAATCATTTTTGTCCATTTTAGAAGTTTTGATGATCTTTTCCTCATATGTCTAAAATAACTTTGGTAAGTTAACTAAGGACAAAGAGATTATTTTTTAATCATTGAAAAAAAACATGAAATAGTTATCATTTTTATACATACATTATACATTTAAATCCAACCATGAAACATGGTTCTGAAAATGAACTAAGTTACTATCATGGAGAAGGTAGGTTGTACATATGCATGAGTAAAATTTCCATTTTTCAATAATAATAATGGAAAAAAGGTAAGTGTTCTTTTAAATTTTAATAAATATAATTATATAATAAATATAATATTTTTTAAATAAACTGATATATTCCATCCATGTGATGTGATAATGAAAAACGAATCACCTCGCTTTGTAGAGCTGGTAATCCACACATGTGAACGTATGCCGTTATCGTCTTTCAATTAATGGAAAGGTAATAAAATATATGATATATTAATCTTAAATTATGATAAATATGTCATGAATATAATATATATAAATTAAATACATCATCATAAATATTAATGATAGGTGATGATGGAGAACATATTACACCGGTTCATGAGTCGGTAGTCCACCGTACACACGAACGATGTTTTCATTTCCAATTTAATGGAAGAGGCGATATATATAGATTATTATATTAACATACCAAAATATTAATATTTTTTATATAATTGTGTTATTATATAATCATTATTGAATAATATTTTAAAGAGGTGGAATAATAAATAAAACAAATACAGTTGGTTAATAATGATACATCTTATTCAGACAACCACTTTAAGTTTACACCAAAATCCTTCCTAGGAGGGTTTTTTAACAAAACTAAGGACTCTAAGATAAGGTAATTAAATTAAGGAATTTATTTTTTCAGTTATTGTCTAAAATAAAAGGATTTTTAAGTGTGAATAAAATAGTAGAGGTGGTTCTATTTTATAAGTGAGGGGAGGGGCACTCATGGAATTCCATAAAATATTAAATAAATATAAAATAAGTTTCATGAAAAATGCTCCAAACTGATATAATTAAAAGATAATATGAGCATGGTTCTAAATAATATCATAAAATAATTTTTTTACAAGTTTATGTGATTTTTGTATCCTTATCTTTTGGTTTAAACCCATGCTGAACCTTTTCGATGATTACAACTTTAATAAAGTCATTTACTCTTTTTAGGTCAATAATTACTATAAAAGGAAAATTAGCCCAAAAATAGAACATGGTTGATATTTTAAACCCTATAAATATTAATTTTCTGAATAATGTATTTATATGAATGATAAATCATTTAATAAAATTTTATTTATTATAAAATAGCATTAATGTCATTTTTGGAACTATTAATTGATTTTGACTTTGAAAACAACTTGAAAATAAATAAATCGTAATATATTTATTTAAAAAATCTATAATAGGTCATATTTATCTAATTAATTCATTAAACACAATAATTATTTCAAATTATATTAATTATAAATATTTTTAAAATCATTTATTTAATTTTTCAATTAAATAAATAAATGCTATGTTGGCATTATGTAAGAAATTAAGGTAATTATTTCATCCCTAAAATTTATAACTAAATTAACATTGTAAAAAGATAATTTATCTTTAAAATTAATATTTATAACTGAACATAATTTTCTTTTATCCCTATTAGAAAATATTATAGATATTAAATGAAAGAAAGTGACATATTTGTCATTATCTTTTACTTAAATATTATGATGGTCAAAATCAAATAAATATAGAACAAAGTGGACATATATTTGATAATTGGTTGGAAATGACAAAAATAAACTCATACCATATGATAAATGAAAGTGTTACGGTCATATTCTTGTCTTTATCATATTATTTTTAACCATAATTACCTTATTTACACTTACCGAGGGTGATATTTATTTACTATAGTTATTATTAATAATGAATAGAAATAAATGTGAAATATGTACCAAATTTAATCCTAATTAATATTAATATATAATATATCATTCAAGATTCAATTCACATAAGTGACAAATTTTGATTTAAAATTTGACCAGTGAGATGCGATAAAAACATTTTTCAGAAAAATACCATTTCAGTCCAAAGATGAACTTATATAGAAAATATAGTAACAATATGATTAAAATGTAATTAATTATATTAAATGTAACTAAATAATACTTGTATTAATTTTAAATAAAATTACAAACATAATTATATTTTTAAATTACTTAATTTTTTGAAAAAAACATCAGTTTTACAAAAATTTGTATTTTTCATTATTCACTGAAAAACTCTTTTTCAAAAAAATCCCAATATTTTACCCTAAGATAATTTTGAAATTTTTATTTCAAAAGTTATATCATTTTTATAAAATAAATTTTTTAAAATTTCTAACAATTAATTATAATATTTACTCAAATAAATTAATAAAAATCATTTTTAATGAAAACATATGTTTGAAGAAAACATATTTTGGAAGAATAAAATGACATTACTAAAAATTCAGTGATCAGTTACTAAGTAGTTATTAATATTTAGTAGGAAAATTATATATATATTTTTATTAAGTAGTTAATCCTATTCATGCCTACAAATTTAATGGCTAGGTTATAATGGTCATATTTAAATAATGATATTTCATTGTTCATTTAGGATCGATTTTGTGTGTTATATACACTATCAAACATAGTTTTATTTTTTTAAAACTCAGAGTGTTACACATATAATCTAGATAAATCTTTATGTATGGATAAATTTACAAAATTTATGATCCTTATATATCATAGGGTGAACTAGTGTTACCCTTTACACATCTCAGGGTTAACCCATACGTATCACTGGGAAACTCAACACTTAGCCAAAATCTCAATCTTCAAAGTCTAGGAAACCCTTATGTTTCACAAACCTTACATATAAAATACCAAATAATACAATAATTTTAAATTTTTGTTATGATATTAAAACCTTTATATATGAGAACCCCTCACACATGAGGGATAATCCATTTCTTTTTCATCATTAGTACCCTTACGTATTGAGGACCCAACCCTTATGCATGAGGACCTATTTTTTTAACATTAAAACCCTTGCATAAGAGGACCCTTATGCATAAAAAATTAACCATTATGTAAGATATCCATTATATTTGAGGAATTATCCATTTTTTGAACCAAATATATATAGACCCAATATTTTTATATTCATCACAGCCTACTCTAAATACGACCAGACTTCTGATAGATTAAAAATTCACAACAACAATTTACCTACTGCATTGTTTTAGCTCCGAGACTAGTGAAAATCCCAATACATGATTCCAAGACTACAATATTACTTGAAAAACCTCAAAAGGGTCCAAATTAACATGTTCAATCCAATATATTTCCTAAATTATCACTCCTAAAACATCACATAAATCATTAAAAAACATGATCAAAACAATCATTCCACACTAAGAATCTAAAAATGATAAATTTCCCCAAAATAGTGTTTCTTAAATCCATGGTTTATTTCAAAACCCATACCATAATTATTATCATACATAAGAATCCATAGTTTTCCTTCAATTATAGATCCAAACTCACCACTAATTTTAATTCCCCACCAACTCATGGTGTTTTATCTTCAAACATTGAACACACTTCCACTGTGCAACTCCACCCACCAAAAAAACTTCCTTGAGCACCCAAGACATCACCATCACAAAAAAAATATGGTTATTAAAATACCATTAATACCAAGACACATAAATACAAAAAAAATGATCTATATTCATACAAATGGTGATCCCCACAACAAGGACCAACCAAAAACGACCAATTTAGAGTAATGGTGCTCCCCACCATAGGAATCACCTACAAAAACACAAATCAACAAATAAAAACTATAGAACCACCAAAAATCACATTTTTTATACTCAATATCAACACCCAAAATCCATACCATGAGCCACAAACATGTGACTCTCTCGAAACAACCATGTCATACTGGCTGCATACACTACTCAGCCACTCAGGTCACTTCTAGTCAACCACTAAAAACTAAGAAAACTTAGTCAACATAAGCGACACTTTATTTTTACCAATACCATACCAAAGAAATCCAAACCTTCCAACCTCACTTTTCTCTTCACAAATAATCACAACACACTAACTGTGCACAAATTTCAAGCATTCGGGCCACTCTTATCCAAAACACATAAATTCAAGTAGCTCAATTTACATTGATGTTAGTTTTTTATTCATACTAGTTCAAAAAAATTAAGACACCAAAATTCATTTTTTTTTTCAAAAACCCCTTTTCATCCTACTGTATTTCACCAAAAAATAAAAACACAAAATTCATATCCTTTCTATTCCTTTCTTTTCCCAAAAAATGAAATTGCGTTCAAAATGTACTTTGAAACCTAATTTAAAGATTATTTTCTTCATATTTTCTCAAAAATCGGAAATCCTAAACCATTTCAAATCATCTTCTACATGATCCATTTAAAGTAAAATTAACATATAAAACTAATTTATGCACACATTTAACTATTACATGCGTTTTATTTTTCAAAATGGATTTTTACAAAACCAAACATCTTTAAAAATATTTCTCTATTGTAGTTGAACCAACATAATTAAGAACTAATTAAAAAATAACTTTACTTTATATTAATATAATCACCCTTGTAATTTATTTGAAAAAGAAATAAATTTATTATATTTTTCATCAATTAATGATGAATCTTGATGATGAAATACAAAAAATAACACCTCCCATAGGCACATTTATCATGTCCTAATAATTATACTATCAGGATGAATGAACAAAGTTAATTTCTCTCAAATTAACCCTATGAATCCTCCAAAGTCTCACCCACCCCACATTATGATTCCTATAATAACACCTCACTCATCCTAGAGTGATTAGTAATAAAGGTGCAGTTCCTATGGAAACTCATGCTTGAATCGATTCCATGCTGGTTATACATGCTATCAGTCTATCTTCGATGTTCTAATAACCTATATCTACCTATAACTAACATTTTCCCATCCCAAAATAGGCTATAGAGCCTTTTTATAATTCCATTACCTAGATCAATTGAATGAAACCATAGTGGGTCCATTTCATGGCCTCAAGAACACCTACCGACATGATAGAGGTTTTTGACCAGTGGATAAGACTTAAAAAAGTCACGAGGAAACAATGGAATCAAAAGTTAAAGTCCAAGGGTCATGCCTAAACCTACTAAAAAATCATCATGACCTATCCATGTGATGAAAAAACCCAAAAACCATACACAATAAATATGTATCTAAGAAGTACCCCATTGTAAAGAATATAAAATCAATAAGAAATTTATATGACACTTCACAATATAGCAGAGTATAAATAATAGATAAAATTCATAACAATAATCATTATATAAGTACAACAATGATACATTGGCCGATAAATATGAAAAATAATAACCTAAAAGTAACAAAATGTCCTCTAAACTAAGTCACATGATTACACTACCAAATCCTCAGCGTCTATAACCTGTTAGATCCAAACCACATGTCTAGCACCTAGTGATACATGCACCTGAAAGAAAACATAAAGGTCCATCCATGTAAACTGAAACCCATGATGTGTACAAAGTTAGGGATAGGTTAAATGACCCAGTAGGATTAATCTACCTAATTCAATACACTTAGTGTTTCTATGATCAAATGGATGTGCATGAAATATATAAAAGGAGTAAAATTCATTCTCACGAAACACACCCTCCCCAAATGATAACACAAGACACACAATCAATAAAACAAAATAGGTTATCATTTGTTAACCAAGTAATTATGACATCTGAACCCACTTATTTTATCCAATTTTGGAAGATAAGAAATCTCATATCACAATACCCAACCCATACACGATGACATAGGGTAGGGTCTTATATCTGAGGCCTGAACACTACCCTCTCACTTAGAGTAGGGCCTAATACCAAGTTGTGATCTTATGTTTAGTCTCATATCTCCACCTTATCACTTAGGGTGAGGTAGCATGTCACATATTGACCTATACCATATCACTTAGAGTGAGGTCCCTTATCACATATCAAACAACACCCTATTACTCAGAGTGAGGTCATATATCACATCTTAACCACAATCCTATCACTCAGGGTGAGGTCCTATATCACATTTCAAGCACCACCTTATCACTTAGGGTGAGGTCCCATATGAAATATCAGGTATAAAATTACCACAAAGATAGCCTTTAAAAGTATCCCCTCCAAATATCTCAATGTTACATACATTAACAATGCTCATGCACCCAAAAACATCACAATTGGAGGAACTCATCACCCATACTCAAGTACCACCCTACTAGGCTGCTTAAAGCTTAACCAAGTCTAAAAAACTCACTCTAGACCTCATTTACTAAAAAGGATAGTCCCACATCACTCTATGAAACCATGCATCATTCCTTAAAACCTAATGAATTTTACATATATCTACCCTCTCAATGAACAATTACATGAATTCAGACCAACCCACCCACTTTGATACCAAAATAAGAACATCATTAGGCCAGCTCACATTGTGCATGCATGCGAGTCTGTACCACCGCACATAAAATTTATAACAAGGAAATAAATTCCTATAAAATCATTCATAATCATTAAATTGGTGAAAAATACTATACAATCATAATTATAAAGCATATAATTTATTCAAGATTTAGAAAATAGTACATTGCCCATAAGAGGTCAACTAGACCAAAATAATATCAAACGAAGCCCTTTTAGTTTTCCCGAAAAAACATAGTCAAAATCCTCCTAATAAGCCATTTATAAAAAGCATCACATTCTATATTTTCTCATTTTTTCCTATTTTTCAAAATACTAATGAATATGTTCTTTAAAAACCTCTAAAAGGTATTGAAATTCCATTTTAAAATCATAAACTGAAATCAACCCATTCACCGTGAAATTTCATTTTAATACCTTTCTTTTACAAACGATTTTAACTCAATTTTTTTTTTGAAATACATAATTAAAAAAGGAAAACCTATTTTCCTTGAGAATCCACTCACACCACCAATCAATCTATAAAGATATATTCCGAAACTCATTTGACTAAGGCACATCCAATGAGATTATTAGTGATCCATGTAGTCCCTATTTCCTATTAGGCCAATGTGAACATGTCATAATTCCTGGGACAATATCACACAAGTCAGGAAAACTTGATATCAAAAGAATTATAATTCTCACATGAAAATATAAAATCACAAAATGAGAATGTGTCATAGTAATGTAAAGGTCACCCACTCAACCAGTTATCTGAAAATAGATCCCAAAATCTTATTAAACTCCTTTCATACCAAGAACACATATATTATCTATAAACACCATAAGAAACATTTAAAACCAAAATCACATGGTGTAATAATTAGAACTAAAATCCCTGGGTGGCATAATTATGTCAAAATCATAAGCAATGGTGTGTCGTCCACTCTAGACATACACCTTGGCCTATGTCACACAAAATTACCAATTCTTATTTAACACATCCATAAATTTAACCCAAACTAGTGGAAACCCATAAATAATTCAAGGCAGTGACATTCCTCAGTGAAACTACATGAAACCTAGTGAAATAATCCTCCCAAGATCTCCTCTAGCTAAATAATTCTAAGAAAACATCATATCTACCCAATTCCACCATGATCTAGTGGTACTGACATCAAAACCTAGACCAGAGATACTAAAATTAGTGAATAAAAAAAGAAGGAAGAGAAAACTATACATTAAATGACAGAATAAACCACCTTTAATCAATATTGACCAAGGGGTTTAAAATGGCTACAGAAAAGGGTAGAGGGTTTTATCCACCCCATGTTCTCATACCAAAAAAATAAATATTTCCATAAGGGATTTTAATTTAAAATCACAAAAGACCTTCCTACCCTTATCCTCACAGCATCTGATGTATCTTACATAATTTTTCATAAAGTTTGTAATTATTACCTATTTTCCAAACCTTATTAACAATCCATATGAAATCCTTACATATCTTCATATCAACCTTTACATATCAAATATACAACCCTTACATAATGAATTTACAAATTTTGGTAAACCCTATGTATCAGTAATGAAACCCTTTCATATTAGGTATTTTACCAATTTATGACTCTCATGTATCAGATTAACACTTATATATCATACTGGATACCCTTTTGAATCATACTTTACCATTTCTATAGACCTATATATATCAAAGGGTATCTTTCACATATCAGGTACTTTACCATTTTCTATCCCTCATATAGTAGGGTAACCATTATTTATTTTCTAGATCAACCCTTACACATGGATGACTTTACTAAACTTATGATCCTTACACATCACAAGGTGAATCTAGAGTTTACAAAATTTAATCACCTTATAATTACTCTAACACATCCCATAAAAGTACAGTTATGTTTTATAGGGGTTCCAACACAACCATTTTTTGACTCTTACATATTAGGGTAACCCTTATGTATCATCCAGATCAAGCCTTATCTGCGGAGGACTTCACTAATTATTTAACATATCATAGGGTGAATTGGAGTAAAACTATATGTATCCTAGGGTTAACCCTTACATATCATAGGGAAACTCAAAACTTGTACAAAACCACAATATTCAAGGTTTGAGTAACCCTTACATATCACAACCCTAATGTATCTCATTTTTTACGCATCACACACCCCAATCTCCAAAAAATTTCTAATTTATAAGAAGATAAGAACACCTATGTATGTGAATACTTCCTCAAGAAGACTTATCCATTTATTTTTAAACATTAAGACCCTTACATATCAATGAACTAACCCCTATTCATGGAGACTTAACCAATTTTTCATAAAATTCAGGACCCTTAAACATGAGGTCCCTTACACATTAGGATTTAACCCTTACATAAGACAAACCGTACATATAATGACTTAACCATTTTTGCAAACAAAATTTAAATATCCCCAAAATTATATATTCTTCCCATATATAACAACCTTGATCCCAGTAGCTTGGATCTGGGGCCTCAATATATTACATTAGAATAGATACATGACTGAAATACCAAAAGACTAATCAGTTTACAAGTTTCGTAAACCATATTACATACATAAACCTTACATAATAATTGAAACTATAAGATAAAATATAGTCAATCATTGGAGATCATTTATATTATCCTAGTTTAACCAAATATATCAATCATAATGTACATCTTGTAATCCTATAGAAAATAAAACATAAGAAAGGGATGAGATCCTATGCTCAGTAAGGGTAAGCATACAACAGAAGATATTTTGAATAAATAAACGCAAACCTTATGGTATGTTATATAATCAAAACATAATATTGAGCATAATGTGTAATGAATAAATGAAAATCAAAAAATTCCATATAAATAATCACATGGATATTCTACTAATCCAATAGACACGTGGAATATCAATAAATAATATCATAATTAGGGAATGAATAATTCTAGACATCATAATCATACCATCAAGGATTTGACCAATAAAACAAACATAAATAGGTAAGACATCAACAAATAACCAAATAGTTTGTCTAATGAGACATAATGATGCATCAAGGGGCTATAGTGGGAACCTCCCATCACTTACTAAGTCTAATGAATTCCTCATATAAAAATGGTGAAACATAAACAACATAAACATTCATATTGAAAAAATAGAACACAAAATGTGAATACATCAACCATAACCATGAATGGTACCAAAATAGTACATCCATGGTCAAGATGGTTATAAACCATTCAATAAAATATGGTAGATTGTACTATAAGAGATCAAACTCAATCAAAAAGAAGAAACAACCATGGATGTTGACATAGATGAAAATAATAAAATAAAATAATTTATTTATTTTGATATAAATACCCATTTTCTTACTTTTAAATCATTTATTTAAGAGGCCACATAATTTTAAAAGAAAAAATTTTCATTAAAAATAATTTTTAAATGTGTAAAGTAAGCTTCAATACATTAAGGTATCATGATGGTGGAAACATAATCTCAAGAAATTAATTTAAAAAAAATCCTTTCGTATTTTTGTTGAAAAATTCACAAAGTACCTCATTTGGAAAAGGATAAAATGATTCCATTAAAACTGTTTTATAAATAAGAGAACATGGTTAAAAAGACATTAAACATTTATAAGATAATAACAAAAATATTTTGATGTTTTAATGAAAAATGGAATTGGATTATAAATATTACACATCAAATAATTATGTAAAAACAACCTTGAATAGTAATAAGATTATGAAATTAACTGTTACCTTATACTTTCTTTTAGTTGAATGTTCTTTAACATCCTCTTCTTCAATGGTCTTCATTTATATCTCTTCTCAAGGGATTTATAGTTGGTATTTTTGGAAGACTCAGACCTCCAGAACTTGGATAAAGATGTCGGGAGGATAAATGGGTAGAGGTTTATCAATCCAGAAGGCTAAAAGTGGTGTAATGAAGTGAGGGAGGAGGTTTCATTTTATAATTGAGGTGAGGGGCACTTTTGGAAACTCCAAAAAATATTAAATTAATAGAAATTTATTTTCAATTTTTAATGGATACGAAGTGAGTTATTTAAAATATTAAATGAGGATGGATCTAAATTCTCTCAAACAATAATTTTTAGATAAATTTAGGTCACATTAGTACCATTATATTTTAGTTTTAACCCTTATTAGAACTCTTTGGCTCTTACTGTGACAACATGTGTTTTTAGTCTTTGAAGTTTAGTAAATTTACAATAAAATATTAAACAAACCTAAAATGAGTCATGAATGACATTATTAACTTTATACCAATCAATTTTCCTAATTTATGATTTTTATGAATTTATATCATTTAATAAAATATTATTTATTTTTATATAAAATTAATGTCAATTTTAATACTATTCATCACTTGGTCTTTTTAAAATATCATAAAAAATTATATATTAAATAAATCCTTTAATAAGTCCCTAATATATATAGGTAATCTATAAAATTCATGTATGACATTAATTATATCAAATTATATTTATTTTAATATTTTTAATATCATTTATTTGATATTTCCATTAATTAAATAATTACATCATCATAATTGTATAAAACGTTAAGGTAATTATTTATTTCATAAAAATTAAAAATAAATTAGCATGATGAATATTAACATTTTTTATTTCATTCTAATATTTATAGATGAACTTATCTTTTATATGACCTTATATAGAAAATAATATATTTATTGAAAACATGAGTATGACATCTTTAACATCTCCTTAAATAAAATATAATAAATGTCATACCCTCATCTTAGTGGATTAAAAAGTTTATAATTTCATAAAAATGATGATTTTGGTCAAAAACCGCTTATATAAGGATATTTGGATAAGAGTTAGGGTAAATATTTATAATATTATTTTCACCCTTAAATAATCAATTTACCATTAACTATATTAATAAAAAATTACCAAAGTTACTATTCATAATTCCCAAAAATAAAATTAACCGATTTATATAATTTGGAACCACTTGTTTCAAACATTTAATCCATTTTTAAAAATTCAACACAAATAATTTTTATTAATTAATTTAAAATTAATCCCATGGACGGAATATGGAAACAAGTTTTTTAAAGTGAAACGTTCAAAAGATTGAAATGTTTTTATATCCAAATTCAATGTCTGATTAATCAAAAATTAACTAAATTGTATTAAATTATAATAATTTATTCTAATTATACTTTATAACCAATTAAAAATATAATTTAAAATTATAAATTATTTTTACCGAAATATTTTTTCAATTAAAACACAATATTTTATCACACTTAATAAAAACATAAATATTATTAAAAAAATAAAAAAATGTACCAAAGTAAATTTTAATATTTCTCTTTTAGAGAAGAATTTTATTATATCAAATAGAATTTATAAAAGTTTCAAAAACTAAATTTAAAACAAGTGCGCCATCAAAAGGTGGTAAAACTGCCTTTATAAAAATACAGCCTTTTATTGTGTAAAATTGGATTCATTTTTATCTTATGACTATGATATATTTTGGATGAATGTAAAAAAATTATTATAAAATTTTTATAAATTGGTTAATACTATTCATTCCCACTATTTTAATGGCTAGGTTATAACAATCACTTATGAATAGATCGTAGTTCTTTTGAAATCAGTGTGGCATGCAACAAAAGCTATTGAATTTATTTAAGAAAATGTATAATAAAATCTTGGGGTGTTACATTATCCCCTCCTTCAATAAATTGTGTCCTCTTAATTAGAAATTACACATCAAAAATTAAAGGGGTCTACTTGAAAATTTATTTGTGGGAAACCCACATAAAAAATAGGGTTAATGAAACATTCTCTATAAAATAAATAAATTGAAGTACAAAGGCCACCTAGGATAACATATATTATGGTTCCATATAGTAAAACATAGACATGGATCAGATAACTAACTATTAATTATTGATGTAGAGTTATAGAGAACATGGTCCTGAGAAAGTTAACAATCACCAATGAAATTTCATTAGGGCATTACACAATCAAAATTGAATCCTTCTATAAGAAACATTGGCAAAGGAATAAGTAAACATGATCTTCTCTTGGTCATGTAGAGTAATGGGTTCTCCAAATTAACATGAAAACCCTTATAGAAAATAAAAGAGATTTATCCATGACAATTTCTCCATCATTTGGTCAATGAATGGGATAGGAAAATGATTTTTATTGTTACATGATTTTACTTCCTACATTATATATACACTCTCTAGCTATTTTGATTTCTCATGGGGATAAACTCATTTTGGTCATTCCTCACAATGGTCACCCTTGTTTCTAGAGGAAATACATGAATTTGGTTGATCTATTGTGAGTTAGAAATGATCAATATGATCCATACCTATAAAATATTATATATATCCTTCTTAAAAACATCCATCATGGTGGGATAAATCCTATTTTAAGGATAAATAATTTGTCTAGAGTTTCCATCCAATAGAATCCTATGAATGAATAATGAGGAAATAATAAATGGAATATCACTTAATATCCATCCTATTTCTTTCAAATTATTTATAAAAATCTAAATAAATTTATGTTCTTTATTTGTGGATAGATTATTATAAATGATCAATAGCATTTTCCCTCCCTCCATGAGGGGCATATACTTTAAATTAATAGTCAAATATTTATTTCTAGATTTTGTGGTTGTTCTAAAGATAAAATTAAATTTTATTTTCTTACATCCAAGTAATTAATATACTATATAAAATGTGAAATATAAGTTTCTTATTTATGGAATAAATTTTAAAATCCATTAAAAACTCAAATGTTACCTTTTCCACTAATCTAAAAAGAAAGTTTCTAGATTTTTGAAAAAATTCATTCTCCTTGGGGGTTTCAAGCATAAAATGTTTAACAAAATTTATAAATTATTGTTAAATACCTAGATCTTCATTGGGTACTGTTTCTTTAATATGGGAAAGTGTAAAAGGTTAATGATTCTATAAAAGATACCTTATGGAGTAAAAAATGTTGAAGTGTACAATATTATATCCAAAATACATGACAAGTGTTCCTTTATGCACACATATTATTATCTTGGATATCATTACGAATGTTCTACCCAAAATTATGGGTGAATATGATGGTGCTCTATATTCCTCATTATTCAACACATAAAAGTTTTCTGGGAATATAAAATTCTATACTCTTACTAAAAAATCCTATAAGACTCCTAATAGAAAATAAGTGGACCTATTTGAATGTTGTACCACCTATTTTGCTGTATTCAATTCTATCACATATAAGAGAGTAAAAATATAGAGTGACATAACATTAACAGTAGTTGATAATACACATAAATCATCATAAAAATTTAGAGAACCCTAGGATCTTGATATTTTTTGGTATTTGTGGTGCGGTCCAAGTTGAGACACTTTTTCCCAAGTTGAACCTTTCATTCCCTTTAATTATAATATTTTTGGTGAAAAGTAATTTGATTAACATAGCATACTTTGGAATTTTTTGGAGATATTCTAGATGGTTTATATTGATCTTAACTTTATGGAATGATTCCATAATTTAGTTTTATAGTTAGTCCTCTTAAATCTTATTAGATTGTATATTTATCGATGGTAAGGGAATTGGAAGTCATTTTTATCACTTTTCTACATTTTTAATGGCATTTCTTGATTATTAATTCCTGAACTATCCTCCCATTTCTCTTATTTATTCTCTAATCCTATGGACTTTTATATATATATATATCTAGGATTTTAAGATTTATTTTCTTCAAGTTATTGTTACTTAGGTTTAGGTTAACGTGTGGATAATGGTGAAATTTATTTTATAGTTCTAGTTTTCATCATGATCACATTTACCTTTGGGTTTTGGACTGATTGGGTTGGTAATTTCCTTTATTTTTTTGAATAAATTCTTCATAATACTATTTATTTAGTCTCTTAACTCTTCGACCTCATTCTTATGCTTCCCAAATTCAAGATTTTTTTTCTCCTATATAGGGGGTGGTTTACTAGTGGAGGGTTTTTAAAAAGAAACCGTTGTCATAATGGAGGGGTTGATATGTTAGTTGGTTATAAGATTTATTAAAAGGTCATTTTAGTGGATGCGGTTTCTAGAATTGTAGATTTTTCTTCTGGAATGCAGATTGTTGTTGGTACTGATTTTGGTTAGGAGGTCTGGACCAGTTATATTAGTTTCTAAACCCATATTTTATTTGGGAACTATCTATATATCCACCACTGTTCTAATAAAATATACATTAATGAAATTATTCTACACAACTCTCCATAACCTATACTTTAACACATTGTTTAGTAAAATGGTGAGGCGATGATCATAAGCCATATACGTTGGTTGTTTCTTGTTGTTTACTGATTTGTTTTAAACATTTTTTTATAATATTGGAATGGTATTCAAGTATAAACTCAAGACATGTAGATGATTTAGTAGTTCTTACCTGATGAATACCTCTGGTACCAATACCTCTTGTGCCAAAATGTTGTGAGTTTTAGTCAATCTTCTCAATTAATGCCTTTGCTTCTGTTGGTGATTTATCTATCAAGGCTCCTCCAGATGATGCAAACAAAACATTTTTTTTCTATCGGGGCTTGACAAAATAACACAAATAAGTGGTTATTATCTAAAACATGATACAGTAATCTCACACATAGATTCATAAACATTTCTCAGTTCTTATAGAGAGTCAGTCCAGAAGCCTTTTTAATGGAATGAAACTCCTTATAAAAGGTTTTTCTTCTAAAGTTATGGAATAATATCTAAATAAAATATATCTTCAGGTCATCTAAGTCATGGAATTTACCTTGTTTTAGGCTTCAAAACCATTCCTTTTAATCTACTTTAAGTGAATAGTGGAATTCCACCTACTTAACTTACTCCTCAACCACTCGTCTTAGTTTCAATGTGGAGTAGACTAATATTAATTCTTGAATATGTTTTTATTTGAGTCTTCAGATACCGATACATAAATTTTCATATAAATATTTGTAAGAACATTTTTCAATCGGATGACTTTTTTATAGAAATTTTACAGATTTATTTGTTAGGATTTTTAAAATGTGATGTATATATATCTATTATAGTCTGATTTAGATTAGCTAACATTATTGATGGATCAAGATGAACACTATAATTTTAACTTGATTATATTATGAAACGTTTCTTGAAGTTATCTTACAATTTTAATTTTCTAATTTGAGTTAGAATGGTTCTCTCAATATTAATATCTAAAAGATAAATATTAGTATTATAATTCGAACAAAGACACCAAGTTTCAGACACACCAAACGACAGGTGTGTTGAAAACGATGAATTATTTTCAGTCACCTATAATTGGGAGGATAAAAATATATTTAATCCAATGTTAAACATATTTCTATTAGTAACCCTATGTTTTTCTCCAAAGAGGAGTGGATAAAAGAAATTATCAATTTAGGTTAGAAAAAGGGGGAGTTTTTTACTTTATTGTGGTTTTGAAAATAAAATTAAACAATGAAGAAATTAAGTTTGAAAAAAATTCTGATAAGGGTGATTAGGATAGGTTTGGGATTCTAATTGAAATTTTATCCTAGTATTTAAATTATTCAACTCGTTTTCCATTAGCTGGTAAGTGTAACGATTAACAACCACACCCCCTATAACCCTTGGATAAATGATTTTAATTAGAATATCCCTACACAAAATATCAACTTCTTCTACCCTCATATATTTTTTTGTATGAAACCATGTAGGTTACTCCAAGTATAATAAGGGAATACATAATCATGTGTTATTCTACCTAATCAAACTATGAATTCCGACCAACCCTTCTATATATGTTGAAAATATTCAGGTACTTCACCATTTATCCCTGACCTATACCATTTTATATAAACCAATTTTGAAGGAAAGGAGATGATGGACCATTAAATAGGGAAAAAACGTAAAAATTAAAAAAAATTACTTTTAATATCAAAGGAAACTACTGAATACCAAAAATAGTTAACTAAAAAAAGTGTTTTATTCTTTAAAGTGTGAAGGTTTAATCATTATAAAGAAAAAACTTCACTTCCCTAATCACTCAATAATTACCCATCTATGAAAAAGATAATATTGATTACTGGAAAAGAATAAAAATTAAAAAACTAAAAAAATAGAAAATAAAATTAAAATAGTTGCAACAATAGCCTCCAACACAAACTTGTGACTCACAATTCTTTAGTCAAACTCTCTTCTATTTAGACCCACTGTTCTTCTCATAGGTTATTTTTTACTATATTCTACAACATTGGAAAACTATAATAACACCTATGAACTGGATAATGACACATACATAGGTGAATATATATGGAGAATGACACATATATAGGTGAAAAATGACACACACACTACCTTGAATGACACAAATATAAGAAATATTCAAATATACATAGAAGTAATGACCATACATAGGTATAGATCACTTTTGATCAAGTGGATATCACTTATTTGTAGGTTCACATAACCCTTACATAGAGATATGATGACTCATATATATAGGAAAAATCACTCAAACACACACATGACTTTTCCATTTCTCCATAACACTCTTGGGAAAGATGAATCCACAAAAATATTACAAGAATCACCACTTCGTTAAATATCTATCTTTTCAAAATGGGAATTTAATTTCACATCCATGTTTATAGTCCTTTATAAAATCAGGATACTAGATTATGAACAATAATCCAACTAAATTATTCAAAAAATTCTGTTAGGGAATTATATTCCAAAATTTTCCATATAAACAATGTTCACTCAATAAAATGGTTTTACACTTTAATTAGAATACTCATTAGAACTAAATGAATAAATAAATATGAGGAAAAAAAATAATTTAATATTAGTAGAATGTTATGAATTTATTTATTATGTTAGTTGCACCTGGGAAACAATGGTTATGTGTTGGGTACCTAAATGGGTTATACTCTATAAAAGTTTGTGTAGTAGCTATGGGTTATTTCAAGTAATGTTAAGAGATCGATTAGTATAAATTGTTTTTTCAGGTTCACAGTGGTTGAATTGTGTTCCCCGAGTGAGTTTTAGTTATTTTCCCTTTACTATTTATTTACCTTAGAGGTTAAATCCCTTGTTTCATGTGTTATGCATTATGAAGATATATTATTACGCTTCATTATTTATAATTTGTGAGGATGATTATACCGTGTTGATATTGGTTATATTTTATGTTCACCTTGTTCATGCTTATTTGAAAATTTTCTTATTTTGTAAACCAAATGAATTTAAAATAGTGTTATACTATTTGATTTTAAAAAAGGGGGGATTTGTTAAGTATTATTTTCAGACTATAACTAACGGGTTTCATTGTGGAAGATACTTTTTTTGTATTTATGGTGGTATCCAATTGGTACTTTTACTCACACCATGTATACATCCATTGGGTGTATTAAGACATGGTTATTTCTAACTAGGGTAAATGGAAATGAGATATATCTTATGAAGGTGATTCTTAATTCCATCATCATGCTTCGTGGTATGGATATTGGCGGTGATTGTAGGTAATGTGGATTTTGCTTAGGTGGATAATTTTGGGAGTCCACTAGTGTTGAATTTTTCGATGTTGATATATCAACCATGTCAGCCTTTGATTAATTTTTGAAAATTGATTCATATGATTTTGTATCACTTTAATATTGGATTATAAAATAATGTTGGATGTATGGCTTATTATTTATGTTTTCCTTTACTCTATTTGGTTATTTTATTATTATTGAAACTTTTTAATTATATGAATATGTGTTCATGGAACAAATATATAACGCTAGATTTTTGGGTAGAGTCTTTATTATTTTTTATTAGATCCCAAGGGTGAAATAATTTCCACTTGATTAGTTTTGATAATTTTGTATTTTTTTCAACCCTTATAGATTAGGAACACACTTTGGACCATGTGAAAAAAAATATTAGGTGATGGGTTAGGTAGAGATAATCTGGTATCGAAACCCAATTATTATTTGGGGAGTATTGGTTTTATAGAGGTAAGACCATCGTAGATCAAAAGGTAGATTAGGGGGAGTGTATGACTACATATTCTTTGTACTAAACTGCAAGTTACAAGGGTGTTTGGGAATTTTTTTCTTGATTCAAGATTATTTCTCATGTATTTTGATATGTTTCATTTTATTTACTACTATTATGAGATATTGAGTGACCTTTTGTGTCTCACTATTTTATATAGAGTTGAATTTATTATTTATAGATTTTTTTGTTTCTTTTTTCATCGACCATGCCTCCTAGAAGGTCGTCAAAAAATCATAGAGAGGGAGATACAAAGAATAAAATATACTCCAAAACTCCCCCTATGGATCCTATTATTGATTATTTTATTATCATAACTATTTAGTTTTTATTTTTGGAAGGCAGGTGATAGCAATCTGGAGTGGTGGATCATGCAGGAGAGTTTACTAAGTAGAATCCACTAGTATTTTGTGAAAACCAAGGATCTATGGATCTTGAGGAATAGATGGAAAATAGTGAACATATATAGGAATCTATTCAGAATCACAAGACTAAAACGGTTAGATTTAACACTTATATGATGTATAGGCTAAGACTGAAGTGATTAGAACCAATTGTGAAGGAAAATATTTATGATGAATTTACTTGGGAAATGTTTAAAGTGATGTTTAACTAATATTTTTACCTAGATACATTGAGGGTGGTGAAGGCTAGAGAGTACATGATTTCGGAGAAGGGGATTCATTCAGGGATAGAGTAATCCTATCAATACTTTGAGTTGATATACCTTTCCCTCGATCTCCCCATGATTTAATATGTGAAGGATTAATGGTTTGAGATTGTTTTGATACTAAAATTTAGATCAAGGGTTGTTATTTTACAGCCACCAACCTATTTAGAGGTGTTTAATTAAGAGGTGATGGTTGAGATAGATTTGGAAAGAATAATAGTTTTAATTGGTTCCTATACTGCTATATGAGGAATTAATATTTTCTCCTATGGTTGAAGGAGGAAGTGTGAGGAATCTCAATGAAGCAGTATTGGGAGAATTCAATGCCCTTTTGATTATACTCACATGGTTCCTCTGGGGTGTAGGATGGTAGTGTTCCACCAATGTGGGAAGGTGGGACTCACTAATAACGTTTTTTTAATCTCTAAAGACTTTCTACCTTTATGGGTTCTTGGGTAATCTAAAATGACTTTATAGGAACCCTATTTAGAGTAGTACAATTGGATCTTTTTATAGAATATTCTCTAAGGTGTAGTCAAATAAATAAAAGGGAGTAGGGTCTAATCAATAAATTATTGGAGATTCTTATCTAGCCAAATAATTATTATGGTATCCCTAAACCATGTCATTTATATAAGGAAAATAATGGGCTATATGATTCTAATGTTGGGATAGTGACCGTGAGAGGTATGGTGTTTACTGTTTCTTCTATGTCCTCAAAATTATTTAATATAGGTTCATTTGATTCTTTTATATTGTCTATGTTGATTTAATCTTTGAGATTATGACATTAGTTGATTTTATTTATGATGAAATTGTTCACACCTTTGGGGATGAAAAAGGATAAGGGATTTAGTTTCCCTGAGTGTTGGGAAATTATTGTTGATATAGAGATGGTGGTAGATTTTTTAGTTTTTGATCTAGATATATTTTATTTTATTATTTGTATGTATTTTATGGTCAATGATAAAGTTTAGATTGACTGATACTATTGTATGGTTCTTCTTATTTATATTGATGGAAACCATCATATCTACAATGTTGAGTGGGATCCAATATCAGTTATGGAAGGAATTTTCATTCTAGATACTGGATTTATTT
This sequence comes from Viscum album, assembly GCA_963277665.1. Taxonomy (NCBI): domain Eukaryota; kingdom Viridiplantae; phylum Streptophyta; class Magnoliopsida; order Santalales; family Viscaceae; genus Viscum; species Viscum album. The sequence continues at coordinate 2,105,706,538 of OY728147.1, read as the reverse complement.
CATGTTATATATCCAATTTTCTTTTTAATTCCTTTGATCAGAGTTTATATGGTCATTTTCCAAGGGTGGTGTATAGTTATTGTAATTTTGTACCTAATAATTTCTCTAAATTTTCTCCCTAGAGGGAGGGGGTAGATTTATCTTTTGATCAACTACATTGGATGATCCCCATTTACTTTCTATATGATCGGATGGATCCTACTAAATTAAAGGAATTGAATATATTTCCAGATTGTCTTGAGAAAAATGGATTAATTCATCTTATCATATCACCATGAGAATAATTGATTATATTTATAAATAATGAAGATGGAAGTATTTTAATTTTCATTTATTACTAATAGATTGACTAGGTGGATATCAAGAATAAGTACCCATTGCCTCAAATTGATGAAAGTTTTTACCAGCTTAAGGGAGAGAGGTGGTTTTTTAAGATTGACCTTAGGTTAGGGTACCACCAATTGATATTGAATAAATAATAAATTTCTATGATTTTATTCATATGTAGGTACATGCTCTATGATTATTTGATTAGTCCATTAAACCTCATTAATTATACAACCATTTTCATTGACCTGATGAATCAAATATTTAATCGATACCTCAAAAACGTCATTGTGGTGTTTGTGGATGATAACTTGGTTTACATAATGTTGATGGAGGACCATGATAACTATTTAGATGTAATTTTGGGAACCTTTAAAGATAATACATTTTATCAAAATTTGTCTAAGTTCTAGTTATAGATCCAGAAAGTAAAATTATTTGGTGAGGTGGCATTAGATAAAGGATTTTTTGTGGACCATTAGAAATTCCAAGAAGTAATATCTTTCTAAAAACCTAGGAATGTATTTGAGATTTTAAGATTCATGGGCCTTTTTGGATATTATAGGTGTATTGTTCAATACTTCTCTAAATTGGATTATTCCTCAACAACTTTGACTTCAAATGGGATTAGTTTCAATTCGAATGAGAAATTCCAGAGATCCATTGTGGACTAGAAGGCCTGGATGACATTAGATACCATTTTAATTCTTATAAATTTGTTCAGGGGATATTCTATCTATTATGATGCCTAATATATGTGTATGTGGTGTGTTTTGATGTAAGGTGATCATGTTGTGTCCTATGGCTTTCACTAGTTATAAACTAACAGGGAGAACTACCCAACCAATAGTCTTGAATTAGTTGTGATAATGAAAGAATTGAAAATATTGAATGATCATCTATTCTGGAATAAGTATACTATATATAATGATCCTAAAATTTTAAATTATATATTCTATTATAGTAACCAAAATCATTGATAGAGGCATTAAATGTAATGTCTTGAGACCTTTTATTTCAACATATCCTATATCCCATACTATAGGAATATATTGATCGATGCCTTGATCTAGAAGTTATCAAATCAAGTAGTGAAATAATGTATGTAGGAATGAAATTTTATGATCTTATTTTCAGAGTTTCATCTAGATATGAAAGAAGAGGATGATAATGTACTCTTTTCTAGTTTTCAAGTCACACCCTCCTTGGATAACCATATTCGGATAGAACATGCAGTGGATTCTAAATTTCAATTTATAAATAGGATTATTAATTGTGGGAATACCCTAGGAAATATTCAAAACCCCAAGCTTCCACGATACGCTTCTCTTTGAATAATACAGAAGCGTGTGTTGTACGCAACTTCGAGTTGTAACACACACCACAACCAATCAAACTAGCCGTTATGAATTATAATAACCACTTTTTGAAATTTTATACATTTTACCTTTAAAAATTGACTTCATTTTTGGATTCAAAATATTGAAATTAGCTTAAGGTGAATTTTTGGTACTTTTCTGATAACATTCATATTTTGATGAATACTGAAAATTAATAAATTTTAATTAAAAAAATCTTTTTTAATAAAAAACATTAATAGTGATAAATTATGAATTTTGGTGGTTTTAAATTATATTTAGAATATATTTTTATAATTTAATCCAATTTTGGTCATTGGACATAATTTCACATTTAAACTAGACATAAACAAGTGTCAATCTTTTGATAGTTATTATTTCTTAAAAACATGCTTTTTGTTTTGAAAGTGGAATTAATTTTAAATTAATAAATGCAACTTCTATGTTTTTAATTTGGTTAAAAAGACAAAATTATTTAATTTGGAATATCAAAATTAACATAGGGTAAATTTTTGGTCTTTTTCTGAAAACTTTTAATTTTTTATGAATAGTGAAAAACACTGAGTTATAGTTTAAAACAGAATTATTATTTAAATATTTATTTATTTTATTTAGATAATATAATGTCAAAATAGATACATAATACCTATATAAGTTCAATTTAATTCATTGGAGTCAGTTTATAATAATTTTAGATATATAAAAATTTCATTGAACTTATCACCAACTTTTACCCACCTCCTATGAGCTTTTGCAAATTCATATAAAAAATAATTTTACCACTTCTGGGAGCTGAGTTTAGGAAATTCAAGATGCACAGTTAATATCAAGGAGTAAAATGTGGTTCAATGATATGAAAATAATTTTTGGTGATTAGTAACTTTTTACTTTTATTTACCACGGTTATAATTAAATAGGGTAATTAACGGTAAAAATGATATTAATATTACCCTCACACACATCCTGATTATATTGGACAAGTTTATCTAGACTAAAATCAACCTTATTAATAATATATTATCATTTAGGTCCACTTGGATTAGATTAAGACATTTATTATTATTTAATTCAAAGAATATTCAAAAGAGATAAAATCAAAGTTTAATAACTAACACATTTTTAATATGGGGTTTTACATAAGATAAATCAGATTATAAATATTCATTAGAAATCTAAAAATATTTCCTACATCATGGTATTTTATTTATACTTTTATACATTAATTAAATAAATATATTTATGACACAATTAGGATGTTGTAATTACCTTATTCATGAAAGAATCAAATAAATGGTACTATATATATTAAAATAAATCTAATTTCAATGTTTTTATGATATAAAACATTTTTCAAGGTGAATATCGAATTTTATGATTGATTAAATGTATTTTGTTTGAAGAAATATTGTTGTTATTATTTTAACAAAAAACAAATACCAAATAGTGTCAAAATTGACATAAAATAGTTTTTAAAATATATATCATATTATTAATTGATATAATGGTCCTAAAACACTAAGGTTCAAGGAAAAGACTTATATAATAATATATATGACATTAATTAACCAATTGGGGTTAAATTGGCTGCATATAGTATGTTTATTGACCATATAGTGTAAAATACAAGAAGACACTGTAAAAGTCAAATTATTTAACTTAAAGTTAAATCTAATTAATAAGGTTAAAATGGTAACCTAAACTTGTCTAAACGCTATTTTTTGAGTTTTTTTCGACCTATTCCCACCTTAGACTTTTAATAATAAACTTTGGTGCCATTATAAACTGAATATGAATTTATTATAAAATAATATTTTATGTTTTTCCTAAGGTGCTCCTCACCCATCTTAAAAAAGGGAACTCCCCCTTCTCTCTAATTCACACCTTATAAGACATTTTTCTTGGCCATACCTAGCCAAAATATCCACTAAGATATCCTCCCTTTATCCTAGAGTCCTTAGTTTGATCAAAAATCCAACCTAAGGAGCCCTTGTGATCAAATCAAAAGGAATAACCCAAAGAAGAGGTAATGATTTCACCACCTTATTTGAAGTTCCCTTCTTCTCCCACTTCCTTTTTATTTGTTGTTTCCATTATAAATTAATAACTCCAGTATATTATATATACTGTGATTTTATTATAATTATGTTACAACCAAATTTGTAATTCTATCCACCATTTTAATGACAAGTCACCATACGTGCGTACGTACGGCTTACCCTCTCGACGTCGTGGTGTAATTGTTATTCAATACATTATTATTTGGATGGGTATAAAAATGATGTGTATTTGATGTACATAATAAATATAACATGATAAAGATTATGTAAATATATTATATAACATCCAATTATATATTTTATATTAATATCAAAATAATGATATTTCCCTCGTGCGTACGTACGGATTACCGTCTCCACGACGCGATGATATTCATTTACAAGTTCACCATTCATCGATGATTATAAAAGTATATATTACTAATAAGTATGTAATATATGAAATAATAACGCTACTGGAGATATATTTATTTATTTATATAATTATTTATGTACTTACATATATCTAATTCACATACTTCCATTCAATACTATATGAAAACGGAAACAACGTTTATGCGAACGTATGGACTACCATCTCCATAAACGGTGTTTACCATTTCATGTATACGTCTACTATAAATTTTTATATCTAATATAGGTGATAAATAAATCATGTTTTATATTCTGTAAGTATTTAAATCATGATCTAAGTGATACAATCAAGACTAACAAGTTAAAACACGTAGGATAAAGAAAGCGATTATTGCCCAAAATATTAATATAACATGGGAATTATTATTAAATGGGTAGTATAAAGTCATAAATAAATAATGTATGATATCATAAATATTATTATGGTCTTGGTATAATTTAATAACATACTATAGTCTTTATATAGGAGGCTAAACGTACCCTCGAATAAAGGAAAGTTCAAGGTAAAGGGTTTTCATCTCACTCCTTATTCCCATGACATTCATACCATATTGACACTATTACCTTTTGTGTGGTGTATGTACTGCCTATAATTGTATTCTTTGTGTAATACACTTCAATTTAGGTGTATCTACATATTTATTGTATGATACCTCTTTCATGGGGTGTATGTTTCGTAAGTTACCAAATTGGTAAGGGTTTATTTCATAATCTCTTCATTATCTGAGGTTGTTTATATGTAATTATCTACTGGGACCTCTTTATCATCCATATCCATGTTTCTTAAAACTCTATTTCAAAAAATTCTTACTATTTTACATAATATGGGTTAAAGTTATTTATACACTTTTTTAACTTTTTATAAGAAGTTTATAAATGAATCTTTCCATCATTTTCCAAAAAAGGTCATTTTTAACCTTTTATATAGAATTATGGTAAGAATGACTTTTTTTAACTTATACAATGGGTGAGGCTATTTTCCACCATTATAAAATCTTTCAAGAATCCCTTACAAGCTTATAAGAATATTTTCAAATTAAATGTTTTCATTTATTATTATGTGACTTTAAAATGATTTAAAAAAAAGAGATATTTCTCTCAAATTGTTTTGATTTCATCTATGTCAACATCCTTTGATAAATTGTACACTTTTTGATGTTTATTTATTATGATACAAATATTCCATATTGTATTTATTTTTTTTAATATGTTTGACTATGGATGAGTCATTTTTATGCCATTAATGGATTATAATTAATTTTTTGGCATTTCGTATGCTAGTATTAATAAGAATGTTTGTGTTATATTTCATCCTCTTATAAAGATGAATGTGTTGGACTAGTATGTTTTGTGTTGGAGACTGGTAAAATTAAGCCTTCCAGGTTGGGGTCCTGTTATAGCAAAACCTCTCGGTTGGTGTCCGGTTATTTGAGGCACTCCGGGTTGGTGGTCAGTTATTAGAGCCACTACGGGTTGGTTTCCTGTTATTAGAAGCACTATAGGTTGGTGTCTGGTTATTAAAGGCGCTCCGGGTTGGAGTCCGGTTAAAGAGGCTCTCCGGGATGGAGTCTAGTTACATAGGCTCTCCGGGTTGGGTTTCGGTTACAGTTATCCCTTCGGTCTTGGCACGAGGCCTTGACACAGAAATTATAGTTCTGCATTATGCATTTCATCATTATGAATGTGGTTATTGGTATTTCATGTGATTATTCAACTAGTATAATATCCATGTGAATAAGTAATTGTCATTATTTCATTTTATTTTTACCATATTATTTTGAAGTTCAGGTTTAAAAGAATTTTTTATACATTTCCTTAAATTTTTATGCATATTTTTGAAAGTTTTGTTATATCTTATTCACTTACTTCCATTCAGTACTATATGAAAATGGAAACAGCGTTTATGTGTACGTACGGACTACCGTCTCCATAAATGGTGTTTTCCATTTCATAAATGCTTCTATTATAAATTTTTTTATTCTAATATATATGATAAATAAATCATGTTTTATATTCTGGAAATATTTAAATCATGATCTAAGTGATACAATCAAGAGTAACAAGTTAAAACAGGTATGATAAAGAAAGTGATTATTACCTGAAATATTAATATAACATGGAAATTATTATGAAATGGGTAGTATAAAGTCATAAATGAATAATTTATGATATCATAAATATTAATATGGTGCTGGTATAATTTAATAACATACTATAGTCTTCATATATGAGGCAAAATGTACCCTTGAATAATGGAAAGTGCAAGGTAAAGGGTTTTCATCTCACTCCTTATTCCCGTGGGATTCATACCATATTGCCACTATTACCTTTTATGTGGTTTATGTACTAAAAATAATTGTATTCTTTGTGTAATGCACTTTAATTTTTGTGTATCTACATATTCATTGTATGATTCCTCTTTCATGGGGTGTATGTTTTGTAATTTACCAAATTGGTAAGGGTTTATTTCACAATATCTTCATTATCTGAGGTTGTTTATACGTAATTATCTACTAGGACCTCTTTATTATCCACATCCATGTTTCTTAAAAATGTATTTCAAAACATTATTACTATTTTATAGAATATGTGTTAAAGTCATTTATACACTTTTTTGAATTTTTATAATAAGATTATAAAGGAATCTTTCTGTCATTTTCCAAACAAGATCCTTTTTAACCTTTTCGATAGAATTAATGTAAGGATGTCTTTTTTAACTTATACGGTGGGTGTGGATATTTTCTGCCTTTATAAAATCTTTGAATCTTCCCTTACAATCTTATAAGAATATTTTCAAAGTAAATGTTTTCTTTTATAATTATGCGACTTTTAAATGATTTTAAAAAAAAGAGATATTTCTCTCTAATAGTTTTGATTTCATCTATGGCAACATCCTTTGATAAATTTTACACTTGTTTGAAGTTTATTTATTATTATAAAAATCTTCCATATTGTATTTAAGGTTTTTTGATATGTTTCACTATGGATAATTCATTTTTTTACCATTAATGGCTTATGATTAATGTTTTGGCATCATGTATGCTAGTTTTGATATGAATGTTTATGTTATATTTCATCCACATATTAAGATGAATGTGTTGGAATAGTATGTTTCAGATTGGGTACAAGTAAAAGTAAGCCCTCCGGGTTGGGGTTCGGTTAAAGCAGACCCTCCGGGTTGGCGTTCGGTTATTAGAGGAACTATGAGTTGGTGTCTAGTTATTAGAGGCACTCCGGGTTACTGTAGGGTTATTAGAGGCACTCTGGGTTGGTGTTCAGTTATTAGAGGTCGTCCAGGTTGGAGTCCGGTTATAGAGGCTCTCCGGGATGGAGTCCAGTTACAGAGTCTCTCTGGGTTGGGTTCTGGTTATAGTTATCCCATAGGTCTTGGAACGAGGCCTTGACACATAAAATAAAGTTTAGAATTATGAATTCCATCATTATAAAAGAGGTTATTGATATTGCATGTGATTATTCGACTAGTAGAATATCCATGTGAATAATTAAATGGAATTAGTTCATTTTATTTATTCCATATTATGTTGAAGTTGAAGTTTAAAAGGATTTGGTTTTAGTTATACATTTCTTTAAATGTTTATGTTTATTTTTGAATGTTTCTGCTGTATTGCTTACCCTTACTGAGTGTTTGATCTCACCCCTTTCTATTTTTTGTTTTCGTAGGATTCTAAGAAGTGTATTTTGATTGATATATAGGGTTAATCCAAGGTAATGATGGAATTCATAAAGGATTATTTGTGTTGTTTTGTATGTAATGTAACATTTATGTAGGTAATCTATTTTCCAATACTGTTAAACTGATCGGTCCTTCAGGACATGATTACTTGTAACCATGCTAATGTATTAAAATAATGCACCTAATATGGGTAACTGGGGTTGGGGTGTTACACAATTTGTATTGGTATCCTAATGGTTCCATTTATTTTAAAAAGAGGTTAGTAGATATTTTTTCCATGATACAGAATGTGATGATGGGTGGGCACCATTCTTGTAACACCCCAGGTAAATAAAGAATAGACATTTTCATATTTATCCATATTTGTGAATAAAATATTAATATGACTTTAAAGGTGACGCTATTCTCGAATGGCGTACCCAACACGCAACAACGAATTTCTTGGGAATCTTACGTTGCACTCTAATAATAAAATAATATTATTTCAAATGGTAGTTAACATGTAGCCGTTTTATTGGCGGGAATGGATATAAATAACTAAAATATGATTATATATGTTTCTTTAATGTTTTTACATTTATCCAATAAAAGATAAAGGCTTAAAATACGGAAAGAATTAAATTTTAGGTGTATATGCCCTAGTTTTCACTAAAGGTTCACTTATCGCCTTTTAATGGAGAATTGTCATTAAATATAGTTTTGATCACTCTTATACATTCTTTTGGACCAAATAAAACTCTTATTAAGAATCGGGACATCAAATTTTACTTTGTGTAATTTTTTGGTATCTTTCCGATAAAGTTCATTTTTTTATGAATAGTGTAAATGTTGTGTTTTAACTCAAAACCTCTTTTTAATCTAATTTATTTATATGATTAGATAATATTTTGAATTGGTTTTAAAGTGAAATTAGAAAATATTTTTACCATTAAATCCAATAGTGGTCGTTGAAATTAATTTCACTTTGAAATCAGACTTAAACTAGTGCCAATCATTTGATACTTATTGTTTTATAGAAACACGCTATTTGCTCTGATAGCGGGAATTGATTATTAAATTAATTAATTTGACTTATATGTTTTGAATTTTGTAAAATGGACTTCATTTTTGAATTCGGAATATCAAATATAGCTTAGGGTGAATTTTTGGGATTTTTCTGAAAAACTTCAATTTTTGATGAATAGTGAAACCACTAAGTGGTACTTATAAAAAACTAATTTTCTGTTTAAATGAAATTTTTCCATCATTGTGTCTTGAATTTCGAAAAACCGACATACATGGTTGCCATTAATAAGTAAAATGTGGTTCAATGGGATAAAAATAATTTTTTGGTGAATAGTAACTTATTAAGTTTTTAATCGCGATTAGTGGTAATTAGGGTAGTTTAAGGTATAAATAATACTTTAATAATATGAAATGACCTAGACACATGTCCCAATCTCATTGGTTGTGTCATGGCAGACCATGACAACCCATGGGTCAACTTGGGGACCCCATGGATCCACTTTGTTTGGGAAATGACATAAATTACGTTTTATTTAATGTTAAAGTGAAAATGTCACAAACATAATATGTTTTACGAAAACAATTTTTAAGTAGGGTTATACAAGTCCAAATTTTAATTATAAATAGTCATTGTAAAGCTAAAACGATTTCCTACATCATAGTAATTTTTTTATAATTTTTAGACATTAAATAAATTAAATTATTTATGACATTATAATGATGCAGTGATGACATCATTATTTAACGATTAAAATAAAATGGAAATATAATGTAATATCTATGAGCTAAACATGTCCAAAACTAATTGGATGAGTGGATTTAGAAGCCTTATAACCTTATCCACGAATTATATCAATGTGGGACCTTTTAAAACTGAAACACATTTTCAAATAAAGTAATATTTCTTTACTTTCCAAAAGTGCCCCACCTCTCCTCTTATAAAAGGCCCCCACCTCTACCTCTTTTCCCACACTCCTCAAGCCTTTGGCTCGGCCCACCCCTGCCCATTTACTCTCTCCACATCCCTCTCCTCATCCTAGAGTATTCCCTTTGGGCATAATCCTTTCAAAGGAAGCCTTTAGACTCAAATCAATAGGGAGTTACTCTTTTAAAGGTAATTCATTCTCTCTTGTTCATTTGTTTTATTTTGCTTCTCCAAACCCCTAAACTCTTATTATTTACTTCTCTTGTAACAACACCAGTATCTTCAATATACTAGGATGTTGTTATAAGATTTATTCATGCTACACTATCACACAACTACATCAAATGGTTAAAGAACATACGGTTTCCGTGGATGGCAAAATTCTGCCTCCCGAAACGATGATTGTTCAATACTCATTTAACACCTTCAAAGGTGGCCATTATGATGTCACTATTTTTATATATGATATATAATATGTTTATGTTTTACTTATGCTTCTGTATTTTTCATTTGTGCCTTACCTTTATGGCTTCCATTATTGGTATACGCGATATCTTCATTTTAGGAAGTGCGGACTACCGCCCCCTCAAAGTGATGTGATTCGTTAATGCCATACGTGGGACGTATAAAGGATGGATTTAATGTTATTATATATGATGTTATACTGGAATTATTATATAACTATATATCATTATTATTTCTTTCCATTAAAGTATGAGATAGAAATGAAAGTAGCGTTCATGCGTACGTACGGCTTACCGTCTCCATGAACGGTGCACTTCATTTCTTACCTATAAATGATTATGTAATGTTATAAATGCATGCATGTACTGGATATATATGACATATACGATATCTACATCATTAATACAATTCTTGATATAATAAACATTTGGACACACGAACAACATGTAAATTATAAGAAGTCCACTTTCGACTTAATAACCAAATATCGACAAAACAATCATTATTAACTTAATGATTACATAATGTTTATAACATTGAAATAAGTGATATAAAAGGAATAATAAGATTGAAAAAGGTTCTTAATCAAGTAGAAATTAACTCAAGTTTATTATTCAGGAGATTAAAGAACGATTGAGTCAAGTCGGACCCGAGGTAAGGGATCCTACTCCTCTCTTTCTTTTTAAGTACACACTTTTATGTCATTCCTTTTAAAGCTCATCTTTCTTGTTATTGGGATGATCTTTTATATTAAAATTACTGTAATTTTTATGTTCATGTGATGAGAGACCCTATTCTCTCTCATCAATCCATTTTGGAAGTTTTATGTAGTGCCGTTAGGCTGCCATGTTTTCGTAAGGGATTTTTCATCTCACTTTTATTCCCGTGAGATTTATGCTACATTTGCCACAAATTCCATTTAGTGGTGTATGTAATGTCCATTATTATACTCTTTGTGTAATATACTTTCGTTTATGAGTATTTACATCAATGATATATTGTCCTTCTTTCATGGGGTGTATGTTTTGAAAGATACCCAAGTCGGTAAGGGAACCTTTCACCCTCCTCTTTTTTAAAAGACTTCTTTTGTTGGGTCTTTTAATTTACATATTGTTATGTTGGGATATGTTCTCATATATCCTTATTGATGTAAATTTTATGTCCAAGTGATGATATACACTTCTTATCTCTCATCAACTCATTTTGATGTGATGTCGTTAGGCTGTCAAGGGAACTTTTTAACCCAATTTCGATTTCTTTGGGTTCAACATGTAGTCATTAAATATGTCATCTATTGAATATGTGTGAATGACATTTTATTGTTTTACACTTAATATCCACTTATATTGGGTGTATTTATATTTGTCACACATATTTTTGAGATTTATTTGTCCTTAATTTAAGGATACCTTCTTTATAAGGGATTTCATCACATTTGACATTTCTATTGAGGGTTCATTGTTGTTATGCACAAATTAACTCTTATATGGTGTATATACTGTCCTTTGGAGTATTATATCATGAATCCGTTTATTCTCATGATATTATAATGTTCTGAATAAATGTTATTCCTCAATCATTGTATTCAAGTGTCTCTAATTTTGGTAAAACCCCTTTAACCAAAATATCGTTTTAAATGTTTTAATTATTTGTTCTTATTAATATCCATGTTTTCAAAATGGTTTTAAGGATTTATTTATATGGATATTAATGGTTTAAAATTTTAAACTTCAAGGTGGTATGGGACACTTTGATTCAAAATCTTTTTATTAAATGTTTTAAATGGTTTTGGAAATGGTTTCTTTTTGTATGGATTCATTATTTCAAAATACTAAAATGTTATATTGTGATTGAAATGTGGAATTGTTTTGTTTCCTTTATGCATGTTTTATGTGATATGTTTATGTTATGGTTCTTGGGCGTTGTTATGAAAACGGGTGGTTCCGTGATAAACTAAGGGCGGGTGAGCCCGATATAGCTCTCCAATGCATTGGGTAACGCGAAGGAGTGAAACGTTAAGGTTTCTCCGAAGGGATTTTAGGGAATATACTGTGATGTGTATTCCAAACGTAACCAAGAGGGTTACTCCCTACATAAGAATGTTATGAATGCCTCAAGTTACCTTTATGTCTTATGTTTTCTATGATTTATTCATGGTTTTATGAGGTATGTTAAAGTTTCTATGTTTTATGGGTAAAGTATGATTTCATTCTTATGTATATATGAAGTCATGTTTCCTTTCCATATTTTTATAACTCTTACTGAGCTTTTTATGCTCATCCCAAGTTTGTGAAATGTTTTTAACAGGTCAAGGGAAAGTTACATGATGTGATGATAGTGTCAAGGATGTGTCAAGAAAGAACCCATGTTTTATCTTAAATATGTTTCTGTTGATGGGAAAAATGAACACTGTCTTTTATGTAACCACTTTGTGTAAATGTGGAATGTAATGCAAGTTTCATGATCTAATTCTCTAAAACTCTAAACCTGAAAAGATCCACAATGTGTAATCTTGTAATAACTCAAGATTAAGTAAGGTTTAAGGCTGGGGACTTATAGTTGGTATCAGAGGTCGGTTTAGATAACTTTAGAGGTTAGGGTATTCTCTAATCACAAGTTACATTACCATAATGGTTAGGATTTCAGAAAGAGTCCTAGTTTTAGATAAATTGAATGAGTAAGTATATCTTAGTGTTTATCTTACTCATTAGTACGTGATGGTTTTGTTGATATACTCAAACTAACCATTTTGGTTTTAGTAAATGGATGGATCTAGCAGGCACCCAAGTGACAATGGGTTTGAAGGAAACTATGGTGGTTCTCGGATTAAGATACTGGATGAGATGGGGGATTCAATGAGGAATCTCATAGTTGTTCTAAACCAACTATCAAGGAGTCATGATCAATCTATTCAACCTTGGTGAGTTCTCTAATGCATCATGTACGAGATGGCTAACTCGATGTGGAAATTCAGGTAATAATTATTAAGGTAACCATTAGGGTTTATATGATCCTTACTTTTGAGGTAATTATGGGTTATTATATGATATGATGGAAAATGAAATGCATGAGATAAAATTGAGGATAAAATATGTTATGATTATTCTTGAAGATTTTATCTCATTTTTGGGAATGTTTTAAGAATTATATAGTTTTGGAAAAAGGACAACACGCAGACCGTGTGACAACCCGTCGCGTCGGACAAAGCTGCGGGAATCGAACCCACAACCAAAGTATGACTGGTATTTATCGCCTACCACTGGACTACATGAAGTCCCTGGTTAGTTTGACCGATTCTTTCTAGTTATATGACTTTATGAATTAAGAGTATGTTGATTTTGGGTTATTTATGAAAATGATTAACCTATCATGGAGGATATGCGATTAGGTTAATTACTTTTCAATACGAGACTTTAGGAGCAACTGATGTTATTTGGAGATAAATGTTACGATTTAACTTGGATGACTATGTGACTAAATCCTTCAAATATTTGGGTTTCAATCTTAGATTGGTTTACTTTGAAGAATTTTATGTACACATTGTTTATCGGATGGTCCTCGTTGAACTTTGGGATTTGTTGGACAAATTTTGGAGATTAAGCATGGATTTTCTTTTTAATGGGTTATCCTTTTCTGGATTATCTGACCTTGTAATAACCTTTTTGGTTTTGGTTTTGGTTAATGTCTAAAGACATAGGATTTATATAGTTCTCTTTTGTGGATTAGGTGATTCTCTCTTAATGTGAACAAGTCTCCCTAAATACTCGTCTTTTGGAAAAAATATGAGTTTGATTAAGGAATCTAGTAAAAGTTGAAAGTCAACATGATAAGTGATTATGTTTCCTTATGAATAAATTCCTCAATAAAAAGTAACTTAAAACAAAAATTTTGTCTATTAAATTTTCCTACTGGGGAATCGAATACCGTTTAACCCATCACAAGTTTGTGATTTTCTCGTGGTTAAATTTCTCCTAAACGTGTTTTCTATCACTCTCCATCAGAACATGACCCTATGTTATCTCCTCCATGTCCATATTTTCATACTTGGAATCCTAGTATGGGTTAACTCGGGTGACCTCTGTGCTTATCTTTCTTTATTTTAAAGTGATTGTTTTACCGACTCTTGTTCTGATGTGGGACTTTCAAGGATGTTTCTAAGCGCAATTTTAAAATTGCGAGGACGCAATTCCCAAAAGGGGGGAAGGATGTAACACCCCAGGTAAATAAAGAATAGACATTTTCATATTTATCCATATTTGTGAATAAAATATTAATATGACTTTATAGGTGACACTATGCTCGAATGGCGTACCCAACACGCAACAACGAGATTCTTGGGAATCTTACGTTGCACTCTAATAATAAAATAATATTATTTCAAATGGTAGTTAACATGTAGTCGTAGTATTGGCAGGAATGGATATAAATAACTAAAATATGATTATATATGTTTTTTTAATGTTTTTACATTTATCCAATAAAAGCTAAAGGCTTAAAATACGGAAAGAATTAAATTTTAGGTGTATATGCCCTAGTTTTCACTAAAGGTTCACTTATCGCCTTTTAATGGAGAACTATCATTAAATATAGTTTTGATCACTCTTATACATTCTTTTGGACCAAATAAAACTCTTATTAAGAATCGGGACATCAAATTTTACTTTTTGTAATTTTTTGGAATCTTTCCGATAAAGTTCATTTTTTTATGAATAATGTAAATTTTGTGTTTTAACTCAAAACCTCTTTTTAATCTAATTTATTTATATGATTAGATAATATTTTGAATTGGTTTTAAAGTTAAATTAGAAAATATTTTTACCATTAAATCCAATAGTGGTCGTTGGAATTAGTTTCACTTTGAAATCAGACTTAAACTAGTGCCAATCTTTTGATACTTATTGTTTTATAGAAACACGCTATTTGCTCTGATAGCGGGAATTAATTATTAAATTAATTAATTTGACTTATATTTTTTGAATTTTGTAAAATGGACTTCATTTTTGAATTCGGAATATCAAATATAGCTTAGGGTGAATTTTTGGGATTTTTTTGAAAAACTTCAATTTTTGATGAATAGTGAAACCACTAAGTGGTACTTATAAAAAACTAATTTTCTGTTTAAATGAAATTTTGAAATAATTGTGTCTTGAATTTCGAAAAACCAACATACATGGTTGTCATTAATAAGTAAAATGTGGTTCAATGGGATAAAAATAATTTTTTGGTGAATAGTAACTTATTAAGTTTTTAATCGCGATTAGTGGTAATTAGGGTAGTTTAAGGTATAAATAATACTTTAATAATATTAAATGACCTAGACACATGTCCCAATCTCATTGGTTGTGTCATGGCCGACCATAACAACCCATGGGTCAACTTGGGGACCCCATGGATCCACTTTTGTTGGGAAATGACATAAATTACGTTTTATTTAATGTTAAAGTGAAAATGACACAAACATAATATGTTTTACGAAAACAATTTTTAAGTGGGGTTATACAAGTCCAAATTTTAATTTTAAATAGTCATTGAAAATCTATAAAGATTTCATACATCATATTAATTTTTTTTATAATTTTTAGACATTAAATAAATTAAATTACTTATGACATTATAATGATGCAGTGATGACATCATTATTTAACGATTAAAATAAAATGGAATTATAATGTAATATCTATGAGCTACACATGTCCAAAACTAATTGGATGAGTGGATTTAGAAGCCTTATAACCTTATCCACGAATTATATCAATGTAGGACCTTTTAAAACTGAAACACATTTTCAAATAAAGTAATATTTCATTACCTTCCAAAAGTGCCCCTCCTCTCCTCTTATAAAAGGCCCCCACCTCTACCTCTTTTCCCACACTCCTCAAGCCTTTGGCTCGGCCAAACCCTTCCCATTTACTCTCTCCACATCCCTCTACTCATCCTAGAGGATTCCCTTTGGGCAGAATCCTTTCAAAGGAAGCCTTTAGGCTCAAATCAATAGGGAGTTACACTTTTAAAGGTAATTCATTCTCTCTTGTTCATTTGTTTTATTTTGATTCTCCAAACCCCTAAACTCTTTTTATTTACTTCTCTTGTAAAAACACCAGTATCTTCAATATACTAGGATTTTGTTATAAGATTTATTCATGCTACACTATCACACAACTACATCAAATGGTTAAAGAACATACGGTTTCCGTGGATGGCGAAATTCTGCCTCCCGAAACAATGATTGTTCAATACTCATTTAACACCTTCAAAGGTGGCCATTATGATGTCACTATTTTTATATATGATATATAATATGTTTATGTTTTACTTATGCTTCTGTATTTTTCATTTGTGCCTTTCCTTTATGGCTTCCATTATGGGTATACGCGATATCTTCATTTTAGGAAGTGCGGACTACCGCCCCCTCAAAGTGATGTGATTCGTTAATGCCATACGTGGGACGTATAAAGGATGGATTTAATGTTATTATATATGATGTTATACTGGAATTATTATATACCTATATATCATTATTATTTCTTTCCATTAAAGTATGAGATAGAAATGAAAGTAGCGTTCATGCGTACGTACGGATTACCGTCTCCATGAACGGTGCACTTCATTTCTTACCTATAAATGATTATGTAATGTTATAAATGCATGCATGTACTGGATATATATTACATATACGATATATACATCATGAATACAATTCTTGATATAATAAACATTTGGCCACACGAACAACATGTAAATTGTAAGAAGTCCACTTTCGACTTAAGAACCAAATATCGACAAAACAATCATTATTAACTTAATGATTACATAATGTTTATAACATTGAAATAAGTGATATAAAAGTAATAATAAGCTTGAAAAAGGTTCTTAATCAAGTAGAAATTAACTCAAGTTTATTATTCAGGAGATTAAAGAACGATCGAGTCATGTCGGACCCGAGGTAAGGGATCCTACTCCTCTCTTTCTTTTTAAGTACACACTTTTATGTCATTCCTTTTAAAGCTCATATTTCTTGTTATTGGGATGATCTTTTATATTAAAATTACTGTAATTTTTATGTTCATGTGATGAGAGAACCTATTCTCTCTCATCAATCCATTTTGGAAGTTTTATGTGGCGCCGTTAGGCTGCGGAGTTTTCGTAAGGGATTTTTCATCTCACTTTTATTCCCGTGAGATTTATGCTACATTTGCCACAAATTCCATTTAGTGGTGTATGTACTGTCCATTATTATACTCTTTGTGTAATATACTTTCGTTTATGAGTATTTACATCAATGATATATTGTCCTTCTTTCATGGGGTGTATGTTTTGAAAGATACCCAAGTCGGTAAGGGAACCTTTCACCCTCCTCTTTTTTAAAAGACTTCTTTTGTTGGGTCTTTTAATTTACATATTGTTTTGTTGGGATATGTTCTCATATATCCTTATTGATGTAAATTTTATGTCCAAGTGATGATATACACTTTTTATCTCTCATCAACTCATTTGATGTGATGCCGTTAGGCTGTCAAGGGAACTTTTTAACCCAATTTCGATTTCTTTGGGTTCAACATGTAGTCATTGAATATGTCATCTATTGAATATGTGTGAATGACATTTTATTGTTTTACATTTAATATCCACTTATATTGGGTGTATTTATATTTGTCACACATATTTTTGAGATTGATTTGTCCTTAATTTAAGTATACCTTCTTTATAAGGGATTTCATCACATTTGACATTTCTATTGAGGGTTCATTGTTGTTATGCACCAATTCACTCTTATATGGTGTATATGCTGTCCTTTGGAGTATTATATAATTAATCCATTTATTCTCATGATATTATAAAGTTCTGAATAAATGTTATTCCTCAATCATTGTATTCAAGTGTCTCTAATTTTGGTAAAACCCCTTTAACCAAAATATCGTTTTAAATGTTTTAATTATTTGTTCTTATTAATATCCATGTTTTCAAAATGGTTTTAAGGATTTATTTATATGCATATTAATGGTTTAAAATTTTAAGCTTCAAGGTGGTATGGGACACTTTGATTCAAAATCTTTTTATTAAATGTTTTAAATGGTTTTGGAAATGGTTTCTTTTTGTATGGATTCATTATTTCAAAATACTAAAATGTTATATTGTGATTGAAATGTGGAAATGTTTTGTTTCCTTTATGCATGTTTTATGTGATAAGTTTATGTTATGGTTCTTGGGCGTTGTTATGAAAATGGGTGGTTCCGTGATAAACTAAGGGCGGGTGAGCCCGATATAGCTCTCCAATGCATTGGGTAACACGAAGGAGTGAAACGTTAAGGTTTCTCCGAAGAGATTTTAGGGAATATACTGTGATGTGTATTCCAAACATAACCAAGAGGGTTACTCCCTACATAAGAATGTTATGAATGCCTCATGTTACCTTTATGTCTTATGTTTTATATGATTTATTCATGTTTTGATGTGGTATGTTTAAGTGTCTATGTTTTATGGGTAAAGTATGATTTCATTCTTATGTATATATGAACTCATGTTTCCTTTCCATATTTTTATAACTCTTACTGAGCTTTTTATGCTCATCCCAAGTTTTTGAAATGTTTTTCATAGGTCAAGGGAAAGGTACATGATGTGATGATAGTGTCAAGGATGTGTCAAGAAAGAACCCATGTTTTATCTTAAATATGTTTCCGTTGATGGGAAGAATGAACACTGTCTTTTATGTAACCACTTTGTTTAAATGTGGAATGTAATGCAAGTTTCATGATCTAATTCTCTAAAACTCTAAACCTGAAAAGATCCTCAATGTGTAATCTTGTAATAACTCAAGATCAAGTAAGGTTTAAGGCTGGGGCCTTATAATTCTAGTGGGTTCATGCATCCCATGGATACTAAGATATTTTATGTTCTCAAAAACTGGTATTGGTATCCTAGGATGAGACATATGATCACTAATTTTATATTTTTGTTCCTTACTTGTGGTAGGATTAAAGTCAATAACAAGAATCCTACCACTTTAATATAACTTATACCCATTTCTATGTAGAAGTGGAGAGATATTTACATGAACTTCATGATTAAAATTCCTCGATATCCTATTGGGAGGGATTCTATTTTTAGAGATTATCAATCAATTATCCAAATATACCCCCTTTATTCCTATTAGAGAGTAAATAACATAAGAAAATATTATATTCCTATATGTTTAAGATATTTTGAATATTTATGGGCTACCTTCATCCATTTTTTCTAATAAAGACCCATGCTTTACTTCCTATATCTATAAGAATCTTTAACAAGGTATGGATTCTAATTTTATGTCAACCACATCTTAACATCCATATTTAGTTGGTTATACCAAGTGAGATATTTATATTATTGAGGATGTGCTCTGAGATTGTGTGATATATTTTGTATGATCATTAGAGAAACATTTATTTTTAGTTTAATTTTATCATAATAATGGTTATCAAGACTAAATAGAGATGAATAACTTTTAATACCTTTTTGGATGACCATATAGGTTACCTATTTTTAAAAAATGGGTAAACATTCCTTGTTGGGACTGAGCATAATCGAGGTGATAATGAATAAGATTAAGTTGATTCAGAAAATATTTTCAACAAATCAGAGTCTCGATATTTCTTATGTTGATCATCATCTCCATCCATTATATATTTTGGTGATAATGTGTTTCTAAATGTTTCTCCATGGTTATAAAATAACTATTTGATAAAGTAGGGTAAGTTTATGATGGATTTTTTCAAGCAATTTGAGATCATAAAACATCTCAGTAAAGTGGTTTACTGTTTGGACTTAACATCCTAGTTGATATCTATTCATGATGCATCATTTTCTGGTTTAAGAAGTGTTATATTTACCCATATCACATGGTTGAGTTAGAGGAATTATATTTGGATCATGAAACCACTATTTTTAAGAATCATAATCATACCACAGATTTCTAGGATAGAGTGAATCATAGGAAATATAGCTCATTAGTTTGTGTGTTGTATAATAGTTGAGGATAAATCTATGATACTTGGGATAATGAGTCCTCAACATGGGAGTAATGGCCTCACCTTTTCTATAATGAAAAGCATTTTGGACACTCTAGGGGAATAAACTGGCATGTGGGGGAGAGTTTTGACACAATGGTGTCATTTTTAGGTATGAAATTGATTATTTATTAATTTTAATTTTAATTTATCTATCTCTTTATTTTCCATTGTTTTGGGTATTTTTAAACTTCTATAGTTTTAAACTGAAAAAAATCATGTCATGGAATAGGGGCATCACAACATGATGATTAGTTCTATAGGTATTCTACACCATGAAAAAAGAAGATATTATGGCATGGAGGCTTGAGGGTGAGGTGAGTTGGAGCTGTTTGATGTTTACCCATGGCACAAGGGCATCACAATTTGATCAGCCTCTATTTTTCATTCGGGGTTTTTTGTGCTTGCTTATGGAGAGAAGGTAACATCATGGCCCAAAGATTTAGGTAATGATTAGTGTTAGGATATCCATGAATAGTTTTTCCCTATATGAATGAGTTTTTGAATTAACTATTAAATATGGTAACCCCCACATAAATTTCCATGTGTTTATAGAATCTGAGAATGGGGAGGTCACAACATGACTCTGGTAGTCACACTATGACCATTTGTGTGGTAACCCTCTTATATAATATTTTACACTTACATAAGTGATGAATTCATCTTAAAAACTCTAAAAAATATAATTTATAATCCCATTTAAAACTAGTAAGTGGTAAGAAGGGTTGAATAAATATTAATTATAGTGTGGAAACTAGGAAAGAAAAAAACAATACAACAAATAAACATAAAAAGATAAAATTAGTTGTAAGAAGATAATGATGTAAAATAATGAAGAGATAAATGAAAAATGCACAAATTTATAAAAGAAACAAAGATAAAGAGATGAACAAAGTTGAGTTGGGTGTGAACTCCAGAAATTGGAATGATTTGAATTGAATAAAAAAAAATTTCATTATTGTATCAAGGTAATCATAACTATGAAAAGATATGAAGAATGAGGGTTAAAAAACTTAACTATCACTTTATGAAAAACATAGTTTAGTTAACTCTCCCCAGATATGATTTTTCAATGAATAACTTAGGAAATGAATGAATCTATCACAAAGAAGAAAAATCAAAACCTTTTACAAGTAAAGTAATTTTATTTCAACTTATAAGGTAAGTAATCCACTATTCCTCACCTATCGGTAAATGGAAGAGTGTTAAAATGGATATCACAAAGTATTTTAAAAATGAGAGAACAGAGAAAAAATCACACTACTTTCCTTCAAATGAAACCCATTTTAATTTTTAAATTAAAAATAATGATAAATTTTGTTTTCCACTATAATTATAATAACAACCCCTAATAACTTCTATAGAAAATTAATCAGAGAGTATGGTAAAGAATTATTAAAATATTTCCCAATAAGAACAACACAAAATTATGAAAATATTAATAGAATATTAAAAGATATTGAATTTATTTCAATATGATCCTCTAAAAGGATTTTTAAATACATGTTTCAAACAATAATAATAGAAAACAAGAATTAAATAATGAATAGAAGAATCAAAGTAATAAGAAGAAGATGTAAGAGATATTATCTTTAGAAATAATTCCTTCCTTTATCTCCAACTTCCTTTGGTTAGTCACCGCATGTGTTTCACCATAGATTGAATTTCATCTTACCTATATCACTATCAAGGAACACTATCTTTTTTAAAATTCCCACCACTCCCTTTTTTAAAGAAAAATTCCATCGCCTTAAAACTCATTACCTCAGTCTCTATATCCAAAATTTACACACCACATAATTTAGGTGTTTGAATTCCATTTGAAATATAATATTAAGAATTCTTTAATTTTTCAAGGTATGAGAGTTAGTAACTCGCTTAACCTTCCACAAATTCCCCTGTATCTTTATAAAATCCTATCATAAAAATATGATTCTTACACAACAATTAATTAGTCCAGATGGAATATATTCTAGCATGAAATCACTGGGAATTCATTTAACTCACCTAGACAATACTCTACTTCCATGTTTAACTGATCCAAACCTATAATTGGAAATAATTAAGTCTTTAACTAGCTATAAAAGAAAAAATTATCAAACTCGATTATAGTTCACTCCAATCATGCTTCAATCATGTCTCTTGAACTTGTTCTAAACCTACCATTGCCTCCAAATTCTCAATTTCAACTATACTTCATTCAGAATGAATCAGTTTCTTAGGTTTGATAGCATTATCATCTTCAATTTCTTTAGCTTCATAAAGAAATACCCATCGAAATCATATTCTACTTTAGTCATATTCAAATTGCCTCAATAGTGGAGATAAAAAGTTATTACATGTCTGAAAATAAACCATCTCATTTTGGTAAAAATTAAAGCACCTGGTGTGCATTAGAAGATGTTTTTATGGTCATAACACTCATAAGAAGCATAGTCCATTTTATTTATTTCAATCTTGAAGTAGGGAAAAACCAAATGAACATATTTTATGAAAAAATAAAAATACTTCTTCAACTATGATCAAGAAATTTTCCCATGTTTATCATAATAAAAAGTTATATAAAATCTTTAATATTTAATCGGTTAGTATTTCATTGATGTGATTATAATTAAATTCATACATCTTCATAAATACTTGGTTGAACCTAATATCCCTTAAACATCAACTGGTTTGTAGTTATGGTTCATAAAGAACTCATTAGAAACTTTATATTAAGTTTAACATCAGTTTCACTTTATTTAATTGGATGAGCTTGGTATTGGGTATTATATATCTTTGTTCAATATCCCAGCCTCACATGACCTACACATCAGCTCTTCACATGGATTATTGAACCTCTGACCTCATCCATTATTCATTGGAGATCAAGAAAAGGACCAAGTCTTAGTACATAGACTTATTCCTTAGTGAATATAATATAGTCAGGTGATATATTTTATATTCACACAACTTCTTCTATTGATCCATATCTCAATATCATCATAGTTGAACTTCATTTATGCAGATTAGTCTCCATTATCCCCAAATATTTCCATGAAATTCATGATTACTGATATGGGGTGATCCTTAAAGTAATTCATCTAGAAAAAAATCATTAAAACTATGGAAAAAACAAGAAAAAATAATCCCTACGTAGAATTATAACCATACCCTTATGCACATTAAAAAATCATCCTTACACTGTAGTAGCTCTTGAAAACAGAATTCAACACTTATTAAAAACTAACCATTGAAAATATAAAATTAATTTAAAATATATTAAAACAATAAAATTATAGATTTCAAAAATAATAATATAAAACTATTCTAATAATATATATTCAAGATAAAAATCCAGAAAATATTAAAAGAATAAACTCTAAGAAAAACCCAAATCATTAAAATCACTTCAAGAAAATATTTTTTAATTAAAATTCATTACAAGTAATAAAAATATGCGATCTTAAAATAAACAAGTTTTATAGTTAATACCATTTGATTGATTTATCACCAAAACAACCATTGTCATGAAATTATTAAAAGAATAAAAATTTCAATTGAGAATGATAAAATAAAATTTATTTACCATTAAAAGATTATTTTGTCAACAAAAATACAATTTTTTCATTAAAAATATGTGCCAAATATTTATAAATATAAATCATCCTCAGAAAGGTTTTTACCTTCATAAACATATGTCATTAAGAATGTCATGCTATGGCGAGTGTGTGCCATTTCATGATAGAGGGTGTTATGGTGCTGACACACATTGAAAATCATGACCATATTATGGTGTGGCCTGGGTAGAGGGGAAATGTTTCTGACTAGATTTGAAGAAATGGGTCACACCATGATAAGGGAGGTCATGTAGTCACTTTTCGTTCCCAAATAATTTAAAATATTTATTAATTGATTAAAATTTTATAAATAGGGGCATTACTATTTCCCAACATATCATGGGAGAGGTATCTCTCAAAAAATCCCAACTATAAATGTTACTCCTCACATTTATAACCTCTTCTTCTCCCTCATTTAATTTCAGTGGATCTTTTTTTATGAAATCACTAGTAAGTGATCTTCCTTCCTCCTCTTCATTCTAGCCTTCACATCACCCTAGTTTTTTTCTTTCCATTTTCCATGGTGTCCTAGGGTTCTAATTAGATGAACTATTGATGGAAATTTTGAAGTTAATTTAGTTCTTATTTATTTATAGGGGATTCTCACTATCAGTTAAATATTTAAATGGTTTGAGTTAGGTTTGTTTTTATAAAAGATCATTACCTTATAATTCTTTTAGTTCATGAGTTTCCTTTGGTTTTATTGATTATATTATGTTTAGGATAAGTTGTTTAAGAATAATTTAGGCTTATACATTGTTATTATTAGATTTTAATTGGGAAATTTATTGTTTTTACTTGGTTTTCACATTAAAACAAGTTTGTATACACATGAGGTGCTTGATAAAATTCTTAAAAGAGTTTTTTTCATCCAAATGGATTTTTAAATGAGTTTTCAATGGATAATTTTTTGGAATTAAATCTCCTTGATTTTTATGTATTAGAATTATGTAGAGGATTGTTTATTATGTGGTTGTTCTTGATGGCTATGTAGAGAGAATTTATTGATGGTAGGTTGTATATGGGAAACCTTGGGTATACCATAGGGAAAACTAGAAAAGTTATAATTTTTCATGTTTGTATCACTTGATAGGGGAAATATAGTTTGGACATTATGGTGGTGATTATGATGTGTTTCCCTTGGTTATATTTTATGCCCACCTTGTTCAAGATAATTTTGGATCTTTGATCTTTTTATAAACTAAAGGACTTTGATATGGGTTTCCACTATTTAATTAAAAAAAAGTAATTTTCAAGTATTTTTTTAAAACTATAAATAATGGTTTTCATTTTGAAAGATATTATATGGATTAACAGTGGTATATTATTGGGATTTTTCCTCAAACCACATATAAATCCATGGGTTCTATCAAGACTTGATTATGATTGGATTAGGTAAAGGTAAAAGAGCCACATCCTCTAGTGGAAATTATTAATTACTTCTCCATCATTAATGATATGATGATTAGTGGTGATCTCAAGTCACACGGAGTTTCCTAGAGTGGATTTTTTTTGGGATTATCATGTTTTGTCTTTTGGGATGTTGATTTATCTACTAGGTTAGATATAAGAACCATGCTTTTTATTAAACACTTAAACAAGATTTATTACATAAATCTTTAACTTGATACAACATGAAAGATCAAGAGGTCTAGTGTATTCAGGGATTAGGAACATTAAATAAAAACATAAAGCATAAAACACTCATCTTTATTGAAAACTTCCTTCACATGACCACTACATTCACTCGTACATAGAATTGCGTAGGATAACGTGAGGACATGCATAAGAAAAGGATGAGCTATAAAGACCAGTAAGGGAGTAAACAAGGATGAACATGAAGAATAAAGTACATGTTATGAAATAGTAATATAAATGGATCATAAAGAAACATGAACATAAAGGCATTAGATAGCACGACTATCATATCATGAAAATGTGGCGACAACACTTAACAAGGTATTAGCATGAGCCAAGGCTAATTTCAAATAGAGTATGTGTAAACCCTCATTTCACATGATTTAGAAAGAGTAACCCCTCATTTAACTTGAATTATAATGAGTAAACTCTCATTTCTCTTGACGTATAAAGATACTAATCTTTACCCAATGTATTGGAGCGCTATCAGGTTCCACCCTTCTTAATCATTTTGTTACATGCATAAGTGTGCCACATGGATCATATAACATGGATTAAATAAATATCATCATTTATTCCATGATAAATGAATGTGGAATTCATAAATTAAACTCTATAATCAATATGTAATCCTGAATAAAGTTGAATACCCTTGACAGATAGATGGTCATGGTATTCAATACACAATGAATTTGGGTTTGAAAATTGTGGTGCAATTTCATCAACATAACAAGGTGACATAAGAATCTAAAAAAATTGTTAATGAGAGAGAATGGTATGTCTCATCATATTTACATGAAATTGACAGTAAGGGGATCATATAGATTCATGTCCCAACATGACTAATGGAATTTTAGATTCATAATACGAAATAATTGCTTGAATGTAAATGAGGATAGAGAAATTCCTTACGGAATTTTGACATGGTAATGGGTATACATGGAAGGAATAAATGAGAGAGAAATGGGTATATCATCATTAAAACATAAATTGGAAATTATAGGGGAGGTGAGAAATCATACCCCAACAATTTTATTTGGAAATAAAAGGGAATAACAATATTAAGAAACATTGATAAAATGTGAAAGGAAGGAAACTCTTACAGAGTTTCGGCATGGTAATGGGTATACATGGAAGGAATTAATGGGAGAGAAATGAGTTTATAATCATTAAAAAATAAATATGAAAGTATAGGGTAGTTTCAAAATCATACCCCAACATTTATAATTTAAAATAAAAGGGCATAACAATATTATGAAACTTGGACATAAATAAGGAAGGAAGAAATCTCTTACTTGGTAGTGTGATCCCAAAGGGTTGGGAGAGTCATGAGAAAGGACTATTGGGCGATTGGGGAACCTTGGGAGGATAATTTATAAAGGAGGGAAGAGGTTTCATGAACTCCAAAGGCTTTGAGTGAAGAGTAAGTGAGGGATTGAGTTGGTTTATATAGGGAAGGAGAGAGAATTCTTTATTATTTAGGTTTGGGACACCACACATTAAAAAAATAAAAAGCACAAACCATACCATGGTTTTTCCCATGTTTTTTTCCAAAGGGGAGTGGAAAATAATATTTTATAAGGCCAATGGCCAGAATTCTTAAAATAATAGGTTTGCTTACGTAGAGGTGAGTCACACTCTCAAGGAAATCAATTTAAAAAGCTAAAATGTTTTTTAAGTCATGGACGGTCCACTAAGGCATTGTAAATTAAATAAAATAAACCTAAAATTAAATTATTTTAATATTAAAACATATTTTTTCTGGACATCACATTTATTGTATTTTATTACATCACTATTGGGTCATTATGATGTCATAAAACACATTATATATTTAAATAGTATTTAATTTTTACCCAAAAATTCAATTGTCTCATAAAATTATGAAAAGTTCACCATTGGATAATTTAGGAATCCTGATTTCAAAAATAATATTAATTTTATCCAAATTATTTTTTAAATATGTGAATTTTCACTTTTAAAATAAAAACTGGTATTTATAAAAAAATCATGGGTTTTGACAAAAAAAGATTTCAAACCTTAATAAAAATTGTATTCATAAAAATTATATGAGCATTCATATTTAAAAAAATAAATTTAATTAAAATAATATTTTATTAAAATATTATTTAATTCAAAAGTACATTATTTTATCAAAATAGATTTCTTAGTTAAATATTAACTAAAAATAGTATTTGTGCTTAAAAAACTATTTACAAAGTAACAACAATTAATTGAATGTCTATTATTTATTATAAACAAAAATAATGCACATAATCATTGTTCTTGGGTCTTGTTACATAACCCCTTATAACACCAACATAAGTCTGAAGGGTAAGGTGTGTGATGGTGACAGACACTTGGGTGGCTCAGATAACATCACTCGGGTGGTACTCTCCATCAACATCCACTTCACCTATATGCGGTTCTGTTCGAGTTTAATGTGTTGAAGTTCATCATAGGCATGGTTAAGAGCGAATCCCAATGATTACAACACCTTTACGAGATTCAACAAATGGGCTTCATATGGAGAAATTCTATTAGATGAGGTCATCACTTCCTTTGTCTGAGTAAATTGTATTTGTTATAGCCCTATATATATACTAATCTTGTGATCACTTTTCAAAGACTATATTCGCAACGGTCATAAATCTTAACGGTATTTTAAAATAAAAAAACATAAAACCAGAGAAGTGAATATGTTATATAACCATTTCACATAATAATACATTTAATTATATCTAGAAGAATTTCCATTAATTAATGTTTTGGTCATTACAATCTTCCCATCTTAAGAAATTTTGCCCTCATAATTTCCATTTCTAGACTAAAATAGATGTGGTTACCTTTGCTTCATCACTTCCTCTGATTCCCACACAGCTTCTAAAAACTTGTGGTTTCTCCAAAACACCTTGACAAGGGGAATTGTTTTATTTCATAGAAATTTTTCTCTATGATCTATGATCTTCAATGGTTTCTCCTATTAAGAATGATCATCCTCTATCTGTACTGCCTCTAAATAAATTACCTATGATGGGTCTAGTATGTACTTTCTTAAGAGTGATACATGAAATACATCATTTACTTTGTCCATGGTGGGTGTATGTTCTAGTCAATAGGCCACACCTCTGACACGATCAAGAATCTCGAAGGGACCGATGTACCTAGGGCTTAACTTCCCTTTCTTTTCAAACCTCATGAACTTATTCCACAGAGATATGTGTAAAAATACCATGTCTCAAACATTGAACTCAAGGTCTCATTGATGGTTTTTTGCACAACTCTTCTATCAACTTTTGGCTTCCTTGATATTTTGTTGAATGGTTTTCACCTTTCCACCATTTCTTCAACCATTTCAGGTCTTAGCTGCTTACTCTCACAGAATTTATCCCAGAATGCTGGTGTTATGCAGCTCTTCCCATAAAGTGATTCATATGGTTCCATTCATTCGATCGAGTGAAAATTGTTATTATAGGATAATTTAACTAGTGGAAGACATTGTTCCCATCCTTCTTTTCAGTCCATTGAACATGATCCTAAAATATCTTCCAGTGTCTGAATAGTTCGCTTGGATTGGATATCAGTTTGAGGATGATAGGCCCTAATGAAGTTTAGTTCAGTTCTTAGAGCATGTTGGAGACTTTTCCAGAACTTCAAGGTGAATCTCAAATCACGATCGGATACAATAGACAGTGCTACTCCATGAAGCCTTATAACTTATTCGATGTAAATCCGTGCAATTTGATCTAATGATAATTCTTCTCGAATTGTGATAAAGTGAGTTGTCTTCATAAGATGATCCAAAATAACTCATATAGCACTGTTTCCTATGTATTTCCTTGGAAGTCCAGTGACGAAGTCCAGGGTAATGTTGACCCACTTCTATGTTGGTATGGGTCGTGGTTGCATCATCCCCTTAGACTTTTGCCTCTCAGCCTTCACTTGCTGACATACCATGCACTGTGATGTATATTCATCAATATCGCTTTTCATATTGTCCCACCAAAATTTTTCTTGGAGAGCTCGATACATCTTTGGGCTCCCCTCGTGAATGAAGATGGTTGAGCTATGTGCATTATTTAGAATCTCCTTATTTATCTGTAGATTGTATGGTATACATAATCCTGACCCAAATCTAACAATTACATCATTTTCAACCACGAACTCTGAGGATTTCCCATTTCTTCTAGCTTTCACCTTTTTCTAAATTTCCACTTCCTTTCTTTGAGCATCCTTTATTTTCTCCACGAGGGATGGTTGAGAAATAATTAGAGAAATGATTTATGATGTTCTTCCCTTAATGATTCCCATGTCCATACTCTACAAATCTAAGAAGATTGGATACTTTAAAATTCGCATCCTTGATAAAGATGTACGATACTTTCTACTTAGAGCTTCTACCACATTGTTTGCCTTACCAGGATGGTAGTGGATTGAGAAATCCTAATCCTTGATGAGTTCTATCCATCTTCTTTGGCACATATTAATCTCTTTTTGTTTGAATATATATTTGAGGCTCTTTTGATCAGTATATATCTCACACTTCTCACCGTAGAGATAATGATATCATATTTTCAATGTTGATATCACATTGACCAACTCCAAATCATGTGTGGGATAGTTTTTCACTTGGATTTTCAGCTTCTATGAGGTGTAGGCTATTACTTTATCATTCTGCATCAACACAGAACCATGGAACTTCATCGAAGCATCACAAAATACCACAAAAATTTATCCAATTTTTGGTAGTGTGAGCACGGGCGTAGTGACAAGACTCCTTTTTCAAATCCTTGAATCTCTCTCCACATTCATCACTCCAAGAAATCTTTACTCCCTTTAGATTAATCTTGGTAAGAGGGTTGAACAATCGTGAGAAATTTCTCACAAATCAGTGATAATATCCAGCTAACCCCAAGAAGCTATGGATATCCGTTACCGATGTTGAACTCAACCATCCCTCAATTGCAGCTGTCTTGGAGATATCCATAGATATACCATTTTTTGTGATTATATGACCCATGAATGAGACCTCCTTTAACTAGAACTCACACTTTATATATTTTTCATTAATATTCTCATTTCAAAAGTTCTCTGGTACAGTTCTTAGATTCTCCTCATGCTCCTCCTTGGTTTTGGA
The DNA here is from genome assembly GCA_963277665.1 of Viscum album. NCBI lineage: Eukaryota > Viridiplantae > Streptophyta > Magnoliopsida > Santalales > Viscaceae > Viscum > Viscum album. The sequence continues at coordinate 2,105,675,876 of OY728147.1, read as the reverse complement.
GTATATTAGAATATCATATATATAAATACTGCCAAAAATTTGTTGAGGTAATCTCTAAAGACTCTATTCATCTAGTCCATAATGATTTTGGGAGCATTAGTGAGTCCAAAAGGCATTACTATGATTTCATAGTGCCATATCTTGTACAAAAAGCAGTCTTGGAGATATCTTCATTCTTCAACATTACTTGGTAATATCCGGACTGTAAATCCATCTTGGAAATGTATTGTTCTTCATGTAGCTGATCAAACAAGTCATAAATTCATGGAAGATGATACTTCTTCATTATCATGATTTTGTTGAGCTCACGATAATCAATTAAATGGCACATTGACCCCTCCTTCTTCTTGATGAATAGGACTAGTGCACCCCATAGTGAAGCACTCAGGTGTATAATCCCTTTATCCAGATTCTCATGTAGTTATTTCTTTATCTCCTTAAGCTCCACAACAACCATTCTATATATATTCTTGGATATTATAAACACCCCAGGTATAATGTCAATTGATAATTCAACATCTTTTCTAGGAGGAAGACAATGAATTTTTTCGGGAAACACTTTAGCGAATTCTCTCACAATAGGCATGTGTTCAAGGATAGTTTCCACCTTAAACTCAATCATCTAAGCCATATACACATGCTCATAGGGAATTAATATCCATTCTTGAGATTATGGTGATAATTAAGATTCATCTTCCTCATTTCACTTGTATAGAATTGAGGGTCGATTCTTCATATGGAGAGTGATTTCCCTTTAACGACAATTTAAGTTGGATCTATATAGGGAAAGCCAATACATGCCAAGAATTGAATCAAATAACACTAGAGGGAGTATGATGCTGTTTTCTGGGAAGTTCAATCCCGAAGTTATGATAGGGGAGGAGTTATATTCATGGGATTAAATGATTTCCCCATTTTCCATACTCACTGACATCTTTAATTCCATGATTTGTGGGTATCTTGGGATTGTTCTACTAAACATTCGGGATAAAAAATAATGCGTAGAACCAAAATCAAAAGTTTTTTTCTATTCTTCAATGAATAACTAGAGTACCTATCACTACTTCTTTTTCAGGGGTCACTTCGATGGTAGTGATATAAAAACTGTGCCCTTGCTACCTTGGAGGTTGTTTGTTTCCTATGAAAACCATTTTTTAGGGAACTGAATTACTAGGTGCCATGGATCTTTCTAGTTGAATCAATAAACAACTCATTGAGGTTAGAATGGATCGTTCCTCTCCTCGGTCCAAGCCATGGGTTTTTCTAGTCAGTATTTAATGTCTAGGTTTCCTTCTCTTCCACACCTAAATCATTTCCTCATCCCCTTTAGGAAATATTTAGGGTGCTTCTTTCCAAACCATTGGCAAGTGCGGTGATGGTTTTTCTTAACAGCATTGGATTTATCCATTAGAAAACAAGAATTAAATTCATCCTTATTCTTCTTATTCTCATGATACCCCTGAGATTCTCTGATCTATATTTTGAACTTGAGGTAACATCAGACAATTTTCTTATAGCTGTCAAAGTCACAGATCTCCTGGGCTTTCCGTAGACTATGTTTCAGCCCACCAAATAAGTAGTCAAACTTACATTCCAGGGTAATGTCAAAGCCTAAGGCATATCATTTAATCCTTGTGAGTTAGTCCTCGTACAAAATGATATATTCCTCATCATTTTTCTTAAGGGAAAGTAATTCCATTTCTATCTTAAGTTGGAGGGTGTGAGGAATATATTTTTCGAAAAACATTTTCATGAATCCTTATATTCTAACGCCTCGATATCCTCCTCATGCTTCGTATTTTTTATCAATGTCTACAATTTATCAGCTTCACCCTCCATACCATAAGCATCCAGAATAACCTTATCATGTTTGTAACATTGAAGGATAAAGAATATATTTTCAATGGAGTTGATCCATTTTTTAACGATTGGGGGATCAGATGATCCATTATAATTGGGGGGCCTTTGTCTTATGAATCTCTCAATAGTGCATTGTTCTTTCTTGGGGGGGGGGGGGTTGAAAATTTCTCCTGCCCCATGTTTCTATTCAAATATTTTGATAATTGTGAGAGAATCATGACAATGTTCACGATTTCTACTCCCATCAGATTGGGCATCTCATTAGACTAGACATCACATTGGTCATTACATCAGTTGCTTGCCCGAGTCCTCCTATTAGAAACCATTGGCTGGAATAAAAGGAAAGTTTTGGGTAACACATAATGGGTAATCCAAGGGAAAAAAGAATTACTTATAAATAACATTTATTTTCTATGAATCTATAGGATTTAATCTATGTTATCCCTGATTTACTTTCTAACATATATTCTTAGGGGATTTTTTTAATTCCCTTAATAATGGTTCATACTATGATTGTGAATTTACCAAAAAATATCCCCCAAGAGTGTAATAACCAAGAGTGCATCAAGGTCTGTTGGTGTGTACCAAGATACCTCAGTTCATGCTCGAAACTCCTTGTCAGAGTTTTCACTCCTAGGTACATCTGAGCCAGAGCTGCCTCTACATGCTCGTATCCTGACAGGGATGTATTTTCTTGATACACCACTTACTCAATATTCACCAAAATTTAGGGATGTTTTTATTATACTTAGTATTATCCCTAATTCCTTCACTATGGTTTTCTAATCCTAATCCAATAAATAACTAAACCTATCCTCTGATACCAACTATAACAACCCTAGTTTTTATTACACAGTTAAACAAGATTTATTACATAAAATATTCACTTGATACAACATGGATGACCAAGAGGTCCAGTGTCTTTGGTTTATAGGAACATTACATGAAAACATAAAACATAAAACACACATCATTATTGAATTATTTCATTACATGACCACTACATTCCCTCATACTTAGCATTGCATGGGATAAATTGGGGACATGCATATGAAAAGGGTGAGCTATAAAGCCCAGTAAGTTAGTAAATAGGGAATAACATGAAGAATAAATTACATTTTAGGCAATAGGAATACCAATCGATCATAAAGAAAAATGAACATAAAGGTATGATGTAGCATGATTATCATAACACAGAAATGTGGCGACAACACTTAACATGGTATTAGCATCATCTAAGGCTCATTGAAGGAGAAGCATGAGTAAACCCTCATTTAACTTTAATTAGCATGAGTAATCCCTCATTTAACTTTAATTAGTATGAATAAAGCCTCATTTCAATTGACGTATCATGATACAAATCTTTACCCAATGCATTGGAGCTCTATTAAGGCACACCCTTCTTAAACATTTCATTTCATGCATAATTGTGCCACATGGATCATATAACATAGATTTAATAAAGATCATCATTTATTCCATGATAAAAGAATTTGGAATTAATAAATGAAACTCTATAATCAATAAGTAAACATTCATAAATTTTTTTACCCTTGACAGAGATATGGGCATGGTATTCATTACACAATGACTTTGGCATGGAAAATCGCGGTGCAATTTTGGCCACATAACGACGTGACATAAGAATTCAAAAAAATGGTTAATGAGAGTTGGTTGGATGTCTCATCATATCTACATGAAATGGATAGTAAAGGGGTCATATAGATACATTTTCCAAAATGATTAATAGAATTTTAGATTCATAATATAAAATAATTGCTTGAATGTAAATGAGGAGAGAGAAATTCCTTACGGAATTTCGGCATGGTAACAGGTATGCATTCAAGGAATTTATGAGAGAGAAATGGGTATCTAATAATTCAAACATAAAGTGGAAAGTATAGGTAAGGAGAGAAATTATACCCCAACATTTATAATAGGAAATAAAAGGGCATAACAACATCAAGAAACCTGGATAAAATGAGAAAGGAAGGAAATCCTTACTGAATTTTAGCATGATAATAGGTGTACATGGAAGGAATTGATGAGAGAGAAATGAGTCTATAATCATTCAAACATAAATAATACAGTATAGGGGAGGTGTAAAATCATACCCCAACATTTATAATTTGAAATAAAAGGGCATTACATTATTAAGAAACTTGGACATAAATAAGGAAGAAAGAAATCCCTTACTTGGAAGTGTGATCCCAAAGGCTTGGGAGAGGCTTGAGACAGGCTTCTTGTGAGATTGGGGCACATTGGGAGGATTATAGAGATAGTAGGGAAGAGTTTTTATGATCTTAAATGGCTTTTAGTAAAGAGGAAGTGGGATCTTGGGTGAGTTTATATAGGAAAGGAGAGCAAATTCTTTATTATTTTGGTTTGGGACACCACACATTAAACTAATCAAAACCACAAAACAGCCCAATTTTTTCCCAATGTGGAGTGGAAAAAATATTTTATAAGGCCAATGGACAAAATTTGTAAAATAATAGGTTTGATTATGTGGAGATGAGTCACACTCTCAAGGAAATGAATTTAAAAAACTAAAATGTTTTATAAGTCTAGGTGGGTCCACTAAGGTGTTGTAAAATAAATCAAATAAACCTAAAATCACATTATTTTAACTTTAAAACATTTATTGGACAAATATATAATTAATATAATTTTATTAAATCACTATTAGGTCATTATGATTTCATAAAACACATTATATATTTAAACGATATTTAATTTGGCCCAAAAATCTGACTTCTCAGAAAATTATGAAAAAATCACTGTTGGATAATTTTGATGCTCTGATTCCAAAAAAAATATAAATTTTATCCAAATAATTTTATAAATATGTGAATGTTCACTTTTAAAACAAAAACAGATATTTATAAAAAATTCATGGGTTCTGAAAAAAACAACTTTCAAACCTTAATAAAAATTATATTCATAAAAATTATATGATCATTTATATTTTATAAAAAGTAATTTAATAATAATAATATTTTATTAAAATATTATTTAACTCAAAATTCCATTAATTTATAAAAATATATTTCTTAGTAGAATATTAACTAAAAATAATATTTGTGCTTTAATAACTATTTACAAAGTAACTATAATAAAATGAATGTATATTATATGTTATATACTAAAATAATGCACATAATCATAGTGATGGGGTATTGTTACATAACCCCTTATAACACTTGAGTAAGACTGAAGGGAGATGTAATTGATGGTGATAGACTTTTGGGGTGGCTCGAATAACATTTCTTGGGTGGTAATCTCCATAAAATTCCACTTCTCCCGTAGGCATTTCCGTTTGAGCTTATGTTGAAGCTCAACTTAGGCTTGGTCAACAGTGTATCCCAATGATGCCACCTACTTTCTGAGCACCAAAAAATGGGCTTCATATGGAGAAATTCTATTGTATGAGTCCATCACTTCCTTTTTCTGAGTAAATTGGATTTGTTAAAGCCCTGTATTTATACTAATAATGTGATTACTGTTCAATGACTATATTATCGATGGTGACAATTCTTATTGTTATTTTAAAATCCGAAAACATAAAACCAAAGAAGTTAATATTTTATATAACCATTTCACATAATATGAAATTTTATTAGATCAATACGAATTTCCATTAATAAAATTCTAGGTCGTTACATTATAAATTTCAATATTTTTGGGATTCATATTCATATAATTTTGAATCACCTTACTCTTGGATTATAAATTATGTTGGATATTTAATTTATCATTTATGAAATGTTTTACTATATATGGTTTATTCACTATTTTTAGAACTATAAATTTATATTTATGGGTGTATGATTTATGGATACATCATTATGGATTTCTAGGTGGAATATTAGTTGTATTTTTGGATTCTAAGGGTGAAATTGTTCCCAATTGATTAGTTTTAATACCCTTTTTATTTTTTCAATCCCATATTGATCAAGAATTCTCTTTGGTCCTTATGATAGTATGACATATGTGATGGGATAGGTTGACCTGGGTAAGTTTGTTATAATGATAACATAGGTAAAAGAATAATAAAACAATATACAAACAAATTTCATGCATAGATTCAAGCCATGGATTACCATAAACCAAACTAGAATGTGGTTAAAATTCATCATGTCATGGTTTTAGCTTTATTTTATATTTCTATCAAAATCCCATTTGTAATAAATCCTCAAAAGCATAAAAATTCACTATATGTTATATTATATATAATAACTTGTGAAATTATACCCAAAAATAGTTTTTAATATCCTTAAAAACTCATTTAAGATAATCTATAATTCATTTTTATCGCATTTTATATCATATATATCAACCTATGAAAATAAATCAAAAAATTAGTTAGAATATCCTCTAAATTTTTTTACATATTTCTATGTATTTTATAAATAATTTATAATAAAAATTTATCCTAAATAACACAAGCATATATTGTGACACCAAAAGTATTGATACCACTGACAATAATTATTCATTCCCTAATCCATAACTTTAATAAAAGTGCGGCCTCTAGAAAAATGTTAATGATACTCAATCTACCAAGGGTTTTGGCATGTTCTCTATCAGACACATGTATATCCACACATCTTCCCACTATCTTTATGATATAAAAATATTCAAAATCATATAATCCATTGGTACAAGACATCGAGTGACCATGAGACACAAATTATGTCAATACCTTATAAACTACTTATAAATCTACATTTCTCTAACTATAGACTAACTAGATGGTTAAAAACATCATATATCATTCACCCAGATAGGTGGGTGCATCACATGACCTCACCCAAATAGATATTAACATCAAATTTCACTTATCTAGGAATAGTTATACACTTCCTCAATTTATTTCAATTGAGGTTATAGATTCCATACCCATTATATGATAGGAAAAAACTATCTTGGTTAAGATTCAATCGATTATATGATTATTGACATACTCAGCCACCCTCAATTATCTTAGACTCAAGGATAATATAAGAAATGTAACAAATTATTAGTATTCTCAAGAAAGGTATCCTATTAAAATAAAGTATTCAGATTAAGTATAAAACATACACCCTTTGTATATTAAATACAAAGTGTATAAAACTCCATGTGATATACCAGGTTGGTCATCCCGTATGAAAAACTCCTTTTATACCTCGTGAGATAATTCTATATCTCTATAAGAAACCCAACCCACACTAATTTTAACATTTCATTATATCTTACAATACTCAAAACTGACTAGTAATTAGGGAAACTCAAATTCATACTTTGAGATGTCAATTATCATTTCACATCATGAATATAAGTAACCAACATGAAGGAATAATAAATTAGAGACTTCCTTTGAGTAAAACATGATAAATTATATAATCTTAAAATCTTAGAAGACTAAAAAAATACATAAGTGTATTGATACTAATATAGAGGATATTATTGAGGAAAGAGAGTGGTAAGGGTTGAAGTAGGATTACCTTACATCGAAGTGGTGTTTTTCTATGGGAGTTATTGAATGTGAAGAATCTATTTTTTAAATAATTAATCACTTTAAAACATAAGAGAACTATTTATATTCATGTGAGGGGGAAGCTGGCTTGGAAATTTAAAAGAGCATTGAGGAGTTTGGAATGGAGAATATGGAGTTTTGGAGAAGCTCTTCCACTACAAAAGAAATAACACTATAGATGTAGTTATCATGATATAATCTATGGTTACCATGATAAATATCACCACATTTTAACACCTCGAGTTTTTTAAAGAAGGTTATGTTTGATAGTATACATGGCATGCAACACTAGGTTTAAATAAACAATGAAATGTTAATATTTAAATGTTATAGTTATAACTTAGACATCACATTAGTATGTAAAAATAGTATTAACCACATTATGAAATATATATAAAGGTTATAATAAATATAAATATATTTATTAATTCTTATTAAATAATCACTCAATTTTTTAGAAAAGTCTTTTTATGCTTCAAAAATACATTTTCTTTAAAAATTGTTTTTATTTCTTTTTTTGAGTGAATATTATAATTCATTTATGGAAATTTTAGAAATTTTATTTGATAAAAATGATGAATTTTTTAAATTAATCATGTCAAAATTATCTTAGGATGAATTTATGAGAATTTTCTAAAATGATTGAATTTTCAACAAACAGTGAAAATATTTATTGTTTTGGAAACTATATTCTATTTTCAAGTACTTTGATAATCACATTCATTTTTGGATTATTTTTAAAATTTCATTATTTAATTTTTATTAAACATAATCCAATAAATTTTATTTTAATCAACATTTTATTTGACATTGGTATAATTTTTTTACTGGAAATGCATTTTTTTAGAAATCGTTTATCATCACGTTTTACTGGTTTTATTTAAAATTATATTTTGAAAATTATGTGAATTTAATTTTATAAATTGGATTTAATATTTTGAATTATAATAAGTAATATTACTTAATATGTTCAACTTATTTTTTTGGTAAATATGAAAAATAACCATAGTAAATTTGTATTGCCATAATAAAGGTAAAATGGATTAATTATGGTTAAAACTAATGCAATTACGATTAAAATTCATTAAAAAACATTACAGAAATTAGTTTTATTCATATATTTCTTTCATAACCATAAAAAATTCTAAAATATGACCTTTTTCCATTTTACATTGATTTTGAGCTTTACAATATTTTAAATAAAAAATAAAGTCAAAAATGCCACTCTCTTGATTTTAATATTAATAATATTTTTTGAAATGGATAAAAAATAATTTTTAATAATTAATGATTATTTTAAAGATAAATTATTTTATAATAACATAATTTTTTTCATTTTTCTTTTTGTAATAATTACCTTTAATGCATACGCAACACCGACACAGTTCGTGTGAAACTAGTAGAAAAATCATGTAAATGATTTTAAAAACTCTAAATGTAATATTGTTTTGGTAACATATAGTTTTATATAAATTTTATAGATCTTTATAACATATTAGGAGTGTTTTAAAGGTTTTTATTCTAAATACAACTCTATATTTTTGTATTTAAATTCAAACTAAATGAACAATATAAAAAATGGCATTAATGATACTTTATAGAATAATTAAAATATCATTAAAATCATGAAATAGGAATATTATAATGATTAATGGTCTAAAATTTCATCCATTTTATATTTATGATCCAGTTTTCACCTTTTAATTCAAACTAGAACCCTTTAATATCGGAAAATTCATTACCTTGGTTAAGGTTTAAATTGGTTAACCAAGGGGTTAAACCAAAAGATAATGTTTTAAATGATATCTAAACCTTTCTAAATTTAATTTGAAGATTATATTATGAAAATATAATAATAATATTCTAATAAATGTTATTTATAACAATTTTAAATGTGTTATACACATATTATATTATAAAATTTTATGAATTTCCAAAAAATCCATTTCCCTCCCTTATAAAAGGACACCCCTCGTTTATCTTCTTTACCCCATTTTGAGCCATATAGATCGACCAAAAGATGAAAAACTATATTATAAAATTACCTATCTATGAATTATATGTTATTTTATTTTTAAATTTCCCTTAGAAGGGTACTTAATAAAGGATCTAAAATAGGATTATTGAAGAAGAGGTAAACGTCCAACCTGACCACCTTCAAATTATTTCTTAATATACCTCCTTCCAATATTTTGAAACCAAGGTGAAATAATAACATCAGTATATTTCATAGACTAATATTTTATAATTTAAATTTAATAACCTATATCTATCACCTCTTCCATCAAATGGTTAACAATATCATCATTCGTGTGTACAGAAGACTACAACCTCACGAATCGATGTAATTCTTTTTACAGAAATACCTATAACAGATTATTATAATGACAGATTTCATGTATATATATGATATTATTGAAATATTTGTCATTATATAAAGATTATATATCATATATTTTCATACCTTTCCATCCATTGAGAAATGATAACATTGTCCATGCGTACGTATAGATTATCATGTCCACAAAGTGATGTGATTAATTTTTCATCATCATTTCACATGGTTTATATATATAATTTATTTAAATATATAATATTATATTTATAATTTAATAAAATATATTTAATTATATTAAAAAATATCACATTGTTTTCTATCATGTTCGTTGAAAAATGGAAATGTTACTCATACGTTCATATGACCAGTAGTCTCCATGATTGTAATGTAATTTATTTTCCATAACTATATTTCATGGTTGGTATTAAATGTATAAATAATTAATAAAAATTATAATTATGTTAGGATTATTATTAAATAGATTATTGAACTATTAACTCTTTATCCAGGGTCAATATTCCAAATTCATTTTTCAATAATGAACCGAAAGTCCCCAAAACACACGACGTGGACTTAACCGATTATTTAATTAAATATTTCACTGAGAAAAATGAAACAAATGATTTATTGATAAATTAATAAAATAATAAAACATTATTAAACAAGTAAATAATTGATATAATTCTATTATAGAGGATTTAATGGACATACATGTAAAGTCTAGACTCGAGGTAAGATATTTTATCACAATTTACCTCCATTGAGTCATGTTTTAATATTGTACACGTAATTTATTTTATATGTTATATATAATGAACTTTTACATGTCATATGATGAATTATTAATACATTATATTATTATAATTTACAATTCATGCTACTTCATTCAATGGGTTTTGATTGGGAAGTTACCAAAGTTATAAGTGGTTTCTTTACCGAATTTCCTTTCATTAGGTTATACTTCTACTTCACAGACTATGTTATTCCATGAATATGTGTGAATTGATCTATAAATTTTTTTTACCACTTTTTATTATTTAAATTTTTTATACATAATCACTCCATTTATTAATTTTTAATTCAATTATAATATCTTTGTAAGGATTATTCATTCCTATATTGTTTCTTTGAGTCTTGTATTGTAATATAAACCTACTTCCATTTATAAGGTGTATTTTATGCATATTATGATATTATATAATGAATAAATATTTGATCATGATATTTTAATTTCCTTTTAGTTTCTCTATTCAATGATATATTGATTCAAATTTTATAAAAGAGCCACAGGTTTTTATGCCATCAATTTCAATTATTTGAGATATAATTCATGTTTTTCACCATGTTTTTTTATATCATGTACATAATACCACATTATTTTTTTAACATATATTATTAAAATGAATAAGGTTTTTACAAAATGATGTTATGTTTCTTCATTCAATTTATTTTTGATTCAAGGATAAAACATGTTGCAAGGGTTTCTCTTCTCAAACATCCTTATTTGAGACATGTTTTTTATTAATACTACTATATTAATTTATATGGATTATATATTGACTCTTTTTATATAAAATAATGTTTTTAATACCAATTTTATTTTATTTTCCTTAATATTTTTTTCAATTCAAAGTGTTTTTGGTTTTAACAAGGAATAAATTATTTTCATCAAAAAATTATTTTAAAGTTTTTAATGTCTTTTAACAAAATTCTTACTCTAGATTCTTTTTTTCATTTCAATAATGTTAATTTATAAACATAATTTTTTATTAAATTTATTTTCCATGATCTATGACCTTCTTTTAACATGTTTTAAAAATTAAATTTATTAATTATTATCATATGGGTCACTTTTGACTATCTTTAACAATGTTTAAAAATAATGATTATTTTTAACATTTACAACATGAACTAATTTTCCAATCACCATGATAATTATTTTATTTAAAGATTAATTTATAGTTCTACATGTTTATTTTAAAATAAAATCATTTTCTAAATACATTTTCAATTTTTACATTTTAAGGGTATCAAAATAATAGGGTATCTTCTATTTTTTTGAAGAAATATTTTAAATGTTCTTTTAATGGTATTTCCATCTATGTCAACATCCATTGATGATTCCTCTACTTAACTAGGATTACGATCTTATTATACCATCCGTATTATTTTTTTATGGCTTATGATGATTTTTTAAAGAGATTTTCATGATACCCATTTATTTTCCATGGGTAAATTGAGCTATAAAGTTATGCATCTTGCTGTTAAAATTTTGATGATGAAAATGAATGATTTTAAATATTTTATTTATTAATGGTAAATAAAAATTATTTATGATGATTGATGAGATTTATATAGTTCATTATGATAGGTGACCCTGATATAGCTTATATGATTAGTGAGATTGAAACATCTTATATGATGGGTGAGCTCGATACAACTTATACGATGGGTGAGCTCGATATAGCTCTCCAATCCATTATGTAATGTTCTATATATTTAAAAGGAAAGAAGTATGGGGTTATTCTAAAGGGTTTATATTATGTATTTAATAAGCCTCTAGTTATTTCTGACACAGGTTATGAAGACAATGTTACAATATATCAACACATGTTCTTTATGATTTTTATGAGTTTTTAATGTTTCATTTGATCAAGATTGACATAACATAGATCATGATTATTGATTCATATGAATAATTACTTTTTAAATCATTATGACATGTCACATGTTTTATGATCTAGTTTTTTGTTGGTATGAATTCTGTTATGTCATTCTCATAAACTTTGATTGTGTCATCATACCTATATGATCATCTTATGCTAATTGATTACATCCAATTATTAATACCTTTGTTATCCATTACTGAGAATTTTAACTCAGTATTGTTGTTTTTCCATTTCCTTAAGTTTTGAATAAAGGTTTTAAGAATGTTATTCCTATGAAAGTTATATATGTAAATAACATAGTGGAAGACGATATAGATTTTTATGTACAAAATTTTCATATATCCAAGTTGGTATGTAATAGTTTTCCATAATTCTCTAAAACTCTAAATATAAAATATCCTTAGGTTTTTAAGTTATCCAATATTTTATTTTTATGTTATATTTTTGAAGTATTAAAAATGGTTCATGTTTATCGATATTCATCCATAAATTTAAAAATTACATTTTTAGTACTGAATATGGGAGTGTGGGTTTTGGGTTTTTATAGATAGTATTTAGATAAATTTTTAGATTATTATGTTTTCATGTGAGGCTATATTTAGAGTTATGGATTCCATCATAGGTTTATAATTTTAAGGTTGATCATAAGATCAAATTCATAGACACCCATTTTTTGGTTTTAAGTGATGGGATTTTAAAGTGATTAATGATATATTGGTAGAGATTTTAGGGGGTTGAGGTATATGTAAACCTTATGTTTAATATGAAGATTTATTTTAAAAAAATACTATTACATTTTTGTGGATGAATGCTAAAAGGTATGAGATAACCATTTAGGTTAAAATTTTCTTTAAAATTAAGGAAATTGAGGATATTTGGGAAATATGATTATTTATTTATTACGTAATCTAATTTTAACCTTTGGTGTTATAGTGTAAATTTTTATGTTTAATGTATTTTTTATTTATATGAAGGTTTACACATACTAGGTACTATTTTACCTTATACTAATGATTTTGGATTTGGTCAATGTCTAAGGATAAGAAGAATTGATATTCATCCTTTGATATAGTTCTGGGATAATTAGAATTTTATTTTAGTTTATTTTGAATGTAAAATTCATCTTTAATATTCATCATTTAGAGAAAAAGATGAGAGTTTAGTGGAAATTGATTAAATGATGAAATTATACGTTTAAAGAAAGTGTATTTCCATATATTCTTAGTCTATATAGAAAATTAATTCCTCAAATATTAGAAAAATATCTTGAAATAAAAATGGTATCCAGTTATCTTCATTTTTTATGAATTAATGGTCCTTTTACCACTTTATTTATTTATGGTTCTGTGGTCATTTATGTTCTAATGATCATTCTATTTATTGTGATTAACATTATTTGTCACTCTCCATCATTATTTAGACATTAATTTTTTCCTACATGTCTATATTTTCACTTTCCACTAATGTTATGTGTTTTAGAATACTATATATGTGTTATTCTAGGTGACCATTATATTTCACTTTCCCTCTTTTATATAGGAATATTTATTAATCCTTTTTATGATGTGCATTTTCAAAAAATATATTTCCAAATGTAAAACCCTTGATTACCAAGATTAAGTTATAAAAGTTATGATTAAATTTATTAAAGTGTGTGAGGGAATGTAATACCCTGCTATTTTTAAAAGAATATTATGTTTGGTAGCAAAAAAGACACCCAATACAAAGCTTAAACAAACTGTAAAATATTAATATTTAAATATTATAGTTATTACCTATATATTAAATTGGAGGGCAGGAATATGATTGACCAAAATATTAAATATATATAATTTTCCTACTCAATGAAAATTTATTTATTAATTCCTAGGAAATATGTATTCAATTTTTCAGAGGAGTCTTTTTAGACTTCAAAAATATGTTTTCTTCAAAAATGGGTTTTTATCAATTTTTATGGGAGAATATTAAAACTAATTTATTGAAATTTAAAAAATTATGTTTGATAATAATGATATCATTTTTAATCTATAATTTCAAAATTATCTTACTATGAATTTTTGATAATTTTATGAAAATACTGTGTTTTTTTCATTGAATAATGAAAATACTGAATTTTATTAAAAATTTTCTTTTATTTTTAAGTAATTAAAAAGTAAAAATATTTTTTTGGATTAGTTTTAAAATTTAATTTTTCCATTTTTATTAAAAATATTCAATTTTTTTTATTGTAATCAATATTATACTTTAATGTTGTATAAAAACAGTTTTATACATAAAGGAAGTTTTCTAAAAAATGTTTTTCTCATCATATTTTGTGGGGGTAATTTTAAATTATATTATATCGCTTATGTGAATTGAATTTTATAAAATAAATTCTATTTTTTAATCATACCAAGTAATATTATGTAATAATTTTAACTTAATTTTTTTTAATACGAACAATAACCATAATAAATTTTGGTTGCAACGGTAAAGGTAAAATGAGTTAATTATGGTTAAAAATAATGTGATAAGGATTAAAGTTTATTCAAACACTTGAATAAATATTAATTTATGAGTATATTTTTACTATTGTCAAAAAAATTTAAAATATAACTTTTTTCTATTGATCATTGATTTTAACCATTATATTGTTTTAAATAAAGAAAAAATTCAAAATGTCACTCTCATTGGTTAAATATTTATAATATATTATAAAATGGATAAAAATAATTATGTTCATTTATAAATTTTAATTCAAAATATAATGTTATTTTTATCACAGTGATTTATTTTCAATTTTTAGTGATTAAATAATTACCTTAAATGATTACGCAGCACCGACAGAGTGCTTGTGCATGAAAAAAAATAAACTAAATGATTTTAAAAACTATAAATGTAATATTTTTTGGGAAATTTATAACACACCATGAATTATATAGATCTAAATATCATATTATGGATGTATAAAAGTTTTATATTCAATATAATTTTCTATATTCGTGTTTTTAAATGGAAACTAAATGGATAGTGTAAAAATGACATTAGTGATATTTTATGACAAATAATATTTTATTAAATTATTTAAAATTCATATAAATACTAAAATAGGAACATTATGATGATAAATTGTCTAATATTTAATAAATTTTACATTTGTGATTCAATTTTTGCCTTATAATTAAAATGATAACCATTTGATATTGAAAAAGTCATTACTGTAATTAAGGTTAAAATTAGTTAACCATGGGGTTAAAACAAAATATAAGGTTTAAAATTATATATAAACCTATATTAATTTTATTTTATCATTCTATTAAGACCATATGCTACTTAAAATCAAATACATGTTATTTTGGAACCATTTTACATGAGTTAGTCACATATTATATTATAATATTTCATGATTTTTCAACAAATGTCCTTTCCCTCCCTTATAAAAGGACACCCCTCCTTTCACTTATTTATACCAATTTAAGACATATAGATCAATAAAACCCTACAGAATTTCCATATAAATTTACCTATACAAGAATTATAAATACTGGTCTTATAAAAAACCATTCTAAGGTTCATAAGAAAGGATATAAATGAGGTTTTCTAAAGAAGAGGTAATCATCCAAACCAACTTCTTTCAATTTATTTCTTATTATACCTCATCTAAAATCCACTTTCTTATATTTTAATATGAATATTTTTAGTAGTGGGAACCATAAAAAATTCCATAAACCATCCACAAAAATACCACTTTGATAATCAGTATACTGAATTCAAAATACAAAAACCAACTCAGCTGTAGACAAAACCATAACTGAATACCGCCACTAATGCCTTCCAAAACCGCAAAATTAAAATTTAATGTCACCGTCACCCATCTCAGAAAAAGAATCATCATGAATCACTCTGTTACCTTGAGTCACACACCCATCATTAGACCCACAATTATCACACCACCGACCAATCTTGATCACTTCCATCACATCAACTCGAAACCAAGGTCTTTATCCTCCAGGACTCGTCACTGTCGGCCGCTTTTTATACATCCACCACCTGCACCAAAAACCAATTTCGCCTAAACCCAACACCGTTGACACCGAAACAAAACCAACTCCAATCCATCATCACCACCACCGTCCTTGTTCAATAATCCCACCAAAACGATGAAACGCAACAAAAAATCCACAAACTCAACTTATCGCCACAAATAACTAGCACAAAAAAAGTAGACCCCTGACAAAAACAAGAACATTCATCGAGAAAGAAGACCAAAAGGGAAAAAACTGTAGAGAAAACCTAAAAAATTAAAGGAATGAAACCCTAAATAAATTGAGGGATGAATCCCAAAAAAACCTCGAAGACCACAAAATGTATGGCCCAAAACCATGTGTACTAATCACCCTAACTCCAACCTAGAGAGAATTGTTGGAACCCTAGGTCAAAGATTGTTTGGGTGGTCAAGGATGAAAGACTGACTTTGGTAGCATATGAGAACCCACTATCCATCGAACCACAATCCTAAAGCCTCTAGGTAAACTACACACTATCCTCGACCCAGAGAGGCATGATGTAACTTGAGACTAGAGCAGGTTAAGGAAACATAGGGAATCCAAAGAGCATACCTTTGACCGGAGAAAAAAGAGAGTCGTAGTACAAATCCCACAACATCAAACACTAGAGATAAGAGTCCAAGATCTGAGGGGTGGAACCTAGAGATAAGGGATTGATCCGGGGAAGAATTATGAAACATTAGAGGAATGGAAAAGGTGAGCATGGAGAGTGATCTCCATAGATAGTTCTCTTTATAAAGAGTTAACCATTCACATTAAAATTTTATTAAACCATGATGAAATAATAATAAAATTATCTCAAATATAATATGATTTTATTTGGTTAATTTCATAACCTATATCCATATCCTATTCCATCAAATGGGAAATGAATCCATCGTTTGTGCGTATAGTTGACTACCACCTCACAAACCAATGTAATTTTTTTCCCTCATCAGCCCTCATATCTGATTAGATTGATGGATATGATGTATATATATGATATTAATGAAATTATTATAATTCTGTAAAGTTATTATATCATATATTTTCTTACCTTTCCATCCATTAAAAATTGTTAACGTTATTCATGCGTGCATGTGGATTATCATGTCAACGAAGCAATGTGATTCATTTTTCATCACCACATCACATAGATGGTATATATTAAGTATTTAAATATATATTATGATATTTATTATATAATAATAAAAATTAATGAAAAATAAAATAATAATTACCTTATTTCTCTCATGTTCGTTGAAAAATTGAAATGTTAATCATGCGTACGTAAGATGTCACGACCCATCCTCAGGGCCCGTGCTGTGACTACACCATGCCCGCCTTCCATAGGCCAGGGGCTGTCGACTAGCACCAAAGGAGAATCCATGATAAAAATGGAAGGCATCTCCTTTTATCCTATGACTCATGTAGTCTGAACATAAGCAGTAGAAGCAACGAGTACTGAAATAGAAAAGAAAAGTGTGTTCAAAGTAAGTGGGCCATAATAAAAACCCAACTGAACAATACGTACAAGTACAAGAAAAAGGTAAGAAGCTCCCGTATCGTCCATCGGGGAATCTTACCTTAAGGGTACATACAGAAATCGAACAACTCATCCTTGTGGTACATCTCCTCCAGTCCAGCTCTGAGCAGCCTTCCATCCGTCACCCTCTGCCTAGATCGCTGTTGTTCGTCGTCTGCACAGAACACAACAAGGTGAAAGTGAAGCCCGTGTATGGATTAGTATAAGAATACATAGTAGGGGACCCTTAGTCCCCCAAAGTTCTCCCAAAATCCACAAAGAATAAACCACATAAGAAAGATATGATCATTATGTATCAACCAACCCTAATTAAGTATATGTCTATACATATACCTATGTTATCAATCACAGTCTGGCTCCAACTCACGAGCCCAAGCACAACCCATTCCAAAAATTAAGTAAAGTCAATCATCTCGGTGATATCGACAGAAAGTCAAGACTCAGCTAACACATGTATACATATTTTGTACAGTGATAGAGATGATCAGATATAGTCATTAATTCATCCATGCTATCAGAGCCACATAAGATTCACAACCAGCTATGTTTTTGGACCCACACAGGATCCAGGATCAGTTATTTTTCAGACCCACATAGGATCCAGGAACAGTGGTCAGAGCTGTCGGACCCAGGGAGGATCCTGGTACAGTAGTCATCGATGTCGAATCCACAGAGGATCTCGGTATAGTAGTCATAGTTGTCGAACCCACAGAGCATTCTGGTATATAAGTCCTCACTATCGAACCCATAGAGGATCCTGGTATAGTATCGTCACTGTCGAACCCACAGAGGATCATGTAAGCTCAGTCTCAGCCAGCCCTAGGGTTCCAGTACACAACACGCTCGACTCTGGGAGGGTCTGCTCCTCGAGCCAAGTGTTGATACATAAACTTCCATGAAGTCTTGAGTTGATTTATCCCGTAGATCCATCTCATCATAATGAACCCAACGCGATAGACGATGCGTCAATCAGATGCCCGGTCTGAGAGTTATTGGAATTTCAGTTCTAGGGGCCTTGTTGGTTTTTTGGCTCAAACCATCTAGGTGATACCTCAACTGTGTCTAAACCACAAGTGGAGTGTGCCAAAAGAATCATCTCACTCCAAGAATTCCATCGTTGTAGGAAATACGTCAATCAGACACCAATAGCCCTTGAAGCAGGCTAAAACGTGTAAATGACCATAGTGGGTCCGGGTTCGGTCCGACCCAGTCAGACTGACCCAGCCCGAACCGGTCTGAACCGGGGTCTTACCTGGTCCATAGGTCTGAACCGGTCTGAGGAAGTGACCTGAGCCAAGGGGACCACCTGGCCCGACGGGTGGCCCGGCCCGTGGGCGGCCCGACCCGTGGGCGGCCCGACCATGGGCAGTCTGACCAAGGGTGGCCCAGCCTTGGGTGGCCCGCCCGATGGTGGCCCAGCCTTGGGAGGCCCGGCCGAGGGAGGCCCGACTGAGGGGAGGCCCTACCGAGGGAGGCTCGGACATGGGAGCCTGGCTGGCCACGCGATGGAGGGGGGGTGTCGCGCCCCTCCCTGGTTTGTCGAATAGAATTGGCGCACTGCGCCGGTTTAGGGGCCACAGGACTCGGCTGGTCCCACTCTTCCGGCTCCACGGTGGCTGGCCTGGCCAGCCACCCCCTCTCCTCCACCGTAACATGATGGCACTACGGTCCTCCTACTATCCTCATGGCATGACGACACTGCACCTCCACCGCTGCAGCCTGACCTGGCCGCGGTCTTCGGCTCCACCTCATGGTGCGATGGTGTCGTGCCTCCTCCACCGCGGACTAGTTTGGTCACAGCCTATGTCTCCTCCACGTGACACGACTGTGGCATGCCTTTTTCCGGTGGCCTTGCACTGCCGGTTTCCAAACGGCCAGCCCGACACCGGCCCCTGATGGTCCACCGCCGTTCTCTCTTCCGGTGGCATCATTTCACCACCGTCGTCATCAACCAATCAAAATCCAATGAAGGGACATTGGGCCAATTTTTGTTCGGCCCGTGCCCTCCAAGTTAGTTAATAAAAATTGGAAAACAAATAAACTGAGGTTGAATGATGAAGAACAAGAAATGAATTCAACTAAAACCCCTACCTCGTATTTGTCTTTGACCATTGATGAGTCATGGAAGAGGCGACGTCAATTCTTTAACGTTGGGTAGAATCCTAGGAAGAAGTGTCACCGACGTTCTTCATGTGAGGATTCTTCTCTTATAGCTTCGATGAATAATGAGGATGGTGTTCGTCATTTTTTGGAGATGAGGAGCATCTTCATTGTAGAGGATTTCATTCTTCGTTGGAAAAAATAGTTTCTCCAAGAACTCTAAAGCTCCACCAAGGAGAATCACCAACCAAAAATAAAATAATAGCCCCCTATTATTTTTTTGTTTCCAGGCATTCCAAATAAAATTCAAAAGTTTTTAAAAATATAATTAAAATAAGATACCTCACTTAATTAATGGGTGAATTGGAACCATTATGAGGAAAATGGAATGTTTTAAAATAAATAGCAGAGAGTTGGCTTTAATAAACTCATGGGAAGTTTAAGAGACTTCCCCCAATTTAATGAGACCTACATGGGGGATAAATGGGGTTTATACTCGTGTGGGTCCCACCTAGTTATATCCTACCAAGGGAGGTTATGTGTGGGTGGGCCCCACCTCCAACCTCCCCTTGGATGATTAAACCGCCACAAATAAAAAAATATGGTGTACATATTTTTATTTAATTTATTTAAAGTACCTCCAAAAATTAACTTCCAACCTATATAAAACGTAACTATGGTAAAGGTCCCCTTAAGAGAATATCGGCGCTACGAGTTCAATGGTGTCCTAGGATTTTAATTCTGAGCACTGGTTCAAAAGATATAAAATCCCAATCATATGTTTACTGAATGTACCCAAACAAAACTTTAGAAACTGATTCCAGGCACACCGGGCCTCAGAATCAGTCGCCGCTAGAACCCATTGACCCGTAAAAATTCCATGTATTTTAAATCAAAAATCCACATAATTTCCAGGTCTTTACATTTTCCCCACCTCAGGGATTTATGTCCCTATAAGATACAACTGACACTAAGGAAAAAAATGTGGGTACTAAGCACGCATCTGAGCCTTCAGATCCCATGTGCTCCTCTGGAGGTTCTCGTGCTGCCAGCGAACGTGCACCAGAGGTATCGACTGTCTATAGAGGACTTTCTCCTATCGATCCTAAATCTCCACTAGAACATTTATGAATGTTTCCCTGTCATTTATGTCCATCTCCCTATGTTCGATGACGTGGGACAAATCGTGCATGTATCTTATCAGATAGGATACGTGGAAGATGTCATGAACCTGGTGCAATTGAGGTGGAAGAGCCAGGCGGTAAGCCACCTCACCTACTCTACTAAGGACCTAGAACAGTTTGATGAATTGTAGAGATAATTTTACCCCTCATCCAAATCTCCGTAGACCTCGTCGAGGTGAGACCTGTATAAAGATGAGGTCACCATCCTCAAACTCTAGTGGCCTCTGTCTCCTATCAGCATAGGACTTCGGCTTGCTCTATGAAGTCTTCATCCGCTCCTGGATGATCTCCACCTTCTCTGTCATAGTCTACACAATCTATGGTCCTAAAAGTGCTTACTCCCCTGGGTCAGTCTCGCACAGAGGTGATCTACAAGGTCAGTCATAAAGTGCCTCGTAAGGTGTCATCCTGATGATGGAGTGGTAGCTGTTTTTATACGAAAACTCTAGCAAGGGTAAGTGATCCACCCAACTTCGACCAAAGTCAAGGAAGCATGCACGGATCATGTCCCCATGAGTCTGAATGGTCGTCTTAGTCTGACCATCTGTCTGAAGATGGATGGTGTTGCTCAAGCGAAGCTATGTACCGAAAGCCTCCAGCAACCCCTTCCATAGCCAGGAACTGAAAAGAGCATCTTGATCGGAGACTATCGTCGATGGAACACCATGAAGTCATACGATATTCTACACGTAGAGGCATCCCATGCTCTCTACTGAACCCTACTCTCTGATCGGTTGGAAGTGGGATGTCTCGGTGAGTTAGTCGACAATCACCCCGATAGAGTTGTATCCTCTGGATGTATGTGGATGTCCCATAAAGATGTTCATGGATATCCCATCCCACTTCCACTATGGGACCTCTAAGGGCTGAACTTATTTTACTGGAACCTGGTTCTCTACCTTCACTTACTGACAAGTGAGGCATCATGAGACAAAGTCTGCTACTTCCTTCTTCATACCTGGCCACCAGTGCTGTCACCGGAGTTCATAATACATCTTCACCACTTTTGGATGTACTGCTAAAGGAGATGTGTGTAACTCCCACAACACTTCCTCCTAAAGTGAAACCGGTACCATGGTACGTCCTTTGAAGAGAATAATGTGTTCCCCACCATTAGAAAAAACATCAGGTGCATGCCCTGTGAATATCTGAGCACGTCGTGTCTCGTAGTCAGTGTCCCAATATTGTGCCTCCCTGACTCGCTAATGAATTGGAAGAGTGACTGTAAGAGACTGTAGAAAGGCTTCTCCATCCTTATCCACAAAGGATATCTTCAATACATCCATCTTATCTGTCTCATCTCCTAGCAGCTGAATGTTTGATCTCCTAATGAGAGCATATTCTACAACGTTCCCCTTTCCAGGAGTATAGACAATCTCGAAATCATAGTTTTTGAGGAACTCAAGCCATCGTCAATATCTTAGGTTCAGGTCCTTCTGAGAGAAGATATACCTAAGACTCTGGTGGTCAGAGTAGACTATAAAATGTTCTCCCATAAGATAGTGTCACTAAATCTTCATGGTGACTACCACTTCTCCTAACTCCAGGTCATTGGTAGTGTAGTTCTGCTCAAGATGTCTCAACTACCGATAACCATACAGGATCACTACTCACTCCTGTATCAGGACACACCCCAGTTTGGTCCCTGATGCGTCGTAGTAAACTACATACCCAATGCCCTCCTATAGTAGCCTAAATGTGGGCACACTAGTCAATCTATTCCTTAGCTCCTGAAATCTATGCTATTATTTCTCTGACCACACAAAGGGTTGACAATTATTCTTCATTGCTGAAAGAGGTGCTGCAACTCAAGATAATTCTAGCCTGAATCTTCAATAGTACCCAGTCAATCGCAGAAAACTCTGTACCTATGACATGATGTGTCCCAAGAAGTGAACCTCTCATATCCAGAACTGGCACTTCGAGAGCTTACCATAAAGCTAGTGCTCTCAGAGTCTGTCCAGTACTACCTGAAAATGGTATTCATGCTCCTCCTCAGTAGTCAATTAGATCATTATGTCATCAATGAAGACTAGAACAAAAGTGACCAAGGTAAGGCTGGAAGATCCTGTTCATGAGACTCATGAACACTCCTTGAGCGTTGGTTACACCGAATGGCATAACAAAGAACTCGTAGTGGCCATAACAACACCTGAAGGTCATCTTATGCACATCCTCATCTCGAACTCTGAGCTGATGATAGCCTGACCTAAGGTCTATCTTCGAGATCCATCGTTCTCTCTTTAGATGATCAAAGACGTTGTCAGTCCTTGGGAGTGGGTACTTGTTCTTCAAAATCACCTAGTTTAGGCGATGGTAGTGAACACAGAGTCCCAAGCTCCCATCCACCTTGTTGGCGAACAAAATCGGGGATGCCCATGGTGAATCATGGGGTCGGATAAATCCCTTCCCCTACAAGCCCTCCAGTTGTACCCACAACTCACGATGCTCGGTGGGAGCCATCTGATTTTCTGGAGTAGATATCGGTGTCGTCCCTGGGTATAGGTCAATGTATAAGTCTACCTCTCTACGAGGAGGTAATCCTAGAACATCGTCATGAAAAACATCTACGTACTGGTCCACCACAATAGGAAAACTCATAATCCACACATCAATCACTCTGAGGATGAGACTAGCCAACGGATGTGTGATCGGCTGCCCCCTCCTCTACGTAAGTACATCCTATAATGCAAAGGCTCCCTTATCACTATTGAAGGTAAAAGTCATCCAATACTATTGGATACACCACACTTTCTACCTAATAAAGTCAATATGAGCATGAACTATGAATGACCAGTCCATGCCCAAGATGATGTCGTAAGGCCTCGACGCCGCTATGAGGAGATCCCAGCAGAAGATCTCGCCTCCTAGAGTAAGCTCACACTGTCAGAACCAGTGCGTAATCATTGAGTCTTCTCCCGTAGGAGCCTCTAGTCATAAAGATCGATCCAACAGATCAATCAGAATCTCCGAGCTCTGAATGAGGGTAGTGTCACTAAAATAATGACTCGCACGTGTGTCTATAAGTACTTCAGCAAGGGTGGAGTAGACATAGATAGTACCTCGAATCATCTCAGGTGCACCATGGTCATAGGCGTTGACTTCCGGGAGCTGAGCCCGCCTCTATTCTCCCACAACCTTTGGTCGGGGTGGACCTCCTGGTGGTGGTGGTGGTAGGGCCTCGAAACATCGTCCACCAATCACTACTCCGCCGGCTCCTATGCACGTCCGCCTACTCCCGGCAGACCACCACAGGCGATCCTCTGCCTCTTACTGAGAGGTCCATCTACTGTCAGTTTCTCATCTTCATGGTAGGTCAGGAAATCACGAGCCATGTGACCCTACCTGCCGCATACATAGCACTGCCTGGTCCTCGTATAACTGACTCTGTCTCGTGTGCCCCGCACAACTGAACCTGTATCATGGTGTCACCCACCTGATGGCCTAGTCCTCTTGGAATTATGTGACATCTTTCTACTGCCGGCTGTAGAAGAATCTACTACCTTTCACAATGTCGTGGGTCTCGCTGCTGGTGACTGATCAACAAAAAAACTCTCCACTAGAAGGGCTCACCCCAGCACCCCCCTGCATCAAGATGCGGAGGGGGATCATCGAATCACTGATCTCATGCCTGAGTCCATGCTCGAAGGTTCGGGCCCCGATGAACGGGTCTCGTACCATATCTGTGGTGTACCGTATGTGGTCGGTGAACCTCGCTGAGTACTAAGCTACTATCATAATGTCCTACTGTAGATGAATTAACTCTTTAATCTGCACTGCACGAAGGGTGTCTTGAACAAACTCTGACCAGAAGTGTCTCTTGAAGTCTTTCCAGAGTAATGATGCCTCATCATGCACCTAGAGCATAAGGCTCCACCATCTGCTAGATGCTGCATGTAGGAGACTTGTGGAAAGGATTAAAAAGAGGTCAGCTAGTGTCCCTAACAATCTGAAAACTCTCACGACAACCTCCAGCCAATCCTTCCCTGGCAGTGGGTCCATCTCTCCCCAAATCTTGGGCGGCCTCTGGCACTGGAACTCGTGAAATGCACTAAGATGGTGTGCAGTCTCTGCTGCTAGAGCTAGTGGTATCGGTGTCCCAGTGGGTAATAGTACCGCTGGTACCTCTACGGTGATGGGGCCCTGCACTGAGGACACATTGATCGGTGGGCTACTATCTCGTACGTAACTCGGAACCATAGTTGGATGCCTTCGTGGGGCCATCCTGAAAAGAAGCAGGTGCACCATTGTTAAAATAGTATACCTAGTGAGCTTAACCAAAGTATTCATGAAGAAAACGTTTCAAAGGAAACACACATGCAATCAGTGTTTTCATGCACTGAGTTGGAAATCAGAAGTCCGAGTCCTAGTGTACGGATTCGTAGGCCACCGTAACAAAGTTGGTTTCCCTAAACTGATCACCACACCCAAAACACTTAACACTATTTACATTAAAAGAATCAGAGTCCATGTTATGTGGTAGAACCGAATCCTCTGATACCAATTTTTCAGGACCCACTCTCAGGGCTCGTGTCGTGACTACCCCAAGCCCGCCATCCATAGGCCAGGGGCTGGCGACTAGCACCAAAGGCTAATCTTGTAAGTGTTGGGGTCTAGAGAACCAACTGTTTTGTACTTTGATTACATGAATATTCACTTATTATATATTGTTCATTGTTCTTCGTGACTATAATATAATAATGTCTTGGAATATTTGTTGCATTGATAACGTCATGGCAGATCCCCACTATGATGAGAACCTTGAAATTCTATAACAATATTCATAAATAAATTTTTACGGTTGGATGAAATACTATGATAAGACACATATAATACATACAGTCATGTGCGAGTAGTCGTAAGAAGACGATACTCTCTCTCATAGATTTCGCACTTGGTAATCTCTAAGATGGGAGATTATGAGAACAGACCCTCCAGTAGCAATTCTGCATGTCTTGGTGTCATCGGACATTGCTATCTATGAGTGTGTGCAATGGTCCTTATACTTTAAGATTATAATTGACTCGTGTCATGACTCGCGCACTTAGATTTACTGATGAAAACCGTCACGCAGACAGTTGGCGGGAAGTAGGGTACGCTAGGTGCGTCACGAGTGAAATTTTGTTAATGGAATAGTCGAGGAAGGATATGTCCCTTCCATTTATTTAAGTTAATATCTCGACACTTTGATTGAAAGAGAAATTTCGCATTAAATTCCATGGCCATGGTGTAAACGATGAGTTTATTTTAGGATGTCAAAGAACGACAGATCAAGCATATAGGTTTATGACACTGCCGTGAAACCTGCTTGATGAGATATTGAGACAAAAGGATTAAATTACATAGTAATTGTTCATATGAGGTGATACGCCAATGCGGCGTCAAATTCTTTCTCTTGGGTGCCTTGACCCGTTTCTAGACAGTAATCTTGGACTTTATGCCAGCCTGCCTATTGCCAATGAGAAAGAGGCCTAGAGGGTCACACACTAAGTGTATTCAAGTATCTCAAGTATAATAAAGATTATTCCCGTACATGGTTGAATAATTATTTAAGGAAGCCTAAATCGTTTTAATGATGGATGAAGAAGTAAATGAAAAACAAGATATACACACTGTGTATTAAAGATTACACACCGTGCAGTTTTTCATAGAAAACAAGTACACACCGTGTATTAATAATTACACACCATGTAGTTTTATTTATGGAAAGGAAATGAATAAATGAAAACAAGATCTACACACTGTGTACATTGAATGTACATGACATGTATTTTTCAATAAAAAACAAGTACACTCCATGTATTTATTAATACACACCGTGTAGTTTTTCCAGTCTGGATTTTGAGGATATAATATTGGTTGAAATGAAATTTATTATATTCATCATGGGTGCATATCAAGGAATTAATTATTCAACATGGGGGTTTAAAATAAGATTCAATGAAATAAATTAAATGTGTAATTCATTTATTTATTGTCATAACTCTACAACCTCAAACCTGATTATAAATATCCTCACAACCCCAACTCTTTTCCTACACACAAGAGAATCGTTGTGCACAACAATTCTAGAGAATTCTTCGAAGGCTGAAAGAACCTCTTCCTCCAAGAACACTCTCAAGATTGAGAGAGATCTTCTTTCATCATATCAAAACAATCTAAGGAGGACAATGCAAGAAAAAGTTTCTCTATTCTAGCACCCGGAGACTCCTTTGGCGACGTCCAGAGATACGAGGTGCATGTGTGGATCACTGCTAGAGGAAGTCTACACATGGATTCTGTGACGCAACGATGAATCACGGCAGAACATGATCAAAAATATCAATGAAGAAAGAACACCGGAAAACGTTTTTCTTTTCAGTTAATTAAATTAATTGTAATCAACATGTAACGATCCTAATTTCTAGTTTTGGGACTTTCTATTTCTTTTGTCTATTTCTATGATTCGATCCATGGAGACTAGAATTTATCATTGTATTGATCCTAGATTGATCATTGCTAATGACAAAAAGCCATGTTGGCACATCCACGTGCTTCCACTGCGCCCGGAACCTTCAAGTGGTATCAGAGCAAGGTTACAATGTTGATTATAGTATTTTAATTTTTGTTGATAATTTATGCATTTATATTTGATTCAATTTAAAATAAATCATTCTATAAATCTGAATAAATGAGGTTTGTTCTTCCTCCTTCATTTCTCGATTCATATCACAGAATCGGCCTTTTAATTTTAATTTTGATTAAAATAAAAACAAGGAACTCATTCGGAGGAGCCGCTCTTTTTGTGTCTACAACATGGGATTACTTGGCATGTAATTAAAACTACATGTAGTGTACTTAGGTTTAATGAACCGGCACTGGTCCACCAAACCACGCCATGTGAATTGATTATGCCTAAGTTTTAATCAGGCCATGTTGACTATAATTGAACGGCAAATGGAAACTAGAATACACTGCGTGTATGTTGGAGCAACACGTCGTGTAGTCTGATCTGGCCAAGGTGAAACCATGTACAAGGAGAAGTTGTGTTCCACATACATGGGATAGTCAGTCCGGTTATTACATAACAAGGAAGTACACGCTGTGTATGATATATCTACATGTCGTGTACTCCACAATTTCCAAAGTATAGAGAACACAACAAATCATCGGTGTGTACTTTGGATAAAAGGTGAAAAGAAATACACGCTATGTAAATATAAAATACACGCCGTGTACTTTCCAGAAATGGAATTTCACCCGGTTTCCTCCAAAATTACAATGACCTTGACAAGGGATATGGATGAGAAGAATCTCAAGGAAATTCAGAAAGGAATTTAATATAAAGAATTTATTCATTATAAGATCATAATTAATTATTTTCAAGCACGACTTATCTTAAATAATAGAATGATTAAAAGAATTCGAATGCAAAATATGTGTAAAGGACATTGCATGCTATGGATGATCATGCGCTAGACCAAAGTCCCTTTTGTATGTGTGTTTGGTTTCATTTAAATTTATTTAAAATTTTTGGCCTGCGAGCCTTCTTCCAATAAAATGTAGGGCATGCGTGCCCATGGTTTCTTTAATGTAAACACCATGTAATGGAGGATCTCCCATGCTGGAGGAGACAGTTATTAACCCGAAGCTCAGGAAAAACCAACCCAAGGTGATACAAAGGTGGACAAGTGGGAGCTACAAAACACGAACCATCAGGTTCAAGGTGTTTTCCCTAGGTCAGGGTTAGCTTATCAAACCACTAGATAAGCTAACAAATTGAATCTCTTGATCATACCATCTTATTTTATTTCTTTCTAATTGCATGCTTTATTTATTATGTATGTGTTTTCGTGATCACATAATTAATGAAATAAACAAGCATGCAAAGATGGAATAAAATAAAAAACCAGACTATGCATAAACATTATCGGAACATGGTTAATCACATAAGAAAGCATCACTTAATATTAAAAAGCATGTGATAATGGGAAACTATGAATAAAGATTAAAATCTATCAATACCATATTAAGTCAGACCAAGCCTTATGTTACTTGATTAAGGGAAAGACTCAATAAAACTATGTGATTGACCAACCCTTATTGGGACACTTAGTTTTATAATGAAATCCCTTAGGAAAGGTTTCGGGTTGACTTAAACATATTACATCAAGAGGAGTAGCCCTTGCTAGACTTGATGTAATATTGGAGGCAATATTTGAGGAAATTCAAGTCAGGATTTCAGGATTGGGGAGTCCACTCAACATATCAAGGAACTGTAAGCTCACAATTGGAAAAGACTTGCCTACCTAAATAACTTCAAATAGCTTGACCAACCCTTGTTGGGGTTATGCAATGGGGAATATGGATCCTTGCTACTTTAATTTCAAAGCAACTAGACATTCCCAGTTCAATGGTGAGGGCCATTGGTACTTGATAAAATAGTGCGAGACTTAATAAATTAATTTATTATTTCTCATAAAATATAATCAAGAAAGTACTAATAAATCTGTGATTTTAAATTGTAGAATCGTGATGACAAACTCTTCAACCACATTTTCTCTGTGATAAATTCTGGACAAAGACAATATCCTCACAAGTAGTAACATTCAAGAATGATTTAGTAACATTTGGGTTGTCCTATGCCATGAACAAAAGTATTATATGCTGGAGTCCTCATTTCCTGATCCTCCTACCCAAGGGGAAAGTGATACAGATTTTCTAGACTATGATCAACATTTGAGTGATGCACTTGATGTTCAATGCTTGATACTATCATCAATGTCAAGTGGGATCATGAAATCTCATGAGGACATGGATTCCTATAGCGTCCTCGAGCACCTCCATGGTCTATACCAGGAGAGAGCTAGACAGGAAGGGTTTGAGATCTCCCAAGCTCTATTCCAGAGGAAGCTTGGAGAGGGTGCCCCAGCTGGGCCACATGTAGTCAAGATCATTGGCTACATTGAGCGCTTGGAGGTTCTAGGGTTTAAATTCCCTGATGAACTAGGTACTGATCTCATTCTCGCATCACTCCCCTTGAGCTTCGCAAACTTGTTTGTGAACTTCAACATGAACAACATTGAGAAGTCTCTGTCTAATCTTCTTATCCTTATTCTCCAAGTGGACAATGACATGAAGTGTGAAAATCCTTCGGTCCTTATGGTGAATAAAATTAAAGGGAAGAGGAAGACCATTAAGCCCAAAGATTCTTCAAGGCCTTCCAAGAAAATGAAGATCAAAGGGGAGGCAATGGAAAATGATGTTGTTTGTTTCGCATGTGGCAAGAAGGGCCACTAGAAGAAAAATTGCACCCAGCCAAGGAAGCAAGGGGAAGCTTTAGGTGCGTTTGTTATCGAATTAAATCTATATATTTCTACTAATTGGGTTTTAGATACTGCTTGTGGTTCTCACAACTGTATCCAAATATAGGATCCATGTAGATTCAGAAATATTGATTTAGGGGAGGTAGATCTTCGAGCAGCCAACGAAGCCAGACTTGTTGTTGTATCTGTCGGGGACAACCACCTCACATTGCCAACTGGAATTATCTTGGTGTTAAAGGTTTGTTATTATGTTCCTCCTATTACTAAAAACATTATTTTAGTATCCAGATTAGATACTGATGGATTCATGTTCAAGTTTGGAAATGAATGTTGCTACATTTATAAAGATAGCATTTTTTGTTAGGGAACATTTATATAATGGCCTTTATGTGTTAGACTACACAAACCAAGTAATTGTAATCGATGACAAAGTAAATTCACATGACTCATACGATGCCCAACTTTGGAATCATCGGCTGGGTCATGTTAATGAGAAATGTTTGACAAAATTACATCAAGATGGTTATTTAGATTCTTTCGAACTAAAACCACTTGGTGTATGTCATGTGTGTCTACAAAGAAAAAATGACCAAAACCCCATTTAGTGGGAAAGGTGAAAGGGCTAAAGATCTTCTAGAATTAGTTCAAACAGATGTGTGTGGACCATTTACAGTTGAATCAAGGGGTGCGTTCTCATACTTCATAACTTTTACTGATGATTTTAGTAGATATGGATATATCTGCTTAATAAGGTATAAGTCAGATTCTTTTGATCAGTTAAAAGAATACCAGAATAAAGTTGAGAACCATCTTGGTACGAAGATTTAGAAAATACGCTCAGACATAGGAGGAGAATATTATAATCAGTACTTCTTTGATTTCTTACGGGAGTTTGGGATTCTATCTCAACTCACTCCTCCTTACACACCTCAGTGGAATGGTGTAAGTGAAAGGAGGAACCGAACCCTATTGGAAATGGTGAGATCATTTATGAGTCATGCGAGTCTTCCATTATCCTTTTGGGGATATGCATAACAAACAGTAGCACAAATACTAAACCAAGTACCATCTAAATCGATAAATGGTATTCTATACGAGTAATGTAATGGACGCAAATCCATGTTATCAAATTCACATGTGTGGGGGTAGCGAAGCATTTGTTAAAGCCTCTTCAGGTAACAAACTTGCACCATGAGGCACAAAGTGTATCTTTATAGGATATACCAAGGAAACAAGGTGATATTACCTATACAACCCCTCAGACAAAAAGGTTATAGTGGAAAGACATGCCATATTCCTTGAGAGGGAGCACATCTCCAAAAGAGATAGTGGGAGCGAGATAGACTTCGATGAAGTAGAGGCTCAAGATACACACGAGTTGTCATATGAATAGATTCCGCAAAGCCCCGTGGAATAACAATATCTTCTCAGGACACAAGAACTACATAAGAGCATGAGAGAGGTGAGATAACCAGAACGATATGGTTTTCTTGTCACTGAGGATGGTGAATCATTATTGGTTGGCAATGATGATCCTCTTACCTACAAGAAAGTAGTTGAAGGCACAGACGCTTCTAAGTGGAAAGAAGCCATGAATTTTGAAGTGGATTCCATGTACCAAAACCAAGTCTGGATTTTGGTAGATCCTCCAGTTGATGTAAAGCCTATTGGTAAAAAATGGGTAATCAAGATGAAACTAGACATGGAGGGGCAAGTCAGCAACTATAAGGCACGACTGGTTGCAAAAGGTTTTAGACAGAGTCAAGGAATTGACTATGATGAAACCTTTTCACCGGTTGCGTTGCTGAAATCCATCATAATCTTATAGTCCATTTCCACTTACCATGACATTGAAATTTGACAAATGGATGTCAAAATAGCATTCCTTAATGGGAACCTCTAGGAAGATGTCTACATGAAACAACCTGAAGGGATTGTGACTCCAAACGATTCCAAAAAGGTATGGAAGTTGTAGAAATCCATTTATGGATTAAATCAAGAATCAAGGTCATGGAAAATTCATTTTGATAAAGCTGTAACGGAATTTGGATTTGTTAAGAACGAATGTGATCTTTATGTCTACAAGAGGTTTAGTGGAAGTGTGGTCGTTTTCCTAATAGTATATGTTGATGACATATTACTAATTATAAATGAAGTACCTGTCTTACAGTCAGTTAAGGAATGGTTGCATAAATGATTCTCCATGAATGACTTGGGTGAGGAAGCATATATTCTTGGGATAAAGATCCATCGTGATATATCCAAGAGAATGCTAGGCCTGATTCAAAGTAAATACATAGGGAAGATAGTGAAGAGATTCATTATGGAACAGTCCAAGAGGAGATTGTTGCCAGTGTCACATGGAATTCATCTTTCCAAAAAAAAGTGTCCTCAGACACATGAGGAAAGAAAGAGAATGGCAAGGATCCCTTACACATCCATGATTGGGTCAGTCATGTATGCTATTATATGTACGAGTCTAGATGTTGCTTACGCATTAAGTGCGGTAGTCAGATATCAAGCTAATCCAGGAGACCACCATTAGATGGTAGTCAAGACTATCCTTAAGTATTTGAGGCATAAAAAGGATATATTCCTGGTTTAGGGAGGATATTAGGAACTATTCATCAGAGGAAATGTAGATGCTAGTTTCAAGATTGATCAAGATGACATGAAGTCGAAGACTAGATACATCTTCAGTTGGAATGGAGGTGCAGTGAGCTGGAAGAGCTCAAAGCAAAGTGTGGTGGAAAATTCTACAGTGGAGTCCGAGTATATCGTAGCTTCTGAAGCAACTATAGAAGCAGTATGGATTCGAAGCTTCGTCCAAGAGCTGGATGTAGTGCCGAGAAGTAAAGATCCCATCACACTCTATTGTGATAATACTATAGTAGTGGTACTTGAAAAATATCCAAGATCACATCAGCGGATAAAGAATATACTTCAAAAGTATCCTCTCTTGAGGGATTTTTCTCAGAGAGGTGAAGTTGCATTGAGAAGCATTTCCACGGAAGACAATGTGGCAGACCCCTTAACAAAATCCTTAACTCAGCAAAAACATGATCATCATGTGAGGTCTAGCAGAATAAAGTTGTAAGCAGTTGGCTCTAGTCCATGTGGGAGTTTGTAAGGGTTGGTGTCCTGAGAACCAACTGTTTTGTACTTTGATTACATGAATGTTCACTTATTATAAATTGTCCATTGTTCTGCATGACTATAATATAATAATGTCCTTGAATATTTGTTGCATTGATAAGGTCATGGAAGATCCCTGCTATGATGAGAACCTTGAAATGCTATTATAATATTTTTAAATAATTTTCTTCGGTTGGTTGACATACTATGATAGGAAACATAGTATACAGACCATCATGTGCGAGTACTCATAAGAAGACGATACTTTCTCTCATGGAGTTCACACATGGTAATCTCCATGATGGGAGATTATGAGAACATACCCGCCAGTAGAAATTCCACATGTATTGGTGTCATTAGACATTGATATCTACGAGCATGTGTAATGGTCCTTAGACTGGAATATTATCATTTACTCAAGTCATGACTCGCGCACTTATATTTACTGACGAAAACCGTCAAGGTGATAGTTGGTGAGAAGTAGGGTACGTTGGGTGCGTCACGAGTGACATGTTGTTAATGGATAACTCGAGGAAGGATTTGTTCCTTCCATTTATGGAAGTTGATATCTCGGCCCTTTGATTGAAATAAAATTGTCGCATTAAATTCCATGGCCATGGTGTAAATGACGAGTTTATTTCCGGAAGTCACTGAACGACGGATCAAGAATATAGGTTTATGACACTGCCCTGAAACCTGCATGATGAGATATCGAGAAAAAGGTATTAAATTACACAGCAAGAATTCGTATGATGTGATATTTCAATGCGGCATCAACTTCTTTCTTATGGGTGCCTTGACCCTTTGCTAGATAGTAAAATTGGACTTTAGGAAAGCCTGCATAATGCCAACGAGAAAGAGGCTTAGAGGGTCACACACTAAGTGTATTCAAGTATCTCAAGTAGAATAAAGATTATTCTCGTACGTTGTTAAATAATTATTCAATAAATCCTTAATCGTTTTAATGATGGAGGAATAAGGAAATGAAAAAACAAGATATACATGTCATGTATTAAAGATTACACTCAGTGTAGTTTTTCATGGAAAACAAGTACAAGTCATGTATTAATAATTACACAACGTGTAGTTTTCTTTATGGAAAGGAAATGAATAAATGATAAGAAGATATAAATGCCATGTACATTGAATGTACATGCTGTGTAGTTTGAAATAAAAAACAAGTACACACTGTGTATTTATTAATACACGCTGTGTAGTTTTTCCAGTCGGTATTTTGAGGATATAATATTATTTTATATAAAATTTATTATAATCAGCATGGGAGCTTGTCAATGAATTAATTATTTGACATGGGGTTTTTAAATAAGAGTCAATGAAATAAATAAAACATGTAACACGTTTATTTATTGTCATAACTCTACAACCTCAATGTTGATTATAAATATCCTCGCAACCCCAAATCCTTTCCTAAACACAAGAGAATCGTTGTGCACAAAAATTCTAGATAATTCTTTCAAGGCTGAAAGAAAATCTTCCTCCAAGAACTCTCTCAAGACAGAGAGAGATCCTCTTCCATCGGATCAAGATGATATAAGGCAGATAACTCAAGCAAACGTTTCTCCACGCTAGCACCCAAAGACTCATTTGGTGATGTCCAGAGATACAAGGTGCATGTGTGGATCACTGCTAGAGGAAGTTTAAACTTGGATTCTACAACAAAATGAATAATCACATCGGAACATGATCAAAAACATCAATGAAGAAAGAACACCGCAAAAGGTATTTGTTTTCAATTAATTAAATTAATTATAATAAACCTATAATTATCCTGCTTTGTGGTTTCCAGACATTCTATATCTTTTGTATAGTTCTGTGATTCAATCCATGGAGACTGGCGTTTATCTTCATATTGGTCACGGATTGATCATTGCTAATGTCAAAAAACCAAGTGGTCACATCCACCCACGCGCTTCCACTGGGCCCAGAACCTTCCAACCCCTGATAAAAAGGGATGGCATTTCCTTTAAACCTGTAAATCACGTAGTCTGCACACAAGCAGTAGAAGAAACGTGTACTAAAATAGAAAAGTAATGTGTTCTGAAAGTAAGTGGGCCAGAATAAAAACCCAACTGAACATCAAGTACAAGTACAAGAAAAATGTAAGCCACACCTGGATCGTCCACCGGGGAATCCTACCTGAAGGGTAGGTACAGAACTCGAACAAATCGTCCCTATGAAACGTCTTGTCTAGTCCAACTCCAAGAAAACTTCCATCTTTCACCCTCAGCCTTGATCACTGTTGTCCATCATCTGCACAGAACACAACAAGTTATAGGCAAAGATCGTGCAGGGGTTAGTATAACAATACTCAGTAGGGGACCCTAAGACCCTCTAAGTTCTCCCAGAACCAACAAAGGATAAACCATAGAAGAAAGATACGATCACAAAGTCTCAACCAACCCTACTTAGGTATATGACCATACATATACCTATGTTATCAATCACAGTCCGGCTCTGACTCTCGAGCCGAAACACAACCCATTCCATAAATAAAGTAAATTCAATCATCTCGATGATATCGACTGAAATTAAAGACTCATCGCACATAGGTATACATCTTTTGTAGAGTGATAGAGATGAATAGATGTAGTCACTGATTAATCCAATCTGTTGGACCCACACAGGATTCAGGACCAGCTAAGCTGTCGGACTCACACAGGATCTAGGATCAGCTTTCTGTCAGACCCTCACAGGATTCAGGAACAGAATTCAGAACTGTCAGACCCACGAATGATCCCGGTACTGTAGTCATCGCTATCAAACCCACGGAGGATCTCGGTACAGTAGTCATCGCTGTTGAATCCATAGAGGATTCTGTTATAGAATTCATCACTATTGAACCCACGAAGGATCCTTGTACAATATCATCGCTGTCAAACCCACAGAGGATCCTGTAATCTCAGTCGCAGCCAGCCCTAAGGTTCCCGCACACAGCACGCTCGATTCTTGGAGGGTCCGCTCCTAGATCCAAGTGTCGATACATCAACTGCCATGAAGTCTTGAGTTGATGCATCCCATAATTATTTCTCATCACAAGGAACGCAACACAAGAGACAGTGCGTCAATCGGACTTCTGGTCTGAGAGTTATTGGCATTTTCGTTCTAGGGTCCCAGTTGGTTTTTATTCTCAAACCATCCCGGAGATACCCCAACTGCATCCAAACCTCAAGTGGAGTATGACAAAATAATCGTCTTTCTAAAATAATTCCATCCCCATAGGTAGTACATCAATCGGACTCTCGTAGCCCTTGATGAGGGCTAAAATGTGTAAACAACCATAGAGAGTCCTGGTCCGGTCCATCCCAGTCGGGCGGCCCCTTCTTGGGCGGTCCGACCCGAGGGCGGCCCCGCCATTGGATGCCCGGCCTTGGGAGGACCCACCTTGGGTTTATTAGCTGAGAGGCAGCCCGGCCGTGGCGGCCCAACCGGCCACGCGAGGGAGGGGATTTTACGCCCCTCCCCATTTTGTCGAACAGAACCGGCGTGCTGCGCTGGTTCAGGGGCCGCAAGACCTAGCTAGTCTCGTTCGTCTGACTCTACGGCAGCCGGCCCGGCTAGTCGACACCGCTC
Organism: Viscum album; assembly: GCA_963277665.1. Taxonomy (NCBI): domain Eukaryota; kingdom Viridiplantae; phylum Streptophyta; class Magnoliopsida; order Santalales; family Viscaceae; genus Viscum; species Viscum album. The sequence continues at coordinate 2,105,638,602 of OY728147.1, read as the reverse complement.
CTCCACCATGTTGCGATGACGCCATGCTCCTCCTACTCTCCGCGTGGCACAACGGCACCACAACTCCACCACTGTGGCCCAACCTGACAGTGGCCTTCGGCTCCACCAAGCAGTGCGACGACACCGCACCTCCTCCATCGCGGCATGGTTTGGCCACAGCCCATGGCTCCTCCATGCGGCACGACGGTACCGTGCTTTTTTGTGGTGGCCTTGCGCTACCAGTTTCCTCGCGGCCGGCCTGACGCCGGCTGCCGATGCTCCACTGCAATTCTCTCTTCCAGTGGCGTCGTTGCACCACAATCGTCTTTAACCAATAAAGAACCAATGTAGAGACGTCGGCCCATCTTTGTTCGGCCCGCTCCCTCTATGTTAGGTGATAACAATTGGACAAAAAAGACACCGAGGTTTAATGACGAATAAAAATCAAAGAATTAAACTCAAACCCCTACCTCGTATATGTCGTTGAACGTTTACGAGTCGTGGAAGAGGCGACGTCAATTCGTTGACATCGAGTAGTGTTTGAGGAAGATGTGTCTTCGGTGTTCTTCACCTGTGGCTTCTTCTCTGATATCTTGGTAGAAGATCAAGGACGATGTTCGTCGTTCTTCAGAGATAAGGATCGTTCTTCATTAGATAGGATGTTGTTATTCGTTGGAAGAAGTCATTTCTCCAAGAACTCCAAAGCTCCACCAAAGATAATCACATACCCAAAATAAAATAATAGCTCCCAATTATTTTATTGTTTCTAAGAATTCCAAATAGAATTCAAAAGTTTTTGAAATGATAATTAAAGTAAGCTACCTCACTTCATTAATGGGTGAATCGACACCATTATGGGGAAGGTGGATATTTTAAAATAAATAATGGAGAGTTGGATTTAATAAACTCAATGGAATTTTAAGAGACTTCCCCCAATTTAATGAGAGTTACATGGGGGTTAATGGGGGTTTATACTCATGTGGGTCCCACCTAGATATATCCTCCCAATGGAGGTTATGTACGGGTGGTCCCCACCTGCAACCTCCCATTGGAGGATTAAACCGCCAAAAAAATGTTGTACATATTTTTATATTATTTATTTAGAAGAGCCCCAAAAATTAACTTCCAACCTCGATAAAATGAAACTGTGGTAAATGTACCCTTAAGAGAATACCGGCACTGTGAGTTGAACGGTGTCCTATGATTTCAATTCTGAGCATCGGTTCAAAAGATATAAAATCTCGGTCATACGTTTACTGAACGTACCTGAACAAAACATCAAAAACTGATTACGGGCATACTAGGCCTCAGAATCAGGCGTCGTCAGAAACTATGGACTCGTAAAAATTCCATGTATTTTATATTTTTTCCCCACAGAATTTATGGGACTTTACATATGACCTACTATCTCTATGATTGTAACATAATTCATTTTTCATAACCATATTTCATGGTTAATTTTAAAAGTATAATTAATTTATAAAAATGTTAATTATTTCATGATCATTATTATTTAGATTATGTAAGAATTACCTTTTTTACCACCATTAATATATCAGAGTCATTTTTCAACTAAGAACCTAACGTCCTCAAAACACATGACATGGAACTAACTGATTAAGTAATTAAATATATCACTGAGAAAAATGAAACACATGTTTTAAGGATAAATTAATAAACCTGTAAAATTTTCTTCAATAATTAAATAATTTATATAAGTTTATTATTTACTATTTAAAGGACATGCATATCATGTTTGGACTCAAGGTAAGGGATTTCGTCTCAATTTTCCTTCATTAGACATGTTTCTATAGTGTACACCTAATTTATTTTATATGGTGTATATACTGCCATTTTAAATTTTATATCATTAATCCTTCATAATTAATTATATTTTAATTGAAAATTTATATTACTTAATCCAAGGAGTTTTGATTGGGAGGTTTCCAAATATTTTAGAGGTTTCATAAAAAAATTCCATTTATTGAGTTATACTTGTACTTTATTGTACTTCTTAAACCATGATTATGTGTAAATTGATATCTAAATTATATTATTATATTTTTCATATATTTTTCTGTTTATTTAAATATATTACACATAATATCTCCATTTATTAATTCTAACTTCAATTATACGATATTTACAAGGATTATTTGTCTCAATATTGTTTCTTTGATACGTGTTTTCTAATATGAAACTACATCCTTTTATAAGGTGTATATTCTGAATATTATGATATTATATAGTTAATGAATATTTGATTATGATATTTTATATTCCTTTTATGTTATCTATTTCATAATATATTGATTCAAATGTTATAAAAGTTACAAGGGTTTTCATGGTATCAATTTCAATTCTTTGAGTCATAATTAATGTTATGAAGTATGATTTTTTATATGGTGTAATTACTAACCTATGAATCTATTTTCACATATAATTTCATGGAAATTATTTGTTTTTTAAAATCATCTTATGTTCCTTCATTCTAGGGCATTTTGATTCAAGAATTACCCAAGTTATAAGGGTTTCTCATCTCAAACTTCTTTCTTTGAGATACATTTTGATTAATTCACATATATTAGATTATATGGTGTATATAAAGAATATTGAAATATAATATCATGACTCTTTTTATACTCATTATATTTTATATTCCTTATTATGTTCTTACATCAAAGGGTTTTTTGTTTTAAAAGGGCATAAAAGGGATTTAATTTAAAATATTATTTTAAACTTTTAAAGACATTAAACCAAAATATTCCTCCATGTTCATTATTTTATTTCAATAATGTTACTTTATAAACATAAATTAGTTTAATAAATTTATTATTTTATATCATTGAGGTTATTTTAATAAAAATTAAAAACAGTTTTTCATAATTATTTCTGCATGGGTCACTTTTGAATCTCTTTACCAATGTTTAAAAAGAATGACTATTTTTAACATTTATGAAATGAATTAATTTTCCTACCATCATGATTGTTATTTTATTTTAATATTCCTTTACAGGTTTACATGTTTTTTTTTTCAAATAAAATAATTTTCTCAATACTTTGATAATTTTTATATTTTAAAGGTATCAAAAAATGGCATTTTCCAATGTTTTCAAATAATTTTTTTAAATATACTTCTAATGGTATTTCCATATATGTTAATATAATTTAATTATTTTTTTCCATCACTTGGATTATAATCTTATGAAACCATCCATCTTTTTTCTCTAGATTTCTTATGATGATTGTTTTAAATAAATTTTCATGAAACCCATTTATTTTCCATGGGTAAATTAATATATAATGAAATATAGGTTGTTGTTAAAAGTTTGATGATTAAAATTTAATGATATAAATGTTTTATTCAGAAACATTACTCATAATTTAATGATAGTGATATGTGAGACTGATATAGCTCATGATGGATGGTGGGCCTGATACAGCTTATATGATAGGTGATCATGATTCTACTTATAAGATGTGTGAGCCTGGTATAGATCTCCAATGCATTGGGTAATGTTTATTGTCTTTAAATTCACGAAAAGGGAGTCAAACATGGATCATTCTACTATTAATTTAACTACAAATTAGTTTTTTATAACAAATTCTATAAAGATAATGTTCTAGGATACCAACACATTTTTTTATCCGTATTATGAGTTTTTAATGTTTCCTTTAATCAAGATTGGAATCACATGGCTCATGATAATTGATTTCTATGACTCTTTATATTGTAAATTCCTTATTCCATGTATCGTGTTTTAGGATCCTATTTTTTATGAGTATGAATTCTCTTATGTTATTCTCACGCACTTTGATTGTGTCATCATACCCTTATTTTTATCTTATTCTCACTAATGACATCTAATTGTTTATTTTTTATGTTTACCCTTATCGAGAATTTGAGATCACCCTTATTATATTAGCTTTCCCAAGGTTATAAATAACGGTTTAAATAATTGTATTCCTATGAAGGTTAATATATGTGGGGAACTTAGCAGGAGATGAAATAGATTTTCAAGAATCAATTTTTGATGTATCCAAGTTGCCATGTAAGTTTTTTTCCTAATTCCATAAAAATATAAACTTAAAATGTCCTTGGGTATATAAGTGATATAAAATTTCAGATTAATGTTACATGTTTTAAAGGATTAAAATGGATTCATGTTTATTGGTATCAATCCAGAAATATAAATATTATGGTTTTATCATCGGATATGTGAGCGTGGGTTAGGGGCGGTTATAAATATAATGGAATATTTCATTATATAGTGAAAGGTTGAATCTAAATGTGTTTGTACTAGTCTTTAAGTAAATGAAATCAAATCCCAAATAGAAGTAGTTATTTTTTTAAGTTCATACTCACACTATAATAGGGATGCCATGAATAATCAGTTTCTATATAGATTGTAAGTTCTAGTGTGTCTCACCAATATGGTGTTTCTCACACCACAATGAACCTAGATAAGAAAATTGAGTTGATAAAGTAAGAAATTTTTGCATCATGAAGTGAATCGGGTTGTGATATGAATAATAAAATCATACAATAAGTTACATGCTATGAAAATTTGGTGTTTATATATTTATGAAGGTTTTTAATGATTGCATCATAATAGAGAAATCACACCACAATTGAATAGGTGGGTTTTATGTGATTAAAAGAAACTATTTGGTTGTTTCATGATACATTTGGCTTCATCATGAATGTGATGATCAATTATTAGGAATCATTGTCACAACATGATTCTTGTTGGAATTTAGAATTCAAGTTGTTTGCTGATGTGGCCCACTTAGTACTTTAGGGGCTACCTTAACTAGATCCTTTAACTAGTAGAAAAATGATTTTTAACATTGCTAGTTTGGAATCAGTTTCTTATAAACGGATGTAAATAATTTTTGTAGTGATTTTTTGGCATTGTTTTTTTAAATTGATGCCAAAAAAGAAAAAAATTGTTTTAGTGCCTGTTCTTAAAAAAACTAACTCAAAAACAAAAAATATATATTTTGGCATCGGTTTTTACAAAAACCGACGCCATAAAACTTAAAAAAATTACAATGTTTTAGATAATTTAATAATATTAGATTTGAATGTTCATGGAGCAAAAACAAAGTTACAGATTAAAAGTTATGGATGTCGAAAGTTGATCGTCTCTTTGAGAAGTCTTAAAGAAGTTCAACATTCAAAGGCCATAACATTTAATCTGTAACTCTTTTTTAGCTCCAAGACCAGTCAAATCAAAGATTAAGGAATTATCTAAAACAATTTAATTTTTTTTGAATTTTTTAATGTCGGTTTTCATAAAAATTGATGCCAAATATATTTTTTAGTTTTTACATCGTTTTTTATAACCGATGCAAAAAAATTATTTTCTGTTTTTGGCGTCAGTTTTAAAAAAATGACACGAAAGTTTTTTTTTCAAAATTTTATCATCGGTTTGTTAAAAACCATTGCCAGAAATATTATTTTTAAACTTTTTGGCGTCGGTTTTTAAAAAAAGCGAAGTGAAAAATTTATTTTTTTAACTTTTTTGCGTCAGTTTATTTAAAAACTGACAGGAAAAAGGATATCGATTCACATTTTTGGTGTCGGTTTTCTAAAATACTAATGCCAAAAGACCAATGTAAATCCTCTTTTGCGTTGGTTTCAAAAAAACCGACGCCAACGAGTAACACGAGATCTAAATTTCAATTTTTTTTCACAGCATGAATTTAACTTTTTAAAATCCCGCCTACATTTTCAAACAACGCAATTGAAAATATTTTCATTTACTATATATATATCCAGTTTCCCCTTCATTCATCATTTTCAACATCATCGATTCAATCAAGTTTTCAATGCGACTTCAATCCTTAAATTGAACACGATATATATTCTATTCATTTGTTTTGTTTATTATTATTATCCTTCTTTTCTAAACAACTCAATTAGCTTTCTTATAATGATGATTAATTCTCATTTCTAAATATAACTTATATGATGATAAACAACATATCATTTTTATGGAATCCCATAAAACCATTGAAATATGTTTGAAGTATTATGCTTATTTTATTTGATTTGGTGAATATGATTTTAATTTATGTTTATCATGTTTTATTTGAAACTAGTTGTATCAATCGAAACATTGATAGGTTCAACTTTTGACGGTGATAAATTTTGATCCGTAACTCCATTTTAGGTCCACAACCAGTCAAATAAAATCATAGGAAATTATCTAAAACATAAAAAAAATTACTTTTTGGTGTCGGTTTTTGTAAAACCCGACTCCAAAAAAATATTTTTTCATTTATGGTGTCGGTTTTATTAAATCACCGATGCCAAAAATGATACGAATTAGTTTTTTTTGGGATTGATTTTTTATAAAACCGATGCCAAAAAACAAATGTAATTTATTTTTTTCATCAGATTACAAAAACCAACATAAAAAGTCATAGTTTTTACATCGGCGACTTCGATGTCAGTTAATAATTGACGTAAAAAACTGATGTTAAAGACCATTTTTATACTAGTGTTAGTGCCTATAATCATATTCAAGGGTGGTTAGAAGGAGAATATAGAGCCAATGGATAAAAATAAGCAGTAATGGTTGATTTAGAAATTACTCACTAAAATTTGAGTTTGGAATTAAAATATGAAATGAAAAGGAATAGAGCATGTTGTTATAGAGAATTAGAGAAGAAGAAGATAAATAAGAGGAATAAGGGTAAGAATAGAATAAAAATAAGAGAAATTGGAATAATCACACTAACGTATTGATGGAATTATATCTCAGGTGAATACTCTCTTGTTGTTATATTTTAGATTTTTTATCTTTGTTTTTGTGGGAGAACATTAAAAAAGTAGAGAGATTCATTATGTATCACAGTTTCAAGGATAATACCTACTCATTATATCTAACATATAAATTGATGGATATATAGAATAAGGGATATTTGGGTATATGTAAGTGTGCACCATGACATTATGTATGACATTGTCTATGTAAAGATTCACCCCATTATAGTGAAGGTAATAATTTCATGGTTCTTTTCATGGGAATAATAACATTTTACAATGACACATTGGTATCACTTTTATCCCAACCCAAATGCTACCATACTCAGTCGATAATAATTGGATAAAAATTATGATGATTTTAAAAACATAACCTGAATGTTTAAATTTCAAACGTTTAATATGAGAACTAAATTGAATGTTATAAAGGGGTTATAATAAATGAACATTTCAGAATCATTACAATCAATTAATTGATGAAATTCTGAATTATTATGGTATATATAAAGTTTATTTTATCCTCATAAATTGTGTATGATGTTGTGAAACTCTTTAGTTTAAGTTCTCTAGCTCTTATTCCCTTGATTATTTGATTCCAATGTTTTAGTAATCTGTGATTAGAATAGATATCCTACTCAAGTGTTAAAAGATTCCCATGATCCATGAACACCCTAGGATTAAATACTCTATTGGATACTTCTCAGAGATCTCAGTAAATCTTGAGTGAAGATTAAAATTCTCAAATCATTAAAGAGTAGGATATACCATTATTTTTTCATTTTACCAATCATTCCAAATTTATATACATTTATTCTTTTTTGTTTAAGTTTTTGGTTTTTTTATTCCACTATGTATAGGATGATAGTAATCCATTAAAAACCCTTTAGTGTTATCATATATGATTTATCAAAATTTGGATTTATTTCTGAATGAAAAAATAATTTTAGAAATGGAGTTTCTAGGAACCATGATATATACCATTTGAAATAATTTCTTTAGTTTTTGGTTTAGATTAACCACAATGTAGTCTATTATAAAATGTGAGTAGAAAAGCAAACCTACTTTTTCTTACATGAATGTTCCATCATTTTGAAGATAAAAAACATAATATTGTTACAAATCTATGATCAAATAGTTTAGTGTCTTTGGAAAATTATGATCATATATAACTTTTACATAATAAAACATAAATTTTTTTTAATTTATTATTTTCTATCTTTTTATTGGCATTCACATTCTTCTTATTACAATTAATCACTTGAGGATATACATCAATGAAAGGGATGAGCTAAAAGGCTGGTAATAATGTGAATAAGTAAAACAAATCATTATAACATATGTTATCATAATCATCATATCATAATCATAGATCCATTATAAATATCATTATGGGAACATGTGATAATTCATGTAATTTGGAAATTCATAAAAATGAAACATCATTTTTCAGTGGTCAAATACAACACATCGTTTTGAAAAAATATTGATTTATTTTCACGCATAACATATGTTCATAATTAGAATAAAATCATTGTGAACAAAGATAATATCATTTTAATGAATATTAGAAAATATCTCATGAGATACATCACATTACACAATTTATTAGAGGGATATATAATTCTAGGACCACTCAATACATCATAAAATTTATATAATCTTGCATGCCACATAGAACGTATATCAATAAAACTCATGAAGTAAACCAATGGTAGATACTGGGGTCCATAAGGATTTAATAAAACATAAATTAATGAATAAACATTTTTGGTTCCCAAAATAATAAGGGAATTAATACTTGGAAATAATGCATCATTATTCTTGAGTGGACAAGAAGTATTTTAAGAGGATTAAAATATGATGTTTTGGAAATTGAAGTCACTTAAAAAATGTTTTTCTTGGAAAATATTTTGAAATTTTAGAAACACATATATACCCAAACTAAAAGGGTAAGGTCATTTTAAGAACATAATATGATCATTTTTACCATGGAAGAGAGAATAAACCAAATAAATTAATCGGGTTTTAGAATACCCTTACCTTAATTCTTTATTAATTTTGACACTTTTCCACTTCTTGAATAACAAACTTATATTTATTAAAAAATTAATAAAAAAGTGAATTATATTCATTTATACATATATTTTTAAATTATAATCGTTATATTATATTTATTAATTTCTATTTTATGTAATTTTAGTGTTTAGATATCATATCTTTCTTATACATTTCCGATTTCACTTTCATTTCTCTATTTTCTAAAATGTAATTAATATATTACTATAATTATTTATAGACAATTATAATGAATATAATATCATGTTTATATATTATATATAGTTTATAATATCCATTATTTATGATGGTTATATGTTTTAAAATGCAAATGTCTCCATAGGTGGTTAACCGACCTTTGACGGTATATTGTCGGGAGAGCGTGAATGAGAAGTTTAAAATTTATAAATATAGTAGTATTAAAGTTAAAGTAGGTTAAAATAATTATTATAATGTTAATTTAATTCCTAATTAATTATTTTAATTTTTATTTGTGAAGTGGTGGTGGAAAAAGAAATAAAATAGGAAGAATAAATAAAAAGATAGAGGACTTGATCAGAACTTACTTAATTCTCACTATTGCTTCTCTTATACGACACTATAAATCCTTGGTTCTTAGAGTTGGATTTTTCATAACATACCTATATATTCTAATAGTATTAAGATGGAATATTTGGCAAGATATTTTTCTTTGTAATGGGTGGGAGTAGTGGTTCTCCAAGGGGAGGGAGATAGGTTATTCATACTTGAGGAGAGAGGTGTTTTTAGAATAAAATATTGAATAAAATATTATATCAAATCTAAAACTTGTAATAGTGAATTATTGAAATTACAAACCATATATAAATATTATATACTGGGATGAATCCTTTAAATCCTCTTTATAATTATAATTAATTAATTTATTAAAAATAAAAGTGGAAAGAAAGAAAAATTGTTATTTCAAGGATCCACTTTTGATTTTAGGTTTTGGAAAGTTATTTTTAGATCTGAAGATTGAGTTTATTGTGTTTTAATAAGCCATTTATGAAGTTAAATATACCATGGACAAAAAATAATGTTCTAGAAAATATTATTTCATTATTACATCATGAATTATGTAATTTAAGATACATTGGTTATGTGAAAAAATTGTATTCTTACCATTCACTAAAAAATTGAATTATTTTTGAAAATTACCAAAAAAATGACCCTTTTATAAATTTTACATGATAATTTAAAAAATTATATTCATTTTACTATAAATAATTTAAAAAAATAGTTAATTTTTACTTTTAATATAAAAATATTTTTTTATAAAATACTTTAAAATATAATTTATTAAAAATGTTTTTGTATTTTTTTTCAGTTTCTAATCATGATATTTATTTTTTAGAATTATAAAATTTATATTAACATAATTTATCCATTATAGATATTATTTATATCATACTTTATTATTTTGAGGTGAAATTACTATTCCAAAAGTTGGGTTACTATTCCAAAGGTCACATTACTATTGCAACGGTCACACTACCTCCTATAAATACCTATATATTCCTTCATTAATTAATCAAATAAATTCCTCTCAAGGTTCTATATTTTAATTTTCAATAATTTTTCTGAGTTTACTAAAAATTTTATTCTTCCCAATAGTGTTTTTAGTGAGGGCGATGATTCTAGTAGATTGGGGTGATTCATATTATCCCATTTTTTATTTTCATTTTTATAATTTTGTCTAGTTGTAATGTTTGGAATTATATTTAGTTTCATTTCTAATTAATGTAATAGTATTTTGTAGCAAAAAAACTATTTCCAGTTTCTCAATATTATTTATGTCTATAATATTATATAACACACATTTATTCAAGAAAAACAATTTACTAAAAAAACTAGGTCGTTACATTCTACCCCCTTTATAAATTTCATCCTCAAAATTTCATCTCGTATTCTCAGTTGAGAATAAGTGAGGGTACTTTTGTTTCATTGTTTCTTTTAGTTCCCACATTTCCTCTTCATACTTATGGTTCCTCCACAATCCTTTGACAAGTTGAATTTTCATATTGTGTATTACTTTATCTTTAGGTTCCAAGATTTTCACGATTTGTTCTTCGTATGATAGGTCATTCTCTATATGTACCACCTATGGATTTAGTACATGTGATGGATATGGAATGTACTTCCTCAAGAGTGATATGTGGAACACATCATGCACATTACCCATACTTGGTAGATGTGCAAGATGATATGACACTACTTCTATGCGATCAAGGATATCAAAGGGGAAAATGTAATTTGGGATAAGGTTTCCTTTTTTCCAAAATGCATGACTCCATTCCATGGTGATATTCGTAGGAAATCTTTTTCTCAAACATTGAACATTAAGTCCCTTTGATGGTTGTCAGCATAGCTCTTTTTGCAACCCTGAAAAACTTTTATACGATGTTATATGGCTTGAACCTTCTCTGTCATCTCTTCTACTATATCTAGTCCAAGTATCTTTTTTCCCCAACTTCATCCCAACAAGTTGGAGTTCTACATCCATTACCATAGATACAATCATTTGGATGCATTATAATACTCTATTGGAAGCTATTTTTATATGAGAACTCAACTAATGAGATATTCTGGTCCCAAAATCCATTGAATTACATTGAGTTGGATCATAGCATATCCTCAAGCATTTAAATAAATCTTTCTGATTGGACATCAGTTTGGGGGTTATAGTCCATTATAAAATTTAATTTAGTACTCAAATAATGTTGAATAATTCTATTGAATTTATAAGTGATCCTTTGATCCTGATCAGAGATAATCGAATGTGGAACCCCATATAGCATCACCACTTCCTTCACATATATCATGGAATGTTTTTCGAGTGAGAAATATTCCTGAATAGTTATAAAGTGACATGTCTTTGTGAGTCTATCGACCACAACCCATATCACATTGTTTTATTTGGATGTTTTTGGGAGACTAGTGAAAAATTACATAGTGACATTATCCCATTTTCATGTGGGTATAGGAAAGGGTTGCATCATCCCTTTGGACATATATCTATCTATTTTAACTTATTTAGATACCAAACACCTTGAGGCATACTCAACAATATCCTTATTCATGTTGTTCCACTAGAATTGTTCTTGATGATTATTGTACGTCATGGTGCTTCCAAGATGGATGTATTGGGAAAGATTAACTGTGTGCATTATCCAATAGATCCTTCTTTATCCCAGGTTATGAAAGCACACCAAGACTTTTTCCAAACCAAATCATACCATCATCATCGATATGGAACTCATGTAACTTCCCTTCCACTACTACTTTTGTAAAAACCCATTTCTTTTTTGAGGGATGATTTATTTTTCTTTTCATCAATTTTTAGTTTAAATGTTTTAATATGAAATAATGTGAATGAATGTTGAGGTCATAGAGGTTTTGAGGGTTGTATGGGTATGGTTAAGACCCCAAAACCTAGCTTTTGGGTTAAAAAGGCCTGGTGCATGATTAGTAGAAACCATGTGGGGCAGGCTGCATTGTTACTTCTAACTTTGATAAGATGAAAAATGGGAGGTTATAGGCCACATAGTTTGATAAACTAAGCAACTTGGGGTGCACGCTCATGCAAGAATGTCTATAATATTGATAGTGAATTTTTCTATGGTTTGCACATGGCTAGTAAAATAGTGCTTAAAAACCATGCAAGGTACCATTCCTGTAGCAAAAGGCACATGGATGGCACACAATTTGGCCAACCATGCGGGAAAACTATGTGGCCCAGTGTTTTTTGGTTATTTTATCAATTTTTCACTAATTAAATATATTTCTAATCTATTTTCTTCTCATTATTCACGTTTGAAATCCATGGTCTCTTGAGATATTATATTTAACAAATATTCTAGGAATCAAGGGATATTCTCTACCCAAACTCTGAATCAAGAACCATTTATCTCATTAGATCCTTGTCGGTAATATTTACATTCCTTTTGTGTCATTCCTTGTCTGGTTTTGTATCAGATATTCTATTTAGGTGAAATCTAATATAAACTATTAATAGGTTCTTTATATGATCTTCAATTTTCTCCCAATCTGAGTCGAATCAGGAGATGATACTGTATGATATATCCAATAAAATCATATTTTAGGTGATCTTGTGATTTTCCTTGAATGTTAAAGTGTTTATATATATATATATATATATATCACAATTTTGCATGCCCAATTCTTATAGTGTCTCCCTTGAAATGAATTTCGATCCTTAAATTGAATTGATATGTATGGCATTTACAATTAATGAGTCCCATTTATAAATGTTAAATGGTTAAGAAACGTTAATTCAAACCACCCCTTGGGTGTGTTGTGTATTTAATTGGATCAACATGAGTGGATATTGGATTTGGGTACCTTTGATGTGTACCCCTTTCCATGGGATTTTAAATATTAAATTGTTAATTAATTTTGAATTGAATTTTTATTTGAATTTTAAATTGATTTGACTAAAGGAAGAGGTTGGGTGACCAAGACCCAAGGCACTTTCCATTGAATTTCATGTTTAATCATTAGTTTCACTTATAATAAAGTGATTGTGTGAGTTAAATAAAGGCAAGACATGTAAGATTATCCCAAGACTTGATCCACCTTTTGATGTGAGGTTTAATTGAAATGAATAAGGTGATGGCCATGATATAATTAATTTATACTGCTTTCAATTATTATGAATATTCATTGGGTGATGCATGGATTCTTATACGAACTCCACGGATGGACTCATTTGGATTCTACCTTGTCTACCACTGAGTGACACTTGGTCTCCTTATATGGAATACCTAGGATAGACTCATGGGTGATTACTGTTTTGTGCCTAAGTGATACTTTGAAACCATATGTATTGTTAGGGAAAACTCATAGGTAATTTGTTCATATATTCCATTGGTGTTACTTGGGATCCCTTAGTAGACCGCCAAGGGCAGATTCAAGTGTCTATGATGTTATAACACACTTAGAGTGACACTACAGTTTTTGTAAGGATCTCCATGGATGGGATTATAGGGTATTGGTTTATATTATACCTTGATTGATACCTGAATTCCAAATGATAAATTCAATGGAAGGGCTTATTTTAGGAATTGAATAATTAATTGGATGATTTATATGGTGTGTATTTAAAGATAAATCACAATATTGGATTCAGACAGAGTTTTATACCTTAGAGATGGTCTGTTTAGGAATCTATTGAGCACATAACCACAAGGACACTGGGATATGTGCTAGGTCCTAAGACTTATTAATTAAATTATATTGGATTATTAAATGACTTCATTATCAATTAAACATGCGTAACTATTAATTCAGAGACTTACTTATCAAATGAGATTGATTAAATGATTTTGTCTATAAATTAGAACCTATAATTTATAGGATGTTAATTTCAATAATTTGTTTATATACTCTATTACTGTATGCACAGTATTATCATTATATACTCATTGATTGGATGACACTATACCTTGGGTGGTTACCTACTGTTACTGTATTTCACACCCAATTTGGGCTACCTTGGGTACCGAAATAGACTATATGATTTCATGTATGGATAAGAAAAAACTCCCTACTACACATTCTTGATTACTATATAGGATAAGGGGAGCATGAGATCGAGTTGAGGCTTGTGATGCTAGCAAGATTATTTTTTGCCATTTTTTAATGTTGATAGATGTATTATATTTTACTATTGTGTACCTATTTTTGATGCTTTATTTTACACATGAACTGTATCATCATTATCTGTATATCAAATTCTTTTTTGTATTATTTATATATTCATGTCTTTTTAATTTATATATTGTATAATGATTTATTGCTTCCAAAATTTGTCTGATATTGTATTTCCACTATGTTACACTCTAGTGATGAGGGAAGAGTCTCCCCAAAGGCACAACCTAGGAACATGATGCTATTCGGAAGCCAAAGAAATTTGGGGAGATGCACTTGAGGCCATGTGTCCAATCGGACTCAGGGCACTGTTGAGTGGAATCCGAGTCTGGGACGTTACAAAGTGGTATCACAAGACTTAATTTTTGGTTTTATATATTATTTGGTGAAAATATATGTGGATAAAACATTAAATAAATTTGGTAATTGTCTATTATTGAGCATAGCTAAACCATGTACATGAAAATTAAAATTACCTCGAATGAAATTTTTTATTTTCTAGGTTTTGACTATTACATTTGATTTGATTCAATCGTTGGCTGATGCACTTGTATTGTGATGTTATTATTGATATGATTGTGGGTTCTATTTTATTATAACCCAATGAGATAAAGGTATTACATCTCATGCATCATTTTAGGTACTTTATAGAAATCACATTCCATGCATTATACCATGCAATTTATGATGCATTACTTGTTGCATGCTACTGTGATAGGTTCTCTCATAGATATACATGTTGTTGTGATATGTATTCTGGAATGTGTTATGGTGTGGATTAGGTGGGAACCATATTTTAGTCCATGAGCTGTATGGTCATTTATGGATCAAAATTTGGTGACGATTTATTTTATCTTTTTAAAATGAACTATGATTAAAATGTGTAATAAATGAAATGGGAAATTAAAGTGGGAATGAAATGGGAACTGAATTGCTTATAGCAGAGAACATGACTCAGAACTGACATTAGTAGTGGGAAGTAGCTGGAATCTCTTTATTTTACATGAGTTTTATTCCAACTAGTCCTGGCTTTAATAGAAGGAATAGGGTTGTGTTATTATATAAAACTCCTTGTACCAATATTATTTTTATATCTATGTTTTGATATACTAACTTTGAAAATGTTATTTATATAAGCCGTGTGCTTGGAATTTGTAAAGGTATGCCACTACAAAATCCTCTTGTCACATGACAGGAGGGTGGAAGTTGTCATTTTCAGAGATGGTAGTCCATGGGATTCTAGTGAATCCTCTAGTAGTTCTAGCTGAGGGACAAGTAGTGGTAGCATAAATAGGTGATAAGGCACAGTTCTATGAGATATTTATGTGATTCATGCAGACCATTTAAGGGACATTGAGACTTTCCCAGACTACAAAAGAGTTGACATGTGAGTTCTAGTAGTAGCATCCACCCACATTTTCAGGGGATAGAGGACCATATGCTTAAAATTCATGGTTAGAGTCCATGTTATCTATATTTGAGCTTCAAGAGATACCTTTTGAGAGGTGGGTAAAACTCGCTACGTATATGCTGCATGATTCTTCCAAGAGATAGTGGGATGTAATTTCTTAGATATATAACCACTAGGATATTTCCTGGAGGTATTTTCATGTGGACTTATATGAATACTTATATCTCAAGATCTTGAGGGAAAAAAAGCTATAGATTTCATGCACCTAGGTCATGGTACGTTATCATTTATGGATTATTCGGCCCGTTTTACCGAGCTTCAGTGATTCACATCTATTTTGATGGGTGAAGAGTTATCTAAAGATAGGTGATTTGAGGATGGTATTATGTATGAAATTCGATCAGAAGTAAAAATAATTCAACAGACTACAGTTTTTGGAATAGTGAATTGGGTGCTTATCACATATCATAATATGAGAGAGGTTGGGGGTTCTATCCAAGGAGGTTCGACATCTAGGTTTGGTACTACATCAATCAGTAGTATAAAGCATCATATAGATCTTTCATATGGTGAAATTAGTATATAGAGTACACACTCAGGTATCCATGTGAGTTGATACTAGTGTGGTAGAATATGACATATGAGGCCTCAATGCATGAAAACCCAGCTGAGTGCTAATATTACGACAAGATGGTCCATCTACAATGCTTTTGAAAAAAATTCCTCTAGAAGATATTGAGAGAGGTTCTACATCGAATCCATGTTTAGGAGTAGGGTCAGTAGCTTCTCATCAATCATGGAGTTAGAGTATAACCAGGCTATCAAGCCTAGGCAGTTCTCATGGCTATGGTATTCAGACCCTATATTTGTATCAAAAATAGATTGGGTATGCTTTGAAAATATAGGTTTTATCACTGGGCTTCGGATTAGGCATGATATATATAGTGAAACCAAAACCTAATGAGAAGAGTCCTAAACATTCTATTGAGAGAAATAATATTCTATTATCCAGTACATTATTATATGCTCTTTTCAATACATGGAATTCTCATAACTTAATTTATGTGCCCATTATGGAGATCATTGGTCTACTTGTTCTATGTTATGATAGCATTATGAAACTTTAAAATATAATTTTGATTACAATGGATGATGAATGTATATACAGGGAGTCCCCCATTGATATTGGCGGGTGTCACTTCACATGGGTCCTCTTTTTTCTTTAGATGAAAAGTTTTTAAATCTTTCCCGGGATGGATTGGTTGGTTACCATTCATTCTTTTGTTGATTTCTATAACCAAAGGGTATCCTTTACATCAACATAGGTAGGAGATTTTATTCATAAGGGTGAATGGGATTTCTGGAAATCCAAGATGGACCCAATCATTGTGGGATGGATGGGATGATAGCCCAGATTATGAGTTTATATCTAGATTATCAAGGAACACGTTTGGTAGATTTCCCTCTAGTGGTTGATCATTTCCGGGATGTTTTCCCAGATTAATTCTCAGGATTAACTCTAGTGTGATAGGTATAGTTCACTATTGAGATAGTTTCATGAGATGAAATGGTATCCATTCCTCCCTATAGGATGGATACTACTAAGATGCGGGAGTGAAAGAGGTAGCTATAGGATTTAGAGGTGAATGGGTTAATCCGAGCCAGTACTTATCCATGGGGGTTTTTCATATTTATTTTCAAAAAAGAAGGATTTTACCCTCATTATATTTATGGATTACTATAAATTGAACCAATCGATGGTTAGTAACCAACATCTTTTTCGATGGATAGATGACATTTTTTATCATCTATGAGGAGCTCAGGTTTTCTCAAAGATTGATTTGTGATCTGGTTATCATCATTTACAAGTTAGAACACCAGACATACATCACATAACCTTTCATAGTAGGTATAGTCTATATTATTATTTGGTTATGCTGTTTGGCATCACGAATGTTCCAAAAGTCTTTATGGCACCGATGAACTGTGTTTTCCATTCTTTTTATGGATTCATTTGTAGAGGTTTTTTGGTTGATATATTTATTTATTCTCACAATTGAGATGACCATAAAAAAATCAGGATATCATATTAGATACACTAAGAGAGCATCAGTTATATGATAAGATCACAAAGTTCTACTTGTGGATGGATAAGATTCACTTCTTGGGTCACATTATCTCAAAGGCAGGACTGTCAGTCGACCTAGAGATGGTGAGATTTGTAGTTTCTTGAGATTATCCCAAGATTTTATATGTGGTATAGAGTTTATTGGGGTTTTATTGTTACTACATAAGTTTTATATAGGACTTATCATGCCTACAATCCCCACTCATGGGCTTGAATAAGAAGGGTGTGACATTTTTATGGGATGATTCATGTGAGATGGAATTTTAGGAGATAAAAAGTAGATTAATTTACATACCTATGATGATATTGATACAGCCATTAAGGGGTTAGAATATTTATTATGATGCATTAGGTATTAGACTAGGAGCAGTTCTTATGTAGGAAGATAGGGTCGTGGAGTATGGGTCTCGGTAGTTAAGGACACATGAGAGAAATTACCCAACACATGATCTCGAGTGAGCTAAAGTTGTTCAATCATTTTACTACTGGGGACATTACTTTTAGAGAAAAATTTTGTAGTGTTCATGAACCATAAAATCCTCAAGTACATATTTATATATTGTGATATGAGTTTGTGAAAAAAATATGGGTGGAGTACCTATAGTATTTGTATTTTAATCATTCCTATATTATTGGTAAAGGAAATGTAGGGGAAAATACACTAATAAGTAGGACATAGATTCATGCAGTTCATCATGCTAATAGTGAGTGAAAACTCATGGATTAGGTCTTTAAGATTTACGTAGAGGTACAGGATAGTCATGGAAAGGTTTGTATATAATACTTAGCTGTTACCTCTACCAATGTAGTTGAATTGATGATAAGGAAGCTTTCAGATTTTATGGGCCTAGTCTTATATAAGAGTGTGGCAGGTGAGGAATCTCTTCTTGGATAGACCGTAGGCAAGGATGAGATTATGTATATGCATGGTCATATTTATGTTTCAGCAGACATGCACAAGGAGCTGATGCGAGACTTTCATGCTTCATCTTGGGAAGTGCACCACAACGACCCCAAGAAGTATCCAAATTTAAATCTCCAATATTGTTGTTTAGGTATGAAAAGATATGTAGATGATTTTCCCCTTATATGTTCCTCTTGTTAGCAGGTGAAGGCAGAACACCAACTATCAGTTGTAATTTTACAATAGTTTTCCATTACCATGTGGGAATGGGATGGTTTCATAATCGATTTAATGATATTTTTATCGAGGTCACCTTGAGGTAATGATTCCATATGAGTTGTTGATGATAGGATCAAAAAGGACACACATTTACTACATTTAAAGGAGACCTTTTTAATGGATGATCATGGGAGGATGTATATCTATGAGATAAAATTATTTCATGGTGTCCTGTGCACTATTGTTTTAGATAGGGATTCCTCATTCATGTATAATTTCTGGTAGAGTTTATAGAGGGTTCTTTGTATACATGTGCATATAATTACAACTTACCACCCTTAGACCAATCACTAGTTAGAGTTCATGATACATGTTCTTGAGGACATGCTATGAGCATGTGTCCTAGATTTTGGGGCTCTTGGGAGAGGCATATACACCTGGTTGAATTTTCATACAACAAAACTTTCAGGATACTATTCATATGGAACATTATGAAGCTTTGTAAAGTAGGTCGTGTTGATCACCCCTATATTTCATAGAGATAGGATAGGTAGATATGATTGGACCTTGTCTTGTTTAGGAAACCATAGAGTAGGTGTAGTTGTTTCAGAAGTGGATGGCTACTATGTATTCTTGAAATCCATCAAATGGCCTGAAGGCCTTTATTTTTTTTATTGATTTTGATAATACACATTTTAAGGGATGAGGTGGAACCCTTAAATGGCTCATAAGAATAATTATTACATGGCCCATAGGCCTTAGAAAAATTCATTGCCTGTAGGATTCATTTCCCATAAGCGGTCTTGACACAAATCAACTCTAATCACCATAGATGACCTCTAGATTTCAAGGTTGGTGATCAGGTATTTTTTCATTTTTCACCAAGGATGGGCCATAGGAGGATTATACGATAAGGTAAACTTTCACCTTGGTATTTTGGACTGTTTGAGATTATAGAGAGGTTTGGTCTTATAGACTATCTGTTATAGCTACCTTAGATGTATCATGCCATGCACGATGTCTTACATGTTTCTTAGCTACAATGAAATCATTCAGACCCATCTGCTACTTTTTATCTTGAGTAGGTTGATTTAAAGGTAGATGCATCCTTTCATGAGCATCCAATATGTATTTGGTATCATAGCACAATGGTTCTCTGAGGTTGTTCAGTTCCATTAGTACAGGTACTAAACTAGCTTGAATGAGTACATGAAGAGACATGGGAGTGGGATTATGATGTATAATTGTGGTGGATGGAGTTACTCTCAGACACTCTTGACCACCCTTGAGAGGAAAATTTTGGGAAAAATTTCTTTAAGGTGGGGGGAGTTTATAAGAACTCAATTATTTCATGAGGTACAAATTATTTTTATTTTTGCCAATTTGTAGTTTAAATATTCAAATATAGTCTAATGTGAATTCTTATTAAGGTCATGGAGTTTTTAGGGGTTTCTAAGGTTGGTTCAGAGCTCGATATCCAACTTTTGTGTTGAAAAAGGCATGACGCACAGTTAGTAGAAACCACATGGGGAAGGACACATAGTTACTTCTAACCGTGATAAGATGGATAATTAGAGGGTATAAGCTTTACTATTTGATAAACCATGTGATTTTTGGAGCACACCTGTGTGGTAATGTCTACAATTTTTGTAGAGACTTTTTGTGTAGTCTGTGCATGGTTATTCAAACCATGCATAAATATTGTGAGGGGTTCCCCTTCTTATAGAAAAGGGCACACTGTTGGTGCACGGTTTGGCAAAACAGGTGGAAAAACTATACAGACCAATGCTTTTGGTTAATATACCAATTTTATAATAATTAAATCTATTTATAACCTGATTTACTCTCATTATTCACACTGGACAACTATGGGCTCTGAAGAGATTTTCTTTAATGAATATTCTAGGAATCAATGGATCTTCTCCATCCAGAATCGGAATCAAGAACTATTTGTCTCATTGGATATAAGCTGATAAGATCTCTATTAATTTGTGATATTCTTTATTTGGTTTGATATCAAATATCCTATTTACCTGAAAGATAATATGCCCTATTAATCTATTCTTCATCCGTTCTTTGATTTTCTCCCAATCCGAGTCAAATAAAAAGATGATACTGAATGAGCTATCCGATCTAAACCTAAAGTAGGTGGTCTTTTAATTTTACATTAATGTAGAAGTGTTTATATATATATATATATCACTTTTTCAGGTTCCCAATTATCAGAGCATCTCCCTTGAAATGAATGTTAATCCTTGAATTGAATTGATATGTACATCCTATGAAATTAATTAGGCCCATTAATAAATGTTAAATGTCTAATAACCTTTAATTGGAACCACCTATTAGGTGTTTTGTGTATTTAATTGGACCAAAATGGGTGGCTATTGAATTTGGATACCTTTGAGGTGTTCGCTTTTCTCATTTCCTTGGGATTTTAAATGTTGAACTGTTAATTACTTTTGAATTGAATTGATGAATTGAATTGTGTTTTGAATTGTAAATTAATTGGATTAATGGAAGAGGATTGGTGGCCAAGACATGAGTCTCCTTCCATTGAATTGATTGTTTAAGAATTAGATTCCCTTATAATGAATTTCCCATGTTATTTAAATAGTGGCAAGTATTCTATGCTTAGACTATGCCTTGAGACACCTTTTAAGGTGAGATTGAATTGAAATGAATAAGTTGATGAACCTAATATGATTAAATGAAATTTATTGAATGATTGTGAATATGACTTGGGTGACACATGAGTTCTTATACAAAATCCATGGACAGACTCATTTGGATTATACCTTGATTATGACTGAGTGACACTTGGAATCCTTATATTGATTTCCATGGACCAAGTCATGGGGGCTTACAATTATGTTCCTGAGTGATAATTGGACTCATTATGGGATTTCAAGGATGGAATTTGAGGTACATTGATAATATATTCTATGGGATATACTTAAGATCCCTTATTAGACCACCAATGATGGAATCAAGTGGCTATGATGTTATACCACACCTATAGTGATACATGGATTATTGTGAGGATCACCATGGATGGGATTGTAGGGTGTTTGTTTATATTATACTTGGAGTGATACCTAGATTCAGAATGAGTAATTCCAAGGAAGGGAACTTTTTTTGAATTGAATAATGAATGAGATGATTTATATGATGGGTCTGTCAATACAAAGAACAAGCATGGATTCATTCAGAGTCTTATACTTTAGATATGACACGTTTAGGCATATCTTGGGCACATCGCCACATGGTACACAGGGATATGTTCCAGGTACTAAGAATTATTAACTAAATGAGTTTGTCTAATTAAATGATTTGATTATAAATGACATAGGACTGACTGTCAATTCCGTGACTAAATTATCAAATGAAATTGTTTAAATGATTATGGTTATAAATGAGAACCTAGACTTTATAGGATGTAACTTTTAGTACTTTCTTTACATACACTATTTATTCCTTCACATTGTTATCATTATATACTCAATAACTAGATAAAAGTAGACCTTGGGTGGGTTCCTAATGGGATTTTATGTCACACCTTATATAGGATTACTTATGTACCTAAAGAAACTATATGATTATAGGTATGGATAAAGGAAAGAACCAAAATACGGGTTTTTTATTTCATTGTAGGAGTAGGAAGCATTGGACCGAGTTAATTCTAATGATTCTAGCATGATTCTTTTTGTTTTTATTGTAATTT
Source organism: Viscum album (assembly GCA_963277665.1). NCBI lineage: Eukaryota > Viridiplantae > Streptophyta > Magnoliopsida > Santalales > Viscaceae > Viscum > Viscum album. The sequence goes on along the minus strand of OY728147.1, from coordinate 2,105,615,716 downwards.
TGATACATGTGTTGTATTTTACTACTATGTACCTATTTTGGATTATTTATTAGACACATGAAATGTATAATCAACATCATTTGTATATGATGTGCTTTCTAGTATGATTTATATATTCTTTTCTTGTTCATTTATCAGTTGTCTGCTGATTTACTACTTCTTTTATTTATCTGATATTGTATTTCTATTTAGTTACACTATGGTGATGAGGGAATAGCCTCCCCCCAGACACACCCTAGTCCCTCATTTCTAGCTATAAGCCTATAGAATTTAGGGAGATGTTATTGAGTCCATGTGTCCAACTAATCTTGAGGAACTGTTGAATGGCATTTTGGTTTAGGACGTTACAACTTTTACATTATTTTGATGCTCTAGAGTATCCCTTTACACCTACTTGATCTTTTATTAGATAGATGGTTCGGAAATAATTTGGGGAAGGAATGATTTATTCCCTACCATTATTATTTCTAAATAAATCCTTGGAATATCCATGAATAAAGGGTCGTTCTCAATTCACATCGTGGATAATGTAGAAGGTTATTCTTTACTAAGAGCATCGGCTACCTTGTTCACCCTTATTGGATGGTTGTGAATAGAGAAATAGCCGTCCTTAATTATCTTTAACCATCTTATTTAATGTATTATGAGCTCATTCTTTGTGAATATATACTTTAGACTCTTATGATCGATATATATATCACACTTCTCACCATAGATATTGTGCCACAAAATATTTTCAGTGAATATTTTAACTGCTAACTCTAGATCATGTGACAGGTATTTATAATCATGGATCATCAATAGTCATGATGCATAGGATATCACTTTATCATTCTACATGTGTATAAAACCCAGGAATTTCTTTGAAGAATCTCTATATATCATGAAACCTTCTCAACTTATTGGTAGTGTGAGTACAGGTTCAGTGACTAGACTATTCGTGAGATCCTGAAATATTTCCTCACATTATTCCATATAGACATACATTACCCCTTTAACTATTAACAAAGTTATTGGGCTAGAAAATCATTAGAAATTTCATAAAAAACATCAATAGTACCCAACCAATCCAATAAAACTATTGATTTTTGTGACCCTAGTGGGTCTGGGCCATTTCACATTTATCTTTGTATTTGAAGGTTACATAGAATTTCCCACACTTGTTATCACGTTCCCTAAGAAGGTGAATTATTGCATCCAAAATTCACACTTTCTGAACTTAGAATACATTTTATTTTACCTTAATGCTTCTTGCATAATCCTTATATACTCTTCATGTTCCTCCTTCCTCTTGGAGTAAATGACAATATCATCGATAAACAGTACAAAAAATTTCTTAGGGTATTGTCAAAATACTCTCTTCATAAAATCCAGGAATATTTTAGGGGAATTAGTAAGTTCATAAGGAATAACTATGAACTCATAGTGCCCATACCATGTTTGTAAAGTAGTCTTCTAAATATCTTCGTTCTTGACCTTCAGTTGACGATATCCAAAATAAAGATCCACCTTTTGAGAAATACTAGGATTCATTTAGTTGATTGAGCAAGTCATCAATACTTGGTAGGGGATACTTATTCTTTATGGTGATCTTGATGAAAACCCAGTAATCAATACACAACCACATTGATCCATCCTTCATCTTGACAAAGGGAACTGGTTCACCCCAAGTTGATTCACTAGGGTGAATGAGCCCTTTATCCAAATGATATTATTCCTACTTATTTAACTCCTCCAGTTTGATTGTGAACAACCTATAGGGGAACATTGAAATATGAGTAACTCCAGGTATGAGATATATTGAGAATTATACCTCATAATCCATGGGAGTTTGGGTAACTCTTCAGGAAATACATAAATGTATTATCTAATAATAGAAATTTACTCCAAGTTCAAACCTTCCTTTGACTCAACCATTTGAGAACGCTATGATTCTCCATAGGATATCAACACCCACACAATTAATGGATTTTACAAAGGAGTTTCATGAACTTACTTGTATTTTTAGAGGATCATAGAATGACTTAGAATAAGAAAAAAAATTACTTTTCCAGATAGTTGGTCTTCTATCTATATAATGAGGCCAATCCATGCCCAATATAGGGTCGAATTCCACCAAGGGAAGCATTACGAGATTCTCTGAAAGAATCTTACCATATAGGCCAATAAGAGAAGAGTATAACACATGGGTTTCAATGATTTCACCATTAGTTGTTTTTACAAATATCTATACTTCAAGGTATCTAGGATTTGATTAAATAGTTATTGAAAACTTATAGGATATAAAGGAATTCATATAACCAAAATCAAATAAAACCTTTTCCATTCTTAAGTGAATATGAAGTGTACCTTGTATAACTTTTTTTCTTTCTCCACTTTAGTATTAGTGATGGAATATTATTCAACATTATCAATTGTATTTGGTGAAAACAAATGTTGATTAACCTCAATGACATGATGTTTAGTGCACTGACATGCACAGTGACGTTGCTCCCTACAGCTGAAGTATTGAAACATAGGTGGTTCAATAAGAGGTGTCCTCCTTTCCTCCATCATATTGGAAACATTATTCATGTATCTTTGACATTCATGAGCTTTGTGTAATTCTATCCCATAATTGAATCATTTCACTATCCCATTGAGACAATTCCCCTGATGCTTCTTACCACATTTTTTACATGTGGGTAGTTGGATCCTCTTTCATCCTTTTTTATTTGACCTACTAGATTGAAACTCTATTCTTATATTCTTATATTTATAACCATGTGACCATTCTCTGAAATCTATCTCTACTTTGAGATAACATCAAACCACTTCTTCATAACTCCAAAAGTCTCGGATTTTTAGAGCCTTTCAAAGGTGTAGTTTTAAACCAATAAATAATATATCTATTTTTCTATCATTGTAGATAACAAACCCCAAGGAATATCTTTAAATGCAAGTGAAATTTTCCTTATAATCCATGATAGATTAAACTTCTTTTTACTTCACCTTTATGAATTATCTCTCCATATTTGTCTAGAGATTTTGAGAGAAATACATAGTAAGATATATTTTCTCAAAGTCTTCCCACTCTATCTCTTCAATTTCATCCTTTGTCTTGGTGTTCTTTACCAACTCCCACCATTTATCAGTTTCTCCATCTAAAAAATAAAACACAAGATTTTACACCTCTTTCACAGAAAAATGGATCATAGAAAAGATCTTCTCTATTGAGTTAACCCATTGTTCTTTGAAAAGTGGATCAAAAGATCCATTAAACACCAATAGTTATTGTCACATAAAGGAATCAATGGAATGTTTATCCTTCTTGGGTGAAGGTAGAAGTTCCATATGATTTAGGTTATTATTCATATCTTGATATAGCTAAGTAAGAATCATCCTAATGGTTTTAACTCCACCTCCCATGGCATTAGGGATTTCATTCAAACAACCATTTCAATCTCACTCACATGGGTTTCTGGAATTGTTTCTCTTGGTTCCCACCATTTTATAAAATAGGGAATATTTTAACAAAACATGCATTAACAATTCATGAGTAAATAATTTATTATTTTTTGAAATTAACACTAAAGGCATATCTTATGGGATCCCAATGGTAATCATTTTTCTAAAACTATTATTCTTGGATGTTTATATATACATAGTATTATCATAATGGTATTGAATAATTTTCTATAATCATAATTCCTAAATTAGTGAAACCGTTCTCTAATACCAACTAAAGTGACCCTAATTTCTCTTAAATGTCAATTACATCATATTAAATATGAAAAACATAATAGCATTAAAAATAAAAGATCAAACAGTTTAGTGAATTGGGAAAATTTTGATTATGCATAACATTTACATAATAAAAAATAAACATTATTTAATTTATTATTATTTATCTTCTTAGTATCCTTCACATTCTCCCTAGTATAAGTAATCACCTAAGGATAAGCATCAATGATAGCGGTGATCTAAATGCCCAGTAAGAGGATGAATAAGGAACACAAATAAATATAACATGGGTGAGAATAATCATAATATCGTAATCAAAGGATCATCATGAGTATAATGAGGAAAACATGCGATAAGTCATGGAATGTGCCATGCATAAAAATGAAAAATCATGTCTTAGTGGTGAAATACCACACGTAGTAGTGAACAAAGCTAGTATCATGTTCATAGATAACATATTTGAATAATCATAACCTCATAATTATGAACAAAGTTAGCATTATGTTCAATCATATTTCACATTAGCTCATTATATATATCACATTATCAAATTTATTGGAGAGATATATAATTTCGAGCCCACCCATCACATCATAACATTTACATAATCATGGATGCCACATAGAATGTATATCAATCAATTTCATAAAGTAAACCTAAAGAATATAATGGATTTTATGAGGATTTCATAAATTATACATTCATTAATAATTTTATATGTTCAAAAAGAATTTGTTAAATCATACTTGGAGAAAATACATCATTATTATTGAGGGGACACGAAGTATTTCATGAGGAGTAAAATAATATGTTTTTTAAATTGAACACACATAAAAAAGGTTTTTATAAGAAAAAATTATTACATGGTAGGAACATGTATGTCCCCAAAAGAAAAGAGAAATTTTATCTAAAAAATAGTATTAAAATTCATACAATGGAAGGGAGAATAACCCAAAGAAAGGAATTGGGTTTGAGAATCCCCAAACCTTAATTCCAGCTTAATTTCATCACTCATGTACCTAAGGAATAATAAACATATATTTATTAAAACATTGACAAATAAGATAATTATATTCATTTATATATTTATTTATCAATTATAATTATTTGATTAAATTTCTTAATTTATGTAGATGAAATTGAAGCATTTTCATATCATATCATTCTTAAACATTTTTAAATTTTCATTGATTTTTCCATTTTCTAAAATGTAAGTTATAAATTAGTATAATTAATTATATAAGATTATAATTTATATAATTAAATGTTTATATAATTTATATAATTTATAATATCCATCATTGATGATGGTTATATGTGTTGACATGGAAATGTCTCTATAGGTGGTTATGCGACCTTTGACGGGACATTCTGGGGAGAGCGTGAAAGAGAAGTTTAAAATTTATATATATAGTAGTATGATACTTATAGTAGGCTAAAATAATTAGGACAATGTTAACTTATTTCATAATTAATTATTTTATTTTTTGGTAGTGAATGGGTTTTTGGAAAAAGAAATAGAAGATGAAGAAGAAATAAAAAGAGAGAGGAGTGGATCAGAACTTACCTAATCCTTAGTGTAGCTTCCAGAATGTCCCTATGGATTATAAGAGGCTTAATAGGGAATATTAGGGCATACATTTTTCTTTGGAATAGGCGGTATTTTTTTTCTAATGGGAGGGAGAGGGGTTATTTATACTTGGGTGGGAGGGGTTTTTTTAGAATAATATATTGAAGAAAATAATATATCAAAGGTAAAACTTGTAATACTGAATTTTTGACATTATTAATCATATATAAGTATTATATAATGGTTTTATGACTTTAAATCATCCTTATAATTAAAATTCAATTGTTCATTAGAAATGGAAGTAGAAATAAAAATAATTGTTAGTTTAAGGAATCACTTTTGACTTTATGTTTTGTAATGTTCTTCTTAGGTTTGGAAATCAAGTTTTGTTTTCTATAAACGTTATTCCTTGGCCCATAACGATGAAAGAAAAAATATCATTAAAATTAATATTACAAGAGTCTAAAATATGAGATCATATTATAATATTTTTCATGAAAATAAATAAGAGCAGAAGGTAGGTCTTTGAACAAGGTAATGTCTTGATTTACTTCTATGTTGGCCATACCATCTACAGCCATGTTTACATATTGATAAACATGTGTGATGATATAGTTACGATCGACAAGAGAATGGTTTAATTCCATCCAATGGGTAATAATTCACCAATATGGATGTGTTATGCCAGTTCAAATCACTTGAATGATAGTTGTTGATTCACTTTCAATCCATAGGTTGTTCCAACCAAAGAACTTGGAAAAGGAAATAGCATGTATCAAACTCATCATCTCAGATTAAAGGGTGGTGGAAATGCCATATTTCCCCATAAATCATTCAATTATATGACCGAGGTGATTTCTGAAGATAGCACCACACCCTGTAGGTCTTGGATTTCCCATGGAGGTTCCATTAATATTGATTTTGATCCATCCAGGTAGGGGGTCTTTCTAGAACACCTCCAGAGTGTGATGCGGTTGATAGAAATTGTCGATAAGGAAATTGAGTTTAATGTATTTTAATAAAACTTTTATGAAATTAAATATAAAATGGTAGATATTAATGTTCTATAAATTATTATTTCATCATTACATAGTGAATGATGTAATTTGAGATGCACCAGTTATGATAAATATTGTATTTTTTACTAATCACCAAAATGTTTAAGTATTTTATAAAAAAATAACCCTTAATTAATTTTGAAATGAAAATTTGATAAATTATATTCATTTTATTAAAATATTTTTTAAAATAAGAAATTTTAACTTTTAATGTAAAAATATTTATTTTTTATAAAATACTTTAAAATACAGTTTATTAAAAATATGTTTAAATTTTCATTGAGTTTTTAATCATGATATTTATTTTTTCGCATTATAAAATTTATATTTACTTAAATTAATCATGAAAAATATTATTTATATCATAATTTATTATTTTGAGGTAAAATTACTATTCCAACGGTCATGTTACTATTACAATGGTCACATTACTATTCCAACTATCACATTACATCCTATATGTACCTCTACATTCCTTCATTAATTATTCAAGTCAATTAATATCAAGGTTATATATTTCCATTTTTTTATACTTTTTCATGTTAAATAATATTTTTCTTCTTCTATATAGTGTTTTTAGTGGGAGCGATTATTCTAGTAGATTGGGGTGATCCATATTTTCGCATTCTGGATTTTATATGTTATATATTTTGTCTATTTGTAATGTCTATAATTTTAATCAATTTCATTACTGATTAATGTAATAATATTTAGTAATGAAACAAGGTATTTTTTGGTATCTTTATATTTTTTATTTGTATAATTTTATATAACACACATTTATTTAGGAAATATATTTTACTAAAAAAACATGGCTCATTGCATGTGGTGCATATAAAAGTTTAAACACCATGCCATAGAATATGATAAAAAACATTTTGGATGTCATAAGAAAATTATAGAAAATAGATCTTTGTAAGACAATGATTTATATTATTATTATTTGATTTTTATGTTATGGTTGAGCTCAACTATGGGAACTAAAACTAGTATAGCGACTTTGGACAAGTTATTTTTCATGATCACATATTAACCCAAAATGGTGATATACAAAACAAATAACTCTCTATAATTGCCACCAAAATAATCATGGATCACAGTATTTATAGTTGATCAGAATGAAAAATATTATGTCATGATGCAAGCCTCCTTAAAATGAATTTTATAAAAAATTATTGTTTTTATTAAAATTCTCAGAAACCATTATCATGCACTGTTCAATGTAAATATAAATATAGGGTAGTTGGTAGTGTAGGAATCCAAATGGGGATTTAAACTGAACCAATAACATTTTGGTGTATGTGATCCAAGTTTAAAGCGGATTTACATAGTGATAAATTTATTATTTTTATAAATTATAAAATAATGTAAGATATAAAAATATTTATAATCATTTATGAATAGATAATAAATGTAAATATTAAATGTTGATATTAAATATTTATTTAAAAAATTATTTAAGTCATTATAAAATCAGTTTTTGATGACGATGTGACGAATTGTCTAAACAAAAACAAATGTGAGATATTTAATTTATATAAATTATTTACATAAAATATAAAATGTTTATCATTAAATAATATTTTTTTATAAAATGTGTTGAAACTAATGTTACCTAGAGAGGTGAGGGGTGAATCAAGGTGACACAAAATTTTTATTTTTTAATTTCAGGATCTTGTACTCAAGTTTTATGGAACATTCATTCAACCTTTTATTTCTTTTGAATTCATTCACACCACACATCATGTACATATGTAAAATGTAAATAGCACAAGGAAACTGGTATTTTACTTAATTTACCACTAAGGGATACTCTAAGGAGTAAACACCAATAATGTGTTAATGTTCTATAGAATGTAATGATCCATGAAAGGATATTGCATGGTAGTAAGGGATAACTACAAATCCAAGGAACATTTCCAATTTTCTACTCTCACCCAATTCTCAAGTTGGGGATGAGTCAGTTTATAGAATTTAGGTTCTCTTCCATAGTTTGATGACTTGTAGGTATATCTATATCAAGCATGAGGCCTCTATTTTCATCTTTATCTCTAGTTATATTCTCTGTTATGTGCCTCCTTTTGTAACTCCCTTCTCTATTAAAAGATGTGATAAACTCGTTAAAGGGAATTTATTCATGTCCCTTCATCTTCCAACACCAAAGGAGAGAACCATCAGTGTTTAGATAAATCCTATGTCTTCTTAGCATCATCAATTCTCTTCTTCATGTGAGAATAATTCCATATTGTAATTATCTTATATATTTATTCCTTTTCAAACCAGATATAGTAATGTTGTTATAAAAAGGATCTCCATCATCTCAATACGAACTTGTTATGGAAGTATGCACAAATGCTTCTCTTTCCAGATATTCAATATTTTCATATATCCCCATTAATTCCAAAACAACTTCATGAAATATTTATATACACAATATCCACTTTAATTCATTTCAATCCATGGTTTAGATCACACCATGTTCATTCCTTTTTTCATGAATCCTACCATATATCTTATATAATAACAACCATTAATGATATTTCCATAATAGTCATGTTCAATATTATTTTCTTATTTTAAATAAAAAATTATTCTATAATTATTATGCTCCATATATTCTTGTTTGAGTTTCAAAAACCCATGGTTCGTCATATTTTATATTTCTGTATGAGTAATATCTCCGTGCTCATCATAATCACTACCATCTGTCCCAAATATTCAAATTAAAATAAAGATACTGTAAACATGGATCCATAATTTCTGTATGCATTTACATGTAAACCCTTATATATTTCCTTTTATAATAACTCCACATATTCTTAGTAAAACCTATATTAAAACTTATTTAATAAATCTCCAATATCGTTGGCCTTTACCATTTCCTGTTATTCTTCATGATCGGGTTGACCAATCACTGTCAACCATTAATCACAGTCAAAACATAGATGTACAAAATCCTTGGATATATCCTTTTAAAATAAATATTTAAAATATCAAAATATAATGAAAGGATATTTTTATTTCAATTTATAAAAATTATTGCATGGAATATTTATTTAAAACTCCTTCAAATATGGAATATTTTACACTTTGAATATTCTCTTATGAATTCATCCTATATCTCTAGTTAGGGTTCTTAAAAACCTCTTTAATATTTGGTCTTATTCTACCTATGAAATTTCAAAAAATCGATAATTTAGAACTAATTGAGATCCTTACATGCATGACATCATGTTTTTTCTATGTGGACCTCTAGCTTACAATCATGAACACATCTTATCACTTTCCTCATTCCTTAATATATCTCAAATTTAATAATTCTTGAAGGCTTTCACATGAGTCATAAAATTATAAAAGGCTTACACTCACGCCTTCATCATTTTTAAGCCATACTGAATTTGTATGCTCATGTAATATACTCAGCTTAAAAGGATTATTCTCATCTTCTAAAGGATTATTCTCATTACCTTTCCATTTTTTGTCACCTTGAAGTCATATTCTCATGAATTATTATGATCATGAAGACTTATAATCACCATTAGAGTTTTATAAGTCCTTAATTGACAATAAATTGAACTACAACTCATAGGACATTTAATTTGAAACAACCATTATTAAAAATTCCATAAATTAATGAATTGACCACACATTGAGTTCCAACTAGCAATTTTTGAAAAATCCAAAAATTCTTAAACTGAATGTACATTGAAAATCAACAGACCTCACATTTATTTCCATCCCAACACACCTAGAAATTCCATGAAGTCAGAAAATATCCACAAGTCCTTAAACCATACCTTTTTATAGTTTGGTCAACATTAAGTATTTACACAGCTTTTATATTATCAATTATTCAAATAAACTAGATTTAACCAAGGCATTTTAAAAAAGGCAGTTAACTGACCATTCTACTTATTTTGTCACCGTGCTTATTCTTATACAAAAAATAATAAAATCACTATAATTATATATCCATGTTGTCAATATATATTATCAAAAACTCTTCACCATAATTCCATATCTATATTTTCAACAAATCTAATGAGCTAGAACCATGCTTGCAATATTTCACCCCTTTGGATTTTGGTTGACAATATCCAATAACAACTTACTTCTTCCTCCACCATTGTTAATAAAAAAAAGGTTCATCTTGTCTTCTTCTTCAATTAATATAAAACAAATATTTTAATGAATAATATTAATTTTTTCTCCTCTAGTTTAATAATACCTTTATACCAATTTTTCAAAAGAGACTCATTACCTTAATACTTTTAAAAGGTCTCCATATTTAGAGAAATTATTCTCCCCTTAATAATTTTTAAAATAACCACATATCATCAATACTTCCTTAAAAATCAAATTCATTTCCAAATTATAAATGCATTCAGTATTTCAGAATCTAAAAAGAAAAAGAAACTATTGGAAAAGAATTTTAACCAAATCCGATAAGCCTACCAAGTTGAAGCTTGGTATAGAAAATAAGATTCAAAGTCAACATTTTCAATGGATTACATTATCAATTCACTAAATATTCTCAAAATACATGTTGAATGATCATTTTCACCACAACATGAAACATAAATGTATATCAATTGTCATTACTAACCAAGTGATTCCATTAGTTTCTTAAAATTCTCCATCAGTCAACTTTTTCCATAAAATGATGTTTAAAAACACATATACAAATATCATCATCTCCTAATAAATGTTTAATCCATCTATAAATCTCATATTAAAATTGTTTTAGATTGGGAGGAACTTGTGGCATTCACTTGTTGTTAATTTTATATACATCATCTACCTTTGAGGTGTCCTAAAAATCTCTCATATGACACCATCATGTTGGCACATAATAAATATAGGTGAAATATTAAATTTCACTATTTGTCTATCTATTTTCAATCAATTCCCAATGGTATTCCATCATTATATAGGTCTTTAAATTGTGTTGAAACGTATATGCACATCTCATCACTATTGGGAAGTCCTCATACTTTTCCTTTACTCCTATATAACTTCAATCCAACCTTGGTATCCATTTTTGCAAGAAATTTTAGTATTTATAGATGGATTCTAATATGCATGGATAGATTTGATATAAATGATTAGGTTTCAACTAAACTTCTTCAAGTTGATATATTTTTTAACATAGCTCCACAAAATTGATACCCACTATGTAATTTCATCCTTTTTGTAAACCTTTTACCTTCACTATACATATTATATAATTTAAAATATAGATACATATTTATATTTTATTGCATCACATATCTTTATTATATTAGTCTTAAACTCAGTCAAAAGTTCCCTTTTTAAAACGGCCACCCCATGGATCGTATCTCCCCCTTAATCATATATCACTCCAATCATTAGATATTACAATAATGTTTATGGGTAGAGGGGAACCTCTATACTTTATCAATTTGAGGATTATAGTTGTTTATGTTCAACCAACCCATTACTATTTACTATCCTCTAATACTTTACAGTAGTTAATTTTGCACCACCATTTGTGCAGATTTCATCCAAGATGTTCAGTCTTAGTTTTTTTAATTTCCTTCGATTTGATTCCTTCTCCATTATTTGAGTAATCACACTTATACTAGTCTCTTCTCTTGATTCATTCTTCTTATATCCTTCAACACTATTCTTCTTCTAATGAAGGGATATTACACCAACTTTGACTACTTAGTTAGTTGTGTTATTTAAAAGACCACTAAGGTATATTTTCTATTTTTACTCTTCTATAATAAAAATGATATTAATTTTATAGTTATAAATCCTTGGTTAATAATTCAATAATTGGTTTCTCTTTTCTCCCAAAACTAGAAAAACTACCTATTTATTCTCTAATTTTGAGATTTTCAATCTTTATATAGAAGAAGGATGTTGTGGTATCAAATTGATAGGTGTTTAAGTATCCATCCTTTGAGCATATCCTTAATCTTCCAAAGCAATGAATCTGTTTTCTATGTTAATATATTTTTTCTAGTGAAAGTTATTCACTTTTATGTTATTGGAATAAAGGTGTACCTTATGAATTAATTGTTTATCCACTTTTTATAATATCTTTTCATGTGATCGGGGTGATTATAGATAAAATTCAACAAGAAAATCTATTCCACATTCTATTATATCGAAGATGAGGTGTTGGTGCAACATGAATTCTTCCACTATTGATCCCTAGGTCTATTTTACACACACTCATAGTGTTCCCCATTCTTACACAGAAGTAGGACTGCAAATATACCTTCTTTTGAGACCCATATCTATCGGATTTGACTTGAATATTCTTCTAATTCATTGACTCTATATGTATGCATACCTTATTTTTATAAGTTACTAGATTTTTAATTTTACCTATTATACTTAAATATTCTACATTAGGATGGATCATATAGGAATCCCCATCCTGATTCACTTATAAGTGATGTGATCTAGTATCCACATGGACTCAAGCATGACTCCCCATATTCTAGAGGACAAAAACTATTGGTGAGGGTCTATGATGGTACGGTGGGGAGAATATACCCTATTTATCATATTAAATCACATCAGTAAACAACAATAATAATAATCAAGAATAAGTGAAATGAATAACAAATGAATAGTAGAATAAACCATCCATATAACAACAATTGAAATAAATAATAACCATTTTCATATACAAAAGAAGATGATCTCATGATGCTATACAAAAATGGTGAATAAAGGGGAAAGGGAAGCATACATACAAAATTAAATTCTATACAACAATATAAAAATGAAAAAAACTAAACTCCAATATCATTATGATCACTAGATTGGTCCTCTGTTCCTGTACTCCATCCTAGTACATAAATTCAAGTGTCCATATCTGGGTGCTTCCCTTTGTCCCTACAAGAATACATTATGTCTTTTTGGGTAACAATAAGTTTCCTGAATAGGGTGTGGTTAAAACTCATTATATAACAACCCAAATTTTTCTTACATGACTATTTATATAATTTTTAAGATAAACATCATAATAGTATTAAAAATCATGGATCCAAAGCATTATTGTCTTGGGAAAATTAAGCTCATAAATCAATTGTAAATTATAAAATACAAACATTAATTTAAAAACTTATTTTTTATCCTTATAAAATCTCACATTATTCTTTGTACATGTACTCACATGAGAATATACATCAATGAAAGGGGTAAGATAATAGGACAGTAAAAAGAGGGATAAGGGACATGAATCAATGTAACATGGGTATGAAGAATCATCATAATTATATCATAAGTGGAGTATTGTCATCATAATCATATGGGAAATATTTTAAAAAGTCATAGAATGTGGCATATTTATAAAAACGAAACATCAAATTATAGTGGTTAAATACCACACATATTGTTGAACAAAGTTAGCATCATGTTCAAACATAATAAATCATATTTGATTACTATTATATAACAATTTTGGGGGGAGTAAGGCAGGTCTTGGCCTCTGAGTAGCATCTCTCTTGCTTGCGACGATGGCTAGGGTTTCTTTAGGTTTTGATTCCCCTTCCCCTTTCGATCTGGTTAGGTCTCGATTCAGCCTCATCTAGGTTGGCTCTAACTCGGTGTGGCTTAGCGTCAGCGCAGTGCAACAAAGCTATGGAAAGGTTCAGCAATGTCTATCCTTCGATGAGGTTAAACAATGCATAGGTTTCTTCTCGGCTCGTTGTGGCCTGTCCTGCTAGGTCTATCATGGATCGACGGCTCCAGCTTCAGTTCAGTGTGGTTTTGAAAAGGTGTGGCGCGACAGAGCATTGGAACAGTTCAACGTTGTTTCTATTCAACGTGGGTAAACACTGTAACAGCTTCCACTCGGCTTTCCGTGGCCTGTTGTGGCTCCGAACTGCATGGACAGTTACTGCTTGGCCACGACGACATGCTTCTGGTGAGGCCAGATGCGATTTGTCTTCTTAGTCGCATTTTTTCTCTCTGGTGTGTTATCTGATGCAGCATGTCTCTTGGCTTGGGTTGGCATGGCCAGGTGCCACCCTCTTCCTGCTTCCAATGGCTAGAATATGGATATGGAATTACTCAAAGGGGGCCCTTCTTCGGAATTTATTTGTGATTTTTTTAGGTTTTTTTACTTTGGTAATGTTCGTGCTAAGCAGGTTATGGAATGCTTTTACTGATCTGTGGGTTTCTAAGGTAATGTTATCAGAGTTGTATTCATTTAATTGGTGGAATGATCCCTTGAGGTTGTGGGCTTCAGTGTCGCATCATGGTGATTTTATCTGCTTGAATGGTTTGTTATTCAAAGGAGGGAGGTTTTTGATCTAGATGAATTCATGAACTGACATCAGATGAGGTTCCAGAGATGGAGCTTCATCTTTGTAGAGATTTTTGGATTTGGTTATTTGAGAGGGTATGGTGTTAGCCATCAGATCAGGCTTGTGCTAGACATTTTAAACTTTCTAGCTGATTAGCCTTGCAATAGTGTTGAGCTTCTTCAAGTTAAAATGATCGGGAAAAGAAGTTTAGTGGTTTCATTTTTGTTTTTACTCTTTCTATACCTCGAGTGTGTTGTTCTATGTACATGGTGTCTTTGGGTTTCCATCTTCTTAATCCCATAAAAGTGGGATTTATCATATAATAAAAAACTAAAGGCCTTCGGACCATTCGATGGATGGATGTTCACACATAACATATGTGCGTAATTGTAACATCATCATTTTGAACAAATATAACATCATGTTCATGCATAGTTCACAGAAAATCATGAGATACATTACATTAACCAATTAATTGGAGGCCTATATAATTTGGGTCCCACCCATCACATCATAAAATGCTCATAATTATGAATGCCACATGGAAGGATAAAAATCATAGTCATGAAATAACCCATTGAAAGGAATGGGTTTCATAATATATTTCACGTTTCATACTTCATGAAATTTACTTTATGATTCCAAAATGAATAAGTGAGATAATAATTTAGAATAAAGGATAATTTTATTCTTTTAAAGGAGAATAAACTCACGAGGGTTCAGGGGATGTTTTTGAAATTCAAGTCTTATTTTAAAAATCATTGTAGATGGATTATAATAAATTTTAGAAGGATAAAAACATGTATACAGATGAAATAAAAGGGAGTGAATATTTAATGTATAGATTTTGGATATTAAGGGAACATCCAATTAATGTGAAATAAAAGATGACCCAAATAAATATTTTGGGTTTGACAGTCACCTTATCTTAAATTCGACTTTATTTTATCATTTTTCTGCCCCCTGAATAATAAACTTTCGTTTATTAAAAAATTGAAACTAAAGTGAGTAATTTTAATTTTTTTACCATTTATAAATATTAATCATTCAATTATATATCTTAATTCATATCATTAAAATGGAAATGTTTTGATATCTTGTTTTCCTTAAGTATTTCTCATTTTATTTCGATTTTGATATTTTAATCAAGGCCATTTATACATATGAATAATTATTTATAGAAGCTTAAAAGTAATATAATTATACATTTATATATCATAAATAATTTATTATAATTATCCCTATGTTTGTTAGTAAGAAAAGTATTTCTAACGCCCTCATTGGTGATTAACCGACCATTATTGGGAACGTTTTCCAAAGGACAAGAAAGATAGGTATAAAATATAAATAATTTAAAAATATAGTTTGTATAATAGGTTAAAATTATGAATATAAAGTAAAAATAATTTCTAATTAATCTGAATATATTTTTTTAAATCAATTGAGATAATAGAATAGTGGAGTAAAATAAGAGAAGCTTTGGTAAAAACTTACTCATTTTTAGTGTTTCTTCTCTTGTACGACACTATAATTCCTTGAAAAATGGATTTGGATTACTATATAACATAAATAAGGATTATAAGGGATTAATAGAGAGGATTTGGGTAGATATTGGGATTTTTTATGTTAGGTATGAGTGTTTTATAAAGGGAGGGAGCATAGTTATTTATACATGAGAAGAGAGGTATTTTCCAAATATAAAATATAAAATAAAATATTACATCCAAGATAAACATTTTAATAGTTATATTTTATAAATAATGAATCATATATCAATATAATAGTATATTTTTAGTACATTAAACTCCTTTTAAATTTAAATTAACTAGTTTATTAAAAAAATGTTGAAATATGAGAAAATTATTTTTTAAAAGAATACTTTTTAACTTTAGACTTTGGAAATTTATTTTTATGTTTGGGAAACATGTTTTTTGTATTTTAATGAATCATTTATGAAATTTAATATTTTTTGGAAGATCCTTAAGTTAAATAATTTATTAGTTCATTATTACATCATGAATGACTTAATTTAAGATACACCAGTTATGAAAAAACTGTAATTTTTCTATTCACTTGAAAATTGAATTATTTCAGTAAGTTATGAAAAAATCATCTTTAGACAATTTTGATGTGAAAATTTAGAAAATTAAATTAATTTTATCAAAATATTTTTTTTAAAATAGGTTATTTTAATTTTAAAATAAAAATTATGAATTTTTGTGAAATACATTAAAATATAATTTATTTAAAATGTGATTATATTTTATTTTAGTTTTTAATGTTTATATTTATTTTATAGAAATATTATATTTATATTTACTTAAATTACTCATGAAAAAATTATTTGTATTAAATTTTATTATTTTTAGGTCAAATCACTATTCTAATGGCCAGGTTACTATTCCTAATGGTCTTGTAACTATTCCCAACAATCATGTTACTATTTAAATAGTCACATTACATTCTATAAATCCTACTTCATTCCTTAATTAATTATTCACTATAATTTAACTTAAGGTTCTATGTTTTAATTTTCGAAAATTTTTATTAGTTTAATAGTATTTTATTTCTTTTCCATTTTGTTTTTCATGAAAGTGATGGTTCTAGCCGATCGAGGTAATCCAAATTATCCCATTGTAGTTTTTATATTTTATTTTTTTCCCTTGTAGTATTTAGAATTTTAATGGGATTAGTCATTGAATAATATAATTATTTTAATTATTGAAGTAATGTTTTGTTTATTTCTTTATGTTATTTATATATTTATTTCTCATATAATATAATATAACACACATTTATTTAGGAAACAATTATGTTTTAAAAATTTTGGGTTATTAGATTCTTCCCCCTTTAGAAATTTCATCCCAAAATTTCAACTCTTATTCTCAGTTGAGAATAGATGGGGGTACTATTATATCATTATTTTCTTTGGTTCCCTTATCTCCTCTTCATATTTATGGTTTCACCATAACACTTTTAGATAGTGAGTTGTCTTATTATGTAGTCATTTTTCTCTACGGTCCATGATCTACCACAAATGATCCTCATACTAGAGTTCATTCCCCAGTTGTACTACCTCTAAATTCAAAACATGTGAGGGATCAGGTATGTACTTCCTTAGGAGAGATATGCAGAACACATCACAAATTTGGGACACATTTTGTGGAAGTGTAATTTGTTAGGACATTGCTCCCACGCAATCAAGGATATCAAAGGGGCTAATGTACCTAGCTCCAAGCTTCCATTAACATCCAAACAATATGACTTTATTTCATGGTGATACTTGAAGGAAAACATTATCTCCAACAACAAACTCCATTTCCCTTCGATAGTTTTCTGCATAGCTCCTATTCTAACCATGAGAAGATTTTAAATGTATTTGGTTGGACTGCACCGTCTATATAATCTATTTCACTTGATTAGGTCCAAATAGCTTTTATTTTTTAACTTCATCCAAACTAGTAGGAGTTCTAAATCACATCTATTACAGGGATTCATGTAGACCCATTTGAATACTTGAGTGGAAGTTGTTCTTAAATGAGAACTCAACTAATGAGAGATTTTCTTCACATCCTCCTTTAAATTCCATTATGTAGGCTCTCAACACATTCTCAAGAATCTGAGTAGTGCTTTCATATTTTACATAAGATTGGGGGTGATAGGATGTGATTAAATTCAATACAGTATTTAAGTAATGTTGAAGGATTCTCCAAAATTTATAAGTAAAACTTGGATCATGACTAGAGACGATCAAAAGTGGTACCCCATGTAGCCTCACCACTTCCTTTACATAAATAGTGGCAAGTTGTTCAATAGATAAATCTTTCTAAATAATGATGAAGTGGGAATTATTGGAAAGTGAATCTAATGCAATCTATATTTCATGTTTTCCTTTGTATGCCTTTAGGAGACTGGTGAAAAAGTGTATAGTGATATTCTACCATTTCCACATGGTTATGGGTAGTGGTTTCATCATCCCCTTTGACTTAGTTCACTCTACTTTTAATTACTGATATACCAATCACTTTGAGGTATACTCAAGGATGAATTTCTTCATTTTTTCCCACCATATGTGCTCTTGGAGATCATGGTATATCTTGGTGCTTTTAGGATGGGTGGATAAAGACTGGCCATGTGAATTATCTAATAAATCATTCTTTATCTTAGTTGATTAAATCTCAAAAATTACATCTCCAAACCAAATCATTCCATCATCAACAATATGGAATTAATGAATATTCCCTTCCTTTACTACTTTCAACCTCTTTTGATGTACTAACCCATCTTTTTGTACCTCCTTTATGTTCTCATAGATAGATAGTTTAGAAATCATTTGGGAAATGTGGGATGTATTCCATGCCATTATGAATTCCAAATACATCCTTTGAATATGCATGAAGAGAGGGTCTTTTTAAATCCACATCAATGATAAAGTGCTAGGATATTTTTTTCTTAGATCATCAGCTAAATATTTTTCCCTTTCTAGATGGTAGTGAATAGAGAAATCCTAGTCCTTGATTTTCTCTAACCGTATTATTTTATTCTTGTTGATCTCATTCTATGTGAATATATAATTTAGACTCATATTATTGATATATATGTCACACTTATCACCATATAAATAGTTCCACAAAATATTTAGAGAAAATAGTATAATTTATAGTACCAAATCATGAATCAGGTAGTTCTGCTCCTGGATATTTAGTTTTCATGATTCATAGGATATCACTCTATCATTCATCATGAATATAATTCCCAATTCTTTCTTTAAAGAATCATTGTATATCACAAAACCTTATCCAATTATTAGTAGTGATATTATAGGAGAAATTATTAGCCTTTTCTTGAGCTCCATAAATCCTTTCTCACATTATTTCATCTAGAAAAAATATACTCCATTCTATGTTAACATAGTTATTAGGTTAGTCAATCATGATAAATTTCTCATAAAACATCAATATTACCCATCTATGCTAATAAAATATAGACTTACCTGAAAATAGTTCATATGATCCATTATTCAACTAAATTTTACTTTTAAGGGTCCATATACGTTCACTCACATATGATCACATTCCCCAAAAATGTGACTTGCTACATCCAAAAGTCACACTTTTTAAACTTAGCATATAGTTTCTCCTTACTTAATATTTCCAACACAATACTTTGATTCTCTTAATGTTCCTCCTTGATATTGGAGTAAATGATAATATCATTAATAAAAACTACCAAAAAATTTTAAAGGTTGTCTCTAAATAATCTATTCATGTAATCCATGAAGATTACTAGGGAATAAGTAAGTCCAGAGAGAATGACTATGAACTGATAGTTCTCATACCTTGTACGAAAGTCTATATTTGGAATATCTTCCTTATTCACCTTGTGTTGATGATATCAAATATGAAGATCCACCTTAGATAAGTATTATGCTTCTCATGTTTGATGGAATAAGTTATCAATCCTTAGTTGGGGATACTTATTATTTATGGTGATCTTGTTAAGCTCTCAGTAATCAATATAAAACCACATTAATACATAATATTTCTTTACAAAGAGCACTGGAGCACCCTAAGATGATGCACTATGGTGTTTCAACCCTTTTTTCATGTTATCTTTTAGCAATTTATGTAACTACTCCAGTTTTATTGGGCCTGTCATATAGGGGAATTTGGAGATATGAGTGGCTCTGGGTATAAGATATATTAATAAATATACCTTATGATCTAGCGGAAGTCCAGGAAAATCATTGACAAATATCTCAATGTTTTCCCTAAAAATTATAATTTCCTCAAGGATGATTGTTTCCTTTGACTCAAAAATTTGGGAAAGGTATACATCTTCAAAGGGTATCAAAACCCACATTATTGAGGGATTTTCCAAAGGAGATTCATGATCTTCTTTGAATTTTTATAGAAGCGTGGGATAGTTCAGAATATGAAAGTGATTTCCTTTTTATGAAAGTTGATATATTATATATATAATGAGAGGTAATCCATTCCTAGTATAGTGTTGAATTACACCAGGTAAAGAATTAAAATATTCACCAGAAGAATCTTCCCACATATCTTAAGAGTAGAAGAGTCCAACACATGGGTTGTAATTATCACACCACTAGCTCTTTTCATAGATATCTATACTTCAAGGTATTTTTTATTTGATTCAAAATTTATAAAACAAAATTAGGATATAAAATAATTCATAAAAAATAATCAAATAAAAAATTTCCCTTTTTTGAGTAAATAGTAAGTGTACCTTTCAAGACTTTATTTTTATACTCCACTTATATAGTAGTCATGGAATAATATTTCCCTCCATCCTTTGGATTTGGTGGTTTCTAACACTAAATACCCTCCTTGAACCATGGTTTAGTGCACTAGCGTATAGAGCTCCCATTCTCTTTATTGTTGAATCATTAAACCATGGGTGGTGTATTAGTAGGTTCCTTCCTTTAATCCATCAAGTCGGTCAAATTCTTCATGTAACTTCAACATTCATGGGATTGATGACCTTATCCCCTAAAATTGAATAATTTAACCACCCCCTTGAGTAAATTACCATGATTATTCTTCCTACATTTTTTGAAATGTGGGTGGTTGGATCCTCTTTCTTCCATTTTAATTTTACCCCCAACTTGAAAATCCATTTTTCTGTTCTTATCTCCATAACCATGGGACCATTCACCAAACTCCATATCTACTTTGAGAGAACATTTAACTACTTCTTCATATCTCTCAATATATTAGATATCTAGAGCCTTTTGAAGGTTTGGTTTTAAACCAATAAAGAATATATATATTTTCTATCATTGTTAATAAAAAACTCAATGCGTATCTTTCAATACTTGTAAAGTTTTCCTCATAAACATTGACAGATTCACATTTTTTTTCCTCATATCTAATAATTATCTCTCAATATATATTTTAAAAGTTATAGGGAAATACTTATTAAGAAGTATTTTATTAATGTCTTTCCACTCCATCTCATCCATTTCATCCTTGGACATGGTGTTCTATATCAATTCCCACCATTAATAAACTTCTTCATCTAAATGATATATAGATATAGTCATCTTCAACTTCTCAAAATAGTGGATCATAGAAAAATATTCTCCATTGAGTTAAACCACTGTTTAGAGACAAGTGGATTGTAATATACACTAAATGATTGTGGTCATTGTTGTATAAAAGAATCAATAGATAGTAACTTCTTCTTGGGTGAAAAAAAGTATTACACATAGTTCATGTTATTATTCACAGCTCGATACAATTGGGTAATAATATCCATGATTCTTCTAGGATTATTACCTATACATAGTCTTATACATATTGTTTTTATAAACTTTTTCTTCTCTTAATTATAAAATTAACTAAACTATGATTTGATACCAACTATAGTGGCCTAAATATTTCTTACCTCACTATTACATCATTTTTAAGATAAAAAACAAAATTGTGTTACAAATCAAGGATTCAAAGGTTTATTGTCTTGGGAAAATTGGGATCATACATCAACTGTATATAATAAAACTCAAAAATTAATTTTAATCCTTTTTTTACTTCAAAAAGATCAAATTATTCTTAGTACATATAATCACTTGATGATATACATCAAGTAAATGGGTAATCCGAAGTTCCAATAAGAAGAGGGAAACGGGACATGAACGATAGAACATGGGTGAGCATGATCTTCATAATTATATTATAAGAATTGGATCATCATCATAATAACAAGGGAAATATTTTGTGAGGTTTTCTAATGTTGGATATGAATAAAAAATAAAAATCAAGTTATAGTGGTTAAATACCACACATATTTGTGAACATGTGTAGCATCATGTTCACATATAACATACGTGCATAATCATAACATAACCATTGTGAACATAGGTAGCATCATGTTCACACATAACATAAGTTCATAATCATAACATCACCATTGTGAAAAAATATTGAATCATGTTAATGCATAGTGATCATAATATCATGAGATACATCAAATTAAAAAAATAATTGGATGGATATATAATTCTATGCCCAATCATCACATCATAAAATTATGATAATCATGTGTGCCATGTGGAATGATAAAAATTGTAGTCATGAAATAACCCATGGAAAGGAATGGGTTTAATAAAAGATTTCACATTTCATACATCATGAAATGAACTTTAGGATTACCAAATGAATAAGGGAGATCATGCATTGGGATAAAATATCATTTTATTCTTTAAAAGGAGAAACAATTCAATGGGATTCAAGGGTTATTTTAGAAATTTAAGTCTTATTGAAAAAATAATATAAATGGATTAGAATAAATTATAGAAGGTGATAAACATGAATATCCAAAAAAATGGAATGAATATTGAAAGGAAATATTTTTGATATTATCGGAATATCTATATTGAAACTAATGTGAAATATAAGATAACCTAAAGGAAAGAGTTTTGGTTTGAGAATACCCTTACCTTAAACCCTGCATTATTTTGTTGTTTTTCTGCCTCCTGAATAATAAAATTTGGTTTATTAAAAAAATAAAATTTAAGTAAATTATTTTAATGTTTCCCTATTTAACAAATATAACAATTGGACTATATATCTCAATTCATAGAATTGAAAGGGGGATATTTTTATATATTGTTTTTCTTAAAAAAATTCCATTTCTTTTTAATTTTACAATTTTGTTAAAGTTTATTTATATAATGGATAATTAATTATAGAATATTAAAATAAATATATTTTTACATTTATATATCATAAATAAGTTATTATAACCAATTATAAGTTTGTTGATAATAAAATAATCGGAAATATCCTTACTGGTGGTTAACCAACAATTATTAGGAAC
Organism: Viscum album; assembly: GCA_963277665.1. NCBI lineage: Eukaryota > Viridiplantae > Streptophyta > Magnoliopsida > Santalales > Viscaceae > Viscum > Viscum album. Next base: position 2,105,592,230 of record OY728147.1, on the reverse strand, counting down.
ATTGTCTAAAGGAGGAGAAAGAGAGGTATAAAATATACCTAATTTAAAAATATAAATTTAATAGCAGGGTAAAATTATTAGTATAATGTTAACATAATTTATAATTAATATTTTACGATTTGTTTTTGAAATCAATTAGGAAAAATAGAAGAGTGGAGGAAAATGAGATAATTATTGGTAAAAACATACTCTTTTCTCAGTGATTTGTCCCTTGTACTACACTAGAATACCTTGATGAGTGGTCACTTCATCATGTACATAAGGTTTCTAATGGATTAAGAGTGAGTATTTGAGAATATATTGGTCCTTTTTAAGTGAGGGAGGTGTGGTTAACCATGGGGATGGAGGGGGATTATTTAGACTTGAGGGGAGGGGTATTTTTAGAATAAAATGTTGAATAAAATAATATATCCAAGTTAAACCTTTTAATAGTGTGGTTTTTTATATAATTAATCATATATCTAAATAATAGAATTGTTTTAGGAGTTTAAATCCCTTTAAAATTATAATTAGCTTGTTTATTAAAAAGGAAAGTGAAAAAAATGAGAAAATAGTATTTTAAGGGATACTTTTGGCTTTAGACTTTCGAAATTAATTTTTTGTTTGAAAAACATATTTATTGCATTTTATTAACTCATTTATGAAATTAAATATTTTTTTATTTTTATGTTTTATGAATTATTATTTCATAATTACATCAGGAATTATTTAATTTAATATAAATCGGTTACAAAAAATAGTATTTTTACTATTCAATTAACAATTGAAGTATTTTAGAAAATTAACAAAAAAGAAACCTTAGTTAATTTCAATTTTATGATTTCAAAATAGAAATTTATTTTAACAAAATAATTTTCAAAAATAGGTTATTTTAATTTTAATATAAAAATTATGGTTTTTTACAAAATAGCTTAAAATACAATTTATTAAAAGTGTTCTTATATTTTATTTGATTTTTTAATCAAGATATTTATTTTATGGAATTATAATATTTATATGTACTTAAATTAATCATGATAAATATTATTTATACTACATTTTATTATTTTCAGGTCAAATTACTTCTTCAACAGTCATGTTACCATTCCCAATAGTAAAGTTACTATCCCTAATGGTCAGGTTATTATTCCAATAGTCACATTACATCCTATAAGTAATAATTCATTCCTTCATTAATTATTCACATAAATTTTTATCAAGGTTATATATTTCAATTTTCATAAATTTTAGTTGGTTTACTGATATATTTTTCTTTTCCATAGTGTTGTTTGTGGGGGGGATGATTATAGCCAATTAGGGTGATTCAAATTTTCCCACAGTAGTTTTTCTATATTCTGTTTTTCTCCTTGTAATATTTGAAATTTTAATGGGTTTAGTAATTGAATAATTTAATTATTTTATTTAATTAATTAAGTTGTTGTTTTTTCTCTATTTTCTCAATCTATATAATACTTATATAATATAATTTAACAGATATTTATTTACAAAAAAAATTTTATTTAAAAATTATAGGTTGATACACAATAAGACACAAAAAATGATGTCTAATACTATCCAAACTATGAATATATTATGAATCCATGTGTATGTAACAATAATAAAGTAAAAAACATAAAAAAAATACCCATGTAATTTCGGGTTCTATGTTGGAAACCCATCTGATAATACCTACTCCGGACTTAGCTGGGATGTCTCTAAAAAATTTAAATTATATAATATTAGATTAGGACCTGAGGTACTTTTCCAAGGCATCCCTATATAATGATAATCATATAAGGTATCAACAAGTCCCATGGAATTTATGAATTTTTTGTCGTAGATAAATCAAGGCATTCAAACCATGGACATAGAGCATCAAATCCAAAAAACCCAATCAATGATGTGGAGTGTCGTGTCTGAAATCCTAAATCAAGGGGATATTGAGCATCATGTCCAATGGATCCAAACAAGTTTTGATGAGCATAATTTCCAACATCATTAATCCAGTGGCATGGAGTTTCATGTCTAAAAATTCCGAACAAACAGTATGGATTACCAAGTACAACAATACCAATTTTACTATCAATGTTTACTGTAATTCATTTTACCATTGAGTCCAACCAATGTATTCCATAAAATTAACCCACATATTTCTCATGGTGTAACATATTTCTGTGTTCAATACTTTAGAATTAAACAAGGGATTAGTAACATAACCTCACCATTCACATTCCATCTAATTATTTAATAATTATAATTAAGAGACATTCCAAATTAATTATTCATATCATTTTTAAAATTTAATAATAAATTCACTTAAATTAAGAAATTTGGAAAAATTATATATTTAACCCATCTCACAATACATCTCAATAAATTAAATTTAATAATCCCATTATCAAAAGATAAGTCAACACACCTAATAGGTAGTGTAATTTCAAGACATGGAATAGAGGTCATAAGAATATAAGAAACACACCGTAATGGGGTTTTTTGAGTTAAGTTATAGCACATCCAAAGAAGCTATTAAGAACACAAGGACTAACCAATTTAGGATATTAGAAATTTAATGGATGATTTAAAATTATAGAGGCAATGAATGGAAAGTAAACAATGTATCACAATGTTGCATGACATAAAAAACTAAACTTTTAGGTAAAGGTACTAGATAACCTACCTTATACTAGTAGATGAATCCTCATCCAGTATCAACCTCTGATTTGATCTGGAATGAGAGAAATAGAAAAACTATAAAAATAACCTAAAAATAAAGAATATAAAATCATATAGAGATAATTTTTCAAGATGGGGAGATAAACTGATAAAATAAAAAATATTAATTATATAATTAAAAAGAGTGATCCAACTTAATGAATGATATTTGATTCTAAGATTATAAAAAATAGTTATCTTGAATACTAGGGTGGCAAAATGGGAGATCTTTCCATGAGTAAGTCCACTGTTCAAAAATAGAAGAATGCAAGAGGGTTAAATGGTTAAAGGCATTAGGGTAAGATTTGGAATTTCAACCTTTTTAAAGAAATTCAGTAATTTCAAAACCGTGTGCCAACTGTGTGGTTGGAACTATTTAGGAGGCCACACCTCACATAGTTTAGGCGCACAATTAAACAAACTATGCAAAAATCATATGAGTTACCTCTAAAATAAATTTAATGTTTTTCAGATCCATGCACCTCCAATGACATGCTTAAAATAACCATGCATCAACCTCACTAGGTAGTATAGTTGTGCTACAATGTTATTAATAACCATGATCCAACCATGCACCTCAGTCTGTTTCACCAAAAACTGAAACTTTGGGTCCTTAGACAAGCTCAGAAACTCTTGAAACATCCATGAATTCATTAAGAATTCTAATATTTCTAAATTAATATTTTTAAATAGAAATTAAAAGGATCTATACCTCATTAAAAAATTGGGATCTTATATCATCATATTCTCCTTTCATTTTGATGAGTTGAGCTAAGATTCAAGTGCTTTGATATTATTCCATTTTTATTTTAATTTTACAAACATATCCTTCATCCTAGAATTATATTATACTCTAAATTTTCACCTCTCTTAAAAAAATTTCTTAAGAGGAAGGATTCTTGCTTTTAATTCCTTTTTTGTTACTATTTTATTACTAATTTCTTCTATTGTTTCTTCAATTAGATAACTTTTTTCCTTCATTTTTTCTCCCTCTTCTTAACATAAATGTTTAGGCTCACTTTATCTCTATTAATACTTTAGATATCCACGAACAAATATTTAATAATAGAAACATTTACTTGCCATATGATGTTTTGTTAATCCATCTTAATTAAAGGATTAGATCTTTTCCTGATTGTTATATTAAAAACATTCATATTGGTGGCTTGATTCCACCACCACTTCTTACATGGATTATTTAACCATTTTATTTTATTTTAGGCACTCTAGAATTCAATATTATCAAGTAGTTTCAATAATAGAGTCATAAATATATATTAATAAAATCATAATTTTTCACCTTAGTTGGAGAGTCGATTTTTACATGAGTATTCTTCATGGTTTTCTTCTTCTCATATCCTTTTGTATTAAGTCAATATTCATCAACCACATTTATTTTTCCCCATCATGAAAATTTTTTGTTATAATTTATAGTGTGTTATCTATTTATCTCTGTTCCCACAAATTTCCTACAAAAATTTTCAATATTATTCCATATTTTTTAATTAGTAGAATAATAAATAATTTTATTATACACTTTATAAAATAGAGATTTTATCAAGACCTTATCCATCCTTCAATTTCAAATTCTTTCATCTTTATTCATTAGATATGTATCTCTTGGAATAAACTTCATAACTTCTACACCACTTTCTTGTAGAAATATACAAATATCCTTATTCCAACTATATAATTTAGATCCAAAAAAATTATGGCTTTAAAATATAAGCCATATGAGAAAAAAATATCAATACAAATGTAGAGTTTGAATGAAAATCCAAAACCATTACCCTTTAATACAACTTATTAATACAAAATTCACCCTAAAGGGGAAGGGTTAATTAAGTTAACACCAATATTTTATCATTTAATTTAATGATATTGTACCTAAGTTTTTAGGAAAATTAATTTAAATGTTATTTCTTTCAAATTCATCCACACCACCCATTATAATGCCATGATTTTAACCATTAGGACCAATAAGGAGAGTCACATGATCTCATGCATTCCACTTCGTACACAAGAGGCCTATGAATAGTAGTGAGGGTTTGAGGTCCATCAGTGGGGAGACTATACCCCCAGTATCATGTCATAATACAAATAATAATAAAAAAATAAAAAATAATATAGAGTAACATTATATAAAAAAATAATTTTAAATGGAATGCATGTCATAGAATAAATAAATTAATGATCTCATTGTGTGGAAATCCATTCACGTGTATATAGAGTGTATGTAATTAAAAAATAAAATTATGTTATACTCCATAGTATGTCTTGGTACCACTCCTCTCTCTATTCTCATCGGATTATTTTTATTCTACATGCCCCTTTCCATTTATCCGGAAATTCCATTTTTATTTTATTTTTGGATAAACCTCTTTATGGGTGTGCGGTAACCTCACAACAACTTGATTGAACCCAAACCACCATATTCAAAATTCAAAAACCAGATAAATATCCCAATTTTTAAATTCAAAATACCCACATTCCATCCCATCACTACCGAGGAGACCTCGAGCAGAGACCTTGAGCCATGCCCCTGACGGATGAGTTACGCACGTCGCCTCCTGTGGCCGGAACATAACCTCCATAACAACAGACCACCATCATGAAAGGTACCAGACGCCCGCAGGAGCTGCCCGCCGGAAATCATCAATGTCGTCTAAATGAAAACCATCGTCGCCATCGTAACAGGACTGTAGGACAATCAAGAAAAGGAGGAATCTAGGTGCCCTCTCGGAGACTCACACCTCGCACCATCACTGAGGAAAGAAAACCGCCTCCGCCATCAACCCATCGAACCATCAACAGAAAACCAGATAAACCATTTCCAAAAAACACCACCTCTCTGGAAAAGTAGGAACCCAACAAAGAATCACCAATCCAAACACCAATCCGCAGCAAGAAGCAGCAGGGAACCTCCAACGCTACCGCATCGTCCACCACACCATCCAAATTCCATCACAGCAAATGTTAAATAAAACATATGAAAAAAATAAAAAACCAACATCACCAGATCAGCCTCTGCCACAGAGCTACACCGGAGGAAGGTCACACCGCAAAGAAACTCAAACTAACAACATAGCCTGTCGCCACCTCAAAACCCTCCAGAGAAGACCGCAAAAACCCCCATGTCACTCGCATCCACTATAGATCGAAGCTACGACCCCAAAACAACCAGGAAATCTCGACCCAGGACCAAATCCACACTGCCATCGAACCCACGAACCCGCCAATAGCGCACGCCGGAACATCCAGCGACCTTTGTCGCAACCCGGTCTTATGCTCGTGACTCTAGATCTGACAGTGTCGAAGAATCTCTGAGCACAAGAAACCCAGAGAAGGATAATAAGCCACTAACCTCGCAGCGAAGGAGAGCCAAAGAGGAGATTGCAAGCCATCCTCCACGGGAGAAGGAAGGCGTTGACGGGGGAAACCCTAGTAAATGTGAACATGTAAAACAAGTGTATGATATGATAATGATAAATTCATAACCATGAATAATAAATATAAAGCCAGGTACTGAGTGATCTTAGACTAACCAACATGTCAGAGACCCCTGACCATACCCATTTCAACCATATGCTAAAAGGATAGTCGTAGGATGCCTTAAGTGAGAAAGAAAAATCCATAAGTCTCAAAGTATAATCTCTAATTAGTGTCAAGCAATCGAGGTGAGTTATGTCGCCTAATAAAAATTTCTGGGATTCATCACAAGTTAGGCCTCTAGGTCGTCACAACCCACTTATGCCTTGGGTCAGGCCTCTAAACTATCATTCCCCTAACATTGTTTCCTCATGTCCAACCTCCAGGTTTTCATTCCCCTAACCTATTATCAGGTCCATCATTGTCAGTATCAGAATTTATACGCACTCCACCTATAAGGTATAATAATATCATGATATTCCACCTATTCTAGGTACCAAGAATATCCTCCAAGGCATTTTTACACACATAATGGGGTAGATAATTCAAGGAAAGAATATAATATCATCATGAGAAAAATATTAGAAACATACCAATACATGTGATCAAACCCAAACATGGCTAATAAGATACATAATCATACTCATGGAATCATGTAATGCAAATGGGTCTCACATCCCATACCCACACCCACATGCGATCTTACTCAAGCATGAAAAACAAGGTATGTTATCATTATAAATATACTAAGAAAATTGTGTATATGAGATCTGAAAATGGTAAGGAACATTCGAAAACAATTTTTTTATGAATAACTCCAATGTTTATAAAAGGATTAAAAGACCAAACATGTCACACACCCACAATGAATTGATCACATGACAAGGATGTCTAAGTATATTTCTAGTTCAACAAAGAAAGAGATTCATAATATAGACTAAAGGGAATTACATGTTAAGAACATAATAATAGAATCATATAAATTAATGAGTATATAAAAAGAGTAAAATATGTGGTATATCTAAACAGATATCACCAAGTCACCATATTATTGGTTGATTCATGAATTAATCATGAATTCCTCACCAATTCTAAAAAATATATCCTCTAGTATAGGAAAAAATCATTGATATATCCTTATTCTATAAATGAAGAAAAAATTAAACCTGAGATTCCAGAAGAATAAGGTCTCATAATGATTATTCTATAATGACTTACCAAGAAATGTCAACATTATTGAGAGTTCCATCTCTGATCAAGAGGGGTGGTCATTGATGTTAGTTGGAAAATGTGATGACACTACAAGGGTGTGAATTTTTTCATTTAAAAACACTAGATAGATTAAAATTAATCACCTTTGTGATTTGATAAAATATATTTATTTTCAATCAGATTAAGCTGTGGAAAAATATAGAAGAAGAAAAAATAATTTCGATAGTGATTTGGGGCATAAATATTCCCTATCCCACTCCTCTAATACTCTCTCGACAATCTTTATGATTTTTACTAATCATGTTCTTTTACTGGGGACTTCCACAACAAATTTTAGGTAGTTAACACAATACAAAAATTCATGTTATGTTATAGGGAATCATGAAATATAATACTTAGTGTAATAATATGATAATCCATCACAACTAAGTATAAGCATTCAACACTCAAACAGAATAATATAATATTCTTCTAAATAATATGTTCAGCTCATAGTCGAAAAAACAATTAACAGGTGATGTATCTTCTTCTTTAGATAATAATTTATTCAAGTAAGTATAGCTCTAAATTTTCCCTTATTGTAGATGTTATTCAAATAAATACAAATAAATAACCTTTCCCAACAATAGAATGAACACACAATATAATATTAAAACATATATGTATCTAAATTGTATTCCTGGAAGATTCAAAAAACGACTGCAAAAATATATAATTGAATTGAAGAAATTGTAAAGAATAATCGTTTTTGAATGTCCTATTTAAATGAAAATGATAATCAACTATTGGTATTTTAGAAAAATAGATATTCATTCAAAAAAAATTAATTCTTAGATTTACTATCAATATTTATTTAATATATATGTAGCTTCTATGAAGATCACTTCATCACTTTATATATAAAATATATTGAGAACAAAGAAGAACTCTAATTTGATATTTTCTAAATAGAACCAAAAATATCACCAGATAAATCATGATATTCAAAATTATTTGCATGATTCATATTTGAATTTAAATCGCCACTAAAAATCCTAAATTCCCTTAGAAATAGGAATAATTTATTCTTTTTATTAAAATCCTTTGAATCGGTCTTTGAATGACTTTTAATAAGATATTGATTCTTGTGAAACCATTACTGAAATCTCATAAAATATCTTAAATTCATATTCCCTAGAAATTTTCTTCAAACATAGGGATTATTCTGTGTACAATATCCTTAAAATTATGGTTCAAAAGAAACTATTTATTATTAATTTTTGGTTAACTAATAACATGATTGATACTTTAATTTAGTGCTCTTCACAAAAGTTTTGTTCCCAATAAAAATGTTTAGTTCAAAAATGGTGTACAAAAGTAGTGTTCCTTATTAAAAGTTATGTTCCCAAACCTAAAATTCTCCAAAAATACAGGGTTTAGAAAATTGATTACAAAATCCATAAAAAACATCAATAATACATAGAAAAAAATCAATCCAATTACTTCAATAATTTCATAGAAAATAATGTAAATGTTCTAAAAAATATAATCTTAAACATTTCTTAGGGTAACATCATCTGTAAAACATATGAAGGTGTTTGTGAGCATCAAAATCAATGAGAAAAAAAAATAAATTGTTGGATCGACATTAATTTTCTAAACAATTTCCAATAATATCCTCATTTTTTATGATCACAAAACTAATAGAAATATAAACATAAAAACATAGGTTTTAATTAATCGATCAATAAAAAATGGATTTATTATGTCAAATAGAATAATATTTAGTTTATAAAAATATAAATAAAATAAAATTTCTTTCTAACTAAAGGATATGAGTTAATATAAATGTTAAATTTATCTAAATTTCTCCCTGTTTTATTATATCAAGAAGAAATTAGAAAGATATATTTAATAACATTTGATGTAACACTAAACTGTTTTTAAATTTAATGTTTAGCCAATAATAAATGCATCCTGAAAAATGAATAGGCTTTGAATCATAAAGCTATAGGAAATGAGAAATAAACAAAATAAAATATAAAAATATAATTTATTTTCATTAAATGTCCTAGATTAGAAATGTGTTTGGGTCAAGAGTTTTAATGGATAAGAGTTGATATAAAGAGATGTCTTATGTTTTGGCTCCTCTAAGGATGAGGATTCAGTGGTTAAGGAATCTTTGACCATTTGTTGCACTATTTTTATCTCTTACCTTAATAGCTCAAAATTTATATTCACTGGACCTACCCATTATTTCCTTAGAATCGTCATTTCTTGGAATATCTTGATAAATTATGCTAGATTAACTTTCAGAAAGGTTTGAACTAATTCTAGTGTCTGATATAATTTTATATCATATCACCGAATTGATTGACCAAACCTCAAACACCAGGATTTATAGATGTTAACTTTACAATAAGATATTAATAAATATCTGAAAAAGTGTGTAGTGTAATTCTATAAAACTTTAGAAATTGAATTATGTCATTCATAACTAAAAAACAGTAATAGACTCAAAACTCCAAATCAAATCTGGATATGTGGTTCTAGATGAGGTAGAAGATCTATCTTGGATTGAATTGTCTCTAATTGATTCAAAATTTATTCCCAAAAAATTCTTAAGATCCTTAAAGATATATTTGGAAACAGATTCTATTTTTATATGACCAACTTTTTCAGCCATTTCCCTCTTTAAGGAATAAAAATACCTTTTTGGAATTAAAATTTCTTTCAAATATTGATTCTGATCCAAAAGAAATTAGAAATTATTTTTGTGAATAATTGAACTTCCCAAATATTAAATAGTATTTTGAGAACTTTCAAGTTCTCCATTCAAAATACCATCCTCATATTTCATTTAATTAATTTTATAAACCATTTCAATAGAAAAAGAGTGAGTCCTTTATTCAAAATAATCATCAAAATATGATGAAGACTAAGAAGATTTGACAAAAGGCTCTCTAACTTCAATAAATCGACATGATTGAATTTATACCTCATCATTAGATGAAGATGGAAAATATCCAAGATCTTCAGTGCCTTTATCATATTCAACATTAGCAGTCCCTCTAAAGGACTCAATAAGTGATGTTTTCTTATACATGATCATTTCATTTGTTTTATATAATCCTCAATATCATTTTTTTATTTTGAAACACTTTTAAATGGAAGTGAGAACCCTTCTAGCAGTACAAATTAAGCCCCAAAAGATATGACATTTTTGTTGAAGAACAATTTGATCTCATTAGAATCAAACTCCCTAAATATTATCTAGGGTATAGATCTTACCTGATTGCCAGGATCGACCCTCAAGATGTCTTCATAATGTTCCACCAAGATGTACCAAGACTGCATATATTCCTCCAAAGTAATCTTCCCCATTTGAAACCTCTAATCAAGAGGTGGTTCTGCCTATCGATCCATTTACCTTACCCCGTTATTGTTTCCACTGTAATCATTTCCCTAACATTTGGTTGATGACTTCCTACGGGGACATCATATCTAAGACTTGATCCGTCATTTCTTCATCTGAGTGAAGAAGAAGGTCCATGTGATTCATCGCCAAAGAAAGTTGTGTATGATGATCAAAAAGAGTATCCTCCTCTCGCTGATGCACAGGATTCGGAGAGGGTCTCACTTCCTCACTCTGTAACCTAGGAGGGTGTACAACCCCCGTCTAGGGATGTTCAGCCCTAAGGTTCACCTGACCGACCACTGCTTGAGAGATAGACACACTCACAGGAAATCCATCACTTTTACATGTTTTTGAAGGAGGTATACCTTTGCTAGTGGACCTAGAAACTGGAGTACTAGGAAGGTTGGAATAATCTTTCCTTGTACGCGACCTCCAGGTATGTTTGATAAAGCCGTCTGAATCTATAATGGTGCTTTTCCCTTCCTTGGGGAGGATCTAAAATAATCCTCTGCAATCCCCACTTCTTTGGACTCACCAGGGGATTCCAAAGCTAAATCCTCTACTTGGAATACCTCCCCTCCCTTAGCATACTCCTCACTGGGACTTTCCTCTTTTGCAAAAGCTTCACCAGGTGCGTGACCACCATCTTCTCCCAACACTGCAAACTGGTTTTGGCAGTTCTTGAAATTCCCTTATACTTCTTCCTTCTCAGCATAGGAAGGTTTTTTGCATGGCTTGCACTGATGTGGCTGGACCGCTTGGCTGTGCAAAGCCACAACCCATGTATTGGAAGTAAATTTGAGTTTCATCTGAAACTAAGCTTTGGGGGTCCTCACCCAAGTCTATTTCTGCATCAACTACCTCATTAATGGAAGCTCCCTCGAGTGGAAGCAGCGCCATACTCATACCAACATCCATGTGCACCTCCCTCTCCTTGTTCCCTTCCACATCCTGAACCAGGCCTTCCTTCTCACTGATCCCAACCCTTTTTTCAGGACCATCTCCAGAAGAATAGGGATTTCCCAAGACTTTTTGAAGTTGGTTGAAAATATCATAGACTTTTGGATTCAATTGAGGGAGCGGCTGATCATACACTTCTACAGAGACTTTTGGATTAGCCGCTCTGGAGAGAGAATGCATCTGCGACTGATCATACACTTCTTCCACATTCAAGGTAACACCCTCGGGGCCTGCAGGCATTCCAGACTAACTCTGAGTAGGAGGAATAACCCACCATAATGAGAAAGGTTGTGGAGACATAAATATTGAAGATTCCCCAAGCTTTGACAAGAAGATCAAAAGTCTGACCATGATTCGAAAATCACTGGTTGTCTACAATGAAACTCCCCCCCCCCACTGTGATCCATATCCAATCAACCGGAGGCTTAGAAACATCCACTTCCACACAAATTCATGGGGATATTGGGTGACACACTGAGTTGTTGCGGCTATCCGAGCACAAGAAACGTCCGACCAAATTTCTTAGAATTCAAATGATGGGGGGGTTTTGAAAGGGAAGGGGGAGGCTAGGCAAACTTACCCAAATTGCGGTTGTTGGAGTATCCTGTTTCATTTGGAAGTAGTATGACCATCAGAAAAGGTAGAACCGAGAGCCATTGCAGGTGTAAGAAGTTCTAGCCCAATCTTGAATCAGGTCCTCCTTTGACGAAAAGAGAACCATAAAATGGAGGTTGTCGAGAAGCCCGATAGTAGCGAAATCTTGTAAGCCCCAGCCACCGAACACAGATATATCGAAATCATCAATCGATGGGTGCCAGCTTCTGAAACGGGCCACCGAAGTTTTGTTGAGTAGCGCCGAAGCTTTTGAGAACTCTAAAAGTGAAATAGAATGATTAGGGTATCCAGAGTGAAAATCAGGGACATTAGGGAAGGTCTCAATTCCAGTTAAAGACGGGAGGGATTTCAGATTGGAGAAAAGAGAGAAAGTGGGCAGAACTCTGAGGGGTCCCTCCCCCTCCGGTGGGGGAGGGACCAAATCTACGACCATCGCTGCCTAGTTCAACTCAAAGCACAGAGCTCCTGATTCCATGTGATATGAAAATAAGACAATATCATTTGTTTCATATAAATTTCCATTAACATGATCATAAGAATGATCTACCTTAGTATTAAATTCTCTAGGTCCATTACATCCTAAAGAATGATCAGTTTCATAAGCTTGTTACTCTTCACCTTGAAAATATTTCTCTATTCTTTCTTTAATTGGATAAACTTGATCTTTTATTCTTTTAAAAACATAGTCAAAATTTTATACAACACCAACTTCCTCTATTATTTATTTAGAAATTGTAATGGGTTGATTTATTTCTTCATCTATAGGTACTACAACCTACTTAATTGGTTCTTCCCTTATTCTTGGTCATATAACAAGAACAGCTTCACTATCTATTTCTCCATAATGTTCTTGATATGATACAGAGTATTAAGGAAATACCCCTATCCTATCAAGGATATTCTCATCCATAATTTCCCTTCTCTTTATGATGATTAGGATGTTGGTTTCACCAATTGAAGTAGCTTTCAAACTTCTAACTCCTTCAACCATGGATTCCCCAAATTCCTCAGCACTGATTCTGGCTAAACCAGATGGATTCATGCTTATTTTACCCCCTAATCATGATCTCTAGAAGGAAATTTATATTTGGATCCATTAGGCATTAGTTTCTATTTCGTTATACTATAGAAAAATAAAAAGTTTCTAAGTGTTCCAGTAGATAGAATATTACTATTATGATAATTGATAACTATCTGGATGTCACAAATCATAAAATTTTGATAGAAAAAATTTAAACTGTTATTATATATTGATAGAAAGACATCCCCACATATATTTGGAAATAGGGATCCAAGTATCTCAATATGAACCTAATAAAATTAAATTTTATGTTTCTCATCAGAAAAGACGTAAAATTCATAACTAGAAAAATTATTTTCTCTAAATATTCTATTATTAGAACTAATATAGTTTGGAGGAAATTTACCAAAAAAATTTGATATGACTCTATTCCTTTATTTTTTTTTATTTGGGAGGCACCAAATAGAAGTTAATCTTAGCTTTGTGAAGGTAGTTTAAAATCTGAGTCAGATTAACTATAGAAATAAAAAAATTTCTTTATCATTTACCTTTGATAAAATGACATCATATTAATCTATGAAACTAAACAAAATGTTTTTCTAAATATTTTACTTATTTACAATATAATTTTGATTTTATCTATTAAACATGTACTCCAGTCCTTAAAAGATTAGGTATTTCTTTAGTAGGATATTCTTACGGAAGAACCATTCAAAATCTAATACTTTTTCTTAAAGAACGCTTCTTTCTTAATTGTAAGGCCTCTACCTCTTCAAGTTTCTAAGAGAAGCTTCATCAGTTATCTTTGTTTTTTTCATTGATAAAATGTAAAGGTTTGAGGTTGAAAAGAGAACATTTAAGAGAGATGTAGAGGTCAAAAAGTTGAAATGATAAAATATTGATGATAGAAGAGATAAGTGTTTTACTCTAATAGTTTTCAATTTATATTCTGGTTTCCTGGTCCAAAATTTACAGTGTAATCATTCTATATTTTTTAAATTGAAAACAATATTTCATGAAAAATAAAATTTATAAGAAAAAATTTATAAATTCATAAACTAAATAATTTTAAAAATAAAAAATCATTAAAATAAAAATAAATAATATACATAATGAAATTATAAAAGGAAAATTAAATAATTTATTTATAATTAAATAATTTATTTAAAATTTAATAATTTATTTAAAATTAAATAAAATTGACCCCCCATAATAAAATCAAAACATCCATTATGGAGTAGTTTAATGAAAATATCTATAAGTTGATACTCGTTATTTAGAAATTAAAAATATATATCTTTGTTTTTAACATGATCTCTTATAAAATGATATAAAAGATCAATATTCTTAGTACTAGTGTGACTCACAAGATTTTTTGAAATATTAATAGCATGTGTATTATCACATAGTATAAGAATATGATTAAAAATAAGTTTAAAGTCAAAAATAGCGTTTTTCATCCAAAATACATGTACACAAAAATATCTAGTAGATATCTATTCTACCTCAGCTATTAACAATGCATCAAAATGTTGTTTTTTTACTAGACCACGAAACTAGGTACTTTACTAAAAAGTAAAAAGTATCTATGGTACTTTTTATATCTGACCTACATCCTCCAGAATCATCATCTAAATATGAAATTAAATTAAAATCAGAAGTTTGTAGACATAGTAAAGATATAAAAATATTTCAATTTAAATATCTAAAAAATATTTTTACAGCAGTAATAATAGATTCCTCGCGGTTTGATTAAAATCATGTACAAAGACAAACAGAAAACATAATGTATGGTGTAAGATCCCATCTTTTTTCAAGTGAATTCCTCTTTGAGTTTTTCATTGGACCTTGGTAACTAAGTCTTTTTCAGATATGGAGAGCCTTTATTGGGGAAAATGACATAAGGTTCAGGGATGTATATTTATTTTAATTATTGGAATCTGGGTATAAATTTATAAAATGGTTTATGAGGGTTTTACGTGGTTTGGAAAGGCTTATAGGTATCTTGGATCTTATGCATAAACTGGTCTAAGAACTAAATTCTATATGTTTACACATCATGAATGTATTACACAATGTGTAAACACACATATAGATGTCCTGAACCATTGTAGGGTGTGAAAAAGTTACAAATAATATAAAAGTTGAGAAGGATTAAATATTAATCAGAGGTGATGGGGTTTTGGTGTATCTCTTTAAAAATAAATACATGATGTGTACACGTATTACATGTTGTCTATTTATCACAATTACCGGTTTTATGTAGTGTGGATGGTTTTATTCATTACAATGTGTACAACCTTCTCCTATTGACCTATGATAAACTTTAGAAGATTTTGGAGTCTCTTCCTTGCTTCTGTATGTCCCATTTAAACATATGATTCTGGGTAAGTTTATTTTCTTAGGTTTCCCTCTTCTCATCCATAACTCCTTATTCATTACAGAACATGGGTTTGTTTTGGGTTTTGATCTTGAACTAGGATGGTATAGGTTATTCTTTCAATCTTCTACACCATCATCATTGTTGGTGTATTTCATTGGAACAGTTGCATTGATCATATTTTTAAGTTAGGGGTATAAAATCTAACTATATGTTATATTTAATTATGAAGTATATTCAATATTGTGATTGCACCAAAGTAACATGTGATCTAATTAATTGATTCATTGACTAATGGTAAATCATGGATTATAATATTTGTTGGATACCTTTGGATTCAATTATTGATGTGACTTGTCTTATACCTACCTGTTTGGTGAGCGAACCATGAATAATAAGAACTTCCATAACAATATAAAGTGTGTTTATCATGACATGATATTCAAGTGTTTTCTTAATATTTATTCCCCATGTAAATTCCATTTTTTTAATATGATTTTTGATAAATTGATATATATAATGAAATTAAAATTGAAAGAAAATTGGTAGTCGGAATAATTATCCATTAAGGATTATTATGTGATATTGTGATATCCTTACCACTCAGGACATAAGAATAACATTTATGGATCATGTAATTTGGGGGTCATGCACCGAAGTGGTGTGGTGTGAGACTCCAAGGGCTCAGTTATCTTTTCTTTTAACACATTCTTTGGCCACATACATTCCCTCCAGACTGAAGGCATGGAATTGCTTATAGGCCTCTACCTTTTCAAACAAAAAACATAACATTATAGAGGACGTAGAAACATATTCCCTAAATCTATATGATTCCTTTAAAGGAGTAAGAATCTCCCCTAGTTAGTCACATATATTATAAGAAGGTGCATATGTATCATCAACTCCCAAACAGATGTCCATTGTACTTGGTGGGAGGGTAACATGGTTGCAGACTACCTTCTTCTATAATGACCCAAGGTGCGGGTATCACCTATTTCTCTTATATAAACTCCTTTCCTACCATGGGAGTGAACATTGTAGGGGGGTTCCCTTGTGATTTACCCATTCATTCCCCTCTCATTTGGGTCATGCAATTCTTTTAAGTATCATTTTATCTATTTTCACATTAATAAATTAAAATATGATGATGATGATTTCCTTATTGTTATGACTTATTGAGTACATGATAAAATGATTATATAGTAGGATATTCCTATTGATTCATCATAAAATTATTATATATCAGGATATTCCCTGACACATACTAAAATTATATATAGCAGGCTATGCCCAGTGACACATGTTAAAATTCTTATATACTGAGTTATGCACCCACACATGATGAAATAAATATATAGTATGCTTGAACCATATTTGTGTGATTATTTCCATGTTTATATGGTTATGGTTGTAATGGTTGTATTACATGATCTAATACATTCCGACATGGTGTTAAAGTAGGTTGATTAATGCATTTTATTAATTGAATAAATAATAATCCTTTTTATCACATTATTTTATGCACTTATTATTATAATGGTTTTGTTTATACATGATGGTGTTGACCTACTATGTTTTACTCACACCCTATTCATTCCACCATTTTCTAGCCATGAATATTACATGGAATAAGGATTGGACTAGGGTAAGGTACCTTGCTATTGATTTTGGTTGTTTGCTGGATGAGCTAGAGTATAGAGATGGGACCGACACGGGGTTCATGACCAAGGAATTTTGAGTATTTATTTTATTCTTCTAGTATTTTATTTTTATTACTTTCAACATTAAATTTATTTACATTTCATCCTATCATTACATTTTCCATTTATTATTTGATTATTGGTTCTTCATTTATTTCCCAGTTGTATGATATTTTTCCCGCTATATTTATGTTACTATGATATTTATTTATATTGTTTATTTCTACTATATTACAAATATATACCAGGAGGTATAGTCACTCCACTATAATGATCACACCCTCCCTATTATTCATTAGCCTCTTGTATAAGGGGAGGCACACTTGAGGTCTCATAACCAACCCTTTATGGCCACATGAGAGATTACTAGATTGGGGGATGTTAAAAAGTGGTATCAAGGTATAACCAGGTTTATTTTCTATTTGGGAAAGTTATAAAAGAGACTTGGATGTTTTTGGACTTAGTAATGATCTTTCTTATGGGAGTTTCTAACCCATTCACATGGGAAAATCTAGGTTCCTCGGGATGGGATTGTTTTTTATAGTTTTCTCTGGTTACAGTTGATGTTATTTCACCTAGGGAAATTCGCATATTATGTGATGTTATAATTTGTTGATATTTCTACACGTGGCTTGGTATGGAATTAGATTAGTATGCATGAATCCTGATAGGAACATAGGGATTTATATTGACATTAATTGTTCTTGATATAGACATATTTATTATATGTGATATATATTTTCCCATTTGAACTGTAAAATGACATACCTTATATATGTAATAAATGAAAAAAATGAACTGATATTTCTTTCTAAAACACATGTAATCCATGGTAGAGAGTCCAATAGAAATGTATCACTGTTTCTGTCACTTTTTGAGGTTGACCTAGTTGTTATTTCTAGTGTTCTATGGAGTGTTTTCCTATTATAGAGAAAATTCCTCCACATCATCTTCAAATTGAGAATCAGGTTAGTGGAAATCAACACACTTGTAACACAGATGAGATAAAGATTCTAGGAGCTCTTGAGAATCATATGGATGTTCAACATCGTGACAACTTCTTAAGGGTGTTGCGATCCATGTAAAGGGGGAATTTTTTACATCTTTCCTTTGATGTATGAGTTTAGGAGAGAGTTCGAGTTGTTGCATCTAACTACGTTCACTGGTGTGTGAGGCCCTAGGAAGCTGTGTTCGAGATGGAGTCAATACCTATGATCTTCAAGAACCTTGAGACACCTACAGATAGGAGGGTGAAACTTGCTATATATATGGTTCATGGACCTACAAAGCATTGATGGGATATTCTAGAGCAATATAGACAATAAGAAGAGTTATCTTGGAAGTACATCAAGTCAGAGTTCTTGAGAAACTTCATTCCCCAGATATTTAGGGATGAGAAGGATCATGTGTTCATGTACCTAACATAGGAGGGCATGTTAGTTATAGACTATACTAGAAACTTCACTAATCTACAGTTGTTTGCGCCTTCTTTAGAAAAGGATGAGATATCTAAGGAGATACATTTTTAGTATGGTATTTACTATGAGATGTGGTTGAAGGTGAAAATTTCATGTCTAAGAAATTTTGAGAATTTGATTAATCCAAAACTCATCATGGAATTGAATCAGAGAGTGTCCTTGAGTAGTAGCTAGACTATTTCAGCAAGGCAAATTGGGAACTTTTCTTCTAGTGGAAAGAAGTTTCCATGATAGTTTTTCCGAGGAAACAATTAGGATACTATTAAGGGAAGTGGAGAACCATCTAAGGATAGTGATCCATTGTATTTATATTAGTATTGAAATATGGGCTACAAGCATCCTCACTGTCCATACCCCACTTTGGAGTATCATTCTTACAGTAGTATGGGCCACCTATAGGTATTTTATATGGGAATGAAACAATAGAACAATGGCAGGGGATTAGAAAAGGTACCAGAGTCTAGTAAGGGCTCAACTACTCCTCAACAGACAAGTAGTTAGAGTTCAATAGGATATTCTGGTCAAGGTAGGGGATGTGGTACCCCAGTACATTAATAATAGTATTAGGTAGAGGGAATAGACCAATGGATTTTGGATGGATCCCAAGGCATAATGGCCATTCAGATGCACATTATATATACTACTCTAACTATTATGGATGTATAACCTTCTACTATCATAGGTATTATTCTTGTATCATCTACCATTTCATTCATTTTGTTTGATATATGATAATCACATTCTTTTTTATTTTCACTTTTTTTTAATAGTTTGGGATTGGATATGGAAATATAATATCATGTTTGTCTATTGATACATTGTTGAGTGTGCGGTTAGAGAAAATCAAAATTTTAAAGCCATGTTCTATAGATATTAGGGGTTACCATTTATCTTGGGAACCATTTTTCTGGTAAATGATAGGTTTTTATTTGATTCTTAGTATGGATAGTCAAGTTCTATACTAGGATTATATCGAATGTTACCAGAGGAGAGTCACCTTTCTATCATTAGAAGGATGAATTTATTCTCATTAGGGTGAGTGGGATATTTAGGCTAGTAATATAGGACCATTCCGTGAATATTGGATTGCGTCATGCCTTAGATAGCCCGTCTTTCTCTAGATGATGTTGAAATGTAGCATGATTCTTTTCCTCTAGTGGTGGAAAATTTTTAGGATGTCTTTCATAATGAGTTAAATGGATTAGCACCTAAAAGGGAAATCAATTTCATGACCAAGTTGGTGTTGAGAGTAGAATGAGTTTCTATTCATCCTTACAGAATGACACCAGCAGAGCTTTGAGATTTGAGAGTTTAGTTGGATGATTTGGAGGCTAATGGTTTCTTATGGGATAGTACATCTGCATGGGTTTCTATTGTTATTTTAGCAAAGAAGACTAATGGAACATTGTTCTTATGTATGGATTATAATAGATTGAACCAAATGAAAATGATGAACCAGTGTCTTATTATTCAAATCAATTATCTCCTAGATTAGGTGAGTGGTGATAAGATCATCTCCAATATTTATTTGAGATGTGGTTACCACCACTTGACGGTGAGTCCTTTGGACATACCTCAGACTAATTTTAAGAGTAGGTATGAATTTTATGAGTTCATAGTGATGACATTTAGTTTTAAAAATGAACTGGTAGTATTCATGTCCATGATAAATCATATATTTCATCCTTCTATGGATTGTTTTGTGGTGGTTTTCCTCGATGACATATTAGTGTACTCCTAGTTAGCAGACTATCATGCCCAGCACCATGACATCATCTTGAGTACATTGAGAGAGCATTGTATTTATAACAAGACATCTAAATGTAGTTTATATTATGACTTGTTGAGTACATGATGAAATGCTTATATAACGAGCTATGCCTAGTGATTCATGCTGGAATGATTATATATCATGGTATGCCCTAACACATTTTGAAATGCTCATATAGAGGGGTATGCCCTGTGTCACATGACAAAATGATTATATATTGATCTATGGCCTTCCACAAGTTGAAATGATTATATACTAGTATTGACCTAGTTTTTTGTTATTTTTTACATGGATATATGGTCATGGTTGGAATGGTTGTGTTACATGCTTTGAGACATTGCAACATGGTGCCGAATCAGTTTGATTGATGTATTTTTTAATTGAAAAATTAATACCCATTTTTATCAGTTTATTTCATACACTTATTATTAGACTAGTTTCATTTAGACATGGTGGTCTCAACCTACATAGTTTTACACACACCCTACTAGGGCCACCATTTGGTTCATGAGCAAATTACATGGATGAAGGATTAGACAAAGGAAAGGGACCTCGTTGTTCATTTTGGTTGTTTGCTGGATGGGTTGGAGTTTGGAGACATGACAAACATGAGGTTCAAGATCCGGGAATTTTGAGTTGTTATTTTATCCTACTAGTATTTTATTTTTATTAATTATAGCATGACATTTAGTTACATTTTAGAATGTAATTAAATTGCATATTTATTATTTGATTATTGGTTCTTCTTTTATTTCCTAGTTGTATTATATTTGTTTGCACTATGTTTTTGTTACTATGATATTTATTTTCCATTGTATTATAATATTATACCAGGGGTTATATTATCCCCAATATACTGATCACATCCTTTCTCCTGGTCAGCAGTCTCTGGCATTAAAGAGGAGTACTTGAGGTCTCGTAACCAAACCCTTTTGTCCATGAGGGAGATTTTTGGATCAGGGGATATTACACTTAGTCTACTAGTAGTAAGATATAGAAAACTACTAATCATACCTCTATATAACTTAATTTACACTAGTTTTCTAGATTCAAACATGTCAGGTTTTACATTTTTACACATATGAGTTGCATGAGTCTTACTATTTTCAAGACCAATCATTTTCAATAAATCAATAATATGTATTCATTAATTCCAAAATATTCCAAAATATTTTTGATGAATTTTAAAACTATGAAATAAATTCAGTTCTCCCATAACACTCATTTCAAATACCTTTTTCACAGGTTTGGAAAAATCATAAAAAATATTTTGATTAGATGAACACAAAATAACATCATCTACATATATTTATAATAATACAATATCAGAAGAATTAATTTTATTGAGAATATTAGGGTCTTCCAACAATACCGAAAAATAATTTTTCAAAAGAAAAGAACATACTCTTTCATACCAAATCCTTGGTTATTATTTTAGGCCATAAATTGATTTAGTAATTTCATAAATATAATTTGGTATATAAAGGGTTTCAAAACCTGGATGTTTCTCAACATAAACTAACTCCAATAAATAATCATTTAAAAATTAAAATTTAACAGCGATATGATATAATTAAAATTTCATATAATATGCATAGGATAATATGATTCTAATGGATTCTACTCTAGAAACTAGATAAAAATTTTCTTTATAATATATTTATCCCATGTAGTTATAACCTTTAGCAACTAGTCTTTCTTTATTCTTGATGATTAATCTTTGATCATATTTCTTATTTTCAAAGACCCATTTGTTTTCAAACACTGGATAGTTTTATGTCTTTTAAACTAATTCCCAAAATTTATTTATCTTAAATTGGTTTTTTTATTCCTGCATTGATATAATCCAAATTTCATTATTTAAAGCTTATTATATAGATTTGGGTTCAAATTGTAATATAAAGGAAAATAACTCAAATAGGTTTCCTACACCTTTTCTAATTCGAACTCATTAATCTAGGACTCCTATAATAGTCTCTAAAGTATGGCCCTTTAAGGTTCTAGGTTGTCAAAGTAAGAAAATTTTAGGTACCTCAGTTTCTTGTTCTTATGAAATAAATTTAATATCATTATATTCTATTTTTTTTTAAATTAATCTTTAGAAGAGTTAAGTGTCATGTTTTTTAAATAATCAATTACTACATTTTTTAATTTTGTTGTGATGAAATGGATAATTTAATCAAACATCACATGATTTTTTTTTTAAATTATTATTTCCTTTTTCTTAAACAATCTAAAATCTTTAGAAGTAGTAGAATATCAAAGAATGATTCTTTCATTATCCTTTGGATTAAAATAACCTAGTTTTTCCATAGTATTCATGATATACACCTTACATCCAAAAACTTAAAAGTATCCAACTTTAGGTTTTCTATTATTCTAAAAATATTATTGTGTCTTTTTGAGAAAATGATTCATTAAAACTCTATGTATGATATGGAATGTTGAGTGAATATATTTTTCCCAAAAATAGGTAATAACATTATATTTATTTAACGTAGTTCTTTCTATATAATTAATAGTAAAATTTCTTCATTCTAAAATTCTATTTTTTTGAGGTGTTCTTGGAGAAGAGATACTATTTTCAATACCAAATTTTGAGCCAAAAAAATTAAACTCTTAATTCTGAAAATCTTTCCATGATCACTTATCAATGAAATTATTTTGAAATATTATTTATTTTGAAAAAAGTTTCTAAAACTATCAAAATAGAAATAATTTCACTTCTAAAGTTTACAAAATTATCCCTAGTAAATATAGAAAAATAAAAAAACAAAAGTGAATATTCCACTTACCAAGATTGCTACTCTTGAGATTTAAAAAAATACATTGGGATAATTTATAAAGGTTTAGAAGTATAAATTTTTTAATAAATTTAAAATATGACTTATTCTACTTTCTTATTTGGAATGCTTTAAATAGTCAATTTACATCAAATATAAGACTGGGCATATCTGACACTGAATTTCTCTTAGATAACTTAAATAGAGAGAATATATTACAATGTATAAGTCTCCTTTTCTATATCAAAGATTCATTTATTTAATTAGTTAAGAAACTAAATTTATATTAATACAAGGAACTAAGGTCCAAAATATAAGCATTTTTAGTTATTGGTCCTATATACATAAGTAGATTATCTTTAAAAATAGGGCATCAATTTTTTAAAAAATCAAATAAAAACCATTATTAGAGAGTTGAGAAATTTTTATCATATTATCCTTCATCACCTAAACATATATATTTTCTTGATTAAGATGGTATTTGGATTTCTAACTCATATAAATATAATGATATTTTCTTTATCATTGTCTCCAAAGGTAACCAATCCTCCACATACATGTGATAGTTCACGGAAATTTAAATAGTATCTACTCATTTCTCTTGAGAAGAATCTATCCCTATACCATATTTTATTTTTATACAAATGGATTTTCATCTAAAAATATATAAAATAAAATAATATTTTGGTACTCGAATGATCTTGGGTCTACTAGTGTCAACCAATAAATATTTATACAACCACATTTATCTTATTCTTCTAGAATTTACAGAATTCACTTCATATAAATTTCTAAAAATTTGGAATTTATTTAGACAAAAAAAATATAATTATTTTTCATGAAATAGTTTTCAAAATAATGTCCTTTAATTCCATATTAAAAAAAAGTAATGCTTGACATGCTATGGTTCTTTATGTTATGCCCAAAATAGTTTCTATAATGCTTTGGTTTTTCACCATTACTTCTTATGCCAATTTTTTTTCTTATTTGAGAACATCGTTTTTGAGGATATAATTTACAGATTCTACACCTTTAATTAATATGATAGTATAACTGTTAATAGATTTCAATTTTTAATTTAATTCTTTAATTATCTTTTTATGTATGGTGAATATTGAAGTAGATTTACTTAATTTTAATTTCAAATCAAGGTGTTATTTTCATGAAAAACATTTCACTGATAAAATTATTATGAATATTATTTTGAGATTTTTTATTTTTAATAGGGATTCATATTTTTACTCAAAAATAGAATATTATTCATCTTTTTATAACATGAGTAACCTTTAGAATTAGAATTAAATCATAGTATAATTTTACACCTTCTCCTTTTTCCATAAATCACATGTTGTATTTTAGATTTGATTTCTCTTTTTTTATCAAAATGTGAAGTTCTACATGAGTATTAAAAAAAATTCCATGTAGCCTCCATATCCTCTTTTACCTTTGTGTTGATAATAAACTATCATTTGGTACTTATTTTATTTATTTTATATTATTTTATTTTCCTCTTGTAGTCAGGGGGTGTCAGGTTTGATATTTCCACTTTACTTACATTCTTAAAAATAAACTTATTTTACTCAAAGATGAATATTTCTGGAATTATTATAAGACTTCTTGAAGACTCCTTCTTCTTATAATTTTTATTTAACCTTCTATCTTCGTGAGCCAATTTTTCTATAGAATTTGAATAGAGAGAATTATTTGAGGGTACATAAACCTAATTAATATTATTTCCCCTTTTTGTATTAGTAACTTTTAGAGAGGTATCTTCCATTTTAAAAATTCTATGATCTTATGATTTAGCTTAAATTTCATATTCATACATCATTAATGCATTAATCAAATAATTTATTTATAATTCTTTAACAGGTTTAGATTGTTTGATAGTAGAATATATCCATTTCTATTTAGAGGGAAAATTATAATCACTTTCAAATGCTGTTTTTTTTATAAAATAGGAGCTCCCAAGGAAGAAAAACAATTGAAAATTTCAATCAATATTCCAATCATTTGGGTAATTATTTCTTGTTTATATATCATAAATGTATTAATCATTATATTAGTAGTTTTTTATCTTTTTTATACATTTTTAGTTCCTTCATATTAAAAACTATAGTCTTCAATATTTCAGAGGCAATAACACATTGAGAAAGATGATTAAACTCATCAAGACTAATTCTACACATGACAACATTCATATATTTTAAATTCATATCATATTCAGCTTCATTTGTAATGAACCACTTTTCTGATTATATGGGAATTTAATAAGGTTTGAAAATATTCATATAAACATTTAAACCTAGATTTTTCATATAAATAAGCATTAAATCCTTCTATAATACATATTTTTATATTAAATATAGATCATTGATCACTGAAGTTCCTTTTTTGTGATCAATCATAGACATATTTTATTTACATATATCTTAAAATGATTATTTCTAGAGATTAAAAAATTTATTTAAACATTCTTCCCCAAATACCAATTATTGGTCAGAAAATGTGAATACATAAGAGGGGGTGAATGGTGTACATTAAAAACACTTTGATTAATTTAAATTAATCCCCCTTTTTGATGTGATGCATTATTCATTTATTTAATTAGTTTAAGCAGTGTAAAAGAATAGAATAATAATAAAATAATTTCTATAGTGGTATAGGGCAAAAAGATCCCCTAGTCTACTCCACCAATTATCTCTCTAACCTTTATAATTGAGTATAGGTAATTGAAACTATACAACATTTCAGGTTAATTTATAGGGAACCTTGATAGCCACATTTTAGTGAAAATATGACACTCTTCCATGACCAAGTTCAGGTGATCAACAATCCAATAGAATAATTTAAGATATATTTTAAATAATAGGTTCAACTCATATTTTTATTAGAAACTGATAGACGATGGATATTTTCCTTCAGAGAATAATTTCTTCAAGTAAATCTCTAATGAAATACTTACTACAGATGATCTTCAAATAAATATAAAAACAAATAAAATAACAATTCCCAATAGTATAATGAATACATAACCACAAATTACAATAAGATTGTATCTAAATTATAGTCTTGAATGCTTAAAAAATGATTATAGAATGATATAATTGAATAGTTCCAACATAAAAGAATAATATTTTTATAAAGTACCATTGAAATGATAAATAAATTCAACTTTTTGGATTTCATAAAAATAGAGAGTTGTTCAATAAAATTTTATTATTATATTTTCTATAAATTTTTGTTCTCTGTATATGAATATTTTTGAATATTTCTTTATTATTTTAAATAAATAATATATTTAGAATAAATAAGAACTCTGATTTGATCTTGGTCATATAGATCTCAAAATATTTCCAGATAAATCGTGATATTCAAAATTCCCAATGCATTTTAAATTTTAATTTAAATTTCCACTTAAAATAATAAGTTCCCTTATAAATAACAATTATTTAATCCACTGATTAAAATAATTTGAATCAATATTTGAATAAATTTATATGAGATATTTATTCTAGTGAAAATGTTTTTGAAATATCAAAAAATATATTAAATTCGAATTCCAAAGATGACTTCATCAAACATAGAGATTATTCTATGTAAGGTATCTTCAAAAGTATAGTTCAAAATGTACCATTGATTACATACATTGGGTTAACTAACCATATATTAGATACTTAAATGTATGTTTCTTCACAAAATTTTGATTCCCAATCCAAATGTTTAGTCTAATCATTGGTTAAAAAAGTATCCTTCTTTATTAAATGTTAGGTTCCCAAACCTAACATTCTCCACAAACATAGGGTTAAGAAAAGGGATTTCAGAATCCTTATTAAACATCCAAAATATATAGTAAAACTTAATCCAATTACATCTATAATATCAGAGGTAATAAAGTAAATGTTCTAATAAATATATTCCTAAAATTAACTTATAGTAAATTATTTAGTAAAATTTATGGGGGTGTTTTTTAGAATCAAAATCCGTGAGAAAAAAATGTTGGATCAAAATTCAAATTCCAAAAAATCTCTCATATTTGACACATTTAAGTCACCAACGATATACTATGAAATCATCATCAAATTAAGGTTCTATCATCAATAATACATTGAAAAAAAGTATATGAAGATGATTCAATAACACTTACCCATTCAACACTCATTTCCAAAGGTAGATCATAGATAAATAAAGAAACAATATGAACTTTCTAGATACAAAATCTATATATAAATAAAGGAGGAATTAATAACAGGATAATCAAGGAAAACATAGATAAAATATAGATCTATTCTCATTTTAGAAATAAGAAGAGGAAAAATTCATAGATCTAAGAATAACATACCATTCAAATTCATCTATATCAGTAAATGTTTGATGGATCAATGGGATATTTATAGAAGATATTTAGAGCCCCATAAGGTGATCTATAATTAAAAATTGACTCAAGAGGTTCAAATTTGGGTGTTAAAGGAGGTAAAAAATGGGTACATTTAAAACCCTTGGGAAGTATTAATTTCATCCTAGGACTGGGCACACCAGCAACCTAGTGGTACCCCACTAACTCGATGGTGGATTCCACTAGCTAATTGGTGGATATTTTCTTTCCATCCCAAGGATGAGCCTAAAATCACATTTCTACCCTTTAGTTCCTCGAACCTTGCTATTAAAAACCGACATCCTTAACTCCCATATCAGATAAAAAATATCAAAAATGGAGAATTCTATTTAATTTAACATCTCTTACATAGAAAACAAGAATGTATGTTACAATTATCCTCATTTAATTACTTATCATCCTAGTGAGGCACCTTCAAAGGTTCTGGTTGAACAAAATGGGCCACTAAGCCTAAAAATCAACCTCATTCTCCTAAGTCTCCTCCAATATCTATTCATAACACAAAATAATTCGGACTACTGGTACCATTTTACCTCAAATTAATTTCGTAAAATACTCTACAATCTACACTAGACACTCTATTTATGATGTTTTAGGAACCACCTCAACATCCTCACAATATATGACATGAATACGATCATTCATCTATCTATGAAGTTGTAACACATGAAACACATCATGTATACATCTGTAGTGAGAAGAAATATCTAGATAGTACACCATTATCCCAACCAAATCGGTGATCATAATTGGTCCAAAATATCATATGTATAGCTTACCTTACTTCTTCAAACATCGGTGGCCTTACTAAAGAATCACTCTGAGAGATACCTGATTGCTTACAAAAAAACTCCTAAGATCTACTCCTACGGTTGGAATATGACTTATTCTAGCTATGAACTATGGTCAACATCTTCTAGATCAGATACACTCTATTATAAGTCTTATATACCATATCGGGTCTCATAACTACTACCACACTACCTTCATTTCAACAAATTGGTGAATGATATGGCCTCCCATAAAGAGCATCATAAGCTTCCATATAAATCGAAACATAATACCTTTTTTTATATAAACTCAACCATATTTAGGTGATCATCCAAAGCTCCAATAAAGTCTATGTCAAAATCCCAAATAATATCCTTCTGTATGAGAATAATCTACATAGACTATCTATCAGTCTAGGGATGGAACACTATGCTCAAACATAGCTAAGTCCCTAAGTTCTTCTTTAATCCCCATCAAAATCGTAATGTGAAACATAAATCTTTTTAAGATACAATACTCAAGGGAACTCCATGTAAGTGTATTATCTGACCAACATATATTATTATAATCTCTTCTACTGAGTGAGACTGACCAATCAGTAAGAAATAAGAAACTCTTGTCAGCTGATTAATAATAACCTAGACAACATCAAGGCTTATCAGCATCCTACGTAACCTCATAAAAAGTTCCATCATCATTTCTGCCCAATTTCTCATGGGAAATTGACGTGGATATAGTAAAAAACTAGGATTTTGGTTCTTGGCCTTTATTCTCTAGCTAGTGTGGCATTGAGAAACAAATTCACCAATGTCCCTCTTCATCCCAAACCACTAGAACTACCACCTGAATTCATGGTATATCTTTATTTCACCAAGAGGTACCACCTACCTATAGTTAGGGAAGTATCTCACCATCCCCTCCCTGATGGAAATAGGGACAAAAATTCTTTAATGTATGAGGATCACATCATCTTCACATAATGAACACTTGGGTATTGGGTCACCTTTATTTAGTTATTCTCGCATCACAACATAATCTAATTCAATATCCTATCAAACCATTATTCAGTCTACTAAACAATATGTGACTACCATTGATTCAAATTTCATCAATATTTGATCCTTAGAGGTATCTATCCTCTATTTTTTGATAGGATCATCATAAATTGTTTTTTTGTTGACATTCACCAAGATCTTGAGCTACCCATTTCTTATAGATAAGATAATCTACTATGGAATAGCCTTTCACTAGTGCATAATCGATTTCAAATTTTAACATCTATATATACTCTAACCAGTACCAATACCCCATGTTTATAACCCACTGTATGAAGATATAGTAAAGGATCTTGTGGTCATTGTAACCAACAAACCCATCATAATATAGATAGTGTCACCAATACTTCAAAGTGTAGATCATGACTGCCAGCTCCAATTAATAAATAGAATAGTTCCAATAATATGGTCATTATTGACATGACCCATAAACTACTACCTTCTCCTTATCCACGAGTACTCCTCCCAAACTAACACCTGATGCATTAGAGTACATAGTGTAAATGATACCTAGCTCAGAAAGTATCAACACTTAAGCTATATTCAACCCCCTATTCAGTTCAATAAATGATTTGTCACTCTAGTATGGCCACTAAAACATCACTCCATTCTTTATCAGCACATTCATAGGTGTTGATAGATGGGGAAAGTCCTATTTAAAATGTCATTATAATATAGATAAACCAAAAAATATCTTAATCCAAAAAATATTTTAGGTATGTGTTTAGAATATAACTACCTCCACTTTCTATGGCTCTATGGATATACCTATATCATACACCACACAACCTACAAATTTTATCCCCTGAATCAAAAAGTTACACTTTGATTTCTTTTCATAAATCAAATGTACTCAAAGTATACTCAAACCTATCTCAACATGTTTTTCATACTGATAGAGAGTTATATAATAGATGAATATGACTTCAATTAACACAATAATGAACAATTCTAGTCATGGATGGAAGATATTGTTCATGAGATCCATAAAATTTTTTGATGCATTTATCAATCCAAATTACATCACTAAGTACTCTTATATATCATAACTACTTAAAAATTCCATCTTTAGGATTTCCTCCACTCAAACTCATATTTGGTGATAACTCAATTGAAGACCAATCTTAGTGAACCACCAGGATCCTTATAACTGATCAAAGAGATCATCAATCTTAGTTAAAGGATATATGTTCGTCACTATCACATGGTTCAATATACAATAATCTGTGTAGATCTTAAAATTATCTTGCACCTTCTTGAAAAAACAAGATAGGTACACCCCATAGTAAAGTACTTGTCAAGATAAACCCCCTATACTCTAATTCCTTGAGATTTAATTTGAACTCCTTTAACATAGCTGTTGTGATATGATAAGGGGTATTGAAATAAGATGTGCACCAAGAAGTAGATCCATCTCAAATTCAAATCCTCTATTAGGGGAAAAACTATGGGTTTATCTTGAAATAAATACCGATAAAGATCCATAACTAGATGAAATGATGGGGGGGGATTCCACCGATCATGTTGAAATATCCAAGCATGAAATCAGTGTCGTGATCATCCCAAGATGAATCCAGTCTATACTATCTCTACTAGATCCCAATTCCCATTCACATCTCATCACATACTTATATCCATTTTGTGGAGAAAATGAAAACTATATCTGATAAAAATCAATGTGATCTCTAATTATATTCAACTAGTCCATGCCAAGAATCAGATCGAAACTTATCATCTCTAGAATCATGTATTCTCATATATGTTTATAACTGGAAATGACTATAAGAAAATATGGTTATTTCTGAAGATAGTACACTTTTATTCCCAATGAAGTACCATGGGAAAGTAACTTATGTGATAACATTATTGGTAAGTAAATTCCATCAACAACTTATGCTAATATAATGGAAGGGGAAGCCCTGATATCAAACAAGGTAATAGATAGAGTAAATATAATAAAAACATACCTAAAACAATAATTTTTCCCTTACTACCATCTTATTGAGATTGATCAACAACATAAACATAGCTTTCCTCAACATTGTGACCTTATACCTCAGACACATGGTGAGCCTGAGTCTACTATTGAGGACCCAGCCAGATCTCAACATCCTTGAACCTGTATTACTTGATCCCTTATTGAATTTTAACCATATTTATATTTGAAAAAACTTCTATATAGGCCCATATTACCACACTATATATACTTGATCTAAAGTTCCAAACATGACATGTGGTAGTGTCTAATATTTCCATAGTTGAAGCACTATGTGTCACCTTTTTGGGGAACTAACGAAGTTGAACTCTACTTTACCAACATACCACTACCCTAGTATATGTCTTTGTTCTTACTATTTGTAATACTAGAAAAACTAGTCATTATAGCATTAAGAAGTCAACCTTCTTAATAATTAAAGGGTAGAAGATGGTAAATAGCTTGATCCTCCTCTAGGACCTTCTCTATGGCCAAGTACTTGTGTAGAACCTCCAGGTATGTTTCTAGGTTGAAACATAAAACCTTTCATATGATGCCAAAATAAAGTCAAATCATGAACTTCCTAGCCTTCTAATGCTTATTTTTATCCAAGAATAGAAAAAACTGAAGAATATATATGAAACTAGTGGAGTGTGATGATATTGTTATAGAACCCAACTATATGTATATGAAATCCCGTGCTCTTTCTACCTTTATTATATCATGAAATAACCCCCCCCCCCACCAATAACAGGTCCTTGAAAGTCTCCCTGGTGACACCCTCACATATTCCAGCCTATCCCATGAGGTCACACTAATGCATGGAGGGTCCCTAATGTATGAACACTACTCATTTCACCTTTTGGTCATCATGTGTCTCAAAAAGGTCAAATACACCATTGATGATGGATATTTAGTCCTCAAAATCATATGGTCTTTTGTTCCCTGAATGGATAGTGGATACTAACGTTGGAAGTATGTGGAATAGTCAACCCTAGACCGCATTGCCACTAAATTCTTGGAAGTAACAATAGAAAATAATCCCATCTAAATTAGGAATACTTTTTGTGTTATTAGAGAAGGTGTGGGAAAATCCTATGTGGCACCATCTTTCACAGTAGATGGTGGAACAAAGGTGTTCTCCCTAGAAAGAGTAACCCCAACCCATGTTAGCCATCGGTCCCATAAATAATCTATAAGGCAGCATATTCTGTAACATGAAGGGAAACATTTAGGATATTTAATACTAATCCTGATTAGTTTAAGGGATCACACAAAGGTATCCCTTAGAGTCTACCCCCCACCTAAGGTATAACCCTTATATCCCTGGCCAAGGTCTATTCTCTACATGTTAGTCACAATCATCACATATTTAAAAAAGCCCAACAACATTCTTAGGTTCAACTATTTAATGTCAACAGATATATTACAACAACATGGTAAGGTAGGTATACCAATCATTCATGGACTACAATTATATCTCAAACAAATAGAAAAAATCAAACCATTAAATTAATGAACTAGTATGTATAAAAATAAATTTATATGTATGAAATGTGATCCTATATACCTAATCATGATGCCTGAACACACCAAAAAAATCACAAAATCTGTAACAATAATCTCGTTAACAATAACTCAAATTTCAATCACATGATCTGGACAGTAACATAGAAACTCCCCTATTTGAGTTCCATAAAACTATATCATTTCTATCATGTCCCAAGTTAGTCCAAAATAAAGGTATAAAATGTGTTCTAATACCATTTTATAACACCCCATCCCAAACCACTGAACTTGGGTTGGAGAGTCAGATGACCTCATATGCACCTCCTTATATGCAAGAGGTAGCCGACTAGTAACGAGGGTCTGATATCCTTCAGTGTTGAGACTATACCATTAGTAAATTTCATGTCACAAATAATAATAAATAAAATAAACTATAACTTAGTGTAATAATGCAGAAATATAATAATTATAAATTTCTTACATGTTATATAAAAATAAATAAATGGTCTCCCTACATGGTAATCCAAATTAATGTATATAGATTTAATGTAATAAATAAATAAAATTTTAGTATCCTATGAAGTAAGTCCTATTACCACTCCCAATTAGATTCTCCTCAGATCAGTCATCTTCCTTGGGCCCCTTACCCTTTATCAGATCCCAATACTTGAAGTATGCATGCACTTCAAGATTCCCATGTAGAGTGTGAGTAATAAACCAAATAGGACACCACCAATGAATCCTTAAAAAATGAAGACATGTATAATATGTGCATTAGATGATAATAATAAATGCATTAATATGTATGAAAAACATACAATACTGTACTAAATGTTCATACACCAACAAAGCTTCCACAAACCCCTAACCGTACCTTCTTTGACTCCATGATATAATGATAGTAAAAGGATTTCATAAGTGAGTAATAAATATTCAAAAGTTTCATAATCCTGTATCTCAATAGTCTTAAGGAATCAAGTAAGGTTAGGCCCCCAAACCATCGCATCCTAGCATTATCACATGTTAGTTCTCTAGACCTCCATAACTTATATGTACCTCAGTTCATTACTCCAAGAGATAATTCCCCTATTATTATTACCTTGGGGCAAGCCTCTGGGATGTCATACCCTTACCCTATTATTAGGTCCAATCATCAATAATCTAAGACATTCACAATCCCCCTCAAAGGGATAATCATCACTATGGTCTAACTGTTCTAAATACTAGGAACAACATACATGGTATGGTAACACACATAACTAGGTAGATAATTCAAGGAAAGAATATCATATCATCATAATAAAAATACTAACATAAAAATACATGTGATAAAAATAAAATGTGACTGTCAATATATATAATCATACTCATGGAATCATTTAACATCAATGGGTCTCTTGGACCACACACACACACATGTGATCATAGTCAAGCATAAAACATAAGGTAATAAAACACAATAAATATACCAAATCAACAATTGTATATGAGATCTCGAAATGGAATGAAAATTCTTACCTCATGGTTATTAATTAATATCTTTAACATTAATTAAAGGAATCAAAGGTTGAACACATTGCACACCCACAAAAAATGGATCACATGTTAAGGATGTAGAAATTTAGTATTGGTTTATAAAAAAATAGATTTATAATAGAAAATTAATAGAATTATAATCCTAGAAGATCATTATAGAATCACATACACTAAGGAGTCTATCAACAGAATCAATTTTGAGGTATGTTGAATGAGAGGTCGCAAATTCACTAGATTCGTTTTTTATTCAAGAACAAATCATGAATTCCTCTCCAAATCTAGAAGAGAGACTTCAATCTAGAAAATGATTATTTATCAATCATTATTCTATTAATTTAGAAAATATTCAAGATGAGATCCAATAATAAGAAGGTATCATGAGGATAATTATATTAATACATACCTAGAAACATCTTGCTCCTGAGATTTCTATCTTTGATCAAGAAGGAATTACATTGAAATATAGATTTCACAACTAATATACCATGAAATCATCAATTTATTAAGGTTCAATCAGCAATCCTCCATCAAGAAAAGGTCTAGGAAGATGATTCAATAACATTTAACCATTGACTTCTCTTTTTTCAAGGTAGATCTTGGTTTGCTTAAGAAATGATGTAAACTATCTCGATCTACCACCGATCTATAAATAAAACATGAATTAATCATTTTATCATAAATAAAATCCTAAATCTAACATAAATTTATGATCATTTAACTAATAATAAGAGGAAAAAATATATATCTAAGAATAACATACATGTATAATGCCACCAGATCAATCAAAGGTTGATGCATTAAAGGGACATGGAGAGGGCTCTTTAAAGACTAAAATAGAGATATTTAATTTAAAATAGGCTCAAGGGAATATCATTTTGGTGTTTAAGGAGTTCAAAACATCATGTATTTAAATAACCCTAGGTGTATTAATTGAACCCCTAGACTGGGCGCACCAACTACCCAGTGGGCCATACTGGTGATCCAGTGGCACCATTAGTTTGATGGTGACTATAAAATGGATATATAGTGGGATTATAAGAAATAAATGTGTTCTTATAGTACCAGAAATAGACTGGTGGAACTACACCAGCTATCCAGTGGTGTCTACTATATATAGTAGACCCATTAGAACCCCACCAGTTAGATAATTGGTTTCACTGGCAAGTCAGTTACAATTTTCCAGCCAACCCAGTGTCAAGCCTCAAACAACATTTCTATCCTTTCGTTCCCCGAACCATTCCACTAAGAAAACCGCATTAACTCAAATATCAAAGATGAAACATCAGATAATATATAATTCTATTTACTTTAAAATATCTTACATCAGAAACATATCTTACATCGAAAAAGTAATGATATAACACACATCATGCACATATGAAAAATTTAAAGAACCTGGGGACACTGATATTTTATTTAGTTCACCACTAAGGGATAATCCAAAGTGGGAACATTAAAATTGTGTTGATATTTTCAATACTATAATTCTCTATATAGGGATATTAAATAGTATTTGATATGGAATCACTATCGATATAAGACACAATGTCTCTTCTCTACTCTTTAACTCCAATCAAGTGAAGAATGGGTCAATTTTAAGACATGTGGGTATACATTTTTCAAGATACCAATATTTTAATCTTGATATCTAGGTTGATGCTCTGTTAGGAGACTCATTGTAATGCCACCTTCATTAATTTAGATGTGACTAACTCTTTGTGGGGAGTCAATTACTGAACCTTCCTCTTCCAAGGCTAGATGAGAGAATCATCAGTGTAAGGATAACTATTATTCCTTGTTTTCATTAGAATTTATATTCTATAGTTAAGGATAACTTTAAAATGGAATTATACTATAGATTTCGTCTTCCTTATTCGAGATGTAGCAATGATGTTATACATAGGATATCCTTCTTCATCTCTTTAGGAACTAGATATTGAATTATGCACAGAATCTTATCTTTATATATCTTTATTATTATCATATATCCCTATTCATTTTATAACTTATTTATACATTATTTATACACACATGCTCAACATTAATGCATCACAACCCATAGTGTATATTACACCATGTTTCTCTCTATTTTTTATGATCCTTCCATGTGTGACATGTAATAACACAAGTTAATGATCTTTATAGAATAGAAAGGTGTAATATTCTTTCCATATTTTAAATATATAATTTCTCTATAATCATCAAAATATAGATCATTATGCTCAGGTTTCCCTAATCCTTGGTTTATCTAGTTTGATATTTTCATATGATTAATCTCTCCATGCTCATCAAAATCAATTCTATAATTCCCATTTGTTTAAATTCAAATAAAGATACATTGGATATGGATACATAATTCCTATATGAACTTCCATGTAAAACCTTCCTAATTTACTCTAAAAATAACTCCACACAATATTGATCATAAATATAATAAAACTTCCCAAATAACACTCCTAGATGTTTAGCCTTTACCATTTTTATTCTTATTTATGCTTGGTTTGACCAATAATTTTCATCCATTAATCACAGCTAAACAATAAAACCAAATAATCTTTGGATATGTACTTTCAAAACCACCACTAAAAATATTAAAATATCATGAAAATATATTTTCATTTCAATCATCAAATATTATGGCATGGAATATTCAATTAAAAATCCTTTAAATTTGTAAGATATTTTCCATTTTAATATTCTCTAAGGAATTCAACCAATACCTTAATCAAAGTTTATTCAAAACCTCCTTAAGATAATGTCTTCTTCTACGTCTAAATTATATAAAAAATCCAGTCATTAGAGCCAATAAATATCTTCATGTTCATGGAATCATATTTTTTTTCTATTTGTACCTCCATCTTATAGTTTGGAAAGTATTTCAACACTTTCCTCATTCCTTCAGAAATCACAAATTTTACTATGTCTTGAAGGCTTACACATATTTCATACACTTATCCAATGTCTTACACTAATGAATTTATCATTTTTGAGCCCTGTGAAGTATTAAATTTAAGTTATACACTCGTCTTATAAGGTTTACTCTCATCTTCAAAAGTCTTATGCTCATGAATTTTTTATTTTTCTATTTTGATGATTTCATGATCTCATAATGTTTTAGGATTATAAAGAATTATTCTTGGTATCTGAGTAGTATAAATCCCAAAATAACCACATGTTGAACTCCAACTAACCACACATTTAAAATAAACTGACCACATGTTGAGTTCCCACCAACCATGCTTTTAAAAATATGAAAATTATTGAACTGACCATATGTTATAAATCAACAAGAAATATGTTGAGTTTCAACTAAAAATTATTGAAAATTCTACAAAGTCATGAACTAAACACACTTTGAAAATAAGCAAACCATATATTTATTTCCAACTGACCAGACCTAAAAAACTGCAATGTCCTGAATGGACCACATGTACTATATCCTTAGCATTACATAATTTCTCAAACATCAAACATTTTCATAGCCTTCATATTATAAATTATTCTATAAAACAATTAATATTCTACGTATTTAGTCACCATGATTCTTCCTATGCTCAACAAATTAAATCACCATAATTCCATATCTTTGTTTTTAAAAAATACTGTTAACACTTCTTCATCATAATTCCATAGCCATATTTTCTAAAAATAAAATCATCATGAACAATGGTTTCATCAAAATATCTCATATTTTTGAGTATGAAGGAGTTCATATTAAATCCATATAAATGATAATTTGAAATGTTCATATTTAATAAAAGTGAAATATTTATGGTAATCATTGTTGAATTATAATGTACTCATTATTACTTTACTTATTAATTGTTCATTAATGTTTATCTGATATTTAAATTTATGATTTTTTTCATTTATTTAGTTTTATTTCCTACTTTATTATTCATGAATATAATTACTATATTATAAATTGTTGTGTGAACTTTTTTTAAAGTGTTAAACTATTTTTAAATAATCATACATGTATTTAAGGAGTTATATGCTAGGTATGATTATTGATTTAGTATTTATTCTACCTTAAATGTTACTTGTATTAGGTTATGATATTGAATTAAAGAAGTTAATTATATATTTTCCTTATTATTTTTTGAAATATTGTGGAATGTTTTTCTATCTTGAGTAAACATCCATGGGTATAATGACTTTTGGATGGACTACTCAATATCCTAGAAGCTTTAGCCTTATCTGGAAAAGTTGGGGTTGGATACCTATCAATCCATGCTTATTATTATGGGAATTATTGATTCTATATAATAAAAATCATTTATATGAAATGGTTTCATATACCATTTTCATCATATGAATTTTGATCTGTGTAAATATAGTTGTATTTTAATATTGGTTAGTAACACAAGATATGAGTTATATAATGAGTTACACATCAATATGGTTTGAACATATTGATTCCGTGGAAGAAACATGGATTAAAAATAAAATAATTAGAAGCATGCTTATATGTAAAGGTAATAACACTAGATAATATGGTGAGATTAAACCCCCTTTAAAAATATTAAGTATATGATTCCTTCCAAATAAAACACTTTTCAAGACCTTGATCGTCCAACCTAGTAGGTCCATTCTAAATTAGGGTGCCCTTGGATTATCTTGTATAATGAAATAAAGTAATTAGCTGACCCTAAGAGTTAGGTTCCTTGTTTTTTGCATTTTATTTGGGTAACAATTAGCAGGGAAATTATTTATAATGACACTTAAAGAAATAATACTGAGTTTATCCATATGATGTATTGATCAAAGGGTTATGCGTTAAACTATACACGATTCATATATGATATGGTTGGGAACATGAGCCTCAGTCCATTTGGTGAGGACTCCTTAAGTGCATCAAGGAGACCTAGGATAAAATCTTGGTGGAGGCTAATTTATAGGTACTATAGGAGTACAATAGCAGGTAATACAGTAGGAACTATATCAGTTACTGTAGCGGGAACTATAGAAGACATTGTTTGTCACTGTAGCAGCTAGTAATATTCCATCATTTAGACCTTTGGGACTCCGATTTGGTCCCTGAGTCCATTAAGGCCTTTGGGCCACCCCGGACTTCGGGTTAGTAAAGCTTTCGGGCCACCTCAAGGCCTTCAGACCACCTTAAGTGTAGATGAAAACTAGACAAAGCACGAGGAACAAGATTTAGAAGGAGGATGAGAAAGGGCTTTCACCATAGCAGAAGCTAAACAGATTGCAAGAATGAGAGGGTATGGCACCTGCCATCGGGAAAAACATGTGTATACATGAGAAATCCTAGCCAAATAGCCATGCGAAGGTGGAGAGATTATTTCACGATGAATATTTTGGGGAGGATCAGTTCAAGTATTTAGTCTATGTTGTATGTAATGTATGAAGCCCATGGACAATGAATTCTTATAAGGCTGATGGTCCATGTAATACTTACGCCTACATGCCTTGTAAGGGTTCCACATCACCCCTTGAAAAGTGGATAATAAAAATCAATAAAAAATGAAGGCCTTGAAGACATTGGAGGATATATGATATGGTTGGCATGATTGAATACATAAATATCTACAGTAATAAGATTCATTTCAAATTGGGTCCATTTCTTAGTGAAATATATATGTTCTCTTGCTAACAGATATGATGGATTTAAAAGGGTTATCATTTTATTAGAAGGTCATTTAATAGAATCCCTTATTAAATGAATTAAAAAAAATACTCATATGATAAAAGATTTTTTAGATAAATAGAATCATCATCATTGTGTTTAAATTTTGAGATTTATTATAGAGAAGAAAAAACATAATGGAATAAATTTCTTATAGTGGTATAGAAACATTAAAATAGTTATCAAGAAAGAAGAAAAATAAAGTGTTAAAGAAATCAATTCCCAAGGAAACACCTTCCAAATTTTCTAGTTAACAATAGAAGAAAGTTTATTAAAAATATAAAATAAATTATTTTAATATATCAATATTGATTTTAGAATTTATGCATCTAAATCAACAAAATTTTCATTAACCCATGTCAGATTATATATTGATAAATAACATGAAAATTTTATATCAAGAGAAAGTTTAACATGAAATATATGAATTTATGAAGAACTATTTTAGTGTAATATGGTTAAAGTTGATTTTTTATGTACTCATATACTCAATATGATTGGGTATATAAATGAAATGAAGAGACCATGGTCACCAACCATGCTTGATCTATTCACGAAATTCATTCTAAAATATTTTTCGGAAAGGTTTTAGTAGTTTTTATGAAATAAAAAATGAATGAGTTCAATAAAATTTACCTAACCTCATAAATAAGTTCAATATTTTTTAAAAAGACTTGGGATGTCTATGATCAAGTTCCATGATGATAGTATAAAAAATAAAGTGAAAAATATTTTTCCAATAATAAAAGAATAGAGGTTGTCTAGAGTCCAAATCGCCATCTAAACTAAAGAAAAGGATGGAGGGGTAGTGATTTCATTATAGAAAACTTGGATATTTGATAAGTAATTATTCATAGAATCTAAGGGGCTCCAAGAAACACTATTGAGTTTCCACATCATGTATTAATTTTATATAATTCAATTATTCTATTTTAAGTGTCTATAATGGAGGATATACATTATACCATTTTTGTAAATATATATAGGTTTTTAAAACTGAAAAAGGATTTATAGATGAGGATTAAATTATGAATTTTATTGATGAAAAAAGGGGTTTATTTTTCAATGATTTAGATATAGTGGATTAATTTATGCTCAGAAGGATCCTAAATAATGATTGTGAAAAATCATATTATTTTCTCTTATGTCACAAGATATATTTATAATAAATAGTTTTTTAATGGATAAAACATAATGATTAGTTAATAAACATATTCATATTTGATCTAATTATATAAAATAAAATGAATCAAGGTACATCCATAAAAGGAGTTCATCAAAGATAAAAAAAATCATTGAGGATATTTTTAAAATTATGAGGGAATGAGTTCCTATAAATTCTCTAAGCCTAGTAGCCCAGTGTAAGATCCGGAACTTTATAGAGGTACTTCATTGTTTAAATTTTGGTTTCAATATCTCATTTTTTGTTAATAGGTGTTAATCAAGTGTTTTAGGGGACTTGGGGGTGTTTTAGGGGTTTGGTACGTGAAAGAAGGGGAAAATGATCAATCCTTAGCAAGGAACACTGATGGTGTATAGTTCTGTAAACCTTGTGAGGTGCGAGGAAAAGATGTGAAATTTTGGATAGTGGAATCTAACATGGTTATAACATGGTTTTCAAGCCATGTGGGGCTTCCAAGGTAATCGTGTGACCTAATTTCCATTATACAGTTGCTTGTGCAAGGTTTGGAAAACTGTGTGGGTAAACTATGCACCCCTTTAAAAGATAAAAAAATAGAATTTTTCCATTTTATGATGTTAATACATCACTTTATTATATTCTCCTTTCTCCACATCTCAACTATAGTGATTAACTAAACCATCCCAAGCTTCCTAAGTATTGATCTCCTCTGTTTCTTGGCTGCTTGGAGTGTTGTTGGTTGTGGATCAAAGCTCCGGGTAAGTCCAACCTCCCTCTTTCTTCTCTTTTATAGATTAGGGCTTGTATCTTGAATAATATTCTTATTAATCCCTAAAAATCTATTGTTGGTAGAATCTTGTTTTAAGCTTCAAGGGGTAGTTTAATCTGGGT
The DNA here is from genome assembly GCA_963277665.1 of Viscum album. NCBI lineage: Eukaryota > Viridiplantae > Streptophyta > Magnoliopsida > Santalales > Viscaceae > Viscum > Viscum album. Next base: position 2,105,549,866 of record OY728147.1, on the reverse strand, counting down.
CTAAGTCCTTGATTAGGAGCACATTCATTTTCAAATTTTAGGTAGGTTATCTACAAGATATATCCCATTGTTTTTATATATAACTTTTCATGTGAGGTAGTGTTCTTGTATTTACCTCATTTGTTTGGATTTTTTAGTGATATTTGGTAAAATGGGTGTCCAAATAACAAATGTAACCCCTCATGATCCCCATGGAATGCATTTAGGATGATTTGACCAATTTAGGGCTACCTATGGGGTGCGCTGACCTTCAATAAATTGGATAACATAAATGTTAAGTATGAAATTATATTGTTCCTAGGTAGAACCCAATATGAACATGTTGGTTGGGTAAATTTGTGATTAATGTGGAATATTGATAGTTAGGTATATGGTTGATATAGATTAAGGGTTTGTTTGACATTGCATAAAAATTGGTTAATGGGGTTAATTGGGATTGGGTCAAATGGATTATAAATTTTGTTAAAATACCTAATAGGATTAGTTCATCTGAAATAATGAACATGTTTTGTTGGTAATTTATTATAAATTAAGAATATGTTAAATGGTCTTTATAGGGGGATTTTAGAATATATAAGTGGGTTAATGTATGGGAATTAGTGAATATTCTTAGTAAGATAGGCATAAGAAATGGTAATTAGGACTATATGGTTATGTAATATAAATGGAAAATATGTTAATGGAATATGTCATGATATATATTCCCATGTTTATTGTTGTGGTTTTTGGTTGCCATTTGTATTGGTTGTGTTTGGTTGTGATATGATATATTTTGTAGTGAATGGATAAATAATTATGTGCGCATGGATTTGTATTGTTAGTTATTCACATAAGGCTCTACACCCATAGGTCATGTTAGGTTGAGATTCTAAACTTTAACCCATAATTCATCGGTTATGGAAGGGGATGGAGTTCTATTCCCCTAATGGTTTCATTTGATGAGACCACCTGGACTGAGGCTTCATGGTGAGTGTGTTGTATAAGTTGTGATGTAATTATCCCTAGTGAGATAGAGAACTTGAATTATTCCCCTTATGTATTGATAATTGATGAATATTATAAATCCATTGAACATGATATGAAAATAAATTATGTTATGGAAATGGTATAATTAATAATGTAGGAAATAAAGTTAGTAATGGTTTACGTAACACCTTGTTAACTAATGTCGCCCAAGTTACCTTTTTTTCTCATCTTATATTTTATTTTATATTACATGAACTACCTATTTAGAATATATATTTTGTAGATATCATTGGTGGTGTATTACTGAATTGTACTCACACCCAACTCAGGCGTTTTTGGGTAACTAGGTAAATTTCATGCTTGAGGGTCAGGATAAGGGAAAGGCCATATGCTTGGGAGTTGAGTTGGGCATGGGATGTTCATAGAAGAGGTTCTAGACGTGGATTTAGGACCCATTTTTGTATTTTTATGTTTGTATTTATTTTGGTTTTTGTTCACATTATCACTATTTATCATGACATACCATGTTTATTGTTAGTTTTAGTTTTTACCCAGTTTTGGGAGATGTTAGTTATGAATGTTTATCAGTTATTTCTAATTTTTTATGGTATTTTTTTTTATCTTATATATATTAATTTTTAAAAGAAGGTATAGTATTACAACATGACTTATATAGACCCTCTATATTAATTATAAACCTATGGTGTATGAGGTGGCATGTTTTAGTTCATTTGGTGGCCTAGATCGGGGACCATTTAGTGGATTCTGGATTGGGGATGTTACAAAGTGGTATCTAAGAAATTATTTTATGTCGTATTTTTTTGTGATGTTAGAAAAAATGATAGGATGTATAGGCCCTTGCTAATTATCTCATGCTTGAGAGTAGGTAACTCATGTATGAGGGAAAACCCAAGTCACCCATGGTGGGAATTTCTTTTCTTGTTGTGTGTTGTTATAATTAATGATATTTCACCATTGGGTGATGCATTTGGTGTATGATATGATAGTTTTATGATATTTTTTCATGGTCATAATGGAATGAGATTGTGAATTCATACATCATATTAGGCACTTATGTATACAAGTCACATTCATGGTAGGCACACACAAAAGACTAGTGTGCATGACACAAAGGGTAAAATGAATTTAACTTTATTGAAATTGAAGAAAATGGTGTCTAATAAAAGAATGAAAATGGGTAAAAAAAAATGAAGAATAATGTTAAATAATGGTTTATGAATTATTTATAGTGAATGGTTTTAAATGAGTTAAGATTTTTATTTTAATAATTTTTTAAAAGGGGAAATGTGCCTAGGAGTAAAGGGTTCACATTGTGAGTATGGAAATGGTTTCGAGATGGTGTCCAATGTAATAATTGTAACCATTTAAAAATTTCCCCCATTTTAACAGTGTTCTAAGGTAATAATGGTTGAGGTAGTTTTTTGAAGGTGATGATAACTTTGGGATGCTGTATACGAATGGGATTGTTAATGGCTAGTGGAGATACCTCTTTTATATGAACTATGAAATCTAAATGTTAAGTGTTCTAAAGCTTGTGTTTGACATTATAGAGATATTCCACCATGACATTGGTTTTTATTTGGGTGACAAGAGGATTTTTCTAAAAAAAACTCCAGTAATGGATCAAGAGAATGTGGTGATCAAAGATAATAGAGAAGAGCAGTTTCGTGAGAACCATGCTCGCTTCTTGAAAATGATTGGACATGGCCCAGGGTGGGTTTTACTGAGAATGTCTGAGATATCTAGAGATTTTCAGTTGTAACACCCTCCGACCATTACCGAATAGGGTGGGACTGAGGCTACCAAATTCTAGATAGATTCCATCTAGATGATTGTTGATTATTTAGAGATTCCCTCTGAGAAGTGAGTTCTAGCAAGATAGTAGCCTATATGTTGTGAGTTCTAGCAAGGCATTGGTGGGATATCACGGTGTTGACTAAACAGGATGAAGGAATGTTATGGAAATATTTACATGAAAAGTTTCTATATAATTTCTATCTAGAGACCTTGAGGCAGGAGAAGGTGAGGGATTTTATGAGTTTAACCTAAGGGGATATGTCGGTGATGGATTATTCTACCTATTTCACTAATTTACGACACTCCATTCCATTATGGGAAGTCGAAGAGGTAGTTATGATGAAACATTTCCAAGATAGGCTTAGAAACAGTATTAGATCCTATGTGAATATTTTAACTTTGAAATGTATTTTAGAGTAAGCGGATCAAACACTTATCTCAGAAGAGAACCTGAAGGGAGATTCAGGCAGTGGACTTATGGTACTAGTTGCGAAGATGAGTGGTACAACATCTATGAGCAGGAAGTGTCATTTTGGGAGTTTTCTTCTGGGTGGAAGTGAAAAGGGTAGTCATAAAAAAGGGTCATCCTCTTATGGTGAATATCATGTGTTTTGTTATTAGTGTGGCAGGTCGGGGCACATGTGTGGTCAGTGTCCCCAACCACTAGTGGAGTGCCGATCATGTGAATGAATGGGGCATGTATAGAGGTTCTGTAGGTACCCTCAATATATGGGAATATATTAAGGTCCAAGGAAGATGTAGAGTGTATGTAGGGGGGGGGGCATTACCCCATATTAGGTAGGCAGTTGGAGTTTCACAGGCCGTACCTGTAGGAGTGGTGGATGTGGCACTCTAGGGCGAGAGAATCCATACCATCATGGAAATGGAGTGTTGGTTACTCAGAATAGGGCCCATGATAGAGGAGAGGATAGATTCACGAATTTTAGTTTACACCTGGAGGTGTCAAGGCTAGAACATCTAAAATATGAGGTTCAATTCTTGTATCTTCCACACATGGTAGTGCTATATTTGACACAGGCACCACACTCTCTTTTACCTCTACTTAGTTTTTAGTTTTGTTGGGACTATTAGTATAACTTGTTTGTGGGGTTAGGTTAATTGATACCCCATTTGGATTTTGATTTGAGGATATCAGGAATTGTATGTATTGTGATCTAGTGGATGGTGGGTACCATTTTTCATCGTACATGTTCGTCCTTGAGATGTCGGGTTTTGACCTGATTTTGGGAATGAATTAGCTGGTGTTGTACTGGGCCCATACCAACTATGATTTTCATTGAGTAATGTTCACATATATTGAGGTATGTACGTATTATAACGCCCCAAGATTTTTTTTTGAATTAATATATTCTTTTTGATATTTTCTATTTCTCGCAAGACTTAAAATATTTATTTTAAATATATTAAATCCCTATGTTTGGCTTAAGTTATATGAAGTTACAAGTTAATCATATAATAAATTCAATATAAAGGTTATATTTCTCTATACATAACACTTATTTCAGCTTACATTTCACGTAAAACTGACTATCCTTGATGGCTTGCTCAACAGGAGAGACCGAGTGTTATCGAACAATAATTAAAAAATATATAATTATATATAATTTAGCCGTTAAATTATATATTTTTTAATTTTGTTAAATTATTTATGTAAATATACAAAAAATATCAGATTAATTAATTAGTTACAAATTATTTATAAATGAATATAAGAACCAATTGAATGTAAAGGTATTATTTTTAGAGAAAACTATTATTATGCTCAAAAACTTGTTTTAATCCTAATAAATTAAATTAATTTTAATTATTAAGTAATTTATATTATTATATATATATTATATATCCAATTAAATATTTTTTATATTCATATAATATATTTTATCAGAATAATATAAGAATAAAACCAATTTAGTACATAAAACCCAATAGTTTTATTATGGTAATTTTATAACATTTTAAATGAGAACCTACTTTAAATCTGCATTTTTGAACTTTTATAATTATTATATGTCAAAATAAACTTCATATTTTAAATTTAATGATAAAAATTAGGTTAGGGTGAATCTTTTTATTTTTTGGTGAACTTTTAATTTTTAATGAATAGTTAAAAATATTGAATTTTAATTCAAAACTGTTTTTTCATCTATTTTATTTATATAGTTAAATTATATTTTAATTTGGTTTTAAATTTAAATTAGATTAAATTATAATCAATAAATAATTTTTCTTCATTGGAAGAAATTTCATTTTTAAATTTATTATAAAAATATAGCAATCTTTTGGACATTTTTACTTAAAAACCCGCATTGTCTTTTCGTATATGAGTTTATATTTAAATTAATTTTTCTACTTATGTGTTGGGAATTTCTGAAAAATGGATGTTATATTTTAAATAATCATAATTTATCATTTATAAAAAATTTAAATTAGTTTTTGGAAAAAAAATATTCATGAAATTAGTTAAAATTAATTACAATGATTAAGGTTAAATTATGCTTAATAAGGGACTAAACCATAACCTTAAGGCCCAGAAAGACTTATAAAATTTTTTAAAATCCATTTTATGGACATATCATGACACTATACTCCATTTTATATATTTTTTATGTTTATTGGATCAACTTTCAATAAAAAATGTGGGCGGGGTTTACCTTTTTCCAAAATATTACAAGAGTGCCACTCCTCCACTATAAAAGGCATCCTCTCCCCCAACATCCTCACAACTCTAAAGACACTTTATCTCAACCAAAATCTTCCCAAATAGCTCTAAAAAAATTTGTCCCTTCCTCCTTGAAAACTACCTTTGGGAAGAAATATATCCAAGGAAGCCCTTTGGTTAAAACCAAAATAAGTTACCCAAAGAATAGGTAACATCCTTCTTCAAGCTCCTTTCTTTTATTTTCTTTATCCACCCACTAAAATATCATTATTTAATGATTATATAAAAAACAATTATCCTAAATATAATGATATTTTTTAAATTAAGTGTTCTACCTACACTTATACACACCGATATCTAATGGGTAACAATCTTACCGTTCGTGTACAGAAAACTACCAACTCACGAAACTACGATTATTATTTTCCCTTTCACACATTTCACGGATGAGAATTATGATGGAAATTGATTATATATATGATATATATAATGTATTTGTTCTTATTTAATTCGTTTAAAACGAATTTAATTATTCTTTCCATTATTTTTAAACACGATAACATTGCTTGTGGATGTGTGGACTACCACCCCCTCAAAGTGATGTGATTCGTTCACAAGATACATGGAATGTATAACGGATGGTTTTAAATATAAATAAAAGAATATATATATATATGATATTCATTACATAATTACCTTTTACAGATGTAATAAATACTATCTTATTTATTATTATTTCACACACTTATAATGTGATAATGTTGTTCACGGATGCGTGGACTAACAGCACCTCGACATGATGGGATTACTTTAACATAAAAATAATTATATATATAAGTATATAAGATACAATAATATGTAATTTATGATCTAATTATAATTATGGAAATATTAATGTTAGTTACCTTCTTTTCATAATGTTCATTTATAAATGGGAACATTACTCATGCATACGTACGACCTACCGTCTCCATGATTGTTACATTGAATCATTTTTCACAGCTGTATTTAATAATTAGTTTCAAAAGTATAATTTATGTATAAATATGATTATTATTTAATGATTATTATTCTATATATGTTTATAGAATGAACCCTTTGACCATAGTCGACCAACCAAAGACATTTTTAAAATATGAACCGATTTTGGTCAAAACACCTGGATTAAAGTTAATTGTTTAAGTAGTTGTATAAAACATGGTAATAATTGAATTAAAAGTAATAATTAAATTTAAAATGATATGAAAAAAATTAATTAATTATCATATGTATATTATTCAGGATTATTAAGACACACGAGATAATTTGAACTCAATGTAAAGGAATTTTATCTCACTCTATTTCAGTGAGATGCATGCCTTATTCACCACTCAATTATTTTTTGTGGTGTATATACTGGCCATGAATGTATTATATTCCTATTATAATTAAATATATGTTAATTTAAATAAAAATTTTATGATCATTCATTCATGGGGTTTAATTTTTAAAATTTACTAAATTGTTTAATTAATTTTGTCTCAATTTTCCTTCTTTGAGACACATTCCATGATATCAACCTATATTTTTATATGAGGTGTATAAACATCCTTTGAAATGAAATTTCATGAATCTAATTATTTTCCTGATATTTTAATCTCAATGTAATTTCATTTTCCTACATGAGTATTTTGATTTAAATTTACCATGTGGTAAGAGTTTATTGAAACAATCTCACAATTTACAGAGATTATTTATGGTCATGTTTTCATTAATGAAATCTTATGATCCAAATTTCAAGAATACTCATTACTCTTCTTCTCATATGTTTATTATTTATGTATTAATTTTTTAGTAACATTTTTTCCACTCCTTTGTACTTAAGATAATTAAGAAAAAAAATTAATAAAATATGACCTTACCTCTAACATTTATTGGAAGTATGTGTTCCTTAAAAACCATGTTTTCAAAAAAGGGATTCCAATAATATTTTACTAATATCATATTATTTCTAAAATACATTTTTAACCCTTTTTTAACAAATTTTTTCAAAGGGATATTCTTATCTCTTTCCAAGCAAGTCATTTTTCTTACCTTTTATCATGAAAATGGAGAATTCTTCTTACCTTGTATGTCATATACTAATTTACCCAGTGTAATTTATTAGATGTTTAATTTGAATGTTTAAAAGTTTAATTTTTAAGATAATGTTTTTAAAATAGAATTTCAAATAAATGGTTTTCAAATCATTTTCAATATTTCTTTATATGTTTTCAAAGTTTTAATCAAGGAAAATGTTTATTTAAAAGGTTTTCAATATTATTTTATAAGTTTTAAAGGAAAAATTGTTTTCAAATGGTTTTCAAGATTATTTATAAGTTTTCAGTGGAAAAAATATTTTAAAATGTTTTCATGGACTCCTTTTTATGTTTTCAAGTTTATTTTTATGAAAATTATTTAAATTTTTTTTAGGTTTTAAGTTTATTTTTTCAAAGCAGAAAGAATAATTTCTTCATGAATTTTTTTAAAATATATTTCAAAATTATTTCCCATATAAGATGACATACATTTGTGTTATTTATTTAATTATATTGAAATGATTCAATGTTTTCATTCAAATTATTTCTCTAAATGTTTTATGTTTTGATGGAACGATTTATATGAAACTCGTTTCTCTTTTACATGTTATATGATTATAAAACCTACTACTTTGATGGGTTATTATTTTGATGAAATGATTATGAAACCAATATCTTTTTCCATAGGTTATGACATGATTACTAGTTTATGATACCTATTTCATTTCATGGTCTAAGATATGATTGTTTATAATTTTTTGGCACATGTATGTATGATTTCATTATGAGATGGGTGGGACCTATATCTCCATCAAATGAATTGGGTAAAGGTTTGTATCTCATGAGATAAACATTTCTAGAATGAGGAGTGAAATCAATTAATTATTATATAGATAGATTAATGAGTGAACTCAGTTGAGTAATATAGGGATGTAATGGGTAGTGAACCATGTTTAGTAAAGCACTTTGTCCACTAAGATGACCTTGGTAGTGATTCCATGACTACTATGAAAATAATTTTATATGCTTATGTGTCTATCACAATTCCATCTATTATTCCTATGTTTTGATTTCATGGCTTAGGTTCTTTATTTCTTTATAATTTATGTCTTATGAGATTCCGAGATTTATTCTATGATTCATGTTTATGATCTTTGATATACAGGGTATGATCTTTTATTTTCATGATCATGTTATCATACCATTATGATTAAAAGTATGTGTACATATCTCCCTTGTTTAACCTTACTAATAATCTTATCTCATCCCTTTTTAGGTTTCCATTACCTCATGTTATTAAGATACATATTATGTTTGATGTGTCTAAGAATGTTTCTAGTCAAGAGAAACTAGTGGGAGATAATGTAGCTCACATATACACCAGTGTTTATGTTTCAATGTTTCCAAAGTCAATAGACTAATATAGTATTTGGGAGTCTATTTTGTTTTATGTTTTAATTATTCTGAAAATGTGATGTAATGTTAATGTATATCTAAATAGGGTCATTATAGTTGGTATCATAGAAAATGTGTATTTAATCTATGGAGGCTAGGATGAGAATACCTTAGTGAGAAATAAAAAGACATGTATATGGATAAGTATAAGGATAAAGAAAAGTATAATAAAATGTCCTAGAATTTTGGTAAATGATAGAGTGAGTAGTTTCCAAGAAACACATCCATGTGTCGATACTACATGTGGATGGATGTGGCATGAATATACCTATGGGTAACAACTTTGACATGATTTCCCGAGCCTAACTCAGGGTAATCTGGTACACAACTACAAGCCTTGTTGCACACCTGTTTTGACCCTCTCTGGGGATACACTTGGGAAATTCATAGACACATCATGAACCATTATGAAGGGTTTTAATAGAATATTACTATCAATAACCTTTGTTAAATATAAGGTTTCATTGATTAAAAGGTAGGTTTCATGATTTATACATTATATAAGTAATTTTTCATGATTATGTGGTTTTCTTCTATGATATGTGTTTTTCACCCCATGATTTATGGTTTTAGTCAAATTAGATAACTAGATGGAATATGGTTAACATTGATTTTTTTAGATGTGGAAAGTATGAGAATTATGAAAATTTATTTCCAAAGTTGAAATATCATAAAGAGAATAAGGAATGATGTAAGATTATTGTTAATACTTATAATGATAAAGAGACTATAAGTGACATGTGAAAGGTGTGTGATGTTATTCCAGTATTGTTTACATCAATCACGAGAAGCATTATTTGATTGAGGTTGAGGAAACTTAATACATGATTTATATTTAATATTCTAGGAAATAGGTATTAAGGAATAAGATGATGAATTATGAGTAATGGTTTAAGAATAAAGATAGATGAATAATGTACTTATGGTTTGGAATTCCAAGATTATGTTATATGGATCATGAAATATAAAAGTATTTTTAGTATATGTTTTCATTAATGACTGAAAAGGATATGTTTAATGGTGATAAATACTTAGAAAAATATTATTTTGATTAAGGTAATGTAACCTTTAATGTGATCAAGATGTTAAGAAAATCGTGTTTCCATTGAATAAAAAGATGACTGATTTGGATAATGTAAATTGGATAGCACTGATTACCCTTGATCTGATTATTGATTGGTTGAAAAGGTTATTTATTTCATCATCGATGAAGTTACAACTTCTTTTATTTAAGAAATATATCCAGTAACATTTGTTATAAGTAATCATGAAATTTTTCTAAAAGTATTTATGGAAATTAAGGTTATTACCATGTTTCAAGAGAATACATGATAAGGGTATTCATATGTTTGGAATGTGATAAAAAAAATATACTTTGGGATATTTGAGAGATTAATTTCTGTTCATTTTTTGACTTTATTTATAATTTTTTGGATTTTTTTTTCAAAAGGGTTATAAGGTTATCCATTTATGGAATGTTTAAGTTAAACTTCAGATGAAATATTTATTTATTGTGGTTGTATGGATAACCTGAGTTAAAAGGATATTCTATGATTAACCTTATTCCAAGGATGTCCATATTATTTATTTTTGAAATTATATTTGTGTGGTTTTATAAAATGACATCGTGTATGTCAGGTGACAATAAAATAAAGTCTTACAAGACCACAAGTCTTGAACCCATGAGAAGAAGACTATAAGTGTTTTATGCCTACCACAAGTTTATGCGATGTCATAGTAAATGTGTAATTATTTATGATGAATAAATATTAATGATGAACCACTAGTATTTATTTTTAAGTTTAGATGTTAATATATTAACCATATTGATTTTGAAGAATATTTAGAGACAAATAGTTAGACATTACAATTTGTATGGGCCTTAATATCCGATAAAATTATATTTTAGTGATTATGGCGTCAAATATAATTTCCGTACACCCATTACATGAAGTAATGGATTAATTATAAATTGGTAAAATCACAACCATGGAATGAAATTTCGTTTATATAAGTATATCAAGTAATTATATTTTGTCATATTCTTGGATAATAAAATAATTACTCAAAGTTAGTAAAATGATCAAAAAGATGTTGTCCTAAAAACATAATTTTCTTGAGCCGATGGCCTTTTAAATCATAACATTATTATGACTTTGGGGCCCTAATATTTTCTTTGATCATTAAGTTATTTTTGATTGATGAAATCAATCACTACTTATAAATATTTAATCTTTTCCTATAAGTCCATATTTTTAGTTTTCACCTATGTTCTCCCTTGTCTAAACCTAGTTATGTGTTACTTTGGGTAACCATTATGTATCCAACGTTAATTTTTAAAAGAACATTTTAGTATTCATTTTTACGATGATGGTTTATAAGAAATAGACTTTCTCATATTAAATATTTAATAAAACAGATGAATTTTGAGGGAGAAATTAATTTTAATGGGGGTAAAATGTAACACCCTAATATTTTTTAATTTTTTTTGAATTAATTTAATATTTTTTATATTTTCTATTTCACACAACACTAAAAATAGTAAATATATTTATATATATATTAAAGAAATAATATTGGATTGAATTATAAAAAAATAAAATTTAATAGCACACTACATTAAAAATAACGGTTATATTTATCTATACATAACACTTAGGTAATCTTATGTTTCAAGCAAGACTGACTTTCCTTGATGGCTTGCGTAGCACATGAAACTGATTGTTTCTAAATTAAAATTAAAAGAATATAATAATATATAACATATCCATTAAATTATTATTTTTTAATATTATTAAATAACTTATGTAAATATTCACAAAATATAAAATCAATTCATTAGTTACAATTTATTTAGAAATTAATATAAGAACCAATTGAATATAAATGGTGTATTTTAATATAAAACTATCATTATACTCACAAAGTTGATTTAATCAAAATAATTTAAATTAATTAAAATTAGTTTGTTATTTGTAATATATATGTTTTATATCCAAGTAAATATTTTTTTATATTCATCCAATATATTTTTTAATCACTAGATAATAATAAAACCAATTCAACACATAAAACCTAATATTTTTATTAAGGAAATTTTATTGCCTTTTAATGGATATCCTATTTATAAAAATAAATTTTTGAAATTTTAAAAATATTATATGTAAAAATAAAATTCATCTTTAAAAAATAAATATGTTAGGGTGAATTTTTGGTGTTTTTCTTTGATGTTTTATTTTTTAACAAATAGTTAAAAATACTATATTTTAATTCAAAACTGTTTTTCATATAATTTATTTATACAGTTAAATTATATTTTATGTTGGTTTTACACTTTAATTAAATTATATTTTTTTCAATAAATCAAATTTAGGTTATTATAATCAATTTAATTTTGAAATTTACTATAAAAACATACCAATCTTTTGAACATTTTTACTTTAAAAACCTGCATGGTCGTTTCGTCTGTGGGATTATATTTAAATTAATTTCTTCCACTTATGAGTTTATAATATTGAAAAACGGATTATATATTTTCAATAATCATAATTTATAATGTTTATTATCGTCAAATTATTTTTTGAGAAAAAATATTAGTGAAAGTAATTACAACGAATTCCATTGATTAAGATTAAATTATGCTTAATAAGGGACTAAACCATAACCATAAGGCCCAAAATGAAGTATAAACTTGTAAAATGTAAATTTTGTGGAACAATTTAGACATTATACTACATTTTTTATAATTTTTACAATTATTGGATCCAATTACAAAAAAATGTTGGTGGGGTTTCCCTTTTCCCAAAATATTACAAGAGTTTCACTCCGCTTTCACTATAAAATGCCTTCTATATTTCCACTTGATCAAACATATCAAGGCACATTGGATCAAAAAAAATCTACCCAAATATATCCCAAAAATCACTCAATTTTTACTTGAATCCTCACTTTGGGAAAAAATCAATCCAATGAATCCCTTTGGTGCAAACCAAAAGGAGTTACCCAAAGAAGAGGTAAAATCCTTCCTAAAGCCCCATTATTTTATTATCTTTCTCCTTAAAATAAAATATAATTATTTCATAATTATATAACAAAAATATTATCCTCAATATATTGATATGTTGTTATATTAAGGGTTTTACCAACACTTACATACACCTTTATCTAATGTCTAACGAACTTACAGTATGTGTATGGCGAACTACCGACTCACAAAACAACGATTGGTCATTTTTTCCTTTCCCACCATTAAAATTTTAGAATTAGGATAGAAAATTTATTTATATATTATATATATAATTTATTTATCATTATATAATTATTTTATAAAAATTTCATTTATTCTTTCCATTAAGTGTAAACATAATAACATCGCTTGTGGAAGTGTGGACTACCACCCCCTCATAGTGATGTGATTCATTCATACGATACATGGAATGTATAAAAAATAGTTTTAATTATAAATATGTGAAATAAAAAATATATATAATATATTCATGACATTAATACCTTTCTAGAAATATAATATATACAATTTTCTATATTACTCTTTCACGCACTTATAAAGTTATAATGTCATTCGCGGACGTGTGGAATACCACCTCCTCGACACGATGCAATTCATTTAACATCACAAGAATTATATATATAATAATATATGATTAAATAATATTTTTTTATTATAAAATTATAATTATATAATGATTAATTTGACTTTCCTTTTTTCTATAACGATCATTGAGAAATAGAAATGTTACTCATGCGTACGCATGACCTACCGCCTCCATGATTGTAATGTTGATTCATTTTTCACGACCATATTTAATTATAAGTTTTAAAATTATAATTAATATATCAATATGATAATTATTTTATTACTTCTAATATGGATTTTTTATATAATTACCCCTTTGACTATAGTTGACCATCCAAAGTCATTTTTAACACATGAATCGAATTTGGTCAAAACACCTCACTTAAACATATTTGTTTAAGTATTTTATATAAAACATGGTAAAAAGTAAATTAAAAGTAAAAAAACATTAAAAATGTTCGGAATAAATTAATTAATTGACATAATCTTATTATTCAGGAATATAAATACAAATGAGACAATTCAGACTCGAGGTAAAAGAATTTCATCTGACTCATTATTTTCATGAGATACATACTTTATTCACCATTCAATTATTTTGTATCTTGTATATAATGACTATAAATTTATTATATGAATATTATAATTAAATATATGGGTATTTACATAACCATTTTATGATCTTTATTTCATGGGGATTAAGTTTCAAAAGTTACCAAATCTGTAACTTAATTTTGTCTCAATATGAATTCTTCAACAAACATGCCATGTTATACACCTATATTTTTATATGAATTATATAAACTACCTTTTAAATGATACATCATGAATATTGTTATTTTAAATATATTTCAAGATCTATGTAATTTAATATTCCTACATGGGAAGTATGATTCAGAGTTACCATGTGGTAAGAGTTTATTGAAACAATCTCACCATTTATCCTGATTTTTTATGATCACATTTTAATTAATGACATATTATGATCCATATTTCAAGAAAAATCATGAATTTAACTCTCCTATGATTAGTCTTGATGTATTCATATATTAGTACCATTTTTTCACTTTTTAGCCCTTAATATAATTTAGAATTTTTTTAAGAAAATATGCAATTACCTCTATATTCAGTTGGAAATATGTGTTACCATATAACCATGATTTCCATGAAGGGATTAAAATAGTATTATACTAATATCCTATTATTAGTAAAATAAATTTTTACCCTTTTTTGTCTTTTTTTAAATTTTTTCAAAGGAATATTCTTGTCTCTTTCCAAACAAGTAATGTTTCTATCATTTTGCCGTGAAAATCAAATAATCTTTTTACCTCATACGACATGTGTCAATTTACCCACCGTCATTTTCATGAAGTTTCCTTTCCATGTTAAAAATGTTATTTTTATGAATTTTTTTTGTAAAAGTTACTTTAAAAGAAATTGTTTTAAAGTCATTTTCAAGATTTCTTTATAGGTTTTCTATATATTTTTCAAGGAAAGTGGTTTTTCAAAAAAAATTCATGATTATTTCATAATCTTTGAAGGAAAAATAGTTTTTGAAAGGTTTTTAATCTCATATATATGTTTTTAAATTAAAAAGGATTTCAATTTTTTTTCCAATTCTTCCTTTATAAGTTTTGTAGTTTATTTTCATGAAAATTATTTTCAAAAGGTTTAAAATTTTAAGAA
Source organism: Viscum album (assembly GCA_963277665.1). Lineage (NCBI taxonomy): Eukaryota > Viridiplantae > Streptophyta > Magnoliopsida > Santalales > Viscaceae > Viscum > Viscum album. The sequence goes on along the minus strand of OY728147.1, from coordinate 2,105,534,610 downwards.
GCAATTTTCAAAGGAGAAAGGATAATTTTCTCATGAAGTGTTTTTAAAATATATTTCAAAATTATTTTGCATAAAATATGACAACTTTTTGTGTTACTCACTTATTTCTGATGAAATGATTCAATATTTTCAATCATGTTCTTTATTTGAATGGTTTATGTTTTGATGGCATTATGTATATGAAACATGTTTCTCTTTCATAGGTTATATGAATTTAAAACCTGATTCTATAATGGGTTATAATTATGATGAAAGTATTATGAAACATGTATATTTTTCTATAGGTTATGATATGATTACAGGTTTGTGATGCCTTTTTCATTTTATGGGTTATGATATGAATTTTTATGATTTTTTGGAACATGTATGTATTATTTCATTATGAGATGGGTGGGATCAATATCTCCCTCCAATGCATTGTGTAAATATTTATATCTCATGAGATAAACATAGATATAATGAGGAGTGAACTCAATTAAGTATTATATAGATGGAATGAGGAGTGAACATAGTTCAGTAATAATGGGATGGAAGTAGGAGTGAACCCGGTTTTGTAAAGAACTTTTTTCACTAAGATGGGCTAGGTAGTGACACCTTGACTACTATGGAAATAATTTTATATGCTTATGTCTCTTACAAAATTCCATGTATTATTCCTATAATATGATTTCATGGCTTATGTTATTTATTTCCTTATGATTCATGTCTTATGAACTTCCAAGATTTATGTTATTATTCATGTTTATGTTCTTTGATATGTAGGGTATGATATTTTATTTTCATGATCATGTTATCATACTCTTATGCTCAATATTATGTTTACACACATCCCTTGTTTACCCTTACTGAGTATTGGAGATCACCTCCTTTTATATTTCCCTTCCCCTGGGTTATGAAGATTCATATTATGTTTAGTGTGTCTATGAAGGGTTCTAGTCATGAAGAACATACTGGTAGATAATTTATCTCATTTATGCACCAGTGTTCATGTTTCCATGTTTATAAAGGCACTATAATAATATGATCATGGGGCCTATGTTTTTTTTAATTTTTTAAGTATTCTAGAAATGTGATGTAATATTAATGTATGTCAAGACTGGTTCATTATCCGTATGCTTATCATGGTGAATGGGATGATAGGGAAAGTTAGGTTGGGCTAGTTTTTTAGTATTTGGGTAGGCTCGCAAACCGAATGGGTTTTTTAATGCTTGATCATGAAGGAGTGGAGTAGGATGTCTTTCATTATATGGTAGATTAGTTCCAAGATTTGTTTCTTAAAGTATTATCCTGGATTCCACCTGAGATAGATGTTGAGTTCATGATAGAGCTACTCCTATGGATGAAGCCAATATCAATTCGGTTATATCAAATAAAAATGGAAGAACTCTAGGAATTTAAGGTTTAGTTGGAAGAACTACAGAATAAAGGGGTTTATTCATCAAAGCACACCACCTTGGGTATCTTCAGTACTATTTTCTAAGAATGCAGATGGGTCCTTGATGTTATGTGTCGATTATTGGAATCTAAATTAGATGATAGTAAATAATAAAAAACCTCTTCCTTGAATAAATGATATATTTGACCCATTAAGAGGTGATTCAATTTTTTCCAAGATTTATTTTATATTAGGATATCACTAGCTGAGGGTGGGACCTTCTGATGTAGCACAAAATGCTTTCAGGATAAGGTATGGGTTGTATGAGTTTATGGTGATGTTTTCTAGGTTAAACAATGAGCCAATAGTGTTCATGGACATAATTAATAGAATATTTCACCCATATCTAGATCAGTTTATAGTTGTCTTTGTTGATGACATCTTTGTGTACTCTAGTACTCATGAAGATCATTCCAAACATCTTGAAATAATACTGAGTACACTAGGAGAGCACATGATATATGCCAAGTTGTCTAAATGTCCATTATGGTTTGATAAAGTGCATTTCTTGGGTCACATAATCTTAGAGGTAGGTGTGTCAGTTGATCCATAGAAGTTGCATGATGTTGTGTCTTGGGAGTTTCCCAAGAATGTGTCAAATGTCTTGGGTTTTATATATTGTTTAGTTACTTCCGAAGGTTCATTAAAGATTTCTCTCATTTGGAATCTCTACTCTCGGGCTTAACATAGAATGGAGTTATGTTTCAGTAGTCCAAGGAATGTGATAGTGTGTTTCATGATTTTAGGAGTTAGTTGATGATCACACTGATCCTGATCTTTCCCAATAAATGTAATATATACACTTTGTTCTATGATGTGTCTAGTTTTGGACATGGGGAAGTGTTGATGTAGTAATATTGGGTTATATCATATTGGTCAAGACAATTGAGTGCTCATGAAATAAATTACCCTAATCACAATCTTTAGTTGGCTGCTATGGTTTATGACTTAAAGTGTTGGAGGTGTTACTTGTTGGGGGAGGGTTTCACAATGATTACCAATCATAAAATTCTTAATTACATCTTCTCTTAGTGATATTGGAATATTTGGTAGTGAATAGGGGTTGAATACAGACTGTCTTTTGATTTTTAGTTGGGTTACACAAAAGGAAAAGGGAATAGTGTTGTGGATTCTTTGAGTTGAATGACCCAAAATCAGTATAAGGTCTCAGCCTTAAACATTAAATAATATTGAGTTAGGTTTGTAATTTGACTTTATCTCACATTGAGGATCTTTTCATGTTTATAGATTTATATAATTAGGCCATAACTCATACGTACAAACTCAAATATTACAAATTAAACACTTATACTCCTTATCCAATTTTTTCATAAAACAAAAGCTTTTAAAAAGAAACATGTTTTTGTTTCATGTTTAATCATCATAACTTTTACTTGATCCCATAATTTACTCTACTATCCTTTAAAACCTGTAAAAACAAATAAAAACATGGGATGAAAATAAATATATCAGTAAGAGATACATAAAGAAAGAAAACTGCTAGTCTTTTGAAAACATTTAAACCATGAATAATTTATCAGTAAGTAAAACATTTCACCTTTAATAAGTAGTAAATAATCTTCACTGAATATAATCTCATTTAGTAATCCTTTTGTAATAAAAAGATTACCATAAAACCCATAAAAATTTATATGACATATAATGGTAACTTGGTACATAATCATACTTTAATGAAATAACCATATGGTTGATTTCCATACATATCACTAAATATAAAAACCATATGGATACCTTCCATACCCAATGAATTTTAGGTTATAATGTAACCACTCATCCTTGGTTTCTCAAATAACCACCCATCATTGGTTTATCATATAACCAATCATCTTTGTTTTATTGTGTAACCACCCATGAAATTTATAAGTACCGTAATATAATCATAACACAATAAAGATTGAAATTATCAAAATTTTACTCATAAAAATCCATTTTTAATCACAATAAATTATTCTGAGATAATTCAATAATCAATAAATTATCAAAACCAATGAAAACATTTAATAAATAGACTTTTAAATCAAATTTTCCCATAACACTTGGAAAATTTTGAGACAAATTAAAATTTTAATACATTTATGTCCATATAAATAAACTCATAAAAACTATTTTGAAAACATGGACATAAAATAGGAGGTGTTAGAATAATAAATCTTCACGAAGTCTAAAATAATTTTTTATTTAAAGAGTCCCTTACCACATGAGAATCACTTGAATTAAAATCCTTATAGAATAAAATTAAAAAAAGATTAATTATTATGATAATATACTAATTCATGATATAAAATGTCAAAAGAAAATTATATACACCTTACAATATAATATAGGTGCATAACATCAGGATATTCCTTAATGAAAGGAGATTGAGATGAAGCCCCTTACAAAGATAACTTTGTTAATAAAATATTTTGATCATGTTTTTTCTATATAAATACTCATAAAAAATATTTAATAGTTATGATATTCAAAATTCATTTCACACATAATAGTTGAACTACATAATCAAGAAGTATATGTTTCACCGAAATAATGGAAATTGTGCTGAGAAATTACCTTATTAGGAGTCTGAATCATCTCATATGTTCCTTTTTCTTCTAAAATAATAAACTTAGATTAATTTTTAAATTATTTATAACATTTTTCAGGTTTATTATTCCTTTTATATTACTTATTACTATGTTATAACAATTACACAATTATTTAAGTTCATATCGGATGTTTTTTTTTATATTTCGTTCTTGATTTGAAAATAAACTTTGTATGATGTCAATAGTCCATGTGTCCATAAGTCCTTAATATCAAAATTATAAAAATTTTTATAAATATCTTATATATTAACTATATAATTATTTATAACAATATTTCACGACAAACTAAAAACACTCTTCATGGAGATGGTAGGTCGTACGTATGGATGAATGATATTTTTGTTTTTCCTATTGTATTAAGAAAACAAAAATTAAATGAAATGTATGTATATTTATATATATAATTAAAGTATAATTAATATATCATTTATATCATATTTTTTTACAAAAACAATCCATAATACATTCCATGTGATTTGTGAACGAATCACATCATTTTGAAGAGGCGGTAGTCCACACGTCCCCAAACGAAGATACCATATAACCACAATAAAATATGAAAGTATTTTTAATATAACATTTATATAATTTTAAATAGGTTATAATATAAATATTTAAATATAAATTGACTATAAAATAGGTTTAAGACCATCCATGAATGTGTTAATGGAAATAGAACAGAAACATTATTCATGGAGGTGGTTAACCAACATAACTTGGACAACAATTTCATATATTTGAATAAGAGGAGGTGAGAAATTAAATGGATATGAGATATTACATTAGAAATGTAAAAAAATTATGTTCATGATTCTAGAGATATCATGCATTTGAAGATGAAATAAGTGAGAATAAAGTAGAAAAAAGAAAACAAATAAAGAGACGTACTTTGAGAAAATTATATCTTGAATATCCCCTCCTTGAAAGTACCTTGAGGACCTTGGATTTTGTCTTTTTGTGATACCATCAACACTTAGACGTGGGGATAGTAAGGAGAAGAGATTTTTTGTAGATACTTGAGGAGTTACAAGTCTTTCTAGGTCAAAATGGGGAGGTGAGGGAGGCTATATATACTTGAGGAGAGTTGGGTTCAAGTGATTAGTTTGTTGATTATTTTATATTAAAAGCTAACCATATAATGGTGTAATTAAATTCCATGACTTTACCTCAAAATTAATGTTTTATAGTCTGGTTAGGGTCAAGACACACCTCAAATACCATTTAATGTTTTATGTTTTTAGGTATGTTAGGCATTTAACTTTTAATTTTATCCCTTGTCAAGATATTACATTTACTACGGTAAATTATTTTTTTCCATGGTAATTCTTTTATACCTAAAAATTAAATTGACCTTAAAACCTAATTTGGACCTTTTGATTCCAAATATAGAATCCATTTTAACTAATTAAATTCTTATAATTGGTAAAATTATATTTAAAATTAATTCCACAGATAAAAACTGAATGGCCTAAAGGCCTTCTTTTTTATTGATTTTTGATAACCCCCTTTCCATGGGATGAGGGGGAACCCTTACAAGGCCCATAGGCTCAGAGATTACAAGTCCCATAGGCTTAGGAGATTACATGACCTGAAGGTCTTAGGAAATTAAACTAGACTATCTACAAGGAACTACCCCTCCCTAGCATCTGCATCGTGATTGTAGCTCTCCACCTTCGAATATCCATCTAGATAGGCTTCCCATGCAAGAACAATTTGGTCATGATGGCATAGCCATACCCTCTCATTATGACAATCCATTATGCTAAAATATGGTGAGGGTACTTTTTTTGAATGCTCTTCTAGGCCTGAAATTTTTTTTAGAGTCTGTCTAGGGCAACTGCATGTGGCCTAAAGGCCTTACGGTGGCCCGAATGCCTTAAAGGTGGCCTAAAATCCCAAAAAACCTGAAGTCCTGGGTGGCCCTAAATTCTTAAATACTCCAAGCCCAAACCGATGGCCCAAGGTGAATAGTTCTAACTGATATAGTGCCAAACTGTACCTATTACAATGCCTACTATAGTACCACATACTGTCTAGTTCTTCTATGGTACCTCCACAGTGTACATCCCTACTACAGTACCCGCACAATGTACATTGATGCTACAGTACCCACACAGTGTACAGTCCGACTATAGTCCCTACTACAGTACTACTACAGTACAGGAAATATTCCTACACCTGATTTTAAACTTGGGTCTCATAAATGCACTTAATGATACCTCGCCAATTGGGCTGAGGCTCATTTGATTCCACAGAAAAAACTAAAAAGTGGTTTTTTAAAGTGAGACATTCAAAAGTTTGAAATGTTGTTATAATTATTTTTGAATTTTAAATTGATTAAAATGAACCAAATTGGATTAAATTATATAAAAATTGTTTAATTAAAATATAAAACCAATTCAATGGACAATATAAATATATAAATAAACTAAACATAAAAGCATATTTGAATTAAAATGCAGTATTTTTAATTATTCATTAAAAATGAATATTATCACAAAAAATACCAAAAATTTATCCAAACTAAATTTTGATTTATATATTTAAAATAAGAAGTTTATTTTTGTCAAATATAACATATAAATGTTTCAAAAAATTTATTTAAAATGGTTCCCCCAAACAAATGTGATAAAAATACCTTTTAAAAATATTAATTCTTTTATGCCTAAAATTGGATTTACTCTTATTTTAGTCCCATAAAATTTATTAGAAGAAAGTAAAAACAATTAATAAACATGTGTAAACATTATATAGTTAGTTCTGTTCATTCTCTCCAATACTACGACTAGGTAATAACTACCATTTAAAATAATATTATTAATAATGTATTATTTTTTTGTATAATATAGTCTTATGTGCAACATAAGATTTCAAGGAAACGTATTGTTGTGTGTTGTGTGCGCTATCAGACATAGCATCACTTTTAAGTAAAATTACTATATAATTCATAAATATTAATAAATAAGATAATGTATTATTCTACAATTACTAGGGATGTTACATACTTCCCCCCTTTTGGAATTTTCATCCATGAAATTTTAAATTTGGGATTGGTAACTAAGGATTCAGTTTTCAAGATTACTTCATTGAAATCCCACATTAGAAAAAGATTCAATTAAACATACACTTTAAAAGAAACAATGATAAAAAAAATATTACCCAAGATAACATATATTAGGATTCCATATAGAAAAACTTGGATATGCAAGAAAAACAAACCACCATGTTTTGATGGATAGTGATAGAAAATATGATCAGGTGAAAGTTAACAATTAGAGAACCACAAACATGTGATGGGTTAAATGGTATTTGATTTAATGGTAAGATGAGTAAAAAAAATTTTGTTTTAAAATTATTTCCATAGAGTTGAGGAATTATTTTACTACTTAGAAAAATAACATTAGGAAATATACTTATTTGAGAAGTATAGTTTCATCATTTAATCAAATTCCACCACAAACTCATCTTCTTATCCAAACGGTGAGTATTTAAGATGATTTATTTAATGCCTAAAGCACTAGAATAAACTTATGGATAATTACATAATTAAACAAATATTAACTATCTATTTCTCCTATCTTGAAACGTTAACCAAAACCGAAATGGTTTTTATAAGATAAGACAATTATTTAAAAAAAATAAACCTTAAGATGATGAAAAACTAATTTTAATCTCCAAAATTAATAATTAAAATCCAAAGTCCAACATAGACCATTAAACAAATTACATTCCTTAAATTTTAAAAAATAATACAAAATAAGATTGAAATCCAAAATTTAGAAGGATTTGATCACATAGACGTCCACGAAATGTTTTAACATTTAACTCCAAATAACATAATTCAATCTTAATTTCTCAAACAAAAAAGTACTTTCCTAATAGCATATTCTCCATGAGAGGTTAATCATTTCCATAAATAACCATAATCTCCATAAGTCCACAATAAAAAACATATATTCTTCCAAAATATAGTTAAACCATTACTCATCAAATAAAACACTATAGGATTCTATTTACCTTAGGAATATAGGTTTCCCAAAATATTGAACATATTCCAAACTAATATTTTTCACTTAATCCCCAAATCAATTTCCAGTACCAAGGATATACATTTGATAAAACAGAAGTTCCCAATATAAATTTATTCTTATTCCATCAACTCATTTAACTTAAATGTAGATGTCATACTAACCAATGAATTCGTAGAGGCTAGTGGTCGGTGATAACACCTTGTCATACTTCGGTTGTGGTTTAGATTCATATAGGCTTTTCTAACGCGATAGGTTGTCACACGGTATATGTGTTTTCCTTTTTCAAAAACTATATAATTATTAGAACATTCAAAAAATATGATAAAGTCCTCAAAAATAGCCATAAAATGTTTTAACCATAAAAGTTGTCTTATAAATCTCATTTTCATCGCAACTCCTAACGAACTCAACATCTTAATTTATGAAGTCTTATATATATTGACATTTATTTTATTTCACATCCAAATGATTTAGCATAAATATTCCAAAAATAAAGAACATTGTAACTTTTTTTAGAAGGTCATATCTTGGTCAAAAAACCAAGACATCGTTTATGAAAAGCAGACGGGAACAACAGAAGTCTGAAAGATGGGAGTTTATTACAATCTCTTTCATAGAGAGAAATAAGTTCAAATGGAAGATTATTGCTCTAGGTGACGCTCTGGTTGATACCTTTGTTAGAAAGTTCATTAGCCACCCTGTTTGCTTCCCGATAGTCATGGGTAGCAATGTATCGAAGATCTCGAAGAGAGTCCATACAATTGATCCATCGAGATGTTAGCATCCAGGAGAGATTAATCACGCCATTCAAAATTGCTTGAATGATGGTGGTAGAATCAATTTCAATCCAAATGTTGTTCTAGCCTTTCATATAAACAAAATAAATTGCATGGATCACTACCATAATCTCAGCATCTAAGGAAGTGGCGGAGGGGCAACCACCATAGAAACATCCATGACAATGGCCTAGAGAATTCATGTAAACAGCTCCAAAACCAGCTGGCCCCAGGATTCCTTTTGAAGCTCCATCCACATTTATTTTCATCCACCCCAGAATAGGGGGCTGCCAGAAAACCTCAATAGTATAACGCAGCATTTTGTAGATACAGACAACTCAAAGGTGTCTAAGAATCATGATGTCTTGAAATGAGTTGTTGCAGAAGTCTTTTTGAATTGAGGCGGCATCCTTGATGGCATAGAGAATTCTAAAACGACCTACATTGAGATTGAGTGAGTGTCTGTTATGGACAATATCATTACGATCATACTAGATAATGTGTAGAAGCTCTTTGCCAGCCGTAAGAAAGAGATTTTTTATTTGCTTCGAGGCATTGAGCTCCACACAACATTTTAGAAGAGAAAGAATTGAGTCAGCGTAAATCCATCTATAATAAAACATGTCAGTAATAAAGTTCCAAAGAGCAGAAGTTGTGGCACAAGATAGGAATAGATGATTGGAATCCTCACAATGTGGATGACACATAAGACACTTAAAAAAAGTTGAATACTAAAATATTGGAGGCAAACATCTGTGGGGACACAATTATGAGAAATCTACTGGATAAGAATAAGTCTGGAGGGCTTGATCCATTGTTTATCAAAATGTTTGATCCACCCAGCATGATTTTCTATAGAAGAAAAATTATGATGATAAAAAGCTTTAGAATATAATATACCATTATGTGAGGGTTCCCAAATAATAAAATCTTCTGTATTAGTAAAGATATTACTTTCAACCACATGAAAAATAGACGCCGGGAGATTGGAAACATGGTCCTCCATAACCTCCTGAATAGAGAGATCTATGTTATTTGGAGGAGAGTGAAGAGGTAACATGGAAATCAGTGGGGTGCCAGACCAGTTAGAAATCCAGAAATTTAAGGATGAATTTTTACTGACCAGCCATCTAGAGTTATGAATAATGTTGTGATAAGAGTCTCTAATGGAGGGGCAGATAGAGGAGCTAATATAACTCAAGTTACCTTTTTTGATCTTGTCAAGGAATCTCTTTCAAAGTAATTCTGATTCCATGGAGTTCTGATTGATCAAGTTCTATGTCAGTTTGTCTTGTAACACATCATTAAAAAACTTTATATTCTTAATTCTGAGGCCACCCTTTTCCAAAGGTTTGCAGAGACCAAGGGGTAGTGACAAGCTTTCGCTCAATAATGCTCCCAGACAAAACAAAGTTCTTAATGTACGTATTAATGTGTTTAAGAAGAGAGATTGGAAATTTAAAAATCACTAGAGAGTAAACCATTTTTTCTACAATGGTCTATTTAACAAGAAAAATCATACCAGTAATGGAAAGATATTTCCCCTTCTAGGATGAGAGTTGGTGAAGAATTTGACCAACAACATACGAAAAATACTCAGTTTTTTGTCTTCCCCAAAATAAGGGGACACCTAAATAAGTAAAAGGTAATGAACCCTCATTAATGCCAAGGCTTTCAATGATGTGGATTTTGTAGTTAGGCGGAAATTATTTCCCAAAGAAGATATAAAATTATCTCCAACTGACCACCTTGATAATGCTGCCCACCAGGTTTCATCATCATTTTTATAAAGATTAAAGGTCAATGCATTGCGATAATGATTCAAAGATTCTTCAAAATCACTTTGTTCCTTTGTCCAAATACCCATATTACAACTTGGTTCATATGGCTGTTCACATAGAAATATTTTTGTAAAATAATCTTGTATGAAATACAATTTTAAAACATCAGATAAGACTTTCTTTTTATAAGACATTCAGACCGAGTTTGATTTTAATCTTTCAATCAATGGTCCTTTAAAAATACTGTAAGTATATTCTGAAAGACTATTTCTAAATCAAATATAAATAGGTTTCGAAAGGGTTTTCTTCTTTAGTATCTTTTTCAAAATCATAATATGCTTCATAATCTTTTGATAAGGTAAAATATCTAAAAATTACTTGATAATATTTACCTTTTTTGATAATGTGGGAATATTGAAAAAATAATATTTGACTAAAAACAACCCATTATCCATGATGGTATCAAGGTATAGTGGAGGTGTTTGATATCTTAAGCAACTACTTGCAAGTGATTTGTATTTTATAAAAAGATTGAGAATCATTCATACTTGACTTTGAAATAATTATTGCAAGAAAGTCATCAAGAAGAGAAACGAATTTTGTTTGAGATCCTCCTAAATACACTTATAACCGAATTTTCTGGATCTAAAAAGGATATAAAAATGATTTAACTAAATTAATAGACATATAATGTTACCATATTATTAAATAAAACTCATAATACCTAAAGTTGTCTAAACCTTTCCAATGATACCAACTACAAGTCTGCAGCATTAAACATTACATAATCTTGAGTTCGATTAATAATTTGACATTATCTCATATAGAGGATATTTTAAAGTTTATAGATTTATATAATTAGGCCATAAATCATACAAAACAAATAAAATATTAAAAAGTAGACACTTCTACTAACTAACCAATTTTTTCATAAAACAAAAACTTTAAAAAATAATTTTTTTCCATGTTTAATAATCATAACTTTTCCTTGATCCCATCCTTAACACTATACTCATATTAATCCTGGTAAAAACATTTCAAAACTTGGGATAGGCATAAAAATCTCAGTAAGGCATACACAAAAAAGAAAAACTGTTATTTCTACGAAAACATGTAAACCCTGAATAATTTATCATAAAGTGACACTTTTCACCTTTTATAAGTATTAAATACTCTTTACTAAATGTAATCTCATCTATTACCCATTAAATACTCAAAATATTAACATAAAACAAATATAAATAAATATATAAGATATAAAGTTAAATTGGGACATAATCATACTTAAATGGAATAACCATAAGTTCAACTTCCACGCGTTTCATTAAATGGAATATACATACAACCATATTCTATACCCAATGCATTTGTGGTTATAATATAACCACTCATCCTTGGTTTATCACAGAACCACCAATCATTGGTTTATCATGTAACAACCCATATTTGGTTTATCACATAACTACCCGTCAAATGTCCAAGTACAATTATATAATCATAACACATAAAATATTTCAATTATCAACATTTCAATCATAAAATTTCTTTTTCCATCACAGGAAATCATTTCAAAATATTGAAATAATAAATTTGTTTTCAAAACCAGTTAAGACATTAAATAAAGGTACTTTTGAATAACAGTGTCCCATACCACTTTGAAAATTTTGAGAGAAATTAAAATTTTATTACATTAATGTCCGTATAAATAAACTCATAAAAACAATTTAGAAAACAAGGACATTAAATAGAAGTTTTTATAAGAATAAATTTTTAAAACATTTAATACGATATTTTAGTTAAAGCGTCCCTTACCACTTGAGAAACACTTGAATAAAAATCATTAAGTAATAACTTTAAAAAACATTAAATACCACGATAATATACTAATTCATGATATAACATGTCAAAATTGTTTTATATATACCTTATAGGATAATAAAGATGCATAACATCAAGAAACACCTCAATGAAAGGAGATTCAGACGAAGTCCCTTGAAAAGATAATTTTGTTAATAAAATAGTTCAATTATGTGTTTTTACTATAAATAAATATAAAAAACTAAAAATAAACTATAAAATATTCAGAATTCATTTCACTCATAATAGTTGAATGATATAATCAAGAAGTAGACGTTTGATAGAAAGAATTGAAATTATGTTGGGAAATTCCTTTACCTCATGTCTGACTCATCATTATGTTTCTTGTTCAGCCAGAATAATAGACATAGGTTAATTTATACTTTATTTATAAATTTTTTAAATATTATTATTCCTTTTATATCACTTATTACCATGTTATAACAATTACACAATTATTTAAGTTCATATCGGACGTTTTGTTGATATTCGGTTCTTGAGTTGAAAATGAACTTGGTATGGTGTCAATAGTCCATGTGGTCATAAGTCCATAATATAGAAAATATAAAGCAAGATAAAAATATCTAATATATTCATTATATAAGTATTTTTAATAATATTTTATGAAAAACTAAAAACACCAATCATGGAGACAGTAGGTTTTACACACGCATGAAAGCTATTTTTGTTTTTCCTTTCGTATTTAATGAACGAACAGTAAATGAAATGTATGTAAATTTGTATATATATATATAATATCATTATAGTATAATTAATAGTTAATTTATATCATATATTTTTACTAAAACAACCAACAATACATTCCATGAGATGTGTGGATGAATCACATAATTTTGAGGAGGCAGTAGTCCACACGTCCCCAAACAAAGTTATCATACAACCACAATATAGAAATAATTATGTTATGTTTAATATAACATTTAAATAATATTAATGATCATATAATATATATATTAAAATTTAATTTTACCAGAAAAATATTTTTAGGATCATCCATGAAGGAGATAATGGAAAAAGAACTAAAACATTATTCATAGAGGCCATTAATCGGCATAACCTAGAAAACAATTTCGTTTTTTTAATAATAGAAGGTTAGAAATTAAATGGATATAAGATATTAAATTAGAAACATTAAAATAAATTATTTAAATGATTATATAGTTATCATTCATTTATTGATGATGGATTTGAGGATAAAGTATAAAAAAAGAAATTAAGAGAGGTACGTTGAGAAAATTACCTCTTGATTATCCCCTCCTTGAAAGACCCTTGAGGACCTTAGATTTGGTCTTTTCGTCAGACCAGAAGAACTTGGATGTGAGGAGAGTGATAATTTTGGTCAAATATTTGAGGAGATACCAGGATTTTGGGTCTAAAAGTGGAGGTGAGGGTTGTTATTTATACATGGGGAGAGGTGGGTTCATGTGATTAATTTATTGATTATTTTATATTAAAAGATAACCAAATAGAGGTGGCATTAAATTCCATGAATTTGGATTGTAATTATTATTTTATAGTATGGTTAGGGTAGATACACTCCTCAAACACCCTTTAAATGTTTTAGTTTTTAGGTATGTTTATACTTTAACTTTTAATTTTAACACTTGTCAAAATTTTACTTTTACTATAGTAATTAATTTTTTTACAATGGTAAAAAAATTTATACCATAAAATTATATTGAACTTAAAACATAATTTGGACCTTATAATTCCAAATTTTTAATCCATTTTACCAAATTCAATTCATATAATTGGTAAAATTATATTTAAAATTAATTCTATATATAAAAATAAAAAGTTGATTTTAAAAGTGAAATGTTCAGAAGTTGGAAATGTTTTTATATTTTTTTTTAATTTGAAATTTATTCCAATGTCAAGAATTATTTTAAATGATAAAAAATAGTTTAATTACACTCTAAAACCAATAAAATGAAAATCTAACTTTATAAATAAATTAGACAAGAAATTATTTTTGAATTAAAATGTTGTATTTTTCACTATTTATTAAAAAATAAATATTATCAAAAAAATACCAAAAATTTTTCCAAACTAAATTTTGATGTCTCGATTTCAAATAAGAAGTTTATTTTGTCAAATATAACATATAAATATTTCAAAAACTATATTTAGAATTGGTTCTCCATTAATAGGATGTAAAATTACCTTTTACAAAATATTATAGCTTTTATGCCTAAAATTGGATTTATTCTTATATTTTGTCCCATAAAATTTATTCGAAGAAAGTAAAAAATAATTAATAAACATGTGTACACCGAATATATTTAGTTATGTTCATTTTCCCCAATACTATGACTAGGTGATAACTAACATTTAAAATAATAATGTTAATAATGTATTATTTGTTGGTATAACTTAGTCTTGTGTGCAACATAAGATTATAGAGAAACCTATTGTTGTGTGCCAGGTACTCTATCAGAAACACTATACCATTTGAAGTAAAATTACTATATAATTCATAAATATTAATAAATATTAAAGATTATTATTCTATAATTACCAGGGATGTTACATCCTTCCCACTTTTTGGAAATTACATAGTTGCTATTTTAAATTTGGGCTCAGTAACTAAGGTTTCATTTTGTCAAATTACATCATTGAAATCCCACATTAGAAAAAGAGTCAATAAAACTTCCACTTAAAAAATAAAGTAAAGTAAAATGGTCACAGAAGAAAACTTATACTAGGATTCTATATTTAAAAACAAGGATATAAAAGAAAAACTAACCATTATGTTATGATGGAAAATGATTGAAAAAATGATCAAGATAAAGTTAACAATCAAAAAACAAAAAACATGTGATGGGTTAAACGGTCTTTGATTTCATGGTAGGAAAAAGTAAACGCAAAACATTTTTTAAGATCTTTTTCATGAGTTGAGGAATTATTTTACTACTTAGAATAAGAACATTAAGAAATACACTTAATTTACAAGTATAGTTTTATCCTTTAATCAAATTCCACCACAAAGTCATCTTTTTCTCTAAAAAATGAGCATTTAAGATTATTATTTTCAAGCCTCAAGCACTAGAATCAACTTTTAGAGAATCACATAATCTATAATATATTAAATATATATTTCTTCTATCTTGAACCATTATCCAAAACCAAAATGATTAGTAAAAGATATGAAAATTATTGAAAAAATTTAAACCATAAGATGATAAAAAACTACTTTTAATCTCCAAAATTCATTACTAAAACCAAAATCCCAATATAGATGATTCAAAAAATAACTTTCCTTAAGATTTATCAAATAATAGAAACTATGATTGAAACCAAAAATCCAGAAGTATTTGATCACATCATATTCCAGGATAAGTTTTAACATTTATCTCCAAAGAACATAATTAACACTTAATGTCTCATACCAAAAGATAATTTCCTAATCACATATTCTCTGTGATAGGTTAATCATTTCAATAAATTATGCAAATCACCATAATTCCACAATAAAAAAATATATTCTTAAAAAATATAGTAAACCCAATACTCCTAAAATAAAAATTCATAATATTCAATTTACCTTAGGAAAATAGGGTTCCCCAAATAGTAAACATATTGCAAACTAACATTTGTCCATTAATCCCCAAATCATTTTCCAGTACCAAGTATATCCATTTAATAAAACATAAGTTCGAAAAATCAGGTTATTCTTATTCCATCAACACATTTAAATGAAAATAAAAAGTTATACTAACAATGGAATTCACGTAGGCCAGTAATAGTTGATAAAAAGTTGTCGCACTTTGGTTGTGGGTTCGATTCCTATTGCCCTTTTTGATGCAATAGTTTGTCACATAGTTTACATTTTTTTCATTTTTTAAAAACTATATAATTCTTATAACATCCCAAATATATGATAAAGTCATAAAAAATAACCATAACATGTTTTAACCTTAAAGGTTGCCTTATACCTATAATTTTCATCCCATCACACAATGAACTCAGTATCTTAATTCACGAACTATTTTATATTTTGGCATTTTTTTATTTCACATCCAAATGATTTAATAAAACTATTCCGAAAATAAATAACATCGTACCTTGATCATGGTGTCCACTAGGTTTCATCATCATTTTGTTCACGTAGATAAAAAGTTCATGCATTTCAATAAGGATTTAGATATTCATAAAAATCACTTGGTTCCTTTGTCCAAATACACCTTGTACTACTTTGGTTGTATGGGTGTTTCTAGAGAAATAATTTTGTAAAATAATCTTTTATGAAATATAATTTCATGACATCAGATAAGACTTGTTTTTTACAGAACATTCAGACCATGTTTGGGTTGAAAATTTTAGTCATTGGTCCTTTTAAAATACCAAAAGTATGTTCTAAAAGACTATGTTTCAAAATAAAATATAAATATGTTGTGTAAGGGTCTCCTTCTTCAATAGATTTTCCAAAATCATAATATCTTCATAATCTTATGATGAGGTAAAATATCTAAAAATTCCTTGATAATATTTACCTTTTTTAAAAATATGAGAATATTGAGAAAATCATATTTGACTAAAAACAACCAACAATCCATGATTGTATATAGGTATAGTGGAGGTGTTTGATACCTCAAACAACTTCTTGAAAGTGAGTTGTATGTTATAAAAATTTTCACAATCATCGGAACTTGACTTTGCAATAATTATTTCAGGAAAGTCATCAGGAATAGATAAAAATGTTGTTTGATATCATTCAACTTCAATTTTTAACCGACCTTCCTTGATCTAAAAATGTTATAGACCAAGGATTTAACCAAAAATAATAGATATTGAAAGTTAACATATGTTTAACCAAAACTCCCAATCCCTAAAGTGATCTAAATATTTATTCAAATACCAATAATTAGGCCCAATCTATAAACATTATATAATCTTAAGTTAGGTAAATAATATTAATTTATATCAAATTGAGGATCTTTTCAAGTTTATAGCTTTTGAGAGTTAGGTAATAACTCATATATAACAAATCAAATATTAAAAAGTAGACACTTCCACTCACTATCAAATTTTTTCATAAAACAAAAACTTTTAAATACAAACATGGTTTTTTCATGATTAATTCTCATAACTTTTCCTTGATCCCATCGATGAATCTATTCTTCTTTTATATCCAGTAAAAAAAATTTCAAAACATGGGATCAGCATAAAAATATCATTAAGGGATATACAAATAAGGAAAATTGTTAGTCCTATGAAATCTTGTAAACCATGAATACTTTATCATAAATTAATACATTTCACCTTATATAAGTATTAAATAATATTCACTAAATATAAGATAATTTACTACCATTTTTTAATCAAAATATTACCATAAAACCCATAAAACCAAATATATAACACATAAAGGTATCTTGGGAAATAATCATACTTAAATGGAATAACGATAAGTTCACGTTTTTCACATATCACTAAATATAATAACCATATGACTGAATTCCATACCCAATGCATTGGAGGTTATATATGTAACCACTCATCCTTAGTTTATCACGGAACTGCCCATCTTTGGATTATCATGTAACCACCCATATTTGACTTTATCACATAACCACCGGTCAAATATCCAAGTACCATTATATAGTCATAACAAATAAAATATTTCAATCATCAACATTTCATTCATAAAATTACATTTTCAATCACAATAAATATTTTCAATATATTTAAATAATCAATACATTTTGAAAACCATTTAAAACATTTAATAAAGAGACATTAGAATCAAAGTGTTCCAGGCCACATTGAAAATTTGGAGATAAATTGAAATTTTAATACATTAATTTCAATATAAATAAATTCATAAAATCCTTTTTGAAAACATGGAAATGAAACATAAGATTTTAAAATAATAAATCATTAAAACATTTAAAATGATTTTTTAGTTAAAGAGTCCTTACCACTTGAGAAAAACATGAATAAAAATCATTAAATAATAACATTAAAAAAATTAAATATCATTATTATATACTAATTCATGATATAATGGGTCAAAATTGTTTTATATACATTTAATATGATAATAAAGGTGCATAACATCAAGATATTCCTCAATGAAAGGAGATTGAGATAAAGTCCCTTACAATGATCATTTTGTTAATAAAATAGTTTGATTATGTGTTTTGACTATAAATACCCGTAAAAACTATAAATGAAAGATAGGATATACAAAATTCATTTCACACATAATATATGAATGACATAATCATGAAGTATAATATTAACTGAAAGAATAGAAATTGGGTTGAGAAATTCTCTTACCTTGAGTCTGACTCGTCTCGTATGTTCCTTGTTCTTCCTAAATAATAAAATTAGGTTAATTTATACTTTCTTAATAATATTTTTTATTTTGTTATTCCTTTTTTATCACTTATTACCATGTTATAACAATTTGAAAATTATTTAAGTTTATATCATACATTTTGATGATATTCGATTCTTGAGTCAAAAATGAACATAGTATGATGTCAATAGTCCATGTGGTCATAAGTAAATAATATCATGAATATAAAACATAATATAAATATATTATGTATTCTTTATATATAAGTATTTATAATAATATTTTAATACAAAATAAAAACACCATTCATGGAGATGGTAGGTCATATATATGCATGAATGTTATTTTTTTTTCTTATCATATTGAAAGGATAAACATTAAATGAAATATATATAAATATGTATACGTATATAATATAATTATAGTATAATTAATATTTCATTTAAATAATATATTTTTAATAAAACAATCCATAATACATTCCATGTGATATATTAATAAATCACATCATTTTGAGGAGGTGGTAGTCCACCCGTTCCTAAAGGGGTTATCGTATAACCAAAATATTGAAAGCATGAAGTTATATTTAATATAAAGTTTTGAGAATATTAAATGGGTTATAATATATATATTAAAATATTATTTTACTATATAAATAGCTTTAATACCATCCATGAAGTAAGTTATCGAAAAAGAACAAAAACATTATTCACAGAGGCGGTTAACCGACATTAATTGGTCACCAATTTTGTTTCTTTGAATAAGAGGATGTGATAATTTAAATGTATATGAGATATTAAATTTTAAACATAAAACTCCATTATTTTGAAGATTCTAGAGTCATCATGAATTTATGGATGATGGAGGTGAAGAGAAAGTAGAAAAAAGAAAAGAAATTAATAGAGGTACTTTGAGAAAATTACCTCTTAAATATCTCCTCCATAAAAGACCCCTGAGGACATTGGATTTGGTCGTTTGTTGAGACCATTATCACTTGAACGTGGGTAGAGTGATTAGTAGATGTTTGGTCAGATATTTTAGGATATAAAAGTTTTTGTGGGTTGAAATATAGAGGTGAGGATTTTTATTTATACTTGAAGAGAGGTGGGTTCAAGTGAATAATTTATTGATTATTTTAAATTAAAATATAACCATATAGAGGTGGAATTAAATTACATAACTTAGGATTGTAATTAATGTCTTATAGTCTATTTAGGGTCATTAAAAACCTCAAAAAAAATATAAATTTTGTATTTTTTAGGTATGTCAAGTTTTTAACTTTTAATTTTAACCCTTGTCAAAATTTTACTTTTATTACTATATATAATTTTTTTACCATGGTAATTTTTTATAACGAAAAATTATATTGACCTTACAACATAATTTTTAAATTATAATTCCAAATATGCAATTCATTTTACCTAATTCGATTATTAGAATTTCAGAAATTATATTTAATATCAGTTCCACAAATAAAACTAAAAAACAGGTTTCTAAAGTGAAACGTTCAAAAGTTCGAGATGTTTTTAGATTTATTTTCAAATTGAAATTGATTAAAATGAACCAAATTGGTTTAAATGATAAAAACATAGTTCAATTAAACTCTAAAACCAATTAAAATAACAATCTAACTATGTAAATAAATTAGAAAAAAAAAATTGAATTAAAATATTGTATTTTCACTATTCCTAAAAAAAAATTTATCAGAAAAATACCAAAAAAATTTTCCAAAATAAATTTTTATTTCATTATTTAAAAGAATAAGTTTATATTGTAAAATATAATATATAAATGTGTCAAAACTATATTTAAAATGTGTTCCCCATCAAAATATAGTCAAACTACCTTTTAAAAAATATTAGAGCTTTTAGGACTAAAATTAGATTTATTCTTATTTTAGGACCATAAAATTGAATTGAAGAATGTAAAAAAAATTAATAAAAATTTGTAAAAATAATAATTTTAGTTCCTTTAATTCCTTTAAATACAATTTCTTATAAATAACTTCAATTTAAAATAATAATATTAATAATGTATTATTTTTCGGTATAACTATGTCTTCTGTGCTATATAAGATTTCAGAGAAACCTATTGTTGCATTTCGGGTATGATATCATACATAATATCCCCTTTAAAGTAAAATTAGTATATAATTATTAAATATTAATAAATAATAAAAAGACTTATTCTATAATTACTAGGGTTGTTACAATCAGGTGGTTCAATAATACGACTCTGAGTGGAGAATGATGGACTTTTTTTGTTAGATGTATACGGAGGTACCAAATGGGAACAATTAGATAACCCTTGTTTATAAAATAGTTTATTCAAAGTTTTTTAGTGGGGTCAAAGAGAGTCATATTGATGATCTATAGTGTTTAACTATGAAGAAAAGTGTTAAATGTGGGGTGTCACCTTCTAGTTGGGTTGTTGATGATAATAGGATTAAAACTGTTTATGGCCATGTGGTATTCTCAGTGTGTATGTGAGAAGATTTTATATGTGAGTCCCTTGCACCAAAGTGGGAAATGCATCCAAATTTGAATAATATGTATCCTGATCTTCATAGGTAATACTAGTGGCTAAGAATGATAAAAGATTTTGAGGGGGGTTTTGGAAGGATTAATTACCATTTAACAGGTGAAGGTCGAGCATTAGCACCCAGGTGGTTTTTAACATCCATCTCTCATTCCTAAGTGGTATTGGGATGATGTAATGATGGAAATTGTAGTTGGTATTCTAAAGACATCTCAAAATAATTATGCAATCTAGGTAGTTGTTAATCAGCTGACTATGGTGCACTATTTCTTTCTAATCCAAGAGACTTTCACTATTGATCAGTTGGGTGAGATATATGTTCGAGAGATAGTATGGTTTCATGGTGTACTAAGTAATATAGTTTTAGATCATGATCCACAATTCACTTCTTGATTCTAGAAGGGATTACATAAATCACTTGGTACCCAGGTGTTTTTGAGTATGACTTTTTACCCACATGTGGAAAAAAAATTAGAGCATACGATCCAGGTGTTAGTGGACATGATGAGAGCTTGTGTCCTTGATTTTGGTGGATGGTGGTAAAAACACCTATCACTTATTGAGTTTCCCTAAAATAATACTTACCATACTACGGTTCAAATGACACCATTTGAGGTTCTATATGAGAGACCATTTAGATCTATGTTTTATTGGTTAGAGGTAGGGTAATCATAGTTGTTAGGATCATGTCTCATTTAGGAGATGTTAGAAAATATTCAATTGATACAGAAACACATGACAATGGATGAGAGTAGATAGAAGTCATATGTATATTGACATCATAGACCTTTTGAGTTTAGGTTGTGTGATAGTGTGTTTATTCATGTTTTTCTAAGGTTAGGTCACCATAAATTTTGAAAATAGGGAAAGTTGCTTCCCGAGTACATGGGACCTTTTGAGATTGTGGAGAGAATCAGACTGGTGGCTTATTGATGGGCTCTTGCAAAATGTTATATTGGAATTAAATTTGTTTTTCATGTTTCACATCTTTGGTATTATCAACTTGAACCATCTAACGAGGCTAACATTGAGGATGTTGAGCATGAGGTTGATGCATCCTTTGAGTAGTATCCAGTTCGTATTGTGAATCATTGCAAGAAAGTCTTGTGAAGAAAGGTTGTGCCCATAGTTCATATTCTTGGGAAGAATTAGAATGTTTAGGAAGAAATTTGGGAGTGAGAATTAGATATATGGGCCCAATGGCCACATATTTTTTTCTTCTAAGGATCTGTGGTGATTTGGAATACAGCTTGAGGATGAGCAGTTATAATGTAAGGAGGTTGTAAGATCCGGGAATTTGTGGAGGTACACCCTTGTTTAAATTTTGGCATCAATATCTTTTTTTGTTAATGATTTTTTTTCCAAAATTTTGAGAGGTTTTAGGTATTTTCTGGGTGTTTGAGACATAAAATAAATAAAAAATGGTCGAACTTGTCCATGGAGCATGATTGGAAAATGGGTTTCATATGGTTATGTAAACTGTGCAAGGTGGGAGGACAAGTTATGAGTTTTTTGATAGTGTCATTTCACATGGTTAGTTCATGGTTTCCAAACTATTTAGGTCTCCCCAAGTGACTATGTAACTCAATTCCCCTTAGACAGTGGCTTTCACATTGTTTGGAAACCTGTGTGGGTGAACTGTGTGCCCCTATAAAAGTTGGAAAAATTAATGTTTTTCTATTTCAGGATTTTATGTCCTCGCCCGATTCCCCCTCCCCCTCTCCTCCTTTTATCCCCAGTGATTAAATAAACTCTTCCAAGATTCCCAAGTATCAATCTACCTCATTTATTGGCCTTTTTTAATGTCGTTGGTTGAAGATAAAAGATCCAAGTATGTATAATATCCCTTCTTCTCTTTTCATAATTATTGATTGTATATTGAGAAATTTTCTTTTGAATTCCTAAAACACTCTTTTCTAGAGGAATTTAGGTTGAAGATTTAAAGGGTTCTTGAATCCAGTTCTAAGGCCTCATTTAATAGTGTGTTCATCATTAGATTCAAGGTAGGTGTTCTATAAGTTATATCCCATAGTTTGTATGTAGATTTGTGCATGTGAGGCCATGTTCTTATCATCCCCTCATTGTGTTTTTGGTGATGTTAGTGAGATTTGGTAAAATGGGTGTCTAAATAACAAATTAATCCCCTCATGATCCCCTTAGGATGAATTTAGGATGATTAGACCAATTTAGGGATAGCCATGGGGTTCACCAACCTTCTCGAACTTTGATAACAGAAATGTTAAGTATTATATTGTAGTGTGCCTAGGTGGAACCCAAGTTGAACATGATGGTTTGGTAAATTGATGATTAATGTGGAATAGTAAAATTTGGGTCTATAGTTGATAATGACATAAGGTTTTGTATTACATGGTATGAAAATGGGTTAATGGGGTTAATTAGGATTGGATCAAATGGCTTATGAATTGTGTTAAAATTCCTAAGAGGATTAGTGAATATGAAATAATTAACATGTTTAATTTGTAACAGATTTTAAATTGAAAAATATGTGAAATTTGTTTTCATAGGAGAATTTTGGAATATGTAAATGGGATAATGAAATGTAATTAGTGAATATGATTAGTGAGATAGGAATAGGAAATGTGAAATGGGACTAAATGGTTAGGTAATGTAAATCGAATATGTGTTAATGGATTATGGCATGATATAAATTCCCATGTTGATTGTCATGGTTTGTGGTTTCCATTTGTGTTGGTTGTGTTTGGTTGTGATATGGTATGTGTGTGGTGGATGGATAAATATAAATTTTCACATGAATTTTTAATGTGCGGTATTGACTTGAGGCTCTATTCCCACAGATCGAGTTTTATTGCGGCTCTAAACTCCACCCCAGAATGCATAAGTTAAGGAAGGTGATAAAGATATATTCCCATAATGGTTTCATTAGATGAGACCACCTTGACAGAGGCTTCAAGGTGAGTGTTTTGTATATGTTTTTGTTTTTTATCCCTAGTGAGATAGATAACTTCACTTATTCCCATTTTGTATTGATAATTGATGAATATTTGTAGTCTATTGAACATGAGATGAAAATGAATTAAGTGAGGGAAATGGTATAAATAATAAAGTTGGAAATAAGATTTTAAATGGTTTGTAAAGACCTGAATTTTCCATGTAATTATTTTAATTATATAGAATTATTATGATTATGAAAAAATTGACAATGTATGATTCAGAGGCCCGATGTGCCTGTAAAGAATTTTTGAACTTTTTTCTGGGTACATTCAATAAACGCATGAGCGGGGTTTTATAAATTTTGAACCATTTCATAGATTAAAAATCTAAGGGGACCATTGAATCCTCATTCCACCTACCCACATAGGTTGGTCCACCCCTCTTGCGGGACAAATTGGACATTGGCCCTGTGGGCCGAGTCCACCTCGACTTAGCCCAGACCAGGTCGGGCCGGGTCGGTCTGACCGGGTCGGACTGCACTCAGGCCCCACTGGGCCCAGAAAAACTCAAAAGACCTTATATTGAGAACCGGATGCCCATTCGATGAACTATCTATGGAATTGGGACCCTTGGAGTGATATAATACTTTTTACCTTCTCCATTATAATTTAGGAGAAACTTGGAGTTCGGCCGGGTTGGATCGCACCCGAATCCAATCGGGCCCTCGACACTAAAATGCCAATAAATGAGGAGTACCTTTGCATACCACGATGGGGTGGGTGGTTCTGTGTGACCTGGAAGGCCATGGTGGGGAGCGGTCATGGTAAGCAATAGGGAGGAGTATCTTATTAGACCATGATAGGGGTGGGTGGATATATGGGACCCGAAAGACCCACAATACTTGATTGGGAAGAGTACCTTAGCAGTTCAAGGTTAGTGGGATCTGTCTTGGAGTGACCTGGAAGGCCCACTGTACTCAATAGATGAGGAGTTCTCCAGCAGTCGAGGCATTCTACATAATGATTGGGGATGTAACTTGTTACTACCCCTTGCATAAATCTTTGTGTGAGCTGTATTTAGCTTGTGCTTGTGTTTGAGGTTATGTTATGTCATACTTTACCTATGTTTTAATCAACCTTCATGGTGTTACCATGTGGTTTTTCATTGTGGAACTCTAGGAGACCTTCGGGGTCTCGGGATCCCTATTGTGTATCGTTATACTCACCCCTGCATGGGCTTCGCCTGCACCTTTATGTGTCCTGTGCAGACAACATGCCAAATTGATCGAGGCTGTAGGAGCCAGGAATAAACAGTGCTCAGCGGTGGACCGTTCGACGTGAAGTGACGTAGAGGAGACGAGCTGGCGTGGAGTGCAATGAAGTTGATATGTACCTACCCTTTAGGTAGGAACCTCATAGGATGACCCAATATATGTTTCATTTTTACTTTTAGTTGTACTATACTTTCATTCGTACTTGTTCTTTTATAGTAGGGCTTGTATTTTGTCCCCTTTTACTTTTAACACTCTTTTACTAAAACAGTTTACTTCATAGTTGCTTCTTTTTTTGTTCTCAGACCGAGTGTTTGTATAGGTTTAAAGGCAATGCCTTCCAATTTTAGGGAATATTCCTTTCAGTGCAAGTCACCATCCCCTATCCTATAGAAGGTGGGCTTGAAGTAGTCACAACATAGGCCCTGGGTAATGGGTCCTGAGAAAGTGGTATCATAGGATTTGGGTTCTACTGAAGAAGTAGGAGTCTAATATTTTTTATATGGAAATAGTGTTAAGTTTTTTTTTAAATAGTCGACATGGATTGGTTACCCAATCCATGCCAAAAGGATTTTATTAAATAGAAAGGCTACAAGAAAATCCCGAGGTGTAAAGAACATACACCATCATAAACAAAGAAAAGAACCAACAATGATACAACATTAATAACCAGGTAAGAAACTGCAAAAAGAACCACAAAAAGATCTTCCTGATCAGCCCCACCATGTCTGTAGATTCTGGAACTTCAAAACCATTACAGGAACGGCACTTGTCCAAGAAACAGCACAACATCTCAGCAAATCAAAGCCAAACAGATGCAAGGGAAGACCAGCAGCAATAACCAAAAACAAAAGTTGATCAAAATGGCCAAATCAAGCTTAAAATAGCACAGAAAAGACAGCATTTCAACTAAGAAGAAATATTGAACGATGCAGGAAGGACACAAGAACAGCAGAAGTGCAGATCCAACTACAAATCCTCTGAAGAAACAAAGCAGTTTCAGAGGAGAAGGAGTCCCCCACCAAAAATAGGGTAAATCCGCACATCCGGAAACTGAAAGGAACCATCCAGAATTAGGATGATTTGAAACTCATCTTTTCTTTTTCCTCGGCAATGGATCTTTTTATACTAAGTAATTCAGCATGAGATATCTTTTTTTCTTGAAATTCTTGCTGGGCAATTTCTTGTTGCCTGTCCATATACTGAATCCATACTTGTAAATCCTGCTCATCAAAATTCTGAGAAAAGTAGTACAATTGAGTACTAGAAGCAGCAACCAAAGTATTATCTTGAGTTTTCTCTGCATGCAAAGGTTTGGAGGCCTCAACCAGAAGTTTTTCCTTAGGAGCCTCAACTAGTTCAGACTTGGAAGCATTCATTGATCTGGTCACAATTGTGCGCTCAGTGTTCGAGAAATCCTTTCGTCTTCTATATTTTCTTGATTGTGGGGTAATAAACCCATCCTCATCCACAAGGGGTTTCTTACCTTTTTTTCCATTTCATTTATGAATATTTCAGCAATTAGATCTGTTTTATCCCTTAAACCAGAGGGTGAAAGCTCTCCTACAACTTCATTCCTTTCTAGAACATGTGTGTCATCTTGATTTTGGACAAGACCCTCTTTATTACTTGAGGTAGGGGGGGTGTCACAACCTTTATCAATGACCACCTTAACATGGTCTTGAAAAGAATCCTGATTGGGATCTGGAATCAGAGATGCATCCTCTGTTACAGCCATGGAAAGAACCTCAACTTGACTCCCATCAGTGTGTTTATCCTTAAAGTTATCTCTGGCCATCATGTTAGAGATTATAGGATCAACAAAATCAACTATGGCATCCTGAGCATCATTCTTAACAGAAACAGTTTGATTGTTTTGTATACATAGTTTTTGTTTTTGGACCCATGTTGGCTTCACATGTATTTGAGAGATATCTTTCCCACAATCTTTATAAGAATGACCTGCTCTATAGCATTTTTTACAAAAAGGTGGAAGGTTTTCAAATACCACATCCTGGACGAAACCGCTCTCACCATTTTGGATCCAGAAACAAGAAGGAAACTCTTTAGAAAGGTCAATTTCAGTGCAAACTCTAGCAACTGAAGGCCGAGTGAGATTCAAAGTGGCATAGTCTAATTTAATGGGAGTTCCAAATAGTTTGGCAATTGAGAAAAGGGCCATCTTCTTAAATAAATGAATCGGAAAATCTGGAGAAGCAAGCCAGATGGGAGAAATGGGAGACTCAAAACCCTGCACAAAATCAGGAGACCATTTATGAACTTTCATTATAGCCCTCCCAAAAGACCACGAACTACGCATCCAGAAACGGTAGAAATCAGATTCTGAAGAAAATCTAAACAACACATTCCTAGCATTTAAGAATCCAATGCTAAAATCAACAAATCCAATCCTTTCTAATGTCTTGCGCAAGAACAGAAGCGGGGGACGATGATTTGAGAAATCCCTGACCAAGGCAAAATTAAAATCAGAGGCAAGAGCGCTTACCTCCTCATTCGAGAAAGAAATTGCAGTTAGACCTCGGTGCTTGAATACCTTTGGCGAGATAGTTTCCTCCTTCCTCAGAGCAGAACTCGAAGATCCACCATCAACCACTTCGGCGAAATATCGGCCGTCCTTCTTCCACCACAGATTAAGTGTTTTTAGTGTGGTTTTTAGTTCAGGGAGTCCAGTGTTTTTGCGGAAGTGACGTATCCATACACCAGGACCCTGAATTCTGATTTCTGACTCAGTGCACGAAAATACTGATTGTGTGTGTTTTGAATACTCTTTATTGTGTTTTCTTGAGTCATCTCACCAGGTATAACATTTAACCATGGCACACCCATTTCATTTCAAGATGCCACCAAAAATAAAACCACCCAGATTTCCAAATAGAGTATGTAATGATGGCCCACCGAGTGATGAGGCCTCAGTTCAGGGCCCACTCACGACGTTAACACCCTCATGTGGTGTACCAGCAGCACCAATTACTGTTGGGAAGCCATTTCCACTAGCCCAACTAGCATAGGATGCATTTCAACTGAGTGGATTGCATGAGTTATAGCAGCAGATGCTTCTGAGGTTTTGAGGCGAGATAGACCCATAGGAGGCTGAGGACTGGATAGAGACTATGGCCAGAGTTTTTCGCTTAGTTGGGACACCAAATAATTTTATGCTGATACTGGAAGCCAACCATTTTGAGGAAGCAGCAGGGAGAAGGTGGAGCCTGATTCTCTAAATACACGATGAGGTTAACCTTATCTGGGCAGACATCAAGGGCCTTTTTAGGGCATAGTTTGTCCCAGCAACATTACCCTCTATGAATATACAGGAGTTGCTTCACTTATAGCAGGGTAGCATGATAGTGTCCCAATACTCGGAGAGGTTCATTAATCTCTCTTGAAACTCAACTGATAGGGTACGAGACCCTTTCTTCAGGGCTCAATCCTTTGATCAGGGTCTTTGATGGGATATCCAAGCATCAATTGTATCCCTCATCATTTCGATTCAGGCTAGTGTGCTTGAGAGAGCACATTTGGTGGAGAGCTTCCTAGATGAGTGGTCACTAACAATGAGAGCTACCACCGGACAACAGGTAGCTGAGTCATCTAAAAGTGGTAGTAGCTAGATGACACAGAGGTCCAAGTGGACTAGACCTTCGGGTGGATAACCTTGGGACACAGGGTCAAAGGTGTGAGGCTTACAAGGCAAAGGGATACAGTCAAGGGGCACACAATTTTTCACCTGCGGCGGGTAGGGTCATATGTATTGCGACTGCCCAACCAGCTGTACTGATGACCAGTAGATGATCGAGGGACCACTGAGGTAGAGTAATAGGTTCAATCAGGGAGGTCCACATGTTAGAGGACATGGTAGAGGATTTGGCCATGTAGTAGGCGGTTGGTGACGTTTTGAGATTCTACCGCCACTACTATTAGGTGGTCCACCCCGACCAGAGGGAGCCGAAGGACAGGGATGAGCTCAGCTCCAAGAAGCAGAGGCCTACGACCAAGGTTCTCTGAAGATGATAAGAGGTATGATCTGGGTCTAATATACCTTAGCTATAGTACTTATAGACACAGGTACTAGTCACTCTTTTATTTCCACAACCCTCATTTGGAGTTCTGAGATTCCGGTGGATCCGTTTTCTCTATACTTACAGCTAGATATACCTACGGGAGTGGATTCGATTATAATTCACTAGTGCCGGTAGTGTGAGCTTACTATAAGGGGAAAGGGATTCAGGTGAGATCTCTTAGTAGAAACATCCAGGCCTTATGACATCATCATGGGTATGGACTGGTTATCCACAGACCATGCTCAAATTGATTGTATTAGGCACAAAGTATAGTGTTTCCATACGAATGGGACCAGGTTTTCCTTCACCAGTGAGGAGGTAACCTTTGCAGCATAGGATGGACTTACCCAGAGGAGGGTGTATCCAATTACTCCTAGGTTAGATAGCCTTACCCTTAGAGCAGTTGATGTTGAGAGTCCGAGATCTCCGGTAGTGGTGGGCCAGCATGTCGATGTCTTTCCTGATGATGATCAAGGACTACCTCCATGCAGAGAGGTATAATTTTACATAGACTTATACCTTGAGATGGCACTGATATCTACACCATCTTTTCATATGGATCCCGTAGATCTTCATGAGTTACGTGTACACTTGGAGGACTTGCAGGAAAATGGGTTCATAAGATCCAGTGTTTCTCCATGGGCACTCCCGATTTTGTTTTCCAAGGAGGAATATGGTAGTTTTATACTCTATGTGGACTATCAGTGCCTGAACCAGGTGACCGATAAGAACAAGTATCCACTCTCAAGATTGATGATCTTTTAGACCAGCTAAAGAGAGATCACTAGTTTTTGAAGATAGGCATCTGATCAGGCTATCACCATCTCAGGATACGAGATGAAGATGTAAAGAATAAGGTCTTCAGATGTCGGTATGGATGTTATGATTTCTTGGTTATGCCTTTCAGTGTGACCAATGCCCCAGAAGTGTTCATGAGACTAATGAACCGGATCTTCTAGCCTTACCTCGATAGCTTGGTGGTGGTGTTCATCGATGAAATCTTGATATACTTGGCGATGGAGGAGAAGGATGACTATCATCTACAGATGGTTCTAGATATAATCTGAGAGAACCATCTTTATGATAAACTCTTAAAGTTCTAGTTCTGGATACGAGAGGTCCACATTCTTGGAAACATTAGCTCAGAGGATAGAGTTGTAGTGGATCCTGAGAAGATAGTGTTTGTGCTAGCTTGGGAGCCACCTAGGAGTGTGATGGAGGTGCAATGTTTCTTAGGGTTGGCTCGATACTACTAGAGATTTGTGTCTGACTTTTCTAGAGCTGAAGTAGCCTTGTCATATTTTAGAAAGAATGGTAAACATTTCTTATGGATGGAGATATTCTAATAGAGTTTTCAAGAGATAAGGCAGAGAACGATGTGTTCCCCCCATATTGAGGCTGCTAGAAGTGGGAATTGGGTATGTAATCTACTACGGTGCATCAGGGACCAGGCTTGGATGTGTCCTGATGAAGGAGAGAGCAGTGATCTCTTATGGTTTAAAACATCTAAGGTAGTATGATCATAACTACGCTACCCATGATATGGAGTTAGAAGAAGTGGTCTTTTCCATGAAGATTTGGTGGAATTACTTTAGGGGAAAATTTTTTACAGTCATCTCTAATCAAAAGAGTCTCGGGTATATCTTCTATCAGAAGGATCCAAACCAGATATAGCGATGATGGCTAGATTTACTCTAGTACTATGACTTTGAGATAGTCTATACTCCTAGAAATGGGAACATGGAAGCAGATGCACTCAACAAGAGGTCTGTTCTGCAGTTGCTAAGTGAGGTGACAGAGCAACTAGCTGTGTTGCAGTTATCCTTCATAGATAGATATGGAGTTTCATACCTCTAGTCTATGATAGTCGCACCCCCACTCATTTAGTGAATCATGGAGCTACAACTTGGGGACACTAACTATGAGGCTCGATGTGCTTAGATATCATTATGGAAGGCACTTGATTGATTTTATGAAGGTGGGGAGCATGTCATCCTCTTTAGAGGATGTACCATGGTACCAGTGGCCCTACGGGGGGAGGTGTTGGGGGAGTTCTATACGTCCCAACTGGTGGTACGTCCTGGTGTGGCGAACATGTACCAGGACCTCCGGCGTCAGCACTAGTGGATAGGGATAAAAAAGGTTGTGGTAGAGTTTGTTTTATGATACCTCACTTGTCAGTAAGTGAAGGTTGTTTATCAGGTAACAGAATTTTTTTCTCAGACACTAGAAGTGCCGGAGTGGAAGTGGGATGGGATCTCCATTGACTTTGTGGTAGGGCTTCTATGTACATCAAGGGGAAATTATTCTATATGGGTGATCATTGACTGACTCACCAAGTTATCCCACTTCCTACCTATATGAGAGCAGGGATCAGTAAAGGGCTTGGGACTCCTCTACATACAAGATATCGTACGACTTCATGGGGTTTCATTGATGATCATCTCTGACTGAGATAAAAATTTTATATCCCAGTTATGGAAGTGATTGTAGGAGGTGTTTGGGACCCAACTGCATTTGAGCACCGCCTTTCATCCTCATACGGATGGTCAGATAGAGCAGAACATTAAGACGATTGAGGAGATGCTTTGTGCATGCATCCTAGATTTTTGCTACATTTTGGAGGATCACTTTCTCATAGTGGAGTTCACATAAAAAAATTATTAGCACTGCAGAATCAGTATAGAACCTATCGAGGCCCTATAAATTTGACAATGTCGATCACCTATATGGTAGAAAAACCTAGGGGAGTCAGCACTGATGGGTCCAGAGTTGGTACGGGCTACCACTGAGAAGGTGCATATCATCTAGGAGCAGATGAAGACTGCATAGAGCAGACATAATTTATATGCTGACAGAAGATAGAGAACTTTGGAGTTCTAGGAGGGGGACCATGTCTTATTGAGAGTCTCTACTTGATGGGGACTGCAAAGATTTGGCTGAGGCGGAAAGTTATCACCTAGATTTACCGGGCCATTTCAGATACTTCATAGTATAGGCGAGGTGGAATACCTCTTGGAACTTCTACAGTAGTTGGATGAAGTGTACGACGTCTTCCACATATCCTAGCTGGGGATATATGTGCACGACCCATATCACATCATCGAACAAGATGAACTGGACTTAGATGATGGGGAAAATTTTAAAGAGTTTCCAGTAGAGATTGAGGATCGATAGGAGTGGGTACTTTGTGGGCGGTCAATAACTCTAGTGTGCATTTGCTGGCAGCATGAGAACCTCTAGGAGAGTACATGGTAGCAGGAGGCTCAGATTCATGCTCAGTACCTCCATTTGTTTCATTATTATATGTTGTGTCATACGGAGTTGTAAATCCCTAAGGTAGGGAGAATATAATGACTCGGATATTCCATGTATTTTTTTAATTATATGTAATTATTACAAGTCTGTGAAAATTGATGGTTCATGATTCTGAGGCCAGGTGTGCCCGAAATGAATTTCTTAAATTTTTTTCAGGTACGTTCAGTAAACGCGTGAGTGGAGTTTTCTAACATTTGAATCATTGCTCGGATTAAATATACAAGGGCACCGTTGAATCCACATCACTAGGATCTGCTTTAGGGAGACATTACCTTGACCGCAGTAAGTCTAATGAAGTAGATAATTTTTTGTGGCATTTAAAAGAAATTCAATAAAATAATCTAATTATTTTATTTCTGTTCCACTAATGGAAAAGCTGAGTGTGGGACCTGTGGTGAGTCAGTCCAATGAATGGCTTGAATTTACAAATCCTAAGTAAAAACATCTTAGGGGGATTATGAAGCTTCCTAATTTATGAGCCACCTTAACTCCCTGCATCGTTACTTACTATCCCCCTCTCCTATAAATATAGATATTGGGGGATGGGTATCAGACAGGATTCACCAAAAAATGATTTTATGTTGTAGTGCCATAATGTTGAGCCCTTAGTGGATGGAGCAGACCCCAGTATGATGTGACGTGCGATAATGAAACCCCAAACTAGAGTTTGACGTTCAAGCGGCGGCGAGGACAGCTTGTTGTGGGGATGGTGAACAAAGAGACTCCCTCAATCGCAAGTTCTCTCCAACATTTCATGGTAGGGGGTTATTTAATTGTGTATTTTTATTCCATCTTCCAATTATTGAAATTATACAAAGAACGTGGGTCAACCGACTAAAGGGTTGACCCATGATTCATTCGTCTTTGGGGGAGGATTGTTGTGGGGAATCTTCGTGGGGTTTATCTTGCTGTTTAATTCAATTTATTTTTCAACCCCTTAATATCCTCCATAATATTATCTAATGAGAAGGGAGCGGGCCTAGAGAACCCATCCCAAACCCTATGCTATCTTACTATCTTTGTGCCACCTTGGATGATTGTGAGCACATCGATGCACGCTGCAAGATGATGGTCACGGATCATCAGCCACAGCAAATGGAAGAGGTGGTCAGCATGACGGTCAGCCATGATAAATAGAGGTGGCACAACCACTGTGCCACCAGCGAATGGACGTCGCGACCGAAGTCATTGTAGAGGGCGAACCCACTTATGGAAGGTTCCGTGGAGACCGAGTTTCATCCACTTGGTGCCACCACCTCGTCAACCAAACGGCCTTCGGGCTGGTCAGGAATCTAGGAGACCAGAGGTTACGCCCTCGTGTTGGACCGAATAGGGTCACTGCCCTCCCGCAGACCACCACCCTCAAGCTGGGCCACCACCCTCAGAGCAGGCTGCCACCCTCGAGTTGGGTCACCACCCTCACCCCAGGTTGCCGACCTCGAACCAGGCCACAGCCCTCGAGCTAAACCACTGACCTCAAGTTGAGTCGCTACCCTTGAGCCAAGCCACTGACCTCGAGGCGGGCCACAGCCTTTGAGGTGGGTCGCCGCCCTCGAGCTGGGTCGCTGCCCTCGAGGTGGGAGGCCGCCCATGAGTCGGGTCGCCGCTTTAATCTCGGGTTCCCACCCTCAAGCTGGGCCACTGCCCTAATACTGTGCCTCCTCCCCAGTGGGCCACTGCCCCCAGACCAGGCCGCTGCCCCAAGACCGGGCAACGACCCTAGCAGGCCAACACCCCACGCAAGTCAAGACGCGCCTTTGTGCGCACCCTATTCGGGTTCCCCCCCCCCTCTTGAGGTCCAAACAAGAAATTGTCCCAGCGGCCCGAGTCCACCTCATCCCTACCTAGACTGGTTTGGGTCGGTTTGGACCAAACCTAAGTCCAACCGGGCCCAGAAACACTCAAAATACCTTATCTTGAGAACCGAACGCTCATTTCACGAACCGTTTGCAACATTGGGACCCCCGAAGCGAGATGGTCCTTTTTCCCTACTTAAATAGAATTTTAGAGATACTTGGAGTTTGTCTTGGCTGAATCACACCCAAATCCAACTGGGCCCTCGGCACTGAAATGCCCATAATGCATAAACCGGGCATCTAATCGATGAGACATCTGTTGCATTGGAACCCTTATGACTTGGAGGATCATCGAGTTACTTCTTCGTGAGACTTCATGCTGGTTAAGATATGACTGATGTCTTGGGGAGTGGTTCTCATTAATGCACTATGTACGTAACCCTATGACTGGATGAGACCTGTTGACTGCTGACTTTTCAACTAGGAGTGACTCGGCGGTTGTGGTATGTGATGGGGTGGAGTACCATCGCAAATCACGATGGGGGTGGGTGGTTCTATGTGACCTGGCGGGCCACAGTGGGGAGAGGCTATTGTACACGATGGATAAGAGTACCTTAGAAGACCACTATGGGGGTGGGTGACTTTATGTGATCCAACAGAACCACAATACGCAATGGCGAGGGGTACCTCAATAGTTAAAGATTAGTAGGTAGTGGTTCGGAGTGACCCAACAGACCCACTGTACTCGATAGAGGAGAGGTTCTCTAGTATCTGATACATTCGACATTGTGACTGCAGATGATACTTGTTACTACCCCTAGAGTAAATCCCGGTGTGAGCAGTCTTTACTTTGTGCTTTTGTTTGAGGTTATGTTATGTGGTACTTTACCTGTGTGGTAATCTACCATCGTGGTGTTACCCTATGGTTTTATTTGTGTAACTCTAGGAGACCATCGGGGTCTCCGGGTCCCTACAGAGTATCTCTATACTCACCCCTGCCCGGGCTTCACCCTCACCTTGCTGTGTCTTGTGCAGAAGACATGTAACATTGATCAAGGCTATGGGAGCCAGGACTGGAATGTGCTCGGAGGTGGACTGTTCTGCATGACATGACGTAGAGGAGACAAGCGGATGTAAATTGCGGTGGAGGCGATCTGTACCTACTCTTCAGGTAGGAACCTCAAAGTATGACCCAGTAGCTTTTTTCCATTTTTCTTTTATTTGTACTGTACTTTCAGTCGTAATTGTACTTTTAAAGTTGGTCTTGTATTCTGGTCCCTTTTACTGTCAGCACTCTTTTACTACAATAGTTTACTTTATAGTATCTTCTTGTTGTGTTCTTAGACCGTGTGATTATACAGGTTTAATGTAAATGGATTCCCTTTTTAGGGAATATGCCTTTCAGTGCTAGTCATCAGCCCCTGGCCTATGGAAGGTGGGCTTGGGATAGTCACAGCACAGGCCCCAGGGGACGGGTCGTGACATGGTTTAAGTAACACCTTGTTAACTAATATCACCCATGTTAACTTTTTTTATCCTATTTTATTTTACTTTTTATTTTATGCACTATCTATTTAGACTGGATATATTTTAGACTCCATTAGTAGTTGCCTACTGAGTTGTACTCACACCCTGCTCGGGTGTTTTTTGATACTCAGGTAGATTTCATACTTGCAGATCATGAAAAGGGAAAAGGAAATTTACTAGAGAGTTAGGTTTGGCATGGGATGTGCATGGAGGAGGTTCCAAACTTGGAGTCGGGACTAATCTAGTGATTCTGACAGTTGTCTTTATTTTGGGTTTTGTTTACTTTTGAACCGTTTAGCAGGAAATACCATATTTATTGTTGGTTGTGGTTTGCACCCAGTTTTTGGAGATGTTAGTTATGCATGTTTATTGGTTATTGCATACTGTTCCCACTTTTTATATTTTTTATCTATTGAGGCATACCCTAGTAAAGAGGGTATAGTCTCCTCATATAACTTATCTACACCATCACTGTTAGTCGACAACATCTGGGATACGGGGAGATGCACTTGAGGTATATGGTGACAAGGCTCGGGGCACTATTTAGTGGATTATAGGTTGGGGATGTTACATATAGATTCAATAGTAAAATTATTAAATTGATATTGTATACAAATGATCACAACGTAATGGAACAAATAATTTAGTAATCATGGAAAACTAAATAAATAATTTAATCTCCCATTACTTTTGAAAACATAAAACATAATATAGTATTTTCTTTGAGAACAACATTATTCTATTTAGCATATCCCTAAATATAAATCATAATAAACTTCCTAGAATCACGGGGAAAGGAAACATAAGAAAAGGGGTGATATCAGATGCTCGGTAAGGGTATGCATACTCTAGAATCCAATAACTCACGAATAATATGTAAAGAATAAATAATGATAAAATAATGCCACATAAATAGTAAATTGAGATTGAAACTTATCCATAGATATCAAAACTATCAAAATAATCACATGTACAGTAATAACTAACTTCATAATGATGTAATTCACATTTCTAGACATCTAAAACTTACTGTTGAGGCCTAAAATAAAGACATCTTACATAAATGGGTAAGGCCTTATCCAAATACCCAATACTTTTTTTCTCATGAGTCCTATCGACACATAAAGGGCCTTTGCAATTTCAATTTCTATCCATAACATAATAATTCTAATGAATTCATCATATAAATAAACAACAAAACTTAATCAGCATTCCATAAAACCAATAATTGTATGTATTGGATGAACTATAATATGAAATATCAATAATTTCTTTAGTAAAACTAATAATAAACCATTCATAGAAATATGGTGGATGGTATCGTTAGATAATAACCCCATAAAATCATAATATCCAATAAATTAAGTTTACATATATGAAAATACTTTCAAAATATCACTGGAAAATTTCTTGAGTAAAATACCCTTTTTCACTTTGAAATATTAATTTAAAATAAAAAATCCTAAATAATAAGGGAAAATTTTATTTAAAAATAAACTTTTAATCATATGAAATAATATTAAAATAAATTATTTGAAATTGTGGTCGGAAATTATATTCAATCTACATAAGTTCGAAATCATTCCTTTCACAATTTTGAAAAAGTGACAAAAAATACCTCATTCAAAAAATGACAAGAAGATTCCTTTTAAACAATTTTTGAAAAAGTAAAACATTGTTAAAAATCAGTTTAATAAATCATTTTTTAGTCTTAAAACATTTTTTTAAATATTTAAAGGAATATATGAACATGGAAGAGAAATATTCCCAACCAAGTAGAAAATACACACCCTATTTTCATTAAAAACCCAGTTTCGATATCTTGAGTACATAATGAGAGGAAAATGAAATGAAAAAAAATTAATTTTCATAAATAAAAATATTATAATAAAATACATTGGTTTTAATATAGAAATATTAAATAATTCCCCAAAAAATATTAAAACATAAACAATCTTGAATATTGACGAGATTGTGAAATAAACCCTTACCCTGGGTCCTAATTTATTTGCATGTGAAAAAAAATACATTAAAATAAATATATATTTATTATAAATATATTATATAACCATATTCATATATATGATACCATATATTAATTATTTTCAAAATTTTATCATCCATTTCTTAACAATTCTTTGTTAAACTCACTGTTCTTGGTAATAACTGCATTGTTTTTCATATTTGTTTTGGTTTCGTAATTTCTGTCCTTGTACATTGATCATAGTATAAAAATATAAATAATTCTAATTATTAAATAAATATAATATATATTCATTATATATTTATTCAGATTAATCCATAAAATGTAGAGATAAAAAATGAAGTATATTGTTCCTGGATATGGTAGGTCACACATACACATGAATGTTGTTTTTGATTTTCAAAGGATGAAATGAAAGAAAGGTAAATAATAATTAAAAATTAAATAATCTTATATATATCGTATATATATATATATTATTTATTTAATATACCCTTATTACCATCCATGTAAATCATAAATGAAAAAAAAATCACATCGCTTAGTTATGGTGATAGTCTACACGTACACACGAGCGACATTATCATATTTAATTTGATGGAAAAGGGGGTGGATACTGGTTCCTTTATAATAATAATAAAATTTAATTATATTTATTATTCTGGATTTATTATATTATTATAAATATCATTGACTTAAAGTTGGTAAAATAAGAATAAAAAAATATTGTGATCGGTTAAGACGGTTAGATCTTCTTTGATGGAACTTTTTTTGATCTCCTCTTAAGGAATATAGGGTCAGAATTTTGGGTATAAAAAACACTATAAAATGTCTATGTATGTTAAAAATAGAAATAAGTGGGGCTTTTTCTATCTGGGTTTCTCAATGTTGTGTAAATAAGAGACGGAATGGGTGTCCTTTTAGAAGGGAGGGAAAAGAGACAATTGAAATTACTAAAAAGATTAAAATATAACAAAGTCATTATCAATAAAAATGATCAAAAATGGAAATAAATTTTAATATAATGTAGGATATGGTTTAAATATTATCAGCTAATAAAAGTTTTATAGATTTTAGTGGTATTTTAAACCATATTTTTTGTATTAACTTCTTGTTTAACCAATTTTAACCTTAACTGTGGTAATAATATTTTCAATCATAAAGGGTTATAATTTAAGTAATAAGGTAAAATTTGGATCATAAATTAATAAGGAATAACATTTTAGACCACATTTTATCCCCTATTCCTTTTTCAAAATTTATTTGTTTTTTAATTAATTTAATAAAATATTGTTTTCATAAAATATCATTATTTTCATTTTTACACTATTCACATAATTTTACTTTAAAGACATAAGTACAAAGACATAATTTGAATATAATCATTTAAAAATCACTAAAATGTTATAATAATCTATAACATTCATGGAACACTATAAATTAATAAAATTATATTACTTTTAATATTTTTAAAATCATTTATTGTATTTATATAATAATTAAAGCAATAATGTGTCAATATTATGTTAGAATTTAAGTTAATTATATAATAACTAAAAATTATAAGTAAATTAATTTCATAAAAATAATTTCATTATTATCAAAATAATTAATATTTAAAATAATTATTAATTTTCATTTATAGCTTATGATATATTTAAAATCAAAAGAGTGACATATTGTATTTTTCTTTTCTTTAAATATTATATAGGTAATTTTCATGAAAAAGTAACCCTTAAATAACTAAATTTTAATACTAATGTTATAAAGGTATAATTTTATTCCTAAAATAAAAATAATGATGACCTTAAAACATAGTTTTAATCTAGGCTAACCTAATTTACGCTTTACTGAGGAGTTAACCATTACCATGGTTAGTCGTCAAAATGAAAAAAATAAATGAAAAGGGGATATTTAATGAATTTTAACATCCTAATTTTAAATATGGAATCAAATTTTTATGATTTAATTTCAATATGTGATGGAAATTTATTTTAAAATATGTTCACAAAATGCGACGAAAACCATTTTTTAGAAAAAATAAATCTTTCTATATAAAACTAGATTTATTTTAATCTCTTGCCTAGAAAAAATATTAGATGAATCGTTAAAATTTTGATTGAATATAACATATATATATTCATTAAAAAATCACCAATAGTTATTAATTTAATTTATTAATATAAAAACACACTATGCTCATAAAAATTGATTTTCAAAAAACATTTCTTTACATTCAAATGATTTTTATTTTCATATCTTATTAATTAATAACAAATAAATTCATTTTATACATATTTAAACAATTTTTTCATTATCTAGTTGGTTCTATTCATAACCCCAAATTTTAATATCTAGGTTATAATGGTCACAT
Source organism: Viscum album (assembly GCA_963277665.1). Lineage (NCBI taxonomy): Eukaryota > Viridiplantae > Streptophyta > Magnoliopsida > Santalales > Viscaceae > Viscum > Viscum album. The sequence continues at coordinate 2,105,494,000 of OY728147.1, read as the reverse complement.
TTAAATAATATTTTAGTATTAGATAGAGGTTTATTTAAACTTGGCATTGCATGGAACACATGATATAAAGGAAACTAAATATATCTAAAAAATATATATCATAAAATCTTAGGGTGTTATATTGTTCCCCCCTTATAATCATTTTTCCCTAGAAATTATACAGCTCTGATACAAAAAAATGACCATACCTATGCCTCATCACTTCCTTAGGTTCCCATGTAACTTCTTCAAATTTATGATTTCACCACAAAACATTAACCTGGTGAGTGGTCTTATTTTGTATCACTTTATCCCTATGATCTAAAATCCCCAATAGTTATTCCTCATAAAATATATCTTAGTCTAGTTTTATGACATATGTGTTTAGTACATGTAAAGACAAGGGTATATAGTTTCTCTGAATAGATACATGGAACACATCATGAACTTGATAGAGATTTGGTTGAAGTACCAAGTGATAAGCTATTTTCCAGATATGATCAAGAATCTAGAAGGGGCTAATAAACCTTGGGATCAACATTCCCTTCTTTAAAAATATCATTACCTTAATCCAGGGATATATTCATTGAAATACCATGTTATCAATTTGAAAATCTAAATCTCATTGATGATTGTAAACATAACCTTTTTTGACTCTAAGGGACCTTATGTGATATTAGATAGATCTAACCTTATCTACCATTTCCTCAGCTAGATCAAGTCCTAAAATATTTCTTTCTCTAATATAATCCCAACACATTATAGTTCATCACATCCTTCCTTAGAGAGCTTCATAAGGATCCATCAAAATTCTTGAGTGAGAGCTATTGTTATAAGAAAAAACCACCAAAGGAAGGTATTGATCCCAACCACCTTTGAAATCCATAGATAAAGCTCTCAAAATGTCTTATAGAGTCTAAATCGATCTCTTATACTGAACGACTATCTAAGGATGATATGTGGTACTGAAACTCAACTCTATATCCATACATAACTTATTAATTTTCCAAAACATTGAGGTAAACCTTGGATCCTAATCAGAAACAATAGAATATAGTACTCCATGTATCCTTAACACTTCTTTAATATATGCTATGTCAAGATGATTAAAATATATATATAATCTGATAGTAATGATGTGTGATGACTTTATAAGGTGATTTACTATATCCCAAATAACATTATGAACTTTTGATGTTTTGGGGAATCTGATGAAAAAATCCATCGTGATGTTTTCCCATTTCCATTATGGAATGAGTAATGGTTGTAACATACCATTAGATTTGAGTCCCTAAATATTAACATTATGACATACCAGGAAATGAGTTACATACTATGAAATATCTCTCTTCATGCTGTCCTACCAGAAATAATCCTTCAGGTCTTTATACATCTTTGTACTTCTATAATGAAAAGAGAATAATTAACTATAAGCTTCATCCATCATCTCCTTATTCAAGTCCTGTATATATAAAACACATACTCAGTTATCAAAACTTATTATGCTATCATGATTATGGTTGATCACAAAAATATTTCTCACCTTCATCAATAATTAATCATCTTCTTTCTATGCCTTCTTAATCCTCTCATGGATGGCTAGTTGACCATTCATCTAAGAAAGATAAGGCCTATCCTATTTCCCCATGATTTAAAGATCCATATTCTATAAATCCATAAATATTATATCTCTTTGATTCCTCATCATAGAAAAACTAGCATAGTAATTTCGAATTAGAGAATTTTCCACCTTATTTTTATTCCTAGGGTGGAAATATATTGAGAAATCACGATATTTGATCAACTCTAACCATATTATTTAGAGAATATTCAAATAATTTTATATAAATATATACTTCATGTTTTTATGATCAGTATATATATCACTCCTTTAACTATATGGATAATTCCTTCATATTTTCAATGAAAAAATTACAACTACAAACTCCAAATCAAGAGGTGAGTAATTTTTCTCAAGAATGTTTAATCGGAGAGAGGCATACGCTATTATCATGTAATTATACATGAGTACACATCCTAGTCCCCTATTTGATGTATCACTATAGATCACAAAATATTATGCACTTCCATGTAGTGTAAGCACAGGTGTACTAAATAACCTTCTCTTCATTTCTTTGAAAATATCCTCACAATCATTTATCCAGAATAACATAACCCCATTTTGAGTCAACATGGGGAGTTGTATAAATTGTAATGATAAATCACTAACAAGGAATCAATAGTATCCATAAAACCTAAGAAAAATATATATTTTGGTTACCATGGTTGGTCTCTGCCATTGCTCAATAAATTCCTTATTTAAATGATCCATTGATATGACTTATCTTGGGATTATATAACCTAATAATTAAACTATAGGAATTCAAAATTTCATAGTTGGTAAATTTAGAATACAAGTTATACTTACATATGGAATTCAACACAATTCTAAAATTTCATTTATGCTCTTATTTTCTATTTAATATATACGAATATAATTCATAAATACTTCAAAAAAAGAGATCAGGGTAATCTCTAAATACTCTATTTATTAAATCTATAAATTCATAAGAAGCATTTGTAAGTCCAAATGAAACTACTATAAATTTACAATGATCATACCTATAAGATCCTAACCCTTTTTATAGATGTCATGAGCTTGTTTTAAAATGTTATTTTTCTTTGTTTTAGTATGATTTTTTTTGTTTTTATATTGGGGTGTGTTTAGGTGAAAATTGAAAATTTTGGAAGGAAATGAGAAAGTGCATGGTTAGCGCACGGTTTTCCCAAACCGTGCGCCCTAACCTAAAAAAATGTGATAACCCAAATAGCGGGAATATTCATGGCTAGAAAATGTTTTTTAAATTTTGTGCCCTCTTAAGAGAAATTAGGCACCCCCTCCCCCATAAGAGGTGCACAATTAAGGTGCATAGTTAGAGGAAACCACGTGACTCTTCCCTGAAAATTTTGGGCTCACTTTTAAGTAAAGCATAAATTTGATTTTAATTTCCAAAAACCTTTATTTTAACACCTATTCAACCATCAATCGCCCCAAATAAAATTCTATAAAATTTGGGGCTTCTGGACAGATTCCAATCTTTCCCTTCCTATATTTTTTGCGAATAAAAGGGTGGATTGATGATTTTAACCTATCAGGTATGTGATTTCTCCCCGTTTAGACCTATCTATAACTTTCTTTATTCTAACCAGATAAAAGTGGGATGTTTATCTTCTATTATTTGTAAATTTAAATCTATGTTTGTTAGATCTTGATTCATTTAATATTTCATTTTGGTTTCAGATATTGATAGTGTTTTTCATCACGTTATTGATCGTTCTGTTTGGAATCGGGGATTATTGTTGGTGAGCTTTAATCACCATTATTGAGGTAGGTGGTCTATAATTCAAATAAAAAAGTCATGATTTCAATTAAGTGTATATAATTATTGAATTTATATTAGATATTTATCAATTGAGTTTTTGATTGAGTTAATTAATTTGGTGAATTAATTAATTGAGGAAAAATGTGAAATTGGGGTAATTGGAATTTTAGATTATGAATAATTAATTGTTGTATAAATTATGATATAATTGGGGTTGTTTAATTGAATAGTTAATTATTTAACTAATTATATGATATTGAGATTTTAAGTTTTAATAGTTAATTGATAAATTAATTTGGGATATTGAGTTGATTAAGTTTGAATAATTAATTGATGAATAAATTAAGGATATTGAATTCATTTAGATGGAACTATTAATTGATGAATTAATTTTGGATATTGAATTGATTAAGTTGGAGAAATTAACTGTTGAGTTAATTGGTTATATTGAATTGATTGAGTTGTAACAATTAATTGATAAATTAATTGGGAACATTAAATTGTTATGTTAAAATAATTAATTATTGAATTAATTATTTGGATTATGGGATTAAATGATATTACTTACTTGTGGAATTAATTAATTTGATTAATTGGATTAATTAATTAATTAATTAATAGAACTAATGTGATCATTTAATTATTTAATTAGACAACGGGATTGATGAGACTAATTAATTTAAGAATTAATTATTGGAAGTAATGTGATTATTTAATTTTTGAATTAAATAATAGGATTGATGTTTTTAATTAATTTATGAATCAATTAATGAAAGTAATGTGATTAATTAGTTATTGAATTAAATAATTGGATTGATGGGATTAATTAACTGATGAATTAATTAATGGAAGTAATGTGATTATTTAGTTCTTGAATTAAATAATGGGATTGATGATATTAATTAATTGATTAATTAATTAATGGAAGTAATGTGATTAATTAATAGTTATGTTATTTAATGGATTTGACAAGAATAATTAATTGGAGAATTAATTAATGAGGATTGTTTTGTTAATTTCATTGAATGAGTTGGATTAATTAATTTGAGAATTAATTATTGGTGATATTTATGTTAATGTAATTTAATGAGTTAGATTGATTTATTGGAAAATTAATTAATGGCGATTTTTGTGTTACTAAAATTGAATGAGTTAGATTAATTAATTAGAAAATTAATTAATGGGGATGACTGTGTTAATGGAATTGAATGAGTGAGATTAATTAATTAGTGAATTAATTAATGGGGATTAATGTGTAAATATAATTAAATGAGGTAAATTAATTAATTGTTGAATTAATTAATGGGGATTTTTGTGTTAATGTAATTGAATGAGCTAGATTAATGAATTGGGGAATTAATTAATGGGGATTATTATGTTACTGTAATTGAATGAGTTAGATTAATTAATTAGTGAATTAATTAATGGGGATTGTTGTGATGATGTAATTGAATAAATTAAGTTCATTAATTAGTGAATTAATTAATTCGTATTATTGCGAACGTAAAATTTAATGAATTAGATTAATTAATTGTTGAATTAATTAATATGAATTGTTTGGATATTGAATTGATATAATTGGATAATTAATTTGTTAAATTAATTATGATATATTGAGAGTTTTTATTTGAATGGCTAATTTTTGAATTAAAAATGGGATATTATGTTTGTGGATATTGATTAATTAATTTCTGAATTAATTAATGGGATGGATATGCAAAATTAATTGGGGAATTAATTAAGGGGATTGATATGATTAATTAATTTTTTAATTAAATAATATGAAAAATATGATTAATTAGTTATTATGTTTATTAATATAATTGGGATAATTAATTAATGTTTGAGTTAATTAATAGGATTGGGTTGATTCATTAATTTTTGATTTAATTAATGAGATTGAGAATTTTAAATAATTGTTGACTTAATTAATGATATTAATAATACAAATTAATTATTGAGTTAATTAATGAGATTGGTATTCTTAATTAATTATTTAATTCATTAATTAAATTGATGAGATTGATTAATTTTTGAATTAATTAATTGGTTTTTATCATATGTGACTGAAATGATGAATGATAACAGTGGAATCCATGTGTGAATTGACATTTAGAATGGTGTATGTGGCATTATGAGATATAACATGTAATCTAGAATAGTAACAATGTAATTATGAGATATTACATGAGATATAAAATGGTCACATTAGAATTCTAGGACATGATATCCCTTGGGGATAGTTTAGACTCTCGCATGGGATGAAGTAGGTATTGAGGTTTGGGTGTCCCGGGGAACCAAAGGGTTTTTGTTGTTAAATAAAGAATAATTGATATAATTATACATTGTGTTTCATTCTTTATATAACTGTATACACTTATATTGAATGGATATTATTTTAAATGTTGGAGTTGGTGGCCTACTTAGTTGTATTCACACCCTACTCAGGCTTCCTGATTGCTACTCAAATAGATTTCATGATTACAATATATGGTAAGGGAAAAGGACATGTGTTAGGCGGATGGGTCTAGATGGATCATGGATGGGGGAACCAGACGTGCTTTAGGACACTCTTGGGGGTTTTCAGTGTCTTTAATTTCAAGTTTTCATTTGAAACATGACACATAATTTAGCATAACATATCTACTATTGATTATTAATATTGTATTTCTCATTTTTTGACAACTTGTGATCCTAGAAATATTCTAGTTATGTTATATAATATTTTATTTAGCTGATTATTGTTAATTATTTCTAATGGTGTATTACTCTAATGAAAAAGAGGGAATAGTTTCCCTACGATTGAAAATAGACCCTCACTAATAGTCGGTAGCCACTAGTATACAGGGAGGCATGCATGAGGTCATGTGGCAGTCCATCTTGGGGAAATGGTGAGTAGAACCTAGTCCAAGACATTAAAAAGTAGTATCAGATCCCAGGATCCTTTTCTTTGTCTTCTGTCTTTCTATTTATGAAAGGTAGACTGAAGACTAGGAATATTCAGGTCTTGGTTATGAGTTCATGCATGGGAGTAGATAAACCTTGTATAAGAGAGAACCCAAGTGTATATGGTTTGATTGTTGTTATTGTTTTTTACTGTTACAGTTGAACACTATTTCACTTTGGGTGATGCACTTGTGGTGGGATGTGATTATTGTTTCTTAGATTTTTTAGAATTTAATTGTGGCTCGATATGGAATGAGAGTTGAGATTTCATGCAGTATACTAGGCACTTAAGATTATTATTTCACATTAATCCTTTAATGCAGACATGGTAAAACATGTTTTGTGTATGTTTTTGAAGTTAAACTGTTTTTACTTGCTTGTGATATTGATAAAAAATGGTGTTAGACATGAAATTTAGAAAGATCGTAAAATTATAAAATGTGGGAATAAATCGGTGTCTATATGTGAGACTTGAAAATGAAAATGTTTTACCATTTGTTAACTTTGACATAGATGTAGGATGGTTAAGGGTAGTATTAGTTCATTTGATTTGACTTTGTGGTGGGGAAAATGGGGAAAATCATATAATTATTTTGTATTAATCTATCTTGTTAAATGTGTTAATGTTGTGAAATGAGAATCCTTTGTTTTTTCATTGGGCCCTTTATATGGGTGGTTTGGGTAGTGATAATATTCTAGTTTGAGAAATCGGTTGTAGGTATTGCAATGGACTGTATGGTTTTGGATTAGCATGGTGAGACATGATGGAAAGGGAATTTCGATACTTTTGACAGAATATGGTGATTTGTGGTGGGAGGTAATGCTGGTGATATAGGATTTTTAGTGGTGTTCACCAATAAATTCTTAATATACTCTTAATTAGTAACCATCATATCCCCTACCTTGATATCATCCCAGGTATACTAAGAAAACTCTGGTTGTATTCTTAGAAACCTGAAGTTGGTTTGGAAGTACATGTGGCCCCTTATAAGTTATGATACTGAAGTGGTATATGTGGAAATGGATAGTGGAAGGTACACTATAGAAATTTTATGGATGAGGTTCTCAGGATAGACCAGGGGTTGATGAATACCATGGTGGATGAGTTTCTTGACAAATTGTTGTTAATAAAACACTTAAGGCGGGGAGCGATGTGTCAATTGTAGGAAAAAATGTCAGGTATATTGTAGAAGTTAATCTTGAGATAGATGAACCCTCTGAGAGGAATATGATACATGTGTTGGATCGTAGTGAGAAATTGTTATAGGGAAATACTGTGATGATAGTTCATTTATTATGGAAACATGGATGGGTTCAGGAGGAAACATTGGAGATAAAAGTTGATAAGAGGGCCAAATAGTATAATCTTTTTACTCGAAATCTTAGAGAGGACTGGGTGTGAAACTTGAGGATGAGTTGTTCTAAGGAGGGGAGATTGTAAGTTCCCTAACCGTTTAAAGAGATATCATAATCTTTATTGAGGTTTTATTTTTCTTTCTTTGAGAATTATATCTTTGGGTTTTGACTTGGCATGTGTTTGGGTGAAAAATTGAAATTTTGGAAGGAAATGGGAAAGTGCACGGTTCTTGCACAGTTTCCCCAAACCGTGTTCTCTGGCCCAACAAACCTTGTGAATCCAAACATAGAGAATTTTCATGACTGTAATAGGTTTTGTCGAACCACGTTACCTCACAGGATAAACCATGCACCCCCACTAAATGATGAACATAATTAAGGCTCACAATTAGAGGAAATTGTTCAGTTATTCCCATAAACTGTGCATGTGGTTTTAATTAACCCGTAAATTAGATTTTATTTTTCAAAAGCCCCTATTTTAACCCCTATTTTACCCCAACTCATCCAAAATCAAATTTTATCTATTTTGGAGGCTCTCAAATGGATTCCAAGCCCTCCCATCCTATATTATTGGTGAATCTAAAGGCATAATGAAGATATAAACATCCCTAGTATGTGTTTTCTCCCCATTTAGATATATCTCTCTCCACCACTCTTCTCTCCAAATAAGAGGGGGATGTTTATATGATGCTGGTTCTAGATCCAGATCTAGTATTTTTAGATCTTGATTCATTTAATCTGGGATCGATGTTTCATATCTAGATAATTTTCTTTACCACATTCTTGATCATTCCATTTGAAATTTAGGATTATCTGTTGGTGAGCATTTGTCACCGTTCTTATGTTAAGTGGTCTATAATTCAAATCCCAAATTCTTGATTGCAATTATGTGTATGTAATTATATAATTTCTATTGGATTTTTAAAATTTTAGGTTTTGATTAAGTTATTTAATTTGGGGAATTAATTAATAGAAAAAAAATGTGAAATTAGGGTTATTAGAATTATATATTATGATTAATTAATTATTGAATTAATTATGAGGGGATTTGAGTTGTTGAATTTAATAATTAATTGTTGAATTAATTATAGGATATTGAGATTTTAAATTTGTATAATTAATCGGTGAATTAATTAGGGATATTAGATTGATTTAGTTTAAATAACTAATTGATGTATTAGTTAGAGATATAGAATTGATTTAGTTGCAACAATTAATTGATGAATTAATTAGGGATATTGAATAGATTAAATTGAAACAATTAATTGATTAATAATTGTGAAAATGGAATTTATTGAGTTGGAAAAAATAATTGATAAATTAATTAGGAACATTGAATTGTTAAGTTGAAATAATTAAAACATGAATTAATTGTGGATATTTTGGGATTAAATGAGATTAATTAATTATCAAATTAATTAATGGGATTGATGGGATTAATTAATTAATTAATTAATTAAATGAATTAATGTTATTGTTTAATTGTTTAATTAAATAATAGGACTAATGGGATTAATTGATTGATGAATTAATTATTGGAAGTAATGTTAATATTTAATTTTTTAATTAAATAATAGGATTGACGAGATTAATTAATCAATGAGTTAAATAATGGAATTAATTTCATTATTTAATTGTTAAATTAAATAATGGGATTATTGATATTAATTAATTAATTAATTAATCAGTAGAAGAAATATAATTATTTTATTTCTGAATTAAATAATGGGATTTATGGGATAAATTAATTGATGAATTTATTAATAGAAGTAATGTGATTAACTAATGGTGAAATTAATTAATGGAGTTGATGTGAACAATTAATGTGTGAATTAATTAATGAGTGTTATTTTTTTAATGCAATTGAATAAGTTAGATTAATTAATTAGTGAACTAATTATTTGGGATTGATGTGTTAATAAAATTTAATTAGTTAGATTAATTAATTGGAGAATTAATTAATGGGGATTTTTGTGTTAATGAAATTGAATGAGTTAGATTAATTAATTGGGTAATTAATTAATGGAAATTTTTTGCTCAATGAAATTTAATAAGTTACATTAATTAATTGGAAAATTGAATAATGTGTATTATTTTGTTAATGAAATTGAATGAGTTTGATTAATTAATTGGTGAATTAATTGATGGGGATTTTTGGGTTAATATAATTGAATAAGTTAGATTAATTAATTAGCAAATTAATTAATACCGATTGTTGCGTTAATTCAATTAAATGAGTTGGATTAATTAGTTGGTGAATTAATTAATAGGGATTTTTGTTTTAATACAATTGGATGATTATATTAATTAATTGTTGAATTAATTAATGGGTATTGTTGTGATGATGAAGTTGAATGAATTAGATTAATTAATTGGTGAATAAATTAATTGGGATTTTTGTGAAGGTGAAATTTAGTGAATTGGAATAATTAATCGGCGTATTAATTAATTTTTATTATTGGTCTTTTAAATTGATATAATTGGATAATTAATTTTTTAAATTAATTATGAGATATTGAGATTTTTTATTTTAATAACTAATTATTAAATTAATTATGGTATATTGAGTTTGTGGATATTGATTAATTAATTATTGAATTAATTAATGGGATGGATATGCTTAATTAATTAGAGAATTAATTAAGGGAATTGAGATGATTAAATATTTTTTAAGTTAATTAATATGATAGAGATGATTAATTAATTATGTAATTATTTAATATGATTGAAGATGATTAATTAATTATTGAGTTAATTAATATAATTAATATTATTTATTAATTATTGAGTTAATTAATTATATTGAGAAGATTAATTAATTTTTGAGTTAATTAATGAGATTGAGATGATTAATTAATTATTGAGTTAGTTAATAAGAATGGGACGATTAGTTAATTACGGAATTAATTAATGAAATTTTCTAGATTAATTATTTTTTAATTAATTAATTGGTTACTTTCACAAGTGACTAAAATAATGAATGGTAAAAATATAATTCATGTGTGAATTGAGATCTATAATGGTAACAGTGGTTTTTTAAGATATAACATGTAATTTTGAATGGAAAAAATGACATTATGAGATATTACATGAGATATAGAATTGTAAAAGTGTCATTCTAGGACATGATATCCCTTGTGGATAGTTTAGACATTGGCGTAGATTGAACCAAGTATTGAGTTTTGGGTGTCCTTAAGAACCTGAGGGTTTATTTGGTTAAATAAAGAATCATTGATAATGTGATAATTGTTTGCATATACATTGTTATTCTTTCTTTATACAACTGCATACACTATTATTGACTATATATTTTTTTAGGCGTAATAGGTTTTGGCCTACTGAGTTGTACTCACACCCTACATGGGCTACCTGATTAGTACCCAAATAGTTTTCATGATTATCAGATAGGGTAGAGAAAAGGCCCTGTGTTAGGAGGCTGAATCAGGATGAAGCACGTATGGGGGAACCAGATGTGGATTGCGACCTTATTGGGAGTTGTTAGTGTCTTTACATTTGAGTTTTTGTTTGACACTTGGGATGCACTTTATCACGGAATATCTACTTTTCAGTATTGTATTGTATTTCTTGTTTTTTTTGTCATGTGATCTTGGTACTATTCGGGTTATGTTATATCATTTGGTTATTTAGTTGACTATTGTTATTTATTTCTGCTGGTGTATTAAAATGATAAAAAATAGGGTATAGTTTCCCCATGATTTAAAGTAGACTCTCACAGCTAGTTTGCATCCTCTGATATATGTAAAGGTGCTCTTAAGATTATGTGGTAGTCTGAATTAGGGCACTGGTGAGAGGATCCCAAGATGGGATGTTATAAAACCTTATACAGAAGGTTTTCTTAGTTATATTCTCTTTCCTGATCATTTACTGATGATGCCCATGTTGAATATCAATCTTGGAATCAAATAGATCATTGATATAAGGTAGAAGATACATTTTCTTAATAGTGATCTTGTTAAGTTATCAATAATAAATACAAAGATACAGTGATCCATCTTTCTTTTTTATATAAAGAATAGGTTCACCCCATGGAGAAGCACTAGATTTAAAAAAACCTTATCTATATTCTCATTGAGTTTTTTATTTAATTCCGACAACTTAATCGAGACCATTACATATGGATTCTTTGAAATAGGCATGCCACTAGGTTTGAATTATATAGTAAAATAAACATAAATATTTTGGGGGAGACATGGTAAGTCCTTAGTAAATAAATCATAATATTCTTGAATAATATGAGCATTTTCAATGTTGAGTTTCTCCTTAATCATTTGAGATAAATATCCCTCATGAATAATTTAAAAAAACACATGATAAAAGTATTTTCCATTGGGTGTTTAGTTTTATCCTCGCATTAACAGACAATTGATAGTTGATTTAGAATATTGAATATATATTCCCTTCCTCAAAAATTGATATAGGATATATATTGAGAAATCTAATCCATGCCCAAAATTATTTCCAATTCAACTTGAGGAAGAATAATAAAATTTTTAAAAAATAAAATTCTCTAAAACATATATAATAGGAGAGTTATAGACGTGAGATGTCATCATCATACCATTTTGAGTTATCACTGACAACTAAATATCTAATCAATTAGGTGGTGATGTGATACCCTTATTAAAATCATCATATATAAAAGATTGGCTAGTACTAAAATCAAATAATACATTTAAAATACTATAGTGAAAGATAATTGTACCTTTCAACATATTCCTACAAACATCCTTATCAATTGTAGTAATTATATAATATTGTCCTTCTCCCCTTGGGATATTTTATAGTAAGTTCCCTTGATGTTTTGGTAATTGGATAGAATATTTCCCCACCTCCTTATAATCAAATAACTATAGTTTGATGGCTTCTCCCTTACCATTTCATTCATGGGAATGATGCCTTTTTATTCACACATGAATAAAACTCATATTCCTTTTAAGTATCTACCAAGGTGTATATTTCCACAATTATTTCATATTGGAAAATTCCGCAATCTCTTATTTTCCTTATCCATTTTTATCTTTCATCCTATTTTTTCTCTTATTTTACTTCAATAAAATAAGACCTGGGCAATATTTTCTTTCTCTTGGTGTAATATGATATTATATCCTCATATGACGAGAATGCTTCAAAGAATAGTGACCTTGAAAGGAATGTCTTAATCCCATCATAGAAATGACCAATCTTTCTCTTTGAATTACATATATAGTCTTCAGTAGGCCTTACTAAACAAGAAAACTTATCTTCATACTTAGTAATATTTTCTTCTTCCTTTTATCTCAAAGTCAAGAATTGTCTCTCCTTGTCCACACATTGTTCATGATGAAATTATTTTTGCAACAAAAATTCATTAAAATACTTCCCTTCCATGATCACTATTTCATACTCAGCCTTAGTGTTTTGAATCAATTACTAACATTGATCTTCATCCCTTTATAGATGATAAACCATTATGACAACCTTCCCCCTTTGATTACTTCCCAGAAAAAAATATCTTCTCTGAGGAACTTATCCATTAATAAAATACAAATGTATTTGTATTCCCGTTAAATAATAAAGTTTTTTGATGCATGAACCAGTCTAAAATTGTTACACTACATTGTGGATTAGAAGTATACTCTATATGGGCAAGGTTATTGATCATAACCTGAGTTAGTTATCCTAATATAGTAATAATTTTTTCAACTACAACTTAATTATCATTTATCAGAGTTAAATACTTATATGGATTATGTGAATTGATATAGTTTCCATTACTTCAGTTATGCACCATTTCAAAACAAGGCCATATACTATATTAGATCATACCATTTTGAATCATAATATAAAATTTTGAAATTATTAAAAAACTTCAAATAAATTAAAAATTTTAGGATTAACTAATCCCAAAAATAATAAACTTGCTTTCTATGTAATATTAACAAATCATAAAAATATTTTCAAATAATATATAATGTTTTAAAGAAAATCTGAATTGACCCAAATATATTCCTCAAGATTGTCAAACTAGGTGAGTGTTAAGGACACACTCACCATTAACTGTAATGGTATCTTAGATATACTCAACCAACACCTTTTGAATTTATTACCCCTATATGAATCTATGCCAAAACGAAGTAGACTTGTAGTATCCATACAAATATGTATCGATAGAAAAACCACATGATCTTTAGCTTACCAAAACTTTAGTATGTTATCATATTCATAAATTTATCCTCAAATTCAGTCATAGTTTTATATTCCATAATATATTCTTTTATAATAATAGTTCCCAAGGTTTATACTAAGATTACATTGATAGAAACTATAAATAAACTGACACCAATATCCCAGAGTTGATAGTTATTTTATTATATTGGTATTAGATACAATCACATCACAAAGGACCAAATAGTTAGTAGTCTTCGAAAACTAGAAACATACTTCAATATCACATAAAATTTGAAAACATAAAATAAAAAATAGTATTTTATTTGAGAACACAATTATTCCCTTTAGCATATCCCTATATATCAATCATAATACACTTCCTGGAATAATAGGAAAACAAAACATAACAAAAGGGTGATCTCAGATGCTTAGTAAGGGAATGCAGACAATAGAAGCTAATAAAGCATGAATAATATGGAAATAATAAATAATGATAAAATAATTGTATATAAATAATCACATAAAATAAAAAATTATAAATGCATACCATAACAATTCAAATAACCACATGGACATCAATAAATTATTTCATAATGGTAGAATGCATATTGTAGGAAATCTAGAACTAACTATTGAAGCCTCATTCCAAGACAACTTACGTAAATGAATAAGGCCTCAACTGAATACCCAATATTTTTTTCTCATGATAACTAAAAATTCATTGAGGATCTATGTAATTTTTGGTACCACCCATCACTTAATAATTCTAATGCATTCATCATATGAAAAAACAGCACAACTTAATCAACATGCCTTAAAAATCAATATTGGTCTGTATTAGAAGAACTAGAATACAGAATATCAACAATTTATCCATTAGAATTGACCATAAACAATCCATAGAAATATACTGGATGGTATCATTAGATTATAACCCTATTAAATAATAATATTTAACAAAGGATGTTTCTATTGATGAAAATACTTTCAAAATATCACTAAAAAGTCTCTAAAAAAATAGTCATTTTACCTTTGAAAAAAAATATTTAAAATATAAAAATTTCTCAAATAATTGCGAAAATTTCTTATTTGAAAATAACCATGTAAAATTTTGAATTAATATTCAAATAAATCAGTGGTATTTATGGTAAGATTTGTTTTAGGATGTATGTGTTAAAAAAACCCTACTTTCATAGTAGAAAAGGTCAAAAAGTACCTCTTTGAGAAAATTACAAGAAGATTCATTTTAAACCATTTTTTAAAAAATAAAACATGGTTAAAAATATTTTTAATAAATTATTTGAGAATTATCAAATGTTTTATTATATATTTTAAATAAAAATATGTATATGAAAGGGGAAGATTTCTTACTAAGTAGAAAATACAAGGCTGATTTTCCTTAAAAATTATTCGATTATATTTAGTATATAAAGAGATGAAAATGACATGAAAACTTTAAATTTTATAAATAAAAATAGTATAAGTAAATATATTGGGTTTAATATAGAAATATCAAATAATTCTTTTAATGAAGACTAAAATGTAAAAAATCCTAAATATTGATGGGATTGTGAAATAAACACTTACCTCAAGTCCAACTTCCATAAAATATATTAAAAAAATTTATATAATAAATATAGATTTATTATAAATCCATTATAGAGACATAATAATATATATGATACTATATATGATTTATTTTAATTTTTTATCACTTGTTTATTAACAAATTTTTTTAAAATACCCATTCTGGGTAATAATTACTTCATTTTTTCATGTATGTTTTGGTTTGGTAGTTTTAGTCCTTATACTTTAATCATGGATAAATCATATAAAAAAATTTAATTATGACATAAATAATTTTTATATACATTGTATATGTATTTATAGAAATCCATGAAAGGTAGAGATAGAAAAATAAATTACATCATCAATGGAGATAGTAGGTCGTACGTATACTTGAACGATTTTTTCACTTTTGGTGGATGGAAATAAAGAAAGTAAAATAATAATTCACCCTTAAAAATAATTATCATATCATATATATCACATATAATTATTAAATATAACCTTATTACTGTACATGTAATGAATAAAACAAGAAATCACAATGCTTCTTGGAGGTTATAGTAAACACCTATGCACAAGCAACATTACCATTTTTCATTTGTTAGAAAATAGGGTGGATAGTGGTGTTTTCATAATAAAAATAAAATTTAAATATATTTTTGATAATAAATTTATTATATTATGAAAAATACTAAATATTTATTTGATTTAAACTAATAAGTAAATAAAGAAAATGATTGGCTAAGGCGGTTGCATATTCTTTGAAATAACTATTTTGGATCTACTATTAAGGAAACTAGGGTAGGTATTCTGGGAATACTAGAACATATATATCTTGTGATATTATGTTTATAATATAAATATTTAGGTATTGGATGGTATATATTACTCAATTTGGGGTAAAGAATATTAGGAAGGGGAGTCCTTTTATAAGGGAGGGAAAAGACACACATGGAATCACGAAAAATATTAAAATATAACTAAGAAATTATCAATAAAAAATCTTCCAAATGGATAGATATATATTATATATATTATATCTATTATATATACTAAACCTGGATTCTCCATGCTAATGTGTCACCTTCCCATGCTTCCACATAACCCTTATTTATCTATTAACCCATCCAAACCCTAAAAAATCACTCACCTCACCTCCTCCCCTACTCTAAGAAGTCACTCATCCTTCCTCAATGGTCTAAAATTCCAAAAAGTTCACTCTCCGCCTCCCCACATCCCCACCTACACTCCCAACCTATGGCTCCCTCTGGATGCTCTGCCTATGAAAACTCAACCTCCAATAACTATGAATCCTATGCCTTATAATACTATGAATATGGCTCTAACACCTCCATCCCCTATATGTCCATATCCCACACATCAGGATCCCACAACTCCACCTCCACCTAATTGGCCTCTTCCCCCTTCGACTTATACACATCCACCAACTCTTCTTTGGCATGATCTACCTTTGCCTCCTCCATGCTTCTGAAAAAACCCTATGTTGAATGATTATTTATTTACCTTGATGATTTATACATTCTCAATTCAGTTGGTTGTTCTGAAATGTTCCTGGTGTTTTTTGCTACAGGTTTTTTTGTGTCCATCTATGTTAGTTATGCTCGATGAGTGTCATCAGCACAATTCTTGATCCTATGGATTGAGAGTTCTGATATGGATATACCATGGATATTGGACATAATTATCTCATAAAATCCCCTTCTATACCAACATCGGGGCATTAGGGATTTCAGTTCCTCTTTAGTGCAACCCATGTAGATTTTCAGGGGAAGTTTAAGCTGTAGATTTTTCTTGAACTGTCCGCCTCTAGGTATTGTGCCTCCAAATTTCTATTTTTATGTATAAAATGATTGATTAGATTCTTATAAGTATTTTCTTATGTGATTAATTATAGGTAAAAACATGTGTTTTAGTCATTTTACGATCCTAAAATAGAGACCATTTCATGAAAGTCTCATGTTCTGAGAAATTGTACTCAAGGCCTCTAGATATAACTGTTCATAATGAATTGTGTAGTCTATAAAAGACATGAAAATTAATGAATCTTAATTTTTTTTGTTTCATATAATTTTTTTTCATGATAATAGAAAAATTATATGGAAGAAAATATGTTTCTACTATAATTTTTTAGTAGTGCATAGTTTTCAATTGATTTCTATTCTACCAAAATGTTGTTTCATCTTAATTATTCCTAAACTTCTATTTTTCTATGAAAACACTTATATCAGTATATGATATTTTTATTTTAATATCCCTAATATTATTTTAATTTAATTACATCCTCCCTCTAATAATAAGTTATACTTTAAAATATTATCTTTTATAACAATTAATTTTTAATAGTATATTCTTAACTGTAAAAATTATTATTATTGAATATCTTAACATATGATTACAGAGATGTAACAAAAAACTTCCAACAATAAAGAAAGTGCCATGAACTGTATATTGAAAAGAGTATTATTCCAATCTAGAGGTATGTATATAATAATTATTTTTAATTTAATTTCATGTTCTTTTCTGCATGATATATTTTCTGTTTAATTAATCACTCTCATTACATGTTTATATATTACCTCAAACTAATTAACCTTATTATTTTCAAAAACAAACCCTAACGTCCAATATGGGGCAAGACTACACTATACTAAAATAAAGAAATATGAGACCTCTATACTCTACTAAGGTTGTTTTCTTACTGTACATATTTATTTTAATTCTAAATAAAAACAACTTTTCTATATTATTATTTTAGTATCCATTACAGTCTCAAAAACTGCCCATTCATTTACTTTTATCTTAATTTATTTTTTAATTATATATATGTTCTCTTAGATGTTCAATAAGAGTGTTCAAAATGGATATCCCCTTTTTAAAACGTCACATTATGTTACCATTTTCTTATAGAATTTATATTACAATACATATATAACGACTAAACTACTGGATAAGATAACAATTTAATAATAATTCCATCCGAAATTTCTACACCTATTTAGATATAACAAGATAATATTAGTATAATGTATATCAATTTCATTTTATACCTATTCTGCATTAGAAATGAATCATTTACACAGGTCTTTCGGATGGAGTATAATGTGGTTTCATACTATGAGCACATGATAGTCAGGAAAAACATCAACATTTTTTTCTCTTATTTCACAATATTCATTTTATTGTTATTTATGCTTATCGCTATGAGTTAGCTAGATTCACTGAAAATGATAATCAAGTATGGTGTTTATGTAAACATTTGTAATCATTATTCTATTCACTTTCGATTCATTCATGCTTTGTTATTGAATGCTAAAGAATTGTTTCCTCTCATTACATAACCATGCTCCATTGGCCTTGTCATTGGGTTCTTCACATGCTTGGCCTCAGAGATTTAGTTAGTTTATCTCTTCTACTAAATTTTTTGTATTAATATATGCATGAGATTTCTTCCTATGTAATTCTGGTATATCTTTTCTTCCAATCCATCATTTGCAACAAATATTTCCTCAATTAAGACAATATTTATTCACCTATTTGTTTTTTTTGGTTTCACAAATTGTTCCACCACTTCAAAAAACGTAGCCATTTAGGTATTCCAAGCTTACATATTCACTGGAAAATATATTTCATTTTCTCCCATCTAGATTGTATGTGTTAGGGATTACTAATTTTTAAAAAATTGTTTCATTACATACATAATGTAATTTCTATTCACCATTACAATTTATATTATATATTGTATGATCAATAGTTATTTACTTCCATCAGTTTTTCAAATCAAATGATTATTTTCATCCATTGTTTTATCATCATAGTTCATTGATTCTCCATAATTTTTATGAATTTAGGTGAATAGGAACCATCAGTTTATTTGTGAAACCATGTTTCAATGATGATATTTTAGTGGACAAAGGAGAACATTTTATTTTTACTATAGCTGTATTGATTTATGAAACCTTATTTTATTTTTTTGTGTAGTAGTCTTCATTTAATATTTCATAAACTTTGTGTATTATTATCATCACTATTCATTAATATTTTATATACTATTGATTACCGATTTGTACAAAGTTATTGCCTTACATGTATAATGTAATTTCTATTCACCATTATAATTTATATTATATGTTGTATGATCAATAGACTTTCACTTCCATTAGTTTTTTTGATCAATTGATTACTGTATTCTATAATTTTATCATCGCACTTCATTGATTCTCTAAAGTTTTTGTGATTTCATGTGAATATGAACCATCAGTTTATTTTTGAAATCATATTTCAATGACGGTATTTCAGTTGACAAAAGGGAATGTTTTATTTTTACTATAGATTTAATGATGTATAAAACCCTATTTTTTGTGTAGCAGTATTCATTTAATATTTCATAACCTTTATGTATTATTTTCAACATTATTCATCATTATTCATTAAGAATATAAAATTTGTGCACTAAAAGGAATCTAACTTCTACAGGGCCATCTCAGGTTTCATGTTCCAGAGTAGTGACTTGACTTATGGGAACATGACTGAATATACCTCACAAAATTTTATGTCATTTGGGATTGTGGGTGAAATTATTTTAATCTAATGTGTATATATTGAATTCTTGAATTCATATATATTCTGTGTCTAGATAAATTCAATCATCTTCTATTGATTTTCATAATTTTGAATTTATTTTATAATGATTTTGTTCTCTGCCCTAGAGTTTTTCATCATCTCCATTGCCAATGTTCTTTGAATTTGTTTGTGTTGGATGTGTGGTATGATTTGATTCATATTTTATATACATAATGAGCATATAGATCTCCCTACTTGTTGGTATGACTAATAATGGTGGATTTTTTCTATCAGGAAACAAGAGAGGACTAGGGTCTACAATTTTTTCTTGATCACTACTTGTGATTTGGTAGGCTCCTGAAACATTGTTTTTAATTTTATATAATGTAAAAATAGAATTATTTATGTAGTATTTATTTATTTTTATTTTATATAAATTAATGGATGTTATATATTCTATGTAATTATTTTTTTTATTTCACTTTACAATTTTTAACATTCCCTCTCATCACTTGAACTAATACATTTAATTTTTTTGTACGAAAATGCGGATGAAAGTCCAGTAATGATATATGTACCTTCAAACATTGAAGATAAACTATAGGTTCCTATGTTGTTATACCTATATTTTTAATCTTCAAAATTTTTATATTTTTTCATATAACCTTTGAATAATCTATGGTTTTGGTTAAAAGTGAAATTTAAACGGGTCACTAGCATGGATACCAGGATATCAACCAAATCAATGAGAGCTGGAAACACTTAACATATCATAGTTCAATGAGTTTCATGGGAGTTTCATATATAATAATGATAACCCATGAATTATTATTTAGTTAATAAGAAGTATCACAAAATGTTTTCCTAATATATTCTCTGTTAGTCATCTTATTTGACCAATATTTATTTCCATTCACTATTTTTATATTGTCTTCACTGTTAGTTTGTTGTATTCACTGTATGTATTTTGTGTTTCTATAATTATGTTGTCTTATATGTTATTATTATTTTAGTATATGATCTTATTATGATGTCATATATGATTGCATTTTGAACATTAAATTCCATTCACGGTTAGTATGTTGTATTTATGGTATTAATTATATATGAGGTTGGTATGTTACATATGTGTTTCCATTCAAATTTTGTATATTGTATCAATTTGTAGTAAGATTTGTATGTATATACTCTTATTATATTATCATGATGTGAGTCATGTTCTTGTAGTGAATAAATTACATAAAAATGATTCAACGGATTTAACATGTTTGAAACATGAGGAACAAGCATTGACAAAACTACGTCATCACAATATTGTCAAACTATATGGTTTTTACAAAAATGAATGAAATCCCCTTTTAATTTGTTGGTTTATTAAAAGAGGGAGTTTGAGAAATATAACATGAAATGTGGATGAAGAAAAGGAATGTAACTAGAAAAAAGGTTGAAATTGATCAATGGTATTTCACATGCTCTAAATTATATACATCATGATTTTATGTGTGGTGTCATTCAAAAAAAATAGTATACAACATACTGAAATGTTTCAGTATGCTATATACTAATGTGATTAACTGTGAACTTTCATTATATTGTATACTAATTTCTCTTTTGTGATACATGTGTGATGTCATTTAATTTAATCAAAATCATTTTATTACATTTCATAAAGTAGTTATTTGTATAGGGTGTTTTTCATTTTTCACATTATCTTTCCAATTTATCTTGACTTTTACTAAGACAACATTGAAAAGATTATAGTAAGCAATAATTTCTTAGTTCTTAAAATTATTAAATCACAAGTGTCTATTTTAATAGAAATTTATACATAAGAAGATTCAATAATATATCATTATAGTTAGTTTAACCAATGGTATGAAAAAATGTTCTTAATACATTAATATTTTTTCACGTCTCTATAATTTTTTATCTATTTACATTTATTCAGTTCTTATACACATATTTAACTTAATTAAATATTAATATACAGGATCATAACCATGTTGAATTTTTAAGTATTTGTGATCAACAAGATCAAAATGCTGAATGAATTTGCCATTCAATTGCTTTTTGTAAAAGAGATTCTAATTCCATTGGAATCCCGCATGTGTTCTTGTAGCAGGTAGTAGCTGATGAAGAGGCATATCAGAATATAGAACTAACTTCCCCTCATAGAGTGGGTAAGGAAATTAGGAGATGACACCAAAAAAAGAATCAATGATGCTGGAATCTCAAGCTTGTTAGGTGAATGATGAGGAATGAAATGCCTCAATATCACAGCAATGAATGTAATCCATTTTCCAAATTCACCCCTAACAAAGATGAACAATACTAAAGGTAAAATAAATAAAATATAAGGAACTACCAGTGATGTCAGAAATTATCATACATTTTAACTTCATTTAAAGACACAAATCCATATTTTATATTTTCAATTTATACTACATTAATATAAAAAATTATTATTATTATTTTACTTGATGGAAGTAATATCATTTGTGGGATTAATCTTTGAAAATTGATTTTACATCAATATATACATTTCCCTTTAATAATGTTATTTTATAATACAAATGTTTTTTTATTTTATCGCTTCTCATATTTAATTTATATTATACACTTCCTATCCACTAATTATACCATATGCCAAATATATTTTTATTTTCTATCTACCTCTATTCTACATCTACACTATAAAGAATGATTTTATGGACATGTGTCTCATCATATATCATCCACCATGTTATATTCTCAATAACTGATCAATATCAATTATTATTAACCCTTATGTTTAATTATATTTTCATATTTTATTTTTTAAAAGTTTTTAATAAATGGAAACTATGTGTGCATGTTTGTGAATTTGTAATTAAAATGATCACATCAAGAAAATGCATGGGTTGGTCACTAGATATAGTTAAAATATGCTCTTATTTAATTCTATTTAATATACCTTTATGGTTATGAATAATTTCAATCACATGTATATTTTCTTAATTTTAAAAAATAAATGATTTAATGTTCCTCTTCAACATGATCTCAACTAGGAGAATCATATATTTTTATCTCCGTAATTGGATTGATTTTTTTTCGAATTGAATACAATAATTATTTCTGTTTTAATGAATTTATTCTTTCTTGGTGTTAAATTAAATTTTGAATAATATATATTGTTCTCAATTTTCACACAACATTTAAAAAATACATATCACTATTCATACTTAAAAATTTACTTCTACTCAAGATTAGAGTGAATGATTGATTTTATTTGTATCCTTTTCTATGATTTATCTATGTCTCTGATATCTACATCTCTCATTACATCATGTTAAATATTATTTACTATTTTTCTTCACTCCGTTTTATTCTTCCATGATCATCCCACTCACTTCATTGTCATCGTTTTATTCTAAACTTTATATTGAACACACCGACATTACAATTTTTTTCAATTATGCATAATCATATGATTTGAAAGAAAACGCCAATGAGCCCATAACCAAGTGGTAAGGGCTCCTACTTGGCATCCAAGAGACCGAGGTTCAAAATCGAGTGGAGGAGAATTTCCGGGTACTGTAGCAGTACTGTAGCAGTTACTGTTCGTTACTGTAGCAGTTGGAACTATTCACCCTATTTGGGCCTTCAAGTAATCAAAGGTCTTCAGGCCCTAGGGCCTTCAGGTCACATAGACCATGATGTAGCCCAGTTCACATAGAACAGGCCCCAGAAGTGGATCTGAGCAACAGGAGTAGAAGCCACCAGATGCAGAGCTAACCGGATTGGAAGAATGATAGGGTATGGCAGCCGCCATCGGGACCAGGCACCATGCAGCTTTGTACGGGGCAATGCTAGACAATCAAAAATGAAAGGTGGGGAGCTTATGCAATCAATGATGCAAGATTCTGGGGAGGGGTGCTTCTAGTGGGCTGATCCTGTGGGTCATGTAATGGGCATGATATGCCTCTGGGCCTTCGGGTCCTGTATTACAAGTGATGTCGGGCCTTATGTCATGGGCTTACGGGTCATGTACGGGTTCCCCTTCAATACTTAAAAGGGGGATTAGCTATAATAAAATAAAAATAAGGCATTCGGGCCATTCTGAGGAAAGAAAAATAATTAATTCTATGAATTTGCATAAGAAGAGTACAAGTTTAAATATAAGGTGGGATATGGTTGAAATATCATCAACCAAAAACATTATAGGTTTACGTGGATCATAATTGTAAAATATATGAAATTTTAAACTATATTTTATCACCATTTTCTTTTTTAATTATTTTTATGATATTTAATAAATTTAATAAAATATTTTTTTTATAAAATATCATTATTGTCATTTTTGACACTACTCATTGAATTTGACATTAAAGCTGTCAATAAAAATATAGAATTCATATATAATTCTTTCATGCATAAATAATATTTTATATTTATCTATAAATTCATGTAAAACTATAAATTACTAATTTTATATTACTTTTATTATTTTTAAAATCATATATTTTATTTTTCTATTAATTGAAAAAATATTGTGTCATTGTTTTGTAAGCATTTAAGTTATTTATATAATCACTAAAAAATAATAATTAAATTACTATTATAAAAAATAATTTCATTATTCTCAATATAAACATTAATATTCTTTCATAACTTGATTTTATCCTTTTTTGAACACATAAGATATATTTAAAAGTAAGAGAGTGACGTGTTGTTTTATTATTTTCTTTAAATATTATATAAGTCATTTTCATGAATAAGGGTCCCTTAAATAAAAAAAATTTGAGAATAATGACATAATTTTCAAATTATCATCATAAAATAAGAATTAATATTAAAAATGGTGACCTTAATACTTAGTTTTAACCTAGATTAATCTGATTATTCATTTACCAAGGTGTTAATTTTTTCTATGGTTACTATTCGTAATGACCAAAAATAAAAAGGGTATATTTAAAAAATTTCAACCTCCTAATTAAATATATATAATAAAATTTTAAATATTCAATTCCTATAATTTGAAGAAACTAATTTTAAAATATGTGTGAAGATGTGTTGAAAACCACTTTTTAGAAAAATATTTTTTTAAGCATAAAACATGATTTATTCAAATCTCATGCCTAGAGAAAATATTTGATGAATGACAAAAAATTACTTTAATAATATATATATATATACTATTAAAATCATTCACCAATAGTGATTAATTTAATTTATTAAGATAAAATCACATTGCGCGCATTAAAACATTTTTTAGGAAAACATTTATTTACTTTGAAATGATTTTTATTTTCATTTATAATCAATTGATAACCAATGAATTTGATTTTTAATTATTTAAAAAATAAATTTCTCATAATTCACATATTCATATTCACAACCTCTAATTTTAATTTCTTGGTTATAACGGTCACATTTAAATAATATTTTAGTAGTTGTGAGCAGTATTTTTAAACTCGATGTTGAATGTAATGCAAGATATCAAAGAAATTAAATTTATTTAAAAAGACATATATCATAAAATCTATGTTTTTTACACTTCCCACCACTATTAGCGGAATATATTAAATAATAAATTATTCTTTTCAGAATAATACTCTAGGAAAATAGAATACCATGTAGCTGGAAATAGTTTATTTGTTGAATATTACCACTAATGGAAAGAAGTTTTATTTCTTAACACAAAGGAGTTTTTGTATTTTAACATGACATTATGAAGTTAATATAGTGACTAAGAATATATAAATAGGATGTTAGGACTTACATAATATTAAATTATTACAAATAAAATATTATACAAAGAAAAATTCATATTTAATATCCCTTAATATCCTAAAAGTTTTTAGGGTATATTTGTAAAGAAAAAGAGTTGGATTTAGTTACAATGATGATGTTAAAGTCACATTATATCCTAAATTGGGTATAATATGTTTTTGTAAATAATTATATTAATATAAGGTGTTAAATATTGTTAATAAAATTATCTCAAAGGAAAAAATTTAAATGGAAAGGTTCCAAGATTATGATGAAATTTTTATAAAGAGATCCAAGTAAAAAAAGTTATTAACATTATAAAAATGGATGTTTTGAAGTAAATAAGTTTTAATATTATGTTCAAAGAGTTTAACATTAGAAATATGATTCACATGTCTCATTAGTATTCAAAAAAACATTATTCAAAGATTTTACTAGAACACCTATCATGGGATGGATCAAATAACAATTTCATCATTGGTAAAATATAGTTCTAGTGGTAACCCTAGGGTTTCCTCTAGACAGGAATAATTTTGGTAAGAAATGGGTGGTGTTTTTGAATTTTTTTTATTTTAAATTAAATGAAAAAAATTGGGAAAATTATTTTTAAAACAATAATGATAAGTGTGATTGGGTCCAATTTTGATTTAAAATTACAATGATATTGTAGTCTATAAATTATTCAACTAATCTTCCTATTATATAGTAAGTGAGAGTATTCAAAATCACTTCCCCTATCACCCTTGGATTAATGTTTTTAGTGACAATATCCCTATATGAAATCTCATCTTGATTTACCCTTCTTATTATGTGTCTAAGAAACTTAGTAGGTCACTCCTGGTCAAATCAAGCATAAATAATTGGGTATTATTCTTCATAATAAAACCAAAAAATTCCCACTAACCCTTCCACATGTACTGACAATCATTGTTCACTTCAATACTCATCCCCTGACCATTCCACTATATATAGACTAGGACTGAATGGAGGGATATGATGGATCATTAAACAAGGGAAAAAAATAATGTACAAAATAAAATCAAACACAATCGCCTCTAATATTAAAGACTACTAATAAATATAAAAAATTGTAAATAATAACGATATAATTTTATTCATTAAAGTTTGATAACACAAGTGTTACAAAGGAAAACCATCCCTTACCCAATCACTTGATAATTAACCCTCAATGTGAAGGGATTCAGAAATGAATATATGAGAAGAAAGTTGTAAAAAACTAAAGAAAATAGAAAATGATATGAAAATAATAGAAACAACAACCTCTAACAAAAAAACATAGCTCTCAATTCTCTAGTTGAACTCTCTTATCCCTATTCCTCATTTTTTTCTTGTATTTTCTTTGTGTTTATCTTCTCTGGGTATGGTTATATACTATGAGATCTTATCTTTTGAATTTTTATAAAGTTTCCTTCTTTCTTTCAACTTTAAATATCCTCAAGATCCACAACTTTTATTTTTAGTCTTCAAGTTTCCTTAATAGTTATTTTAGTAGACACAATCCATATGGATACCTCTAAGTGGTTTCATGAATGCTTATATAGTAGAATAAATAATTATATTGAAGTTAACAAGATTCACCTAAAGTATTATTGTGATCATCCTTTGTGTGATTTTCATAAAGGCTTAACACTTATGAACTTGTAAATGAAACTTATTTAGGTTTATATGAAACTTACACGGGTGGAGAATGAGACATATGATGGTATAAAATGACACATAATCTACCTTTAATGACACTTATATAGGAATTATTCACACCTACATAGAGGTAACAACTCATATTAATATGGAGATCACTCGTACAAAATTTCACATGACACTTATACAGATATAATATGACTTATACACATAGGTAGAACCACTCATATTTAGTCATACATTTTCCATTTCTTCATTCCTATATTGGGAAAGATCAATCAATAATGATCATCTAAGAATCACCACAATTTTCAAAAAATATCTTATAAATCTTGACATTGAAGGTCAAATCAATGTTCTCGATGCTTCATAAAATCATGATAAAATATAATAAGTAAAATTTTATTCACATTATTCAAAAATAAATAAATTTAATTATATTCCAAACATATCCATTTAAATTCTGTTCACTCAATAATATAGCGTGACACTTAAATTCAAAAACTATTTATAACTCAACGAATAAATAAATATTAAGGAATAAGATTAATTGATTATTAATAAAATATTATAAATTTATGGACTATGTTAATTCCCCCAAACTTAATCTATAATGTCCCAGGCCACATCCACTAATAAGTAACTGAACCCAGTTATCCACATAACCTCAAGCGTGCCACCTCATATGCCAAAGGCTGCTGAATAGCAACAACAGTTGAGGATGGTATGGTGGGGATACAATACCCCCATGATTAGAGTGAAGCATAATAATATAATATCAAACAAAGAAAACATGATAAGAAATTAACTTCAAAATAATAATCTATCTAGATATAATACATAAGAAAAACATGATTAATATCATATACAAAGTCAAGATCATGTCATGATGATGTACAGAAAAATTAGAGTATAAGAAATATATAGGTGTTGCAATATACAATATTTAAAAAAATAAAAAAAAATATCTCCACTTGAATCATGAGCATAATCGTGGTCCTCTTCCCTCGTACTCTATCCAAGTATAGATACAATTAGACATCCAAAGATGGATGCTTCCCTTTGTCCCTACCTACATCAATAAGATTTGTTCATGTACTAATCGATAGCCCAAATAGGGTGTGAGAGACCCTCAGTATGCCACAACCAACAGTGTCTAGTATGATCCAGTTAGTGCATTTAAGATGATTAGTGAGAATATATAACACTAAAATCATAAAATGACTATAAATGATTTGATTATGGTTCCTAAGGGATTCCAGGCTTACACTACCTACTTCATCCAAAACTGGGATCTCTATGAACATGTGACTATATATATTTATATATGTTCGATATTTTAGTGAAATATATAAAAATATATATAGATGTTAATATTATCCATGACTCTAGGAATAACACTAGAGTTTATGGATAGTATTATGAGTCACATAGAGTGACAAGGGACGCAATACCTAGGCATCATAAATCATATGGGTCACCTTGTAAAAATATCACTAGTGTATGGGATTCCATGCCCGAATATCACAAATATATGGGAATCCATGCCTGGGTATCATGAATATATGATACACCATTCCTGGTATCATGAATTATTTGGGTCACCATTCCCAAGTATCACATGTATATGGGATTCCATGCTCAAGTATCATAAATATATAGGACACCATTATTGAGTATTGAAAATCATATGGGTTTCCATACCCATGTATCACATTTATATGGTATGCCATTACCAGGTATGGTAGATATATTACAATCTAGTCATTCTTTAATACAATCCATGGGATGATTTATAAATAGTTAAATTTTATTTAATTAATGGAATGACCAATGTTTATATGAGGTTCATGTTAAGATTTCGTACCACTCACTTTCTACTAATTTCCATAAGTCATTCAATTGGGTGGAAACCAACACCACATAAAAGGTTGGTTTTTCATTTTAACACTTAATATGCTAAGTGTATTCAAGGATCACACCCGAAGGGGTGGCAGTTGTTGAGGTGGAAAACCACTAACTATAAAAGGTGGTATATAGGTAAATTATAACATGGATAATAATTTATTTTATAGAAATTCAGGGTTTTAAGGTAATGAACAGAAGGTCCAACCTACATCATAATAAAATATGTTATAAAACAACTTATTGTTATGGAAAAATTACTAGAACACCGACTATAGATTTTTAATACTCCCCTCATTCATCATCACAATTTAATTCAAGATAAAATGGGAGAAAACTATAAAGTAGAAAAATTCCCTAAAAATAGGGCATATTATATTTCACCTAAATAGAACCAGTGTTGGTGAGATAAACTAATAAATGAAGGTAATGGATTACATATCTTACTGGAATTATTCCAATGTGACAAATGGTGATGAAATCAAAGATCAGATGAAGGATTGGATTAAAATCAAAATAAGAGGTGATGGAGGATATCCTCATGTGTGAGGATTTTAGAAAAGGAAAGGAGAAGAGTTATTTTGTGTTTTTAAAGAAAAAATGGAAATGGTAATTTTACCCTCATTTTACAGAGGCACATGTTTTGTTCGTATGGTTCTCCAAATTGTGAACTTAACCATATATTTATACTGAATAAGTTGAATTAAGGGTGTATCCTTTGGCACACAATTTGGGAAAACCATGTGACCCTCTAAGGTTTACTATAGAACCCCACATGATTGAGTCACATGGTCATTAATAACCAAGTTCTAACCTAGTGGCTCAGTCTGCCTTTCAAAAATCTAGAGCTCTGGGCTCCAAACAACCTCAGGATGATCCCAAACCACTCCTAATCCCTTTAATAACTTCTATTAGGGAAAAACTATTTACTGAAATTTTATGGTTTCATACCTCATTTTAAAATTCATGATATTACAATATACCCTCCTTAAAGTAATTTGTCCCCGATTATTCCTTTATTGGGTGGTAAATCCTCATCTAAGTGTAGCTCTAGCCACTAAACATGTAGCTCAGCCTCTCTCTCATAGTTCTCATCCTATAGGTGGTCGTGCTTCCATAGAATATATTCTAGGGGAACTAACATGACTCATAAATCATTCATGCTCTGAGAAATGATCTTGATTGGATATTCCATAATTAAAGCATCAACATTCAATTCAACACGATCAGGATCAAAATTTTCAGATGGTTCTAAAAAGTAATAGTGGTGTAATGACACTTGGAAGACATTATTCGCGGCATGGTAACTTTGAGGTATTTATAACCGATAGGCTACCGATAACATCCCAAGACCTGCACTATTGGATCCTATTATTAAATCCAAAACATTAAATTTCTATATTTTATGCCAATAATTGTGACACAAAATTTTTATCTAAAACTTACAATATCAAAAGGAAATCTTGGATCACTTACAACCTCAAAGACTATTTATGTTTATTGTTTTAGATAATTATGACTAACATATATCAACTTGGAATCAAAAATAATTGTTTCATAAATATGAACATTATCTCCCATTATACCCATGTTCTCTTATTTCACATCAGGTCATCAACATCATCATTGTAAAATCCTTTACAGACATAAATCATTCAACCTTATTCATTATAATATAAGGAAAATAAAATATAATAATGGTGAGCTCATATTATTAGTAAGGAAAAACATAAAAAATAGAAATTTCATTTCATTAACGAGAATAAGAGTGCATAAGGGTATAAAGACATAATTAGGGTGCATAAGAAAATCATAAAATAACGCATTCCCATAAATACCTTTTTCATCAAATATAAAAACATGTAAGAGTAAAAAATCATCAAAATTAATAATCGTGAGTCGTGTGATATCAATATTCATCATTAGAGAAAATATAACCCCATATCAAGCATAAAGAAAACATGTACATAACTTCAGACATAATTTTCACTTCACTCTTACAATCACTCTAAAATATGGAATAACCATATGAATAACTTCTATAATTAATGCATTGGAGGGATATCGCAGACCCACCTATCCTTGGTTTATCACGGAACCACCCATCATTGGTTTATTATGGAACCACCCTTCATTAGTTTATAATGTAAACACTCTTCAAATTTCAAAGTACCATTAAATAATAATAACACATAAAATCTTTTAATTCATCCTAAACTCATACGAACAACCATTACCCCATCTACAGTTTGTTTAGCCCGTGGAAAATAATAGGTTCCCTAACAATTAATTTGAAACAGGATTAAACCATGGAAATGAAATGGTTTATATAATAATATTTTCAAGCATGATTAACCCATGTAAAAGAAAGGGGTTCTATAATAATCAATTTGAAACATGGTTAACACATGGAAAAGAAACAAGTTCCATAAAAATCTCTTTGAAAAAATCATAATCCATCTAGAGAAAAGAAGAGGATGGTATTAATACAAAATATCCCTTGTATAGTATATGTAAAAACATGGTTTGTTGACATTAATGAATTTAAATACCTTTAAAATTTCATTAAAAACATTCTTGAGAAAAATATCTTTTTCATTATAAAAAACACTCTTTTTAAAACATAGAAACTTTTGAAAATACTTTTTCTTGAAAAAAACCATGTAAAAATATATATATATATAACTTTAAAAATAATTTAAAATAGTTATTGAGTAAAATATCATTTTGTATTTTTAAAACACTTTTTAAAACATTTCTGAAAAACTTTTTAGAAAACAAGGTTTTCGAAGAAAAAGGGGTTTCAACAGAAATGACATTTCATAATAAAAAATATTTTGAACTATTGAGTACATAATTAGAGCGAAATTATAGTAAAACATTTAATATCATGACATTAATATAGGAGAAGAAAATTCATGATAATTATTTAGTGGTAGATGACAATATTTCATCATCAGAGACTTAATCATAAAAAATCACGATAAACGATGAGATTGTAATATCAAACTCTTACCACTTTGGTAACTTTGAATAGTAATGACCATTAAAGGATTAAATTAAATGAAATGAAAAATATCATGAAAATAATTAAACTCATTATATAACTTGTAAAAGGGGTAGTATATATACCTTATAAAATAAGATAGGTTTATAACATAACCAACGTCATAAAGAAGGAAAATTGTGACAAAAACCACATTATCGCTCTGGTGACATTGAAAACCATAAACCCTATGAAAGATATAAAAAATGGATCTATAAATCCCAATAAATATAATTATTAGAAAAATAAATTACATTCATGGTAATAATATACACCATAAAAGAAAAATAAGTTGTGAATATGTCATATATCTCATAGAAATAAAATAGAGATAAAAAAACCATTACTACATGAATAACTTATGAATCATGATATCCATGAAAGAATAACACAAATTGAAACTTTTAATTTCATAAAATAAATTAAATTCATGATAAAAATTTCATATGTAGTTATATATACCACACAAAATAAATGAGGGGTGAATATGACAAAAGTCTCATAGAAATAAAAGTGAGACTAGAAGTCCCCTTAACATTATTCTTGACTCTCATCATTCTTGTTCAAATATCCTATATAATAAATATAATTTTATTATAATTCTATAATAGAACCAAAATAATTTATATCATATAATTTATTATATTATTATGGCTATATTACCCATTTATTAACAATTTCATATTAAATTTATGTTTTGGGAAATAACCACATTATTTTTCATATAAGTTTTGACTTTTTATTTTTATGCTTTGAGTTCGATCATGATTTCATGATTTAAATAACTTAATCCCTGATTTAAATATCTTATTTTTTCATTATATATGTATTTATAATAATATATAAAATATATAAATATGAAATTAAATACATCATTCATGGAGATGGTAGGTCATACGTATGCATGAACATTGATTCAATTTTCTTATCATATTTAAAGAAAGATAAGTAAATTTTATATATATATATATATTTCTAGTATAATTATTATGTATTATATATCATATATGTATATTATACCCATCCTTAAAACATTATATGTAAAGCGTGAACAAATCACATCGCTTTGTGAGGCGGTAGTCCACTGTACACATGAACAACATTATCGTATTCTCTAAAAAAGGAAATAATGAATGTATATATAATATAATAATTAAATAATGATAAATAAATCATATAAATCATATATAAATATCATTTACATCAGTATTCCCAACTTTGAGAGGTGGTAATGGAAGAACAAATGACATTGGTTCGCGAGACGGTAGATCACCGTACATAAGAACAATGATTTCATATACCATTTGATATAATTTTGTGAATTTTTAGGTCATACCATTGAAATAAAAAAATATTAAATTTAAGACACTTATTTTATTATATAATCTTGATATAATAATAATTAAAGGGATGAAGATAAAAAAACAAAAGTTCTCATTGATGAATGTTACCTCTTCTACAGGTAATTCTTTTTTGTTTGCACCAAAGGACTTCATTGGTTTTATTTTTTACCAATGTGAGGATTCTAGGAGGAGATGAGGGATTATTTTAAGTCATTTTGTTTTATTTGTTATGATTCAAAAGTATTTATAAGTGTGAATAGTTTGGTAGAGTGAGTTTCTTTATATAGTCGAGGAGGAGTGGCATTCTTGTAAATACAAAAAAGTAAACACTATTGGGAGGTCTCCATTGCATAATGTGCCTAAAATAATGAATAAATTTTCATAAAATAGTGAATATGGTAGAATGTTTTCTACAAAATTAGTTTTGGACAATTTTATAGGTTATTTGGCCCCTTAAGATTAAAATTTAACCACTAAGTAAACTCATTTTTACCTTAATCTTTGCAATCAATTTTAATTGATTTCACTAATATTTTTGGTAAAAAACTATGTTGAACATACATGTCATTATAAATTATTATGATTAAAAATATTTAATCCAATTTTATAAATTCTAATCATGTATGTGGGATAATTTAATTTAAAACTAATCATGTAGATGCAACAAGAAAGCGAGCTTTTAAAGTGAAAATGTTCAAAAGATTACTATGATTTTTTTATCAAAATTAAATTTGGAATTGATTATAATGACATATATTGTATTAATTCATGTATAATTTATCTAATTTAACTTTAAAAAAATTAATACATATATTATAATTATAAATTAATTTGATGAAAAGTCAGTTTTAAAATAAATTTAGTATTTTACATTATTCATAAAAAATGAAACTTCTCAGAAAAATACCAAAATTTCAGCCAATGTAAATTTTGATATTCTAATATCAAAAATTAATTTTATTTGGTCAATTAAAATTTATAAATTTTTAAAATTTAGTTTTAGAATAAGTCTTCCATTAAAAGACATCAAAACTACCTTTTAGAACAAATATAACTTTTTATGCATAAAGTTGGATTTTTCCTTCTTTTATTCCTATAAAACATATTGGATTAATTTAAAAATATTTTATTGAATAAATAAAATATAAATTCAATTAATATCATTCTCTAATAGTGATTAATTTTATTTCTTAAGATAAAATTTCTTTTCTGGGCATAAAATACTTTTTTATAAAACTACATACTTTATATTAAATTGGTTTTTATTTTCATTTAAAATTTATTTGTCAATAAATAATTCATTATATATAAATTTTTAAAACATATTTTTGTAATTTAGTAAATCATATTCATTCCCACCATTCTAATGGCTAGGAGATAACTATCATAATAAATATTAATCATATATTATTATTTTTCTAAAACGTGATCTTGCGTGTAACACACATTATTGAAGAAACTCGATGTTGCATGAAATGAAAGATAAAATTGGTGTTTTTATTACATAATAAAAAATATTCATTTCATGTAACACAATCTATGAAATAATTTAAATTAAATTTAATGAATATAATTCTTAAAATCTTGGGATGTTACATCTTAACCCCCTTAAAATGAATTTCACCCTCAAAATTCATCTTGGTTCACAAAGGATTAACATTTTTAGAATTATTTTATTGAAACCTAAAAAATACAAATGAAATAAATAAAACACACCATAAAAAAGGAATGTGGGAACATAAAGGTCAGCTGAAGATATGTGTAACTGGGATTCTGTATAGGGAGAACATTATTAGGAAATTAAAACCTGGATTTAGAAGGAAAAACTAATTCCCATGGAAAAATAGATATTGATATAAAATTTGGTCAATAATAATTAAATGAAAAAAATCACAAACCATATAGGAATGGGAACGGTCATTGATATCATGAAAAAATATTGTAAAAGTATAAAATTTTATTTCAAGATCCCTTTCTTAAATTCGAAGGATTATTTCAACATCTAAAGTGAAAACATAAATAAATATACTTACTTGACAAGTTACTTTCATTATTTAACCAATTTCGACCACAATATAATATTTTTATCCAGAATATAAGTATTTAAGATGAATTTTCTTATGGCTAAAGCACATAAATAAAATTTAAAATACCACATAACCATAAAATGGATAGTAAAGCTATTCCACCTATCTTTAGACATTAACCAAAACAAAAATGGTTATCATAAAGTAAGATAATTCCCAAAGTGATTAAATATTCATATGATACATTAATATTAAAACTTAATATCCAAATTTCAAACCAAACCATTCCATAAATAACTATCCTTAAAATTCATTAAATATTTCCTAACCATGTTCATAACCCAATGATTAGAAGGATTTGATCATATATTCTTCTAAGATAAATCAACTATTATTATTTAAATAAAATACCATATGTTTCCCAAAATAAACTTAATCTTAATATATAAAAATTTCTTACTAACTAAGAAATCATGTAGGATAGTGATAGGTATGAAACCATTATCATACTTTGGTCATGGGTTCAAGCCCCACTGCCTCGCCAGATTTAATGGGGTTTCACTGAGAATACAAGTGTTCTGAAAAATAATTCTTCTATAAAATCTCTTATTTTTTATCGTATTGGTTACAAATTCACCAACCCTAAAACATTTCTCTAAAATTTTTATTAATCACATTAAGATATCATTGCTTAAAACTAGAATGGGGTTCCAAATACTTTTACCTTTTTATCAACAATAAGCTTATAAACCTATGATGGTATACATAACTCTAAAGATAACCTTACATTAAAAACAATATAATCTACAAAGTTATCTAAACCAACCATTTATACCAACTATAATATCCTAGGAAACACACTCCCAGATCCTGTTTTGAAATCATAAACTTAATATTTATATATTTGATGCTGATAATTGTGACCCAATTTTTTCCCCTAAACCTTACAATATCAAAAAGAAATCTTGTATCACATACAACCTGAAAGAAATTTAAGGATTAGAGTTTTAGATAATTAATACCAACACAAATCAACATGTAATAACAAAAACTCGGTTTATAAAGTTGAAAATAATCTTCCATTATACCCAACATGTTTTATTTCCCATTAGGTCATCAACATCATCCATGAAAAATCCTTTATAGACATAAATCATTAAACCTCATTCATTATAACATGGGTAAAATAAAAAATAATAAGTGTTAGATCAAATTATTAGTAAGGGTAAACATAAGAATTAAAAAATTAATGTCATCAATAAAAATAAGAGTGAATAAGGATATTATGACATAATCATTGTGCATGAACTAAGAATAAATTAACTCATACCCATAAATACCTAGATCATAAAATATGAAAACATGGTAGATTCAAAAATCATCAGAATCAATATTCATGGTCCATGTGATATCAATATTGATTATTAAAAATATTATAAACCCATAGAAATAATAAAGAAAAAATGTATGTAACTTGGGACATCGTTGTAACTTCATTCTTATAATCACTCTTACAAATGGAATAACTATATGGATGACTTCCATACTCAATACATTAGAGCTCTATCACAAATCCACCCATCCTTAATTTATTATGGAACCATGTATCATTGGTTTAATGCATAATCACTAGTAATTGGTTTATAATTTAACCACCCATAAAAATTCCAAGTACTATTACATAATCATAACACATAAAAGCTTACATTTTATCATGAACTAATAGGTTCAACCATTATACATTTTATAACAATATTATCCCATTGAAAAGATATGAGTTTTATAATAATGTCTTTGAAAAATGATTAAACCATGGAAAATAAAAGGGTTCTATAAAAATATATATGAAACATGATTAACCTGTGGAAAAGAAAAATGCTCTATAATAATCTTTTTGAAACATGGTTAACCCATGGAAAAGAATCAGGTTCCCTCAAAATCTCTTTGAAACAATATTAATTTATCCAGTGAAATAAAGAGGATTATATTAATACAGAATATCCCCAATGGATGATGAGTAAATAATGTTTTCTAGGATTTCATGAATTAAAATACCTTTAAAATATCATTTAAAACATTCTTGAGTAAAATATTATTTTCATTTTGAAAAACACTTTTTTCAAACATAAATACATTTGAAAATAAGTTTCTTGGAAAAAAACCCCTAGAAGAATATAAAGGATGTTTTAAAAATAATTTAAAATAGTTATTAATTAAAATATACATTATTATTTTAAATGAAAAATTAAAATATTTTTTAAAACATTTTTAGAAAACATGGTTTTGGAATAAAAAGGGCTTTCGACCGAAATGATGCTTTTTAATAAAAACATTATTTTAAACTCTTGAGTACATAAATATTGGTATATGATGTTAAAACATGTAAGATCATGATATAAATAAATTATAATAAAATTAATTAGAATATTAATAGGTAGATCATAAGATTTCACCAATGGATACTTAATCACAAACAATCTCGATAAACAATGAGATTGTAATATCAAACTCTTACCATTTTGGTACTTTCAAATCGTAAGTACAATGAATGGATTACATTAAATGAAAATTATAATATCATTAAAATAATAAGACTCATGATATATCATTTCAAAGGGGAAGTATATACACCTTATAAAATAATATAGGTGAATAACATAATAAATGTCACAAAGAACGAAAATTGTGACAAAAATCCATTACCGCTTTGGAAACTCTGAAAACCATAAACCTCATGAAAGGGTGATCATAAAATGGATATGTAAATACCCATAAATATAATTATAATAATAAAAAAATATATTCATGGGCAGTATATACACTACACAAAAAATGGATAATATGTCATATATCTAACAGAAATAAAAGTGTGATGAGAAAAACCCTTAATACCTGACTAACTTTAAATCATGAGATCGGGGAACAAATAACATAAATTAAAACATTTAATATCATTAAAAAATTAAATTAATGATATAAAATGTTATAAGTAATTATATAAACCACACAAAAGAAACGAGTGGTGAATATAATATAAGTCTCCTGGAAATAAAAGTGACACTAGAAATCCTCTTACCTTAAGTTTTTGACCCTCATCATTATTGTTTAAAAATATTTCATAATGAATATAAGTTTATTATAAATCAATAAAAGAGCCATAATAATATATATAATACCATATATGATATGATTATGAATTTATGTTACTCTTTTATTAACAATTACATGTTAAAGTTACGTTTTGTGTAATAACCACTTTCTTTTTCATATATGATTTGACTTGTTCTTTTTGGTCGTATTACTTTGATCATGATTTCCTAATTTATATAATGTAAACCATGATATCAATATAATTTATATTCATTATATATTTATTTACAATAATCTATAAAATATACAAATATGAAATGAAATATGTCATTCATGGAGATGGTAGGGCGTACGTATGCATGAATGTTGTTTCCATTTTCTTATTATATTGAAAAAAAGAAAAGAAAAGAGAAGAAAAGAAATATATATATATATATTATTAAAGTAAAATTTTTATGTCTTATATATTAAATATTTATATTACACAAATCCTTAACACATTCCATGTAAATCGTGAATGAATCACATCACTTCGTGAGGCAATAGTCTGTCGTACACACAAATAACATTATCGTATTCTCACAAAATAAAAATCACGAAGGTATGTGCAATATAGAAATTATTTAAGTGTAAATAAATCATAAATATCATACATATATCATATATAAACATAATTTACATCATTATTCCCATCCTTGAGAAGTGGTAATGGAAGAACAAATGACATCGGTTCGAGAGTCAGTAGTCCACCGTACACATGAAAGATGACTGTGTATCCCATTTTATGTCAGTTTTTATAGTTTTATGTCATAAAATTAACATAAAAACATATAATTATATTTAATTTACTTAGGATATTAAATAATCTTGATATAATAATAATTTATGGGGTGTATAAAGAAATAAAACAAAAGTTACTGTTGTTGAATGTTGCATCTTCTTCGAGAAATTACTTTTGGTTTTTACAAAATAACTTCAGTGGTTTGATTTATATACAAACATATGATTCTATTATTATAGTAGGTATTTTTATAAGTCATTTGGATATATGTTTAATGATAAAATAGTCTTTATTAGTGTGAATGAATGGGGAGAGTGACTGTCTTTATATATTGGATGAGGAGTGACATTCTTATAAATAAAAAAGGCAAACACTATTGGGAGGTATTCATTCCATAATTTTCCTCAAATGATGAATAAATTTTGATAAAATAGGTTATATGGTCTAAATATGCACATAAAATTTGTTTTTACTAGTTTCTAGGTCATTTGTCCCCTTAAAATTAAAGTTTAATGACTAAGTAAACTCATTTTTATCTTAATCATTGTAATTAATTTTAATTACGTTCACTAATATTTTTGGTCAAGAAATAAGTTGACCTTAATAGAAATTATAAATTATTTTTATTCCAAATATTTAATCTATTTTCTAAAATTCCAATGACAATATTGGCGGAATTTAATTTAAAACTAATCCTGTAGATGCAATGATAAAGTTGGTTTTTAATGTGAAAATGTTCAAAAGTATACTATCTTTTTATATAATGATTAAAACATTTATTGATTAAAAAGACCTATATTTTTTTAATATATGTATCATTTATCTAATTAAAATTTAAAAAAATTTAAAATACTATTTATCATTATAATTTATTTAGAAAAAAAATTTAGGTTTCAATTAAATTCATAAATTTTCACCATTCTTCAAAAAATGAAACTTCTCAGAAAAAAAATCACCTAAATAAAATTTTGGTATTTCAATTTAAAAACATAATTTTATTTTTTAAAATAAATTTTTAAAAGTTTCATAATTTATTTATAAAACAATTATTCCATTAAAAGGAAGAAAAACTATCTTTTAGAAAAAATAAAGTTTTTTGTGCTTCAAATTGGAGTTAGCCTTATATTATTCTTGTAAAACATATTAGATGAATTTTAAAATATTTTATTTAATATATAACATTTAAATTTCATTAATATTATTCTATAATATGGATTAATTTAATTTATTAATATATAACTCTACTATGGGAATAAAATAGTTTTTTCATAAAAAACATCCTTTATATTGAACTAGTTTTTATTTTCATTTTAAATTAATTTTTCACAAAAGAATTAATTATATATACATTTATAAAAAACACTTTTATAATTTTGTTAATCTTATTCATTACATCCATTCCAATGGATATGCGATAACTATCATATTAAATATTAATAGTCTATTGTTGTTCAGTAACACTTAGTCTTGCATGTAACACATGTTATTAATGAAACTATATGTAGTGTGCAATGAAATATAAACATAGAGTTTCATATAACATAATATAAACTATGTATTTTATTTAATACAAGATATAAAGTAATTTAAATTAATTTGAAATAATATATTTCATAAAATATAAGGATGTTCCACTGCCGACCTGAATCTCTCAAAGATCTCAGAAGGCCCAACATAATTGAGGGATACCATAAACTATCTCTGAAATTGTCTGTGAACCAACCTATGTGAATCTCATAGAAATAATCAACGCCCCACTTCAAACTCCAAAGTTCAATGGTGACCATTGGTATAATATTTCTCCCTAGATTGAGTTATAGCCATATGCTTCTGGATAAGTTATACCTACTATAAAGTCTCCTAGATGAGATGAGGTCCTAGTAGCACTAGCTCTCCCACATCAAACTAGAATAGGGGTGAACATCATTTCCTACTATATAGAGCCTCATATGGATCTATCTGAATGTATTCCTAAAATATTTTATTATAGGAAAATTCGGAAAGTGGTAGGTGCTTCTCCCATGTTCCTAAAAAATCATGGACACATAATTGGATCATGTCCTTTAATATCTAAATCATACAATTTTTTTCCCGTCGCTCTATAGGTGAAACATTGTTCTCATAAGAACCTATGTACTAAGGTAATTATACAAATCCTACCATAATTGCAAGGTAATTCGAGATTTCCTAACCAATATTATAGAGTTGGAACAAGATGAAGGTGTATAGTCTTCTGAATACAAAGCATCTCAAGATCATCCAAAGAGAAAATCTCTATGATATGTAGAAATTCAGTGACCTTTGTCATCCAGTCAAGGATAACCCATACAAGATCACTACCCTAAGGTGACCTAGGTAACCCCATCATGAAGTCTATAGTGAAATCATACCATTTCCACTCAGGAATGGGAAAAAATGCCAAAGACCCAATGGTAACTCATTTTATACCTTCACTTGCTGACAGGTGTAACATCGAGTGATAAAACCTTCTATCTATCTCTTTATCATCGTACACCAAAACCAGTGGTTTATTTCATGATACTTTTTAGTAACACTGAGATGTAATACCCAAACGAAGGTATGAGACTCACAAATTAACTCCTTTTAATTTCTATTGGAACCCAGACACATATATGAATGTGAAAGGCCTCATACCTATCAATAGACCAACCAAGTGCTGGGTCCCTTCCTGATACACTCAACCATATGAACAATCCCTTTGAATCATAAAGCTATCACATTTTCACTCATTCCAAAATAGAATACTTCACTACTAAGGCTACCAAAATAGTATTTCAATGACACTTTTGAACCTCCATATGCATCTTATAAAGTATGTTCATCAATTTCGATTCACTATTGGCCTCCTGAATATCTTATGTCTAAGTATTTTGTCTTAGATAATGAGAAATATTTTTGCCTTTACTGGGAGAATAAACAATCTAAAAGTCGAATAATTATAAGCATTCAAACAATATTCACTTTTGTAGATTCATGTCATGTTGGAAAAATATTTATTTTAGTATTTATAGGTTGATATATACCACAAAATTATCTCTCATTCGATAATTC
Organism: Viscum album; assembly: GCA_963277665.1. Lineage (NCBI taxonomy): Eukaryota > Viridiplantae > Streptophyta > Magnoliopsida > Santalales > Viscaceae > Viscum > Viscum album. Next base: position 2,105,451,344 of record OY728147.1, on the reverse strand, counting down.
ATCCAACATAATAAGGAATGTACTACTGCTTCTAACTCAAGAACATGCATTGGGTCATTACACTCATGAGGCCTCAACTGGTGATACCTATACACCATGACTTGATCTCCCTGCATTATACCTACTTTTATCCTGATAAATTATGCAACAAAATAAACTATATAAATTATACCTGGATATGGTGTAATCATGATCGATGTTGAATTATGTCTTCCTTTAAAATATTGAAATTTTCTCTCTCAGGCTTCAGAAAATGTAAACTTATCTCCCTTTTTAGTAAAGCCTATGAGAGGCTCTTCTATGTGTGAAAATTACTAGATGAAATTATCATAATATCCAACTATCCCCAATACCCTATATATGTCTAGAAAATTACTGGGATACTTCTAGGAAACCACAATTCTCACCTTCTATGGGTCAATAGACACTCCTTCCTCTGTTATGATGTGACCCAAGAGGTGAAATTATATGATCAATAAGTGGAATTTGATGATATTAACATACAAATGGTACTCTCATATTCTATTTAGCATAATATCAAGATGTTTGGCATGGTTATGTTGAGTATAATAATTCACCAATATTCCATCCATGAAGACTAACACAAATAAATCCAGATACAGGTGGAAAATTTTCATCATTAGAGCTATGAAAATTGTGGGTACATTCATCATACTGAACAACATAACCAAATACTCATACAATACATATCTTCAATAGAATGATTTGTGTGGTATGTGTAGGTGTTTGACATGCACCTGGTGATAGTCTGACCTCAAATAAATCTTCATGGAAACCTATGCTCCTCATAAATGGTTCAAGAGACCATCTGTATGAGGTATGATTTACCAAAGATTTTCTATATTATGATTTAACCTTGGGTAATCCATACACAATCTAAGGATACTTTCCACCTTCTTAAAGAAAAAGATAGGTGAACCCCAAGGAAAAGTATTGGGTCATATAAAACCTTTATCTTTCAAATAATCTAGATACTTCTTCAGTTCTTGGATCTTAGTAGGATCCATTATATAAGGTGTAATGAAAACTTGTGCTTCTCCTTTCACTAGATCAATAGTGAACTCAACCTCTCTTACAGGTGGTAAACGAAAAAATTAGTCTTGGAAGACGTCCTGGAAACGATCCACCAAAAGTTGTAATTCCATATGTTATGTTCTCTGATGGCTCCAAAAAAGACTAGAAAGATTTTTTATCACTAAACCCAACCCATAATACTCTTATCCATCTCGACTCACCTAGACATCACATTATTCCTTGTTAACATAGGTACTATCCTTAGGTGATGTGGAGGAAACCCTTTGGTAATAAAAATCAATGTATGAACGATAAGATACTAACCATTCCATCCCATGTATAATGTCAAAGATATCATCTTGGGGAATAATAGGTTCCATACAAATGATTAACCACCTATATCAACGTATAATTCCCTACATTGGAATATGCTCTTTGATCTTATTCTCAAAGTTGTGTTAAGAGTCATTACGCCACAAAATTACTCTACTCCTAGGACCAAAATTTCCATAATTTTCACATATATAAAATAATGTGAAGTGCCTATATATAGTAAAGTAGAAAAAAATTAGATGATAATAGAATAGTTCCTTGGACTATAGAAGTTCCAAAGCTCTTATCCTCATAAGTAGGCCACACTGCATAGATATGTCCATATATGTGACCCTGAGATACAACCAAGCTACCCAAATCTGGTACGCTCTACTAGATTTGTATATCTAAAGCCTGGATACCTTTTCCATGATCACCTACTCTCCTTCAATAGTCAAAAGTACTCCATCCACATAACTATAGAGATATTATTGACCCTAATCATAAAGGAATAGCTGATATGGATCTTCTTCCACTCGACATAGATGGGAGGGTCCAATAAAAATGCTCGAGATGCCCCAAACTATATGCATCCTTATAACTCAACAAGATATTTGGGACACTAGATATTATTATTCCCTAGATTCCCACACTAGTGACAATGCACATAACTCTCAATGGGTTTCATCTGATTACTAATTCCCCCACATATAGACTCTAATTGACACTTCTCATTGCTCAAATAACCACAACTTTACCTTAGCACTGAACATCTCTATCCCACACCATCTTCTTCACTCTGGTTCTTCTTGGTGATGAATTCCTAGTTCACAATATCATAAATTATGGTCAAATGAAATACATTCACCTATGATTAGATGGAGCACATAATCCCATCCTCAAAACATATAATTATCATCAACTCACCCCCAACAAGTGTCAGTTAGAAACAATAAAGTTTGATGAAATAAGATGAATATTCCATCACATAAATATCATTATGAAATATGTGAATAAACATTCTAGAATTGTCCTCTCTCAGTTTCTATAGAATGAATTAATTATTGAATTATGGTTGAAAATCCACCCATACTATACCCTGAGGAATATCATCCTGAGTAATCACATCCACCAATTCTTGGCTGAATCAAGCAGTATATAAATTTTAAGATTTACCCTCCTCTCTAGAAGCATCTCCAAATGCTCAAATATTGACAACATGGCCTCTAGACATGATTTAGTAGCCTAGATGCCACCATACCTTGAGAAATTAGGTGGGAGATACTGATAGAATTCTCACATAAACTCTGAATAGTTGTGGTAGATCAAAGAGTTCATTAAAGAGACCGTATAATTCATAATAATCTCTCTCATAATTCAATATAGGTTACCAAATTTGGAATATAAGGAGTTTCCTTTGGTGGAATCAGAATAGGTAATACGAGTGGATCATATCCCACCACCTCCAAATCATGATCATTACTTACTTATTAGTGAGTGAATTGAGGATGTCATAGTGGCATAGATCTACAATTTTCAAATGTATTCATTGGAAAATATTCATCACAAATAAGATCATAGATTACAAAAGAGGATAATAATATACCTTATTATATAAAATCCACACCTATATTCCTTCTATAAAATCCAGGTATAGGTGATAAGAAAGACCATAAAGGTCAAAAGAGATTATTTTCCACTACTATGGTTATATTAGGGTCATGGTCTCACACCACATAGAAGAGTTCCGGGCATATGAAGTGTAAATTTAAAGGTATAGAGGAAAACAAACTTCACATTGAAAATGATATCCTCATTTAATAGTAACAATTTTTTTAAAGAATTTAATTTCATTTAAGTTCATTCTCACTCACATGTGTATATATATATCACAATATAGTTAGATGAGTCAACATTACCAAGTTATGAATGAATAAGATTTATAATTTGCAACTAAAGCATCATTTAACAGCAACATGACCCTTACTGCTGATTTCATGGTGTAATAGGTCATATGAAAATATTTGATTATATGAATCACCGTTAATAAGGTATAGAATTACATACTTAATAAATTACAATTTTAATTCAATTAATCAATCTAGCTAACATTTTATCCCTTGTGACTACTGTTCTATGGTTCAAACATTGCATAACTGGTTAATTATGTTGACACCATCATGATATACATGGAAAAATTATTTACGTTTGTTCATACACTTTAATTAATATAACTATTCTATCTCTACAAGAAACATTATCAAATTTATAAATATAAATATCAAGTCACTTATAACAATCAAAATAAATATGAGTAATGCCAGTAATAAGATACACCTATATGGCATAATATAATGCATGAAATGTGAATCCCTAGGTTATTCTTATGATGCATAAAATTATACCTCATTTCCATATAAGGATAATGAAAAAAATAATCCCAATAATAATAACATTAATAAATACAAAAATCATGTGTGTCGTCCAATGGTGAAATAAATACAATTGTAATAAGAAAAATCAAGAATAATAATGTCCCATACTTGGTAATTTGTATTTTTCTTGTACAAGGGTTAGTTACTCCCAATCATAGGCTCATTAAAAAATTCACACACATTCCTATTCTCCTGTATAATAACCCAAATAGTAATAAATAGGAAAAAATAAACCCCTATGATACCATTTTAAATGTCCTAGACTCGGTTTACTCAAAAGTAATTAATCCCGGTTGACCACATAGACTCATGTGACTTCCCATATACCAAAGGTTATTGACTAGAATCAAGGTTCTAGGATGGTATGATGGGGAGACTATAGCCTCTTGATCAGAGTGAAGCAAAATGATATAACATCTAACAATGTAAATTGTATATTTAATGAACATAAGAATTATAAACCATCTAGATACAATATATAGGTAGAAAAAATATGAATATCCTATAAAAAATGAATCTTATGTCATGATGCTATGGAAAAAAGGTGAGTAAAATAAATAGAGGTACATGGATATAGAAAATTCTGAGAGAAATGAAAAAAAAGACCAAAATATATCTCTACTAACATCACAAGCATAAGCTCAGTCCCCTAATCCCATAATCTATACTAGTATATAATGATTCAGGAATCCAATACTGGATGCTTTATTTTTTTCCTCTTATCATTAATAAGGTCTATTCAGTTACCAATAAATTTCCCAAATAAGGTGTGAGATACACTCAGTTTTCAACCATCCATGGTTTCTTGTATGATCCATCCAGTCTATATAAGATGAGTAGTGTGAATCTACAATAATGAATGTACAAAAATCTATAAACAAGTCGACTTTGGTTCCTAAGGGACACTAAGCTGACACTACCAACTTCGGCCTAAAAAGATATCTATGAACATGTGACTATATATATATGTATATATATGTATTTATATATATGTCCTATATAAATATTCAAATATATATCCATATATATAGATACTAATACTAGCAAGGACCTAAGGCTTCTATGTATATTCATCTGAGTCACCATATGGGTCACGCTTCCCTAATATAACAATTTTAGGGGATTCCATGCTTGAGTATCACAAATATATTTGATTCCATGCACAGGTATCATAAATATATAGGGCACCATACCCGATTATCACGAATCATATAGGTCACCATGCTAATGTATCACATGTATATAGGATTCCATACCTAGGTATTATGAAAATATAGGACACCATTCTTGAGTATCATGAATCATATGGGTCACCATTCCCAATTATCACTTATATATGGGACACCACTCTCACATATTACATATACATTAAAATATGTTCATTCTTTAATATAATCCAAGGGATGATTTACAAATCATTATTATTTTATTTAATCAAGGGAATGACCAATGATTATATGAGGGTCAAGTGAAGTGTACATACCACTCACTTTACATAAATTTCCATAATCCATTCAATTGGGTGTAAACCAACACCACTTAAAAGGTGGTTTTTCATTTTAACACTTAATATTCCAAGGGTATTTAATGAGCACACCCAAAGGGGTTTCACTTTTTGAGGTGGGAGACCCCCTACAATAAAAAGGAGTATAAAAGGCAATTCTAACATGACTAAAACTTTATTTTATTGGAATTCATTGTTTTAAGTCAATGTGTGGAATTTTTGGTATATGGCATTAATATGCATGTTATTAAACAACTCAAAATTTGGAAAAAGTAAAAGACCACCTATCATAGCTTGGTAGTACTCCCCTCATTATTTTCCATCCTTTAATTCATGATGAAATGGGTGATATCAAAAAAATAGAAAATTTACCTAAAATTCGGACATATTATCTCGCACCTAAATAGAATTGAAGATAGAGAGATAAACTGTGAAAGGAAGGTAATGTATAAAAGCTCATACTGGTATGATTCTAACATGAATTATGACGTTGAAATCAGAGCTCATATATAGGATTGTATTCAAAGCCTAAGGAGATGGAAAGGAAGATCTTATTATGTAAGAAGCTACTAGAGAAAATAAAGGGTGAAGTTGTGTTTTGGGTTTTTAAGGAAAAGGGGGAAATGGTTATTTTACCCAACTTTTTAAGGGATGAATTATTTATAAAACCATGTTCCTAACCATGTGCATATACTAGTTAAGTTTTACTAAGGGTATTAACATAGGCACATGGTTTGGGAAAATTTTGTGACCCTCTATAGTTTATTGTTGCACCATACATGGTTGAGTCTCATAGTTAGCACTAACTATGTGCTAACCATACGACTCAATAATTCTTTCAAAAATATAGAGCTTCAGGCTTTGAACAAGACTTGAACACTTCTGAACTGCCCTATGGACTTTTAATCACTACTATTATTGAAAAAAATAGATATAATGATATTTTAATGGTTTATACCTCATTTGAATATTCATGACTTACATAATCCTTGAACTACCAAACAAGTGAACTCTAAAACGATTACCAAGGAAAAGCTAAAAAACTAGTTGATGTGAGTCCCTTTATTAACACCATGGTTCTCAAATTATCATGAATTCATTATGTTCTCAATTCCACTTTATTTATAAAGTAAATTTAATTAATTTCTACTTATTTTATCCTTTCCAATATATTTATTTCCACCTTTCTTGGAATATTTCACTCATCACTCTTGTATTAATTTCAAATAAATGTTTTCTCTTAAAAAGTTCACATAAGAGTTAAAATAGTCTTAATTAATTTTTTTATATCCACCTTATTATTAAATTATATCTGAATATAATGAGGTATTTTCAATTTTTTGTCTTATTGGTTGGTGGGTTCTTATGAGAAAAATTTGAGGCATATTTAAATTTATTATCTCTATGCAAAATCATAACGCATGTTTTTCAATTTTTGCTAAGAAAGAATCCCTCTAGCTCTTCCTATTACATTATAATAGATCCATATTTTTTAATTTTAAAATAATAGTATATTTTTTTATTTTAACAATAGAAAAATTTTAATCCATCTGTTTACTTCAGTAGGTTTTGATGTTTTTATTAATTTAGTTGTAATCTTTAAGGTAAAGAGAGACCTTGGATATCATTTTTTTCGATGTGAGAACTTACTTTTCCAAATATTAGGAGGTACATCCTTCCTTTTAATGTGTTACAAGGCCTTCCTTTCAATAACATTAGTACTTATTTCCAAATAGATATTACTTGATAGTATCAGTGAAATAGATTTCATAGTAGCTTGCAGCTTACAAGCCACTTGATTTTTCCTCTGAAGCCCTATTTATATTATTAGTTAGTACAAATTATATAAATTCAACATCTATGATACTTCTATTACCATCTTTTTAGAATTTTTTTATCTTGAATTTAGATATGTAATTTTTTAAAAAAATTTATTTTTATGAGAAGGATATGTTTCTTTCACATCATGATAGTAGTAGAATTTCATACCCAACTTTTGATGATATATTGTACATCTTACAATCCTTATGAATAATATTTTTCTCACAAACTAGTAGAAAATTTGTTTCCCAAAATTATTTATCTAGTTAAAATAGATTTAGAAAAACATCTTATTCTAGCTCACTTTATATCTTCCACCCCACTTTAATCCAACCTAGAGCATGCATCAACTTATAAAGCATGGTATATAGTAATTATTGTAATAAAATTTGGATACATAACAAATCCATTCATATATTCTAAGGTTTAAAATGTGTATATGTCATGGTAGGCCAAAAATTAATGTTCATTGAATGGGGGGTTTTAAATTCAGAATAAAACCCCAATCATTTATAGTAGAAAGTCTTCAGTACTCATAGGTTTTTACTATATCACTTCATAATTTAGGGTTATTAAATAGTATCTTGGTTCTATAAATAAAAAAGGGAATGATATATGAGATGTAAAAATAGGTTTAGAATCCTCCTGGGAAAGTGAATATAAATATAAGATAGTATGTCCTGGCATGAAATTCCAAAATTAGTGAGATTTTAAGGAATTTCCCACACTTATAATTTCAAAACAAGTTAATTTTAGAATTTATATAAGGTGATTAATTGGCTCAAATTAGTTTAAACTCATTGGTGTAGATTTAATGTTTACCAGAGAATTCAAATTAAGCTTCACATGTTTTAAAACTCAACAAAAACTGTAAAAGAAACATATAAAAATTTGAAAAAGACATAAATTGTTTATCTATTTTTTTGAAAAATCTGGAACTATAAAGGTTCCATAATCTATACTTATATGATGTAGTTTCCTTAATGAATCTTCATATATTCATCATGAAAATTGAATCTAAATAGAATCACAATAATCAATCAAGTGTTGAGGAGAGGTAATACTTGACGAGTCTTTATTAATAGATAGGTTGGAGGAGTTTTATCTCATCGTATAGAGACCCAAATTTTTATTGTATGAATAATAAATGAATTTTAAAATAAAAAACATAATTTTGGTACAATACAGGATCCAATGGTTTAGTTTATTTGGAAAATTAGGCTCATACATCACTTGTACATAATAAAACATAAAAATTATTTAATTCCTTATTACTTATCCTCATAAAATCATTCACATTATCTTTATTACATATAATCTTCCAATGATATTCAGAAAAGAAAAGGGTAAGCTAAAATCCCAATAATGGAAGTAATATCATTAGCGGAATAAGGGACATAAATCAATAGTTCATGGGTGAGAATAGTCAACAACGTCATATAATAATCTTAGAAACATCATCATAATCATAATTAAAACATTTGATAAAGTTATATAATGTTGAATATTCATAAAAATGAAACATAATAACTTATTCAAATACCACATTGAGTTCAGAACAAAGATAGAATCATGGCCATGCATAACATATGTGCATAAATTGTAAATTCATAATTGTGAACAATTATAGTATCATGTTCATGCATAATACACATAATCATATGAGATATATCATATTACCCATTTTATTAGAGGTATATATAATTTTTTTCCCACCCATCATATCATAAAATTCCCAAATTATGAATTTCACAGGGAAAGAGAATATATAACAAACAAAATCATGAAAAAAACCAATCGTAAGGAAAGAATTTCTTGAGGGTTACATGAATCATACTTTAAGGAATAACATTTGGGGTTTACAAATTAATAAAAGAGATTATATTATAGTATAAAAGATCATTTTTCTTTGAATAAGTACAAATCAATAGGATTCAAATAGATGTTTAAAAAAAATCCTTTTCAAAAAATATCTATAATTACATAAGAAGTCCATTTGAAAAGGCAAAAATATGTATATCCCTAGAAATAAAAGGGTAATAATAATGAAATTAAACTTTAAGTATAATATAGAAGCATACATACTTAGAATTATGTGAAAGATAAGATAACCCAAAAATATGTAATTGGGTTTGAGAATCCCATTACCTTAAATCCATCTTTATTTCATCACTTTTCTACCTCTTGAATAATAAAATTAAATTAATTAAAACATATAAAAAAATTAAATTACATTATTTTTTTTTAATATTGATAAATTATAATATTTGGTTTCTAATCCTTAATTCTCTTTGTTAAAGGTTTTATTTTTAATATAATATTTTTCTTAAAATTTCTCATCTTACTTTGATTTAATGATTTTAATTTATTGTAATTTATACATTATTATAATTAACTATAAAATTTTAGAAATAAATATATTTAAACCATTAAATATTATAAATAATTTATTATAAATATCTATAAGTTTGGGGATAAAAAATAATTGACAACGTCCTTGTTGGCAATTAACCGACTGTTAACAGGACACTGTTAAAAGAAGAAGAAAGAGAAGCATGAAATAAAAATAATTTCATAAATAAAATCATTACAGTTGGTTAACATAATTAATATAAATTAACATAATACTAAATTAATATTATAATATTTGGTTTTTAAATTAATAGAGAAAAAGAGGAAGACAACTGGAAAATGAGAAAAAAAGTAGATGAAAACATACCCTCTTCTTAATGCTTCTTCTTTTATATGGCACTAAAGTCCTTGATTGCATTGAGTTGAGTGGATCCAGAACATACATAAGGATAATAAGGGGATTAATATATGGAATTTTGTTATATCCTTTGATTTGGTATGTTTAAGGTAAGTGGTTTTCTAAGGGATGGGTGAGGGTTATTTATAATTGAAAAGAGGGGAATTTTAAGGATAACATGTTGAACAAATTATTATATCCATGGTAAACCGTTAAATAGTAATATTTTTTACATTATGAAGTATATTTTAATAAAATGATATTATTTACGGACTTTATCAATTTATAATTTAATTTATCAGATTAATTAAAAGTAAAGGAAAATAATGAAAAACATTTAAATATAGATTATTAAAGAAATCTATACAATTTCAATGAGTGTTTTAATATTATTATTTATATTATGGTATTATAATATTTATATTTTATAAATCTACTCATTATAAAAATTATTTATATTTTATTTCCTTATTTTGAGGTAAAATTATTGTTTCAATGGTCAGGTTACTATTTCAACAGTCACATTACTATTACAATAGTCACATTACCTCCTATAAATACCTCTTCATTCCTTCATAAATTATTCACTACAATTACTGTCGATGTTATATATTTTACATTTCTAATGTGTTTATTTTTTTAATAATATTTTGTTTCTTTTCAATAATTTTTTCATGTGGGTCAATAATTCTAGCTTATTATAATGACCTAAGTTTTCTCATTAAACTTTCTAAATTTAATATTTTTTTCACATTATAATATTTAGAGTTTTCATAGTTTTAGTTACTAACTAATGTAATGATATCCATTGATTAAACAAAGTGTTGTTAGTTTATATATGTTTTTTATGTGTATAATTCTATATAATATAATACACATTTATTCCAAAAATATATATCATTTATAAATTTTGGGTTGTTATACTTGAATTGGTTCTTGGGGAAGGTCTCTGTAAAATCTATTCAGATTGTGACCATCAACCATGAATGAGTTTTTGAATCCTTATACACAATCATAATAGTACTAAAATGATAGACATGAGTAACTATAAATGTAACTTTCTATCTGGAGTGAGGTTTACATGGAATCAACTTGGGTCTTGAGTTATATAGTAGAAATTCATCCCCTAGGTAAAATTATTTTTTCTGAATGATCATTCCATGAGACCCTCTAGTAATTTATTTGTAAATTATTAAAACCTTAAAATATTATCTCTTGATTTATTTTAATTCTTGAAGGTATAATTTTCTTTAATTTATATCTTTGTCCTAGTATAAATTCATCTCTCTCACTACCAAATATGATTTGTGTTCCAAATCCATAGGTAGGTGATAGATATTTCTATAAACTAACCTATATGGACACATTCCAAAGGGGGTTTTATAAGATATCCTATTGGCCCATAATTTTTCTTCCAACCTTTAGATATAATCATTTGTAGTTGGTTTAATAATTTTCTAAAAGTTCTCATTGATCTCCCTATTAGAGGCTTTATCATGCACATTTTTTGGGGCTACTTGGGTTTTAATTCCATATGATACACTCTATACATCCTCATTAAAACCCCCACAATCCTATTATAAAAGTTATTCCCTTGATCACTGATGATGTCTCTTGGAAATATAAACCTATAAAATATATTGGTCCTAAAAAAATCACACACAACATGAGCATCATCAGTTTTAGTGTCCTTAGATTCCAACTATTTTTAAATACAACCAACTAAAATTAAGATGTAACAATTTCCAAAATACATGGAAAATGGTACCATATAATATATTCCATGAACTTAATTTTTTTTTTAAAAAACAAACAAATTAGAATTGGTGGAATTTCATTTATTTGGGATTTTTCCAATTAGCTAACACTTTCTCATACTACTTAAAATATTCATGATCATCTATAAATAAGGTAGTACAATAAATTCAATATCCCAATACTTTCCTTACTTATTTTTGAGATCCAATGTTTCCACCAGAAGATAATTTTCGAAAAAAATCAGAAATAAATTTTATTTTATTCCCTGGTAAGAATATTATTATCAATTGGTCATTATAAATTTTTCAAATATATGAGTCTTCCAAATATCAAATGTTGAGTCATATTTGACCTTTTGAATTTTTTATTTATTTAGGTCATGTAGTTTTTGAGAGGTTACTAGATAATTTACAATGTTATCATATCAAGGAACTTCTACTTCATCCAAATACAACTTTTCTCCTAGAATATGATAATTTAGTGGTACTTGGTCTAGAATCTCAACTTCAATAGTGTTTAGTAGTCTACACAGGAGATCGACCTCTTAGTTATAAATCTATTTCTTATCCTTGATCACTAAATTTATTTCTTGAAGTAAAAATATCTATCTCACAAGCCATGGTTATACTCCATCCATCTTCTTCAAGTACCTAATAACTGTATGATTAGAAAAAACTATAAATTTAGTTCTAAGAAAAAAGGAAATTAATTTATTCAAATCAAAGAAAACTATTATAAATTATTTTTCAATGGTTTTGTATTTGATCTGGATAGAATCTAGTGTTTTGATTCATTATAAATGACTTGAGTACTTCCTTAAATTCTTTTGTAAATAGATCCTCCCATAACTAGTTTGAATAAACAAAAGCTATCTTAAAGAGATTTTCCTATTTTGTTTGTTGGATAACTAGTTAGGTTATCAATCTTCTCATCAACTCATGAAAATATACTTTGTATTCAACATTAAAAAATTATCATCTTTAAAAAGTATCATAGAAATGGGAAAATAATTATTTCTAAAATACTTGATAAACCTTTTGTAGGAACCTACATGTACTAATAAAGTTATAACATGTTTCACACAAGTGGGGTATAGTAAAGAATTTATAACTACATTTTTTTATTTATCCACCTCAATTCCTTTTTTTATATCACATAACAAAGAAATATTAGTCTTTCCACCATGAAATAAAACATTTCAAATATAAAAACCATGTTATTTTAAAAACAAGTTTTTATAAATTTTTCAATATTTTTCATGAAATGATCACATAAGTATCTAAAACAGTAAAATAATATAAAAATAATTTAATAATTATTCAATATGATCAGATAATATACTAAAATTTTACCTCTAAAATGTACCCAGATAATTAAGTAATCCAAATGACAACCTTTTATAAGAAAACGATCCAAAGGGAAATGTAATGTTTATCTTCTCTTGGTCCTCTGGGTTAAAGGGTATCAAATAATACATCTTGAAAATAGTAGTTACTTCTCCCTATTTATATCTCTATAATTTTTGAAATGAAATGGATGAGGGGAGTTATTTTACATAGAGACCTGATTCAATTTTATATAATTAATGCAAAATCTCCAAAAATTATAAATTATCATAGGTATTAAATCATTTTGGAAAATATTTATAATGGTCATCATTATTTTCTTAGGAACTACATGAATGGGGATGAACTATTATGAGTTATATATGAGGTAGATAATGTTTACCTTTAAAATATTCTCTATCTTCTTCTGAACGAAAACCAACATGGTTGTATTTATCTTCATATGGGGATTACTAATAGTTATAGAGTTTTATTTAATCAAAATATTATGCACAAATATTTTAGAACTAATCTCTGAAAAATAATCTAAACCCAAACCACTTACTTACACATTGTTTTAAAAAATATTAATCAATTTACGTTCTGAATTTTTAAATATGTGATTAGCAATAATTAATGGTAGTTTCTCTCCTTATTTCAAGTATAATTTCATAAAATCAATGGGTAGTGGTTTTATATCAAGATTCAAGTCTATTTTAAAGATGAAATTAAATTTGGGTTCCATTACTCAAAATATTTAATCTAATAAATGGAATAAAAAATATCATTTTTATCTTCATGGAATAAATAATCTAATACATCAAAAAACCTAGAAGTTATTTCTTTCTTTAATCATAATTTTTATCTAATTTATAGATAGATTCATTATTCAAGCAGTTCTCATGAATAAAATTCTTACCTAGAGATTAAAATTATTATAGCATACATGTATATTCATCGGGTTTAGTCGCATTAATGTGGGAAAGTGTAAAAAGTAAAGTATCCTCTAAAGGGTTACTCATTGTGTCAAAAATGTTGAAGTAAGAAATGTTGTCTACCAAATCAATAGTGATTATTCCTTTATCCACATTTATAATTATGTTTTCTATAACTAGGAATGGTATATTCAAAATTATGGGTGAGTGTTCTGGTTCAATATCTTCTTCCATGTTCAAGATATAAAAGTCAAATAGGGAGATCAAATTCTGAACTCTCACTATCAAATCCTCTAACACTCTTACAGGAAAATTAGTGGGACTATTTTCAAGTTTTACTAATACTTTTATTTTATATAATTCTCCCATGCATAGTGAAGTAAATATAAAGTGATTAATAACTATTATAGATTCTCTTAAGTCATTTAAATCATCTAAAAAGTTCAAAAAACCAGTGGTTCAAGGAACAAATTATTTCCACGGATATTGACATACTATGGGTAGTTGTGATGTGATCAAATCTAATACACCTCTTCTTAAGATTTAAAATTAATTCCCTTAAAGTATCCTATTTTTTTGTGAAAATATATTTGAGAAACATAGCATACATTGGGATTTTTTTAAGAGATTCTAGAAGGGGTATGTTCACCAACTTTTTATATTGTTACCAAAGAATATATTTTTTTCTCCAGAATATTCTTATATTATATAATTATTTATGGTAATTAAAGTGTAATTTATTTATTATCTATTTTATACCTTTATAATGGTGTTTCCTTCTTCCTTCTTATTGGTACAAACTCCCTTTTATCTTATTTATTCACTTCTCCTAGGGAATATTTTTTTAAAATATTTTTAGTATTTTTAACTTCATTTTCTTGATGTTATGTTTAGTTGAGTTTAGTTTCATGTGTGGATAGTGGTGAAAGCTCTTTTCCACTTCTAATTTTCATCATTCTCGCATTTACCTTAAGGTTAGGTATTGATTGGTCTAGTATATCTATTGAGTTTTTTTATATAATATCCACAAGATTGTTAATATGGTTTCTAAACTATCCTACCTCATTCATAAGCTCCTCAAATTTAGCCTATTGTTGCTACTAAATAAGAGGTTGGGAACTAGTGTAGGTTTAATAAAATTTATTCTTTTGTTATAAAGGTCATTTATAATAAGTTTTTTGGAAATAAGATTAGTTGATTTTTTTGGAATGGTGGGGGTTGTTGAAATTATTTTATACTATAATGGGGGTTGTTGTTGCTATAGATTTTTTTAAGGTGGTATAGCTTGATTTTGTTTGTTTCCAAACCCATATTGGGTTTGGGAATTATCTCTTAGAAATCCTTTAGTAAGATAAAATATTATTGGAAACAAATGCTACTGAACAACTCTCCATACCCTATATTTAAGAACACTAGTCATTAAAATGGTGAAGGGATGAACATAAACCACATACCTTAGAAGGTTATTATTATACATTGGTTTGTATCAAATATATTTTCCTAACAAGACTGGTGAATTATTAAAGTATATAATTAATCATTTAGGATGATTCAAAAGGTATTATCTCATGAATGCGTCAAGTACCAACACCTAATGTGACAAACTATTATAAGTATTGGGGAAACATCCTAATCAATCAATTGGATTCCTCTAATGATTTTTCTACCAAGGATCATCCAAATGAATCATTCAACATGATTTTATTATTTTCCAATAGTCCTTAACAAAAGTTAATTGTTTATCCCTTATAAATTGTTGTGGGAAACTAGAACATAGTTTCTTAGACCTCTCCCAGCTCTCATAAAGAGTCTTTCTAGAATCTTGTCTGATGGAATACAACTCCTTCATGATGGGTTTGATTTAGTATATTAGAAACAATATCTCAATAAAATATATTTGTAATTTATCCTGGTTAAGTAATTCACCTGGTTGTAGGTTGTACAACCATTCGTTGTAGCTCCATCAATTTAAAATGGGAATTCCGTCTAATTAACTTAATCTCGATAACTCCTCTTAGCATAAATGTAGAGAAAACTGATGTGAATTATTTACATTATTTCATTGATTCAACTAATAAGTAATTATATTTTAGAAACAATATTATTATAGTAGTTTTAAATAAAATCAAATTTGAAAATCAAGCATATAATTTTGATTGCGAGGTTTTGAAAAATTTGTTGCATGTAGATCTCAAAATGTATGATTCATATTAGCTACCATTGTGGTAGGTTCGTGATGAATAGTAGACGTTTCATAAGTGTCTATCAAAGAAATTTATTAAAATTCATCTATAAATTTTAATTTTCTATCTTATGTTAGTACATTTATCTCAATTTAAGGATCTAAAAGACAAATATTAGGGTTATAAGTCATAGTCATGACTGAATGGTATGAAGGCCTTATTTTTTATTTTATTTTGGATAATCCTCCTTTTTAGGGTATAAGGGGAACCCTTACATGACCCGTAGGCCCACGTCACAAGGCCCGACTGACCCACAATACATGACCTGAAAGCCCATAGGTATTCCATTCCCATAACATGACTCGTAGGAGTAACCCACTAGAACTGCCCCTCCCCAGCTTCTACATCATTGATCACCCATATCCCCACCTTACATTGTTTATCGGATAGAATTTCCCCATACAAAGTTGAACGGTGTCTGGTCCCAATGGCGACTGCCATACCCTCTCATTCTTCCAATCTATTTAGCTCTGCTTCTAGTGGCTACTACTCTTGTTGCTCTGATCCTCATCTGAGGCCCGTTCCGTGTGAACTAGGCTACTCTATGGACTGTGTGGCCTAAAGGCCCTATGGCCCGAAGGCCTTTGATGAACTAAAGGACCTTGAGGACCGTAGGCCCAAAACAGTGGCCCGAAGGTCCAAATCGGTGAATACTTTCAGCTGCTACAATACCAAACAGTAAATTCTACAGTGACTACTACAGTATTTCTACAATACTCAAAAATTTGCCTCCACTCGGTTTTTAACCTGGGACTTTTGGATGCCAAACAGTAGCCCTTACCACTCGTGTACAGGCTCATTGGCTAAATGTGGGTTTCTAACATCGACTCCCAGCAGGATGGCCTGACCATGCCCAAGTGCGCTCCACACTCCCCAGCTAAGCAATGGCTTTGAATCACCCAGTTCATAATATGCACAGAGTTCATGTCTGGCAGGACTTGAGCCTGTGCCAGTTCTCAAGGAGAAGGAGGGGTAAAACTAGTGGGTACCACTCGACTAACACCCCATGGGCATTATATGTCTTAGTAATACAATTTTAGAAGTAATATTTTGGTAAATGCATCAAAGGAAATGATGTCGTGTTTCTAACACACCTATCATAGGGTGGATCAAAAATCTATTTTATCCTAGATTAAATATAGTTCTAGTGGAAACCCTAAGGTTGGCTCCAGAAAAGAGTGCACAAAATTAGTAGTCACTTTTAGTTATAAAAGTGGGGTTTTTTGAATTTATATGGTTTTGAAAAGTAAAGTTTATAATGTATAAAATAGTTCTGAAATTGATAATGACAAATGTGATTGGGTCAACAATGGTTTTCCAATTAGAATGATATATTATTATTTAAATTATTCAAATATTATTTCTATTAACTAGTTAGTGAGAGGATTCACAATTTCTTCACTTATTACCATTGGCTAAATGGTTTGGGAGAGAATATCCCTCTCTAAAATATTTGTTTGGTCTGATCCCTTATTATATGTGTAATAAACTCTGTAGGTCACTCCTAGTTAACTAAGGAAATACCCAATTGGGTCTCATTCTTCATAATAAATCCATGAATTCCCACTGACCCATCCAAATTTGCTGACAATCACTATACACTTAACTACTCATCCCTTGATTATTTCATCATATATAGAAAATGACTAAATGGAGAGAAATAATGGATTATTAAAAAAGTAAACTAATAATGAACAAAATTAAATCAATCAAAATTATATTTGATTTTAATGACTATTATTGAATATTGAAACTAGTTTACAAGATTGATAAAGAATTATTCATTGTAGTGTGAACACTCAATAATTAAAAAGGAAAATCTTCCCTTCACCAATCACTCAATAATTTACCATCAATGATAATGGTGTTATAAATAAATATATAATAATAAATAGTTTTAGAACTAAATAGAATTGAAAATAAAATGAAAACAACAACAGCAGAATCCTCCAATATAAGCTCGCAACTTTTAAATATTCATCTAAACTATCTTCTCCTTAGACCTTGTTTTCATATTATAAGTTCAATATTTACATTTTCTCTAGTTATGGTTAAATACTAAAATATATTCTCTTTTTAATTTTTTAAAAAAAATTGTTCTTTCTCATAGCTTCAAATATCTATGAGATGTTAAACATGTATTTTTTTCTTTCATGTTTCCTTAGATGATATTTCATTAGACACAATACATGTGGTTGTCTCTAAGTAGTAACATGAATGACGATGTATTAGCCAAAATCCTTAACTTTAATTGTAGATTATTCCCCCAAAGTAATCTCGTGATCATCGTCTGGTCAATTTTCACTAAGGCATGACACCTAATCATTATAAAATGAAACTTATGCAAGTGGAGAATGACACATATATAGGTGAAAATGACACATACACTACCTTAAATTAAAATTAAGTGGTGTAAATTAAAACATATAAATAGGTAATGACTCATAAATATATTCATAAAACGTGTATGTGAATGGAGATCACTCATACGAAAGTGAACATGACATTTACACAAAGCTAAGATGACTAATAAACAAAGGAATAATCACTCATATGCACTCATGACTTTGATATTTTTGTATAAGACACTCTGGGATGATTAATCCATAACAGTACTCCAATAATATAAAATTTCGTTAATATTTTTATTATAATACATGAAATCCAATTTCACATCCATTTTCCAAGTCCTTCACAAAATCAACATAAATGATAATCAATATTAAGCCACTCAAATTATTCAAAAAAACATATAGTAAGAGAATTATATTCCCAGTTTTTTTATTTAAGAAATGTTCGCTCAATAAAATTATTTAACACTTAAATTCAAAGACTAATTAGAACTCAATTATTAACTAAATATAAGTGAATAAAATTATTTTAATATTAATAAAATATTATGAATTTATATATTATGTCAGTTTATCACTAAAAGAGTTTAGTTATAATGACTCATAATTTACATACATATTTCTTAATTCATAATTGAAGAATACTTATTACAATATATAACAAAACCATGAATGGAATATATAGGTATAGTGTCTTTAGAAACTAGGAAACATAAACAACTGTTTCAAAAATCATCTACATTGTCTCTTGTTTATTTCATCATATCTAGAGTACCTTTTGGATTATCCTACTTAATACCCTTCTTCTTCACCTGTGGAAAATAAAACATACAGAAGGTTGGGCTCAAATTATTATTAAGGGTAAACAAAATAAATATAAATCACATCATAGTCACAAGAACATAACATTTTAGAAATCTTAACCTGTAAAAGAGATAATAATTTCATAACATGGGATAAATCACAGTACTGAAATGTAATCCCAATAATCATAACATAAAACATGAAACTTTGTGTCATAAACCCATAATCATATAGAATAATTTCTTAGTAGTCAAGACTCATTTCCAAGACTATCCTAGCAGACAGAGTCCATTTCTGAACTGAGTTCACTCCTCGTTTCAGTCTTGTATCACAGAACCGGATTAACCTGTCGTTCCAGCCATGTCTATTTCATGAGATATAAATCATTACCCAATACATTGGAGGGAGATATTGGTCCCACCCATCTCATAATGATACCATTCTTATGTGTTCCACAAGATCATAAATCATATATCATAGAATAACCCATATAATAAAAATGGGATTCTTAAACATCATGTCATCATAACATAATACATATAAGATAAAAGGACATCATAGAAATAGTTCCATCATAACATAATAAAATCAATTTAAAAATAGGGACAGAAACATAACCCTATATTATCTTTGATGGAAAATAATTTTTATAAAACACTTGAACTTCATTCTTGTGGAAAATATCATTTCTACTTCAGAAAATTTTTTACTTTATTAACATGTCATAAAATTTTAAACTAAAATAAGTTGATTAAAAATAAACATGAAAACTTTTAAATTAAGCTTCATTGAAATAATGTTCTAAAAATCCATTCATGTAGTATAAGTTAATGAAAAACATTTTTCTCTTACTTTGGCCAAAAAAGTCAAAAAATTACCTCATACTAAAAACGACAAAATATTCCTTTCATATCTTTTACTAAAAACTCAACAAAGGGTAAAATTGGATTTAAAAAAGTTTACGAGGATAGAAATAATATTAAATATTGAGGAAACATGGATGTGGATGAAAAATATTCCCCAGTAAATTCTGAAGTATAAACAATCTCAGAAAAAATTGAGATTGCAAGATTTTTCCTCACCTTAGGTCTGATTGGCTTCATACTTGTCTGATCCTCCGGTATAATGATTTAAATAATGTTATTGACTTATTCCAGAATCGTACGCATTGTTATGATATCATATATGGTAATATTCTTAGCTTCTTGGTAGTAATATTTCATTGCTCCTTGTTATTCGGGTGTTTATTTCTTTTTGATCTTATGCATCTTCTGTCGAATAAATTATTATTATTATTTTTAGGATATAGATACCTCATTTCCAGAATGTTATTAGTGTAATATATATCATATTTATTCATTAAATTCATTTATATAATCATTATGCAATGAAGATCATGTAGAACGAGTCGCATCACATCGTGGAGACGGTAGGACGTAAGTACGCACGAGCGATGATATCGTTCCAATGATCGTGGAATTTAAATTAAGTGTATGTATACTATTTAAGAATAAATATCACTTTCAAATAATCATATATAGTTATTATTTACACCATTATACCCATCCAAGTAAGGTGGTGGTGGAAAACAGACTACACCGCGGCGTGGAGATGGTATTCTGTACGTACGCACGCACGATGATTTCGTTTTCTATAGGATGGATATAAGGTGAAATAGGGTTTTTTCATATTTATAATAACATATAAGTATATTAATGATACTGATGCTATCACTTCATAATGAAAAAACTAAATAAGATTAAGTATAAGAAGAAATAAATGTGAATGAATCGGTAACGGATATTACCTCTTCTTCGACACGCCTCTTGGAAAACTCTTCTTAAGGACCTAAAAATATTCATTGAATAAGAAAAGGACCTCTAGGATGTTTCTAGGGAAGTGTAGAAGATAAATTTCCAGGGTTTGGACGAGATTTAAGGCTCAAAGTGGTGTTAGGACGAGAGGGAGGAGGTTCCCTTTTATAAGGGAGAAGAGGGGCACCTTAGGAAAAACATAAAATATTATTTTATAATAAAGTCATATTCTATTTTTAATAGCTCCAAATTAATTTATATAAAATATATGGTTGGGATGGGTCGAAATAATCTCAACCAATAGTTTTTAGACATGTTTAGGTTAATATTTTAACCTTATCATTTATATTTAACTCTAAGTTATAAAATTTAACTTTTACCATGTCTTCTTGTTTTCTTAAAATATATGATCAATAAAATACATATAACAAGCCAAACGAACCCCAAGTGGTTCATTATTAATATATATACCATTATATAAGTCATTTGGATTAACCTAATATTTTTAGTAATAGAATAACAATTAATAATATAATATTTGTTTTAAAAACTATTTTATCTCAATTTTGACACTATTTGGTAATTGATATTTGTGAAAATCATAACAGCATGATTAGTTCAAATAAAGTTAATTAAATCAATATTAATATGTAATATTAACCTATAAAATTAGTTTAATTCATAAAAAGTCTCAAATTACATTTATTTGGGTATTTATAATATCAATTATGTTAATATTTCATTAAGAAGGTAATTAATGCATCATCATTGTGTCATGTATAAATTAACATATTTAATGTATAAGAATTATAAATAAAATACCATTATGTAGGAAATATTTTTAGATTTATAGTGAATATTTATTGTTTAATTTATCTTATGTATAACCCTATATTAGAATTATTTTAGTTATTAAACTTTTATTTTCACTCTTTTAACTCTTCTTTAAATAAAATAATAATAAAGGTCCTAATCTAATAAAAGTGGACCTAAAGGGTAATATTTTATCCCTAATGTTATTTTTGGTCTAATTAAAATTATCCAATATAATTAGGACATGTGTTAGTGTAATAATAATACCATTTTTACCCTTAATTACCGTATTTACTTTTAACTGTGGTAAATAAAAGTGAAAAGTTAATATTCACCAAAAATTATTTTTTTCTTATTGAACCACATTATACTCCTTGATATTAACCATGTCTCTTCGGTTTTCGAAATTCCACTCACAGAAGCGGTAAAATTATGTTTTATGTTAATTTTAAAACTCTCCTAGGAGGTGGGTGAAAGACGGTGAAAAGTTCAATAAAATTTTGACATATCTACAATTATTATAAAATGAATCCAATGAATTAATTTGAACATATATAGTTATTATTTATAAATTTTGACCTAAATTAAATTTAAATAAAATAAATAATTATTTAAATAAAATAAATAATTATTTAAATAAAATAAATAATTATTTAAATAAAAAGTCGGTTTTTAAATTGTAACCCATTGTTTTCACTATTCATCAAAAATTGAATGTTTTCAGAAAAATACCAAAAATTCACCCTATGCTAATTTAGATATTCCTAATCCAAAAATAAATTCTATTTTGAATGATAAAATTTATAAAATTTAAAAAAGTTGTTATTACTATTCATAATGGCTAGTTTTAGTAATATTTTAATAGCATATCACTCTTTAGTGAAACTCGGTATTGCGTGCAATGCAAGCTATCGAGGATGGTTGATCTTGCATGAAATGCAAGAAAAGAAATTGTTGTGTGCAGTAGAAGATTCCTTTGGTGTTTTGTATATCATAATGCATAAAAACAAAATAATTCTCATAAAATATCAGGGTGTTACATTCTACCCCCCTTAAAATGAATTTCTCCCTCGAAATTCGTCACTTCGTAACAAACAGATGATGATACCTCTCCCCCATCCTATCCTCAAGCTCCTATGTAGCTTCTTTTAATTAGTGGATTCTCCATTAAACTTTTACTAAGTGAGTGGTTTTGTTCCATAGGACTTTTTCGCTATGATCCAAAATCTCTATCGGCTGTTCATCATAAGAATGATCTTTCTCCAACAGTACAACTTCTGAGCTGAGTACACGTGAAGGATCGGGTATGTACATTCCCATGAGAGATACATGGAACAAATCGTGAACATGAGAGAGATTCAGTGGAAGTGCCAATCGGTAAGCTACCTTCCCAACATGATCCATTATTTTGAAAGGACTGATATACCTTGGGGTCAGCTTTCCCTTCTTTCTAAATCTCATTACTCTCTTCCATGGAGATATTCGTAAGGACACTTTATCACCCACTTCAAACTCTAGGTCTTTTCTTCAGTTATAGTCATAATTTTTTTTTGACTCTGAGCTGCTCTTATGGGTCTTTTAATGTATTGGACCTTTTCTAGCATCTCATCAACAAGATCAGGTCCTAATAGCTTTCTTTCCCCAACTTCATCCCAGAAAGTTTGAGTTCGGCATTTCTTTCCATAGAGAGCTTCATAAGGAGCCATCTAAATACTGGAGTGAAAGATATTATTATAAGAAAATCCCACCAAAGGTACTTGTTGATCCCAACCACCTTTTAAATCCATAGACCAGGCTCTTAACATATCTTCTATAGTTTGAATTGTTCTCTCAGACTGACCATCTGTCTGAGGATGATAAGAAATGCTAAAACTCAACTCTCTATCTAATGTATGTTGAATACTTCACCAGGACTTCAAGGTAAACATCGGATCCCGATCAGATATAATGAAAAGTGGTACTACATGAAATCTTACCAGTTCCTTCACATATATCCTGGCAAGCTGATCTAGAGAGAAATCTTCTCTAATATCAATGAAGTGTGCCGACTTCATAAGACAATAAACTATTACCCAAATAACATTATTGAATTTGGATGTTTTTGGATGTTCGGTGACAAATTCCATAGTGATGTTTTCCCATTTTCATTCGGGTATGGGTAATGGTTGTAACATCCCCTTAGACTTTTGTC
This sequence comes from Viscum album, assembly GCA_963277665.1. NCBI lineage: Eukaryota > Viridiplantae > Streptophyta > Magnoliopsida > Santalales > Viscaceae > Viscum > Viscum album. The sequence goes on along the minus strand of OY728147.1, from coordinate 2,105,427,254 downwards.
GCTCAGCTTTAACTTGCTGACAAACTATGCATCGAGAGACATATTCAGCAACAAATCTTTTCATACCATCCCACCAGAAGAACTTTTTCAGGTCCCTATACATCTTCGTGGTTCCAAGATGAATAGAGAATAAATAACTATGAGCCTGATCCAGCAGCTCCTTCTTTAATTCTGGGATGCGAGGAACACAATCCTGATTCTTGAACATTATTATCCCATCATAATCAAGGTTGAATTTAGGAACATTTATCACCTTCTATTGTAACTCTACATCTTCATTCTCTGCCTCTTTAATCTTCACATGTTTAGATGGTTGAACATTCATTTGAGAAAGAAAAGATTTTTCCCCTTCAATTATAATTCCAAGATCCATCCTTTGTAAATCCATAAATATTGGATCTTTTGTGATCCTCATCATGGATAAGATATCATGGTCTTGTCGACTTAATGCATCTTCCAACTTGTTTGCATTCCCAGGGTGATAATGAATTGAGCAGTTGTAATCCTTAATCAGCTCCAACCATCTTCTTTGGCGCATATTCAGCTCATTTTGTGTGAAAATATATTTTAAACTTTTATGATCATTATAAATATCACACCTTTCACCATAAAGATAATTCCTACAAATCTTTAATGCAAATATTACCACAGCTAACTCCAAATCATGAATAGGGTAATTTTCCTCATGGATTTTTAATTATCGGGAGGCATAAGCTATCACCATATCATTTTTTTTAAAAGACACCCCATCCCCTTCTTGGATGCATCACTATAGATCACAAACCTTTCTCCACTACAAGGCAGTGTGAGCACAGGTGCACTGAATAATCTTCTTTTTAACTACTTGAAATTCTCTTCACATTCCTCTATCAAAATAACTTAACTCCCTTCCGAGTCAACTTGGTGAGTGGGTTTGATAATCTTGAAAAATCGTTGGCAAATCATCGATAGTATCTATCCAGACCAAGAAAACATCGAATCTCAGTTACTGTTGTTGTTCTTGACAATCTTTCAGTAACCTTCATTTTTGCTGGATCCATAGATATCCCCTCTTTTGAGATTATTTGACCATCTTTTTGAAGCAAAAATTAACACTTGGTAAATTTGGCATAAAGCTTCTCCTTTCTCAGGGTCATCAATACAATTCTCAAGTGATCTTAATGTTCTTCCTTTATCTTTCAATAGACAAGAATATCATCTATAAAGACTACCACAAACTGATCAAGAAAGTCTCTAAAGACTCTATTCATTAGATCCATGAATATATTAGGGTCATTAGTAAGACAAAATGGAATCACTATAAATTCATCATTTCCATACCGTGTACAGAAAGCCGTATTTGGTATATACTCCCTTCTGACCCTTAATTGATGATACCCTGAATGAAGATCAATCTTAGAAAAGTATTGAGCTCAATGTAGTTGGTCAAATAAGTCATCAATGCATGGGAGAGGATATTTGTTCTTTATAGTGATCTTGTTAAGTTCATGATTATCAATGCAGAGTCTCATTGATCCATATTTCTTCTTAACAAACAGAACAAGTTCTCCCCAATGTGATGCACTAGGGCGTACAAATCCCTTATCAATATTCTCTTGGAGTTTCTTCTTTAATTCCTGAAACTCAATTGGGGCTATTCTATAAGGATTCTTTGAAATAGGTAAATCACATGGTATGAGTTCTATTGAAAAATCAACTTCACAATTTGGTGGAAGACCAGAAAATTCCTCTGAAAATGCATCATCAAAATCTCGTACAATTTGAATATTCATAATAATGAGTTTCTCTCCAACCATTTGAGATAAATAACCTTCATTTAGTGGAATCAAGACCCATAGGATGGATAAAATTTCCACTGGAAGGTTATGTTCATCCTTCCATCGATAGACGATCATAGATTGATCTGGAATATGAAATGTGACTTCCCTTCTTTGGAAATTGATATGAGCTCCATATAAAGAAAGAAAATCAATGCCAAGAATAACATAAAATTCCACTATAAGAAGGATAACAATATTTTCAGGAATCAATTTCCCAAAAACTTCAATCGGAGAATAATTTTAAACTTCTGATACGACAGTTGTGCCATTAGGGGTTGTCACAACTAACTCAAAATCTAATAATTGAGGTAATATGACGATACCCTTAGAAAATTATTTAGAAATAAAATATTGGGTGGATCTAAAATCCAATAAAACATTTTCTAATTTAGAGTGGATGGTAAGTGTACATTTCACCACTTCATTATCATACTCCACATTGCGGATAGAAATTTCATGTGACTTTCTTTGTCTGTATCCTTAAGAGTTTGTTGAAATTGATCATCATAAAAAACCATTGAATTAGAGAATTTATTGGCATAATGCCCCATTTCCTTTCACTTTTAACATTGATGTGTTGGATGTGCACATTGTGTAGCCTTTTCTATGATCACATCACTAGACATCTTCTTCCCATCATTATGGATTTCAAATTCCCGATGACCTTATTTTCCGTATTTGAAACATTTACTTGTCCCTTTAAGACAACTCCCTCCATGTTTCTTTCCACACATTGTGCATAAGGGAAAACTCATCTTCTTTTCCGTGTGCTCTTTAGATTTTCCTTTGAATTCCATTTTCCTCTTCTTATCAAACGCATATGACTGATTGGTTACTCCAATCTCCATCTCAACATTGAGATCACATCGAACGATTTCCTCGTAGCTATTGAAGTCCCTTATGGCTAATTCCCTTCGAAGAATTGGTTTTAAGCCACTAAATAATCGATCGATCTTACTCTAAGGTTGGATAATAATCCCATAAGCGTACCTTGCAAGTATTGTAAAAGTTTCATCGTAGGTAACAACAGATTAATCATCATTTTGATTCAATTCAAGATACTTCTTCTCCATAATTGTTCGAAGAATATGAGGGAAGTACTTATTGAAAAATAAGTTCTTGAACTCGTCCCATTCCATGTATTCAATTTCATCCCTTTGCCTCATATTCTTAATTATATTCAACTATTGATCAGCTTCACCTTCCAAACAATATACTGCTATGATGACTTTATCATGTTCAGAACATTGTAGAACTGAAAATATCTTTTCAATGGTACTGATCCACTATTCATCCACTAATGGATCAGTAGACCCACTAAATGAGGGTGGACGCTGGCTCATGAAGGATTCAACAGAATGTTGCTCCTTCCTTTGCTCGTTTGGAAGTCCTGCATAATTTATAGCTTGAGAATGTTATGTGAGCTTGGCTACAAGATTTTTCATTCCAGCTCCCATAATGTTTTGTTGCTCAAGGGTACAATCATTTCATTGCCCATCAAATTCCTCATTAACACAGTTCCTTCGGGTTCTAGCCATTGACTAAAATCAAGAAGAATAGTGTGAGCAACACTTATTATAACATGAAAACAACATAATCAGTAATAAAATTTCACACTTTAGGTCTTATCATAGATTTTTCATGGACATTTCTAAAACACTAAGATTGTTCTATGCCTAGATATATCCTTAGGGTTCTTACTAAGGCTTTCACATCCTAGTTTCCATAGGTGGACTATACCTTTCCTCTGATATCAACTATAACGACCCATACATTTTGTACATTGTAATTACATTAGAATTTAAGAATAATTATTACAACATATACCAAAACCATGAAAGGACCCTATAGGTATAGTATCTTTAGAAACAAAAAAACATAAACAACTGGTTCATAAATCATCTACATTGTCTGTCGTTTATTTCATCATATCTAGAGTCCCTTTTGGCATATCCTACTTAATACCCCTCTTCCTGGCCTGGGGAAAATAAAACATACAAAAAGGTGAACTCAAATGCTCAGTAAGGGTAAACAAAAGAAAAATAAATCACATCATATTCACAAGAACATAACATTTTGGAAATCTTAACCTACAAAAGAGATAATAATTTAATAACATGGGATAAATCATAGTAGTGAAATGTAATCTCAATAATCATAACATAAAACATGAAACTTTGTTTCATAAAAACATAATAATAGAGAATAATTTCTTAATAGTCAAGACTCATTTCCAAGACTATCCTAGTTGACAAAGTCCATTTCTGAACCAAGCTTACTCCGCATTTCAGTCCTGTATCACTGAACCAGATTAACCTGACGTTCTGGCCATGTCTATCTCATGAGATATAAATCTTTACCCAATTTATTGGAGGAAGATATAGGTCCCACCCATATCATAATGATACCATTATTATGTTTCCCACAAGATCAACAATCATACATCATAGCATAACCCATGTAATAAAAATGGGATTCTTAAACATGATGCCATCATAACATAATCCATATAAGATAAAAGGACATCATAAAAATAATTCCTTCATAACATAATCAAATCAATGTAAAAATAGGGAAAGAAACAGAACCCTATATTATCTTATATGGAAAATAATTTTGATAAAACACTTGAACGTCATTCTTGAAGAAAATATCATTTTTACTTCTAATTTTTTTTCCTTTCTTAACATGTCAAACAATTTCAAACTAAAAGAAGTTTATTAAAAATTAACTTGAATACTTGTAAAGGAAGAATCATGGAAATAATGTTCTAAAAATCCATTCATGCTGTATAAGTTAAAGAAAACATTCTTCTCATACATTCGGTGGATAAGTCAAAAAAGTACCTCGTACTAAAAACGACAAAAGATTTCTTTCATATGTTTTAATAAAAACTCACCAAAGGGTAAAATTGGATTTAAAAAATTATAGGAGGATAGAAGTAAAATTATATATTGAGGAAACATGGATGTGGATGATAAATATTCTCCAGTAAATTCTGAAGTATAAACAATCTCGGATAAAAATGATATTGCGAGATTTTCCCATACCTTAGGTCCGATTTGCTACGTACATCTCCAAAACTCTGGTATAATGATTTAAATAATGTTATTTACTTATTCAAGCATTTTAATCATTGTTATGATATCATATATGGTCATATTAGTTGCTTTTTATTAGTAATATTTCATTGATACTTGTTATTTGGGTGTTTATTGCTTTTTTTTCTTATGCGTGTTTTGTCGAATAAATTCTTATTCATATTTTTAGGTTATAGATACCTCATTTCCAGAATGTTATTATTGTAATGTATATAATAATTTTTCATTCAATTAATTTATATAATCATTATTAAATTAAGATCATGTAGAACGATTCGCATCACATCGTGGGGATGGTAGGCCGTACGTACGCACGAGCGATGATATCGTTCCCATGATCGTGGAATTGTATTAAAGTGTATGTATACTATTTCAGAATAAATATCAATTTAAAATTTTCATATATAGTTATTATTTACACAATTATACCCATCCAAGTATGGTGGTGGTGGAAAATAGACTACACCGCGATATGGAGACGATATTCTATAACTACACACGCGCAGTGATTTCATTTTTCGTGGGATGGATATAAGGTCAAATAGGGTTGTTTCATATTTATAATAACATATAAGTATATGAGTGATACTTATGATATTAATTAATAATGAAATAACTATAGAAGAGGAAGTAGAAGAAGAAATAAATTTGAATGAATCGGTAACGGATATTACCTCTTCTTCGACACGCCTCTTTGAAACCTCCTCTTAGGGCACTAAAAAAAGTTTTTGAAGAAGACCAGGACATATAGGATGTTTATAGGGACGTGTAAAAGATAAATTGTCAGGGTTTGGGTGAGATTTAAGGCTCAAATTGGTGCGAGGAGGAGATGGAGGAGATGCCCTTTTGTAAGGGAGGAGAGGGGAACCATAGGAAAAACTTAAAATATTATTTCATAATAAAGTCATATTCGGTTTTTCATAGCTCCAAATTGATCTATTTCGAAGATAAGGTGGGGATGGGTCGAAATACTCTCAACCAATAGGTTTTAAACAATTTTAGGTTACTATTTTAACCTTATCATTTAGATTTAACTCTAAGTTAAATAATTTAACTTTTACCGTGTCGTCTTGTTTTCTTACACTATATGGTTAATAAAGTTACTATAACAAGACAAACAAACCCCAAGTGGGTCATTATTAATATATATAACCTTATCTAATTTATTTTGCCAATTATTATATTTTTATGAATAGAATAACAGTTAATAATATAATATTTGATTTAAAAACTATTTTAAGTCAATTTTGACTCTATTTGGTAATCAATTTGTGTGAAAATAATAAAAGCATGATTAGTTCCAAAAAAAAGTTAATTAAAATAATAAAGATATGTCATATTAACCTATAAAATTATTTTAATTCATAAAAAGTTTCAAATTACATTTATTTGGGTATTTGTAATATCAATTATGTTAATATTTCATTAATAAGGTAATTATTGCATCATCATTGTGTCATATATAATTTAACGTATTTAATGTCTAAAAATTATAAATAAAATACCATTATATACGAAATATTTTTACCTTTCTAATTAATATTTATAGTCGAATTTATCTTATTTATAACCCAATATTATAAATTTTTTAGTTATTAAACTTTGATTTTATCTATTTTAACTCTTCTTTATATAAAATAATAATAAATTTCCTAATCTAATCCAAGTGGACCTAATGGTAATATTTTATCCCTATAATTGTTTTTGGTCGAATTAAACTTATCCAATATAATTAAAACATGTGTTAGGGTAAAAATAATGCCATTTTTACCCTTAATTACCCTATTTACTTTTAACCGTGGTAAATAAAAGTAAAAGGTTACTATTCACCAAAAATTATTTTTATATTATTGAACCACATTTTACTCATTGATATTAACCGTGTCTCTCAGATTTTCGAAATTCCAGTTACAGAAGTGGTAAAATTATGTTTTATGTAAATTTTCAAACTATCCTAAGAGGTGGGTAAAAGACAGTAAAAAGTTCAATAACATTTTTACATATCTAAAATTATTATAAAATGACTCCAATGTATTACTTTGAACTTATATAGGTATTATGTATAAATTTTGAACTAAAATAAATTTAAATAAAATAAATAAATATTTAAATAAAAAGTCTGTTTTTAAATAGTAACCTAGTGTTTTCACTATTCATCAAAAAATGAACGTTTCAGAAAAATACAAAAAATTCACCCTAGGATAATTTTGATATTACGAATCCAAAAATGAAGTCCATTTTGAAAGATAAAATTTATAAAATTTCAAAAATAGGGTATTACTATTCATAACTGCTAGTTTTAATAATATTTTAATAACATGTCATTGTTTAGTGAAACTCGGTATTGTGTACAACGCAAGCTATCGAGGAAGGTTGATCTTGAGTGCAATGCAAGCCAAGATAGTGATTTGTGCAGTGGAAGATTCATTTGGTGTTATTTATAACATAATACATAAAAATAAAATATTTCTCATAAAATATCAGGGTGTTACGTTAGTGGGATATTTTTATCATATTTTCACAAAGATATGTGATAGGAATTACATATAGATGTAATTATTTTAAGAAAACCCAAAAACAATAATCAAACATAAGGCCTATCTAATGATCTATAATATGTGATATATGTAACTCTTCCAACCCCAATAGCCTAGAGTCGGTGGCTATTTTATTATAGTTTAATAGATACAAGATAACATATCACTAAGGACTGATCAGTTTAGTAGTCTTAAAGAACTATATACATAAATGGTACGCTTATTACTTTGGTAATTAAATATAGAACATTACAAAGGAAAATAAACTACTTCCTTGACAATCATTCAATGTTTTCATCTTCATAACCAGAAGTGGGAAAACAAAAATGGTGAACTCAAATGCTCAGTAAGGGTTGGGTATAATGGAAGATAACAAGAATAAATAACTATAATAAATATGGAATGGTAAATAACTAAAAAACATATTCCAATTTATTAACTAATATTGAAAATGCATCCATAGATTTTATCGTAGAGAAAATCCAATGGAAAATAATAATTGAATATTGAATGAATAAAATTCTTAATTATTAGAATTCATGTATATAGAACATGAACCATTATAAATTCAAGAAAATTCATAATATAGATTATGTTTTTTGGTAAAAATTCATATAATTATTCTCAGAAACAAATGATAACGGTTTTTTCCTAACTGATTTCATCTCATGAGAATTTTGATGCATCGAGGGGATTGCATTAACTGGTCTCTAACCCATAAGGCTTTCATTAAACAGTCCCCAACCCATGTCATACCAATCTAAATAATTCCTCATATATTGATTTAATAAATAATATTCCCTGTAATCCAATATCCATATTAAATAAAAGATACAAGATTATCAATATTTTCCCAATTAATCAAATAACAATCAAGGTAAACGCCATATATAAAAATCGAATATGGATTAAAAAATAATCATATACATGAAATAATGGATTAAAAATGGAAAATACTCATATATAATGATTAATTACGTCCAAATTAAGTGAAAAAATGTAAAAGGAGTATTAAATAAACTTTATAAACGAGCCATTTTAGTGAGGTTTAAGGCAAAATATTAAAAACTATTTAAAGTGGAAAAGGGAATAATTGTTTTAATAAAACCATAAATAAACTAAGATATTTTTTCATGATAAAATGAGTTATTTAGAAAAATAATGGTGGATTAAAATACATTATGAAGTGTACTTGAAAATAGGTATGAAATTAGGAACCTCCCTTTAATTTGGTTTTCTTATCGGGGTGAATTTAGAAGGAAACCTTTTAAAAACATGTATTTCCCATCAAAGAAGGATGAATATATCTGTATACATAATTTTGTAACATATAAACATAATTTGGAATAAATATGAATTTCATTGGGTTAAATAGAGAGAAAGTGTAACCCAATGGTAAATTTCAAGGTTCGGAGAGATCCCTTACCACTTTGTAATCAATTGAGGTGTATGCCCCATAAAATTAATAACAATAAAATGAAACATTTAATACCATAAATATTATTTGATACATGATATGAAATATCAAGGGGTTAGAATACATATTCCGCACCCAAGGAATAATGGTGAATAAATCTTATCTAACAGAAATAAAAGTGAGATGAGAAACCCCTTACCTTATGTCTGAAAGCATTATTCACATGTACTTAATGTAATATATACTCAAATTAGATTAATTAATTAATTAAATAATTTAGGAAATTTTATAAATATATTTATTTATTATTATTTTATTATGTTCATTTATGGATTTTTTATGAGTTATAAATAAAATTTCGTCGTTTTGGGAGTATTAGTGTTCTTGGTTTTCATGATAGGATTACTTATATAAAGGTATGAAAGTTCATGTAAAATATGAATAATTATATAGATTTCAAATTATATTTTACTAATTAAATTAAATAATTTTAAATTATATTATATAACATTTCGTTATATGGTATGTGTATGATTTATTAGATAAAACATTAATGAAAATGATTTAATTTATTTTGGCGGTTTTTAAAACCATCACAAAATTGTATCATTTTATTTAATATCATGTTTATATATTGGTTATAGAACATTATATAACTTATAATATATATAATTAAATAATATTTGACCATAATAATGGTTTTATGACCATCCATGAAGGAGGTAATTGAAAATGAGAATGCATCGTTCATAATAGTGATAAATCAGCACATCACAGACGATGTTTTTTTAGAATAAAAGGGAGATGAGAAGTATAAAAACATTGCATTTTATCAAACACTTAAACATGATTTATTAAAAAAATATTCACCTAATAAAACTTATAATATTTAGAGGTCTATTGTATTTGGGGATAAGGAACATTACATAACAAATTAAAACATGAAATACACATCTTTATTGAAAACTTATTTTACATGACCACAACATTCATTCATACTTAGCATTGCATGGGATAACATAAGGACATGTGTAAGAAAACAGTGAGATATAAATACTATTAAGGGAGTAAAAATGTCATAACATTAAGAATATAGTACATGGTATGCAATAGTCATATCAATGGAGAACAAGAGAAACATGAACATAAAGTCATGATATAGCATGATTATCATAACATGTAAATGTGGCAACAACATTTAACATGATATTAACATGACCCAAGGCTCATTGAACATAGAGCATGATTAAACCCTAATTGAACGTTAATTATAAGGATTAAACCCTCATTTCACTTGACTTATCATGATACTAATCTTTACCCAATGTATTGAAGCGCTATCAGGGTGCAGCCTTCTTAATCATTTCATTTCAAGCATAAGTGTGTCACAAGGATTATATAAAATGGATTCATTAAACATAATCATTTATTCCATGATAAAGGAAATTTTAATTCATACATGAAACTATATAATCAATAATTAAATGTTCATAAAGGTGAACACCCTTGATAGAGAATTGTGCATGATATTCACTACACAAAGACTTTTTCTTGGAAAATTGCGATGTAATTTCGGCAACAAAATAGTGTGTCCTAAGAATTCATAAAAATTTTTGATGAGAGATAAATGGGTTTATAATAATATTTACATTAAAATTAAAGTAATTTTTTCATATAGATACATTTAACAACATATATAAAGGAATTTAGTTGCATAATGTAAAATAATTGCTTGATTGTAAATGATGAGAGTGAAATCCCTTACCGAATTTTGGCAAGGTAACTGGGGTACATGGGAGGACATAATAAGAGATAAAGGGGTATATAATAATTAAAACATAAGTAGGGAAGTATATGGGAGGTTAAAAATCATACTCCAACATTTTTATTTGAAAATAATAGATTATACCAAGATAATGAAACTTGGACAAAAATGAGAGAGGAAGAAATCTCTTACATGGAAGTGTGATCCCAAAGGAATTAGAGGGGCTTGAGAGAGGATTCTTAGAAGATTGGTGCCCTTTGAGAGGATTTTAAAGATTGTATAGAATGTTTTGGTCTAGTTAAAATGGTTTTTAGTGAAGGGAAGTGGGACCTTCGGTGGGTTTATATAGGAGAAAGGAGGGAATTATTTATTATTTTGGTTTTGGACAACACAGATTAAACTAATCAAAACCACAAACCATCCCACAGTTTTTGCCCATGTTTTTTTTCCAAAGTGGATTGGAAAAAATTATTTTATAATTCCAATGGAATAACTTCATAAAATATGTTTCTTGATTTTGTGTATGTGAGTCACACTCTCAAGGAAATAATTTTAGAATGATAAAATGCTTTATAAGTCTTGGAGGGTCCCCTAAGGATTTGTAAAAAAAAATAAAAAAATCACATTACATTAATGGTAAAACATATATTGTCTGAACAAAACATTTATATTATTTTATTTCATCACCGTTGGGTCATTATTATGTCATAAAACACATTATATATTTAAATGATATTTAAGTACTACCCAAAAATTTGATTTTCTTAGAAAATTATGAAAATTTCACCATTGGATAATTTCGACATCCTGATTCCAAAAATAATATTAATTTTATCTGAATAATTTTATAAATAAGTTAATTTTTACTTTTAAAATAAAAACCCACATTTATCGAAAATTCATGGGTTTTGACAAAAATAGTTTTCAAACCTTAATAAAAATGAAAATTGTATTCATAAAATTAATATGATAATTTATATTTAATAAAAATTAATTTAGTAATAATATTTCATTAAAATAATATTTAATTCAAAAATCTATTATTTCATCAAAATAGATTTCTTAATTGAATATTGACTAAAAATACAATTTTTGATTTAAGAACTATTTAAAACATAACAATAATAAAATGAACGTATATTCTATATAATAAAATAATGCACATAATAATAGTGTCAGGGTCTTGTTACATAACCCCTTATAACACCCACATAAGACCGATGGGTAAGTTGTGTGATGGTGACAGACTCTTGGGGAGGCTTAGATAACATCTCTTGGGTGGTAATCTCTATTAACTTACACTTCTCCCGTAGGTGGTTCTGCTCAAACTTAATGTGTTGAAGCTCAGCTTGGGCTTGGTCCCGAGAAATCCGAGTGATGCCACCTCCTTTCTGATCTTTGACAAATTGGATTCATATAGAGTAATTCTATTAGATAACGTCATTGCTTCCGTTGTCTATGTAAATTGAATTTGTTAATGCCCTGTTCTTATACTATTCATGTTATCACTATTCAATGCCTATATTAATAATGGTCACTAATATTAATGGTATTTGAAAATCCAAAAACATAAAACAAAGGAAGTTCATATGTAATATAACCATTTTACATAATAAGACATTTAATTAGATCTAGAGGAATTTTCATTAATAAATGTTCGGGTCGTTACAAGAAGGGGTTTGATGATGGATATTATATAAACATAATAGAATTTTAGTATATATAACATACTGAATATATCATGCATGTTTGGATAGAAAATTTAGGGAGAGTATAATAAAATAAATAAAAAATAAAATGAAAGGATTTTACCTCTTGTATAGCGTCTCCTTGAGATCCTCCTTAAGGCACATGGGATTGGTCTTTTGTTGAGACCATCAAGACCAGAATGTAGGTAAGAGGTTTTGGAGAGTAATTGAGAATTATTTATAAAATATTCAAGTCTTATAAGGTGTGAGGAGAAATAGTGGTGAGGTATGGTATTTGTAGTGGAGGAGAAGGGTTTTTTTAAATTTTATACATTAGTTCACTTTATTTATCTCAAGACTATCAATAGTGTTGATTCCTATTACTATGTATAGTAAATGGATCATGTATGTTCAAAATAATGGGTTTTTACTAAATTCATACATTATCAATGATAATATAATTCATTTATTTACTTTCAACAAAATTACCGTATTTCACTATTCACAAAAAATTCATCTATTTCAAAAAAATACCAAAAAATCATTCTAATCATTTTTTGATGTGTAGATTTAAAAATGAAAGTCTCTTTTTTGAAAATAATTTTCTAAATATGATAAATTTAATTTTTAATTAAATTCATCATTTATTCTAAAATACCAATCTTAAAATTATAACTAATTTAATGACACTTGTAAAAATTAATTAAGGTCTCATAAAATTATCTTACAATCATAAGAAAATAAAATATTAATTTATTTGTATATTTTATGAAAATAAATTTTCTTTTATATTATTATATTGATTATAAAATAGTAAATAAATATTTACATTTTACAAAAATTACAACACTTAATTTATCATTTTAAAAACAATTATTTAACTATTCTATGAAATAAATGTATCATATTTTAATTTATGAGATACAAAAATTTTATTTATACATTCATAGGTGAGGTAATTATTATAAGTGACACATTAATATTTCTAATGGTAACATTTCTATCCCAAAATTCATGTTAATATTTATTAGTATATCATATTTTTCTTAAGATATAATCTGTAAAAAATGAATTCATTTAGGACGATACATATAACATAAAATATTAGGTTGTTACATTCTCATATCCTTCAATAAATTTCATCCTCCCAATTTAAAATTGTGATTGGTAATCATGGAGTTTTCATTTTAAAATACTCTTATGGAAATCCAACATCGTCAATAGGGTTTGTAAAACATCCTCTTAAATGTAGGGAAAGGAAAATTTGATGGTCACCAAAAAATTAGGTTTTCCTATGTGAGAGTATTAGTGGAACAGAAAATATTGGCGTGGAAGAGATATAACTATTAAATTATGATGGATATTTATAGAGAACATATTCATTAGAAAGTATGCCATCAAAAAACATAAATTTGGTTAAAATACCATTGATTTCATAGTAAAAAATTTACAAATATGGTGTTTTTATTCCTAAATCCTTTTCCTATAGTTGATTTTTTCATTTACTATCAAGAAAAGTTATTTAGAAAATAAACTAACTTGATTCCATTCCATTTCATAATCTCGTTATTTGGTTGTGATTCAATCTATCCCCACTTCATTTCTTAAATATGTAGATGTATATTCAAGATAAATTTTTATTCTTAGATGGATTCTATGAATCATCAGATCCATTAGTAATTAATTTATCCTTTAAGTGTCTACTAAAACCAAAATAGTTATCAAATGTTATCCAATATGATAAAAAATTATTTAATCTTAATCAATAATACCCTTATTCTATTACATAAGTAGTTAACCTTAAGACTCGTCGAAAATGTGTCTCAACAAATTCAAAGACCCAAATTTATAAATAAAGCTAACTAAATTTATAAAATAAATTTAACATAATATTTTACCAAATTATGTATCTCTTATTGTCACATACCAAATATATGAATACCTTAATATCCATTAAACCTTTATGAAACATGCATGCTTCCATGAGTAAAATCTCAGGTTATTGAATATATTTCTTATATCCAAACATCTAATATTATAACATAACATAAACCACCTTCATGGTCACCTATACATTCCCATAAAAATTTATTTATTATTATCTCACATCAAACTCAAATTTAGGGTTATCTTTCCTAAGTTGTGTGTTTTTTAGAACATAAACTTACAACAGAATTACTTCTCTTGATTAGTGGTTCCATTAATCACATTATTATAGTTCCTTAAATAATAATTTCTGTAGTGAAATTTTTATACATCTCATTATTCTTATAAACATATAATTACACTCAAATAATAAAATTCTTGAATCCAAATATAGTTATATTAATCATTTCTATTCATTTATCTTAGCAACATAAGATTGGCCACTATCTATTATCCTATTTTGTGTTATATTCCTTTGATGCTTGAGACAGTGATTTATGTAGTCTCCCATACCCTTACAGTTGAAGCATTATACATTGTAAACCTTTTTCTTACCCTTTAACTCAAAATCATGGTGGCCTTTCACTCCAAACATTTAGAAAACTCACATTCCATTTAAGTATGAACTAGAGTTTTTCTTTCCATAATTATCATATGTGGGAACAAACTTCTTTCTCTTCACTCCTTTATAAAAAAATTTCCAATTTGTACTCTTGTTATCATGATTCCCTAAAAATCCATAATACAAAGATAATTCTTTATTTTTCTTCTTATCACATGATATTATATCCTCATATGATGAGAATGTTTGGGAGACTTATTCCCTTCAAAAGGTTGGCATAAGACCATAAAATATTTGATCTTCCTTACTCTTTGAATCAGGTTCATTGGTGAGGTTCTCATTCCTTATGTGAGATACCAAATCTAAATGATGAATTACACAATAATAGATCATATAATTATGAAACAAAATGCATAATCCCAAGACTAGGGAAATAGTTAATATAAATTAGAAAAATCTACGTGTAGGTAATCTCACAAACATGGTTTGTTTGGTAAGTTTTCCTATATTTATACTAAAAATATATAATATGGTTATATTCATCAATATATTTTTTCCTAAATCTTGTTTCAAAGGATTCTAGTAAAATTTCTTTGATACCAAATGTAACATCCTCGACCCTAGTAGCCTAGAGTTAGAGGTTATTTATAATGACATAGATATTGGATATCACATCACCAAGGATATATTATTTTATTAGTGTTTCAGAACTGTTTAAATATATATTACCCTTATTAAATTGGTAATTAAACATAAAACATAACAAAGGAAAATTAATTTCTTCTTTAACACTTATTCAAATATTTCATGGAAAGAAAAAACTAAAATTTGAAGGAAGAAAATGATTAATTATTGGATGAATTTTACCTAGAACATGAACCATTATACAATAAATAACTTTCACAAGAAATTTTATGTATATTGGTAGAAACCCATTTGATTCTTCTTGAAAAAACATGAAGGGTTTTCCACCAACTGATTTTGTCTCATGAGATTACTAATGCATCGAGGGGCTTGAATTAACCGGTCCTCATCCCATTGGGATTTCATTAAGTGGTCCCAAATCCATGTAATACTAGTAAAAATAATTCCTCATATATCATTTTAATAGATAATTTGACTTTTCAAAAAATATTGATATTAAATAAGCGACACATAATTATCAATATTTTACTAGTTAATCAAACCACTATCAAGTTAAAAACGTATGTCAAAATGATATACAGCTTTGAAAATAATAATATCCATGAAATAATGGATTAAAAATTTTAAATAGATATATATCATGATAAATTATGTCCAACTAAAGTGAAAAAATGTAAAAATAGTGTTTAAGAAACTTTATAAATGAGGCACTTAGTGCAGATTAAGGGAAAATATTAAAGAACATTTAAAGAGAACATGGGAATAATTATTTTCCTAAAGCTAAAAATAAACTAAGATATTTTTTCATGATAATTGAGTGATTTTATCAAAATAATTGTGGATTAAAAAATATTATGGAGTGTAACTGTAAATGAATAAGAAATTTGGAAGCTCCCTTTAATTGGGTTTTCTTATCATGATGAATTGAGAATAAAACATTTCAAAAACTTGAATTTCTGATCAGATATTGATTAATTGATTTGGATACATAATTTTGGAACATATAAAAATAATTTTTAAAAAATATATAAAAACAAATAAGAATTTAATTGGGGTAATTAGAGAAAAATTTTAACCTATAGTAAATTTGAAGGTTCAAAGAGATCTCTTACCACTTTGTAATCAATTGAATCGCATGCCCCATAAAATTAATAATCATAAGACGAATCTTTAAATACAATAAATATAAATGGATTCATGATATTATATATCCAATGGGAAGAATACATACACCATACACAATGAATAATTGGTTCGCTTGTATACAAGTATGGAAGTTCATGTAAAATCGGAATAATTCCATAGAATTGTAATTATATGTTATTAATTAGATAAAATAATTTTAAATTATATTATATATCATTCTTATATGGTATGAAGATGATTTATTATATAAAATGTTAATGAAAAAGATTTAATTTATTTTGGTGATTTTTACGACCATTGCAAAATTATAACAATTTATTTAATATCATGTTTATATATAGGTTCAAGAACATTATATAACTTATAATTTGTATAATAAAATTTTATTTGACCATAGTAATGTTTTTATGACTATACTTGAAGGTGGTAATTGAAAATGAAAATGCATCATCTACGATGGTGGTAAATCAACAAATCACGGATGGTGTTTTCAGTTTTAGAATAAAAGGGAGAGGAGAAGGGATTTGATGATGTATATTCCATTAAAATTTTAAAATTAGAGTATATATAAGACACTGAAGTTATCCTTCATGTTGTTATAGAGTATTTAAGGATATGATAATAAACAAAATAAAATCAAGAAGAACTAAGGAGGATTTTACCTCTTGTATAGTATCTCCTTGAAAACCTCATTTAGGCGCTTGGGATTGGTAATTTGGTGAGACCCAAAAGACCAGGAAATTGAGAATAGGTTTGGGAAACTAATTGGTAAGAATTTATACAATATTAAAGTTTTATAAGGTGTATGAATAAGGGGTGGTGAAGGGTGGTAATTAAAGTGGATGAGAGTGGTGTTTCTTGATTATTTAATTCATTTATTTGTTATTTTGGCCCAAGACTATCAATAGTATTGATTATTTTGAATAATTACACTAAATATATAATGTGAGATTGATTTATTGGGTTCTTACCTCATCCATAAATCATCCATGGCTCAATAACTAATATATTTACTTATACCATAAATTACTATACTATTCACCAAAAATTAAACAATTTTTGAAAAATAGAAAAAAAATCACACTAAGAAATTTTGGACATGTAGATTTCAAAAATGGAATATGTTCTTTTAAAATAATTTTCTAAAAATGAGAATTTTAATTTTGAATTAAAATCATTATTTATTAAAAATAATATTGATTTTATGATTATAACAGATTTCATGAGACTTTGAAAAATTAATTGAGGTATCAAAAAAGTATCCTATAATAATACAAAAAAATATTAATTTTTTATATATTTTTATGAAAATAATTTTTTTTTGAAATTATTATATTATTTATAAAATTGAAAATAAAATTTTACTTTTTACAAAAAATACCAACATTTAATTTATCAATTTAAAATCATTTATGTACTTATTATATGATATAAATATATCATATTTTCATTTATGGGATACCTCTATTTTATTTAAAATTGTATAGGTGGTTTTATTATTCTAATTATCGCATTACTATTCTTAAAAGTCGCTTTATTATTCCAATGGTCATGTTAATATTTAATAGTATATTATAGTTCATTTAAGTTATAAGTTATTCAACAAATTGAATTGATTTAAGAAGATAAATAAAGTAAAATATTAAGATGTTGCAATATATCTTATGTAAATTTTTTAAAGTATTTTTAAATATGATTAATACTATAAAATGTATCCCATTATATAAGAGGTATTATCCAGTTTAACATTTTTCATATTGGTTTCATATATTTCATGAAGTAATGATAATTCACATTTCAATGTATTATTATGAGTTATCCCTACCAATTTTTCTTCATAGAGTATTATTGGTAGTGTAAAAAAGTTAAATTTTACATGGGTTAAATTTGATATAGAGATATAGAATATGTTTATGAGGTACAAAAAAAATTTTGTACACTAGATGGCCTATAATGTATACTTCATAGAGTGACAAACAATATTGATTTGGTATATTGTGAGTGAATGTTTCATATTTAATCCCTATACCTATGGTTTTGAAGATATTTAGAAATTGAAGCTACATAATTTTATACCTTTATTATAGAATCCATATGGATTAGATAGTCATGGGGTGGTTGGGTATGTTGTTTATCATGTCATTAGTTCAGGCATAACCATGTTAGGGTTATTTTATCTCATATGTTGAGTATGGAATCTAGTCCCTCTATTGAGATGGGTTGATAATTTTTATGGATATGAATAGATATTATGGTTGTGATGTTATTATCTACCCTGATAAGGGGTTTATGGTGTGCTCATTAGATTAGATAAATTACATGTGAATCATTCATTGGTCTCGTCAATCTATACTCAGATAATTGGAAGTCATCTATGTGGTATTAAAATCCTATGTGTCCTATGGTCACTCAATATCTTGGAAAAATGTATTATATTATTATTTATACTTTCATATGATAAAAATGGTTCACACATGTATAAAGATACATGTGTTTGATAGAGATCATATCATATCCCTTTATAGATTTAGTACTATAGATTTTTTTTATTGAGGGTTCTCTTTTCTTATAATTATATATTATGAAATTCATAAAAAATCCAATTAAATAAAGGATTTGGGTCAGATTTTTTGGTTGTTTAAATAAATATCATGTTTATGAAACCTTAATAAATACCCAGAATGTTTTTAGAGGATATGTGAATGGGGTCCTAGATATATTTTCATAAGTTATTATATATGATGTAGCTTGTGGTGAAAATGTATGATAAATTTTCCAAAAAAAATTTATATTATTTTCATGATTTTTTGAATACAATGTGACATAAGGTGAAATTTTATTATGTCTATTATGTTATAGTGAAATTTGGATATTGATGGATATATGCAATAAAATGGAATATACCAAGACATGGAGGAATTTGTGGTCTATGTGAGGGTGCGCCCCAATATAGTGTATGCACTAGTTTGTGCAGGGATGAACCATTTCATAGTGATGGTCACTATTTCATAGTTCCTTTCATGGTAATTATTATGTTTTTTGATAATGCATTGGTATCCCTCTTCTCTAAACGCAAATTCTGTCATACTCAGTTGATCATCATAGGATGATGATTGTTAATATTTTAAACACATGGAAAGAATGTTTAAATGTTAAAAAGTCCATATGATAATTGAACAAAATTTTACAAAGGATTAGTAATATGTAAACATTTTAAAAACATTCCAATCAATGAAAGGATGGAAATTTGAGTTCATTATCCCTATATAAAGGTGATTTTCTCCTCATTAGTCATGTGAGAAACTATGAAAATGTTCAAATAAAGCTCTCAATATCTCATTCCATTTTCTATATAATTATAATTTTTTACAAGGATTTGATTAGGAGGGATATTCTTATTGAGTTTTGAGATACTCCCAAGATCCATGGACACCCTAGGAGGAAGTATACTTTTAACTACTTCTCAGTTATCTCAATCAAGATCATGTGAATCTTGAACATGCCCTAAAATAAAGGTGAATGTGCACCATTCTTCCTCGATTGTATCATTTATTAAAAATTTATATATGTATTATAGATTTTTTTGGTTTTAGTTTTTTTATTACATTTCATATAGGATGATATTAATCCATTTGGAACTATTTATTAAATCTAGATTATTGTGTAATCGTGGGAGATTCTAGATTATCCTAAGGATGTAGCTTCTCATTTTGAGTAGTGAACCTTGTAAAAAATACTATATGTATATGACATAGAATTTATTTTATTTGTTTGAAATTAAATTTTTATTTACTTTAATAGATTCCCAATGTTTTTTAGAGGAAAAAAATAAAAAATTAATTGAATTCACATATCCCCCCTCCAAACATATTAATGAATTCCCACTATTTGTGTGGCCATTTCTCGAGTGGTATCAGATCCCTCTAGATTCCTTCAACGATAATCAGTTATTTTTCATTTAGAATAAATAATTTTTGATATTTTTAATGTTTTAAAATTTTAATTTCTATTTTTTATGTGCATCACATTAATTCAGTGAAAACTATTGGATACCAACTTTTGATGGGAAAAATTTTTATATATAAAAATATTGGATACTTCTATAAATTTTTTAATTATTTTATATATATTGGAGGCTGATATTGACAGTTTTATATCTTGAGTTAAATGTTATTTTATGATAATAATCTATAGAAATAGTTATTAGAATTAAGTTCATGCTTATAATTTCATCTTTCCATATCATTTATAAAAGGAATTTCTCAATGTTAAAAGGATTTCAATTACAAAAGGATTTTCAGATAAATTGGAAAAAATTATGAAGGTAATGAAAAATTGAGGTAAGAAAATATATAGGTTTATTTATATAAATATAATGATATCAATATGAATGATTATGAAATAGAGTATATTTTTTTCACTAGATTTTATGAATTTGTGAGTACAATTGGTGAGAAGGTTAAGGATTCTATGATTATCGAGAAGATATTGTATATCATGTTTGATAAATTTGATGTAAAATTTTCAACACTTAGTGATCATGATCCCAATACACTTCCATTAGATGATTTTTATAGTATTCTAAATTCTTATTAAATTAATAAATGTATTGTTTCCAATAATAAGAGAAGATATGATAAAAAAATATCACTTAAATATTTAAAACAATATAAATTTCAAGAAATAAATTGATAAAGGTGAAGAATATTCTAATTAATAATAAAATATTGAGATGATATTCTAAATACACATGATATTCATTTCAAGAAGTGTGAGAATAGGATATGCAAATTATCTAGGGAATATTCCACTCAAATGATTCAATTTGGGTGTTATCGTACACTTAATAGAAAAATATCCAAAGCTGAAGGAAGAATAATATTATGTAGATGAGGATAATAATATAAGGTGTTCATTGTAGATGAAATTTTCAAAATTCAATAATATAGAGTTTTTATAAAATGGGGAATGTAATAGTTTATCTAAAACCAAAATATATAAATTTATTTTCTAAGTTTGAAGATGATGATAGCACTGATTATGAAAAGTAAGATGATACTTTCAATTAAGTTGGTTAAAATATACATATTACAAAATTGAATGAGGAATAAATTACTAATGATGAAAGTTAAGAGAAAAAAATGGAGTTTATTCTAAAGTGGGATCCTAAATAATGTATATTAAATATTTAAAAATTAAAGGATGACAATATGAATATAAATAATAACAATCAATCATAATTTAACAATAGAACCTTACTCGTTGAAAAAGATTCAAAGTTGATAAATAAAATTTAATGTTTAAATAAATTTATTATTGACTAAAAAATTGAATGTTGTCATGGAAAATAAGGCTAAAGAGAGAAAAATGATCTTGAAGTTGTTCGATAAAAATTAATAGAGGAAGACAATTAATTGAGAATGTTTTAAATATAACTTTTATAATTCTATCCGTGAATTTTTAGAAATATTAAATAAGGATATAATTGAAAATATTGATATAAATACATGGGTAGGGAAAATATAATTTATAAAAATTGAAAATAATTCTCAAAAATCTAAAAAATATAATATTTCTAGATTAAAAGATAAATCTGTTATAAATGGTTCTATAAAAATTATAAAAGAAGAGTAAAATGAATAATACATTTTTGAGAATCTACCATATTGTTTTCATAGAAAATGTATCCATTGTTGATGTTTAAAATTTATAATTATAATATAAGTCTACTATTTTATAACAAATAGATTTCAAAGATAAGTATTCATTTCATATCTATTTTTGGTATTATAGAGGGTTTTGGAATGTGTAAAGGTTATTTTGGTTCAATTACCAATACCAATATTAACCTAGTGGTTATATGAGGTAGATATTGAGGGGGAGTCAATCCACTCAAATAATATAATTTAGGAACAATATAAAAATATGATATTAGAGATTGAAAAAAATAAAACATTAGAAACATTTTGTGGAAACTATGACTAACCATGTGAAAATTATAAATATTTTCTCCCAATATTACCTAACTAACTAAGTTTGAATTTCTATAAATAAAAATCTCATAAGAATAAAGATAAAGAAAATGATAAGGCATAAATGGATGAAGTGGAACCCAAAGAATGTCAAATGAAAAATCCCTAGATATATGACAGTTGATTCTCATCATATATGATAGGATTTTTAAGTCACTTCAAATATATTGAGAAGTGAAAGGAAGGATTTGTGACCTTTTAAAATTATGGCTCACTAGAGATAAGAGGATTTAGTTCCATAGTCATAGGATAAAAAAATATAAAATTTCAGAACACTTTATTTTTGAATTGGTTGAAATGAAACTTAATAATTGTGTCTCAAATTTTTTATGAAGGAAACAAAGTGTTTTTTCATAATTGTGAATGATTGGTGAAGAGTCTAAATATCAATTTTTTTATGTGAGGATAGTGAACATGAGTTAACTTTTTTGGGGTTTGGGATGACGAAAATATATACAAATTGAGATTTAAGAATGAAAATAAATTATTCCATCAAATACATAACCAAATTGGTCAAATTAATGTGATTGTTAATACTCATGGAAATAATATTTGTGATGTTTTAATGATAATTGTAGAAAGAAATTTTATTTTTTCTACATTCTAATAAGAGAAGATTGTCAATTATTCATATAATGAAGTGGATATTCAGGAATCTCCCCGATTAGATCTCATTTGTTCATATGTGTATAAGCCTATGAGGAAGCGAACAACTAATGGATATAAGTATTTTATTTTATTTATTTATGAATTCTCTCATATTACATGAATTGTGTTAATGATGTATAAGTTTAAGGGCTTTAAGATGATCAAGTGTTTTAAAAGAAGTGTAATTTATCCTCAAAGTAGTTATGGATGGAAAATAGTGATCAATACATACGTGATAAATTTGAATAATGTTATAGAAAATAGGATATTCATCCTAAATTTATTACACCATATACCCACACCAAAATGGACTTTCTAAAAGTACGAACAAGTGCTTAGTTGAAATGGAACTCACTATGATAGTGATGAATAATACTCCTTGATCTTTCTATAGGAAAGATATTAGTACAAACATTAATATTTAAAATTGTTATCTATTCCAACATAATTCAAATAGGTATGTTCAAGAAAAAGGGAGTTGAAAACATCTTCTCTGGTTATCCTCCAAATATAAAGGGATATCATTGAATAAATTAATAAATTGGGATTATTTTAGATAGCTATGATGTGATAGTATTGAAACACTCATAGAGTAAAGTAACATATCAAGAAGTCAATTCCAAAAGTGAATATATTGAAGAAACATTTTTTGAGAAATTGGAAAAAGATTCTGAAAATAATGAGAATTTAAAAAAATGACAGGTCAAAGATATTGATTAAAACATTTAAAATGATGAATAAAAATAATATTAAACTCTTAAAAGGATGAGAAAACATATATATATCCATAATAATATTAGATATTAAGTAAAGTTAATTCAAACTCGGAGAACATTGATGAAAACAACACATACCTTATTGTTTTCTCAAGTTGATACAAGATATGTAAAATAATATTTACAGAACAAGATTGGATCAATAATATGAATGAGGAGTTATAGTAGACTGAGAAGATTGATAACTAAGAGTTAGTCCAATGATAACAAATAATATTATAATTGTAACATAGTGGGTGTTCCATAACAAGTTGAATGAGAAATAAGAGGTGATAAAAATAGGAAAATATTTGTTTGAAAAGGATAATTACATGTGGAAGGAATTTCTTTTGATGATAATTTTTAACCAGTTTTTAATCTTTTGACCATTAGGATCTTTCATGATATCATTTAATAAATTCCATACAAGATATTTCAAATGTAATTCAATTCATCCTTCCTCAATTGAGTAATAGAATAATAAGTGTGTATTTCGAAAACCGATGGATTATTTCTTAGAGAAGATCAAGGATACATTTTAATTTTAAAAGGAATCTATATGGGCCGAAATAAGCCCCGTGATCATGGTATTCAAAGTTATAAACTTTATTTAATTCACAATAATTCGGGAAAGGAAGAGTGGAAAACAACCTCTACATAAAATAACATAAAGATGTATCTCTACTTATTATTTTATATGAAGATGATATTATCTTTGTTAAGATATTTATGCTTGTAGAGATGAATTACTTCTTAGGTTTTCAAATTTCTCAAGAGAAGGATCATATTTTTCATTCTCAAGAGAATTATACCCAATAACTATTAAATAAGTTCAAAATGGATAATTAAAATAATGAATTTAACTCAATTTTAGTGGGAACTAAGTTATCAAATGATAAATATGGAAATAAAATTGATTAAAGAGTGTATCAAAAAATTATTTGTATTTTTCTCTACTTGACTATATCATGATTAGATTTAATGTATGTTGTTACATTATGTTCTATATTTTCAAAGTGCATTTAAATGTTTTCATATTTTAGCTATAAATCGGATCTTTTTATTCATTATAGTCATGGTGAATTATGTTTTGAAATATAACATTAAATGAATTATTGATCACTTTAGTTATATAGATATATATTGGGATATAAAGGTTAATTATAAAATATTAACACCAGGTGGAGTTTTCTTTCATGGAGAGAAGTGTGAGGTGTGCCATAAATGTATGTAAAGTGTGGTGGTATTAATTAATTTTTAGGAAGAATATGTTTTTGAAACCCAAGGAACAACCTGATTGATGTGGATGAAAACATAATTGGAAGATCTCAAGGTGGATGTGAAGTTTTCACTTCTCATGATATGTCATAATAAAATTTTCATAAATGTATTAAGAAACCAAGTTTAATATTCCTGATCAAAACAAATTTATATCAAGTTCCACTTTATCAATGATTTGATGGATCAAGTTTTCATAAAGCTATACTTTTTCCAATAAATGGGAAAATAGTACTTGTTTCCACTAAACTGATTCTGAGGGATTCATTTAACAAAATATGGTTGATAGAAGTCAATACACTCATGGATAATGTGTGGATACTATATTCCATATATTCTTATCTTTTTATTTTTATTGAAAACAGGTGTGTAGAATAATATAAAATCAATTTTTTTTCCCTTGAGGGTAAGAATATATTTAAAGGAAGTTTCTAAAAAGGGAATGTTGTGTGATCGGTGGGTGTATACATGTTAAAGAAGTTTGTGAACTATTATGGTGTTTTTAGTGATTTTGTGTTCAAGGAGGCTGTGTATAGAACATTAAAGTAATTTTTTAAGAATTTTGAATGTTGATGTTGCGAATTATGCCACTAAAGAAGTGGATATGATTTTCCTTAATGGGAAGCTTAAAAATTATCATTCATAGTTCTTTTTTCCTACACTGAGTTTACTCATGTAGGATTAGGATTTTGTAATTATGGTTCATAACTAACTTTAAAGGGTGATTTATGCTTGATGGTCAACAATAATTTAATGAATATAATGGTTGTTTAAATTAAATATTTGAAAATAAAATTTACAGGGGAGATTTTTGAGAAGAACATGAAAGATAATGTTGATTTTTGAGAGAGATGAGGTTTTAATAAGGATTCCCATACATTGAGATGGTGTTTATTAGGGGGTTTATTGATAGTGAACTGGATATTATTAGCCTTTTATTTTATTTTCAAAATATTTACACAGTTTTTCAATGAGTTAATCATATTCAAACTCAATTGAACCGTTTTGATTTATATTAGATGTAGATGAATTGAAATTTTATAATAGCATATAGAAGTTTTTAATTGAGAAGATGGAATTTTGTATAATTTCTACTACTATAGAGAAACCTAAGCCACAAAGGTAGTGATCACACCATAATTTGTGGTGAACTAGATAATTATCACATTATTATGGAATGTTTCATTCCATGATGAACGATTGAATCTAAAATTCTTTGAACTGGTCTTTATTTCAAGGAAATAATACCACAAATATATGTAACTGCACCATGAATTCCACACTCACACTATAGTGAGAATGCCATTAAAATTTAATTATTATCTAGATTGGATGTTCTATTGTATCATTCCATAGTGGTGTAGTTCATGTCACAATGAACAAGGATAGGAAATTTAATGGACTAGGAAAGAAATTATTATTATGTGAAGAGAATAGGATTGTTCCACCAAGAATTGAATCACACCATAAGATTCAAGCAATGAAAATTTGGTGATAATCTATTTTTGAAGTAATTTTAATGGTCATTGTATTGAATCGATCTGGAATTCCACCGAACTCGACACCAAGTATGATTTTCTACAAGTCCTTGTGGGAATAACTAATCCCCACCAGATGGAAACTAGTTCTTGGGAATCACAGGAATCCATTTGGGAATGATTTCAACCAAATTAGATATAAATTCATTGTAATACATAAATATGATATTAAAAATAAATATTCATCCCAAATAGGTCATAACCAACTACAATGATCCAACCAATTTTCATATACATGAACAATATCCAAAAAAAGAAAGATATATCCAGGCAGAAAGGATACAACACTAAATAAAAATAAAACCACTATAAATCAACTTAATCCAAGACCAACATATCTATGAAACATATAATTTCTCAACACCACCCAACTCACCCCATGTTAAACATGATGATCAAAACTGAAAAAAATTCCAACCTAGATCCTAGAATTTGAAACACATAAGTGTGAGCTGAAAGTCTTAGTAGTTCACCACAGACCACTAAATATATGAAAAATGTTTAATAAGGTAGTTCATCAATTATAGTTTGAAAATAAAACTAGAATTTAATATTTCCACAAATAGATCTAGGGAAATCAAAAAAATCCATAAAAATATTTCAAAACATTTCTATTTATTTTCCAAAATTGAACTCACATGTTTTGAAAAAAAAATTCACCCACCTAAGACATTTCAAAACCAAACACACATTAACATTTCTATAAAACAACTCAAATTTTTATTTGAATGATAATGGTCACTTAAAAAAATTCCCTAGATAAATCCAAACTTTTATTCAAACACCAATTTTGAAATCACTTTAAAGAACCCACACAAGAGACATTAAATTCAAAATATGTTTTTATAACATCTTCAAAAACATATTTTAGAAAGAATACAACTGAAAACCCACATAGTTCAAGCACAGAAAATAGGCACCAATATCATAAGGCATGAAACCTGATATAAACAGGAGATGATTCCAAAACAATGAAAGTAGGGGAAATGATAATAATAATCAATAGATAAAACTCCCCTCAATAATTGAAAAATAATAAAATCGAATGTGTCATGAGATCTACCCTAGAATCTCTGATATTACAATAACCTAACAACATGTTACTGTATAACTCACAAATCAACAGTTGTCATAAACTAAAGTTCAATAATCGTTCAAAAAAATATTCCAAAAAAGAATTATTGTAATGACAAACCCCCAACTAGCCCTTTTTCCGAGTATGAATGCTGGGAAACTAGACGTATGCGAACTAACTAGAGAAATAATCTAGGTCTTCCACTTAGTACATGGTTTTCCATGACCAATAGTGGAAGTTATTCATAGGAATCAACAATCCAAGTATAACACACAAGGGATAGCCATATATAAAATAACCCCTTACACCGAATGATAAACAATCCCACCCATAAAATTCACCATGAAATAACAAGAACATTCCCACTTATGGGGAGAAACAATAATCACATGGTGATCAAAAATACACACCAGGGGAAACAATTAAAGGGAAATAAGTGGTTTTCTCTCACCATTTAAAACCAAAGATCCAACTGGGCCTTTAACACTAAAACATGGATTGGAATTCCAATCCTTTTTTATCATTTCATAAAACACTATGTAAAATTTTTCTTCAAAGCAATATAAACCACTCACACCATTTAAAAATATAAAAGAAAACATTATAAAAGTGTATTTCTATTTGAAAACCAAAATAAGGCAGAAGTCCATTCATTTCCATCAAACCATCTTAATCATGATATCTTTTCATTTTCATAAGGGTCAAATGACACATATTTAAAAACACATTTTAAATATAATAAAGAACCCCTTTACAAACCATTCAAAGGTTAACACCTCACTTCAAAACTAAATTTACTTTAAATTTTATCGTTTAATTATTGAAAACCAAAACTAATTAAAAACAAAAATACACACCACGAAAACCATTTCAAAAATAATAATGTAATTTCACAAAATATTAGTACCTTTAAACGTTTTGTTTGGACTATTAAACCATTGGATTCACCTGAAAAAACATTTATACCAAGTTCAAAACACTGTGAAATGTTTTCAAGTCACTTTAAATCTATCGTATATATCCATACATTCATTAAAAAATAATTTTTAAATCACAACAACACATTGAATTCAAAAATGAAACAATTTCAAAGATATTTCTTCCTAAAAGAGATGAGACTCATTCCAAAACACTCAGAACATGTCCTCTTAAATGGAGACTATTCCAATGGGGATATAAATAGTGTTAATAAACATAAAAAAGCCAACATTATATCCACCTAGGGACCTAAAATAGTGAAGGAGGAATTATGGATCATAGAGAAATACATAATCTGTATATAAGAGAGGAAGGTAATAATAGAGAAAGAAATAAATAATTCACCTCAAAATATCTTGGAAATAATCAATAGGATGGGAATAATTCAAGTAGAAGGAGGTTATAACTCTTACTAAACTCCCAAGGGTTGGCTGATGTATGGGAAAGGAAATGGGGATGAAACCCCCTTAAAATAGAATAGGGAAAATTTAAGAAAACCCAAAAATTAAACACCTATATAGGATACATGGTTTGCCAAATTAGTTTTATAAACTGTGCATCAATTGTGTTATAGACAATACCTAGGCTAGGTACCCCCTCACACGGTTACTCTTGGGTTATGTACAATTTGTAAAAATTGTGCACCTCACCCCTGACACTCACAAATCCCTACAAAAAATCTTGGAATATCTGCATGATTTGATAACTAATGTGAAATCTATGAAAATAAAATATTCCAAAATGATAGTTCCACCCATATAGGCACTACACAGTTAATCCTAACCATGCTGTCTAATTACAATACTTCCAAAAAGGCCTCCAAAACCTGAATTTTTATCCTAAAACCAATTGAAACTCAAAAGATAAAACCAGACTAAACATTAACACTATGACATGTGGGGTGCCAAAAAACTCCCAACATGACACTTTGTTCCCCTAGAAATTCCAAATGAAATGAGAGGAAAGAAAACATATGGTCTAAAGAGGACCAAACTAAAAAACAACTCAAGAATGCTCAACCACAAGTCCAACAACCAAAATCCTAAAAGAATGTTAAACTAATAAAAAATAATATTCCCAAATGTGTCCAATAACAACTCAAACAATAACCTCAAACAAGAAGTCCTACGAAGTATGGGAGACCTGACATAGTTTCCTAACCATTTATAGTTCCTCTGAAATGGTTTCCCCACCATTTTTAATTCACATAAAATGGTGGACCAAAGATAACTATTATAAATACATCTCCAAACAATGAGAAATCATGCGAGAAATACTATCTAAACCCAAAAACACTTAAAAAACCCAAAGCGTTGAATAACAACTATAAGCAACATCAAAATAATGAAATGATCTCTCACCTTGGATAACAACACACATGAATAACCTACGGTCACAAATAGATCGCCCTCACATGGTACATTAGAATTACCACAACCAAACATCATCTACTATAGTAAACTCAATTAGTAGATCACACACCCTATTTACCCCAACTGTTCATCAAAGGCCTCTCTCATTTATAAGAAATGACCAACTTAATAGTTCAAAAGAATAGAGTGTTAAACCAAAAATATTAAAGGAGGACCACCCAAACAACAAGGCTCAACAAATGTTACTCAAGGAAAACCAAAACATATGAAGAAAACCATAACAACCTCAAAATAAACCCAAAATAAAACAGGGTAATAAATAAAAACACAAAAAAATAATGCCAAAAACCATCATTAAAACCATAAATTAAAACTTTCTATAAAGTTACCCATGCACAATATCTCAAAAAATACAATTGTAACCCCAAAAAACCAAGGTTAAAACCAATAAAAGAAAGATCCCCAAACCAATATGTTCACTAAATGATAAAACTCAATACCTATTCTGAAAACGTAACTTAAAAACTTTGAAATATGGCCCCAAATACCCATAATAAAGTAAATCTTTGGGATAATTCAAGAATAGGTTATTATAATGATATAGATCTCTACATTGGAATCACAGAAGAGATATTTGTTTCCCACTAGAAAAACACATTACTTCATGCTGAGGATCTTCCTACTTCTTCCCCTTACTCATTGGGTTATCCTTACACCCACCACACTAATACTTGGTAGTTTATGTTACTAATGTATCACCCATTATAGGTATCCTAGATAGGTCATATTTTATTATCATGGACTTGCTGATGACCACCTGAAAATATATATGACTGGATGCAGTTATAGATGGACCAAAATCTAGGTGAACACTCCAATGAAATGATATTCCTCAGAATCACTAACCACTATCTTTGGAAAAAATATTACCAACTTTGAAAATTTATTGATGTACTCCCTCACTAACTAGTCACCCAAAAAAAGGATCACAATCTAAATTATTATCTCATTTTTTCACAACCTTTGGGAAGAGAAACAATAAAAACTCTGTTAAGAAAATCTCCTAAGATATACCATCACACAACTAAGAAGGCACAATTAACTCCCAAAAAACTCAGCTAGAACTGAAAATTAATATCTCACCCATGAAGCTTTGGGTCTCCCGAGAGAATTGAGGATCACCTCAGTCCCTTAAAACCTCCCCACTTTTTCTAATAACCCTTGATCACCATCAAATGAATGTGGATATTGATTTATGAGTTTCGAGATAATATCCAAGCACTATAAAGGTTCCACATCCACCACTTTATTTAGAGTATCGGTAGAAACTAAAACTATAGAAATCATATTAAACCATTTTGTGGGAAAACAATGAAAAATTCATTATCATAAAATCATACCTCTATACACAAACTATAAAATTCCTCTAAAACCAAGAATAAAAAAACAAAACCACAAGGCCTCAAATGAGGCACCCAAAACATTGCTTCCAAAACAATTTTTTTATAAGACTATTTTCACCAAGGAATTTTCAAATCACCCTCCACTATGTTGTACGCATGAAAACCATGACATACAATACTTTAAAAAAATATCCTTTATAAAAAAACACTTCCTAAACAAGTTAATACATAGTATTCTTTTAAAAAATATAATTTCATTTCAAAAAACAAGAATCAAAAGAATTCTCATCAAAAAAAAATTTCCATTTTAAAATAGTATTCAAAAAAGATATGACCATTTTGAAAAACATACCTTTTTAACTAAGTATTAAAACATGAATTTCATGAAAATACATCGATTCCCACAAAAAAGATTTTAAAAATGAAACACACACAAGTCACTACACAAGAATTGAAACATGGGTCACAAGAACCACATCCACAAATAGCAACAAAACTATCCTCAATCCACCTCCAAAAAGTGAATAAAAAACATTATACAATCCATATTCAAGAGGATTAAATAGGATGACCAGTAAATAAATAGTGTTATTCATGATTTGGCCATATATGTTGGGCACTAGAGCACCAATTGTGGAACACAATCTACTAAGATGATAAACTCAACCCCATAGTCCCACATGGTTTCCAAATTCATGAGAGTTAACCACATAGATGGAGTTCTCCAACCTTTCTCTTGAAACCAAAGACTGACCCCCAATTTCACAAACATAATCAAAGAGGATCAAAAAAATCTAGTCATATCAAAAATAGATATAAAAAACCTCAAATCCGCAATTTGAAAACTAACTTCCCTTGGTAGTTTGAGGTGTAGGATAAACAAGAACTAGCAAGACTCTCCCCACACTTACCTCACTAACTATAATAACCTTATCCTACATTATACAAGGACATATATAAATAAAATGGGATATAGAAAAATTCATAGTATTCTAATTATAAATAACCCAATCACTCATACCATTTTATATTTAACCTTCCTGGG
Organism: Viscum album; assembly: GCA_963277665.1. Taxonomy (NCBI): domain Eukaryota; kingdom Viridiplantae; phylum Streptophyta; class Magnoliopsida; order Santalales; family Viscaceae; genus Viscum; species Viscum album. Next base: position 2,105,394,522 of record OY728147.1, on the reverse strand, counting down.
GTTCCACCAAACCCAGTACCAAACCCAATTTTCCAAAAGATTCGAAATGAATTCTCAATCCCTATGGGTTGAAAACTTGTTCATAGGCACCACATAAATCACTTTTGGAATTATTTTTCCCAAATCATAGATAATTATATTATAATAAATAAATATGAGAGTTTTAATAAATAAACATGTCGAATAGATTATAACCAACTGCATTAATCCAACCCATTTTCATATACCTAACCAATATCAAAAATAGAAAGATACAACCAGAAATAATAGATATGACACTAGATACAAATAAAACAAAAAACCAACATGATCTAAACCCAAACCGTCTCTATACAACCTTTAGTTTTTCACCACCACCCAACTCACCCCACATCATCCACAATGATCAAAATTGATGAAAAGTACAATTGAGAACTTGGAACCTAAAATATATTGGTGTTAGCTAAAAATCCCAGCAGTTCACCAAAACCATCTGAATATATAAAATATGTTTCATAAATAAATTAATCAATTCTAGTTTTAAAATAAAACTATAAATTATGATTGAAATATATATCTTTTTTGGAAATCAAAACAGTTCCATAAACAACTTTCAAAACATTTCTCTTTGTTTTCTAAAAACTGAACTCATGCATTTTCAAAACAAAGTCACTATACTGAGCCATTTCAAATTCACACATCTGTTTATATTTCTAAAAAAACATTTTTTTAAACTAAAAATGGTCACTTAAAACATTTCACCAGACTAATCCAACATTTAATTCAATCACCCATTTTTAAATCACTTTAAATGACCCATATAAGAGTCCTTAAATTCAAAATAGTTTTTTCAACATCTTTAAAAACTCATTTCAAAAATAAGACAACCAGATAACCACAAAGGTCGAGAATAATAAGTAGGGAATAATATCACAATAAATGTAACCAAATATAAACAAGATATGGGTCTAACATAATTAAATAATGGGAAATGATTCAAACAATCACAAGATCAAAATCTCCTCAATTCATAAATAGCCATACACTAGAATGTGTAATGTGATTTACCCAATGATCCCTAAAATGATAAGAACGTAAAAATATATGAGTATAGAACTCATGAATGAGCTACAAATATGTGATGTAGTTCTATAATCGTTCATCCAAAAATACCACCCATGCATAATTACGGTTTCCAAACCCCACCTATCCCTTGTTCCTATCAAAACTTGTGGGAAAATAGTGGAATGTGAACCAACTAGAGAAACAATATAGGTATTTAAATTAGTACCTAGTTTCCCAAGACCAATAGGGGAGGTGAGGTGTAGGAATCAATGAACAATTCTAACACCCAAGGCATACCCATATCTACCCTCAACCCTAACACCCAATAATGAAAAAATCAACACATAAAATTTACCATGTCATAAACAATCACATTCTCCCTTAAGGGGGTTAAATAAGAATCATATAGTGATAAAAACACACAAAATGGGTCAATAAGAAAGGGGTTATCAAGGGGTTCCTCTCACCATTTAAAACCAAAGTTCCAACCATTCCTTTAACACTAAAATAAGACTTGGAATTCCATTCATGATTTCTCATTTTATAAAACACCATTTAAATTTTTTATTCAAAATTATGGAAATCGCTCACGCCATTTAAAACATTTTAAAGCTTCCATTCAATAAGGGTGTTTCTATTTGAAAACTAAAACAAGGAAAACAACCATTAATTTATATAAAACCATATAAAACATGAAATTGTTGAATTTTCACAATGGTAAAAACACACACATTTAAAATATAATTTGAAATATACCAAATAACCCCTTTATAAACTATTTAGATGTAAACACCACACTTAAAAACTAAATTTCATTAAAATAATAACTTTTACTTTTTGGAAAATAAAACTAGGTAAAAATCCCATTACATTCCATGAAAATTATTTCAAAACCTTTACATTAATTTTAAAAAAGATTAGTACCTTTAAACATTATTTTTAAAAATGAAAACATGGAATTCATATAAAACCCTATTTATTCCAAGATCAAAACACTATGAAATTGTTTAAAATCACTTAATATCTATCCCATATATATATAATTCCATTCAAAATTAATCGAGAAATCCTAATAATTCTTTGAATTCCAAAATGAAGGAATTAAATAGAAACACCTACCCTAAAGAGATTAGAATCAAGCCAAAACACTTCGGAATGTGTTTCCATTAATGTGGTCCACACCCATCGAGATAGATTCAGTTTAGAAAAACCCTAAACACCCAAAACCCAACATTAGATCTACTTGGGACCCTAAAATCAAGAACAAGAAATATAGGGTTCATAGGTAATCCAAAAACAAGAGATATGAGAAGAGAATGATAAGAAGAGATAAATAAGGTAAGCACTCACCAAAAAATATATTGGAAATCATCAAAGGAAGTAAAATAATCTAAGGATGAGGCATTTAGAACTCCTTATAAGCTTTCAAGGTCCATCTGACATAGGGTAAATGAAAAGGGGATAAAAGCCCCTTTAAATATAAGAGGGATAATTTGGGGAAAACCCAAATATAAATGTCTGGATAGGCCGCACGGTTCGGCCACACATTTTTAAAACCTATGTGAAATCCATTAAAATAATATCTTTCAAAATTATACAGCCACTTTCAGGGGAACTTCATGATTACTCCAAAATTTTTGGTCTTACCAGGATCCTACCAAAAGGCCTCCGAAAACTGAATTTTCATCTTAAAACCAACCAAAACTCAAAAAAACATAAGACAAGATAAAACAAGTATATGGGGTGTCACAGAAATGCTATAATAGAGAAATCTCTAAAATTAAACGTGTAGTTTTTAGGAAATTAAAGTAAAAAAAATTTGTCCATGTTGTGATACATTGTGATGCATCGTGAATGTGATTATCATTCCGTAAGAATCATTATTAATTTTTTATTCTTATCAAGATCCATAATTCATGTTTTCTTGATGGTATGGCCCACTTAGTACTTAAAGATCTACATCAACTTTATCATTTAATCCCCTTGATTATATCCAAGGGTAGCTAGAAATCCTATAGAGATCAAGTTGCTAAAAAATAAGTGGGAATAGTTAGAGTGGAAGTTACTCAATTAAATTTGAGTTTGGAATTCAGTTGTCAAATTACGAGGAAGAGATAATGATGTTATTAAATTGAAATTGTAACTAATAATAGAATAAGAAGAGTAATAAGTGAAAACTAAGTGAAGTATGAATAATCACAACAAAAACAATGGTTTCATGGAATTCTATCTCGGGTAAATACTCTATTTTTGTAATATTTTATCAAAATGTCTGTTTGTGTGGGATCACAATACACAAGTTGGGAGATGAATTTCATATTAAAAGTTAAATGATAATCCTTTCTCATTATATCCATCATTTTGAATCTAATGTATTGTGTTATCATGGGTGATTCTCAACCATTCCAAGGATGTAGCCTCTCATTTTGAGTAAAAACCCTTGTAAAAAATACAATGTGACTATTGTGTTTGTGCCTTGGACTTTTTTTGGTTTGTGTATAATGATCTTTTAATTCACTTTAATGGGTTTTATGGGTTATTTTAAGGTAAAAAAATATAAAAATTAGTAAATTCACTAAGCCACTATCCTCATTATATTTTCGCTGCTCATGTTTTCCATTTCCAAAGCACCAATATAGTCATACCCCATATGAGAGATTTATTTTTTAGAATTATGTTTACTTCACTTTTAAGGTATTTCTAAACACATTTCATCACTAAGTAATTCATACCCCATCTGTATGAAACAACCTAATAAAACCTCCTACCAAACCCCTTTAATGTGAAATATATATAAAGAAAACCTATTAAAATAATAGTGGGATTAGGATTCATAATTCTCATGTTCAAATAATTTAGAAAAATATCTAAAATTCATAACTTTACAAAATTCAATGTTTAAATGTTAATAAATTTTATTTTATACATATAATTCATTCTAAATTCATCATCATCATCATGGAACTTTTCTATTAAAATATCTCTTTTGAGGTCATTTGGTAAAATGATGTTCATATTAACATTAATATTTTTCTTTACTAATATAACTTGAACTCAATTAATATATAATGTGAAATTGATTTTTAATTAGACTATACAAACATTTATTTATTAAATTCTAAACTTCATTAAGTCTAAACATACTATCATTGTCCTCTTAGAAACTATATTTTACCCAAAATATATTTCTAAGACATAAATTTATTTGTGTTAGGAAACAACACTTATTTAATTTATGGGATTCTTTAATAAATAAAATACCAACTACCATATCTTTTATGGTATTTTATGTTCTTTGAGAAATATTCTAAAAATAAGATTATATTATTTAAAATATATCAATAAGGGGACAAGATCATATCACTCATATTTTAATAAATGATATGGAAAAACTTTTTCATCATGGATAAAATATTTTCATACTTATCCTCTCTTCATAAATATTATGGAATTTTATAAAACATGACTATCAAATCCACTATATCATATTTTTCTTAAAAAATATTTATTTATAAACAACATCTCTTATCATATAAGTGAAAATAATATGAAAATATACATGTATTTATATTGACCCATTTAGCTTGAAGTATTCCTTTTAACTCAAAATATCTATGGTATAAAACCTTACCACTTTATTTTATTTCAAACATCAAACTCCACCAATACGTTGCCATATTTTTAACTCTTATATATTCAAAACAATTGTAAAATATACATTTTGTAACACAAACCCTTTAAAATCATTGAATTAATTTATATAACACTAATACATATTGTCGAATCTAAATGAAGTTTATTAAACCCCGTCATTTATTTTGAAAAAAATAGGTTTTCAATTAAAAAATTATCCCTCTTTTTTTTATTCCATATTTAGGTTTCAATGACTTTGGTTGAAAATTGGACCATCTAATATTTTTCTTCTAGAATAAATTTTTACCATTCTATAATACCAACATAACACTATAAGCTTATCATCCCATATCCTGCTAATATATCCTCTACATTTTAAGTAAATTAATTAAACATTCATTATAAAAATTCCAATTTTTGGTACCTTTCAATCAATAATTTTATAATAAATTTCATGGATAGATTAAGCCTTAATGGAGACTATAGTATCTCTGAGTTATTAACATACCCAATCATATTGAGTATATAAGTGGTGAAAAAAGTTATATTTCCCATAATGAATCTAAAGAATTCCTTTGTAACCACAATTTAATATATCTTGTGTTCATTATAATCATTCAAATCCTCTTGTCGAACAACTTCAATAATCATCTAATCAATAAGGGGTTTATCTAACACATATGATTTTCTTTTGTATCTGAGAACAACTATTATACTCCTATACCAGTCTATGAAATTTCTTCCATTAATATTTTCCTTATTTATAATTTATCTCAACTTAAAATTTGATGATGATGTTATTTTATTGATAATATAATATTTAATCACATGAGTATCATGTTTTATAATAATTTAATATGGAATCTTATTAAATGTAATCCCATGAAAATGATGGGCCCATTTACATTTTACACCATATTCATTAGTGGGTAAATATCTATACTTTATCTTGAATTATACAATATATGATCATAACATAATCTATGTCTATATTTTGTTTAAAATCATGTTAATCATATAACACATGAATCCTAGATAAATGAGTGGAGAAATCATTTACCAGTCCATTATATGGATATATCTCAACTTTGTTTCTTAAATATCCAAACTGTTAGGGTTTACCAGCTACGTGTAACCCAAAATGTTCACCCATAACTTTCTTACCATATTCAATATAGTCCATGGGAACCTAACTTTAACATGACCCACTCATTTTCATGATCACATTATTTCAAAAGTTTTATTTGAATTGAATATAATATATAGTATTTTTAAGTGGTTTTAAAACATAACTATCTTATCTCATGCATTCCTTTTATGTATACATGGTCTAATGATTTTGTTTTAGTATACTACACCTTCAAAAAATTTAATATGTTTAAAACATATTAAATTACAACTCTTCAAACAAATCATGATTAAGGTTAACGAAAAATAAAAACAATTATATTATCACATATTTGAATACATACCATGAATAAAGTATATAAAACCCTTTCATGTAAATGATTAGAATCACACAAAAATCTCTATAAGAGAAAGCATGGTTTGATGAGTTTCCAACCCCCACTTTTCTAGACATAGATAAACCCCAAACCCAATGAGCAGTACAACCCAAATAATTAATATCCATGGCTCAGTTTTTCAATAAAGGGCTCAATTAAAATATTAACCTAAGTCATAATATGTATAAATCATAATCAACCTTTACATTCCACTTCATAACCCATAAACCAAATCATAATTTTGGTTGAATATAACTAAATCTTATGTCGTACATAGCTTTCAATGATTTATATGCTTGTTATTACATTTATAAAAATAATTTTAACTCTATAAACTAGAGAATAAATTAATTTATAATATAAAACTCTACATTTATGAATAATAATGTAGGGGATAAATTAAATAAATTTATATTTTAAAAATTTAGACATGAGTTAAACATTTATGGACATTTCAAAAATAAACAATTATAAACACTCAATAATTAAATATGTTTTATAGGAATGTTATAAATAAATAAACATTAAGGATTAATATTTATTTCAATATGAACTATTTTATATTATTAATTTACATGAAATTTAATAAGATCCCCTTAATTTTCAAAATATTATAAATTTAGGAAAACTCATTAAACATATATAAATTAAATATTTTATGTGAGGGCTTTAAATTATTAAATACCACATTTTATTTTTATTTAATACTTGATAAAAATTCACTAAAACTATTTTTGACATGGTTAAAACAATATGAATATAAGTCCTTAAATATTAAAATTTCATAAGCTAATAAAAACAATTCTATATTAGCCTTATTTTAAATTTTATAAACACTCTATAAATATACCATGTAAATTCAACTTTAAACTAAGATCATATCCACCAGAAATTGTTTGATATAGTTTAAAGGCCCCCTAAAATTTTGTATAGGCCCTTTAGGTATGCATCGATGAAGGATTTTTATAATTTTTAGAAAAAAAATTTTCTTTAAAATAAAAAAAAACATGACCATTTTTTATAAAAAACAAAATAAGGTTTTCCACACATGGAAATGCTTTTCCAAGAAGACCACAATCATTCTCTCTTGGTGATTTTTATTTATAAAAATTCTTTAAAATCCCTTATATTTAGATTTTAAAGTGGTTTTACTCTTTTAATTTATGTTTTTATTATATAAATCACATTTTAATACTAATGATGAGAATTTTTCCATTAAACCACAGTGTAATTAAATTGATTTATAATTATATATTTTTCTCAAAACATTTCCACACCAATTTTAATAAAAACATTTTAATTGTATAACATTTATAAAACAAAGTTATTTTTCTATTAAAACACATCATGGTTTGGAAAACATTATGAACCATTATTTTCTTAGATAAAAACATGTCGTTGTTTTGGAAGAACTCATTTTTTCTTTTTTTTCATCCATATAAAAACTGAATAAAAACAAAATGAAACTTGTTGTAATACCACTAAAAGGGTTTTTAAAAGAATAAAACTTGTCCAAATGTTGTAGAAACAACCAATTAAAACTACTTTTTCTATAAGATTCGTCAATGTGTTTGAACTGAATAAAATAAAAGAAGAATATGTACCATTTTCTCTATTAAACTCAATCAATTAAATATCCTCTAAAACCTCTTGATAGAGGTTACTACTAAGTATCCAATATAATTATTCCTCCTAAATTATCCACAGGTGGTATGAATCTCAGAATACGTGGGAAGGATTCCCTCTTCTATACAGTTTTCTACAACTATTATTTAAGATAGATAGAAAGAGAGATAATGTGATCTTCATTTTTTGGGAGTTAATAAAACTTTCATTTAGTTTTAAAAATCAACACAAGGAAATAAGAATAAACCTGTTTATATATCCATCTAAGTATGATCCTTGGAACTAAAATTTTTTTCTATTATTTATGAAACATCTCAGAAAAGTTCTAAACATTACAACTCACTATAACTCATAATTTAATCCCCAAAATTATTATTTAATGGTTAAAAAGTCAAAATGGTTTTTGAAACTCCTATAACTATCATCAAATGATATTTTTAATAGATCATGACATCTCATGTGGAAGATTAATAAACAAATATTAGCATATATTACATGAAATTTCATGCACAGAACTATAGCATGGAGATATTCACCAAGACATGGTTTACCCCATAAAAAATTATAATGTTTTTAAGACCACTACATCATATTTTTAGCTTTAGGTTATATTTATATTAGCGAGTAACTAAAATATTAGTGTAAAATTAATTGATGGCTAGAGAAGAATAAATTTATGTCTACCTAGGGGTACACAAAATAATTTTGTGTTTTATATAAAGTCTCCATAAAATACTTTGAGATTAAAAAATATTCTTGGTAATTAATATCATATAGAGATCGTGAATGAAGGATATACCAAATACATTTTTATATAAAAAATATTTATAATAGAATAAATTTGAATCAAGAAGACCCTTCAAGGTTTCCTTTTAATTATATTATATGAATATAGGTACTATAGTCTCAAATATGGTAGACCAAAAGTTTATTAATTCTATTAAATTCATTATATTGTAAAATCATTTCGGGAATTTTGGTTCAAATATGAATAATAAATTTAAAAATGTTCATTTGGTGAGAAACATGAATTTAATTAATGGATTTTTATCTACTAAATTGACATTTATGTAAGAATTTGACATTCTCTTCATGATAATATTAATGTTATCTGTATAATGAGTTACCATGATTTACATGATATTAAGATAAATTATTTATATCATAACATGATATTTTGGAATTAAATTTGAAATATTTATATTAAGTATAAATTATGGAATATATATGGGTGCACCCACATACCACGTCAAGCATATAAATATTTTATGAAGGTTGTATCTATGAAATGGTTTCATGTATTATTATTTACTGGTGAATATATATCACATGTTTTTCATATTAATTAAAAAAATTGATTATTACACAAATTATATAAAATGATTTAGGAGAACCAATTATAAGATTCTCAAAACACTTATATGGATAATTTATTTGTGAAGTACTGAAAACGAGTAATATAATATATAACTTATACATTCCAAAAGTGTATTTTATTTGGTTATATAAAATAATTTTTTATCGTGACATAAAATAAATAACTAAATTATTACCCTAAAGTGAAAAATAAATATACCAATAATAATATGAATTTTAATATATTTTTCCAAAAGTGAAATCGGTGTCATATAAATTATGAGATATCATTAATTGTTATTAATGATATATTTCAATTTTAAAATTATTTCAAAACTCATCATTAATAGTAGATTTTGAGAAATTTCATTATCAAAATAATTAGATAAATGGAATTGAATAAATATTTTTTATATTAAACTTATAGAGTTATGTATTGGTTTTCTAAAATACTAAGAACATTGAATATCATTGATATTATTATAGAAGTATCCATGATATTGAATTTGGTTATATATAAATTTTTATTATGTTACATTTATGTTTTTATTGATTATCTATATAGTAACATAGATTGTAACATTTATATATTAATCCCCAAAGGGTTCAAAATGATTAAAGCATATTCAAAATTATAAAATCTTCACCTAATCACATAAATTACTATATGGTTTGAACAAAATAATACATATATGATATAACAATTTTATTTCATGTAAGAAAGAATATAAAAATGATTTTATCATCCTATGGTTTTTTAAATCACAAAATTTGAATTAATCATCATACTTATATATATATTATGAATATCAAAAGGAATATAGAGGGTTTTTGAAAAGTGTAGAATAATTCATAATAAAATTATTGGGAATAGACTTTTATTTAAAATTATATCACCTATATGACGAAGTCTTAAATTTTTTTAGGATTTTACATATTCATGAAAAAAATAATTGAATCTCTTTGCATAAAGAGTTTTATATTTCACACATTAAGGGATAAATAAGATCTTATTTATCCCGGAGGGATGAAATAAAAATTCACATCTTATTTATCCCAGAAGGATTTACACATACATATGCATATGTACCTTGTAAATTCTATGAGGCATTATTTTAATAACTTTTATGCAAGTTAATGTTCTTCTCTACTTATTCAGACATAAAGTGTATAAATGGTTACTAATTACAAAAATTAAAACCAAAATTAGTTATTTCTTCTAATGTTAGACATTTTTATAATCTTCATAAATTTGTATCTCAAACTAGATATTTATACACATGTTGTGGAATGATAATATCATGGAGTTCTCTAATAAAAATAATTTATGTGACTTCCTCAGATCATGTTGTGTTAATTTCAATTCATGATACATGTCAAAAATGTGTTTTGTTGAGATCATTCATTCATCATATCAAAAATAGTTGTTCATTGGATATCAATAATGAAATTCCCACTACTTTTCACAAAGATAATACACCTTGTATATTGTAATTGATGGGTGGGTATATCAAGGGTGATAGGATAAATCATATATCCTAAAAACAATTACTAATAAGATTCAAAATAACAGTGAGATAAAAATCCCACAAATTACATCAAGTGATAATATTAAAATTTATTATCAAATGGATTACCAAAGGCCACTTTTAAGAAACATTTTTATAAAATTATAATTTAGAGAATATAAAACCTTTCATGATTTAATCAAGGGAAATTGGTAGTGATATGTTATTTTCCCCTTTATTGGGTTTTTCTGATAGGGTTTTACTAATACTGTTTTTAATGAGGTGGTTTAAAAATTGGATGAAATTCAGTTATTTTTGTTTTACTTGTTTTTCCATATTTTTTTATAAAAACCATGCTCTTTATTAGACACTAAAACATGATTTATTACATAAAATAATCACTTTATAAAATAGAGAATATCGATAGTTCTAGTGTCTTTGGAGATTAGGAATATTACAAAACAACTTATTACATAAAACACAACATCTTTATTGAAAACATATTTTACATGACCAAAACATTTCTTTGTACTTAGAATTGAATGGGATAACCTGAGGACATGAATAATAAAAGGGTGAGAGATAAAGCCCTGTAAGGGAGTAAAAAAGGCATAAAATGATGAATAAAATACATATTAAGAAATAGTTATATCAATGGATCATGAGAGAAACATGAACATAAAGGCATGACATAACATGATTATCATAACATGGAAATGTGGAAACAACATTTTACATGAGATTAGCAAAAGACTAGGATCATTGAACATGTATAATTAGTAAACCATCATTTCACTTGAATTGGAATGAGTAAACCCTCATTTAACATGATGTATCATTATACTATTCCTTACCCAAATAATTGGAGTGTTATCAGGGCACACCCTTCTAAATTATTTCATTTCATGCATAAGTGTGCCACATCGAAAAAACAACATGGATTCATTAAACATCATAATTTAGTCAACCACAAAAAAATTTGGAATTAATACATGAAACTCTATAATAAATATGTAAATTTTCATAAAGGTTAATACCCTTGATAGAGAAATGGGCATGGTATTCACTACACGCTGACTTTGGCTTGGGGAATCATAGTACAATTTTGGAAGCATAATAGCGTGACATAAGAATTCATAAAAATGCATGATGAGAGTGGAAGTAATGTATAATCATATGAAATTTAAATTTATATTAAGGGGGTCATATAGTTACATGTCACAACATATGTAATGGAATTTATGTTCATAAAACAAAATAATTTCTTGAATGTGAATGAGGAGAGAAAAATATCTTACGGAATTTCGGCATAGTAACAGGTGTACATGGGAGGAATTAATGAGAGATAAATGGGTATATCATAATTAAAACATAATGAGGGAATTATGTGGGAGGTTATAAATCATTCCCCATCATTTGTAATTTAAAATACAAGGGTATTACAATATATATAAATTTGGACAAAAATAAGAAAGGAAGAAATCCCATACTTGGAAGTGTGATCCCAAAGGCTTAGGAGAGGCTTGAGAAAGGCTTCTTGAGAGCTTGGGGAACCTTGGGATGATTCTATAGAGATTATTTAAGGGGTTGGTTGAGCTCCAAATGCTTTGATTGAAGAGTAATTTGGAGCTTAGGTGGGTTTATATAGGAAAAGAGAGGGAATTGGTTATTATTTAGGTTTTGGGCACCAAACATTAAACTAATCAAAAGCAAAAACCACCTCATGATTTTTCCCAAAGGGTAGTAGAAAAAATTATTTTATAAATCAAATATCCTAACTTTTTAAATATTTGTCTTTCTTATGTTTATGTGAGTTACACTATCAAGGAAATCATTTTAAAAAGATAAAATGTTTTATAAGTCTTGTAGGGTCCACTAAGGATTTGTAAAATAAATAAAATAAACCTAAAATAACATTATTATAATTTTAAAACATATATTTTCCTAAAACCCCACTTATCATATTTTATTACATCACTATTGGATCGTTATTATGTCATAAAACACATTATATAATTAAACGGTATTAAATTTTTTACATAAAAGTTTGACTGTCTCAGAAAATTATGAAAAATTCACGATTGGATAATTTTGATTTCCTGACTCCAAAAAAATTATTAATTTTAACTAAATAATTTCATAAATATGTGAACTTTTACTTTTAAAATAAAAACTGACATTTATCAAGAATTCATGGGTTTTGACAAAAACGGCTTTCAGACCTTAATAGAAATTACAATTGTTTTCCTAAAAATTATATGATCATTTTTATTTAATAAAAATTAAATTATTAATAATATTTCATTAAAATTTTATTTCATTCAAAAATCCATTAATTCATTAAAATAGATTTCTTAGTTGAATATTAACTAAAAATACTATTTGTTCTTTAAAAAAAATTACAATGTAACAATAATTAATTGAATGTATATTATTTATTATATAAAAAATAATTTTCATTATAATAGTGCTAAGGTATTTTTATACAGACCCCTATAACACCTTCATAAGTCCTAAGGGTAAGGTGTGGGATGATGAAAAACTCTTGGGGTTGCTTAGATAACCTCGCTTGGGTGGTAATCTCTATCAACTTCCACTTATCTTGTAGGCGGTTCTATTTGAGATTAAAGTGTTGAAATTCATCATTAGATTGGTCAACAGAAAAGCCCAGTGATGCCACCTCCTTTCTGAGCTCTGACAAATGGGATTCGTAAGGAGCAATTCTACTGGATGAGGTCACCGCTGCCTTTCTTTTAGTAAATTTGATTTGTTAAATCCCTATATTTATACTAATCATGTGATCATTTTTCAACGGTTATATTAGTAATAGTAATAATTCTTAACGGTATTTTAAAATCCAAAAACCTAAAACCGTGGAATTTTATATGTTATATAACCATTTTAAATAAGAATACATTTAATTATATCAAGAAGAATTTCTATTAATAACTGTATGGGTTGTTACAATATCCCCCCCTTAAGAAATTTCACCCTTGAATGTTCCTTTTTCGACACTAAAACACATGATGGTAACTCTACTTCATCATTTCCTCTAATTCCCACATTGCTTCTTAAAAATTCGGCTTTTTCTATAACACTTTGATGAGGGGAATTTTTTTATTTCATAGAACTTTTTCCATATGATCTAAGATCTTCATCGGCTTCTCTTCATATGAGAGATCATTATACAATGGTACCACTTGTGGATTGTGTACATTTGATGGTTCAAGTATGTAATTATTCAAGAGTAATACATGGAACACATCATGTACTTGGGATAGTATTAGTGGGATTGCTAGTTGATAGGCCACCGCTCCAATAAGATCAAGGATCTCAAATGGGATGATGTACCTTAGACTATGCTTTGCCTTTTTCCCAAATCCCATAACCCTCTTCCACAGTGATATGTTCAGGAATACCATGTCTCTGACATCAAACTCTAGGTATCATCAATGATTACCAGCATATCAATTTTGTTGACTCTGATCACCTTTAATGTGCTAATTGATGTTCTTAACCTTCTCTACCATTTCTTCGACAATTTTTGGACCTAGGATTTTTCACTCCCCAACTTCATCCCAACATGTTGGTATTCTGCACCTCTTCCAATAAAGGGTTTCATAAGAATCCATTTGGATGTTTGAGTGTAAAATATTATCCTAAGAGAACTAAACCAGATAAATATGTTGATATCATCCTCATTGAAGTCTATTGAGCATGATCTCAACATGTCCTCAAGTGTTTGGATAGTCTGCTCAGATTGGCCATCAGTTTGTGGATGATAATCCGTACACAAGTTCAGCTTAGTATTCAGATCATTTTGAAGACTCTTCCAAAACTTAGAGGAAAATATGTGATCTTGATCAAATTTAATTGATATTGGTACTCCATGTAGCCTTACCACAACTCTGATTTATATTCATGCGAGTTGATCTAATGATAAATCCTCTCGAATTTCAATAAAGTGTGCAGTCTTTCTAAGATGATCCAAAACAACTCAGATAGCATTCTTTCCTTTGTATTTATGTTGAATTTCAGGGACAAAGTCCATCATGTTGTTCTCCCATTTCCATTATGGTATGGGTAATGGTTTCATCATCCCCATATACTCATGTATCTCATCCTTCACTTACTGACATACCAAGAACTTGGATGTATACTCAGCGATCTCCTTCTTCATGTTATCCCACAAAAAAATTCTCTCGAAGATCTCAATACATCATTGTGTTTCCTGGGTTAATAGAGAAATTTGAATTATGTGCATCATCAAAAAGTTCCTTATTTGACACCAGATTTGATAGAAAAAGATAATTTTGACACAAACCTACAATTCCTTCTTCAGTAACATTTAACTCCAATGATTTCCCTTTTCTGATAGTTTACACTTTCTTCTAAATTCCCACATCATCCTCTTGATCATCCTTTATCCTTTCCAAAATAAATGATTGAGAAATCATTTGTGAAAGTATTGATGATGTTCCCTTATTCCTGATTCACATGTCTATCTTCATTTAATCTAAGAAGATTGGATATTTTTCAATTCTTATCAATGATAGAATCATTGGGTCCTTTCCACTTAGAGCATCTTCCACCTTGTTCATTTTATAGGGTGGTAATTGATTGAGTAGTCATAGTCTTCGATAAGATCTAACCTTCTTCATTTCCATATATTCAACTCCTTCTATGTGAATATATACTTGAGGATTTTGTGGTCTGTATATATTTCTCACTTCTCCCCAAAGATGTAATGTCACAAAATTTTTAAATAGAAGACCACTGCAGCCAACTCCATATCATTTGTTGGATAGTTCTACTCATGAAATTTCAATTTCCTTGGATCATAGGCAATGACTTTGTAATTTTGCATTGACCCACAACCCTGGACCTTTTTTGAATCATAACTAAATACCACAAAAAGTTCCGCACATGTGGGTACTAAGAGGACAGGTGCAGTGATAAGCCTCCTTTTTAACTCCTTAAAGCTTTCTTCACATTCATCACTCCAAGAAAACTTGACTCCCTTCCGAGTTATCTTGGTAATAGGGTTTGACAATTGAGATAAATTTCTCACAAATTGGAGATAATATTCAGATATCCCTTGGAAGATATGGATACCTTTCAATTATGTTGGCCTTGGTCATCTCTCAATTGAAGTTTTCTTGGAGGGATCCATAGATATAACATTTTTTTGGATGATATGACCCAATAATGAGACATCCTTCAACTATAACACACACTTGGTATACTTTTAATAGATTTTATGTTGTTACAAGGTCTCTAGAAAAATTCTTAGATGCTCCCCATGATCCTCCTTAGTTTTGGAGTATATTAAAATAATATCTATAAAGACTACCAAATATTTGTTGAGGTAATCTATAAAGACTCTATTAAACATTTCCATGAAGATTGATGGATCATTAGTGAATCTTAAAGGAATTACTATGAATTCATATTTCTTGTACATTATACGAAAAGTATTCTAGCGGATATCCTCCTTCTTTACCCTTACTTGGTAATATCCTGACCGCAAATCCTCCTTGAAAAAAGTATTATGCTCCACGTAGCTAATCAAACAAGTCATCAATTTGTTGTATAGGGTGATTGTTCTTTATCGTGATTTTGTTGAGCTTATGATAATCAATGAAAAGTCTCATTGACCCATCCTTCTTCATGAAGAAGAGGACAGGTGCACCCCATAGTGAAGCACTGGGGCATATAAACCCTTTATCTAGATTCTACTATATTTTTTTCTTTAGATCCTCAAGTTCCACAACAACCATTCTATATGGAGTCTTGGATATTGGAAATTCCCAAATTATAAGTTTAATTAAGAATTCGACATCACTTCTATGAGTTAGACCATGAAATTACTCAGGAAACACTTTAGAAAATTCCCTCACAATAGACAGGTATTCAAGGATGGTTGCTTCCTTAGACTGAATCATCTAAGCTAGATATGCATGCTCATATGGCAGTAATATCCACACTTGAGTGGTGGTGCTAAAAAAGAGTCATCTTCCTCCTTGAACTTGTATAGAATCATGGGTCTATTCTCCATATAGAGAGTGATTTCCCTCTCATGGTAATTTATGTTGGCTTTATATAAGGAAATTAAATATGTGCTAATAATTGCATCAAATTCCACCAGATGTGGTATGATGGGGTTCTCGGGGAAGTTCAATCCACAAATTTTGATATGGGAGGAGTTATACTCATGGGTTGCAATGATTTCCCCATTTCATACTCACCATCATATTTACTTCCATGATTTTTAGTGGTGTTTGGATTGTTCTACTAAACATTCCGGATATAAAAGAATGCTTTGAAACAAAATCAAAATGTATGTTCACTATTACTGAATGAATAACTAGCGTACCTGTCACCACTATGTTTTTGGGGTTCACTTTGGTGATAGTGATGGAAATGGCTCACCCTTGCTGCCATGGATGTTGTTGGTTGCCTCCAGAAACCCTTGGCTTAGGGCACTAGTTTGCAAAGTTCTATAGTTCTTTGCAGTTGAAGCAATGAACAACACGTTGAGGGACAAATGGAGTGTTCCTCTCCTCTGTTGTAGCTGAGGGTTTCTATTGTCGTCATTTAATAGCTAGGTGCCCCTCTCTTCTACACATAAAGCATTTCCTCATCCGCTTCAAGCAATTTTTGGGGTTCTTTTTTCTGCACCTTTGAAAATTGGGGTGCTAGATTTTCTTAGCATCATTGGATATATCCATCGGACTGCCAGAATTGAATTCCAACTTATGCTTCTTATCACCATGATACCCTTGAGATTCACCAATCTCAATTTTGATTTTGAGGGAAGGTCAGAAAATTTCCTCATAGCTATCAAATTCACGGATCACCAGGGATTTTTGTAGGCTAGGTTTTATCCCACCAAAGAAGCGGTAAAAATTTAATTCGGGGGTAACAAAAAATCCAATGGTATATCATGCAAGCCTTGTGAAGTTTTCCTTGTATGCTCTGATGGACTTGTCATCTTTTTTCTTGAGTTCAAGGAAGTCCCTTTTCATCTTAAGTTAGAGGGTGCATGGAAAATATTTATTGGAAAACATCTTTCGGAAATCCTTCCTTTTCAACTCCTCGATCTCTTCCTTAGGCATTGTATTTTTAATCAATTTCCACCATTGATCAGATTTACCCTCTATATGATAAAAATCTAGAAAAACTTTCTCTTATTCAAAACATTGAAGGATGGATAAGATCTTTTCAATGGAGTTGATACAATGTCTAGTAATTAAGGGATCATATGATTCATTAAAAGTAGGAGGCCTTTGTCTCATGAATCTCTTGATTGAGACATGTTATTTATTGGGGGTGGGGTTGAATGTTTCTCTTGAACTATGTTTTTATTAAAATCTTGAGTTAACTAAGAGATTATTGTGACAAATTTTATGATTCCCACTCCCATTGGATTGGGCATCTAATTAGAATAGTCATCAAATTGATCTTCGCATCAGTTGTTAGCCTGAGTCCTACTATTATTTTCCATTGGATGGAATAAAAAGAATGTTATGGGTAACACATAAACGCTAATCCAAGGACCAAAATAAAATGACTTATAAATTACTTAATTTCCTTAACTTATGAATTTATAGTCTCCAATCTATGTTATCCATTATCTACTTCCCAACATATATTCTTAGGGGGATTTTTTTATTCCCTAAATAATGGTTTGTAATAAGCTTATGAATTTACCAAAGAATATACCCTAGGATTATCATAACCAATAGTACATCAAATCCCATTGTCGTGCACCAGTTCCCGTTCGAGTCTATCTCAAAGCCATGATTTCGGGTTTTACCCTTAGATGAATCTATGCCAGAGCTACCTCTACCTGCCCGTATCTAGAAAGGGATGTATTTTATTGATAAACCTCTTAATCAATACTCACCAAAATTTAGGGATGTTTTTATTATACTTAGTCTTATCCCTATGGCTTTAATTAGGGTTTTCTAATCCTAATCCCAAAAATAACTAAACCTATCCTATGATACCAACTATAACAACCCCGCTATTTATTACATACTTAAACAAGATTTATTACATTAAATATTAACTTGCTACAAAATAGAATATCAAGAGGACTAGATTCTTTGAGGATTAGGAATATTACATAACAACTTAGAACATAGTACAAACCATCTTTATTGAAAACTTCTTTTGCATGACCATAACATTCCTTTGTACTTAGCATTGCATGGGATAACCTGAGGACATGCATAATAAAAGGGTGAGCTATAAAGCCCAATAAGGGATTAAACAAGGAATAACATGAAGAATAAAATAAATATTATGAAATAGACATATCAATGGAGCAGAATAGAATCATGAACATAAAGGTATGATATAGCCTGATTATCATAACATGGAAATGTGGCAACAACATTTATCATGATATTATCATGAGCTGAGGATCATTTCACATGGAGATTCAGTAAACCCTCATTGTACTTGAATTATAATGAGTATATAATCATTTCCCTTAATTTTTCATGATACTATTATTTACCTAATGTATTGGGGTGCTATTAGGGCACACCGTTCTTAATCATTTCATTTCATGCATAAGTGTTCCACATGGAACATACAACATGGATTCATTAAACATCTTCATTTCATCAATGAAAATGTAATGTGTAATTAATAAATGAAACTCTATAATCAATAAGTAAATGTTCATAAAATTTAATACCCTTGATAGATAAATTGGCATGGTATTCTCTATACAATGTCTTTGGCTTAGAAAATCAAAGTGATATTCCAAAAGCATAATAGTGTGACATAAGAATTCATAAAAATTGATGTTGAGAGTGGAATAGGTGTCTAATAATATTAAAATGAAATGGAAATTATGGGGGTCATATATGTATATGTCCAAATATATTTAATGTAATTTATATTCATAAAACAAAATAATTTCTTGAAAGAAAATTAGAAGAGTAAAATCCCTTACGGAATTTTTGCATGGTAACGGGTGTACATCGGAGGGATTAATGAGAGATAAAGGGGTATATCATCATTAAAACATTATGAGGGAAGTATGGTGAAGGTTTTAAATCATACCCCAACATTTTTAATTGAAAATAAAAGGGTATAACAATATAAATAAATTTGGACAAAAATGAGAAAGGAAGAAATCTCTTACTTGGAAGTGTGATCCCAAAGGCTTGGGAGAGGCTTGAGAGAGGATTATTGGGAGCTTGGGGCACCTTAGGAGGATTCTAGGTATATTAGTGTGAGGGTTGGACGATCTAAAAAGTATTTGAGTGAAGAGGATGTGGGAGCTTAGGTGGGTTTATATAGGAAAAGAGGGGGAATTATTTATTATTTAGGTTTTCGGCCCCACACATTAAACTAATCAAAACCACAAAAACCCATGGTTTTGCCCATGTTTTTTTCCAAACTTAAGTGTAAAACAATATTTTATAATCAAAATGTCCGAAACTTCTTAAAATATTAGGCTTGCTTATGTGGAGGTGAGTCACACTCTCAAGGAAATCATTTTAAAAAAGATAAAATGTTTTATAAGTCTTGGAGGGTCCACTAAGGAATTCTAAAATAAATAAAATAAACCTAAAATAAAATTATTCTAATGGTAAAACATATATTGGAAGAACATACCACTTATATTATTTTATTAAATCATTATTGGGTCATTATGATGTCATAAAACACATTATATAATTAAATGGTATTTAATTTTTTACCCAAAAAATCAATTGTCTCAAAAAATTATGAAAAATTCCCCATTGGATAATTTGGATGTCCTGATTCAAAAAATAAAATTAATTTTATATAAATAATTTTTTAAATATTTGAATTTTTACTTTTAAAATAAAAACCTACATTTATAAAAAATAAACGGGTTTTGACAAAAACGACTATCAAACCTTAATAAAAATTACAATTGTATTCCTAAAAATTATAAGATCACTTTGATTTAATAAAATGTAATTTATTAATAATATTTTATTAAAAATATTATTTAATTCCAAAATCCATTAATTCATAAAAATAGATTTCTTAATTGAATATTAACTAAAAATGCTATTTTTTCTTTAATAAAACATTTACAAAGTAACAATAATAAAATGGATGTATATTCTTTATTATATGAAAAAATAATGAACATGATCATAGTGATAAGGTCTTGTTATATAACTCCTTATAACGCCCAGATAATACCTAAGTGTAAGGTGTGCGATGGTGACAAACACTTGGGGTGGCTTGGATAACATCGGTCGTGTGGTAATCTCTATCAAATTCCACTTCTCCTGTAGGAAGTTCTGTTTGAGTTTAATGTGTTGAAGTTAGGCTTGGGCATGGTCAAAAGAGAAGCCCAATGATGTCACCTCATTTCCAAGCTTCGAAAAATTGTATTTATAGAGAGAAATTCAATTGGATGAGGCCATCGTTGCTTTTGTCTGAGTAAATTGGATTTGTTAAATCCATATATTTATAATAACCATGTGATCACTATTCAATGACTATATTAGAAACAGCAACAATTCTTAATGGTATTTTGAAATCCAAAAACATAAAACAAATGAAATGCATATGTCATATAACCATTTTATATAATAAGACATTTAATTAGATCAAGAGTAATTTCCATTAATAAAATTTTGGGTCGTTGCATTTTTTAAAGTTAAGATTAAATAATATTCCATGAAATTGATTCCATCTAAATAGAATTTTTATGTAACTTTAATTTTATTGTATAATTCATTATTTTAATGGGTGTCTTTTTCTGTTGTTAAAATTCCCAGGGCTAGAAATTCTCATGACCATTAGATTCCCAAGCTCTATCATATGTCAGCAATCATAGTCAATAGATATTTTTATAGGATATAGATAAATTTAGACTATTTATTGTATTTTTATGAAAAATATATACATATCAATAGTATAGTGTATGTAAAATAACATCAATGTTATAAATTTTCTCAATCTATTTTCTTCATATTTACTTATATTGTACATTTTGTAGTGTTTGTACTCATTTGTGTCCGACATCACACTTCATTTATGATTAGCAAAATAATTTATATTTTAAAATAACACAACGTTTCAATAATCATCATGATATTGGTTTGATAATAATACATCATTATTAAATAGACCAGGCTTTGATATGACTAATTTTAAATAGATTGAATTTCAATTTTTTTAAGACCAAATAAATAAATAATGCAAGTCATACAATGAGATATTAATTATTACCAATGTAAAATCTTGACCCAAATTTGATACCCATGATTTATGTATAGGTATAAAAATGATAAATTTATAAATAAGTAAATAAATGATAAAATTTTGAAATGTTAATATTACAAATAGATAAATTAATTAATGATAGATTTTGACTGAAATATTGACTAATCTATTTTCTCATATTTTCAGATTTATGATCTAAAATTATAAAATTTTGAAATGGTATTCCATAAATTTAAGAATGGGAACTAAAATCATTATTAATGGTAATTTATCAATAAATACATGATTTATGGATACCCAACACCATACGCTTTGATTAAGTTAGATTCAAAAAGTGACTAATTGAATTTTAAAATCATTGTGATAGTAATTTTAAATTTTGATTCATATTCAAATATAGTTTGAATGGTTTTTGTGAGATAACCTGAACATGGATATATTATATAATTTTTTAATAATTCATTAATTTATATTTTATTTAATTATTGTAGATTCTACCAAAATTTTACTCACATGTTGTGGTGTACCCTTAATATTGGACCACTCACCAATGTCTAAAATGGGGGTGTCATGTGACCTCAAGAATACCTCCCTATATTCTAGAAGCTAATGACTAAAATTGATGGTATATGGTGTTTCATGGAGAGAATATAACCTCATATCATAGCACTAAAAAATTTAAATAACCAAGAAAAATTTGTAACAATAATCAAAGTACACATAATCAATCATCAATAACTAGGATATAACAAATGTAATATGGAAGCTTACAGTCATACATCCAAACTAATCACCCACCAGGACGATAACATATAAAATTAATTAAATAATAAAAATATAAGGATGATATACCATCATCATTATGCCTCATCACATCATAGTCTCTAGACTTTCAGTGAGATGCTCTATCCCAATTGTGAAACATTATGCCTCTTCCCTACCTGAATTTGTGAAACATAAGGAATGATCAAGTACTAAAGTATCATGTCCACCCAATATGGGTGTGTGTAAAAATATGTTGGGAACCAAAAATTTCTTCCCTAATATAAGACAAAATATAGCTTATATACTTGTGATAGACTTGGAATAAATAATCAAATGTGAAAGCACTACAAAATAATCATTGTCGATCCTTAAGTTCTATGTTGACACCTAGGATTAACCATAACCATTTTAACCAGTGAAAGTTTTGTCTGAGAATGTGGAATAACAATACCATGATTTAGGTAAATTCTCACCCATAATATCATCATAAGTATAAATAATCACTCAGGGGTCAGATCATCCCACTAAGAACTTTCATATATACATCTCATTTTATTATCAATGGAAATGCATCCCACCTTATTATCTCATTTATTACATTACTGTATTATCATGGGATTATCTTCCCAACCATCTATATCATTTATATATTCATTTATTATTAGGGGGTGTTTTCCCTACCCATCAAAATCATTTACACATTTGTTCATTATTGATGGTAGTGTGACCCATCCATCCATATCATTTAAGCACTCATTTATTATTAGGGGTAGTGAAACCCACACATCAATATGATTTATTTATTTGCAGGTGTAATCACCAAATCCTAGGAAACATCCAATTAATCCCATATAATATCAGGTGTAATCCCTATATCCTAGGAAAAATCCTAATAATCTAATATGGTATCATGTGTAATCACCAGATCATGGAAAACAACCTAGGCATCCCATATTATATCATATATTATAAATGGATCCTAAAAACATACTAGGTATCCCATATATAAAATTTGGGGGTATTTCAACCAACCTAACCATATTAGTTGTTACATTAATTTATTATTGGAGGTAGTGTGGCCTAACAATTCATCTCATTTATACATTCATTTATTATCGGAGGCAATGTGTCCCTCCCAGAATATCTAATTGAGTGCATAAACTCCCTCAACATCACCATGATCATATTATGACCTCATAGCCTAGTAGGAAATGACACACCAGTATCACCCTAGAGATATGGAATAATACTCATCATAGTTATAAAATAATATGAATTCAGTCCTCTCATTCCCAGCCTAAACATAAATCTTACCTAGGGCATAACCACCTGGGTGCTCCCATACTAGTGGTGAGAAACCCTTATACCACTCTCTAATAAACAATAATAAAGGTTATAAGTCACCTTAAGGGTTTTAGTTATGGTCAACCTTGGGTCTTATTGTAACGACCTGACCTTTTTTGAATGATATATGCTTCCTAAAAATGTGTGTTATATAATATTATATCTTTAATAATGAAGTGAGTATATTTGGAAATGTGACCATCGGGTTTTGAAAGTTATATGATTGTTGCTCTATTATGACTTTTTGTCAATATTTCCCTTGGAAACTATACTCTAAATAATAATTTTTATCGTTATAATTATTTTTTATTAGTACAAATGACAAAATAAAATTATTAAAGAAAAATAATTGACAGCCTCATCTAGTAGAGTCATGTCATACGAAGCCCATTTGTCAAAGATTGGGAAGAAGGTAGCATCATAGGTATTCTCTATTGACCAATCCCAAGCTTAGATTAAAAATGTTAAGCTTGAATGAAATATCTTATGGTAGAAGTTCAAGTTAGGAGAAATTACCACTCAGGTGATGTTAGTCGAGCTTCCCCATGAATCTATCACCATCACACAACTAATCCATAGGTCATATGTAGGTTTTATATGGGGTTATGTGTAAGTAAATTAGTTACATAATTTATAATCCCTTTTTATAAATAAAATTATTGTTCCATCATTTCCATTTTCAGTTTATTTTTTGTTAAAAATATGATGAATTTGATAAATTGATTTTTCATACATAAATTGTACTTTTTTGAAAAAAAATTAATTATTATAATAAAATAAATTATAATTAATAATATTTATTTTAATGAAATGGTATGATTAAAACAGTATTATTTAAATTTAAATTATAAAATAATTTTATTTTTTAAAGTGTTATTAATTTCACAAGGCATTTTATTATGCATTTTTGGTCCCCTATTATTTTTAATAAATAAGGATTTTTATATTTAAAAGTTAAATTTCTCATATTTATAGAATATTATTATAAAATAAAGGTAATTTTTTAAATCATAGCATTGATATCAGGTTAGGGTGAATTTAGGGGATTTTTTTAAAATACTATATTTTTTCAGGAATAGTAAAAATATTGTATGAGTTTCTCAGTATGTTTAATGATATCATAATGATTTAATAATTTAAATAAAATTATGGTAGACTTTTTTAGATTAAAATTTTATATTAGGTTTCCTAGGTGGATAATACCATGGGAAAATACCATGTAAAATTCCATGGTTTTGTAAATACCGCTACGAAGGTGTCTAAGGAAATTGATAAAAAACTCCTTCACTTTTTCTATAAATACCCACCCATTTATTCATTTACATTTATTAACAGTTAATTATACATGAATATATTAAATTATTACCGCCAAATGTTTCTTAAATCCCCTAGATAAATATTAAATTATGAATACTATAATTCATGATTCATTTGTTCCTGAAGGCAAGGGACTGATTACCAGAGAAATTTTAAATTATGGGTAAATGCATACTATAATTCATGATTAGTTTGTCATATGATATAGAGTTACTGGATATTTTTTCTTTTTGGGGCTTTTATATGTTCATTATTTTGATTTTAGGAAATCAGTTCACATCGATGAACATGTTTTCGGATCAGAAAGTGATGGTTCAGCTTCTTGAGATCTACTCATCTCGTGGTTACAAAGGTACCATCCTTTCTTTTAAATGCATTTCAAGACTCAAAAATTCTATCATTAGAGGAAAAAAAGTGTCATATATGAAATGAAACTATTATATAAGATAGAGAATAGATTTATAATTTTTCTTTCATTCATTTTAGTTATATTATTCATTTGATTTATTTACATTAATCTTATTCTAATTCTGCACTACTGTTTTTTCTGTTTTCAATGAGTAATGATGTTGATCAAATCAGTGCAATAGATGAGAAATTTTAAATTCAATAAGACTCCAACCCTTCAATCCATCATAGGCAGAGGTTTACCTATATTTGTTATTCCTAAAGTAAAGTGACTGATTACCGAATAAATATGAAATTCTATGTAAATGCATAATATAGTTTTTGATTCGTTTGTGGTATGATGTAGACTTACTGGATATTATTCCTTTTTGGGTTTTTGATGTGTTAATTTGATTGATTTCAGGAAATTAGTTTGCATTGAATAACATGTTTTTGGATGGTAAAGTGATGTTTCAACTGAAGTTAGTACCTGGAAACCCATCACTACTTTGATTTCAAGTTTTTAGGAGACTCTAGTGAGAAGCCTAGATTTACTGGATCTTTTTCCTTTTTTCTGTTATCAATTCATATCTTCTAATATTAATTATTTAGTATTATATACATTTTATTACATTCCTCATTCCTCTTGGTATGGGATGCACTATTTAGGTGTAAATTAATATTTATTAATTTTTTATTTTTCATCTATTCTTCAATTATCTTCTTATCTAATTAAAATAAAAAATTTGAAACTCGATAACCATTCCAATTTTTGCCTGTAATATGTGGTTTTAACCATTACACTGAGGTTTGTTGATTTATTAATCTAGATGACACTATTCTTATAACCAAATGATCCATTGAAACCTTGAATTTGAATTGATTAATGTAATTAAATGTAATATAGTATTTTTTTTATTCCCATCAGTTTCCCTGAGTAATTTGGAAGATATTGACCAACCTAGGACACCCATGGTGTGATCCCTTTACCTTCTTCATTTTTTAAATCTCTTATGGGGTGTGTTTTAAACGATTCATATTTAGAAAATAAATTTTAATAAAAAAATTCAATTGATATATTAGGATATGTACAACCTCTTTTTCCATGTTATACATAATGTTTAAATTTTTCGTGGTTTAAATGAGATATAATATATTAGTTGGTATAATTGTAGAAATAAATTCTTATGAATTGATTTATTAAATGTGACGAACTAGAAGATAGAGGATGCCTTGGTTTGAAATCTTATGATCATGATTCCATTAGACACCATAGATTTTTCGCCTCTAGGACTTGAATGTGGGAGTAGATTCCTTGAATAGAGATTTATCCATGCGTCCTAATTCCCTGGTATTTCATGGGCCTTTCTACCCCATGGATCTAATTTTACTTGTGCTCATATTGGACATGATCATTAGACATGTTCATTAGATCATATATCAATCCTTAATGAGTCTCCATCCAGATGATTCTAGGACCCGAAGTGGATGATTTTGTCTATTAAACCATGCATCTGGACCTTTGTGGAATTAGATGTAGATTATATGGCTCTATCATATTAATGGGGATATTATTGATTTTACATATTGTTTTTGGATATTCTGACACAACAGGTTATATTTAATGGATGTTCCTATATGGTATGTAGAATATACATCAATGTCCTGGGTAAAATGGTTTGTATAGACATGAAGATATTCCATTTTTGTTATTTATGTACTATTTTTATATTCCAAATTATAGGATCTAAACCCAGGTACAATAGCAGCAATATTTACTTGAAGATTTTTTTATTTTGGTCATCATGCATTTTACATCCAACTGTTGCATATAATTATACTATAGTTGATGTCAATGGCAGAAATTCAGTGAACAATTCTAGTGTTGGGGTCTCAATTCTACATGGTGATTAGGTGGAGTCACACTAAAATTTGGGAAAATACAACATCATGGAAGATAGGATAATTTGGCATATTTTGGAGGAGTATATTTTTTATTTTTATTTGATCTATTTTTTATTTTTTATTTCATTAAATGTGAGTTTACAATTTTTTTTGGTTAGTATTTCCCTTTTCTATTTTCTCAATATTTTCCTTGAGTGATGTATTATCTGTTTACTATACATTATTACATTTTTTGTAGGAATCATTTATTTTATTGGTTATTCATTTAGTATTTCATTTGAGGATCGTATGGCCTCAACTCCACCTTCATCTTCCGTTTCATCTCTATCTTTGATACTCGCCTCTCCCATTCCATCATGTTCCATCTCTTCCAGCATTAGTATTCACTCCATTTCCATTTTTCACATTAATTCCACTCACTTCATCATCATCATTTTATTTTAAGAATTATATTGACTATTTTTTTTAATGATGTCGAACCACATGATTTGAAAAAATATTGATATTCTCATGCATTTGCATGGGAGGAGTAATAGTTTTTAATAATTAAGTATTTTTATATTTAAAATTTAAATGTCTCATATTTCTAGAATTATTATGATAAAATAAATGTAATTTTTTAAATCATAGCATTGATATTAGGTTAGGGTGAATTTAGGGTATTTTTCTAAAATACTTTAGTTTTTCGTGAATAGTAAAAATATTGTTTGTGTTTTTCAGTATGTTTAATGATATCATAATGATTTAATAATTTAAATAAAATTATGGTATAATTTTTTAGATTAATATTTTATATTATGTGTCCTAGGTGAATAATAACATGATAAAATACCATGTAAAATCACATGGTTTTGTAAATACCGCTACGAAGATGTCAAAGGAAATTGATAAAAAAACTCCCTCACTTTTTCTATAAATACCCACCCATTTATTAATTTAAATTTATTAAAAATTAATTCTACATGAATATAGATATTATTACATCAAAATTTATATTTAATACTCCATGGTCCTGATATTTTAGTTTTATAATTCACTCTTCCAGGTAAGGGAAATATCAATTTCTCTTTTCATTTTAAGTTCTATTTTTATGTGGTGTGTCTTTAAAATTTCCATACTATGTTCTTATATCCATTTTATTATGTCCCTTTACTATATTAAAATTATTTTATGAATGGTATACCCTTTTCTCTTCCCTTTTTAATGTTTTATAAAACCATGTTTCTAACCTATTATGCTACCGAATTTTATTCTTAAAATTTCTCACTTTTTCTCAAGAAATCATTTTATTTTCTTTTGTGAATACCCAAGACTCTTTATTATGTATGGGTATTCACAAATATATCAAAATGATCTATTTATTTTTAGGATTAGCATACATTAAACCCATCTTAATTTTTTTTGGGTTTAAAATGACAAAGGGTTCTTCAATTTGGAACATTCTAAAATGCCATGATTTTGATATGAAACCCATTTCTTTTATTCTATACAGGTTATTTATAAAATGTTTTATTATAATATATAGGGGTAAAATTAATTAATACATATTAAGGGTGTTCCTTTAGAGCTCTCCAATTCATTGGGTAAAGAATTTAATCTCTTTAGATGACAAGTTTTACGATACCTTGGTGAATAACCTTGGTAATGTTTTTGACACATCAGGGATAAACCTTGGCGATATGCTTATTAATGAATCAATTAAATGTTTTATACACATTTAAATGTTATGATTCATGTTATTTTCATTATTATATTCTTATTTTACCATTTCTCATTCCTTTGTGATATTCCTTAAGTTCTTATCAATAATTCTCATGATCACATGTAAACAGTTTCCCTTAATTTCCCTTACCAATCATTACGCTCACCCTTTCCATTGATGTATGTCCCTAGGTTATGAGATTTAGTAATTGAACTTAGTATGAACCTATAATGAATACTTTAAATTTTATTTGAATATTTTTTTCATTTTTTCACGTGTTATGTACCTTATTTCTAACTCACTAAACTTTAAAAGATCCACCATTTCTACAATTTAATGAAAAGTTATGTAATAAAAAATGGTATATCATAGTTGGTGTAAAATGAAGGTTTAGTTATTTTTGTAAATTAGGATTTGAAATTTTTTAATAACCCTATATAAAAGTTTAAATATTATAAAACTTCCTAGTATTTTGGTGAAATATTAAGTAAGTTGTTTCTAGAAAAATAAATCCATGTTTGGATCTGACCAAGTGGATGTGGCTTTGGCATAGATATACCTAACAAGTAAAAACTCCAAAAATGTGAATCACACCTAAAACA
This sequence comes from Viscum album, assembly GCA_963277665.1. Taxonomy (NCBI): domain Eukaryota; kingdom Viridiplantae; phylum Streptophyta; class Magnoliopsida; order Santalales; family Viscaceae; genus Viscum; species Viscum album. The sequence goes on along the minus strand of OY728147.1, from coordinate 2,105,364,593 downwards.
ACAAAAACTAGTACACAACAACAATCCTTGCTTCACTCTTAGTTTGACACTCATGGGGGATATGTTTGGTTAGTTACAAGCATTATATGAACCATTGTGAAGGATTTATATTAAATGTAATTGTTTTTAATGAATAACATGTTTAATGATGATGTTATTTGACATAAAAGTTCCCTTTGAATTTATAATATGATTAAATGAAACATTTTTCTCACTAATTATTTATTATTTTATAAAATAATAGGAAATATGAGAACCTTTATTAATAGTGAGCACAACAGACCAAGAGTTAAGAGCCTTTCAATGGAATATTGAATAGAAAACTTTATCAGAATGATGAATCAATTTACTCAAGTTATAAGAAATAACATGAATCAAGACAAGATACCAAATTCACCTCTAAGGGAAATAATATGTTAATTGATTTATGAATCAAAAACCACCACCATTCAATTGATCTACCGACCCATTGATTTCTGAACAGTGGATAATCTTTATAGAAAATATCTTTTCTATACTCCATAGTTTAGAACAAGAGAAATGCATCCTTTCTGTGCATCTATTAAAGGTAGAATCAGATCAATGGTATTTATTGGTTAAAAACATGAAGCTAGGAAAGGAGATTGAAGCTATGAAGTGGGATGATTTTATGGGAACCTTTTTCAGAAAATATTTTCCCCATTCGATGAGAACAAAAATGGTGAATGAATTTTTAGATCTGAAGCAGATGGAATATAAATCTATGGGAATCTATGAGATAAACATCATAAGAATTTCCCATTACACCTCTATATTTGTCATGGATCCTAATAGGAAGTTTGATAGATTCTTATATGGACTAAGACCCCATCTATAGAAGAATATACCCAACCGAGACTATGAAAATTATAAGAAGATCATGGGTAGTGCTATGAAAGTTGAAAAGAAGTTTAGAGAGACACATTGGTCACATATATAAAATTAAAAAGAAGAGATATTTGGATCCAAACATAGGGTGTAGATTTGATCAAATAATAGGATAAAGGAAAATAAAACATTCCACATGCAAAAAATGTGGGAAGAAGCATTCATGGAACTTCTTTCTCTGGAGTGATAAATGTTGCTAGTGTGTGAGAGATGGTTATATTGCATTGAACTATCATAGTAAGGTGAAGCCTCAATTTCTCAACACTAACAACAAGGGGAAGATGGTTTGGTACCTACCTGAAGTTCAATGATTCAAGTGTGGATAGCTTGGTCACTTTTCTAATCACTATCCAAATCTGAAGTTAATATAGGGGAATCAACATAACCCTCAGTATAAGACAAGGGATCTAGGTTGAGCTTTTTGTCACAGGAATTGGCCTTCTCCCAAACTCTCATGTGACACCTAGCCAGCATCCTCACTCAAATCCTATATGATTTCAGCATTTCAACACTCACAATGGAAGTAAGGATTATAAAGGAAGTGCTTTGAAATATCTCAAGACAAAAGTGCAAAGAAGATCTCAATTTCTCTTGACTTATGTGTGTATTTACCAATGAGGATCCACTCCCTTTATATTAGGGTTGGTGTAAAAGTCTACAGCATTATAGAATATGTACACTTCCACATGATTCTATAGTATTATATCCTACTCTACTGGAATATAAATGGAGCATTCTAGAACCCATAGAGATCCTTAACCGTCCATGGAGGCCTAGAATGTTCTTCATCCTTCAAGTCCCAAGGGGTGTTCTGCAACACTCTACAGAAGTCTATAATATTCCAAAACATGTTGGAGATGTAGAGAACTCTAGAGTATTCTAGAGAACCTCATCACCGGGTCTCCTCTCCATTTAGAGAGGCATGAAATACTCCCCCACTTATTATGAAGATGTCCTCGGTGTGTCCATGATGATACTCCTCGATTGCCAGCATGAACTACCCCAAGTTGTCTGCAGGTTCTTAGGTTGCCTTTTATTTTGGTAAGACCTTCCACTTGATCAAGTACTCCTTTATTTGTGTCATGTAATGTCATTGATCTATCTGGTTTTTTATTATCAGATCCACTTGTTTTTCATATGAATCGACAACCACTGTAGGTGCCCTTTTAGACACCACTCTGCTTAGGTCCTCTATGTCTTCATGATATGGATTAAGAATACAAATATGGAATATTGGATGGATCTTCAGCTTAGAAGGCAACTCAAATTGGTATGATACCTCCCCAACATAGTGCACAACCTCATATGGCCCCTCATACCGTTGTTTCAAGCCCTTATGAACCCTCCAAAATACTTTTTGCTACTGAGGAAAGAGTTTCACCATCACCTTGTCCCCATGCTGGAAGCTCACATCCCTTTTCCCTTTGTCATCCCACTTCTTCATTCTCTTAGTAGCTTTTTTCAAGTGGGTTCTCATCATGTCATCCTTATCATGCCACTCCTTGGACATATTATAGGCATTTGGAGTACTTCCTTGGTACTTCTCCCCACGTACCATTGTGTGAGGAGTGAGGGGTTATTGTCTGGTCACCACAGTAAATGGACTCTTCCCCCTTCAATTCACTCCTTTTAAATTTTTGGGAGAATTGGGCCACATAAAGCAACTTGGGCCAATCCTACTATTTGGAAATCACAAAGTGTGTCAAGTAGAGATCCAATAAGGCATTAACCCTCTCCGTCTTCCCATCTGTCTAGGGGTGGAATCTTGTATAATAGTGGGCTTTCAATCCCAATAATCCAAAGAGTTCGGTCCACAACTTACCTATGAAGCATGGATCCCAATCAGTGATGATGTGTGGTGGTATCCCCCAATATTTCACCACATGCTTGAATAGTACCCGTGTAGTGAGCTTTTCCATCACATCTACTGAAGAGGGGATACATGTGGCATACTTAAGAAATTTTAAACCACCATGATGATGTTCCCATGCCATTAGGTTTTCATAAATTCAAAAATGAAGTCCATGGTGACTATCTTCCATGGACTCTCTATAATGCGAAATGTATGGAATAATCCTTCAAGCAACGGATAGTCCACCTTGTCTTGTTGGCACACAATACAAGTTTCCACATAGGACTCCACATAGTCCTCTATCCATAGCCAATAATACGCTCCCTCTAGCAAGGCCATGGTGTGGTGTTGCCCTGGATGTCCTGTCCATCTCAATTAATAATGCTCCTTGATGAGATCCCACCACAGGTTCCCCCCCATTGGGACATATATCCTCCCCCCTGTGGTAAGAAGAGTGTCATTCTCCTCCCAAAATCTCTTTCTCTTTCTATCCACCATAAGGGAAAAGACGTTCTTGGCTATTGGATCATGCTGTTTTCCTTCCTTAATCCTACCCAAGATCCTGTCATCTACACTTGACAAGTGGCCGAACACCATCTTCTGACTAAGTGAATCGTCCACCAAATTTATAGTCCCATGCATGTACTCCAAAGAATAATCATAATCAACCAAGAATTATTTCCATCTTTCCTGATTCGAAGTCATCTTCTACTAGGTTTGGAAGTAGATTTTGGAAAAAATCGGTATTCACCATAAACATAGACCCCAATAGATAATGTATCCATGCTCAAAGACTATTTACCATGACTGTCATCTCCTTCTCTTGTACCATGTACCTCCTCTCAGTGTCATTCAGCTTTCCACTTTCAAAATTTATGGGATGTATTTTCTGTATGAGCACACCGCCAATAGAAAAGTCTGAGGCATCAGTGTATACCTCATGAGGCTTGGTTAGATCCTCCAAGATCATGACCAGTTCTTCCATGACCATATTCTTCAATCCCTCAAATTCCTCCTCGCATTTGTCATCCCGCTCCCACGTCTTGTTCTTCTTTAGTAAGTCGGGGAGTGGAGCCACCTTCTTTGAGTAGTCAAAGTTGAATCGCTAATAATAATTCACCAACCCAAGGAAAGAACTCAAATTGGTAACCTTGGTTGGCCTCTCCCATTCACCGATATAACTTATCTTTTCAAGATCCATCCTGAGATTTTCCCTTTTGATATTGTGTCCCATGAAGAGAACTTCTTCCCTCTTAAAGTAACACTTCTCCTTGTTCACATATAACTCATTCTACCTCAATATCATGAACGCAGTATTCAAGTGTTCTACACGGTCCACCATTAATTCCCAATAAATGAAAATTTCATCCAACTAGACTACCACCAACTTGTCCAAGTATTGGTGGAAGACTTTTTTCATCAAGGTGAAAAATGTCACTGGGGAATTAGTCAAACCAAATGGCATAACAGGGAAATAATAAGATCCATAACTTATCATTCATGTAGTATTTGGAACATCCTCGATGGATATGTGAGCCTTATAGTATTCCGACCTCAAGTCTATCTTGGTGAACACCCATCCCTTTCCTAACTGATCAAAGAGATCCACTATCAATGGGATATGGTACTTTTTCATCACCGTGGATTTGTTCAAGACCCTATAGTCCACACACATCCTCAAGGATCCATCATTATTCACTTAGAATAACATGGGAGATCCATATGGTGATTCAGATGATTGGATTTGTCCAACATCCAACATCTCCTTCAAATTCCTATTCAAATATTCCAACTCAGGTGGAGTCATGTGATAGGGTTCCATGAATGGTGGCTTCGATCCTGACACCAACACAATTTTTTGATCCACCTCCCTCTGAGGCAGAAGTCTCTTGGGAAACTATAGTGGAATAACGTTGCTAAACTCCCTTAGCACACCCTTCACCTCCTTTGACAACTCGTGGTTTTCATCCACTGGACCACCATCTTTCAAAGAAACCAAGAAGTTATCCTCTCCCTTATTGAAACCCTTCTTCACTTGCATGGAAGAAAGTAAAGAAAAGTCATGAATTCTACTTACCTTTTTGTTCACCATGCATGGGCTTCTCTCCTCTATGATCACCATTTTCTCCAAGTGAGTTGTCGGTATGGTCGTGGCTTTCTTGAAGAACTCCATCCCTAACACTAGCATTAAGTCATCCATGGGAACAACAGAGAGATCAATAGCAACCCTCCATTCTATGATGTGGAGGGTCGCTCCATGGACAATGCCACTAGAATATTGAGGTGTGGAATTCAAGGATTTCATGTGACTAGTTGTCTTGGCCACAACCAGCCCAAGTCTCTTTACCTCATCTTTAGCCACAAAGTTGTGTGTGTCTCACATGTCGAGCATCACAAAGGTATAATTACCATTCCAATCCACCTTTTCATACATCAACCTATCCATAGGTGGAACCTTAGGTGGGTTCTTTCCCTCCAAAACATTTAAGAGACTTAGAGTCCCCATTTTCTGCTCCTTTAGAACTTCCTCATTCTCTTCAAACATGGAGTTGAGTGCCTTCCTCTTGGGACACTTCTTCCATGTATGAGGCCCATCACAAAAGTATAATCCCCTGGGCTTGAATTACCTCGATAAGTACTCCATGTACTCCTTAGACTTCCCCTTGTCATGGGCATCTTGGTTCTACCTCTTCTCTTGGTATCCACCACTTTTACCCTTGTACTCTTTCTTGGTTTTAGGGGGATCAACCTTCTTCTTGTATTCCACCAAGGACTTGGAAATGGGCATGACATTGGTGAAGGTTTTAGGTCATAGACCTCACACCTATTGTCGTTCCCATGGCAGAATACCTTTGATGAAATAATACATATGATCATAGTTAGGCTTGACACGTACTTAGATCTTTAGAGAGACATACTCCCAAACATACCCATAGATTGTCCCCATATGATTCAATTTTCGCAACTTGTCCCTAGCTTCCCAATCAGCTTGCTCAGGGTAAAACTGATCAAAAACCCATTTCTGGAACTCCTCCCATGATGGAAGTGCCTTCCCACCATCCTTGAGCTCTTAGTGCTTCATACTCCACCAGAGAGATGCATCATCACCAAATTAAATAATGGAAGTCTTCACATGGCTCATATCTTCCATCAAGACAATCACCTAAAAGTATTTCTCCACTTCCCAATTGAAGTTGTATACCTCCTTGGAATCTCTCTTGACATTAAAATTCTTTGGACAAGGCACATAAATATTTTCTGTATCTCATACAATCACCCCCGTAGCCAACTCTCCAAAGAAATTAGACCAATCCCTCTTAAGTTCATTAAGAGTTTGGTCATACCTGGCCATCACATCCCCATGTTGTGCCAAGATCCCCTTTGTCCAATCTATGAATTCATATTTCTCAGTAGCATTCTCCTTGGTGTATCTCTCAATTGACGCCACTCAGTCTTGGAGATTGAAGAGTGCATCACATAGGCCCATGATTCCTAGTGGCCTTTCCTCATCATCTCCCTCGACATACTCGAGCCTTTCCTTCATGTCAGTAAGGTAATCCTCTTCCCTTAAGAGACGCTCCTAAAGATTCACCATGGTCTCATGGGACTTCCCACCCTTATTCTTAGGAACAAGGAGCATGGTATCCTTCTCACTCACAATGTTAGGATCTTCAACGTTTGATCTTTCCATCACAAAGAACTTTCCATAAACAGCTCTGATTCCAACTATCGCAGGACTTGGCCTTCTCCCAAGTTCTCATGTGGCACCTGGCTAGATTCCTCACTCAAAGAGTAGATGATTTCAATCTTTTGACACTCACAATGGAAGTAAGGATCAAAAGGTAAGTGCTTGACAAGTTCTCAAGACACAAGTACAAATAATCTTTCAAATTCTCTCAACATCAATGTGTATTTACAAATAAGGAGCCACTCTCTTTATTTGGAGGTTGGTGGAATAGTCTACAACATTATAGAATATGTACACTTCCACATGATTCTAGAGTATTGTAGTCTACTCTACTAGAATATAAATGGATCATTCTAGAAGCTGTAGAGATCTTCAACCTTCCATGGAGGCCTAGAATGTTCCAAATCATTCAAGGCCCAAGGGGTGTTCCGCAACACTCTGTAGAAGTATGGAATATTCCCGAACTTGGTGGAGATTTAGAGAACTCTAGATGATTCTAGAGAAACTTATAACTGGGTATCCTCTCCATTTGGTGGGGTGTGACATTTTTCTATCATGACAGCTAAAGTTGAAGTTCCGAATGATGTGGTGGTAGGTACACTCGTTGTTCTCTCACAGCTGGAAAGTACATTGGTTGTTTCTGGTTCTACGTATTCATTTATTTCCTCCATGTTTTCAAAGAATATATAATCAAAACCTAAAATACTAGAAGTATAACTATCATTAAATACATCTAGAGGGATTTTCTAAGAATCAATAATGTATAGAAACTCTAGTATTTACTTTGGTGAGCATAATCTCAATGAAAACCTAGTAGTCATTCTCATGCAATAATTTGAAATTATAATAGGTATAGAATGGCTATCAAAGTATAATACTAAGATCAATTGTATACGAACATAGAATATCCATATATTTGAGGAATAAATTGATGTATTTTGGAGTACATAACGGGAAATCCTCCAAAAAGAGAGTTATAGTTCTTTATTGATCTCATTCTTGGTTCCAATGTGATTTTAAAGACCATGTATAGAAAGTAAAATGTGGAACTAGAGGAATAAAAGAAGTAACTATAAGATCTTTTGGATAAGGGGTTTATCTAACCAAGTCTATCTCCTTGGGGAGCACCTATACTCATTGTGAAGAAAAATTATGGATCAATGTGGATATGAATTTATTATGGAGAACTTAATGGGATCACAGTTAAGAAAATGTACCCTCTTCCAAGAATTGTTGATTAATTTGACCAACTTCATGGGGATCAATTATTCTCTATGATTGATATTTGGTATGGTTATCAGAAATTGAGGGTGAAGAAATAAGATATTATAATGAAAAAATTTTGATCAAGACATGGGCATTATGAGTTTGTTTTTATTCCCTTTGACTTGACTAATGCTCCTACTAATTTTATAGATTTGATTAATAGAGTCTTTGAGGAATAACATGATAAATTTTTTGTAGTTTTTATTGATGATATTATGATATATTACAAAATTCACAAGGATAATGAGGATCATATAAGGGTTGTAATGAAAACTATAAGGAAGGAGAGGCTATTTGGAAAGTTCAGAAAATGTGAATTTTGGTTACAACAAGTTTCTTTCTTGGGGAACATTGTAAAAAATGAAGGAATCTTAGTTGACACTGAAAAGACAAAGGTTATGGAGGAGTGTCCAAATCCTAAAATAATAACTGATATTCATAGTTTCCATAGATTAGTGAGATATTATAGAAGATTTGTGAAGAAAATTTCACAAATTTCTAACCCACTAACAAAGTTTACTCGAAAATGGGTCAAGTTTATCTATATAAAGGAGTGTGAAGAAAGATATCAATATCTAAAGAAGAGATTGGTTAATAAACCCATATTAAATCTACCCCCAATCAGAGATGGATTAATTATTTTTATTGATTCATCTATGAAAGGGCATGGGTGTGTCCTCATGAAAAATTATAAGGTTATTTCTTATACATCTCAATAATTGAAGCCTCATAAGAAAAACTATCCTATACATGACCTAGAGCTGGTTTTGATTGTTTCTACTCTGAAGATATTGAGGTACTGTATTTATAAGAAGAAATGTGATATATACATAGACCCTAAAATTTTGATGTATATTTTCCTAAAAAAGGAATTGATCATGAAACATAAGAGATGGCTGGAACTTCTTAAAGACTATGATTGTTCAATTCATTATCATATCAGAATAGAAAACTCTAACGGCCCAAAGCTTATTGTACCTGGTCAATACTTTAATTTTGAAGAATAATTAAAACATGACACAAATATATTCTCAAATATTTTATTAGTTCAGTATCTTTGAAAACATGAAACACATTCTTATAAATTGGTGAAAAATCTTCAAAATCTCCCATTAATATCTTCCACAAAAGTTTTCCTAACTAAAACATTTATTTATATACTAGAGGAAAGAAAACATAAAAGGGTGAGATCAAATGCTCAATAAGGTTAAACACAGATAACATCAAAAAAACATAAACATAAGAATGTAAAAACATGAACATAAATTTTTAATATCAAAATCTTGAGTCATGAAATAAATCATGGATGTAAGTAAGTGGTAAATCATAAATGAAAATGAACCATGATAAAATATCATTAGAATAAAACATGGAATTTTAGAAAACAAATAAGCATAGAAAATCATTCCCATATTATCCAAGTAGAATTTAGAAGACCATCATAGCAGAACAATTCTATTACTGAACTGAGTTAACTTCTCGTTCTAGCCATGTATTACTAAACTAGATTTAGTTTCCATTCCAGCTTTGTATCACTGAACTGCATTTACTTTTCATTCCAGTCATGTCCATTTCAAGAGATATAAATAATTAACTAATGCATTATAGGGAGATATATGTCTCACCCATCTAAAAATTAAATCATTCTTACGTATTCCGCAAAAACATAAATCATTCTACATAACATAACCCAAATAATAAAATGGGTGTCTTAAAAATCATTCCATAATAACATAATCCATGTAAAATGCATATATTTTATAAATAAAACAATATAATAAACATAGTAAAACCATAGAAATAATAGGGATAGTATACTTAAATACTAACCCTATTAATGAATGTCTTCTTAGAGAGGATATTATTTTTATAAAATACTTGAAATAAATTCTTGATTAAAATATAATTTCCTTTCAAAAAAATTATTTTCTCAAAATGATGTGCAATTTTAAAATAAAAGATTTTATTTGAAAATAAAATTGAAATTGTTTAGAGAAATATTCATGGAAATAATGTGTTATGAAAATATAAAAATCCATTCATGTTTTATATGTTAAAAAACATTCTTCTCATACTTTTTCCAAAAAAGACAAAAAGTACCTCTCACCAAAAATGATAAAAGATTTTTTTCATACCATTTAAAAAAATTGACCAATGGATAAAATTTAATTTAAACAATTGTAGAAAAATATTAATAAAATTACATATTTAGGTAACATGGATGTGCATGATAATACCTCTAATGGGCCAAAGGCCTTAGATTTTTTTATAAGATAAACCCCCTTTTAAGGGAAGAAGGGGAGAAAAGCCAAACAGACATCAAGACTTAAAACATTACATGACCTGAAGATCAAGAAAATAAAACCAGATTGACACCATGGAACTACCTCTCCCCAGACTAAACTTAGGTCTGATTTCCTTTGAATGTATCCAAACTTCTTGTATAATGATCTAAATACTTTCATTGACATATTCCAGAATAATATAAATTTTAGGATATCATATATGATCATATTATTGTCTTGTTTTTATTAACATGACACTTTTACACATTATTTGAGTATTAACTACTTTATGTTCTTAAGCGTGTTTTGACAAATAAGTTATGCTTCTCCTTATTTGGTCATAGTTATATCATTAAAAAATGATATTAACATAACATATTCCACATTTATTCATTATTTACATTTATATATTCATGATTTAATGAAGATCATGTAGAATGAATCGCACCACATCGTGGAGATGGAAGGTCGTACGTATGCACAAGTGACGCTATCATTTTCATATTTGTTGAGTGGTATTGAATTGGATGGTGTATAATATTTCATAATAAATATCATGTTATAATAATCATGTATAGTTATTATTTATATTATTATACCAATCCAAGTAAGTTGGTGGTGAAATATAGATTACACTACGGCGTGGTGATGGTAAGTCATATGTACACACGCGTGGTGATTTCATTTTTCATAGGATGGATAGAAGGTGGAATATGGTTTTTTCATAATTATAATAAAATTCCAGTATATATGTAATACTGGAGTAATTAATTTATAATTAAAAAACTCATGAATTGGAAGTGTAATAATAAATAAATTTGAAAGAATCGGTAGAGGAGATTACCTCTTCTTCGACCTGCTTCCTCTAAATCTCCTCTTAGAGCACTAGAGTTAGTCTTTGAAGAAGATCAAAACCTCTATGAAATTTTATAAGGGAAAATGTAAGGGTATTTTTCAGCTTAAATTCTCAAAGTGAAGTCAATAGGTGACAGAGGAGGTTCCCTTTTATAGTTGAGGTGAGGGGCACTTTTGGGGTCTCCAAAAATATTAATATATAATAATACCAAACCCTATCCAAAAACATCACAAATGTCTCAAGTGAGAATATGATATGAGATAGGGTTTTAATCTCAGCAAAAAATAAATTTTATAGAAATTTTTATGTAAATTTCAACATTATCATTTTAATTAACACATAGTTATTCTATTTAATTTTAATTTAGATAACTAATATTTTAATTGTAAAAGGGTGTAATATTTACTTATTTGATGTAAATTAGACAATAAGTAAGTACCTAAAAAAATTTTAAACTATATAATAGTTATTATATATTTTTTTAAAATGTTATATGATTTTAAAATAATTTAATAAAACATTATTTTCATAAAATATCAATCGTGTTAATTTTGACACTTTTCATTAAATGGATTTTTAAAAATATCAAGATAAGATTTTATCCCCCAAAAAATATTTCATTATATCCATAAGGAGTCAGAGTGATCTATTATATTAATTTTATATATTAATTAGATCAATTTATATTTATTTTATTATTTTTAATAACATTTATTTTATATTTCTCTTAATAAAACAATTACAACATCAGTTTTGTGTAGTTATTTAATACAATTATTTTTTGAATAAAAATTGATAATAAAGTACTATGATGAAGATAAATTTACTATATTTCAGAAGAATATAAGAAGTATAATTTATCTTCTGGAAAATCCAGCATTTAAAATGCTATACATATTAAATTAAGAATGTGACAACTTTAACATCACATTAAATAAAATAATATAAGCGTCAAAATCTCTTCTATAAGGCTCCAAATAGTCAAAAAATCAGGATTTGCTTGGTTATAGTCAATATATACTTGACCAATAAGATTTTATCAAATGTTTTTGTCATTTTATGGTTATTAATATTTAAATTAAAATTGTTTTATTGATTTCTCATTAATCAATTAATTTCTACACCATGAATGTATAAGTATTAAAGGTAATTATTTATTTTATAAAAATTTAAAAAAAAATTACCATGAAAATTAAAATCATTTTATATTTATAATGATTATTTATAATATAATTTATCTTCTGTATAACCTTATATAAAAATGATTTAGTTATTAAAATTTGAGTGAGACATATTTAACTTTACTTTAAATAAAATAAATTACATGTCCCAATCCTGTCCAAGTGGCTTCCAAAGGATACCATTTCAACCCAAGGGTTATTTAGATAAAAAAAACTCATAAAATTATATTAAGACAAGTTTTAGTATAATTTTATAATAATATTATTAGCCTTAATAACCTAATTTACTCTTTTACCGTATTAATAAAAATTATTGAAGTTACTATTCATAATCCCCAAAAATAAAAGGATCCAACTTACATAATTTTGATCCTCTAAGTCCAAATATGTAATATATTTTTCAAAATTTTCAACACAAAATTTTCATTAATTAAATTAAAATTATTCCTGTTGTCAGAATGAAAAACGGGTTTTTTAAAAGTTAATACATTACAAAATATTGAAATGTTTTTACATAAAAATTTAATGTAAAATTAATGTAAATGGTATAAATAATATTGAATGAAAAAATAAATTATATTTATATTTTAAAACCATTCAATAATATAATTTAACCATATAAATTATTTTGATGAAAAATAATTGGTTTCAATTAAAATTTAGTGTATTTTTACTATTAATGAAAACTGGAATGTTATTAGAAAAATATCAATAAATTACCTAAAGTTAATTTGTATATCCCGATTAAAAATAAAATGTTTATGTTGTTAAATATAATATTTAAAAGTTCCAAAAAATATATTTAAAATGTATGTGGCATTAAAAGGTAGCAAAACTGCATTTTTTTAAATTACTTATTTTATCTAATAAATTGAATTTTGTTATTATATCATGTATAGAAAGAATATAAGATGAATTTTAAAAATTATATTGAATATATTATATATATATATTAAATTAATAAAATCCATCAAGAGTGATTTCATTATATTATAACCTCGCTTATTTTCTTTTAAAGTGTTTTTCATATGAAATTAATATTGTTCATACCTGCCATTATAATGACTAGGTTACAAGGAAACATAAAAAACTTTATTTGTTCACATAAACTACGTCTTGCATGAAATGGATTTTATCAAAATAACTTGATATTGTTTGTAACACAATCCAATCCAAATGTTGTTGTATACCATAAGCTAATTCAGTGTTTCATATAGCACAAGCATATCTTGGTGTTGCATACAAAATAAGAAATCAAAGAAAGAAATATATCTCATAAAAATATCGATGTGTTACATTATACCCCCATTAAAATGAATTTCTCCATTTAAATTTGTTGGGGTTATTAAAGTATTATTACTTTAAAGTATCTTTCTTTGAAATCCACATCATAAAATTGAATACTAAAACTTCATTTTAAAAAAATAATATTAAAAGCATAACAGTTACCAAAAGTAACTCATAACTAGGTTTCCACATAGGATAACATAGGTGAGAAACTAAAACATGTATATGGAAGAAAAATATAACCATCAAATTCTGATGGAGAGTGATAGATAACAAATTTAGGAGAAATTTAACAATCACAAATCCTTAAATCTTTGCTGATTTTAGGGGCCATATGATTTATCAGATAAGACGGTACTATGATAACATTTTTGGTTTCAAGATCCATTTCCTAAAGTTGAATAATTTTTCATGATAATAAATAATTACTTGATTTCAGTAAAATCTCACTGTTTTTAGTTATTTGAAAAATTCCCACTTCATATCTTATAAAAATAAATGAAGTTGGATTTGTTATTTTTAATGTTTTAGTAGTTCATGTGATCCATAAATAGGATAATAGGTAATTTTATCTATCTTTTTCACAACAAAAAGTTATGACAAGTTATCAAATATCCATAAGTTCACTTACTATGAGATAAGACATTATTCTAACAAACATCATTTGATGTTTAAAATAAAATTTCCATAACCCTACAATCCTTCTAAAAGATGAAAATCTAATACATTAGGTAGAGGTGAACTAAACAGCATAACATTTATCTCCCATATATTATAAGTTATATATTATTGGTCACATTCCAAAAATATGAACGCCTTTATCATGTATTCCTTTGAGTCATGGTAATAACCCTAATTATCATTTATCCTTATTGAAAACATGCATGCTTCCTTATTCTTATGTCCAAAAAACTGTAAAAATTATCCATGATAGCATAACCCACATGTGAATAAATCCTTTATCAATTCCAAGGTAACTAATATCATTCAATACACTTATTTATATTCAACATATCTTTATCCAAATATCATTATCCAAATATCATTATCATGCTCATATTAAAGGTTAAGATTCCTTTAATCATGCATTTTCCAAAAACATCACCTTATTACCTCAATCAATTTTCCTGGTTACCAATACCAGTCAAAATATACTTTCAAATACATTTGGAAACCCATAGTGGACCACTACATAGATATTCCAATATTCCATAAAAGATATTTTTACACATTTATATAGGATCCCATTACATAAACACTCAATCATTCCACCACTTAGTTGTTATACTCAACATCACAAGTAGTTATTGCATGTGATTTTAATTTTTATTTGTCGTTAAATTGTTTTTGAGGTTGATCATCCTCAATAACCATTGGATTAGGGATTTAGTTAGAATAATTCCACGTTTCCTTTCACATGTAACATTGAATTGTGGGAGGTGGATTATGTGTATCCATTTATCTATTTGCATCATTAGCTACCTTTTTTTCATTACATAATCACTCCACTACTCAATGACCTTATTTCCCAAACCTAAAACATTTACTAGTCTCTTTAAGAAAATATCGACCATGCTTCTTTCCAAGCTTTGAGCATAAGAGAACACTCAACTTCTTTTCACCATTTTTTTTTGAGATTTTCTCTTCAACAATATCTTCCATTTTTTATCAAAACAATGAGATTGATATGTAAAACCAACTTCCATTTATACCTTAATAGAACAATGCACAATTTCTTCATGGCTACTAAAGTCTCTTACAGTTAATTCCATTAGACGAATTGGTTTAATCCATTGAATAATTGCTCAACTTTACATTTAGGTTGGATGATAAATCTATAAGTATACCTTTTGGTTATAATTTCCTGAAAGCCTTAATTTTTTCCTCGTATGCACCAACAGATTCATCATCCATTTTATTAAGCTCTAAGAACTCCATTTTCATCTTCGTACAAAGAATACAATGAAATTAATTATTGAAAAATAAGTTCTTGAACTCATCCCACTACATGGATTCAATTTTATCTTTCTTCCTAGTATTCTTAATTAGATTCCACCATTGGTCTGCTTCGTTTACTAAATGATAAATATCCAAAATTAATTTTTCATGTTTTAAATAGTGAAGGATAGAAAGTATATTTTCAATGGTACTGATCCATTTTTTAGCAACAAGTGGATCAGAAGACCCATTGAAAGAAGGTGTATGTTGCCTCGTGAAAGACTCAATGTAATTTTATTCACTTATCTGCTCATTTGGAAGTACATAATGATTCATAACCTGTGTAAGTATAGAGATAAGATTTTTCAGTCCAACTCCCATAACATTTGGTTGTTCATGAGGACAATTGTTGCATTTCCCATTTCATTAATCATTAACATAGTTCCTTTGGGTTCCATCCATTTTCTAAAAACCAAAAGTATTAATGTGAGCAGAAAAATAATACTATTAAATCTACATATTTAGGGGGAATTACTTTAAATATCAAACATATTAGGTTTAATACTAGGTTAACAACGATCATTACAATGATTCAAGTATTGTAACCTATAGTTAGACTTATACTTAGGGACAACCCTAAACACGCCTTAGAAATATCCCTAGGGATCTCACTAAAGATTTTTCATCCTAGTTTCCAATGTTTGACTAAACCTTCACTCTAATACCAACTCTAACAACCCAAATCTTAATGTACATGGTCAATACATTACTTTTGAGGAATAATTAATACATGAAACAAACAGACGCCAAAATACCATATTATTTTAGTGAATTTCAAAACATAGAGCACATTCTTCTAACTTGGTGAAATATCTTCACCATTTCCCATAAATATCTTCCCATTTATTTTTCATAACTAAAACCTTTCTTTATAACATGGGGAAAAGAAAACATAAAAGGGTGATCTCAAATACTCATTAAAGGTAAACATGGAGAACATAAAACAAAACATAAATATAATAATGTAAACACATGAACATAAATTTTGAATATCAAAATCATGTTTCATGAAATAAATATTATTAGTAAGTTGGGCATATATCATAATGGAACACTAACCATGATAAAATTAAATTACCATAAAATATGGAATTTTAGGAAACACATAAGCATAAAAAATAATTTCCATATTAGTCAAGGCTCATTTCTAAGACCATTATAGAATACAAAGTCTATTACTGAACCAAGGTCACTCCTCATTCTAACCATGTATTACTGAATCAGATTTACTAGTCATTCCATCGTTGCATTACTGAACCAGATTTACTTTACCATCCGTTCATGTCTATATTATGAGATATAAAAATTTACCTAATTAATTAGAAGGAGATATGGGTCCCACCATTCTCATAAAGAAATAAATCTTATGTATTCCACAAAAACATGAATCATTCATCATAGCATAACCAAATGAATAAAATGGGTTTCTTAAACATCATTCCATCATAACATAATCCATGTAAAACAAATTTATTTAATAAATTGTATTACATCATAAAAATAATCAAAACATATAAATAAAAGGGAGAGTATACATAAAACATAACCCTATTAAATAATTTCATCTTAGATGGAAAATAAATTTGATAAAACACTTGAAATTAATTCTTGAAAAAAATATCCTTTCTTCTTAAAATACATTTTCTTTTCTCAAAATGATGCGCAATTTTAAAAGAAAGTAATTTATTTGAAAATAAATATGAAATAACTTGTAGAAATATTCATGGAAAAAAGGTTTTAAAAAAACATAAAAATATACTCATGACATATAAGTTAAAAAACATTCTTCTCATACTTTTTCTGTAAAAGTCGAAAAGTACCTCGTACCAAAAAACTACAAAAGATTCCTTTCATAAAATTTAATAAAAATTCACAAATCATTAAAAATGAATTCAAATTATTTTATAAGAATATAAATAAATTTACATATTTAGGTAACATGTATTTAGATGATAAATATACCCTAATAAATACCTATAATTAAACAATCTGAAATACGAATGAGATTGAAAAATTATCCCTTATATTAGGTATGATTTCCTTGGTATGTATCTTAACCTCTTGTATAGTGATTTCAATTATATTATTTACTTATTATAGAATCATATCCATTTTATGATATCATGTATTATTTTATTATCATCTAGTTGTTAGAAACATTTCATTGTTACTTGTTATTCGGGTATTGACTTCTTCATGTTCTTATGTGTGTTTTTTCAAATAAGTTCTGGTTTTCCTTATTAGTTCATAGTTATATAGTTCCAAAATTATATTAACATAATATATACCATATTTATTCATTATATATATTTATATATTAATTATTTAATGAATATCATTTTGAATGAATCACATCGTATTGTGGAGATGGTTGGTCGTACGTACGCACATGCAATAATATCGTTCCCATGTTTGTTGAATGGTGTTGAATTGGATGGTATATAAATTTTTAAAATTAATTTAATTTTATTATAATCATAAATAGTTACTATTTACATCATAATACCCATCCATGTAATGTGGTAGTGAAAAACATATTACGCCATGATGTGGAGACCGTAAGTTGTATGTATGCATGTGTGGTGATTTCTTTTTTCCATAGGATGGATAGAGGGTGGAATACGGTTGTTTCATAGTTATAATAACATCTCACTATATATGTGATACTGAATTTATTACTTTATAATGAAAAAACTCATGAAGAGGAAGTAGAATAAAAAATAAGTTTGAAATAATTGATAGAGGAGATTACCTCTTCTTTGATGTTCTTCCTGTAAATCTCATCTTAGAGCACTAGAGTTGGTATTTGAAGAATGATAAAACCTATAAAATGAAAATAAGTAAGTTTATAATGGAATATATAAGGGTATGGTAGATATTGGAAGATCAAAGTGGAGTTAATAGGTGAGGGAGGAGGATCCATTTTATAATTGAGGTGAGGGGCACTTTTGGGATCCCCCAAAACATTAATATATAATAAAATGAAACCCTACCCAAAAAACCTCCAAAATGAAAAAATTTCTAATATGAGAAGATATAGTTTTCTAATCTCAACAACCAATAAATTTTAGACCAGTTTTTATTTCAATTTAAACATTATCATGTTAGTTAACACTTATTTATTCTATTTAATTTTAATTTACATAACAAATATTTCAATATTAAAAAAGTGAAATATTAACTTATTTGATGTCAATTAGAAAATAAATATGTACCTTAGAAAATTTTATACCATATAATAATTATTCTATATTTTAAAAAAACGTTTTATGATTTTAAAATAATTTAATAATACATTATTTTTATAAAATATCAATAGTGTCAATTTTCACACTATTCATTTAATGGAATTTTAGAATATCAAGATAAGCTTTTATCCTCAAACCAAATATTTTATTATATCCACAATGAGTTAGGGTAATATATAAAATTAATTGTACATATTAATTATCTCAATTTTCATTTATTTTAATATTTTTAATAACATTAATTTGATATTCCCTTAAAAAAACAATTACCACATTAGTTATGTGTAATTATTTAATACACTTATTTGTTGAATAAAATTTATAAATGAAAAACTATGATTAAGAAAATTTTAATATAATTTAGAATAATATAATTAGTCTAATTTATATTCTGTAAAATCCAATATTTAAAGTGTTATATATGTTAAATTATGAATGTGACAACTTTAACATCACTTTAAATAAAATAATTTAAGTGTCACAATCTCTTATATAAGGCTCCGAATGGTCACTAACTCAACCCACGGATGGTTACATTCAATATATACTCGATAAATAATATTTGTACATGTTTTTCTGTCCTTTTATTGTTATTAAAATTTTAAAAAAAATTATTGATTTCTCATCAATTAATTAAATTTTACATCATCAAATTATAAGTCTTTAAGGTAATTATTTATTTTCTAAAAATTAAAAAGAAATTACCATGATATAGAAAAACATTTTATATTTCAAAGGATTATTTATAATAGAATTCATCTTTTGTATAACCTTATAAAAAATTGATTTAGTTATTAGAATTTGAGTGATACATATTTAACTTTTCATTAAATAAAATAAATGACACGTCCCAATCTCAACCAAGTGGCTTCCAAAGGATACCATTTCGACCAAAGGATTATTCAAGTCTAAAACCCTATAAAATTATATTAATAAAAGTGTTAGAGTAATTTAATAATATTATTCTTACCCTTAATTTCCCAATTTCCCTCTGACTTTATTAATAAAAATTACCGAAGTTACTATTTATAATGCCAAAAATAAAAGAAGCATATTCACATTATTTGGACACAATTATTCCAAATATATAATTCATTTTTATGAATTTGAAAAATTGAAGTTTCAGTAATTAAATTAAAATTATTCCGGTTGTCGGATAGAAAAACATGTCTTTTAAAATTTAAAACATTACAAAAGATTGAAAAGTTTTTACATTAGAAATTCAAAGTCAAATTAATGATAATGACCTAAATTATTTTGAATCATAAGAATAAATTATATTTATACTTTAAAACCATTCAATAATTCAATTTAACTATATAAATTATTTCAATGAAAAAAAAAGTTGTTTTCAAGTAAAATTTGTGTGTATTTTTACTATTCATTAAAACTTTAAAGTTATCGAAAATATATCAAAAAAATCATTAAAAGTAAATTTTTATATCATGTTTCCAAATAAAATGTTTATGTTGTTAAATATAATATATAAAATTTCACAAAAAAATATATTTAAAATGGGCGTGCCATCAAAAGAAGGTAGAACTTTATTTTTTTTAAATTGCTTCTTTTATTTAAAAAATTGAATCTGTTTTTATATCATGTATATAAACATATAATATGAATTTTAAACATTATAATTAATATATTTTACATATTTTACATTAATTAAATCTATCCATAGTGAATTTATTATTTTATAACCTCACTTATTTACTTTTAAATAGTTTTCATAAGAAAGTTAATAATGTTCATACCCTCCATTTTAATGACTAGGTTATAAGGTAACATGATAATTTTTAGTTGTTCACTTAAAATCTTTGTATCATGAAATTTATTTTATCAAAAGAACTTGAAATTTTTTGTAACACAAGCCAATAATAGTGTTGTGTATACCACAAGAAAAGACGGTGTTGGGTATAGTGCAAGATTATCTTGGTGTAGTGTACAAAATAAGACATCAAAGAAAAAATATATCTCATAAAATATTGGGTGTTACACAAAGAAAATAACTAGGGTAATAAGTAGAAAATACACTATTTTCCTGGAAATTATGAGGATTCAATGAGATCCTTTGTTCAAAGACCTAGCAAAACTGGACATGGTAATAATAAGGCACGGGAAATCATCAAACCTATCCCAAATGATTTATCAACCATCAATATAAAGAATTCTCAAAGATAAGATCATTTTTTGTAGAAATAGATAGAGGCCATGAAGAATGTGAATTTTCTTGAGTATAATAATGATCAAGAAGGTGTACTAAAATTTTGTAAAGGGTTATTTGTTCCATCTATTTTGGAAATAAAGGAGCTCACAGATGAAGCTCGTAGCTCTACTTTATCTATACATTCTGGAAGCACGAAAATGTATAGAGACCTTTTTGATCATTATTGGTGGGGTATTATTAAAAATGTAGATTACTAACAACAATACATGGTGTTTGGTGTGTTAACAAGGGAAATAAAAGTGATAACTTTCTAAATGGGTGTTACAACCACTACCCATACCAACATGAAAGTGGGACAATATCACTATGTAATTTGTCACTGGTCTCTTGAAATCATCCGAATAAAATATTTTGATATGGATTACAGTGGACCATCTCACCAAGACTTCCCATTTTATCTCTATTTGGGAATATTTATCTCTTGAAAAACTTTCCAAGATTTACGTAAAGTGCTGAGGATTCATGGGGTAACACTTTCTATTATTTTAGATCATTATCCAAGGTTCACATAAAAATTTTGGAGAAGTTTTCAACATGATATGAATACTAAATTGAATTCTAGTATGAACTATCACATAAAAACTAATGACCAATTTAAAAGTACTATTCAAACACTCTAGGACATGATGAGAACATGGTCCATGGATCTTAAAGGTAGATGGTATCAATATACCCCATTAGTTTAGTTCTCATACAACAACAGCTTCTATTTGAGTATTCAAATATCACCCTATGAATCTATATATTGGAAGTGATGTAGAACTCCTACTTTTTGGTATGAAATTAGTGAGATAAAGATTATTGAGTCTATTCTTGTGCAAGAGATGACAGAAAAGGTTCATGTCATCTAACAACACATAAAGGCTACTCAGAGTTTGTAGAAGATCTATATGGAACCCCATCAGAGGGAATTTGAGTTTAATGTTGGAAATAAAGTCTTCCTTCAAATTTCTCCTTATAAGATATTCATGCAATTTTGAATGAAATGGAATCTTAGCCCTAGGTACATTGTACCCTATGAAATCCTTGATTTCATAGGAGTAGTAGCCTATCCACTTGCACTTATTCCAAATCTAGCTCAAATTCATGATCTCTTCAATGTATATATCTTGAGGAAGTACATACCTAAACCTTCAGATGTACTAAATTCTGATTTAGTCCCACTTGAACATAATCTCCCTTATAAGGAACAGTCGGTGGATATCTTGGTCCGTAAAGATAAGGTTCTATGTACCAAGACTGACCACCTCGTTAAAGTATTGTGGAGGAACCAAAAATATAAAGGAGAAACATGGGAACCAGAGGAGATAATGTGGTTAAAATACCCTCACCTTTTCTCAATAAATGGAATGAGAGAAATTTTGTGGATGAAATTTCTTAAGGGGGAAGAATGTAATTCCCCAATCATTTTTAAATAATATTTCTTTCTTGAAAATGTGTGTTATATAATATTATATATATAATAATGAAGTGATTATATTATGAAATGTGACTATTTGATTTCAACCGTTATATGAACATTGTTCATTTATGATTGTTCGTCAATATGAACATTGGAAACTATATTCTAAATAATATTTTTTAACATTATAAATGTTTTTTATAAGTAGAAATGAAAAAGGGAAATTAATTCATAAAGAAGAGTTGATGGCCTCGTATAGTAGAGTTGTGCCATACAAAACCCATTAGTTGGATCTTGTGAAGTATTTAGTATCACTAGGATTCTCTTGTGACCGAGACAAATATGATCTTCAACATGTTAATATTTAATGAAATCACTTATGGGAGAAGTTCAAGTTAATGGAAATTACAACTCTGGTGCTGTTAGATGAGTCGCCCCATAAATCTATCACCATCACATACCTTACACTTAGGTTATATATAGATTTTATAAAGTTTTATCTGTCAAGGACCTACATAGTTAATGTATAATCCCTTTTTATAAACAAAACTTTTTTCCTTCATTTCTGTTTTGAGTTTATTTTTTCATAAAAATATAATGAATTTGGTAAATTGATTTTTTAAATAAAAATGTACTTTTCAGAAAAGATATAATAATTTTAATAAACTAAGGTACTATTAATAACTTTTATTTTTATTAAATCATTTGATTAAAACACTTTTATATAAATTTAAATGATAAAATAATTTTATTTTTTTTCAAGTATTATAAATTTTACTACGCCTTTTACTAAGAATTTTTTTTCTGTTAGTATTTTTGATAAATATGGTTTTTTATATTTAAAAGTTAAATTTATAATATTTAGATAATTATTATAGTAAAATAAATATCATTTTTGAAATCATAACAAAAATATTATGTAAGTTTTAATTTATGAGAATTTTCTAAAATACTTTAGTTTTTTATGAATATTAAAAAAAAAGTTTGAGTTTTTAGGTATATTTAATGACATAATTATAATTTAATAATTAATATAATATTATTTAAAACTCTTTTGGATTAAAATATGACATTATATTCCCTATATTTCTAATACCATGGGAAAATATCATGGTCAATCCCATGGTTTTTCAAACACCACTACTAAGGTGTCCAAAGAAATTAATAAAAAATTCCCTCACTTCTTATATAAATACCCACCCATTAATTAAATTACATTAATTAGAAATTCATTCTCCATAAATAAATGATATTATTACCTCATAAGGAGTCCTAAAAAGGCTTCCTCAATCCCCCAAGGTCCCGATATTTGAGTTTTAGGAGTCACTCTTCAAGGTAATCAAAATCTCAACATTTCTTTTCCATTCAAGTTCACTTTTTATGTGGCGTGTCTTTAAAATTTCCATAATATTTTATTGTATCGATATTATTCTATAAATTTACTATATTAAAATTATTTTATGAATGAGATATCATTTTCCTCTCTTTTTAATTTTTTCTAAAAACATTTTTCTTACCTGTTATCTAGCTAAATTTTCTTCTCAAAATTTATATATTTTTCTCAAGAAATTATTTTATTTTATTTTTTGAATACCCAAACATATTCATTTTACAAGGGTATTCAAATATATTTCAAAATGATAATTTTAAAATTATTATTAACTTACATGAAACCCACCTTTCATTTTTTGGGTCTAAAATGAAAAATGGATCTTTTTTAAGCACTTTCTAAAACACCATGATTTTGATATGAAACCCATTTATTTTATTCTCTACAGGTTATTTTGGAAGTGTTTTATTATAATATATATGGATCACATTAATTAATATATATGAATGTTGTGCCCTAATATCACTCCAATGCATTTGGTAAATAATTTAATATCTAGAGATGAGAAGTTTTATGATACCTTTGTGAATAACCTTGGTAGATTTTATGAAACCTTGGTGATAAACCTTGGTGATATTATTATGAAAGAATAAATTAAATGTTGTAGTAAAATTTATATTTTATGAATCAGGTTATTTTAATTATGATATTCCCCTTTAACCATTTCTAACGCCTTTATGATATTCCGTAAGTTATTATTGATAATTCTTATGATCACATGAAAATTGTTTCTCTTGCTTTCCCTTACTGGGCCTTATGCTCAACCTTTCCTTTGATGTATATAGGTAGGTTATTATTTGTACTAATTGAAATTAGTATGAACCTATTAGGAATACATTAAAGTGTATTAGAATAATGTGTTCATGTTTTTATGTGTTGTGTACCTTTTTTCCAAGACACTAAACTTTTAAAGAACTATTGTTTGTACAATGTAATGAAAAGTTATGTAATAAAAATGTGGGATTCCATATCTACGGTAAAAACATTAGATTACCATTCCAGGTCCATCAATACTCAATTATCATGGGATCATTTGGAACTTATCTCAATGTTCACCATGTCTATCTATTTCATTTAATTTATACCCCTCATGGGGTTCAAGTATCAAGTAGAATTCATTTTTAACCAAACCATAAGCTATATATGACTGAGGTATCAAGCCAGTGTTCAAGGTTCCATTGTGGACCTTGACACTGTGTTCATTTCATGAGGGTTTAATAAAGTAATTCATTTCATTAAATTTACACCAACATGGAATATATTTATAATCAAACCCTCGACCAGTAAATGTTGAGGTATCAAACTAGTGTAAAGGGTCTCCCATGTCCCATGAAACTTCTATAATTAACATGAAATTTACTATAATGAAAAAATTTATTTAATTAAATAGGTTTATCACCCATATTTGTGAGACCATATATCACATTACATATAAATAGTATGTTTAAAATATAGGGGAAATGTTCATGAACCACCTATCTTGTACATGGATTGATTCCCTTATAACCCATTGAATATCTCCCAAGATTTTCCAAATCTCATCTAAGATCATATCACATCTCGAGCACCTATCTCAAGCCATAACACCCAGTTAATTTAATTGTAAAAATTTATATCTAATTATATAATCTAATTCAAATATAAATAAATACATAAAAATCACTAGATAGCATCCACACACCAAAACCATAAGAAACAGGGTGTAGTTCACTCCTAAAACACACCCATACCTAATCCACACTAAATCTTCAACATGCACATCTGATTCAAATATTAATTTTGTATAGTTTAATAAAACCCCTAAATAAATTCACTAGGTGACATGCATTCAATGAAACAACAAGTAATGATATGATTTCATCAACATAAGATATCCTATAACCACTTCAAGAAAAATTACCATCATATTAAGATGATTCCACCATGATCCAGTGGAATCATCACTAGAACCCTATCTAAAACCAACCCAAACCAGTGTATAGTAAGGAGAATAATAATTAAGAAAGAAAGATAAGATCTCACCTTAATACACTAAATAAACGTTATGAAAAACACCCCATTTCAAGGTGGAATAAAAGATAATAAAGGATAGGTGAACCCCTTAGTTTAGAAAAGTGATAGAGAAGGAAAATATATATATATAATATAAAAATCAGTTGGGGAAATTATATTTTCATCATTTTAAAAGAAAATAGGTAATAAAATCATTTTTTTGAACACTTTATCCAATCATGTGGATCACGCTACCTTGATCCACACCCCCTTGCATGGTTTGGCTAAATGGTTTACCTAATGTTTTTTCAATTGAGTGACTTTCACTAATTCCTAAACACAACTTGTCAAGGTTTAGTTTTAACTATTTTCTAAATTGAGAATCATCTACATGGAACCTTTTGAAAAATTTCAGAGTAGCGCTTGGTTTCCTTTTAAGGCTCTCTACAACAATGAATAATATATGTACATTACACCTAAGGAAAACTCTCTATATAGTTCTCTATGAATCTTTACATTGTTTTCCCTAATTGTGGGTAAATCATTTGGTTGTGTAAAACCCTACCAAAATCCAAATATTCGGTATGAAGCTCCTGTTATTCACCTAAGAACCTGAAATTCCACCCATTCCTTGATATATATCCAAAAAATATATTCTCAAGATATATAGATTCTCATAATTATGATTTGAATCTTGATTCTCTAATTGAACTCTACTTTTGGGACCAAAAAATCAAATTTCCACTGAATTTCATAACCTATAAGGGTGTGGGTCATTAAAAACTCCCTGCCATATCATTTCTCATACCTGAGAAGAATTTTTGGTCCCCAAAACATGAATATCTGACTATCATCGTAAAAAAATCATGATCAACTCATCATGTTTCATCCCTTAATTCCTGATGAGTTTTTATTTTGAAAATGGAAATTTGATAGTGTATTATTCATTAAAACATGAGATACCAACTCATAATCATCGTCGATATTGAGATGGTTCTCATCCATACACATATATCTTGAGAAAATAATGTTTCATAGATTGATTCATTCCTAGGTTCATGGGGATCCCCATCATAAGACTCTTCTTATAAAGGCCAATTCTAATACATGGAGCTCCCTACCATTATAATTTCCTATTGAAAATGCATTATATATGGTCCAACAACTTGATAAATTAATTTTTATATCACCAAATCAAATTCTATGAAAATAAAAATTACGTTCTTATTTGTCCAATATTTCTTAAAACTACTTGGACACACCCATTGAAATTTTATGTCATCACCTGATCTAGATTCCTCAATCCATGGATTCATCAAAAGATCATCTATTGAAGTTTGAACCCAACACTTGGTGTAATTCCATGATTATATCCTCTCCCAAAAAAATCTTCTATCATAATCTTATAAAGTTCAAACACATCTCTGATCCAACTCACACTTGGGTTACATCTAAATCCATCATGGTCTAGGTTCTAATTTATGAACTCTATAAAATATTTCATATGAACCTCAAATCTGATATTTTTTTGAGTTGGTTATCTAGAATAAATTACTTTGTACATTTAATCACTTATATATTCATACTACTTAATATTATCAAATATCTTATCATGTGATGATTGTTCTTCTGTGTTACATTTAATGTGATAATTTCCATAGAGTGTTTTCCATATTGAAAGGTTATACCAATTCCCTGATATAATGAGAACCATGATGTGAAATGATGGTATTATTAGACATATGTGATATGGCCATATGACATCATCTAAATGGACATGGATGATGAATAATATTAGAGGTAGGAGACTTATAATACATTGAGACTTATTCTCATGAATTTCACGCTTGGTAATCTCTAAGAGAGGAGGTTATGAGAACTGGCCCGCCTATAATAATTTCATATGTTTCATGTTTCATGTTTCATTTGATATTCCTATCTATTATTGTCTACATTGGTCATTAGATGTTAGATTTTTATTAATTTATATCATGAGATGTGTACTTTTATGCAACGATGAAAAATATGATGACAAAGGCTCGTGGTGAGGTAGGATGTGTTGGGTTTGTCCGGATTGATATGATTTTAATGAATAATTCAATAGGGTATTTATAACTTCTGAGTTAATGGAAGTTGACATATCTATCCCTTTTATGGAAATGAAACTATTTTAATAATTCCATGTACATAGTGATTTTTTGAAAAGTTCATTTATGAAAAGTCAAAAAAAGATATATCAAGAATGTTGGTTGATGATACAAGTGATATATCCTACATGATGAGATATTGAGATAGAGGGATTATATTACACAGTGAGAATTCATATGAGGTATTCATAGCTATGAATTATCCCTGAATCTTTAGGAGATATGATATGTTGTCAAATACAACTATTGATCTATGATTTGATTCACTACTATCATGATAAGAGACTATATGGTCCCGCAAAAAGTGGATTAATAGGTTCCACCAATTCATATGAAATGGATTTCATGAAAAAATGGGCCACACATGTGGGGTCTAGTGCATGTACAATTGAATGATTACAAGTAAATTAATTTAATTATACTATTCTAATTTAGAAAAATTATATTTGAATTTATCTCTCAAGGTATTCACAGTTTATTTAATTATAAATTGAATATGATAAAGTTATATTTTGAATGAATATTATGCATTCAAGGTTTGTTAAATTATTATGGGATGAACGAGTTGAGTTAAAGGATTATGGTCCATCATGTGGTATTTAATAATGTCCTTGGTGAGTGGTGAAATATTCCTGATAGGCACAACATGTTTAATTAGATATTAAATTCATTTGGGACATTTTAAAAGATTTTAATTATATAAGGACTTAAGTGAAATTTTTAAAAGTTAAACCTAACTATTTAAGATCATTTTTGAGACATGAATAGTTGGTGTGTTCATTTTAAATAATTTATAGGTTCTCCTCCCCTATCCTCCCTTTTCTCAAGAATATAGAGAGATAAATATTAAGAATGAATACATCAAAGTTTTGAGATTGATCATATGTTATTTTTTGTGATTTTATGAGTGTTATAAGGCCTTTGGTATTCCATACTATAACCTAGGATTTAGATCATGAAATTTATAGATTTTTGGTTGTTTTTAGAATTATCTAGAGGAAATATACTTTGGTTTCATCAAGCTATGACAATCCAGGTGAAGATATTATTTCACCATGATAAAATCATTCCTTTAAGTTTCCTTTTTTATTTTTTTTCCATACTTAAATTTAATTACAATAAATTCTTGGAATAAATTGGATGCTGTTATGCCAAATAAATAATCATATGAAAAATTAGGTATTAAAATTAAAAATATTACATGATTTCATGCTTCTACTTCATGTCCAATTCCTTAAATAGTATCAAATTGATTGTTCATTTATTTAAGATAAACTTTTTATCAAATTTTATATAAATTGGAAAAGAAGTTTTGATAATGTATCAGCACCACTGATGGGATGTCAATTGGAGTTCAAATGATGAAATTATGGTTGTTCAAATATCAATTAATTATTGAAATCAAAAAAATGAAATTAATATATATATATATATATATATTGATGAATCCAAAGGGAGGGAGTATATGTATATCCTTACATGTGTAAAAGTTAAAAAACAATTTATAATATTTATTTATTTATTTATTTATTTATTGTAATGCCCGGACCCCAGCTACCCAGAGTCGGTGCATTACTTCGTAACATTGGAATGATCACAGAAGATCATTTCTCAAAAGGCCTATTAGGTTGGTAGCCTTGGAAACACTAGATACATTCATAAGTGTTACATTACATCATAATTTAAAAAAACTAAAATAACATAGTCTCCATTTTTCAAACTCATATCCCCTTCAGAATATCCCTGCAGGTCATTCCTAAAATACCTTTTCACATCCTGGTAAAATTAAAACATTGAAAGGGGTGAGCTCAGATTCTCAGTAAGGATAAAAATATAGCGGAATATTTCATAAATAATCATAAACATTTAAGGCAATGTATAACTAAACAAATGCCTTTTAAGCATGAACATCAACATAATATGGAAAATGTAAAATGAAATAATTCCATTTACTTATTCACATGGATATTCTACTGGTCCAATAATCACATGCAATATCAGTAACCACTTTTATAATTATGGAATGCATAATTCCAGACTATCATAACCACGTAGCCAAGGCCTCATGCGAAGACTACAAATAATATTTTGTCAAGGCCTTATGACAAGACACTATTTTGTCTGATGAGACCTGCCGATGCATCGAGGAGTTATAGCGGGCTCCACCCGTCACTTATTAAGTCCAATTCATTCCTCATATGAACAGGTTTAAAAATATCATAAACCATAACATAATTGTATCACATAAAATATGCATAAAAGAAAACATAATATTTCCACACTTCAATCACAAGATATCAATAGAACACATTGACATAATAAAAACATTATCAAAACCATTTTCAATACCAAAATAAAAGAAAAGTAAAACATGGTATTTATTTTTCGTTTAAAAAAAAGTTATGGCTTATAGAGGAATCCAAAACTTGAATAATATTCACGGCGGCAGAGAAGTCGTTGTTGCCGCATATGTAAGAAAAAACATTCCTTTTTTCATTTAGTAAAAACGCTTCATATAAAAAGATTCCTTTTGAATAAAAGTAAAAGTCAAAGGTGTTAATACACCGTATGAAAGAATGTTGTGTATAAAACAAAATATTCCTCAATGAAAGTTTATTGAGAAGAAGTCCCTTAAAAAGATCAATTTTTAAATAAAATTGATCTATTATGTGTATTCACTATAAATACTATTAAATAAATTAAAAATACAAGATAAGACATAATAATATCATGACATAATTTGAAAGTAGAAGATTAACCAAAAGAATGGAAATTTGGTTAAGAAGTTCCCTTACAAAGATCATTTTTTAACAAATAAAATAGATCAATTATGTGTATCCATTATAAGTACACATAAATAATGTACAAATACAAGATACGGCATAATAATATCATGAAATAATTTGAAAGTAGGAGATTAACAAAAAGAATGGAAATCGGGTTAAGAAGTTCCCTTACATCGTGTCTGACTTGACTCAACCGCTCTTTAACCTCTTGAATAATAAACTAGATTTAATATATACCTGCTTAAGAACATTTCTCAAGTTCATTATTTCTTTTTTATCATTTATTACCTTGTTAATAACTTTTTGTAATTATTTAAGTTAATAACGGTCGTTTTGTCGATCATAGGTACTTGAGTCAAAAAATAAACTTCTTATAATTACACTTTATTCATGTGGTGAAATATCCATTATATAAATAATTATATTCATGATTTAGATATCATATACATCATCTATATCCAGTATATAAATTCGTTTATAATATTACATAACATTTAGAGGTAAGAAATGAAATGCACCGTTCATGGAGACGGTAAGTTGTACGTACGCATGAACGCTACTTTCATTTCTATTTCATATTTAATGGAGTGAATTTATAATTATATAAAGGTATAATATAATTCCATTATAATATAATGTATAATACCATTTACTCCATCCATTATACATCCCACATATGGCATTAACGAATCAAATCACTTTGAGGGGGCGGTAGTCCGCACTTCCTAAAACGAAAATATCATGTTTACCCACAATGGAAACCATAAAGGTATTCCATAAATGAAAAATAAATAATCTTAAGTAAAACATAAACATATTATATATCATATATATATATAGTGACATCTTAATGTCCACCTTTGACGGTGTTATATGAGTGTTGAACAATCATCGTTTCGTGAGGCAGAAATTTTCCATCCACAGAAACAGTATGTTATTTAACCATTAGATGTATGTGTGTGTAAGTGTAGCTCGAATAATTATTATAAAAAAATCCTAGTATATTTAGGATACTGTTTTTGTTACAAAATAAATGGATAAAAAGAGTTTAGGTGGTTGGAGAAGAAAAAAAATAAAATAACATAAGAGAAGACATTACCTTAAAACCGGGTAACTCTTTTTGATTTGAGTGAAAGGCTTACTTGGGAAGACTTCTGTCCAAATTGAGTCTTCTAGGAGTAAGGGAGGGATGTTGGGAGAGTATTTGGGCAGAGTTTGGCGGAGACAAATGGCTTAAATGTGTGAATAATGTGGTAGTGGTGGGGGCCTTTTATAAGAGGAGAGGAGGGGCACTCTTGGAAAGATTGAAATGTTACACTATTATGAAATTATTTTCGGATTCTAAAAGTCCCAAAATGATATATTTCTAGGATAAGTTGGTAAGGGTTATAAATATACTCATCCAATAGGTTTTTGACAAGATTATGTCTTAGATTTTACATTATCTTTTTATTTTATTTAAATCGTTAATTAATGAGGCAATCGATGCATCATCATTGTGACATAAAAACATTAATTTATTTAATGTCTAAAAATTATAAAAAAAGTATCATGATGTAGTAAATCTTTTTATCTTTCTAATGAATATTTATAGTCAAAAATATTACATGTATAAACCCAATTAAAAATTGTTTTAGTAAAATAACTCATGTTTGGGACACTTTTATTTTAACATTAAATAAAAAGTTTCTAATTTCATTTTCCTACGAAAGTGGCTCCATGGGGTCCCCAAGTTGACCCTATGGATTGTATTGGTCAGACATGACTCATCGAATAGGGATAGGACATGTGTAAAGGTATTTTAATATTTTTATAATATCATTTTACCTTAAATTTCACTAATTACCTTTAATCGCGATTAATTAAATTTAAAAGTTACTATTCACCAAAAAATTATTTTAATCCCATTGAACAAAGTTTTACTTCCTAATGACAACCATGTATGTCAGATTCTTGAAAATCAAAATACAGAAGTGGTAATGTTTCATTTAAATGAAAAATCAGTTTTTTAACTAACACATAGTGGTTTTACTCTTCATCAAAAATTGATGTTTTTCAGAACAATGCCAAAATTTCACCCTAAGCTATAATTGATATTCCAAATTCAAAAATTATTTATATTTTATGAAATTACAAATATATAAGTTTCATTGATTAATTTTATAATTAATTCTCGCTGTCACAACAAATAGCGTGTTTTTTAAAAAACAATATATATCAAATGATTGACAATAGTTTATATCGAATTTCAAAGTGAAATTAATTCTAATGAACACCATTAGATAAAATGGTAAAAATATATTCTAATTATACTTTAAAACCAATCAATAGTATAATTTATCATTATAAATTATTTTGATTAAAAAAGTTGTTTTTAAGTATTTTTCACTATTCATAGAAAATAGGATGTTCTCAGAAGAATACAAAAAATTCAACTTAGGATAATTTCGATTTTCTAAATACAAAAATGAAGTCCAATTTGAAATATAAAATTTATATAATTTCAAAAAGTTGGTATTACTATTCATAACTACTAATTTGATTGATCATGGTGTGTTAGTATCTCGAAGTTGCGTACAATTCAAGCTATTGCATTATTGAATGAGAAGCGTATCGTGGAAGCTCGGGGTGTTACATTCTCCCCTCCTTCAATAAATTGCATCCACTCAATTTGAAATTTTTCTTTGAAAATAAAAGGTTGAAAATAGAAAATACCTTTGTGGAAAACCCGCATCAAAAATAGGGTTAATAAGAATATAACATTAAAATAAAGAAAGACAAGTACAAAGGTCACCCGAGATAGCCCATATTAGGATTCTATGAAAATATGGATATGGAAGAAAAACAAACCAGCAAGGTCTGATGGAGAGTTGTAGAAAACAGGATTAAGAGAAAGTTAACAATAAGAAAATCACAAACTTTTGATTGGTTAAACGATCATTGAATCCTCAGTTGGAAAAGTTAACCGGTAATGTTTTTGTTTTAAGATACCTTTCCTAAATTTGAGGAATTTTTTAAGAGATTTACTGAAAATGTAAGGAAATATACTTACTTGTCATGTAGACTTTCATTCTTTAATAAATTTTTACCACAAACTCATCTTTCACACCAAATGGTAACATAACTCAAAGATATTCTATTTATCATAATTGTATAAGGTTATAAATATTACCACATACCATTTATATAAGGAAAACTATTCTTTAATAACCAGGGACTTCCTATAGGCTAGTGGTAGGTAATAAAGGCCTGTCGCACTATGTTGTGGGTTCGATTCCTGCAGCTTTGTCCGGCGCGGCGGGATACGCCCCACCCTGCAGGTTGTGCTTTTCCTAAAACAATAGTATTATAGTATTCCAAAAATAATCTTCTGAATTGTTTTAACCTTAAAAAATACTATCTGAAGATCAACTTAATCAATTCCAACCTTTACAGTTATCCAAAATACTTCTTTCCAACTCACAGACCAAATTTTATACGGAAGGTAAACAAAATGAAGTTCTTTTTTCCACGTAACAACATGTGAACACCTTCATCATGTATTCTTTTAAAACACTACAACATACTGAATTACCATAAATCCTTATTGATTACATTCATGATCCCTTATTCCTTATAGAATACTAGATATACTCTTTCTATCCAAAAATGTATACAAATCATTAATCAGTTTCAAGGAAATTAAGAATATCCAATATAATAAATCAATCATGTATTATTCCAAAATCACTATCTCAGTATTAGAACCATATTATGGTTTATCTTTCTCTCAACCATATATTTTCCAAAAATTTAACCTGTTATGGAGTCACTTTTCTTGGTTCCACACAATCTCAAGTCCTTGATGAAATGGTACTGTAATACAATCCTTATATACTCCATAATTATTATAACCAGTATAGCATTGATACAACACTCAAATGAAAAAATTATTTAATAACAACATAAGAACTCTAATCATTCCTCCTCATATGTGGTAGTATCATAACATGATTATTATCCAATAACATCATTTGGGGCATACTCTGATTATTTGGAAATTGGTTTGCGTATTGTCGCCACTCCTTGTAGATGAAGCATTATACATTTGAAACCTTTTTCTTACCCTTGCAGTCACGTACTTGGTGTCCTTTTTCTCCACACTTATAAAAAACTCTCATTCCCTTCAGGAAAGTTCCAAGGTGTTTCTTCCCACAGTTATCACATATTGGAAAATTCTTCTTTTCCCTCGTCCGTTTATCCATCATTCTCTCTTCCATCCTTTTCTTCTCTTTCATCCCTTTAAATCCATAAGACTCATAGAATTCACTACTTTTCTTATTAACACATGATACTATTTCTTCATATGTTGAGAACACATGGGAGACTATTTCCCTTCTAAATGTTGGTTTAATACCGTGAAAGATATGATCTTTCTTACTCTTTGGATCATACGTATTGATGGAGTTCACATTCCTTCTATTGGGAACCATTTCTATACAATGGCATAATCTAGGATAGTTTATGAATCGAAATACATAATAACAAACTTGCAAAACACTTAACATAAATTGAACTATTTATGGATATAATCCATAATCATAAAAATGTTTTCTTTGAGGAAGTATATATTCATAAGCCCTTCATAATGGTTTGTAAAGAAAATGATAATTATCCTAAGCATATCCCCCAGAAGTGTCGTAACCAAGAGTGCAGCAAGGCCTATTGTCGTGCACCAGTACCCGTTAGAGTCTAGCTCAATGTGGTGTTTTTGGGTTTTACCCCTAGGTACATCTGTGCCAGAGCTGCCTCTACCTACTCGTATCTAGACAGGGATGTATTGCTCAGAAAACTCACAAAATCACTATAACACCAAAATTCTAGGAAGTTCTTCTATACAAATCCTCAAAGTATATCTTTGTAATATGTGCTCTAATTAGAGTTTATCTAAATCTAGCTTCCAAGGTTAGTACTAAACTGCCTCTAATACCAACTGTAACGACCCGACCCCAATTACCTAGAGTTGGTGCATTAATTCGTAAAATTTTCATGATAAAAAAAGATCAAGTCTCGAAATACCGATTAGTTTAGTAGCCTTGGAAACACTAGATACATTCATAAGTGTTACATTACATAATAATGTAAAAAACTACAATAACATAGTCTTCATTTTCTACACTCATATCCCCTTCAGACTATCCTTGTAGGTCATTCCTAAAATACTTCTTCACATCCAGGAAAAATTAAAACATTGAAAGAGGTGAGCTCAGATGCTCAGTAAGGATAAAAATATAGAGGAATCTTTCATAAATAAACATAAACATTTAAGGCAATTTATAACTAAACAAAATCCTTTTAAACATGAACTTCAACATAACATGGAAAAAGTAAAATGAAATAATGCCATTTACTTATTCACATGGATATTCTACTGGTCGAATAATCACATGCAATATTAGTAACCACTTTCATAATGATGGAATGCATAATGCCAGACTATCATAACCACGTATCCAAGGCCTCGTTCCAATACTACAAATAATATTTTGTCAAGGCCTTGTGCCAAGAAACTAGTTTGTCACATGAGACCTGCCGATGCATTGAGGAGCATTACTGGGCTCCACCCATAACATATTAATTCCAATACATTCCTCATATGAATAGGTTTAAACATATCATAATCCATAACATAATTGTATCACATAAAACATGCATAAAGGAAACATAATATTTCCACACATAAATCATAAGATATCAATACAACAAATTGATATAATATAAACTTTATCCAAACCATTTTCAATACCAAAATAAAATAAAAGTAAAACATGGTATTTATTTTTGTTTTAAAAAAAGTTATGGCTTATAGAGGAAGCCGAAACTCAAATAATAGTCATGGCGGTGGAGAAGTCGTTGTCACCGTATACGTAAGAAAAAAACATTCCTTTTGTCGTTTAGTAAAAATGCTTCGTATAAAAATATTCCTTTTGAATAAAAGTAAAAGTCAAAGGGGTTTATACACCGTATAAAAGAAAGTTGTGTATAAAACAAAATATGCCTCAATGAAAGGTCATTGAGACAAAGTCCCTTACAAAAATCAGTTTTTATATAAAATAGATGTATTATGTGTATTCACTATAATTACTCATAAATAAAGTACAAATACAAGATAAGACATAATAATATCATGACATAATTTGAAAGTAGGAGATTAACCCAAAGAATGGAAATTGGGTTAAGAAGTTCCCTTACAAAGATCATTTTTTTTAAAAATAAAATAGATCAATTATGTGTATCCACTATAATTAAACATAAATAATGTACAAATACAAGATAGTACATAATAATATCGTGACATAATTTGAAAGTAGGAGATTAACACAAAGAATGGAAATCGGGTTAAGAAGTTCCCTTACCTCATGTCCGACTTGACTTGACTGCTCTTTAACCTCCTGAATAATAAAATAGAGTTAATATCTACCTTATTAAGAACTTTTTTCAAGTTCATTATTCCTTTTGTATCACTTATTACCATGTTATGAACTTTGTGTAATTATTTAAGTTAATAACGGTTGTTTTGTCGATCCTAGGTACTTGAGTCAAAAATAAACTTCTTATAATTACACTTTGTTCATGTGGTAAAATATCCATTATATCCATAATTATATTCATGATTTATATATCATATACATCATATATATCCAGTATATACATTCATTTATAATATTACATAACATTTAGAGGTAAGAAATGAAATGCACCGTTCATGGAGACGGTAAGTCGTACGTACGCATGAACACTACTTTAATTTCTATTTCGTATTTAATGGAATGAAGTTATAATTATATAAAGGTATAATATAATTCTAGTATGATATAATGTATAATACCATTACTCCATCCTTTATACATCCCACATATGGAATGAACGATTCTAATCACTTTGAGGGGGCGGTAGTCCACACTTCCTAAAATGCAAATATCGTGTTTACCTATAATGGAAACCATAAAGGTATTCCATAAATGAAAAATACATAAGCTCAAGTAAAACATAAACATATTATATATCATATATAAATATGTTTACATCTTAATGGCCACCTTTCAAATTTTTATATGAGTGTCGAACAATCATCGTTTCGTGATGCAGAAATTCGCCATCCACAGAAACAGTATGTTCTTTAACCATTAGATGTAGGTGTGTATAATTTTAGCTAGAATATTTCTTATAAAAACATCCTAGTAAATTGAGGATACTGGTTTTGTTACAAAAGAAATG
This sequence comes from Viscum album, assembly GCA_963277665.1. Lineage (NCBI taxonomy): Eukaryota > Viridiplantae > Streptophyta > Magnoliopsida > Santalales > Viscaceae > Viscum > Viscum album. Next base: position 2,105,326,825 of record OY728147.1, on the reverse strand, counting down.
GATAAAAAGATTTTAGGGGGTTGGAGATGCAAAAAAATTAACATAAGAGAAGACATTACCTTAAAATCAGGTAACTCTTTTTGATTTGAGCCAAAGGCTTCCTTGGGAAGACTTCTGCCCAAAGTCATGCTTCTAGGAGTAAGGGAGGGAAGTTAGGAGAGTATTAGGTCAGAGTTTGTCCGATCCAAATGGCTTGAAAGTGTGAATAATGTGGTAGTGGTGGGGGCCCTTTATAAGAGGAGAGGAGGGGCACTCTTGGAAAGATTGAAATGTTACATTATTATGAAATGCTTTTCGGATTCTGAAAGACCAAAAATGATATATTTCTAGTATAAGTTGATAAGGGTTCTAAATATAGTCATCCAATAGGTTTTTTTCAAGTGTAAGTCTTAGATTGTACATTATCTTTTTATTTTATTTAAATCGCTAATTAATGAGGTAATCACTGCATCATCTTTGTGTCAAAAAAAATTTAATTTATTTAATGTATAAAAATTATAAAAAAAGTATCATGATGTAGGAAATCTTTTTATATTTCTAATGAATATTTATAGTCAAACATATTACTTGTATAAACCCATTTATAAATTTTTTTAGTAAAAGATCTCATGTTTGTGACATTTTTATTTTAACATTAAATAAAACGTTTTTAATGTCATTTTCCAACAAAAGTGGCTCCATGGGGTCCCCAAGTTGACCCATGAATTTTATTGGTCGGAAATGACTCATACAATAGGGATAGGACAAATGTAAAGGTATTTTAATATTTTTATAATATCATTGTTACCTTAAATTTCACTAATTACCTTTAATCACGATTAATTAAACTTAAGAGTTACTATTCACCAAAAAATTATTTTAATCCCATTGAGAAAAATTTTACATCCTAATGAAAACCATGTATGTCGGATTTTAGAAAATGAAAACATAGAAGTGGTAATGTTTCATTTAAACGAAAAATCAGTTTTTTAACTAGCACTTAGTGGTTTCACTATTCATCAAAAATTTAAGTTTTTCAGAACAATGCCAAAATTTCACCCTAAGCTATAATTGATATTCTGAATTCAAAAATGATGTCTATTTTATGAAATTACAAACATATAAGTTTCATTAATTAATTTTATAATTAATTCCCTCTGTCACAACAAATATCGTGTTTTTAAGAAATAATATATATCAAAAGATTGACAATTGTTTATGTCCAATTTCAAAGTGAAATTAATTCTAATGAACACCATTGGATGAAATGGTAAAAATATATTCTAATTATACTTTAAAACCAATCAATAGTATAATTTATCATTATAAATTATTTTTATTTAAAAATTTGTTTTTAAGTATTTTTCACTATTCATAGAAAATAGGAAGTTCTCAGAAAATTACAAAAAATTCAACTTAGGATAATTTTGATATTCCGAATACAAAAATGAAGTCCATTTTTAAATATAAAATTTATATAATTTCAAAAAGATGGTATTACTATTCATAACTACTACTTTGATTGGTCGCGATGTGTTAGAATCTCAAAGTTGCGTACAATTCAAGCTATTTCATTATTGAATGAGAAGCGTATCGTGGAAGCTCGGGGAGTTACATTTATTTATTTAATATGAGATGTATTTTCTGATCACATTGAAAATTGTTCCCCATTGATGGGAGAAATCTACCACCAACCACCCATGTCCATGGTGTGATCACTATAAAAAATCTTTTTTTATTAAAACTATCAGCCACTATGAAAGGTACACCTATAGCATCTATATGGATTGGTGCACCCCCTGTAACATTCTATTTCTAGATTTCAGTTATAAACCCCATTTTTCCCTTAATTCTTTTTTTTTCATCCTTAATCTCAAGTTGTTCCATTGTTTCTCATTTTTACCAGTTTTTCCTATTTTTTTCCTTTTTTGAGTTTTTATAGGGGGTTGGGAGAGTGTTTTTTTTTCTGGTTCTAGTGGATGGGAGGTGTTTGGGATATTCATCATTGGATTGGGTAGGCTCATGTAGTTAAAAAACTTATATGAGACCCCCCAGATAGCCAATGAGGGTCATTGGTCGGCCAGTGGGAGGCTGGCAATGGTTGGTCCCTATAGGAATCCCACTAGCTATCTAATGGAACTTCTAGAATTCTGTAAATTCTTATAAGTTCCACTGGGTATCTAGTGGAGGGCACCAGCTATCTAGTGGTGTCTATGGGGCTATGAAATCTAAGGGTAGTATCTTTTTTTTATCTTGTTTAATTCTTAGTTAAACTTTAAATCTCCTAACTTAGTTTTCATTCAACCAAAAACCCTTTATTAACACTCTAATGAAATATTTGTATATCAAAATCTAGTTTTTTCATAGATCTAAGTGCTGGTTAGTGAATTGGATCTCTTCAAGTAAGTGTAACCTCAATTGAATCATGGATTATCCATTCATTATTTATATCTATATTTTAGAGTGGTGACATGTTCCTATCATGAGGTGAGAAAAAATAATTATTTACAAAGTTAAAAGTATATTAAATAGTGAGGTGTGGCATGGGATTAAAAAATTTTAGGTCTTTTCAAAAATTTCCCAAAATTCTGAGTGTCAAAAAAATTTATTTTCATCATTCATTTATGTTAAGTTTCACATTATAAATTTCTTCACTCGTTGAAATGGGTTTCAAAAATGGAAAAGATAATCATTTTATCTCACAGGTTTTAAAAGCACACAAATATTTAAAAACAGACATTTTTTGTCCCTAAGTGGACCCTAGGTTTTGACTACCTCTAAATGGGTTATTATAATTAGTTATCCACAATCTGATGGTGGGTGGAGTTTCTTTTAGATAAAACAAAAACACTTATTCTTTCTAGATTTAAATCATTCCTTTTTTATTACTCCATAGATAGATTATAAAAACCCACACTCATTGGAATGAGATATAACATTCAAGGTGGGTGTATGAAAAAGAATGAGTCCTCCTCTTTCTTGTTTGAAACTTGTACAACCTCATCTTCATTATCCAACGCTTTCTCAAGGTATTATGCATAGAAATAAAAGTCAAAGGGAAATTTAGAGTGTAATTATATTTGAAAAAACTTAAAACATGAGGAATAAAAATCAAAATATTCCCCTTCAATGTAGGCAGCTTGTTTCTATGTTTAGTCTGGAAAAGACACTTAGATATCCTCATGCACTCCCTTTAATATGTGTTCTATAATTTCAAGGAGAACTATATGTTCCTCAAAAAGTTTATCTTCTTTTTATTTCACATCCACCAAGGTAATACAATTTTTTTAATCAAAAAATTAAATGCAATTATAGGTGACACCCAATTTAGTTTCAGTAAAATTATAATATAATTAGTTTAAGAAAAGTTTATCTTTTTGGGTTAGCTTAGATTCAATTAATTCTTCAGAATAAAGCGCCTCTTAGAGTTGAATTTCTCTAGATATAGGTATTTAGTTAGTATCCTCAATCTTCTATTAGATTTACACTTCTTGTGTGGTTTCATATTCTTCCAAAACTATGTATAGGTACGGTGGTATTTATTCTTATTCCTTGTAAGGGATAGAGAGATCATATTGTACCTCATATTAATTACAAAAGTCATATAAATATCATTGATCCCCCATATTATCTTCATAAGGAAAATATTCATCATCAACATTCTCTAGTAATGGTTGATCTAGGATGAATAGACCTTATTTTAGTTTCATAAATACCTCCTTGGGTTGTTCAACATCAAAGATAAATGGGGAAACTTCTTCCACCACTCGTTCTGGTTCCTGTTACTCTTGATACTCATGCAATATTTGTTCCATTTGTATATTCATCTCTTATAACATATCTTTAATCCATTGAAAAAAATACCATTTTAATACAGTTATACTTTATGTTTTACCTTGACAATTTCTTGATAAGATTCTAGAAAGTACTCTTACTGTTCAATTGATTCTCTAGAAAATCCTTCTAACACTGGGTATTCAAGAGAATCCTAAAGGTAATAAATGATCTCCTTGAATTCATCCTCCTTTATAATTGGGATTTTATCTCAAATGGTCTATTTATAAAATAAAGAAACACTATACTTTGTATACCATGGTCAGTTACACATTTTTTAAATTTTATGTTAATTTGAAAATATTCAAATATTTATAAATATATTATTGGAACTACCATTAAAGAAATGGTGAAACTTTTTGACCGCACTACTGCAAAATAGGCCTTTAACCGTGCTAAAAATTTCCTTTATCAGCACTAGAGAATTGCTGACTACCGGAGTAAGATTAAAATATTGAGTCCTTTTTTAGTGCTTATAAAAGCGCTGATAAATGATCCTTCATCAATGCTACTTTGACTGATACCAGTCACATAATGTTTCAGTTTGATGTGATACTGATTCATACACTTTAAAAATTAATTCTAAATCATTTTCTTAAATTATTAAGACAAACAAAGTTCATTTTCATGATTTTCAGTGAGTGAAACTTTTTGAACTAAAATATTGATTTTAAACTGATAACAGCCACATTGAGTCATACCGGACACAAAGTGTATCATATTGATGTGTGGTTAATTATTACACTTCAAAAATGACATATGAATCATTTTAATAAAGTATAAAAACAATATTAATGTGTTTTATTGGTTTTTGTGTAGGTGAGTTTTCCTTTTTACTAAAATTGACATCAATTTTAAATAAAAATATACACTTGAAGTCATATCAATCACACCATGAATCATATTAATGTGCAGATAATTATTAAACATCCTAAATGGATTATTTATTTCTTTCATAAAGTATCAAAACAATACAAATGTGTTTACTCAGTTTAGAGTATGTCACTTTTCTTTTTTACTAAAGTGACATTTTAAACTTGAAAAATGCACATTGACTCATACTAGTCGCATCATGTATCTATTTAATATGAGTCTAATTCCTACTTGTCACAAATGAATTATGAATAAATCTCATAAATTATCATCAAAATCATATCATGTTTGATCGGTTTTCATTGAGTGACATTTTTTGAACTAAACTTTTGATTTTATCAGATAATAGAGACAGTGGGTCATATTGGTAACATCATCTATCATATTGAGGTGATGAAGATTCCTACACATAAAAAATTACTTATTGATCATTTCTCTAAAGTATCAAAACAATATTAATGCCTTTTCTCAGTTTTTATTATGTCAGGTGTTCATTTTTGTAACGACCTAGAAATCTAGTGGAATTTTGTTTTTTAATACATGGGATTTTTGTGAGTCTGTGAGAATTCACAACACCTGATTCTGAGGCCTGGTGTGCCCGAAATCAATTTCTAAAGTTTTTTTTGGGTACGTTCATTAAACATAAGAGCGGCTTTTTATACCTTCTGAACCAGTGCTCGGAATTGAAATTAGAGGGCACCGTTGAACTCACAGTGCCATTATTCTCTTTAGAAGACTTTCACCTCGACGGTAGTTAGTGGAGAATAAGAGTTAGTTTTTGGCTTTTCAAAAAACTATAAAGTGTGAAAAACATTATTTTATTTGGGCCACCTTTTTGTGTGTGGAGGTTAAAACATCCTCATAGAGGTCGTAGATGGGGTCATCGCACCTTAACCTCCCATTAGAGGTTATGGTGGTGAGGCCCACCCAAACTCAAACTCCCATGAGAGGATTAATGTGGTGGGGACCACACATGGCTCAACCCCCTATTAATGGGAGGAGAGAAAAACCTCTCAACTGCCTCAATTAATTTCATGTGTCAACGTAAAATTAAATGCTTTCAATTTAATTTTATGTGTTAACATAAAAATTAAATGCTATCAATTAATTTAATGTGTCAACATAAAATTAAATCCTATAAATTGTTTTGATTCAGGCTATGTGGGGGAAGCCTCTTGGAATCCTCCCAAAAATTAAGCCAACGCACCTCTTAAATTTCCCCAATGATATTTAATTCAATTGACCACCTTTTTAAATTAAGTAACTCCATCGTTGGAATTTATTAAGGTTCCTAATAAATAAACCATCATAAATTCCATGATGGTTACATACCTCTGCCCATCTCCCATATATAGGGAGCTTGGGAGGAGGATTTGGGATGGCTTCACCAAGCGACAAAGCACTGGTAAAGTGACGTGAGCCCAACACTTGGAGGATTATTCTCTCTAACAAAGAATGCTCCAATGACAAAGAACATCGACCTCTACTTCGAACATCTTCTTCGGAACTTCTTCTGACGTGAGAAGTCCTCATCCACAACGAATCAACGTTTTCATTTTTGCACCAATGTCAACAAACTATGAGCAAGGTAGGGGGTTTATTACATGATATTATTATACCCTTTCCTTATCTTCTTCATCAGATAAAAAGGGATTGTTGAGGATGTGTTATTTATCATCTACTTTTCATGATGAGCCAAATGATACCTCCCTACACGAAGAGGGTACAGGCCAACCTGACATGGATCGGCACCCTCTGTCAATTTTCTTACTTGTGCTGATCTTTGTAGAAACAACAAGGTGATGAAGGTAGCAACAACAAAGGTCGTGCTACCCGCGGCCTCCATGAACCACGCCGCCCATGCGACACATTGGTGTTCCCAACCGAAAACCGTCGGCACACATCGGCCCAAGCCGGGACAAACCGGCATGCCCGGCCCCCACCGGTCGTCAGCCCGTGCATTGCCCGTGCCCCACTGGCCTACCAACGGCCTGCCCGCACGCTGCCTCCACCCCGCTGGCCTTCCTGCAGCCTGCCTGTGCGCGGCCCATGCCCCACGGCCTGCCCGTGCACTACCTGCGCCCTGCGGCCTTCACGCGCTCTTCCTAGTGCCCTACCGGCCTGCCCGCACCCCGTGCGGCCTAACCATGCCCAGCTCGGTGCCTTGCGTGGCCTGCCCGCACCCTGGATCCTGACTGAACCGGCCGAGCCACGCCGACCACCCGATCCAGCCCACGGTGTCCTTCATAGCATCGTTGGCCGAAGTTGCTCAGATTTATGGGTAGAGCCACCCAAGTCGCGCCCTAGGCGGAGTAAGCCGAACCGGTCTAGGCCTCTAGGCTGAGACATCTATGCGGTGACCTTCAGGCCGAACCACCCCTACTGTCTGCTAGTTCGGGCCCAGCGAACCGGGCCAAACCTAGCAGGATGACCCGCCCAACTAGTCGGGTCAGACCCAGTGGGTCTGACCGGGTCGGCCTAGTCTGGGTTGGGCCGAGTCGGTCCGACCAGGTTGGACCAGGCCCAGGCCCATTCCTAACCATGTTACTTTTTTTGGTTGTATCTTTGGCACCGGACGACCATTTGACAAACTATCATTGGCACTGGATTTCTTGGAGCAAGACGGTCCCTTTGAGTAAACCTCACTAGAGTTCCGGGTAATGTTGAGATATGGTCAGGTTGGATCGTACACGAATCCAATTGGGCACCCGGGACAAAAAGGATTATAACTCACCGGTTGGGCGTCTGATTGACATGTCGTCCATTGCATTGAGACCCCTCTGACGAGGTGGACCTTTGTGATACTTCTACGTGGGACTTCATGGAAGTTGATGTATCGACACTTGGCTTGAGGAGAAGACCCTTTTGGAATCAACCGTTCTTTGTGGAAACCCTATGGCTGGTTGTGCACTGATTATTGTTCCTAGATCATGTGTTGGTCCAAAAATTCTTACTTCTATTCCTGGATCATGTGTTGGTCCGACAGAATAGTTGGTCTTGGACCATGTGTTGGTCCGATAGCTCTAACTATAGTTCCTAGATCATGTGTGGGTTTGATAGTTCTGACTTCTATTCCTGGATCATGTGTTGGTCTGATAGAAAAGCTGGTCCTGTATCATTTGTTGGTCTGACAGTTCTAACTTCTGGTTCTGGATCCTTTGTGGGTCCGATAGCTTAGATGATCCAGTGGCTAAATCTGATCATCTCTATCTCTCTACATAAGTTGTATACCTGTGTGAGCTGAGTCAGAAAAGTTTCAGTTTACATCATAATTGATATGGATTACTTGAAAACTTAGGTATATGTATGGGCATATACAGTGTGGTTAATTTTTGATTTCTTAATTTGTGGTTTATAATTTTTGTGTTTTGTGAGACCTTGAGGGTCACGGGGTCCCTACTGAGTATCTTTATACTCACCCCAGCACGGGCTATGCCTGCAGCTTGTAGTGTTGGTTGTAGAGGACAAACAACGCTAACTGAGGCTGAGTGGACAGGACTGGACAGCACCCGGAGGTGGAAAACATAGAGTGACGGTACACGGAGAAGATAAAAGGACGTAGAGTGTTGTAGAAGCTATGTGTACCACCTTTAAGGTAGGATCCATGGTGGATGATCCCGAATCTTCTTTCACTTTTCAGCTATTTTTCCCTTTTTAGTTTTACTTGTACTTTCCTGTTGGGCTTGTATTCTGGCCCCTTTACCTTTCAGCACTCATTTGTATACAGTTTTTACTTAGTGTTTTCTCCACGTTTGTACTCTGATTGTGTGTGTCATATTTTATAAAGGAAATGCCTTCCCAGTTTTGGGATTTATGCCTTTGGTGCTAGTCTCCAGCTCCTGGCCTATAGAAGGCGGGCTTGGGGTAGTCACTGCACGGGCCCCGGGGGACGGGTCGTGAAAATTTTATTAAAATTTATGTAATTTTTAAATAAAAAGTCTCACTTGGAGTCATACCGGTCACACCATTCATAGGATTAAGTTAAATATGATTAATAAATATCTCAAATGACTTATGTATCATTTTACTAAATTATCAAAATAATAAAAATTCATTTTCTTGGTTTTTGAGGAGGCCAATTGCCCTTTTTATTAAAATTGATGTCATTTTTAAATAAAAAATGCACTTGAATCCATACCAGTCACATCATGCATTGTATTGAGATAATATTGATTTCTACATGTATAAAATGACTTATAGATAATTTTCATAGAGTAACAAAACAATACTAATGTGTTTTCTATATTTCAAGTATGTCAATTGTTTTTTTCCTAAAATGTCATTTTAAATAGGAAACATGCACTTTGACCTATATAGATCACATCGTGTATCATTTTTACACGATATAGATTTCTATACATCAAAAATAACTTATTAATCAATTTCCTAAATTATCAAGATTGATGAATGTGTTTACTGTTTTTTAAATTAGTGACATTTTTTGAACTAAAATGTTGATTTAGAACTTATAATGGACACATTGAGTCATAGCAGTCCCATCGTGCATCAAATTAATGGGATATGGATTCCTATACATCTCAAATGAATTATGGATCATTTACATAATTTTTTAAAACAATCATAATATGTTTTACTGGTTTTGATTATATCGTTTTTCCTTTATACTAAAATTAATATAAATTTTAAATAAAAAGAATCACTTCGAGTAATACTGGTCACACTGTGTGTCAGATTCAGATGTGACTGACTCCTACACATCCCATAGTCTAAAAAAATATTTATAGCCACGTTTACTATATTTTCATGGTATTTCTATGTCTAACTTCTAAAACTACATATTGAATCAATGTTCTTAACAAAAAACATTTCTTTTTTTTGAAAGTTAGAAGAGTAGAAGAAACTCTTGTTCCCATTATATCATGAGAAGTCACCACAATTGGAACATGAACTTCTTCTACTCTCATGAATTTCAACAACAATAAAAAAATTTTAGATAATAACATCACATCAATATGCAGTGTGGGTTGTTTGACAAATAATGCCACTGAAAATGGAATGAATGGTAACATTGGAAGAAAGAATCATTTTATCTCTTTTGTGGATTGTCATAGATAGTTGAAAGAAAATATGACTTCCCAAAAGATCTGTGAAAAAAATAATTAATAGATAAAAATTATAAGTAAATTAAATTAAAAATATTATATGAAATGAGAAAAAAAATTAATTAAATAATTATAAGGAATTTACTTTTTCCTGATGGTTGTATGAATTATTAATGCATTTCCTTGTTATCATTATCTCAGTTGTAGGATCGATGTCCAATCCCTCACAAGCAAGATTATATTTGAACAAACCACCCCAACTCGAACAAAATAATCCACTTGTACAAGAAAACAATTGTTATGTGAGTAATACTTAAAATAAATAAATAAAAAAATAATATAAAAAAATAGATTAATTCTATGAATAATGATTTTACTATGAAAACATTGCTGTCCATAGGGATATATCGATGGTAAAGAAATAATGATGATAAAAAAATAAAAATAGATCTCACTGAACAATCAATCAATGAGTTAGTAGGATGAAGATAAAATAAGATACATTGGATTGAATCTTTGAATCGTTCGAGAGAAAGTAAATATATCCTATTGGGTTCATAAAATATTCATTTTTCACAATAATTAGTGAACACACATAAGATATTCATTATCAAAGGTGAATGCCTCCCATTTTTGTGAATTACATTGATTGTAATCAGATATTCCTATGGGTGGAACCGAAAGGCAATGTTAAAAATGCTCTATTTTTATGTGAATTAAATTAAAACATACATAGTGTTTATTAGATGTGTAATGAAACAAATGAAGTGATTTTTAAGAAGTACAAATGTTCGGGTTATCATTTTAAATATGGATATATTTTTACCAACTATACGAAATACAAGAAAGGATAAAATCAATGAATAAAATGTCATTAGTGATCAGAAAGTTTTGGTGAAAACTTAGAGTTAGACTCTACAAAAAACTCGTTTTTCCCAAGAGGAGCCTAAATCATTTAGAGAGGCTAGAATAGATGATAATTGGATTAAATTTATTCATGAGGAGCTTGATCTGAATAATAACAATGTGAAATGATGAGCTTGATCGAAATAAGAACAATGAATGCTTCTTATGGATCAATTTGTTGCATATATTGTTTTAAAAAATTCCATTAGTTTAAAAATACTTGAGTTTTTTAGTTAATTTTTTCTCCTAATTATTTAAAACTCTTAACATAAAAGGTCGTGGTATTGTATTATAATGAAACATTTTTTTATTTCATGTAATTGAGATGGTCACATCTGTGGGACATCATATTACCACTAGAATGACGTAATAAATTGATTTAATTTTATATTAGTAAATAATAAAATTAAATAGAATTAATAATCCATAGTGAATATAGCATGTAATTAAATTATTAAATACAAACTAGTAAATTTTACTTGAAGTGGGATTCTAAATGAGTAATGATTTTATCCATGAAAAAATAATTTTTATTTCAAAAAAATCTATTAAATTAAAAAACATTTATTGAATAAATCAATGTTAATATATTATTTTATCAAAACTAGTTAAATCTAGTGGTATAATATATATTCTTTAACGAATTAAAATATTTTTAAAATTTAAGTAATAGAAAACTTTTCTTGTTAAATAAGTTACTTTTCAAAGAAAATATCAAATTTCGAAAAAAAATTATCAATCCTAAATGATTGAGAACAATAAATTCTATTAACATTGTACTCTTATTCTATACCATATAATGAAATAGTATTTTTTTTCATAAAGCACCAATATACATATATTTTTCCTAGAAAATGACTCATTCAAATTTTTTATTTTCTAACAATATTTCAACAACAAAAAACAAAATATAAATTACATTTTTTCTCAAAATCATTTTTCTTTTATAATATAGTCAGATGATTATATAACCTTAAACCTCTATGATATTTCTTTTTATATAATTTAAGTCATATTATTTAAATACGTCCAAAAACTGAAAACTTTATATTTATTTTAAGATGTAGTTAAATAAACAAGACAAAAAAACATATATAATGTTTTTTCATATCTAGTTTTATAGATTCTTCAAAATCATTTGATTGTTGCATTACATAAGTGACCCCTAAATATATACCAAGCCTTATGAAATAGTTCAAAATCCTCCTAAATAAATCCATTAATTTTACACCGTATTTTAGTGCTCATTATCCTAGGAAAAGATCTGGAAAAAATCATTATATAGTTGTTCTCATGTGTGAGATATTTCATCATCCATTTTTTGGAAAAAGCTTGTAGAATTACCATTCAAATATAAGTTGATAACCCTATATTTTAATTTCTCATCACCCAACACTATCAGTTCCAATTGTTGCACGACATTATATAAGACCCTAATGATCATAGATATTTCATCATCCAAGTGATTTTCAATGTAATATTCCAAACTAATGACAATAATGACCACTAAATGGGTGAATTATTAAAAAGTTGATTATTAAAAATAGGTAGATTTCATGGAATATAGGTATTAGGAGCCTATTATACCCCACAAAAACATGTTACAACATTGGATTTAATGTATTTCAAGTCGCACATTACCAATGTTGTCTCAAGTAATCCCACATGATATCGAAGAAAATGATACTTAAATATATCTACAAAATAATGAATTTTGGGTTTTTTTATTATAGGATAGTGAAACTAGACTTGTTGGGATACATGGATGTGGGATGAGAAGGTTCAGTTCACAACCAAGATAAATTATAGATATCTAAAAACTTGGATTTCGTTTGAGTCGGGGTTTCGTTCAACCCTTGACTTGCTCAAGACTTAGATTCGAGCCTTGGAATAATTAGAACCTTGATTCTAGCATATATTCAAGATTAGATTCGAAAATGAGGAGTGCCAATAGCAGTTCTCTTTGGCGGAGGGATTCAGATATCGTGAACTGGTTCACAATGGTTAGGGTTTTTAAAATATATCATCAAACTTTTATCAGTGCTTCAAAAATAGTGATGATAAAGATAACTTTAATTAACGCTATGTTAATACGCACTGATAAAATTAATCTTTATCAGCACTTTTATTAGAACCTTGATTCTAGCATATATTCAAGATTAGATTCGAAAATGAGGAGTGCCAATAGCAGTTCTCTTTGGCGGAGGGATTCAGATATCGTGAACTGGTTCACAATGGTTAGGGTTTTTAAAATATATCATCAAACTTTTATCAGTGCTTCAAAAATAGTGATGATAAAGATAACTTTAATTAACGCTATGTTAATACGCACTGATAAAATTAATCTTTATCAGCACTTTTTCTAGCATTGATAATGGTTGATTTTATCAACTTTTTTTAGTGTTGATAAATCTTTATTTTTATCAGTGCTAAAAAATCAATGATAAATACTTATATCAAATTTTTAAATAATTTTTTTAAAAAATATAATTATTATATATAATTATAGTACTTATAATAATATTTTTTGTAAAATAATAATTCTATAATTATTGGAGTATATAATTACTTATTTATAATAATATAAATATTTTTTAAATATATAATATTTATATAATTATATATATTTATATAACTATATATATATAAACATAGTAAATATATTCATTATTTAAATAAATTTATTAAAATTTTATAATTATTTATTTATAATAATATAAATATTTTTTAAAAAAATATTTTTTATTTATTTATAATTATAAATGTATAAAAAATATTAAATATACATTTATAAATATATTTATTTATAAATATTTTTTGACAAATTTATTTTTAATATTATTAATGAATATTTAATCTTAAGTTCATCCATGTTAAAAATGAGTACAATATTGAAAATTTGGATAAGTTTGATCAATATAAATCATTAAAAAATGGATATATATTGAAATAAAGATGAATATCATATTAAAAATATTAAAAAATAATAAATGAATATGTTTAAAATAAATAATATAAATTAATTAAATTACAAAACAAATATTTGTGTGTGTGCATATGTATATAAAATTGCATTAATTATGTATATATAAAATCAATATAATATTTTTGATCTAGGTTATAAATTGAAAAATAAAACGATATTAAATTATGTTCATTACTTGATGTAATCTGTCAGTATTTTTAATTCATATTAATTTTTAATTATAAACCATTATTCACTAATTATATTACTCTTAAATGTAAATCATAAATAATATTTTGTATTATATAAATCATATTTATATACATTAATATATATATATATATATATTTAATATATACTATTTATTAACATTATCAATAAACATCAAATTAATAAAATGTTTAATATTTTTCTCAATTTACTTATTTTTAATTTTAATTTGTTTAATTTTGATTTTTCATGTATCTATATATTTATTAAAGACTATTTATTAGTATTTAAAATTTATATATAGTATAATCAATTTATTAATTTTTAGAAAGATTTGTTTAATTAATAAATTTTTTTTAAAAAGTTCCGTAAACTCATTTTATTAATTTTTATTTATTTTTGTAGTGCACTTTATTTACCAAGACCTTTATTAGTGCTAAAAAAGCATTGATAAATGATTCCTTTATGAGTGCTAAAAATATAGTGTTGATAAAGGGTACCCTTTATGAGCGCTAAAAATAAAGCGCTGATAAAGGTTACCCTTTATCACCACTAAAAATAAAGAGTTGATAAAGGGAATTTTTATCAATGCTAAAAAAAAGACATGATAAAGGGTTAAATTTATCAACATTATCTTTAAAGCTGATAGTGTCCATTTATCAGCACTTTTTTATAGCACTGATAAATATAGGCTCTATTAAATGCCTATTTTGAAGTAAATAGGTCAACCAAGGTTGTCATTAAAGGGGAGTGCACAACAATCAATTTTTTCACTTTAAATTGAATAAAGATATAAAGGTTGTTTTTTAAATTGAATTATTTTAAAAATTAATAAAATAATTAAGTAAATTTTGAACAAAAATTTATGAATAAATTTTTGGGATTTGATTCGGATCACATTTTTCAATGTCATAATGGTTATAAAAATCATTCCCCATTTCTTCTTATTTAAAAATAAATGAAAGACTCCTTGAACAAGTTTTCAATCACCCTTGGTTGAAGGAAGTAATATAAACCACTCATGTGGGTATGAAAATCACTAAATCACTCACAAAATAGTATGTAAAGTACCAATAATGAATTTTTCCCCTTATAAATCTAGAAACAATTAAATTATTCCACACATGTTAAAACTATCACTAGACACTCACCACCTAACAAAATCTACATGATCGAGACAAACTGTAGTAGGTAAAGGGAGTTTAAAGAACTTCAGCCAAAGCTGTAAACAATGAATGAAACCAAAACCCTTAATAAAATATCATTAATATAATTAGGAATCAATGATGATATAAATTATTAAATATAAAAAAAGTGTTTTAAATTAAAGAACAAGACACTGAAATTACAACAGGAAAAATCCCCCTTCTCCAATCACTCAAAAATTTTACCCCTCTATATAAACAATAATAGAGTTCAATAAGAAAGAAGAGAGAATTATGAAACAAATAAAATAGAAAATAGAAAATCCATATCACTTCAAGGTTCCAATTATCCAAAGCATCCCCTCTTTCTCATTCTTTAACACCTCTTAATGGAAGTGGATACACATATTTATCGGGTTGATGGGTGGAACATTTTCCCTCTAGTTTCCATCCAAATAATGTATCAGTATATTTTTTATAGTAAATGGTAAATTCTTAGGAAGTTGTATTCATAAATTTTTTTTCTATCTCTCTCTTATCCATGCACCAAAAAAATCTAAGTTTTCTTGGAAATTTGTAAGAAAAGTAATTCCTGAATTACTCAACAACAATTTTTCTGGACTAATATACCCTTTATATTCCTCTACGTGTTCTCAATAAATAGATTCCTTAATGTTTGAATTTCCCAATGAAATTTAATTTAAAATTTATAATTCGAGTTACTTTTCATTTCTAGCTAGAATCTTCTCATTCATTGGTCATTATACTGAGTTATGCCTCATTTAATGAGGATGGATCCATTTTATCAGCCTGAAATATATTTCAAATTGATTTTTTTTTTAGGGAATATGGAATTTTGAATGATCTCAGTGTTCTAAATAATATGTTTAATCCGATGATGTAAGGAATCCTACAAAAAAATAATCCCTCCATTTGGATCAATATTGATAAAATTATACTCAAAATAGAGAAGTGATAGAAAACTCTAAAAATTCCATAATTAATAAATTTTCATATTTTAACGCAAAATTCACCAAAAATCCGAAAACGATGAAAATCAGATCCAATTATTAAATTTTAGTAGATTACATCATTAAAATAAACATGAAAAATAATAAAAATATTATATCTATGAAACAATTATTCCTCATATCATTGATGGATCTAAAGCTTTACTTGATCATTTTTCATTATAGGATTCTTCTTTGAGTGTTCTAGTCTTCATCTCTCTATTAATGGATCTTATGTGGGTGTTGTTGATCTTGATTGAGATAGGTAGTTTCCTAAGGTATTATTTTCCAATATAAAACTTTGATGCTTGTTAAATATAAATTGGTTTTCTAATTTATTTCTAAATTTTGAATTGGGTCTCTTGATAACTGATTTGAAATGGAATGGTGTGTGTGATGAAATTTCTTTGAAAAATAGATTTTGAAATAAATTATTATTTTTGGAAAATGATATTTATGTGACATGAATTATTTAAAGAATTATTTTTATGAAATGAAAAGGCATGAAATATTTTATGATGATAATTTAAATGATTCTAAATTAAGTCATGTATTCTTTATAAAAACTATTTGATGTTGGTTTTTGAAATAAAAGGCATGTTTTGAAACGTGAACATAAAGTCAATTTAAATTATTTCTAAGAATGATTGAGATATATTGAATTGAATGATATCCCCAAAAATGTTTAATTTACATTAAATCACATGGGATTTTGGGTAGATAGGTGGAAAGGACATACATTGGGAAGGTATTATCTCTACCTGAAAAATTATTAATAATGAAAATGATAACTAAATTTTCTTAAGGTAAGGGAGATTATTCTTTAGGATTATCTTATATTTCCCATAGGCCTGAGATCTAGGGAGTGTGTTAACACCTGGATCCATATTTCACTAAGATGTTTTATAATCCTTTTACTGACCAAACCATGTGTCTCTTAACCATGGTTCTATGATTGAAATTGATTATACATGACATTGATTGATTAAAATGAATTATTTGTGGCTGTTTTGATTAAAATGAATTATTAATTCCTATTTTGATAAATATTCATGAGCATGCATAATTTGAAGGAAATTAGCATTTATACTTGTTTTTATTCTATCCATTAAAGTGCCTTATAAAGCATGTTTTGATTCAAACTGTGAAAGGTTTCCATTCTATGTTTTATTTTAAATTGAGTATTATTTGTTTAATTATTATATATTGATTGTGAAATGATTAGTGAGATCCTATCAGGGTATTTTCTCACACCCTAACTTTTACTTTTCATGTTTTTATATATTTTTTAATGCCTAGTCTAGAGAAAGGAAAGGCACTAATTAGGGGTGCTGGATGTTCATGATTAGAATGATCAAGGGAGTTTGGGGAAACCAGTGGAGCTTGTCACCCACTTGTTGCATAGAGTTATCTCGTGTAGATGTCTGGATGGTTTTATTTATGTATTTTGATTGATATACAGATTTATATATTTTTATTTCTCTACAGGTTGTATTATATATCTTTTAGAGTTTCAAGAATACTAACTATTTAATCATTTATATCCACTACATTTTTTATGATTTATTCTAGTGGATAAATAATTCATTCTTGATTGTTTTGATGGAAATAGATTGGTCGCGAGCCCATGAGGATTGTGAATTCCCTTCAGGCCCTGTAGGAAATTATTATGGTACTGTTTAGAAGGTTTATCTGGTTTGGTTCATGAAAAATTGTTATCAAAAGGTGGTTTTTCCTATTTTTACATAATGGTATTCCGTTTGAGATATATTAGTAGATAGGATGCATGTTTTTTGGGACATAAGGGGTTGTTTATGAGTAATTTCCTATTCTCCTCTCATTCTAACGAGACTTAAGTTACCATGGTATTTTTATAAAAAGTTTCTTTGAGGAGTATTTTGATTTAATTCTATACTCTTTCCAACATTTTTATCTAAGCTTTGTATTCAATAGATGAAATTTGATTGATAGAGTTCATGATCTTATGCCCCTTGACTAAAATTTCCCTTGTTTTATGTTAATGTTGTGTCATACCATGACCGTAAGAATAAATTTTAATAGACCATAGGAGGGAGGTGTTAATGAACCATGGAAATATAACCCTCTATTTTATTAGAATCTAGTTGAGGTTCTTATGTTTACGGTCTAAGACTTGGGGAAGGTAGTTTCAATTGTTCATATTCAGGTTGTAGAGGTTATACCCCAGAGATCTGATGGTAGCGATCATTCCTGAGAGTTTTTCATTTGAAACCACAATATCTATATGATACTAATGATCCTTGGTAGTTAGAGTATTGGATAAAGAAGTTTGCATAGATATTTGAGTTTCTAGAGATTCCATATTCAGTTATGTTTAAATGTGTTATTTTAAAACATGAAGGTTCTAATATAAGGTGGTGGGGTTATTTGTTTTAGATAGGGAATAATGCGTTCTTGGAGTATAAAGACTTCATGTATATTTTTATAAACTAATTATATTCATACTAAATGGATTTTTCTAATTTTATGGTGTTTCTGAAATGTGGTCGGGGTGATCAGATAGTGACTTAGTTTGCCGACCACATTTCCAAGATTATTCATTTATCACATGATGTTATATAAAATAAGAATATGAAATATCAGAGTTTTGAGGTGGTTCCTCGAAAAAAATATGTGATGTTTTGTTTTTCTACAAAATCTCACCTTATATACTGATGTTTTGGATAGATATTTGATGGCAGAACGTGACTTGGAAAGTAAGTCAGGTTTTATGGGAGTTCTTACTACTCCTATTGGTGGCTTTAGTGGTTCCTTTAAGGAGAAAATGACGTTGTATAAGGCCCATGGTGGAAACCATGGTGGTGGTTCTTGTCATAAGAAATATTTTTCTATAGTATCTAATAAAGTAACACTCACTTATTTCTAGTGTGAAAAATTTATGCACTCAAAGTGGCTTTCAGGGAGGCACCAAATATTAGTCAATCTTATAGATGATCGGGTCACCTGAAAATATATTTTCATGCCTTTAACACTCCATGTAGTGGTTTAGGATTGATAATACTGGTAGGATATGTGACATGGTTATATGATTCAAGAATAAATGGGTTACATCCACATGCATGAGGAGTGAATCGACTTCACATAGTGGATGAGTCTCCAGGGGAAGATGATTTAGGTCCTATGACCATGATAGGTACTATAACCATTGGTTATTCTCTATTGAATGATTTATTTGATATTGTTTCCTCTTATTCCTTCACATATACCCATATTATGGAACTAATGAACCATCCTATAGAGACCATTCCATATGTATTGGAGATTTCTACACCCCTTGGGAAGAAGAGAGAGCAGAGTCTCAGATGACCCTATTACACTTTTCCTTTATTAGAAGTAGAGCTTACTTGGGACCCTATGGTTCTAGATATGAAACCTCTAGACTTTATTCTTGGGATTGATTATATGATTTATCCTAAATACTATATTTATTTTTATATATGGTGGGTCTTCTTTACTACCCCTAATGGGTTGTACCATGGTTTTTAGGTATAATGATCCTTGAGGTTGAATCATGGTGGAACTCCTCTTCTTGAGTTTGGTAGGATGATATATATATTTTACTTTGATGTAGAATGATATTCTTTGAGTGGTCATCTTCCTCTAGTGGTATTTATGTTTCCCAATGTGTTCTTGTCTAACTTTTCTAGTTTTCCAATAGTGAGGGAGATTGATTTTTCTATTAATTTGATTCCAATTACCCAACTTATTTCTATTACCCATTACCATATAGAACTATATGAAATTAAGTATTTAAAGACTGAATTTGATGATTTTTTGTCTTGGGGCTTCATTTTACCCAATTTCTTTCCTGGGGAAGCACCAATGCTTTTTTTCTAAGATGTATTACATAACCCTTCCCCATTGTGTTAACTATCGAATGCTCAATCGAGACACATCTAGGAACAAGTATCCATTACCATGAATTGATGATTTTTTAAACATATAAAATCATAAAACTGGTTCTCAAATATTTATCTTTAGTCTAGTTATCACGAGCTAACGATCAAGGAATTTGATATCCCTAAGAACAATTTAAGGACTAAGTATGGGCACTGTAGCTTCCCATTATGCCTTTTGGTATAAAAAATATCATAATGTTTTTATGGTGTTTATGAATAATATTTTCCATCAATAACTCAACTTCTCTTTAGTGGTATTAATGGATGAAATCTTGGTCAACTCTAAATCATAGGAGGATCATGTGCATCACCTGATAGCGCTCTTATACATTTTGAGAGATCACTAATTTTATTCCAAGATTTTTAAATTCATATTATTGATTCATGGGGAAATATTATTGGTACATGTGGTTTCCAAAAAATGTATTTTGGTATATTTTAGAAATTTGATGGCTCTTATGACTTAAGAGGAACCAAAATAAGGTTTTTGATATTTAGAGATTCTTACGATTATTGGGGTATTATCATAATCTTTGGAAGTATTTTGGAAAGTTGGATTCCCCATTAACCACTCTTACTTGTAAGGGACTCAATTTATTATGGGATTTGAAGTGTTAGACTTTATTTTGATGATTTAAAGAATTTATTAACTTCTGTACTAGTTTTTACTCTTACGAAAGTATTAATATAATATGTGGTCTACTATAATACATCTGGTTTTGGTTTTGGATGTGTTCTCATGAAGGGTGACCATGTGTTTGGATATTGTTCTCATCTACTTTGGCTTTATGAGAAGAACAATACCAAACATGATCGAGAAATCGCAATTATGATGCATCCTATAAGGATTTAGCGGTATTACCTTTTTTTATTGGTTTTCTATCTATACAAATCAAAAAATATTAAGTTATATATTATTAAAAAAATTAAGCTTTTAAAGAATAATTGGGTGGAGTTATTGTAATCCTTTGACTTCGACAATTCTTATACTCCCTATAAGGGGAATGTCATTACTGACGATTTGAGTAGGAAAATCCCATCCCATAACATGAAAGAATCTTTTGAGTAGTGGAATCTAATGGATATCTTTTATAATATGCATTTGTGATTTCAGTATGATGAGAATTAGGTAATTTTTCAAGTGATCAATTTACATCCTCACTTGTTGAGATGAATCATTAGAAACAATAGCTTGATGATGTGTTCTCAGGAATTAGGGATTCTTTATATGGTGGGAAGACTATCAGTGAGTGTTCTCTATATTATGAGGGTGACATATGCATCTAGAGATATTATGTCATTCATTTACCCCTGAGGAAGGTTTTGATGGGGATTTTTCGTCATTCCCCGTTGTTATTAAACCCTAAATCCATGAAGATGTTTTATTATATAAGGTAACATTTTTTGTGGATAGATACAAAATGGGACATTTCAGATTTTTTTCTCATTATTATACATGTTAAAAAATTATGTTTGATAATCTGAATCATTCATGTCATATTTAGACACTTAGTATACCATATTTGAAGTGGGGTGAGATATTGATGTACTTTTTCTTTAGGTTACCATGTACACCTCAAGGATAGAACACTATTTGGGTGGTGTTTGTCCAATTGACCAAATCAACTCACTTTATTATCATTCATAATAAAACCAAAGTTGAGGAATAGGTAACTCTATATGTATAGGATATTTATAGGTTTAATAGAGTCTTATCTACTATCATTTTCAATTGGGATACCTAGTTTAAATGAAAATTTTGGAAAGGCCTCTAGAAAGTGATGAGATACTAGGTAAAGTTGAGAACCACATACCATCCTCAGATAGATGGTCAAACAGGACATGCTATATAGATTCTTAAGTATATGATTTGTCCTTGTGTCTTTGACATTATAGGAATTTGGGATTTCCAATTGGGGATGTTTGAGTTCTCCTATAATAATGGTTACTAGTATTTCATAAATATATAACCCTTTGAGGCCTTTTATGATTTACCATGTAAATCTCCACTCTTTCAGTCGTAGATTGGTGAAACTTCCTTGAATTTAACCTCGTTTGGTTCAAGAGATGGTATAAAAGATGTGGTAGGTTATTTAATAAATGTTAATGGCTCGGTGCCTTTATAAATCATATTATGATGATAATAAATTCCCTTGAGAGTTATTAGTCAATGATATAGTGTTTTTGAGTGTTTTGATATGGTTGGGTCACTGAAGGGTTGGAAAATAGAGAAAGTTATCATCGATATACATAGAATAATTCGAGATTATTCAGTGTATTATGAGGTGGAATACCATATGGATTTTATACCACATATGGAATCGATCCATAACATGTTCCATGTGTCTCATATTAGAAAATATCTTGATAATCCATCCCATGTATTTATTTAGGAAGGCCATGATGAAAATATAGATTTATCCATCACTAAGTAGCCAGTTTAGGTTGTCGATTCATGTATAAAGGTTCTTCATAAAAAATTAATAACCTTGTTTTTGGTGTTATGGAAGCAAGGTTCTGATTCTCAAGAGACTTAGGATCATGAGGCTTTAATGAGGGAGTAGTGGCCTCACAACATTGTGATGGAGTCTTCTTTATAGGCTTTCGGTGGGTAGAAATCATCTAGGGAGGTTGTAACATCCTGTTACAATATTTTTGGTACAAACCTCATTTTTTCCCTAGTTCTCTTTGTTTTCATGAATGATTTATAATTATTAAATTGTTTCTTGGTTTTACTATTTGTTTCCTGGTTGTTTTACCCTCGTTTTATTTTTTAGAGCGGTGTGGAAGATAGTTTGTTTTTTGTTCTAGTGGACAAGAGGTTTCCAAGATATTTAACACTAGAGTAGTCAAACTCGGGTAGTTGGTAAAGATACAGGAGGGCCATAAGATAGTGAGTGGAAGGATAGTAGTTGTGGGTTCCTACTGAAATCCCATAATCTAGTTAGTGGGACTTATAGAATGCTGTGGATTTTTCTGAATGTGATTGGGTATCCAATAGAGGGAATTATCTAGCCGGTGGTTCCAACAGGGAAGAGAAATCGTAGGGTAGTATCATATTTTTATCTTGTTTAATTCCTGGTTTAAATTTCCTCCCTATAATATCATTCAACACAAAACCCTTTGGAGACTCTTTAGAGATATATTTGGCTCATCTAATCTCATTTCTTTATAGATTAATGTATTAATTAATGCATTTTATCACTTTCAGTAAGTGTAACAAAAATTTGATCATGGATTCTCCTTTCCTTATTTTTATCCCTCTTTTAGAGTAGTGATTTCTCATGGAATTCATGGATCTATAGCTTTAATTGATGATTTTTTATTTTAGGATTATACTTTGAGAATTATAACCTCCATCTCTTTATTAGTGGATCGCATTTGGGTGTTGTTGATCATGATTGTGGTAGATGGTTTCATAAGGTAATCAATACCAATTGAAATATTTGATTCTTGTTAAATTTAAATTAGTTTTCCAAATGGTTTTTAAATATTGAATTGAGTCTCTTTAAAAGTGATTTGAAATGGAATGGAGTGTGTGATAAAATTCCTTTAAAAAATTATATTGAAATAATATATTATTTCTAGGAAATTATATAGATGTTATAATAATGATTTGAAGTATAATTTTTGTGAAATGAAAAGGCATGAAATGTTCTATGATGATAAGGGAAGTGATTTGAAACCAATTCATGGTTTTTTGATAAAACCCATTTGATTTTGGTTTTTGAAATGAAATCTATGTTTTGAAACTTGAAAATGGTTCAAAATAAAATGATTTCTTGGAATGATTGAAATTTATTAAATTGAATGATATTCCCATAAATATTGGATTTACCTTGAATAACATAGGAACTTGGGTAGTTCGGTGGGAAGAACACATGTTGGGAATGTACTAGATCTTCCTGCAATGGAGTGATGATGTTAAAAATAAATAAATTTTCTTGAGTACAACTGTTTATTCTATGGGTTTATCACCTATTCACCATAGGATCTAATCAAACCCCATTGTTCTATAATTGAAATTTTTTATGCATTCCATTGATTTATTAAAATGAGTTATTCATGAATATTTTGATAAATATGCCTCATTATGACTACTTTGAAAGAAATTTACATTTATACATATTTTTAAGTTATCCATTGAGTTGTTTTGTAAATAATATTTTGATTCAAAACTTGAATGGTTTTCCACTCTATGTTTTATTTTAAATTGAGAAAAATTGGTTTAATTTTTATAAATTTCTTATGAAATGATTGATGAGAAATAAATAGGTTTTCTTGCTCACACCCTACCTTTTTCTTCAAGATTTTTTATGTTTTCTTATATCAAGCCCATGCAAATAAAAGGCACTACTTAGGATTAGTGGATGTTCTTAATCAGTGGTATTATAGGAGTTGGTGGTAACCAATGGAGATTTTTACCCACTTGTTGCGTAGATTTATTTGGTTATTATGAATTGATGGTTTTTTCTATGAATTGTTTATTGATGTATTAATTTTGAAAATTGTGTATGTCTACTTGTGGTATTTTTCCTCTTTTAGAGTGTTTGGTATATAGACTATTTAATCTCTTATATCTACTGTATTGTTTTGATGAGTGATTATTACGGAGAAAGCATTTCCTCTTGATGTTTTTTATTCCAAGGTGCTAATCACTAGCCCATGGGGATCAAGAACTCCCTTTGGTCCATATCAAATCTTATTTGGGTACTATTTAGGTAGGTTATCTGGGTTGGTTTGTGACCCCCCCCCCCCCCCCATGTGTGTTATGAATTGACACCTATCTGGGTCGCCCGACCTAGGCTTTTTTGGGTATGGAAAAACCTAATGCACCCCACCAAAAAAAGTCCATAAAGAGCCTGATTTATTTCTAGGGACCCTTTTTTAGGTTTAAATGAACCCAAAATTAAAAAATAATAAATTTTTTGTAATTTATAAAAATTATTTCTAGTGTCATGGGATGTATTGATAATTAAGTAAAATTATTTTAATTCAATATTAATGAATTAAATATTTCCTTGAGTTGTATTTTATCATTTTTCATTTTTATAATGGAAATTAATTACATGTTGATTGATCATGAGCTGAGACTGATTCATGCATATTTTATTAATTATTTATTTAATTTAATTATTTTATACGAGTTTTAAAATGTAATAATAGTTTTTATTTTTAACAATATGAATATCAATCCTCCATATTTAATTGTATAATGGTGTGTGTGTCTACATTTGAGTAATAAAATGTAATTTTCACATTCTGACATGATTTTATAAAATGTAGAAACATTTCAAACTATGTATTAATGATCTGTGTATCATCCCATGAATTTCACTTGTTTGGTTTCATGACACGGTTTGAGTTCAGAGTATCCATTAAACTAAACAAGTGAAATTCATGGGAGTTTTCTTGAGTGTTTCAATATGAGTATAGATACAACTCAAGGTATTCCTCAATGGTTTCAGTTGATCCATTATCCATTCAATGGATCAAAAAATAGATTAGATAATATAATATTGTCTTTTTTATTTATTCATTGTCTTTCATGGTTAATTATATCATTATGTGGGTGTTATTTGATCACATATGATAGTTAACAAGAATGTTAAGATAAAAAATAATAATTTTTCAATGGATGTTTCTATTTATTCATGGTTAAATTTGTGAGTGTTGTTATATAGTAGGAAGCATGATAAATAGAACCATATTTTAGTCATTAAGAGAACTAAATTGATTATTCGTAAATTATTTTATAAAGGAATGGTTAATTAATTTTGTAAAATACGCAAAATATTTTCAAGCATGTAAAAGGATAAAATAAAGTATATTTATGCATAAGATATAAAAAATCCCTCAAGGAAACATTATACCAGATACTATTTTATATTATTTTATTTAGAATGAAACAATAGAAAAAAGTGTTTGTTCTAGCCCTTATCAACAATCTTTCATTTATTAAAGAGTTATAATGATTTTTTGGGTTTCCGTAACCTAGTTGGAATCAAGGGTTGAACACAATTTCCTTTAAAAACTAATATAAAGGCATTGAATGCCTATATCAACCCATTAAGGGTCATTGTACATCCCTTAAATGGAGGGATTATATAGTCATCATTAGGAGGAATCCATTTACAAGATCCACATGACCTATCATTAGAAGAAATATATCATTATTCAGTTTAATAAAATTACACTAAAAACTTATATGGAAAAACTCTATATAATTTATCATTTACAATTAAAATAATTTAACTCTCGTCATATGTGATATCAATTGCACACAAGCACATGAATTACATGTGAAACATAATTGAAAAGAATGGTGTATATACATAGGCCTCTTTCAAATAGTCTAATAGATAAAACCATAAATATAAAACTCAAATACACACATCATATTGAATAAATATTTCAATCATAACAGAACAAACCAAGAACAAAAATATCAAGTCCCTAGTAAATTGAACTTCCCCTAGAAATATATGTTTGTGATAAACCTAAACCAGATCCATCATATATACCAAAACATTGCTATATCACATGTATACCATATCTCAAAATATTAAGACAAAGAAAAATATGCTATGATACCAATTTATGGAACCTCACTGGCCATGGAACACTCACCAGTGTTTGGTTCGGGGGTGTCATGTGACCTCAGGAGTGCCTCCCCATATGCTTGAGACTACTAACTAGCAGTGAGGTTCTAAGGAGTTACTGTGATGATACTATACCCTCATATAAAAGTAATAATCAATAAAAATTTAACAAATGTATATAACAATAATCATAGAACACATGATCAATAAACAACAACCATGTTATAAAAAATGTAATGTGGAAGCATACAACAATATATATCAACTGATCACCCAACAGGATGATCACATATAAATATACTTGAAGGAATTAAAAATATATATATTATACCATCCTTTATCCTTTTCATATCCCAGTCCCTAGACTCCCATCAAGATTCTTTAACCCAATCATTAAACATTGGGTATCAACCCTACCTGAACTGGAAAAACATGAGGTTTTCTCAGGTATCAAAGTGTCGTTGATTATCAAGTAGAGTGTGTGTAAAAATTAGAAAGAAACCACCAATGGAAGAATTAAAATAAGCAGTAAATATAGTGTATTTATATGTGATATTATCAAAATAAAATAATAAATGTAGGAACATGATAAAATAATAAATATCGATCCTTGAGTTCTAGGGTGGAATCTGGGATTAACCATTCCTACTTTTTCAAGCACCAGATGTCTCTAAACACATGTTATAACCATTCCAAGTGTTAGGTAAATTCCTTCACATAATATCCTCATAAGTATATATGATCACTTGAAAGAAAATTGTCCCACCCGAATCATCTCAAATATTCATCTCATTTTATTATTGGGGGTAGTGTGTCCCACTCGACCATCTCATTTATTAAAGTCATTTATTATATGGGGTAGAACATCCCACTTATCCATATTATTTGTATATTCATTTATTATCATGGGTAGTGAATCCCCCTCATCCATCTTATTTATAAATTCATTAATTATCATGAGTAATGTTTCACACCCGCTAAAATCATATATACATTCATTTATTTTCAGTGGCAATGAATCCCACCAATCCATCTCATTTATTTATTTTCATGTGCAACAACCAGATCATAGGAAAAAACTTTCGTATCCAATTTCGTATTAGGTGTAATCACTAGATCCTAGGAAATTTTTCTATACATCCCATATAGTATCAGATGTAATCACTGGATCCCAGGAAACATCTCAGTCGTCCCATATAGTATCATGTGTAATCACTAGATCCTAGGAAACATTGTAGGAATCCCATATAGTACCATGTTTAATAATTGGATCCTATAAAACATCCTAGAAATCGAATATATAAAATTTAGGAATAATTTCACCCCACCCATCCATCTCATTTATTAAATTAATTTATTATAAGGAGTAGTGCTTCCCACCCATCGATCTCATTTATACGTTAATTTATTATCAAGAGCAATGAATACATCCCATAAAATATCATTGAGGGTATAGAACCCCTTGATATAACCATTATCATATTACATATTTGTTACAACAACCCTATGTGTTTTAGATAAAACTATTATAACTTCACAATCCAATCCACCAGTATCATAGTGGAAAACCAAACTCTATATATTCCCTTCAACTGAGTGTACCAAAAGTAAGTATACTTTGTGTGCTACTCAACACAAAAAATCATCCTTCACATGCACAAGTAAACTCAAAATAATTCAAGAAAATTGGAAATATATTCAATAAATTTACAGAAATAGGTAATGGACTCGAGAGCTTTACATGCTTCAGACAATAAGCCTTATGTGCACATGAGAAACGCTATTGGTTTTATTTATATTCACCAGAAGATACAGGAGATTACAAAATAAATTACTAATGTATGATTAATAATATCCAACCAATATAATCCATAATTATAGATCATATTGAATCATAATTATCACCAAAGTCTCATATACTTAATTAATAAGTTATAGAATGTTAAAAAGTTAAACCTACTTCCCTGATGTCTTGGTCAATGAAGCATGAACTCCTCGATAAGAGTACCCACCTAGAAGCCTGATACTCATAGAACATTTATAAATTTTAGATCCTCATCATAACTGCATCAGAAGATGTGAACTTCTAATGATCATGCTTCCCCTAGAGAATACTCATTGCTCCTATTTTCACATCGCTCCACTTCAACTTTTGGTGACCATAATTGTAGTGAACAGAATCTATTGAACAATCTAATGTTGAAATAAAACCAAATTCACCTCCCAATGATCTCCCACTTAAAGACTTATTTTAGGAAACCTTAAACAACACTCCATCATGTTGTTGTACTTTTTTCCTTCACAACAATTAATTCTTCTCCATTATCCTTTTTCAATTCATCCAAGACCCATTAAAGAATTATTTTTCTCTATAATTTCTTGATTTATTTTCATTGTAAACATGTATGTTGGGTTTTGGATTCCCACTATCTTTGATAACTCCATCTCTTTATCCTCCAATAAATTCTTTATGAAATGATACTTTAGGTCAATATGATTAGTCTTTTCACGAAACACTAGTTTTTATCCAAGTGGATTACACATTGTCTTCATATAAAATAGTTTCTCCTTCTTAACCCCTTATGAGATTGTTTAGTAAACACACCATCTAAACCATTTCTTCCATAATTTCTATTGTTGATACATATGTAGATTCCATTATACTTAGACTAACAATATATTGTAGCCCCAATATTCAACTTATCAATGTTCTTTTATAGGTAAACACAAATATTATTATGATCCTATGAGTGTCATAATCTCTTATGAAATAAACAAAAATATATCTATGTAAAGTGTCATGACCTGTCCTAGAGGGGCACATGTCGTGACTACCCCAATACCACCTCTAATAGGCTAGGGTCTATTGACTAGAACTGAGTAGGAATATAACACAAATAGGAGAAATTTTCCTAAGTACATGTACACACGCACACAACTCCATGCCCAAAATATTGAACTGTAAAAATACTAAGTAGACAATGAATGCATACACTAAGATACCAACCACAGAGTATAATACTAGGAAACTAGAAAGTAAATAGGTATAGAATACAAGACCACCAAAGAAATATTCGGAAAATGTAATGACACAAGTTCCTGAAACTCATCCATATAAAAACTTACCTTAAGGGTAAGTGTAGGATAGTTGTCTGAAGTCGTAGAAGCACACCACATCTTTCTGACCTCTCTAAGCACCACCTAGTCCTAGTTCATCTAGAACTCCATCAAAGCATCAATCATCTACACAATACACAACATGTGTGGGAAACTTCTATGCGGGGGTGAGTAAAACAATACATAGTATGACACCCTGAGACCATAAATAAATACCACAATGAAATATACGAAGTATACCACAAGAAATATACAAAGTACAATCATCTCTACATAGTTATATGTTTGTAACCCATATTCCAAGGATATCCAAATATACTCATAACTAGCCACAAATTAAAGAGGTAAGTCATAACCAATCATTAGCCACATGATTCTGCTCAAGGAGAACTTCTTCTAAAAGAACTCACTCATTGAGACTTGATGTCATTAGATACCCTTTCAAAGAGGTCCCACTAATTTGGGGACCATACAAAGAGAATACACTGGTCAAAGATAATGGTATACAAAGATGGGATCCTTCCTTGAGAATAATGACAACCCAATCTGTATTATCCTTCAACTTAAGGGATACTTCTCAGAGAATATTAACAACCCTACCGATGAATCTCGTAATGTAGGGGATCCTTCCCATAGAACACTAACAACCCTACAGATACAACCCACTGTATGGAGAACTAATTCCCTATGCTCGGAGGTCATTTCAATTCCCACAAAACACCACCAGGGGTGATAGAGGATCAACCTAGTCCCAAGGAGGGATACTGCAACACTATACTAGACTTAGCCCCAAGAGGGGACTATTGTTTAGTGATATGTACATAATGGAATACTGAACCCTTAAGGAAATAACCAAGGGAAACTCTCTTCTTATATTGTTCTATACTAAAAACCTACTAATTCATCTCAAAATTTCTGCCTCATCATGAGGTTCCCAACACTATAGATGGATCTTCAAAAAAATATTTCATTTGAATGTTACAACCATTTTAGTTAAAAGTCCCACCCTGGTCAGACTTGGCCCAACCTGTCAACCCGACCCGGTCTAGCCCACTGACCCGGTTTGGCCCACTGGGCCCGTTATGTCCTAACTTGTTGGGCCACTTGAGTGGCCTAGTCCATCCATCTTGGCCCTCTGCATGCGGGACAACCCCCTTCTCCTGCACTCGTACAACCCAATTTCATGCATCCAGTCAATGTGACATTGTCATGGTCAATGTGGATGGACACCACATACTCAACCTATCCCACAGACTCTATCATCATGGGCTCCATGCAGACCCAACCACATACGTGTCCCCTCACCATTGCGGGCTACTACACGGTACCACTTATACCACAACCTCACGATCCAATTCTAGACACCCCAACGTAATCACATCTACCTCATACTCCACCTGGATTCCCCCCCCCACCACCACCATGTTTTGTGCCACCTCCACTGTTGGCCACCTGCTGTCCACCTCATGCACCACCTGAACCTTTCTAGTGCCACAACTCTGGGTTCCACCTTCACCGCCATAAATTTATGCCTTAGTGATTTGTGCCACAGACCATTTCACCTCTATGATGGAATTGTAGTGTCAGATCACCAGTCTCAGATCGGTGTTCCATGGATAGAAGGCACAACGATCCTCCATTCAGATTTCATAAAGAACGAGGAACACAAAAATATTGGGGGAAAGAGTTAAATGAATAGTAACTCCCAAAGAATAGATCATGGACATGTTCATGTTGACCTAGATCCTTTCATGTTAGAATGAAGAATGGAGAAGAAAATAAAATGAATCTCTAAACAGAATCATCCCCGATAATCAACCTGCATAAATTATCCATCCTACAAGAATGATTAAACTGCATATCAAATTGTCTGTGGGTTGGTTCATGTTCATCATTTAATTTAATAATGACGAATGAATAACAAAAAAAACACCCTACATGGGGTTTGGATCAGTTGTTGATGATGGGTGAAGGTGTGTTATTGTCGTTCTTCAATATTTCGATCTTTGATCTATGTCCCGATCTCCGGTATGTTATCACCGTTGATGGAACTTCCTTCTCCTCATATTAGGGAATTATAGGGTTATGGTGATAAACCTAAATTCTATAAAAACTCAAATATAAATAAAATATTCACTGTGCTGAAATAAAATATTATTATTAAATATTTTATTGACGATATGTCCAAAATCTAACATTCATGTATAACCCATGTCGGTCGATTTTAGGCCTCTATTAAGGTAATGTCTTTCTTTCAAATGTAATGGTTCCCACATATTTCTGATCGAGTAACCCATTTATAATTTATTACTATTTTAAATAAAAACCACCCACGTGATTTATAAAAAACTTAACAGTATTCAATGAATTATTTCGAGCACACCGGGACTCGGAATCACACATTGTCTCATCACATGGTCTCAGAATTTTCTTAATTAATTATTAAAAATAAAACCATAGAAAATAAGATTTATTACATTCTCCCCACATTAGGTATTTATATCCATGAAATCCAAAACAAGGGCTACTCAACAAAAATATGAGGGTACTGAGCATGAATCTGATCATCCTACTCTCAAGTGTTCTCCTATAGATTCTCATGCTACAACCGAACACACACCAGAGGAATCAACCACCCATGAAGGATCCTCTCTTGTAAATCTTCAATCTCTAATGGGTAATCCTTAAAAGTCACCCCATCGTGAATTTCCATCTCACCCCAATCGATGATGTACGATGGATCATTCAAATACCTCCTTAGTTGTGACACATGGAAGACTTTATGAACTTGATGCAACTATGGGGGCTGAGCTAGGTGGTATTCCACTTCACCAACTATACTCATAATTTGAAATGGTCTGATGTATGTTGTAGATAACTTTTGTGCCCGACCAAATCTCCACAATCCTCACTGAGGTGATACCTTAATGGAACACATGGTATCCTTCCTTGAACTCCAGAGGCCTCTATCTCATATCAGCATACAAATTTTGTTAGATCTGTGTAGTCCTCAGCTGCTCCTGGTTGATCTGTACCTTCTCATTGGTAGCCCACATCGACTCAGGACCCATGAGTGCTAAATCTCTTGAGTCAGTCCATCAAAGTGGTGACCTGCATGGTCACTCGTACAAGGCCTAGAATGGTGCCATAACAATGGTGGATTGGTAGCTGTGGTTTTATGCAAGTCCACCAATGTTAGGTGCTCCTCCTATCTATGACCAAAGTCCAAGATGTTGGTCCACAATTTATCCTCTAGAATATGAATGGTTCTCTCTTTCCTTCCATCCTTCAGGGGATGAAATGTTGTTTTGAAGTGTAACTGAGTCCCAAAAATCTCATAAAATCACTTTCACAATTAGGATTTGAAGTAAGCATCATGATCTGAAATAATCTTCGATGACACTATGTGAAGTCAAAATATCTCTTATATGTAGAGGTGTCCCAAGATATTCACTAAACTCTACTCCTAGATAGGTAGGAAGTGGTTAGACATGGTGAGTCGGACAACGATCCCCCAAATTGTATCATGAACCATGTATGTGCATGGTAAACCCATCACAAATTACATTGATACCCCATAAAACATACACTCTAGCACCTCGGGAGGTTCGGTCAACCACGTTGGAACCTAGTGCTCAACCTTAACTTGTTGGAAAGTGAGCCATCAAGAAATGAACTAGGACATTGTCTTCTTCATCCCTGGCCACCAGAACTGATGTTAGAGGTCCTAGTAAATCTTTACCTGATGCGCTACACACCTATCAAATATCCATTAGGGGCATTCCCTGTGGACAACTGAGCATGTCGAGTCCTATAGTACGTATCCCCAAGTTGTTCCTTCCTAACTCACTGGAATATTGGAGGGGTAAAAACCATCAATTTTAGGTAAGATACTCTATCTCCATCCATAAAGGATATCTATAACACAACCAACTACTCAGATGCCTCACTCAGCAACTACAAGCAAGATCTTCTGCTAAGATTGTTTTCCACCTTGTTCTCATTCCAAGAAGTATATACAATCTCAAAGTCATAGTCCTAGTAGAACTTTAGAAATAGGCTATGTCTTAAGTTTATATCATTCTGAGTGAAGATATACTTGAGAATATTTTGCTTAGAGTAGATGATAAACCACTCTCCCATTAGGTATTGTCCTTACATCTTCAATGTGAAGACTACCACTACTAACTCAAGATCCTGGGTCATGTAGTTTTGCCCATAATTTCTCAACAGGAATAAACCATATGTAATCACTACATTCCCCTGTATCAAGACACAACCAATCCTCATCCCCAATGCATCACAGAACACTAAATACCCAATTCCCTCCTATGGTAATCTCAATATGGGAGCACTCATTAGTCTTTGCCTCAACTCTTGAAATCACTGTTGGGACTTCTCTATCCATATGAAAGGTTTCCCCTTCTATTTCAATGTTGTAAAGGGTTCTTTTACTCTAGAAAAGTTGGGTACAAACCTCTGGTAGTACCCATACAAACCTAGGAAACTCTACACCTCGATAATTATCTTGGGTGGATCCCAAGAAAGAACTGCCTCAAGCTTCACCGGATCCACTGAAACAACATCCTTTGAAGTTATGTGTCCCAGCAAGTGGGCCTCCCAAATATAGAACTGAAACATTGAGAGAATCTCATAAAGTTGGTTCTCTCTAGGTGTATACAAGACCATCCTCAAGTGTATTTCATGCTCCTCCTTAGATTCTGAGTACACTAGGGTGTCATCAATGAAGACCACCACAAACTGGTCTATGTAAGGATAGAAGATCTTATTTAGAAGTCCCATGAACATTTTTGGGGAGTTCGTCATTCTAAAAAGCATCACTATGTACTCATAGTTGATGTACCGAAATATGAATGTTTTCTTCAGTACATTCTAATCCCATACACGAATCTGGTGAAAGCTAGATCTAAGGTTAATATTTGAGAACCAACTCACTCCAATTAGCTGATCAAAGAGGTTGTTGATCCTTGGTAATAGAATATTATTCTTCTGTGTCACCTAATTTAGGCACCAGAAGTCCACACATAACCTCAATCTCTCATCTACCTTCTGGGAAAACAAATCTGGTGCCAACAAGGGTGAAACACTGGGTCTTACGAATCTCTTCCTCAACAGTTCCTCCAACTATACCCTCATATCATGAAGCTCTATAGGAGCCATCCGATAAGAAGGGGTAGATATCTATGTAATCCATATGTATAGATCAATGTGTAATTCTACCTCCCTATAGATAGGTAGTCGGTGGACATCCTCAGGAAAGACGTCCTCATATTCCACCGCCACTATAGGAAATTAAGGACTTATATCATCCACTACACTGAGTGTGAGGCTATCCAACTGGTGAGTAATCAGTTGCACCCTCCTTTGAGTAAGTCCATCCTACGTTGCTTGTGTTTCCTTTCCACCAACATAGGAAAACATAGTCTGATAACTATAGACACACCATACTATGTTCTTAAAAGAGTGAATCTGAGCATAGACTATAGATAACCAGTCCATACCAAGAATGAAATCATAAGGACTCGACACCACTACCAATAGATCCCAACCAAAACTCTCACCTCCAAGAGTAATATCACGTAGTTAGAACCAATGTGTTATTATCTAATCCCCTCTCGTAGGAGTCTCTAAACGTAAGGGTTAAGTTAACAGTTCAACTGGAATCTCTGAGCCCAGAATAAGATCCTTGGTAAGAAAAGAATGACTAGAACCTGTGCCTATCAAAACTATAGCTATGGTAGAAAAGACAGAGATCATAACTTTCATCATATTTAGAGCATCAGGGTTATAAGACTCCATCACCTACAGTTTTCCTCATCCATGTCCATCAGCTCCCTAAGCCTGGTGTAAACCACCTGGGGGTGGGGGTGGTAACAGGTCAAACCACCTCCCACCTAATGCTTGTCTACCTG
Organism: Viscum album; assembly: GCA_963277665.1. Lineage (NCBI taxonomy): Eukaryota > Viridiplantae > Streptophyta > Magnoliopsida > Santalales > Viscaceae > Viscum > Viscum album. Next base: position 2,105,291,250 of record OY728147.1, on the reverse strand, counting down.
CTCCTATACAATGTATGACACCCTACAAACCACTGTTTTCATGTCCTTTCCCCTACCTTGGCGGTCCCTCTACCATCCCTTGATCATCCATATGGTGAGTCAGTAAATCTCAATCCATATGCCCCTGACCACCGCATGTGTAACACCACCAGTCTCTAGGTTGACTTGAGCCGCCCTGGGAGCCCTGCACCACTGAACTGGTATCTTGGGGTCATCTCCTGAAGTGCCTATCCATATTGAGTCCCTGGTACTGTCATTGGATACCTACTATCAAAGACTCAGTTACCTGGTGCTTGCTGGTAGCTCCCACAACTAGTGTCCTCTCTACTTGAAAGATATCCACTAGTAGAGATTGCTCCAGTGCCCTAGAATATATAGGATTGATAAGGGATGTCATAAATACCCTAATCTCTCGACATAGTCCTTACTCAAAGTTATAATCCCTAAATAATGGGTATCACACCATATACATGGTGTAGTGAGAAAGATCAATAAACCTCACCGAGTACTCCGCCACAATCTGACTACCCTGCTGCTGATGCAGGAGCTCCTGGATGTGCATTGATTGCAATGTAGCTATAAGGAACTCCTCCCTGAAGAGACACTCGAGGTATACCTAAGAGAGAGTTGCCTCATCAAGTGTCTGGGTCACTATGCTCCACAGTCACCCCATTGATCCTTGAATATTACTCGTGCCTAGGACCTCCATCTGATCGAAAGGCATTCTCACAAGGCGGAAGACACGTGTAACTGTCTCTAACCAATCCGTAGCTACCTAGGGGTCCATCTCACCCAGAAAATTAGGAGTCCACTTCATTTGGAACTCATGAAATGTACTAAACCTATGTGCATCCTCAACCTGTATAATTGGTAGTAAATACTACTCAACGGTTGGTGCTACAACAACAAACTACCTAAAGGTTTCACCTCTAGTACATTCCCTGTACTGATGACTCATCTCTAGTTGGATCATCCATGTTATCATGCAATGGAATCCTGAATGGTTCTCTACATAGACACATCATGAAATAAAATAAGATGGACCATGGTCAATCTAGTAAATTTAGTGATCTAACTCAAGTGGGATATGGAAAACACATCCCATTCCTATATGATGTATGTATCATAAATTCCCTAAAACTAGTGTTTTCATGTACTGAATCAAAAATTAGTTGTCCAGAGTCTTGGTGTATTAATATGTTAGCCTCCAAAACAACACCAGAGTCCCTTTCATGAAAGTAGAACTCAAAAAACTTAACACTATTTCCCAAAACTAACCTCATAGACTCCAACCCTTAAGTAGTATTTCCCTACTCTAATACCTCTCTGTCACAACCCTTCCTAGAGGGTCCTATGTTGTGACTACCCCAATCCTTACTCCAATAGTCTAGGGTATAGAAACTAGATCCATGTAGGCATATCCCAAAAATGGGAGGTATTTTCCTAAGTACCTGTACACACACACAACTCCATGACCAAAAATTCTAAAGTGTAAAAAACGCTAAGTAGACATTGCATGCATACACTAAGATACCAACCAAAAAGTACGACAATATAAAACTGGAATGTAAATAGGGCCAGAATACTATCCCACCAAAGAATGATTTTGCAAAATTAAATACATAATTTCATAAAACTCTTCAATATAAAACCCCACCTAAAGGGTAGGTGTAGGACAATTATCTAAAGACATAGAAGCACACCTTGTCCTTCTGACCTCTCTAAGCACTAACTAGTCCCGGTCCACCTAGGGTTCCATCAAAGAATCAATATTTTGTACAACAAATGACATGTATGGGAAAAGCCTGTGGAGGTGTTAGTAAACCAATACTTAGTAGGACACCTTGAAACCATAAAGGAATACTGCAAAGCAATATACAAAGTATACCAAAAGAAATACATGAAGTACAGTCAGCTCTACACATGTATCCATTAGTAACACATATACCAAGGATATCTAGATATACTCATAACCAACTAAAAATGAAATATGTAAGTCGCAAACAATCATAATCCACAAGATTCTTCTCAAGGTGTGCTTGTTCCAAGAGAACTCACTCCTCGAGCCATGATATGATCGAAGACTCTTGCAAAGAGGTCCCGCTAATTTGGGTCCCACCGAAATAGAATACATTGGTCAAAGATTGAGGTATGCAGAGAGGGTATCCTTCCTAGAGAATACCGAAAAACTAATTTTTATTATCCCACAATATAGGGGATACTTCTCAGAGAATACTAACAACCCTACCAATGTGGCTCGTAACGTAGGGGATCCTTCTCAGAGAACACCGAAAACTCTATAGATATGGCCCACTGGATGGAGGACCAACACCATGCACTCATAAGTCACATAAATTCCCAAAAAACACCACCAGGGGTGATAAAGGATTTCTCCAGTACCAAGGGGGTTACTACAACACTATACGAGACTCGGCCTCTAGAGGGGACTATTATCCAGTGAGGTCGACGTAATATCGTACCAAACCCTTGAGGAAAGAAACAATGGAAACTCTCTACTTATAATTCTATATACTAAAAACCCACCAATATATATCAAAATTACCCCCTTTTCATGAGGTTCCTATCACCACAGACAGCTCATCAAATGGACCTTCCGTTTGAAAGTTACATCCATTTTAGTTAAAAAATTCCAACCCAAGTACGGTTCAAGCCCGACCCACCGACCCAACCAGGTCGGGCTGAACAACACAGCCCGGCCCAGTAGGGCTAGGATAGGCCCCCTCCACCACATGTGGTAGGCCCATGATTGCTCGGTCAATGTGATGTTTCCACTATCAACATGGACAGCCACCACGTCCCTGGTCTCCCCTACGGTCTCCGGAGCTGAGGGCTCCATGCGGACCTAACTGCAAACATGACCCCTCACCTCCGTGTCCCTAGTTGTCACCCATGGCTTCCCCTTACATGGTCTCCTACATGTTCATTCTTGGATAGCGGCCTTGAACTCCATCGTCGGAAACCCGTCTGCCTCATGCTCCGCCTGGCCCAACCCCCCACTAGGCCACATGCATCCTCTTTCGTTGGCTGCCCTGTCGGCAGCCCGCTAGCTACCTCGCACTCCTCCGGAACCCAGACCAAGAAACTACTCTTGGAACCACCTTGCATCATCATATACCATTGCCTTAGGTTATTCATTACATACCTTTAATGCCTTACCTTCACGATGTCGTTGCGGTGTCAGATCCACGATCTCAGATCATTGCACCACATATCGAAGGCACAACGATCCTCTGTTCAACTTTCACGAAGAACAAGGAATGCATAAAGATTGGGGGAAAGAGTTAAATTCATAGGAACACACAAATAATGGATCATGTCCTTGATTTCATTATCCTCGATCCATTCATCTTAGAATAAAGAAAAAAGGGGAAAATAAAATGAGTCTCAAATTAGAATCATCCCCGATAATAAACTCACATATATTATACATCCCGTAAGAATGATTGAACCAGGGATCAAACAATTCATATTTTGGTCTAAATTCATCATTTAATTTAAGAATGGGGAATTAATCATAAATAAAAAACACCCTACCTAGGGTTTGGATCGGTTGTTGATGACAGGTGAAGTTGTGTTGTCGTCATTCATCGATCTGTCAATCTTCAATCCAAGTCCCAATCTCCAACCCCCCATCACCATTGAGAGTATTACTTTTCCTCATCTAAAGTTAATTATAGGGTTATGGTGATATCCCTGAATTCTTAAAAATCTAAAATATAAATAAAAGATTTGCTGTGTCAAAATAAAATATTTTTATTAAATATTTTATTACCGATACATCTAAAATAAAACTTTCACGTCTGGCCCGCACTTGTCAATGTTAGGCTCAACCTATGGTAAAGTCTCCATTCCAAACACAATGGTGCCCTTGGATTTCTAATCTGAGAACCCATTTATAAGTTATTTTTTGTTTTAAAGAAAAAATTACAGCATGCTTTATAAAAAACTTAACATTATTAAACAACTTGTTCTGGGCACATTCCGCCTTGGAATCACATGCCATCTCAGTTACTGGTCTCTGAATTTTCCCAATTAATTTATAAAAATAAAACTATAGAAAATATAAATCATTACACACAGTATAATTTATCACATATCACATTTCCAAATATTCTATTCCTTTCAAATACGAAAGGATCTATTTGATATCCTCTAAATGTACCTTTCCTGTATTCAACATAAAATGACTTAAGAATCCAACTACAATTGAGACGTTTGGTTCAGTGAAAATCATCAAATATATCAAACATACAACCAATGATACAAATGGAAATTTAACTATAAAATTTGTCTCAAATTTCATTTTTGGTGATTAATCGTCGCAAATCTTAAATAAAATTCAAGATTCAAGATAGAATTACTTTAGGTCATCCCAAACCTTTAGATTACCTTTTATATGCATTAATTTTGATATAACACCAAAGTTATGGTTCTCTTATCTCTCTCTGTCTTCATCCCCAAATTTTATTGTCTTGTATGATATATTTTATCCTTAATATTCTGGAACAGATACACTTAAACATCAGAATTATTCTAGCAACTAATCTATCAAGCAATATATAATCTACATATAAAATAAAAATAATGAATTTACTATCTTTCCATTAATTTTGATAATAATAATTATATGCGTTGAAGTAATTGAAACCTTATTCCAATATAAATTAACCAAATTATAGATTTCATTATCACGACTATTGCTTCAAACAATAAAGAATCATATTTATCTTGAAAACCAAGTTCTGATTTATATTTCCCACAAAACATCTTGGATGATTCATATAGATTTATTCCCCTAAATATCTATGATGAAAATCCATCATAACTTTCATCTATTCAAAATAAATATCTTTTTATTCTACCATGCTTAACACCCAATGATAATATTTTTTAGAAATCAATTCCTTCTATTTGTTTAAATCCATTCACCACTAATCATGATTTATAATTATTATTTCAATTATCCACTTCTTTCAAGTGGTAAACCTACTTGTTTTCAAGTTTATGATTTCATTATGCTATATCATACAATTACCAAGTACATTTTGTTTTCAATTAACTCATTTCTTCATCCATTTTTTACTTATACCATTAAAAATCACTAAAAATTTACACATCCTCTAGAATTGTATATTATCCCATATCAATTGGAAGCGTAAAGTTCATATCATCTCCAAAAATATGAATAGGATTTATAAATATGGTTTATCTCCATAAATAATTTGGTTGTATCGTATCGATAAACTCTTCTTTGACTTCTAGATACCTAAATTCCAATAATCTAACCTGAGTATCAGCACTTCTTGAACATTCTAGCACATTTTCTATTGGTATCACCATAATAATTTTGGCGCTTCAGTATGGTTACTCAAAAACATATAACCTTTTGATACTCCCACTTAGATAAACTTAAAATTTGTTAGTTAATAATTTTTATTCAACTTATTTCTTCACAAAGTTTCAATCATTCCACAAAACCCCTTCTTTAAAGTGAATATATTAGATCCTGATGAATTATCTTTTGTCTTCATCTCATAATCGTTATCTAAAATTATTATCACCATAAATAATGAAAAAACAAAATTTAGAATTATCCTTAATATTTTCCCTATCCATAGCATCAATATACACATATTTCATCCTTACAAAGATGTTAAGGTGATGAAATTTTTGTCACTTATCAGTCCATAGCTCCTTTGGATGTTCCTTCCCAACCATCATTGTTATACTTATATTGGTGATATATGTAATTATGTTGAGTGACTCAGTAAAAATTACATTGGAAATTCCATAATGTAAATTCATGATTTGGTCCTTCTCTATCAATTTTAATTTATTTGTTCAACTACTACATTTTTTGAGTTCCCAGAACTATATTATCATGCCTTATACCTTTCTTGTTACAAAAATTTTGGAAGTTGTATGTGGTGCACTTTCCAACATTGTTGTAATGTAGGAATTTTAGGTTCTGAACACACTCCCTTTACACCATGGATTTTCATTGAATAAATTCCTAATAAAACATCAGATTTATTACTTATAAATTAAATCCAACATTTCCTCATAGAATCATTAATAAACATTAAAAAGTAAAATGAAACTCTAAGGGGTTTACTAGGTCTAGGTCTCTATACATTAGTATAAAAAAGTTCTATCATATGGGGCCTGATATTATATTTATATAAATTTAAATACAAAATAAATTTTTTCCCTAACACATATCTTTTACATCTTTAGATGTTAGTGTGATCATGATTTAGTATGACTTTTTTAGTTAAAAATCTCATGTTCTTCTTACTAAGATGACCAAGTTGCAATGAAAAACCTCCAAATACTCCAATAATGAAATGTTTTACCATACAATTTAAGTTATGATTTTGATAAAATACATCATCCCATCCTTTTACTAATTCTGAAAATACAATGGAAACTCAAGTAACTTTCCCTAATTTATTACCAAAGGTGGTTCTATACCATTTTTATACACTTTTATAACTAAAATAAGATTCTTCCACAACCTCGGGATATGTATAACTTATTACATCTTTAAGAATCCCCTATTCATCATCCAGATATTCAAATATATATTTATAATTATAGCCAAATCTTTATCATCCACCAAATTTACTTTCCCAAAGCTTCTAAACAAATATTTTTTAGTTCATATCTTCTCACTATTTGAATGAATTGTTGCACCTGAGACAACTACCCATGACTCCATAGAAATATTAACACTTAGAAATAATTTTTATACAACATCTATAGTACTAATATAATTTTAGAATCTACAATCTAATGTTATTCTAGATATTTCTTTAGAACTCTTTTGGTCCTTTTTGAATTGTACCTTCTTACCACATATCCAATATGAGGGATCGAGACCATCCAACTTTCCTTAGTTCTTCCCCCTTTGTATATTTTTCAATTTGTTTCTTCTAGTATAACCTCTATTTAGGTGACCATCCTCATCCATAAACATTGAGAACATTTTTATAAGTTTCTTATACTTCCCTCTAATGGAGTTATTCATTGAGAGTTAGGTTCTATATATCATCAAATAGAAGTATTTTTTCTACTGGAATTACTAATATTAGTCCCCATCGCATCTCAACTCTTCAAAAGTGATAATAGTAGTAGTAGTAGTACCCACACATAATTAATAAACTTCACCTTCAATAATTCAATCTACTCTAAGATCATATTGAAATTTTTCACATGATCTTCAATTAGTCTTCTTTCTCATAACCTTAGGCTGAATAGTGACTGCATCATAAACACTTTGTTCAATTTTGTATGTTTCTTATACATGTCTTTCAATACCTTTATAACATATATTTTTGTTTTTATTTCATTAATGTTAAATAAAATATTATTTTACAATAAAATACTCAACAGTTTTAGTGCTTTCATATCCATCCATTCTCATTCCACGTTTTCAGTTTTCTCTGAATAAACACCAGTTGTGGATTATCAAGGTCTTTATGATTATGATGGTCCTCAATATACATCTTCAAAAAACAAAAATACATTTTATAAAACCTATTTACCTAAACCTTGATATCTTTTAATTCGATATCTTTAGATAATAGTGAAATGTCATTGAAATTGAGATATCATAAGAGATAGGAGAAAGAAAAGAAACATGAGCTACTTAAAATCATGGATTTGATACCAATTATTGGGTAGAAATCCCTATGGACCCCCTGTACTTTTGATAAAACCATCAGGAGGAGGATCACTAGTCCATGAGAACATTACACACCAAAATTCTTGGTGTAGTGTAAATGAAAACTCCTCAAGTTATTTCGTCAAAAAATGTACGGAAATTAAGTAGGCTTTACATCCTAATCACTAAAAATTTCAACATTTTTACACACAAAAAAACTCACAAGAATTCAAGACAATCAATAATACATTAAATGTAATTATAGAAAGTTGGAAAAGAATATAATAGATTAACATGATTTGGAAAATGAGTCACACATGCATGGGAGAAACACTATTTCTTTTCTTTATATTTACTAGAAGATATAAGATATTAAAAAACAAATTACTAAAGTATAAGTAATCATCACTAACCTATATTATCTATAATTAATTATCAACTTCAATCATCCTTAGCACTGAGGATTCACACACTTGAATACTAAGTTCCAAAAAGTTATCAAGTTAAAACATCTCCCATGAAATCCAAATTAATGAATCTTGATCACCTTAGTAGGAATAAAAACCCAGTATCCCCATACTCACTAAACATTCATACCTTTAAACACCTCATCATAACTCCATTAGAAGATGTGAACTTATAATGATCTTTCTAAACTTGGAGAATACCCAATTTTTTTTCCCACTAGGTTGCTCCAATTTTTAGTGACCATAATTCTAGTGACTTGAATCCATTGAATAAACATCTAGTGAATTGAAATAGACTTCACCTCCCAACATTATAGCCTCATGATCTAATAGGTAGGACCACACTAACTATAAAATATTGAACTAGGGTCCACTTAACCCGTGCCCTGAGCATTACTATAAAACGGATGTTTAACAACACTAGAAAAAAGTGGTGATAAAAGGCATTTTTATCAGTGTTAAAGAAATTGTTAATAAATTTAACCATTTATTAGTTCTTTTTATCCCTAATAAAGGCCTAATTTATCAGTTCTTTATTTTTTGAACTGATAGAGGATACCCTTTATTGTCACATTATTTTTAGTTCTGATAAAGGATACCCTTTATCATCACATTATTTTTAGTGCTCATAAAGGGTACCCTTTATCAGTGCTATATTTTTAGCACTTATGAAGAAGTCATTTATCAATGATTTTTAGCATTGATAAATTTCTGAATAAATAAAATGAAATAATTAAATAAAAATTTTAAAAAATTATTAAAAAAATATTACAAATTTTATTAATTAAATAATTATTGATAAAAATGAATAAATTGATTATACTATATATAAACTATAAATACTAATAAATAGTTTGTATTAAATATATATATATGGAAAATAAAAATTAAGAAAATTAAAATTTAAAATAAGTAAAATGAGAAAAATATTAAACCTTTTATTAATTAGATGACTATTGATAATGTTAATAAATTGTATGTATTATATATATATGTGTTTGTTTTTTTGTGCGTATAAATAAGATTTAAGGTCGTTTGATTTTTTAATTAAACATAGATCAAATGTGTGTTGTATTAATTTCACATTAACATATTTAAAGCTTTTATATATACAATTCACACACACAAACCTTATCCATTTTTTCAATATTATTAAAGTGTACTTATTTTTAATTTATTCAATTTAACTCATTTTTAACATGCATATACTTAAAATTAGAAATTCATTAATAAAGTTAAAAATATTTATAAAAATCTATTTATAAAAAAAATATTTATAAATAAATATATTCATAAATAAATATATTTAAAAATGTACATATTATATTTATAAAATTTTATATTTATATTTATAAATAAAGAAAATTATTTATATAATTATAAATAATTATTTATATATATTTAAATAATTGTAAAATTTAAAATAAATTTACATAAATAATGAATATATTGACTATATTTATATTTATATATATAATTAAATATATATATAATTATATAAATATATAGGGTGATATAAATATTATTTTTTAACAATATTTATATAATTATAAATAAATAATTATATAATTAAATAATTTTAAAATTAAAATAAATATATTTAAATAATGAATATATATACTATATTTATATTTACATATATTTATTAAATATATAAATTTATTTATTTAGAAATTATTGTATTTATAATTATAATTTTAAATCATTTATTATCTCTTAATTAATATGCACTGATAAAAGAAATATTTATCATCACTTTCTTTAGTACTGATAAAAGTCACATTTATCAGTGCAAAAACTTTAGCGTTGATAAATAAGGATTTTATCAGTACTTTTTTAGCACTGATAGAGACATACCTTTATCAGCGCTAAAAAAGCAATGATAAATATCCCTCTTATGAGTGCCTAAATAAAAAGAGATGATAAAAGTGTCTCGATCTAATTAAAAAAAACCTAACCTGTTGTGAACTCATTATGATATGAGAAGATTTTCACAAAATCCACCCATTGGGGGTGCTCCCCCTCGGTGAATGGAAGATCGAATCACACAATCACACTCAAATCATACAAAACTACTGCCTCTAGTTTCTCGAAAATTGCCCAGCATCCGGTGTTTAGTTTCAGTTAGGGTTTCTAACGAAAACATTAATATCAAGATCTAAGGGTCTCAGATTTTTTTCAACCTGGAAATATAGGCATGTTTTTTCATTATTAAGTTCTGATTTTCTTTCCATTTTTATAATTTTGAGATCTAAATCTGAGGTTTTCTGATTTTACTTTGTGGGTTCCAATTTTTTTCATTTGTGCTCCGGTTGTTGTATTACGTTTTTCTTTTGTTTATGATCCATTGTTTGATTGAATATTGTTTTGGATATCCTATTTTGGTGTTCTTAAATTGTAGTTTTAAATTAATTTGATTCACTATCTACATTTATACCCCATCTTGCTTCACTATTTTGAATTAATTTCCTATTTTCGGTTCTGAGAAAATTTATTTAGCAAACCAATTCTCAGTATGATGATGGTGTAAAGCAGCAACAGAAGCTGGTTTTATGAAAATATTATACGGGAATTTATTTATTTAAATTCTATTTTAATATTATGATATAAAGGTTTTTCATTAAAAAATTATTTACTCATAACTATGTTGTATGATTTTAAGATAAATCATAGTAAGCGTGATACCATATTTATTTATTTTCAATGGCTATCAATTTTAAAAATTAGTATGGTGTTATATTTATTGTACTATGTTGTGATATTCTATTGTAAGGGTTACATATATTTTTATCAATTTATGTTTATTTATATATATATATATATATGTATATATATATATTTATATGTGTTTTTAGAAATTATAACGTAAGGATGGTTTTATAATTATTTATTCACAAATTAAGGTTCTGTATTTCCAAATTAGAAAGGGATTATATTTATTTTCATTAAAAAATATTTTTAAATGTGCATTTGTTTTTATATTATGTGTATTATAAATTCCATGATATATATATGTGTTTAAACATGTATGGGATAGACATTTCAAGGGTTGGTGTGTTTTTCTCCTTAGTTTCTGATATATCTTGTTGATGTGTATTATTTCCTTATGAAATTTTTTTATAGAACTCCCTTTAATCTCAACGATGGGTCAATTCATATTAGATGGCCTCCCTAGAATCCTTAGGATTCTACATCATTTGTTCCAAAAAATAGAATTTAATTTATCAAATTCTATATATTATAAATTATTTTTAGGTATTCATAATTTTTGGTGTATATATACATTTTAGGAAATACACATTTAATTAATAGTAATATAATTTATACTTAAATAACCAACAAAATATTGTAAAGTCGTGTTACTTTCAAAATAAGAAATTTAGGTAACTATATATAATTTTTCTGAAATAATTAAACTTTTCAAAAATTAAATAAATATATTTTATACACAATTACCCAAAATAATAATTATTTATAATTAATATAATTTAAAAATTATTATTATTAATACTTTTTAGTTTGATTATAAAAAAAGGTATTATATATATATACACATCAAATAATATATTATATATTAAAATAAATTTTAATATGATAAATAATATTAATATATAAATAATTATATAATTAAATTAAAATAAACTTACTAGTAAAATACATAGATATAACATATATATATATATATAGTCTTTAGGTAGATTCTCTTTATTTATCTATGTATCGAATAATGAGTGACCTCTATTTTATAGTTTTTAACGGTGGAGGGTGTGAACCCTATTTCGGTTTATTGCCTATTAAGGTAAGTGTGAACGATGTACACACCTCTATAAACCTCTTTTTCCAATCATATAAAAATCTATCATTTTTTTAAATAAAATGAAACCTATTAAAAACCCAAGTTCTATCTAGAAAAAAATATAAAATAATCCTCAACCAATTAATTTATAAAATTTGTATTCGAATCCTTGTGAATAAATTCAAGGAAATAAATTTATGTAATACATCATTAACTCTACCTCCACATCAAATAAAATAAATTAATTTCATGAATATACACTCTTCAACTAAAATTACACTATAGAAACCGAATATCCCTAGGCTACACAACACTCCAGTTGCATATTCTGATTCTTCCATTTATACCCTCTCTATTTCTTTCACACCCTTCACTCTATCATTTCTATAGCCGTGTTTAGATTTTTACTAGAAGGAGTTAGTGGCAATGGAGGCATCGAGTTAATAACTAGTTCCAATGGTGTAATTCTAACAAATAGTAGGCATTTCTCATTTTAGAGAACACAGTGAAGTAAATGGGAGGTATTTCCCCTTGTACTTCATTGTTTAATATAAAAGGGGAAATGCCTCCCATTTGTGAGAATTACACCATTGAAATTGATTATTAACTCAACGCCTCCATTTCCACCAACTCGCAAATATTGAAATGATTTATTTTAGGGAGAGAAAGAAATAGAGAGGGTGGAGACAGAAGAATCAGAATACACAACTACAGTGTTGCGCATCCTGAGGGTCTTGGGTTGCTACATTGTAATTTTAGTTGACGAGTGTATGTTACTGAAATTAATTTAATTGATTTTATGTGGATACATAGTTAATGATGAATTAATTTCATTTTTATCCTCAAATTTATCTAAAAGGATCTAAATAAAACTTTAAAAACATAATTGGATGAGGATTTTGTTTTTATTGTTTTTTTAATAAAACATGGTTTTTTAATAGGTTTTATTTTATTAAAAATGATTCAGTTTTATATGATTTTAAAAGAGTTCTATGGAGGTATTTACTTCATTCACACTTAGGGAAACCATCTATAAGTCATTTGAGACATTTAGGAATCAACCACTCCTCAATTTGACACATGGTGTGACCGCTATGACTTTATGTATCCATTATTAGTTTAAAATTGTCAGTTTAGTTCAAAAAATGTCACTCACTAAAAAACTAAAATGTGCTCGGAAGGGAAACGACACTGCCTCTACATAATTACAGAGGTAATCTTGATGTTTACACAGTAAAATCATTATCTATAGAATTAATGTATTGTTTCATATTTATGTTTCATTTATTTATTTTTATTATTACTCACATAATAATTTCTTCATTATATAGGTGGACTCTTTTGTTCGATTTGGGGTGCTATGTCCATATTTCATTCCTTTATTCACCAAAACATCCACATACTTCTTCTCATTTAAAACCTTTCACCCCTATAGTTTTTACATTTATCACATTCCTTTAAGTTCCCTTCACTATTTAATCACATAGGTAATCTTGATATTTTCATAGGAAAATCATTGTCCATATAATTAATTTATTATTTCATATTTATGTCTAATTAATTTATTTTTACTATTACTCGTAATAATTGTTTTCTTATATAGGTGGATTATTTTTTCTGAGTTAATGTGGTTTGTTTGAAACTGTTCATGTAGTTTTGGAAGTTCAATAAAGAAAGTCAATGGAAATTGTGGTAACATTGGTAGTTTGGATTTTTTTGAGACTTTGGGATGTGTATGAATCAACCACACCTCAATCTAACACATGATGTAACTAGTATTACTCCATGTACTTATTTATATTTAAAATTCACAATAATTTTACTAAAAAATAAAACAGACTCAATGGGTCCATTATTAGTTTAAAATCAATATTTGACTTTAAAAAGTGTCATTCACTGAAAACCAATCAAACATTCTTGGGTTTTCTTGATAATTTAGGGAATTGATTCAAAAATCATTTTTGATGTGTAGGAATCAGTCTCACGTCAAATAGTTACACGATGTGATCTGTATGAGTCAGATTGCATGTTTCAAGTTTAAAATGAAATTTTAGTAAAAAATACAAGTGTCGTACACAAAACCAATAAAAGAAATTCAGATTGTTTTTATACTTTATTAAAAAAAATCCATAATTGATTTAGAACATGTAGTAGTTAGGTGCACCTAAATATCATGTAAAGTGTGACCAGTATGACTCTAAGTGTTCCTTTATTTAAAATTGACATAAATTTCAGTAAATAAATAAATAGACCTAATCAAAACTGAAAAAAACATTCATATTATTTTTATTATTTAGAAAAAAATATATCCTTAATTGATTTGAGATGTGCATGAATCAGTTGCACCTCAATTTGACACATGGTGTGATCGCTATGACTCAAGTGCATGTTTTTATTTAAAATTGACATCATTTTTTGTAAAAAGGACAATGACCTAATAAAACCCAAGAAAAACATTCAAATTGTTTAAATGATTTATTAAAATGATCCATAAGTCATTTGTAACATGTAGTAATTAGCGGCACCTCAATATGATACACAATGTGTTTCGTATGAGTCAAAGCACATGTTTCAATTTGAAAATGAAATTTTAGTAAAAAAGACAAATAACATACTCAAAAATGAGAAAACACATTCATATTGTTTTTATACTATATGAAAACGATCCATATGTCATTTGGGATGTGTAGGAATCAATTGTACCTCAATCCGACGTACGGGGTGACCAGTATGACTCAAAGTGAATCTTTTTATTTAAAATTGTCATCAATTTTAGTAAAATGGAAAATTGTCCTACTCACAACCTAGAGAACACATTTGTATTGTTTTTATACATTACAAAAATGATCCATAAGAAATTTTTTATGTGTAGGAATCACTTGCACCTCAATCCAATACATGATGTGCCCAGTATGACTCAAAGTGTCTGTTATCCATTTAAAATCGACATTTTATTTCAAAAAGTGTCACTCACTAAAAACCGATCAAACAGACTTGGATTTTCATTATAATTTAGGAAAAAGATTCATAATTAATTTGTGAAATGTAGGAATATATTTCATATTAAAATGATACATGATGTCATCAGAATGAGAAAAAAGTGTGTGTTTCCAGTTTAAAATGACATTTTAGTAAAAAATACAACTGACATACTCAAAATTCTCCAATGGCCCGAAGGCCTTCATTTTTTTGTTGATTTTGATAATCCACCATTCAAGGGGTGAGGTGGAACCCTTACAAGGCCCGTAGGCATAGGTATTACATGGACCATAGGCCTTAGAAGAACTCAATTGCCCGTAGGCTTCAAACAGTACATACAACCCCAACTAACTACTTGGAACTCCTCCTCCCCAGCATCTTCATCATGAAATCACCACTCCACCTTCACATGGCTCTTTGGATAGGCATTCCCATGCATGCATAGGCTTGTCCCAATGGCAGTTATCATACCCTCTCATTCTTGCAATCTGTTTATCTTCTGTTGTGGTGAAAGCTCCTTGCTTATCCTCCTTGTAGAGTTTGTTCCTCATAGGTTGTCTGGTTTGCATCTGCACTTAAGGTGGCCCGAAGGCCTTGAGGATTCCCGAAGGCCTTACTCACCCGAAGGCCTGGGTGGCCCGAAGGCCTTAAAGGACTCGGGGACCAAATCGGTGGCCTGAAGGCCCAAACGTGGTCATATTCTCGGCTGCTATAGTGCCGAGCAGTACCTGCTACAGTTCCCAATACAGTACCTGCTACAGTACTGCACAGTACCTTCTACAGTTCCCTACTATAGGAAAATTATCCACAAGTCATTTTAGACATGTTTAAATTTTTTGTACCTCAATCCAATGCATGGTGTGACCGGTATGACTCCAAGTGCATATTTTTCTTTAAAATTGTCATCAATTTTTGTAAAATTAACACGTTATGTTAATTTATTTCTTTATATTATTACTAACATAAAAAAATTAGTATACAAGTGAATTATTTTGGTTGATTAGGGGTGGCTTTCTTTGGAAATAGCGTGAGTCGGTTCAGGGTTAAAAGGAAAAGTAACATATTTTTTAATTTATGAAATAATTTTTATTTATGTAATTGTATAAACAAATGTTTGAAATGTCGATAATATAATTTTTTTCTTATACTTGTGTTGTAAATTTCCTTTCCTTTAAATCGTATATTGGGACTTATTTTTGTGTATATTTGGTGTGTTTCTGCTGTTGTGGTGTGCTGTTACAGCACACTACAGTATGGCCCATTATCAGTGCTTTTAAAAGAGCTGATAAAGGTCTAATTTATTAGTGCTTCTATGAGCGTTGATAAAAGATCATTTACCAGTGCTTCTATAAGCGCTGATAAAAGACCCTTTATCAGCACTTTTATAAGCATTGATAAATGGTTCCTTTAGCGGCACTAAATTAAAACGTTCATTACAAGAAAATTGGTTATTTGTGACGGGCCAATTTGCGATGGGAATTTATACCGTCACTAAAGGTCTGACGAAATATGTATTTGCGACGAGAGTCTCTTCCTATTGCAAATAGTAGGTTAATTGCGACGGGAATAGGCGACCCGTCGCAATAGGTTTGGTGCGGTTTGTGTGCCAAAACACGGGAAGGGTATTTGCGATGGGGACGCACCCCCCGTCGCAAAAGCCCGGTGGCGGTAAATACTATTTGCGACGGGAAAATCTGCCCGTCGCAAATAGTATGTTGGCAGGTGCGTATTTGTGACGGGACCCGTCGCAAATACCCTTTTTAACTGTCGATTGTAATTAATGCGGGTGATGGTATTTACAACGGGCCACGTTGCACATACCAACATTTGCGATGGGAAACACGTCGCAAATAACCCTGTCGCAACTAATCTTACCTATATATACCCCCACCCGTTTTTTTTTCAAACCACTTAGATCTTCCTCTCCTCTCTGAATTCTCCAGTTTTGTGGAAAACATTTCTTTCAGTTAAAATTTTTTATACGAGAGCAATTGGAAGGCGCCAATACCTTCAGAATATCAAAGTTTAAGGTATTTATATTTTATTTTTTTATATGTATTTTATTTTTTGATATTAATTCTAATTGTTGTTTATTAGTTGTAAATAATTAGATTTAAATTGATTTTTATTTATATTTATTTTCAGTATGATATTGATATTGTAAGTGATAATTATAAATAATTACTGTTAATTTGCAATAATTGGAGATTATTATAGATAATTAGCGGAATTTATTCATAATTAGATATAATTAGGGATAATTAGGGGTAATTAGCAATAATTAGGGGTAATTAGTAATAATTAAAAATAATTAGAAATAATTAGTAAATATTACTAATAATTAGTAATAATTAGTAATAATTATTAATAATTATTAATAATTAGTAATAACTAGTAATAATTAGTAATAATTACACATAATTAGTAATAATTAGACATAATTAGTAATAATTAGATATAATTAGAAATAATTAGAATATAATTAACAATAATCATCAACAATTAGGAATAATTAGGATTAATTAGCAATAATTACGAATAATTAGCAATAATTAGGAATAATTAGCTATAATTCACAATAATTGGTAAAAATTTGCAATAATTAGCAATAATTACAAATAATTAGCAATAATTGGCAATAATTAGAAATAATTAGCAATAAATAGCAATAAATAGCAATAAATATGAATAATTAGGGATAATTAGGAATAATTAGGAATAATTAGGAATAATTAGGAATAATTAGGAATAATTTGTAATAATTTGTAATAATTAGTAATAATTAGTAATAATTAGTAATAATTAGTAATAATTAGTAATAATTTGGAATAATTAAGAATAATTAGAAATAATTAGCAATAATTTGGAATAATTCGGAATAATTTTGAATAATTAGCAATATTTAGCAATATTTAGCAATATTTAGAAATAATTACCAATAATTACCAATAATTAGGAATAATTATGAATAATTAGGAATAATTAGGAATAATTAGGAATAATTAGGAATAATTAGAAATAATTAGCAATAATTAGCAACAATAAGCAATAATTATGAATAATTATGAATAATTAGTAATAATTAGTAATAATTAGTAATAATTAGTAATAATTAGTAATAATTTGTAATAATTTGTAATAATTAGTAATAATTAGTAATAAATAGTAATAATTAGTAATAATTGGTAATAATTAGTATTATTTAGTAATAATTAGAAATAATTAGTAATAATTAGTAATAATTAGTAATAATTAGTAATAATTAATAATAATTAGTAATAATTAGTAATAATTAGTAATAATTAGTAATAGTAAGTAATAATTAGTAATAGTTAGTAATAATTAGTAATAGTTATTAATAATTAGTAATAATTAATAATAATTAGTAATAATTAGTAATAATTAGTAATAGTTAGTAATAATTAGTAATAATTACTAATTATTAGTAATAATTAGTAATAATTAGTAATAATTAGTAGTAATTAGTAGTAATTGTCCTTGATTGGTTGATCACCTTGCAAGTAGCATTGAAATAGGACAACCCAAGTCATGCCCTTCTCATCTATAAGAATTATCTCACATGACAATTTACAAAGACCAATCTTCCTTGAAAATTTAAGGGAAAGATACTGATGTCCCCTCAAATTTTAAAGGAAGAATTATCTTTGTAAAGGAAGAGAGATGGTACTTAGAGACGAGAATGACATTAATTTTGTCATCCTATTGCAACACTACTTGCGAGGTGATCAACCATGTAAGGACAACCATAGATTTTACATTAGATATGGATTACACAAACATAATAATTAGGAATAATTATGAATAATTAGGAATAATTATCCTTGCTAGGTTGATCACCTTGCAAGTAGCGTTGCAATAGGACAACCCATGTCGGGACCTTCTCATCTATAAGAATTATCTCACATGACCCTTTATATAGACCATTCTTCCTTGAAAATTTATGGGAAAGACACTGATGTCCCCTCAAATTTTTATGGAAGAATGATCTATGTAGAGGGAGTGAGATGATTCTTAGAGACAAGAACGACATTACTTTTGTTGTCCTATTGCAACACTACTTGTGAGGTGATCAACCATTCAAGGACAATTGTAGTGTTTACATTGGACATGGCTGGCACAAACTTAATAATTATGAATAATTGTCCTTACATGGTTGATCACCTTGATATTAGTGTTGCAATAGGACAACCCAAGTCATGGCCTTCTCATCTATAAGATTTATCTCACATGAACCTTTACATAGACCATTCTTCATTGAAAATTTAAGGGAAGGATACTGATATCCCCTCAAATTTTTAAAGAAGAATGGTCTATGTAAAGGGAGTGAGATGATTCTTAGAGATGTGAAAGACAATACTTTGGTGATCCTATTGCAATACAACTTGCGAGTTGATAAACCATTAAAGGACAATTATAGAGTTTACATTGGACATGGTTGACACAAACCTTTTATTGCGCATGACCTGACAATTGGTGACCCTTTGAGATTTTAACATGTTAAGATTAGAGAAAATCTTGTTGAAAATATTTATAATTTTAATATTTTATAAATTTTTTATTATTTTAATAATATTAATATTGTTTTTTCATAAATATAGATAATATAATTTTTTTTATTAGTAATAATTAGTAAATGAAAACTGCTTGGATAATGAAGGAAAAAATTGTAATCATCTTTAGAATGATGATTAACAAATTTCTGTTCATTATTCAAGCAGTTTTAATTTTTCTAAGTATTACTAAGTATTTCTAAATTAGTAATAATTATCAATAAATTGTAATAAATAGTAATAAAGAGTTAAGAACTGTTAGAAAGAAATTTTAGTAAATTTTAATAAATTCCAAGAACCTGGAACAATTTCTAGTGGATTGACGGCACTCCTTTTGCTCAATGAATTTTCTCCTTTCAACTCTTACCGATTCAAAACAATATAAAAAATGTGTTGCTATATAGGAATATTCAATCTCATATTCATGAGATTGGATATGAATTCGTAGGATAATATTTTTTATAATGTTTTCAGGTGGTGATAGTTGGAAAAAGACGATTCATTGATGAAAAGGGGGCTCTTTTGTCTAACAGCTCATTTACTTGCATCTTTCTCACACTAAAATCACAATGAATAATCTGGTCAGAGATACGTATATTCATTCTCGTACATATGTGAATGAATATTCGTACCTCGGACCAGATTCTTCATTGTGATTTCGGTGTGAGAAAGATGCAAGTAAATAAGCCCTCAGAAAAAAGAGTAGCCATCAATCCACTGGAAATTATTATTTTTTTAATTAATGGTAATTATTAAGAAGTAATATTAATTATTTATCATATTTTTTCAGATAGTATTATTATAATTTTCAATTATTCAAAAATATTGATGATTTTTATATTTTATGTAGAAAAATATGGAACAAGGAAGTCGACATCAGTCATTATTAGATGACCGTGCTTGGATAAATCAACAAAGAAATCCAAATGGTTCTGGTTTAAATCATGTATATTTTGAGGGTGTTGAAGCTTTCTTAGAATTTGCATCATCAAAAACAGAATATGTTTCAAAAGGCACAATTAATTGTCCTTGTAAAAAACGTGCTCTGAGAATGTTTGAAACATTTGACAATGTTGGAGGACATCTCTTGCGGTTTGTTTTTCAACCAAATTATATTTTTTGGTATCAACATGGTGAACGTAGTTCCCAAGAAGATCCTAATAACTTGATTCCAGATCCATCACAGTTTCAAAATTTAGTACATGATGTCGTCAGTCTATCTGTGCAAGAAACTGAAACTCATGATGATATTGAATAAACTTCTGAGTTGGAACCATCCGAATTTTATGAGTTGTTGAGGTCTGCTAAGGATGCATTATATCCTGGTTGCAAGATAATCAAATTAGAAGTGGTTGAAAAATTTATGGCTATTAAATCAGATAATGGAATTTCAAACAACTATTTTGATCAGATATTTGTTTTTGTTAAAACCTTGTTACCTGAAAGAAATGTGTTGCCTGAAAATTACTATGAGAGAAAGAGGCTGGTTCGTAATCTGAGGCTTAGTTATTGGAAGATTCATGCATTTTCAGATGATTTCATCTTATATTCTGGTGAAAATGAGTCATTAGATAGTTTTCCCACATGTGAACAATTGAGGTATAAAGAAGCTCAACCAGGGAAATCTCGATCGATTCCAGTAAAACAGTTGCAATATTTCCCCCTTACACCCAGGTTGCAATGTTTTTTTATGTCTCAGAACACAACATCAATGATGTCATGGCACAAAACCAAGATTTCAAATGATAAAATCTTGAATCATCCATCTGATAGTGATTCATGGAATCATTTTAATCATTTGCATCTATCATTTTCTATAGAACCCTGAAACGTGTGATTGGGTCTTTCTACTGATAGTTTATGTCTGTTTGGTTCTTATGGTAGTCAGTATTTATGGTGGTCTAT
This sequence comes from Viscum album, assembly GCA_963277665.1. Taxonomy (NCBI): domain Eukaryota; kingdom Viridiplantae; phylum Streptophyta; class Magnoliopsida; order Santalales; family Viscaceae; genus Viscum; species Viscum album. The sequence goes on along the minus strand of OY728147.1, from coordinate 2,105,269,845 downwards.
CTTTAGAACTCCGTACAATTTGCTTCCATGGACGTTGATGAAGGAGCCTTATATCTTTTCGACTTTATTAATCCTAGGACATCTGAAAAAGAATATTGATCTTTATTTGAAACCATTGATTGATTAGTTAAATTCATTGTGGAGTGATGGTGTTAATACATATGATGTTGCTGTGAAACAAAATTTCATATTAAAAGTTGCATTGATGTGGACGATTAGTGACATTACGGCATATGGCATATTATCTGGTAGGATTACACATGGTCTGAAATTTTTTCCTTACTGTATGAAAGTCAACGAAGCCTTTATGCTCATCAATGGGAAAAAACCTTACTATTTTGATTGTCACCGTAGATTTTTTCCAACCGATCATCCTTTTTGGAGGAACAAATCTCATTTTAGAAAAGGTACAATTGAAAGGGATGAACCTCCAAAGATGATCTCAGATACATTGTTAAAATCAGTTGTATTTTCATTACCTCCCATCACATTTGGACCAACGGTAAACCAATAGAAAATTCATGGCTTTGCTAAAGATCATAATTTGGTAAAATGGAGCATTTTTTGGGATCTTCCGTATTGGTATGATTTGTTGGTCTGCCACATGTTGGATGTTATGCATATTGAGAAGAAATATTTTGATAATTTATTTCATACAACTTTGGATACACCAGGTAAGACAAAAGATACTGTAAAGGAACGATTAGATCTTGCCCAAATTTGTAGGTGACCAGAACTTCATCTATTTGAAAATGTCAGATCATAGAGGTTAATGAAGCCAAAAGTAGCTTATACAATGTCCAAAGAGAGTCGCTTATTATTTTGTCAGTGGATTGCAGATTTGAGACTTCCATATGGCTATGCTTCCAATTTGGGAAGATGTGTTAAGAATTGTTATATTACTAGATTAAAACTTCATGATTGTCATGTTATAATCGAAAGACTAATGCTGATTGGATTTAGAGGTTTATTGAATTCTATGATTTGGTATTCAATAACAGACATATAATATTTTTTTCGAGACATTTCTGCTGCGACCACAGACTACGATGCACTACGCAAACTGGAAGAATATGTTGATGTAACTATATGTAAACTGGAAAAAATCATTCCGCCGGCTTTCTTTGACTCAATGGAACATCTAATAATTCATTTGAAACATGAAGCTAAATGTGGAGGTCCAGTACAATTTTGATGGATGTACCCATTTTAGAGATGCATGTAGAAATTGAAGAAAAAAGTACGTAACAATGCATCAGTTGAAGGCTCAATTGTTGAAGTTTATTTTCAAGAGGAAATTGCTTTTTTCTGCTCTCATTATTTTGAATCTCAATTTCCCTAAAAAACACAATCACATGGGATGAAATGAGGGTAATGTTAATGATGAAATGGACAATCAATTAACACTTTTTAATCATCCAATTCTTGGTTTCGGTGGAGTTCTTGAACGATGGCTTTCAGATGATGAACATCATAGAGCTCATACATATGTTCTACTCAACTGTGAAGAAATGACATCATTTGTCATGTGAATGATTCTATAACTTATTCTATAATTTATGTTAAAACATTTAGTATTATTTTATTTTTAAGTTATATGATAATCATATGAAGAAACAACTTCCAGAAATTACAGCAGCTGCTCTTGAAGAACTCGAACAAAAAAAATTTCTCAATGGTTTCAAAAACTGGTAACATAAATTATTGATGGTTTAATATCAATTTCATTTATTATTTATTATATTGACAATTGTTTTACAAATTTTCAGGTGTCTCAATATGCTGATAAAATTGATAAGCGACTGTGTATATTGAGTAACCCACCATCCAAAATGGTTAAATCTTATAATGCATATGTGGTGAATGGTTTTCAATTTCATACACATGCATACGAGGAATAAAAAACAATGAACAGTGGAGTTTTCTTGAGAGGATTACATCATAGAGAAAGTGAAATTGACTTTTATGGAATTTTGGATGAAATTATTGAGCTGTGTTATCTAGGGCAGAATTACATAACAATGTTTAAATGTTGGTGGTGGGATACTGAGAGAGGCTTGCGTGTTCATCCGACTCATGGAATCATCGATATGAAATATAAAAGTCTTCTTGCAGTAAATGAAACATTTTTACTAGCTCAACAGGCAAATCAAATTTATTATGAAAAGTCTTGTGTTACATCAAGAGACATGAGTGATTGGTGGATCATAATAATAATGAAATCTCGGGAAAATTAGTTTACTCAAACTGAATGTGGTTCCACTGAAGTTGAAGGAATTGAAATTTTTCAAGAGACTGCTCAAAATCCATTTCATTCACAAAGAGATGTGAATATCGATGATGACACCCCACAATTAAGGATTGATGGCGATGAAGATGTTAATGATGTTACAAATGAATTTTAAATGATAAGAGATGCTGAAATTAAAACTCATATGGATACTAATGATGTTGAGGAGGAAGATGAAGACATTGACATTGACCGCTATGGAGAAGAGGATGAAGATGAACATTGACATAGTTAAATGCTGTTTATAATCATAAATAATATATATCTATATATAATAGTTATTTTTAACTATCTACTAACAACAATTATTTTGTGTTTCATATGGACCCTGATCTATATCGCGAGTTTCAGGAGGCTGAGCTACCATTGGATTAGGGAGATTTTGGATCATCTGACCCTCATCCTACTCGTGGGTCATGGGGTACGTGGAGGTGCGCGGTCTTGCACGACCGATGATTCCCGACCCTATCCCCGAGCGATGTCCACATCTTGGTTTCAATACACACACATTGAGGTATGGTAACCTGTATATTTTAGTTATACTTAATTAATTTATTTATATATATATTAATTGTTTGATTATTTATTCCTTTTTCACAGTTTTGAAAATGTAGCTATTGGATAGGGGAGCGCTATCTTGTGCGATTATTTTTCTCAACCATGGATCACATGGGAATAGATTCATGTTGATGTGTGATGCGACATCTTCCATCATTGGCTGGTACGTAAATAAATAATATTAATTTTGAAATTTATTTTATTAATAACTTGATATTATAAATCATTTGTAGGGTTTATGGTACCCTATCGATGATAGCATGTACGACGCTATCCACATGGCATGGAATGTTTCTATGCATGACCATTTCCTTCTGCTTTTGCGTAATTTGAGAAGGACAGCCATTAATAACGAAGGAGTGACAGAATTTGATGAGTCGTGTAGAGCCCACTGACCAGAGTAAATTTCATCTCACTTTTGGGATGGATTATGTTTACACTGGTTGGGTGGTGGATTTCAAAGGAGATATTCAATGGGATGCTAGAACCGGGGGAGACTGGAGGTGACACATCGAGCTGGTAGTCATAAATTTAGTTCGCATAGAGAGCATCTAGTAAGTATATTTTTTTAAATATTTTATATAAATTTAAATATATACAGTTTATTTTATATTTTTGTAGGAATTCAAGCATCCCAATATTATGGAGTTTGACATTTATTGGAGGATGTACAGTGATCCAGTCACTTGAGAGATTATAGGTGATTGTCAGCGTCAGATTGTGGATAGTATTATTTTTTCAGTTTTAAAGTTATCTACATATAATATTTTCACAATTTTAATTTTAAGTAGGAATTAAAGGATTCATATGAGGCTGCGACCTCTCAGACACGGGCTGAGGATCAGGACGAGACGACTGAGCAGACCGGTGCTCACCATTTCAATGAGACGGCATGGATTCAGGCAACTCAGTGTGGATTTGAGAAGGTCCGAGTAGTTGTTATCGGCTCCCATTTGACTCCTGTTACTTATTATGATACTGCTACGATGTAGGCGTCAAGCTCAAGAGGAGCTCGTGGACAGACATCATCTTCTGGCTCACAGTATCAGGAGAAGTTGCGGACTCGGGCTGAGCTTATAGAGACTTTGCAAAAGAAGCATGAAGAGATGTGTCGGCAACAACAGCAGGAGGAGCAGCATCATGAGGAGGAGTTGCGTCGATTGGAGCAGCGACGGCAGCAGGAGTATCATGAGCAGATGGAGTACATGCGTCGTCTGACTCGTAGTTTAGGGATGGATTTTCCTCCACCTCCTCCAGACAACCACCCCCCAATTATTTTTTTATGTTAAAAACATTTGAATTCAAGTTTTGTAATAATATGAACTATTTACAATTTTTGTCCTTTATATTGGTGGAAATATTGCATAATTTAATTTTGTTTAATATTTTATTATTTATTATTAGTATCATATTTTTTAGTATTTGTTTATTTTATTATTAATAATAATATTTTATGTTTTTTTTATATTTTTTTTAAAATATTGAAACTTTTAATAATTTTTTATTATTTCATTATATTAATAATATTAATATTAATTTTTTATTAATCACAATTTTATTAAATATATTTTTTTAGTATTATATTTTTTTTATGTTTGTTTATTTTATTAATAATAACAATATTTTCTATTTTATTATTATTTTTATTATAATAATATAATTTTCTCATTAATCATAATTTTTTTTATTTTTTAATTATTTTTAGTATTCACAATGGGGTCTTTTGCAACGGGGCACCTTCATGAATAAGTGAAATTTTTTTTAAGATTAGTATTTGCGACGGAACGACGGGCCCGTCGCAAAAGGTTTATGGGTATATAATGTATATAATCGGAAGGCTATATACAATGGGGAACTTACACGCTGTAAAACGTAATTGTGATGGGCCCGTCGCAAAATATTTTTGGGTATATAATGTATATAATCAGGAGGTTTTTTACGACGGGTAAAATTTTCATCACAACAGATATTTTTTGCGACGGGTTCATCGCAAAAAATATCTGTTGTGATGCTGTTTTCTGCAACAGGCTATTTGCGATGGGGGCCCGTCACAAAAGGGTATTTTCCATGGGATCTCGTCACAAAAGGGTATTTGCAACGGGATCCCATCGCAAATATCCTGTTGAAAAAAATGGTATTTACAGTAGTGTTTGATAAAAGAATATCGATTTTAACCTCGCTCACATAGATATCATTGTTAAAAACCCATTTTATGGTAGTGGAGATGGTGGGTCACATTGACTCAAGATCACCTCCTCATATGCAAGTGGTCATCAACTAGTAGTGAGGGTGTAAAGGTGGTACGGTGGGGAGACTATACCCTATTATCAGAGTGGCACAATAGATAAAAAAATAACATTAAACAACAAAAGCATAATATAAAAAAAAATCGGTAGAAGAATAAATAAAATTGAAGAACTGATAATATAATAAAAATTCAATAAGGTAGTGTCAACACATGTATACATAGAATGTAGATATAGTGGAATGGCAAAACAGTCATACAATCATGCTATATAAAATATACAATAATGAAAAAAGGTTAATCCACTAGAATATCGAGAGTATGCTCAGTCCTATGATCCTAATCTCCAACTATAGGTTAGCATAATAAGATATTATAGATGGGTGCTTTCCTTTATCAATACCTATAAACAAATAGTCTTTTCAGGTACCAATGTAATCCTTATTACGGTGTGAGATTAAAATATCAGTTGTCTACCACCAATGGGTTTACATGTTATCCAAGAATTTATTGTAACTAATGAGTGTTTTGGTATAAATAGGAAAGGAAAGAAATACTAAAATAAATAACCAGCATACTCAAGTTCCTATAGGACTCTCGGCGATTCTACCTGCTTCGGATCATGGACGAAATGGATGTCTAATCAGTTACTACATATATAGTAATAAAATATATATAGTTTCATTATATATATTTCATCCACCTATATGAACCAAGTATGTGTGGGCGTATGTGGCCACATACCTAATATACTAGTTATGTAACATCCCAAGTAAGTAATGAATAATAGATATTTTATTTATGTCTATTAATGAATTAGATAGTGTTTTAGAGACTTAAAATGAAAATAAAACCAATCTTAAGCATGGAATACACTAATATTTTTAAAAGATTTTTTTACTGCCTTTGATGGAAAAACATTTTTGAAACTGTCTTTTGAAAATTTTATAAACTATTTTTGTCAAAATAAACTTTTTCTTTATTATTGGGACATCAAAATTTACTTTTTGTGAATTTTTGGTATTTTTTTTACAATGTTCATTTTTTTAATGAATAGTGAAAAATACTGCATTTTACATCAAAACTGCTTTTTAATCTAATTTATTTATATGATTAGATTATCTTTTGAATTGGTTTTGAAGTGAAATTATAATATATTTTTACTATTTAACCCAATGGTGGTCATTGGAATCAATTTCACTTTGAAATTGGACTTAAGCTAGTGTCAATCTTTTGATACTTATTGTTTCATAAAAACACGCTATTTGTCATGACAGCGGGAATTAATTATAAAATTAATTAATGTGACTTATATGTTTTGAATTTTTTAAAATAGACTTCATTTTTGAATTCATAATATCAAATATAGTTTAGGGTGAAGTTTTGGTATTTTTCTGAAAAACGTCAATTTTTGATGAATAGTGAAATCACTAAGTGGTAGTTAAAGAAACTGATTTGTCGTTTAAATGAAATTTTGCCACCTTTGTGTTTTGAATTTCAAAACTCTGACATACATGGTTGTCTTTAAGAAGTAAAATTTGGTTCAATGAGACTAAAATAATTTTTATGGTGAATAGTAACTTATTAAGTTTTTAATCGCGATTAGTGGTAATTAGGGTAGTTTAAGGTAAAAATAATGCTTTAATAATATGAAATGACCTAGAAACATGTCCTAACCTTATTGGATGTGTCATGGCCGACCAGGAAAAGCCATGGGTCAACTTGGGGACCCCATGGAGCCACTTTGGTTGGGAAATGACATAAATAACTTTTTATTTAATGTTAAAGTAAAAATGACACAAACATGAGTTATGTTACTAAAACAATTTTTATATGGGGTTATACAAGTCAGATTTTTGCCTATAAATATTAATTAGAAAGATAAAAAGATTTAATACATCATAGTAGTTTTTTTATAATTTTTAGACATTAAATAAATTAAATTATTTATGACATCATGATGATGCAGCCATGACCTCATTATTTAACGATTTAAATAAAATGGAAAGATAATGTAATATCTAAGACCTACACATGTCCAAAACCTATTGGATGAGTGGATTTCGAACCCTTATCACCTTATCCTCTAATTAAATCAATGTGGGACCTTTTTAATCCTAAACCCATTTTAAAATAAAGTAACTTATCTTTACATTCCAAGAGTGCCCCTCCTCTCCTCTTATAAAAGGCCCCCACCTCTACCTCATTACCCACACTCCAAAAGCCTTTGGCTCGGCCAACCCCTAATCATTTTGTCTCTCCAATTACCTCTCTTACTCCTTGAAGCCTCACTTTGGGCATATGTCTTCCCAAGGAATCCTTTTATCTCAAACCAAAGGAAGTTACCCGATTTTGAGGTAATGTCTTCTTTTGAGTCCTTTTGTTTTATTTTGCTTATCCAACCCCCTAAACACTTTTTATTCTCTTATTTTGTGACAACTACAGTATCCTAAATATACTAGAATGTTGTTATAAGAAGGATTCAAGCTACACCTACACAAACCTACATCTAATTGTTAAAGAACATACGGTTTCTGTGGATGGTGAATTGATGCCTCCCGAAATGATGATTGTTCAACATTCCTTTAACACCATCAAAGGTGGTCATTAAGATGTCACTATATTTATATATGATATATAATATGTTTATGTTTTCCTTAAGCTTCTGTTTTTTTTCATTTTGGTCATAACTTTATGGTTTCCATTATGGGTAAACGCGATATCTTCATTTAAGGAAGTGCGGACTACCGCCCCCTCAAAGTGATTTGATTCGTTAAATACAATATGTGGGTTGTATAAAGTATGGAACTATGATATTATATATGATATTATACTAGAATTATAACATACCTTTTTATAATTATGATTCCATTCTATAAAATACGAAATAGAAATGAAAGTAGCGATCATGCGTACGTACGACTTACCGTCTCCATGAACGGTGCATTTCATTTCATACCTCTAAATGATTATGTAATATTATAAATGCATGCATGTACTGGACATATATGATATCTACATCATGAATACCATTCTGGATATAATGGATACATGAACAACTTGTAATTATAAAGGGATTATTTTTTACTCAAGTACCGATGATCGTTAAAACGACCGTTATCAACTTAAATAATTACATAATGTTCATGACATGGCAATAAGTGATATAAAATGAATAATTAACTTGAAAAAGGTTCTTAAACAAGTAGAAATTAACTCAAGTTTATTATTCAGGAGATTAAAGAATGACCGAGTCAAGTCGGACCTGAGGTATGGGACTTCGTCTCAATCTCCTTTCATTGAGGCATATTTTATTTTATACACAACTTTATTTTATACGGTGTATCAAACCCTTTGACATTCACATTTATTCAAAAGGAATCTTTTTATATGAAGCGTTTACTAAACGACAAAATGGAATGTTTCTGTCATACGTATGCGGCGACAATGACTTCTCTGCCGCCGTGACCATTATTTGAGTTTCGGCTTCCTCAACAAGCCATACCTTATTTTTTAAAAGAAAAATAAATACCATGTCTCACATTTCTTTTATTTTGGTATTGAAAATGGTTTTCATAATGTTTTTATATCAATGTGTTGTATTGATATCTTGTGATTGAATGTTGGAAATGTTATGTTTCCTTTATGCATGTTTTATGTGATATGATTATGTTGAGGTTCTTGGGAATTATTATGAAGACAGGTGGTTCCATGATAAACTAAGTGCGGGTGAGCCCGATATAGCTCTCCAATGCATTGGGTAACACGAAGGAGTGAAACGTTAAGGTTTCTCTGAAGATATTTATGGAATATACTGTGATGGGTATTCCAAACGTAACCAAGAGGGTTACTCCCTACGTAAGAATGTTATGAATTCCTCAAGTTACCTTTATGTCTTATGATTTCTATGATTTACTCATGATTTGATGAGGTATTTTAAAGTGCTTCTGTTTAATGGGTAAAGTATGATTTCATTTTTATGTATATATATACTCATGTACTGGACATATATGATATCTACATCATGAATAACATTCTGGATATAATGGATACATGAACAACTTGTAATTATAAAGGGATTATTTTTGACTCAAGTACCGATGATCGTTAAAATGACCGTTATTAACTTAAATAATTACATAGTGTTCATGACATGGAAATAAGTGATATAAAAGGAATAATGAACTTGAAAAAGGTTCTTAAACAAGTAGAAATTAACTCATGTTTATTATTCAGGAGATTAAAGAACGACCGAGTCATGTCGTACCCGAGGTATGGGACTTCGTCTCAATCTCCTTTCATTGAGGCATATTTTATTTTATACACAACGTTCTTTTATATGGTGTATAAAACCCTTTGACTTTTACATTTATTCAAAATGAATCTTTTTATACGAAGCGTTTACTAAACGACAAGAGGGAATGTTTTTGCCGTACGTATGCGGCGACAATGACTTCTCCGCCGTCGTGACCATTATTTGAGTTTCGGCTTCCTCTACAACCCATACCTTCTTCTTTAAAAGAAAAATAAATACCATGTCTCACAATTCTTTTATTTTGGTATTGAAAATGGTTTTCATAATGTTTTTATATCAATGTGTTGTATTGATATCTTGTGATTAAAAGGTGGAAATGTTATGTTTCCTTTATGCATGTTTCATGTGATATGATTATGTTGAGGTTCTTGGGCATTATTATGAAGACGGGTGGTTTCGTGATAAACTAAGGGCGGGTGAGCCCGATATAGCTCTCCAATGCATTGGGTAATGCGAAGGAGTGAAACGTTAAGGTTTCTCCGAAGAGATTTAGGGAATATACTATGATGGTTATTCCAAACATAACCAAGAGGGTTACTCCCTACGTAAGAATGTTATGAATGCCTCAAGTAACCTTTATGTCTTATGATTTCTATGATTTACTCATGATTTGATGAGGTATGTTAAATTGCTTATGTTTTATGTGTAAAGTATGATTTCATTCTTATGTATATATGTACCCATGTTTCCTTTCCATGTTTTTATAACCCATACTGAGCTTTTTATGCTCATCCCAAGTTTTTTTGAAATGATTTTCACAGGTCAAGAGAAAGGTATAAGATATGATGATAGTGTCAAGGAAGTGTCAAGAAAGAATCCATGTTTTATCTTAAATATTTTTCCAATGATGGGAATGAAGAATACTATCTTTATGTAACCACTTTTTTTATATGTTGAATGTAATGAAAGTTTTATGATCCAATTATCTAAAACTCTAAACCCGAAAAGATCCTCAATGCGTAATCTTGTAATAACTCAAGATTAAGTAAGGTTTAAGGCTGAGGCCTTATAGTTGGTATCAGAGGTCAGTTTATATAACTTTAGGAGTTAGAATTCTATTAAATGATTATCCAAAAATATTTTTTTTTGAAATGATATAGCATTTGAAGATTACCATGTTGCTTCATCTAAGACATGTTTGTTCAGAATGGTTTTCCGCGGAGGAAACAGAAAAGCAGTGCTAGGAAGGCATACAGAAGGAGATAACCTTCCGAATCAGCATCCTGAGATGGTCAGAATAAGAACTGAACAGTTTTTTGTAGTGATGGCACAGTTAACTTTGGCTATAAATGGTGGTGGTATCCATGCACGAGATCAGCCAGACCAACAATAGAGGAACATGTTAGTGGTGGAACATTTCAGGAGGCAACATCCCCCATTCTTTAGTGGATCATCTGAACCTATGCAAGCAGAAGGGTGGATTAAAGCACTAGAGAAGATTTTTGATGTCATGGGGTGTTTGTACAATCAAAAGGTTAGTCTTGCTATTTACCGTTTGGAGGGTGAGGCAGATCAGTGGTGGTTGATGGTTAAAAATATCAGGGACGCTGATGAGATTGATGCTCTCGACTGGGATGAATTCAAAGGTATGTTTCTTGAGAAGTATTTTCCTAAGGCTGTTCGACTTAGGATGGAAAAATCAATTCTTGGAATTGAGGCAAGAGGAAGACTCAGTGGCTACCTATGAAGAAATGTTCACTCGATTGGCAAGGTATGCTCCAAATTTTATCCGAGACCTTGATAGTAAAATCAATCATTTTTATATAGGATTAAAGCCAAAATATCGAAGGGCATTAGCTTCTCGTGAGTTTAAAAGTTATTAAAATCTTGTTTGATGTGCTGAGAAGGTGGAAATGGAGTTTTCCGTTGACCAGGTTTTCTATAACAACCAACAGAAGAAGAGACCAAGGTGGAAGGAGAAAGGTAAGAATTCTTCAAAAAAGTCTGATGGTAAGAAAACTAAGTTTCAAGTTTGTGATAAATGTGGCAAAAGGCATGCTGGGGAATGTCTTCTGAATTCTGGAAAGTGCTACTGATGTGGTAAGATGGGACATAAGGCTCGTGATTGCACTGAAAAGGATCAAGGTGAAGGTAAGACCAAATTTGATTTACAGTTAATGAAATTTTATAAGTGCAATGAGATGGGTCACTATGAAAACGAGTGTCCGACAAAGAGCTTGAGTGATGGGAAGCAGTTAGACTACAAGCAGAAAGGGGTGGTGAAATCCTTTGCAACTACTTCAGCAGATGTCGGTCCATCAAATAGAGATTCGTAGTTTCCATGGTTTGGCAGGCTATTACTGAAGGTTTGTTAGAAATTTTTCACGGTTATCTAGTCCAATGACTAAGCTAACTCAGAAGGGTGTTATGTTTATCTGGACAAAAGAATGTGATGATTGTTTTCAGGAATTGAAAAAAAGATTGGTGAATGCTCAAGTTTTGGCACTACCTTCCAGGAATGGTGAGCTTGTTATATACAGTGATGCTTCATTGAAAGGACTTGGTTGCGTCCTAATGCAGAATGATCAGGTAATTGATTATGCTTCACGACAGTTGAAAACTCATGAGGTAAATTACCCTACACATGATTTGGAATTAGCTTCTGTTGTTTTTGATTTAAAAATTTGGAGGCATCATTTGTATGGAGTAAAGTGTGAAATATATACCGATCACAAAAGTTTAAAGTATATATTAACTCAGAAAGAATTGAACATGAGACAAAGGAGATGGCTAGAATTAATCAAGGATCATGATTGTACAATTCATTACCATTCAGGAAAATCAAATAAAGTGGCTGATGCTTTGAGATGAAAAAGTAATTCTTCATTAGCAATGTTGCGTTTGGAAAGTGATCCTTTGATTAAGGATTTGATGATCTTTGGCATAGAAGTTGTTGGTGCAGGAAGTTCTTCTGTTTTGTTTCAGGTATCGGTGAGATCATCTCTATCAGATATAATCAAGCAAGCACAGAAGCAAGACAGTGAGTTGTAGAAATAGGTAGAGCTGGTTCAGAAAGGTAAGTTTCATGAATTCAAAATTGATACTGATTGTGTTTTGAGATTTGGGAAGAGATTGTGTGTGCCTTGGGATTCACAGTTGAAGAGAGAGTTGTTAGGGGAAGCTCATAGTTCTCCATTTTCAGTTCATCCTGGCAGTAGTAAGATGTACAGAGATCTGTGGGAGTATTACTGGTGGGATGGAATGAAAAGAGATATTGCTGACATTACTGTGAAGTGTTGGACATGTCAATAGGTTAAAGCAGAGGGGCAGTTACCAAAAGGGATGCTTTAGAAATTACCAGTGCCAGAGTGGAAATGGGAGAATATATCCACGGACATTGTTGTGGGATTACCTAAGACATCTCGAGGTAATAATTCAATCTGGGTTATTGTTGATCACTTGACCAAGTCTGCTCATTTCCTTGCAATACGATATACTTTCTCTCTTGATCAACTTTCCCATTTGTATCTTAAAGAGATAGTAAGGTTACATGGAGTTCCTCTCTCCATTGTATCGGATCGTGATCCCAGGTTTACTTCTAACTTTTGGAAAGGCCTTCAGAAGTCATTGGGTACTAAATTAAATTTTAGTACAACTTTTCATCCCCAATCAGATGGGCAGTTAGAACGAACAATTCAGTCCTTGGAGGATATTTTACGAGCTTGTTCGATTGATTATCAGGGAAGTTGGGACCAACATCTTTCTTTGGTTGAATTTTCATATAATAACAATTTTCATTCTAGTATACAGATGGCACCATTTCAGGCATTATATGGGAAGCGGTGTCGAACTAAAGCTTTCTGGGATGAAGTGGGTGAAAGGAATTTGATGGGACCAGAATTTGTAAAGAGTTGGCAAAAAAAGTTCAACTGATACAGAAACACATAAGAATAGCTCAGAGTAGGCAGAAGAGTTATGCGGACAACAGGAGGAAGGATCTCTCTTTTGAGGTAGGTGATCATGTTTTTCTCAAAGTATCACCATGGAAAAGTGTGATGCGATTTTGTAAGAATTGAAAGCTAAGTCGATGGTTCATTGGACCATATGAAATTCTGGAGAGAGTTGGATCAGTTGCATAATGAGTGGCTTTACCTCCGAGTTTATCTCAGGTACACAATGTTTTTCACGTTTCGATGTTGAGAAAGTACATGCCAGATCCATCTCATGTTTTGAGTCCAGAGGTAGTTCAGTTGGAAGAGAACCTATCTTATGAGGAACAACCGGTCCAGATTCTTGACCATAGGGAGAAAGTGTTACGGAATAATGTGATTTATCAGGTAAAGGTTTTGTGGAAAACCCACATGATGGAAGAGGCAACATGGGAATCTGAAAATGCAATGAGGGATAAGTACCCCTATTTATTCGATAAGTAAATAAATAGCGGAGCTGAAATTTTCTTAAGGGGGGAAGGATGTAACATCCCAAGTGAGTAATGAATAATAGATATTTTATCTATGTCTATTAATGAATTAGATAGTGTTTTAGAGTCTTAAAATGAAAATAAAACCAATCTTAAGCATGGAATACACTAATATTTTTAAAATATTGTTTGACTGCCTTTGATAGAAAAACATTTTTGAATCTATCATTTGAAAATTTTATAAACTATGTTTGTCAAAATAAACTTATTCTTTATGATTGGGACAAAAAAATTTACTTTGTGTGAATTTTTGGTATTTTTCTGACAATGTTAATTTTTTAATGAATAGTGAAAAATACTGCATTTTACATCAAAACTGCTTTTTAATCTAATTTATTTATTTGATTAGATTATCTTTTGAATTGGTTTTGAAGTGAAATTAGAATATATTTTTACCATTTAATCCAATGGTGGTCATTGGAATCAATTTCACTTTGAAATTGGACTTAAACTACTATCAATCTTTTGATACTTATTGTTTCATAAAATCACGCTATTTGTCATGACATCGGGAATTAATTATTAAATTAATTAATGTGACTTATATGTTTTTAATTTTGTAAAATAGACTTAATTTTTTGAATTCAGAATATCAAATATAGCTTAGGGTGAAATTTTGGTATTTTTCGGAAAAACGTCAATTTTTTATGAATAATGAAATCACTAAGTTGTAGTTAAAGAAACTGATTTTTCGTTTAAATGAAATTTTGCCACCTTTGTGTTTTGAATTTCAAAAATCCGACATATATGGTTGTCATTAAGAAGTAAAATTTGTTTCAATGAGATTAAAATTTTTTTTTCGTGAATAGTAACTTATTAAGTTATTAATCGCGATTAGTGGTAATTAGGGTAGTTTAAGGTAAAACTAATGCTTTAATAATATGAAATGACATAGAAACATGTCCTAACATTATTGGATGTGTCATGTCCGACCAAGAAAATCCATGGGTCAACTTGGGGACCCCATGGAGCCACTTTGGTTGGGAAATGACATAAATAACTTTTTATTTAATGTTAAAGTAAAAAATGACACAAACATGAGTTATGTTACTAACACAATTTTTATATGGGGCTATACAAGTCAGATTTTTGACTATAAATATTAATTAGAAATATAAAATGATTTCCTACATCATTGTATTTTTTTATAATTTTTAGACATTAATTAAATGAAATTATATATGACATCATGATGATGGAGCGATGACCTCATTATTTAACGATTTAAATAAAATGGAAATATAATGTAATATCTAAGACCTACACATGTCCAAAACCTATTGGATGAGTGTATTTAGAACCCTTATCACCTTATCCTCGAATTATATCAATGTGGGACCTTTTGAATCTGAAACGCATTTTAAAATAAAGTAACTTATCTTTACTTTCCAAGAGTGCCCCTCCTCTCCTCTTATAAAAGGCCCCCACCTCTACCTGATTACCCACACGCTCAAAGCCTTTGGCTCGGACAAACCCTACTCATTTTGTCACTCCACCTCCCTATCTTACTCCTTGAAGCCTCACTTTGGGCAGAGGTCTTCCCAAGGAAGCCTTTGAGCTCAAACCAAAGGAAGTTACCCGATTTTAAGGTAATGTCTTCTTTTGAGTCCTTTTGTTTTATTTTGCTTTTCCAACCTCCTAAACTCTTTTTATTCTCTTATTTTGTGACAACTACAGTATACTCAATATACTAGGAAGTTTTTATAAGAAGGATTCAAGCTACACCTACAAACACCTACATCTAATGGTTAAAGAACATACGGTTTCTGTGGATGGTGAATTTATGCCTCCCGAAACGATGATTGTTCAACATTCCATTAACACCTTAAAAGGTGGCCATTAAGATGTAATTATATTTATATATGATATATAATATGTTTATGTTATCCTTAAGCTTCATTTTTTTCATTTTGGGCATACCTTTATGGTTTCCATTATGGGTAAACGCGATATCTTCATTTAAGGAAGTGCAGACTACCGCCCCCTCAAAGTGATTTGATTCGTTAAATACCATATGTGGGACATATAAAGGATGGAACAATGATATTATATATGATATTATACTGGAATTATAATATACCTTTATATCATTATGATTCCATTCTATAAAATACAAAATAGAAATGAATGTAGCGTTCATGCGTACGTACGGCTTACCGTCTCCAGGAACGGTGCATTTCATTTCTTACCTTTAAATGATTATTTAATATTATAAATTCATGCATGTACTGGAAATATATGATATCTACATCATGAATACCGTTCTGGATATAATGGATACATGAACAACTTGTAATTATAAAGGGATTATTTTTGACTCAAGTAGCGATGATCGTTAAAACGGCCGTTATTAACTTAAATCATTACATAGTGTTCATGACATGGAAATAAGTGATATAAAAGGAATAATGAACTTGAAAAAGGTTCTTAAACAAGTAGAAATTAACTCAAGTTTATTATTCAGGAGATTAAAGAATGACCGAGTCAAGTCGGACCCGAGGTATGGGACTTCGTCTTTATCTCCTTTCATTGAGGCATATTTTATTTTATACACAACTTTCTTTTATACGGTGTATAAAACCCTTTGACTTTTACATTTATTCAAAAGGAATATTTTTATGCAAAGCATTTACTAAATGAAGAAAGGGAATATTTTTGTCGTACGTATGCGGTGGAAATGACTTCTTCGCCGCCGTGACCATTATTTGAGTTTCCGCTTGCTCTACAAGCCATACCTTCTTTTTTAAAAGAAAAATAAAGGCCATGTCTCACATTTCATTTATTTTGTTATTGAAAATGGTTTTCATAATATTTTTATATCAATGTGTTGTATCGATATCTTGTGATTGAAAAGTGGAAATGTTATGTTTTCTTTATGCTTGTTTTATGTGATATGATTATGTTGAGGTTTTTGGGAATTATTATGAAGACAGGTGGTTCCGTGATAAACTAAGTGCGGGTGATCCCGATATAGCTCTCCAATGCATTGGGTAACACAAAGGAGTGAAACTTTAAGGTTTCTCCAAAGATATTTACGGAATATACTGTGGTGGGTATTCCAAACGTAACCAAGAGGGTTACTCCCTACGTAAGAATGTTATGAATGCCTCAAGTTACCTTTATGTCTTATGATTTCTATGATTTACTCATGATTTGATGAGGTATGTTAAAGTGCTTATGTTTTATGGGTAAAGTAATATTTCATTTTTATGTATATTTGTACCCATGTACTGGACATATATGATATCTACATCATGAATACCATTCTGGATATAATGGATACATGAACAACTTGTAATTATAAAGGGATTATTTTTTACTCAAGTACCGATGATCGTTAAAACGACTGTTATTAAATTAAATAATTACATAGTGTTCATGACATGGCAATAAGTGATATAAAAGGAATAATGAACATGAAAAAGGTTCTTAAAAAAGTAGAAATTAACTCAAGTTTATTATTCAGGAGATTAATGATCGACCAAGTCAAGTCGGACCCGAGGTATGGGACTTCGTCTCAATCTCCTTTCATTGAGGCATATTTTATTTTATACACAACTTTATTTTATACGATGTATAAAACCCTTTGACTTTTTCATTTATTAAAAAGGAATCTTTTTATACAAATCGTTTACTAAATCACAAAAGAGAATGTTTTTGTCGTACGTATGTGGAGACAAAGACTTCTCCGTCGCCGTGACCATTATTTGAGTTTTGGCTTCCTCTACAAGCCATGCCTTCTTTTTTAAAAGAAAAATAAATACCATCTCTCACATTTCTTTTATTTTGGTATTGAAAATGGTTTTCATAATATTTTTATATCAATGTGTTGTATTGATATCTTGTGGTTGAAAGGTGGAAATGTTATGTTTCCTTTATGCATGTTTTATGTGATATGATTATGTTGAGGTTCTTGGGCATTATTATGAAGACGGGTGGTTCCATGATAAACTAAGGGTGGGTGAGCCTGATATAGCTCTCCAATGCATTGGGTAACGCGAAGGAGTGAAATGTTAAGGATTCTCCAAAGAGATTTAGGGAATATACTGTGATGGGTATTCCAAACGTATCCAAGAGGGTTACTCCCTACATAAGAATGTTATGAATGCCTCAAGTTTCCTTTATGTATTATGATTTCTATGATTTACTCATGATTTGATGTGGTATGTTAAAGTGCTTATGTTTTATGGGTAAAGTATGATTTCATTCTTATGTATATATGTACCCATGTTTCATTTCTATGTTTTTATAACCCATACTGAGCTTTTTATGCTCATCCCAAGTTTTTTTGAAATGATTTTCACAGGTCAAGAGAAAGGTACATGATATGATGATAGTGTCAAGGAAGTGTCAAGAAAGAATCCATGTTTTATCTTAAATATGTTTCCATTGATGGGAATGAAGAATACTATCTTTATGTAACCACTTTGTTTATATGTGGAATGTAATTCAAGTTTTATGACCTAATTTTCTAAAACTCTAAACCCGAAAAGATCCTCAATGCGTAATCTTGTAATAAATCAAGATTTATTAAGGTTTAAGGTTGGGGACTTATAGTTGGTATCAGAGGTCGGTTTATATAACTTTAGGAGTTAGAATTCTATTAAATGATTATCCAAAAATATTTTTTTTAAATGATATAGCAAATGAAGATTACCATGTTGCATCATCTAGGACATGTTTGTTCCGAATGGTTTTCCGCAGAGTAAATAGGGAAGCTGTGCTAGGAAGGCATACAGAAGGAAATAACCTACCGAATCATCATCCCGAGATGGTCTAAATTGGAACTGAACAGTTTGTTGCAGTGATGGCACAGTTGACTCAGGCTATAAATGGTGGTGGTATCCATGCACGAGATCAGCCAGACCAACCATAAAGGAACATGTCAGTGGTGGAACATTTCATGAGGCAACATCCCCCATCATTCAGAGGATCATCTAACCCTGTGCTAGCTGAAGGGTGGATTAAAGCACTGGAGAAGATTTTCGATGTCATGGGGTGTTCGGACAATCAAAAGGTTAGTCTTGCTATTTACTGTTTGAAGGGTGAGGCAGATCAGTGGTGGTCGATGGTTAAAAATATCAAGGATGCTGATGAAATTGATGCTCTTGACTGGGATGAATTCAAAGGTATGTTTCTTGAGAAGTATTTTCCTAAGGCTGTTCGACTTAGGATGGAAAATAAATTCTTGGAATTGAGTCAAGAGGAAGACTCAGTGGCTACCTATGAAGAACGGTTCACTCGATTGGCAAGGAATGCTCTAAATTTTATCCGAGACCATGATAGTAAAATCAAACATTTTTACTTATGATTAAAGCCAAAATATCGGAGGGCATTAGCTTCTCGTGAGTTTAAAAGTTATGAAAAGATTGTTCTATGTGCTGAGAAGGTGGAAATGGAGTTTGCCAATGACCAAGTGTTCTATAACAACCAATAGAAGAAGAGACCGAGGTGGCAGGAGAAATGTAAGAATTCTTCAAAAAAGTCTGATGGTAAGAAAACTAAGTTTCCAGTTTGTGATAAATGTGGCAAAAGGCATGCTGGGGAATGTCTTCTGAAATCTGGAAAGTGCTACTGATGTGGTAAGATGGGACATAAGGCTCGTGATTTCACTGGAAAGGATCAAGGTGAAGGTAAGACCAAATTTGATTTACAGTAAGTGAAATGTTATAAGTGCAATGAGATGGGTCACTATGCAAACGAGTGTCCGACAAAGAGCATGAGTTATGGGAAGTAGTTAGACTACAAGCAGAAAGGGGTGGTGAAATCCTTTGCAACTACTTCAGCAGATGTCGGTCAATCAAATAGAGATTTGTAGTTTCCTTGGTTTGGCAGGCTATTACCGAAGGTTTGTTAGAAATTTTTCACGATTATCTAGTCCAATGACTAAGCTAACTCGGAAGGGTGTTAAGTTTATCTGGACAAAAGAATGTGATGATTGTTTTCAGGAATTGAAAAGAAGATTGGTGAATGCTCCAGTTTTGGAACTACCTTCCTGGAATGGTGAGTTTGTTACATACAGTGATGCTTCATTTAAAGGACTTTGTTGCGTCCTAATGCAGAATGATCAGGTAATTGCTTATGCTTCACGACAGTTGAAAACTCAGGAGGTAAATTACCCTACACATGATTTGGGATTAACTGCTGTTGTTTTTGCTTTAAAAATTTGGAGGCATCATTTGTATGGAGTAAAGTGTGAAGTATATTCCGATCACAAATGATTAATGTATATATTCACTCAGAAAGAATTGAACATGAGACAAAGGAGATGGCTAGAATTAATCAAGGATTTTGATTGTACAATTCATTACAATCTGGGAAAAGAAAATAAAGTGGTTGATGCTTTGAGTCGAAAAATAATTCTTCATTAGCAATGTTACGTTTGGAAAGTGATCCTTTGATTAAGGATTTGATGACCTTTGGCATTGAAGTTGTTGGTGCAGGAAGTTCTTCTTTTTTGTTTCAGGTATCAGTGAGATCATCTCTGTCAGATATAATCAAGAAAGCACAGAAGTAAGACAGTGAGTTGCAGAAAAAGGTAGAGCTAGTTCAGAAAGGTAAGTTTCCTAAATTCAACATTGATACTGATTGTGTTTTGAGATTTGGGAAGAGATTGTGTGTGCCTTGGGATTCACAGTTGAAGAGAGAGTTTTTATTGGAAGCTCATAGTTCTCCATTTTTAGTTCATCCTGGTAGTACTAAGATGTACAGAGATCTGCGGGAGTATTTCTGGTGGGATGGAATGAAAAGAGATATTGCTGATTTTACTATGAAGTGTTTGACATGTCAACAGGTTAAAGCAGAGGGTCAGTTACCAAAAGGGATGCTTCAGCCATTACCAGTGCCAGAGTGGAAATGGGATAATATATCCATGGACTTTGTTGTGGGATTACCGAAGACATCTCCAGGTAATAATGCAATCGGGGTTATTGTTGATCGCTTGACCAAGTCTACTCATTTCATTTCTATATGAGATACTTTTTCTCTTGATCAAATTTATTGTTTGTATCTTAAAGAGATAGTCAGGTTACATGGAGTTCCCCTCTCCATTGTATCGGATCGTGATCACAGGTTTACTTCTAACTTTTGGAAAGGCCTTCAGAAGTCATTGGGTACTGAATTAAATGTTAGTACAGCTTTTCATCCTCAATCAGATGGGAAGTCAGAACGAACAATTCAGACATTAGAGGATATGCTACGAGCTTGTTCGATGGATTATCAGGGAAGTTGGGACCAACATCTTTCTTTGGTTGAAATTCATATAATAACAGTTTTCATTCTAGTATACAGATGGCACCAATTCAGGCATTATATGGGAAGCGGTGTCGAACTCCAGCTTTCTGGGATGAAGTGGGTGAAAGAAGTTGATGGGACCATAATTTGTAGAAGAGTTGCTAGAAAAAGTTCAGCTGATACAGAAACACATGAGAACAGTTCAGAGTATGCAGAAGAGTTACGCGGACAACAAGAGGAAGGATCTCTCTTTTGAGGTAGGTGATAATGTTTTTCTCAAAGTATCACCATGGAAAAGTGTGATGCGATTTGGTAAGAAAGGAAAGATGAGTCCATGGTTCATTGGACCATATGAAATTCTGGAGATAGTTGGATTAGTTGTATACCGAGTGGCTTTACCTCCAAGTTTATCTCAGGTACACAATGTTTTTCACGTTTCGATATTGAGAAAGTACATGCCAGATCCATCTCATGTTTTGAGTCCAGAGGTAGTTTAGCTGGAAGAGAACCTATCTTATGAGGAACAACCGGTCCAGATTCTTAACCACAGGGAGCAAGTGTTACGGAATAAGGTGATTTATCAGGTAAAGGTTTTGTGGAAAAACCACATGATGGAAGAGGCAACATGGGAATCTGAAAATGCAATGAGGGATAAGTACCCCTATTTATTCGATTAGTAAATAAATTGCGGGGAAGCAATTTTCTAAAGGGGGGAAGGATGTAACATCCCAAGTAAGTAATGAATAATAGATATTTTATCTATGTCTATTAATGAATTAGATAGTGTTTTAGAGGCTTAAAATGATAATAAAACCAATCTTAAGCATGGAATACACTAATATTTTTAAAAGATTGTTTTACTGCCTTTGATGGCAAAACATTTTTGAATCTATCTTTTGACAATTTTATAGACTATGTTTGTCAATATAAACTTATTCTTTATGATTGTGACATCAAAATTTACTTTGTGTGAATTTTTGGTACTTTTCTGACAATGTTCATTTTTTAATGAATAGTGAAAAATACTGCATTTTACATCAAAACTGCTTTTCAATCTAATTTATTTATATGATTAGATTATCTTTTGAATTGGTTTTGAAGTTAAATTAGAATATATTTTTACCATTTAATCCAATGGTGGTCATTGGAATCAATTTCACTTTGAAATTGGACTTAAACTACTGTCAATCTTTTGATACTTATTATTTCATAAAAACACGCTATTTGTCATGACAACAGGAATTAATTATTAAATTAATTAATGTCACTTATATGATTTGAATTTTGTAAAATACACTTCATTTTGGAATTCAGAATATCAAATATATCTTGGGGTGAAGTTTTGGTATTTTTTTGAAAAACGTCAATTTTTGATGAATAGTGAAATCACTAAGTGGTAGTTAAAGAAACTGATTTTTCGTTTAAATGAAATTTTGACACCTTTGTGTTTTGAATTTCAAAAATCCGACATACATGGTTGTCATTAAGAAGTAAAATTTGGTTCAATGAGATTAAAATAATTTTTT
This sequence comes from Viscum album, assembly GCA_963277665.1. Taxonomy (NCBI): domain Eukaryota; kingdom Viridiplantae; phylum Streptophyta; class Magnoliopsida; order Santalales; family Viscaceae; genus Viscum; species Viscum album. The sequence continues at coordinate 2,105,247,258 of OY728147.1, read as the reverse complement.
TGGTGAATAGTAACTTATTAAGTTTTTAATCGTTATTAGTGGTAATTAGGGTAGTTTAAGGTAAAAATAATACTTTAATAATATGAAATGACCTAGACACATGTCCTAACCTTATTGGATGTGTCATGGCCGACCAAGCAAAGCCATGGGTAAACTTGGGGACCCCATGGAGCCACTTTGTTTGGGAAATGACATAAATAACTTTTTATTTAATGTAAAAGTAAAAAATTACACAAACATGAGTTATGTTACTAAAACAATTTTTTATATGGGGCTATACAAGTCATATTTTTGACTATAAATATTAATTAGAAAGATAAAACGATTTCCTACATCATAGTATTTTTTTATAATTTTTAGACATTAAATAAATGAAATTATATATGACATCATGATGATGGAGCAATGGCCTCTTTATTTAACGATTTAAATAAAATGGAAAGATAATGTAATATCTAAGACCTAAACATGTCCAAAACCTATTGGATGAGTATATTTCTAACCCTTATCACATTTTACTCGAATTATATCAATGTGGGACCTTTTGAATCTGAAACGCATTTTAAAATAAAGTAACTTATCTTTACTTTCCAAGAGTGCCCCTCCTCTCCTCTTATAAAAGGCCCCGAACTCTACGGCATTAACCACACTCCCAAATCCTTTGGCTCGGCCAACCCCTGCTAATTTTGTCTCTACACTTCCCTCTCTTACTCCTTGAAGCCTCACATTGGACATAAGTCTTCACAAGGAACCCTTTGAGCTCAAACCAAAGGAAGTTACCTGATTTTAAGGTAATGTCTTCTTTTGAGTCATTTTGTTTAATTTTGCTTCTCCAACCCCCTAAACTCTTTTTATTCTCTTATTTTGTAACAACTACAGTATCCTCAATATACTAGGATGTTTTTATAAGAAGGATTCAAGCTACACCTACACACACCTACATCTAATGGTTAAAGAACATAAGTTTTCCGTGGATGGTGAATTTATGCCTCCCGAAACGATGATTGTTCAAAATTCCTTTTACACCTTCAAAGGTGGCCATTAAGATGTCACTATATTTATATATGATATATTATATGGTTATGTTTTCCTTAAGCTTTTGCTTTTTTCATTTTGGTCATACCTTTATGGTTTCCATTATGGGTAAACGTGATATCATCATTTAAGGAAGTGCGGACTACCGCCCCCTCAAAGTGATTTGATTCGTTAAACACCATATGTGGGATGTATAAAGGATGGAACTATGATATTATATATGATATTATACTGGAATTATAATATACCTTTATATCATTATGATTCCATTCTATAAAATACTAAATAGAAATGAAAGTAGCGTTCATGCGTACGTACGGCTTACCGTCTCCATGAACGGTGAATTTCATTTCATACCTCTAAATGATTATGTAATATTATAAATGCATGCATTTACTGGACATATATGATATCTACATCATGAATACCATTCTAGATATAATGGATACTTGAAAAACTTTTAATTATAAAGGGATTATTTTTTACTCAAGTACCGATGATCGTTAAAACGACTGTTATTAACTTAAATAATTACATAGTGTTCATGACATGACAATAAGTGATATAAAAGGAATAATGAACTTGAAAAAGGTTCTTAAACATGTAGAAATTAACTCAAGTTTATTATTCAGGAGATTAAAGAACGACCGAGTCAAGTCGGACCCGAGGTATGGGACTTCGTCTCAATCTCCTTTCATTGAGGCATATTTTATTTTATACACAACTTTCTTTTATACGGTGTATAAAACACTTTGACTTTTACGTTTATTAAAAATGAATCCTTTTATAGGAAGCGTTTACTAAACGAAAAAAGGGAATTTTTTTGTCGTACGTATGCGGCGACAATGACTTTTCCGCCACCGTGACCATTATTTGTGTTTCAACTTCCTCTACAAGCCATACCTTTTTTTTTAAAGAAAAATAAATACCATGTCTCACATTTCTTTTATTTTTGTATTGAAAATGGTTTTCATAATGTTTTTATATCAATGTGTTGTATTGATATCTTGTGATTGAAAGGTAAAAATGTTATGTTTCCTTAATACATGTTTTATGTGATATGATTATGTTGAAGATCTTGGGAATTATTATGAAGACGGGTGGTTCCATGATAAACTAAGAGTGGGTGAGCCCAATATAGCTATCCAATGCATTGGGTAACGAAAAGGAGTGAAACGTTAAGGTTTCTCCGAAGAGATTTAGGGAATATACTTTGATGGGTATTCCAAACGTAACCAAGAGGGTTACTCCCTATGTAAGAATGTTATGAATGCCTCAAGTTACCTTTATGTCTTATGATTTCTATGATTTACACATGATTTGATGAGGTATGTTAAATTGATTATGTTTTATGGGTAAATTATGATTTCATTTTTATGTATATATGTACCCATGTACTGGACATATATGATATCTACATCATGAATACCATTCTGGATATAATGGATACATGAACAACTTGTAATTATAAAAGGATTATTTTTGACTCAAGTACCGATGATCATTAAAACGACTGTTATTAACTTAAATAATTACATAGTGATCATGACATGGCAATAAGTGATATAAAAGGAATAATGAACTTGAAAAAGGTTCTTAAACAAGTAGAAATTAACTCATGTTTATTATTCAAGAGATTAAAGAACGACCGAGTCAAGTCGGACCCGAGGTATGGGACTTCATCTCAATCTCTTTTCATTGAGGAATATTTTATTTTATACACAACTTTCTTTTATACGGTGTATAAAACCCTTTGACTATTACGTTTATTCAAAATGAATCTTTTTATACGAAGCATTTACTAAAGGACAAAAGGGAATGTTTTTGTCATACGTATGCGGCGACAATGACTTCTCTGCCGCCGTGACCATTATTTGAGTTTCATCTTCCTCAACAAGCCATACCTTCTTTATTAAAAGAAAAATAAATACCATGTCTCACATTTCTTTTATTTTGGTATTGAAAATGTTTTTCATAATGATTTTATATCAATGTGTTGTATTGATATCTTGTGATTGAAAGATGGAAATGTTATGTTTCCTTTATGCATGTTTTATGTGATATGATTATGTTGAGGTTCTTGGGAATTATTATGAAGACGGGTGGTTCCGTGATAAACAATTTGCGGGTGAGCCCGATATAGCTCTCCAATGCATTGGGTAATGCGAAGGAGTGAAACTTTAAGGTTTCTCCGAAGAGATTTAGGGAATATACTCTGATGGGTATTCTGAAAGTAACCAAGAGGGTTACTCCCTACGTAAGAATGTTATGAATGCCTCAAGTTACCTTTATGTCTTATGATTTCTATGATTTACTCATGATTTGATGAGGTATGTTAAAGTGCTTATGTTTTATGGGTAAAGTATGATTTCATTCTTATGTATATATGTACCCATGTTTCTTTTCCATGTTTTTATAACCCATACTGAGATTTTTATGCTCATCCCAAGTTTTTTTGAAATGATTTTAACAGGTCAAGAGAAAGGTACATGATATGATGATAGTGTCAAGGAAGTGTCAAGAAACAATCCATGTTTTATCTTAAATATGTTTCCATTGATGGGAATGGAGAATACTATCTTTATGTAACCACTTTGTTTATATGTGGAATGTAATGCATGTTTTATGATCTAATTCTCTAAAACTCTAAACCCGAAAAGATCCTCAATGCGTAATCTTGTAATAACTCAAGATTAAGTAAGGTTTAAGGCTGGGGCCTTATAAGTTACTAGTTTGACTAGGGCATAACTAAGACATCCATGACCAGTCTAACGAAATTATAAACTAAAGTGACAAGGTACATGCCTTATATCCCAATATGAGTGTGATACGTCGTGAAAAACACCAGGGATGGTGATTGAGCCCTTATGTCATCACACAAAGGAATGTGGTGCATCATTCCCCACATCCTAATAGTGTCAATGGTGTGAGACGTCATGCTCAACACCTGATGTAAGGGAGCATGATACTGTCATGATCAATTGTTCCCTTAACATCATACCATATCCATAATAAGGAATAACCATTTATAATATAATACATAAGGAATAAAAACTTATTCATTTCATTATCCAAGTTATATTATATAAAATAGGCAATACATTTCATAAAGATCATTTAAATTAATAAGAAATAGATCATTTCATTTCATTTATTCAATTCATTATAGAGAAATAAATCCACAATGTAAAATCCATTAACTACTATAAAAATAACCTATAACCACGAATCTATAGACACATATTAAATGATCTGTAGTTATAGGGTTAGATATAGCCACACATAAAGGGTTGGTCATGGAAATAACTCTTGGTAGGTATTATCTCCATCGGGATTTCCTCTCCCATCTGCAAAACCTCTCCCTCGGTGATTAGTCTTGAGATTCCTTCTCGGCCCTAATCATTACTCCTACCCTCCTCCCCCGCCTCCCCCTCCTCCTCAGCTCATGATTCCTTTAACCCTTTGACTCTAATGCAGTTAGAACACCTCCCTATTGACGCTACTCCGATGTGGCTCTAACGCCTCCCTATCAACGCGGCTCCAGAACTACCATCCCACCTCCTCACCGATGGACCAAGGTAAATCCCCACAAGAATGTGGGCTAGGTAAACATTGAGTTGGGGGAAATTTCTTCCTCCTCTCCTCTTCTAATCCCCCATTTTGCTCTTTAATGATCATTGAAACCCTAGAAGCAACAGAAATCATTCTCTCACTGCTTTATTTAATTCATCCACTCCAACCTCACCTAGATATTTAGTCTCATTGATGAAAATCTATTTCCAGAGCCCTTTCTATTTATTGATTCCATTCCTACAGGGTGTTCATTCAGAAACCCTACTTGCATAGCACTGTGATGTTCATGTCACGGAAGAGATCCAACTTATTGCTGGCGGGGAAGACCTCGATGGGAGTGCGGGAGGTATCAACCGGGCATCTAGAAGTTTGGTGGACTCCAAGGGTGTATTTTATGTTCTTTCTCTTGATATACCTATCTAGGAAAATTTAATTCATCATTAAGGTACCATTGCACTGATTGTTTTGGATTAAACATTGTTGAAGATGATGAATTTATATATCTTTAGGTACAGTTTGCAGGTCATATTTCGGTTTTGGCCTGGGGAGAGAAAGGGATAAAGTTGAGTGATCTTTCTTCCATAGTAGATCTTATTTTCTTCCATCATTTAGTTTAATTATTCATATCAATTAAAAAACATTTTGTATAATTTAGTTCAATAAATTATTCTATCTTGAGTAATTTAAAACTTCACTCTCATGTAAGGGGTATTATTTATCATTGAAGGGAAATAATTTTTAGATGAGTCTTGTGCAGTAACATTATCCAGGTTGGCAGCTGACACAACCTCCCCACCTCCCTACCAACAGGGCTCTGACACCCCCCACCCACACCCACACACACCTCATCGTATCCCTCCTCCCATGATGTATTTTTTTTTGGATCGATGACACTCTACTGCACCCACACCACCTACCACGGTCATCCTCTAAGGTGGCTATCCCACCACCACATGATCCTTCTCAGTTGCAGGTCCAGCATTAGCCTCTCACCACTCTTAGGGCATTGATTGATTTGGGTTTTGAGGTTAGTTTTATTTTATCTCATTTAAATAAGTGTTCTCATTACATGATTTTCAATAATTTCATTTATTTTCATATAATTTCTTGTACGTGGACATTCAAATGATTTACTTTAGTTGTGCATAACTTTTACTACTTTCTATAGTTAGAGTCTTACTAATGTTACAGTGATAGAGGATGGGAATTTGTTGGAGTCCATTTGTGTAGCAGTGGGTGTTTAAAGTGTGATATAAGAGTTCATTTCTATATTTGTTATATCTTTCTCCTCTTTATTTATTTTCATCATATCTAATTATATGATGGACATCTATCTTATGTATGGTTCATGCCATATTTTTGAAAGAAATTCCATTGTGATTAAACTACAATTTAAGGTATAAATCATCCCCAATTATAGTTACTACTACCATGACACTTACCATCGTCCCATGGAAACTTAGAATGCTCCTTGAGAAATTGGTAGATTGATTTGAGTGTTGGTTTGGATAGAAACATGGGATGGGTCATTACAAATTATGGTATTGATTTTGAATTCAAAATATATGGAGAATAAAAAATTAAATGAGATTCAGTAAAATTATGAGAGTGAATTGTAAAAAATATTATCTTCTACATTAACATAAAATATAATTTATTCTTAAAAGTGTAGGGCCACTGGGAAGATGAGTTCATTTTTGAACAATGGTACTTTATCCTATTAATTAATCCAATTAAGTTCTCCCTCCACAAGAATTATTATAATAAAAAGTAATATATTTTAGGTACATCATCTTTAATTAATTATTTCATAGTGGGGAGAGAAATTTATTAGACTGAGTCAGTTAATCCATAATCTATTGTATTGTACTCATAGGGACCCCATAATCTATGTGTTCACTTTTTTCATGATGGTAAAAATGGGATGGATTCTCATTTACAAATTCTTGGAATCCTCTCTATCTATAGTAGTTGTACTCATTTCTATAAGCATTGATCCTCCCAATATTATGCTCTAGCATTAATTCCTTCCTTAGATTTTAGTTTTTGATAATCATGATTTTCTCATAAATGTTCATCATTTAATATTTGGTGAGTTCCTTTTCAATATATTTGGCCTACTGAAGAGTGTGTATAAGGTTACCTAAATCCTTATTTTTCAACATTTGGTTGTCCATAACATTAATCTCTTTAATCCTATTTGATATAGATTCTTTTATTTTTATGTTTATACTAAGAATAGTAGATTATTTACATATTATTGATGAGAAAATTTAAATGGTTGACCTAAATCCCCAGAAACAATGCCATTAATGAGAAATATTATTCTGGGACTCACATACAAAACTTATTTAAACTAGATTATAGTCTAGTGGGACAAACTAGGGCTATTATCAAGGAATTGTGGGTTTATTTTTTACTATCCTGATCACTTATTAATATTTTTTCATTAATTTTGAAATAATCCAGAGAATATATTTGGTTTTTTAATTTATTTATGAATCTAAAACAACATGAAAGTAGTACACAATGAATTAACAATAAGTGTGAACCGTATTTTGGTGAATTCCAATGAATCCAATAATCACTCACTATAGTTCGTAATTACCTAACACAGTAATAGGAATTAATATCATTCATCCACTCATATCATAATATTTGTTATGTTTAAAATCACATGTATACCCAAGGATCCCCAATCACACTAGCAACTCAGTTATCCTCCACGGTGAATTAAGAAAGAACGCTCATTAATCAAGAGTGTGAACCTACTCAACCAACCTGTCAATGATCACATGCCATTTAATCTCTCAATTTACTCACATCCATTGGTATTGTGTGTGAATAAAAATAATATGAATCATTTAAGTAAATAACATTTAAATAATGAAGCAATCTAGATATAAAATCATAGTGAAGATCGATGCCCCAACTCTCTACCCTTACTGCCTTGCCAAATCAAACAAATAGATTTAAAGTAAAACACATAAATTTAATAGAATCACTATAAACCCCCTTTGGAAAATCTGTAATGAGTTAATACATCATCATCATGAAGCATGAGATTGCAATCACATCACAAAAATGAAGAAACATGATGAAATTGGGGAAGGAGACGATCTTATAGCACATAACTATGAACAAAATGAAATTAGAATTAGAAGTACAAAAATATAAAAAACCTAACTAAAATAAAGACCAAGACAAAGGCTAAAGTTCCAAATCCACTAAAATGGGAGATTTGAAATCAATTTATAAGCATCACCAATGTTATTACTCCTTATCCATGAATTTTGGTATCAATTAAATAACTCCTTTTTTAGTTTCGAATGGGTTCCACATGTCCAGGATGAGGGTCATAATTTCACCAAGTGGGTATCAAGTGAATCTTATTGTTTAATAATTCCATTACAAGGATACAATTTCATATTCTTTTTGGAATAATTTTAGTGGGATTTCTTTATTGTGACATGAAAACATGGAAATCAAGTGCTAATGGGCATGATCACATGAAGCTAAATTTGAGTGATGTACTTCTAGCTCAGGATTGAACTGAAAGATTAGTAGGAATTAGTAATTTTGGGCATTTACATCACTTTATTTATTCAACCATATTTAAGAAATTCTCAGATGTTGGTCCTATGATAGACTTGGGAATGGATTGGTTTCAAGGAATCCATGGTCTTATGTGCAGTCTTTATGATATATGTGTAAACTATATGTACTGTAATCTTGTACACGGGCCTGGGTTTCTTCAGCATTGGATATTCAATGGAGTAGGCATGTGTGTAATGAAACCTCTAGAAGGTCATACTTGATGGTGGGTCCTAGAACTTTGATTGGACATTTATCCACTTCTTCAATCACAATAAGTTTAACTAGATTCAATGGGTTGAAATAATGGATTCTAAATTTATTACCCCATGGAATTGTGATGTTCAGTTTGGTTCATGTCCTGTATTTCAATTTATTTATGCTCGGTTTCTTCAACATAACTTGGTCGAGGATTCAATGTTCAGGTGAAGTTCAAATATATGGAACTTTATTTATTCATTTTATTAAGAAAATTGTGTACTAACATCCTTGAAGATGAAACCACATTAGTGGATAACTCTAGAGGTCCCATAACCATCATCAAACGACACCTATAAACAATAATCAATTAGAAAAAAAAATATTTTTAATCATCCTAAATTAGTTTTTGTATATTAAACATAATTTTATTGAACTCAGTGGGTCTTCTTCAATCACAAATGAGCTCGAGAAAGTATTCATTAATTTTGGTTTCCATCATAACTGAGTTAAACTAGAATAATTCATCAATCTTTGGTCAATTGACTCCTAAAGATATTAGAAACACAATCATCCATGAATCCAAGATTATCCCATTTTGAGATATCTCATGTGTTACCATAGATGTGAAATCTTCGTTTTTGTCAACTTGTGACATCTAGGTCTTAATTTGTGGCTTATATTTTATTTATTTCATCAATAAGATTGGCCATCCCTGAAATGGAACATCTTCAGCATTCAAACATACTCTTTAGACAATATCGAATGATATAGTATCATTTTCTTTGTTTCTTTGAGTTTATCTATCATATATTCATCGAATTATTTTTAGTTTTGATCAATATGTGGAATTATTCAATGATTCAACCTTAATTAATGTTTCTTCATAAAAACCCAAAAATTCATCAATCTCAAATTGACACTCTTGCCTTTGAGCATTTTTGACTCACTTGATACCCTCAAGAACTAGTCATGGTCTTCAAGTCTTTACTCTTGTGGTAAATCAATGAATGGAATGGTAGTTTGGGATATATTCATATGGTTGGTGTAGAAAAAGGTGCATGGTTGATTGATTTTTAGTGATGGTATGTTCATCTCCAAAAAGGGGAATGTTGGTGTAGGTATGGGAGGTTGTTGGGGCAGGAGGCTGGTGCAGGGAAGGGGGAGGCTGGTGCAGGTGGGGGAGGGGGGCTAGTGCAGGGGGGGAGGGTCTGGTGTTGGGGGGATGGTGGATTCAGAGGGTTAGGGGGGTTGTTCCATGTGGGAGGGGGCCTGCAGGGGGAGGGGGTTGTATGGTTGGGTGGGAAGGGGGTTGTGTGCAGGTGGGGGATGTAGGGAGTGAGGGGTGTTGTGAAAAGTAGGAGGGGGTTATAGGGGGAGGGGGTTGTGGGGATGGGGGGTTGTGTAGTGGGGGATATGTGCAGGGGGTGGGGATATGTGCAAGGGGTGGTTCAGGGGGTGGGGGATGGTTAGGGGGGCTGTGTGTAGGGGCTAGGGGGCTAGTGTAGGGGAGCTGGGGTGGGGGCTGGTGAAGGTGTGTGTGTGGGGGGGGGGTGTAGGAGGGTGTCAACATGCCCTATTTTGGTAAAACATGAATTTTTATTTATACCCTTAATTATTTTGAAGGGGTCAGACCCCATTTTTCCTTCTCCTCATTCAATTGGGTATTGGGTTCATCCAAGGGAGTCTCTCCCACCTTTTTTCTTGGTTTTAAGATTCTCCATCCAAATACCATGTATATTTCTCATAGTGAGACCTTATTTCCCCATTTTTTTCATCTCATTCTTCCCCATATCCCTTTATCCATTGGTTTCTTCCTCTCCCATGATCCCTTGGGTATTCTAGGGCAGTATTTCATGTTTGTGTTGGTTTAACCTTAGGGTATTGGGTTTCTAGGGCTTATAGAGGGCGCCACTTCAATTCATCATTATTTATGATATAACAATGATTTATAAACATGTATTAATTTATTATATAGAAGTTATTTATGGTTAGGATTTATTAAATAACCACATGAATTATTATATAGCAGATATTTTTTATTTAGATTTGTTGAAGATTCCCTTTAAATTGTGTTTTGTGTATTCATTTTCTCACATATGAATTTTGTTATGATTTTATCACATCTTATCATATACTTATGCTCATTTCTAGTACTTTCATATTTATACATTTTATATCTTCTCAAAGAATACTTGTTTCCTTCTTCCACTATTTTGGGTGTCATTCTTGATTTGTTTTTTAGACATACATAATTGAATTGTAAAATCATTTATCACTCCTTTGACCACATTGATTATAATTACAGTAGATGGTCTTTGTGTATTCATGGGCGTCATTCTTGATTTGTTTTTTAAACATTCATAATTGAATTATAAAATCATTTATCACTCCTTTGACCACATTGATTACAATTACAGCAGATGGTCTTTGTGTTTTCAAATACACGAGGTCAGAATTCTCATAACATCATCCTGAATATAAAAATCATTAAAAAAGGTCTAATTCTCATCTATTTATTATTTTTTAGTATAAAAGGTATGAATTATTTTCAATATTTTTCTTGATTTGCAGTAATCAAATTGGGTTACCACAACAACATTATGTTTCTACAGAAAAATGAAATATTCTAGAGATAATATTCTTCACAAGAAACAGGTATGTTTTAGTTTAGTTTTTATTTTATTTTCATTATCGCATCGACAACATAGGCCTTTTAATTCTTTATATGGATGGAGGGTAGTTATATTCTACGAAGAGGACTAGAAGGGAACTAGAGGTGGCTATGTGGTTTTCATTGAAGGGGAGGGAGATCGGGGTATTGTAGATACTAATTTGTGTGTTTTATTATTGTTTATTTGTATACCATGTTGCTTTTATTTTCATTTCATTTGGTGTGGTTGTATGACTATGGATGAGCCACTCCAAAATAAAACTATTGAACCACCCTTGCCTTTTGGATTCACATGTTCAGTTCAATTTAACTTAGCCATTTTGAGGTCACTCATTGGACATAATTTGATATAGATTCAAATAGTATGTGAGAATTTTATATTCAAGATTTAGATATCTACTTCAGAATAAATGTTTTAGATATTTATTTTTACAACTCAAAGGAATAATCCCAGCCTGAAGCCCAAGGAAATACTTACCTTCCAAAATAGAAATAGTGAAATTCCCTCCCTCTCAATCAAACTCATACTTATACTCCATGTCTAACAACACCCTTACATATCCCCCTAGGGTTTTATCAGAAACACACTTATGCATAAAAAATTAACCCTTATATATCATCCACACCCTTACATATGAACAATAATACACTTACATATCCATATTATTACCCTTACATATCCCACTCCATATGTATGTGAACTATATGGGAGGCCTTAATCGACAACTGAGTGGACTGCTAAGGGAGTCTCCCTCACTAGCCTCATAGTTATCATACTTCGCATAGATATTACCATCATCATACTCTCTTGAAAATCAACCTTTCCCTCAAAGTGGAAATTAAGGAGTGGATTTTCACCTCCGTATTATACCATGTTTTTTCCCTTATAGTTATTCTATTCCATATGACTAGCCACATTTGAGTGCTTCCCTAGACAGTCTTCATCAATCAACATGATGGATAGTCTTTCTATTCAACAATTTTTCTTGTAAAACGTCTTCCATGAAATGTTTCTCAATAGTTTCCCTCAATTGAGACACATGAAATATAGTATGTATCCTATTATTTTCAAGGAGTAACCAAATGTAAGAAATAATCCCAATTTTCCCAGCAATCACAAAAGTGACCATATGTAATATCTCAAATATTCCGTGTTTTATTTTTAAATATTATAGGGAATTATTTTGAGATAGACCTTTCAACAGCGTGCTATTTCAAGGCCCAAAGTTCTTGGAATAAATGTTTGAAATAATTTAATATATTAAAAAGCATGTGTGAGTGGTTTTCCTTTAAAAGTGGAATAACATTTAAACGAGTGCCCAAATTAGAAATCTGAGGGCATCATTGCATTTGGAGCAGGTAATTTATAGTAGGCAAGGTCTAACATCGATCTGCATGAGTGGATTGATGCGTGTTTTCCGAGCCAGTCGGAGGTACAAAACCAATAGAATCAGCCTTTTGGTGTTAGGGTGACCTAAAACATTGAGTTTGATGTTGATTAGATGGTCAGATCAAAGAATGGGGAACCACGGTAGAAGCGATGGCGGAGGTTCATGATTCTGTAAAATTACAGAATACATCGCATTTTCCCTGAAGAACGCGGCATGTGGGTCCTTACGCGGGACTTGGCGTGCATCTCGAGCAATACATGGACATAGGATGGAGTACACGGCTGTGTAATCCACCACATGGCCAGACCAGGTCAGCTGCACAGGGTACCCTATGTACTCGTTACACGGGATAGTGCACATGAGATAAAGATGTGTACGGGAACACAACCGCGTACATAGAGCTAACCCTACTTACTTAGACATGGCGTGTGATCTGCACTACATGCCATGTACTGACTTTTCTACATGAAAATACTTACAACATGGTTCATTGTACACAGGTAGTACCTGGGGTTAGAAGACACGGTGTGTGACAGACCTACACGTCATGTACTTTTCAGTAGATGTATTTATCTTCTTGTCCATCATATCTTCGACATGTTTCGTTTGGGTTTTTACCCCTTTTTCTCATTCCCCTAAAGGTCAGATATTATTTCCTTCGATAAGAGTATGATCTCTTTAGCAAGACTTTCCAAGATAAAGTCAGGTATACCTCCAAGAGGCCTGGAGCGAGATCCTCTATCTATTCTTGACCCTAGGTAGAGTCAGCTATCGACGTGACTACTTCCATAGGGCACTGATCCTCTACCTATAGGGTGAATCCAGATGTGTTGTGTTGTTCTCTAAGGCCATGGTAGTGATCCTCATCTGTGTATTAAGATCTTTCCCCAATCATGAGTGTGTTCTTTCAGAATGAGTGTATCTATATCTCATGACTTTTCATGACAGACAGTAATTCTTGGATTAACGTCATCAAAGTTACCAGACTCTTGGAGTGAGTTCTCCTAGATGAGTGCTTCATGGAATATTTGAACTAAATCCCCAATGGGGTTATGTGGTTGCATGAATTCTCTCTAGACAGAGGGTCAGGTTTTTGAGTATATATGGATTGTGTTCTCCTATTATATGTTCAGTAGACATATACTCTGTGGAGATAACTGTGCCTTTCATCTTTTTATTTATTTGTGGTTTTCGGGTTCCTCTACTGAGTATTATTATACTCACCCATGCACAGGCTTTACCCGTACATGTCGTGTCTTATGCAGATGAGCAGCCTTTTGATAGAGTCTAGGGCGTACCACGACAGGACTGATCCTTCTAAGTTTCCTACGGTCCAAGGTGTTCCTATAGTGACAATAAGGAATCTCAGTACCTCTTTGTGTTTACAGGTTGTACTTTGTAGTTTTCAGACTCTTTTTTTGGGTGGGCTTGTCTTTTGGACCAGTTTACTTTCAGTTCTTTACTTTCCGTCGTTCTTGGTTGGTTTGGTTTAGTTGTATGAATTCATTATGTTCCTTAGATGTTCTTTTACATTCCAGCATTTGGGGGCTTGGAGATGTGTGCGTGTGTGTGGGTACTTAGGAAATGCCTCCCATATTAGTAATATGCCTACTCAGTGCTAGTCACCAACCCCTGACCTATTAGAGGCGGGCATGGAGAGTCACGGTGCAGGCCCCACTGGGTCAGGTCGTGACACCATAGTACTAAGAATCCCACTTCTTTTTGATCTTAGATGTAACCCTTGGTTTATTGTGTCTCAAATAAACCATAACCATATCACCATCCTATTAGTTCATATCCCTTTGATGTTTATTTAAAAAAATTCTCAATTAGTCGTTGATCACTCTATATATTCACTTAGTGTAATTGTAATGATTCATCTCCGATACTAACAATAGCACAGGGTATTCCATTTAAATTCACATAATCATTTTTAAACACATCATAAAACATTTTTTTGTTGTTCATTGGTCTTAATGTACCTCATGTTTCCCGCATATTGGAGAATAATGTAAGTTTCAATGTATCTTAGCTATTAAAACCAATTTCTTAAAAAATGTTCTTGTTTTTAGAAAACAAAAGCCCACTTCAGGTTGCATATCCCGAATTTATGATACAATATAGTTGAAATTTTTTCTTTATTTCCATTAATCCATCATTAATTTGTATCTCATAATTCACTAATTTGAGTTCTACTCAACTTGTCTAGAAAACTTATATATGTAACTCTAATTTCGTAGTTACTCTTCAAAAGGCATCTCAAGTGAAACAATGCCATTACCCAAAAAACCACTGGGAAAATAAAATAATAAATTCTCAAAAAATAAAAACATTAATCATCACATAATAAGAACAAGGGGTCAAAAAAACATTGGATACTAAGAACGCATCTGCAAATCATGTTCCTATGTTATCTCCTCAAAATTGTCATGCCTCCAAAAAAATATGAACTAAGGGGATGAAATTCCCACACAACACTTTCTCTTATTAGTTATGAATCTTGACCATCTACTCAATTAATGTCACCTAATTATTGATATTTAACTTCCCCCTAGTATATGACAGGTAAATCATCATGTATATGCCGATGAATCAAGTATATAAGGATGATGTCATGGAACTGATCTGCCTATGGAGGAAGTACCAGCTGATAAAAAACATCACCAATAACCACCTGCACCTAAAAATGTCTGACCAAATGGGGTGAAAACTTACCTCCCCAACCAAACCTCCCCTTCCCACAATGAGGGGAATCCTTTAAGAATAAATAGTCCCTAACCACAAACTCTAAGGATTTCCTTCTATGATCAACAAAGGATTTTTTTCGATCATGTTCCACCTTCATCCACTCATGAACTATGTAGACCTTATCTATTGTACTCTATACCACATCAATCCATGAATAGATCACTCTCAAACTTTAGTCCAACACAGTGAGGATCAGCAAAGACTCCTATAAAATACCTCAAAAAAACTCATGTTGATGGATGAGTGGTAGTTTTTGTTATAAGAAAACTTAACCAATAGAAATTTCTTCACCCAAGATTTGATGAAATCAAAGATTCATTCTTATAGAATATCCTCCAGCATCTAGATAGCCCACTCCAAATATATGTATGTCAAAGGGTGTATGGTAGTGTTAAAGTGTAACTAAGTGTACAAAGTGTGTTGTAATCCTCTCCATACTCATGAGGTAAAATGAGTGTCCCATGATGAGATGATGGACCTTATAACTCCATGTAGTTGAATAACCTCATCCTTATACCTCCTTTCCAAAACATCCACAATGCTCAATTCCCAAATTTCTAAGAAGAGAACCGAATTCACCAACCAATCCATGATTACCCATATATAATCACATACTTCCTAATACTAGGGTAATATGATGAAGAAATACATTGATATGTCTTATCACTTACACTTTGGGACATAAAAAGTCTAGGAAAACCCACCAATAACATGATTTTATTCTTTCACCTGCTGGAAAACTAGACATCATGACATAAACTTCATCACTTATCATTTCATCTCGAGCAACAAAAACTGTGTCCTAAAACATTGATACATCTTGAATTCTCATATGTGAACCACTAAAAGTGATTTATGAAACTCATGAAGGACTCCCTCACACATCTCTATTGGGATTAACATCATCCTCTAAGACATCAATTAATGTTGGCCATACTCTAACCTCCCTTTAGGGGAATCACCCTGAAAACATGATCCCATATCACTTCCACCTCTGGGTCTTACCACTATGAAACCTCCACCAACTATATCAAATAATACTTCACTATCATCAAAAATAAGAAGACTCTTACACTATTATCCACCCTTATATCTAGGTCCATGGCTACAAACTCCTCCATCACCCTCCAATCATTCCTAAAATCCAGGAACATATCCTCAAATTCTTACTTGATGCATCATCCATGACAATACCTTTCCTCGAGGTCTAGGATATCTCAAATTCATTTTCCCTGAGAACTATATACCCCTATGTTTTCATAAATTTAGGTCACATTGAGAGAAAAAATACCTCAAACTCTTATGATTGGTGAATACCATAATGCATTATCTAATGAGGTAATTTTTCTATACCTTTAGATCAAACACCACTGCTGCAAATTCTAGATCATGGGTGGAATTGTTATAGTCTTTGAGGATTAATTGTTTGGAACCATGAGATATCACCACCCATTGATGCCCCAATATGCAACCCTAACCCAAATGGAAAGTGTCATAGAACACCTTGAGCATCACTCCTAGGAAATCAGAGAACTGGGGTGATGACCAATGCTCTTTCAACTAGCCAAATGTTTCCCAACATTAATCAATCCAAATGAAAATTTGGGTCCTTATAGGTCAAGGTTGTTACTAGGGATGAAATTTTATTGAAATTGGATAAAAATTTCCGATAATAACTCATAAGACCAAGAAAGATATGGACCACTACCTAATTCTTGGGTGTTTCCCAAGAAACAACTACATCAAAATTTGATAGATCCATCATTACTCTCCATTAAGACTCCACATTCCCAAGGAAATTCACCCCCATATCCAAAACATAAACTTATAAAACTTACCATAGATTTTGTGGTGTTAGAGTGTCTAAAAAATAATTTTATGGTGTCTGGAATTCTCCTCCTATGACCATAAGTATATAAGAATTTTGTCGAAGAACATGACTATGAAATGGCTCAAGAACTCATGAAACACAGAGTTTATGAGTCCTATAAACATTGTCAGTGCTTTATTGACACCAAATTAAATAACTACTAACATCAAGTTTTTATACACTACACCAAATTACACATTTGATGGAATTTTTTAGCGGTGGTTTCTTAAATTTATACTAAGAAAAATCTCTTTCCCCCCTTCTCCCCATACCACCCCACCCCACCCCTCCCCCTTGATCCCCCTAAGCTTGAGCCTGAGCCCAATCCCCAAATCATGATCCCATTGATCCTTATCCCTTTCCCTCACCACTTCCCCATATTCTCCCCATTCCCCCTAGACTCCCCTTCTTCTATTGATTTCATGAAGTTTTGAGTGGTAATCCATCTTTTATTCATATTTTATTCTCCTCATTACCCCCCCCCCAATTTTTCTCACTCTTAAAAATCCTAACCAATATTTGGGTTTTTATTAAGGTTTAGGTAATTTTTAATTATACATATTTGGGTTTTCAAGGTAGAGGAGGTTGTTTATTGGCTCGATTGTAAATTCTCCATCAAATGAGATAGGTTTCAAAGGATTCCTCTTGACATAATGTAGGAATTTATATAGAATTCTATTTAAATGCATGGTTTATATTTCTTGGATGATTATAAAATATTTTTTGTGACTTTAGAATCATTTTATGAGAATTTTGTGGGATATAAAGGATTTACAAATGGATTTTGTGCTTATCATGGACATTTCGCATTCTAAGATCTTATGAAAATAGTCGAGTGGACCTATTGAAAATGGTTCTTCATGGAATTTTTTTAAAAGAAACCTATTTTGGTAATTAAATGGTTTAAAATGGTTTAAATATTTATCATTGAACTATTTCACAATAAAAGTTGTTATTAAAATCCCCACTATGTTTTCTAATGGTAATTACTATTTAAAGGGGTTCCTGACAGTAGTTTTGTCATTAAAATGTGTATGTGTTATTTTAGACGTATTTTTTATAAATTGAAAGTATTTGAACTTAAATAATTTTTTAAAATGGTTTTTAGACCATAAATCTCATGATGGGATTAAAAAGTTTTAAAAAGGGGGAAGTTTGGTCTTGAAAAATGGGTGCTTGACACAATTCGACATCTTTTAAAGAGGGGTGTATTGTCTTTAAAAGTTATTTTATGGAAATTGTTTCATTTATACATTGGTTTTAAATGTGAGTTTTGATAAATTGTTTTAGAATAAAATTTGAAATTTAGTTTTCAATTGGTGTAAAAAGTGATTTTATTCTTATAATCTTTATAAAATCCCAATTGACACTTAAAAAAAGTGTTTTTATAAATTTGATCCCATAGGGGGATGATTTATATTGACGCATCTTTTAGTGTTTCTTAACATAGATTTGATTGGGTTTGTCTCTTTTGAGGGTGTAAGAGGTTATGTGAGAGTTAATTTCAAATTCTTTTCCCAAGTTTTATGTGACTATATGTATCAGGGTTTTCAAAGCCACACAACATAATAAGGTGAAAAGACCACTTGGGGATGCAGTACGTGGCACAACATGAGGCGCAGGCCTTTAAAAACTAAGGTGTATCCCATGATATTATTAAATATACATAATTTTCAATAATAATTTAGGTCACTGAATAAAACATAATAGTATTATTACAAAATTAAATAATTATCTACAATTAAAAATGATACAGGTCACATCATTGTCTATAATTAAAATAATATTTGAAACAGTTTACTTTATATCAGTAAAAATAAATTATACATCTATATATAATGTAAAAATACTAAAACACATTAATATTATTATATAATTAGTTAATTTTTTAAATTAAAAATTCAACAAGTCACATGATACTAAAATTACAGTTTCTATGATTATCAACATAAATTTTAAATATAAATTTCATTTTCATTTCAATATTTAATGAAATATCATAAAAGTGAAAAAAATGATGTTGATACAAATTTGGACGTATTGAAACTAGTTTTTTTCCCCATGATTCCTATTATAAATTAATGATTATGTGGTTTTTCAGTTTCTTCTATTTTACATTATACTATCCATGGTTGATTTCCTTTTTTTATTATGACCTTTTTAATACTCATATGACTCTTATTATAACTACTTGGGTTGTGTTTTTTTAACTTCCATTTATCTATTTCCCTACTTAGTAATACTTATGAGTTTTAATTTTCTTTAATGAAGTATTGGAATATTGTGATATATGTGGATAAAATATAGATCATATTACTAATGAACACACCTCAGTATGATAAGGGTTTGGGGGATTTTTTAGATTTTTCAAATACTAATCGATTCATTTATGGGGAAATAATATGTCCATAACCTAAATGTAAATTTTGAATATGGTTTAATAGACATCAAATTTATTAGAACATGATATTGAATCAATTCCATTCTTAATATTTGTATCAGATTTGGTATGGGGAATTGAATGTTACATAACGTTTGACAAATTATTTCAATCAACAGAATGATCTCCCAAATTCATTAACAATGGACAATGAAATGAAAAACCTTATAAAGTATTATTTTTACATTTTCGGACAACAACATCAACATCAAAACATATTAAAAAACCAGTTTAGGGTACTAAAAATAGTAACTTGACAAGTGATGTTTTGGGAACTATAGGAAAACCAGATCAAGATTATAACATATCATTAGATCCTCCCCTTTATTATGTAGATATTATTGTAAAAGATAACTTCACTAAGCATCCAAATGAATTTCATGATTTTTTTTATGATGTAAATGAAGAGATGTATAGTGTATGTTTAAAATATTCAAAAAAAATTCTACTGAAGTTGTACCTTATCAAATGCCTTTGTGGAATTACAAATAAGTTGATGTATATGATATTGTAATTGTTTCATGACACGTTTCCTGAAGCTAAAATCTTATAATCATATTATGATATGAAAAATATAAAAATATTGGTTTGTATTATTAAAAAATACACGGTTTCTTAATGATTGTATGCTTTATTGGGGAGAGGATTCAAGAAGATAGTATTGTAAAAATGTTCATCTTCTAGATGACATCCAATGGGTGATGTTGGAATCTAAATCAACGTAATATTTTGAATAAGAAGAAAAAGAAAACACCTTCAATGTTTTTTTGTTACTTCTCTTTCAAACCTCATTTACAAAGATTATTCATGTCCTCGAAAACCATCAAGCACATGAAGTGACATTCTATAGATAATAATAATGATGGGTTAACATGAAATCCAAGAGATTCAAAATTTTGGAATACATTTGATTCATTATATCTTGATTTCTCATCTGATCACAAGAATGTGTGGATGGGATTAGTTATCAATGGATTCAACTTTGTTACATTTGAGTAGTAGTTAATGAATTTGGCCAGTTGATTTGATCCCTTATAATCTACCTCTGTGGATGTGTATGAAACATACATGTTTTTATCTATTTAATGATTATTCCTTGATAACAAAATGCTTGGAAATGATATTGATGTATACTAGAATCCTCTAATTGAAGAATTATAGGAGTTATAGTGAAAAAGTGTTGATATATATGATGAATCTTCTAGAACAATGTTCAAAATGAACATTTCTCTAATGTGGACCATTAGTGACTTCCCTAGACATGGGAACTTATCTGATTGGAACACATAAACGGGGTTATATTTTCCTATTTTTAAATTTTATTTTGATCTAGAATGACTAATTTATAGTCAAAATGGTTCTTCTTGTGTCATTGAAGATTTCTCAATGCATCTCAGAGATTTTAGTTGAACAAGTAAAAATTCAATGGTTCTATTGATCGTAGACCGCCTGAAAAGTTGTTAAAAGGTTTTGAAATATTTCCACAACTTGTAAATGTTGAAGCCAAATTTAGAAAGGTTCATCATTTTAATGATATTGGGATAATATTTTTAAGTACATATTAAATTGAAATTAGAACACAACAATTGAAAAAAGTATATTATTCAAGATTCCATTTTAGGAATTTAATTTGTTGCTTCATAATCTTGTTGTTATGCATATTGGAATGAATTTTTGAGATAAATTTATCTTCATATTGCTAAATGATCATGTAAAATCGAATTACCATCTCAATTCTCAAATGGAATGACAAATAATTAATATAAAGTGTCATTTATGTCTAGATGAGAATTGAAAATAAGATCTAGTAATTTTTTCATTGAAAAGTAGGCATTAAGATACATAACTTTGAAATTTAAAACATGTGAAGGTATTTGATGGGTATTCATGTAACACCATATGGTGTGCCGACTTAAATCGGTATAGGATACATGGATTGAAAATTCATGATTCGCATATTATTTTTATAGAAGTTACTACCATTTTAATTGCATACATGATTACCTAATAAGTTTACTATAATTGTACTCTAATTTTTCACATTCTTAAGACAACTATGTGAGAAAAAGTTACAACCATCTGAGCTTAAAAACCTTCATGATAGATTCATACTAACACTTTATACAATAGATATGATCTTCCCTCAATCATTTTTTACTTCCATGATGAATTTAACTATCCATTTGGTTGAGGAAACTAAATTAGGATTTCGCACAAAATATCGATGGATGTATCAAATTGAGAGGTAATTTATTTATATGCTTTTTATATTAATTAAATAATTCATGGTAATTTATTAAATTTGTAATTATGTTTTGTATATTTTATTTCATAGATACCTTGGTCATTTTAAATCATACAAGAAAAACAAATCTCAACATGAAGGCTCAATTTATGAAGGATATATAGAAGTGGAGTGTCTTACCTTTTGTTATAGATACTTGGATGATATTGATACAAGATTAAATATAGTTGGATGTGTTGATAACACATCGACTCAGTCTCAACTACATGGGAAATCAAAAAACTTTCTTATTGTTAGCCGATTCGTTAGGAGGATCTCAAATATTAAACTGACAGAAATGGAATTATTACAGGAACATAGATATGTGATACAAATTGGTAAAATTATAAATCCATTTATTGAAGATATTGGGATAGAAAGAAAGATATTAATGGTAATTCATACATGAAATTATAAAGATATAATAAAATATTTTAATAAATATCTTGTTGATTTTTTTTCACATCGTGTAAGTTAATAAATATTTCAATAAATATGGATATTAGGTTGGAACATATATTTTGGAAATATAATAATGTATATAACTTTTTTGTAGATAATGAATAATGATTCTTAAGCTGATTTGTCAAAAGATTCAAATTTTCTTGCTTGATGTCCTCTAAAATAGACTAACACTACTGGAAAATAGCCATATACCCATGGTTTTGGAAAACCGTGGGTATAGGTATAGTATGGGAACCAATACCCACAGTTTTCCAAAACTGTAGGTATAGGTTTTTTCTATGGCCTACTCCAATGGTTTTCAAAAACTGTGGTTAAAAACACCTATACCCATGTTTTTTCTCAAAACTGTGGGTATAGGTGTTTTTATCAAGGCCTATCCATACAGTTTTTTCAAAACCGTGGTTATAGGGTTTTTATCGAAGACCTATACCCACAGTTTTGTAAAACCGTGGGTATATCCTTCATGTGTTATGGCAGCAAAAAAATCCATGAGACACAAAAAAAATTGGTGGGAAAGCATATACCCATGGTTTTCCCTCTTATACCCATGGTTTGAATTAATATATTTAGATAGATAGAAATACATAAACATATAAGATGCATGGGTGGGTTGGTGAGATGTTGTTTCTTATTGTCGGTGGTCATGGGATCGAATACCATGGACCTTTTTTTCTAATATAGAGATAAGAATTAATATATTATATGAAAGTAATATATATTTAATTTTAATCGATGTAGCATGGTTGGGTAGGTGCGGGAAAGTTCGAGACTTAGAGGTGGGATCAAAATCCACTACCATTTTCCCCTAATACAGAAGCAGATAAATATATTTAAAATAATACAGATATTTATGTAAATATAAGTGATGCAGCTAAAGTGGTTGGATACATTTAATTTGATGTTCAGGTCATGGAGGCCATGGTTTCAATACCTGCTGGTGTATTTTTTTAATATTTATTCCCATAGTTTTAAAACTATGGGTATAAGGCTTTGACCACATTGGTATAAGGCTTTGAGGCTTTGAAATGATGGAAAAAAACATACCCACAGTTTCTGTGGGTATAGGTTATGGACCTATCTCGATGCCTCTGCCCATGGATCCCAAAACCGTGGGTATAGGTCATTTTTCCAGTAGTGTAACAATTTCGATGCTTACCATGTTAATGGATTTAAATTTCATATAGTCTATCGGGGAAAGGGTTTAAAAAAACTGAATAGTGGTATATTTATAGTTTTTGAATTAGGATACTATGGAAGGGTGACTGATATTATAGAATTAAACTATCATAGACATTTTTTATTTGATTTATTCAAATTTAAGTGGATTGTAAGAAAAAATGTTGTATTATGTACAATATGTCATGGATGAATGGTGGAATAGAGTTGTTCACATAAAAAAGAGACTTGTATGATATGGGTTATGTAGTGAAATATTTGACCTCTAACATTGAATCCCATCACCAGCAAGAACCATACTTTTTTCAAAAATGATATTGAAATTATTAGTCTTGTAAGGGTGGATAATGTAGATAAAGTGATTATAGAGCAGGATAATGATATGATTGAAGGAAAAAATTATTGTATGTGCAGTCATCCATAACATATCAACCATCCATGTTATATATTGTTCATTTCCAGTACTGTGAATATGTTATCATATTTTAATTTATTTTTATGCATGAGTTGTCTAATTTGGAAAAGGTAAATTTTATATTTTTTTGTATGTGTGGTCATTCATTATCATACATGTGTATATTTTTTTCATTAGTATTGTTCATATGTTATCATTTATAAATTTATTTTTCTATATGAAATTTTTAAATATATTCTATAAAGTTATTTTTATTTGTTTCAATGATAGGAATGCCATGGAATATAGTTGTCACATTTTATTGGTATGGAATCCCCATAGATGATGTTGTGGAATTATTAGGCCATATTCTCGGCTAGTTGGTGGCTAATCTGGTTACCCTTCTGATTACATATTTTGATTAGAGGCATATGCTTCAATCTTAGAATAATTAATTGTTTTATTCTTAAATAAAGGTAATTTTGATACATTATAACTCAATTGAATTCCATTATTTAATTAAATTCTAATTTTTTTAAAAATGAATCTCTTTATAAAAATGCAGGATGCAAAGGTCATGGTTATATAGAAATAATTAGTTGATTTATATCAGAAGATAAATGGATGTGTCCCTGATGATATTTCATTGATGGATGGTTTGAGTGAGTAGGTAAATCGCACAACTTCAAAATCATTTAGTAAAAAAAATTATCAGGTTTAACTTTAAATTCAAATATAAAACACATTTTAATTTTTTAGAAAATTTTAATACATGTGTTAGTATCAAGGAGTGGAGATAGAGATAGAGATGGTGTGGATCTTAGTTTGTAGGGTAGTTATAAGGTTTTACTTTTGATTATATGATGGTGATGTATAACTAAAATAATGACTGACTAACACAATGATATGGTGATTGAGAGACCTTGTTGTGGTTTGAGGTAGGGTATATCTGTATTTATCCTCACATTAAATGTTTTATGATGGTTAGTGGTTCATTTTATTTTCTAGTATGATTTAATCATGATTATCTAATGTTTCCAACTTGTCTATGTTTTTAATTTTATTATTAGTGTCTAAGTTGTCTATTTGGAAAGGTGGTTTCTAAAAGCTTAATCATGGGTTTAAAAATCATTAAAAAGAATTTTATAAGATAGATTTTTTAAAAATTTTAAATTTCAGTCTTCATTTTTGTTTTAATTTGCACATTGGAATAAGGATTTATCATATTTATAATATTTGTTTGGTTATTAGTTGTTTTATTTTTATTTCAATCATATTTTAATTGAATCTCTATTTACTGTTGGTCTATTATGGTCCATTTATAGGTAGGTTTCCATTATATTAACGTCTCATAGTCTTATAGTGATTTTATATTCATGTGACTTCATTATTATTGTTTTCCACATATATTCTATCTTGTGCAAGTTTCCCCATAATATTGGGATTTTTTTGGGTTGGCCCGATAGTGAATATGGACCACCTAGCTTGATAAATAGTTTATGGTGGTGCATCCAAAAAATGAGTTTCACTGTACCTTTTTATGAATTATTAGGAGGTATGTATTGGAACATAAAATTAAAATGGTTTTGATTCTAAAAATGTTATTTTTGAATGTTTAATTGGTTATAAGTGGAATTTAAATGGAAAGTGGTTATCTATAAAATGGGTTTTGAAATGGTACATAAAAATAGGAAATGGGTTCTTTAAAGAACATTTGATAGGATTTTGATAAGGGTATAACATTAGTACAATGACATGTGGTTCCTTTTTAAAATTACTTATAGAATGGAATTGACTTGGTTTCAAAAGGAAACCCAAAGGGGCTTTATTGAGATAGTTTTGGTTTTTTTGGCCTTTTATAGGTGGTGCCTTTGATTTTTAAATTCTTTTGTTCATATATATTTTGATTCATTGGTGTATATGTTGGTAAATGATGATGCATGGTGTGTGTATTGGTTTGGTTAGTAACCTGATTTTGATTTTGATTATGTTTTAATTGAAACTCTATTTACAGATGGTTTTTTATGTTTTATACATAGTGAGTTTTATTTTTTTGAATATGTATTATTTTATGTTGTTCTATGGGTATAAAACTTCTATGGGTCTCTATTTTTTTATAGAAATGTATATTAGTGGTTTAAAATGCTACTATATATGGAGAAGAAATTTAGCAACAGTTTAAAACACTAATATATATGGTAAAAAAATTAGCAATAGTTAAAAACACTATTACATATTATTATATATAGAGGAAGTTTAAATCATTGTAAAATGATCAAAAGAAATGAGAGGAAAACCCACCTGTAAAAAATTTTCAGTGATGCTTCTCAGAAATCATCGCTTAATGTCTGAAATCAATGTTAGTTGAATGTCAACACCAACTTTAGTAGTGATTTTAAAAAACCATTACATAATCATTTGGTGAAAGTTTAAATTGCCTCCAAATGAAAAATAACAATTGTTAGACCCCTTATTCTGTTATAGTGATATTGGCATTAGAAGGTGATCTTTAGGATATCTTCCGTATTTACCCTCAACTAATGATATCTATACCATATATCGATCTTAAAAAACCAGTTATCTCTTATCAACTAGTCAAAAAGATCATCAATCCTTTAAAGAGGGTAAAGATTATTTATCATCACTTAATTCATCCTTCAGTATTTCATAAACAGCCTTAGCATATTATCTTTCTTCTTGGTGAATAACACAGGATCACCCCATTGTGACATGTTGGGATGAATGAAACTCTTCTTCATTAGATCGCCTATCTGAATCCTCAACTACCATAGATTAAAAGGTGTCCTCTAATAATGTTCTATTAAAATTAGAGATACATCTGGTTGTAATTCCATACCAAACATGACATCACATTGAGGGGGTACAATTAAAACATACTCGGGAAAACATCCATAAATTCCTTGTTAGTTTTAGGATCCTACACCATATTAGCACCCAATAACTTCACTGACAATTCTACCATCAAGTAAATAAGGGGATCCACACATATACTACCCATCCAATAACCTCATTCACCGACGAAAATTTTATGATGACCATCTACATCAGATAATGACACTCTCCTATGAAATAAATCAACAACCACACATACAAAAAAACATTCCATATTGAAGATGAAATAGTATGGTTGAATTTATGGTAAGAATAAATCCCTACACAACGGATGCTACCCCATCATCAGTCTACACCCCCATAACACATCAAATAAGTAGGCCCGACCATCGACTGGTATAGTCAACACTATGGGAATGGGAAGCCTCTATATATCAAGTCCCAATGCATACACTAATACATATTAAATAAAGGAGTATGATACTCTTGAATCAAACAATGAATAAAAAGGAAATATTATAAGCTAATCATACCTCTAATGATCTATGGTCACTCTAGTGTTAAAATCTCCATAACATGCAACTATATAGGCCTATATCCTCTGCCCTACAATTTTTAACCACCTCCATGACCATGATTAGGTTTGGGTCCCTAAAGATGGGGAACATCATGAGGGTGTCCCCTACCCATCCCATCTCATCTTGGTAGAGAAAAACCCTCTTGAATATTCTACGAATATGACGTTGTGGACAAATTCTACTGAGCATGAGGTTGAACATTACTATTTCCACCATACTAATCTCCTATGACCATTGGGTACTGATAATAGAAATGACCACAACCCCCACAGACATAGCACACTGTTCCAGAGCCCCCATAAAAAGAGTGGGAGCTATTTTCCTTAGAAATCTTGAAAAGAAACTGTTGAGGTCAAATTCCCACTGGTCGAAACCTCCAAGTCCCTAGCATCTAAGATCTACTACTAATAACTCTACTCCTTAATCAACCCTATTATCTCCCCTCTCATTATAAGGACCCGGACATAAAACATTACATAATATTGAATTAAATGAATAATTTACATTGAGAATATTTTCAGGTTTAGAGTTTTAGAGAATTAGGACATAGTTATTACATCTCAAAAGATTACAATGTAGACACTTCTACTCAGTTTCCATTTTTTTCATAAAATAAAAACTCTTAAAAAGAAACATGTCTAGTTCCATGATTCAGATAAAATGTCTTTCCTTGATCCCATCCTTGACCCTATTAATCTTTAAGTCATGTGGAAGACATTTCAAAAACTTCTGATGAACATAAAAATCTCAGTAAGGGATACACAATGAAGGAAACTGTTAGTTTTCCAAAACAACAAGTAAACCATGAATACTTATTCATAAGTAATACTTTTCACCTTTATGAAGTAGTAAATACTCTTCACTAAATAAAAGATCATTTCTTGCCCTTATGTAACCAAACTATCACCATAAAACCCATATAAATAACACATAACATATAAAGGTAACTTGGGACATAAACATACTTAAATGGAATAACCATTTGGTTGACTTCCACACATGTCACTAAATGGAATACCCATACGGCCGACTTCCATACCCAATGCATTGGAGGTTATAACGCAACCACCCATCCTAGTTTTCATGGCACCACCTGTCATTTGGTTTATCATGTAACCACCCATCAAATGTCCAAGTACCATTATAAAATCATAACACATTAAACCAATATAAAGCAATGATAACATTTCCACATTTAAATCACAATATATCATTTAAATATATTGAAATAAAATAATCCTTTATCAAAACCATTTTTTATACCAAAATACATAAAAGATTATATGGTATTTATTTTCTTTTAAAACATTATGGCTTGTTGAGGAAGCCAAAGATCAAGTAATACTTGCGGTGGCAGAAAGGTCATTGTCACCGCATATGTTAAAAACATACTTTTTTTCGTTTCGCAAAATGATTTGTAGAGAAAATATTTCTTTTGAATAAAAGTAAAAATCAAATGGTTTTATACATCGTTTAAAATAAAGTTGTGTATAAATGAAAATATGCCTCAAAAAATAGAGATTGAGATGAAGTCTGTTACAAAGATGGTATCCCTAGATTAAGGATAAAGCAATTACGTAATTATCTGTGAAAAATATAAATACACCTAATATAAGTTGATATTAAGTGTAAAACAATCAGAGATCATCCACACATATTTGTAGCACAACATAATCAAGAAGTAGAGGTTTAACTCATATAATTGAAATTGGGTTAAAAAATTCCCTTGGAAAAATTCGATAACCTAACTGCATCACTTTAAAATTCAGAAAAAAGAGTTGATGAGAAAAAAAATGGTATCTCATCAATTGAACATAAAATTTACATTAATAAGGATATAGAATAACAAATCCTAACATAAGAAGATGTGAATTAAAATACAAGAAAAATAATCCCTTTTAAAAGAGGAGGGTGAAAGGTTCCCTTACCGATTTGGTAACTTACAAAACATACACCCCATGGAAGAGGGACCATAAAATATTGATGTAAATACCAATACATGAAAGTATATTACACAAAGAGTAGAATAATAGGCAGTACGTACACCACTCAAAGGAGATAGTGACAAATATATCATGAATCTCAGGGAAATAAAAAGTGAGTTAAAAACCCCTTACCTCGTTGTAAGAAATCGAGTCATATGACCAAAATATATTAGGCACCAAATGAATCACATAATACCATGAATATAAATATAATCATGTTAATATATATCAAATTTCAGTACACAATACACCACATGAAATAAATAAGTGGTGAACAATGGAAATCTCACGAAATTAAAAGTGAGATAAGAAATCCCTTACCACGTGTCCGACTTGACTCGCTCGTATGTTCCTTGTTCTTCCTGAATGATAAAATTAAATTAATTTAAACTTGATTAACAATATTTTTCAAGTTTATTATTCCTTTTAAATCACTTATTACCTTTATATAACAATTATTTAACTATTTGAGGTCATAATGGACATTTTGTCGATATTCAGAACATGAGTCAAAAATGAACATGTTGTAATTATAAATTGTCCATGTGGTCAAGATTACATTATCTCCAAAATAATATTCATCATTTAGATGTAATATATATCATATATATCCAGTATATATATGTATTTATAATATTACATAACATTTGGAGATAAGAAATGAAATGCAAAGTTCATGGAGATGGTAAGTCGTACGTACGGATGAACGCTACTTTCATTTCTATTACATATTTTAATGAAATTAAAACATAGTGATTCATAGGTATATTATAATTTCATTATAATATGTATTTTATATATTTTACAAAAGATCATAAATTATATCATTTATACATTCCACGTATGGCATGAACGAGTCATATCACTTTGAGGGGGTGGTAGTCTGCACTCCTAAAATGAAATTATCGTGTTTACCTATTATGGAAACCATAAAGGTATGAAATAAATGAAAAATACAGAAAAAAAAGAAAAAAATAAGAATAATATATATCATATATAAATACAGTGACATCTTAATGGCCACCATGAGAGGCAGTAGGAGATAATTGAAGAATCATCGTTACGTGAGGCAATAGTTCACCGTCCATAGAAACATTATGTTCTTCACCAATTAGATGGAAGTGTGTGTACGTTTAGCTAGAATAATTCTCATAAAAAATAATATTATATTTAATATACTGGTTTAGTTACAAAATAATGTAATAAAAAGAGTTTAGGGGTTTGGAGAAGAAAAATAAAACAAAAGAACATAAGAAAAGACATTACCTCTAAATCGGGTAACTCCCATTGGTTTGAACCAAAAGGGTTTCTTGAAGTGCTTTCTGCCTATGGTAAGGATTCTAGAATGAATATAGGGATCTTGGGAGATTATTTGAGTATATTTTGGACGATCCAAAGGGCTTGAGAAGTGTGATTAAGGGGTATGAATTAGGGTCTTTTATAAGAGAGAGGAGGGGCTCTTTTTGAAATCTTGAAAATATTATTTTATTATATAATTATTTTCAGTTTATAAAGGTCTAAAAATAATTAAAGTAGAATATAAGGTTTCCCATGTTTGAAATAAAATCATCCAATAAGAATTTTACAGGTTTTGGATATTATTTTAAACATTATCTTATTATTTATTTAAATCATTCATTAATGACCTAAACACGGCGTCATCATTGTGTCGTAAATAATTTTATTTAGTTGATGTCTAAAAATTATAAAACATTTATCATGATGTAGGAAATATTTTTATCTTTATAATTAATATTTATAGTCAAAAAGATAATTTATATAACCTCATGTAAATGTTGTTTTTGTAAAACAATACATGTTTGTGACATTTTTATGTTTATTTTAAATAAAAAGGTATTAATGTCATTATCATAACCAAGTGGCTCCACGGGGCCCCCAAATTGACCTATTAATTGTATTGGTCGAATAGGACTCATAAAATAAGGTTAATACATGTGTCAAGGTATTTTTATATTTTTATAATATTATTTTTACCTCAAATTACCCTAATTACCTTTAATCGCGGTTAATAAAACTCAAAAATTACTATTTACCAAAAATTATTTTCATCCCATTGAACCAAATTTTACTTACTAATGAAAACCATGTATGTAGTATTTTTTAAATTCAATTCACATAAGCGGTAATATTTCATTTAATGGAAAAAATTTAGTTTTTAACTACTACTTAGTGGTTTCACTATTCATCAAAAATTGATGTTTTTCAGAAAAATACCAAAAATTCACCCTAAGATATATTTGATATTCCAAATTAAAAAATGATGTCAATTTTACCAAATTAAAAACATATAATTTTCATTAATTAATTTTATAATTAATTCTCAGTGTCAAAACAAATAGCGTGTTTTTAAGAAACAATAACTATCAAAAGATTGACACTTGTTTATGTCCAATTTGAAAGTGAAATTAATTCCAATGACCACCATTGGATTAAATTGTAAAACTGTATTTTAATTAGACTGTAAATTCAATTAGAAAGATAATATAACCATATAATTAAATTATATTAAAATATGGGTTTGAACTAAAATACAACATTTTTCACTATTCATTAAAAAATAAACTTTATCGAAAAAATACCAAATCTTTACACAAAGTAAATTTTGATGTCTTGATTATAAAGAAGGAATTTATTATTTATAACATATATAATTGAAAAAATATATATTTAAAGAGGGTTCACCATGAAAAGGCAGTTAATCGACCTTTTAAAAAATATTAGAATATTTATGCTTAAAATTGGATTCATTCGCATTTTAAGCCTCTAAAATTTATTGGATAAATGTAAAAAAAAATTACAAACATGAATAATCATATTTTAGTTATTTCTATTCATTCCTGCTATTACAATGGCTTTGTGTTAACTACCATTTAAAATAATATTATTATATTATTAGTTTGCAACGTAATATTTCAAAGAAACTCGTTTGTTGCGTACCAGATACGCTATCGGACATAGCCACCCATTCAAAGTAAAATTAATATTTAATTAAAAAATATTAATAAATATGAAAATTTCATATTATTTATTTACCTGGGATGTTATATCCTTCCCCCCCTTTTGGGAATTGCATCCTCACAATTTTAAAATTGGGCTCGAAAACTTCATTAAAAGCCCCACATCTGAAAAAGAGTCAACAAAACTATCACTTTAAAAGAAATAAATAGAAGTAAAATGGTCACATGAGATAACCCATACTAGGATTCCATGAAAACATGGATATGGTGGAGAAACTAAGTGTCAGGTTATGATGGAGAGTGATAGAAAACATGATCAAGAGAAAGTAAACAATCTGAAATCCACAAACATGTGACGGGTAAAACGGTATTTGATTCCCCAGTAGGAAAAGTTAACGGACAACGTTTTTGTTTTAAGTTACTTTTAATTGAGGAATTTATTTATGGGATTAACTAAAACATAAGGAAACATACTTACTTTTCTTGTAGACTTTCATCTTTTACTAGATTTCTAACACAAACTCATATTTCCTCCAAATGATGAGTATTTGGGATGACTTGTTCACATTAAAAGCACTATAATAAACTTATAGAGAATCACATAATCTAAAAAATATGAACTATATATTTCCCATGTATATAGACCTTAAAAAACCAAAATTGTTAGTACAAGATTAGACAATCCCAAAAAAGGATAATATTTTACAAAAATAAAAACAACTCTTAATCTCCAAAATTTGTCAAACGATACCCAAAGTTCAACAAATACCATTCAATACACAGCTATCCATAAAATTATTCCAAGTAATTAAAACTGTGATCAAATTCAAAAACTCAGAATAATTTAATCACAAAGTCTCCCATGATACATCTTAACATTTATCTCCAAATAACATCAGCTACTCTAAAAGTCTCATACTGAAAAGTATTAAACCTAATAACATATCCTCTCCTATAGGTTAATTATTTCCATAGGTAACACAAAATAAACTTATTATTGATTCATAAAATCATGTAACTAAAAATAATTAGTCAAACTAACGAGGGACTTTGCGTAGCCCAGTGGTAGGCGATAAATAACAGTCGCACTTTGGTTGTGGGTTTAATTCTCGCAGCTTCATCTGACGTGACGCATTGTCACACAGTCTGCGTGTTGTCCCTTTTCAAAAACAATATAATTTTATAACATTCCCAAAAATAGATAAATTCATCAAAAATAAACATAACATATTTTAACCACGAAGGTTACCTAATATCTTTAGTTTTTCATCCCAAAATTTATTAACTCGTAATTGCCTCAAATTCATGGATCATGTAAACCCAAATGGTTCTTTACAACTATATACAGAAAATAAAAGATAATTATTCCTTGAATAAAATTTTCATATATCAAACTTCAGGGTTACACATACTATAAAAGGTCTTCTAATGTAATCCCATCATCAAAAGAGCCTTAATACTTTTAAGCATTTCGCCATCCTAAAATCTACCATAACTCTTGAATCCATTATAAGATGACTTCTTACTCATTCAGAATTTTTCATGATCCATTAACCATTCCTTTCCAAATTATTCTGAAATAATTAATTCTTACAAACAAAATCATGAATCATATCCTAAGATTTCCATAATAGGAAAACATATGTTAAGAAATAATCCATACCTTTCATTGGTCATTGTTAGTTTCTTCAACCTCAATCAGAATAGCATTAGGTATTGGTAAAAAAATATTTTTATGATATTGGTGATCCCATTCCTGAAACATCTTTGTGGGACATGTGGTTGCATAATGACCATGCACACCATATAAAAAATATTCAATTGATCCATCAGAAGTAACTTCTTTCCATTTCCTAGAGTCAATTGGATACATCCTTTTTCCATGGAAGGTTCTTGATTTATGACCCTCATTTCCACATATATAGCATCTTTCTATCCCTTTGAAACATTTTCCTAGGTGTTTCTTTCCACATATTTCAGACATAGGTTTTTGAACACACTTACCTTTATAATTATTACCTGAAATTCTGTAGGGATTTGTTTCACACAAATATGATGCCTTATAAAAATCACTGAGGTTCAGGTGTTCAATCATGACTCTAGATAGTTGGTTGAGAATAACCGCAAGGGTTCTCATTGCAGCTCCCATATCATTTGGTTGTTCGTTTAGAAAACCCTCACCGTTTTCTTCACATCCACTGTTACTTTGGTACCTGCTAGATCTGGCCATTTACTAAAACCTGAAATGTCAGTGTGAGTATATCAGTAGAATCATCCTATAATACTAAGATATAATTATTCATGTTATCTTAAACTCATTCACTTTATCTAAAAGAACTATGACTCTTTCTGAAATCCTAACCATTATGGTAGTGTCACTTATGCTTAAAGAATACCCTAACCTCCAAAGTTATCTAAACTGACCTCTGATACCAACTATAAGGACCCATCCTTAACACATTACATAATATTGAATTAAATTAATTATTCACATTGAGGATATTTTTAGGTTTGGAGTTTTATAGAATCAGGACATAACTTTTATATCTCAAAAGATTATAAAGTAGACACTTCTACTCAATTTCCATTTTTTCATAAAATAAAAACTCTTAAAAAGAAACATGTCTAGTTACATGTTTTTGATGGAATGACTTTCCTTGATCCCATCCTTGACCCTATTAATCTTTATGTCTTGTGGAAAACATTTCAAAAAATTGGGATGAGCATAAAAAGCTCAGTAGGGGATACACATAGAAAGAAACTGTTAGTTTTTCAAAACAACAAGTAAACCATGAATACTTAATCATAAGTAATACTTTTCACCTTTATCAAGTATTAAATACTCTTCACTGAATAAAAGATCATTTATTAAACTTTTGTAACTAAAATGTCACCATAAAACCCATACAAAGAACACATAACATAAAAAGGTAACTTGGGACATAAACATACTTAAATGGAATAACCATAAGGTCGACTTCCACACATGTCACTAAATGGAATAACCATACCGCCAACTTCCATAGCCAATGAATTGGAGGTTATAATGCAACCACCCATCCTGGTTTTCAGGGAACCACCCGTCATTTGGTTTTTCACGTAACCACCCGTCAAATGTCCAAGTACCATTATAAAATCATAACACATAAAACCAATATAAAGGAATGATAACATTTCCACATTTCAATCAAAATATTTCATTTAAATATATCGACATAAAATAATACTTTATCAAAACCATTTTCAATAGCAAAATATTTAAAAGAGTATATGGTATTTATTTTCTTTTAAAACATTACGGCTTGTTGAGGAATCCAATGATCAAATAATACTCATGGCGGTGGAAAGGTCATTGTCATCGCGTACGTTAAAAAAATGTACTTTTTTCATTTAGTAAAATGATTCGTTGAAAAAATATTCCTTTTGAATAAAAGTAAAATTAAAAGGGGGTTATACACCGTATAAAAGAAAGTTGTGTAAAAATGAAAATCTGCCTCAATCAAAATAAATTGAGATAAAGTACCTTACAAAGATGGTATCCTTAGATTAAGGAAAATCAATTAAGTAATTATGTGTGACAAATATACATACACCCAATATAAGTGGATATTATGTGTAAAAAAATCATAGGTCATCCACACATATTCATAGCACGACATAATCAAGAAGTAGATGTTTAACCCAAATAATTGAAATTGGGTTAAGATGTTCCCTTGAAAAAATTCGATAACCTAATGGAATCACTTTAAAATTCAGAAAAAAGGATTTGATGAGAGAAAAAGGGAATCTCATCAATTACACATAAAATTTACAGAAATAAGGATATATAAGAACATATCCCACTATATGAAGATGTGAATTAAAAGACATAACAAGAATTAGCCTTTTAAAAAGAGGAGGTTGAAAGGTTCCCTTACCGATTTGGAAACTTACGAAACATACACCCCATGAAAGAGGGACCATAAAATGTTGATGTAAATACCCATACAAGAAATTATATTACACAAAGAGTAGAATAATGGGAAGTACATACACCACTCAAAGGAGATTGTAACCAATATATCATGAATCTCATGGAAATAAAAAGTGAGATAAAAACCCCTTACCTTGTTGTAATAAATTGAGTCGTATGAACAAAAGATATTAAGCACCAAATGAATGACAGAATAACTTGAATATAAATAGAATCATGATAATATATATCAAATTTCATTACACAATACACCACATTAAATAAATAAGTGGTGAATAAGGGAAATCTCACGGAATTAAAATTGAGATAAGAAATCCCTTACCACGTGTCAAACTTGACTCGCTCGTATGTTCCTTGTTGTTCCTGAATGACAAAATTAAATTAATTTTAACTTTATTGATAATATTTTTCAAGTATATTATTCCTTTTATATCACTTATTACCTTTCTATAACAATTATTTAATTATTTGAGTTCATAATGGACATTTTGTCGATGTTCGGAACTTGAGTCAAAAATGAACTTCTTATAATTATAAATTGTCCATGTGGTCAAGAGTCCATTATCTCCATAGTTATATTCAAAATTTAGATTTCATATATATCATATATATCTAGTGTATATATTTATTTATAATATTACATAACATTTGGAGATAAGAAATGAAATAGACCGTTCATGGAGACGGTAAGCCGCACGTACGCATGAATGCTACTTTCATTTCTATTTCATATTTTAATGAAATGAAAACATAGTGATTCATAGGTATATTATAATTTCAGTATAATATTTATTTCATATATGTTACATAAGTTAATAAATTATATTCTTTATATGTTCCACGTAGGGCATGAACGAGTCATATCACTTTGAGGGGGCAGTAGTCCGCACTTCGTAAAATGAAATTACTGTGTTTACCTATTATGGAAACCATAAAGGTATGAAGTAAATGAAAAATACAGAATCATTATAAAAACATAAACATAATATACATCATATATAAATAAAGTGAAATCTTAATGGCCACCATGAGAGGATGTAGGAGATAATTGAACAATCATCGTTATGTGAGGTAGTAGTTCGTCGTCCACAGAAACATTATGTTTTTCACCCATTAGATGGAGATGTGTGTAAGTGTAGCTTGAATAATTATCATAAAAAATCCTAGTATATTTAAGATACTATTTTTCATCAAAATAATGTAATAAAAAGATTTTATGGGGTCATAGAAGCAAAATAAAACAAAAGAACATAAGAGAAGACATTACATCTCAAACAGGTAAGTCCCCTTAGTTTGAACAAAAAGGGTTTCTTGAAGTTATTTCTACCTAAGGTAAGGATTATAGGATGAATATAGAGATATTAATAGATTATTTGAGTCGATTTTGTATGATCCAAAGTGATTTAGAAGTGCGATAAAGGGGTAGGAAATGGGGTCTTTTTATAAGGGAGAGGATGGGCTCTTTTGGAAATCTTGAAGATATTATTTTATTATATAATGATTTTCAGTTTCTAAAGGTCCAAAAATAATTAAAGTCAAATATAAGGTGTCCCATATTCGAAATAAAATTATCCAATAAGAATTTTATAATTTTTGGATGTTATTTTAAACATTATCTTCTCAGTTATTTAAATCATTCATTAATGAAGTAAACATTGCGTCATCATTGTGTCATAAATAATTTTATTTATTTGATTTCTAAAAATTATAAAAAAAATTACCATGATCTAGGAAATATTTCAAGATTTATAATTAATATTTATATTCAAAAAGATAATTTATATAACCCCATGTAAAAATTGTTTTAGAAAAACAATGCATGTTTGTGGCATTTTTATTTTTTACTACAAATAAAAATTTATTAATGTCATTATCATACCCAAGTGGCTCCACGGGGCACCTAAATTGACCCATGAATTTTATTGGTCGGCCATTACTCATAAAATAAGGTTAGGACATGTTCCAAGGTATGTTTATATTTTTATAATATTATTTTTACCTTAAATTACCCTAAGTACCTTTAATCGCGGTTAATAAAACTTAAAAGTTACTATTCACAAAAAAATTATTTTCATCCTATTGAACCACATTTTACTTACTAATAAAAATCATGTATGTCGGATTTTTGAATTTAAATTCACTGAAGGGGTAATATTTCATTAAAATGAAAAATTCATTTTTTAACTGCTACTTAGTGGTTTCACTATTCATCAAAAATTGATGTTTTCCAAAAAAATACCAAAAATTCACCCTACGATATATTTGATATTACAAATTAAAAAATGATTTTCATTTTAAAAAATTCAAAACATATAAATTGCATTAATTAATTATATAATTAATTCCCATTGTCAAAACAAATAGCGTGTTTTTAAGAAACAATATCTATCAAAAGATTGACACTTGTTTATGTCTAATTTCAATGTGAAATTAATTCCAATGACCACCATTGGATTAAATGGTAAAAATATATTTTAGTTACACTTTGAACCAAATTAAAAAGATAATCTATCCATATAAATAAATTAGATTA
Organism: Viscum album; assembly: GCA_963277665.1. Lineage (NCBI taxonomy): Eukaryota > Viridiplantae > Streptophyta > Magnoliopsida > Santalales > Viscaceae > Viscum > Viscum album. Next base: position 2,105,208,516 of record OY728147.1, on the reverse strand, counting down.
AAAGGTGGTTTTGAACTAAAATACATCATTTTTCACTATTCATTAAAAATGAACTTTATCGGAAAAATACCAAAAATTTACAGAAAGTAAATTTTGATAACTAGATTATAAAGAAGGATTTTATTTTTTATAAAATATAAAATTTACAAAAAATTATATTTAAAAAGGAATCTTCATCAAAAGGCGGTTAATCGACCTTTTAAAGAATATTAGAATATTTATGCTTAAAATTGGATTCATTCACATTTTAAGCCTCTGACATTTATTGGATAAATGTAAAAACATTTAACAAACATGTATAATCACATTTTAGTTAGTTCTATTCATTCTTTCTATTACAACGGCTAGGTGTTAACTACCATTTAAAATAATATTATTATATTATTAGTGTGCAACGTAAGATTTTAAAGAAACTCATTTGTTTCATATCGGGTACGCTATCGAACATAGCCACCCCTTTAAAGTAAAATTAATATTTAATTCACAATTATTAATAAATATGAAAATGTCATATTCTTTATTTACCTGGGATGTTACACTCATGATATCCCTCCTCACAAGTGCATAGAATTAATCACCTCTGCCTTCTTCTGTACCTCCAAATATGTTGACAACATAAATCACGTAACTTCACAATGGATAGGTGGATGAATCACCTCCTCAAGACATCATTCATGAGACTCCTCATCAAGAAAAATATTGGGGGTAAAATACAAAAGATCCAGAAACCTGATTTCATTCTATCATATAGTCATACTTCATTTCTAGAGAGAAACTGGTTTCTACCTCTTTTTTACCTTCACTGTTGATGATAGGAATTCGAACCGAAACTCCTTCTAGAAATATTCCCATAAAACATATGGCTCCTTCTGCTCCTCATGATATAATGCCCGCAACTTACATGCTTCACCCCTAATCTGACTAACTAATAGAAGAACCCAATACTCTTCCAATACCCAAATAAAAGTAAAGGTGATCTCAAGATCCTCCAACCAGCACTTCATATCTAAATTAGAGATAATCCCCTCCTACTTCCTCAGCGTTTACTTTTTAAAGGAACACAACATCGTCTACCACTAATCATCCTCAGTTATTTCGTTTATTCTATATTCAACCGAGTTAGCCTACCGAACTTCACCAGCCTAAACCACACATGGATGGTGTCTAGTATACATGACTAAAAGGAAAATAAGTATTTAATAAGATAAATAGTATAGAATATTATGTTCTTTTAATTAAATTCATTTCATATTTAGATTCACTCCATTCAGTCACAAGCACAAATAGTATGATGCACGTAACTTTCCTAGGTCTCTACCCCACAAATTACATCTCTTCATCAAGAATATTTAATTTTCTTATGGCCCTTGAGTATAATCATTGGGGGTCTTAAAATAATTTCTCATAGTCGGCCTTCCTTACTTATGTCATATACTAGATCTGCTAACACTATTTCCCTACCATAACCCATAAAATCATCACTAGTGACTAAATCCATTCTTCATCCAAACTCTTAACCTATCCTTTGATACCACTCTATCATAACCCCCCCCCCCACTAGAAACCCATCATGGGCTGATAATAAATATGAGACTGACCCCCAAGGTCTACATCTAATAAGTCTCAGGTTGGTGACTATCACTAAAGGTATAAAACAAAAATATAATAGGCAATACCCTCATAGTCCCAAGGATCATACAATGTAACCTCCAAACCAACACCATAACTAAAAAATAAACAACCCAGAAATATACCATAATGTAAGTAATGTTATATGAATAAAATTATAAAATAACCATACTCAAATAATCCTAAGGTAGTAGCTCAACAACTTCATTCTCCAAGCTATAAATGTCTATCTCAGTCTCAAAATCCTTCCTCAAAACCTCGTAATAGTAAATATATATTAGGGTGATAATAATATGTATACTCAGTAGTATCATACCTAATGACTCTCATGAAAATTTGATAAGATCAGACTAATTCCCTAATGAAAAAATAATAGATTCAATAAGCACATATTAGGTCAACCAGTTCTTGGACTCACCAAGTCTCACTCTCTAAATAACACATCCTGGTATAAAAATATAAGAATAATCATATCGAAAATGGGTAATTTTCACCACTTCCCCACTGGATTACCACTATAATTCCCCAAAATCATACATCTTGATGCTCCCATCCCTTCTATATCCGTAAACCACATACCATCATAATCCTTATCATAATTTGAAATACTTATCTCTCAACCTGTGCCATGACTATCACATCCTCATCATCCCATAACTGCATCCATATAACAAGAATAGTATGGTATCATGAATATAAAGGAACTCAGTATCATTCCCCCTCATACTATGCATGAACCCTGCTATGAATTACCTCATCCTCTCTCAAATCATCACCTCTAGTGTACTATAACCATAATACATCATAGCCCATGTGTAACAACCATTCATGGGGGAGAGAGAGAAGTGGAGGTATCAAACCATCTTTCCTCACCAACTTGGATGTTTAGAGAAAACACACGGAACCCTAAACCATTGGGTGTTAGTGTAAATAGATGATTTGGGTGGCATTCATATAGAAATCACAAGGAAAATAAAATGTATAATATTACACAAAAACCCAACCTATGGTTTCACACACATAAACCACCACAACCTCTACATCACCACAATCCCACATCAACATCACTGCCATAATACTAACCACCCATCTAGTCTCACTAACCATGCATGCAATCACACATTAGTTTCATAGTTCCCATTTAAGTGAATCAATTACTAACCATTGATATATTCATTTATCATCTTTCCATATTAATTACAAACCATTATCTAGCAAAGTACTATGTTTATTCACATTCAGTCCCATTAAATTTAAGTATTATTATTCCATTTACCATCTATCATTCATCTATTTCTATACTCAAACCATTTAATCCAGCTCAAGTTCAATTACAATAATTTATTATTTCTATCATTCCATAACTACCAAGAAACTATGAATCCAAATAACGACCCCATAAACCACCCATGAATTGAACCCAAACTTCCATATCACACACCATCACCATAGTCCCAAATCCAAACTCATCAAGTAACCACATCCATAATAACAACCATCATGCACACCATCACATCAAATCGACTTCACAAGAAAAGGGGTAACACAAAAAATTATTTTTTATGCACAGCTAGTTAAATTACTATCCTCTAGGTCTTTACCATATACATGTGATTTGATTTAAAAAAATATATTTTAGTAAAAAACAACAATTTCAATGTAACAAGAACATTTCCTAACCAAAAACACCCAACACACAATCATAAAAAAGAGACAACATGAAATCAAGTATATAACATATAATATCTCCCCTTCCCCATAAATGTATTTATGTTATGTTAAATATATTAATTGATCCAACTCTCACCATCCACAAAAAAGGAAACATAAGAATTCTAATATCGCATATGCACAAAATAATGAGAGAACTCAGATCCCCTGCCTTAATCACCACTTTCTAACTAAATGTGCAATGAAAAATAAAATAGATTTCCACATGACCAAAAAAATTCCAAGGGAACATTAAAAGTCTATATTACACCACCCCACATCATTCTCTAAGAATATCATCACTAAAATATGTCATTACCTTAACTAAAACCCTCTCCATGTTAATAATAGAGAGAAAGACAAAGAATAATAATGGGTAACTCACCTAGAATCACCAAGGATTGAACTCCAAATTTGGGGGTTAAAATCCTGTGAGATAGGGCTAAAAGGACTACAATGGATTCATGTATACTCCTAAGAATCAGGTAATGAGGTGGAGGAATTATCATGTTTTATGGGTTTGGGAATTTATAGGCAATCTGGAAAACAAAACATCATGACATAAATCCCTAGACCACAAAACAAAAGGGATGATGTTGGATAAAACCACAAAAAAATGGAAGTGAACATGCATATGATGTCCCAAACTAAATTCCACTAAACGGTGCCCCATGTCTATGGTTCACAAATCCTCAAGCACGCCTCCCCGTATGCCATAGGTTGCCACTAGAATTGAGGGTCCAAGATGGTATAGTGAGGAGGCAATATCTTTATGATAAGAGTATCACAGAGGTGAAAAGAATAGGTAAATAGTGGACACATAACAAACAACTAATAATGGAAGGTAAGAATAATATTTTAATAAATAATCAATATGAAAAATATCAAGTATCATATATAAAATGATGTAATGTCATATGTATATCAAAAGTTAGTAAGTAGGAATTGCAGTAGACAAACAATAAAATACATATATCGAAAGAACAAAAAGACCAAATATTCAATCTCTAATAGTATTATAATCCACATCTATGTTTTGTTCTTCCCTACCCCCATGCTATGAACAAATCATGTATCAAAAACTAGGTTCGTTCCTTTCTCTCTACCTATATCCACATAATTTTCTTTGGTACCATCAGTAACCCAAATAGGGTGTGAGAAAAATTAGTATGCCACCACCAATAGTGTCTATAAATATCCAGTTAGTTCTTATAATATGAGCAGGGTGTAGAAATAATTGTAATCAATAATAAAATCTATAAAGGGTTGGGTCTGGTTCCAAAAGGACACAAGGCTGACATTACCAGCTTTGGCCCAAGCCAGATAATCTCTGAACAAGTAACCATGTGTATTCATATATATGATCTATATATGTAGTGATTTCTAAACCCGTATTTATGGATACTGGTACTATCCTAGACTCGAGGCATAACTCAGCTGTCCATAGGTTTTAGCATGTGTCGCACAATTGTTAAGAGATGTCATGCCCACTATCACAAGACTAGGGGACTCCATACCGAGTATCATAACAATAGGGTCACCATAACTAAATCAAAATAGTAAGGTTATTCATGCCTATATATAATATTCATAAGGGTCATTATGCCTAGTATCATATCCATAGGGTCTCCATTCCCAAATCATAGAAATTGGGTCGTTATGCCCGAATAGTAACAATAGGGTTTTCATGCACGAATCATATCAATAGTGGTGCAATTCTCGAATAATATCTGTAGGTTATCCATACCCATATTATAATAAATAAGTTCCTCCATGCCCCAATATTACCATATCATAAGGTATGTGAAAGGAATTGTCATGGGCACTCTCAAATGATGTGCAATTTTATCTTCTTAGGTGCTGCGGAGTGGTTGACCAAGATCATCACTCAAAGGAGGAAGTAATTAAAGAAACATATTTAAGTAATTTTTAAAATAAAATAAAATATAAGAAACACACTACATAAAAGGATTTGGGGTTTTTTATTGTTTATGAAACTAGAATAATTATGCTCGAAGAAGATTATATTTTTTTTCTTTTTGGTTTTGAAATGAGATTGAGAAAACGCAATGAGAATATATTTTTTAGAAAACTATTTTTAGAAGGAATAATAAATATAACCCTACATATTCACTTATATAGTAATAATTATCATTTAAATTAATCTCCACTTAATCATGACACCATAATTTGTTAACCCTCAAACCCTGTAGGAGTTAACTTAACCACAATGTGGAAATGAATTTAACCCTAATCTAGCTTCGAAACATGCAATCGTAGCACCCTATGTTGATTTTCATTAAAATTAAAGATTATGGTCAATGGTAATTTAGTGAACACATACATTATTTAAAAAATTACGAATTGAGTTTAGGTGTTATATTTGAACTCCACAAAGTTATCCCATGGTGTTTTTTACTGATTAAGATTGTGCTCTCATAATTCACACATTACTCGACCTCACTAGTATTGTGTAAATTGTTAAATTTCTTTCTTAGTTTCTTTTAAGTTAAAAAAATAAATTCATGGATAATACTATTTAAATTATAATAACTCATTAATTAAAATTAAATAAGCGAATAAAGTGATAATTATATCAATTACTAAGAAAAACTACTCTTTCATGGGCAGTGTAGTCATTGTAGAAACGTTTTACATTTACCAATGTAATGGAAAGGGTAAAACCTAATAACATTTATAATATTGATTTCCAAAACAAATATGATGAATATAGGAGAAGAAAAATGAATAAAACAGAATAAATATAAGATTAAATAATAATTATATTATATAAAAACAAATATCAAAACATGAGAAGGAGCAGAAGGATTTGATGAATGGATACTTTCTTAAAGAGCTCTCCCTATGAGTATAAGTAGTTACACAACCTCCAAGGTGATGAGAGGACTCCTCTATAACTCCAAAATGGAATCACTTCACTCCATATTTGAACTCTCAAATGAGGTTCCCATGGTTCCCTTTTATTGAAAAAACGGGAATTGGTTTTGGGCACCAAGATTTCTAGATACCATTTATGTCTCAATTTTGCATTAGTAAATGGAATTATCTCATCTTGCATATAATATAAAAGTTTTTGGAATAAATCTTGAATATAACCATGTCAAATTTGGTGTAAAGTGGACATATGTAATGGGATATATAGTCAAAATACCTAACCTAACTTTTGAATTCATGTAGATTCAGTTCTCTGTATAGATCAATTTGGTTGGTCCAATAGATAGATGAATCGGGATTAGGTATCTTGAGATGAGTTTTATATCACCGAGTTCTGGATCATATCACAAAATTTCATCCTATTTTGAAAAACGTATTTCTCCAGACATGAAAAATACTGAACACATATCCTTGGTATTCCTTGTAGTTTGGTCCATTTTCCTTCCACATAATCTCTGACCCTCTAAGTCACCTCCTCCTACAATGAAATAACAAAAACAACTATAATTTACCTTTTTATTATATATTAATTTCTAATACAAAATCAGTTTAAAACATTGGTGTAAGGGTGAAATAAAGTAGTGAATCATGGTACGATCACAAACCCACACCTAAACATTTTCACTCCTTAGAAAAACCACATATCATGTAATCCAGAAGAAGAAAAATGTGAAAATATATGCATGTTCATATTCATCAATCCATGGTGTAAATATAGGCAAGGTAAGAATCTCATCAAGAGTTAATATCAATAAATTTTAAAGTTGTTATCTAATAAATTATTTCAAAAAAATCAGTGATATTAATGACACTAACCATAGTAAAACAAGTTATGGGTACACCATGCCACTAATTTTCTACATGTGTGTGTTCTAACCATTTAAATCTCATGTCTCCACACTTTATTCAGTATATTCAGGTCAATTAAAAAAATCTTCTTACCTTGTTTAATTCACCAAACCTGTTTTATATTCCTTTATAATCAAATTTCAAGTCCCACTCACTTAAGCATTCTCAAAATTCAAACCTTAAGATCCTGGCCTAGATATCCCTATGTGTTGTACATTTCATCACTACCCGGTTTAATAAGATAAAATATATTTATTTAATTATTTATTTATTTTTTTATTTTAATTTTTGAGTTTTTTAGGGTGTACAACTATTGGATATCAGGTACACACACATAGTCAAAGTTTGTATAGTAATGAAACCATTTGAAATAGAAATAAATGTATGGATTAACCATTGAAATAAGATGATTTTTTTACCTAAATTATCAATACCATAAATTGAGTAGCCAAAATTTCACAAGTCGTGGTTGCATAAAAAGTTGTGTGGAGAAATCAATGACACAATTTACCATTAACAAATATCATAAAGAATAGTGTTGAAATCTAAATGGCTTTATAATGACACTACCAATCATATCATCGATAACATCCATTTTTATAAAAATCATCCCTTGATGGTGAAATATTACTCATGATTATCATGTTAAAAATGAATTTTGAAAACAATCATTTTCAATATGTTCCACATGTTAATGAGAATATTACATGTTATATCTTTTATTGATTTTTTTGAAAATTTAATAGAAAACCTAACAGAAAACACACACAAATTTGAATTCTAAATAGCTACCCCAAAATGTTCTCCCCTAACCCACACTTAAAATATTGCATTTTCCTTAATGTGAACCCATGAGATAATAGGTGCACATGAATTGTTGAATTTTAAATAGGACAAACACTATAAAAACAGTGTTTTGTGGCAGTTTTCAAAACCACCGCTAAATTTTTTTCAACCAAAAATTTAGCGCTGGTTTTGAAAACCACTACGAAAAAACCACCACTAAATATTTTTAAAATATTTTTAATAAATGGTTGAAAATTTATTCAAAAAAAGAATTTACTTTTTTTAGCGGCGGTTTAAAAAAAACCTTCGCAAAATAGAAGAAAAAAAATTAAAATTTTTTATTTATTAATTATTAATTATTATTTTTTATTTAAAATAAAATATATTTTATTAATTTCAATTTTAATTATTTATAATTTTTCAATTAGTAAATATTTATAATTATTAGTTAATAATATTTTTAAACTGAAAAAGAATCTTCTATAAGTTGGATAACATACTTTGACATCAAATGATTGTAACTTCTGATCTGGGTGTCCATTTCATCTCCACAACCAATCTAATCAAAACATATCAAATGAGATAACACCAAGTTAGATTTTAATCATGTGATAATAAAAGGAAAAAAATATATTCAAAATTCAAGTCAAAATCGAACTCGAACTTCAAACGGTCATAACTTTTAATCCGGGTGTCCGTTTGCGCTCTACCACATATCAAATCGAAGCATGTGATGAGATCTATGCCATTTAGGTTATGTACCAACTCACAGAGTATTTTACCTCTTTTAATTCTTCAAGAAAGGCCCAAAATACCTCTAAAATAGAGGTTTTAATTGCAAACCCTGATTTCTTAAAAATTCAAACTGTTATAACCATTGATCTAAGTGTTCGTTCAGTATGTACCACATATCTTATCAAAGAACATTTTATGATATTCGATTTGACTAGTTGTGGTGTAGAAAAAGGAGTCCCATATTAGAATTTATGGTCATTTCAGAGTTTTTAGGGTTTTCCGAGGTTCTTAACGTTTTAGGATTTATAAATTTATTTATTTATTTATTTGTTTGTTTGTTATTTATTTCTTTATTTATTTAATATTAATTAAGTAATTAATTAATTATTATATATTTATTTATTATTTATTATTTATTATTTATTATTTATTTATTTATTTATCAATTTACTTATTGATAAATTTATTTATTTATTTATTTATTTAATATTTAATATGGATTTATTGATTTATTATTTATTTATTTATTATGTACACATTAATTATTAATTTATTTTTAATTAATTTATTATTATTAGTTTATTATTCGCTTATTATTTATTTTTTATTTATTTATTATTTATTATTTATTTATTAAATAATTATTATTTATTATTTATTTTGTAATTATTAATTATTTAATTATTATTTATAAAATATTAAATATTGAATACTAAATATTAAATATTAAATTTTAATTATTAATTATTAATTCTTAATTCTTAATTCTTAATTCGTAATTCTTAATTTTTAATTCTTAATTCTTAATGATCAATTATTAATGATTATTTATTATTTATTTATTTCTATATTTAATTATTTATTTATTCTTTATTCTTTATTCTTTATTCTTTATTCTTTTCTTTATTCTTTATTATTTATTAATTATTATTTATTAATTCACTTATAATTTAAAAAATATTAATTTATTATTAGTTTATTATTCATTTATTTATTCTTTATTTATTTATTCAATATTCAGTATTTATTAATTAATTATTATTTATTTATTAATAATTTCTTAATAATTTATTAATTATTTATAAATTTTTAAATATTAATTATTAGTTATTAATTATTAGTTCTTAAGTATCAATTATTAACGATTAGTTATTATGAGTTATTAATTATTAATTAGTAATGATTAATTATTAATGATTAATTATTAATTACTTAATATTTATGATTTACTATTTACTATTTACTATTTACTACTTATTATTTATTATTTATTATTTATTATTATTTATTTATTTATCTATTATTTTTTAAAATTTTATTTATTTATCATATGTTAAAATATTTTTAAATTAATTTATTATTTATACATTACTTATATATTATATGTTATATATTATATATTATATATTATATATTATATATTATATATTATAGATTATACATTATGTATTATATATTATGTATTATGTATTATGTATTAGGTATTATGTATTATATATTATGTATTGTATATTATATATTATATATTATATATTATATATTATATATTATATATTATACATTATATATTATATATTATATATTATATATTATGTATTATGTATTATGTATTATATATTATATGTTATTTGTTATGTATTATGTATTATGTATTATTTATTATGTATTATGTATTATATATTATATATTATCTAGTATCTATTATCTATTATCTATTATCTATTATATATTATATATTATGTATTATATATTATATATTATATACCATATATTAAATATTAAATATTATATATCATATATTATATATTGTGTATTATATATTATATATTATATATTATCTATCATCTATTATCTATTATCTATTATCTATTATCTATTATCTATTATCTATTATCTATTATCTATTATATATATATTATATATTTAGTATTTAGTATTTAATATTTATTATTTACAAATTACTATTTACTATTTATTATTTACTATTTACTTTTTACTATTTATTATTTATTATTTAGTATTTTTTATTTTGTATTTAGTATTTAGTATTTAGTATTTTTTATTTACCATTTATTTCCATATTATATATTTCTTTATTTATTATTTATTTATATTCTATTTATTAATTTTTAATTTTTAATTAGTAATTATTAATTGTTAATTATTAATTATTAATTAGTGGTTATTGATTAATCATTTTTGATTAATCATTGTTGATTAATAATTATTTATTGTGTATCTATTTGTTATGTATTATTTTTTTTTTCTAATAAATATATATATATATATATAAGTATATTAAATTCGATTTATTGACCACATGAAGAGTCTGATAGAGTGGTAATGTCTTTAGAGAATAAGCAAGAGGTCAGGGGTTGAAATCTCACCCAACACAGAATTTCTATATATTGCATGGGCATGTGTATGGACATGGCATAGAGATGGGTATGAGCATGGTACAAATAAATAAATAAATTACGATAGTAAATAAATTAGGAAAATCAATAAATTTATAAATAAATTTTAAAAAAAATTATAAAAATAAAAAAAAATAAATTATGAAATAAATAAACAATAAAATAAATATAAAATAATAATAATAATAAATAAAATTTTAAAAAAATTAAAAAATTTAAAAACGGTTTAGCGACGGTTTAAATTGCCACTAATTATTTCCCAACACGCGATTCAGCAGCAGTTTTCTAAAACCCCCACAAAATGATTTAGTAGCAGTTTAAACCGCTGCTAAATACAAATTTTGGCATTGTGAAATAATATAAAAGAAAAAGGTTTAGGAATATTCTGATATTCTCAAGTGATGATGGGGGTCATGCAGTGTGATGAAATCAATTGCATCAGTAGGAGGTCCCTCAATGTATTGCTTTAAACATTTCCCATTAACTATAAATCTCCTTCTTGTGTACTCTTGTGTGATATCCACAATGGGAGTCTTTTATACCATCCTATTTTCCCACAACGAATCATACAAGCACTTGCTCTAATCCTTCCTATTAGGCTGCATGGTTTTCTTCAAAATTTGTTTCAACTCTTGATTTGAAACCTCATCTTCACCATTTGTTTAGGGGTGGTATACAGTATAAGTTGTATGTGTCTCCCTATACTTCTGAAGGAGCAAAGCCAAATTATGATTTCAAAAGTGTGTCCACAGATCACTGATGACAGTCTTTAGCACATTAAACCTACAAAATAGTTAAGCCTTGAAAAAATCCATTACAACATGAGAATCATTGGTCCTGGTGGCCTCATACTCCACCCATTTTATCACATAATCAATAGTGACCAAAATGTACAAGAAACCAAATGAACTTGGAAAAGGACCCATAAAATCAATTCCCCAAAAATAAAAAATCTCACATAATAATATGGGTTTTTGGTGAATCTTGTGTCTCCTTGAAATGTTCCCAGTGTGCTGGAAATGAGAGAATAACTTGAGAAACAAATAGACATTATGAAACAAACTTGGCCAATATAATACAGAGTCTAAGACTTTAATATCTATCTGTTGGGGTCTAAATTGACCACCATATGAAATTTTATGACAAATTTTCAAATCATACTCAAACTAATGATTAGGAATGTAATGTCCCAGTTTTTTTCTATGTTTTGTTTTAATATTATATGGGAATTCTTTTGTGATTAGTCATCGATACGGTGTATAGTTTTGAGGCCCGGTGAGCCTGAAACAAATGTTGGAATTTAATTTAAAAATTAAATTACGTGCGTGTGCGGTTTTCCTAAAAAAGTGGAATAACTCTCGAACGGGTGCTCAAATCATAAATCTAAGGACACCGTTGCATTCAGAACATCAATTTTACCTTAGGCGAGGTCTAACAGTGGTTGACATAGGTCAGTGGTGAAATCTATTTTTTGGACGTAACAGTAATAAAATATTTAATAAAAATAATTTATTATGCAGCGAAATCTTTTTTAAATCCGTTGCAATATAAATCCTTTACGCTTTTTAATAAAGTCTTACGCAGGGGTCTAGGGTTACTAACCTCATAACCTTGAAACCCTTGGTGGCTCTGGAGGCTCTGGAGAAAACCTCCCAATGTGGCGACAATGTTCTTGATGATTTTCACCAGCGACGATGACGCGGCGACCAGATCTTCTCCAATGAATGCCGCAGATATAGGTAGGATGTTTGATTTTGTTTTTCCTTTCCCCATTCTTGTGTCCTTTGACGAACGCGGACTAATCTTTGAACCTATTAGCCCACAGATCGATTGTTTTGTGGGCGGGTGTGATTTGGGGTTTCATCGGGAAATCAAATACTCACGATTTATAATCTGTTGATTGTTGTGGTTTTGATCTAATGGCGACGAACCCGGATCGTCGTTAACAATGATTGAGGTTCATCCCTCTTATTTTATTCTTGGTATTTTTTTCTCCCGCGTGTTCTTCGTTGCGTTCTACGCATTCTTGAAGGAAATCAATCACTGTGCGTTCGTTTTTTGGTGCAACGATCTGAGATTTTAGATCCAACCCCGGAGGAATGTCACGATGGTGCGATGATGGTTTCAGCGGACCATTTGGAGCAGATCAAGAGATATGAGTTTTCAGGCATTTTTCTTTGGATGGATCGTTCGAGGTTTATGATCCAATTTAAGGACTAAAAACACCCCTTTCGGTGTTTGTATGATGAATCGAACCAAACCCTAGAGTATCAGTACGAAGGAATAATAAACCCTGGATCCGAATGATCAGCCACGGCGTGAGGAGGAAGATGGTGTTTCTGGAAAAATCTTGACTACATGGCGTGTAGTATGGGCTACACGGCGTGTGTTCATCGACGTACCACCTGGCGTGTACTTCGGGAGTACACGGACATGGTTTGGGTACCCAGCTAGGGACACGACGTGTATACCCCTCCCTGACCAGGCCCGGCCAGATACATGGGATAACCCATGTACTGGTATACTGGCAGGCGACATGGACAAAGACCATGTACGGGCACATGGCCAGCGTACACAGAGTGAGCCCCTGGTGCTCGGACATGGCCTGTAATACTACTACACGCCATGTATTTACTTTTTATACGATGTGCTAAATGACATGGGCCGTTTACATGGGCAGTACCCAGATTCAAGGAACATGGCGTGTGATTCTTCTACATGTCTTGTAGTTGAGTTTTACATAGCTTGAACGGATGACACGGGCCATTTACACGGGCAGTACCCAGGGTCAAGGAACATGGCCTGTATCCATACTACACACCATGTAACCAATCTTACATGGCTTGAGCCAGTTGCCTTCTGTGACTTTGTCTAGTATCCTTAGGGTTCTTCCCCATGGTCTTTCTCCTGAAGGTTCCCGGTATCATTTCCTACATATAGGAGTATGATCCCTTCAGCAGGAATTCCTGAATAGAGTTGTTGGAATCCCCTATGTGAGACTTAGAGCCAGATCCTCTATTCATTCCTAGAACCCTAGGTAGAGTTCTTGGTATCGACATGACCAACTTTATCAATGAACTGATCCTCTTCTTAGCGGATTAGTTCATACTGAGTTGTCAGAATCACCCCATGACATGGTGGTGATACTCATCTGAGCATCATGTTCTCAAAGTACTTGTGGAGTGTGTTCTCCCAAAATGAGTACTTCATATCTCTCTCTCTTCAAAACAAGGAGTGTATCCTCCTTGTTACGTGCTTAGTGGAATCTTCAAGCTGGATCTTAGTGGTTGTTTCATGGGAGCCGTTGTTTATGATTATATCTAGAAATTCATGTTAATATGTTCTGTGAACATATACTCTGTAGGGATGATTGTATCTTTTCTTTGTAGTATTTTTCCCTTGTTGTATTCCTTTGTGGTTTTGGGGTGTCCTACTGGGTATTGTTATACTCACCCCTGCATGGGATTTTCCCACACATGTCGTGTCTTGTGCAGACGAGCATGATTTTGAGAGGATTCTGGGTGGACCAGGATCGGACGGTTCTCAGTGAGATCAAACAGGCCAAGGTGTGTTCCTACACCTATGGATTGCAATCCCAAAAGCTTTCTTTTTTAGGTTGGACTTTGTTCCAGGATCTCTTTTGGTGGGCTTGTACTTCTAGTCCAGGGTTTTACACTTGATGTACTTTACTTTCATGTCATACTCTGTTGGTGGGGATTTTTAGGGTATTCATGCATTTCCATTTTTAGTAGTTTTTACTTTTCAACTTTGTGGGATTGGAGATGAGTGTGTGTGTGTGTGTGTGTAAATGTTTATAGTGAATGCCTCCCATGTTAGTAACATGCCAACTCAGTGCTAGTCACCAGCCCCTGGCCTATTAGAGGCAGGCTTGGGGAGTTGCGGGTCGGGCCCCACTGGGACAGGTCGTGAAAAAGTGGTATCAAAGGTGGTCAGTTCTACCTTAGGACTGAGAGTCTGTAAGTTGGTTTGGGGTGACAGTGTTAAGTGTTTTGTGTTCGGATTTCAGGGCAGGACCCCAGTGTTAGTGCGGGCGGCCGATGTATCCATACACCAGGACTCTGATAAATTACTTTTCAACTCGGAGAATGAGAACACTAGTTACAGGGGAAAATAATGGTACATGTATCATATAGGAATGGGTTGTTGATTCCATGTCCTTCTTGAGTCTGGTCTCCATATATACTCACTGACTAAGATACATCTTGTTTCGTTATAGGATTCATCCGCGACGTGCACCTGCTAGGATCTAGCAGCTCGATCACGAGGATGACCCCCTCAGTGATGAGGCTTCGATACAGGGACCAAATCCCCCAGTTTTACCATCGGGTGGTGTACCAGTTATTACACCACCTATGTAGCAGTTTTTAGTGCCTGTTGTACCAGTAGAGGAGGAGCGTAATCTGAGCGCACTCCACGAGTTTCAGAGGCAGAGACCCCTCTGGTTTTGAGGTGAGCATGACCCTGAGGCAGCAGAGGACTGGCTTGAGGCAGTGACCAGAGTCTTCCATTTGGTCAGGACACTAGCAGATCAGAATGTGATCCTGGAAGTGAGCCTTCTACAGGGCTCAGCAGGATGGTGGTGGAGTTTAGTTATCCAGACTCACGAAGAGGCGACTCTTGTGTTGTCAGAGTTTGAGAATCTCTTCATAGAGAAGTTTCCACCTGTTAACCTGAGAGCAGTACGTATACAAGAGATTCTTTAGCTCCAGAAGGGAACCATGATGGTGGCTGACTATTCATCAAGGTTTACTAACCTCTCGTAGTAATCAATGGATATGGTCAGAGATCAGTACTTCAGAGCTCGGAATTTTTATCGGGGCTTGCGCATAAATATCTAAGCTAGCATCATCCCTATGACATTCCTACTTATTCTGGGGTTCTCAAGTAAGCTTTGGTGGTCCAGAGCTTCTTGGAAGAGAAGGTACAACCGACAGTTGTCAGTAGTGGGTGATCTAAAGCAGAGACCTCGGCAGCAGGGAGCCGACGCCAGGTACCCAGGCCTGGGAGTCATTTTCAGAGGAGATCCTAGGATATGGGATCTACCGTACAGGGTTCGCAGGGTGCATCCAGCTATCCTCGAGAGAGGCGATGCTACTCATGTGCTGGAATGGGACATATCGCTCGAGATTGTCCAACCCGCCGTACAACTGACATGGGAGCTGTGGATGGACACCAAGGTAGAGGAAGCATGTGGAGCAGACAGATCCATGGGGTGGCGGACGTGGTAGAGGAACTGGCAGAGCAGCTGGAGGTGGTTGGCATTTTTACCATTTAACTCCACCACCCCCAGAAGGTACACCCCATGCTTAGGGAGCTGGTGGACAGAGGCAGGGACAGCTGCAGGCAGAAGAGGCGTATGACCCAGGTACTCTCGGAATGATTAGAGGTACAATCTGTGTCTTTTCTAATTTGGTTTCCATACTGATAGACACAGGTGCTAGTCATTCCTTTCTGGCTTCTTTTCTTGTTTGAGACCTTGAGATTTCAGTTGAGCCGTTGACTCGACCCTTACACTTAGAATCACCGACTGGAGAAGATTCAGAGATCACACACTTCTGTAGATAGTGTGACCTGGCCCTTGTAGGTGAGATTTTCGGTTAAAAACTCTTGGTGGTAGTGTTGAGGCCTTACGGTGTCATTCTTGGTATGGATTGGCTATCCACAGTTCATTCCCAGATCGACTATTTTAGGCGAAGGGTGCGGTGTGTCCGTAGTGATGGAATGTGGTTCTCTTTTTTAAGTGAAAGAGAGACCCAGGCTGCGCAGGATGGACTCGTGCGTAGGAAGGTGCAACCGATATCCTATCATTTGGCTAGCCTAGCCCTTGGCGCATCAGATGTAACGAGTTTCCAGTTTCTAGCAGTAGTGGATTAGTACGAGGACTTCTTTCCGGAGGATGTCCCCATACTACCTCCCCATCAGGAGATAGATTTCTGCATTGATTTGCAACCTAGGATGTCACTAATATCAGCATCAGTATATCGGATGGCTCCTATAGAGCTTTGTGAACTGAGGGTGCTGCTGGAAGACATGTAGAAGAAGGGCTTTGTAAGGCCCATTGTTTCACCCTGGGCGGCCCCAGTGTTGTTTTCCATGAAGTCAGATGGGAGCTTGAGGCTATGTGTGGATTAACGGTACTTGAATCAGGTGACCATGAAGAACCGATATCTACTACTGAGGATTGATGACCTCTTCGACCAGTTGATAGGGGAACGATGGTTCTTAATGTTTGATCTACGATCATGAAATCATCAGTTTCAAGTACAAGATGAGGATGTATCGAAGACATCTTTCAGATGTCGCTACGGTCACTATGTGTACTTGGTGATGCCCTTAGGTGTGACAAACACCCCGGCAGTGTTCATGGGACTCATGAAATGGATCATTAAGCCATATCTATATTGGTTTGTAGTGGTATTTATCGATGATATCCTTGTGTACTATGTGTCCGAGCAGGAGCACGCGATACACCTAAGGATGGTTCTGGACACACTCTGAGAGCACCAGTTGTATGAAAAACTCTCTAAGTTTCAGTTCTGGATACAGAAGGTCCACTTTCGGGGACACATTATCTTAGCAGATGGTGTAGCAGTGGACCCAGCCAAGGTGGAGGCAGTACTAGCATGGGAGCCACCCCAGAGCGTGATGGAGGTGTGGAGTTTCCTTGGGTTGGCAGGCTACTATCAGATATTCATTCTTGATTTCTCTAGGATTTCAGCACCTATGACAGCTTTGAACTGAATGGGGAAGCCCTTCGTGTAGACTGAGATATGCCAGCAGGCTTTTCAGCAGTTGAGACAGAGTCTGACGAGTGCCTCGATCTTGAGATTACCGGAGGAGGGTGTCAAATATGTCGTGTTCTTCGACACATCAGAAACCCGGCTTGGTTGTGTCCTGATGTAGAGGCAAGCGGTGATTGCCTATGACTCACTTCAGTTGAGGCCACACGAGTAGAACTACGCGACCCATGATCTTGATTTCGCAGTGGTGGCATCCCCATTAAAGATGTGGCGGCACTACCTGATGGGAGAGCGGTTTACTTTCTACTCTGATCACAAAAGACTCAGATATATATTTTCATAGAAGGATCTGAATTTTAGACAAAGAAGACGGCTTGAGTTCCTCCAGGATTATGAATTTGAGATGATTTACACACCTAGGAAGGGGAATGTTGTGGCAGACACTCTCAGCAGGAAATCTAGTTCCCATTTGCTGGATAAAGCGACGAGGCAGTTGGCCTCCTTACAGTTATCCTTCATGGACATAGATGAGGGAGCTTACCTTCAGTCAATGATTTTTACCCCTTCACTCTTGCAGCGAGTCAGGGAATCACAGCTCGAGGACACTAGCTTTGAGACTCAACGTGTTCAGATATCCACGGGTGATGCTGTCGATGGATATTCAACAGGTGGGGAGCACCTTATCCTTTTCAGAGGGCGCCTGGTAGTACCAGTGACATTGTGAGAGGAGGTTTTGAGGGAGTTCCATACATCCCCTTTATCGGTGCATCCAGGCGTGTCAAAGATGTATCAGGACCTATAACATCAGTTCTGGTGGTCAGGAATGAAGAAGAGTGTGGCAGAGTTTGTTTCTTGGTGCCTTACTTGTCAGCAAGTAATGGATGAGCACCAGGTGCCAGAAGGTTTGAATCATCCCCTTGAGGTTCCAGAGTGGAAGTGGGATGGGATCTCCATGGACTTAGTGACGGGTCTACCACATATATCCAGGGGACACGATGTCATCTGGGTGATCGTTGATCGACTCACCAAGTTGGCCCACTTCTTATCCATATGGGTGCAGAGTTTAGTAGAGATCTTGGGACACCTCTACGTGCAAGAGGTAGTTCGACTTCATGGAGTTACATCAACGATCGTCTCAGATCATGATGCTCATTTTACCTCCCAGTTATGGAAGGGATTGCAGAAAGCTTTTGGGACTTAGTTACGCTTGAGTAAAGCGTTTCACCCTCAGACTAATGGTCAGATGGAGCGGAACCTCCAGGTTCTGGAGGATATGCTACGAGCTTACATACTTGACTTCGGTCGTAGATGGGTGGATCACCTACCACTACTGGAATTTTCTTATAACAACAGTTATCATTCCACTATTATTATGGCACCATTCGAGGCTATGTACGGGTGACCTTGCAGGTCACCACTTTGCTGGACTGACCCAGGAGAGTAAACACTCATGCGCCCGGAGATGGTGTGAGCAACTACAGATAAGGTGCAGGCCATTTAGGAGTGGATGAAGACTACACAGAGTCGGAAAAAGTCTTATGCCGACAGGAGGGGGAGACCCTTGGAGTTCGAGGAGGGAGACCATGTTCTCCTTTAGGTCTCACCTCGATGGGGATTGTGGAGGGTTGGCCGTGGCGGCAAGCTATCTCCGAGGTTCATCATCACATTCCAGATTTTGAGTAGAGTTGGTGAGGTGGCATATCGATTGGATCTACCTCCTTAGATGGAACGGGTACACAACAACTTCCATGTGTCGCAGATACGGAGGTACATGCATGATCCATCACACGTCATCAATTGGGGTGAGCTGGACATCGATGATGGAGCGACCTTTGATGAGTACCCAGTGGAGATCGAGGATCGGTAGGAGAAGGTCCTTCATGGTCATGAAATTCCCTTGGTGCGTGTCTGGTGGTAGCACGGGAATGTCCAAGAGAGCACGTGAGAGCGGGAGCCTCAGATTCGTGTACAGTACCCACATCTTTTTGAGTAGCCTTTGTTTTGGCTTTTTGAGGACGTAAAATCCCTAAAATGGGTGTGATGTAATGTCTTGGATTTTTTCCATGCATTAATTTAATATTATATAAGAATTCATTCAAGACCATTCATCGAGGCTGTGTACAGTTTTGAGGCCCTTTGAGCCCGGAAAAAATGTTGGAATTTAATTTAAAATTAAATTACGTGCGCATGCAGTTTTCCTGAAAAAGTGATATAACTTCTGAACAGGTACTTGGATCAGAAATCTGAGGGCACCGTTGCATTCAGAATAGAAATTTTACCTTAGGTGAGGCCTAACATTGGTCGGCGCAGGTAGGTGGTGAAATCTAGTTTTTCGACGTAACAGTAATAAAATATTTAATAAAAATATTTTATTCTGCAACAAAATATTTTTTAAATTCATTGCAATAGATATCCTTTACCCTTTTTAATAAAGGCTTGTGTAGGGTTCAAGGGTTACAAACCTCAGGACCCTGAAACCCCCTGTGGCTCTGGAGGCTCTGGAGAAAACCTCCCAACACGGGGACAACGTTCTTGACGATTTTCATCGGTGACGACGAATCGGTGACAAGATCTTCACCAACAAACGTCGCGGATCAGGGTAGTATGTTTTCTTGTGTTTTTCGTTTCTCCATTCTTGTTTCCTATGATGAACGCGGGCTAATATGTGAACTGATTAGCCCACGGATCGATCATTTTGTGAGCGGGTGTGATTTGGGGTTTCGTCGGGAAATAAAATACTCGATATTTATAATCTATTGATTGTTGTGGTTTTGATATAATGGCGAAAAACCTGGATCATCAGAAAAAACGATCGAGGTTTATCCCTCTTGTTCAATTCATTATATTTATTTTTCTCCCATGTGTTCTTCGTGGCGTTCTACACGTTCTTGAAGGAAATCGATCACTGCGCATTTGTTTGTTGGCGCAATGATCCGAGATTGTAGATCCAGCCCTGGAGCGATGGTACAGAGGTGCGATGATTGTTTCGGCATACAATTCAGAGCAGATCAAGAGATATGAGTTTTTGGGCGTTTTTATTAGGATGGATCGTTCGAGGATTATGATCCAATTTAAGGACTGAAAACACCCATTTCAGTGTTCATATGATGAAACGAACCAAACCCTAGAGTTTCGGGATGAAAAAACGAGAAATCATGGATCCGGAATATCTGTCGCGGCACAAGGAAGAAGACAGCGTTTCTGGAAAATCCCTGACTTCACGACGTGTAGTATGGGCTACACGGCATGTGTTCATCGGCGGACAACCTTGTGTGTACTATGAGAGTACACGGACACAGGTTGGGTACACAGCCAGGGACATGGCATGTATCCCCCCCCGACCAGACCTGGTCAGATACACGGGATAACCCATGTACTGGTACACGGGCAGGAGACACAGATGGAGACATTGTACGACCACATGGCCAGCGTACACGAAGCGAGCCCCAGGTTCTCGGACACAACATGTAATACTACTACACACCGTGAAGTTAATTTTTATATGATGGGACAAAGGACACGGGCCGTTTACATGGGCAGTACCTGCAGTCAAGGAACACAGCATGTGATTCTTCTACACGCCGTGTAGTTAAGTTTTACACAGCGTGAACGGATGACATGAGACATTTACACGGGCAGTACCCAGGGTCATGGAACATGGAATGTAACTATACTACATGCCATGTAACCAATATTACATGGCTTGAGCTTGTTGCCTTCTGTGACTTGGGAAAGTTTCCTTAGGGTTCGTCCACTTGGTCTTTCTCCTGAAGGTTCCTGGTATCATTTCCTACATACAAGAGTATGATCCCTTAAGCAGGACATCCTAAATAGAGTTGTTGGAATCCCCTCTATGAGACTTATAGATAGATCCTCTATTCATCCTGGATCCATAGGTAGAGTTCTTGGTACCGATGTGACCAACATTACCCGGGCGTTGATCCTCTACTTAGAGGATTAGTTCAGTCTAAGTTGTCAGAATCACCCCATGACTTGGTGGTGATCCTCATCTGAGTGTCATGTTCTCAAATTACTTGTGTAGTGTGTTCTCTTGGAACAAGTACTTCATATCTCTCTCTTTATAACAAGGACTGTTTTCTACTTGTTACGTGCTTAGTGGAATCTTCGAGCTGGATTTTAGTGGTCGTTTCACGGGAGTCGTTGTGTGTGAGTATATCTGGATATATTTGTAAATATGTTCTGTGAACATATACTGTGTAGAGATGACTGTATATTTTTTTTGTGGTATTTTCCCTTGTTGTATTCCTTTGTGGTTTCAGGGTGTCCTACTGGTTATTGTTATACTCACCCATGAAAGAGCTTTGCCCGCATGAGACGTGTCTTGTGCAGACGAGCGAGATTTTGACAGGATTCTAGGTGGACTAGGACCGGAAGGTTCTCAGTGAGATCAGAGAGGCCAAGGTGTGTTCCTACGACTATGGATTGTCGTCCCAGTACCTTTCATTACAGGTTCAACTTTGTTGCAAACTCTCTTTTTGTGGGCTTGTACTTTTGGCCCAGGGTTTTACACTTGATGTACTTTACTTTCCTATTGTACTCTGTTAGTTGGGATTTTTAGTGTATGCATGCATTTCCATTTTTTCTAGTTGTAACACTCCAAGCTTCTATGGTATGCTTCACTCTGAATAATGTGATAGCGTGTGTTGTACGCAACACTGAGTTCTAACACACCATAACCAATCAAACTAGCTGTTATGAATAGTAATACCTACTTTTTGAAATTATATATATATTATATTTTAAAATGGACTTCATTTTTGGATTCGGAATATTGAATTTAGCCTAAGGTGAATTTTGGTACTTTTCGGATAACTTTAATATTTTGATGAATAGTGAAAATTACTAAATTTTAATTAAAAACATCTTTTTAATCAAAATAATTAATAGTGATAAATTACGAATTTGAGCGGTTTTAAAGTATATTTAGAATATATTTTTACCATTTTATACAATGTTGGTCATTGGACATAATTTTACAATTAAACCGGACATAAACAAGTGTCAATCTTTTGATTGTTATTATCTCTTAAAAACACGTTTTTTGTTTTAACAACGGGAATTAATTTTAAATTAATTTCTGCCACTTCTGTGTTTTGAATTTGGAAAAATGGATTCCATATTTGGAATTTGGATGTTCAAATTTTGTAAATAGTTATCTTTTATTTTTATAAATTTTGAATAATTACTTCGGTAAATATTTTACTTACCATGGTTATGGGTAAATCCGGTAAATAAGGGTTAAAAATAATATTATAATAATACTAAATTACCCTAAAACGTGTCCTAGCCTTATTGGTTGATAAATGTTAGACCATAGGCATCTTTGGGTATATTTTGGGACACCATGGAGCTACTTGTAGGTGATAGGGACACTTAAGTTTAATTAAGTTAAAATAAGTACAAAAATGACATAAGCATATATCTTTTAGAAAAACAATTTTTATAAAGGGTTATATATGTTGGATTTTAGACTATATATATTTCATAGAAAGATAAAAATATTTCCTACATAATGATAGTTTATTTATAATTTTTAAAGATTACATTTGTTAATTTATTTATGACACAATGATGATGCAGTAATTACCATAATAGTGAAAATTTAAAATAATTGATATTATAAATACCAAAAAAATATAATTTGAGACTTTTGATGAATTAAAATAATTTTCTAGGATAATATGATATGTTAGGATTGATTTAATTAACTATGTTCGAAGTAATCATTCTGCTATGAGTTTCAAAAAAATCAACCATTGAATAGTGTCAAAATTGACATAAAAGAGTTTTTAAAACAAATATTATATTATTAATTGATATTAAATTACTAAAAATCAAAGGCTCGGCCAAGAGACTTATATAATGATAGTGGTATCATTAATGGACCACTTGGGGGTCTCTTGGATGTATATAGTAGGTTTATTAACTATATAATATAAAAATACAAAGTGACATGGTAAATGTCAAACTAATTTACTAAGAGATAATATTTGATGATAAGGTTAATATAGTAACCCAAACCTGTCTAAATTATATTGGTTGAATGGTTTTCGACCTATACCCACCTTAACATTTAAATAATAAACTTTGGAGCCATTAGAAACCGAATATGAATTTATTATAAATTAATATTTATAGCTTTTCCAAAGGTGCCCCTCAACTCTCTTATAAAAGGGCACTCCTCTTTATCATTTCTTCACACCTTAAAAGCCTTTTGTTGGTCCAAAATCTGCCCAAATACTCTCCCAAAATCCCTCAATACAACCTAGAGGCCTTAGTGTGATCAGAAAGCCAACCTAAGGAGCCCTTTTGATCAAATCAAAAGGAAGAACCCGAAGAAGAGGTAATGATTTCACCACCCTTTTCCAAGTTTCTTTCTTCTTCCACTTCTTCTTCCTTTGTTATTACCATTCTAAAATAATAACTCCAGTAATATATATATACTGTGATTTTATTATAAATATGGTACAACCATATTCAGTATTCTATCCACCCTTTGAATAACATGTCACCATACGTGCGTATGTACGACTTACCGTCTCCAGGTCGTGGTGTAATTGTTATTCAATATATTATTATTTGGATGGGTATAATAATGATGTGTAACTCATGTAAATAATAAATATAACATGATAATGATTCTATATATATGTTATACCATCTAATTATATATTATTTTAATATCAAAAGAATGATATTGTCGCTCATGCGTACGTACGGACTACCGTCTCCACGAATGCGATGAGATTCATTCCCCATCGTATCCATTCAAGTATAATTATCATTTGATGATTTAAAAATGATGTTTAAGGGCTTCATATCATTCTGGATATGAATAATATACAACCTATCCATTACAAACATGGGTTACGTAATAAAACATATAAAATAAAACGAGTAAGTTAACACCCGAAACAACGATAATACTAAGATATTATTAACAAATCAAGTTTAAAAGATCATATATGATATCATAATAATGTATATGATTCTTGTATAATTTAATAATAATTATTTCACCGTTATACAGGAGGTTAACCTATCCCAACCAAGTTAAAGTTCAAGGTAAGGGTTATTTCACAATCTCTTCATTATCCAAGGTTGTTTATAGGTAATAATCTACTGGGATTTCTTTATCATCCACATCCATGTTTCTTCGAAATGTTTTTCAAAAAGATTTTACTATTTAAAATAATATGGGTTAAAGTCATTTATACCCTTGTTTGACTTTTTATAAGAGGTTTATAAAGGAATCATTCCGTCATTTTCCAAACAAGGTGCTTTTAACCTTTTCGACAGAATTAAGGTAATAATGTTACTTTTAACTTATACGGTGGGTGCGGTTATTTTCCGCCATTATAAAATCGTCAAAGCTTCCCTTACAAGCTTATAAGAGTATTTTCAAGGAAAATGTTTTATTTTATAAATATATGACTCTTAAATGATTTCAAAAATATAAAGAGATATTTCTCTAAAAATAGTTTTGATTTCATCTATGTAAACATCATTTGATGGATTTTACGCTTATTTGAAGTTCATTTATTATGATACAAAACTTCTATATTTTATTGAAGGTTTTTTGATATGTTTGATTGTGGATGTGCTATTTTTATACCATTTATAGTTTATGGTGAAATTATTGGCATTTCATATACTAGTTTTAATACGAATGTTTATGTTATGTTTAAACCTTTTCATATGGGAGTGCATTGGACTTAATATGTGATGGGTGGAGCCCACTATAGCTCCTCGATGCATCGGTAGTTCTCATTAGACAAACTAGTGTCTTGGCATAAGGCCTTGGAAAAATATTATTTGTAGTCTTGGCACGAGGCCTTGGCTATGTGGTTATGATAGTCTAGCAGTATGCATTCCATCATTATGAAAGTGGTTATTGATATTGCATGTGATTATTCGATTAGTAGAATATCCATGTGAATAAGTAAATGGCATTATTTCATTTTACTTTTGCCATACTATGTTGAATTTCAAGTTTAAAAGGCTTTTGTTTTAGTTATACATTGCCTTAAATGTTTATTCATATTTATGAAAGTTTCCGCTATATTGTTATCCTTACTGGGCATTTGAGCTCACCCCTTTTCTATGTTTTATTTTTCCCAAGAAGTGAAGATGTAAATTATGAATGACATGCAGGGATATTATGTGGGGATATGAGTGTAGAATACGGAGACAATAAGTTGCTGTAGTAGTTTTTTACTTTATGATGTAATGTAAGACTTATGAATATATCTAGTGTTTCCAAGGCTACTAAACCAATCAGTCTTTAGAGATTTGATTTTTCTTGTGATCATGCCAATGTTATGTAATAATGCACCGACTCTGGGTAACTAGGATCGGGGCGTTACAGTTGGTATCAGAGGAAGTTTAGTACAAACCTTGGAAGCTAGATTTAGATAAACTCTGATTAGAGCATATAGATTTAAGATGGACCATGAGGATTAGTATATAAGAACTTCCTAGAATTTTGGTATTGTAAAGATTTTGTGAGTTTTCCGAGCAATACATACCTGTCTGGATACGAGCAGGTAGAGGCGGCTCTGGCACAGATTACCTAGGGGTAAAATCCAAAAACACCGCTTTGAGCTAGACTCGAACGGGAACTGATGCACGACAATGGGCCTTGCTACACTCTTGGTTACGACACTCCCGAGGGATATGCTTAGGATAACTCTAATTTTCTTTGAAAATCATTATGAATGGTTTATGAGTATATACATCCTCAAAGAAAACATTTTTATGATTATGGATTATATCCATAAATAGTTCAATTTATGTTAAGTGTTTTATAAGTATGGGATTATGTATTTTGATTCATAAACTGATCTAGTTTATGCCATTGGTTAGAAATTGCACCGAGTGGAAGAAATAAAAACCGTATCAATGCACGCACTCCATGTTGGGATTTCCCTCCTCTTCAAGATAATTATAGTGGAGCTGGTGATGCAACTGGTGCCGATCAACTAATCACCATACTGGGACAACTCACTCAGGTTATGAATAATAACCATACCCGTATGGAGAACATTGATCCGCGGCATGGAGGATCAATGTTAGATCGATTCATGAGGCAACAACCACCAACATTCAAAGGGAGTACAAATCCCTTAGTAGTTGATCAATGGATATTTTCCCTAGAGAAAATATTTCAGGCTTTGGGGAGTAGTGAAAAGGAAAAAGTTATCATGGCAGTTTACAACCTCACTGGAGATGCTAATCAATGGTGGTCATTGATTCAAAATACGAAGGAAGATGATGATAATAAGGAACATCTTATCTTTATAGCAGAATCATCACCAACTAATTCTTATTTAGATCCACCCCCATTAGCTCAACTAAATTGTTTTATTGGGGAGGAAGAGAATGAAATAATTGTGGGTGAGGAAAGGAATGTTCAAATAGAGGATGTACCTGTCGTGAAAGAATTTGTAGATGTATTTCCGGAAGATTTACCTGGACATCCTCCAAAATGATAAGTTGAGTTCTCCATTGATTTAATTCCTGGATCAAGGCCTATATCAAAGACCCCTTATAGAATGGACACTGTAGAATTAGTCGAACTAAAGAAAAAACTAGAGGAATTGAGTAATAAGGGATTTATTCACCCTTGTGTTTCTCCATGGGGATCCCCTGTTCTTTTTGTTAAAAAGAAAGACGGATCTATGAGGTTATGTATTGACTACTGGGATATCAATGCTATAACAATAAAGAACAAGTATACTCTACCTTGCATTGATGATTTATTTGACTAACTACGTGAAGCTAAATACTTTTCAAAGATTGACCTTCGATCTGGATACCATCAGTTGTGTGTGAAGAAGGAAGACATTCTGAAGACAGCATTTCGAACAGGGTATAGGCATTACGAGTTTACTGTAATGCCTTTTGGATTGACTAATGCACCCTCTGTATTCATGGATCTAATGAATAGAGTTTTCAAGGAGTATCTCGATGACTTTTTGGTGGTATTTATTGATGATATCTTGGTATACTCCAAAATCTACAAAGATCATGATAATCACTTGCGCATTATCCCGAAGACTCTGAGAAGACATAAATTATATGGAAAGTTTAGCAAGTGTGAAATCTGGATTCATAAGATTTATTTTCTTGGCCATATTTTCTCTAAATATGGAATCTCTGTTGATCCTTCTAAGACCAAGGAAATCCAAGAATGGCTAGCATCAACGAATATAACTGAGGTTCGTAGTTTTATTGGTTTGGCAGGTTATTATCGATGTTTTGTCTAGAATTTTGCCCGATTGGAAAACCCATTAACGAAGCTCACATGTAAAGGGGTTCAATTTGTTTGGACAAAAGATTGTGAAGAATGTTTCGAAGAACTAAATAGAAGATTATTCAATGCTCCTATATTGACTCTACCATCGGGGAATGATGGGTTCGTTATTTATAGTGATGCATCGAAGAAAGGAATTGGTTGTGTCCTTATGCAGAATGATAGGGTAATTACATATGCATCACGGTAGTTGAAAATTCATGAACAAAACTATCCTACTCATGATCTCGTGTTAGCATCTGTGATCGTTGCTTTGAAGATATGGAGGAACTACCTTTATGGTGAAAAATGTGAGATTTATTCTGATAACAAGAGTTTGAAGTATATTTTCTCACAAAAAGAACTCAACATGAGGCAAAGGAGATGGCTTGAATTACACAAGGATTATGATTGTACGATACACTACCACTCGGGGAAGGCAAACAAGGTGGCAGATGCTTTGAGCAGAAAAGGGCATGGAGTTTTGAACAATATGAGAATTTAAAGGGATCCAATTTTCATGGATCTAGTGAAGATGGAATGGGAATAACTAGGGAAGGTGAAACATCAATGCTTTTTCAAATGGTTTCCAAACCTTCTTTACTAGAAAGGATTAAGAGTTATCATACCAATGATGAAGAATTTCCAAATATGATTAAAGCTGTGAATGATGGGAGACTGACAGACTTTGTGTATAAAGATGGATTTTTGAAATTTGGGAAGAGACTTTGTGTTCTCAATATACCTGATCTAAAAAGGGAATTGCTGGATGATGCTCGTAGTTCCAATTTCTCTATACACACTGGGAGCACCAAAATGTATAGATATTTGAAGGAACATTTTTGGTGGGACAATATGAAGAGGGATATTGTTGATTTTGTGTTAAGATGTATGGTTTGTCAACAAGTGAAAGCTGGAAGGCAACACCCTGGAGGAGTCATGCAACCTCCTCCCATACCGGAGTGGAAATGGGAAAATATTACGATGGACATTGTCAGGGGGTTACCAAAGAATCCTAGAAGGAATGATGCAATATGGGTTATTGTTGATAGTCTTACCAAGTCATCACATTTTCTTTCTATAAGAAAAGTTCTACCACTGGACCGTCTAGCAAGACTATATATTAATGAAGTTGTGAGACTTCATGGAGTACCCCTATCAATTTTTTCTGATCTTGATCCCTGTTTTACTTCAAGATTCTGGAAGAGTCTTCAGAAATCCCTGGATACTGAACTTCATTTGAGCACTGCCTACCACCCTCAGACAGACGAACAATCAGAACGGACTATTCAAACCTTAGAAGACATGTTGAGATCCTGCTCACATGACTTTCAGGGTATGTGGGATCATTATTTACCTCTGCTAGAATTTTCCTATTACAATAGCTTCCATTTGGGTATTCATATGGCACCATATGAACTGTTATATGGAAAGAGATGTCGCACACCAACCTGTTGGGATGACATTGGTGAAAGATAACTTGTAGGTCTAGAACTGGTGGAGGAAATGATGGAAAAGGTGAAGGTAATTCAAAATCACATCAAAGCAGCTCAAAGTAGGTAGAAGAGCTATGCCAATAATCGAAGGAAGGATTTGGAATTTCAAGTCTGTGATCATGTTTTCATGAAGGTATCGCCATGGAAGGGATTCATATGTTTTGGTAAGAAAGTTAAATTGAGTCCCAGGTACATCGGACCTTTTGAAATTCTAGAACGAATTGGGGTTGTAGCTTACTGATTGGAAATGCCGCGAAGTCTCTCCAAAGTTCACGATGTGTTCCACGTATCTCTATTGAGGAAATAAATGCCTGACCCAACGCATGTACTCACCTATGAATAATTAGAACTGGAACCCGATCTATCTTATTGTGAAGATCCCGTCAGGATTCTTAATACGAGAGAACAAGTACTGAGAAACCTCGCGACGCGTCTGGTAAATGTTTTGTGGAGAAACCGTAAGATTGAAGAGGCAACGTGGGAACCTGGGGAACATATGATGAAGAACCGCCCGAGTCTTTTCATGTGATAAGTATTCTATAAATTTTGAGGACAAATTTATTTGATGGGGGGAGAATGTAACACCCCAAGATTCTACAGTATGCTTCTCTTTTAATAATGTGATAGCGTGTGTTGTACGCAACACCGAGTTCTAACACACCATAACCAATCAAAGTAGCCGTTATGAATAGTAATACCTACTTTTTGAAATTATATATATTATATTTGAAAATGGACTTCATTTTTGGATTAGGAATATTGAGTTTATACTAAGGTGAATTTTGGTACTTTTTGGATAACTTTAATATTTTGATGAATAGTGAAAATTACAAAATTTTATTTAAAAACAACTTTTTTAATCAAAATAATTAACAGTGATAAATTATAAATTTGGTTAGTTTTAAATTATATTTATAATATATTTTTACCATTTAATACAATTTTGGTCATTGGATATAATTTTACAATTAAACCGGACATAAACAAGTGTCAATCTTTTGATAGTTACTATCTCTTAAAAACACGCTTTTGTTTTAACAACGGGAATTAATTTTATATTAATTTCTGCCACTTCTGTGTTTTGAATTTGGAAAAATGGATTCCATATTTGGAATTAGGAAGTTCAAATTGTGTAAATAGGTAACTTTTATATTTAGACATTTTGAATAATTACTTCGGTAAATATTTTATTTACTATGGTTAAGGATAAATCTGGTAAATAAGGGTTAAAAAATAATATTATAATAATACTAAATTACCATAAAACGTGTCCTAGCCTTATTTTTTGACACATGTTCGACCATAGTCATCTTTGGGTCGATTTGGAGACACCACGGAGCCACTTGTAGGTGATAGGGACACTTAATTTTAATTAAGTTAAAATAAGTACAAAAATGACATAAACATATATCATTTAGAAAAACAATTTTTACATAGGGTTATATATGTTGGATTTTAGACTATAAATATTCATTAGAAAGATACAAAGATTTCATACATAATTAATGTTTATTTATAATTTTTAGAGATTAAATAATTTAATTTATTTATGACACAATGATGATGCAGTAATTAACATAATAGTGAAAATTAAAAATAATTGAAATTATAAATCCCCAAATAAATATAATTTTAGACTTTTAATGAATTTAAATAATTTTAATGGGTAATATGACATATTAGGATTGATTTAAGTAACTGTTTTCGAAGTAATCATTCTGTTATGGGTTTCACAAAAATCAACGATTGAATAGTGTCAAAATTGACATAAAAGAGTTTTTAAAACAACTATTATATTATTAATTGATATTAAATTCCTAAAAATCTATGGTTCAGCCAAGAGACTTATATCATGATAGTGGTATCATTAATTGACCACTTGGGGTCTCTTGGAAGTATATATTACATTTATTAACTATATAATATAAAAATACAAAGTTACATGGTGAATGTCAAACTAATTAACTAAGAGTTAATACTTAAAGATAAGGATAATATAGTAACCCAAACCTGTCTAAATTCTATTGAATGAATGTTTTTAGACCTATACCCACCTTAAAATTTAAATAATCAACTTTGGAGCCATTAGAAACTGAATATGAATTTATTATAAATTAATATTTCTAGCTTTTCCAAAGGTGCCCCTCACCCCTCTTATAAAAGGGAACTCCTCCTTCTCATTTCTTCACACCTTCAAAGCCTTTTGGTTTGGACAAGCTCTGCCAAAATACTCTCCCAACTTTCCTCACTACAACCTAGAGGCATTAGTTTGATCATAAAGCCAACCTAAGGAGCCCTTTTGATCAAATCAAAGGGAAGAACCCGAAGAATAGGTAATGATTTCACCACCCTTTTCCAAGTTCCTTTCTTCTTCCACTTCTTCTTCCTTTGTTATTACCATTCTAAAATAATAACTCCAGTATCATATATATACTATGATTTTATTATAAATATGGTACAACCATATTCAGTATTCTATCCACCCTTTGAATAACATGTCACCATACGTGCATACGTATGGCTTACCGTCTCCACGTCGTGGAGTAATTGTTATTCAATATATTATTATTTGGATGGGTATAATAATGATGTGTAACTCATGTAAATAATAAATATAACATGATAATTATTCTTTATATATGTCATACCATCCAATTATATGTTATTTTAATATCAAAATAATGATATTGTCACTCGTGCGTAGGTATGGACTGTCGTCTCCACGAACGCGATAGGATTCATTCTCCATCGTATCCATTCAATTATAATTATCATTTGATGATTTAAAAATGATGTTTAAGGACTTGATAAGATTCTAGATATGAATAATATACAACCTATCCATTACAAACATGGATTATGTAATAAAACATATAAAAGAAAATGAGTATGTTAACACCCGAAACAACGATAATACTAAGATATTATTAACAGATCAATGTTAAAAGATCATATATGATATCATATTAATGTATATGATTCTTGTATAATTTAATAACAATTATTTCACCATTATACAGGAGTTTAACCTACCCCAACCAAGTAATATTACAAGGTAAGGGTCATTTCACAATCTCTTCATTATCCGAGTTTGTTTATACATAATAATCTACTGGGATTTCTTTATCATCCACATCCATGTTTCTTCGTAATGTATTTCAAAAAGATTTTACTATTTAATATAATATGGGTTAAAGTCATTTATACCCTTGTTTGACTTTTTATAAGAGTTTTATAAAGGAATCTTTCCGTCATTTTCCAAACAAGGTGCTTTTAACCTTTTCGACAGAATTAAGGTAAGAATGTTTTTTTAACATATATGGAGGGTGCGGTTATTTTCCGCCGTTATAAAATCGTCGAAGAATCCCTTACAAGCTTATAAGAATATTTTCAAAGAAAATGTTCTATTTTATAAATATATGACTCTTAAATGATTTCAAAAATAGAAAGAGATATTTCTCTAAAAAGAGTTTTGATTTCATCTTTGTCAACATCCTTTGATGGATTTTACACTTATTTGAAGTTGATTTACTATGATACAAAACTTCTATATTGTATTGAAGGTTTTGTGATATGTTTGACTATGGATGTGCTATTTTTATACCATTCATAGTTTATGGTGAAAGTATTGATATTTCGTATGCTAGTTTTAATACGAATGTTTATGTTATGTTTAATCCTTTACATATAGGAATGCATTGGACTTAATATGTGATGGGTGGAGCCCGGTATAGGTCCTTGATGCATCGGTAGGTCTCATGAGACAAAATAGTGTCTTGGCACAAGACCTTGTCAAAATGTTATTTGTAGTCTTGGCACGAGGCCTTGGCTATGTGGTTATGATAGTCTGGCATTATGCAGTCCATCATTTTGAAAGTGGTTATTGATATTGCATGTGATTATTCGATTAGTAGAATATCCATGTGAATATGTAAATGGCAGTATTTCATTTTACTTTTGCCGTACTATGTTGAAGTTGAATTTTGAAAGGATTTTTTTAGTTATGCATTGCCTTAAATGTTTATTCTTATTTATGAAAGTTTCCCCTATATTGTTATCCTTTTTGGGCATTTGAGCTCACCCATTTTCTATGTTTTATTTTTCCCAGGAAGTGAAGAAGTAAATTATGAATGACCTACAGGGATATTATGTGGGGATATGAGTGAGGAATATGGATACAATATGTTGTTGTAGTAGTTTTTCACTTTATGAAGTAATGTAAGACTTATGAATATATCTAGTGTTTCCAAGGATACTAAATCAATCGGTCTTTTGAGATTTGATCTTTCTTGTGATCATGCCATTGTTATGTAATAATGCACCGATTCTAGGTAACTGGGGTGTGGGCGTTACAGTAGTTTTTACTTTTCAACTTTGAGGTCTTGGAGATGTGTGTGTGTGTGTACATGTTTCTAGTAAATTCCTCCCATGTTAGTAACAGGCCTACTCGGTGCTAGTCACCAGTCCCTGGCCTATTGAAGGCGGGCTTGGGGAGTTGCGGCTCGGGCCCCACTGGGATGGGTTGTGACAAGGAACACTTCTTCTAATGAATTTTTCAATACACATGCGCCATAGGTAGGGGTCATCCCACACATAAAACCCAGACTCTCTTTTTAATTTTTGGACATGATGTTTCTAAAATGTTTTAGGAATTTCAAAGGAAACAAGGTAGTTCACAAAATCTGCATTCCAAGGATGTGTACCTGAGATGAATTAAAGATGCTCATCGGGGAAATTATCCTAAAGTGGTACCTGGTCCAAGGTTCTATCCTATATTGTGTGAGTAATCTTACTCATGTGGTCCACCACTATGTTTTTTGACCCCTTCTAATCCTTTATCTCAATATCAAATTCTTGAAGAAGGATAATCCATTGGATAAGTCCAGGAATTTCATATGGCTTCTTCAAGAAGTTCCTCAGAGCTGAATGGTAAAAAAACAAATAATTTAGAGGCTAATAAATATGAATGTAATTTATCAAAATAAAATATTATGGAAAGAAAATACATTTCTGTGGTTGTGTCAATTGATTGGGTGTAATCCAAAGTCCTTTGTGCATAATCAATCACATGGGACCACCCTTCCACCCTCTGAGATAAGAAAAATCCAACCACGAAGTTAGATGTGTCACACAAAATCTCAAAAGGAATCTCCCACCATGGGGGATATATGATTAGTGGATTGGTCAAATACTTCTTTATCTCATCAAATGATACCATCCAAAAATCATTAAAAATGAATTCAATATCTTTTTGAAGCAATTGAGATAAGGGTTTAGTGATCTTAGAGAAATCTTAGAGAAGTGTTGATAAAATTTTGCACGCCCTAGGAATGATCTAACATCATGCACACATGAAGGATGTGGAAATGATTAAATAATATCTACCTTAGATCTATCAACTTCTGTTCCATGTTTTTACAATACATTCCCTAATAAAATGTCATTCTATGCCCTGAAATGACACTTTTCAATGTTCAAAACCAGATTCTTCTCAATACAATGATTCAACACCATTATCAAACTAAATATACCTTAATCAATTAAAAGATCCATACACTATAAAATCATCCATAAATTTCTCCATGAAGGTCCTAATGAAATCTGAAAAAATACTCACATGCATCTCTGGAAGTTACCTGGTGCATTGCAAAGTCCAAATAGCATACTTCAGTAGAAAAATGTACCAAATAAACAAGTTAATTTTGACTTATACAGATCCTCTAGAGCTATAAAAACCTACAAATACTTATAAAATTCATCCAAGAAACAATAGTGTGTCTTCCTAGCTAGTATCATAAACATTTGATGAATAAATGGGAAGAGGATATGGTCCTTGCGAGTATATTGGTTTAGTTTCACTACTACAAACATGGGTAAAGGAAGCACCACCTTTTATCAATGCGAAGAAAAAATCACTGATAAAGGTAATTCTTTATTAGCACTAATTAAAAGTGCTGATAAGGGTTCCCTTTATCAATTCTTTTCTAGTGCTGATAAAGAATTCTGTTTATCAGTGCTTTTTTAGTGCTGATAAAGTGATCCTTTATCAGTGATAAAATTTTTGCACTGATAAATGGTGTCTTTATCAGTGCTTTTGTAGTGCTGATAAATGGATTCTTTATTAGTGCTATAAAAGTGGTGATAAAGATCACCCTTTATCAGTGATTTTCTACTGTTGATAAAACCATAGTACCATTTTATAAAATGGGGTCCACAATGCCCTCTATTTATCATGCCCTAAAGCTCTCACAGGTCTATACCCCTATGAAACCCCCCCTAATTTTCTCTTTGTCAGACCTCCGCTGCCGCTAGCCCTACTCTACTGCTAGCCCCATTTCTCTGTGAACCCAAATAATTATCCTCCCCCCCCCCCCGAACCCCTTTCGTGGATCCTCCTCCGCGTGAACCCTACTTCTTCTTCTCCCCACTGGACCCTACTCCCCCGAACCCTACTTCTATTGTTTTGGATTCCTTTCAGTGAGGTTTGATTCTTGTCTTCCAATCTTTGATCTTTGTTGATGATTTCATAGGAATATATTATTTTTTAATGGATTATGAATTGGTTTGTAGTTTATAACTGTTAGGGTATATATGATTCTTTTAGTGTGGAAGAGCATCCCTTGGTTTTGGTAAGTTTTTTTTAATTTTTTGGATTAAATTTATTAATTTTGATTCTTATACATGCTGAAACATTATCATGGTAAGGTGTGTAAGAAGTAGAAAGAGACATGGGATAGAGTGTTGTCAAATTTCAATAGTAGGAGGTGTTTATGTTTATTGTCTAGGTGTTGGGTACTAAGGTTATGAATTGGCTAGAAGCAGTTGAGGAGGGTTTTGAATTGGAAAATTTTCTAGCTCATTTATGGGTTTTTTAGTAGTGATATTACATTTAAGGGTGGTTTGAGAATGATGGAAGAAAAATAATGTTCAGTCAAAAGTGGTTTTAGGAAGAGTTTTATTCCCTAGATATAGAAGTATGAGTTCAGGTAGAATATCATGGAATTAAATACAGTTGGATACAGTGTGCTTTCCCTTAGGATTCACATCTATGCATTGATGGTCTAGTTTTTAGAACACTTGGTTTATGGATAAATGAAACCCTAAAATTTTGAGTCGTCTTTGAGGTTAGAGATTATAAGGAAGGTTGTGAGTTTATGTTTGAGGTTTGGGTTGTAGATGAGGGAGGTTGATGAATTTATCAAGAGTGGTTTTCTTTTAGTTTCTTAGAAGGCTAAATATGGTGCCTTTAGTTGTTGTCCTAATGGAATGAGGAATAAGGGAGTGATGATATTTTCCAGATGTTGGGTGGGGATTATTCCCCAGGTTTGAGTATCTCAAGGTGTACCATAATTGTATAGTTGATCTATTTCAACAGGGATGCAGTTGGGCATCAGTAGTATGAGTTCCCCATGATTCATGGATGGTTTGACTGAGTAGGTAAATCGCAAAACTTCAAAATCATTTATTAAAAAAAATTATCGGTTTTAACTTTAAATTTAAATATAAAACAAATTTTAATTTTTTAGAAAATTTTAATACATGTGTTAGTTTCAAGGAGTGGAGATAGAGATAGAGACAATGTGGATCTTAGTTTTTAGGGTAGTGATAAGGTTTTACTTTTGATTATATGATGGTGATGTTTAACTAAAATAATGACTGACTAACACAATGATATGGTGATTGAGAGACCTTGTTGTGGTTTGAGGTAGGGTATATATGTATTTATCCTCACTTTAAATGTTTTATGATGGTTAGTGGTTCATTTTATTTTCTATTATGATTTAATCATGATTATCTAATGTTTCCAACTTTTCTATGTTTTTAATTTTTTTATTAGTGTCTAAGTTGTATATTTGGAAAGGTGGTTTCTAAAAGCATAATCATGGGTTTAAAAATCATTAAAAAGCATTTTATAAGATAGATTTTTTAAAAAATTTAAATTTCAGTCTTCATTTATGTTTTAATTAGCACATTGGAATAAGGATTTATCATATTTATAATATTTGTTTGGTTATTAGTTGTTTTATTTTTATTTCAATCATATTTTAATTGAAACTCTATTTACTGTTGGCCTATTATGGTTCATTTATAGGTAGGTGTCCATTATATTACTATCTCTTAGACTTATAGTGATTTTATATTCATGTGACTTCATTATTATTGTTATCTACATATATTCTATCTTTTGCAAGTTTCCCCATAATATTGGGATTTTTTTGGGTTGCCCCGATAGTAAATATGGACCACCTAGCTTGATAAATAGTTTGATGGTGGTGCCTTAGAAAAATGAGTTTCACTGTACCTTTTTATGAATTATTAGGATGTATGTATTGGATCTTAAAATTAAAATGGTTTTGATTTTAAAAATGTTATTTTTGAATGTTTAATAGGTTATAAGTGGAATTTAAATGGAAAATGGTTATCTATAAAATGGGTTTTGAAATGGTACATCAATATAGGAAATGGGTTCTTTAAAGAACATTTGATAGGATTTTGATAAGGGTATAACATTAGTACGATGACATGTGGTTTATTTTTAAAATTACTTATAGAATGGAATTGACTTGGTTTCTAAAGGAAACCCAAAGAGGCTTGATTGAGATAGTTTTGGTTTGTTTGGCCTTTTATGGTGATGCCTTAGATTTTTAAATTCTTGTGTTCATATATATTTTGATTCATTGGTGTATATGTTGGTAAATGATGATTCATGGTGTGTGTATTGGTTTGGTTAGTAACTTGATTTTGATTTTGATTATGTTTTAATTGAAACTCTATTTACAGATGGTTTTTTATGTTTTATTCATAGTTAGTTTTATTTTTTTGATGATGTATTATTTTATGTTGTTCTATGGGTATAAAACTTTTATGGGTTTCTATTTTTTTATAAAAATGTATAGTATTGGTTTAAAATGCTGCTATATATGGAGAAACAATTTAGCAACAGTTTAAACCACTACTATATATGGTAAAAAAATTTAGCAATAGTTAAAAACACTGTTATATATTATCATATATAGAGGAAGTTTAAATCATTGTAAAATGATCAAAATAAATGAGAGGAAAACCCACCTCTAAAAAATGTTCAGTGATGCTTCTCAGAAATCATCGCTAAATGTCTGAATTCAATGTTAGTTGAATGTCAACACCCACTTGAGCAGTGATTTTAAAAAAGCATTACATAATCATTTGGTGCAAGTTTAAATTGCCTCCAAATGAAAAATAACCATTGTTAGACCCCCTATTCTGTTATAGTGATATTGGAATTATAAGGTGATCTTTAGGATACCTTCCTTATTTACCCTCAACTGATGATATCTATACCATATATCGATCTTAAAAAACCAGTTATCTCTTATCAACTAGTCAAAAGGATCTTCAATCTTTCAAAGAGGGTAAATATTATTTATAATCACTTAATTCATCCTTCAGTATTTCATAAACAACCTTATCCTATTATCTTTCTTCTTGGTGAATAACACAGGATCACTCCATGGTGACATGTTGGGATGAATGAAACTATTCTTCATTAGATCGTCTATCTGAATCCTCAACTACCATAGATAAAACGGTGTCCTCTAATAAGGATCCATTAAAATTATAGATACATCTGGTTGTAATTACATACCAAACTTGACATCACATTGAGGGGGTATAATTAAAACATACATGGGAAAACATCCATAAATTCCTTGTTAGTTTTAGGATCCTACACCATCTTAGCACCCACTAACTTCACTGAAAATTCTGCCATCACGTAAATAAGGGGATCCACACATATACTACCCATCCAATAACCTCATTCACGGACGAAAATTGTATGATGACCATCTACATCAGAGAATGAAACTCTCCTGTGAAATAAATCAACAACCACACATACAAAAAAACATTCCATATTGAAGAAGAAATAGTATGGTTGAATTTATGGTAAGAATAAATCCCAACACAACTGATGCTACCCCATCATCAGTCTACACCCCCATAACACATCAAATATGTAGGCCCGACCATCGACTGGTATAGTCAACACTATGGGAATGGGAAGCCTCTCTATATCAAGTCCCAATGCATACAATGATACATATTAATTAAAGGAGTATGATACTCTTGAATCAAACAAAGAATAAAAAAGAAATATTATAAGCTAATCATACCTCTAATGATCTATGGACACTCTAGTGTTAAAATCTCCATAACATGCAACTATATAGGCATATATCCTCTGCCCTACTATTTTAAACCGCCTCCATGACCATGATTAGGTTTGGGTCCCTAAAGATGGGGAACATCATAAGGGTGTCCCCTACCCATCCCATCTCATTTTGGTAGAGCAAAAACCCTCTTGAATATTCTACGAATATGACGTTGTGGAAAAATTCTACTGAGCATGATGTTGAACCTTACTATTTCCACCATACTAATCTACAAGGACCATTGGGCACTGTATTAGAAATGACCACAACCCCCACAAACATCGCACACTGTTCCAGAGCCCCCATAAAAAGAGTGGGAGCTATTTTCCTTAGAAATCTCGAAAAGAAACTGTTGAGGGCAAATTCCAACTGGTCGAAACCTCCAAGTCCCTAGGATCTAAGATCTAATACTAATAACTCTACTCCTTAATAAACCCTATTATCTCCCCTCTCATTATAAGGACCCGGACTTAAAACATTACATAATCTTGAATTAAATGAATAATTCACATTGAGTATCTTTTCAGGTTTAGAGTTTTAGAGAATTAGGACATAGTTATTACATCTCAAAAGATTATAATGTAGACACTTCTACTCAGTTTCCATTTTTTTCATAAAATAAAAACTCTTAAAAAGAAACATGTCTAGTTCCATGTTTTAGATAGAATGTCTTTCCTTGATCCCATCCTTGACCCAATTCATCTTTAAGTCCTGTGGAAAACATTTCAAAAACTTCTGATGAACATAAAAATCTCAGTAAGGGATACACAAAGAAGGAAACTGTTAGTTTTCAAAAACAACATGTAAACCATGAATACTTAATCATAAGTAATACTTTTTACTTTTATGAAGTAGTAAATACTCTTCACTGAATAAAAGATAATTTCTTACCCTTATGTAACAAAAATATCACCATAAAACCCATATAAATAACAAATAACATATAAAGGTAACTTGGGACATAAACATACTTAAATGGAATAACCATATGGTTGACTTCCACAAATGTCACTAAATGGAATACCCATACGGCCAACTTCCATACCCAATGCATTGGAGGTTATAACGCAACCACCCATCCTAGTTTTCATGGCACCACCCTTCATTTGGTTTATCATGTAACCACCCATCAAATGTCCAAGTACAATTATAAAATCATAACACATTAAACCAATATAAAGGAATGATAAAATTTCCACATTTAAATCACAATATATCATTTAAATATATTGACATAAAATAATTCTTCATCAAAACCATTTTTAATACAAAAATACATAAAAGATTATATGGTATTTATTTTCTTTTAAAACATTACAGCTTGTTGAGGAAGCCAAAGATCAAGTAACACTTGTGGTGGCGGGAAGGTCGTTGTCACCTCATATGTTAAAAAAACATACTTTTTGTCGTTTCGTAAAATTATTTGTAGGAAAATATTCCATTTGAATAAAAGTAAATTTCAAATGGTTTTATACACCGTATAAAATAATTTTGTGTATAAATGAAAATATTCCTCAACAAAAAGAGATTGAGATGAAGTCCTTTACAAAGATGGTATCCTTAGATTAAAGATAAATCAATTAGGTAATTATCTGTGAAAAATATAAATACACCTAATATAAGTAGATATTAAGTGTAAAAAAATCAGAGATCATCCACACATATTCATAGCACAACATAATCAAGAAGTATAGGTTTAACTCAAATAATTGGAATTGGGTTAAGAAGTTCCCTTGAAAAAATTCGATAACCTAACTACATCACATTAAAATTCAGAAAAAAGAGTTGATGAGAGAAAAAATGGTATCTCATCAATTGAACATAAAATTTACATTAATAAGGATATATAATAACAAATCCCAACATAAGAAGATGTGAATTAAAAGACATAACAAAAAAAATCCTTTTAAAAAGAAGAGGGTGAAAGGTTCCCTTACCGATTTGGTAACTTACAAAACATACACCCCATGGAAGAGGGACCATAAAATGTTGATGTAAATACCAATACATGAAAGTATATTACACAAAGGGTAGAATAATAGGCAGCATGTACACCACTAAAAGGAGATAGTTACCAATATATCATGAATCTTAGGGAAATCAAAAGTGAGTTAAAAACCCCTTACCTCGTTGTAAGAAATCGAGTCGTATGACAAAAATATATTAAGCACCAAATGAATCACAAAATACCATGAATATAAATATAATAATGTTAATATATATCAAATTTCAGTATACAATACACCACATGAAATAAATAAGTGGTGAACAATGGAAATCTCACAGAATTGAAAGTGAGATAAGAAATCCCTTACCACGTGTCCGACTTGACTCACTTGTATGTTCCTTGTTCTTCCTGAATGATAAAATTAAATTAATTTCTACTTGATTAATAATAATTTTCAAGTTTATTATTCCTTTTAAATAAATTATTACCTTTATATAACAATTATTTAATTATTTGAGGTCATAATGGACATTTTGTCGATATTCATAACTTGAGTAAAAAATGAACTTGTTGTAATTATAAATTGTCCATGTGGTCAAGATTCCATTATCTCCAGAATTATATTCATCATTTAGATGACATATATATCATATATATCTAGTATATATATGTATTTATAATAGTACATAACATTTGGAGATAATAAATTAAATGCAAAGTTCATGGAGATGGTAAGTCATACGTACAGATGAACGCTACTTTCATTTCTATTACATATTTTAATGAAATTAAAACATAGTGATTCATAGGTATATTATAATTTCATTATAATATGTATTTAATATATTTTACATAAGTTCATAAATTATATCATTTATACATTCCACGTATGGCATGAACGAGTCATATCACTTTGAGGGGGTGGTAGTCTGCACTCCTAAAATGAAATTATCGCGTTTACCTATTATGGAAACCATAAAGATATGAAATAAATGAAACATACAGAAAAAAAAGAAAAAAATAAGAATAATATATATCATATATAAATACAGTGACATCTTAATGGCCACCATGAGAGGCGGTAGGAGATAATTGAAGTATCGTCGTTACATGAGGCAATAGTTCACCGTCCACAGAAACATTATGTTCTTCACCAATTAGATGGAAGTGTGTGTATGTTTAGCTAGAATAATTTTCATAAAAATCATATTGTATTTAATATACTGGTTTAGTTACAAAATAATGTAATAAAAAGAGTTTAGGGGGTTGGAGAAGAAAAATAAAACAAAAGAATATAAGAAAAGACATTACCTCTAAATCGGGTAACTCCCCTTGGTTTGAACCAAAAGTGTTTCTTGAAGGGATTTATGCCTAAGGTAATGATTCTAGAATGAATATAGGGATCTTGGGAGATTATTTGAGTAGAGTTTTGATGATCCAAAGGGCTTGAGAGGTGTGATAAAGGTGTATGAATTGGGGTGTTTTTATAAGGGAGAGGAGGGGCTCTTTTGGAAATCTTGAAAATATTATTTTATTATATAATTATTTTCAGTTTATAAAGGTCCAAAAATAATCAAAGTCAAATATAAGGTTTCCCATGTTTGAAATAAAATCACCCAATAAGAATTTTACAGGTTTTGGATATTATTTTAAACATTATATTATTATTTATTTAAATCATTCATTAATGACCTAAACACGGCGTCATCATTGTGTTGTAAATAATTTTATTTAGTTGATGTCTAAAAATTATAAAAAATTTATCATGATGTAGGAAATATTTTTATCTTTATAATTAAAATTTATAGTCAAAACAATAATTTATATAACCTCATGTAAAAGTTGTTTTAGTAAAACAATACATGTTTGTGACATTTTTATTTTTA
Organism: Viscum album; assembly: GCA_963277665.1. Lineage (NCBI taxonomy): Eukaryota > Viridiplantae > Streptophyta > Magnoliopsida > Santalales > Viscaceae > Viscum > Viscum album. The sequence continues at coordinate 2,105,164,836 of OY728147.1, read as the reverse complement.
CTTTAAATAAAAAGGTATTAATGTCATTATCATAACCAAGTGGCTCCACGGGCCCCCCAAATTGACCCCTTAATTGTATTGGTCGGATAGGACTCATAAAATAAGGTTAAGACATGTGTCATGGTATTTTTATATTTTTATAATATTATTTTTACCTCAAATTACACTAATTACCTTTAATCGCGGTTAATAAAACTCAAAATATACTATTTACCAAAAATTATTTTCATCCCATTGAACCAAATTTTACTTACTAATGAAAACCATGTATGTGGGATTTTTTAAATTCAATTCACATAGGCGATAATATTTAATTTAAACGAAAATTTTAGTTTTTAACTACTACTTAGTGGTTTCACTATTCATCAAAAATTGATGTTTTTCAGAAAAATACCAAAAATTCATCCTAAGATATATTTGATATTCCAAATTTAAAAATGATGTCAATTTTACCAAGTTAAAAACATATAATTTTCATTAATTAATTTTATAATTTATTCTCATTGTCAAAACAAATAGCGTGTTTTTAAGAAACAATAACTATCAAAAGATTGACACTTGTTTATGTCCAATTTCAAAGTGAAATTAATTACAATGACCACCATTGGATTAAATTGTAAAAATATATTTTAATTACAGTTTAAACCCAATTAGAAAGATAATCTAACCATATAAGTAAATTATATTAAAATATGGTTCTTAACTAAAATACAACATTTTTCACTATTCATTAAAAAATAAACATTATCGAAAAAATAACAAAACATTACACAAAGTAAATTTTGATGTCTTGATTATAAAGAAGGATTTTATTTTGTATAACATATAAAATTGAAAAAATATATATTTAAAAGGGGTTAACCATCAAGAGGCAGTTAATCAACCTTTTAAAAAATATTATAATATTTATGCTTAAAATTGGATTCATTCGCATTTTAAGCCTCTAAAATTTATTGGATAAATGTAAAAACATTTAACAAACATGAATAATCATATTTTAGTTAGTTCTATTCATTCCTGCTATTACAACGGGTTTGTGTTAACTACCATATAAAATAATATTATTATATTATTAGTGTGCAACGTAAGATTTCAAAGAAACTCGTTTGTTGCGAATCAGATATGCTATCGGACATAGCCACCCCTTTAATGTTAAATTAATATTTAATTAAAAAATATTAAAAAATAAGAAAATTTCATATTCTTTATTTACCTGGGATTTTATATCCTTCCCCCCCTTTTGGGAATTGCGTCCTCGCAATTTTAAAATTGGGCTCAAAAACGTCATTAAAATCCCCACATCAGAAAAGGAGTCAATAAAACTATCACTTTAAAAGAAATAAAGAGAAGTACAATGGTCACATGAGATAAACCATACTAGGATTCCAGGAAAACATGTATATGGTGGAGAAACTAAGTGTCATGTTATGATGGAGAGTGATAGAAAACATGATCAAGAGAAAGTAAACAATCTGAAATCCACAAACTTGTGACGGGTTAAACGGTATTTGATTCCCCAGTAGGAAAAGTTAAGGGACAGCGTTTTTGTTTTATGTTACTTTTCATTGATGAATTTATTCATGGTATTAACTAAAACATAAGGAAACATACTTCCTTGTCATGTAGACTTTCATCTTTTACTAGATTTCTAACACAAACTCATATTTCCTCCAAACGATAAGTATTTTGGATGACTTGTTCACATTAAAAGCACTATAATCATCTTCTAGAGAATCACATAATCCACAAAATATGAACTATATACTTCCCATGTCTATAGACCTTAAAAAACCAAAATGGTTAGTTCAATATTAGACAGTCCCCAAAAAGGATAATATTTTACAAAAAGAAAAACTACTCTTAATGTCCAAAATTTGTCAAACGATACCCTATGTTCAACAAAGTCCATTCAATACACAGCTATCCATAAAATTATTCAAATTAATTCAAACTATGATCAAATCCAAAAACTTAGAATAATTTAATCACAAAGTCTCCCATGATACATCTTAACATTTATCTCCAAATAACATCAGCTACTCTAAAAGTCTCATACTGAAAAGTAATTAACCTAATAACATATTCTCCCTGATAGGTTAATGATTTCCATAGGTAACCCAAAATCAACTTATTATTGATTCATAAAATCATATAACTAAAAATAATTAGTCAAACTAACCAGGGACTTTGCGTAGCCCAGTGGTAGGCGATAAATAACAGTCGCACTTTGGATGTGGGTTTGATTCTCGCAGCTTCATCTGACGTGACACATTGTCACACAATCTGCGTGTTGTCCCTTTTCAAAAACAATATAATTTTATAACATTCCCAAAAATAGATAAATTCATCAAAAATAAAAATAACATATTTTAACCATGAAGGTTACCTAATAACATTAATTTTGCATCCCAAAATTTTTTTAACTCGTAATTGCCTCAAATTCATGGATCATATAAACCCAAATGGTTCTTTATAACTATATCCAGAAATTAAAATATAATTAATCCTTGAATAATATTTTCTTATATCAAACTTCAGGGTTACACATACTATAAAAAGTCTTCTAATGTAATCCCATCATCAAAAGAGCCTTAATACTTTTAAGCATTTCACCATCCTAAAATCTACCAAAACTCTTGAATCCATTATATGTTGACTTCTTACTCATTCAAAATTCTTCATGATCCATTAACCATTCCTTTCCAAATTATTCTAAAATAATTATTTCCTACAAACAAAATCATGAATCATATCCTAAGATTTCAAAAATTGGAAAACATATGTTAATAAATAATCCATACCTTTCATTGGTCATTGTTAGTTTCTTCAACCTCAATCAGAATAGCATTAGGTATTGGTAAAAAAAATTATATGTTCTTGGTGATCCCATTTCTAAAACATCTTGGTGGGACATGTGGTTGCATAGTGACCATGCACACCATATCAAAAATATTCAATTGATCCGTCAGAAGTAACTTATTTCTATTTCCTAGAGTCAATTGGATACATCCTTTTTCCATGGAAGGTTCTTGATTTATGACCCTCATTTCCACATCTTAAGCATCTTTCTGTCCCTTTGAAACATTTTCCTAGGTGTTTCTTTCCACATATTTGACACATGTGTTTTTGAACACACTTACCTTTATGATTATTACCTGAAATTATGTAGGGATTTGTTTCACACAAATATGATGCCTTATAAAAATAACTAAGGTTCAGGTGTTCAATCATGACTCCAGATAGTTGGTTGAGAATAACCACAAGGGTTCTCATTGCTGCTCCCATATCATTCGGTTGTTTGTTTAGAAAACCCTCACAGTTTTCTTCACATCCACTGTTACTTTGGTGCCTGCTAGATCCGGCCATTTACTAAAACCTGAAATGTTAGTGTGAGTATATCAGTAAAATCATCATATAATACTAAGATATAATTATTCATGTTATCTTAAACTTATTCACTTTATCTAAAAAAATATGACTCTTTCTGAAATCCTAACCATTATGGTAGTGTCACTTATGCTTAAAAAATACCCTAACCTCTAAAGTTATCTAAACTGACCTCTAATACCAACTATAAGGACCCATCCTTAACACATTACATAATATTGAATTAAATGAATTATTCACATTGAGGATATTTTTAGGTTTAGAGTTTTAGAGAATTAGGACATAACTATTACATCTCAAAAGATTACAAAGTAGACACTTCTACTCAATTTCTATTTTTTTCATAAAATAAAAACTCTTAAAAAGAAACAAGTCTAGTTACATGTTTTAGATAGCATGACTTTCCTTGATCCCATCCTTGACCCTATTCATTATTAAGTCTTGTGGAAATCATTTCAAAAAATTGGGATGAGCATAAAAAGCTCAGTAGGGGATACACAATGAAAGAAACTGTTAGTTTTTTAAAACAACAAGTAAACCATGAATACTTAATCATAAGTAATACTTTTCACCTTTATCAAGTATTAAATAATCTTCAATGAATAAAAGATCATTTATTAACCTTTTGTAACTAAAATGTCACCATAAAACCCATACAAAGAACACATAACATATAAAGGTAACTTGGGACATAAACATACTTAAATGGAATAACCATAAGGTCGACTTCCACACATGTCACTAAATGGAATAACCATACAGCCAACTTTAATAGCCAATGAATTGGAGGTTATAATGCAACCACCCATCCTCGTTTTCATGGCACCACCCGTCATTTGGTTTATCACGTAACCACCCTTCAAATGTCCAAGTACCATTATAAAATCATAACACATAAAACCAATATAAAGGAATGATAACATTTCCACATTTCAATAAAAATATATCATTTAAATATATTGACATAAAATAATCCTTTATCAAAACCATTTTCAATACCAAAATATTTAAAAGAGTATATGGTATTTATTTTCTTTTAAAACATTACGGCTTGTTGAGGAATCCAAAGATCAAATAATACTCACGGCGGTGGAAAGGTCATTGTCACCGCGTACGTTAAAAAAACATACTTTTTTCATTTAGTAAAATGATTCATTGAGAAAATATTCCTTTTGAATAAAAGTTAAAGTAAAATAGGGTTATACACCGTATAAAAGAAAGTTGTGTAAAAATGAAAATATGCCTCAATCAAAATAAATTGAGATAAAGTACCTTACAAAGATGGTATCCTTAGATTAAGTAAAATCAATTAAGTAATTATGCGTGACAAATATAAATACACTTAATATAAGTGGATATTAAGTGTAAAACAATCATAGGTCATCCACACATATTCATAGCATGACATAATCAAGAAGTAGAGGTTTAACCCAAATAATTGAAATTGGGTTAAGAAGTTCCCTTGCAAAAATTCGATAACCTAATGACATCACTTTAAAATTCAGAAAAAGGGATTTGATGATAGAAAAGGGGTATCTCATCAATTAGACATAAAATTTACAGAAATAAGGATATATAAGAACATATCCCACCATAAGAATATGTGAATTAAAAGGAATAACAAAAATAAGCCTTTTAAAAAGAGGAGGGTGAAAGGTTCCCTTACCGATTTGGTAACTTACGAAACATACACCCCATGAAAGAGGGACCATAAAATGTTGATGTAAATACCCATACAACAAATTATATTACACAAAGAGTAGAATAATGGGATGTACATACACCACTCAAAGGAGATAGTAACCAATATATCATGAATCTCATGGAAATAAAAAGTGAGATAAAAACCTCTTACCTTGTTGTAATAAATTGAGTCGTATGACCAAAAGATATTAAGCACCAAATGAATAACAGAATAACTTGAATATAAATAGAATCATGGTAATATATATCAAATTTCATTACACAATAAACCACATTAAATAAATAAGTGGTGAATAATGGAAATCTCACGGAAATAAAATTGAGATAAGAAATTCCTTACCACTTGTCAGACTTGACTCGCTCGTATGTTCCTTGTTGTTCCTGAATGATAAACTTAAATTAATTTCAACTTTATTGGTAATATTTTTCATGTTTATTATTCCTTTGATATCACTTGTTACCGTTCTATAACAATTATTTAATTATTTGAGTTCATAATGGACATTTTGTCAGTGTTTGGAACTTGAGTCAAAAATGAACTTGTTATAATTATAAATTGCCCATGTGGTCAAGAGTCCATTATCTCCATAGTGATATTCAAAATTTAGATGTCATATATATAATTTTTATCTAGTATATATATTTATTTATAATATTACATAACAATTGGAGATAATAAATGAAATAGACCGTTCATGGAGACGGTAAGCCGCACGTAAACATGAATACTACTTTCATTTCTATTTCATATTTTAATGAAATTAAAACATAGTGATTCATATGTATATTATAATTTCCGAATAATATTTATTTCATATATGTTACATAAGTTAATAAATTATATCATTAATACATTCCACGTAGGGCATGAACAAGTCATATCACTTTGAGGGGGCGGAAGTCCGCACTTCCTAAAATGAAATTATCGTGTTTACCTATTATGGAAACCATAAAGGTATGAAGTAAATGAAAAATACAGAAGCATTATAAAAACATAAAAATAATATATATCATATATAAATACAGTTAAATCTTAATGGCCACCATGAGAGGATGTAGGAGATAATTGAACAATCATCGTTATGTGAGGCAGTAGTTCGTCATCCACAGAAACATTATGTTTTTCACCCATTAGATGGAGGTGTGTGTAAGTTTAGCTTGAATAATTATCATAAAAAAATCCTAGTATATTTAAGATACTGTTTTTTGTTACAAAATAAATTAATAAAAAGATATTATGGGGTGTCAGAAGCAAAATAAAACAAAAGAACATAAGAGAAGACATTACTTCTCAAACGGGTAAGTCCCCTTAGTTTGAACCAAAAGGGATTCTTGAAGTTCTTTCTACCTAAGGTAAGTATTCTAGGATGAATAGAGAGATATTAATAGATTATTTTAGTAGATTTTGTATGATCCAAAGTGATTTAGATGTGTGATAAAGGGGTAGGAATTGGGGTCTTTTTATAAGGGAGTGGATGGGCTCTTTTGGAAAGCTTGAAAATATTATTTAATAATATAATGATTTTCAGTTTATAAAGGTCCAAAAATAATTAAAGTCGAATATATGGTGTCCCATATTCGAAATAAAATCATCCAATAAGAATTTTATAAGTTTTGGATGTTATTTTAAACATTATCTTCTCAGTTATTTAAATCATTCATGAATGAAGTAAACATTGCGTCATCATTGTGTCATAAATAATTTTATTTATTTGATGTCTAAAAATTATAAAAAAAATTACCATGATCTAGAAAATATTTCTAGATTTATAATGAATATTTATATTTAAAAATATAATTTATATAACCCCATGTAAAAATTGTTTTAGTAAAACAATTCCTGTTTGTGACATTTTTATTTTTTACTACAAATAAAAATTTATAAATGTCATTATCATACCCAAGTGGCTCTACGGGGCCCCTAAATTGACCCATGGATTTTATTGGTCGGACATTACTCATACAATAATGTTATTACATGTGTCAAGGTATGTTTAAATTTTTATAATATTATTTTTACCTTAAATTACCCTACGTACCTTTAATCGCGGTTAATAAAACTCAAAAGTTACTATTCACAAAAAAAATTATTTTCATCCCATTGAACCACATTTTACTTACTAATAAAAATCATGTATGTCCGATTTTTGAAATTCAATTCACCGAAGTGGTAATATTTCATTAAAATGAAAAATTCATTTTTTAACTGCTACTTAGTGGTTTTACTATTCATCAAAAATTGATGTTTTCTCAAAAAATACCAAAAATTAACCCTACGATATATTTGATATTCCAAATTCAAAAATGATTTTCATTTTAACAAACTCAAAAAATATTAATTTCATTAATTAATTATATAATTAATTCCCATTGTCAAAACAAATAGCATGTTTTTAAGAAACAATATCTATCAAAAGATTGACACTTTTTTATGTCTAATTTCAATGTGAAATTAATTCCAATGACCACCATTGGATTAAATGGTAAAAATATATTTTAGTTACACTGTAAACCCCATTAAAAGGATAATCTAACCATATAAATACATTAGATTAAAAGGTTGTTTTGAACTAAAATACATCATTTTTCACTATTCATTAAAAATGAACTTTATCAGAAAAATACCAAAAATTTACAGAAAGTAAATTTTGATAACTTGATTATAAAGAAGGATTTTATTTTTTATAACATATAAAATTTACAAAAAAGTATATTTAAAAAGGATTCTCCATCAAAAGGAATTTAATCGACCTTTTAAAAAATATTAGAATATTTATGCTTAAAATTTGATTCATTCACATTTTAAGCCTCTGAAATTTATTTGATAAATGAAAAAACATTTAACAAACATGTATAATCAAATTTTAGTTAGTTCTATTCATTCTCTCCATTACAACGGCTAGGTGTTAACTACCATTTAAAATAATATTATTATATTATTATTGTGCAACGTAAGATTTTAATGAAACTCATTGGTTGCATATCGGGTACGCTATCGAACATAGCCACCCCATTAAAGTAAAATTAATATTTAATTCACAATTATGAATAAATATGAAAATGTCATATTCTATATTTACCTGGGATGTTACACTCATGATATCCCTCCTGAAAAGTGCATAGACATAATCACCTCTGCCTTCTTCTGTACCTCCAAATATGTTGACAACATAAATGAAGTAACTTCACAATGGATAGATGGACAAATCACCTCCTCAAGACATCATGAATGAGACTCCTCGTCAAGAAAAATATTTGGGGTAAAATACAAAAGATCCAGAAACCTGATTTCATTCTATCATATAGTCATGCTTCTTTTCTAGAGAGAAATCAGTTTCTACCTCTTTTTTACCTTCACTGTTGATGATAGGAATTCCAAATGAAACTCCTTTTAGAAATATTCCCATTTAACATATGCCTCCTTCTGCTCCTCATGATATAATTCCCACCACTTATATGCTTCACCCCTCATCTGACAAACTAATAGAATAACCCAATACTCTTCCAATACCGAAATAAAACTAAAGGTGATCTTAAGATCCTCCAACCAGCACTTCATATCTAAATTAGAGATAATTCCCTCCTACTTCCTCATAGTTTACTTTTGAAAGGAACAGAACATACTCTACCACTAATCATCCTTAGTTATTTCATCTATTCTATATTCAACCGAGTTAGCCTACCAAACATCACCAGCCTAAACCACACATGGATGGTGTCCAGTATACATGACTAAAAGGAAAATAAGTATTTAATAAGATAAATAGTATAGAATATTATGTTCTTTTAATTAAATTCATTTCATATTTAGATTCACTCCATTCAGTCACAAGCACAAATAGTATGATGCATGTAACATTCCTAGGTCTCTACCCCACAAATGACATCACTTCACCTAAAATATTTAATTTTCTTAAGGCCCTTGAGTATAATCATAGGGGGTCTTAAAATAATGTCTCATAGTCGGCCTTCCTTACTTATGTCATATACTAGATCTGCTAACACTATTTCCCTACCATAACCCATACAATCCTCACTAGTGCCTAAATCCATTCATCATCCAAACTCTTAACCTATCCTTTGATACCACTCTATCATAACCCCCCCCCCCACTAGAAACCCATCATGGGATAATAATAAATATGAGAGTGACCCCCAAGGTCTACATCAAATAAGTCTCGGGTTGGTGACTATCACTAAAGGTATAAAACAAAAATATAGTAGGCAATACCCTCATAGTCCCAAGGATCATATAAAGTAACCTCCAAACCCACACCATAACTAAAAAATAAACAACCCACAAATATACCATAATGTAAGTAATGTTATATGAATAAAATTCTAAAATAACCATACTCAAATAATCCTAAGGTAGTAGCTCAACAGCATCATTCTCCAAGCTATAAATGTCCATCTCAGTCTCAAACTCCTTCCTGAAAACCTCATAAATAGTTTATATATATCAGGGTGATAATAATATGTATACTCAGTAGTATCATACCTAATGACTCTCATAAAAATTTGATAAGATCAGACTAATTCCCTAATGAACAAATAATTGATTCCATAAGCATGTATTAGGTCAACCAGTTCCTGGACTCACCAAGACTCACTCTCTAAATAACACATCCTGGTATAAAAATATAAGAATAACCATATCGAAAATGGGTAATTTTCACCACTTCCCCACTGGATTACCACTATAATTCCCCAACGTCATACATCTTGAAGCCCCCATCCCTTCTTTATCTGTAAACTACATACCATCATCATCCTTATCATAATTTTAAATACTTATCTATCAACCAGTTCCATGACTATCACATCCTCATCATCCCATAACTGCATCCATATAACAAGAATAGTATGGTATCATGAATATGAAGGAAGTCAGTCTCATTCCCCCTCATACTATGCATGAACCCTGCTGTGAATTACCTCATCCTCTCTCAAATCATCACCTCTATTGTACTATAACCATAATCCATCATAGCCCATGTGTAACAAACTTTTATGGGGGGGAGAGAGAAGAAGTGGAGGTATCAAACCATCTGTCCTCACCAACGTGGATGTTTAGAGAAAACACATGGAACCCTAAACCATTGGGTGTTAGTGTAAGTAGACGATTTGGGTGGCGTTCATATTAAAATCACAAGGACAATACAATGTATACTATTACACAAAAACCCAACCTATGGTTTCACACACAAAAACCACCCAACCACCACAACCTCTACATCACCACAATCCTACATCAACATCACTGCCATAATACTAACCACCCATCTAGTCTCACTAACCATGCTTGCAATCACACATCAGTTTCATAGTTCCCATTTAAGTGAATCAATTACTAACCCCTGATATATTCATTTATCATCTTTCCATATTAATTAAAATCCATTATCTAGCTAAGGAATATTTTTATTCACATTCATTCCCATTAAATTTATGTATTATTATTCCATTTACCTTCTATCATTTATCTATTTCTATACTCAAACCATTTAATCCAGCTCAAGTTCAATTACAAGAATTTATTATTTCAAGCATTCCATAACTACCAAGAAACTATGAATCCAAATAACGACCCCATAAACCACCCATGAATTGAACCCAAACTTCCATATCACACACCATCACCATAGTACCAAACCCAAACTCATCAAGTAAGCACACCCATAATCATAACCATCACGCACACCATCACATCAAATCGACATCACAAGAAAAGGGGTAACACAAAAAATTATTTTTTATGCACAGCTAGTTAAATTACTATCCACTAGGGCTTTACCATTTACATGTGATTTTATTTAAAAAAATATATTTTAGTAAAAAACAACAATTTCAAAGTAACAAGAACATTTCATAACCAAAAACACCCAACACACAATCATTGAAAAGAGACAACATGAAATCAAGTAGCGAACATATAATATCTCCCATTCCCCTTAAATTTATTTATGTTAAATTAATTATATTAATTGATCTAACTCTCACCATCCACACAATAGGAAACATAAGAATGCCAATATCGCATATGCACAAAATAATTAGAGAACTCAGATCCCCTGCCTCAATCACCACTTTCTAACTAAATGTGCAATGAAAAATAAAATAGATTTCCACATGACCAAAAAAATTCCAAGGGAACATTAAAAGTCTAGATTACACCATCCCACATCATTCTATAAGAATATCATCACTAAAATATGTCATTAACTTAACTAAAACCCTCTCCAGGTTAATAATAGAGAGAAAGACAAAGAATAAATAATGGGTAACTCACCTAGAATCACCAAGGATTGAAATCCAAATGTGGGGGTTAAAATCTTGTGAGATAGGGCTGAAAGGACTCCAAGGGATGCATGTATACTCCTAAGAATCAGGTAATACGATGGAGGAATTATTCTGTTTTATGGGGTTTGGGAATTTATAGGCAATCTGGAAAACATAACATCATGACATGAAACCCTAGACCACAGAACAAAAGGGATGATGTGGGATAAAACCACAAAAAATGGAAGTGAACATGCATATGATGTCCCAAACTAAATTCCACTAAACGGTGCCCCATGTCTATGGTTCACAACGCCTCAAGCACGCCTCCCCGTATGCCATAGGTTGCCACTAGAATTGAGGGTCCAAGATAATTTAAAATGAGGTGAAAATAATAGGTAAATTGTGGACACATAAGAAACAACTAATAATGGAAGGTAAGAATCATATTTTAATAAATAATCAATACGAAAAACATCAAGTATCATATATAAAATGATGTAATGTAATATGTATATCAAAAGTTAGTAGGAAGGAATTGCAGCAGACAAAGAATAAAATACATATATCAAAAGAACAAAAAGACCAAATATTCTATATCTAATAGTATTATAAGCCACATCTATGTTTTGTTCTTCCCTACCCCCATGCTATGGCCAAATAAAGTATCAAAAACTAGGTTCGGTCCTTTGTCTCTACCTATATCCGCATAATTTTCTTCGGTACCATTAGTAACCCAAATAGTGTGTGAGAAAAATTAGTATGCCACCACCAATAGGGTCTATAAATATCCAGTTAGTTCTTATAATATGAGCAGTGTGTAGATATAATTGTAATCAATAATAAAAGCTATAAAGGGTTGGGTCTGGTTCCAAAAGGACACAAGGCTGACATTACCAGCTTTGGCCCAAGCCAGATAATCTCTGAACAAGTAACCATGTGTATGCATATATATGATCTATATATGTAGTGATTTCTAATCCCGTATTTATGGATACTGGTACTATCCTAGACTCGAGGTATAACTCAGGTGTCCATAGGTTTTAGCATGTGTCTCATAATTATTAAGAGATTTCAAGCCCACTATCACAAGAATAGGGGACTCCATACCAAGTATCATAACAACAGGGTCACCATAACTAAATCATAATAGTAAGGGTATTCATGACTATATATAATATTCATAAGGGTCATTATGCCTAGTATCATATCCATAGGGTCTCCATTCCCAAATCATAGAAATTGGGTCGTTATGCCCGAATCTTAACAAGAGGGTTTTCATGCCCGAATCATATCAATAGCGGCGCAATTCTCGAATAATATTAGTAGGTTATCCATAACCATATTATAATACACAAGTTCCTCCATGCCCCAATATTACCATATCATAAGTTATGTGAAAGGAATTGTCATGGGCACTCTCAAATGATGTGTAATTTTATCTTCTTAGGTGCTGCAGAGTGGTTGACCAAGGTCATCTCTCAAAGGAGGAAGTAATTATAGAAACATATTAAAGTAATTTTTAAAATAAAATAAAATATAAGAAACACACTACATAAAAGGATTTGGGGTTTTTTATTTTTTATGAAACTAGAATAAGTATGCTTGAAGAAGATTATATTTCTTTTCTTTTTAGTTTTGAAATGAGATTGAGAAAATGCAATGATAATATGTTTTTTTAGAAAACTATTTTTAGAAGGAATAATAAACATAACCCTACATATTCACTTATATATTAATCATTATCATTTAAATTAATCTCCACTTAATCATGATACCCTAATTGGTTAACCCTCAAACCCTGTAGGAGTTAACTTAACCACAATGTGGAAATGAATTTAAACCTAATCTAGCTTCGAAACATGCAATTGTAGCACCCCATGTTGATTTTCATTAAAAGTATAGATTATGGTCATTGGTAATTTAGTGAACACATCCATTATTTAAATAATTACGAATTGATTTTAGGTATTATATTTGAACTCCACAAATTGATCCCATGTTGTTTTTTTACTTATTAAGATTGTGCTCTCATAATTCACACATTACTCGACCTCACGAGTTTTGTGTAAATTGTTAAATTTCTTTCTTAGTTTCTTTTAAGTAAAAAAAATAAATTCATGGATAATACTATTTAAGTTATAATAACTCATTAATTAAAATTAAATAAACGAATAAAGTGATAGTTAGATCAATTACTAAGAAAAACTACTCTTTCATGGGCAGTGTAGACATCATAAAAACGTTTTACATTCACAAATGTAATAGAAAGGGTAAAACCTAATAACATTTCTAATATTGATTTCTTAAACAAATATGATTAATATAGGAGAAGAAAAATGAATAAAACAGAATAAATATAAGAGTAAATAATTATTATATTATATAAAAACAAATATCAAAACATGAGAAGGAGAAGAAGGATTTGATGAAGGGATACTTGCTTAAAGAGCTCTCCCTATGAGTATAAACAGTTACACAGCCTCCAAAATGATGAGAGGACTCCTCTATAACTCCAAAATGGAATCACTTCACTCCTTATTTGAACTCTCAAATGAGGTGTCCATGGTTCCCTTATATAGAAAAAATGGGAATTGGTTTTGGGCACCATGATTTCTAGATACCACTTATGTCTCAATATTGCATTAGTAAATGGAATTATCTCATCTTGCATAAAATATAAAAGTTTTTAGAATGAATATTGAATATCGCCATGTCAAATTTGGTGGAAATTGGACATATGTAATGGGATATATAGTCAAAATAACTAACCTAACTTTTGACTTCATGTAGATTATGTTCTCTGTATAGATCAATTCAGTTGGTCCAATAGATAGATGAATCAGGATTAGGTATCTTGAGATGAGTTTTATATCACTGAGTTTTGGATCATATCACAAAATTTCATCCTATTTTGAAAAACTTATTTCTCTAGACATGTAAAATATTGAACACATATCCTTGGGATTCCTTGTAGTTTGGTCCATTTTCCTTCCACATAATCTCTGACCCTCTAAGTCACCTCCTACTACAATGAAATCACCAAAACAACTATAATTTACCTTTTTTAAAATTGATGAATATTGAATAAATGAATCAAATGGGTAGTGAAATTTTTTATTATATAGTAATTTCCAATACAAAATCAGTTTAAAACATTGGTGTAAGGGTGAAATAATGTAGTGAATCATGGTACGATCACAAACCCACACCTAAACATTTTCACTCCTTTGAAAAACCTCATATCATGTAATCGAGAAGAAGAAAAATGTGAAAATATATATGCATGTTCATATTAATAAATCCATGGTGTAAATATAGGCTAGGTAAGAATCTCATCAAGATTTAATATCAATAAATTTTAAAGTTGTTATGTAATAAATTATTTCAAAAAAATCATTGATATTAATGACACTAACCATAGTAAAACAAGTTGTGGGTACACCATGCCATTAATTTTCAACATGTGTGTGTTCTAACCATTTAAATCTCATGTCTCCACCCTTTATTCAGTATATTCAGGTCAATTAAAAAAATTCTTCTTACCTTGTTTAATTCACTGAACCTGTTCTATATTCCTTTATAATCAAATTTCAAGTCCCACTCACTTAAGCATTCTCAAAAGTCAAACCTTAAGATCGTGGCCTAGATATCCCTATGTGTTATACATTTCATCACTCCCCGGTTTTATACGACAAAATATATTTATTTATTTATTGATTTATTATTTTTATTTTTATTTTTGTTTTTTTATGGTGTACAGCTATTGGATATCAGGTACACGCACATAGTCAAATTTTGTATAGTAATGAAACCAATTGAAATAGAAATAAATGTATGGATTAACCATTGATATAAGATGAATTTTTTTACCTAACTTATCTATACCATAAATTGAGTATCCAAAATTTCACAAGTCGTGGTTGCATAAAAAGTTGTGTGGAGAAATCTATGACACAATTTACTATTAACAAATATCATAAAGAATAGTGTTGAAATCTTAAATGTTTTATAATGACACTACCAATCATATCATTGATAACTTCCATTTTTATAAAAATCAACCCTTTATGGTGAAATCTCACTCATGATTATCATGATACAAATCAATTTTGAAAACAATCATTTTCAATATGTTCCACATGTTAATGAGAATATTACATGTTATATCTTTTATTGATTTTTTTGAAAATTTAATAGAAAACCTAACAGAAAACACACACAAATTTGAATTCTAAACAGCTACCCCAAAATGTTCTCCCCTACCCACACTTAAAATATTGCATTGTCCTTAATGTGAACCCCTGAGATAATAGGTGCACATGAAATGTTGAATTTTAGATAGGATAAAAACTATAAAAAACAGTGTTTTGTGGCAGTTTTCAAAACCACCGCTAAATTTTTTTCAACCAAAAATTTAGCGCTGGTTTTGAAAACCACTACAAAAAATCCACCACTAAATGTTTTTAAAATATTTTTAATAAATGTTTGAAAATTTATTCAAAAAAAGAATTTAGTTTTTTTAGTGGCGGTTTTAAAAAAAACCTTTGCAAAATAGAAGAAGAAAAATTTAAATTTTTTTATTTATTAATTATTATTATTTATTTTTTATTTACAATAAAATATAGTTTATTATTTTTAATTTTAATTATTTATAATTTTTCAATTAGTAAATATTTATAATTATTAGTTAATAATATTTTTAAACTGAAAAAGAATCTTCAATAAGTTGAAAAACATACTTTGACATCAAATGATTGTAACTTCTGATCTGGGTGTCCATTTCATCTCCACAACCAGTCTAATAAAAACATATCAAATTAGATAAAACCAAGTTATATTTTAATCATGTGATAATAAAAGGAAAAAAAATATATTCAAAATTCAAGTCAAAATCAAACTCGAACTTCAAACGGTCATAACTTTTAATCGGGGTGTCCGTTTGGGCTCTACCACATATCAAATCGAAGCATGTGACGAGATCTATGCCATTTAGGTTAAATACTAACTCATAGAGTATTTTACCTCTTTTAATTCTTCAAGAAAGTCCCAAAAGACCTCTAAAATAGAGGTTTTAGTTGTAAACCCTATTTTCTTAAAAATTCAAACGGTTATAAACATTGATCTAAGTGTCTGTTCTGTATGTACCACATATCTTATCAAAGAACATTTTATGATATTTGATTTGACTAGTTGTGGTGTAGAAAAAGGAGTCCCATATCAGAATTTATGGTCATTTCAGTGTTTTTAGGGTTTTCTGAGGTTCTTAACGTTTTATGATTTATATATTTATTTATTTATTTGTTTATTTATTTGTTTGTTTGTTATTTATTTATTTATTTATTTAATATTAATTAAGTAATTAATTAATTATTAAGTAATTAATTAATTATTAATTAATTAGTTAATTAATTATTATATATTTATTTATTATTTATTATTTATTATTTATTTATTTATTTATCAATTTACTTATTGATAAATTTATTTATTTATTTAATATGTATTTATTGATTTATTATTTATTTATTTATTTATTTATTATGTACACATTAATTATTAATTTATTTTTAATTAATTAATTATTATTAGTTTATTATTCGATTATTATTTATTATTTATTTATTTATTATTTATTATTTATTTATTAAATAATTATTAATTATTAATTATTTTGTAATTATTAATTATTTATTTATTATTTATAAAATATTAAATATTGAATACTAAATATTAAATATTAAATTTTAATTATTAATTATTAATTATTAATTATTAATTATTAATTCTTACTTCTTAATTCTGAATGATAAATTATTAATGATTATTTATTATTTATTTATTTCTATATTTAATTATTTAGTTATTCTTTATTCTTTATTCTTTGTTCTTTTCTTTATTATTTATTATTTATTATTTATTATTTATTAATTCACTTATAATTTAAAAAATATTAATTTATTATTAGTTCAGTATTCATTTATTTATTCTTTATTTATTTATTTATTCAATATTCAATATTTATTAATTAATTATTATTTATTTATTAATAATTTCATAATAATTTATTAATTATTTATAAATTTCTAAATATTATTTATTAGTTATTAATTATTAATTCTTAAGTATCAATTATTAATGATTAGTTATTATGAGTTATTAATTATTAATTATTAATTATTAATTATTAATGATTAATTATTAATGATTAATTATTAATTACTTAATGTTTATTATTTACTATTTACTATTTACAATTTACTACTTATTATTTGTTATTTATTATTTATTATTATTTATTTATTTATCTATTTTTATTAAAATTTTATTTATTTATCATATGTTAAATTATTTTTAAATTAATTTATTATTTATACATTACTTATATATTATATGTTATATATTATATATTATATATTATACATTATGTATTATCTATTATGTATTATGTATTATGTATTATGTATTATGTATTATAAATTATGTATTATATATTATATATTATATATTATATATTATATATTATATATTATACAATATATATTATATATTATATATTATGTATTATGTATTATGTATTATATATTATATGTTATATGTTATGTATTATGTATTATTTATTATATATTATATATTATCTACTATCTATTATCTATTATCTATTATCTATTATCTATTATATATTATATATTATATATTATCTATTATATATTATATATTATATACCATATATTAAATATTATATATTGTATATCATATATTATATATTGTATATTATATATTATCTATTATCTATTATCTCTCATCTATTATCTATTATCTATTATCTATTATCTATTATCTATTATCTATTATCTATTATATATATTATATATTTAGTATTTAGTATTTAATATTTATTATTTACAAATTACTATTTACTATTTACTTTTTACTTTTTACTTTTTACTATTTATTATTTATTATTTACTATTTTTTATTTTGTATTTAGTATTTAGTATTTAGTATTTTTTATTTACCATTTATTTCCATATTATATATTTATTTATTTATTATTTATTTATATTCTATTTATTAATTATTAATTTTTAATTAGTAGTTATTAATTGTTAATTATTAATTATTAATTAGTGGTTATTGATTAATCATTTTTGATTAATCGTGGTTGATTAATAATTATTTATTGTGTATCTAATTTTTATGTATTATTTGTTTTTCTAATTAATATATATATATATATAAGTATATTAAATTCGATTTATTGACCACATGAAGAGTCTGATACAGTGGTAAAGTCTTTATAGAATAAGCAAGAGGTCAGGGGTTCAAATCTCACCCAACACAGAATTTCTTTATATTGCATGGGCATGTGTATGGACATGGCATAGAGATGGTATGAGCATGGTACAAATAAATAAATAAATTACGATAGTAAATAAATTAGGAAAATAAATAAATTTATAAATAAATTACAAAAATAAAAAAATTATGAAAATAAAAAAAATAATAAATTATGAAATAAATAAACAATAAAATAAATATAAAATAATAAAATAATAATAATAATAAATAAAATTTAAAAAAAATTTAAAAATTTAAAAACGGTTTAGCGACAGTTTAAACTACCACTAATTATTTCCCAACACGCGATTCAGCAGTGGTTTTCCAAAACCACCATAAAATTATTTAGCAGCAGTTTAAACCGCTGCAAAATACAAATTTTGGCATAGTGAAATAATATAAAAGTAAAAGGTTTAGGAATATCCTGATATTCTCAAGTGATGATGGGGGTCATGCAATGTGATGAAATCAATTGCATCGGTAGGAAGTCCCTCAATGTATTGCTTCAAACATTTCCCAATAACTATAAATCTCCTTCTTGTGTCCTCTTGTGTGATATCCACAATGGGAGTCTTTTATACCATCTTATTAGCCCACAACGAATCATACAAGAACTTGCTCCAATCCATCCTATTAGGCTGCATGGTTTTCTTCAAAATTTGTTTCAACTCTTGATTTGAAACCTCAGCCTCACCATTTGTTTAGGGGTGGTATAGAGTATAAGTTGCATGTGTCTCCCTATACTTCTAAAGGAGCAAAGCCAAATTATGATTTCATAAGTGTGTCCATAGATCACTGATGACAGTCTTTAGCACATTAAACCTACAAAATAGTTATGCCCTGAAAAAATCCATTACAACATGAGAATCATTGGTCCTGGTGGCCTTGTACTCCACCCATTTTACCACATTATCAATAGTGACCAAAATGTACAAGAAACCAAATGAACTTGGAAAAGGACCCAAAAAATTAATTCCCCAAAAATAAAAAATCTCATATAATAATATGGGTTTTTGGTGAATCTTGGGTCTCCTTGAAATGTTCCGAGTGTGCTGGAAATGAGAGAATAACTTGAGAAACAAATAGACATTATGAAACATGCTTGGCCAATATAATAAAGAGTCTAAGACTTTAATAGCTATCTGTTGGGGTCCAAATTGACCACCACAAGAAATGTTTTGGCAAATTTTCAAAACATACTCAAACTAATGATCAGGAATGTAATGTCCTGGATTTTTTCGATGTTTTGTTTTAATATTATATGGGAATTATTTCAAGACCAGTCATCGAGATGGTGTATAGTTTTGAGGCCCGGTGAGCCCGAAACAAATGTTGGAATTTAATTTAAAAATTAATTTACGCACACATGCGGGTTTCCTAAAAAAGTGGAATAACTCTCAAACGGGTTCTCAGATCATAAATCTAAGGACACCGTTGCATTCAGAACATTAATTTTACCTTAGGCGATGTCTAACAGTGGTTGACGCAGGTCGGTGGTGAAATCTATTTTTTGGATGTAATAGTAATAAAATATTTAATAAAAATAATTTATTATGAAGCGAAATCTTTTTTAAATCCGTTGCAATAGAAATCCTTTACCCTTTTTAATAATGTCTTATGCAGGGCTCTAGGGTTAATAACCTCATAACCCTAAAACCCTTGGCAGCTCTGAAGGCTCTGGAGAAAACCTCCCAATGTGGCGACGATGTTCTTGATGATTTTCACAGGCGACGTTGACGCGACGACCGGATCTTCTCCAATGAATGTCGCGGATCCAGGTAGGATGTTTGATTTTGTTTTTCCTTTCCCCTTTCTTGTGTCCTATGACGAACGCGGACTGATCTCCGAACCGATTAGCCCACAGATCGATCATTTTGCGGGCGGGTGTGATTTGGGGTTTCATCGGGAAATCAAATACTCAAGATTTATAATCTGTTGATTGTTGTGGTTTTGATCTAATGGCGACGAGCCCTGATCTTCATGAACAACGATTGAGGTTCATCCCTCCTATTCGATTCTTTGTATTTTTTTCTCCTGCGCGTTCTTCGTTGCATTCTACGCATTCTTGAAGGAAATCGATCACTCTGCATTCGTTTTTTGGTGCAACGATCTGAGATTGTAGATCCAACCCCGGAGCAATGTCACGAAGGTGCGATGACAGTTTCAGCGGACCATTTGGAGCAGATAATGATATATGAGTTTTCAGTCATTTTTCTTTGGATGGATCGTTCGAGGTTTATGATCCGATTTAAAGACTAAAAACGCCTGTTTCTGTGTTCGTATGATGAATCGAACCAAACCCTAGAGTATCGGTACGAATGAATAATAAACCCTGGATCCGAAGGATCAGCTGCGGCGTGAGGAGGAAGATGGTGTTTCTGGAAAAATTTTGACTACATGGCATGTAGTTTGGGCTACACGGCATGTGTTCGTCGATGTACCACCTGGCGTGTACTTCGGGAGTACACGGACATGGTTTGGGTACCCAACTAGAGACACGAAGTATATACCCCTCCCTGACCAGACCCAACCAAATACATGGGATAACCCGTGTACTGGTACACTGGCAGGCGACACGAACAAAGACAATGTACGATCACATGGCCAGCGTACATAGAGTGAGCCCCAGGTGCTCGGACATGGCCTGTAATACTACTACACGCCATGCATTTACATTTTATACGATGGGCTAAATGACATGGGCCGTTTACATGGGCAGTACCCAGAGTCAAGGAACACGGCGTGTGATTCTTCTACAGGTCGTGTAGTTGAGTTTTACATAGATTGAACGGATGACACGGGCAGTTTACACGGGCAGTACCCAGGGTCAAGGAACATGGCGTGTATCCATACTACACGACATTTAACCAATCTTACATGGCTTGAACCAATTTCCATCTGTGACTTGGTCTAGTTTCCTTAGGGTTCATCCCCTTGGTCTTTCCCCTGAAGGTTCCTGGTATCATTTCCTACATATAGGAGTATGATCCCTTCAGCAGGAATTCCTGAATAGCGTTGTTAGAATCCCCTATGTGAGACTTAGATCCAGATCCTCTATTCATTCCTAGAACCCTAGGTAGAGTTCTTGGTATCGACGTGACCAACTTTACCAGTGAACCGATCCTCTTCTTAGCGGATTAGTTCATACTGAGTTGTCAAAATCACCCCATGACTTGGTGGTGATACTCATCTGAGCATCATGTTCTCAAAGTACTTGTGTAGTGCGTTCTCCCAAAATGAGTAGTTTGTATCTCTCTCTTCAAAACAAGGAGTGTATCCTCCTTGTTACATGCTTAGTGGAATTTTCAAGCTGGATCTTAGTGGTCGTTTCAAGGGAGTCGTTGTTTATGAGTATATCTGGAAATTATTGTTAATATGTTCTGTGAACATATACTCTGTAGGGATGACTGTATCTTTCTTTTGTGGTATTTTTCCCTTATTGTATTCCTTTGTCATTTTGCGGTGTCCTTCTGGGTATTGTTATACTCACCCCTGCATGGGATTTTCCCGCACATGTCATGTCTTGTGCAGACGAGCAAGATTTTTAGAGGATTCTGGGTGGACCAGGATCGGAAGGTGCTCAGTGAGATCAGACAGGCCAAGGTGTGTTCCTACACCTACAGATTGCAATCCCAAAAGCTTTCTTTATAGGTTGGACTTTGTTCCAGGCTCTCTTTTGGTGGGCTTGTATTTCTAGTCCAGGGTTTTACACTTGATGTACTTTACTTTCATGTCATACTCTGTTGGTTGGGATTTTTAGGGTATTCATGCATTTCCATTTTTAGTAGTTTTTACTTTTCAGCTTTGTGGGATTGGAGATGTGTGTGTGTGTGTGTGTGTGTAAATGTTTATATGCAATGCCTCCCATGTTAGTAACATGCCTACTCAGTGCTAGTCACCAGCCCCTGGCCTATTGGAGGCAGGCTTGGGGGGTTGCAGCTCGGGACCCACTGGGACGGGTCGTGACAGAGTGGTATCAAAGGTGGTCAGTTCTACCTTAGGACTAAGAGTCTGTAAGTTGGTTTGGGGCAATAGTGTTAAGTGTTTTGAGTTCGGATTTCAGGCCAGGGACCCCAGTGTTGGTGCGGGCAGCCGATGTATCCATACACTTGGACTCTAATAACTTGCTTTTCGACTCGGAGCATGAGAACACTAGTTACATGGGAAAATAATGGTATATGTATCATATAGGAATGGGTTGTTGTTTCCATGTCCTTCTTGAGTCTGCTCTCCATATATACTCACTGACTGAGATACATCTTGTTTCGTTATAGGATTCATCCGCAACGTGTACCTGCTAGGATCCAGCAGCTCGATCATGAGGATGACCCCCTCAGTGATGAGGATTCGATACAGGGACCAAATCCCCCAGTTTTACCATCGGGTGGTGTACCAGTTATTACAACACCTATGGAGACGTGTTTAGTGCATGCTGTACCAATAGAGGGGGAGCGTAGGCTGAGCACACTCCACGAGTTTCAGAGACAGAGACCCCTCAGGTTATGAGGTGAGCCTGACCATCAGGCAGCAGAGGACTGGCTTGAGGTAGTGACCAGAGTCTTCCATTTGGTCAGGACACCAGCAGATCAGAATGTGATCCTGGAAGTGAGCCTTCTACAGGGCTCAGTAGGATGATGGCAGAGTTTGGTTATCCAGACTCACGATGAGGTGACTCTTGTGTTTTCAGAGTTTGAGAATCTCTTCATAGAGGAGTTTCTACCAGTTAACCTGAGAGCAGTACGTATACAAGAGATTCTTTAGCTCCAGAAGGGAACCATGATGGTGGCTGGCTATTCATCGTGGTTTACCGACCTCTCGCAGTAATCAATGGATATGGTCAGAGATCAGTACTTCAGAGCTCGGAATTTTGATCGGGGCTTGCGCATAGATATCCGAGCTAGCATCATACCTATGAGCATTCCTACTTATTCTGGGGTTCTCAAGAGAGCTTTGGTGGTCGAGAGCTTCTTGGAAGAGAAGGTACAACCGGCAGTTGTTAGTAGTGGGTGATCTGGAGCAGAGACCTCGGCAGCAGGGAGCCGACGCCAGGTACCCAGGCATGGGAGACATTTTCAGAGGAGATCCTAGGATAGGGGATCTACCGTATAGGGTTCGTAGGGCGCATCCAGCTATCCTAGAGAGAGGCGATGCAACTCATGTGATGGAAGGGGTCATATCGCTCGAGATTGTCCAACCTGTCGTACAACTGACATGGGAGCAGTGGATGGACCACCAAGGTAGAGGAAACGTGTGGAGCAGATAGATCCACGGGGTGGCTGACGCGGTAGAGGAACTGGCAGAGCTGCTGGAGGTGGTCGGCATTTTGACCCTTTACCACCACCACCCCCAGGAGGTACACCCCATGCTTAGGAAGCTGGTGGATAGAGGCAGGGACAGCTGCAGGCAGCAGAGGCGTATGACCCAGGTATTCTCGGAATGATTAGAGGTACAATCTGTGTCTTTTCTACTTTGGTTTCCATACTGATAGACACAGGTGCTAGTCATTCCTTTCTGGCTTCTTTTTTTGTTTGATACCTTGAGATTCCAGTTGATCCGTTGACGCGACCCTTACGCTTAGAATCACCGACTGGAGAAGATTCAGAGATCACACACCTTTGTAAATAGTGTGACTTGGCCCTTGGAGGTGAGATTTTCGGTTAAAACCTCTTGGTTGTAGCATCGAGGCCTTACGATGTCATTCTTGGTATGGATTGGCTATCCACAGTTCATGCCCATATCGACTATTTTAGGCGAAGGGTGCAGTGTGTCCGTAGTGATGGAATGTGGCTCTCTTTTTTAAGTGAAAGAGAGACCCAGGCTGTGTAGGATGGACTCATGCGTAGGAAGGTGCAACCGATATCCTATCAGTTGGCTAGCCTATCCCTTGCCGCATCAGATGTTAAGAGTTTCTAGTTTCCAGCAGTAATGGATTAGTACGAGGACATCTTTCTGGAGGATTTCCCCGGATTACCTCCCCGTCGGGAGATAGATTTCTGTATTGAGTTGCAACATAGGATGTCACTGATATCAGCATCATCATATCAGATGGCTCCTACAGAGCTTTGTGAACTGAGGGTGCTTCTGGAAGACTTGGAGAAGGAGGTCTTTGTAAGGCCCATTGTTTCACCCTGGGCGGCCCCAGTGCTGTTTTCTAAGAAGGCAGATGGGAGATTGAGGCTATGTGTGGATTAACAGTACTTGAATAAGGTGACCATGAAGAACCGATATCCACTACTAAGGATTGATGACCTCATTGACCAGTTGAGAGGGGAACGATGGTTCTCAAAGTTTGATCTACGATCAAGAAATCATCAGTTGCGAGTACAGGTTGAGGATGCATCGAAGACATCTTTCAGATGTCGCTACAGTCACTATGAGTACTTGGTGATTCCCTTCGGCGTGACAAACACCCCGACAGTGTTCATGGGACTCATGAAACGGATCTTTCAGCCATATCTAGATTGGTTTGTAGTGGTCTTCATCTATGATATCATTGTGTACTATGTGTCCGAGCAGGAGCACGTGATACACCTAAGGATGGTTCTGGACACACTCAGAGAGCACCAGTTGTAGGAAAAACTCTCTATGTTTCAGTTCTGGATACATATGGTCCCCTTTCGGGGAGACATTATCTTAGCAGATGGTGTAGCAGTGGACCCATCCAAGGTGGAGGCAGTACTAGCATGGGAGCCACCCTAGAGCGTGATGGAGGTGCGGAGTTTCCTTGGGTTGGAAGGCTACTATCGGAGATTCATTCTTGATTTCTCTAGGATTTCAGAACCTATGACAGCTTTGAACTAAAAGGGGAAGCCTTTTGTGTGGACTGAGATATTCCAGTAGGCTTTCTAGCAGTTGATACAGAGTCTGACGAGCGCCTCGATCTTGAGATTACCGGAGGAGGGTGTCGAATATGTAGTGTTCTGCGACACATCAGAAACCCGGCTTGGTTGTGTCCTAATGTAGAGGCAAACGGTGATTGCCTATGACTCACGTCAGTTGAGGCCACATGAGTAGAAATACACGACCCATGATCTTGATTTGGAAGTGGTG
The DNA here is from genome assembly GCA_963277665.1 of Viscum album. Classification (NCBI taxonomy): domain Eukaryota; kingdom Viridiplantae; phylum Streptophyta; class Magnoliopsida; order Santalales; family Viscaceae; genus Viscum; species Viscum album. The sequence goes on along the minus strand of OY728147.1, from coordinate 2,105,139,072 downwards.
GAATTCCCATTAAAGATGTGGCGGCACTACCTGATGGGAGAGCGATTTACTTTCTACTCTGATCACAAAAGTCTCAGATATATATTTTCATAGAAGGATATGAATTTTAGACAAAGAAGACGGCTTGAGTTCCTCCAGGATTATGAATTTGAGATCATTTACACACCTGGGAAGGGGAATGTTGTGGAAGATACTCTCATCAAGAAATCCAGTTCCCAGTTGTGGGATAAAGCGACGAGGCAGTTGGCCTCCTTACAGTTATCCTTCAAAGACATAGATGAGAGAGCTTACCATCAGTAAATGATTGTTACCCCTTCACTCTTGCAGCTAGTCAGGGAAGCACAGCTCGAGGACACTAGCTTTGAGACTCTACATGCTCAGATATCCACGGGTGATGCTGCCGATAGATATTCAACAGTTGGGGAGCACCTTATCCTTTTCAGAGGGCGCCCGGTAGTACCAGTGACATTGTAAGAGGATGTTTTTAGGGAGTTCCATACATCCACTTTATCGGTGCATCCAGGCATGTAAAAGATGTATCAGGACCTATAACATCAGTTCTGGTGGTCAGGAATGAAGAATAGTGTGGCAGAGTTTGTTTCTTGGTGTCTTACTTGTCAGTAAGTAATGGCTGAGCACCAGGTGACAGAAGGTTTGACTCTACCCCTTGAGGTTCCAGAGTGGAAGTGGGATGGGATATCCATGGACTTAGTGATGGGTCTACCACATACATCTAGGGGACACGATTTCATCTGGTTGATCGTTGATCGACTCACCAAGTCGACCCACTTCTTATGCATATGGGTGCAGAGTTCAGTAGAGAGCTTGGGAAACCTCTACGTGGAAGAGGTAGTTCGACTTCATGGAGTTCCATCAACGATCGTCTCAGATCGTGATGCTCATTTCACATCCCGGTTGTGGAAGGAATTGCAGAAATCTTTTGGGACTTAGTTACACTTGAGCACAACGATTCATCCTCAGACTGATGGTCAGATGGAGCGGAACCTCCAGGTTCTGGAGGATATGCTACGATCTTTCATACTTGACTTCGGTCATAGCTTGGTGGATCACCTACCACTGGTGTAATTTTCTTATAACAACAGTTATCATTCCACTATTGGTATGGCATCATTTGAGGATCTGTACGGGTGACCTTGCAGGTCACCACTTTGCTGGATTGACCCATGAGAGTCAGCACTCATGGGCCCGGAGATGGTGCGAGCAACTACAGAGAAGGTGCATGCCATTTAGGAGTGGATGAAGACTACACAGAGTCGGAAACATTCTTATGCCGACTGGAGGGGGAGACCCTTGGAGTTCGAGGAGGGAGACCATGTGCTCCTTCGGGTCTCACCTCGATGGGGATTGTGGAGGTTTGGCTGAGGCGGCAAGCTTTCTCAGAGGTTCATCAGCCCTTTCCAGATTTTGAGTAGAGTTGGTGAGGTGGCATATCGATTGGCTCTACCTCCTTAGATGGAACGGGTACACAACAGCTTCCATGTGTCGCAGATACTGAGGTACGTGCATGATTCATCACACGTCATCGATTGGGGCGAGCTGGACATCGATGATGGAGCGACCATTGCTGAGTACCCAGTGGATATAGAGGATTGGTAGGAGAAGGTCCTTCATGGGCATGCTATTCCCTTGGTGTGTGTCTGGTGGTAGCACGGTAATGTCCAAGAGAGCATGTGAGAGCAGGAGGCTCAGATTCGTGTGCAGTACCCACATCTTTTTGAGTAGCCTTTGTTTTGGCTTTTCGGGGACGTAAAATCCATAAAATGGGTGTGATGTAATGTCTTGTATTTTTTCCATGTATTAATTTAATATTATATAAGAATTATTTCAAAACCATTCATCGAGGCTGCATATAGTTATGAGGCCCGGTGAGCCCGGAAAAAATGTTGGAATTTAATTTAAAATTAAATTACGTGCGCATGCAGTTTTCCTAAAAAAGTGAAATAACTCCTGAACAGGTGCTCGGATCAGAAATATGAGGGCACCATTGCATTCAGAATAGAAATTTTACCTTAGGTGGGGCCTAACATTGGTCGGCGCAAGTCGATGGTGAAATCTAGTTTTTGGACGTAATAGTAATAAAATATTTAATAAAAATATTTTATTCTGCAGCAAAATATTTTTTAAATTTGTTGCAATAGTTATCCTTTAACCTTTTTAATAAAGGCTTGTGTAGGGGTCAAGGGTTACAAACCTCAGGACCCTGAAACCCCCAGTGGATCTGGAGGCTCTGGAGAAAACCTCCCAACGCGGGGACGATGTTCTTGACGATTTTCGTCGGTGACGACGACTCGGTGACCAGATCTTCACCAACAGACACCGCGGATCCAGGTACAATGTTTTCTTTTGTTTTTCGTTTCTCCATTCTTGTTTCCTATGATGAACTCAGGCTAATCTGTGAACCAATTAGCCCGCAAATCGATCATTTTGCGGGCGGGTGTGATTTGGTGTTTCATCGGAAATCAAATACTCGATATTTATAATCTATTAATTGTTGTGGTTTTGATATAATGGCGACAAACCTGGATCATCACAAACAATGATCGAGGTTCATCCCTCTTGTTAAATTCTTCATATTTTTTCCCACGTGTTCTTAGTGGCGTTCTACACGTTCTTGAAGGAAATCGATCACTGTGCATTCGTTTGTTGGCACAATGATCCGAGATTGCAGATCCAACCCCGAAGCGATGTTATAGAGGTGCGACGATGGTTTCAGCATACGATTCGGAGTGGATCGAGAGATATGAGTTTTTGGGAGTTTTGCTTCTGATGGATCGTTCGAGGTTTATGATCCGATTTAAGGACCGAAAACACCCATTTCAGTGTTCATATGATGAAACAAACCAAACCCTAGAGTATCGAGACAAACAAACGAGAATCCATGTATCCGGAAGATCAGCTGCGGCGCAAGGAAGAAGACGGCGTTTTTGGAAAATCCCTGACTACACGACATGTAGAATGGGCTACATGGCATGTGTTCATCGGAGGACCACCTGGTGTGTACTCCGGGAGTACACGGACACAGGTTGGGTACACACCCAGGGACACGGCATGTCTACCCCTCCCCGACCAGACCTGGTCAGATACACGGGATAACCCATGTACTGGTACATGTGCAGGAGACACGGATGGAGACATTGTACGGGCACATGGCCAGCGTACACGAAGCAAGCCCCAGGTGCTCGGACACAACATGTAATACTACTACACACCGTGAAGTTACTTTTTATACGATGGGAAAAAGGACTCAGGCCGTTTACAGGGGCAGTACCTGGAGTCAAGGAACACGGCATGTGATTCTTCTACACGCCGTGTAGTTAAGTTTTACACAGCTTGAACGGATGACATGGGCTGTTTACATGGGTAGAACCCAGGGTCAAGGAACATGGAATGTAACTATACTACATGCCATGTAACCAATATTACATGGCTTGAGCTAGTTTCCTTCTGTGACTTGGGAAAGTTTCCTTGGGGTTCGTCCCATTAGTCTTGCTCCTGAAGGTTCTTGGTATCATTTCCTACATACAGGAGTATGATCCCTTCAGCAGGACTTCCTAAATAGAGTTGTTGGAATCCCCTCTATGAGACTTAGAGCCAGATCCTCTATTCATCCTGGAACCCTAGGTAGAGTTCTTGGTATCAACGTGACCAACTTTACCCGGGCGCTGATCCTCTACTTAGAGGATTAGTTCAGACTAAGTTTTCGGAATCACCCCATGACTTGGTGGTGATCCTCATCTGAGTATCATGTTCTCAAATTACTTATGGAGTGTGTTCTCTTGGAACAAGTAATTCATATCTCTCTCTTTAGAACAAGGAGTGTGTTCTCCTTGTTACGTGCTTAGTGGAATCTTCGAGCTCGATTTTAGTGGTTGTTTCACAGGAGTCGTTGTGTATGAGTATATCTGGATATTCTTGTAAATATGTTCTGTGAACATATACTGTGTAGAGATGACTGTATATTTCCTTTGTGGTATTTTTCCCTTGTTGTATTCCTTTGTGGTTTCGGGGTGTCCTACTAGTTATTGTTATACTCACCCATGAACGGGCTTTTCCCGCACGTGTCGTGTCTTGTGCAGACGAGTGAGATTTTGACGGGATTCTAGGTTGACTAGGACCAGACGGTGCTCACTGAGATCAGACAGGCCAAGGTGTGTTCCTACGACTATGGATTGTCATCCCATTACCTTTCTTTACAGGTTCGACTTTGTTGTAGACTCTCTTTTTGTGGGCTTGTACTTTTGGCCCAGGGTTTTACACTTGATGTACTTTACTTTCCTGTTGTACTCTATTAGTTGGGATTTTTAGTGTATGCATGCATTTACATTTTTACTAGTTGTAACACTCCAAGCTTCTACGGTATGCTTCTCTTTGAATAATGTGATAGCGTGTGTTGTACGCAACACCGAGTTCTAACACACCATAACCAATCAAACTAGATGTTTTGAATAATAATACTTAATTTTTGAAATTATATATATATTATATTTCAAAATGGACTTCATTTTTGGATTCGGAATATCAAATTTATCCTAAGGTAAATTTTGGTACTTTTCGGATAATTTTAATATTTTGATGAATAGTGAAAATTACTAAATTTTAATTAAAATCAACTTTTTTAGTCAAAATAATTAATTGTGATAAATTATGAATTTTAGTGGTTTTAAAGTATATTTAGAATATATTTTTACCATTTAATACAATTTTGGTCATTGGACATAATTTTACAATTAAACCGGACATAAACAAGTGTCAATCTTTTGATTGTTATTATCTCTTAAAAACACACTTTTTGTTTTAACAACGGGAATTAATTTTAAATTAATTTCTGCGACTTCGGTGTTTTGAATTTGGAAAAATGGATTCCATATTTGGAATCATGATGTTCAAATTGTGTAAATAGTTATCTTTTATTTTTATACATTTTGAATAATTACTTCGGTAAATATTTTATTTACCATGGTTAAGGGTAAATCCTGTAAATAAGGGTTAAAAAATAATAATATAATAATACTAAATTACCCTAAAATGTGTCCTAGCCTTATTTGTTGATACATGTTCGACCATAGTCATATTTGGGTTGATTTTTGGGACCCCATGGAGCCACTTGTAGGTGATAGGGACACTTATTTTAATTAAGATAAAATAAGTACAAAAATGACATAAGCATATATCTTTTAGAAAAACAATTTTTACAAAGGGTTATATATGTTGGATTTTATACTATAAATTTCTCTTAGAAAGATAAAAATATATCCTACATAATTATAGTTTATTTATAATTTTTAGATATTACATTAGTTAATTTATTTATGACACAATGATGATGTTGTAATTACCATAATAGTAAAAATTTAAAATAATTGATTTTATAAATACCCAAAAAAATATAATATGAGACTTTTGATGAATTAAAATAATTTTCTAGGATAATATGAAATATTAGGATTTATGTAATTAACTCTGTTCAAATTAATAATTTTGTTATGAGTTTCACAAAAATCAACTATTGAATAGTGTCAAAATTGACATAAAAAGGTTTTTAAAACAAATATTATATTATTAGTTGATATTAAATTACTAAAAATCAAAGGCTCAGCCAAGAGACTTATATCATGATAGTGGTATCATTAATGGACCACTTGGGGGTCTCTTGGATGTATATAGTAGGTTTATTAACTATATAATATAAAAATACAAAGTGACATGGTAAATGTCAAACTAATTAACTAAGAGTTAATACTTAATGATAAGGTTAATATAGTAACCCAAACCTGTCTAAATTCTATTGGTTGAATTTTTTTCGACCTATCCCCACCTTAACATTTATATAATCAACTTTGGAGCCATTAGAAACATAATATGAATTTATTATAAATTAATATTTATAGCTTTTCAAAAGGTTCCCCTCACCCCTCTTATAAAAGGGCACTCCTCCTTATCATTTCTTCACACCTTCAAAGCCTTTTGGTTCGGCCAAAATCTGCCCAAATACTCTCCCAACTTTACTCACTACAAACTAGAGGCCTTAGTGTGATCAGAAAGCCAACCTACGGAACCCTTTAGATCAAATCAAAAGGAAGAACCCAAAGAAGAGGTAATGATTTCACCACCCTTTTCCATGTTCCTTTCTTCTTCCACTTCTTCTTCCTTTGTTACTACCATTTTAAAATAATAACTCCAGTAATATATATATACTGTGATGGTATTATAAATATGGTACATCCATATTCAGTATTCTATCCACCCTTTGAATAACATGTCACCATACGTGTGTACGTACGGCTTACCGTCTCAACGTCGTGGTGTAATTGTTATTCAATATATTATTATTTGGATGGGTATAATAATGATGTGTAACTCATGTAAATAATAAATATAACATGATAATGATCTTGTATATATGTTATATCATCTAATTATATATTATTTTAATATCAAAAGAATGATATTGTTGCTCATGCGTACGTACGGACTACCGTCTCCACGAATGCGATGAGATTCATTCTCCATCGTATCCATTCAAGTATAATTATCATTTGATGATTTAAAAATGATGTTTAAAGACTTGATATCATTATGGATATGAATAATATATAAACTATCCATTACAAAAATGTCTTACGTAATAAAACATATAAAATAAAATGAGTAAGTTAACACCCGAAACAACGATAATTCTAAGATATTATTAACAAATCAAGGTTAAAAGATCATATATGATATCATATTAATGTATATGATTATTGTATAATTTAATAACAAATATTTCACCATTATATAGGAGGTTAACCTACCCCAACCATGGAAAAGTTCAAGGTAAGGGTTATTTTACAATCTCTTCATTATCTGTGGTTGTTTATAGGTAATAATCTACTGGGATTTCTTTATCATCCACATCCATGTTTCTTCAAAATGTATTTCAAAAAGATTTTAATATTTAGAATAATATGGGTTAAAGTCATTTATACCCCTGTTTGACTTTTTATAAGAGTTTTATAAAGGAATTTTTCCGTCATTTTCCAAACAAGATGCTTTTAACCTTTTATACAGAATTAAGGTAAGAATGTTTTTTTAACTTATATGATGGGTGCGGTTATTTTCCGCCTTTATAAAATCATCGAAGCTTCCCTTACAAGCTTATAATAGTATTTTCAAAGAAAATGTTTTATTTTATAAATATATGACTCTTAAATGATTTCAAAAATATAAATAGATATTTCTCTAAAAAGAGTTTTTATTTCATCTATGTAAACATCATTTGATGGATTTTACGCTTATTTGAAGTTGATTTATTATGATACAAAACTTCTATATTGTATTGAAGGTTTTTTGATATGTTTGACTGTGGATGTGCTATTTTTATACCATTTATAGTTTATGGTGAATGTATTGGCATTTTGTATACTAGTATTAATACGAATGTTTATGTTATGTTTAAACCTTTTCATATGGGAGTGCATTGGACTTAATATGTGACGGGTGGAGCCCACTATAGCTCCTCGATGCATCAGTAGGACTCATTAGACAAACTAGTGTCTTGGCACAAGGCCTTGGAAATGTCTTATTTCTAGTCCTGGCACGAGGCCTTGGCTATGTGGTTATGATAGTCTGGCATTATGCATTCCATCATTATGAAAGTGGTTATTGATATTGCATGTGAGTATTCGGTTAGTAGAATATCCATGTGAATAAGTAAATGGTATTATTTCATTTTACTTTTGCCATACTATGTTGATGTTCAAGTTTAAAAGGCTTTTGTTTTAGTTATACATTGCCTTAAATGTTTATTCTTATTTAGGAAAGTTTCGGCTATATTGTTATCCTTACTGGGCATTTGAGCTCACCCCTTTTCTATGTTTTATTTTTCCCAGGAAGTGAAGAAGTAAATTATGATTGACTTACAAGGATATTATGTGGGGATATGAGTGTGGAATATGGAGACAATATGTTTTTGTAGTAGTTTTTCACTTTATGATGTAATGTAAGACTTATGAATATATCTATTGTTTCCAAGGCTACTAAACCAATCGGTATTTCGAGATTTGATCTTTATTGTGATCATGCCAATGTTATGTAATAATGCACTGACTCTGAGTAACTAGGTTCGGGGCGTTACAGTTGGTATCATATGAAGTTTAGTAGAAACCTTGGAAGCTAGATTTAGATAAACTCTGATTAGAGAACATAGATTTATGATGGACCATGAGGATTAGTATAGAAGAACATCCTAGAATTTTGGTATTATAGAGATTTTGTGAGTATTCCGAGAAATACATCCCTGTCTGGATACGAGCAGGTAGAGGAGGATCTGGAAGAGATGTACCTAGGGGTAAAACCCGAAAACACTGCTTTGAGCTAGACTCGAATGTGAACTGATGCACGACAATGGGCCTTGCTACACTCTTGGTTACGACACTCCCGAGGGATATGCTTAGGATAACTCTAATTTTCATTGAAAATCATTATGAATGGTTTATGAGTATATACTTCCTCAAAGAAAACATTTTTATGATTATGGATTATATCCATAAATAGTTCAATTTATGTTAAGTGTTTTATAAGTATGGGATTATGTATTTTGATTCATAAACTGATCTAGTTTATGCCATTGTTTAGAAATTGCACCTAGTAGAAGAAATGTAAACTGTATCAATGCATGCACTCCATGTAGGGATTTCCCTCCTCTTCAAGATAATTATAGTGGAGCTGGTGATGCAACTGGTGCTGATCATCTAATCACCATACTGGGACAAATCACTCAGGTTATGAATAATAACCTTACCCGTATGGAGCAACCTGATCCGCAGCGTGGAGGATCAATGTTAGATCCATTCATGAGGCAACAACCACCAACTTTCAATGGGAGTAAAAATCCCTTAGTAACTGAAAAATGTATTTTTTTCCTAGAGAAAATATATCAGGCTTTGGGGAGTAGTGAATGGGAAAAAGTTATCTTGGCAGTTTACCACCTCACTGGAGATGCTAATCAATGGTGGTTATTGATTCAAAATAAGAAGGAAGATGATGATGATAAGGAACACCTTATCTTTAGAGCAGAATCGTCACCAACTAGTTCTAATTTAGATCCACCCCCTGTAGCTCAACTAAATTCAATTATTGGGGAGGAAGAGAATGAAATAACTGTGGGTGAGGAAAGGAATGTTCAAATAGAAGATGTACCTGTTGTGAAAGAATTTGTAGATGTATTTCCAGAAGATTTACCTGGACATCCTCCAAAACGAGAAGTTGAGTTTTCCATTGATTTAATTCCTGGATCAAGGCCTATATCAAATACCCCTTATAGAATGGACACTTTAGAATTAGTAAAACTAAAGAAACAACTAGAGGAATTGAGTAATAAGGGATTTATTCACCCCAGTGTTTCTCCATGGGGCGCCCCTGTTCTTTTTGTTAAAAAGAAAGACGGATCTATGAGGTTATGTATCGACTACAGGGAGATCAATGCTATAACAATAAAGAACAAGTATCCCCTACCTCGAATTGATGATTTAGTTGACCAACTTCATGGAGCTATATACTTTTCAAAGATTGACATTCGATCTGGATACCATCAGTTGTGTGTGAAGAAGGAAGACATTCCGAAGACAACATTTCAAACCAGGTACGGGCATTACGAGTTTACTGTAATGCCTTTTGGATTGACTATTTCACCCTTTGTATTCTTGGATCTAATGTATATAGTTTTCAAGGAGTATCTCGATGAATTTTTGGTGGTATTTATTGATGATATGTTGGTATACTCCAAAAGCTACGAAGATCATGAAAATCATTTGCGCATTATCCTGAAGACTCTGAGAAGACATGAATTATATGGAACGTTTAGCAAGTGTGAATTCTGGATTCATGAGATTTATTTTCTTGGCCATATTGTCTCTAAATATGGAATCTATGTTGATCCTTCTAAGACCAAGGCAATCCAAAAATGGCTAGCACCAACGAATATAACTGAGGTACGTAGTTTTATTGGTTTGGCAGGTTATTATCGACACTTCGTCTAGAATTTTTCCCGATTGGAAAACCCATTAACAAAGCTCACACGTAAAGGGGTTAAATTTGTTTGGACAAATGATTGTGAAGAATGTTTCTAATTACTGAAGAGAAGATTATTAAATGCTCCTATATTGACTCTACCATCGGGGAATGATGGGATCATTATTTATAGTGATGCATCGAAGAAAGGACTTGGTTGTGTCCTTATGCAGAATGATAGGGTAATTACCTATGCATCAGGGCAGTTGAAAATTCATGAACAAAACTATCCTACTCATGATCTCGTGTTAGCAGTTGTGATCTTTGCTTTGATGATATGGAGGCACTACCTCTATGGTGAAAAATGTGAGATTTATATTGATAACAAGAGTTTGAAGTATATTTTCTCACAAATAAAACTCAACATCAGGCAAAGGAGATGGCTTGAATTACACAAGGATTATGATTTTACGATACACTACCACCCAGGGAAGGCAAACAGGGTGGCAGATGCTTTGAGCAGAAAAGACCATGGAGTTTTGAACAATATGAGAATTGAAAGGGATCCAATTTTCATGGATCTAGTGAAGATGGACATGGGAATAACTAGGGAAGGTGAAACATCAATGCTTTTTCCAATGGTTGCCAAACCATCTTTACTAGAAAGGATTAAGAGTTCTCAGACCGATGATGAAGAATTTCAAAAGAAGATTAAAGCTGTGAATGATGGGAGACTGACAGACTTTGTGTATGAAGATGGAATTTTGAAATTCGGGAAGAGACTTTGTGTTCCTGATATACCTGATCTAAAAAGGGAATTGCTGGATGATGCTCATAGTTCCAATTTCTATATAAACCCTGGGAGCACCAAAATGTATAGATATTTGAAGGAAAATCTTTGGTGGGACAATATGAAGAGGGAGATTGTTGATTTTGTGTCAAGATGTATGGTTTTTCGACAAGTGAAATCTGGAAGGCAACACCCTGGAGGAGTCATGCAACCTCTTCCCATACCATAGTGGAAATGGGACAATATTACGATGGAATTTGTCATGGGGATACCAAAGAATCCTAGAAGGAATGATGAAATATGGGTTATTGTTGATAGTCTTACCAAGTCAGCACATTTTCTTGCTATAAGAGAAGATCTACCCCTGGAACGTCTAGAAAGACTATATATTAATGAAGTTGTGAGACTTCATGGAGTACCCCTATCGATTTTTTCTGATCTTGATCCCTGTTTTACTTAAAGATTCTGGAAGAGTCTTCAGAAATCCCTGGATACTGAACTTCATTTGAGCACTGCCTACCACCCTCAGACAGACGGACAATCAGAACGGACTATTAAAACCTTAGAAGACATGTTGAGATCCTGCTCACTTGACTTTCAGGGTATGTGGGATCAGTATTTACCTCTGGTATAATTTCACTATTACTATAGCTTCCATTCGAGTATTCAGATGGCACCATATGAAGTGTTATACGGAAAGAGATGTCACACACCAACCTGTTGGGATGACGTTGGTGAAAGAAAACTTGTAGGTCTAGAACTGGTGGAGGAAATGTTGGAAAAGGTGAAGGTAATCCAAAATCACATCAAAGCAGCTCAAAGTAGGCAGAAGAGCTATGCCGATAATTGAAGGAAGGATTTGGAATTTCAAGTCGGTGATCATGTTTTCCTGAAGGAATCTCCATGGAAGGGAGTAATACGTTTTGGTAAGAAAGGTAAATTGAGTCCAAGGTACATCGGACCTTTCGAAATTTTAGAATGAATTGGGGTTGTAGCTTACTGATTGGCAATGCCTCAAAGTCTCTACAAAGTTCACGATGTGTTCCACGTATCTCTATTGAGGAAATAAATGCCTAACCCAATGCATGTACTCACCTATGAAGAATTAGAACTGGAACCTAATCTATCTTATTGTTAAGATCCCGTCAATATTCTTGATACGAGAGAACAAGTACTGAGAAACCTGGCGACGCGTCTGGTAAATGTTTTGTGGAGAAATCATAAGATGGAAGAGGCAACGTTGGAACCCGAGGAACATATGATGAAAAAGCACCTGAGTATTTTCATGTGATAAGTATTCTAGAAATTTCGAGGAAAAATTTATTTGAAGGAGAGGAGAATGTTACACCCCAAGGTTCTACGGTACACTTCTCTTTGAATAATGTAATAGTGTGTGTTATACGCAACACCGAGTTCTAACACACAATAACCAATCAAAGTAGCCGATATGAATAGTAATACCTAGTTTTTGAAATTATATATATTATATTTCAAAATGGAATTCATTTTTGGATTCAGAATATCGAATTTATCCTAAGGTGAATTTTGGTACTTTTCGGATAACTTTAATATTTTGATGAATAGTGAAAATTACTAAATTTTAATTAAAAACAACTTTTTTAATCAAAATAATTAATAGTGATAAATTATGAATTTGAGTAGTTTTAAGTTATATTTAGAATATATTTTTACCATTTAATACAATGTTGGTCATTGGACATAATTTTACAATTAAACCGGACATAAACAAGTGTCAATCTTTTGATAGATATTATCTCTTAAAAACCTGATTTTTGTTTTAACAACAAGAATTAATTTTAAATTAATTTCTGCCACTTCTGTGTTTTGAATTTGGAAAAATGGATTCCATATTTGGAATCAGGATGTTCAAATTTTGTAAATAGGTAACTTTCATTTTTAGACATTTTCAATAATTACTTCGGTATATATTTTATTTACCATGGTTAAGGGTAAATATGGTAAATAAGGGTTAAAAAATAATAATATAATAATACTAAATTACCCTAAAACGTGTCCTAGCCTTATTGGTTGATACATGTTCGACAATAGGCATCTGTGGGTCGATTTTGGGACCCCATGGAGCCACTTGTAGGTGATAGGGACACTTAATTTTAATTAAGTTAAAATAAGTACAAAAATGACATAAGCATATATCTTTTAAAAAACAATTTTTACATATGGTTATATATGTTGGATTTTAGACTATAAATATTCATTAGAAAGATACAATTATTTAATACATAATGATAGTTTATTTATAATTATTAGAGATTACATAATTTAATTTATTTATGACACAATGATGATGCAGTAATTACCATAATAGTGAAAATTTAAAATAATTGATATTATAAATACCCAAATAAATTTAATTTGAGACTTTTAATGAATTAAAATAATTTTCATGGGTAATATGACATATTAGGATTGATTTAATTAACTTTTTTCGAAGTAATCATTCTGTTATGAGTTTCACAAAAATCAACTATTGAATAGTGTCAAAATTGACATAAAAGAGTTTTTAAAACAAATATTATATTATTAATTGATATTATATTCCTAAAAAATCTATGGTTCAGCCAAGAGACTTATATCATTATAGTGGTATCATTAATGAACCACTTGGGGGTCGCTTGGATGTATATAGTACATATATTAACTATATAATATAAAAATACAAAGTGACATGGTGAATGTCAAACTAATTAACTAAGAGTTAATACTTAAAGATAAGGTTAATATAGTAACCCAAACCTGTCTAAATTCTATTGGTTGAATTTTTTTCGACCTATCCCCACATTAAAATTTAAATAATCAACTTTGGAGCCATTATAAGCTGAATATGAATTTATTATAAATTAATATTTCTAGTTTTTCCAAAGGTGCCCCTCACCCCTCTTATAAAATGGAACTCCTCATTCTCATTTCTTCACACCTTCAAAGCCTTTTTGTTCGGACAAAATCTGAAACAATACTCTCCCAACATTATTTAATACAACCTAGAGGCCTTAGATTGATCAGAAAGCCAACCTAAGGAGCCCTTTTGATCAAATCAAAAGGAAGAACCAGAAGAATAGGTAACGATTTCACGACCCTTTTCCAAGTTCCTTTCTTCTTCAACTTCTTCTTCCTTTGTTATTACCATTCTAAAATAACAACTCCAGTATCATATATATACTTTGATTTTATTATAAATATGGTACAACCATATTCAGTATTCTATCCACCCTTTGAATAACAGGTCACCATACGTGCGTACGTACGGCTTACCGCCTCCACGTTGTGGTGTAATTGTTATTCAATATATTATTATTTGGATGGGTATAATAATGATGTGTAAATCATGTAAATAATAAATATAACATGATAATTATTCTTTATATATGTTATACCATCCAATTATATGTTATTTTAATATCAAAAGAATGATATTATCACTCGTGCGTAGGTACGGACTACCATCTCCACGAACGCGATGAGATTCATTCTCCATCGTATCCATTCAATTATAATTATCATTTGATGATTTAAAAATGATGTTTAAGGACTTGATAAGATTCTGTATATGAATAATATACAACCTATACATTAAAAACATGGCTTACGTAATAAAACATATAAAATAAAACAAGTAAGTTAACACCTAAAACAATGATAATACTAAGATATTATTAACAAATCAATGTTAAAAGATCATATATGATATCATATTAATGTATATGATTCTTGTATAATTTAATAACAATTATTTCACCATTATACAGGAGTTTAACCTACCCCAACCAAGGAAAAGTACAAGGTAAGGGTTATTTCACAATCTCTTCATTATCCGAGTTTGTTTATACGTAATAATATACTGGGATTTACTTATCATCCACATCCATGTTTCTTCGAAATGTATTTCAAAAAGATTTTACTATTTAAAATAATATGGGTTAAAGTCATTTATACCCTTGTTTGACCTTTTATAAGAGGTTTATAAAGGAAACTTTCCGTCGTTTTCCAAACAAGGTGCTTTTAACCTTTTCGACTGAATTAAGGTAAGAATGTTTTTTAGCTTATATGGTGGGTGCGGTTATTTTACACCGTTATAAAATCGTCGAATCTTCCCTTACAAGCTTATAAGAATATTTTCAAAGAAAATGTTTTATTTTATAAATATATGACTCTTAAATGATTTCAAAAATAGAAAGATATATTTCTCTAAAAAGAGTTTTGATTTCATCTATGTCAACATCCATTGATGGATTTTATGATTATTTGAAGTTGATTTATTATGATACAAAACTTCTATATTTTATTGAAGGTTTTGTGATATGTTTGACTATGGATGTGCTATTTTTATACCATTCATAGTTTATGGTGAAATTATTGACATTTCGTATGCTAGTTTTAATATGAATGTTTATGTTATGTTTAAACCTTTTCATATAGGAATGAATTGGACTTAATATGTGATGTGTGGAGCCTGGTATAGGTCCTTGATGCATCGGTAGGTCTCATGAGAAAAACTAGTATCTTGGCAGAAGACCTTGGCAAAATGTTATTTGTAGTCTTGGCACGAGGCCTTGGAAATGTGGTTATGATAGTCTGGCATTATGCATTCCATCATTATGAAAGTGGTTTTTGATATTGCATGTGATTATTCGATTAGTACAATATCCATATGAATAAGTAAATGGAATTATTTCATTTTACTTTTTCCGTACTATGTTGAAGTTCAATTTAAAAAGGATTTTGTTTTAGTTATACATTGCCTTAAATGTTTATTCTTATTTATGAATGTTTCTTCTATATTGTTATCCTTTCTGGGAATTTGAGCTCACCACTTATCTATGTTTTATTTTTCCCAGGAAGTGAAGAAGTAAATTATGAATGACCTGCAGGGATATTATGTGGGGACATGAGTGTGGAATATAGAGACAATATGTTGTTGTAGTAGTTTTTCACTTTATGATGTAATGTAAGACTTATGAATATATCTAGTGTTTCCAAGGATACTAAACCAATCGGTCTTTTGAGATTTGATCTTTCTTATTATCATGCCAACGTTATGTAATAATTCACTGACTCTGGGTAACTGGGGTCAGGGCGTTACAGTAGTTTTTACATTCCAGCTTTGTGGTCTTGGAGATGTGTGTGTGTGTGTACATGTTTGTAGTAAATTCCTCCCATGTTAGTAACATGCCTACTCGATGCTAGTCACCAGCCCCTGGCCTATTGGAGGCGGGCTTGGGGAGTTGCGGCTCGGGCCCCACTGGGATGGGTTGTGACAAGGAACACATCTTCTAATGAATTGGTCACTACACATGCACCATAGGTAGGGGTCATCCCACACATAAAACCCAGACTCTCTTTTTAATTTTTGGACATGATGTTTCTATAAATTTTTAGGAATTTCAAAGGAAACAAGGTAGTTCACAAAATCTGCATTCCAAGGATGTGTACTTGAGATGAATTAAAGATGCTCATCAGGGAAATTATCCTAAAGTGGTACCTAGTCCAAGGTTCCATCCTCTAGTGTGTGAGTAATCCTACTCATGTGGTCCACCACTAAGTTTTCTGACCCCTTCTAATCCTTTATCTCAATATCAAATTCTTGAAGAAGGATCATCCATTGGATAAGTCCAGGCATTTCATATGGCTTCTTCAAGATGTTCCTCAGAGCTGGATGTTAAAAAAACAAATATTAGAGGCTAATAAATATGAATTTAATTTATCAAAATAAAATATGATGGAATGAAAATACTTTTTTGTGGTTGTGTAAATTGATTGGGTGTAATCCAATGTCCTTTGTGCATAATCAATCACATGGGACCACCCTTGCACCCTCTGAGATAAGAAAAATCCAACCATGAAGTTAGATGTTTCACACAAAATCTCAAAAGGAAGCTCCCACCATGGGGGATATATGATTAGTGGATTGGTCAAAAACATATTTATCTCATCAAATGATACCATCCAAGAATCATTACAAATTAATTCAATATCTTTTTTAAGCAATCGAGATAAAGGTTTAGTGATCTTAGAGAAATATTAGAGAAGTGTTGATAAAATTTTGCACGCCCTAGGAATGATCTAACATCAATCACACATGAAGGATGTGGAAAGGATTAAATAATATCTACCTTAGATCTATCAACTTCTATTACATGTTTTTACTATACATTCCCTAATAAAATGTCATTCTCTGCCCTGAAATGACACTTTTCAAAGTTCAAAACCAGATTCTTCTCAATACAATGATTCAACACCATTCTCAAACTAAATATACCTTAATCAAATAAAGATCCATACACTAAAAAATCATCCATAAATATCTCCATGAAGGTTCTAATGAAATCTGAAAAAATACTCACATGCATCTCTGGAAGTTACCTGGTGCATTGCAAAGCCCAAATAGCATACTTCAGTAGGAAAATGTACCAAATAAACAAGTTAATGTTGTCTTATACAGATCCTCTGGAGCTATAAAAACCTAAAAATACTTATAAAATTCATTGATGAAACAATAGTGTGTCTTCCTAGCTAGTATCTCAAGCATTTGATCAATAAATGGGAAGAGGATATGTTCCTTGTGAGTGGATTGGTTTAGTTTCACTACTACAAACATGGGTAAGGGAAGCACCAACTTTTATCAATGCTAAGAAAAAATCACTGATAAAGGTAATTCTTTATCAGCACTAATTAAAAGTGCTGATAAAGGTTCCCTTTATCGATTCTTTTCTAGTGCTGATAAATAATTCTATTTATCAGTTCTTTTTTAGTGCTAATAAAGTGATCCTTTATCATTTCTAATATTTTAGCACTGATAAATGGTTTCTTTATCAGTGCTTTGGTAGTGCTGATAAATGAATTCTTTATCAGTGCTAGAAAAGTGCTGATAAAGATCATCCTTTATCAGTTCTTTTCTACTGCTGATAAAACCATAGTACCATTTTATAAAATGGGGTCCACAATGACCTCTATTTATCATGCCCTAAAGCTCTCACAGGTCTATACCCCTATGAAACCCCCCCTAATTTTCTCTTTGTCAGACCTCCGCTGCCACTAGACCTACTCTACCACTAGACGCATTCCTCTGTGAACCCTACTAATTATCCTCCCCCTTGAACCCCTTTCGTGGATCCTCCTCCGTGTGAACCCTATTTCTCCTTCTCCCCACTGGACCCTACTCCCCCAAACCCTACTTCTAGTGTTTTGGATTCCTTTCAGTGAGGTTTGATTCTTGTCATCCAATATTTGATATTTGTTGATGATTTCATAGGAATATAATATTTTTTAATGGATTATGAATTGGTTTGTAGTTTATAAGTGTTGGGGTATATATGATTCTTTTTGTGTGGAAGAGTATCCCTTGGTTTTGGTAAGTTTTTTTTAATTTTTTGGATTAAATTTATTAATTTTGATTCTTATACATGCTGAAACATTATCATGGTAAAGTGTGTAAGAAGTAGAAAGAGACATGGGATAGAGTGTTGTCAAATTTCAATAGTAGGAGGTGTTTATGTTTGTTGTCTAGGTGTTGGGTCCTAAGGTTATAAATTGGCTAGAAGCAGTTGAGGAGGGTTTTGAATTGGAAAATATTCTAGCTCACTTATGGGTTTTTAGTAGAGATATTACTTTTAAGGGTGGTTTGAGAATGATGGAAGAAAAATAATGTTCAGTCAAAAGTGGTTTTAGGAAGAGTTTTATTCCCTAGATATAGAAGTATGAGTTCAGGTAGAATATCATGGAATTCAATAAAGTTGGATATAGTGTGCTTTCGCTTAGGATTAACATCTGTGCATTGATGGTCTATTTTTTAGAACACTTTGTTGATGGATAAATGAAACCCTAAAATTTTGAGTCATCTTTGAGGTTAGAGATTATAAGGAAGGTTGTGAGTTTATGTTTGAGGTTTGGGTTGTAGATGAGGGGGTTTGATGAATTTATCAAGAGTTTTTTCTTTTAGTTTTTTAGAAGGATAAATATGGTACCTTTAGTTGTGGCCCTAATGGAATGAGGAATAAGGGAGTGATGATATTTTCTAGATGTTGGGTGGGGATTATTCCCCAGGGTTGAGTATCTCAAGGTGTACCATAATTGTATAGTTGATCTATTTCAACAGTGATGGAGTGGGGCATCATTAGTATGAGTTCCCCATGATTCATGGTGTTTCTTGGTTTTAGTAAGGTGAAGTTTTATTTAGTTGGATGGTCATGTTTTAGTTGATAAAATTTTCGATGTGGTGAGTTTGGATTGAGAGTCTAGGCTTGATTATGTCCTAATTTATTGACTGCTTCCCTTTATTAACCAATACCCTCATTCAATTGACACTACAATATTCTCTTGAATTATTTTCAATGGAATTATTTGTATCTATTTACCTTCGAATTCTTGTGAAAATATGAATTTTATTGATTTGGTTAGTGTGTTTGTCCAAATTTAATGATTCATAAGAAAAAAAGAAAGCATATTTCTATTTTACCTAAATGGATGGGAATTTTTCTAATCTAATGGTCATGATTTTGGGAAATATTTTATTTATGGTAGGTATTAACATTATGGATGGTAATAACAGTTAGTCATAGGATGTTTTAGAGGGGGTTTGAGTTTTGGTTAGGGATGGTTGATGTGGTCCTTCTCCCTCATGTGTGAGTTTTTTAACACTAAGGGATTGTTGTTTATCCCATTGTATGAGAATTTGATTTTTTATAGAATGGATGTAAGACGTTTATGTGGATATTAGTTACAAATTTGTGTAAGGTGAGGGAGAGTTATTGCATATCCTTTATATGTTTATGATATAATTTATGTTCACTAACCTCGGTTTTCTATTTCTTATTTTAATTTTGGTAACAAAACATATGATATTCCATAGTAATTTTGGATCAAACTGGGTTATTTGTCTCCCCCGCTAACCCCTTTGTGTTTAGAAATGTATATACAATATTAGTTTTCTCATCAAAATTTTATCCTTGTTTTTATTTTATTTGAGTTTGGTCACTAGTTTTGGGTTGTTTAATGTGATTAGTTTATTATGAATGAGGTATCTAGTAAGGGTGGTTAAAAGGATGTTTAATGTTTTGTTGTAAGGTTGGTGGGTGATAGAACTATTGGTAAGGGGGCTGGAAAGTGTGTTGATTATGATGGGGGGGGGTCTATCCTGGTTACGTTGATTTCCAAATCTTTATTGGAAATTCTTAGGCTCTATTAATATCTATTTTTATAATTGGTTCTCTTATACTGTATTTGGAAGTATTGTTTGGTGTATTTGGATCATAAATAATAATATTTGATATTCAAATAGGATGGAGATGAATAAATAATGGATGTATACTAATCGTTTAACAATTGATTATGAGAATGGAGTGAAAGAGTTCATCAAGTTTTCAAAGGATAATGCAAAGGATCCATCTCAAATCCTTTGTCTGTATTTAAATTGTTGTTATTCTAGACTAATTACTTTAGAAGAGTTAAAAGAACATTTCATATGTCACAGAATATATTGGAGTTATAAATGTTAGAATAAACACAGAGAAAAAGAGAATGTAGCTACTATTTGGGATAAAACTATGTTTTATGGATCATCAATGATTAAAAATATGGATAATGAAGAATACCTTATGAAGGATGTGATTGAAGATGTTAATGATGATGAAGATTGTATTGAGGAAATGACAAGGACAGTTGAAGATGAACTCCGTGATTTCCCAAAATTGTTTGATAATTTAAAGAGTTGTGAAATGATGTCATTATATGATGGTTGCACTAAATATACAACATTGTCAGCTGTACTGAAGTTGTGTAAATTGAAAATAGGCAATGGATGGAGTGATGTCAGTTTTACATAACTACTTTCTCTCTTGAATGACATGATCCTGAAATATAATGAGCTCCCAATCCAGACATATAAAGTTAAACGAATGTTACGTTCGATTGGTATGATTTATGAATGAATATATGCCTTCCCTAAAGACTGTATATTGTTTTGTAAGGAGAACAGATCACTTACATAATTCCCAAAGTGTGGTGTTTCCCGATATAATAAATATGAATCCAGTCCTACGAAAGTTGTATGGTACTTTCCAATCATTCCAAGGTTTAGGCATCTATATGGAAGTGTAGAAACTGCAAGACAATTGTCGTAGAATGTAGATAAAAGAAATAAAGATGGGAAATTATGTCACCCAGCTGACTCTCCTTAATGGAATAAAATTGATCATGAGTATCCTGAATTTGGAAATGATCTAAGAAACCTTCATCTTGCATTATTTATAGATGGAGTGAATCCTTTTGGTTTTCAAACCATTACTCATATTATATGGCATTTTATATTGGTAAATTATAACTTTCCACCCTCTTTATGCATGAAACGAAAATTCATCATGTTATTTATGCTTATATCAGAACCAAAACAACTAGGTAATGATATTGATGTTTATTTGGATCCTTTGATTGAGGATTTGAATTTATTATGGGATTTAGGTGTTATGTTGTATGATTCTTTTAAAAGTTAATACTTCACATTGAGAGAAATTTTGTATGGCACGATAAATGATTTCACTACTTATGAAAATTTTTTAGGCTATAGAATTAAAGAAACTAAAGGGTGTCCCATGTGCGAAGATGATACAGAATCAATTAGGTTGAAACATTCATAAAAATTTGTGTTTCTAGGACATCATTGATTTCAACTTCATTATAATAAGTTCCGATCTTGGACGACATCATTCAATAGAATTTCAGAACAACACACAACACTGTCTTAACTATCAGGTGATCAGCTATTTGAGAAAGTAAAATATGTGAACACTATTTTTGGTAAACCATTTTCAAAAAAAATTATGAAAATTGGTTGGAAAAATAGATCAGTTATTTTTTGAATTGCCATACTGGAATTGTATATACGTCAGACATTTTCTTGATGTGATGCATGTGGAAAAGAAAATATGTGATAGTGTTATCGAATGTTGCTAAATTCCCCTGTAAAAACAAAGGATGGAATTAAAGAACATTTGGACATGGTTGACATGGGAATACGAGAAGAGTTAGATCCTATGAAGGGTGAAAATTGAATTTTTCTTCCTCCTGCTACTTACACTCTTTCTAGGGAGGAGCAATATTATTTTTGCAACTTCTTCAATGATGTAAAGGTTCCATAGGAGTATTCATCAAATATCAAGAACATTGTGCCAATGAATGATTTGAAGTTAAATGGTTTGAAATCACATGATTTCCATGTTTTTATGCAAGATTAATTCCTATAGCTTTACCTTGAATTTTTCCCAAGAATTTTCATCATATATTAACCAAACTTTGCTTCTTTTTCAAAGCTATATGTAGAAATTTTTTTGACCAGTCAAAATTTCCAGGTATGGAAAGAGAAATTATCATCATATTATGCGAATTAAAAATATTCTTCCCACCATCATTCTTTGATATGATGGTTCATTTGATAGTTCACTTAGTGAGATAGATTTTACTTTGTGGTCCTATGCACTATAGATGGATGTACCCTGATGAAGGGTATATACAGATTTTGAAAGAGTATGTCAACAATAAAATTTATTCAGAGAATTGTATTGTGGAGAGATATTTTGTTGAGTAAGCCATTGAATTCTATACTGAATACTTATCTGATATGGAAATAATTGGTCTCCCAAAATCTCATCACTCTGGACGCATTGAGGGTGAGGGAGTTTTTGGAAGAGATGTTGTGACAATCAATATTACTGATTGGGAGTAGGCCCACCTTTATGTTTTTTATAACATTTGGGAGGTTGCTCCATATATTGAATCCCAAAAAGAAATTATTAGGCAGTTGAATCCATCAGGGGATAAAAAATGGATATCGAATACACATAATCACCATTTTATAGGATGGTTTTAGGACCATTTTTTTAACGAGTTAGCTGAAAATCTAAATTTAATTCCAGAATGACTTCGATGGCTAGCCACCAGACCATGTGTGTATGTATTATATTACAATGGTTATGTAATTAATGGTTATACATTCTATATAGATGAACATGATTAAGAGAGTACCATGAAAAATAGTGGTGTTACACTTGTGGCTAAAGCGATGCATGTTTTCAGTAGTAAGGACAGAAATCCAATTTATGCAAATATGTCATATTTTGGAATTATCAAACTGATATGGATTTGGATTATACGACATTCCAATTACTGATTTCTCAATGAAAATGGGTTGATAGCAATAGTGGTGTTAAAATATATGAATTGGGATTTGTGAAAGTTGATTTTAGTAAAGAAGGGTATAAAGAAAAACAGTTTATAATGGCATCACAAGCAGTACAAGTAATTTATATTCTAGATCCCACAAACTGAAAGTGGTTGATTGTACTATTATTGTCCAAAACTACTGAAATGTTTGGTAAGAATTCACCTGAGGAAGATCCTTTTAGTGGTACATCGCAATCATTTCACAGTGGTCCCAATGTAGATGATGGTTTTAATGTTAGGGGATACCAAAATGAAGGGATTTGGATAATCGATAGAGGTTTCAAATAACTTCAACCTTTGAAAAAAAATAAAGAGAGTTCAATAAATAGGTTATATTTTTTTGTAATATAGATCTTGTTATCTCATGTTATTATATTATCATTATTGAATTTATGTATCTAAATTAACTGTTCAACCACTTTTGCAGATAATGACTTCTGCACATTCTGGTGCTCCTGACCTCGAGGCTGAACAAGTCTCTCAAGCTGTTGTTGCTGCTGCTCACAGTGCAGAGAAACAAAATGTTTCTGAACCTGTTGCTGCTCCTAGTGTTGAGGTCCGACAACCATAATAACATTTCACTGCTATAATTTCATATGAACATATAGATGATGTTTATATTGATGAAATGGTCGGGGATAAATGACTAACATCGCAGAAAACATAAGTGCATCTTAGTTTGATGGTGGTAGCCAAATTTATTAAGGTGAAAATAAAAGGCATCAAATTTGATGTCAGATGGAATGCATGAGGCCAACATGTGAATCCCTACAAGACTAAGTTTAGTAGTTACATTGGAATTGTCACTGGGTAATGTGTGTCTATTAACATAGATTCATGGAACCATGTTGTGTCTGGGCTAAAGGCTGTGATTTAGGAAGAAATTACAGTAACATTATGATATTATTTCTTTAATTTACTAGAAAATAAAATAATGAAATTGTGTATTACTCTTCTCAATCTCTTGTAGAGTACATTTATAGTAGATGATTCACATAAGAATTATTTACTAAGGCTTACAGGAAGGATTCATCGAGGTTTTCACACTATTTTAACAAAATGTCACCTGAAAGATTCCAAAGGTAAAATAAACCTGCACCCACCCCTTGTCTATACTCACCTGATATCCCAAGAATCATGGGATGAATTTATTAGCCTCCATGGGGATGAGAAGTTTCAGTTACATTTTGGCTGATAATACATTTTTTGAGGATATGCATATTCATCACTTTGATTGTCAATATTTCATTTATGAAATAGAAACTCAGTACTGAAAATAAGGAACGTGCATCAAAACCAACATACCCCTATCATAGATCAAGGATGGGGTATTCTTCACTATAAAAGAAAATGGTACTTATTTTAAATTTACAATAATATTGTTAGGTGCCAAGAAAAAACATCATAATTATATTTCTATATTTATATATAGATTGATGAGTCTAAAGAAAAAGACACTTCCATCCCACATCATGTGCTATAGAAGGAGGCACATGCGAATACATAAGGGAAGTTAATAGATGTAAACAAACAAAAATGTGGGAAATATGTGTAAGTATGATGTGATAATTTTTTTTTAAATTTCTATTTCATAATAATAATTACTTATTTCCCTATATCCAACAGTCACATGAATTAACTACTCCTGTAGAGGATTCATACCTATTATCGATAGCTTTGAAGTGGCTAGAACAATATGATCATGATAGAGGTGCAGGATTTGGGGTGACACCCCGAGTATATTTTGAGAAAAAACCAAACAGATGATAGAAATGAATAAATTAATAAAAATGAGGGAAAGACTAGCAACTCATAAATAAGGATTTCAATGTAAAGGAGAGTTGCTAGCAACTTTTATGTGTGTGAATCAAGGAGAAGATAGAACATAGGAACAACCATCATGTAGAGACCCTAAGATTGACGTACATGGACATTACATTACTTTTTCGGAATACTTAGTACATTAAAAACACACACACACAAGGACCGTAATAGTTTAGTGTCTTTGGAAACTCGGAATATAATCTTCTAATCGTGGTGAAAGATCTTCAACATCTCCCATAAAGATCTTCCCTTTTTTTCTTACCTAAAACCTTTCTTTATATCCTAGAGAAAAGATAACATAAAACGGTGAGATCAAATGCTCAGTAAGGGTAAACAAAAGAAATATCAATCACATCATATTCATAAGAACATAATTTTTGGAAATCATAACCTGCAAAAGAGATAATAACTTCATAACATGGGATAAATCATAGTAGTGAAATGTAATCACAATAATCATAACTTAAAACATGAATCTTTGTGGCATACACACATAATCATAGTGAATCATTTCTTATTAGTCAAGACTCATTTCCAAGACTATCATAGTGGACAATGTCCATTTCTGAACCGAGTTCTTTCCTCGTTTCAGTCCTGTTTCACTGAACCGATTTAACCTACCGTTCCAACCATGTCTATCTCATGAGATATAAAATCTTTACCCAATGCATTGGAGGGAGATATATGTCCCACCCATCTCATAATGATACCATTCATATGTGTGCCGCAAAATCATAAATCATACATCATTGCATAACCCATGTAATAAAAATGGGATTCTTAAACAACATGACATCATAAAACAATTTATATAAGATAAAGGAATTCATAAAAATAATTCCATCACAACATAATCAAATCAATGTAATAATAGTGATAGAAATATAACCCTATATTATCTTATATGGAAAATAATTTTGATAAAACACTTGAACTCCATTCTTGAGGAAAATATCCTTTCTACTCCAAAAACATTTTCCTTTCTTAACATGTGATACAATTTTAAACTTAAAAAAGTTGATTAAAAGTAAACATGAAAACTTGTAAAGGAATATTCTTGGAAATAATATTTTAAAAATCCATTCATGCCGTATAATTAAAAAAACATTCTTCTCATACTTTTGCTGAAAAAGTCTAAAAGTACCTCGATCCAAAAACGAAAAAAGATTCCTTTCATATATTTTACTAAAAACTCACCAAATGGTATAATTGGATTTAAACAATTGTAGGTGGATGGAAATAATATTACATATTGAGGAAACATGTATGTGGATGATAAAATACACCCCAGTAAATATTAGAGTATAAACAATCTCGGATAAAAATGAGATTGTGATATTTTCCCTTACCTTAGTTGCAATTTGCTTCGTAAGTGTCCAAACCACCTGTATAATAATTTAAATAATGTTATTGATTTATTCTAGAATCATACTTATTTTTATGATATCATTTATGGTCATATTCTTACCTCTTTATTAGTAATATTTCATTACTACTTGTTATTCGGGTGTTTATTACTTTTTGTTCTTATGCGTGTTTTGTCGAATAAATTCTTATTTTTATTTTTAGGTTATAGATACCTCATTTACAGAATGTTATTAGTGTAATATATATCATATTAATTCATTCAATTCATTTATATAATCATTATTCAATGAATATCATGTAGAATGAATCGCATCACATCGTGGAGATGGTATTCCGTACGTACGCATGAGCGATGATATCGTTCCCATGATCGTGGAATTGTATTGGAGTGTATGTATACTATTTCAGAATCAATATCAATTTACAATAATCATATGTAGTAATTATTTACACCATTATACCCATCCAAGTAAGGTGGTGGGGGAAAATAGATTACAACACGACATGGAGACGGTATTCCGTACGTACGCACGCGTGGTGATTTAGTTTTCTGTAGGATGGATAGATGGTGAAATAGGTTTGTTTCATACTTATAATAACATATATGTATATGAGTGATAATGATGTTATTACTTCATAATGAAACAACTAAAGAAGAAGAAGTTGAATAAGAAATAATTTGGAAAGGATCGGTAATGGATATTACCTCTTTTTTTTGACGCGCCTCTTCTTAACCTTCTCTTAGGGAACTAGGGTTGGTCTTTGAAGAAGACCATAACCTCTAGGATGATACTAGGGAAGTGTTAAAGTGAAATGGTCAGGGTTTGGCCGAGCTTGAAGGCTGAAATTGGTGTGAGGAAGAGAGGGAGGAGGTTCCCTTTTATAAGTGAGGAGGGGGGTACCTTTGGAATAACTAAAAATATTATTTTATTATAAAGTCAAATTCGGTTTTTAATAGCTCCAAATTGATATATTTCGAAGATAAGGTGGGTATGGGTCGAAAGCCTCTCATCCAATATAATTTAGACAAGTTTAGGTATCAATTGTAACCTTATCATTTAGATTTAACATTAAGTTAGATAATTTAACTTTTACCGTGTCTTCTTGTTTTCTTACATTATAAGGTTCATAAACTTAATATATCAAGCCAAACGAACCCAAAGTTGTTTATTATTAATATATATAACCTTTTCTAAGTCATTTGGCCGAACCTTATATTTTTAGGAATAAAATAACAATTAATAATATAATATTTGTTTTAAAAACTATTTTATGTCAATTTTGACACTATTTAGTAATTGATTTTTGTGAAACTAATAACAGAATTATTAGTTCAAAAAAAGATAATTATATCAATAATAACATGTCATATTAAACAATAAAATTAGTGGAATTCATAAAAAGTCTCAAATTAAGTTTATTTGGGTATTTATAACATCAATTATGTCAATATTTCATTAATAAGATAGTTACTGCATCATCGTTGTGTCATAAATAAATTAAACTATTTAATTTCTAAAAATTACAAATAAAATAATATTATGTAGGAAATTCTTTATCTTTCTAATGAATATCTATAGTCGAATTTATCTTATGTATAACTCCATATTAAGAATGATTTACTTATTAAACATTGATTTTAACTATTTTAACCCATCTTTAAATAAATAAATAATAAATGTCCTAATCTAATCCTAGTGGGCCTAAATGGTCTAATTTTATTCCTATGGTTGTTTTTGGTCGAATTACACTTATCCAATAGAATTAGGTCATGTGTTAGGGTAATAATAATGTCATTTTTACCCTTAATTACCCTATTTACTTTTAACTGTGGTAAATAAAAGTAAAAAGTTACTATTCACCAAAAATTATTTTCATCTCATTGAACCAAATTTTAGTCCTTGATATTAACAGTGTCTCTCGGATTTTCGAAATTCTACTCACAGAAGTGGTAAAATTATGTTTTATGAAAAATTCCGTTTTTTAACTACCACTTAGTGGTTTCACTATTCATCAAAAAATGAAAGTTTCCAGAAAAATACCAAAAATTAGGCCTAAGCTATATTTGATATTATTAATTCAAAAATGATGTTTATTTTACCAAATTAAATACACATAAGTTACATTAATTAATGTAAAAATTAATTCCCGTCGTCAAAACAAATAACGTGTTCTTAAGAGATAATAACTATCAAAAGATTGACACTTGTTTACGTCTGGTTTAAATGTGAAATTACATCCAATGACCAAAATTGTATTAAAATGTAAAAATATATTCTAAATATACTTTAAAACCACTCAAATTAATAATTTATCACTATCAATTATTTTTATTAAAAAGGTTTTTTTAATTAAAATTTAGTAATTTTCACTATTCGTCAAAAAATGAAAGTTATCCGAAAAGTACCAAAATTTAACCCTAAGCTAATTTCGATATTACGAATACAAAAATGAAGTCCATTTTAAAAGATAAAATTTATAAAATTTCATAAAGTGGGTATTACTATTCATAACGACTAGTTCATAATAATGTTATAATAATATCTCGTTTAGTGAAACTTGGTATTGCGTACTAGACACGCTATCGAGGAAGGTTGCGATTTTGTGTAATTCAATTCAAGTAAAGGATGCGTGTTGTGGAATATCCTTTTGGTGTAGCGTACAATGCAAGACATTAATGAAATTAAAAGGAATATTTTTCATTAAATCTCAGGGTGTTATATTCTACCCCCCTTAAAATGAATTTCGCCCTCAAAATTCGTCGGGGTTATAAATGGTATACGACTTGAAAGTTTCTTTAATAGAGACTCACATCATAAAAAGGAATACCAAAACGTGGATTTAAAAAATAATGTATGAAATGTAACGGTTACCCAAATTAACTCATCACTGGGTTTCTATGTAGGAGAACATTGGTGAAAATATGAATATGGAAGTAAAATCTAACCATCAAGTTATGATTGAGAGTGGTATAGAACATGGCTATGAAAAAGACAACAATCACAAAGCCATAAATTTGTGAAGATCTAAGGCATCATCTGATTCATCGGATATAAGAGCACTAGGACAACATTTATGGTTTTCAAGATCATTTCCCTAAAGTTGATGAAATTGGAGTTAGAAGAAATACTTTCGTGATTTTGGTACAGTCTCATCGTTGGTCGTTCTTTGGACAATTTCCACTTCATCACTTAATGAAATGAAGTTGAATTTGTCATTCGTGATGTGTTAGCAGATCATGTGATAGAATGATGGTTCATTCCATCTGTCTCAAACAAAAGGTTAGAAAAGTTATCAAAAAAATACATAAGTCCATCTATAGTGAGATAAATCATATATGGTTCCTAAAATAGACTTATACATTATATATCATTCTGCTTAATATAATAAAACTAGTTTCTACTAAACAGGGACTTCCTGTAGGCCAGTGGTAGGTGATAAAGGCCAGTCGCACTTTAGTTGTGGGTTCGATTCCCACAGCCTTGTCCGACACGATGGGCTGTCGCCCATCCTGTAGGTTGTCCTTTTTCTAAAACTACATTACTATAAAATACCATAAATAATATCGAAAAAACTTCTATCCTTAAGTAATACTAACTTATGTCCAACATAATCCATTCCAATCTTTAGGCTTATCCAAAATACTGCTGTCCAATCTCATATTATAGTGAAAACAATTACCAAATAGTTCATACAACTGGCATGTTAATACCATCGTTGATCCCCATATATGATGAGATATGTCTTGTTGGTCACATTCCAAACATTTGAAGGCCTTAATCATGTATTCTCTTGAAAAAAATTGAATACCGATTTAATCATAGTGAAAACCTGAGTGCTATCAAAAGTTAACTCTTTTCACATACAAAAACCACAAACCATGATATAATTATTTCCTTATATCAGTCATGAGATCATGAATACTGTCAAACATTTCATTTTCACCTTATCCCTTCATTATGCGCATATCATCTTTTTTCCAAAAATATCTCAATCACTTTCCATGGTTACCGGTACCATAAAATTATTGAAAACCACAATAGACCAATACATAAATATTCTAATATTCCACGATACTATATACAACATTATTTTGGAATCCCATTACATAAACATTTAATCATTCCACCGCATCGTTTTCATATTCCACATCACCAATAGTGATCACATGTGACTTCACTTTTTCCTTTGCCTTAAGTGGTTGCTCATGTCGATCATCACTAACCCTTGGATTAGGGCATTTATTAGCATAATGGCCCATTTCCTTGCACTTGAAGCATTGAAGTGTTGGTGGTGTGTTCTCTGTAGTCTTTTCATTATTCACATCATTAGAAACCCTTTTTCCATTACTTCGACACTCAGCTGCTCGATTACCTTCTTTTCCACACTTAATGCATTTTCTAGTCCCTTTACGACAATCTCCACCATGATTCTTTCCACACTTTGAGCATAAGGAAACATTCATCTTCTTTTCACCATTATTATGAGATTTCACCTTGAACTCCATATTTCATTTCTTGTCAAAACTATTAGATGGATAAGTAACACCAACTTCCATTTATACCATGATAGCACAACGCACAATTTCTTCATAGCTACTGAAGTCTCTTATAGATAACACCCTTCGAAGATTTGGTTTTAAGCCACTAAAGAATCGATCAACTTTACTTTCAGGTTGGATGATATAGCCAGATTCATACCTTGCAAGCCTTGTAAAATTCGCTTCGTATAAACCAACAGATTCATCATCCTTTTTCTTTAGTTCAAGAAACTCTTTCTCCATCTTTTTTCGAAGAATACAAGGGAAGTACTTATTGAAAAATATGTTCTTGAACTCGTCCCATTCCATGGACTCAATTTCATCTCTTTGCCTCATATTATTGATAAAGTTCCACCATTGATCAGCATCACCTTCCAAATGATACACTGATAAGATGACTTTATAATGTTTAGAACATTGAAGAACTAAAAATATCTTTTCAGTAGTACTAATCCATTGTTCAGCAACTAATGGATCAGTAGAACCGCTGAATGAAGGCGGACGCTGCATCATGAAGGATTCAACAGAATGTCACTCCTTCCTTTTCTTGTTTGGAATTCTTGCATGATTCATAGCTTGAGAATGCTGTGTGAGCATGGATACTAGATTTTGCATTCCATCTCCCGTAACATTTGGTTGCTCAGGGGGACAATCATTGCATTTCCCGTCGCATTCCGCATTAACACGGTTCCTTCGAGTTCCAGCGATTGACTAAAACCAAGAAAAATAGTGTGAGCAACACTAATTATAATAGGATA
This sequence comes from Viscum album, assembly GCA_963277665.1. NCBI lineage: Eukaryota > Viridiplantae > Streptophyta > Magnoliopsida > Santalales > Viscaceae > Viscum > Viscum album. Next base: position 2,105,107,532 of record OY728147.1, on the reverse strand, counting down.
ACCACATAATCAAGAATAAAATTTCACACTTAAGGTCTTTTCCTAGCTTATTCATGGCCATTTCTAAAACACTAAGATTGTGTTCTATGTTTAGACTTATCCTTAGGGTTCTTACTAAGGCTTTCACATCGTAGTTTCCAAAGGTTGACTAAACCTTTTCTCTGATACCAACTATAGAGACCCTAATCATGACGTACATGGACATTACATTACTTTTGCAGAATACTTAGTACATTACAAAATCACACACACAAGGACCGTAATAGTTTAGTGTCTTTGGAAACTTGGAATATAATCTTCTAATCGTGGTGAAAGATCTTCAACATCTCCCATAAAGATCTTCCCTTTTTTTTCTTACCAAAAACCTTTCTTTATATCCCGGGGAAAAGAAAACATAAAAAGGTGAGCTCAAATGATCAGTAAGGGTAAACAAAAGAAATATCAATCACATCATATTCATAAGAATATAATTTTTGGAAATCTTAACCTGCAAAAGAGATCATAATTTCATAACATGGGATAAATCATAGCAGTGAAATGTAATCAAAATAATCATAACATAAAACAAGAAGCTTTGTGGAATACACACATAATTATAGAGAATCATTTATTATTAGTCAATACTCATTTCCACGACTATCTTAGTGGAAAAAGTACATTTTTGAACTCAGTTCATTCCTCGTTTCAGTCCTATTTCACTAGACCGGTTTAACCTGCCGTTCCAGCCATGTCTATCTCATGAGATATAAAATCTTTACCCAATGCATTGGGGGGAGATATATTTCCCACCCATCTCATAATGATACCATTCATATGTGTGCCACAAAATCATAAATCATACATCATTACATAACCCATGTAATAAAAATGGGATTCTTAAACAACATGACATCATAAAACAATTCATATAAGATAAAGGAATTCATAAAAATAATTCCATCACAACATAATAAAATCAATGTAATAATAGGGACAGAAATAGAACCCTATATTATCTTATATGGAAAATAATTTTTATAAAACACTTGAACTCCATTCTTGAGGAAAATATCCGTTCAACTCCAAAAACATTTTCCTTTCTTAACATGTCATACAATTTTAAACTAATAGAAGTTGATTAAAAATAAACGTGAAAACTTGTAAAGGAATCTTCTTGGGAATAATTTTTTAAAAATCCATTCATGCAGTATAAGTAGAAAAAACATTATTCTCGTACTTTTGTCGGAAAAGTCAAAAAGTACCTCGTACGAAAAATGACAAAAGATTCATTTCATATCTTTTACTAAAAACTCACCGAAGGGTAAAATTGGATTTAAACAATTGCAGGTGGATTGAAATAATATTACATATTGAGAAAACATGGATGTGGATGATAAAATACACCCCAGTAAATATCAAATTATAAACAATCTCGGATAAAAATGAGATTGTGATATTTTACCTTACCTTAGGTCCAATTTGCTTCATAAGTGTCCAAACATTCTATATAAAAATTTAAATAAAGTTATTGAATTATTACAGAATCATACTTATTTTTATGATATCATATATGGAAATATTCTTAGCTTCTTATTAGTAATATTTCATTACTACTTGTTATTCGGGTGTTTTTTACTTTTTGTTCTTATGCGTGTTTTGTCGAATAAATTATTATTTTTATTTTTAGGTTATAGATACCTCATTTACAGAATTTTATTAGTGTAATATATGTCATATTCATTCATTCAATTCATTTATATAATCATTATGCAATGAAGATCATGTAGAACGAATCGTGTCACATCGTGGAGACGGTATTCCGTACGTACACACGAGCGATGATATCATTCCCATGATCGTGTAATTGTATTGGAGTGTATGTATAATATTTCCAAATAAATATAACTTTACAATAATCATATATAGTAATTATTTACACCATTATACCCATCCAAGTAAGGTGGTGGGGGAAAATAGATTACACCACGACTTGGAGACGGTATTCCGTACGTACGTACGCGCGGTGATTTCATTTTTCGTAGGATGGATAGATGGTGAAATAGGGTTATTTCATACTTATAATAAAATATCAGTATATGAGTGATGCTTATGTTATTACTTAATAATTAAACAACTAAAGAAGAAGAAGTTGAAGAAGGAAGAATTTGGAAAGGATCGGTAATGGATATTACCTCTTTTTTTGACGCGCCTCTTCTTAACCTCCTCTTAGGGCACTAGGGTTAGTCTTTGAAGAAGCCCAAAACCTCTAGGATGATTCTAGGGAAGTGGAAAAGTGAAATGGGTAGGGTTTGGGCGAGATTTAAGGCTCAAATTGGTGTGAGGAAGAGAGGTAGGAGGTGCCATTTTATAAGGGATGAGGGGGCACATTTGGAATAACTAAAAATATTATTTTATTATAAAGTCAAATTCGGTTTTTAATAGCTCCAAATTGATATATTTCGAATATAAGGTTGGTATGGGTAGAAATAATCTCATCCAATAGAATTTATACAAGTTTAGGTAACAATTTTAACCTTATCATTTAGATTTAACTTTAAGTTGGATAATTTAACTTTTACCGTGTCTTCTTGTTTTCTTACACTATAAGGTTAATAAACTTAATATATCAAGCCAAACGAACCCCAAGTTGTTTATTTTTAATATATATTACCTTATCTAAGTCATTTGGCCGATCCTTAGATTTTTAGGAATAAAATAACAATTAATAATACAATATTTGTTTTAAAAACTATTTTATGTCAATTTTTACACTATTTAATAATTAATTTTTGTGAAAATCATAACAGAATGATTAGTTCGAGAAAAGTTAATTAAATCAATAATATAATGTCATAGAAACCTAAATAATTAGTGGAATTCATAAAAAGTCTGAAATTACATTTATTTGGGTATTTATAACATCAATTATGTCAATATTTCATTAATAAGATAGTTACTGCATCATAGTTGTGTCATAAATAAATTAAATTATTTAATGTCTAAAAATTAAAAATAAATTACTATTATGTAGGAACTTTTTTTATTTCTAATTAATATTTATAGACGAATTTATCTTATGTATTACCCCATATTAAAAATGATTTACTTATTAAACATTGATTTTAATTATTTTAACCCTTCATTAAATAAATTAATAATAAATGTCCTAATCTAATCCAAGTGGGCCTAAATGGTCATATTTTATTACTAAGGTTGTTTGTGAATGAATTACACTTATCTAATAGAATTAGTACATGTGTTAGGGTAATAATAATATCATTTTTACCCTTAATTACCCTATTTACTTTTAACCGTGGTAAATAAAAGTAAAAAGTTACTATTCACCAAAGATTATTTTCATATCATTGAACCTCATTTTAGTCCTTGATATTAATTGTGTCTCTTGGAGTTTCGAAATTATACTCACAGAAGTGGAAAAATTAAGTTTTATAAAAAATTGAGTTTTTTTAACTACCACTTAGTGGTTTCACTATTCATCAAAAAATGAAAGTTTCCAGAAAAATACCAAAAATTAGGCCTAAGCTATATTTGATATTATGAATTCAAAAAAAATGTCTATTTTACCAAATTAAATACATACAGTTACATTAATTAATTTAAAAATTAATTCCCGTCATCAAAACAAATAGCGTGTTCTTAAGAGATAATAACCATCAAAAGATTTACACTGGTTTACATCTGGTTTAAATGTGAAATTACATCCAATGACCAACATTGTATTAAATTGTAAAAATATATTCTAAATATACTTTAAAACCACTAAAATTAATAATTTATCACTATCAATTATTTTGATTAAAAAGGTTGTTTTTAATTAAAATTTAGTAATTTTCACCATTCATCAGAAAATGAAAGTTATCTGAAAAGTACCAAAATTTCACCCTAAGCTAATTTTGATATTCCAAATCCAAAAATGAATTCCATTTTAAAAGATAAAATTTATAAAATTTAAAAAATTAGAAATTATTATTCATAATGGCTAGTTCATAATAATATTATAGTAATATCTCGTTTAGTGAAACTCGGTATTGCGTACTAGACACGCTATCGAGGAAGGTCGTGATTGCGTGCAATGCAAGGAAAGTCAAGGATGCGTGTTGTGCAAGATCTTTTTGGTGTAGCGTACAAAACAAGACATTAATGAAATTAAAAAATATATTTTTCATAAAATCTCGGGGTGTTACACAGCGCGTGAAGATTCTTCCCCACCCCCACCATCTTTGAGGCAAGCCATTCCCCTCAAAAAGTTGTCTTAGCTGTGGTAATCAATATTCTAATAATTGTTCTTATGAAATGTGAATCATAAAAACACTGATACTTTTTCTGTACTAATATTATACAAGGTGATAATGACTGTGATTTATATCTGTCAACACCCACCTATCACCTTGTAGCGAGGGCTATGGTATTCAACATCCCAGAGGACAAGCTGCATAATAGAAAACTTCTAAAAGATCATCTGAATGTTATGATTATTGTAGCTCATGAGCCAAATGTAGAGCTACCTATTTCACATGATGACGATGATATTCATATGATTGAAAAGGATATTGGGACATTCATTGCATGGTCATCACAAATTGTAAGAGTACATGTGGACAAAGAGGTATTAATTTCCTTTTTTTGAAGATAAACCTTTAATAATTAATGAAAAAAACGTCTAAACCAATGAATGTTATTATAGACTAAGAAAGGTAAGGGGTGACAAGAAATGTGGGATCAAAATCATATAAAGGATTGACCAACTGATCCAAAAGAGCTACTAAAAGCACAATAACACTACCTGTTCTCTATCCAAATTTACTATCATTGAATACTCATGTGGATACGAAGCTAAAAAGTGGAAGTAGTCATATAGTGGTTTTTGAAAAGAATATATGCATAGAGAAAATTAAAGATTTTGTTTCTTCTAAAAATGTAAATGAGATCCTTGAATATGGTTGGCTAGACATCCTAGTTTTAAATTTATACATGAGGTATGTTTTCATTAATTGATTTTCTAAAAGATGATATAAGGTTCTAATTATGAGTAAATGCATTTTATATTATTGGTAAGTGTATATATGAAAAATAGTTAAAGGAATTTTTCCTTGAGCCATAATTTGGACTCGTTAGTTGTAACACCCCAAGATTTCATAGTGTGTTATTTCTTCAAAATAATTCAATAACTTGCACTACACGCAACACCGAGTTCAATCACACCATGAATTACAAAAAAAATCCATTAAAAGAGGTCATGAATAGCATTAACTACATTTTAAACTTTATATAATCCTTATAATTTTAGAATCCATATTATGAGTTTCTTAGTCATAATGCAAGAACAGATTCATTTTCAGTATTTCACTTTTATCAACTTTTAATAGTGAAACCTTTTTAAATACAATATTTTAAACTTTTTGACTAAATGGGGACATGAAAAAATTTAAAATGAAACATCCCAAGCTTACACGGTACGCTTTCCTTTGAATAAAACAGTAGCGTGTGTTGTACGCAACTTCGAGTTTTAACACACACAACAACCGATCAAACTAGCCGTTATGGATAGTAATACCTAAATTTTGAAATCATATATATATTATATTTCAAAATGGACTTCATTTTTGGATTCGGAATATCGAAATTAGCCTAGGGTGAAATTTTGGTACTTTTCGGATAACTTTTATATTTTGATGAATAGTGAAAATTACTAAATTTTAATTAAAAACAACTTTTTTAATCAAAATAATTAATATTGATAAATTATGAATTTGAATGGTTTTAAAGTATATTTAGAATATATTTTTACCATTCAATTTAATGTTTGTCATTGGACATAATTTTACAATTAAACCGAACATAAACAAGTGTCAATCTTTTGATAGTTATTATCTCTTAAAAACACGCTTTTTGTTTTGACAGCGGGAATTAATTTTAAATTAATTTCTGCCACTTCTGTGTTTTGAATTTGGAAAAATGGATTACATATTTGGAATCAGGATTTCCAAATTATGAAAATAGGTAACTTTTATTTTTACACATTTTGAATAATTACTGCGGTAAATATTTTATTTACCATGGTTAAAGGGTAAATCCGGTAAATAAGGGTTAAAAAATAATATTATAATAATACAAAATTACCCTAAAACGTGTACTAACTTTATTGGTGGACACATACCCGACCATGGGCATCCTTGGGTCGATTTTGGGACCCCTTGGAGCCACTTGTATGTGGTAGGGACACATTATATTAATAAAGTTAAAATAAAAATAAAAATGGCATAAGCTTACATCTTTTAGAAGAACAATTTTTACATAGGGTTATAAATGTTGGATTTTCGATTATAAATATTCATTAGAAATCTAAAAAGATTTCCTACATAATGATATTTTATTTATAATTTTTAGACATCAAATAATTTAAATTATTAATGACACAATAATGATGCAATGTTTACCTCATTAATAAATCATTTAAATAAATAAGATTATAATGATTAAAATATTATTTAAAACCTGTCCAATTCTTATTGGTTGATGTTATTTAGAATATTAGTCATCTTATCTTCGACCTCAATGATTTTTGCACCATTATAAACCGAATATAATTATATTATGAAGTAATACTTTCACTCTTTCCTAAAGAGCCCCTCCTATCCCTTATAAAAGGAGACCACTTCTACTCATTCCTCACACCTCTCAAGCCACTTGGCTCGTCCAAACCCTGCCAAAATAAGCTCCCCACATCCCTCTCCTACTCCTTGAAGCTTCCCCTTAGGCATAAATCATTTCAAGAAGTCCTTTGGTTCCAACCAAAGTGAGTTACCTAAATTAAAGGTAACGATTTCTCTTAAATTATTTTCATTTATTTTGCTTCTCTAACCCCCAAACTCTTTTTATTTCCCTTCTTTTGTAACAACACCAGTATCCTCAATATACTAGGATGTTGTTATAAGAAGTATTCAAACTACACATACACACAACTCCATCTAATGGATGATGAACATAATGTTTCTGTGGATGGCAAATTAATGCCTCACGAAATGATGATTGTTCAAATACATCTTACCGCCTCTCATGGTGGCCATTATGATGGCACTGTAATTAAATATTATATTAATGATATATATTTTATATATAAGCTTCTGTAATTCCATTTTATTTCATACCATTATTCGTTTCATGTTGTATATACATACGATAATTTCATTTGAGGAAGTGCGGACTACCGCCCCCTTAAAATGATATGACTCGTTCATACCACACATGGAACGTATAAAGGATGGTGTTAATGAACTTAAGTAACATATATAAAATATTATATTATACTGGAATAGTAATATACCTATTTATCATTTGGATTCTATTCTTTTTAAAAATTAAATGGAAGTAGCGTTCGTGCGTACGTACGGACTACCGTCTCCACGAACGCGATGAGATTCATTCTCCATCGTATCCATTCATGTATAATTATCATTTGATGATTTAAAAATGATTTTTAAGGACTAGATATCATTCTGGATATGAATAAGATACAACAACCATGGCTTATGTAACAAAACATATAAAAGAAAATGAGTAAGTTAACACCCGAAACGACGATAATTCTAAGATATTATTAACAAATCAATGTTAAAAGATCATATATGACATCATATTAATATATATGATTCTTGTATAATTTAATAACAATTATTTCACCATTATACAGGAGGTTAACCTACCCCAACCAAGGAAAAGTACAAGGTAAGGGTTATTTCACAATCTCTTCATTATCCGAGGTTGTTTATACGTAATAATCTACTGAGATCTCTTTATCATCCACAGCCATGTTTTCTTCGAAATGTATTTCAAAACATATTTATTATTTACAAGAATATGGGTTAAAGTCATTTATACCCTTGTTTGACTTTTTATAAGAGGTTTATAAGGGAATCATTCCGTCGTTTTCCAAACAGGGTGCTTTTTAACCTTTTCGACAGAATTAAGATAAGATTGTTTTTTTAACTTATACGGTGGGTGCGGTTATTTTCCGCCATTATAAAATCGTCAAAGCTTCCCTTACAAGCTTATAAGAATATTTTCAAGAAAATTTTTTATTTTATATGGATCTTAAATGATTTCAAAAATAGAAAGAGATATTTCTTTAAAAAGAATTTTGATTTCATCTATGTCAACATCCTTTGATGGATTTTAAGATTATTTGAAGTTGATTTATTATGATACAAAACTTCTATATTGTATTGAAGGTTTGGTGATATGTTTGACTGTGGATGTGCTATTTTTATACCATTCATATTTTATGGTGAAATTATTGACATTTCGTATGCTAGTTTTAATACGAATGTTTATGTTATGTTTAAACCTTTTCATATGGGAATGCATTGGACTTAATATGTGATGGGTGGAGCCCGCTATAGCTCCTCGATGCATCGGTAGGTCTCATGAGAAAAACTAGTGTCTTGGAACAAGGCCTTGACAAAATCTTATTTGTAGTCTTGGCACGAGGCCTTGACTATGTGGTTATGATAGTCTGGCATTATGCATTCCAACATTATGAAAGTGGTTATTGATTTTTGCATGTGATTATTCGATTAGTAGAATATCCATGTGAATAAGTAAATGGAATTATCTCATTTTACTTTTGCCATACTATGTTGAAGTTCAAGTTTAAAAGGCTTTTGTTTTAGTAATGCTTTGCCTTAAATGTTTATGCTTATTTTGAATGTTCCGCTATATTGTTATCCTTACTGGTCATATGAGCTCACCCCTTTTCTATGTTTTATTTTTCCTAGGATGTGAAGAAGTAAGTTATGAATGACCTGCAGGGATATTATGAGGGGATTATAGTGTGGACTGTGGAAACATTATGTTGTTGTAGTAGTTTTTCATTTTATGATGTAATGTAAAAGTTATGAATATATCTAGTGTTTCCAAGGATACTAAACCAATTGATCTTTCAGGATTTGATCTTTCTTGTGATCATGCCAATGTTATGTAATAATGCACCGACTCTGGGTAACTAGGGTCGGGGCATTACAGTTGGTATCAGAGGAATTTTAGTACAAACCTTGGAAGCTAGATTTAGATAAACTCTGATTAGAGCACGTAGACCTTAGATGAACTTTGAGGATTAGTATAGAAGAACTTCCTAGAATTTTGGTATTGTAGAGATTTTGTGAGTTTTCTGAGCAATACATCCCTGTCTGGATACGAGCAGGTAGAGGCAGCTCTGGCAAAGATGTACCTAGGGGTAAAACCTGAAAACACCGCTTTGAGCTAGACTCAAACGGGAACTGGTGCACGACAACGGGCCTTGCTGCACTCTTGGTTACGACACTCCCGGGGGATATGCTTAGGATAACTCTCATTTTCTTTACAAATCATTATGAAGGGTTTATGAGTATATACTTCCTCAAAGAAAATATTCTTATGATTATGGATTATATCCATAAATAGTTCAATTTATGTTAAGTGTTTTATAAGTATGGGATTATGTATTTTGATTCATAAACTGATCTAGTGTATGCCATTGTTTATAAATGGCGCCCAGTAGAAGGAATGATAACTCCAGATATGCACATGATCCAAAGAGAAAGAAGGATCATATATTTTATGGTCTTAAGCCAGAATTTACAAGAGAAATAGTCTCGCATGTATTATCATCATATGAAGAAATAATATATTGTGTTGATAAGATACGTAAAGAGTTTACTGAGTCCTATGACTTTGAAGGGAAGCAAGAGAAGAAAAGGATGGAAGAGAGAAAGATGGATAAAGGGAAGAGGGAAAAGAAGAATTTTCCCATATGTGATAACTGTGGAAAGAAACACCCTGGAACTTGCTTGAAAGGAATGGGAGTTTGTTATAAGTGTGGAGGAAAAGGGCACAAAGTACGTGACTGCAAGGGTAAGAAAATGGTTTCAAATGTACAATGCTTCATTTGCAAGGAGTTTTGACACTACGCAAACCTATGTCCCGGTCATCAGACTATGCCACAAATGATGTTATTGGATAATAATCAAGTTATGATACTACCACAGATGAAGAGGAATGATTAGAGTTATTGTGTTGATTACGTCATTTGAGTGTTGTATCAACAATGTACTGGTTATAATAATTATGGAGTATATAAGGATTGTACTGCAGTACTATTTCATTAAGGACTTGAGATTGTGTGGAACAAAGAAAAGTGACTCAATAAAAGGATAAATTTTTGGAAAATATATGGTTGAGAGAATGCTAAATCATAATATAGTTCTGATATTGAGGTAGTGATTTTGGAATAATATCTGATTGTTTTGGATAAATTATATTGGATATTCTTGACTACCTTGGAACTAATTAATGATTTGTATATTCCATCATTGTTGGGGTTTAAAACATTTTTGGATTAATGAAGTATATCCAGCATTCTATATGGAATAAGGGAGCATGAATGTAATCAATAAGGAATATGGTAATTCAAGATGTTTCAGTGTATTAAAAGAATACAAGATGAAGGTATTAATATGCTATTATGGGGTAAAAAGGATCTATATTATGTTTACCTTCCTTATAAATGTTGGACTGTGAGTTTGGACAGAAGTATTTTGGATAGTTCTAGTTTGGATTATTTTGGATTACCATAAAAGGACAACCCGGAGGTCGGGCGGCAACCCGTCGCGTCCGGCAAGGCTGCGAGACTTGAACCCGCAACCGAAGGGCGACAAGGGTGTAACACCTACCACTGGCCCATGAGATTTGGTAGATGAATTATAAATTCATTTATTTTGGAACCCTGTACGAATAGTATAAATAGAAATTTTTTTTACGTTCTATTATCTTTTAGAGTGAAAGATGAGTTTGTGGTAGAAATTTATTAATGGATAAAACTCTAATTATAATGTAAGTATATCTCCTTATGATCTTGGCCAATCTCATAAATAAATTCCTCAACATTAATAAAAGGAACATAGAACAAAAATGTTGTCCTATATGGTACCTTAAATCATCACTAATTTATGGCTTTGGGATTGTTGACCTTTTCATAGCCATGTTCTCTACCACTCTCCATCGGATAATTGATTGTTAGATTTCTCCTCCATATCCATATTTTCCTACATGGAACCCTAGTATGTGTTATTTTTGGTAATCTTCATACTTTAGACTCTTTAATTTAAATAGAGGCCTCATTAATTCATTTTTCGATGTGGGATTTCAACTAAGATATTTTGAAACGTCAAAAATGTGTTATCCTAATACCCTATGTTTTGTTGAACCGATGGTATTTCAAATCATCATAGATTGATGAATTTAAGGACCTCAATTTTATACTTGTTTGTGATTGATGACCTCAATCACTACCTATAAATATTTACGTTTTTCCTCCAATTATATGTCTCTAAATGCCACCAATGTTCTCCTAATCGAGATCATAATTTGGTGGTGACCCTTTCTTTTCTCTTTTCCTTATATTAAGACTAAATTTTAGTAACCCAATTTCCGATGTGGGTTTTTCCACAAATATATTTTCTATTTTCATCCATTTATTTTCGAAGAAAAATTTCAAATTGCGAGGACACAATTTATTGAAGGAGGGGAGAATGTAACACCCCAATATTTCATAGTGTGTTATTTCTTCAAAATAATTCAATAACTTGCACTACACGTAACACCGAGTTCAATCACACCATGAATTAAAAAAAAGCCATTAAAAGAGGTCATGAATAGCATTAACTACATTTTAAACTTTATATAATCCTTATAATTTTAGAATCCATATTATGAGTTTCTTAGTCATAATGCAAGAACAGATTCATTTTCAGTATTTCACTTTTATCAAATTTTAATAGTGAAACCTTTTTAAATACAATATTTTAAACTTTTTGACTAAATGGAGACATCAAAAAATTTAAAATGAAACATCCCAAGCTTACACGGTACGCTTTCCTTTGAATAAAACAGTAGCGTGTGTTGTACGCAACTTCGAGTTTTAACACACACCACAACCGATCAAACTAGCCGTTATGGATAGTAATACCTAAATTTTGAAATCATATATATATTATATATCAAAATGGACTTCATTTTTGGATTCGGAATATCGAAATTAGCCTAGGGTGAAATTTTGGTACTTTTCGGATAACTTTTATATTTTGATGAATAGTGAAAATTACTAAATTTTAATTAAAAACAACTTTTTTAATCAAAATAATTAATATTGATAAATTATGAATTTGAATGGTTTTAAAGTATATTTAGAATATATTTTTACCATTCAATTTAATGTTTGTCATTGGACATAATTTTACAATTAAACCGAACATAAACAAGTGTCAATATTTTGATAGTTATTATCTCTTAAAAACACGCTTTTTGTTTTGACAGCGGGAATTAATTTTAAATTAATTTCTGCCACTTCTGTGTTTTGAATTTGGAAAAATGGATTAAATATTTGGAATCAGGATTTCCAAATTATGTAAATAGGTAACTTTTATTTTTACACATTTTGAATAATTACTGCGGTAAATATTTTATTTACCATGGTTAAAGGGTAAATCCGGTAAATAAGGGTTACAAAATAATATTATAATAATACAAAATTACCCTAAAACGTGTACTAACCTTATTGGTGGACAAATACCCGACCATGGGCATCCTTGGGTCGATTTTGGGACCCCTTGGAGCCACTTGTATGTGGTAGGGACACATTATATTAATAAAGTTAAAATAAAAATAAAAATGGCATAAGCTTACATCTTTTAGAAGAATAATTTTTACATAGGGTTATACATGTTGGATTTTCAATTATAAATATTCATTAGAAAGCTAAAACGATTTCCTACATAATGATTTTTTATTTATAATTTTTAGAGATCAAATAAGTTTAATTATTAATGACACAATAATGATGCAATGTTTACCTCATTAATAAATCATTTAAATAAATAAGATTATAATGATTAAAATATTATCTCAAACCTGTCCAATTCTTATTGGTTGATGTTATTTAGAATATTAGTCATCTTATCTTAGACCTCAATGATTTTTGGACCATTATAAACCGAATATAATTATATTATAAAGTAATACTTTAACTCTTTCCTAAAGAGCCCCTCTTATCCCTTATAAAAGGAGAACACTTCTACTCATTCCTCACACCTCTCAAGCCACTTGGCTCGTCCAAACCCTGCCCAAATAAGCTCCCCACATCCCTCTCCTCCTCCTTGAAGCTTCCCCTTAGGCAGAATCATTTCAAGAAGTCCTTTGGTTCCAACCAAAGTGAGTTACCTAAATTAAAGGTAACGATTTCTCTTAAATAATTTTCATTTATTTTGCTTCTCCAACCCCCAAACTCTTTTTATTTCCCTTCTTTTGTAACAACACCAGTATCCTCAATATACTAGGATGTTGTTATAAGAAATATTCAAACTACACATACACACAACTCCATCTAATGGATGATGAACATAATGTTTCTGTGGATGGCAAATTAACGCCTCACGAAACGATGATTGTTCAATACATATTACCGCCTCTCATGGTGGCCATTATGATGGAACTGTAATTAAATATGATATTAATGATATATATTTTATATATAAGCTTCTGTAATTCCATTTTATTTCATACCATTATTCGTTTCATGTTGTATATACATACGATAATTTCATTTGAGGAAGTGCGGACTACCGCCCCCTTAAAATGATATGACTCGTTCATACCACACATGGAACGTATAAAGGATGGTGTTAATGAACTTAAGTAACATATATAAAATATTATATTATACTGGAATAGTAATATACCTATGTATCATTAGGATTGGATTCTTTTTAAAAATTAAATGGAAGTAGCGTTCGTGCGTACGTACGGACTACCGTCTCCACGAACGCGATGAGATTCATTCTCCATCGTATCCATTCAAGTATAATTATCATTTGATGATTTAAAAATGATTTTTAAGGACTAGATATCATTCTGGATATGAATAAGATACAACAGCCATGGCTTATGTAACAAAACATATAAAAGAAAATGAGTAAGTTAACACCCGAAACGACGATAATTCTAAGATATTAGTAACAAATCAATGTTAAAAGATCATATATGACATCATATTAATATATATGATTCTTGTATAATTTAATAACAATTATTTCACCATTATACAGGAGGTTAACCTACCCCAAACAAGGAAAAGTACAAGGTAAGGGTTATTTCACAATCTCTTCATTATCCGAGGTTGTTTATACGTAATAATCTACTGAGATCTCTTTATCATCCACATCCATGTTTTCTTAGAAATGTATTTCAAAACATATTTATTATTTACAAGAATATGGGTTAAAGTCATTTATACCCTTGTTTGACTTTTTATAAGAGGTTTATAAGGGAATCTTTCCGTCGTTTTCCAAACAAGGTGCTTTTTAACCTTTTCGACAGAATTAAGATAAGAATGTTTTTTTAACTTATACGGCGGGTGAGGTTATTTTCCGCCATTATAAAATCGTCAAAGCTTCCCTTACAAGCTTATAAGAATATTTTCAAGAAAATGTTTTATTTTATATGGCTCTTAAATGATTTCCAAAATAGAAAGAGATATTTCTTTAAAAAGAATTTTGATTTCATCTATGTCAACATACTTTGATGGATTTTAAGATTATTTGAAGTTGATTTATTATGATACAGAACTTCTATATTGTATTGAAGGTTTTGTGATATGTTTGACTGTGGATGTGCTATTTTTATACCATTCATAGTTTATGGTGAAAGTATTGACATTTCGTATGCTAGTTTTAATACGAATGTTTATGTTATGTTTAAACCTTTTCATATGGGAATGCATTGGACTTAATATGTGACGGGTGGAGCCCGCTATAGCTCCTCGATGCATCGATAGGTCTCATGAGACAAACTAGTGTCTTGGCACAAGGCCTTGACAAAATCTTATTTGTAGTCTTGGCACGAGGCCTTGACTATGTGGTTATGATAGTCTGGCATTATGCATTCCAACATTATGAAAGTGGTTATTGATTTTTGCATGTGATTATTCGATTAGTAGAATATCCATGTGAATAAGTAAATGGCATTATCTCATTTTACTTTTGCCATACTATGTTGAAGTTCAAGTTCAAAAGGCTTTTGTTTTAGTAATGCTTTGCCTTAAATGTTTATGCTTATTTTGAATGTTCTGCTATATTGTTATCCTTACTGGGCATCTGAGCTCACCCCTTTTCTATGTTTTATTTTTCCCAGGATGTGAAGAAGTAAGTTATGAATGACCTGCAGGGATATTATGAGGGGATTATAGTGTGGACTGTGGAAACATTATGTTGTTGTAGTAGTTTTTCATTTTATGATGTAATGTCAAACTTATGAATATATCTTGTGTTTCCAAGGCTACACAACCAATCGATCTTTCGGGATTTGATCTTTCTTGTGATCATGCCAATGTTATGTAATAATGCACCGACTCTGGGTAACTAGGGTCGGGGCGTTACATTAGTCCTCATATCACATCAACACATATAACAAAATTAGAGCCATCAAAAAGGGGTGAAATAGTGAAAGGCTTGCTGAAAACATTAGAAAGTAAGATAATATATGATAGACTCTTCCTAATACCAACCATGCAGGGGTAAAAATCTACGATTAAATCATATCAATTATTTTTTCAATTATTTTTTTACTTATTTATTTTTGTGTTTTTAGGCAACATTGGATGCTAATTGCAGTGAACTTGGATACTCCAATGATATATTTTCGAGATTCAATGCAAGGATATCCAACAAACTGACCACACATGATGGAGTTTCTGAATCTGTAAGACACTACATCCTTTGTTTTAGGTCTAAACATCAAGTAATATAATTTATATTATATTTTACTAAGTATTCTGTTATAATAGGTTGATGTATCAATATCGTCTTAAAAATTGAATGGGGGTAGGGGATAAGCATAAGGAGGTGAGCAAGTACTATGTTTGGACAATATCAAGGTATATATAATAAAATTTCACTATCCAAACACATATCAAAACTAGTTACTTATTCTCCTAATGATAAAAGTTTTTTCAGTGTTCAAAAAAATAAATGATAATGATTTAGGTTATTATGTTTGTAAATTTATGAGAGATA
The DNA here is from genome assembly GCA_963277665.1 of Viscum album. Classification (NCBI taxonomy): domain Eukaryota; kingdom Viridiplantae; phylum Streptophyta; class Magnoliopsida; order Santalales; family Viscaceae; genus Viscum; species Viscum album. Next base: position 2,105,091,432 of record OY728147.1, on the reverse strand, counting down.
TCATTTTCTATGAATAAACTAGCATTCCTAAAGAGGTATTTTTAAAAACAACTACTATTTCATTTATATTATTTATTAATTATTTATTTATATATTTTGAAGTACTACTATGAATGTAGAAAAGCCTCATATTCAAAAGATGATATAGATTTGTTCAGAAATGACTGGGTTGCATACCTGATGAAATATTGTACACAAATAGCATGAAGATCTGACTTGGGGACTTGTACAATTGGTAGCCAATTTTTAGAGGGGTTAAGGAGATCAAAAGATGAAACATTATTGTATGTAAATATTAATAGGGAATTTTTAATTTTTATTAAATAAATCATACATTATCCAATGATTCATTTTTCCATTTTAACAGATAAAATGCACCAGCAACATGTAAGAATGATGGACCACTTTTCTTTGGGTTTTGGATAAGAAAAACCAGTAAAATCTCCAAAATACCTTCTTATCTGACCAAAAACATAGGGATTGTGTTGGTAATTTAAGAGAATGATCCACGGGTCATGTGTGACATGTAAGAGTTATCTTTGCCTCAATTCGAGTCACGGTGTGGCCGGTATCACTCAAAGTGTCTCTCTTTTGTTTAAAATGGACACAATTTTAAGTGAAAAAAACAACTGACGTATGTAAAACCAACCAAATTCATTATAATTGTGTTGACACTTTATGAGAATGATCCATGGGTAATTTTGGATGTGTAAGAGTCAACCCCGCCTCAATCCATGGCACGGTGTGGCCGGTATCACTCAAAGTGTCTCTCATTTGTTTAAAATGGACAGAATTTTAAGTGAAAACAACAACTGACATACGGAAATCTGACAAAATGCATTTAGATTTTGTTGATACTTTAGGAGAACAATAAATGGGGCATTTTTTATGTTTATGAGTCAATCCCACCTCAATCTAAGTCATTGTGTAGCCGCTATCACTCAAAGTGTCTCTCTTTTATTTAAAATGGACAAAATTTTAAGTGAAAACAATAACTGATCTATAGAAAATAGAAAAACTCATTCATATTGTGTTGATAATTTAGTATAATGATACATGGCTCATGTGTGACATGTAAATGTCATCCTTTCCTCAATACGAGGTATGGTGTGGCCAGTATCACTCAAAGTGTCTCTATTTTGTTTGAAATGGACAGAATTTTAAGTGAAAACAACAACTGACATACGTAAATATGACCAAAAGCATTCGTATTGTGTTCATACGTTATTATAATGATCCATGGATTATTTTTTATGTTTAAAATTCAACCCCACCCAAATATGAGGCATGGTGTGGCCAGTATCACTCAAAGTGTCTCTCTTTTGTTTAAAATGGACAAAGTTTTTAGTGAAAGCAACAAATGGCATACAAAAATCTCACCAAAAGTAGTTGTATTGTGTTTATATTTTAGTAAATAGATACATGGGTCATTTTTTATGTGTATGATTCCACCCCGCCTCAATCCAAGGCACAATGTGGTTGTTATCACTCTAAGTTTCTCTCTTTTGTTTAAAATGGACAGAATTTTATGTGAAAACAAAAACTGACATACAGAAATCCAACCAAACGCATTCAGATTGTGTAGATACTTTAGGATAATGATACATGGTTCATTTTTTATGTTTATGAGTCAGATATTCTTCTATTTGAGGCACGGTGTATCTGGTATCACTCAAAGTGTCTCTCTTTTGTTTAAAATGGACAGAATTTGAAGTAAAAACAACAACTGACATACAAAAATATGACAAAATTAATTAGGATTGTGTCGATAATTTAGAATAAATATCCATGGGTCATTTTTGAAATGTAAGAGTCAACACCGCCTCGGTATGAGGTATGGTGTGGCCGATATCACTCAAAGTGTCTCTCTTTGGTTGAAATGGACAGAATTTTAAGTGAAATCAACAACGGACGTATGAAAAACCAACCAAATGATTTTTAATTGTGTTGATAATTTAGTATAACGACACATGGGTCATTAGTGATGTGTAATTGTAAACCCCACCTCAATAAGAGTCATGGTGTGGCTGTTATCACTCAAATTTTCTCTCTTTTGATTAAAATGGACAGAATTTTAATTGAAAACAACAACTAACGTACGGAAAACTGACAAAATGCATTTGGATTGTGTTGATACGTTATAATAATGATCCATGGGTCATTTTTGACATGTATGAGTCAAAAATTCCTCAATAAAAGGAACAGTGTGGCCGATATCACTCAATGTGTCTCTCTTTTGTTTAAAATGAACAAAATTTTAAGTGAAAACAACAAATAATGTACAAAAAACTGACCAAATGCATTCATATTATGTCGATACTTAATGATAATGTTACCTGGGTCATGTGTAATGTGTAATAGTAAAATTAGCCTCAATATGAGGCATGGTGTGGCCGGTATCACTCAAAGTGTCTCTCTTTTGTTTAAAATGGACAGAATTTTATGTGAAAACAATAAATGACGTACGTAAATCCAACCAAACGCATTCTGATTATGTTGATACTTTATTATAATGATCCACGGGTCATTTTCAATGTGTAAAATTCAACCCCACCTCAATATGAGTCACGGTGTGGCCGGTATCACTCAAATTGTCTCTCTTTTGTTTAAAATGGACAAAATTCTTAGTGAAAACAAAAAATGACGTATAGAAATCCCCCTTCCTACTATACACTCCAAAAGCATTCATTTTTTCATAAAGAAACACATACTATTGAAATAAACTCTATTCGAGAACCATTTTAAAAATAAAAATGATCTTAATATCCATGAAATTCATTCCATTAAAACCATTAAAGCCCCCCACCCCATGGACACCACCCCACCCCCCTGGACACCACCCCACCCCCTAGACACCCCCATTGATAGCCCCCTCCCCCCCACCACCTTGGACACCACCCCTCATCCCCCTGGACACCCCCCAACCCCCTGGATGACCCCCACCCATCCTAGACACCACCCCACCACCTGGACACCCCCACCCTTGGACACCCCCACCCCCTAGACAATATCCAACCACCTTGGATAGCCCCCAAACCCCTAGACCCCCCCACCCCCTGGACACCACCCCACCCTCTAGACACATCCCCACCCCCTAGACACCCCCCACCCCCTGGACACCCCCACCCCCTAAACACCCCCACCCCCATAGAAACCACCCCACCCCCCATACACACCACCATGGACAGCCCCCCCCCACCCACCCACCACCGTTGATTGCCCCTCCCCCTACCCCCACCCCCACTAGACACCCCCATCCCCCACCACCAACCCCCACCCCCCTAGACACCCCTACCCTCCTTGGAACGCCACCCCAAACCCCTGAACAACCCCCAACCCCCTGAATTCTGAATTGAATTCATTATGTATTTAATTAAATTATGAATTATGTGTTAATGGTGTATGGGTATACTTATTTTATGTGTATACTGGTTGTAATTACCATATGAATTATGTGTTAATTTTGTATGGGTATACTTGTTGATATGCTGATTTTTTGTAGGTCTTGTTTGGGTGTGTTGCTGCAGAATTTTATGTTACAGCAGGCAAGGCATTTATCATTTCTAAAAACGTGCTGATAAATAATCCATTTATTAGTGATTTTTTAGCACTGATAAAGGATCCCTTCATCAACGCCTTTTTATCACTGATAAAGGATCCCTTTAAGAGTGTGTTTTAGCACTGATAAAGGGGACCCCCCCCCCCCCCCTTATCTTCACTATTAAAGCCCATTCTGAGTGCTGACAAAGACCATTTTTGTAGTAGTGTTTCCTATAATCAATACACACACACCAACTATTTTTCACCCTCATTGGAACTAAATCCTCTCTTTCATTCCTAACAATAACACCACTTTTCTTATGAATTACCTAAATAGGACTCACCCACTGGAAATATGAAATGGGATAAATGATACTTTCCTCAATTAATTTTTCAACTTCTTTGTTAAATCCTTCAAAATTGTTGGATTGAGTCTCTTTTGTGGCTACCTAATTGGCTTATCCCTATCCTCCAAAAGTATCATATGCATGAAAATTTAGGATCTAATACAAGATTTGATATCCAAGGTCCAACAAATTTCCCTAATGATCTCCCTAAATGTTCAAAAGTTATTATTCATGTTCAAAATGGATATTGTAAATAATGATAACTGGTATTCTCTCACCACTTAGCAAGTATGATTGTTTTATATTTGGTGGAAATGGTTTGAGTTCTAATGAAGGGGGATGAAGTATGGATGGATACATTGAAGGAACTAAAATATGTGCATAATAAACATTTGTATCAAAATATACATCATCAAAATCAGATAATAATGCATCAAATCTATCAGTATAATCAATAGCCATGTCATAATCAGAGTGAACATGATCAAAATCTGAATATGAATCCACATCAAAATGAAATCCAAGAGTGTTTTGTGCATTAGAAACATGTGTGGAAGTACTCTTAGAGATAAAACTAGAACCAATTCTCATAATCTATCTAAGAATAGTACAATCATAATCCATGGGGTTTTTACTTGTTGGTTCAAAATGGGAGATAAAAAAAAGAAAAATGGTCCTCTAAGGAGTGCTTCATGGAGTCCATAACATTAAATATCACAAATTTATCTCCAAACTCTATGGAATGTTTAACCTCATGTAAATTTATGATAGTTTTTTTAGTTTTTAGGAATGTTTTGCCTAATATAATGGGATCATGAGAATTTTCCTGATCATCATCAATGTTATGCATGAAGAAATATGCTAGAAATATCATGTCTCTTACCCAAACAAGTACATCCTTAAGGACTCCCACTGGATATTTTTTAAATCTATTTGAAAACTAAAACACTACTCTAATAATATTTTACTAACCAACCTATAAATAAGAGAATATAGAGGTATGAAGCACATTTATGGAAGCTCCCAATTCACATAAAGCATCATAAATGTGTAACACCCCTATGGTGCATTGAATGGTGAATTTACCTGGATCCTTGATCTTTGTTGGAATTTCTTGATTTTCTATAATGAGTGCTGACACATTACTTACAACATTGATCCTCTCATTTTCCTTAATCCATATTCAATTGGTATAATGTTATTTTAAGAATTTTGCATACCTTGGGATTTTCTTAATCGATTCAAGTAGAGGTATGTTCATCTCAACACACATGTATCCAAAAATATCATTTTTTTCATTGCATCTTCAACCATATTATTTTTTTTAAAATTCTATTTGGAAATTTAATGTGTTTAGGAGGAACATCATCAATATTTTTCTTAACTTTTTCTTTCTCCTTGAGCTTCTCATCAACTGTTCTTCAATGGGGATTCTTGAGAGATGAGGTGAATCCTGGTGGAATGATAAATTAAAATGTATTAGTAATTTTCTTCCCACTTCTCAATTTTATGGAATTGACATTACCATTAGGATTTGAAGTTGGTTAGTAAGGAAAATGCTCATATTTCTTACTTACCAATTCATGGAGGGTGGTGGAAATCCGGATCATTTGTGTCTTCAATTCCATCAACTATGAACCTTGACTATTTAACTTATTTTGTTGATTAAGAACAATTTGTTTCAAAGGTCATCAGTATTATAATATTCCTTTGGTTAATAATTCCATTTTTTTCTACTTTTTGATGCTTGAGATTCAAATATTCTTTATGTTTGTTGGAAACCCTATTGGTAACGCAGAGGTTGTTGGAATTTTTTTTGAAAAGGGGGCTTCTGTTATTGTCCAGAGACATACCTAATGTCTAATTGATCCTTCCATACTTGGTTTTATGTTGGTGAAAATAAATCATACTTCTTCTGGGGATGTGGTTGTTGTTGTTATTGAAATGGTATCCTATGAAATATTGATGTACAATCTTCCATCTCTTTTAATTGGGGGAAACGGTCAATTGGGTGGACTATTTAAGTAAAAATTCCATGAGGCCTTATGGGAGAGGTTTGGGATGTCTTTTGAGCAAAAAAAATTTGTCTCACCATAGTGGTAAATTATTCTAACATAGTATCAATTAAATTATTTCAAGAGAAGAAGGACTTACCTAATGCACTCCTATAACATTTGGTGCACCACGATCACAAAATTACTAGGAGTTTTGTGTCATCTTGTCGATAAATACACGTGTAGCTACTGGTTTTTTTGGACCAATGCCCCTCTAGATACAACATCTACTATACTCCTGTCCATAGGTGTGAGGCCTTTATAGAAGAACCTTATGATGAGTAACTCACTGATGTGGTGATGTTTGAAACTTACACACAAATGTTTAAATATATCCTAGTACTCATACATTTAATCCCATTGTGATTACTTGATTCCTAATATCTATTTTAAAATGGAAGTGGTCCTTGATGCATGAAAAAATATTTAGAACACATTTCAAATTGTTTAAAAATGTTACATCTTTCGGTTGTAAATAACACATCCAGTCCTTTATTGTTCCATCAATTGATAATGGTAATGCTCTTAGTTTGATTTTATCTTTAGAAAAATTTATTGGTTTTAGTTTTCATCAAACCACATTAAATTCTTTTAAATGTTGTGTTGGATCCTCACCATATAATCCATGAAATTTTGTAATAAGGTGAATTAAACAATATTTCAATTCAAAATTTGATTCAAGATTTGGGTATGTAATACAATTTAGTTGGTAGTTATTTTTTGGTGCAACCAATTTTCAAATTGTTATATTAGGTTCATTATTATTATTTTCATACATTGGTTCTAGTTTTATGTTTGATTCATAAGTTTTTCCAATTTCAATGTTCCCATAATGGAGGAATTATCCAATTGGGTGTATGTTGAAACTTCCCATAGACTGAGATTTGTTTTATTTGAGATCGAAGGCTATGTTCAATCTGAAGGTCATGATATAATAGATCATCGGGATTATTTCATTTCATAAATCAAAGAAAAATTAAATTGATAAATGTATACCATAACAAAAAAGAAAATAAATTTGAGTAGATGGTCCAAAAATATAAGAATGAAAAAAAAGAAAAATTAAGAAAGGGTAAAGAAAAAAGAAAGAAGATAAGAAGAAAGTAAAATGAAAATAACACAAATCCTCTGATAGGTTGAATAAATTTCTTTCCTCTTATGAAATAGTGCCAATTTTAAAGATGTTTTCCTGGGCTCTCTCAAATGATATTTAATTTTTTACTTCTTAGGTGTTATAGAGTGGATGACAAAGCTCGTCTCTCAAAAGAAGAAGTAATTAAAGCAATATAATAAAGGTATTTTTAAAATAAAAATAAAATAAGAAATAAACCAATTAAATAAATGTTGGGTTTTTATCATTCATGAAACTATAATAAGTATGGTGGAAGAATATTGTATATTTTTTTATGTTTGGTTTTGAAATAATATTGAGAAAATGAAATGAGAATATGTTTTTTTAAAAACTATTTTTAGAAGGTGTAATCAATCTAAAAATATCTCTTCACATAATTATTAACAATTATAAATTAGATTAATATCCCTTTAATTACGATCCCATAATTTTTTAACCCTCATACCCTATGGGAGTTAACATAACCACAATAATGAAATGAATTGACCCTAAGGCAAGCTTTGTAATAATCAATCGTATCACCCTACTTTGATTATCGTTATAAGGATAGATTATGGTAAATGGTAAACTAGGAAACATAAATATTATTTAAATGATTACTAATTTATTTTAGGGATTATATTTTGACTCTATAAATTTATCTTATGTGGTTTTTTTTACCGATTAAAATCATACTCTCACAATTCACACATTAGTCGACCCTGTGAGTTTTATGTAAATTGATCAATTACTTTCTTAGTTTCTTTTAAGTTAAAATATCAATTCATGTATCATATTATTTGAATAAAATTAGTTCATCGATTCAAAAAAAATAAGTGAATATAATAATTAGATCAATTACTAAGAAAAACTACTCTTCAATGGGTGGTGTAGTCACTGTAGATACGTTTTTCATTTGAAAAGGATGTGGAAAGGGTATAACCGAATCAAATTTCTAATATTGATTTATAGAATAAATAGGGTGAGTATTAAAGAATAAAATTGAATAAAAAAGAATAAAGAGTATAGGAAATAATATTTTTATTATGCAAACACAAAAATTACAACATGAGAAGGAGAAGAAGGATTCGATGAAGGGAAATTTTCTTCAAGAGATCTCCATATGAGTATAGGGAGTTATAGACCATATAAGGTTATGAGAGTAATTATATAGAACTACAAAATAGTATAACTTCACTCCTTGGTCAAACTCTCAAATGAGGTTCCCATGGGTCCCTTTTATAGTAAAAAAGTGATGTGGTTTTGGACATCCAAATTTTGAGATACCATTTCTGCCTTAGTTTTGGGTTGGTAAATGGAATTATCTAGACTTAAAAAAAATATTAATGTTTTTTTTCTGGAATCATTAATATCTCCATGTAAATTTTTTTGATAATTGGACATTTTTAATAGGATATATAGTTAAAATACTGAACCTAACTTTTCACTTCATGTAGATTCGGTTCTCTCAAAAGATTAGTTTTGTTGGGCCACCATATGGATTAATTTGGCTTCTGTGTCTTGATATTAGTTGTATAAAAATGAGTTTTGGATCAGATAAAAAAAATTTCTATTTTTATGAACGTATTTCTTGGTAAATGTAAAATAGTGGACATATATCCTTGGAATGCCGTGCAGTTTGGTCCATTTTCCTTTTGTATCATCTCTGACCCTCCAAATCACCTCCTCCTACAATGAAATCACCAAAACAAGTATAATTATACTTATTAGAAATGATAAAAATTAAATAATATAATCAAATGGGAAGTTAAAATTTTATTTATATTGTAATTTTCAATAAAAAATTAGTTTAAATCATTGATGTATGGGTGAAATAAAGAAGTGAATCATGGTGCGATCTGGACACCATGCCCACATATAAAAATAGTAGAAGGGACTCCATGACCACACTTAAAAAGAGTTGAAAGGATTACATGAATTTATATAACAATTTGAAAGGAATTATATTCTCGTATAACATGATATATAAGGGTCTGTATTCCCATTCATCATAATAATGATAAGTAGTCAATGTCTTTAATACTAGACAATAGATAGTTCATAATTCAATACTATTTACCTTTAAAAATATCATAACCATTTTCCTATTTTATAAAGTGACATGGTCATACCACTCACTTCTATTCAATTTAGCATAATGAGATAAGTATTCTAGCCATTCTAAACCATTATAATTACCCATCATCATTTATGATATCATGTTAGAAATTCAACTAAACACACCAACGGTTTTTTTAGTTATGTGATTGTGAAATTCAATTAGACATATCAAGTCACACCCAAATGGTTGGAACACATATATATTGATAACCTCAAACATATCTTGGGATCTAAAAAGGTCATTAGGTTTCAGAATAGGGAAACCAATTTATGGTGCATTCATTTTAGGGGAAATGCACAGTGCAATCGGTATATGGAACAACGACACAAAATATAAAGAATCAAGACATTAAGGGATAATTAATAGACCACTTAACATATTCCTATAAAGTATCACTCATCCAGTATCGACCTTGGTCTTATTTCATATTAGAAGAAAATGGAAGAACAAATGAATTCCCTAAAAATAGTGCAAAAGAGACTACACTAAAATAAATCCATAGAGGATAATAAAAATGTAGAAATAAGCCTAAGGAGAGGAGAACTTACTGAGAGTTATCCAATGAGATGATCGAAAGTAAAATTGGAGTCTAGGTGAAATATTTATCAAAGAACCTAGGTGAATGGGAGGAGGATCTCAAATGGGAGGAATAAGGTAGATATTCACTGGAATGAAGAAAAGAAAATAGGGGTTTATGTTATTATAATTTGGGTAGAAAAATGGTAATTTTTTCCATATTTTATGGATCACATGGTTTAGTTTCACGGTTGAAAAAACCGTGCACCAACCATGCATCGTGCACTATCTTAAAATCCCCATTTCATAGTTTATGTGAATGGTTTGGGAAACCATGTGAAAACTTTTATATTTACCATTTTTAAAAACAATAAAGCCCCTACATAAGTTCACAACCTTAGTTTCATGGTTTCATGAAACCATGAAACCCACTTCTTTCCATTGAACACCATGTACAGTTATGAGAACCCATATAGAGTGGGTGTCATAGTTTCTACTAACCATCTACCCGAGTGATTTCTTCCACCATTCGAGGTTTTAGGATCCAAAAAATCCTTCTACACCCTCGTTTCATCCATATATTCACTATTAATTCATATTATGTCAAAACCAAAGAGTTAAACTAAAAATTTAAAGGATCTATACCTCGTAGAAAAATCAGATTCTTACAATCTATCTTCCCCCCTTAAAGGAAATCGTCCCTAGGTTTCCCTTTTAAGGCTGGTAAAATAATTTCTAATAAGAAATTTTACCACTATGCACATACATCGGACTCCTTCTCCCATTTCTCATCCTATAAACAGTTGTGTTTTCATAGAACCCTCACTAAATGGATATACCAACCTCATAAATCCTTTGTTCTCTGATCAACAATGCATGTGGGATACTAATAAAAATGAGAATTATTTTGAAACTCAGCATCATCATGATCAAAAGTAAGAGATGGGTTGGAATGTTAATGGAGAAGATATGAAATGTGTAAGATGTCATACATAGCATAGTTTCTCTAAGGTAATAAAAATAGATAGGATAATGAACTGACTCTATCCAGGAACTCAAAATTCCTGAAAAAGTGATGAGACATCTTCACTTACCTTTATATCTATCTATGGCCATGTATGGGTGATGCCCATAAGAAAACATGATCCATGACCTAAAAATCCATAGGACATTGACGATGATAAACATATGATTTATGTATATACTGAGTTATAGACATATTCTTCCTAATCATTGAACCTTCTCTAAAGTATTATAAATAAGATGAGGTTCTATTAATACTTCCTTTCATATCTCCATCCAGCAAAAGGGTGAACGGCTTGGCCTACCATATAAGGCATCATAAGGATCAATTAGAATTGTTTTTTGAAATCCATTATTATAGGAAAAAATAATGAGAGGGATAGGATTTTCCCAAAAACAACTAAAATCAAGGATGCATGATCGCAACATGTCTTCTGATACTTGTATCTTCCATTGCAACTGGCTATCGATCTGAGGGTGAAACGTTATACTCAGAAGAACTTGTACACCCATAGCTCTCTGTAATCCCTACTAGAAACTCAATGTGAAATGAGCATCGCTATATGAAATGATAGTATGAGTGACCCATGTAGTAATATAATCTAACAAACATATAGTATTCCTAGATCATCAATTGATAATGTATCCTAGATAGGAAGTAAGTGGGATACCTTTTTTAACCTAACCATGATCACTCATATAACGTCATTTCCCTGAGGTGACCTTGGCAGTCCTTTCATGAAATCCATTGTGACATCTTCTCATTTTATTTAAGGCTCTATAATGATTGTAAGAAGATATTGGGCCACTGGTGTTCCATCTTCACCAACTGATATGTGGAACACCGAGTAATAAAACCAACTATTTGAAATTTCATCCTAGACCATCAATATGGTCGGTGCATTTCATGATACATATTGGAGATAACTGGTTGTACTGTGCACTGAGAAGCATGTGAATCTCATATAAAATCCTCTCTCATGTCTGTAAGAGCCTAGATACACTCATGTAGACATAGGATGTCTTCTCCATTAATATACCAATCTAGAGGTGGGTCCTCACTAGAAATACACTCTCATAGAACCAAGCTTTCAGGGTATGAAAACTACCTCATCTTCACTCTCTCCATAAGTAAATAACTTGTTGATAGTGATGCAAGTATAAAATATACATTATGGTCTTGAAAATTTATGTGCATCTTATAAAACATGTCCATAAGTTGCCACTCCCTACTGGCCTCCTAAACTACCTATGTTCAAGTCCTCTTTCTCAAAGTATCGGCGAATAAATTACCCATTTTAGGCGTATAGGTGAGCTTGAAGTCTAAGGAATGAAGGTATCCAACCCAACTTAATTTACTGAGATTAAATACACATTGTTTAAATATATAGATGAATCTATTGTGGTATGTATACACTAAAAAATGTTCTCTCAATAACTAATGCTTCCAAAAATGTGAGGCAGAAACAATAGTGGCTTCCTTGAGATCATGTGTCGGGTAGTTCCTCTCATGTGACATTGACTAAAGAGACCTATATGCCATGAATTTATCTTCATACATTAGAACAACTATTATCCTAATACATAATTCATCATAGTAGATTGTATAACTTCTTACGAGATCTAGCAAAATTAGGATCAATTTTGAATTCATTCTTCCATTCAACTTCTGAATGGTTTTATCATAGGCGTCTAACCATAATAACTTCACACCTTTCTTAGTCAAGTCAATAAGAGGGGATTCTAGGAATGATAAGTCTTGTATCAAGTCTATATAATATCCAGTTATCCATAAGAAACTCTATATTTTAAAAATGTTCTTGGGTTTCTCCAAGGTAACAACAATACTCACCTTCTCTGGGCTAACTAATACTCCCTCCTCTGAGATGATACGACCTAAAAAGTTAACCTTATAGACCAAAAAGTGGTATTTACTGGTATTATCATATATTGGGTTCTCTCTTAGTGTATTTAGAATGATGTGAATATTTTTGGCATGGTCTCTATGAGTATAATAATATACCAAGATGTTATCTATGAAGACCACCAAAAATAAATCCAGATAACGGTGGAAAACCCGATTCATCAAATCCATGAAACAAATGGTTGTTTTCATAAGATCAAACAACATAACTATATACTAATATAAACTATGCTATCTATGGAAAATCATATGTGGTATATTTGGAGGCCTGACTATCACCTGATGATAGCTAGATCTCAGGTTGATCTTTGAAAACAATCTATCTCTTCGAAGCTGTTTGAAGAGATCATCAATTCGAGGTAAGGGATACATGTTATTAATAGTCAGTTTATTAAATTTCTATAAATCCAAAAAAATCCTAAGGATTCAACCCACCTTCTTGGTGATCGACTGATGAACCCCAAGGAGAAGTATTAGGCTGTATAAAACCCTTGGCTTCCAAATCCACCAGCTACCTCTTGGTCTCCGGAAACGCAGTAGTATCCATCCTGTAAATAGGAATGGATACCGATGTATCTCCAAGAACTAGCTCGATAGTAAAATTTACCTCTCTCTTAGGAGGTATTATATATAAATCATCAGGGAAGGCATCCCTAAAATAGTCTAATACATGAGTGAAATCATCTCGATGTGGTCCCTAATTATCTATAAAAAGGATAGCAATTTGGGTGGTCACTCTGCCTAGCCCAAGATGCTCTGGTCCATATCTAATTTCTTGGACATCCCATATTCCCTTTTATATATAAGTACTTCCCTCTGGTGATGTAAATGACACCCTCCAATGATAAAAATATACATAGGCATGATAGGGTACCAACCATCCCATCTTGAGAATGACATCTAAGCCCTTGATCTTGAGGATGAATAGGTCACATAAGAAATGATTTATTCTTACCTCAAGGGGTAATTTTTTACACTAGATTACACTCTCTAATCATAATCCCAAAGGGATTTCAAGTTTCATAATGCCATGGTATTATGGAATATCAAGACTAAGGATTTTCACAATATCCACAGAGATAAAGGAATGGAAAGCTCCCATATCTAATAAGGAATATACAATAATAGAGGCTACTAGAATAGTACCACAAACAGTATATGGAATAACACCCTTATCCTCCAATATAGGTTGAAATGAATAAATTTATCTTGATCCATGACCCTATGCTACAACATTACTGCCCTAAGTGGGTCTTCTATACAGATTATGAGTATCTAAATCTTGGATACCTAGGCTACAACCTCCTCCTCTAATTTTATGGTTGATAGTACTCTAGATTCTTACCTGATGAGGTTCTCTTGACTACGATTCTAAAGGTAGATCTAATATAGATCCTCTCTCACTAGGTATATATGGGAAGGTCCTTCAAAAACACTAAAGATGCACCAATATTCCATATTATCAGTACTCAACGGGGTCTCAGGGACACTAGTGTTTCCTATTCCTAGGATCCCCATACAGGGTAAAAACCACATAACTATTAGTTGGTGTCAACTAGTTTCCACTGCTCATGTGTAGAGTCTCAAAGAATCTCTTATGACTACAAGTCAAACCACTTCCCTATCTCGGTTCAGAACCAACCGGGCTCCCACAATCTACTTCTCTCAAGTTTCACTCAATGATGAGATCCTGGTTCACTATATCAGATATGGTAGTCACCCAAAAAAATTAACTGATATTGAATAGGATGACTAAGCCCATCCTCAAATTGTCTCACTTTTGCTGGATCATTAGAAGTATAGATAGGAACAAATCATTAAATCTCTATAAAATGACTTGAATAGTCCATAATAGACATATAACCATGCTAAAGGTTCATGAAATCCCTATAATTATCATCCTCCATGGTCTCAGGGAAGAAATATTCATAGAATCCAGATTGTAAATTCCTCCAAATTAATTTCCCATACCAACATGTTTGGTTCAAAATATCCCACCAATGTTTGGAGAGTCCCCAAAGAATATAAGTAGATATCTTCACTCACATATTAGAAGGTGTCTCTAGATTCTATAAAATATATATGACCATCTCAATCCATAACAATGCGTCTTGGGGACCACCATCCACTAAACAAGTAAGTGGATGATGCTATTGAAAATCCCATGTGAGCTCTCCCATAGAAGGGAAAAGTTGTGAAGCTCCCTGTATTGTCTACATAAGTCACAAAAACTCCCCTAAAAGTTGGACACCATCACCCTCATCAGGGATAATTGGAGGTTCCACAAGTTGAACTACTGGTGATATCACGGGTGGTTTAGGTCCCACCACCTCCATAGGATAGTCGTCACCACCCTCCTAGTGCACGACAAGATGTTGTCATTGTGAAATATCCCTAAAAATTCCAAATGCATGCCTCAGATAAGATCAATAATAGTAAATATTATAGGTACATGAATAGAATAGGTACAAGCCTTTTTATGTGAATGTCACACCATTCTGACTGCTCCTAGAGTTAGTTTTGGGTGATAGAAAAAATTATATAGAACACACAAGTGATGCTACCTACATCCCACTACTAAGTTCACATATTGGTAAAGCTCTTTGTTTCACTATAAGGGTCCCATTATAAAGAATTTCAATTGAAATTTATAGAGTAAAACACCCTTTAAATAGAAATTGGCATCCCTATTTAATGGTGGCCATTTAATTTTAGAATTATATTTCATTTAATTTCATTATAATTTGTATCGAAATTTTCTTTAACAGATTGAACTATAGAGATCACAACTTTCAATTTGTAAGGGCTCATGCACTTCATAAATTGAAGTGTGGAATCCATTTAATAGAAACCACTCACTTATCAATTTTCTTCATGAAATTTTAGAACAATTCATGGATATAGAAATAAATCACCAAAAAATGTTGAAAACAATGCATTCACTAATATAAAAGTGGCATGGAATAATTCATGACATATAAATCATACAAGGTGCCTAAAATGATGCATGAAAAATGCTTCCATGTATTATCATCCATGGATAAAATATAAATCTCAATAAAAAAATAAAAATCACACATCATGTGCATCACCCAATAGTGGAATCAAGGTGACTACAATAATCATAAACTAGAACATAATATCTCATCCCATGTAATTTTTCTTTTTCCTATATGTGGTTTTTCTACTCCTAAGAACATCTCATTAAAAAATTATAACATATTCCAAATATCCTATCTAATATTCCCAAACAATAAGACAAAATAAAAGGAAATTGTTCTCATACCACTTTGTGACATCCTGAACTGAATCCCACTAAATGGTGCCCTAAGCCAGTGGGTCACATTGCCTCAAGAGTACCTCTCCATATGCCAACGATTTTCAACTAGTAGTGAGGGTCCAAATTGTTATAGTGGAGAGACTATACTCTCATGATCAGAGTAGCACAATGGTGAAAATAATAGATAAATAACATAATCATAAAAAATTATATAGGAAGGTATGCATTAAAATGTAATAAATAATCAACATCAACAATATCCAGCATCATATATATAATTATGTAATGTCATATGTCTATCAAAAGTAAGTAAATAGGCATGGTAGTAGGAACACAATACAATAAATGTATTAAAAGAACAAAAATTCCAAATAGTCTATCTCCAATAGCATCATGAGCCACAACTTGGTCATTTTATTCATCACTCTGATTCTATTACCAAATCAACTATCAATGACTAGGCACTTACCCCTATCCCTACCTACATCCACATAATATTCACTGGTACCATCGGTGACCCATATAGAGTGAGACATAAACT
This sequence comes from Viscum album, assembly GCA_963277665.1. Taxonomy (NCBI): domain Eukaryota; kingdom Viridiplantae; phylum Streptophyta; class Magnoliopsida; order Santalales; family Viscaceae; genus Viscum; species Viscum album. The sequence continues at coordinate 2,105,074,974 of OY728147.1, read as the reverse complement.
TAGTAGGACACCACCAACAATGTATATAAATATAGGTTAGTGTATATAATATGAGTAGTGTGTAGATATAATGGTAAGCAACAATAAAAACTATAGAGGGTTGTCTCTGGTTCCTGAAGGACACCAAGGTGACAATACCTGCATTGGCCTAAGCTAGATAATCAATGAACAAGTAACCATTTGTATACATATAAATGTTCTATATACATAGATATATATATATATATCCATATGAATAGATACCACTACATTATAAGATTAGGGCATGATGACCCTATATGGATAGTGATATATATAATTTAGGCACGACGTCCCTATTGATGTGATTTGAGCATGTTGGCCCTGTTGTTAAGATTAGGGCATGATGACCCTATTATTATGATTCAGGCATGGTGACCCTATGGATATGATATTGGAAATGGAGACCCATATGAATATGATATATTTTCATGAAGACCCTTATTATTATGATTTGAGTATGGATACCCAACTATTATGATACTAGGTATAGAGTCCCCTATTCTTGTGATATTGGGCATGACATCCCTTAACACTTGTGATACACATGCAAAAATTATATCAGTAGGTTAACCATGCCCATATCATAACCCACAAGGGTTCATATCCCTCTATATCACAATAGAATAAGGTATGTCATACCAATATATGACAACATTAGAAGGGATCCATTCCCACACATAACAATAGTAGAAGGGATTTCATGCCCACATATATTAATTGAAAAGGGATATTGTTCTTGTATAACATGATTCATAAGGTTCATCATGCCCATTTATCATAATAGTGAAAATTAGTCAAAGGTTTTAATATGATTCACTAGAGAGTTAATAATTCAATAGTATTTCTATTTGATAAGGGAATAACCATTGTCCCATTTAATCCAGTGATGTGGTCATACTACTCACTTATATTCGATTTAGAAAAATCTAATAAGTGTTTTATAAATACTAAGCTGCTAAAATTACCCATCATCATTTATTATATAATCATAGAAATCTAACCAAAAAAAATTATGGTTTTTCTGGTTATGTGACTGTTAAATTAAATTAGGCATATCAAGGAGCACCCAAAAGGGGTGGAACATGTAGAGTTGGATTCCATCAAATGACTCTTAGGATCTAATAAGGTCACTAGGTTCCAAAACAAGGCAACCAATTTAAGATAGATTCATTTTAGGGGCAACGAATGGTGAAACTGGTGTGTGTCACAACATCACAAAATATAAAGCATCACAACATTAAGGGATAATTACTATAACACTTACCTTATGCATATATAAGAGCACTCATCCAGTATTGGCCTTCGATTACTTCAATATTGGAAAAAATTAGAAAAATAGATGAACTCCCTAAAAATAGGGCATAATATCATAAACCCAAATAAATCTTTCGATAAGAAGATAAATGGTGAAATGAACCAAAAGATTGGATCACTGACCAAGAGCTATCCAACAAGATAATCGGAAGTCAAATCAGAGTCTGGATGGATGATTTATTCAAGAACCTAGGTGAATGGGAGGAGGAGATCAAATGGGAGAAATAAGGAGGTTGTATGTTGTAATGAAGAAAAGAAAAAAAGAGGTTTAGTTTATTAGAATTTTAAGGGAAATGGTAATTTTTTCCAACTTTCAAGGGTTTCACAGTTTGGTCACATGGTTGTCCAAACTGTGCACCAACCATGTACCAGGAACTATCTAAAAATTCCCCTCGCATGATTCATGCATATAGTTTGGGAAGCCATATGCTAACTAGGTTACTTCCTTCTATTAAAAAACATAAATTCCCTTCACGGGTGTGCAACCTAAGTTGCATGGTTTCATAAAAATGTTGAACCCACTTCATCTCATTGAACACCCCTTATGATTAAGAGAAACCATGTGGACTGGGATGCATGGTTTTTACTAACTATGTGGCATAATTATTTCTTCCTCAAGTTAGGGTTTTAGGCTCTGAAATATCCCTAAACACCCTATTTTCCTCCATATCCTCTTTAGGCATTCATGTTAGGTCAACAAAAATATTTAAAAGTAAAAAATTTAAAGGATTTGTACCTCATAGAATAACCAGGTTCTTACAATACCACATCCCACTTTGTCAATTTCATGTTTGAAAAACATAGCTCTGTCCATGTCATAGATTCTATGAATTAATAGAAGGTTAATGAATCAAATTATGTACTATGATTAAAATTTACATTCCAATGAATAATGAAATTCTACAACCTATATCTATAGCATAACGACCCCAAAATTAGAAAATTGAAAAAAATAACCTCTACCGGACTCCATGTCACAACCTTCCCCCCACACCACAATGATACCAAATCATAAAAACCCATCAAACCATCTCTTCCTAATCCTTCACACCATAAATATTCATACAATCTAAAACCTCATCTACCAACTATACTCCACAACATAGCATACACCCACACATCGTAATACTATTCTATAACCGAAATTTTAGCTTAACTCTCCCTTCCTCATCCAGACCTTCTTATGGAACCCACAACACCTAAAACAAAAAAAGTAATGGCCTTGAAAGGTCTGTTATATTACAGTTTAAGTGTCAAATATTTTTATGTGACATAATTTTATGAAATGTAACATGTGTTTTTTATAGAAATTCATGTTCATTTTTAGTCAAATCATTTACCAAGGACTAATTCAGAGTTTTTTAGTGTTTCATGTGACAAAATGACATTTTTTTAGTATTAAAGAAAATTTTTAATTTCCCAGACTATGTGACACACACCAGTGCCCCGAGCTAGTTCGCCACATGACCTCGGGTGCACCTCCCTGTATTCCAAAGTCTATCGACTAGCTTTGAGGGTCTAATATGTAATGTCGGGAGACATACCCTCTTTATCAAAGAAATACAATATTTTAATTCAATGTAAAATATAAAAAAGATAATAAAAAAATAAAAAATGACCAATAAACACCAACATCACATGATAATCCCAAAATTGGGGGCAATACCTTAAAAAAAGTATTAAAGAAGTCATGTAATATATGTTTCATGTGTTTAATAAAATCCCAAAATAAGACACAATGAAAAATCCCTAATGGCACCTAACATTGTGTCTAGTTTCCTCATCCATTCTTAATCCCAAATCCCAACTCATCAATCTATCATAGGGCTCTTTACCTCAACTTATCCCACAAACATGAAGTCGATTCAGGTACTAATCAGGTGGCCCAAGTCTGGTGTTATTACAACTCAGCAAGCCACCACCAACAATGTCTAAATAAATATCCAGTCTATAATAGTGTATGTTGTTGTATAAATAATAATAGAAAAAATTAGAAAATTAAATAGTTTTCACATTTATTATTATTTAATCAACCACATTGGCCCTTGGGTTCAAGGTCACACCCAAGCCAATCATACCTGCTTTAGCTCGTGTCGTAGTTTGAACCATATACCATAAATATTTTACCATTTGTATCAATTCATGGAATTTATTCAATTAAATTACAAATTCAAATTAGTACCCTATGTAATTAGTCTAGGTACCATTATCATAGATACATAGAGAATTAGTCTATCATCAATTCACATTTATGCATCGAGGGGCCCAATGAATTAGTCTAGCACCCCATAGGTACTTGGAGCATCAGTCCCTCACCCACAACTCATTGTTCACATTCACATATAAATATACATCGGGGGCCTATAGAATCATTCTAGCACCCCATGGGTACTTAGAGCATTAGACCTCACCCAAAACTCATTATTCACAATTACATAAAGACATATATATATATATATATATATCAAGGTTCATCATCAGTGATATTCTTGTCAATCATTCATAACACTGTGAACTATTTAATTTATAAAATGCAGCCATGGATTCATTAATTTCATCATAAAGAACAAACATGATAAATCATCCATTAATCCATTTATCGTAAATATTTACTCATCTCATTACACATTTGAGATTAAGCCAATCAACCCTTTATATCCATTATCAAACCATGAAACAATGATTTTGTTCAATTCAATATACCCATTATTTCCCTTTTTACATTTCAAGAATCATCATTTCAAGTGTTTTGGAATATCCCATGGGTTTTCATCATGATCGTTCTTATAAACTTTAAAGATTCCAACATGATCCATGAAGGGTCTCCCAATTACATGGGAATCAAATCACTTTTCTAATTTAAAAGAAATTTCACAACATGGAAATACAATGGTAAAGATAAAAACATGAGATCATGATAATAAAAAATGAGAATTATAAACTATCCCACATAAATTAATATCATTTATGAACATTCACCCATCCTTGGCCCTTAATTAGAGGTGGAATGTACAGATTCACAACGGTGAAGGATATCTAAGATCAAAACCTAGGATCAAGATCCAATGAAACAAGATCCCAAAAAACCTAGATCTACGGAATAAAAAATAATAGTAATTAATCATTCTCCAAAGGGGGAGAAATATGGGAGAGAGAGGAACCTAAATTAGGAATATATGACATACCAGAGATGAGTTGATCTTCTTCCACTATATATTTGATTTGAAAAATAATAGGGTTTAAGGAGCCTAGTAATCATTTCAAGATACTCCAAGATAAAATGAAATCAAATTAGATTTATTGGGGATGATTAGGGATATAAATCGCAGGTTTGGAAATTTTTAATTAAAATTTTGGATCTTTTAATAACGGTGTTCACAGTTTACTGGATGGGACACATGGTTAGAAAAACCATGCACCCTAACTGTGCTCCCCTACTTTTCAGGGTGCATGATTTCTCCTGGGTGGGTGCATGGTTTTTTTAACCATGCATCAACCTTGAAACCCACCTCTGTCCAAGGGTGATGGGGTTCACAGTTTTCTAGGAGTGGTCGTATAGTTTGGGAAAATCATGTGCCAACTATAAACTGTTGAAAAACCCTACAAAAGCTTCCAAACTCACCAGAACATACCTAAGTCAAAATCCTACCAAAATGAGATAAAATGGGTAAAAAGTTCCTGAAAAAAATTGTATAATCCTTAATAAATGTTGTAATCTCAGAATATCCTCACCTTATAATAGCTCATCCTCGATTTGTACTCCCAATCATCACTAAGCCACCTTGGTAAAAAGGTTAGGCCAATCGGCCAGTGTATCTGCTTCCCTATACCATGTTTTCTCCTCAGCACAGTCATGCTACCACAACACTCAATCCAAAAGAAAAGTCTTTCCCCACAAAACATTCTCACTATGATCCACAACACTAATTGGATTCTCCTCAAAGGTAGCATCATCATCAAGCTCAATATCATCAACATTGATCACATGAGAAGTATTGTGGTGATACTACCAATGTTATGACACATGAAAAACATCATACATTGAAATATACCTCTATATAATATACAATTAATATTCCATGGGTCTGGTCCTTTCAAAAATCTCAAACGATCCAAACAACCTAGGTGCTAAATTATCCTGATTCTAAATCTAACGATGACCGAATCTCGATGACAACAAAGGAATATGCGGTCACCCACTATAAACTCACAAGTTTGATGATGTCAATATACAATATACTTTTTTCCAATATATGTTGTATCCATTCATTTTTGAATCAACTAAAAATTTTATAATGTCTCCTACATGAGACTCAGTCCCAATAACTCGGACTCCCTGCCTCTATCCAATATAAAGGTGATCTGTATTACCTACCATAGACTGCCTTATATGGTGTCATATGAATAGTTACATGATAATTATTTTTATAGGAAAACTCAATGATTTCTAATTGATTCTACAAAGTCCCACTAAAATCCAGGACATGTGCCTGAATCATGTCCTCCAACACCTGAAGAGTACGCTTAGATTATCTATTTGCATATGGGTGAAAAGTTGTACATAGAAACACCTGAGTACCAAGAACCTTATGACAGAATTTCCAGAATCATACAGTAAAATGAGAGTCGCAATATGAAACTATACTTTGTGCCACTCCATTAAAATAGACTATATCTCAAATATACAATTCACCCAACTGATCAACAATGACTGTTTCCCAAATTGGTAAGAAATGGGATACTTTCATCAAATGATCCACAATCACCCATAAAACATCATTATTCTAAAGTCTCCTTATAAGAACTACTAAAAATACAGGGTAATTTTATCCCACTTCCATTCCAGAATGGGAAGTAGCTGTAGAAAACCACCAGGTCACTGATGATCATCCTTCAGCTGCTGATAAGTGTATCAGCATGTCACAAAACCTACAATTTAATTTTTTACTTCCTGACCACCAATATTGTCTCCGAATATTGTAGTACATCTTGGTAAAAATAGTTTTTACCTCCTACATTGATGCATGAAACTCATACATAAACTCCTCTCATATACACATTATCACAATAATACATTTCTAAACATATATGATCTCATCCTCATCTATATTCCAATCGGATGTGGAATCCCCACCATTCAAGGATTCCTCTTATGGCCAAACAGTCTGGAACCTCATAATGCCTTTCCTTAATATGATTCAGAAGTGTAGAATCGACTAGTAAGTACAAGAGGGTCATATTATCTTAGCCATCCTAAACCTCTATGTGAATCTTAACCAGAAAAGTCATCATCTTCCACTCAAAATTGGACACTTGGACTGCTTGAGTCTATGCATTTTAGTTCAAAGCATCAACAATATTGTTTCCCTCCTGGGGCATATAATCTATCAAAAAATAAAATGACTACATATACTCAACCCATATCCACTACTGGAGATTCAAGTATCACTATAAAAATATATACTTTATGTTTTCTTGGTTTGTATACACAATAAACCTTTCACCCAATAGTTAATGTCACCAACACATTAAGGCATTAACAACTATGGCCAACTCAAGATCATGAATAGAAGATTTTTTTTTCATATTCCATTAAATATTGTGGTTCATAAACCAAGAATCAATTTATCTATATCAACACTACCATAATTTTGATTTTAGATGCATTGCAAGACACGGAATACTCCTCACCCAGCTTGGGTAGGATCAAATTCAGTGTAGTGGTCAAACACTTCTTTAATTCTGGTAAAACATTACCAAATTATATAGACCATTCAAATTTGATATCCTTCCTGGTCAGGTCCAAAATTGGTTCTTCTAATAAATAAAATTCTCTAATGAATCTCTGATAATAACCTGCTAAACCCAAAAAACATCAGATATCAAAAACATTTTTAGGTTTTTCCCAATAAACAACTTCTTGAACTTTCTCTAGGTCAACTAACAAAACAACCTTATAGATGCTGTTACCCAAGAAATGTAACTTGTTAATCTATAATTAACACTTGGATATCTTGGTTTATATCCTATTCTATCTCAGAGTACTCAGAATGATGTAAAAATGTTTTACATAGTCATCATGATTCTGGGAGTACACTAAGATGTCATCGATGAAAAAACTACAAACTAATACAAAAAAATCTGGAAGATCCATTTTATCAAAGATATAAACACATCAAGAGAGTTTCTCAAATGAAATGACATCAAAATGAACTCATACAGGCCATACCTAATCCTAAATGCATTCCATGGTATATCAAAAGGCCTCACTCTCAACTAATGATACCCTACATCAAATCAATATTGGAGAACAGATAAGAACCAATTAGCTACTCAAATATATTGTTGATACATGGAAGAAGATATAAGTTTTTAACTTTCATCTGATTTAAATTTTCTTAATTGATACATAAATGTAATGTCACATCGTCCTTTTTATAAAAAATTGGGTAAACCCAAGGTGACATACTCAGATGAATAAATCCCTTATCCCTAAATTCCTCTAGATGGGTATTAAGCTATTGAATCTATGTTGGTATCATTAGAAAAGTTAGAATATAAATTGGCTCATCTTTAGGCATTAGCTCAATTGTAAACTCAACATCTCTATCAGGTGGAAGCCCAGAGAATTGATCAGTAAACACGTCCTAAAACTGATCCGCTATGGGTGGAAAGACACAATGTTTTACACCCATATCATCTAAAAAAATACTTGAAACCTATGCGGTGATCTCCCTTGGTTGCTAATGAACTGTCCATGGACAGCCTACTTGGATATCCCATTCTCCATGTTGAACATGCAAGTCACCCTCAAGAAAAATAAATTTCAATCTCATATGGTAATAATTAATGTGGTTTCATTATGATACCAACTAGTCCATACACAAAATCAAGTCAAATCCTAACATGTTATGTATGTAAAGATACCAAAGGAAATGATACTCATTAACCTCATGTTTAAATCCCTTGCATAGATAGATTTCCTTTGACCATACACCCAGAGGTGTGTAAATTGTCATTACTCCACTCAAAAACTCTACCATCAAACTCAATCTGTTAAAAATTTGTGTAGATAAAAAATAATGTGAGGCTATTGAATCAAATAGTGCACTAGAAATTATCTAATCTAAAAGAATTTAACAATTGACTATCCATGGATCAGCCTCTCTATCCACAAGTGTATGATGAACTGCATGAAATTGGCATATCACTCTACCTATTGCTCTGATCTGAGCCTCCTAAGCTACACTACTCTACTAGTATGGGTTTTCTTTCCCTGAGGTACCATGTCCACAACCTTGACTAGCATGACTTGTAGAACTCCAATTGCTTGAATAGTATGGGGTTAAAGACCTCATTATAGTACTCTAGTTCATTCTAGCTCCTCTGTAACTACTCATTGGCTAAGGGTTCCTAAAATATTTCTGTAAGTATCCCATCCTTTCACAACCTCAAAACTCCACTGATGTTTAGGTACACTGGGTACGAATGTGACCCATCCCACCATAATAATGTTAAAACACTCGATTACTACCCTCAGTAACTAATCCTTCTCCCTTGATACTCTATTTTTTTCTTCCTTATTTATTGTTCCCATATTGATGCTTCCTACCCTCAAAAGATGCCCCTCCAATTCATACATTAGAAACCACATGTCCTCCACTAGAAGCCACCTTTATGTTCCCCTAAAAATTGAAATCTTTATTCACTAACTCATCAAAATTATTCAATTGGTAGATGTTAACTGAGGACTTAATCTCACATTTATATTCATCCTAAAAATGTCGCACCATAGTTTCCTCATATCCTATCAGTACTGGGACAAAGAGTATTAATTTGCTATATTGGCCAGAATAGTACTTCATAAACCTGATCCCATAGGTCAACCACATAATCTACTCCACCCTCTCTTATCTCAGTTCCTCTTGGTAAATGTATTCCAAGAACTTATCTTGTAATTATATCCATACCATTACCTCCAATTCTGTATCTTGAGCCTGAATATCCCACCAACACTTCACTTTACCTCATAATATATAAGAATCCAACTTGACACTTTTCTCCATAGGATTATCTAAATGGTCAAGAATTTTCTGGATGGACTCAATCTAAAACTCAACTTCCTTAGGTCTACCCTCTCTGGTGAAGGTTGGAGGGTTCTTTAACTAGAACTCCCATGTCAGGTTAGACATATTATGAAAAACCTACCTTGAGTCTCTTTCCATCAACTACATAAATTGAGTGAAGTTATCACAAAATAGTTCTTACACTCGGTCACCCGGAACTATCGGGGCCTCTTGTCCCACTACTAGAGGTTCATTTTCAGCAATTTCCTCCTATCTTCCTACCAAAAAATATAATTATAAAGGTATGTATTTATAACTCCAAACCCAAATTTTAGGATACATAACTCATCATTAACACATTTACACTAGATAGGTTCTCATAAAGCTATAAAAATCCATCCCAGATACACCACCTTGTGGTCAAAACTGAAGTATTATCACTACCGTAAACAATCCCTAACTTAGGTCATGGTTAACATAGGGTAAATAACTTTTGACATTAATAGTTTTCCCATTCGACACCGATTTTAACAATTTAAAATTAGTACTTTTAACATATTTTTAACCATTATGTTTACATCATTAGGCATCATTTATTTTAAAATACTCAAGTATATAAAATTATTTTCCATTTCCCAAAACCCACTCAGAAATTGATTTTCCATGTGTGCTTAATATGATGAATTTTATATAAATTCTAGAGTGACTATAATTATGAATTCATACTCAAATATCATTACATACCCGTCTAAGAGTAAAATATTAGAAAATAATAACATCACAAAACAAGTGAATCCCCTAGGGTGAAATAACATTCAACTGTAACAACATAAATCAAAAAACAAAAATCCCACTTTGGGAAAATGGGTTTTCCACTGCACATGGGTAAGATACTCCCATTCATGGGCTTATGACCAATGCCTGAATCATCCTAACCTTATTTATACCTTTAACAAATAATAAGACAATTTATAAGAAAATAAAACCACTCTGATACCACTTTTTAATGTCCCAACCTGGGTTCCACATAATGGTGCCCCGAGCCAATTCTCCACATGACCTTAGGCATGCCTCCCAAAATTCCAGAGGATATTGAATAGCAGTGATGGCCTAATATGTAATGTGGGTAGACTATACCCTCTTTATAAAATCATAAAAATAGAAAAAGTCAATATAAAATATAACCAATATAATGAAATTATAAATAACGACCAATAAACACCAACATCACATGGTAATCCCAGAATAAAGTAAAACTACCATAAACCAAAGTATACATGACATATATTGTCGAGTGTCTAATGAAAATCCCAAATAAGACACATAGAAAACTCTCTAGTGGGTCCCAACATCATGTTTGGTTCCCTTATCCATGATTTATCCTGAATCCCAACATAGATATCAAACATAGGGCTCTTTCCCTTATCCTATCCTACAAACATGAAGTCCATTTAGAAACCAATCAGGCAGCCCAAGTATGATGTCAGTACAACTCAATAGGTGTGTCTAAAGAAATATCTACTCTATAAAAAAGTATATAGTTTTATAAATAATATTATACAAAAGTACGAAAGTAAATATGTTTCACATTTATTATTATTTAATCAACCACATTGGACTTTAGGTTCAAGGTGACACTCAAGAAATTCATACCTTCTTCGGCCAGTGCTGATTCTGAACCATAAACCATAAATATTTTACCATTTTTATCAATTCATTGTATTTATTAAATTAAATTTCTAATTCATTTTAGTGCTCTAGATAATCATTATGGGTACAATTATCATGGATACATGGAGGATCATTCCAACATCTATTCACATTCTTATATCATGGGCCTAGAGCATCAGTTTGGAACCCAATGGCTACTTGGAAAATTAGTCCCTCATTCACAACTCATTTTTCCCATTTTCATATAAATATACATCACTTGCCTAGAGAATTAGTCTGGCACTCCATAGGTTCTTGGAGAATCAATCCCTCACCCAAAACTCATTGTTCACAATTATATAAATATGTATATATATCAATGATGTTCTCATACCCCATGGTTTTCCATCATGCTCAGTCTCATAATCTCTAACAAGTATAATGGGATCCATGAAGGGTCTCATAATTACTTGGGAATCAAATAATTTTTCTAATTTAAAATAAATTTCACAATGTGGAAATGTAACAGTGAAACTACAAACATGATATCATGGTCAAGAATATGATAATTACCAGTTAGACCATCTACCTTTGGATCATTTATGAACACTCACCCAACCTTAGTGCTTAATTTGAGTTGGAACAATTGGATTCACAACAGCAAAGGAGATCTAGGATGAAAACCTAGGATCAAGATCCACTGAAACAAGATCCATTAAAATCTATATATAAACCATCACCAACTATAGGAATTCATCCTTCTTCAAATTGGGGGAAATATAGGAGAGAGAGTAACCTAAATGAGGAAGATATCACATACCAAAGTGGATTCGATCTTCTTCCACTGGATCTTTGATTTGAAAAGGGGTTCATGGAGCCTAGTAATCCTATCAAGATCCTCATAGAGAAAAGGAAATCATATTAGGCCAAGTAGGGGTGATTAGGTATATAAACTGAGGGTATGATAATTTTTAATTAAAATTTTTTAGCTTTTAATAATTGTATGCATGGATTCCTGGACGAGCCTTATGTGTGTCCTAATCATGAACCCCTACTATCTAAGGTTCATGGTTTCTCCTAGGTGGGTTCACAGTTTGATTAATTGTGAACAAAATGTTCAACACCCCTTTGTTTAAGGGTTATGGGGTGCACGGTTTACTAGGAGTGAACACGCATTTTGGAAAAAATATGCACGAAATTTGCACTACCCTAAACCCTCTAAAAGATTCCAAAACTCACCATAACATACCCAAGATAAATTCCAACCAAAATGAGATAAAAAAAGGGTAAATATTACTTCAAAATAAGCACAATAAGATTCAAGAAAGATTGTGATCTTCCAAAATCTCATTTTTTCACATAAATTATCAACATTATTCAGTTGATTTTTCATTATCAATATTGTAAATAATATATTGATACTGATTTTAGAGTTTTAAAATATTTAGGGAATCTATATTTCATTATAATCACACTCAAGAGTAATTTTTAATTCCTTTTATAGGATTTTTCATATGGAATTATATGAATATAGTGTTTACTGTTTTTTTGGAAATGAATTTTCATTTTAGAAAGAATTTTTTTATTCTTGTTAGAAATAAATTATATGAAAAATGAATATGAGTATAGATGAATTTTTTTGAAAAATTCATAATTTTGTTTTAGAAAAAAATTAAAAAATATGAATGTGAAATTGCACATAGGATTTCTAAGAGGATGTTATGATTTATTACCCTTATCTAATTTTAATTGTGTAAATTATAATATCTTTTTTATTTAAAAATTATTTTGAAAATGAAGTTAAATACAGAAATTTATTTCTACACATTTTATTTTTTAATTTTTTAATCATTTTTTTAAAAAAATCTGTAATTTAGTTATTTTTGTGAACTAGTAATTCGCATGTGTGTTTGCGCGATGATTTAAATCAATGATTATTTTCAATAAGAGAATGATATTTTGAAAAATTAATAATCCATATAAATATGTAATATATTTAAAACAAAAAAAATGGTACTTAATAAAGTAATTAAAGTGGAGAAAATATTGATTCATCATAAATATAGTATAAAATATTTAGGATAATTTTTAAGGAATGTAAATTTATTTTAATTCTGGAGAAATTAATTACATGAATGAAAGAATCATTCAAATGGATAATTAAAATTATTATCATTATCAAAATAAATTTCAGAGTAGAGGCCACACAATCCTTGAATGAAATAGTAATCAACAAACCCATAGAATAAATGATTCTAATACAAAACATAATATATTATATGAAATACATAATAGATATCACTCATAGAACTTATTAAGAATATTAAACAAGAAAAATAATGACTGAAAAAAAATTAATACATGTCAATTCACATTTTGTAGAATTAAAAGAAACAAATAACTCAAATAAAATAAAAAAGACAGGAGATTTATTTAAAATAAAACCACATTTCAAGTAATATTCACAAAAACATTGGTTTTACACTGAAAAAATTGATGATAACTAAAATATAATATATTGGTTTTAATAATAAATATGGTAATAGATTAGATATGAAATTGTAATAGATAATGATAAATAGTCATTAAATAATTCCAACATAAATATGGACGTTTTTATTTGTATAATTTTATCAGGATAGACACTTGAAGTTATATAATGTGAACCAATAATGATGTCGCATTGTATTGAATCTTCAAATTCAAAAGCTTGCAACACATTTTTATGCATAGAAAATAACATAAAATCAAGTTCAAAACTATAAAAAATATACAACAAAATGTTTGATAACAGAAGTTTGTTCTTGAAATATGGTTGTGTGTGTTAACATAAGGCTAATTTTGGTAACATAAGGTTGTTTTTATTAAAAAAATCTGGTGTTTGTTAATATAAGTTTGTATTTGACTTAACTTCATGAAAATTGATTATAAAACTTTTCATTGATATTATATATTGTTAAAATATTAAGGCTTTTGATCATCATGTTTTATATTATAATAAAGGAAATTCTAGTAATTTTCTTTCATTTGAAAATGCTGATATATAGTTGGTCTATTTTGGGGAAATTTTTGATATCGGTACTCAGCTTATAAAGCAGGGCATTGGAAAGATTCCTTCCATTCAATAACTTAATAGGTGGAATTAATGATGGTTAGAATGTTATACCCAATTCAACTGAGATAAATATAATTCATATCACTGTGGAATGAACTTATGTTATTTTGATTTAGAAGAAAATTAATATGGATTATAAGGAGACTTATCTTGGATAAAAAACTATAGGTTGTGGCTAAATCTTATTATTAGGTTATGAATAAGTCATTACATTCTTTTAAAAGGGAACACACTTAGATCTGAACCACTAATAAGGGGAAAATGGACATGGGTGTAACCAATGAAGTAGGTGGGGATTTACAGACATCCCCTTTGGATTCTACTTTAAATCATATAGAGGGAAATGTCAGTGGGGATCTAACTACTCAGGAATTGAATTTGGATATAAGTGGTAGTTAAAAGCCATGTAACTTGGGCAAGGAATTATAGGCTTATTCCTCTTATAAAAGGACTATATATATTGGGGTTTATAAGTAAGCACCTCTTGTGATTAATTTATTTTAAGTCAATGGGGAAGATCAAATACTACAGTCTATTAACAGAGATATCCCTATCACAAAGGATTCCATATCAATGTAGGATGAGTTCATTAATACCTGGGTCACTAAATAGTGTTGGAAAAAATAGGGTAAACTACAATGTGTGCAGTGGATATATAAAACAAATTCCAAACTAAAAAACTATGAAAAAACATGTTGAAAAAATTGTTCGATTACCTAGAATGTATGATAAAATTCATTCCATAAATAAAAATTCAAAAAATTATTTTGAAAATAAAATAAAAAATATAAAGCCAGTTTTACCTTGTTATTGCATCCCAAGATTTTAGATATTTTTTCAATCTTCTTGTTTATGTTTTCCTTAATAGGGGGATGCAGTTTATTGTCATGTATTGATTTATTTATGGAGTCTCAAGACATTAGAAGATCACATTACACCAAATACTCTGCATCAAAATCATGCAATAGTTTTTTCTATATAAGGAATGGATTTAAAGGAATAATTAGAAAATAATAGTGACAATTGAAATCATAGAATTAGATATCAAAATGCTAACAATATCCAATTGATAATAATAAATTAACTATATTTTGTAATAATATAAAATATGAAAATGACCAGAAAAAATGCATATTTTTTAGTTTTAATGATCTTATGAAAATAAAAATCAATCAAGATAATATATATATACCTAAGTATATGAAATAAGTTCTGTTGATGTAATTAATACAACATTAGTGTTCCAACTTAGTCTTAAAGGTCAACTGATCTGATGTCTAAGGGTGTAAGGATAAAAGGAATATTTCAATAAGGTGGTGTTTATTTTTTTAATAAATACAATTGGTGAAATTGAAAATGATGGTACCTTATTATGTTCAATGATGCTACTAACTCATGAAGATCCACTACTCTGATTCTCCTATATAGTAAGGATAAAAAGAATAATATTTTTTGGATGTTTTTAAATGAAATTTATAAATTTATAATCCATAGTACCTAGCTATCTTCAAATATGTAACAAAAATTACTGATGTAATTTTCATTTTCAGTGATGAAAATAACTTTTTAGGTGTTTTTTTTGAAGAACGGTGATATTTTTGAATCTTTTAATTTGTTACATCAATTGATAACAAAACACTTTTTTATTTGAAAATGATTAACTTTGGAGGAAATCCAAACACATCATGGCCTTAATTTGAAGATAAAAAGTAGTGTTAGTTTAAATATACCACAATTCTATTTATAGAATATAAAAAACTGCATATTTTTACCTATATAAAAGAATATATCAACTCTAAAAATGTTTTAGTTATAAAGTACACTACTTTCTTTTCAAATAGAATAACTGAAAATGATTTTTTTATCAATCACCATCAATTTCATTCTAAATCTGTTGGATTTAAAATTTCTATTAACCATTGATTTATATCATATAATATACTCAAATACTGATCAAATAAAAAAGTAATAATAAGTAATAAAGAAAAAAATGACAACATGTGGGTAGTTTTATTATGATAGATTTACAGTTTTGGCACAAAATATTTCAATCTGAAGTGTATTCTTTATTCATGCAA
Organism: Viscum album; assembly: GCA_963277665.1. Taxonomy (NCBI): domain Eukaryota; kingdom Viridiplantae; phylum Streptophyta; class Magnoliopsida; order Santalales; family Viscaceae; genus Viscum; species Viscum album. The sequence goes on along the minus strand of OY728147.1, from coordinate 2,105,058,730 downwards.
TAGTTTCATGATTCATAATACTAGTTGTGGGTGATTATAATTTTTTGTACTGTAGCTAAAATTAAACACCTTGTATGCTATGAAAGATTTAGTGGATATTATTATCTTGGTAAGAATAGGGAATAATTTAACCTTGTGTAATACTGAATATTAAAATTCAAAAGATCAAGATATATTACTAACTTCTAAATAGTTTTTGATATTAGAATTTTTTTTATTCCAGTACCACATATCTATAACTAAAATATTTGAATGTGTAGGTGTTGGACAATAAAACGGTGATGGCATGATCATTAAAGATCATATAATTTAAAAATATAGAAAATTATCAACTACAAATTGTGAATAATAAATCTATGATGTTTAAAATTTGAAACATAAAAAAATGACAAGTAAATTTAGGTAAAAAGACACATGCTTCTGAAGCTTTCGTCTATTGGAATATCCAGGTTGAAAAGTAATTTCATTGTATTAATGGTAGTTTTGATGATAACAGTCGATGAATGAAATTCCAAAACATAACTAGAGAGTATGGTGATTAAAAAATTTACTAAATGAACAATAAATATAAAAATAATGTACAATATAGATATAAAGCGTACTACTTAGTTTTTTTTCCTAACAACCTGTAATATCAAAATAGTATATGTGTAAGGACTTGGCCTTAAAACGTTACTTAATCTTAAATTTTAGTCAAGAATATACATTATTACACTTTGAGGATATTTTTAGGTTTATATTTTTAGAGAATTAATATATCTTACATACATGACATAACACATTCATATAAGAGGATAAAACTAAAACAGTATGCATTTTTTTCAAAATATAAAACATTAAATCTTAAAACATGATTTCATTAAAAACACTTCATATCAAACATAACGAATCCCTTATTTCTCTTACCCATCATTATATCATATGAAAAACATTTTAAAAACATGTGATGATTATAAAACTCGGTAAGGGATATAAAGAAAGAAATCATTAGTCAAGTGATAATATAAAAACCATAAAAACCCATAATCATAAAAAACTCATATGCATAGAAACATAATGTAGTTTCCTTGGTACATATTTACCATAACAAACTTAAATTCACCCTTACACATGGAATAACCTTTTTTTCAACTTCCATCTCTGGAGTACCCAATGCATTGGAGAGCTATAATGGGGCTCACCCATCATATCTTGAGATATAATGGGATCAACCCAACATATCTTGAGCTAAAACGGGATCAAACCAACATATCTTGAGGGTTAATGTGATAAAAAAAATAATGTCCAAGTAACATATCATGGTAATAAAGTATCTTGAAATTATGAGTAACCACTCATGCCATGAACATAGAAAAGAATCTTTGGAAATTTTTTAAAGAGTGTTTCAAAAGGCTTTTAAAAAGAAAGCCCATTAAAATATAATTAGAGTGAGAATTAATAAAATGGAATGGATATGTGTATAAAATTTAAATAAACATATTTAAACATAATATAAACAAAAAAGAATCACAAAATAATCTTAATATCACATAATGAATAGAGAAGAAATTTAACCCAAATAATTAAAATTGGGTTAAGAATTCCCTTACCTTAGGTTTTCTTACGTAAAACTCATTTAAACCTCATGTATAATAGTTAAAAGAGTGTTATTAATATCTTATAGAAAAATATTCATCCTTATAATACCTTATATGATCATTTCATCACATCATTTAACCCTTTAATTGTTAGTATTTTGTTCCTTGAATTGTTTTGGGTGCGTTCTTTACATGATTTCCATGATCAGTTCATGATGGATATTGTTGTCGATTGGAATTGAAACTCCAGAATTGGAATAGAATGGTATTTACATATTTTCAGTACCATAAATTATACCATTTATCAGTTTGAATTTCTATTTGAGGATGATTCATAAGTTAAAACATTATTGATATTTCTTTAGGTCATTCTGGAGATTCTTCGATCATAATCAACTCATTTGTTTCATAAATTTATAACATGTTTACAAAAATATTATAGAACCTTATATGAGATATAATAAAAAATATTATAACCTGGTTCAACCATAAAAATGGTTTCATGTCCATACTTGAAGTAATTAAATCAAATTGAAATTACATCATCCATGATGTTAGTAATTTGACACATCACGAACAATGTATTTATTCCATAAATAAGTGGGAGAGGAGAAGAAGAATGATGATGAATTCTCCATGAACATGAGAACATCCAGAATATAAAATATTTATAGAGATTTCATGCCTCTTGGATAAGAACAGATTAAGAAATAATAAGAAAAAAAGGAACTCTAAATAAAAGAATAGTTGAGAAATCCCTTACAAGAATTTGTCAACCTATTGACTATGAAACATGGTTTTAGAAAACATTAAAAATAGAGGGGACAAGGGTCACCCATCTAGAAATTAATCACAATAAAAATAAAGAAATAATAAAAAGGAAATAAGAACATTGAATGGAATCTTGAAAGTTATACCATATAAAAGAGAACTTGAATGGAAAAAAGAAAGAAATTTAGAATTCTCTTACCATGTAGAGTAACTCCAAGAACTTGAAGGTTGGGACATTGGGGGCTTGAGGACACCTTGGGAGGACTACTAAGGAGGTAAGGAGGCCAGAGATTTGTTGATGAGTAATTTGGAATGAACGAATGGATTGGTATTTATAGAAAAAGTGAGGGGATATTTTATTAATATCCCAGGGACACCACATTAGTGTTATTTGAAAAACCATTGTCTTTCCTATGGTATTAGCCACATGGGACACCTCATATCTAATTTTATTATACATAAGAGTCATTTTGGAAATTCTTCAATTGTAATCAACTAATTTGTTTCATAAATTTTTAACATGTGTAAAAAAAGATTCCAGAACCATATATAAGATATAAAACATAAATTATAACCTAGTTTAACCATAAAAATTGTTTCATGACCTAACTTGAAAGAATTAAAGAAAATTGAAATTACATCGTCCATGATGTCCGTAATTCGACACATCACAGACAATGTTTTTATTCCTTGAATAAGTGGGAGAGGAGAAGAATAATGATGATGAATTTTCCATGAACCTGAGAACATCCAAAATATACAAGATTTATAGAGCTTTAATGCCTCTTGGATAAGAGGATATTAAGAAATAATAAGAAAAAAATAACACAAAATAAAATAATAGTTGAGAAATCCCTTACAAATATTTAGCAGCCTAACGGCTATGCAACATGTCTTTAGAAAACATTAAAAAGAGAGGGGACAAGGTTCACCCATCCATAAATGAATCATAATACATAATAGATTAATAATAAACAGTAAATAAGAACATTGTATGGAAACTTGAATGTTATAACACATAAAAGATAACTTGAATGGAAATAAGAAAGAGTTGATAATTCTCTTACCTTGTAGAGTAACTTCTAGAACATGAAGGTTGGGACCTTAGGGGCTTGACGACACCTTCGAAGGACTACTAGGGAGGTAAAGTGGATATAGCTTCATTGATGAGAAATTTTCAATGAATGTAATGAAGTAATGGGTTGGTATTTATAGCAAAAGTGAGGGAATATTTTATTAATTTCCAAGGGACACCTCATTAGTGGTATTTAAAAACCATGGGCTTACCCATGGTATTTTCCCATGCTATTAGCCAGTTGGGACACCTCATATCTTATTTTACTATACACAAGTCGACCAAAATTATTACTTCATTATTACATCATTAATGATGTCATTAAACACACCAAAACTCAAAACTATATTTTTATTATTCACATAAAATTCATCTATTTCAGAAAAAACCCAAACATTCACCCTAGCCATTTTTCAATGTGTGGAATTCAAAAATGTCCTCTATTTTTTTATAATATTTTTCTAAATATTATTAATTTAATTTTTAAATAAAATCATAATTTTTTCAAAAATTAACAATTTTAATACTATAACTGATTTATATCACATTGAAAAATTAACCAAGATGTCATTATCTTAAATCCTTAAGAAAATAAAATAATAATAAAATTTACTATTCATTAGGGCCATATTACTGTTCATATTACTATTCATTAGGGTATGTCAATATTCACCAAAAAACAAGTTTGTTCCATTAGACTCCAAATAACTTACTGAATATAATTTTAGATGACCGTTTTTCGAAATTCAAAACACAAAATCATAAAAATTATGTTTAATGAATAATTATAAATATCTACTTAAAAAAAGTTTCTTGCATTTCATTTATTTTTTTAAAACCTTGGGCTGTTAAAAGAGAAACTCTGAAGACTTAAAGGTTGGGACCTTTGGGGCTTGAGGACACCTTGGGAGGATTATTAGGGAGGTAAGAATGCCACAACTTCATTGAGGAGGAATTTGGAATTAATGGAATGAAGGAATGAGTTGGTATTTATATCAAAAGTGAGGGAATATTTTATTAATTTTCAAGGGACACCTCATTAGTAGTATTTGCAAAACAATGGGCTTTCCTAGGGTATTTTCCCATGGTATTAGCCACTTGGGACACCTCACATTTTATTATACTGTACACAAGTCTACTAGAATTGTCACATCATTATTACATAATTAATGATGTCATTAAACACAGCAAAACTCAAAACTATATTTTTACTATTCACTGAAAAATCAACTATTTCTGAAATATTCCAAAATTTCCTCTATGTGTTTTTACCATGATATCTAGTTTCATTTCGTGAGGTTGAATTCCCAATTTTTCAAAAAAATTCTCAGAAATGAAGGAATGTGTAGACCCTGAATCAAACAACACATTTTCAAAATCTGTAAAAACAAGCAATGTAACCGATACCACCTCATTTGATGGATCAACATCTGCTGAAGTGGTTGAAAAATATTTTACCCAACCATTATAATTCCAATATTGATGATTCCCTACTTGAGTGACTAGCTTCAGACAAATATTAGAAAAATGGCCCAATTCCTTACAGTTAAAGAATCATACCATTAACTTATCATTAATTTTCAGATCCTTTTCCTTGCACTCATGGGGCATGTTTCCAAACTTTCTACATTGGTATCATTTTACATAATTTACAAGACATTCACCAGGATGCCTTTTACAACACATTTTAGAAGAAGGGAAATTTATTTTCTTACCTCCGAACTTCTTTGAAGAGTTCTTCCCCATTTCTTGCCAACGTGACCACCTCTTATTCTTATCATCACAAGGCACATATGTTTCAGCAAATTCCATCTTAAGTTTTTTACCACAATAAATATAAGTCCCCAGCCTTAAACTTTACTTAATCTTGAGTTATTACAAGATTACACATTGAGGATCTTTTCAGGTTTAGAGTTATAGAGAATTAGATCATAAAACATGCATTACATTCCACATTTATACAAAGTGGTTACATAAAAGATAGTATTTTTTTTTTCCATCAACGGAAACATATTTAAAAATTAAGCATGGATTCTTTCTTGACACATCCTTGACAGTATCATCACATCATGTACCTTTCCCTTCACCTGTGAAAAAATTTTCAAAAACTTGGGATGAGCATAAAAATCTCAGTAAGGGTTATAAAAATATGGAAAGGAAACATGAGTTCATATATACATACGAATGAAATCACACTTTACCCATTAAACATAGGCATATCAAATCAGTAATAAATCATAGTAATCATAAGACATAAACGGTAACTTGAGGCATTCATAACATTGTTACATAGGGAGTAACCCTATTGGTTACATTTGGAATACCCACCACAGTATATTCCCAAAATCTCTTTGGAGAAACCTTAAAGTTTCACTCCTTCGCATTACCCAATGCATTGGAGAGCTATATCGGGCTCATCCACCCTTAGTTTATCATAGAACCACCTGTCTTCATAATAATTCCCAAGAACCTCAACATAATCGTATCACATAAAACATGCATAAAGGAAACATAACATTTCCACCTTTTAATCACAAGATATCAATACAACACATTGTTATAAAAACATTATGAAAACCATTTTAAATACCAAAATAAAAGAAAAGTAAACATGGTATTTATTTTTCTTTTCAAAAAAGGTATGGCTTGTAGAGGAAGCCGAAACTCAAATAATGGTCACGGCGGCGGAGAAGTCGTTGTCGCCGCATACGTACGACAAAAACATTCCCCTTTGTCATTTAGTAAATTATTCTTATAAAAAATATTCCTTTTGGATAAACGTAAAAGTAAAAGGGGTTTATACACCGTATAAAAGAAGGTTGTGTATAAAACAGAATATGCATCAATGCAAGGAGATTGAGACGAAGTCCCATACAAAGATGGTATCATTGGATTAAGGATAAATCAGTTACATAATTATGTGTGACAAATGAATAAAAAAAATATAAGTGGTTATTAAGTGTAAAACAATCAGAGGATATTCACACATAATCATAGAACGACATATTCAAGGTGTACAAGTTTATCCCAAAGAATCGAAATTGGGTTAATAAGTTCCCTTGCAAAAATTAGACAGCCTAATGGCGTCACTTCAAAATTCAGAAAAACAGGTGATGAGAGATAAAAAGGGTATCTCATCACTTGGACATATAATTTACATCAATAAGAATATAGAAGAACATATACCAACATAATATTATGTGAATTAAAATATATAACAAATTAATTAATTTAAAAAGAGGAGGGTGAAAGGTTCCCTTACCGACATGGGTATCTTTTGAAAGATACACCCTGTGAAAGAAGGACAATACAACATTATTTTAAATACTCATAAATGAATGAATATTACACAATGATTAAAATAATTGTCAGTACATACACCACTCAAAGGGAATTGTGGCAAATTTAGCATAAATCTCACGGGTATAAAATTGAGATGAAAAATCCCTTACGAAAACTCGGCAGCCTAACGACGCAACTTAAAACTTCCAAAAATTGATTGATGAGATAAAATAGAGTATCTAATCACATTAAAATAAAATTTAAAGCAAGAGGAATATAAAAGAACATCCCCCATCATAACAAATATGAGCTTAAAAGAAGTGACATAAAGGAGAGTACTTGAAGAGAAAGAAAGGGGTTAAATCTCTTACGAAAATTCGCCAGCCTAACGGCGCCACTCATAACTTCCAAAATGGATTGATGAGAGAGAATAGAGTCTCTCATCATATGAACATAAAAATTACATTAATATTAATATAAAATAACATCCCAATTACAAGAAATATGAGCTTAGAAGGAATTACATAAAAGAGTGTACTTAAAAATAAAGAGAGGAGTAGGATCCCTTACCTCAAGTCCGACTTGTCTTGTTTGTTTCTTTATATTCCTGAATAATAAACAATGGTCAATTTATAATTTCCAAATGACATACTTTAGAGATTATTATTCAGTTCATATCACATATTATAATGTTATAATAATTGTTTAATAATGTTAGTTCATATCAGATGTTTTTGTCGATGTTTGGTACATGAGTAAAAAATGAACTTGTTTGAAAAATGATTTTCCTTGTAGTTATAAGTAAATAATTTCCAGAATAGTATTAATGATTAAAATATCATATATATATATATAAATTACATATTCATTTTATACAATCCCATATCATTTTGAGATAACAAACAAAAAGCACCGTTCATGGAGACGGTAGGTCGTACGTACGCATGAACGCTACTTTCATTTTTTTGTCATATTAATGGAATTAAAAATAAATGATATATATATATTATAATTCCAGTATAATATATATGTTATATAGCTCACATATGTTTATTAATTTCATCCTTTATACATTCCATGTATTGCATATACGAGTCACATCACTTGTGGGGGCAGTAGTCCACACTTCCTCACATGAAATTATTGCATTTACACAACATGAAAAGAATAAATGTATGGTTTAAATATAAAATACAGAAGCATATAGTAAACATAAATACCATATATATCATATATAAAATACAGTGACATCATAATGGCCACCTTTAAAGGTGTTAAAAGAATATTGAACAATCATCATTTCGTGAGGTAGAAAATCGCCAACCACAGAAACAATATGTTCTTTAACCATTAGATGAAGGTGTGCGTAAGTGTAGCTCGAATAATTCTTATAAAAACATCATTGTATATTTAAGATACTGGATTTTTTACAAAAGAAATGAATAAAAATAGTTTGGGGGGTTGGAGAAGCAAAATAAAACAAAAGGACTCAAGTGAAGACATTACCTTAAAATCGGGTAACTCCCTTTGGTTTGAGCTCAAAGGCTTCCTTGGGAAGCCTTCTGCCCAAAGTGAGGATTCAAGGAATTAGAGAGGGATGTGTACAGACAAAATGGGTAGGTTTTGGCCGAGCCAGAGGCTTTGGATGTGTGGGTAAGGAGGTAGATGTGGGGGCCTTTTATAAGAGGAGAGGAGGGGCACTCTTGGAAAGGTATAAAATGTAACTTTATTTTCAAATGAGTTTTGGATTTTAATGGTCCCACATTGTTGTGTTTCGAGGCTAAGGTGATAAGGGATCGAAATAAATCCATCCAATAGGTTTTGGACATGTTTAGTTCTTATATTTTACATTATCTTTCCATTTTATTTAAATTGTTAAATAAGGAGGTCATCGCTACATCATCATGATGCCATAAATAATTTAATTTATTTAATGTCTAAAAATTATAAAAAAATACTATGATGTAGGAAATATTTTTATCTTTACAATTAATATTTATAGTCCAAAATATCATTTATTTATAAAAAATAAAAATATTTTACTTAGGTGATACATTCTTTGTAACATTTAACATTCTTTAAAAATAAAAAGATAAAAAGCCACTTTCTCTCAAAAGTGATTCCATGGGGCCCCCAAGTTTGGCACAAGGCATCCCATAGTCGTCCATGAGACAAACAGTAGCCTTAAGACACATTTTGTGGTCATTTTTTATTATTATGATATTATCTTTTTATCTTTAACTACCCAATTACTCATTAATCAAGATAATTAAAGATAATTAATGTCGTTACTATTCATAATGTCCAAAAACAAAAGAGTCTTAATTATATAATTTGGACCTTATGATTCCAAATATTTAATTCATTTTACCAAATTCCAAACAAATAAATTTCAATAAATAATTTGAAAAAAACTTCTTGTTGTCCAAACAAATAGCGGGGTTTTTTAGAAACAATATTTATGAAAAGTTTGGCACTTTTTTATGCCTAATTCCAAAGTGAAATTAATCCCAATGACCATCATTGAATTAAATGGTAAAAATATATTCTAATTACACTTTAAAACAAATTAAAAACATAATATAACCATATAATTAAATTATATGAAAAATCAGTTTTGATGTAAAATGCAGTATTTTTCACTATTCATTGAAAAATGAACATTGTCGGAAAAATACCAAATATTAACCAAAGGAAAATTTCAATGTACCAATCATTAATAATTTTTTTATTTTGAAAAATATAGCTTATAAAATTGTCAAAAAGTGGATTTAAAAGGGGTTCGCCATCAAAAGGAGTTTAATTGACCTTTTAAAGAATATTAGAATGTTTACGCTTAAAAACTGGATTAATTTGCATTTTTAATAATCTAACATTTATTGTAATGAGTAAAAATATTTGAAAAAAAAATATAATCATTTTGTAGTTAGTTCTATTCATTCCCGCCATTACAACATCTAGGCGTTAACTACCATTTAAAATAATATTATTTTATTATTAGAGTGCAACGTAAGATTCCCAAGAAACTCGTTGTTGTGTATTGGGTACGCCATCGATCGTAGCATCCCCTTTAAAGTAATATTAATATTTTATTCACAAATATGGAAAAATATAAATAAGTCATATTCTTTATTTACCTGGGGTGTTACAATAAAGAAGCTTATCATAGATTTTAAACTCTTATAAAGCCAAATCTCTTCACAAAAACGGTTTCAACCCAGAGTAAAATCTATTAATTTTACATTAAAAATCCCAAGTAAAATCCATTACATAAATATCTAGTCTTGTAAAATTGGCTTCATATTATGCCACATAATTTTCATATTTCTACTTCAGTTCCATAAATTATTTCTCTATTCTGAGTCGAACAATTCTGGGAAAACATTTTTCTAGAAAAAGAATCTTAAAATCATCCCATTCCAGACTGTCAAGATTATCTCTTTCTCTCACATTCTTAACTAGATAACAATAATAATTGGCTTCGACTTCCAAAAGATAAATGTATAGTATTACCTTTTGACGTTTTGAACATCCCATGACATCAAATATCTTTTCTAGAGCATTGATCCATCCTTCGGTTATCACTGGATCTATAGTTCCACTGAATATTGGAGGATCTAACCTCACAAACTGATCCATATAAGACATGTTTCTTCATGGTAGATAATTTTCCTCTATATCATGTATACCAACCCCATTTATTTCTTGATTCAACTGAACCATTTCTATCATGAACTTCTCGGTTCCAATTCCCACTATTTCGGGCTACAGATTCTTATAGACATCAGCCTCTTGGTGCCTTCCTACTTCATCTTCCTTGTTTCTTCTACAGAAAACCATACTTCATAGACATAAATTATATAAAGAAACATTGTATTCCTTAAATTATATAATATTTTAAATTACCATAGATTAAAAATCATTTGTGGTACTCTTTTAACAACATCCTAACTCCTAAAGTTTTCTAAACCATCATTTGATACCAACCATAAAGATCCATCCTTAAAACTTTACTTAATCATGAATTTTAGTCAAGAATATATATTATTGAACATTGAGTATTATTTTGGGTTTAGAGTTTTATATAATTAGGATATCTTACATACATGACATAACACATTCATACAAGAGGATACTACTAAAATAGTATCCATTTTTTCAAAATATAAAATATTAAATCTTAAAACAGGATTTCTTTAACAACACTCTATATCAAACATCACAACTCAATTATTTATCTTACCCATCTTTATATCCTGTGAAAAAATTAAAAACTTTGGATGTGTATAAAACTAATTAGAGGATATAAAGAAAGAAATCATTAGTCAAGTGATAACATAAAAACCATAAAAAACCCATAAACATAAAAACTCATATTCATATAGACATCATGTAGTTTCCTTGGGACATATTTACTATATCACTCTTACATTCATCCTTACACATGGAATAACATTTTAGTCAGCTTCCATCTCCAGATTACCCAATACATTGGAGGGCTATAATGGGGCTCACTCATCATATCTTGAGCTATAATGATCTCAACCCAACATATCTTGATCTAAAATGAGCTCAACCCAACATATATTCAGAAATAATGGTCTCAAAACAACATACATAATGTCCAAGGAACATACCATGGTAATAAATTTTCTTGAAATTAGGATTAACAACTCATGCCATGCACATAAAAACAATCCTTTTGAAATTTCTTAAAGAGAGTTTTAAAAGGATTTTAAAAAGAAAGTCCCTTAAAATATAATTGGAGTGATATTTAATATAATGCAATGGATATGTATATAAACTGTAAATAAACATATTCCAACATAATATAAAGAAAAAATCATCACACTAATAATCATAATACCACATAATGAATAAAGAATAAGGTTAACCCAAAGAATGGAAATTAGGTTAAGAATTACATTACCTCAGGTTTGTCTTACTTCAAACTCATTTAAACCCACTGTATAATGGTTAAAAGTGTTTTATTAATATCTTAAAGAAACATATAAATATTTATAATACCTTATATGATCATTTCATTCCATCATTTTACCCTTTAATTGTTAGTATTTTGTTCTTTTCATTGTTTTGGGTGCGTTCTTTACATGATTTCCATGATCGGTTCATGATGGATATTCTTATCGATTGGAACTGAAACTCCAAAGTACGAATGGAATATTATTTACATATTTATATTACCATAAATTATACCATTTATTATTTTGAACTTTTATATGAGGATGATTCTTAAGTTAAAACATTATTGATATTTGTTTAGGCCATTTTGGTGATTCTTCAATCGTAATCAGCTCATTTGTTTCATAAATTTATAACATGTGTAATAAAATATTAAATAACCTTATATAAGATATAATACATAAATTATAACCTTGTTCAACCATAAAAATGGTTTCATGACCATAAATGAATGAATTAAATCAAATTGAAACTACATTGTCCACGATGTCGTTAATTCGACACATCACAGACAATGTTTTTATTCCTTCAATAAGTGGGAGAGAAGAAGAAAAATGATTGTGAATTTTCCATGAATATTAGAAAATCCAGAATATAAAATATTTTTTTAGCTTTAAGACCTCATGGATTAGAGGATATGGGTAAAGAATATGAAAAAAGGAGCACAAAATAAATGAATAGTTGAGAAATCTCTTATAACAATTCGGCAGCCTAACAGCTATGAAACATGGTTTTAGAAAACATTAAAAAGATGGGGTACAAGGGTCACCCATCAAGAAATGAATCATAATAAATAATATAGAAATAATAAAGTAAATAATAAAATTTTATGGCAACATAAAAGTTATACCACATAAAAGATAACTTGAATTGAAAAAAGAAAGAGTTGAGAATTCTCTTACCATGTAGAGTAACTACTAGAACATGAAATTTGGGACCTTAGGGGCTTGAGGACACTTTGGGAGGACTAATATAAAGGTAAGGAGGCTAGATATTTGTTTATAAGGAATTTGGAATGAATGGAATGAATTAATGGGTTTCTATTTATAGCAAAAGTGTGGGAATATTTTATTAATTTCCAAGGGACACCTCATTAGTGGTATTTTCCAAACTATGGGCTTTAACATGGTATTTTCCTATGGTATTAGCCACTTGGGACACCTAATATCTTATTTTTATTCACACAAGTCGACCAAAATTATTAAATCATTATTACATCATTAATGATGTTATTTAACACACCAAAGCTCTAAACTGTATTTTTACTATTCACCGAAAATTCAACTGTTTCAGAAAAAAACCCAAAAATTCACCCTGACCATTTTTCGACGTGTAGAATTTAAAAAGGAACTCAATTTTTTGAAAATAATTTTCTAAATATTATTAATTTAATTTTTAAATAAAATCCTAATTTATTCAAAAATTGACAATTTTAATTCTATAACTACTTTTAAATCACATTTGAAAAATTAACCAAGATGTCATTATCTTAAATCCTTAATAAAATAAAATAATAATATAATTTACTATTCATTAGGGTCATACTAATATTAATAATGGTATGTTACTATTTACCAAAAAACAAGTTGGTTCCATCAGACTCTAAATAACTTACTAAACAAAATTGTAGATGACCATTTTTTAAAATTCAAAACACAGAAGAATCAAAATTATGTTTAAAGTCAAGTTATAAATATCTACATAAAACAAAGTTTCATGAATTTAATTTATTTTTTTAAAACCTTGGGGTGTTACAATATGAGTCATTTTTGTTTTCCAAGAAATGTTACATTTGGTTCACATAGTCATCCCATAAACTACAGTTAACTTGTAACCCTGTGAAACAAGATAAGAAAAAATATTTTTAACTATAATTTATCAAACTCATAAAGTATGAAGAAAAAATTTCTAACCTTTTTTCCTCTAATAAAATTTTCATATTTAGTTTGGAAATTCCCAATGATTTCATATAATGGAAGTAATTCATGTGTTCAATAATTTCTAAAACATATAAAAATAAAATAAATGTTATGAAATGAGCATTACAACTATGTGAATACATTTTCAATTCTAATAGAATACACTATTTTTATATAATTCAAAAATGAAATAGTATGCAGTGACTACATTTTTTATATAAGAGTTCCAATTTTTTTATATGGTGTAAATTTGTGTTGAAAATACATAAGGATACAAAAATTGAAGTGGTAATGATATATACCTATTAGATGTTTTTAACCCTTTTTTGAATAAAGTCATTAAAATAAGTAAAATAAAAACTAAAGAGTGGAATTTGAGAATCAAATGACTGAACATATGTGGCTGATGTGAACATTATTCTCTACACATGTCTATTTTCCCAGTAGTTTCCCTAATTTGAAGTTATTTGGAAATTTTTTATAATATAGAACAAGCCTTCGCGAAATATTAGTTTGAACTTTGAGATTAGTTGGAAGCTTATGATTGCGCACTAATTCATTGTTCCCTCCATAAGGTATTTTTAAATTTTGACTAAACTTTTAAAAAAAATATCATATCTCGTCATTGTAGAATAATGTAATTCAATATATGTACATATTAACACAACAATAAAAAATAAAAATATAGATTTTTATTTTTACATGGTAAACTCACATGTTCATCAATAAGAATGAGATCAACAACAACAATGTCTTTGGAGTACTTGGAAGATTAACTGCACCATATATTGAATATGTGAACTTGTATATTTAGGGTATCATTATCTTCAAGGGTAATCTCATTCAATGGAGTTATTGACCATGACATTTTTGTAACTCTATACATTTTGAATTAGTGTTCAAATAAATCATAGTAAAACTAATGAAAACCAGGAAAGTTTGTACATTTTCAATGGAAGAACACATTGAAATTTCTATATTATAATATATTAGATACCTAAGATAAGTTGTAAAAAATTTCCTTGTAGACAATATTTTTGTGGAATCATAGGTCGTGTTATCTTTATCATCTACTAATATTTTCAAACCCTTTTTTAAAATGACCCAAGATACAACAACATATAGTTGTTCATGACATAACATGGTATTTTGAAGATATAACCCAACATAAAAGAGTGATTGACCTTTTATTTTGTTAATAGTAATTGCATATGAAATAGTGAAAGGATATTGTCAATGTAATTTGAAAGGTCGTCTACAGTCAAAGGGTGACATATTAATTCTTAGAATGAATATCAGATACCATGAATGACATCCACATAAAATTTATGCTCCAATGACATGGTCAACCAACTTCATAACAATCATCTGAGTACCATTACATAAACCCATTGATCGATATACATTTCTAATCAATATAATGGGTACCAAAATATTCAATGTAATTTAGTTGGAATGCAACTAGGATACATTGATACCATTTAAAATTTCAACATTGTATATGTTCTCTTTCCTATCTGTATCAAAACTTGCATTGAAAACTGAATCAGAGATGAATTAATCTTAGATTTTACAAGTAGTGAGAGGTAAAATGTTTTCATTTAATTCTTGAACAATATCACAGGTCAGTGATAATATTTCATGGTCTCTAAAATAACTGACATCTCTATAGTTGTGATTGAAATTAGGGAATGTATAGTCAAAAACTACATTCATTGAATTCTCAACTGATGTAAGAAGATATGATGATGGAATTTGAATGACTGTTACAGGGTCATTAGGATCAGCAATTTGACCTTCACCAATATCCAAAGTAAACATAGAGAATTTTTGTACTTCATCTGAATCATCAGTGTTAGAATTTGAATGCAATCTCATGTTCTTTGTCAAAGTCAAAACCTAACAGTATTTCTATATATATGATGAATTTATACTTTAAAAAAAATTCACTTCTATTACCACCTACTATTATATGCATTATTTGCCTAAAATATCCTCCCAAGATAATTTTTAGGCCACTGAATGATAAATTTCAATCATTATCATATTTTCCTAACATTATATCAATCATAGTATGATCAACAGCTTCAAAACGGTGTTTATGAATCATTGGTGATTCATCCTAGATAATAAATTTTCTTAATTGAGTAATTTATAAAAGATCACTTTCTTACTGAATATTGAAAACTGAATTCACATTAATATATACAGGAATATAGAATTTAGAATGGGCCTTCCACCCTCAAAGAATCAGTACTAATGCTATTTCACCGGAAGAAACTATAACAACAATATTATCCTCAGAAAAAAAAACAACAGATTATTACTCTTTAAATTAAATTCTTACTCATTCCTCTATATTCCATGCATTTAAAAAACAAATAGAATAAGAAAATGAAGACATAATTAAACTCATCACCTATTTCTGTTTAACGGTTATCCAACTTTGTAAAGTTATATACTCATTATGAAGGCTTTATCTTCTATAATTATGTTCTTCGAAGACTAAAATATTTCATTTATTATCAATTAAAGAATATGGAACTGGCATAAGTGGATAAAATTAATAGATCTACCATTATTGTAGATAATGATGTCTATTTCAAGAAAATCATACATTTTTCTTTGATAATCGATGACTGTAAATTATAAAAAATGAAGAAATGGTATTAGAAAATAGTATAATAAGATATTTGTATAATCATCACCATTGACATATTTGATAAAACGATAGGTATTAAGTTACAGAATAAACCAAACTTATAGAATTTAATGATCATAATGTATTAGCGTATGTTGAAATCATGTCCACGATTTAATGAAGTATTATAAATAAGGCATATTAAATCCTTAAGGTGTGAATTGTTTATGAAACTGAATAATATTCAAGTTCAATTAAAAATGTATACCATGTTTTCCCATGAAACCTATACCCCTATAATAACATATTTATATCTATTTCACTTAATGAATATAGTTTCCAATGACAATAAATGATTGATAGTTGAAATAAAGAGAACATTTTGTATGAATGTTATGATATAATATCTTACACTAATTGTTTTCATGCATTTAAAATGATCTATGTTTCAGAAGTTTTATTTTAAAAAAATTTGATTAGGACTTAGGTAAATGATAGATAACATTTTGTATAATATATTTATATATAAAATAAAAAACTTCCAATGTTATAATGGAATATGAAACATTAAAGCATAGTGTTTTATGGATATGTACGACTCACATGATCAAAATATAGGTATTAAGTTACAAAATGAAAAAAACCAATAGAAGTTGTTGAGCATACTATTTTACTATAGGTTGAAATCATGTCTATAATTTTAAGAGTTATGTATTATAAATAATACATAATAAATCAGTAAAGTACAAATAATTTATGAAATAGAATGTTATTTAAGTTATGGAAAAGATGTATACCATGTGTTCTCAAACAAACTATACCCATATAATAACATGATCATAGATGTTTTTTATGAAAGTTAAATGACTGAGTAGTTCAAGGAATAAAAATATTACCTTCAATAGATGTAAGAAAACTATTTAGGAGGGCCAAGGTAACTGATGGTTAAGATTTGGCAGAAAATATTTACATAAGAAATGAAAAACATTCAGTTGTTGAGTATACTATTTTACTGTAGTTTGTAATCATGTCCATGATTTTATGAATGAATTATTATAAATAAGAGACAACAAATTAGTATAGTATTATTTTTTATGAAAAATAATTTTATTGAAGTTTATAATATATATATATGTATACCATGTTTTCTCATGCAAACTATACCCCTATAGGAACATAATAATAAATATTTTACATGACAATTAAATGGTTGATTAGGGACAAAAAGAAAGAAAATTACCTTCATAATATGTATGCCATAAAAGTGTTTAGGAATAAGGTGGATAAAAGATAAGATTATGTTGTTTTATTTTTGTTTGCAACAATTTTCATAATAAGAAGAAAATATGCATACCATAATTTACCATTCAATCTATACTCATATAAAAACATAATAAAATTAATTTTTTATGATAGTTAAATGACTGATTAGTGAAAGGAGTAAAAACATTACCTTCAGAAGTTGTATGTTACAAAATTTTTAAGGAGGAATAAGTAAAATGATAGTTAAGATTATGCATAATATGTTTATATATTAAATTAAAAAAAATCAATACTATAATTTAATAAATAAAACTAAATAATTTGTTATGGATATGTGAAGCTCACATGATTAGATGGTATCTATTAAGTTTCTAAATAAACCAAACTGGTAGAAGTTAATGAGAATACCCTTTTACTATAGGTTATAATCATGCCCATAATTTGAAGAATCAGGTGTTATAAATTAAAAAATATAAACCAGTAAAGTAAAAAATTTCTTATGAAATAGAATGATATTCAAGTTGTATCAAAGATATATTTTTCATGAATCCTATACCCATATAAGAACCTAAACATATCTATTTTTATGAAAGTTAAATAACTTATTAGTGAAAGGAATAAAAAAAATTACCTTTAGAAGGATTATGTTAGAAAAGTGTTTAGGAGGACTATATTTTTAAATTACAGTTCAAATTATACATAAAAATTTTATATATAAAATTTAAAAATTTCATTACTATAATGGAAAAACAAAATTAAAGAATATTATTTTATGGGTATGTACAGGTTGCACGATAAAATGAAAGGTATTAAGTTACAAAATGATCCAAACTGATAGAATTTTTCAATCATGCTATTTTACTATTGGTTGCAATCATTTCTATAATTTGAAGAATGAAGTATTATAAATAATACATAATAAATAATATTTTTTTGGATATTTACATCTTGCATGAAATTTAATTTAATCATTTTAAGACATTTATTAACATATAATTCCAAAACTATAGATGTATATTGTAAAAATATTTATACCGATCAGGTATAATTATTTAAAAAATATCAAATATAGTAAAAATGATGAAACTTGAATTTGAATCCTCTATAATTTGGAATATAGAATATCTTCACTCAATATGTTCCAGGTTTCATTCAAGATAATTTTCAGAAGAGAAATATTATTTGGCAATAACATGCTAGGGAAGAGTCAGTGCAAAGAGTGTCTCATTCCCCAAACTGACACCACTTTTATAGCTACAATAAACTCTATGTCATCAGCTAATAGTCCCAAAGCATAAAAGTCATCTCTAAATGTTTGATGAGTAATTTTGTTCACTATTTTAATATATTGATACGAATTTTGACCTATGATATTTATATGAAATATCTATAATTAATATATCTCTCCATTTTTGGTTGGCACGTAATACAGTCTACCAATATAAAATCCCTTCTTTTGGAGATAACATTTTTTCATGAGAGTGGAAGACAAGTCTCATTGGTAATTTTTCATATGTTAGACTTCAACCTTCTGGGTAAATTGCATTTCCCTCAAACCAAGAAGTAAACATTATTTCAAAAATATTAATTTTAATCAATATATCTTAAATATTATCACCATCAGTGTACGTCATAGTGTTTTTTCCTTGTAAATGAAAATTCAATCTATCTATAGGAAGATATCTAATAATGTATTTCATAAAAAAATATCCTCCAAGAATCTTCATAAGGGGAGATTTAATGACAGTGATAAAAAATTATATTTTCATCTACATTTTTTTTGAACAATTATCCATTATAGGTCTCATAGAGTGCCACTGTTACACAATCATGACCCTTGATGATATATTTGAAAAGGTATTTGATAGAATATAATTGATAGAAAATTTCAATATTTAGATGATATTGATACTTTAAAATCAAAATAATATGGTATGGGATAACAAACCGATTATCCAAATCAATACCACTCCTAAGAAATGTACTTCCACAACTCCTTCAATATATGACATAACTATAATCATCAATTTTTGTATGAACAATACCTTTTTTGGATAAAATTTTGAACATTTTCTATTTATCATACAAGTCGTGTGATGATTAGAATCATCATAAGTTCCATCGATCATAAAATTTCTAACATCTTCATGAAGTCTTAGGAAGGTAGCATTATTTGGAATTTCAGTACAAATAATTGTATTTATTTCAGTTTGAGGAATGACTTTGTTTTCCTGAAAAATAAATAATATAATATTCACTTGAGGAAATCCTCATTTTAAAAACTCCACATTACAAATAATTACATGTAAAATAGTAGGATTATTAAAATGATATAGAACATGATATAATAATAAATGGTATTCTAAATATGAAGAATAGTAGCTTTGAAGATATTTTCCAGCTTGAGACATTCTAAAGAAACATCTTTCTTGTAAATATTTCATAAGATTGTAAAACATTATATTGAAAACACTTGATAGTATTTGAGGATAGTCAGGTGGTTGATGATTGTTATTTGTAACAAATCTATAAATTCCTGGCCGCATTGTATTACCTGTAAATGTTAAAAACAAATCTATATAGTATTCCCAACTATAAATCAACATTGCATCTTGTAAATTTTTAATCATGTACATAGGACCACCAGTAAATGTTGAAGTTAAAATGATATTATTTCCACACAAAGATCCATCACAGTCACCTCTAAGGTATTCATCTTATAATCTATTTTATATTTCAACTCTAAAATGATTTTTATTAAAGTGAATAAATGACAGTCTTTAAGACCCAATCATTTTATAAGCATCTACAATAAACTGTTGAAATAGCCTTTTAAAATGGAGTAGATTTGATGCATCATTAGAATAGAATTTCAAGGGATAATATAAGTACTATTTCATTATTAATTTCTAGATTTTAGTACTTTTAATGAAGGATGTAGCGCGATGATATATGTTGTCAAAATATCCATCTTGATCACCTGTGAAAACCAATTGATATTACAATGGAAGGTAAAATGGGAAAATCTCATGTATGTGTTGTAAATCACCACTTTTTCTTTTAATGATTATATCCCTTTCTTGACTAAGATATTCAATGTCACCAACAATAAGCATTGAAATTTTATAATTACATGGTAATTTATATGTCAATGCATCTATTCCTCAAATTTTAAGAATATGTAGTTTTAAATTTGGAATTTCTTGTAACTGAATTGAATCCCTTATAGTTCTAAAATGAAGAGATAAAGCATTGTTCAGAAGAAGAATTTGTTTTAGTTTTTCAAAAATATTATAATCAATAGTTGAGTTAATGTTTTTTTCATTAAAATTGTATATGAAATACACGTTAATATAAACTAAAAAAAATTCAATGAATTGGTAAATATAGAATTTTACAATTACTTGAAGTTATGTAGTCTATTTTGAGCCTCATTTTTAGTGTCTTACACATATAGTTGTGCAAAATTTGGTGGTTTTCCATCAAGAGGACATAAAATACCTATGTGATTATAGTTTTTTCCGTTTAATCTAAATATTTTTGGACTCCCTCCACTACGGATCTATGTGTCAACATTCCCACAAATTGATGTGAATACAAACATAGAATTATTAATGTGCATGTGGTCTTCGAATGTTCCTGCCTGGATAAAGGTATAATTGAAAACTAATGTTCTAAGGTATTTTAGACATGCATACAGTAATTCCAAAGAAATGTTTCCCATTGAGTAGAATAAAAAAAATGGGTTATGTTTGTTGCTGTATTTTTTATTTCTCTCATCAATCTAGAATTTTGAACCACAATATTAACAGACGTTATAAGGATCTCCAATATCTAAGTATGTTAAGATAACAACAGAATATAATATAAGATGTTAATGGAAAATTAACAATAATATCATAAACTCATTTACAATTTTATTTTAGTAATAAGATAGTTTAATTAATTAAACTAACCCATGGTTTCTTCAATTTGGATTTGTAGTGAATTTTCTATGATAACCAGTGTTACTGTAATTGTTAGTACTATATTTTTCATAATACTAATCAATATGGTAAAAGTTTAATTGTCAAAAAAAACATTTATATGTAAATACCTATAAAATGTATAGTGGGATGTATAACAACATTTTTTCTTACATGGGCTCGTGAAATTATATGATTCGTTGAAGTTTGAACAGGTGGAAGTTTGATAGAACCGGCACGTAGAGTAATAGTTTGTCTTCAAAATAGTATAATTTATACTATAATAAAATATTCTTTATAATACACAAATACACACACATATATATATATGTGTGTGTGTGTGTGTCTGTGTGTTCTATTTGAATTTTAATTTGTAACAAACCTAGCAATCAAAATGAATTGCAGTTTACAATAATAGTATTAGTAGAACAATTTCTGTTATAAGTAGAATGTATAAGAAATAATATTGAAATGAGGTAGAAGATAATGTGTACTAGAATGAGCAGTTCTTTCTATGACGAGGAGGAAATGATTGAATCAGTAATAATATTAGCATCAATCATCAACGATAGAAAGATAAATGAAGTAACATTCAATGAATAAATACCAGACTTATATAAGAAGAATATTTTTTATCATAATATAAATAAATCCTACTTAAAATATGAAATACCATGTTGTATCATGATATCAAGAATTTTTTTCTCAGGTTTGATCCAACAGATATGGTTAACAAATTATCACATTATTGGGGCATTTTGAAATAAAGAGAAGATAAATTTTACCAATTTATGGTAATTTGAATTTCATCATGAAATCAAATTAATTATACTATAAATTTTATAATTAACAAACCCTTTAAAGATATATGTGATAATGGAATGCATGTTCCTCTCTACATGTTTCCATTTTGTGGTGGTAGTTTAGTTATAGGAGTATGAGACAGTTCAATATATATAATAGAATAATTTCCAAGATAGTTTGAACCTATAATTGTGGTAATACAGTAAATATATATAGTGAATGAATTGTAAACAAAAAAATAATTAGAATTAAAGATGAATACCTAACTAACAAACTATTTTTCATTGTTTTCGTTATAGTATCCTTTAAAACCTTGATTCTCAAGAACTTGATGGAGATTGTATGTTGGTATCATTTATCTTTTTGTTTAATTTTCAATGTGTTAAATAAAATCATCCTGTGTGTAATTATGAGTATACTACAAGTAATATAACTTGTGAAGGAAAACAAAAAATTGATTATGCATGTAATTGAAGACGTTTAAATAAAAAACAATGAAGATTACATAAAATTTGCATGATAGAAACAAAAATAATTGTGTAGTGAATAAAATAATTAAGGCTTACCTAAATCGCTACACAATTTTATGTGATGAAGAAAATATAATTTAACCCTAAAAATACATATAGGTGATAAAATATTGGATGACTAAAAGAAGTAGAGGCCATAATTTCTGAATTAGAAAAGCAGATGTGTTGTACTAACTTTTGAAAAAATCATATAAAAAGGGAAATAATAAATATTGGATAATAGGGAAAAAATACAATCTATGAATAACATAACTTTTTCAGAGAGTGGATGTTTATGACTAGTCAAGACACAAAGTGGTAAATAAATTCAAGCTCACCAAATGAAGTAGATGCCCTGATTCCTAATTTGGGAAAATAGTTGTATAGTAATATATTATGGAAATTTCATATGAATTGAGTGAAATAAAAAATTTAATAATGAAAATAAGTTTTAGAGAGAAGATATTAAGAACTAAATATTTTATTCAGAATGTGTCGTAGAAAAAAATTACACAATCTATGAACATACCTTTTATATAGTAATGGATGTTTATGGTTGTTGAAAACATAGAGTGGTAAATAAATAATGGTCGGCTGAATAAAGTGGATGCCCAAATTCATGTATTGGGAACACAAATGTATTGTAATATATTATAGAAATTTCATATGAATAGAGAAAAATGAAAAAATTGAATATCAGATATTAGTTTTATAAAGAATATAAGAATAACAAAATATTGTATGTAGAATGCCTTCAGAGATGGATAGGTATGGTGTTTTAATTTTACTGTTGTGGAACTAGGAAAATGATTAAGGTTTGTTAATGGGAAATCTTGACCCATTTTTGAGTTTATCAAATGAACATGGAGAAATACATTCGAAGAATCAAATCTAGAAGTATTCGGTTCACAATGGGTTGACGTGAAAGAGAGGATCAAAGAAGGTTCCCAAGGTGGTTGTCGAGGATGAATAGATTGTGGAAGTGATTTTGAGACATAAAAAAAGGTGGTCAAGAGTGGATTTATGGGAGATATAGGAATACTATAGGTTCTGGAGAAGTTCATCAAGACTTAAGAAACTGGCGAAGCAGTTGTGGGACATGGAGCACGAGGACTGTTCGATAGAGGAAATGTAGTGGAAACCCTAGGATGTGGTGATGAAAATCCTGAGCAGGAGGATTGGGTAATGGAGGGAATTAGAGTGATGGGACATAGTGTATGGAATTAGGATAAAATATATGTGGACACGTGTAATGAGAGATACCCAACTTGTAAGTATACTAGTACTTCACCCATGTGTTTGCATGGTGCTATAAATAAATGCTAATTTTCAATAAGAGAATACTATTTTGAAAAATTAATAATCCATATTAATATTGAATATATTAAAATTACAAATAAGTGGTACATAATAATTTAATACAAGTGTAGAAACTATTTATTGATCATAAATATAGTATAAAACGTTTAAGATAATTTTTAAGGAATGAAAATTTATTTTGAGCACATAGAATTCAATTACATGAATGAAAGAATAATTTAGAAGGACAATTAAAATTTTGATGATTATAATAATTATTATTGGAGTTAAGGTCATATAATACTTGAATTAAACATTAAATAAAAACCCATAGAATAAGTTATTCAATTTCAAAACGTAATATATTATTGGAAACACATAATTCATATCACTCATAGAAATTATTGAGAACAGAAAATAAGAAAAATAATGATCAACAAAAAATTCATACATGACAAGTGACATTTCACAGAAGTAAAATAAACGAATAACTCAAATCAAATAAGAATACATAACATTTATTTTAAATAAAACCATATTTCAATTAAAATTCACAAATACATTGGTTTTAATACTAAAATAAAAACTAATTATAACTAAAATAGAAGAAATTGGTTTTAATAATCAATATGGGAACAAATTAAATATGAAATTATAATAGATAATGATAAATAGTTAGTCAATAATTCCAACAGAAATATTGATGTTTTTATTTGGAGAAGTTTATCATGACAATCACTTGAAGTTGTAGAATGTGAACCAATAACAATGTATCATTATATCAAATCTTCATATTCAAAAGCTTGTAATAGATTTTTCTGCATATAAAATAACATAAAAATATAGTTAAAAACCAAAATAAAATAATTTTTTTTTAACATATGGTTGTGCTTGAAATAAGGCTATGTTTGTTAACAGAAGGATGTTTTTGTTAATATGAGTTTGTGTTTTTGTTAACGTAAGCATGGGTTTGTTAATATAATTACGTGTTTTGCATAACTTCATGGAAATTTATTATAAAATTTTTCAATGATAGTCAATATTGTGATAATATTAAGGCTTCTAATAATCACATTGTATATTATTTGAAAAGAAATTCTAGTTATTTTCATTCATTAGAAAAGTTTAATATATAGTTGGTCTATATTTGGAACATGGTGGATATCAGTTCTCATATTATAAAGCAGGGGATTGTAAATATTCCTTCAATTCAAGACTTTAATAGTTGTAAGTGATGATGGTTAGTAGTTTATACCTAATTCATATGATAGTAATATAATTAATATCACTAAAGAATAAACTTATGTTATTTTGATTTATGAGAATATTTAAATGGATGATAAGGAGACTTATCTTGGATCAAAAAATATGGATAAGGATAGATCTTCTTATTATGGTATGAATAAGTCCTCTCATTCTTATAATAAGAAATAGCCTTAGATCTAAATTGCTAGTAAAGGGAAAATGGACTTGGGTGAATCCAAGTAAGTGAGTGGGGATTTAAAGATATCCTCCTTGTATTCTAATTCAAATCCTATAGAGTGAAAGGTTAGTGAGGATCTCACTACTCAAGATTTTAATTTTGATATAAGCTGTAGTTTATAGCCATGTTCCCTGAGCAAGGAAGTAGAGGCATATTCCTATTAGAAGAGGTCTATATAAATATTGGGGTTTATAAATAGGCACCTATTGTGATGAATTCATTCAAATTCATTAGAGAATATCAAAGACTATAGGATATCGACAGGGATGCCCCTATAAAAAAGGATTCCATATTAATGTAGGATGAGGTCATAAATCCTCGGTCAACTAAATAGTTTTCAAAAAAAATGTAGGGTATACTGTAATGTATGCAGTGGATATATAATACTTATGGAAAACAAGAAATCTTTGAAAAAAACATCTTAAAATAACTTTTAGGTAAACTGAAATGTCTGATATAGTTTTTACTGTAAATAAAAATTCAAAAACTAAATTCAAAAATAAAATAAGCAATCATAAATTAGTATTACCATGCTATTACATCCCAAAATTTTAGTCATTTTTTTAGACTTCTTGTTTAAGTTTGCCTTTGTAGGGGGCCTCAGTTCATTGTCATGGATTGATGTAGCTATGGAATCTTAAGACATTAGAAGATCACATTGCACTGATTCCTTAGCATAAAAAACCTAATACTATTTTTTCTACATAGAGAATAGAGTTAAAGAATAATTATATAATAATAGTGACAACTGAAATAATAGAATCATAATTTAAATTGTTAACAATAACTAATTCGGAATAATAAATGAATAGTATGCTTTAAACATATAAAATATGCAAAAAACCTAAACAAATCTTTTTATTAGTTCTAATGATCTCATGAAAATAACAATCAATCAAGTTAATAGATATATACCTGAGTAGGTGAAATATGTTTCATTGATGTAACAAATCCAACATTAGTGTTGTAACTTAGTCGTAAAGATCCACCACTCTGGATAAAAAGAATATTTCAACAATATAGTGTTTATTTTTTAATAAATCCAATTGAATAAATTAAAAATGATGGTACCTGATTATGTTTAATTCTCCTACTAACTTGTGAAGATCCACTTCTTGGTTTCTCCTATATAGTAAGGATAAAAAGAAAAATGTTTTGTGGATTTTTTTAAATTCAATTTATGAATTTTTAATCAATAGTACCTGGCTATCTTCAAAGATGTGATTAAAATTATTGAGGTAATTTTTATTTTCACTAATGAAAAGAACTTTATAGGTGTTTTGTTCTGAAGAACGGTGATGGTTTTGAATGTTGTAATTTGTTACAACAATTGCTAACAAAACTTTTTTGATGTGAAAATGTTTAACTCTAGAGTAAATCCAAAATTTTCATGGTTATAATTTGAAAATGAACAGTAATGTTAATTTAAATAAACCACAATTATTTTAAAATAATATAAACATATGCATATTTTTTCCTGTATCAAAGTATCTCTCAACACTTCAGCTATTTTAGTTATAAATTTCATTACTTGCTTGTTAAAGAGAATAGCTGAAAATGAGTCTTTGCTGTTTGTCACCAACAATTTCACTCTAAATCTGTTAGATTTAAAATTTTGATTATCCAGTAATTTATTTTATATAATATACTTGAATACTAACCAAATACAAAAGTAATAATAAGTAATAAATAAAACAAAGAAATGATTGTCTATGAGTAGTACTATTAGGAGAGGTTTTGTAGTTTTGACACTAAATATTTCCATCTAAAGTGTCTAATTTATTCCTCCAAGAGTTTCATGATTTATAATACTAGTTGGTGGTGCTTTGAATTTTTTTTATTATAGATGAAATTAAACACTTTTTAGGCTATAAAAGAGTGATTTGTTATTATGATCTTTATTAGAATAGGGAATAATTGAACAATATGAAATATTGTATATTGAAATTGCAAAGTTCGGGATATATTACTAACTTCGCAAAAGTTTATTACATCATAATTTTTTTATTCTATAATAGCATAGCTATAACAGAACTGTTCGAATGTGTTGGTGGTGGACTATGAAACTATGATGGAGTGATCAATGTGGACCTAATAATTAGATAATATGAAATATTATCAAATAAATATTGTGGAAAATATATCTATGATGTAATCAATTTGAAACATACAAAAATGAAAAGAAAATTCAGGTAAAATGAAACTTGCTTATAAAGCTTTTGAAAATTGGAATATCCAGTTTGAAAATAATTTTTTCTGTATTAATGGTTGTTTTGATGATAACATATGTTGAAAGAAATTCAAAAACATAATCAGAGATTATAGTGATGAAACAATTTACTAAATGAACAATAAATAGTGTTGAGTGCAGTGTTGTTTTTATTGTTAATAAGGTGTCAATATGCATATGGAAAGTTAGTGATTGTGGCAATGATGATGATTAAATAGGGAAAGTTTTTCCAAAAATTATGTCACTTAGATAATTAGTATAAAATGACATTGGATTTCATGTTTGGACATTCTACATAACTAAATCAAACAATTGTTTGCATTAATCATCAAATACCAAGACATGTGTTAACGAGAAAACATTGTTGACTAAAATGTTTCCATGAATTATATTTCAATTCATGAGGGAGTGAAGAGTAGTACCATACATGGTTGGATAAAGGAAGATGAATGAAGGTATTTGGAATTAAAATTCGAAATAGAATTGAGGACATAAATTAATGTCCATGCAAGGATAGGATCCATGCATAATGGAATTCAAAACACGTGAATATGAGATGATTGAAATAAAATAGAATGAAGAAGAGGAAAAGAGAAGTAGAGGTGAATGTTATTGACATTTGAAGAGAGGCGACCATTCATGCTTGGATTACTAAGTGGGCATTCATGTTTAACTTAAAATAATATTTTATGGGCTTACTTATAAAAAATAGGGCCAGCCACGAACCAGTCGATAACCTCAACAATAGGCACATACGGGAAAGGGTCAACCATGCCCAAGGGATGCCATCAAGGCTAGTCAGGAAGCAGTGGGAGATCACAGGGGGAAGGCCTGTGCACATAGCACTCCCACTTGGGCATATGGGGGAACCGACGATAGCGCCACCGTGCGGGGTGGCACGGCTGTAGGGAGAATGTGTTGGGTGCAGATCGCACCCAAAGAATGGTACGAGGTGGTACCAGAAGTAGGAAGAGAATTAATTTATTAAGGGATGATTCAAATTGATACATAAACCATGAGGAACTAACGTGATGGTTTTGATGTGGGACAGTTTCTTAAAAACAAGGACGTAATTGCAATAGTTCATCTAATCTCATGTGAGATCTTGGCCACACATTGCATCTGACATCCCACTATCAATTCTATGTCATCCATCCATCACGTGCTGCATTTTTTTGAACACGGACCATCCGTTGAACCCCCAGTAACGTCGTCTTAAACCTCCAATCATCCCGACATCGTTGCTCACCATAGATGAAGATGCTCCTCTATA
Organism: Viscum album; assembly: GCA_963277665.1. Classification (NCBI taxonomy): domain Eukaryota; kingdom Viridiplantae; phylum Streptophyta; class Magnoliopsida; order Santalales; family Viscaceae; genus Viscum; species Viscum album. The sequence goes on along the minus strand of OY728147.1, from coordinate 2,105,029,656 downwards.
TTTTAACTTTAGCCAATGTTGATGATAAAACCTAATTCCTTATGATCATTTTGATTCAACAAACACATGCATTTAATTACATATTCTTTCATTTGAAATAAACGTAGATCCCACGAATTCTAAGGAAAATGAAGTTGCTGAGGTCGTGTCATTTAATGTTCGAGATGAATTTTGGAATGCGACTCACAGTGCACGCACGTGAGGGGTTCAGGAGAAATAAGGAGCTCTCATTCAAAGGAAAACAAACTGAGAGATTCGGTATATCTCATCCGTTGTTTGATATTTGAAAATATTTGATGTTGAAGATCTCAGTTGATCAAAGGATTTGAAGAACATATCACAGGGGATGATAATGTGAAAAACTAAGTAGATGTTGCCTATAAATAGAGTATCCCTAAGATGAAAGAAGTTTCTACCCTTCGCATACCCAAGTTCTCCTATTTCAAAAACAGAGCATTCCCTAGTTCAATGTTCTACATGAAGAATAAAGTAGATCATGTGTACTTTCAACAGGTTCTACGCACTCTCAAATTTTTCCTTGTGAAGAAGGAGAGAAAATTCACCCTCTATGTGAAGAAGAATCACAAACATCTGATAGGTTCTCTTGAACCCTCACCTATGTTTCATGAAGATCATCCCACTAGTAGGCAACCGGTTCACTTGAACCCTTGTTGTACTATTTGAATACACAAACCTCAAACCACTCCTAGTTCTGTGAAGGAGATCCACATGCACCCTTTCCGTGAATAAATAAGGATTCATGATCCCTGCGGTTTCACGAAAAAAATATGTACACCCTCAGGTCTAAATGAAGGTTTGAGAATCCATTGAGGTAGTGTGCATATACACTACCTTTTGAGAAGGAGAACTCACTCACACCCTTATTATACTAATTCGGTTTGTGTGGGAAGTAGAAGAAGAAGGGTGTGTGTGTGTGTGTATTGAGAATTACATTTGAAGGAGTAGGAATAACTTTCATGGTTCATGTGCATGAAAAAAGAGGGAAGAAGAAGATAAATAAGAGGTAGATTGTGTGTGCATATTGAGTGAAGAAAATACATAGAAAACACACATTGAACCCAAATTTAAAAGAACAATTGTGTGGGTTCTAAGAACCAATAGAACAAAAAATAAATAATATAAAGGGAAGAGAATAAGAGAAAGTGTGTGTGCTAAAATATTGATATCCATTTGGGTTTTCACAAAAGAAGGATTGAGTGGATAGTGCATGTGTAGTTTCTTGACCCACACACATGGGACGTTAAATATCTATACAAGTGAATAAGGTGTTCTCGGGTTGAAAAACTAAATGTTATACATGCATGAACACATGAACATGTAAGAATTCGTTGAGATACCCAAAACAAGAGGTATATATTGTTATACAACCCATGCACAAAGTTAATGAGAATTGAGACTGAATCCAGGAAGAGTTATAGAAGATCTAATAACTGAGTTGACAATAATTAAGTATTCAATATAGATAGAGCTGACATAGTTTAAGATCATTCTTGCCTATCAAAATTATTGAAGAAGTTGTGTTCATAATTTTTACACACATAAGTGAGGCCGAGTATTCCTCAGAAGGAGAAATAATTTCTTGAGCATTGTTGCACTATGGAATGATCACAAAGGTGATCAAAATTATTGAGCAAGGCCAACAAACCTTACCATAGGTTATTGAAGATTCTTGAAGAGATACATGGGAATGTTTTATTTATAAATCCCATGGGGAAATAGCATCAGATCATCTAAAGTGAATCAAATATAACTCAAAGAAGGAAGTTGTTTGTGTGACTCAAGAGCTAGAAGAATCATGTGTCATTCAAAGAGGAGGAGAATACTTCAGTGAGACTCTGGAGAAAGCCAATTGGACTTTGGTAACACTATGGGAAGCAGTATAAAGAACCTCTTATGGGAATCATGAGAGATATAGTTAGACTTTGTATTGACCATTATAATTTCTCATTTGATTATAGTGAAAAATATTTGTTGGTATAATAACCAACACAACAAGGAGTAGTTCTTAGTACCAAACCCTATAAACCCTTGTGTTAAGTGCCTTTATGTTTTTAGAATCACTTGAGGTAAAGCTGAGAGACACAACAAGAGTGAATTGAGGATTTAACCATCCATAGATGATTAATTGAAAAGAATAAAATAGTAAAAATATTTAAAGGGATCACTGATTCAGCCCCTCCTGCTCTCAATGATTCACACTAATTTTGGTACTTCAAATAGAAAGGGAAAAAATGTACACTATAGATATAAAGTGTAATGCTCAGTCTCGTTTTCCTAATAGGTTGCAATATCAAAATAGTAGATTAATCATTGTTGTTTTCCAAGTAATGTGACATGTACTTCACATAGTCACCCCATAAAATAAAATTAACTTGTACCCTCTAAAAGAAAATTAATAAATAATATTGTTAACTATAATTTATCCGAAACATAAAGTAATAATAAAAAATCGATAACATTTAATCCTGTAAAATAATTTTCATCTTTAGGTTATAATTCCTTATAGATTCCATAGTATGGGAGTAACACAAATGTACAATAATTTATCAAACATTGTATAATAAAAGAAACATTTCATAATGAACATTTCAACAATGTGAAATACATTGTAAATTCTAATAGAATGCAATATGTTACATATAATTTTAAAAGTAAATAGTGTGCAGTGACCACATTTTTTATAAAAGAGTTCTTGTTTCTTTACATGGATAAAATATGTGTTGAAAAAACATAGGAATAAAATAATAGAATTTGTAATAATATCAACCTATTAGATTTTATTCCAGAACCCTTTTTCGAAAAATGTCATCAAAATAAGTAAAAACAAAACTAAAGAGTGGTAGTTGAACATCACATGGTCGAACATACATGGTTGATTTGAACATTATTCTACAAAAATTTTGAGTTTCCAGGTAGTTTCCCTAATTTGAATCTATTTGTAAATTTTGTATAATATAGAACAAGCCTCGAAACAACAGTTTGAACTTTGAGATTAGATGATGGCTACGGATTTTGCACTAAACATTTGTTCCTTGCATAAGGTATTTTAAAATGTTGAGTAAACATTGAGAAAAAAATATTTTATGCCATCATTATATAATAATGTAAGTCAGTATTTGTACAAATAAATGCAATAATTAAAAATAAAAATTTAGATTTTCATTTTTACATGATAAATTCACAGGTTCATCACTAATAATAAGACCAACAGAAAAAATTTCATTAGAGTACTTGGAATATGAAGTTTCCACATATTTAATATGTGAACTTGTATCTTTAGTGTTTTATCATCTTCAAGAATAATCTCATTCAATGGAGTTATTGATCATGGAATTTTCATAATAATGGACATTTTGAATTAGTGTTCAAATGAAACATAGTAAACACTAATGAAAACCAATAAAGTCTACATATTTTTAATGGAATAAAAATTTAAAATTTCAATATTTTAATTTATTAGATACCCAATACAAGTTATCAAAAATTTCCTTGCATATAATATTTTTTGTGGAATCAGAGGCTCAATTATCTTTATTATCTACTAATATTTTCAAGCCCTTTTTTGATGTGACCCATGATATAGAAAGATATAGTTTTCCTTGAAAGAACACGGAATTTTAATGATATAACCCAACATAAGAGAGTGACTTGTCTTGGCTTTTGTTAATAGTCATTGCATATGATATAGTTAAAGGATAGTACCTTCCTTGTAATTTTAAAGGCTTTATATACTAAAAGTGCATCATATTAATTCATTGAATAAATGATAGATGCCTAGAATGACAACCACTTAAATGTTTTGGTCCAATGACATGGTAAACCAATTACATAACAATCATCTGAGTACCATTACATAAACCCACTAATTTATCTACATTTCTAAGAAATATAATGTGTAACCCAATCTTCAATGTAATTTTGTAGGAAGGAAACCTGGATAAATTAATACCACTTAAAATGTCAACTGTGTATATGTTCTCTTGCCTATCTATATCAAAAAATTTCATTAAAAATAGACTCATAACTAAAGTAATGTTTACTTTCACAAGTAGTGAGAGATGACATGTAGTCATTTACTTCTTGAACAATATTATAGGTTGGTGATAATATTGCAGGTCTTTAAAATAATTGACATTGCCATAGTTATCATTGAAATTAAGGTAACTATTTTCAACAATAACATTCATTGAATTTTCAACTAATGTAAAAATATATGTTGATGTAATTTGAATGACTAATTCACCATCATTAGGCTCCCCAATTATACCTTCACCAATATCAAAAGTACACTTATAAAATTATTTCACTTTATCTAAATAATCAGTGCAAGAAGTTGAATACAATCTAATGTTCTTTGTCAAATTCAAAACCTAATAGTATTTCCACAAATATGATAAATTTATACTTGAAAACACAATGTTAGCTATGTTACCAATGGGTATTAAAGGTAGTATTTTCTTAAAATTCCCTCCTAGGACTACTGTTAGGGAACCAAATGGGAAATTCAAATAATTTTCATTTTTGACTGACATTATATCTCTCATAGTATGATCAAGAGATTTAAAAAATGTTTATGAATAATTGGTGATTCATCCCAGATAATCTATTTTTTAATTGAAGAAGTTATACAAGATCACTCCCTTGTTGAATATTGAAAACTAAATGCTCATTAAAAGATATTGGAATACAGAATTTAGAATGGGTCATCCTCATGCTAGGAAGGAGTAATGATGTTTTTCCACTAGAAAAAACAGTAAGAACAATATTACCTTCTGACCATGATAAACATGTTAGTACTCCCCAAATGAATGTCTTACCCATTCATGCAAGAACAAAAAACCCAGTAGCAGAAGATAATGAAGACAGAATGACACCCATCACCTATTTCTGTTCAATGGTTAACTTAATATGTAATGTTTTATACTAATTTAGAAGGCTTTATCTTCAATAATTAAGTTCTTTTTATGACTAAACGATTTTGTCTTATGCCAACTAATTAATATTGAATTGGAAAAAGAGGATAATAATGAAGAGATCTTCCAATATTATGGAGAATATTGTCTATTTCAAGAAAATCATATATTTTTCTTTAATAATCAGGGAGTGTAAAATCTAAAAAAAAGAAATAGTATTAGAAAATAGTATAATAATAGATTTCTATAATTATCACCATTGTTATGTATTATAAAATGAAACTTATTAAGTTATATAATGAACAAAACTGATAGAAGTTAATGCGATTACTATATTAGTGTAGGTTTCAATCATGTTCACAATTTGAAGAAGTATTATAAATAAGACATACTAAATCATTAAGGTATAAAATTTTTATGAAACCGAATGATATTCAAGTTGTAGTAAATATGTATACCATTTTTTTCATGCAACCTATACCCATATAAGAACATAGTCATATGTATTTCAGGTAATTCATACAGTTTCTAATGACATTAAATGAATGATAAGTGACAGGAACATAAAATTTCATAAGACTATTATGATATAGTCATTTACAAAACAAAAATTAACATCCATTTAAAATTCTCTATGTATCAGAAGTTATATTTCAAAAAAGTTTTTTAGGGGGACTTAGGTAAATTATAGATAATATTTTGTAGAAAATGTTTACATATCAAATAAAAAACTTCCATTACTATAATGTAAGTGGTAACATTAAATGATATTTTTTATGGATATGTACAACTCACATGATCAGATGATAGGTATTAAGTTACAAAATGAAACAAACTATCAGAAGTTGTGGAGAATACTATTTTACTATAAGTTTCAATCATGTTCATAATTTGAAGAGTTAATTATTATAAATAATACATAATAAATCAGTAAAGTACAAACCATTTATGAAAGAGAATTTTATTAAAGTTATAGAAAAGATGTATACCATGTGTTCCCAAACAACTTATACCCCTTTAAGAAAATAGTCATTTCTAATTTTTTATAACAGATAAATGGTTGAGTAGTAAAAGGAACTAAAAATTTTACCTTTATAAGTTGTAAGAAAAGTGTTTAGTAGGACCAAGGTAACTGAATGTTAAGATATTTCAGAAAATCTTTACATAATAAATAATAAAAATTCAGTTGTTGATAATACTGTTTCACTGTAGGTTGCGATCATGTCCATAATTTTAAGAATGAAGTATTATAAATAAGATCCAATAAATCTGTATAGTATGATTTGTTTATAAAGTCTGATGTTATTTATGTTTACCAAAAATATTTGTTGAATGTTTTCCCATTGAACCTATAACCCTATAGGAAAATAATCATATCGATTTTTTTACAGTTAAAATCTTAATTAGTGCAAGGAAGAAAAAAAATTACCTTCATAATGTGTATGCAAGAAAAGTGTTTAGGACTAATGTAAATGATAATTAAGATTATGTTGTTGTACTGTTGGTTGTAATAATGTCCATAATTAGAATAATTAAGTATTATAAATAAGGAAATAAAAATCAGTAAAGTTTGAATTCTTTATGAAATATAATTATTTTCAATTTAGAGAAAATATGTATACCATAGTTTCCCATGAAACCTATACCAAAATAAAAACTTAATCAAATAAATTTTGTATGATAATTAAATGAATAATTAGTGCAAGGAGTAAAAACAATTACCCTCAAAAGGTGTATGTTAAAATTTTGTTTAGGTGGACTACAGTAAATGATAGTTAAGACTTTGCAAAATATGTTTACATATTAAATTAGAAAAATTCAGTACTATAATTTAAGAAATAAAATTAAAGGATATTGTTTTTTGGATATGTGTAGCTCACATGATCAGATGATAGGTATTAAGTTATCGAATGAACCAAACTAGTAGAAGTTAATTGTTATATTTTTTTACAATAGGTTTAAATAATGTTCATAATTTGAAGAATTTAGTGTTATAAATAATTCAATATGAATCAGTAAAGTACAATTTTATATGAAATAGAATGATTTTCAAGATATAACAGAGATCTATACCATATTTTCCCATGAAACCTATACCCATATAAGAACATAACCATATCTATTTTGTACGAAAGTTAAATAAGTAATTCTTGAAAGGAACAAAAAATTTACCTTCAGAAGGTGTATGTTAGAAAACTTTTTAGGAGGACTATTCTTTTAAATGATAGTTTAGATTATTTAGAATATGTTTACATTTCAAATTAAAAACTTGTAGTACAATAATAGATGACAAAAATTAAATTATATAGTTTTGTGGGTATGTACAACTCGCATGATCAAGTGATGGGTTTTAAGCTATAAAATGATTCAAAATGGTAGAATCTATTGATCATGTTGTTTAATTATTGGTTTCAATCAGGTCCATAATTTGAATAATAAAGAATTATAAATAAGGCATAATAAATCATATTTTTTTATATGTACAGCTTGCATGAAATTTAATTTAATCATTATAATACATTTTGTAATGTATAATATTAAAAATATAGAAATATACTATAATAATATTTATACCAATCAAGTATAATTATTTATAAAATATCAGATATAGTAAAAATGATGTACCTTTTATTCACAACCTTTGTCATTGGGAATATAGAATATCTTCAGTCATGATGTTCCATGTTTCATGTGAGATAATGTGAGGATAAGAAATATTTTTTGAGAATAACATGCTGGTAAAGAGTCTTCATAAAGAGTGTCTCATTCCCCAAATCAACGCCTCTTTTATAGATTCAATAAACTATTTTTCTTTAGCTAATAGTCTAAAATCATAAGAGGCCTATTTGAATGTTTGATGAGTAATGTTGTTCATTGTTTTAATATCGATCTTGATATCAAGTTTAACATGTGATCTTTGTAAGAAATATATGCAAGTAGTTTAGCTTTCCATTTGTGGGTGGAACGTAATATAATCTACCAATACAGAATATCTGCTTCTGAGGATACCATTTTTTAATAATATTGGAATAAAAATATCATTGGTAATTCTACATATGCTAGACTTCTTCCTTCTAGGTACATTATATTTACCTCAAACCAAGTAAAAAAATATTTTATAAATGTCATTTTTACTCAATATATCTTCAATATTATCACCATAAGTGTATGACATGGTGTTTTTTCTTTGTAAATGGAAATTAAATCTATCTAATGGAGGAAATATATAATGGATATCATAATAAATGATCCTATATGATGATTCATAAAGTCTAGATGTACCGAAAATCAAAATAAATTTTAATCTCATCTACATTGTTGTTGAATAAATGTCTCTTATTGGCCTCATATAGTATCGTTGTGACATGATCATGACCCTTGATGACATATTTGAAAAAGGTATTTGATAGAAGATGATTGAATAAAATTTTCAATATATATATAAGAATGATACTTTAAAAGAAAAATTGAATTGTATGGGACAAAAAACCAATTATCCAAAGAAACACCATTCCTGAGGACTGTACTTCCACAATTCCTTCTTTGATATACAACACAACCATCATAATCAATTATTATATTCCCCAAAAAAAATGTATAAAACTTTTAAAATTTTCCTTTTCTCATACAAGTAGAGTGATGATTAACATCACCATAATGGAAATGGATCATAAAATTTCAAACAGCTTCATGAAGTCAAGGTAAGGTACCTTCATTTGGAATTTTAAAACAAACAATTCTGTCTATATCAGTTAGAGTATTGACATTTTTTCATCATAAACAAATAATATAATGTGCACATGAGGCAACCATCATTTTTGAAACTCCATTGTATGAACAACTACATGGAAAAGAGTAGGATTAATCAAATGGAATAGAACATGATATAGTAATAAAGGATATTATAAATTTTAAGAATAGTAACTTAGAAGACCTTTACTAGCTCCATACTTTCCAAAGAAACATTATTTTCATAAATCTTTCATGAGATGGTCAACCTTCATATTGAAAACTCTTGATAGTATTTGAGGATAGTCAAGATGTCAAAAAATTTTATTTGAAATAAATTTAGAAATTTCAAGCCACATTGGATTATATGTTAATATTAAAAACAAATTTGGATACCCTACCCAATTAAAAATTTACATCACAACTTGGTAATTTTGAATCAAGTACCTTGGACCACTAGAAATATTTGAAGGTAAAATGATAGGATTTCTATATAAATACCCATCACGGTCACCTCTAAGGTATGAATATCAAAGGCATTTTATAGTTTAAATCTCAATTTCATTTGATTAAAGAGAATAAATGATAGTCTTTGAGACTCAATCATTGTATACGCATCTATAATAAATTGTTTCAATAGTCTTCTAGAATGAAGTAGATTTTACGCATCATTAGAACAGAATTGAAAGTGATAAGTTAAGTACTCTCTCATTATTACTTTCTAGAGTTTAGTACTTGTATTGAAGGATGTGGAATGATGATATATGTTTTTTTAAGTGTCCAAAGGATCTTGTAGTCACACCAAGAGGGGGTTGAATCAGGTGTGACCAAATTTTTATGAATTATTTTTTACCTTTTAATTCTAACCTCATTAACCTATTAAGATGAGTAGATCATTCATGAAATGTAGAAAGTAAATGAACCATAACACATAGTATTTTTACAAGTTTTGGTAATAATACATATATCCTTACCATGTTGGTTAGACCCCCCAACATGGATTATCCACGATAATCTTTTTTTCAATTACAATGGTTTAGGAAACAACTAGTTATACACCCCAGTAATAGATCCTCCAATTGATTCTAGTTATACCCCCCAGCAACCCAACTCTTCCACCTTGGTTGGTTAGACCCCCCCCAACCATTCAACTGGTTAGACCCCCTAGTCTCTCTTGAGCCTCTTCAGAAACTGGGTAGACCCCCCAATCACAAGATCCTTCTTCTTCTTCAGAATATATGATCCATGGATAGGGTGATTGGTTGATCCTCCTCCATGAGCTTGCTGGATCATACTTTCTCGTGTACAATTCAAGTAAATTATCATTGATCCTGGTCTTTCTCAAATATTTATGAACAGTTAATATGATCATTTGTCTTAGTACAAAGCTACTCAGGCAAATATTCTTTCTTTAGTAGAAGACTCGGGCCTCACTAAACACTAAAAACTCAGATACACAAATTCTTTTGAATCACTGATAGTAAATCTGTTCCAGCTTCAATATCAAATATCACTTCGTACTGTGAAATTTATATTTCACGTTCACTTCTTCAATCATCATGCATTTATTTATAACATCGCATGGCCTTATCATTTTATTTCTCATGTGTTCATCTGACTAACTTTGTTCTATGCATGTGTATTAATCATATGAATGTTCTTTATGAAATAATACGGCCTTTTTTAACAACAAATATGTATGCACACAATTTAATTCTTATTCACTAACTACTACAAACACTATCTATATTTTCACACACACACTTCCAATATTCAATGCAAGAGTATCATGCATGTTCATATGTACCATGTGCACAACTCCTTCATGCTAATAGTATGCACAAAAATCATTCACACAAAATAGAATGATCACTTGGAGAGATATATATATTTTTGCACAAAAAAACCGATATGTATTGTCTTATACATGAAAACCACCATGCAGGTATAAAGCATGAGATCAAAGATTCATCACGCAAACTAAGAATATCTCGAAAGGATATTGATCATTAAAGAGGCTTCAAAAAACTTCATTCATCATGAAGTAGAATGAGTGTTTCAAGCATATATCATCTGAATGCATCCTTAAATTCATCTTCACACAAATAGAAGGTGTGCAAATCCATTTGAGAATCAAACAGATTCATAGAACTATTTCTCTCTCAAAACAAAGCCCTCAGATGTGAGATAAAACACCAATAGAAAATGAGCTCAGCTTCGGTATTTATATATAATGAACAAAAACTTGGAACATTCGAGAATCTTCCAGAATAATGAATGAACTTGATTCCTTCTTCGCATAATATTTACCTACACCCATATTTTTAGATTTTCAACACACACAAAAGCTTCGATTTGATCTTCGATTTATCATGCAAAAGAATTATCAGATGATTTCTATCTCCCTCGGATTTTCCTATTGTGGGGTTCACTCCCTAATTTCAGAGTTTCCTTTATTTTCAAAGAGACTTATCCCTTGATTGGTATCCAACCTAGCCGATACAGTAGGCTTCAAGGACCTGCAGCAGGTGGTGAGAGGAAGTCTTGGGGGTAGATGAACCACCCCACCAACTGAAGAAAACCCATCTGTTGATTCCTTTATTCAAAATGGATTGAATCCCTTTTTTTGGAACAGGGTTTAATATATGTGTAATCCTCCAATGAGATTCAGAGAATAGAGAAATATAGTGACACCCTCCTGATTATCCCTTGGATTTAGGCAACTCGCCAAACCACGTAAAAAAATCTTGTGTGTTGCTCAGTTTTCTACTTCTGTTTTGTGTGTTTGAGGTACCATGCACCTACACAGTGCCCCAACAAGTGTTATCAAAGGCGATTTGGAGTGAACAGAGTTGAACCAGTGAGGCGGCGATAATTTTTCCACTGGCCAGAAAATTGAAAGTGGTCGGAAATTTTTTTTGAGGCCAGATCTGTGAAGAGAATGGTGTGGCGATACAAAAGGTATAAGTGGCATTAAAAACAGAGTTGAAACGAGCCCGGTAGGCTCAATAAAAGTTTGGTCAAACCCATGGGTGAATAGTACCACTTTGTCAGAGAAGATGACACTATTTACACCGCTGATGAAAATTCTGGCAAGATTCCGGTGGAACTCAGGCATGCCACGTCAGTGCCACATCAGCAGGCGTTTTGGACCGTTGAGTTTGTTTTGGTGATATCTCGGCCAATCAACATCTGATTTCGGCAGTCCAGAAGTCGATTCCGACTATTTTGACCATTTCAAATGCATAAGTATGGTTAGTTTTTCAAAATTTACAATCAAACAGGTGGTTTCATAAGGGTGTGGCATCGACGGTGGTGATCACGTTTTGCGACAATGGAAATGGCTGGTGGCGGAGCACCTACAAGATTTGATATCGAGAAGTTAGATGGTCGAAATAATTTTGGCTTGTGGTAAAGCAAAGTGAAAGATATTTTGGTGTGTCATGGCATGATTAGACCGTTGATCGGAGTAAATCCCGAGACAATTAGTGTCAATGATTGGGAAGAGCTCGAGATGCGGGTTGTCAGCATAATTCAACTATATGTGACGAATGAGGTAAAATATTTGGTGCAAGATGAGACATCACCGAAGGAGATCTGGAAGAAGTTGGAGAAATGTTATATGGTGAAATCTCTCACCAACAAGTTGTTCTTGAAGAAGAAATTGTACCAGTTGCGGATGGATGAGGGAGATAATTTGTTGGATCATACCAATGAATTCAACAAAATCTTGACATAGTTATTGGGGCTCGGTGTGAAGGTTGGAGAGGAATACAATGATCTTTTGATTTTTTGATCACTACCAAGCTCATTTTATGGGCTTGTGACTGTATTGCTCCTGGGGAAGGATACGTTGAAGCTGGATGAGGTGATGGCGTCACCTTAAGATTCAGACGCATTCTAAAGACCCATGATGCATTCAGGCGAGAAAACCATGGTGATTCGAGATGATCAACATGGGAGGAGCCGACATCGAAAGTCAGGAGGTAAATAATGGAGACCAAAATCCAGGGGATGTGATCCTAGCAAAATCACCTGTTTCTAGAGTGATAAGAAGGGTCACTATAAAAGTGACTGTGGAGAGCGCAAAAAGTACGTTGCTGGGAAGAAGAAAGTTGAAGAGGAGGATGTGAACATCACAAGATTATCAGTTGATGATGAAATCTGTGTGACAACGGGAAGCATGCACTCAGATGGGTGAGTTGATCGGGAATAATTGAAGTGTCATTACTGCAAAAGATACAGGTAAATGAAGTGGGAATGGCGATTTCTAAAGAGGAAGAACAAGCAGGCTCAAAATCCAAAGAAAGACCGATGGGTTCTGGATTCTGGGATCTCAAAACACATTTGTATGATGAAAGGTGTGTTTCATACTTTTCAACAGGTGCATGATTCTGTGAGACTTGGTGATGGGTCAACATGCGAGGTTCGAGGAGTCGGGATAGTGAAATTGAAGACACCCAATGGAGGAAATCGAAAACTGGTTGACGTGAAATTTGTTCTGAGGATGAGATGGATAATTTTATCATTTAGTATGCTCGATGCACAAGGGTTCAAGATTTCAATAGCAGGTGGAGTGTTTGAAGTCTCACATGGGGATGCAGTGATGTTTACTAGGAAAGAGTCTCAAGGATTGTACCATTTGATGGAGACCGTAGTCAGCCCAAGATTGACTGAAGATGATGGAAGTGACAGGTCATCTGGTGTCAAGAATCATGTTCGATTTGCTAATGATGTTTTCGACACCTACAAGCAGATTGTAGGTATGGTTTTTAGCCCAAATTGGTCATGAGGGGGAGATTTTTGGGGGTCACTCCCTTATTTGGGAGTCTCCTTTGTCATCAAGGAGACCTCTCCCTTGGTTGGATTCCAACACAGCCGGTAAAATAGGCTTCATGGACTTACAGAAGGCGGCGGGAGGAAGTCTTGGGGGTAGATGAACCACCCCACCAACTGGAGAAAACCCTTATGTTGATTCCATTATTTAAAATGGATTGAATCCCTCTGTTTGGAAGAGGGTGTAATTTTTGTGCAATCCACTAATGAGATTTGGAGAAGAGAGAAATATCGTGACACCCTCGTGATTCTCCCATGGATGTAGGCAACTCACTGAACCACATTAAAAATCGTGTGTGTTTCTCCTTTTTTTCTTCCATTTTGTGTGTTTGAGGTACCACGCGCCTCTGATATGCCCCAACACATATCAGTGAAATGATGAAGAGAGTCCTTGTATCGATCTTCAGACTTCATGGCATGAAGCTTCAATGAACAATATCTTTGGTTGTAGGCCTTGATAGGGAAGACAACATCTAGTGCTTGATCTGATGGATCAAAATAATTGCCAAACTGATCACTTGGTTATAAGAAACATGAGACAATAAGATGGCTGTAATAAAACTATCAAACCAATCGGATGACCATGATTTATTCAGTGCTAAAAAATTAGATCCCACATCCAAACTCACTTAGGCGCAGCCTATTCTTTATAATATAGGCCACATCATCCACGGTCCAATAAATTCTCTTCTACCACTCCTGTATCTACCCATAACGGTTCTCTATTGGCACACTCCTACACCCAGCTATACTGTTGGGCTGCCCCGTATGGTGGATCTCCGCAGCTGCTCTGTCTACCTCACATGTAGGAATGCTCATGCACTGCCTTACATATATGGAGTTAAGCTCCCCAGATGGGGTTTAGGTTGTGGCTAATTCTATAATAAAATCCTTCAAAATAAAAACCATATTCCACCGACAAACTAAAATACTCCACTCCAAACCCTCATGAAAAATAAAAAAAAATTCATGGATCTAACAAAGTGTCAAACACAAATCACCAATAACACTTTTTAAAAAAAATAAAAACCATCTCTACAATCCTCACAGTTAAAACTCATTGACATTTCATCTTCTTAATTAATTGAAAACAATTTCAACACCTCCAAATCACATGGACACTTCAATATCTCTCTTTGGATTTTTTATTAATACCCAATTTATCATAAAAGTCAATGAAATATTCTCCCCCTTATTGTCAATAAAGATGAATTTAAAAGTATGGGAATGAACTCTCATTTCCAAAATTCAATTTTTAAGAACGTCCTCTTCTCTTCTGAAACATGTTGTCTGATTCTTTTGAGAAGAATAGAATCACTACTATCTTATAAAATACCTAAAATTAATCATCTCTAAGTCTACATGAGCAATGCTCTATGTAGAAAACTAGATTGATCAAGTTCAACATCAGTGTTGTCAATAAACATCCAGTATGTGATACGAATCTCTAAAACCTATTATTAGGGGTTGTTCAAAAGATTTACAACAAATCTACTGCATTCATCTCAGCAAATAGATTAAAAACAATCAAGATAAAGAATTTATTGTCTCTTTCAAATTATTTTTCCTTTTATCATAAAATGAAAAATCACCGTTTATAATTTCTAAACATGAAAATAGGAGAATTTAATCAATATACCTCAATGATGAAAAGTTTCAATTTCCTAAAATTTTTAGAATTATCATATTCATACCTCTCCATAACTTATGATATTCTTATGAATCCAACTGAGATAGAAATATCTAACAAATGATTTTATGTTCTCCCCCTCAAGATATGCACACAATACTTCTTCATTATTATTGAATTTCTTCAAGAATAAATTTAAAATGTCTTCTAAGATTATTTTCAAACTGACAACATGATGTCAATAGTATTCCAAGATGGAAATATTTTTAGCTATAAGATATTCACAGATTTTATAAATTCATGTATCCCCCTAAATATATTCTTCACCTCCAATTCCCTACAAGAAAAACAAACACAACATATATTGGAATAAGGTGATTCTTCAGTGCTCCTCATTTAGAGCAACAGGGCTGAGAGTTTCTTCTCAACCCAACAATCTTCTTAGATGAAAAAGGATTCTTCACATTTGATGACAATGCATTTTAGTTTTCTCTTATTATTCCAACATTCTTGCCTCATCCTACTATTATAGTCACATGATTAAACATTATTTAGGAACATGCTCAGTCTTTATTTATGTGTAAACTTATTTTTAAAAACACTGTAATTCACAGATGGTTTCCATTTATTTTTCACGAATTCTTTTTAATTAAATAATAGTGTCAAATAATTTTTACTTTAATGTCCATACATTCTTCACCAGTCACACAAAACTTTATAATTCAACAAGTTACCATTTTAGGTAACTTTTTAGATTCGTCATTAGTAATGTCATTCACCAAATCAATCATGTTTTTTTTCTTTTGAATTGATTTTCTGTTTGATTTTTACTTTATTTCTTCAATATAAATGTTCATGGACAATTCATAGTGATCCATGATGTGGCCTTTCTTACTATAATAGAAACATATTTTTTTTTAGTGAGACACTCTTCACATCATTCTTTCCAAACTTCTTGGGAATTGTTTGTTTAACAACTGTCTTGTTCTATTCACATCCCAAGGTTGATCGATCAACATCATATATTTCCTTCTTCACTTTCTGTTATGGTCTTCTATTCACATTAACAGATTATTTTTGTATGATTGGTACATACCAGCACTCATCATAACAGTGACCACTTCTTTTGCAATAATCACAAAAAATTTCTATATAATAATATTTTTCTTGATAAACTGATACTCCTTTTGTGAATTTTGAATCTATTTTTCCGGTTTAAATTTCTCTTCATGTTTTCTCTCCCTGAATGTAGGCATTATATAATTTTCATACACTAACATATTATGTCAACATTTAATTTCCTAATTCCAAAAATTCCAACAACACCGACAGTAAAAAACAAATCTTTATTTCTTCTTCTATAACACATTCTAACTATCTTTGATATTTTTCTACATTTGGGTAGCACATTTATTCTTATATTCTTTCTTTGGGGATTAATAATTTCCACACTCATTCACATCCATATTTAAAGATTTTGTGGATTTTTGAGTATTTTTATTCACCCATGTTTGTCTAGATTTAAAATTTTTATATGCACTAGTTTACAAAACATCATTAGTACACACATATTTATCCAGACAAAGTGTTACCTTCTTCAATGATCTAACAGTAGATTTATCTTTAGATAATCCCAATATCTTCTTGAAACTAGTAAGATTCTTTTCATAAATAGTACTTTTATAAGATGAATCCTTGGCCATAATTCTTTTCTCAGCAACTTGGGAAGTCTCAACTTGTGTCTATTTCATATTTCTCAATTTCACTTCAAGTTCAAGACTCTTTATGTTGAGAGAAATATTCTCATATTAAAAATATTTTATGATTTCTTCCCACTAAATCTCCATCTTCTGAATATCTTCTTCATGCATCTAATTTTCTTTTAATAACAAATTTCCAAGCTCCTTGACTGTTTCCGCTTTATCATTTAGCTGAGCATCGTTGAAAATCATATATATACTATGTGGCTTTTCAAGTGCATGAATAAATTCTGTAAAAACAATTTTAAAAATTTCTTTCACACAAATATTACTTTCTAATTCTTCAACAAATTCAGCATAGCTTTATTTGCAAAGATATTTCGTCTTTCATCGCTTTCACAAGTTTGTGGGAGTGTTGGAGATGACAACCTTTTTAGTAAATGCTTCTTCCATAACATTTCATTCTTCTTATAGCAGTAATTTTTCATCCCAACGTTCCTTGAAAACTCTGGTCAAACATGTTACCACTTCTTTGGTAAATTTCTCTATATGATTTCTAAATTTAGAATAAATCATATCAACATCATAGCTTTAACTTGATTTATCTAAATTATAACCAACTGATTTTATTAAACAATTTCCACTTTGAGTGTCTTTAAATACCAGTTGATTTTAATTCATCTTTGAATAATAATAATTTGGCTTCTTTGCCACTATTTTCTGCTTGTTTTTCTCTGATTTGACTGAAACATCAACATTTCTAAAATCAGAAGTAGATTTTAGCTTTTCCATTTGAATCTCTTCTGAATTTTCTTCACTCAAATATTCACCTCATATAATTCTGATATAAATCACTGAGAAAGTATAGTTGATCCAGTCAGAGGTGGCCTACCCTCTAATACCAATTGAAGTGTCTAAAGGATCATGCAGTCACACTAAGAGGGGAGTGAATAATGTGTGACCAAATTTTACTAAATTCTTTTTCCCATTTTAATTCTAACATATGTCACTTATCAGGATGAGTGGAGCATCCATGTAATATAGAAAGTAAATGAAACACATCACATAGAATTTTTACAAGGTTTGGTACTAATACCTATATATTTTCCATGTTGGTTAGAATCTCCAATATAGATTATCCAGTATAATATTTTTATCAATTACAATGGTTCAGGCAGTAACTAGTTACACACCCTAATAATTGATCCTTCAGTTGATTCTGGTTATACGCCCCCAGCAATCCAAATATTTTACCATGGTTGGTTTGACCCCAAACCGGTCGACTGGTTAGACCCCCCCAGTCTCTCTTGATCCTCTTCAGTAACTGATTAGACCCCCTATCACAAGCCCTTTATTCTTCTTCAGAATATCTAATCCAAAGATAGGATGACCATTTAATCCTCCTCTATGGGATTTTTGGATCACACTTGATCAAGTACAATTCAAGTACCTTTGCACTAATGTTGGTCTTGCTCAAATATTTTTGAACACTGAATATGATCAGTTGTATCAGTACAAATATGCTCGGGAAAATATTCTTTCTTCAGTAGAAGACTCAGCCTCACTAAACACTAAAAACTCGGATACACAAATTCTTCTAAATCATTGATAGTAATTCTATTTTGGCTTCAGTCTCAAATATCTTTTATTACTATGCAATATATATTTCATGTTCACTTGTTCAGTAATATTGCATGTATTTATAATATTTTCAACATATCCATCCTTTCCACCTATGAAAACCAATGGATATTACAATCGAAGGTACAAAACGTGAAGCTTATGTATGTGTTATAAATCACCACATTTGATTTGAATGATTATATCCCTTTCCTGATTAAGATCTCCAATATCACAAATAATAATAATTGTAATTTTAGAAGTACTTGGTAAGTAATATGTTAATGCATATGATCCTTGTCTTTTAAAAATATGTATCTTTAAATTTGGAATTTAATGTGACTGAGGAACATCCATTACAGTTCAGAAATGTTGAGATAAATCATTTCTCTCAGAAATCATTTTTTGTAGTTTCCCAAAAATATTATAATCAATAGTTTATTTAAGGTATGTTTCATCAACACTTCATATGAAATTCGTGCTAATGTAAACTAAAAAAATTCAATGAATTGGTTAATACTAAATTTTACAATTTTCTGAAGGCTCATAGTCTATTTTGAGCCGCATTTTCAGTGTCGTACACATATAGTTGTGATAACATTTGTGGTTATCCATAATAAGTACATAAAATACCTATGTGATGGTATTTTTATTCATTTAATATAAATATTTTTTTATTCCCACCATTTTTTATCGATCTTCCAACCTTACCACCCATTGATGTGAATGAAAACATAGAATTGTAAATGTGCATGTGGTCTTAAAATGTTCTTGTCTAGCTAGAGGTATTATTGAAAACTAATTTTCTTAGTTATTATGGAAATTCAGGTATTAATTTCAAATAAATCGTTCCCAATTAGTAGCATAATGTGAAATGTGGTTATGTTTATTGCTTCATTTTTTATTTCTCTCGTCAAAACAGAATTTTGAACCACAATATTGAAAGACATTACAATGATCTCCAATATCTGAGTACGATGAGATAAAAATATAATAGAATATAATATTTTAATGAATATGTAATAATAGTATCATAAACTCATATACAATTCTATTGTGGTAATAAAGGAAGTTTAAGTATTTAAACTAACCTATGTTTTCTACAGTTTGGAGTTGTAGTGAATTTTTTGTGGAAAAAAATGTTATTGTAATTATTAATATTGTATTTTTCATAATATTAATCAATATGATAAAAGTTTAGTTTCCAAAAAATCATGTGGAAATACCTGTAAAATGTACAACATGATGTATGACATAATTTCTTCTTACATATGTTCTCGAGATTATATGATTCGTTGAAGTTTGAACATGTGGCAGTTGGCTAGAACCTACATGCATAGTATTAGTTCATCTTTAGAACAACATAATTTATATTATAATCAAATATTATATATAACTCATATACATATATATATATATATAATTAAAATGTACTATTTAAATTGTAATTTGTAACAAACCTGGCCTTGAAAATGAATTATAGTTTTTAATAACAGTATCAACAGAACAATTTCTGTTAGAATTGGAATGCATGAGAAGTAATATTGAAATGATAGATAAGATAATGTGTACTGGAATGAGTTATGATTACTATGATAGGGAGGGAATGGTGTAATCCGTAAGAATATTAGCATCATTCATCAAATCTAGCAAGACGAATGAAGTAACATTCAATGAGTAAATACAAGGACTATATAAGTAGCATATTGTTCATCATAATATAGTGATATCATACTTACAATCTGAAATACCATTTTGTTTCATGGTATTCGGTCATTATTTTCACTTTTTTGATCCAACAGATATAGCTGAAAAATTAACACATTATTGAGGTGCTTTCAAATAAAGAGAAGATAAATTTTACCAATTTAGGGTAATTTTAATTTCAATATGAAATAAAATTAATTGTACAAGAAAATTAAAAATGAATGAATTGTTGAAATATATAGGTGATAATTGCATGTGTGTTCCTCTATACATGGTCCCATTTGGTGGTGCTAATTCAGTTATAGGAGTACTAGATAGTTCAATATATATAATATAATAATTTCCATGAGAGGTAGAACTTATAATTAGGGGAATACAGTAAATATATATAGTGAATTAATTATAAACAACAACAAAATTTGGTGTAAAGATGAAAACCTAACTAAAAACATGTTTTTCATAGTTGCCTTAATAGTCTCCTTTGAAACCTTGGTTCTCTATAACTTGATGAATATTTCATGTTTGTATTGTTTTTATTTTTATTTAATGTTCAAGGAGTTATATAAAATCATGTTATGTGTAATTATGAGTATAATACATGTAATATAACTTGTAAAGGCAAACAACAAATTGATTATGCAAATAAGCATAGATGTTTA
The DNA here is from genome assembly GCA_963277665.1 of Viscum album. Taxonomy (NCBI): domain Eukaryota; kingdom Viridiplantae; phylum Streptophyta; class Magnoliopsida; order Santalales; family Viscaceae; genus Viscum; species Viscum album. Next base: position 2,105,008,841 of record OY728147.1, on the reverse strand, counting down.
TACAAATAGAAATGAAGAGTATATAAAATCTACATGATAGAAACAAAATGATTTGTGCATTTAATAAAATTATTTAGCCTTACCTAAACTGCTACATGCTTTGACATGTTAGAGAAAATATCTTTCAACCCTGAAAAAACCTATAGGTCATAAAATATTAACTGAATGAAATAAGTAGAGGTCGTAATTGCTAAATCAGAAAAGAAAATGTATTTAAATAATGTTTGAAAAATTAATATGCAAAGGTAAATACCAAAATATTGGAGAATGGGAAAAAATAATTTCTAAAGCTATAAATAGCATACCTTTTGTGGAGGATTATATGTTTATGATCTGTCAAGACACAGAGTGGTAAATAAATATTGGCCGACAAAATGAAGTGGATTCCCTAATTATTTATTTAGGAAAACATATGTCTTGTAATATATTATGGAAATTTCTTATGAATAGAGTTAAATGAAAAATTAAATAACGGAGATAATTTTAATAGAAAATATAGGAATAACTAAATACTACATGTGGAATGCGTTGTGGAAAAAAATTACACAAGCTATGAAGGACATACCTTTTACAGAGCAGTGGATGTTATGGATGCTAAAAACACAGAGTGGTAAATGAATAATGGATGACTGAATAAAGTGGATTCCCTAATTCCTAAATCTGTGAAATAGATGTATTCTAATTTATTATGTAATTTTTATATGAATATATAGAAATTAAATAGTGAATATCAGATATCAGTTCAATATGGAAGATATGAAGAACAAAATACAATATGGGGAATGTGTCAAGGGATGGATCAGAATGTTGTTTCAATTTGACTATTGTGAATCTAGAAACATGATTAATGTGTGGTAAGGGTAAATCTCAACCTTCCATCGATCTCATCCATGGAACATAGAGAAATACATTCAAAGAACCAAATTTGGCAGTAGTCGATCGATGGTGGGTTGATACGAAAAAGAGGAATAAAGAATGTGTCGAAGGTAGTAATCAAGGGTGAAGAGATTGTGGAAGTAGTTACTAAATTTTGATCACAATAGTGTGGAGTGGATTTATGGTAAATATAGGAATAATGGAGGTTCTGGATAAGTTTAATGAGACTAAAAAACTGGTTATGTGATTGTGGGACATGAAGCATAGGGACTGTTCGGTAGAGGAAATGCAGTGGGAACCCTAAGAGGAGGTGATGAAAATCATGTGTGGGGTTTTGCTAATGGAGGTAATGAGAGTGTTAGGATGAAATGGAGGGCAGTATGAGAAAGGATATATTCACATGTGTAATGAAAGACACTTGTATTTTAAGTATAATAGTACTTCACCCGTGCATTTGAATGATGTTTTAAAACAATGCTTATTTTCAACAAGAGAATACTATTTTGAAAACTTAGTAATCTATATTAATATTGAATATATTTAAATAATAAATAAGTTTTACATAATAATCGAATACAATTGGAGAAACTATTGAGACATCATAAATATAGTAGAAAAAATTTAGTATAATTTTTAAGGAATGAAATTTTATTTTGAGCATGGAGAATTCAATTACATGAATGAAACCATCATTCAAATAGATAATTAAAATTTTTATCATTATCTCAATTAATGTGGGAGTTTAGTCCATACAATCCTTGAATGAAATAGTAAACAAAAAATCCATAGAATAAATGATACCATTACAAATGCAATATATTATAGGAAACACATAATACGTATCACACACATAACTTATTGATAATAGTAAATAAGAAAAATAATGTCTAACAAAAAATTAATACATGTAAATTCACATTTTATAGAAGTAAAAGAAACTAATAACTCAAATAAAATAAAAATAAAGAACATTTAATTAAAATAAAAAAACCAAATTCAAGTAACATTCACAAAAACATTGGTTTTTACCCTAAAATAAAAATTTATGATGACTAAATTATAAGAAATTGGTTTTAATAATCAATACACAAACATGTTAAATATGAAATTGTAATATATAGTGATAAAATCTAGAAAATAATTCTAGCATAAATATTGATGTTTGTATTTATCGAAGCTTATTTTGATGGTCACTTGAAGTTATAGAATGTGAACCAATAATAATGTCGCGTTGTATTGAAGATTCCTCTTCAAAATCATGAAAAAAAATTTCTACATAGACAATAACATAAAAGAGAGTTCAAAACCAAAAAAACATAACAAAAATTTTGTTAACATATGGTTTTTCAAAAAATAAGGCTATTTTTGTTAATAGAAGGTTGTTTTTGTTAACATAAGGTTGAGTTTGTTAACAGAACATTGTGTTTGTTAACGTAAGTCTATGCTTGAAATAACTTTAGGAAAAGTTCTTATAACACTTTTCAATGATATTCAAGATTATAATAATATTATGTTTTTTGATCATCATGTTGTAGATTATAATAAAGGCAATTCTGGTAATTTTCATTCATTGGAAAAGGCTCATATATGGATAATCTATGTTGGGAACATTGTGGATATTGGTTCTTATCTTAAGAAGCAAGATATTGGAAAGATTCCTTCCATTCAATATTTTAATAGGTGTAAGTGATGATGGTTAGTAGGTTATACCTAATTCATTTGATATCAATAGAATTCATATCAATAAGGAATCAACTTATGTTATTTTGATTCAGGAGTAGATTTTTATGGATGATAAGAAAACTTATCTTGGATCAAAACCTATGGTTAAGGATGGATCTTCTTATTATGGTATGAATAACTCCTCTCATTCTTATAATAGGAAATAGTATTATATATAAACTCCAATAAGGGGAAAATATACCTGGGTAAATCTAATGAAGTGGGTGGGGATTTACAGGCATCCCCCTTGGATTCTACTTCAAATCATATGAAGGGTATGGTCAGTGAGGATTCCACTACATAGGATTTGAATTTTGATATAAGATGTTGTAATAATACATGTACCTCATGAAAGGAAGTAGAGGCTTATTCCTCTTAGATTAGGGCTACATAGATTGGGGTTTATAATTATTCACCTCTTGTGATGAATTCATACAAATTATTTGCGGAAGATCAGAGACTATAGGTTATCAATAGGTATGTCCCTATCATAAAGGATTCTATATCAATGTAGGATGAGGTCATCAATCCTCAGGCCACTAAATTGTTTTGGAAAAAAATAGGGTAAACTATAATGTGTGTAGTGGATATACAATACATATTCCAAAATAAAAATCTGTGAAAGAAAACATGTTGAAATAGTTGTTTGGTAAATTATAATGTCCAATAAAGTTCATACCATAAATAAAAATTCAAAAAATAAATTCCAAAATAAAATAATCAATCATAATTCAGAATTACCTTGTTGTTGCATCAAAAAAATTAGTAATTTTGGTAGTCTTCTTGTTTATGTTTGTCTTCATATGGGGATACAGTTCATTTCCATGGCTTAATGTAGCTGTAGAGTCTCAAGATATTAGAATATCATGTTTCACAACATCCTTAGCATCAGAATCAATCAATAGGTTTTTCTACATAAAGAATGGAGTTAAAAGAATAATTAAAAAATAATACTGACAAATAAAATCATAGAATAAGAAATAAAAGTGTTAATAATATCCAATTTAGAAGAATAAATGAACTGTATGTTCTAAACATATAAAATATTCAAATGACCTGAAAAAATGTATATTTTTTAGTTCCAATGATCTCATGAAAATAAAAAATCAATCAAGATAACATATATATACCTAAGTTGATGAAATAATTTTCATTTATTTAACAAATCCAACATCATTGTTTCAACTTAGTTATAAAGATCCACCGCTTCGATGCTCCTATGATGTAACGATAAAAGGAATATTGTAATAAGGTGGAGTTTATTTTTTAACAAATCCAATTAGAGATATTGAAAATTATGGTAACTAATTATGCTCAATGTTTTTACTAACTCATGAAGATCCACTACACTCATGCTTCTATATAGTAAGGGTAAAAAAATAATGTTTTTTGGATTATTTTTAAATGAAATTTATGAATTTTTTTCAGTAGTACCTGACTGTCTTCAAATCTGTGATTAAAATTACTGATGTAATTTTCATTTTCAGTGATGAAAAAAACTTTTCAGGTGTTTTTTTCTTAAATAACAGTGATGGTTTTGAATTTTGTAAATTGTTACATCAATTGATAACAAAACTCTTTTTTATTTGAAAATGTTCAACTCTAGAAAAAATCCAAACTCATAATGGTCCTAATTTGAAAATTAATAGTAAAGTTAGTTTAAATAAACCAAAATTCTATTGACATAATATAAACATTTGAATATTTGTACCTTTATCAAAGCATCTATCAACTCTAGAATGTTTTTAGTTATAAATTTATTTACTTTCTTATCATAGTGAACAACTAAAAATGAGTCTTTGCGATCAGTAACCATCAATTGAACTCTAAATCAATTAGATTTAAAATTTTGATTAGCTAATATTTATGTCATATAATATACTCAAATACTAACCAAATAAACAAGTAATAATAATTAATAACGAAAACAGAGAAATGAAAACCTAAGAGTAGTGCTATTAGGAGAGGTTTTGTAGTTTTTCCACTAAATATTTCTATCTAAAGTGTATATTCTCTCTATGCAAGAGTTTCATGATTCATAATACCAGTTGTGGGTGCTTTTAATTTTTTGTGTTGTAGCTGAAATTAAACACCTTGTAGGGTGTGAAAGAGTGAGTGGATAATATAATAATGATTATAACATGGAATAATTGAATATTATATAATACTACATATTGAAATTGCAAGTTTATAGATATATTACTAACTTCATGGTAGTTTTGGACATCAAAAATTATTTTTCTGTTATTATAGTATAACATAACTATAACAGAACTATTAAAATGTGTTGGTGGTGGACTATGAAACTGTGATGGCATGATCAATACATACCTGATAATTGTAAAATATGCCACATTATCAACTAAAATTTTTAGAGAATATATCTATGATTTAATCAATTTGAAACATAAAAATGACATATAAATTCAGGTAAAAGAATACCTACTTCTAAAGCTTTCAAGTTTTGGAATATCTAGGTTAAAAATTAATTTCATTGCATTAATAGTAGTTATAACAATAACAAAGGGCAAAAGAAATTCAAAAACATAACAAGAGAGTATAGTGATGAAAAAATTTACTAAATTAAAAATAAATAGAAAAGAAAAAAAGGTACACTATAGATAGAAAGTGCATTGATCGGTCTCATTACCCTCCATCCAATGGCTCGAAGGCCTTCATTTTTTATTTATTTTCGACAATCTACCTTTCAAAGGGTGGGGTGGATCCCTTACAAGGCTCCTGGGTGTAAGTATTACATGGCCCAATGGTCGTAGAGGAATTCATTTCCCATAGTCTTCAAACATTACATACAACCCAGACTAACTACTTGGAACTGCTCTTCCCTAGCATCTTCATCATGAAATTAGCTCTCCACATTCAGATGGCTGTTTGGATAGTCATTCTCATGCATACACAAGCTTGTCCCGATGGCAAGTGTCATATCCACTCATTCTTTTAATATGTTTAGCTTCTGTTTTGGTGAAAGCACCTTTTCTCATCCTCCTCATAGATCTTGTTCCTTGTACGTTGTCTGGTTTGCATCTACACATAAGGTGTCCTGAAGGATTTGAGGTGGCCCAAAGGCCTTACTAACCTGAGGCCTTAAATGATTCAGGGACCAAATTGATATCCCGAAGGCCTAAACGGGGTCATATTCCCGGCTGCTATAGTGCCAAATAGTACCTACTACAGTACCTGCTATAGTACTGCATAGTTCCAGCTAAAATACCTACTACAGTACTGCTTCAGTACCTGGAAATTGTGCCTCCACCTGGATTTGATCATGGGTCTCTTGGATGCACTTACGGAGTCCTTACCAACCGGGCTAAGGCTCATGTGCATCGATCTCTTTACCCTAACAAGTTGCAATATCAAAATAATATATGATTCATTTTTTTCCAAGTAATGTGAAATGTGGTTCACATAGTCACCCCATAACCTATAGTTGAAGTGTTACCCTCTAAAAAGAAATAAATAAAAATTAGTATTAATTATAATTTAGTAGACACGTAAAGCATGGAGAAAAGTTTTCTATCCTTTTATCCTCTAAAATAGTTTTCATTTTTAGGATAGAATTCCACATATATTTTATAGGATTAGAGTAACACAAATATCTAATAATTTCTCAAACATAGAATAATAAAAGAACCATTATGTAATTAACATTAAAACTATGTGAAAGATATTTTTAATTCTAATCAAATATATTATGTTACATATAATTTTAAAAGTAAATAGTATGTAGTGATGAAATTATTTATTGAAGAGTGTGTGTTTTTTGACATGGAGTATATTTGAGTTGAAAATACATAAGATGACAAAAATTGAGGTGGTAATAATATTTACCTATTAGATGTTGTTTTGGAACCCTTTTTTGAATAATGTCTTCAAAAGAAGTAAAATCAAAACTGAAGAGTGGCAGTTGATAATCACATGGCCAAACCTAATTGGTTGATGTGAACATTATTATGCAAACATTTCTAGTTTCCAAGTAGTTTCCCTAATTTTAATCTATTTAAAAATTTTGTATAATATAGAATAAGCCTTCATAAAATAGTAGTTTGAACTTTGATATTAGTATACCGCTACTGATTGAGCACTTAATCTTTATTCCCTATATAAGGTATTTTAAAATGATGACTAAACTTTGAAAACACAATATCACATGTCATCATAATAGAATAATATAATTCAATATCTTTACATATTAACTCGGTAATTAAAAATAAAAATATATATTTTTATTTTTACATGGTAAACTCACAAGTTCATCACCAAGAATTATATCAATAGAAACAATGTCATTGGATTACATGGAAGATGAAGTGCACCACATATTGAATATATAAACATGCATCTTTAGTGTTTTATGATCTGCAAGATTAATCTCATTCCATGGATTAATTGATCATGAAATTTTCATAACTATCCACCTTTTGAATTAGTGTTCAAATGAAACATAGTAAGAACTACTAAACACCATGAAAGTGTACATATTTTCAATGGAAGAACACTTTGAAATTTCAATATTTTAATTTATTAGATACCTAAGATATGTTATCAAAAAAATTCCTTGTAGACAATATTCTGTGTGGAATCAGAGGTCGTGTTATCTTTATCATATACTATTATTTTCAAACCCTTTTTTGACATGACCCTAGATATAGAAACATATATTTTTCCATGATAGAACACAAGATTTTGAAGATATAACCCAACATAAGAGATTGATTGACCTTGACTTTTGTTAATAGTCATTTCATATGAAACAATCCAAGGATACTTTCTTATTTATAATTTGAAAGGCCATCTATATTCAGAGTGTGTCATATTAATTCTTAGAATGAATTCCAGATGACTAGAATGACATCCACTAAAAATTTATGATCCAATGACATGGTCACCCATGTGAATAACAATCATCTGAGTGCCATTATATAAAACCACTAATTGATCTACATTTACAGGAAATATAATGGGTACCCTTATCTTCAATGTAATTTTGTGGGCAAGTAACCCAAATACATTGATACCATTTAAAATATCAATTGTGTGTATGTTCTTTAGCCTATCTGTATCAAAACATTCATTGAAAAAAAAATCAGAACTGAAGTAATCTCTACTTTCACAAGAATTGAGAAATAACTTGTATTCATTTACTTCATGAACAAAATCACAGGATTGTGCTAATACTATGTGGTCTATCAATTAACTCATCTCTCCATGGTTTTTATTAAAATTAGGTTATGTATAGTCAACAACTGAATTCATTTAATTTTCAAATAATGTATGAATATATGTTGATGTAATTTAAATGTCCACTTCACCATTATTGGGCTCACTAATTAGACCTTCACCAATATCCAATGTCCACTTAGAAAATTATTATACTTCATCTGAATCATAAGTGCAAGAAGTTGAATACAATCTCATGTTCTTTTTCAAAGTCAAAACCTAAAATAATTTCCACATATATGATGAATTTATTCTTGAAAAAAAAAAATTTGACTTATATTACCACATGGTATTACCGGTATTATTTTCCTAAAATCCCCTCCCAAGACAACTATTGGGATACCGAATGGTAAATTTGAGGCATTATAATTTTCTATTGACATTATGTCTTGCATAGTATGATCGGGAGATTCAAAATAGTGTTTATGAATCATCTTTTCCTCATCCCAAAAAATTATTTTTGTTAATTTAACAAGTTATCTAATATCACTCCCTTACTAAATATTGAAAACTGGCTACTCATTAACAAATATTGGAATACAAAATTTAGAATGGGTATCCTCCTGACAAGGAGTAATGATGTTATCCCACTGGAATAAAAAACATGAACAATATTACCTTCTGACCACAATAAACATGTTAGTAATCTGAAAATGAAAGTCTTACCCATTCCTTCATGTCCATGCAAGAAGAAACTAGCAGTAGAAGAAAATGGAGACATAATGACAACCATCACATATTTTTGTTTAATGGTTAGCCTACTGTGTAAAGTTGAATACTCATTATAAATTATTTATATACTATAATTATGTTATTATGTGACTAAAATATTTCATTGATTTTCAATTATTTAATAAGGAACTGGCATAGGAGGATAACAATGAATATTTATACCATTTTTGTGGAGAATGTTGTATATTTCAAGCAAAGAATAAATTTTTATTTTATAATCAATGAGTATAAAATCTAAAAAATAGGGATATAGTATTAGAAAATAGTATAATAAGAGAGTTCTAAAATCATCACTATTGTCAAGTATGATAAAATGATAGGTATTAAGTTATAGAATGAAAAAAACTAATAGAATTTAATGATCATATTGTATTAGTGTAGGTAGAAATAATGGCCAACATTTAATGAATTATTATAAATAATACATATTAAATCATTAAGGTATGAATTTTCTATGAAATCGAATTATATTCAAGTGGAAATAAATATGTATACCATGTTTTCCCATGAAAATTATACCCCTATAAGAACATAGTCATATCTATTTCAAGAAATGCATATAGTTTCCAATGAAATTAAATGACTGACTAGTGAAAGGAACATAAAATTTTGTACGACTATTATGATATAATAGTTTACAATAATTTTAGCATGCATTTAAAATTATCTATGTATCAAAATTTGTATTTAAAAAAATTTATTTAGGAGGACTTAAGTAAATGAAATATAATATTTTACATGATATTTTTACATATCAAATAAAAAACTTCCAATATTATAATGGAAGAGTTAACATTAAGTCATATTATTTTATCGATATGTACAAATCACATCATCAGATGATAGGTATTTAGTTACAAAATGAAAAAAACTGGAAGAAGTTGTTGAGCATACTATTTTACTGTAGGTTGAAATCATTTCCAGAATTTAAACAGTTGAGTATTAGAAATAAATTATAATAAATCTGTAAAGTACAAACTATTTATGAAAGAGAATATTATTGAAATTATTGTAGATATGTATACCATGTGTTCCCAAAAAACCTATACCCCTATAATAACATAATCATATCTATTTGTTAGGAAATTTAAATGATTGAGTAGTGTAAGGAATAAAAAATGTTACCATCAAAAGACGTAAAAAAGTGTTTAGGAGGACCAAAGTAACTGATAGTTGAGATTTTGTTAAATATCTTTACATAATAAAAGAAAAAAATTCAATCGTTGAGCATATATTTTTACTGTAGTATGAAATCATGTCCATAATTTGGAAATTTATGTATTATTGGTATGACCTAATAAATTAGTATAGTAAAATATGTTTATTAAATAGAATATTATTGAAGTTTGTAGTAAATATTTATACCATGTTTTACATTGAAACCTATACCCCTATAAGAACATAATCATATCTATTTTATATGACAGTTAAATGATTGATTAGTGCAAGGACGAAAAAAATTACCTTCAGAGGGTATATGTTAGAAAAGTGTTTAGGACTAAGGTAAATGACAGTTAAGATTATGTTATTTTACTATTGGTTGTAATCATGTCTATAGTTAGATGAATGAAGTATTATAAATAAGATAATATAAATCAATAAAGTGATAATTGTTTATGAAATAGAATTCTATTCTCAATGATGTATACCATATTTTTTCATACAACCTATACCCATATAAAAACATAATCAAATTAATTTTATATGATAGTTCAATGACCGATTAGTGTAAGGAGTAAAAAAAAATTCTTTAGAAGTTGTATGTCATAAATTTGTTTAAGAGGAATAAGGTAAATGACCGATAAGTTTATGTAGAATATGTTTACATATTAAATTAAAAAAAAGTTATATAATTTAAGAAATAAAATTAAAGCATATTTTTCTGTGGATATGTGTAGCTCACATGATCAGATGATAGGTATTGAGTTACTTAATTTACCAAACTGGTAAAAGTTAATGAGAATACTATTTTATTGTAGGTTGAAATCATGTCCATAATTTGAAGAATGAAGTGTTATAAATAAGACAATATAAACCGGTAAAGTACAAATTGTTTATGTAACAGAATTATATTCAAGTTGTATTAAAGATCTTTGAAAAATTTTCCCATGAAACCTATACCCATATAATAACATAACCATATCTGTTTTTTATGACAGTTAAATAACTTATTGGTGTAAGGAATAAAAATAATTACCTTTAGAAGGTGTATGTTATCAAAGTTTATAGGAGGACTATTTTTTTAAATGATAGTACAGATTATGCAGAATATTTTTTGATATCCAATTAAAAACATTCATTGCAATAATGTAAGAAAAAAATAAAGCATACTGTTTTATGGGTATGTACGGCTCACATGATCAAATGATAGTTATTAAGTTACAAAATGATTCAAACTGGTAGAAGTTATCAATCATGTTGTTTTAATATTGGTTGCAATCATGTCCATAATTTGAAGAATAAAGTTTTATAAATAAGAAATAAGAAATAATATTGTTTTTTGGATATGTACATCTTGCATGAAATTTAATTTAAACATTATAATACATTTCATTTAATATAATGTTAAAAATATAGAAATATATTGTAAAAATATTTATACCAATAAGGTATAATTATTTATAAAATCTAAAATACAGTAAAAGTGGTGTGAGTTGTATTTTCAGCCTCTTCAATTAGGAATATATAATATATCCACTAAATATGTTCTTGATTTCATGCTATAGAATATGAGTATGAGAAATATTATTTGAGAATAACATGATGTAGAAGAGTATGCACAAAGAGTTCCCCATTCTATAAACTGTCACCTCTTTTATAGCTTCAATAAACTCTCTATCGTAGGTTAATAGTCCAAAAGCATAATAGGGATCTTTAAATGTTTGATGAGTAATGTTTTTACTTTTTTATTATCTTGATATGAAGTTGCATATGTGATATTTTTAAGCAATATCTGAAAGTAATATATCTCTCCAACTATGTGTGGCATGTAATATAGTCTACCAATATAGAATCACTACTTCCAGGGATATGATTTTTTTCATGAGAGTGTAAAAACAATCTCATTGGGAATTCTTCATATATTATACTTCTTCATTTTAGGTACACTTCATTTTCCTTAAACCAAGAAATAAACATTGTTTCAAAAATATTTCTTTTAGTCAAGATATATACAATATTATCATCATTGTTGTATGTCATAGTGTTTTTTCTTTGTAAATGGAAATATAATCTATATACTGGAGGATACCTATAATGGATATCATAAGAAAATATACTTCAGAAATCATCACAAGGTGAGATGTACCGACAATCAAAATATATTTTAATCCCATCTACATTGTTGTTAAATAAGTGTTTACTATTGGTATCATAGAGTGTCATTGTAACATGATCATGACCCTTGTTGATATATTTGAAATGGTATTTGATTGAATATAATTGATTGAAAATTTCAGTATTTAGATGAGCATGATACTTTAAAATAAAAATAGTATTGTATGGGACAACAAACATATTATCCAAAGAAACACAATTCCTAAGAATCGTACTTACACACTTTATTCTTCGATATACGACATAACCATCATCATCAATTTCCCTATGCGTAAAAAATTTTGGATAACACTTTGATCATTTTTCATTTCTCATACAAGGAGAGTGATTATTAGAATCACCACAAGGGCCATGGATCATAAAAATTCTAACAACTTCATGAAGTCTTGGAAAGATACATTTATTTAGAATTTTGAAAAAAAACAATTCTATCTATATTAGTTGGATTAATGACATTACTTTCACAACAAAGAAAAAATAGAATGTGCACATGAGGAAACCCTGATTTTTGAAACTCCACAGTATAAACAAATACATGGAAAAAAGTTGTGTTAATGAAATGGAATGAAACATGATACAATAATAAACAATATTTTCAATTTGAATAATATTATCTTCGAAGATATTTACCAACTCAAGATGTTTCAAATAAACACCCTTCTTGTAAATCTTTCATGAGATGGTCAACCTTCATATTGAAAACTATTTATAGTATTTAAGGACAGTTGGGAGGTCAAATATTATTATTATTAATAAATATAGAAGTTATAGGCCACATTAGATTACATGTAAATGTAAAAAACAAATCTGAATAGCCTGACCAATTACAAATCAACATCGCATTTGGTAATTTTGAATCATGTACATAGGACCATCGGTTAATTTTGAAGGTAAAATGTTATGCTTTCCACATAAAGACCCATCATGGTCACCTCTAAGTTATGAAGCTTGAAAGCCATTATATAGTTCAACTCTAAAGTACTTTCAATTAAAGAGAATAAATTATAGCCTTTGAGACTCAATAATTGTATAAGAATCTATAATAAATTATGGCAACAACCTTCTAGAATGGAGTATAGTTGATGCATCATTGGAAAAAAAATTACAAGTGATAAGAGAAGTAATCTCTCATTGTTACTTTTTAGAGTTTAGAACTTGTAGTGAAGGATGTAACACAATGATATATATTGTCAACATATCCATCCTGGCCACCTATGAAAACCAATGGATATTGCAATGGAAGGTATAGTGGGTGAAGCTCATGTATGTGTTGTAAATCACCACTTTTTCATTGAATTATTATATCCATTTCCTGATTAGATAATCAATTTCATCAACAATAAAAATTTCAATTACAGAAGTAATTGGTAAGTTATATGTCAATTCATTCGTTACTGATCTTTTCAGAATACATGGATTTAAATTTAGTATTTCATGTGACAGAATAACATCCCTTGCAGTTCTGAAATAAAGAGAAAAATCATTGTTCTCATGAAGTATTTGTTTTAGTTTCTCAATAATAATATAACAAATAGTTTATTTGAGGTTTGTTTCATCAAATTTGTATACAAAATATGTGTTAATGTAAATTAAAACCCATTTTTTAATGAATTGGTTACTACTAAATTTTACAATTATCTGAAGGCTTATAGTGTGCTTTGAGCCTCATTTTCAGTGTCGTACACATATAGTTGTGAAAACATTAGTGGTTGTCCATCATGATTACATAAACTACCATATGTGATGATATTTTTTCCATTTAATCAAAATATTTTTGGACTCCCACCATTTTTTATTGATCTCTCAACCTTCCCACCAATTGATGTGAATGAAAACATAGAATTGAAAATGTGTATGTGGTCTTGGAATGTTCTTGCCTAGCTAGAGGTATAATTGAAAACTAATGTTATAAGGTATTGTGTACATGTAGTTAATAACTCCAAATAAATATTTCCTAATGAGCAGTATAAAGTGAAATGTGGGTTATGTTTATTGCTGCTTTTTTTATTTCTCTCATCAAACCATAATTTTGAATCAGAATATTGATAGATGTTACAAGGATCTCCAATATCTGAGTATGTTGAGATAACAATATAATATAATATAATATGATAATTAAAATTTATTAATAATATTAAAAACTCATTTAGAATTTAATTATAGTAATAAGACGGTTTAAGTAATTAAACTAACCCATGTTTTCTACAGTTTAGAGCTATATTGAATTTTCTACAGCAACCAATATTACTGTAACTATTAGTAATATATTTTTCATAATATTATTCAATTTGGTAAATGTTTAATTTTCAAAAAAACTTTTATGTGGGCATACCTGTAAAATGTACATAAGGATGTAAGAAATCATTTCTTTTTACATGTGTTCCCGACATTATATAATTCATTGAAGTTTGAACATGTGGCAGTTGGCTAGAACCTACTTGAAGAGTATTAGTTCATCTTCAGAACACCATAATTTATATTATAATAATATATTTTTTAAAATACATATATATATAAGTAAAGTGTTCTATTTGAATAGTAATTTGTGACAAATTAGGCCTTGAAAATGAATTTTTGTTGTCAATAACAGTATCAGTATAATAGTTTCTCTTAGAATTTGAATTCAAGAGAAATAATATTGAAATGAGATAGAAGATAATGTGTACTATAATGAGATGTACATACTGTAACAGGGAGGGAATGGTTTAATAATCAATAATATTATCATCGTTCTTAAAATCTAGAAAGATTAATGAAGTAACATTCAATGAGTAGATACAAGGCTTATATAAGTATCATATTGTTAATCATAATAAAGTAAACTTTTACTTACAATATAAAAGACCATGTTGTATCATGGTATCCAGTATTTGTTTACGGATGTTTGATCCAGCATATATGGTTGAAAATTATCCCACTTTTGATGTACTTTCAAATAAAGAGAAGATAAATTTTACCAATTTATGGTCATTATAATTACATTATTAAAGAAAATTAATTGTAATTGTAAATTTAAAATGAAATAATTGTTTAAATATAATGGTGATAATGGAATGTGTCTTCCTCTCTATGTGCCCCCATTTGGTGTGGTAGTTTAGTTATATGAGTACAAGAGAGTTCAATATATGTAATAGAAGAATTTCAAAGAGTTTGAACATATAATTATGGAAATATAGTAAATATATATAGTGAATGAATGATAAGAAAGATAACAATTCAAAGTAAAGATGAATACCTAACTAAAAAAATATTTGTTGTTGTTATATTAGTAGTCTCCTTTGAGAACATGATTATCTAAAACATGATGGAGATTGCATGTATGTATCATTTTTCTTTTTATTGAATTCTCAGGGAGTTAAATAAAATAATGCTATGCATAATTGTGAGTATACTACATGTAATATAACTTGTAAAGGAAAATATAAAATTGATTATTCATTTAATTGTAGATGTTTATAAAAACAATAATGAAGAGTAAATAAAATTTTCATGATAGAAACAGAATGATTTGCATATGAAATAAAATCAGTTAGTCTTACCTAAACTGCTACATGCTTTGATGTGCTGGATCAAATATCTTTCAACCTTGAAAAACATACAGGGGATAACAAGATTGGCCGACCAAAATAATTAGAGGACATAATTGATGAATAAAAAAAGATGTATTGTAATAATGTATGAAAAATTCATATGATAAGGGAAATTCTATATATTAAAGGATATGAAAAAATAATTTTAGAAGCTATGAAGAACACACATTTTATGAAGTAGTGGATGTTTATGATCGGTCAAGACACAAAGTGGTAAATAAATATTGGTCGGCCAAATAAAGTGGATGCCCTAATTCCTGATTCGAGAAAACATATGTATTATAATATATTATTGATATTTCATATGAATAGATTGAAATGAAAAATTGAATATTGGAGATTAGTTTAATAGCTAATATTGGAAGAACTAAATATTTTATGTAGAATGTGTCATCGAAAAAAATTACAAATGATATGAGAACATAACTTTTACAAAGCAGGGGATGTTTATAGTCACTGAAAACACAGACGGGTAATTAAATACTGGATATCGGAATAAAGTGGATTATTTATTTCCTAAATCAGGAAAACATAGGTATTATAATATATTATGGAAATTTCATATGAATAGTGTAAAATAAAAAATTGAATATTAGAGATTAGTTCAATAGAGAAGATAGGAAGAACAAATTAGTGTATGTGGAACGCATCGGGAGAAGGATGGGTATGATGTTTGAATTTGACTATCATAGACTTGGGAATGTGACAAAGGTGTGGTACAAGGAAATATTGACCCTCTATTCAGTTTAGTAAAGAAACATGGAGAAATAAATTTGAAGAACCAAATCAAGGAGTAGTCAATCGACAGTGGGTTAATGTGAATAAGAGGAACAAAGATGGTGTTGAAGGTGGTTGTAGAGGGTGAAGAGATTATGGAAGAGGCTGTGGGATGTAGAGAAAGATGGTAGAGAGTGGATTGATAGGAAATAGAGTTATATTGGAGGTGTAGAACAAGGTCTTTGTGATTGAAGAAACTGGTGAAGTAGTTGTGGGATGTGGAGCATGGGGATGGTTTGGCAGAGGAAATGCAGCAGGAACCCTAAGAAGAGGTTATGAAAATAATGAATGGGGGGTTTGGTAATAGAGGGAATTACAGTGTTATGAGATAATGGAGGAAATTAAGAGAAGGGATATATTGAAACTTGTAATTAATAACAGCCAAATTTTAATTATATAGTAGACGTAGATAGTATATGTGCTGCTCTAGAGTGTTCAACTTTTCTAATAACAGGATTAGGGTTTGGTCAGTCTTGTAGTAAGGATAAATTTTTTTTAAGTCTTATTCATTTCTAAGTTCTCCACTTGGGAAGCCTCTAAAATGCTTGATTATGAATTCTTGACCAGGCCCTTTCTTCCAAATCCAATTTCCTCGGTGCCATCCTACAATTACTCCTCACGCACTAGCCAGATTTTCAAATCATACTTGCAAGCCAGTATGTTACACACTTCAAATCTGTGTTTTTAGATGTTACCAGCCTTTCCACCATGCCTTTACATCAAATGCTTCCACCACACAATGCAAGAAGATGGTTGTACAATCGAAGACACATGAGATGGAAAAAAATTCAAAAAAAGGAAACTTCATTCAAGATTTCATATCTGACACATTTTAATGGACTAAACTTTCACCCTATATATATATTATTCCCAAAAATGGAAAGACTCCAAAATGGATAGCGACATGCATGGAGGATTTCCAGGGATGTTGTTCCTTCGTAAATCCAACTGATGCTTTGGTCTTCATTTCTAACACTCCCCTTCAAACCAAAACAAACGTTATTCTAACCATTGTTCTTAGTTGTTTGAATGCATTTGTCAATAATTACTTCGTGAAAATATCATCCACCTATTTTTTAGTATGTCAATATTCCAATTTTATCATTTTCTGCTTCACATGATCTCTCAGAAAATGATATAAGGTATCAATGTGTTTTCTTCTTCCATGTTGCACCATATTTTTGGATAGTTTGATTGATGACTTATTATCCACATATATTATTGTGGATTTATCCTATGGATGCTTCAGCACCTTTATCAGGTTTTTTAACCAAATTTCTTCACAAACAGTGTACAATGCTACTATGTACTCTGTTTTACATATGGATAGGGCAACCACACTCTGCTTCCTTGAATTCCATGTGAAAGTAGTCATTCCAATAAAGAATACATATCTAGTGGAGTTTTTTATTTCATCTTGGTCACCTCCCCAATTATTTTCTGAGTACCCACATAGCTTTTCTTCATCACTATATGGATAGAAAATACAAAATTCCATTATTCCTTTGATTTACCTTGATGAAAATTCATAATCAAATCAATTATATTGATGCATGTATGTAACTCACATCGTGCATGGGTGGGGTGAGTACAAACAAATTATTAGGATTTTCCCTAAGCCCCCTTAGAATTTATGAGTAATTGTGATACATGTGGATGCATGTGAAAGATTCTATGATAGCTGATATAAGAACACAACCCCAAATACTCATACATCATTAAACTATAAATCAATAATATGAAACTATATGAATATTATAAAATAATCATAACATAAATTCTCATGTTCCACTAGGAGAAGGATCAACAATTACAAATAAACCAAAACTAGACTTGTATAACCAGTTTGGGCAATAACTATTGCAGACAATGGCTTGGTTAGTGTTGGATCTATTATTAACCACAATTTATGAATTCATATCATTCTTGGTGAAGATACAAGACCTTGTCTAGACATCACCCAATAAATGAATAATTTAATGCATTACACTAACATATAAAAATGCATTCACATATGGAGGTGAGTATGGTGATATATGGAAACTAATACATGTAAGTTCAGTAGAGTATGAAAGGTGAACACTCTATATGAGTACATAATATTGAGAATTTGAAGTTGAAAATGAAGAATGACCTATAATGACTTGTATTTGATGACTAATGCAAATGGTTGAAGATGATACTTATGGTCTATTTAGGAATCGATAAAGGTGAAGACGAAAAAATCATGTCATGGTCATGGGAGTTATGGAGGTCGTGATTCTGAACTGGTTTTGATGGAACAAAAGTGGCAGCTATTAGTTTCCTTGGGGAGAAAAACCACGTCACAGTCCACTAAATAATTCAATTTCTTCCAAACCACCACTATGGTTCATGGTTCTTTGAATAAGATGGTTTGATATAATTTTTGGCCACTATGGGATGACAAAACCAAATCATGGTGATAGTCATGGTATCTGCGTAAAATTATAAAAAAAGGATAATGAGGAAAAAAATTTGTAATGCAAGTCATGGTATAATTTTTATATTGTAATGTCTTTGGTTGAAATGATGCATGAAGGAAAAATAACAATGTTTTCAAACTATATAACTAGAAAAATGCGATAATTGGTCATTTTTATAAGTGAGGTTTTGATTGTTTTACTAAAGGAATATATTTAAAACTTATTGGATTGTCCAGAAAAAACCACACGATAAAAGAAATAAAACCATACCATGGCTGTTATGAGAGATTAATTTCAAATTATTGAAATATATGGATTTTCAAAGATATGGAGATATAGAGGTTATGGTTTTTAAAGTCAAACCTTCAAATGAAAAATCGCATCATGGTTAGGCATTCCATGCCATGGTTTACAAAATGTTTGGTTACAACCCTAATGATGGCTCAACAGAAAATATAGAAGAAGAAAATAGAAGAAACAATAGAAAAATATTTTATTTTCAGAAGAAGAACAAAGATATAGTAGAAGATAGGTGGAGGAGAAGAAGTGAATTGCAGAAGAAGACCAGTCTTCCAAATAGCTTAGGACTAGATGTCTCAACAACCTCATCTTCCTAGAATACCTGCTGAATATTTCCAGAATGAATCGTCCCCCTCCCCATCACCATCTCACTCCTACTTATAACCCCTAACAAACACTAACAACCTAATGTCAACTTCCACCATCCCCCAACCACTATCCAAAACTAAAATACAATAATTCACTTTCCACAACACAAACTAACTACCTATTAGATACTCACACAGACAACCCCCTATATCCCTAACATTACCTACCCCTTAAAAACCAACTTGTCCTCAAGGATGACCTCCCAACAAAGTTGATGATGCATTGTAATGAAAACCACTTAGTGGTGGATATAGCGGTGTCCTAAGAAACAAAACAACAATGGATTCTCTCAGTTATAAAACATGATGAAATTCCTTCTGGAGTGGTAGATTGTGACCCTATTTATCCTCCCTTAAATACCCAAAAACATGTTTAGTAAACTCCATTTTCTTTTCACCCTAATAAGACTTCATTTTACCATAAATTTAAGCCAACCCCTCAACCTTAACATCCACTTCTTTAGGCTACTTTGGATGCCCAGAATCTATAGCATCTTGCTATACACAAAATCTAGTTCCATTAGCATACAGTTGGTAGTTTAAGATAGTCCCCACATCCAACATTGGGCTTGAGTTTGCTGCTTCTCCAACAAGTGGTTTCAAACACAGACCTGAAACAAACGGATCCTCTCGACCACCTTCGTTGATCCTTTCTAGACCAGTCAAGATTCTACGCAAACCTACTGTTAATTCACCCATCACAATGTGAACTTCTTTTTCCACAAACCATTCTAAAGTTTTTGAAACAAGATCAAAGCAGTCCTCATTTCCCAGAATAGCCAAACTGACATCCACAATCACAGGCAGTGTCTGACCTCCTCCATGCATCACTCTAGAAAGCCTGATCTACCCTCCAGAATCACCTAGTTCTAATTCCTTAGTGGAGTCTTCAAGTGGCCGTGTAAAATCATTTTGAAAACATTCTCCTATTGAATACAAACTCTAATATCTCCCTCTTGAGATGCTCTTGTAGGTTTTGGTTTCCCTATCCCCTTCGCAAGTGCCACTAGAAAAATAGGCACAACTGTTTTCACAACAGCCTCCTCCTGCTTTGTCCAACATGTTTTCAAGCAGTTTTCACAACAGCTTCCTCAATTGTGCCCATGAAAGCTTCAGGCTGCCTCTAGTGATCTCGTTTCTCGACGTCTGTCTCTTCCAACAATCGTGTATGTGTTTTTTTCTTCTTTGTTCAATGGACTTCAAGCTGTCATGCACTGCACATAGCTACGATCAGCTTACTATGATCGTCCCATAATTTCTCCTACAACCTTAAACCTATTGTATTCCTAAAAATGTTCATCATAGCAGTGTACAAGAATCTTTTCCATGAGAGTGTAAAGGTCAGTTCTCTCGACAAGAAGCAGTGTGCAAAGTCCGACTCTTAATGAGAGCTCCAATTGTTAGGTTACAAGCATAATAATTGCTCAACAGAAAGAATAGATGAATAAAATAGATCAAAACGTAGAAAAATATTTTATTTCTAGAAGAAGAACGGAGATACAGTAGAAGATAGGTGGAGGAGAAGAAAAAGTGACCCGCAGAAGAAGACCACTCATCCGACGAGCTTAGGTTTAGATGTCCCAATGACCTATCCTTCCCAACAAACCTGCTGAATATTTCCAGAATGAATCATCCCCTCCCTATCACCATCTCACTCCTACTTATAACCCCTAATAAACACTAACAACCTACTGTCAGTTGCCACCCAACCCCTAACCACTGACCAACACTAAAATACAATAATTCTCTTTACACAACACACACCAACTACCCACCGGATACTCACACAGACAACCCCTTGTATCCCTAACACAAAACACATGCATGTTTTATAGATTTTGAGATTTTTTCAAATATGGAAACATTTGGATTGATTTATAGAGATTTTAATCAACTTGATTATATGATTTTAACAACACTTTAAGGAGTGTGACACCAGGCATGTTTACAAAGGATCATGGTAACACAAAATGATCCTAGCTATTGGTTATGGGCCACAAATATTTGGAGAACTCATTATATACTACCATTATGGCATAACAAAAGTGAAAATGAAGAATAAAGAGAGAAAGGATAGAGACAATTAAAATATATGATTTTTGAGGAATGTGGATCATCATTTATAGAGGTTAATTGATTACATAAAACATAGTCAAATAAATAAGGTGGAGTATGTCAAAGACAATTCTCTCAATAGGGAATTGATTTCATTCGACATCCTTCATTAAAAGGAGGAATTGTTGCACATATCTGATAAAGTGTTAAAGAGAGGAAGGTTAAACACATTGAGGGACAATTCCTTTTAAAAATGAGTTGTTTTTATCTGGTCCTATTTAGAGGAAGTGTTTTCTACTATAAAGATCGATTGGAGTACATCAAAATGACTCTATAAACAAGGATTTATTTACATTTGGATTTAAGAGAAAAGATAAAACCTGTGGATGACATTGATGCATCATCCTAGATTTTTTATGTAATTTATATTAGTCACCTATACTATGTTTTGAGACCCTCTAGTGTATAAAATATTGAAGACCCACCTTAAAGCATTGTGTGGAGAGAGTGGAAGAGGAAGTATTTCCTTGAGTAGTAGTGAACCATCCCTAAACTATTATTTTAAGGGAAGTGTGCTTTGGTGAGGATTCACCCTAATTAAAACCTTGTATCCATAGGATAGTACATTATAGTCTATTTTTGGTACACAGACACATCGTCATGTGTATGCTCCTTGAACATAGCCCAGTACCACTTATTGGTCATCACCAAGATTCACCCCCCTCTCAAAGTGCCTTGGATCTAACTTTATAACTTGGTGGTCCCAATAAGTGGTTCATGATCCTAAAGCTTATGAATTGGATTTCAATCTACCAATCCTATTTTGGAAATTTATACCATATATGAATTCAAATTTAAAAACTCCCATATTTGATTGGTCTAATTATTAAATCTAGAAGATGTATATACTTTGTTGTCTAAACATGTGTAATGATGATTTTTAAAGAAACTATTCTTTGTGTTATAACATTTGAGATGTGAAAAACGTTAATGGTGATCTATGAATAACTCATGTTAGAGGAAAGTGTTGTGACTCCATCTAAAAATAATGAAATTCAAATAAGGTAATATTGAGTTACTCATGGATAAACCCAAAGAGGAGTGCCTTATATCAAAATTTGAAAAATAGAATATCAAAATGAAGGTGTTAAAGGACACTCTAATCGAGGTGATAGTTTATAATTCTCATAATATATCTAAAACTAGCACCACTTTGGAATTTTATTGAAAATCTAAAATTTTAGATTCCCCCTCAATGATGAAATTGGTGATGATGAAGAAGTGATGAAGACAACAATTTTTTAATCTATAGGATGATATTTCAAAAATCATGAGGAGATAAAAACATTATATAATAAGGGTGTATAATTAGTAAATCAGGAAATTATTGGGTTCAACATTTATAGAAAAATTGAGTTTTTAAAATCAAAAGCTAAATTAAAAAAGAGATGGCCTTGAAAAGATCCATCGAAAAGATGAATTTAAAGCTAAAAGAGCAATGTTATTTGATTGGGGAAATTTCTCAAGAATTGGAAGGTAAAATGGTTTAGGTAAAGGAACATAAAGATTATGGGATATCTATTAAGAAACAAACTTTAAGAGAGGATAAAATATAAAAAAATAGGATTTTTTCAAAATAGAATGTATAACAACCCAATTAAAGGGGAAGGATTTAAAAATTATTGATCTTGAATGGAAGTTGAAAACATCAAAATAGAAGATGATACTAGACCCTCATATGACGGCCTCAATAAATAGAGGTTATATATTTTAAAATATGGAATCATTGAAATATATAAAGATTATTCTAAATTTAGAAAACCATAGAACACACTATAGATGTATGTATGGAGGCCATAGAGCAGATAAAATGAAGGAAACGTATTGTAATATCTCATCCTACAAATAAAAACACATGGTATTATCTGTTTGGGATGTGTTATATTTGTTCTAGAATTATAAATATGAAAGGTATTGGAGCATTAGAAGTGATGAAGGTTCCAAGAGGGAATCCATCATCCCCATGTGAAAAAGGGAGGGGATTATAAAAGAAAGGAAAGTTTGTTACATTGAAATACAAAATCATTATATTGGAGGAAAGAAATGATGAAAGGTAAAAAAATGTGTACCCATTATCAATGGTTGATTATTTACGATGACCATATTAAACAGAAGAGAATTAAATCTAGAAGATAAAAGAGAAAACATCTCTTTTTGTATAAAAGGATGATGGAAATTTGAATAAAGACTCATTCATGATAAATAATTAAAATGTAGTTTTAATGGATTACACAAAAGAGAAGGATGAAAAGTGTCTTAATGGATTCAAAAATACCACTATAATTAAAAATAGAAAATTAGGAGGAAGATTTTTCTTTTATAGAAATAAACAAATAGTAGAATGAAGTGATGTTTCATTAAAGGAAGAAACATGTATTAGTGGGATTGATCTCTCACTGAAACTGGATGTCAAGATAAATAAGAGTAAGGATGAAAACTCAAACGTATGAAGATATTTTTGTATAGGTAGAATAAATTAATGGATAACCGCAAATAAGGATTGAATGAAAGTTAAAATATACAAGTTGTTTCACAAAGACCAACCACATTTCTTTACATGAGGATGGTCGGGAAGTACCCCTCTCCCTAATATATTTAATTTCCACAACTTTTGTTGAGGTGATGTAGGTTTAAGGGGGAGATATGATCCATGAGGTTTATGAATTGAAAAATATTTACATAATGAAAATCATGATATATTTTATAACTCTTTATGTACTAGAGATGGATGAAAAAGACTAAATTTGAAAAAAAAACAAGTGTTATCAGCCTAATCGGAAAAATCAAGTGGTTTTAAAAAGATAAGGCAAACCTTATAAGAAGAGAACAATATTTAAAAGTGGTATTGATGTGTTCTATAAGTGGTATCCAAAAAATTCACATACATGTGATATCAGGCCTTTAATAAAGATAAAGAAAAATTAAAGATGACAATGTAGTAACAACATTAAAGGAGAAATCATGACTTATTTACAAGCTTTTTTATCTTGAAAGTATAAGAGGTATTATCTATTTTTTAGGATTATTAAGACTACTTAAGAGGAGAAAATCCCATGGTGATTAAAATTATAAATCTAGTTTTTAATGCTAGAATTAGGTGGTTGTTTGTATCGAGGACTCAAAGGTCATTATCTTCTTTAGGAAAAAAGAAGACTCGCTAGGAAAGGAGTGTATTTAACTCAAGCAGGCTTAGATTTTTTTAATGGATCTATGAAAAGTGGTAGGTTCAATCACCAAAAAATTCTTATAATTTAATCTAGATATTGGATTTATGAGTGAAATTTATAAATGTTAATTGTTTTCAAGAATTGTAATCAATAAATAGGTATAGAGATCAAAGGTATCACTTATTTCCTTTTACAACACAATAAGTGGTTTTATAGGTTGATAAATAGTGTAGTAATGGAAGACTATAGTGTTTTTAAAAGGGGGTAAATGATAATAACATCGTAATGTGAATAAACATGTAGTATAAAAGTAACCACCCTTTTGAGAAACCAATAGAATGTGCTAAATGAATGTATACTAGAGAAATATTTTTCCCTTTGGAGATAATGATATCAAGTAATATTTCAAAGGGCGAGTATATAGAGATTTAAATAAAGAGTGTTATGTGTTGATGGTGGAGATGTAATTATCCCTACTAATTAAAGGTGATTTGAGTTTTTTTCAAAATTTTGATTTAGTTTCAAAGGGGGAGAGATGTGCCTATAAATAATTTCACTTTAAAGGTTCACATGAAGGGGGAGAAATTTCTCATGAGGAATCTCTTCATATAATGGGGAGAGATAGTATTCTTTATATGGAGGATAAATGAAGTAATTTAAAGTTAATTCATCAAACATGGTGTTGAGTTGAAAGAGATTTATTTTGTAGTATCGACAACAAAATCCAAAGGGAGATAATTTTGTAACCAAATGTTTTGTTTGTGTTAGATTTGTTATCAACTGTAGGATATGAATTCATATCATACTCAGTAAAGATAAAAGGCCTTGTTTAGACATTATACAAGAGGTGAATAATTTGATACATGATATTAATATATGTCAAGGAATTAACTTATTGAGGTTAGTATAGTGATACATGAAAACTAATACATAGAATTTCAATAGACAATATAAAGTAAATACTCTATAAGTATTCATAGTCTTGATAAGTTGAAGTTGAATTTGTAGTTGAAGAATGACATATCATGATCTATCTTTAATGATTGAGGTGGATAGTTAAAGATAGTCATTGTGTTTTATTTAGGTTGTGGATAATATGTTTGAAGTATTAAAGAAGTTTCTTTAAGTATGAAATTTAGTTCAATGAAGATGAAAAAACAATTACATGGTCATAGGAATTTTGTAGTTTATGGTTATGATAAGGTGTTAATAGAATAAAAGTAAAACATATAGGTTTCCATGAGGAAACAAACCATGATTAAGTTCACTAAAGCCATGGAATTTTTTCCAAACCACAACTGTAGTTCATGGAATTTTTAAGACGTTTGTTTGAAAAAATATATGTCCACCACTAGATGATTAAACCACATCATAGTGTTGATAGTGGTCTCTATGTAAGATTATAAAAATGGTAAGTTTGAGGAAACCATGCCATAATGCAATCCATGGTAGAATTTTTGTTTTCTAAAGTCTCTAATTTAAACAAAGTATGAAGGAAAAATGGTCATGTTTTGAAATATTTTAAATAGAAAAATATGGTAACTAGTTATGATCACATGTGTGGTGCTGACCATTTTACTGAAAGAAAATATGAAAAATATACTGGAGTTGTTCGAACCAAACCATGTCATGAAATAAATAAAACCACTTCATGGTTGGTGTGAGAAATGACTTTCAAATTATATAAATAATTAATTTTTTTGATATATGAAGATACGACACCATGGCCTTTAAATCCCAACCATTAACCAAAATACCATATCATGGTTAGGAATTCCATGATGTGGTTTACTGGACATCTGTAGGTTTCATAACATTGAAGATATTTTAAAATATGGAAACATTTGGCTCAAGTTTTAGGGAATTGACTTAACTTTGTTTGTATTTTTACTATAATTTAAGAAGTGTGATACTTTTCATGTTTACATAGGACACGGTAACAGAAATTAATCCTCAATGTTGGTTGTAGGGATTTTTTATTGAGATAAATATTTATATTCTACTAATATGTTTGAATAAAAGACAATATGGTGAATATATAAAAAAGGAAATATCCCATTGAACGGCCTTATTTTTTAGGAAGTGGGATCATCATTCATGGAGGTTTATTGATCACATCCAACATACATTAAAAAAATGTGGAGCATGTCAAACATAACTCTCTTAATAGGGAGTTAATTTCATCTAGTATCCTTTTTTGAAAGGAGATGATTTATTCATATATGATAAATTATGAAACGAAGAATAATATGAAACATATTGAAGACCAATTTCTTCAACAAGTAGTTATTCTTATCTAGTCCTCTTTGGAGGAAGTGATTGTTATTATAACGATTGATTGGAGGATATCAAAACAACTGTCTTAACATGGACTTGTTAACATCTAGCTTAAAGGGTAATGAGGCATCATGTGGATGACATCAATGCATAACTCTACCCTTATTGATGAAATTCATATCAGTTCCCTACATTGATTTTGAAGAGACATGTACGTCTATAAAATATTGACGACCTACCTCAAAGTAGTATGTGAATAATGGAGGAGGAACTGTTCTTTGTGAGGTAGTGATCCACTCCTAAACTATTCTCATTAGGGAATTTCTTTGTGGGGGGGAGTGACCTTACTTAAAACCTTATATCCACATGATAATTAATTTTATTGGATTTTTGGTACACTAGCACATCTTTGTGTGTATACTTATTAAATCCAGTCCAATGCATGTGAACTAAGTAAATTGATGTGTACTTGCATGATTTACTTGATTTATAAGCTTTATATATTTTAAGTGGATTCACTGAAGAATCGATACATTGAAACACTATTTCTGGAAACATGGGAACAAGATTTAATGATGAGTAAGGATTAAAAGAATTTTAAATTGGTCATCACCATGATTTAGCCCCCTCTTAGGGAACCTACCTCACTTCATAACCCCATAGTCCAAACAACCAGCTTATATAAGAACAACATCATACCTACTTTGAGCCTTTATTGGAGCTCATTAATAGGTAAAATCACCCATAGATAAAAAATATACTCATCAATATGAAATATGGCCCTCAAATAGGGAATATACTCATAAATAGGTAACCATGTTGTAACACCCCAACCTAGATACCCATATTGCTATCTGAGCTTGAGTGTCACATGCTCGCAATAGGGTTCCCTAATATCCAAATCATAACAGCTAGCACTGGGGGTTAATTAAAACCATTATTGAGTTATTTTTCCTTGATACCAAATTTATTCATTATCCTAATATTTTCATAAAAAAGTTGGCATGAGGTATTTGTAATTTCCATTAAACCAAGACCTACTAGATAAATAAAATATATTATATCAAGTGATATTAGAGAGAACGTAAACCATAGTATGAAAATAAAATAAAATTCATGTGTTACATAAAAAATATAACACAATACACATTAAAAAAAATAACTGAATAAATGTGAAAAATTAAATAAAATATAACTGACACTAACTCCTCCCTTGGTCTTTACTAGCCATGAACGGAATTTTCATCCAAGCTTGTAACATCTCAGGTTTTTGAATGGGTCCAATTTCTGAATTTTTTTAATTCTAGGTTTGTTGGATTGTATAACTCTCAAATTGGTCTTTGAAGCATAATTTCTATAATTACAATGCATTAGTTCATTTTTTTTAGACAGATTTTAAGTCTCGGTGAGTGTCTTGGGTGATCATATGAGTTTCGGGAGCATCGGGCCTCGAAAATTCATTTGTTTAAAAGGTTCAGGAAGAGTCTCACAAGTTGTTTAAAGCATGTGACCCTTAAGGGGAAATCATGCATCCTGTATTTGAACTAGAGCACGGTTAGGCAAACTGTGTGAGGTGGGGTGCACGACTATGTGAAGTGTATATCGTTTTTAACATAGGGAGCACAGAAGCTGCATACGGTCTGACAAATCGTATGGATTATCCTGCATGTTTAGTGTCGCTTAGTCTATGAGTGCACAGGATCAACACATGATCTAACCAAACAATGAGGCTAAACCACGCAACTTGTTTTAAATGGGGTGTTTTTCGGACATTAGCACCACACAGTTATTTCACGGTTAGCCAAACCATGCAGCCTAATGTGGAGTTTGTTTAATGGGGGTGGAATTAAAAATCTTCCCCACTCATTATTTCTTCCTCCTCATTTCTTCTCCCTTTCACACCCACAACATGGGGTTCTCCTCCATTTTCTTCCTCCTCTATGATTTTCCCTCCTTCCTTTATATAGACTTTGATTCAAGCTCCATTGGTGGCATTGGATCACTATCAGTATCAATCCTCTTACTTCTATTCTTCTTTTATTTCTCCATTTGGAATGTTTTTTCCATGCAATCTTAAATGCCCTATTTCTAGGTTTTTGGTCATATTCTTTGTTTTATTTCGATACAACTCAAATGAAAGGGTGACTTTCAGTGAGAGAACATCTACAAGTAAAAGTTCGGTGGTTCCTAGATTTCTCATCTTTTATACGTGTGTTATGGGATGCATACCTAAATAAGCATGTGGGGGTTGTTTGGGTGAAGCCCTTAACAAATTGATGTTTTCATTTAAATCATTATTGTTGTGAGATGGTGATGGGTATTCTTAAAATATTCTAAGCTAGGTGTGTCATGACCCATCCCCCGGGTCCTGTTATAGGACTACCCCAACCCCACCATCCATAGGCCAAGGGCTGGTGACTAGCACCAGAAAGACAAATCCCAAAAGGAGAAGGCATTGCCTTTTAAATCTATACACACACTGACAGGGCATATTGCACAAAGCTAACCATAAAGGAAATAAAATAGTACAACCACCACAATGTAACACCCCTAAGAGTAAAAGTTGTAAACTAAAAATAAAGGGGCCATAATAAAAGCCCAAATGAATGGAATGTACAACAAAAGAAGTACAAGTTCTATAGGTCGTCTTCCAAGGATCTTACTTGAAGGGTAAGTACATCTCTCTGTCAAATTTCACTATAGTACACCGCGTCTATTGATCCACCTCTAAGAACTGTATATCCCTCATTCTCCAAAGTCCCATTCAAAGTTGTTCATCATCTACACAAGACACAACAAGTGTGGATGAAGCCAGTGAAGGGGTGAGTATAATAATACTCAATAGGGATCCTGAGACCCCTGAAGTTCCCTCAGTAATCCACAATGGAAAACACCACAATGTAAATACCACATAGGTAATACCACCAAGCAAGATCTCAAACACATAGCATAAAGTAAAAGACAAATCTCACACCAGGTATAACTTATGTACAGAAGTAAAGATGATTAGTCATAAAGTTGGAACATCTTATTCAGTCGAGAGGATATGCTGTTGATCCAAATAAGGGTGCTGATCCCCATAGGTTCAGTAATTTCTTATCCACACAGGGTCTCTAGTTGTTGATCCACATAGGGTCTCTAGGTTTTGATCCACAAGGTCGCTCTTCATTTTTCACGTCACAGCCAGCCATTGGATTCCTGCACGTAGGACACTTCATTCCGGGAGGATCCTCTCCTCAAGCCATCAGCCATACCTTGACCTCTACTAAGTACCACATAGAGTAACCCAAGGGAATGTCTCTTCGTAAGGGTCCCAACTCAATAGACTATGCATCGAACGGACACTCGGTTTGTAAGTTATGGGCATTTTTGTAAAAAGGGTCTGGTTGGATTTGTGTCTGATCCAACTTGTCTATACATTAATTTCTTATAAAACTCATGTAGATTATGTCATAAGGCCTGCCTCATCACAAGGGTATCAATTCCACTGATGAAGCATCAATCGAACACTCGGTTTGAATGATACGAGCATTTTAGTGAAATGGGGTCCGGTTGGGTCCGGGTACGGTCCGACCCGGTTGGACCGACCCAAACTGACCCAGTCCAGCCTAGGCCTAGCTCATTGGGCCACGGGTCTAGCCCAGACCGGTAGTGTGGGTTCAGCCAGGTAGGGTGGGTCCGGCCTGGTAGGGCGGGTCCGGCCCGGTAGTGCGGTTCTTGCCCGGTAGCGTGGGTCCGGCCCACCGGTTTTCCCCAATTCGCCAATGTCAGAAAGGCCTAGTTGGGATGTAGCTATGGCTCATATCCGGCTCCTCTACTACCCCACAGACACGGGGCCTGCTTATGTCATGTGTCATGGTGTACACGGCCTTCGACACGGTCAAGCAGCCGCATCCTCCATGTATCCCACAGACCGAGTCTGCGGGTTGACACGGTCCATGCAGTGCCATCGTGGCACCACAGGTCTCCAGCGTCTTAGCTGTAAGGGTTGGAGTCTTGAGAACCAACTATTTTATACATTTATTACAAGAATGCACTCTAATTATATATTGTTCATTGTTCTGTATGACTATAATATAATAATGTCCTGGAATATTTGTTGCATTAATAAGCACATGGCAGATCCCTGCTATAATGAGAACCTTGAAATGCTATAATAATATTCTTAAATAATGTTCTACAGTTGGATGACATAATATGATAGGACACATGGTATACAGACCGTCATGTGTGAGTACTCCTAAGAATATGGGACTCTCTCTCGTGGTGTTCGCACTTGGTAATCTCCAAGATGGAAGATTATGAGAACAGACACACCAGTAGCAATTCTTCATGTCTTGGTGTCATTAGACATTGCTATCTACGAGTGTGTGTAATGGTCCTTGGACTGTAATATTATCATTAACTCATGTCATGACTCGCACACTTATATTTCCTGACAAAAACCGTCACAAAGAGAGTTGGCGGGAATTAGTGTATGTTGGGTACATCACGAATGACATGTTGTTAATGGATAAGTCAAGGAAGGATTTATCCCTTCCATATTTATGGAAGTAGATATCTTGGGTCCTTTTATTGAAATAGAACTGTCACAAAAATTCCATGGCCATGGTGTCATGACGAGTTTAATTCTAGAAGTCAAAGAATGAAAAATCAAGCATATAGGTTTATTACACTGCCATGAAACCTGCTTGATGAGATATTGGGACAAAGGGATTAAATTACACAATAAGCATTCGTATGAGGTGACATGTCAATGTGGCATCAACTTCTTTCTCTTGGGTTCCTTGACCCATTGCTAGATAGTAATCTTTGACTTTAGGCAAGCCCGCCTAATGCCAACAAGAAAGATGCCTAGAGGGTCACACACTAAGTGTATCCAAGTATCTCAAGTAGAATAAAGATTATTCCCATACGTGGTTTAATAATTATTCAAGTAAGACTAAATCATTTTAATGTTGGAGGAAGAATAAAATGAAAACAACTACACACCATGTGTTAATGATTACACATCATGTAGTTTTTATTATGAAAACAAGTACACAATGTGTATTAATGATTACATGCCATGTAGTTTTTAATGAAAAAAAAGAACACACCGTGTATTTATGATTACACATCATGTAGTTTTTCCAATCGGGATTTTGAGGAAATATCATTTTATTAAATGATATTTATTATAATCAGTGTGGGCGCATGTCAAGGAATTAATTATTTGACATGGGGTTTTCAAAAGAGTTAATTAAATAAATAAAAAGTGTAACGCATTTATTTATTTTCATATCTCTACAACCTCAAACCTGATTATAAATATCCTCACAACCCCACTCTTTTCCTAAGAGATTCATTATGAACAACAATTCTGGATAATTCCTTCATGACCAAAAGAAATCCTTCTTCCAAGAACACTCTTATGGCCGAGATAGATCCTCTTCATCGGATCAATATGATCTAAGGCGGGAAACACAAGCAAAGGTTTCTCTACGCTAGCACCCGGAGACACCTTGGGCGGCATCCAGAGATACGATGTGCACGTGTGGATCACCACTAGAGGAATTCTACACTTGGATTCAACGACATAATGATGAATCACATCAGAACGTGATCAACAATATCAAAAAAGAAAGAACACCCAAAATGTACATCTTGTCAATTAATTAAATTAATTATAATCAACCTGTGACGATCCACTTTTGTGGTTCTGGGACCTCTCTTCTTCTTTGTCTATTTATATGACTTGATCCTTGGAGACTATCATTTATCGTCGTATTGATCTCGGATTGATCATTTCTAATGACAAAATGCCAAGTGGGCACATCCACCCATGTGCTTCCGCTGCGCCCGAACCTTCAGCAGCCGCTATGGTCATGACCTCCATTACTCGCTCGGGGGGGCCGGACATGGGGCACCACCTCTATGCAGCATCAGTCAATGTTGAACCTCCATTCCACCACAGTGCACCGACAGGCGTGTCACCTCCATCTGCCCGTGGCCACTGTTGTGGGCCTCCACCAGCCGCCACCGATGCCGGCGTGCTGGTGGTTTCTTCTGCAAGCCACCGGAGTTGTTTTGGTGGTCAGTTTCTCAATCCATTTGTGCCTATAGGATCGTAAGCTACCATCTTCACTGTGATGGCCTCGAACTCACCTTGCCTCTATTTGAAGAATTCATCCATGAAGAATGCACAAGTGGAGGGGCTTGGGCATTGTTCAAGTCGGACCACACACTCCACGTTAGAAGTTTAAAAACATGGGGAGGTCCAAGGATTGTAGTTCGAT
Organism: Viscum album; assembly: GCA_963277665.1. Classification (NCBI taxonomy): domain Eukaryota; kingdom Viridiplantae; phylum Streptophyta; class Magnoliopsida; order Santalales; family Viscaceae; genus Viscum; species Viscum album. Next base: position 2,104,975,624 of record OY728147.1, on the reverse strand, counting down.
CAACAAAACATAAATCTAGAAAAGAACTCCAAAAATTATCACACTCCCTCAAGAATGGATGATTTGTAGATAAACCTATTTATGGGTTGATCCACATTCGTCGTTTAGAATAAAAATAGGGATAATGAATCAAAACAAACCCCCTACCTCATTTGACATTCGTTGTCTTAGTATTATTTCCTCAAAGGTTTAAGATTTCGATGTAATTCATCACTTCCCATCTTCGTTCTTCGGGGTACATCGAATTCGATGACATTCCATTAGCGTTCATCATTCTTCGTTGTAGAGGAATTTTACCGGAGGTTCATTAGAGAATTGATCATGGTTTAATTATTAACTCTCCAACGCATTAGTTTAATAAAAATAAATATGTTGCAGCGTTTCTATTAAGCTGTGACATTGTTTTGTTATATAGTATCATTTATGAAATAGCGTAGTGGTTACACTTTCACAACAATCCATTAAGGGGTTTCCTTAATTGTGCCTCGTCATCGCCTCGTCATCGCACCATAGTGTTGTCGCCCACTTCTCAATAGTTGAGAAAAGAAATAAAATAGCTTTTTATTGTTATTTTATTATTTTTTGAAAAGACTGAAAAATAAATTTTATGTCCCACCCTTACCAGTCGAAGTTAAGTATTTTCTAGGTGAATCCTAGCATTCTAAGTTCAACGGTGCCCTCATATTTTTGATCTGATCACCAGTTCAAAAGATATAAAATTTCACTCGCACGTTTACGGAAAATTCCTTAAAAAAGTTCAAAATTCCTTTCCGGGCTCACTAGGCCTCAGACTCACATTCCATCATGGCGTGCGATCTTGAAATAATTTTGTATAATTAAAAAAAATACAGAAATTTTGATACATTAAATTCTCCCCACCTTATAGATTTACATCCCCTAAATCCAAAACAAAGTCTAATCAAACAAATGTGGGTATTGAGCATGAATCTTAGCCTCCCACTCTCATGTTCTCTTATAAAGATTCATGTGATGCCACCAAATGCACACCAAAGGAATTGACTATCCATGAAGGACCTCATCATGTCAATCCTCTATCTCCAATGGGAACTCTGCAAACATCGCCCCATCATCAATGTCCAGATCACCCTAGTCGAGGATGTGTGATGGATCATGCATGTACCTCCTCATATATGACACGTGAAAAACATCGTGCACCTGGTGCATTTGTGGGGAAAAATCTAGGTGGTATGCCACCTCATCAACTCTACTGAGGATCTGGAATGGTCTGATGAACCACGGAGATAAATTGTCACCCCAGCCAAATATCTATAATCCATATCGGGGAGAGACTCGAAGGAAAACATTATCTCTCTCATTGAACTCCAAGGGTCTCCATATCCAATCAACATAAGATTTTTTTATTCTATATGCAGTCCTAATCTTCTCCTGGATGATTTCCACCTTCTCAGTGGTAGCCTGTATCAACTCTGGACCCATGAGTGCTGACTCCCCTAGGTCTGTTCTACATAGAATTGATCTACACGACTGCATATATAAGGCCTCAAATGGTTTCATGCCAGTGGTGGAGTGATAGATGATGTTGTATGTGAACTCCACCAATGGAAGGTGGTCCTCCCAACTATGACCAAAATAAAGGTCGTAAGAACAAAGCATGTCCTCCAGGGTCTATATGGTCTGCTCCGTCTGACCATTAGTCTGGGGTGTGAAAAGCTGTGCTTAAGCGTAGCTGAGTCCTGAATGAATCTGGTATCCCCTTCCACAACTGATATGTAAAGCATGCATCATGGTCTGAGATGATCATTGTATTCAACCCGTGAATCCATATTATCTTCTAGATGTGGAGGCATCACAAGCCCTCTACTCATCGCTGCTCCCAAATGGGTAGGAAGTGAGCCGAGTTGGTGAGTTAGTCAACGATCACCCAGATAGAATCGTGGAACATGGACATGTGTGGTAACCCTATAAAAAAGTCCATGGAGATACAATCCCACATACATTCTGGTACCTCAAGTGGCTATGCTAAGCTTACTGGGACCTATTGCTTGGCCTTCACTTGCTAACAAGTGAGGCATCATGAAAAGAACTCTACAACCGCTTTATTCATCCCTGGACACCAGTACTAATGTCATAGTTCTTGGTACATCTTCTCTACACTAGGATATACCACTAAAGGGTATTAATGGAACTCCCTCAACACCTTATCTCATAACTTCACTGGTACTATGGTGCATCCTCTGAAAATTATGAAGTGCTCCCCACCTAGCGAAAATCCATCAGGATCCTGTCTTGATGATATCTAAGCATGTCGAGCCTCACAGTCAACATCCACAAGTTTTGCCTCCCTAACTCACTAATGGAGTGGGGGAGTGACTGTCATAGACTGAAGGCAAGATGATCCACCGCTATCCACAAAGGATATCTGCATCGCAGCTAGCAACTTTTTTGCCTCACTCAATAGCTGTAAACTAGCCCTCCTACTGAGTGTGTCTACCACCACGTTCCCCTTACCAGGAGTATAGAATATCCAAAAGTCATAGTCCTAGAGGACCTCCATCCATCACCATTGTCTCATGTTGAGGTCCTTCTGTGAGAAGATATAACTGAGACTCTTGTGGTCTGAGTAGACGGTAAACTATGCACCCGTCAAGTAGTGTCACCACATCTTCAAGTAAAAGACCACAACTACTAACTCCAGGTCATGGGTCATATAGTTATATTCATGCTGAACCAACTTTTGTGAGATGAAGGTTATCACTGATTTCTCTTACATCATGAAACAACCCAGTCTGATCCCTGATGCATCACAATATACCACGTAGTCCATTCCCTCCTTTAGAAACCTCAAGATGGGATCTCTAGTAAAACTCTACCTCATCTACTAGAAGCTCTACTGGCATTTCTATATCTACATAAAGGGTTCCCCTTCCTCCTCAAAGCTATCATAGGTGCTTCTACTCTGGAGAAGTCGGGCACGAACCACTAGCAGTACCCAACTAACCCCAGGAAACTCCACACCTCAGTCACGCTCCTAGGTGACTCCCAAGAAAGAATTGCCTCTATATTCTCTGGATTCACTACAACTCAAGCCTCTTAGATGAAGTGTCCTAGAAAGTGGACCTCCTGAATCCAGAACTGGAACTTTGAGAGATTACTATAAATCTAATGCTCTCAGAGTGCATCTAGGATTTTCCGCAGGTGTGTGGGTGCTCCTCCTCCAACTCTGAGTACACCAAGATGTCATGAATGAAGACTACCATGAAACAATTGAGGTAAGGCTAGAAGATACTATTCATGATTCCCATGAACACTAATGGGGAATTTTTCACACCGAAAGGCATCACCAAAAACTCATAGTGGTCATACCGATATTTAAAGGTTTTCTTCGGTACATCCTCATCTTGTACATGAAGTTGATGATAGCCTGATCTTAGGTCAATTTCCGAGAACCACCTCGCTCCCTTTTGCTGATCAAAGAGTTCAAAAATTCTCATAAGTGGATACTTGTTCTTCGTGTTCACATGGTTCAGTTTCCAGATGTCCATGCATAGCCTCAAGTTCCTATCTGAGTTCTTGGAAAACAACATTGGGGCTTCTCATGGAGAAACACTAGGTCGTACAAACCCCTTCCTCTGTAAGTCCTCCAGTTGTACCCTCATATTCCGGATCTCCAAAGGATCCATTTGATATATAGGTGTAGATATCAGCGCCATCCCTAGGAATATATCAATGCATAAGTCTACCTCTCTACATGGAGGTAGTCCTGACAAATCTTCTATAAAGACATCTTTATACTCGTCCACCACTACAGGAAAGCTCGAACTCTTCTCATCCACCGAACTGAGGGTGAGGCTATCCAACTAGTGAGTGATAGGTTGAACCCTCCTCCAATAAAGTCCATCCTATGCTGAAAAGGTTCCCTTCTCAACGGTGAAGGAAAACCTAGTCCCATCCTCGCAGAAACACTGCACTTTGCACCTAAAACATTCGATCTAAGAATGAACTGTAGATAACCATTACATACCCAAGATGACATTGTAAGTCCTCGATCCTACTACTAGGAGATCCTAACTGATGATCTCTCCTCCTAGAGTAAGCTCACACTATCATAAATAGTGTGTAATCATTGAATCCCCTCCTGTAGGAGTCTTTAATCATAAGGATCAATCCAACGGATCCACCAGAATCTCCTATTCTCGAACGAGGTCTGTGAAAAGGAAAGAGTGACTAGAACCAACGTCTATAAGAACTGTAGCTAAGGTGGAGTAGACATATATTTTACCTCTAATCATCTCTAGAGTTTCATGGTTTTAGGTCTCCACTGCTTGAAGTCGATCTTGCCCCTATCTTCCAGCTCCATGATCCCATGGTGGACCACCTAGGGGTGGTGGTGGTAGTACCTTGAACTATATTCCACCGCATACCACTCAACCCACTCCCCTTCCATGTCTTTTTCCCTGTGAACCTACTCGTTCAAACCTCTATTGCTATCTAAATGGTCCCTTGACCGTCTGTTAATCATATGTGTGAGGATTTGAACAGTCATGAGCTAGGTGCCCCTATCCGCCACAGGAGTAAGAAAATCTATCCCCCAGTTGATATCCTCTACCTCTCAATCTCTTCACCTATGACCCTGTATCCTAGAATCATCCTCTAGAAGGTCTGGCCCATTTGGGCCTCTACGTCATCTGCCTACTGCCTGCTGCAGATGACTCGACCACCTGTCGTCTGGTGGTGGCTCTCACCGTCAGTGTCTGATCGGCTAGAAATCTCTCCACCATTTTAGCTTTCTCTAGCACTTCAACCTACATCAGGATACTGAGTGAAACCATTGATGTCATGATCTCTCATCGGAGTCCCTTCTCAATGTTTTGGTCCCTAAATAAAGGGTATTGTACCATTTTAGTTGAGTAGTGGGAGAGGTTGGTAAACTTCGTTAAGTACTGGGCCAAAGTTAGGTTTCCCTGGTGTAGGTGCAATAGCTCTTGAATACACACTGAGCATAGATTTGATGGTATGAACTCCACCTTGAGGAGGATCTTGAAGTCCAACCAGGAAAGGGTCAACTCCTCGTGTGTCTGGAGCATCAAGCTCCACCATCTCCCTACCATGAACTGAAAAGTCTAGTTGCTAGGACCACCATCTGGTCTGTAGGTATCACTACCAGGAGAAAAAATGCCATGTAACTGCCTCCATCCAATCCTCAGCTACCTGAGGATCTTTCTCGCCTCAAAACCTCAGAGGTATCTATATCTGGAACTCGTGCAGTGCACTCAGTCGGCGTGCACTATCTTCTAGTGAGAATGGTATCAACTGCTGCTCTACTGGTGGTGGTGTTACTGGTCGACCACCCAAAGGTTCTATTGCTGTAATTGGTCCCCACACCAATGCCTCATCGCTCTGTGGACCATCGTCGTGATCTCTCATTGGAATCTTATCAAGATATCTTCGTGGAGGCATATTATAAGACAACATATACGCCATGGTAAATAAGTTATACCTATTGAGATGACTCAAAAAAGATCAATAGAAAAATATTTCCAGAACACATGCAACTAGAGTTTTCATGTACTGAGTCAAAAAATAGAATTTAGGGTTCTGATGTTGGATACGTCAGCCGTCTCAGCGTCACTGGACTCCCCAGACTGAAAGCAGAACTCAAGACACTTAACATTATTTCCCCCATCAAAAATACAGACTCTTAGTTCTTCTAGTAGAACCATCCACCCTATAATACCACTTTTTCATGATCCGTCCCCCGGGGCTCGTGTCTTAACAACCCCAATCCTGCCTCTTATAGGTCAGGGGATAGTGACTGGCACCAGAAAGACATATCCCAAAAAGGGAAGGAAGTTACTTTTAAAACTATACACACAAAGACATAGAATATTTCACAAATCTAACAAAAAAGGAAAGAAAATATTACAAACACTAAAAAGTTCCACCACTGTGAGTAAAAGGTGTAAACTGAAAGTATAGGATCCAGAATACAAGCCCAACTGAATGGAAAGTACAACAAAATAAGTACATGCTTCGGAGGTCATCTGCCAAGGATCCTACATGAAGTATCGGTACAGATCTCTATCAGCTGTCACTACACCACACCACATCTATAGATCCTCCTCTAAGCACCATCTAGCCCTGGCTCCCCAAAGTCCTAGTCAAAGTTGTCTATCGTCTGCACAAGACACAATAGGTACAGGTGAATCACATGCAGGGGTGAGTATAATAATACTTAGTAGGGAACCCAAGACCCCCAAAGGTCTCTCAGTAATCCAAAAAGTAAAACACCACAAAGAAAATACCATATAGGTAATAACACTATGAAAGAACTCAAACACATAGCATGAAGTAAAAGACACAAATCACACTAGGTATAACTTAAGTATAGAAGTAAAGATGATTATTCATAAAGCTAGATCATATTATTATGTCAAGAGGATAAAATTATAATATACACAGGGTCACTAGGTTCTGATCCACACATGGTCTCTAGGTACTTATCCACATAGGGTCTCTCTTTATTCTTCCCGTCACAGCCTGCCACTGGATTCCAGTACTTAGCACCCTTGACCCTATAAGGATTCGATCCTCAAGCCATTGGTCATACCTCAACCAACACAAAGTCCCACATAGATCATCCCAAATGACCTTCTCATCGTAAGAGTCCCAACGCAACAAACATCGCGTCAAATGGACGCCTAATCTACATGTTATGGGCATTTTTATAAAAAGGTTCTCGTTTGATTCGAGTCTGATCCAACCCGTTTGTATGCCAAAATCCTCCAAAACTCATGTAGAGTATCTCAGGAGGACCTCTTCATTGCAAGGGACCCAACGCCAATGATGGTGAGTCAATTGGAAACCAAGTTTGAAATATACAAGCGTTTTAGTGAAACAAGGGTCGGTTGGGTCCGAGTCCAGGCCGATTCGGTCAGACCAACCTGACCTGACCCAGTCTGGCTGGGGCCAGGCTTGGTAGGAAGGGTTTGGACTGGTAGGGTGGGTCTGGCTAAGTAGTGCAGGTCCAGCCCGGTAGCACGGGTCTGATCCGCTAGCATGGGTCCGGCTTGGTAGGGTGGGTCTGGCCGGGTAGCGGGGGTCCAGCCTGCCAGTTTTTCCTAGTATGCCAGTGACGAACTGGCATCGGCCTGAATCGGATGTGGCTGGGAGCCGCGTCCGGCTCATATACTGCCTCACAAACATGGGGCCTTCTTCTCGTCGCGGTCGAGAAACCACAGCTCGTCGCGTGTTGTGTCGCATGCGGCCGAGTGGCTATATCATCTACATCACTCGTAGACCAAGTCCATAGGTTGACTCGGTCAATTTGGTGCCAGTGTGGCACCAAAAGTCTCTAGTGTCACATCTGTGGTGGTCGCGGCCTCCATCGCTCGCCCAGGTGGCCTGGACGTGGGCCTCCACCTCCACGTGGCATCGATCAGCACCGCACCTCCACACCACTGTGGCCACTGGCTATATCCCTCTGCCACCTCCCTCTGTCTGTGGCTACCTCCACCCACAGTTGCCTCTACCGACACTAGCGCAATAGCAGTTTCTTTTGCGGGCCACCAGAGTTTCTTTGGTGGTCCGTTTCTTGATCCGTCTTTGCCAATGAGATCATAAGGTTGTGGACTTCATTTCAATAACCTCGAACTTTCCTTTACACCATTTCTAGAATTCATCCCCAAAGAACACACATGTGGAGGGGCTTGGGCATTGTTCTTGTCGGCCCACACCCTCCATGTTAGATGTTTAAAAACATGGGGTGGTCTGAGGATTGTAGTTCCGTCGACAATACTCCAATCCTGAAAATCAAACCTTTAATTATCACTCTCCTACAATAATTAATGATTCACGAATCAACCTATTCATGTGTTGATCCTTGTTTGTCATTTAGAATAAGAATGTGGAAAAATATGAATCAAAACAAAACCCCTACCTTGTTTAACATTTATTGTAATATCTTTATGTCATCAAGGGTTCAAGTGGTCGACATCATTCGTCTCTTCCCAGATTTTTTCTTTGGGGTACATCAAAGTAGATGACATTCCGCCAGCATTCTTCATTCTTCCTTGGAGAGGAATCTCGGCAGAGTTTTTTCGGAGAATTACCTGTGGTTTAATTCTCAACTCTCCAACACATTTGTTTAATAAAAGAAAATAGGTCGCAGTGTTTTTTTACACTGTGATGTTGCGTGTTTACATTGTTTCATTTATGAAATAGCGTAGTGGTTAGGCTTGCACAATGAGCCATTAAGGGGTTTCCTTAATTATGACTCGTCATCGCCTCGTCGCAACATCGCAGCGCTGTTTCCCACATCTCAACGGTTGAGAAAAGAAATAAAATAACTTTTTAAAGTTATTTTATTATTTTCCAAAAAATTCCAAAAAATAATTTTTCCATCTAACCCTTATCGGTCAAATTTAAGTCTTTTCTAGGTGAATCTCGGCATTCCAAGTTCAATACTACCCTCCTATTTTTTATATGATCACCGACTCAAAAGTTATAAAATCCCACTTTCATGTTTTTTGAACACACCTTAAAAAAGTTCAAAATTTAATTCCGGACTCAACGGGCCTCAAAATCAATTACCATCAAAGTGTGCGGTCTCAAAATAATTCTATATAATTTAAAAAAAATACCTGAAAATATCATAACATTACAAGGTATGGGTAATATGGTTGGTTGGGAAGGTTATTTTGATTCTTTAAATTGTTTAAATTGATTAAATTATAATATGACTACATGAGTTCCAAGGGAATGTAATGGGAATGACCCGAGGTATTAAGGTGATTTTGATCACTGAGATTGAGATGATGAGGTTTTCAAGGTGATGGGATGGCTTGAGATATATGGGGTGGTGTTGACCATTGGGTTTGAGGCGATGTGATCAACGGGATGAGGCAGATGGTGATGACCATGCCGCATATTGGTGATGAGGTTCACATGTGGAAATGAGGTTGTTGGATGTTGTGGTTTAGGTACTATTGGTGATTTCCACTCACCATTGTTGGCCAATGTTGTCATGGGAGTTGTGTGCACACAGTTAAGGCTCAGTGGGGTTTTTTGACCACTCGTTGTGGGTGGAGGCCTCCATATATATAGTGGATTAGGGGATGGTGTTGAACATTAGTTGTGGATATGGTTCTCACCATAGCAATCCCTGGGAGATGGTGTTTTGGTTGTGGGATGAGATTCACCATTTATATTTGAGGCCGATGAGATGAGAATATTGATGGATGGATCTTATCATACCTTGGATGTCAGGATATTGTGTCAACAATGTTTTATTATAAATTGGAAGATGAATATCATCATACCTTAAAATGTTGGGTTGTTGATCCAATGATGAATTTTTGAACATAGGTCTAAGGGACATGGGATGTATTGATGAACATTTTGATCAGATAATAGTTACATGATCAGTGGAACATTAAGTGACCAATGGAATGAGGTACTGGTGATACATTCAAGGGAGAAGACTGAGGGTTATCTGGATATGATATCCTTATGTGGATGCGTGAGCATTAAGCCATGGGTCCTCACAAATGTAGATATATCTTTGTTGAAATGTAATGTATGAAAATATATATTTTATGACATGTATTCAGAGATGAATTGGAATTGGAAAAAGTAGGTAAACACTCACTTGTGGTAGTTGATCACAAGTGAAGCGAGTTAATTATTTTTATGTGTGAGTTACTGCTATTTATTTCCATATGCATACAGTGTATAATTATGGATGTAAGACAAAAAGATGTTGGTGGTGGCCTACTGAGTTTATACTCACACCCCACACAATCCCCTCAAGATGTGTTCATACTTTGTCTTTTGAGATCATGTAAGGGACGAGGTTTGTAGTTAGGATCCTAGTGAGCAGTTACATGGGATGGATGAGAGTGAACCGTGAGGTTCTGTTACAGCAAGCAATATTTTTTCCTTTTTTTGGATTTTTTCATGCTTATTATACATACTTATATGGTCCTCCATGATCATCATTGCTTTTTTTATTGTTTTATTTTCATGACATGTGTTCTTATTTTTAAATGTCATAATGCCTTGGGCTTGTTATTTTCACTATTGTTTAATTATTCTTCTGGTGAGTTTTGTCTATTATTTTTACTATTTACGGTCTTTGTTCCACTGTGTTATATCTATTTATACTTAAACCATTATTAATTTTATCACCAGAGGGTATAGTCTCCCTAATATCACTTAAATAGATCATCACTGCTAGCTGACAGCCTTTGGCATATGGGGAGGCGTGCTTAAGGCCGAGTGGCCTCTGGCCTGGAGCATGGGTTTTTATGTGTCTCTTGGGTCGAGGTGCTACAAATGGTATCAGAGGATCATTTTAATTGAATGTAGTAATATAATTTATATGTTTACAAATGGTATCAATGTTTTCCCTATTTTATTGTTTGGGATATGGTAGACTGGAGACTATGATGTAGTCATGACTGGGTAAAAGACTCGTGTTTTGTTTCCTACAGCCCCATGCATGGGGGATGAGACGAGTTTATAGGGGTGGGAAATTGATTTTATGGTGTGTGATTTTACCATTTATTGATTTTCACCTCGATTGGTGCACTTTGGTGTGATGTTTATGGTTTATGTGGTTTTTTTCCCTTGGCCTGATATGGCAAGGGGGTTGTTCATGCATCATGGTAGACACATAGGGTGACATGACACATGTATGTTCCTATAAATAAATTTCTTGGAACATGGAATAAGTAAAGTGGTTGGGCTATTTATAGTGTCACTAATATGATAAATATTGTTTTCCTGTATAGCTTCTCACTTTAATTCTTCTCAGATAGGCCTGGTATGTGGTTCCTAGTGAGATTGATATGTGATCCACTGTGCATGTTATATGAGCTCAAAACTATTATGGGTATGCCAGAGGCCATGAGGTTGGATGATAGGTGATTCCTGACTTTGTTATGGCTATCCAGGGTTCCATGAGGCCAGATGATCTTTGATATGATTACAGTAGGAGAGTGTAAGGGTGTTGAGATGTGTTTCCTATTACAACATTACCTATTTGTGATACATATAACTTTTATTGCTATATTTTCCATGGTGTTTGGTTTTTATCATGCTGCCACCTAGATGCGATCTAGTGGAGTGGTAGGAGGGTAGAGATGTGGTACCACTAGAGGGTGCATGGGATGGGTCCCTTGAGGGTCGGGATGATCAAAATCCACATATACAGGATTCGATGCAGGTAGGGTAACCGTAGTAGATGGAAGATTTTGGGCCATGGATAGATGAGTAGATCAGGGCGAGGTTGGTGTGAGTCATACAATGTATTAATAGGGGTCATAGGGATCTGAGTTTTCCATGGCTTATTTTACTCATGAGTTCAGGACTCAGCACCCACCATTATTTCAAGGTGAGGGTGGACTACAGACAGTGGAGAACTGGATCGAGTATGTGCAGGTGATTTTTGACCAGCTCGAGACACCCCTAAGTCGGAGGGTAAAACTAGATACTTACAAGCTCAGAGGATCGAAATGGCATTGATGTGATATACAAGTACATGCTATTAGACATGAGGAACTTACATGGAAGAATTTCGAGACCAGGTTCTTTGATCACTTTTTCTCGGAGACGTTGAGGGTGGATCGAGCCTGTGAGTTCATGAACCTACAACAGGAAGATACATCCATTATGGATTATGTGGTGAGTTTCACATACCTATACTTATTTGAATCTTCTATGATATGTGATGACATCACCATAGTGAGATGGTTCGAGGAGGGATAGAGGCATTCCATTAGGGTGTAGGTAAATATATCCAGGTTGACCTCGTTCTTAGAGGCATTAAATCATGATTTGATAACTGAGGAGAATACGATAGACCAAACTTATCTAAGTTGGGTGATAGCGACTTGTGATACTAGAAGTGATGCTTTGGGTATCCAAAAGAAAGGCCATGAGGATCCTCAATAAGGAATTTAGGCCAAATATTTGGGCAGATCATTGAGGGGTCGGTCGTAATTGGTGTGATTCTAGTGTGGATAGCTGGTACATGTTTAGACGTAGTGTGAGAAACCTCTAAATGAGTTATAGGCATGTGTCTAGATGAGGAACTTGGAGAGGTTCTGTAGGAATAATCTTGGGCATCTATGATTCAAGGACCGGGTCAGACTTGTGGATTTGAGGTAGGGTTGAGAGCGGTACCAGGAGCTGGTAGCTGAGATTCTACTGCACAATCAGGTTGTGGCAGGGAGAGAGAGACCTAGCAGTGGGGTCAGTGGCTAGTAGTTGGTGCAACTCCACAGGGAGGCTAGGCCTTGAGCAGTCGAGCCTCGATCTGGGTACTTGTTGTTCAGCTAGTAGAGTCAAAGCAGGTCGAGGAGCCGATGATGATTAGAGGTACGCCTTGATCATGGCATGTCCTTTTGTTTTTGGGAATGACTAATATGATAACATGAGGTGCACAGGGTTTAATTGAACTAACCAGGTGCTGGTTAGTACGTAGGCATTAGGTATGATGTGTGATTTTATGAGATGCATAAGCATCGAGACTTTTTTTTGGGAATTCACACACACACACATGATTCAGGGTTCTCAAAAAACAAATGTGATGTGAGATTCTTGAGCATCAGTTGTTATGCAGGACCATATGGGCATTGCGGATGACACATGAAGGAATTTAGCATCAGATGTGATGCAGCTGCTTTTGGGAATTGGTTGTGATGAGAGACCTTATGGGTGTCGTCTATGACAATGGTATGGATTGAGATTCGGATGATGTGCAGGAATGAAGGTATGTCATATGATGATGTGTACATCTGTGGATGGTTGAAGGAACCATAAGAGTGTTGAATTTTGGGTCAATAAATGACTAGGTAGGTAATTCCAAAGGTGTGGTGAATCATAAGAGGAATTAGCCTGTAACTAAGTAACTAGGGTAGACTGAGGTAATTTTTATGATATAGGTATGTTTGGTATCATCTCATCATGAAACTTCATAGCTTAGGGATAAGCAATTATAAGGTGGGGAGACTGTAACGACCTGAGTCTTTTAATAGGTTCAATTTTCAAAAGTTTCTGAATTTTATGTATGGTGGATGGGAAAAATATAAAATTAGGATTTAAAGCATAATTTTGATAATTGAGACACGTTAGTATATTTTTTTAGATGGGGTTTAAGGCCTAGTGTAAAGACCCAAAAATTTCCATGGAATTTTTTTAATTATATGGGAATTTTACGGGTCTGTGAAAATTGACGGTGCATGATTTTGAGGCCTGGTGTGTCCTAAATGAATTTTTGAACAATTTTTTAGGTATGTTCAGTAAACATGCGAGTGGGTTTTTGTAACTTTTGAAGCGGTTCTCAGAATTTAAATCTAAGAACACCATTGAACTCGGAGTGCCAGTATTCTCTTAAGGAGACTTTCACCTCGACGACAATAGGATGAGGGTGAAAGTTTGTTATCATGTTTTTCATGGAAATAAAAATAAAATAATGAACAACTTTTATTTTATTTTCCTAGCCTCCCAATTTTGAATGTGCAGGGGTAGGCACCACCCAAGCCTAAAACCCACCATTTTGAATTTAATTCCAGGGACCACCCAAACCCTCTTTAATGGGAGAAAACCTGTCAACTCCCCATTTAATTTTTTAGCCAACTAAAAATCAATTAAATGTGTCAACATTTAATTATTACAACATAAATTAAATCTATTAAACTTATTTTAATTTATATTGGAACCCCATTACCTTTGAAATTATTGGTTAGTGAAGTGTTGGAAAGGAGGAGAATTGGGAGAAAGCTGTGGAGAAGCTCTTCCTCTCGAACAAAGAACACCTCTCCAATGAAGAACGACGAAACGACCCCGAGCCAGGATCAGAAGAACCTTGCGGAGGCAAAAAAACACCGATATTCTCCAATGACGTCATCTTCTTCCTTGTGATATCCTATAATGAACAGAAAGGTAGGGTTTGTTGTTTTGAATACCCCCTTACCCATTCTTGACGTTCTTTGCGATTCATGAATTATGGTCCGATTGCTACCACTCTAACGCGGAAGGTGTGGGACAAATGAACACGGCCAAACCTCTCCACAACTTGGGGTTTTTTATGTGTTCTTTGTGATGGAAGAGGATGGTGACCGATGCCGGAGATTTGTACTAGTGGGGTTCAGGAGTGGTGGCCGGCACCACAGCCGTCCGTGAATATGGCGGTGGTGCAACCGCACCACCGAAGAAGCATCGTGGCCCATAGGCCACGGTGGAGCAAGGGCGGCGGCTGGAACTTCAGCCAGCTATATAAAGGGGGTTTCAGTGCACATCCACATCACTGGGCAGAGAAGAGACACGGCCTTGTTCTGTGGCAGTGAGACGAGGTGCAGCCGGCTCAACGCCGGCCACTAGCGAAGGCGCGGCACACGGTTGCGCCGTGTGGAGGAGGGGGCTGGCCATCCGGCTAGCCGTGGTGGGCCACCATACCGCGGGTCACCCCTCACCGCAAGCCCTGCAGGCTACCACATCACGAGCTAGTGCGGGCTGGACTGGACCTAGCAAGCCGGGTCAGATCCCGCGGGTCGATTCCAACCTAGGGCTGGACCTGGACCAACTTTGAACCTTTTTGTTCTTTCAGCTATATCTGGATTTTTAGGTGTTCGTTTGAAAAACCTTCTATGGCACCGAAAACCTTGTATCGAGACGGTTCTTTTGGTATATCCCACTCAGTTCTTGGATAAATGTGGGGTATGATCGGGTTGGATCGAACATGAATCCAACTGGACCCTCGGGACTAAAAAGCCAAAAACATATAGACTGGGCATTTGAATGACACATCATCTATTATATTGAGACCCCAATTACATGGCAGTCCTTTGGGATACATCTTTGTGGGACTTCGTGGAAGTTGGAGTATCAACCTATGGCCTGAGGAGCAGACCCTCCTAGAATCAAGTGAGATTAGTGCGGGAACCCTATAGCTAGTTGTAATATGATAAAGGGATCCTATATGGGTCTGTGCTTTGGGTCCTTCGTGGGTCTATGATTGAGGGTCCCACATGAATCTTCTCTAGGAATCCATGTGTAACTACTCTAGGATCCTTCATGGGTCTGTTGTACCAGGATCCTATGTGGGTCTGATGGTGTACTAGGATCCTATGAGGGTCTGATGTTGTACTAGGATCCTATGTGGGTTTGATGATGTACTAGGATCCTATGTGGCTCTGATGATGTACTAGGATATTATGTGGGTATGATGATGTAACAGGATCCTATGTGGGTCTGATGATGTACTAGGATCCTATATGGGTCTGATGATTTAGGATTCTATGTGGGTCTGCCTCTTAATAGATTAAGATGATTTAGTAGTTACATCTAATCATCTTTACTATCATACCTAAGTTATAACTGGTGTGAGCTGAGTCTTTACCTTTGTGGTGATCTTTTGTGTAGCGTACCTTTGTGGTACTTACCTTCATGGTGATACCTTTGTGGTAATTTTCTGTGTGGAATACCTTTGTGGTACTTACCTTCATGGTGATACCTTTGTGGTATTCTTCTATGTGGCATACATTTTTGGTACTTACCTTCATTGTATTCCATCCTTTGGGAGACAGTTGAGCTTTGGGATTTTGAGTTAGATTCTATGTTTCCTCATGATTGAGATGGGTATACTTGATAACTTAGGCAAATGTATGGGCATATACCTATGTAGGGTTGTCAGAGGTTTTCATGCTTTTTGGATTATCCTTTTTGGGTTTTTGAGACCTTTGAGGGTCTTGGGGTTCCTACTGAGCATTGTTATACTCACCCCTGCACAGGCTATGCCCACACCTTGTTGTGTTTGGTGAAGACAACGGACAGTGCTGACTGAGGACGAGAGTACCAAGATTGGAGGTAGCTCAAAGGTGGACATTAGACAAGGCATACCACAGGGATGAACGTTCGAGAGTTGTACCTAACCTTTTGGTAGGATCCTTGGCAGGTGTTGACAAGATCTATTTCAGTTTACTTCTTCTTTCCAGTTTTCTTGTACTTTCCAGTTGGGCTTGTGTTATGGCACCTTTTTCTTAGTGTACACACTCTTTCTACTATATATTTTACTTGTTTTCATATCATGTTGTGTGCTTGGTTGTGTGTGTTTACAGTTTATAAAGGTAATTCCTTCCCAGTTTTTTGTATTACGCCTTTTGGTGCTAGTCGCCAGCCCCTGGCCTATGGAAGGCAGGCTTGGGGTAGTCACGACACGGGCCCCGGGGGACGGGTTGTTACAAATTGGTATCAAAGGAGTAGTTTCTACTGTAGAATATTGGACTCTGATATTTTTAATGGAAATAGTGTTATGTTTAGTGGGTGTGGTTATTAGTTTAGGGAATCCAGTGTTGGTGTGGCAGTCGACGTATCCATACACTAGGACCCTAACATATGGTTTCTAACTCAGTTCATGAAAACACTGATTGCGTGTGTGTTTTGAAAAGTTTTCTTTGTGATCTCTTTGAGTCATCTCACAACGTATAACTTTTTTACAATGGCACACCTGTTTCTTTTTAGGATGCCTCCACACAGATATCTAGCTAGCGTTCTGGGTATAGTACACGTTGATAGCCCACTGAGCGACGAGGCCTCAGTTTAGGGCCCTTTATCAGTAGAGGTATCAATGGAGGTACTAGTGGTACCATTACCCGTTAGGCCACCAATGCCACCAGCCCCCATAGTAGAGGGTGTATTCTTCTTGATAGTGTTGCATGAGTTCCAGTGCCATAGGACACCGAGGTTCCGGGGCGAGACAAACCCACAGACGGTTGAGGATTGGCTGGATTCCCTGTTGAGATTCTTCTGACTGGTACGGACCCCAACTGATCTCATGGTGATCCTTTCCTCTAGAATTCTACAGGTAGTAGCAGGAAGATGGTGGAGCTTGATTCTCTAGGTTCACGATGAGGTGGCACTTCTCTGGGTAGACTTTAAGAGCCTATTAAGGGCAGATTTTGTCCTAGTTACCCTTCACACAGTGCGCATATAGGAGCTTCTTCATCTGTATCAGCGCAACATGACTATGCCTCAGTACTCAACAAGGTTTACCGAACTCTCGCACTACTCTACTGATATGGTGTGGGACCAATTATTCAGGGCCCGGACCTTCGAGTAGGGGCTCGGGCAGGAGATCAGGGCTTCTATGATCTCTCTGAGCATCCCGATTAAAGCAGGGGTGTTAGAGAGAGACCTATTAGTGTAAAGTTTTCTTACTGAGCAGTCACCAGCAATGAGACCCACCACCGGGTGTCACGTAGCAGATTCTAGTGAAACTGGAAGCTGACAGATGTCACAAAGGTCCGAGAGGACCAAACCTACAGGTGGACAACTGCAAGATTCAGGGTCGGTTGTGTGTGGCACTGGAGACAGAGCCAGTCATGTGAGGATCATACAGTGTTAATCATGTAGTGGATATGGTCACATGGCACGTGAATATCCTACCTAGCATATGGATGATCAGTAGACGGTCAAAGGACTTCCCAGGTAGAGATAGAGGTTTGACCGAGGAGGTCCGTAGGGAGCAGGCAGACGTGGCATAGGAGATGGTTGTGTAGCTGGTAGTGGATGGTGATTTGAGATGTTATTGACACCACTACCAGGTGGTCCACCCCAACCACAGGGAGTGGGAGGACAGGGGTGATCTCAACTACAGGAAACTGAGGACTACGACCATGGTGCTCTGGAGATGATATGATGTACGGTCGATGTCTACTCCACCTTAGTTGAAATACTTATAGACACAGGTGTCAGTCATTATTTTATTGCCACTGCCCTCATTCAGAGCTCGGAGATTCTGATGGACCTATTGGTTCAATCCTTATAGATAGAGACTCCTACAAGAGTGGATTCGACGATTACATACTGGTGTCGGCAGTGTGAACTTACTCTAGGAGGTGAGAGCTTCAGCTGGGATCTCCTAGTAGCAGCATCGAGGACTTAAGACATCATCTTGGTTATGGACTAGTTATCTACAGTCCATGCTCAGATTGACTGTATTAGGAACAAATTGTGGTGTGTCCGCACTGATGGGACTAAGTTTACCTTCACCGGCAAGAAGAGAGACTTTGCAGCACGTGATGGATTTACTCGACGGAGAGTGCAGCCAATCACTCATCAGTTGGCTAGCCTTACCCTCAGATCGATTGATGTGGAGAGTCTGAGCTATCCTGTAGTGGTGGACAAGTACACGGAAGTCTTCCCTGATGATGTCCTAGGTCTACCACCTCATAGAGAGGTAGAATTTTACATTGACTTGTACCCTGGGACGGAACTGATATCTACACCAGTATATTGGATGTCTCCTGTGGAGCTTCGTGAGCTGCGGGTACAGCTGGAGGACTTACAGGGAAAGGGATTCATCTGGCCTAGTGTTTCTCCTTGGGAAGCCCCAATTTTGTTTTCCAAGAAGGCGGATGGGAGATTGAGACTTTGTGTTGACCATCGAAGCCTGAACCAGGTGACCGTGAAGAGAAAGTACCCACTCTCGAGGATTGATGACCTCTTTGATCAGTTGAAGGGAGTATGGTGGTTCTCAAAGATAGACCTCAAATCAGGATATCACCAGCTCTGAGTATTAGATGAGGATGTGAAGAAGATGGCTTTCAGATGTCGTTATAGCCACTATGAGTTCTTGGTTATTCCATTTAGCATGACCAATGCTCTAGCAGTGTTCATGGGACTCATGAATAGGATCTTTCAGTCATACCTTGATCGCTTTTTAGTAGTCTTCAACGATGACATACTAATCTACTCGGCTAATGAGGAGGAGCATGCCTATCATTTTCAGATAGTTCTAGACACAATCTGGGAGTACCAACTTTTTGGTAAGATCTCAAAGTGCTAGTTCTAGATCAAAGAGGTTCACTTTATGGGACATTTCATCTCGGAGGCTATAGTTTTAGTGGATCCAGCAAATATTGATGCGGTTTTTTCTTGGGATCCACCCATGAGTGTGACAGAAGTACGGAGTTTCCTGGGTTTGGCTGGTTACTATCAGAGGTTTGTGACAAATTTCTCCAGAGTTACAGCACCTTTATTAGCATTGTTGAATAAGGGGAAACCCTTCATGTGGTTGGAGAGATTTCAGAAGAGTTTTCAAGAGCTGAGGCAGAGGCTGACTAGTGCCCCCATCTTGAGGCTTATGGAGGAGGGTGTTGGGTACGTAGTCTACTGCGATGCATCTGGGACCAGACTCGGATATGCCCTGATGTAGGAGTGTGAAATTACCGCATATGGTTCTCGATAGCTGATACAACATGAGAATAACTACACTACCCATGACCTGAAGTTATTAGTAGTGTTCTTCGCTTTGAATATGTGGAGACATTACTTGATGGGAGAACGTTTTACAGTCTACTCCGATCACAAGAGACTCAGGTGTATCTTCTCTCAGAAGGTCCTGAACCTGAGAAAATGACATTGGCTTGAGTTTCTCTAAGACTATTACTTTGAGATTGTCTATACTCCTAGGAAGGGGGACATTATAGTATATTCACTCGGTAGGAGATTTGGTATACAGCTACTAGGTAAGGTGATAGAGTAGCTGGCTGCGTTGCATATATCCTTTGTGGATCGAGATGGAGCATCTTTTATTCAATATCTTACTGTCACTTCCCCACTTCTTCAGTGAGTCAAGGAGGTGCAGCATGGGGACACTAATTGTGAGGCTCGATGTGCTCACATATCCACAGGACATGCACCTGATGGATTTTCTGAAGGTGGGGAGCATTTCATCCTCTTCAGAGGGCGTACCATGGTACCAATGTTGCTTCAGGAAGAAGTGTTGAGGGAGTTCTACACATCCCCACTAGTGGTACATCTAGGAGTGGTGAAAATGTACCAGGATCTTTGACAACAGCACTGGTGGTTGGGAATGAAGAAAGTAGTTGCATAGTTTTTCTCTTGGTGCCTCACTTGTTAGCAAGTGAAGGCAGAGCATCAGGTACCATCAAGCTTAGTTCAACCTTTAGATTTCCCAGAGTGTAAGTGGGATGGAATATCCATGTATTTTTTTATGGGACTTTGACAAAAATCTAGGGTTCACGATTCAATCTGGGTGATCATCGACCGACACACCAAGTCGGCTCACTTCCTACCGATCAGAGAGCAGGATTCAGTAGAGAGCATGGGATGCCTCTATGTAAAAAATATTGTGTGGCTACATGAAGTACCCTCTACAATTGTCTCCGATCGGGATGCTAATTTCACTTCCTGAATATGGAAGGAGTTGTAGGAAGATTTCAGGATGCAGCTTTGTTTGAGCACCGCCTTCCATCCTCAGACGGATGGCCAAACAGAGCGGACTATTCAGACCCTCAAGGACATGTTGTGTGCTTGTGTCCTTGACTTTGTTCATAGCTAGGAGGATGACTTGACCTTGGTAGATTTTTCATACAACAATAGCTATCACTACACCATTTGGATGGAATCTTTCGAGGAATTGTATGGTCAAACTAGTAGATCACCTTTGTGCTAGACTGACCCCGGGGAGTCAGCACTCATGGGACTAGATATGGTATGGGCTGCCATAGAGAAGGTGTAGATCATCCAGGAGAGGATGAAGACTGCACAGAGCAGGCAAAATTCCTATGCGTATAGGAGATGGAGATATCTGGAGTTCGAGGATGGTGACCATGTCTTTCTGCAGGTCTCACCTCGATGAGGTTTGTGGAGATTTGGTTGGGGAGGCAAGTTATCTCTGAGGTTTATCAGACCCTTTCAGGTCCTCAACAGAGTTAGAGAGGTGGCATTATTCCTAGAACTTCCCCCTCAGTTACACTGGGTGCATGAAGTCTTCCACATATCCCAGCTGAGCAGATACGTGCATGACCCTTCTCACATCATCGACCACGGTGAGCTGGAAATCGATGATGGGGTGACGTTTACAGTGGTTCTAGAGGATATTGAGGATCGATAGGAGAGAGTCCTCCATGTGTGGTCGATACCTTTAGTGTGTGTATGTTGACAACATGGGAACCTCTAAGAGGGTACATGGGAACGAGAAGTTAAGATTTGTGCTCAGTAACCCCACATGTTCCCTTAGTATGAGTTGTGTCTTATAGGGACTCAAAGCCCTGAGGTGGGGAGAATGTAAAGGCCTAGAAATTTCCATGTAATTTTTATAATTATATGGGAATTTTACGAGACCGAAAAAATTGACGGCACATGATTCTGAGGCCTGGTGTTCCTGGAATGAATTTATGAACATTTTTTAGGTACGTTTAGTAAAAATGTGAGCGGGTTTTTGTAACTTCTGAAGCAGTGCTCGGAATTGAAATATGAGAACATCATTGAACTCGCAGTGCTGATATTTTGTTAAGGATACTTTCACCTCGACGGCAAAAGGATGATGGTGAAAGTTAGTTTTTGTGTTTTTTGTGGAAATAAAAATAAAATAGTGAACAACGTTTATTTTATTTTCCTAGCCTCCCAATTTTGAATATGCAATGGTGGGGACTACCCGATCCTAAAACCCCCCATTTTGAAATTAATGGCAGGGATCACCCGAACCCTCTTTAATGGGAGAAAACCTTTCAAATCCCTATTTAAAGAGGGTTCGGGTGGTACCTGCCATTAATTAAAAAATGGGGGGTTTTAGGCTCGGGTGGTCCCCACCATTGGGATGGAACCTTTCAAGGTGTTTTACAGATGACCTTGAAGATCGCCTTTCTGCTGGACTGGCCCAGGGGAGTCCACACTCGTGGGACCAAATACGGTACGGGCTACCATGGAGAAGGTTCAGATCATCCAGGAGATGATGAATACTGCACAGAGTAGGTAGAAGTCTTATGCCGATAGGAGACAGAGACCTCTGGAGTTCAAGGATAGTGATCATGTCTTTCTATAGGTCTCACCCTGACAAAGTTTTTGGAGATTTGGACGGGGCGGCAAGTTATCTTCGAGGTTCATCAGACCCTTTCATGTCCTTACCAGAGTTGGCAAGGTGGCATATCACATAGCCCTTCCACCACAGTTGGAGAAGGTGCACGAAGTATTCCACGTATCCTAGTTGAGTAAATACATGCACGGCCCATCTCACATCATCGACCATTACGGTACCGGTAGAGGACACATATAGGCTTAGTGCCTTATGTGTGATTAAGAATCAGATACCCCTCAGGTTCTGAGGCAATCCCGACTCACAGGCGGCTGAGGACTGGCTTAAGGAGGTGACTGAGAGTTCTCTAGAGCTTCTACAACTTCAACAGGATGACATGATGGTAGCTGAGCATTCATCGAGGTGTACCAATCATTCCAGGTACTTGATGAATACAATACAATCAGTGCTTTAGGGCTCGGACTTTCGAGCGCAGTGTTTTTAAGGATGTCTGAGCCAACATTATCCCTCTAATACCAATTTTTCATGACCCATCCCCTGAGGCCTGTGCCGTGACTACCCCACGCCCATCTTCCATAGGCCAGGGGATGGTGACTAGCACTGAAAGGCTTATTTCCTAAAACTGGGAAGGCATTGTCTTTATAACCTATAAACACACATAGCCAAACACACAGCAAGATACAATCACAAGTAAACTGTATAGTGAATACAGTGTGTAATGAAAGTAAAAAGGGGCCAGAATACAAGCCCAAATGTAAAGTATAAGGAAACTGAAAAGTACAAGTAAACTGGAATAGCTCTTGTGAACACCCACCAAGGATCCTACCTGAAGGGTAGGTACAACTCTCTAACAGTTGTCTATGCGGTATGCCTCGTCTAATTTCCACTTCCGATATACCTCCAGTCCTGGTACTCTCATCCTCAATCAGTGTTGTCAGTCGTCTGCACAAAACACAACAAGGTGCGGGCATATCCCATGCATGGGTGAGTATAACGATACTCAGTAGGGAAGCTGAGACCCTCTAAGGTCTCACAAAACCCAAAAAGGATAAACCAAAAAGCATGAAAACATCATACAACCCTAATTAGTTATATGCCCATACATATACCAAAGTTATCAAGATTACCCATCTTATTCATGAGGAAACACAAGGCCCAACTCATTAGCTCAAAGCT
The DNA here is from genome assembly GCA_963277665.1 of Viscum album. Lineage (NCBI taxonomy): Eukaryota > Viridiplantae > Streptophyta > Magnoliopsida > Santalales > Viscaceae > Viscum > Viscum album. Next base: position 2,104,952,625 of record OY728147.1, on the reverse strand, counting down.
CAACGGTTCCATTAAGGAATGAATACCACAAAGGTAACACTACAAAGGTAATGACCATAAAGGTATCATTGCATAGAAGAATACCACAAGGGTATCACCATGAAGGAAAGTACCACATAAGTTCGCCAGACAGAAGAATACCACCAAGGTATTTCCACCAAAGAAAGTACCACACTGGTACGCCACATAGAAGAATACCACAAAGGCATCACCATGAAGGTATGTACCACACAGGCACACCACATAGAAGAATACGAAAAAGTTATCACTATAAAGAAAAGTACCACATAGGTACGCTACATAGAAGAATACCATAACGGTATTACCATGAAGGTAAGTACCACACAGGTACGCCACATAGAAGAATTCCATCAAGGATTCACCACAAAGGTAAGGAATCAACTCACACGAGGTATAACTTAGGTGCGGTAGTAAATATGATTAGATTTAACTACTGAATCGTCTTACTCTGTTAAGAGGCAGACCCACATAGGAGCCTAAATCATCAGACCCACATAGGATCCTAAATCATCAGACCCACGTAGGATCCTAAATCATCAGACCCACATAGGATCCTAGTACATCATCAGACCCACATAGGATCCTAGTACAGCAGACCCATGAAGGATCCTAGAGTAGTCCTGCATGGATTCCTAGAGTGGATCCATGTGGGACACTCAATCGTAGACCCACAAAGGATCTCAAAGTATAGACCCACATATGATCTCTTTCTCATATTACAACCAGCTACAGGGTTCCCTCACTAATCTCACTTTCTCAGAATGATCCATCAAATTTTGGTTAAGTTTTAATTAGCACACATAAGCAGTTTTCCTAAAAAAGTGGAATAACTATTAAAAGGTAACTCTGATTAGAAATCTAAAGTCACTGTTGTGTTGAGGAAGGTGGGATTACCCTAGCAACGACATATGTTTAGTCGGCGTGGGCCTCCTATGAGAAAACCCAAAAATGGAATAATCGTAAATAAAATAATTAAATAAATTATTTTATTTTTCAAATGCTTATAACTCACTAATGGTAAGTCAAATTGAATGTATGAGACCACAACTGAACATGTGAGGGTATAATCTCATTAGTAAGACACTAACATTGGTCGGCGCAGGCCACTAGTTAAAGTTATTTTTTGGCCATAAATAAAATAATTAAGGGACAATTATTTTATTATAAAATTCATAAGTTCTAAACGATAACTCGGATTGAAAATTTGAGAGTACCATTTGGTTTTTTGGGGCATATTTCACATAGAGAGAGCCTATCCATGACCTGAAACCCTCTTTAATGGGATAAATCATTCAGCTCCCCATTTAATTTTTGAGCCAACTAAAAATTAATTAAATGTGTCAACATTTAATTGTGTCAACATAAATTAATATGTTAAACTTAATTTAATTTATATTGGAACCCCATTACCTTTGAGGGGATTATTTGGTGATGTGTTAGAAAATATGAGAATTGGGAGACAGCTATGGAGAAACTCTTCCTCTCGAACGAAGAAAGCCTCTCTAATGAAGAACGAGGAGCTGACCCTGAGCCCGGATCGATAGCACGTTGTGGAGGCAATGAACATCGACATTCTCCAATGACTTCATATTCTTCCTCGTGATATCCTCCAATGAATGACAAGGTAGGGTTTGTTGTTTTGAATACCCCCGTTACCCGTTCTTGACATTCTTCACGATTCAAGAATTATGAGCTGCTTGCTACCGCTCTAACGCGGAGGGTGCGGGCCCAACAAATATGGTCAGACCTCTCCATAACCTTGAGTTTTTGACGTTTTCTTCGTGATGGGGGAGGATGGTGACCAGTGCCGGTGATTGGCACTGGTGGGATTCAGAAGTGCCGACCGGCACCACGGCTAACCATGAAGATGGCGGTGGCGCAACCACGCCACCAATGAAGGGCCATGGACTATCGGCTACAGTAGAGAAAGGACGGAGGCTGGCACTCTCGCCAGCCGAGAAAAGGGGATCATGGCGTGTGTTCGTGCTGCCTGGCGGAGAAGAGTCGTGGCCTTGTGCCACAGCGGTGAGGCGAGGTGTGGCCGGATTGACGCTGGCTGCTGGTGAAGGCACGGCACGTGACCACGCTGCACGGAGGACGGGGCGGGCTGTCCAGCCAACTACAGTGGACCGCCGCACTGCGGACCGCCACACCGTGGACCGCCGCACCGCGAGCCGTCACACCGCGAGCCCAGCGGGCCGTCGCACCGCAGACTGCCGCACTGCGGGCTACTACACCATGCGCCCAGCGGGCCGCCACACCACAATCCAGTATGGTCCAGGACGAGACCGAACCAGTAGGCCGGATCAGATCCCGCGGGCCAAGTCCGATCTAGGGCCGGACCCGAGTCGGGTTGGGTCGGGCCGGGTCAGACCGGACCCAGACCAACTTTGACCCTTTTCGTTCTTTCAGCTTATTATGAGCTTCAGGATTCCTTTTGACGAACAGTCTATAGCACTAGAAACCTTGGATTGATACAGTCCTTTTCATATACTCCACTTGAGTTTTGGATAAAGTTAGGGTATGGTCAGGTTGGATCGAACACGAATCCAACTGGACCATCAGAACTAAAAGAATAATAACTTACAAACTGGGTGTCTGACTGACACATCATCTATTGCGTTGAGACCCCTATTACATGGTGGTCCTTTGGGGTACTTCTTAATGGGACTTCGTAGTAGTTGGAGTATTGAGCTGTGGCTTGGGGAACAGACCCTACTGGAATCAAGAGATCATAGTGTGGGAACCCTATAGCTGGTTGTAATATAAGAAAGGGATCCTATGTGGGTCTGTGCTTTGGGATCAATTGTGGGTCTATGATTGAGGGTCCCACATTGATCCACTCCAGGAATCCATGTGGGACTACTCTAGGATCCTTCATGGGTCTGCTGTACTAGGATCCTATGTGTGTCTGATGGTGTACTAGGATCCTATGTGGGTCTGATTCTGTACTAGGATCCTATGTGGGTCTGATGGTGTACTAGGATCCTATGTGGGTCTGATGATGTACTAGGATCCTATGTGGGTCTGATGATGTACTAGGATCCTATGTGGGTCAGATGATGTACTAGGATCCTATGTGGGTCTGATGATGTACTAGGATCCAATGTGGGTTTGATGATTTAGGATCCTATGTGTGTCTACCTATTAACAGAGTAAGATGATTTAGTGGTTACATCTAATCATCTTTACTAACATACCTAAGTTATACCTGTTGTGAGCTGAGTCTTTACCTTTGTGGTAATCTTCTGTGCGGCATACCTTTTTGGTACATACCTTCGTGGTGATACCTTTGTGGTAATCTTTTGTGGGGTGTACCTTTGTGGTACTTACCTTCTTGGTGATACCTTTGTTGTATTCTTCTGTGTGCAATACCTTTGTGGTACTTACCTTTGTGGTATTCCTTCCTTTTTGGAATGGTTGAGATTTCTGATTTTGAGATGGACCATGTGTTTCCTCATTATTGAGAAGGGTATACTTGATAACTTAGGAATATGTTTGGGCATATACCTAATTAGGGTTGTCAGATGTTTTCATGCTTTGTGGATTATCCTTTGTGGGTTTGTAATACCTTTGAGGGTCTCGAGGTCCCTACTGAGTATCATTATACTCATCCTTTCACGGGCTATAACCGCAACTTGTTGTGATTGGTGCAAATGATGGACAATGTTTACTGGGGATGAGAGTACCGGGAATAGAGGTTGCTCGGAGGTGTACATTTGACAAGGTGTACCGTAGGGGAAACCGTTTGAGAGCTATACCTACACTTCAGGTAGGATCCTTGGCGGGTGTTCAAAGGATCTGTTTCAGTTTACTTGTACTTTTTAGTTTTCTTGTACTTTCCAGTTGGACTTGTATTCTGGCCCCTTTTTCTTACTGTACACACTCTTTCTACTATACAGTTTACTTATGTTCATATCTTGTTGTGTTCTTGGTTGTGTGTGTTTATGGGTTATAATGCCAATGCCTTCCTAGTGTTGGGGATTACGCCTTTTGGTGCTAGTCACCATCCCCTGGCCATTGGAAGATGGGCTTGGGGTAGTCACGGCATGGGCCCTGGGGGATGGGTCATGACACCTAGTGACTACCTTGGGGGATCAGATGATTTTTGGGAGCATTAGGCCCTAAAAATAATTTTTTAAAGGGTTCTTGAAGAGGTTCATAGTTTGGTTAAACTGTGCATCTTATATTTGAATTAGAGAATAGATAGAAAAATCATGTGAGGTGGGGCGCATGGCCTTACATGATGTCTGTGGTTTTTAACAAAGGGTGTGCACAGGCTTCCCATGGTTTGAAAAACCATGTATCTTATCCTACATGCTTGGTGACACTTAGGTAGTGAGTGTGCATAGTTGGAGAATAGTCTGGACAAATTGTGAAACTTGTTTTAAAGGGGGTTCCCTTCGGATAGTGCCATTGCACGATTGGTGCACAATTTTCCAAATCATGCATCCTAACCATGTGGTTCATTTAAAGAGTTGAAAATAAAAATCCTTCCCTCCCACACAATTTATTTCTCCTTTATTATCCTTTTTATGCACACAATAGCGGTTTATTATCCATTTTCTTCCTCATTTAGGATTTGGCCTCCTTCCTTCATACGGGATCTAATTCAAGATTTGTCGGTGGTGTTAGATCACTGTCGGTAGGACTATCAATCCTCTTACTTATATTCTTCTTTTATTTCACTATTTAGAATTCTATTTCCATGCGATCTTATATACCATATTTCCAAGGTGTTTGTCAAGTTCTTTGTTTTCTTTTGATACGAACCAAATTAATGGCTTATTTTCTATAAGTGAACACCTATGAGTAAAATTTAGGTGGTTCTTAGATTTATCTTCTTTTATACATGTTTTATGAGATTCATACCTAAATATGAATGTGTGGGTTGTCTGGGTGAAACCCTTAATAAATTTATGTTTTTCTTTAAATCATTATTTTATTTATGAGATGTTGATGGGTATTCTCTAATCTATTCAAATATTCTTAGCCAATTATGGGGCATGTGGTTGGTTGGAAATATTATGATGATTGTTTAAATTTTTTTAATTAATTATTTTGTGATATGACTGCATGAGTTCCAAGCGAATGTGACGATTATGACCCGAGGCGTTGAGGTTATTTTTATTACCAAGATTGAGATTTCGAGGTTCATCAAGCTAAGGTAATGGCCTGAGGTATGTGGGATGGTGTCGACCATCGGGTTTGAGGTGATGTGATAGTCATTATGAGGTAAATGGTGATGACCAAGTCATTAATGGGTGAAGAATTTTTCATATGGAAATGAGGTTAAAAAATGTTGTATCTTAGGTACTTTTGTTGATTTTTTCTCACCATTGTTTGTTGACATTGTCGTGAGAGTCGTGTGCACACAGTTAGGTGGTGGTGACCACTTTTTGTTTGTGGAGGCCTCTATAGTAAATGAATGATAAACAAAAGAAAATTTTGAAGTAAATATGAATACCTAACTGACAAAATATTTTTCATTTTTTCCTTAGTATCCTCCTTTAAAACCTTGCTTCTCAAGAACTTAATAGATATTTTACGTTTGTATCATTTATCTTTTTATTTAGTTATCAAGGAGTTTAAGAAAATTGTCCTCTGTGTAACTATGAGTATACTACATGTAATATAACCTGTGAAGGAAAAAAATTGATTATTCATGTAATCATATACATTTATACATACATAAATTAAGAGTACATAAAATTTGCATTATAGAAACAGAAAATAATTGTGTAATGAATAAAATCAGTTAGACTTACCGCAACCACTACACACTTTGATGTGCTGGAGAAAATATATTTCAACCCTGAAATAACATATAGGTGGCAAAATATTGGTTGATTGAAATAAGTATAGGCCATAATTATTGAATCAGTAAAGTAGATATATTATAACAACATATAAAAATTTCATATGAAAATGGAAATAATAAATTTTGGAGAATAGAAAAAAATTGAAATTATGAATAACTTACCTTTTGCGGAGAAGTGGATGTCTGTAACCGGTCAAGACACTGGTTGGTAGATAAATACTAGCCCACTAAATAAAGTGGATGCCCTATTTATTAATTCAGTAAAACATATTTATAGTAATATATCATGGAAATTTCATATGAATAGAGTGAAATGAAAATTTTAATAATGAAGATTAGTTTAATAGAGAATATATGAAGAACTAAATACTATATGTGGAATTAATCGAATAAAAAAATACAGAATCTATGAAGAACATACCTTTTAAAAAGGATGTTTATAGTCACTGAAAACATAGAGTGGTGAATAAATACTAGTCAACCAAATAAAGTGGATACCCAAATTCCTGAATTGGGAAAATAGGTGTATTATAATATATTATGGAAATTTCATATGAATAAATTGAAATGAAAAGGTGAATATAATAGATCATTTTTATATTGAAGATAGGAAGAACAAAATATTGTATCTAGAATGCATCTAGAGATAGATAAGTATGGTGTTTGAATTTGACTATTGTGGATCTGGGAACATGATGAAGGTGTGTTAATGAGAAATCTTGACCCGTTGTCGAGTTTAGTAAAGTAACATGGGGAAATACATTCTATGAAAAAAATTTGGGAGTATTTTTTCGATAATGGGTTGACATGAAATATGGGATCAATTAAGGTGCCCAAAGTGGCTGACGAGGGTGAAGAGATTGTGGAAGTAGTTTCGGGATCTAGAGCATGGTGGTCAAGAACTAATAAAGATGTCACATTACACCGAATATTCGTATTCAAAAGCTTGAAACACATTTTCCTATATAGACAATAACATAAAAAGAGTGTTAAAAAACAACAAAACATAACAAAATGTTTTTTAACATAAGTATGTGCTTGAAATAAGGTTGTTTTTTTAACAAAAGGTTGATTTTTTTAACACAAGGTTTTGTTTGTTAACAGAATCATGTGTTTGTTAACATAAGTCTATATTTGACATAACTTCATGAAAATTGATTATAAAAATTTTCAATGATAGTTAGGATTACGAAAATATTAAGGCTCCTAATCATCTTGTAGTAGATTATGATAAAGGAAATTCTAGTAATTTTCATTCATTGAAAAAGGTTGATATATAGTTGGTCTATGTTGGGGATATTATGGATATCATTTATCATCTTATAATGTAGAGCATTATAAAGATTCTTTCCATTCAATACTTTAATAGGTGGAAGTGTTGATAGTTATTAGGTTATACCTAATTCATCTGGTAGAAATAGAATTCATATCACTAAGGAATCAAATTATGTTATTTTGATCCAGGAGTATTTATAAACGGATGATAAAGAAACTTATCTTGGATAAAAAACTATGGCTATGACAAGATCTTCATATTATTTTATGAATAAGTCCTCCCATTCTTCTAATATGATATATTCTTAGATCTGAACTGCTAGTAAGGGGAAAATAGACTTAGGTGAATCCAATGAAGTGGGCAGGGCTTTATAGACATCCCCATTGGATTCTACTTCAAATAATATGGAGGGAAAGGTCAATGAGGATCCCACTAATAGTGATTTGACTTTTGATATAATATAGAGTAAGTATCCATGTACCCCGAGTAAGGAAGTAGAGTTATATTTCTCTTAGAAAAGTGCTACATAGATTGGGGTTTATAAGTAAGAACCTATTACGATGAATTAATTAGAATTCATTGGATAAGATCAGTGATTATAGGTTTTTTTATAGGGATGTACCTGTTACAAAGGATCCCATATTAATTTAGGATTAGGTCATCAATCCTCGGGACACTAAATAGTGTTGGAAAAAAATTAGGGTAAACTGCAATGTGTGCAGTGGATATATAATACATATGCCAAACTAAAAATTTGTGAAAAAACATCTTGAAATAAATTTTAGGTAAACTGGAATGTCTGATAAAATTCATACTATAAATAAAAATTCAAAAAATAAATTCAAAAATAAAATAATCAATAAGAAATAAATATTACCATGCTACTATATCACAATATTTCATTTATTTCTTTAGTATTATTATTTATGTTTTCCTTTGTAGGGGGTTGTAGTTCATTGTCATGGCTTGATGTAGCTGCAAAGTCTTGAGCCATTAAAAGATCATGTTGCACCGAATCCTCATCATCAAACACATGCAACTAGTTTTTCTACATAGATAATGGATTTAAGAGAATAATTATAAAATAATAGTGACAAATGAAATAATAGAATCAGAAATAAAAATGATAACAATAACCAATTGAGAAGAATAAATGAATAGTATCCTTTAAACATATAAAATATGAATGTAAACTAAAAATTCATATTTTTTTAGTTCCATTGATCTGATGAAAATAATAACCAATCAAGATAATTGATATATACTGGAGTATGTCAAAGAATTTTCATCAATGTAACAAATTGAACATTAGTGTTGTAACATGGTCGTAAAGACCCACCGCATGGGATAAAAGGAATATTTCTATAAGGTGGTGTTTATTTTCTAATAAATCAAATTGAATAAATTGAAAATAATGGTACCTAATTGTGTTAAATCATACTACTAACTTATGAATATTCACTGCTCGGATGATCTTATATAGTAAGGATAAAAACAATAATGTTTTGAGGATTTTTTAAATGCAATTTATAAATTTATAATCAATAGTACGTAATTGTCTTCAAATTTGTGATTTAAATTACTGATGTAATTTTCATTTTATATTATGAAAATAACTTTTTAGGTGTTTTTTTCTGAAGAATGGTGATGTTTTTGAATGTTCTAATTTGTTACATCAATTGATAACAAAAATATTTCTGATTTGAAAATGTTTAACTCTGAAGGAAATCCAAACTAATAATGGTCTTAATTTGAAAATGAATAGTAACATTAGTTTAAATAAACCACAATTATTTTGATATAATATAAATAGAAGAATATTTGTATTAGTATCAAAGAATCTCTCAACTCTGTATTTTTTTAGTTATAAATTACATTACTTTCTTGTCAAAGAGAACAACTGAAAATGAGTCTTTGTGATTAGTCACTGAAAATTTCACTCTAAATGTATTGGATTTTAAATTTTTATTATCCAGTTATTTATTTAATATAATATACTCGAATACTAACCAACTAAAAAAAATAAGTAATAAAGAAAAAAAGAAATGAAATCATGGAATTAGTGATATTAGGAGAGGTTTTGTTGTTCTAGAACCAAATATTTCCATCTAAAGTGTCTACTTTATTCATGCAAGTGTTACATGATTCATAATATCAGTTGTTAGTGCTTTGAATTTTTTGTATTGTAGCTAAAATTAAACACCTTGTAGGCTACAAATGAGTGGGTGTATATTATGATTTTGATTATAATAGGGAATAATTTAAAATTATGCAATACTGAATATTGAAATTGAAAAGTTCAGAATATATTACTAACTTCTCAAAAGTTTTTGACATTAAAAATTGTTTTTTTGTTATTCCAGTATAGCATAGCTATAATAGAACTGTTTCAATGTTTTGGTGGTGGACTATGAAACTGTTATTAGATGATCAATACAAACCAAATAAATGGAAAATATGAAACATTATCAAATAAAAATTTTGGAAAATATATCTATGATGTAGACTATTTGAAACATAAATAAAATGAAAAGTAAATTTAGGTAAAAGGGCACTTGATTCTAAAGCCACTAACTATTGGAATATCCAGGTTGAAATGTAATTTTGTTGAATTAATTGTAGTCTTGATGATAACAAAGTTTGAATGAAATTCCAAAACAGAAGCAGCGAGTATAGTGATGAAACAATTTACTAAATGAATAACAAATAGAATGGAAAAAATGTACAATATAGATATAAAGCATACTTCTCAGTATCTTTTCCCTAAAAGGATTCAATATCAAAATAGTAGATGATTTATTGTTGTTTTCCAATTAATGTGACATTTGGTTCACATAGTCACCCCATAAAATACAGTTAACTTGTAACCCTCTAAAAGAAAATAAAGAAAGAATATTGTTAGCTATAATTTATCAGACATATAAAGTAAGAAGACAAAATTGGTAACCTTTTATCCCCTATTTTTTTATATTTAAGTTTTAATTCCTCATAGATTTCATAGGATGGGGGTAACATAAATGTCCAATAATTTATCAAACATGGTATAATAAAAGAATCATTGCCTAATGAACATTACAACTATGTGAAAGACATTATAAATTATAATAGAATACATTGTGTTCAATATATTTTTAAAAGTAAATAGTATGTATTGACTACATTTTTTATAAAAGAGTGTTTTGTTACACGGAGAAAATATGTGTTGAAAATACATTAGAAGAAAAAAATTGAAGTTGTAATAATATCTACCTAATAGATGTTTTTTCAGAACCCTTTTTTGAATAATGTCGTCTAAAGAGGTAAAATAAAAATTGAAGAGTGGTTGTTTAAAATCACATGGCTAAACATACATGGTTGATGTGAACATTATTCTTCACACATTTTTATTTTCCATGTAGTTTCTCAGATATGAAGCTATTTGGAAATTTTGTATAATATAGAAAAAACCTTTAAACAACAGTTTGAACATTGAGATTAGATGATGATTACTGATTATGCAATGAATCTTTATTCCCTGCATAAGGTATTTAAAAATGTTTCCTAAACATTGAAAAAACAAATATCGTATGTCATTGTTATAGAATAATGTAATACAATATATGTACATATTAACACAATAATAAAAAATAAAAATATCGATTTTCATATTTACATTGTAAACTCATAAGTTCACCACCAATAATGAGATCAAAAAAAAAATTTGTTGTAGTACTTGGAAGATGAAGTGCACCACATATTGAATATGAAAACTTGTATCATTAGTGTTTCATCATATTAATGGTTGATCTCATTCAATGGAGTTATTGATCAGGAAATTTTTATAACTATGCACCTTTTGAATAAGTGTTCTAATAAAACATAGTAATAACTAATGAAAACCATGAAAGTCTACATATTTACAATGGAATAACACTTTGAAATTTCAATATTTTTATTTATTAGATACCTAAGAAAAGTTATCAAAACTTTTCTTGTATATAATATTTTGTGTGGAATTAGAGGTTGTGTTATCTTTATTATCTACTACTATTTTCAAACCCTTTTTTATGTGACCCTAGTTACATAAAGGTATAGCATTCCTTGATACAACACAAGCTTTTGAAGATATAACCCTAAATAAGAGAGTGATTGGCCCTGAATTTTTTAAAAAGTCATTATATATTAAAATTCAAAGGATATTGTCTTCTTTTTAATTTGAAAGGATATCTACAGTCAAAGTTTTTCATATTAATTCTTTGAATGAATGAAAGATGCCTAGAATGACATCCACTTAAAATTTCTGCTCCAATGACATGGTCACCCTAGTGTGTAATGATCATATGAGTACCATTACATAAACCCACTAATTTATATATATTTCTAAGTAATATAATGGGTACCCCAATCTTCAATGTAATTTTGTATGTAGATAACCTGGTTACATTGATACGATTTAAAATTTCAACTATGTATATGTTATCTAGCCTATCTATATCAAAACTTGCACTGAAATTAGAATCAAAATTGAAGTAATATCTGCATTAAAAATTAGTGAGAGATTACATGTAGTCATTTACTTCTTGAGAAATATCATGGGTTAGTGATAATATTATAGGTCTTTCAAATAACTAACATCACCATAGTTGTCATTAGAATTAGGGTATGTATAGTCAACAACAACATTCATTGAATTTTCAAAAAATTTGAGAAGATATGTTGATGGAATTTGAATAACTATTTCACCATCATTAGGCTCACCAATTTTACCTTAACTACTATCTAAAGTACACTTAGATAATTATGGTACTTCATCTGAATCATCATTGAAAAAATTTGAATGCAATCTCAAGTTATTTTTTAAATGAAAAACCTGATAGTATTTCCACATATATGATGACTTTATATTTTCAAACACAATGTTACTTATGTTACAATCGGGTATTATGGGTATTATTTTTCTAAAATCCCCTCCAAGGACAACTGTTAGGCCACCAAATGGTAAATTTGAAGAATTTTCATTTTTTACTGACATTATACCTCATAGTATGATCAAGAGATTCAAAAAAATGTTTATGAATCATTGGTTCTTCATCCCAGATAATCTGCTTTTTAATTGAATAAGTTTTATAATATCACTCCCTTGTTGAATATTACAAACTGACTTCTCATTAACAGATACTGGAATATAAAATTTAGAATGGGTCGTCCTCCCACTAGGAAGGAGTAATGATGTTATTCCATTGGGAGAAACTTCAAGCACAATATTACCTTTTGAAAATATCAAATTTTTTAGTACTCTCCAAATGAAATTCTTACCCATTAATGCAAGAATAAAAACCCCAGTAACAGAAGATAATGAAAACATAATGACACCCATCACCTATTTATACACAATGGTTAACCTACTGTGTAAAGTTTTATACTCATTCTGAAGGATTTCTCTACTATAATTATGTTATTTTATAACTAAACGATTTTTTTGTGTATAAAATAAGTAATCTAGAAGTGGAAGAGAAGGATAAAAATGAAGAGATCTACCATTGATGTGGATAATGTTCTATATTTCAAGAAAATGAAACATTTGTCTTTAATAATTAGTGAGTGTAAAATCTAAAATACAAAGAAATAGTATTAGAATATAGTATAACAAGAGAGTTCTAAAATCATCATCATTGTCAAGTATGATAAAATGATACTTATTAAGTAACATTATGAACAAAACTGATCGAAGTTAATGAGAATACTATATTAGTGTAGGTTTCAATCATATCGAAAAAATTTAAGAAGTGTTATAAATAAGACATATTAAATCAGTAAGGTATGATTTTTTTATAAAATTGAATGATATTCATGTTGTGATAAATATGTATACCATGTTTTCCCATGCAACCTATACCCCTATAAGAACATAGTCATATCTATTTCAAGTAATATATTTAGTTTCCAATGACATTAAATGACTGATAAGTTAAAGTAACATAAAATTTTGTATGTCTGTTATGATATAATAGTTCACAATAATTATGATAATCCATTTAAAATGATCTATGTATCAGAATTTGTATTTTAAAAAAGTTGTTGAAGGGGGATTAGGTAAATGATTGATAATATTTTGTAGAAATTGATTACATATCAAATAAAAGGCTTCCATTACTATAATGGCAGTGGTAATATTAAAGCATATTGTTTTATGGATATGTATAACTCACGTGATCAGATGATAGGTATTAAGTTACAAAATGAAACAAACTAGAAGAAGTTGTTGAGCATACTATTTTACTATAGTTATCAATCATGTCTATAATATGAAGAGTTAAGTATTAGAACTAATAAATAATAAATTAGTAAAGTAATAACCATTTATGAAATATAATGTTATTGATGTTATAGCAAATATATATACCATGTGTTCCTAAACAACCTACACCCCTTTAAGAACATATTCAAATATATTTTTTATGACAGTTAAGTGACTGAGTAGTGAAAGGAACAAAAACAATTACCTTTAGAAGGTTTTAGAAAAGTGTTTAGGAGTACCAAGGTAACTAATAGTTAATAATTGAAGAATGAAGTATTATAAATAAGACCCAATAAATCAGTATAGTGTGATTTGTTTATGAAACAAAATGCTATTGAAGTTTACCACAAATATTTATACCATATTTTCCCATTAAACCCATAACCCTATAGGAACATAATAATGTCTATTCTTTTTACAGTTAAATGATTTATTAGTGTAAAGAATAAAAAAATTACCTTCTAAAGGTGTATGCTAGAAAAGTGTTTAGGAATAAGGTAAATAAAAATTAAGATTATGTTGTTTTAATATTGGTTGTAATCATTTCCATAATTAGAATAATGAAGTATTATAAATAAGACAATATAAATTAGTAAAATGTGAATAGGTTATGAAATAGGATTATTTTCAATTTATAGAAAATATGTATACCATATTTTTCCATGAAACCTATACCCATATAAAAACATAATCAAATAAATTTTGTATTATAGTTAAATGACTAATTAGTGCAAGGAGTAAAAAATTTTACCATCAAAAGTTGTATGGTAGAAAAGTGTTTAGGTGGACTAAGGTAAATAATAATCAATATTATGTAGAATATGTTTACATGTTAAATTAAAAAATATCAATACTATAATTTAAGGAATTAAATTAAAGAATATTGTTTTCCGGATATGTGTAGCTCGTATGATCAGATGATAGGTATTAAGTTACTGAATGAACCAAACTGGTAAAATTTAATGAGCATACTATTTTACTATAGGTTTTAAACGTGTCCATAATTTTAATAATGTAATTTTATAGATAATACAATATAAATCAATAAATTATAATTTTTTTTGAAAAATAATGAAGTATTATAAATAATACATAATAAATCATAATGATTTTTGGATATGTATAGCTTCCTGAATTTTAATTTAATCATTATAATACATTCTGTAATGTATAATGTTAAAAATATAGAAATATATTGTAACAAAATTTATATAAATCTTGTATAATTTTTATAAAATATCAAATATAGTAAAAATGTTGTACCTTGTATTCACAACCTTTTTCATTAAGCATATAGAATATCTCCACTCAAGATGTTCAGGGTTTCATGCTAGATAATGTGAAGAAAAGAAATATTTTTTGAGAATAATATATTGGTGAAGAGTCTACATAAAGAGTGTCCCATTACCAAAATTGACACCTCTTTTATAGATTCAATAAACTCTTTTTCATTAGCTATTAGTCCCAAATCCTAACAGGAATATCAGAATTTTTGATGAGTAATGTTGTTCGTTGTTTTAATATGTTGATATGAAGTTGCACATTTGATATTCTTAAATAATATCCATAAGTAATATAGCTTTCCAATTGTGGGTGGAATGTAATATAGTCTGCCAATAATGAATCCCTACTTTTGGGGATACCATTTTTCATGATATTGGAAGAAACATATCATTGGTAATTCTACATATGTTAGACATATTCCTTCTGGGTACATTATATTTTCCTCAAACCAAGAAGTAAACTTTGTTTTATAAATGTTTCTTTTACTCAAGATATCTTCAATGTTATCACCATCAGTGTATGTCATAGTTTTTTGTCCTTGTAAATCGAAATACAATCTATTTACTAGAGAATATCTATAATGGATATCATAAGAAATGATCCTCCAGTAAGATTCATAAGGCAATATGTGCTGACAGTCATAACAAATTTTAATCTCATCTACATTGTTGTTGAATAAGTGTCTTTTATTGGCCTCATAGAGTGACATTGTGACACAATCACGACACTTGATAATATATTTGAAAAGGTATTTAATATAATGTGATTCAATGAAAATTTCAATATTTAGATGAGCATGATAATTTAAAAGAAAAATTTGGTAGTATGGGACAAAAAACCAATTATCCAAAGCAACATCATTCCTAAGGACCATACCTCTACAATTACTTCTTTGATATATGACATAAACATCATCATCAATTATCGTATGCCTAAAAGAAATTTGGATAAAGTTTTGAACATTTTCCATTTATCATACAAGGAATGTGACGATTATCATCACCATAAGAGAAATGGATCATAAAATTTATAACAACTTCATGAAGTCTTGTTAAGGTAAATTTATATGGAATTTCAATAGGAACAATCATGTTTATATTAGTTGGAGTGTTGACATTGTTTTCACAAAAATGAAATAATAGAATGTGCACATGAGGCAACCCTCATTTTTGAAACTCCACAGTATGAACAACTATATGGAAAAGAGTAAGATTAATTAAATGGAATAGAACATTATATAATAATAAAGGATATTCTAAATTTGAAGAATAGTATCTTCAAAGATCTTTATCATCTCCAAACTTCCCAAAGAAACATCATTCTCATAAATCTTTCATGAGATGTTAAACCTCCGTATTGAAAACTCTTGATGTATTTGAGGATAGTCAGGATGTTGAAGATTGTAATTTGAAACAAATCTATAAATTTCAGGCCACATTGGATTACAAGTAAATGTTAAATAAAAATTTGGATAGCATGCCCAATTACAAATTGACATCAAATCATAGTAATTTTGAATCATGTACTTAGGACCACTATTAAAGTTTGAATGTAAAATGATACACTTTCTGTATAAATACTCATCATGGTCACCTCTAAGGTATGCATCTTTCAAGCCCTTTTATAGTTCAACTCTCAAGTGCTTTTGATTAAACATGATAAATGATAATCTTTGAGACTCTATTATTATATAAGCATCTATGATAAAGTATTTAAATAACCTTTTATAATGGAGTATATTTGATGCCTCATTAAAATGGAATTTCTAGTGATAAGCGTAGTAATCTCTCGTTATTAATTTCTGGAGTTTAGTACTTATAGTAAAGGATGTAGAATGATGATATATGTTGCCAACATATCCATCCTGACCACTTGTGAAAACCAATGGATATTTCAATTCAAAGTATAATAGGTGAAGCTCGTGTATGTGTTGTAAATCACTACTTTTTCTTTGAATGATTATGTCCCTTTCCTTATTAAGATCTTAAATATCACTAAAATTAATCATTACAATTTCAGAAGTACTTGGTAAGTAATATGTCAGTGCATTTATTCCTCATCTTTTAAGAGGATGTATCTTTAAATTTTGAATTTAATATGACTGTAGAACATCCATTTAATTTCTGAAATGATGAGATAAAGCATTTTTCTCATGAAGAATTTTTTTTAGTTTCCTAAAAATATTTTAATCCATATTTGAGTTATAGTTAATTTCTTCAAATATGCATACGAAATATGTGTTAACAAAAACTAAAAAACCTTTTTTCAATGAATTGTTTACTACTAAATTTTACAATTTCCCAAAGTCTCATAGTCATTTTTGAGCCTTGTTTGTAGTGTTGTACACATATAGTTGTGAGAACTTTGGTGGTTTTCCATTAGGAGGACATAAAATACCCATGTGATGGTAGTTTTTTCCATTTATTCTAAATATGTTCTAATTCCCAACATTTTTGATCAATCAGTCAACCTTACCTCCCATTGATGTGAATGAAAACATAGAATTGTAAATGTGCATGTGGTCTTGGAATGTTCTTGTATGGCTAGAGGTATAATTGAAAACTAATGTTCTAAGTTATTTTGGACATGTAGGAATCAATTCCAAAACAATATTTCTCAGTGAGTAGCATAAATAGAAACGTGGTTATGTTTATTACTGCATTTTTTATTTCTCTCATCAAAACAAAATTTTGAACCACACCATTGATAGATGTTACAATAATCTCCAATATCTGAGTAAGATGCGATAACAAAAGAATATAATATAATATGTTAATGAAAAATTAATAATAATATCGAAAATTTATTTAAAATTCTATTGTAGTAATAAAGGTGGTTTAAGTATTTAAACTGACCCGTGTTCTGAATTGTAGTGAATATTCAATGGAAACCAATTTTATTATAATTGTAAATACTGTATTTTTCATTATATTAATCAATGTGAAAAAAAAAGATTATCAAAAATAAAATTTTTATATGGAAATACCTGTAAAATGTACAATAGGATGTATGATAGCATTTCTTCTTACATGTGTTCCCAACATTATATGATTCATTCAAGTTTGAACATGTGGAATTTGGCTAGAACCTGCATTCATAGTAGTAGTTCATCTTCATAACAACATAATTTATACTATAATCAAATATTCTATAGAATTAATATATATATAAATAAGTAAATTTAGTTGTTTAAATTGTAATTTCTAACAAACCTAGCCTTAAAAATGAATTGCATTTTCTAATAACAGTATCAATAGAACAATTTCTATTAGAATTGGAATGCATGGGAAATTATATTGAAATGATAGATAAGATAATGTGTACTGGAATGAGTTGTTCCTATTATGATGGGGATGGAATGGTTGAATCAATAAGAATATTAGCATCATTCATCAATGCTAGCAAGACGAATGAAGTAAAATTCAATGAGAAAATGCAAGGATTATATAAGCAGCATATTGTTCATCATAATCTAGTAACATAATACTTACAATATGAAAACCATGTTGTATCATGGTATTCATTCTTTGTTTTCACTTGTTTGATCCAATAGATATGGTTCAAAAATTAGAACATTATTGAGGTACTTACAAATAAATAAAAGATAAATTTAACCAATTTATTGTAATTCAAATTGCTTTATAAAAGAAAATTAATTGTACCAGTAAATTTAAAATAAATGAACCATTGATGTAACATCCCAAGTAAGTAATTAATAATAGATATTTTTATCTATGTCTATTAATGATTAAGATAGTGTTTTAGAGGCTTAAAATGAAAATAAATCCAATCTTAAGCATGGAATACACTAATATTCTTAAAAGATTGTTTTACTGCCTTATGATGGAAAACCCTTTTTAAATCTATCTTTTGACAATTTTATAAACTATGTTTGTCAAAATAAACTTATTCTTTATGATTAGGACATCAAAATTTACTTTGTGTGAATTTTTGGTATTTTTCTGACAATGTTCATTTTTTTAATGAATAGTGAAAAATACTGCATTTTACATCAAAACTGCTTTTTAATATAATTTATTTATATGATTAGATTATATTTTGAATTTTTCTTAATGTGTAATATGAATATATTTTTAGCATTTAATCCAATGGTGGTCATTGGAATCAATTTCACTTTGAAATTGGACTTAAACTACTGTCAATCTTTTGATACTTATTGTTTTGTAAAAACATGCTATTTGCTCTGGCAGCGGGAATTAATTATCAAATTAATTAATGTGACTTATATGATTTGAATTTTGTAAAATAGACTTCATTTTTGAATTCGGAATATCAAATATAGCTTAGGGTGAATTTTTGGTAATTTTCTGAAAAACTTCAATTTTTGATGAATATTGAAACCACTAAGTGGTAATCAAGCAAACTGATTTTTCAGTTAAATGAAAGTTTACCACTAATTTGTATTGAATTTTTAAAATCCGACATACATGGTTGTCATTAAGAAGTAAAATGTGGTTCAATGAGATTATAATAATTTTTTGGTGAATAGTAACTTATTAAGTTCTTAATCGCTATTAGTGGTAATTAGTGTAGTTTAAGGTAAAAAATAATGCTTTAATAATATGAAATGACCTAGAAACATGTCCTACACTCATTGGTTGTGTCATGGCCGACCAAGACAAGCCATGGGTCAACTTGGGGACCCCATGGAGACACTTTGGTTGGGAAATGACATAAATAACTTTTTATTTAATGTAAAAGTAAAAATGACACAAACATAATATGTTTTACGAAAACAATTTTTACATGGGGTTATAAAGATCAGATATTTTATTATAAATAGTCATTGGAACGCTAAAATTATTTCTTACATCATAGTATTTTTTTATGATTTTTAGACATTAAATAAATTAAATTATTTATGACATAATAATGATGCATCGATGACATCATTATTTGACGATTTAAATAAAATGGAAAGATAATGTAAATTCTATGAACTACACATGTCCAAAACCAATTGGATGAGTGGATTTAGAACCCTTATCACCTTATCCACGAATTATATCAACGTGGGACCTTTTGAAACCGAAACACATTTTCAAATAATATAATATTTCTTTACTTTCCAAAAGTGCCCCTCCTCTCCTCTTATAAAAGGCCCCCACCTCTACCTCATTTCACACACTCCTCAAGCCTTTGGCTCGGCCAACCCCTGACCATTTACTCTCTCCGCATCCCTCTCCTCATCCTAGAGGATTCCCTTTGGGCAGAATCCTTTCAAAGGAAGCCTTTAGGCTCAAATCAAAAGAAGTTACACTTTTAAAGGTAATTCATTCTCTCATGTTCATTTGTTTTATTTTTCTTCTCCAACCCCCTAAACTCTTTTTATTTACTTATTTTCTAACAACAACAGGATCTTAAATGTACTAGGCTGTTGTTATAATATTTATTTGAGCTACACTATCACACAACTACGTCAAATGGTTAAAGAACATACGGTTTCCGTGGATGGCGAAATTCTGCCTCCCGAAACGATGATTGTCCAATACTCATTTAACACCTTCAAAGGTGGCCATTATGATGTCACTATTTTTATATATGATATATAATATGTTTATGTTTTCCTTAAGCTTCTGTTTTTTTTCATTTTGGGCATACCATTATGGTTTCCATTATGGGTAAACACGATATCTTCATTTTAGGAAGTGCAGACTACCGCCCCCTCAAAGTGATTTGATTCGTTAAATACAATATGTGGGACATATAAATTATGGAACTATGATATTATATATGATATTATACTGGAATTATAATATACCTTTATGGTCTCCATTAAGGGTAAACATGATATCTTCATTTTAGGAAGTGCGGACTACCGCCCCCTCAAAGTGATTTGATTCGTTAAATACCATATGTGGGACATATAAAGGATGGAACTATGATATTATATATGATATTATACTGGAATTATAATATACCTTTATATCATTATGATTCCATTCTATAAAATACGAAATAGAAATGAAAGTAGCGTTCATGTGTACGTACGACTTACCGTCTCCATGAACGGTGCATTTCATTTCTTACCTCTAAATGATTATGTAATATTATAAATGCATGTATGTACTGGATATATATGACATATATGATATCTACATCATGAATACAATTCTGGATATAATGAATACATGAACAACATGTAACTATAAAGGGCTTATTTTTTACTCAAGTACTAATGATCGTTAAAACGACTGTTATTAACTTAAATAATTACATAGTGTTCATGACATGGTAATAAGTGATATAAAAGGAATAACGAACTTGAAAAAGGTTCTTAAGCGAGTAGAAATTAACTAAGGTTTATTATTCAGGACATTAAAGAACGATCGAGTCAAGTTGGACCCGAGGTATGGGACTTCGTCTCAATCTCCTTTCATTGAGGCGTATTTTATTTTATACACAACTTTCTTTTATACGGTGTATAAACCCCCTTGACTTTTACGTTTATTCAAAAGGAATCTTTTTTATAAGAAGCGTTTACTAAACAAAAAAAGGGAATGTTTTTGTCGTACGTATGCGGCGACAATGACTTCTCCGCCGTCATGACCGTTATTTGAGTTTCGGCTTCCTCTACAAGACATACCTTTTTTTTAAATGAAAAATAAATACCATGTTTTACTTTGGTATTGAAAATGGTTTTCATAATGTTTTTATATCAATGTGTTGTATTGATATCTCGTGATTGAAATGTGGAAATTTTATGTTTTCTTTATGCATGTTTTATGTGATACATTTATGTTATGGTTCTTGGGAATTATTATGAAGATGGGTGGTTTCGTGATAAACTAAGGGCGGGTGAGCCCGATATAGCTCTCCAATGCATTGGGTAACGCGAAGGAGTGAAACGTTAAGGTTTCTCCAAAGAGATTTAGGGAATATACTGTGATGGGTATTCCAAACGTAACCAAGAGGGTTACTCCCTACGTAAGAATGTTATGAATGCCTCAAGTTACCTTTATGTCTTATGATTTCTATGATTTATTCATGATTTGATGAGGTATGTTAAAGTGCTTATGTTTTATGGGTAAATTATGATCTCATCCTTATGTACATATGTACCCATGTTTCCTTTCCATATTTTTATAACCCATACTGAGCTTTTTATGCTCATCCCAAGTTTTTTTTAAATGTTTTCACAGGTCAAGGGAATGGTACATGATATGATGTTAGTGTCAAGGAAGTGTCAAGAATGAATCCATGTTTTATTTTAATTATGTTTCCTTTGATGGGAATGAAGAATACTATCTTTATGTAACCCCTTTGTTTATATGTGGAATGTAATGCAAGTTTTATGATCTAATTCTCTAAATCTCTAAACCCGAAAAGATCCTCAATGTGTAATCTTGTAAAAACTGAAGATTAAGTAAGGTTTAAGGCTGGGGCCTTATAGTTGGTATCAGAGGTCAGTTTAGATAACTTTAGGAGTTAGAATTCTATTAAATGATTATCCAAAAAAAATTCTTTGAAATGATATAGCATTTGAAGATTACCATGTTGCTTCATCTAAGACATGTTTGTTCAGAATGGTTTTCCACAGAGGAAACAGGGAGGCAGTGCTAGGAAGGCATACATAAGGAAATAACCTTCCGAATCAGCATCCAGAAATGGTCGGAATTGGAACTGAACAGTTTGTTGCAGTAATGGTGCAATTGACTCAAGCGATAAATGGCAGTGGTATCCATGCACGAGATCAGCCAGATCAACCGCATAGGAAGATGTCAGTGGTGGAACATTTCATGAGGCAACATCCACCGTCATTCAGAGGATCATCTGACCCTGTGCTAGCTGAAGGGTGGATTAAAGCACTGGAGAAGATTTTTGATGTCATGGGGTGTTCAGACAATCAAAAGGATAGTCTTTCTATTTACCGTTTGGAGGGTGAAGCAGATCAGTGGTGGTCTATGGTTAAAAATATTAGGGACGATGATGAGATTGATGCTCTTGACTGGGATGAATTCAAAGGTATGTTTCTTGAGATGTATTTTCCTAAGGCTGTTCGACTTAGGATGGAAAAGCAATTCTTGTAATTGAGGCAATAGGAAGACTCAGTGGCTGCCTATGAAGAAAGGTTCACTCGATTGGCAAGGTATGCTCCAAATTTTATTCGGGACCTTGATAGTAAAATCAATCTTTTTTACTCAGGATTAAAGCCAAAATATCGAAGGGCATTAGCTTCTCGTGAGTTTAAAAGTTATGAAAAGCTTGTTCGATGTGCTGAGAAGGTGGAAATGGAGTTTGCCGATGACCAAGTTTTCTATAACAACCAGCAGAAGAAGAGACCAAGGTGGCAAGAGAAAGGTAAGAATTCTTCAAAAAAGTCTGATGGTAAGAGAACTAAGTTTCCAGTTTGTGATAAATGTGGAAAAAGGCATCCTGGGGAATGTCTTCTGAATTCTGGGAAGTGCTACCGATGTGGTAAGATGGGACATAAGGCTCGTGATTTCACTGAAAAGTATCAAGGTGAAGGTAAGAACAAATTTGATTTACAGTTAGTGAAATGTTATAAGTGCAATGAGATGGGTCACTATGCAAACGAGTGTCCGACAAGGAGCTTGAGTGATGGGAAGCAGTTAGACTACAAGTAGAAAGGGGTGGTGAAATCTTTTGCAACAACTTCAGCAGATGTCGGGCCATCAAATGAAGTTGTATCAGGTACTTTGTTTGTTTTTTCAGATTATGCCAGTGTGTTGTTTGATTCGGGGTCTACACATTCATTCATCTCTGAAACATTTTCTAGTAAAATGGGAATACCATATCAAGAAATGAATCTTGAACTTTTGGTAAAAACACCTGGGGGAAATGATGAGGCAAAAAGAATTTATAAGAATCTTCCTATCCTTATCTATGGAAAGAAACTACTTGCAAACCTTATTGTTCTACCTCTAGTAGAGTTTGATGTTATCCTGGGTATGGATTGGCTCTCTATTTACCATGCTAAGATTGACTGTAGAGCTAAAGTAGTTTCTTTTCAGAAAGACTTTCAGTTTGTTTACAAGAATGAACCCTTACTTTTGATAACATATCAAGAGGCCGAGAAACTTGTAAAAGATGGAAATGAATGTTACCTTGCACACGTCTTTGAAAATAAAGGAACTGTTCAGATTAATGATATGCCAGTGGTAAATGAGTATCCTGATGTTTTTCCTGATGAGTTGCCTGGAATAATACCAGATTGGGAAGTTGAGTTTACTATTGACTTAGTTCCTGATGCTAAGGTAATTTCAAAACCCCCTTATCGAATGGCACAAATTGAACTTTCAGAGTTGAAGGAGAAATTGCAAGATTTATTAGAGAAAGGTTTCATTAGACCTAGCACATCACCATGGGGTGCTCCTGTTTTGTTTGTTAAGAAAAAAGATGGTTCCATGAGACTTTGCATTGATTATAGAGCCTTGAATAATATCACTGTTAAGAACAAATATCCTTTGCCTCATATCGATGATTTGTTTGATCAGCTCCAGGGAGCTCAGTTTTTTTCAAAGATTGACTTGAGATCAGGGTACCATCAGCTGAAGGTAAAGGAGGCAGATATTCCTAAGACCGCGTTTCGTACAAGATATGGCCATTATGAATTTGTAGTAATGCCTTTTGGGCTAACCAATGCACCAGCTGTATTCATGGACTTAATGAATAGAATTTTCCATGACTTCTTGGATAAGTTTGTGGTGGTTTTCATTGATGATATTTTGGTGTTTTCTAAAAGTAAAGAGGAGAATGAAAACATTTAAGGGTTATCTTGCAAACCTTAAAAGAAAAGAAACTGAATGGGAAATTCAGCAAGTGTGAGTTTTGGTTGCAACAAATTTCATTCCTTGGTCACATTGTTTCTAAAGATGGAATAACTGTTGATCCTGCAAAAACAAAAGTTGTGGAAGAATGGCCAAGACCCACAAATGTAACTGAGATTCGTAGCTTCCTTGGTTTGGCGGGCTATTACCGAAGGTTTGTTAGAAATTTCTCACGGTAATCTAGTCCAATGACTAAGCTAACTCGGAAGGGTGTTATGTTTATCTGGACAAAATAATGTGATGATTGTTTTCAGGAATTGAAGAGAAGATTGGTGAATGCTCCAGTTTTGGCACTACCTTCTAGGAATGGTGAGTTTGTTATATACAGTGATGTTTCATTGAAAGGTCTTGGTTGCGTCCTAATGCAGAATGATCAGGTAATTGCTTATGCTTCACGACAGTTGAAAACTCATGAGGTAAATTACCCTACACATGATTTGGAATTAGCTGCTGTTGTTTTTGCTTTAAAAATTTGGAGGCATCATTTGTATGTAGTAAAGTGTGAAATATATACCGATCACAAAAGTTTAAAGTATATATTCACTCAGAACGAGTTAAACATGAGACATAGGGGATGGCTAGAATTAATCAAGGATTATGATTGTACAATTCATTACCATCCGGGAAAAGAAAATAAAGTGGCTGATGCTTTGAGTCGAAAAAGTAATACTTCATTAACAATGTTGTGGTTGGAACGTGATCCTTTGGTTAACGATTTGATGAACTTTGGCATAGAAGTTGTTGGTGCAGGAAGTCCTTCTGTTTTTTTTCAGGTATCAGTGAGATCATCTCTATCAGATAGAATCAAGCAAGCACAGAAGCAAGATAGTGAGTTGCAGAAAAAGGTAGAGCTGGTTCAGAAAGGTAAGGTTCCTGAATTCAACATTGATAATGATTGTGTTTTGAGATTTGGGAAGCGATTGTGCGTGCCTTGTGATTCACAGTTGAAGAGAGATTTGTTATGTGAAGCTCATAGTTCTCCGTTTTCAGTTCATCCGGGCAGTACTAAGATGTATAGAGATCTGCGGGAGTATTACTGGTGGGATGGAATGAAAAGAGATATTGCTGATTTTACTGTGCAGTGTTTGACATGTCAACAGGTTAAAGCAGAGCGGCAGTTACCGAAAGGGATGCTTCATCCTTTACCAGTGCCAGAGTGGAAATGGGAGAATATATCCATGGACTTTGTTGTTGGATTACCGAAGACATCTCGAGTTAATAGTGCAATCTGGGTTATTGTTGATCGCTTGACCAAATCTGCTCATTTCCTTGCTATACGAGATACTTTCTCTCTTGATCAACTTTCCTGTTTGTATCTTAAAGAGATATTCAGGTTACATGGAGTTCCTCTCTCCATTGTATCGGATTGTGATCCCAGGTTTACTTCTGTCTTTTGGAAAGGCCTTCAGAAGTCGTTGGGTACTGAATTAAATTTTAGTATAGCTTTTCATCCTCAATCAGATGGGCAGTCAGAACGAACAATTCAGACATTAGAGGATATGCTATGAGCATGTTCTATGGATTATCAGGGAAGTTGGGACCAACATCTTTCTTTGGTTGAGTTTTCATATAATAACAGTTTTCATTCCAGTATACAGATGGCACCATTTCAGGCATTATATGGGAAGTGGTGTCGAACCCCAGCTTTCTGGGATGAAGTGGGTGAAAGGAAGTTGATGGGACCAGAATTGGTAGAAGAGATGGAAGAAAAACTTCAGCTGATTCAGAAACACATGAGAACAGCTCAGAGTCGGTAGAATAGTTATGCAGATAACCAGAGGAAAGATCTATCTTTTGAGGTAGGTGATCATGTTTTTCTCAAGGTTTCTCCTTGGAAAAGCGTGATGAGATTTGGTAAGAAAAGAAAGTTGAGTCCAAGGTTTGATGGACCATACGAAATTATGGAGAGAGTTGGATCAGTGGCATACCGAGTGGCTTTACCTCCGAGTTTATCTGAGGTACACAATGTTTTTCACATTTCGATGATGAGAAAGTATATGCCAGATCCATCTAATGTTTTGAGTCCAGAGGTAGTTCAGCTGGAAGAGAACCTATCTTATGAGGAACAACCGGTCCAGATTCTTGACCACAGGGAGAAAGTGTTACGGAATAAGTTGATTCACCAGGTAAAGGTTTTGTGGAAAAACCACATGATTGAAGAGGCAACATGGGAATCTGAAAATGCAATGAGGGATAAGTACCCCCATTTATTCGATAAGTAAATAAATTGCGGGGATGCAATTTTCTAAAGGGGGGAAGGATGTAACATCCCAAGTAAGTAATGAATAATAGATATTTTTATCTATGTCTATTAATGATTAAGATAGTGTTTTAGAGGCTTAAAATGAAAATAAATCCAATCTTAAGCATGGAATACACTAATATTCTTAAAAGATTGTTTTACTGCCTTATGATGGAAAACCCTTTTTAAATCTATCTTTTGACAATTTTATAAACTATGTTTGTCAAAATAAACTTATTCTTTATGATTGGGGCATCAAAATTTACTTTGTGTGAATTTTTGGTATTTTTCTGACAATGTTCATTTTTTAAATGAATAGTGAAAAATACTGCATTTTACATCAAAACTGCTTTTTAATCTAATTTATTTATATGATTAGAATATCTTTTGAATTGTTCTTAATGTTTAATATGAATATATTTTTACCATTTAATCCAATGGTGGTCATTGGAATCAATTTCACTTTGAAATTGGACTTAAACTAGTGTCAATCTTTTGATACTTATTGTTTTGTAAAAACACGCTATTTGCTCTGGCAGCGGGAATTAATTATTAAATTAATTAATTTGACTTATATGATTTCAATTTTGTAAAATAGACTTTATTTTTGAATTCGGAATATCAAATATAGCTTAGGGTGAATTTTTGGTAATTTTCTGAAAAACATCAATTTTTGATGAATAGTGAAACCACTAAGTGGTAATCAAGCAAACTGATTTTTCAGTTAAATGAAAGTTTACCACTAATGTGTATTGAATTTTGAAAATCTTACATACATGGTTGTCATTAAGAATTAAAATGTGGTTCAATGAGATTATATTAATTTTTTGGTGAATAGTAACTTATTAAGTTCTTAATCGCTATTAGTGGTAATTAGTGTAGTTTAAGGTAAAAATACTGCATTAATAATATGAAATGACCTAGACACATGTCCTACCCTCATTGGTTGTGTCATGGCCGACCAAGACAAGCCATGGGTCAACTTGGGGACCCCATGGAGACACTTTGGTTGGGAAATGACATAAATAACTTTTTATTTAATGTAAAAGTAAAAATGATACAAACATAATATGTTTTACGAAAAAAAATTTTACATGGGGTTATAAAGATCAGATATTTGATTATAAATAATAATTGGAAATCTAAAAAGATTTCCTACATCATAGTATTTTTTTATGATTTTTAGACATTAAATAAATTAAATTATTTATG
Organism: Viscum album; assembly: GCA_963277665.1. Lineage (NCBI taxonomy): Eukaryota > Viridiplantae > Streptophyta > Magnoliopsida > Santalales > Viscaceae > Viscum > Viscum album. The sequence continues at coordinate 2,104,924,680 of OY728147.1, read as the reverse complement.
ACATAATAATGATGCAGTGATGACATCATTATTTGATGATTTAAATAAAATGGAAAGATAATGTAAAATCTATAAACTACACATGTCCAAAACCAATTGGATGACTGGATTTTGAACCCTTATCACCTTATCCACGAATTATATCAATTTGGGACATTTTAAAACCGAAACACATTTTCAAATAATGTAATATTTCTTTACATTCAAAAAGTGCCCCTCCTCTCCTCTTATAAAAGGCCCCCACCTCTACCTCATTTCACACACTCCTCAAGCCTTTGGCTCGGCCAACCCCTGCCCATTTACTCTCTCCACATCCCTCTCCTCATCCTAGAGGATTCCCTTTGGCCAGAATCCTTTCAAAGGAAGCCTTTAGGCTCAAATCAAAAGGAGTAACACTTTTAAAGGTAATTCGTTCTCTCATGTTCATTTGTTTTATTTTGCTTCTCCAACCCCCTAAACTCTTTTTATTTACTTCTTTTGTAACAACACCAGTATCTTCAATGTACTAGTATGTTGTTATAAGATTTATTTGAGCTACACTATCACACATCTACATCAAATGGTTAAAGAACATACGGTTTCCGTGGATGGCGAAATTATGCCTCCCGAAACGATGATTGTTCAATACTCATTTAACACCTTCAAAGGTGGCCATTATGATGTCACTATTTTTATATATGATATATAATATATTTATTTTTTTCTTAAGCTTCTGTTTTTTTTTCATTTTGGGCATACCTTTATGGTTTCCATTATGGGTAAACACGATATCTTTATTTTAGGAAGTGCGGACTACCGCCCCCTCAAAGTGATTTGATTCATTAAATACCATATGTGGGACATATAAAGGATGGAACTGTGATATTATATATGATATTATACTGGAATTATAATATACCTTTATGGTTTCCATTATGGTTAAACACGATATCTTCTTTTTAGGAAGTGCGGACTACCGCCCCCTCAAAGTGATTTGATTTGTTAAATACCATATGTGGGACCTATAAAGGATGGAACTATGATATTATATATGATATTATACTAGAATTATAATATACCTTTATATCATTATGATTCCATTCTATAAAATACGAAATAGAAATGAAAGTAGCGTTAATGCGTACGTATGGCATACCGTCTCCATGAACGGTGCATTTCATTTCTTACCTCTAAATGATTATGTAATATTATAAATGCATGTATGTACTGGATATATATGACATATATGATATCTACATCATGAATACCATTCTGGATATAATTAATACCTGAACAACTTGTAACTATAAAGGGCTTATTTTTGACTCAAGTACTAATGATTGTTAAAACGACTATTATTAACTTAAATAATTACATAGTGTTCATGACACGGTAATAATTGATATAAAAGGAATAATGAACTTGAAAAAGGTTCTTAAGCAAGTAGAAATTAACTAAGGTTTATTATTTAGGACATTAAAGAACGATCGAGTCAAGTTGGACCCGAGGTATGGGACTTCGTCTCAATCTCCTTTCATTGAGGCATATTTTATTTTATACACAACTTTCTTTTATACGGTGTATAAACCCCTTTGACTTTTACATTTATTCAAAAGGAATCTTTTTTATACGAAGCGTTTACTAAACGACAAAAGGGAATGTTTTTGTCGTACGTATGTAGTGACAATGACTTCTCCGCTGTCGTGACCGTTATTTGAGTTTCGGCTTCCTCTACAAGCCATACCTTTTTTAAAAAAAACGAAAAATAAATACCATGTTTTACTTTGGTATTGAAAATGGTTTTCATAATGTTTTTATATCAATGTGTTGTATTGATATCTCGTGATTGAAATGTGGAAATTTTATGTTTCCTTTATGCATGTTTTATGTGATACGTTTATGTTATGGTTCTTGGGAATTATTATGAAGACGGGTGGTTCTGTGATAAACTAAGGGAGGGTGAGCCCGATATAGCTCTCCAATGCATTGGGTAACGCGAAGGAGTGAAACATTAAGGTTTCTCTGAAGAGATTTAGGGAATATACTGTGATGGGTATTCCAAACGTAACCAAGAGGGTTACTCCCTACGTAAGAATGTTATGAATGCCTCAAGTTACCTTTATGTATTATGATTTCTATGATTTATTCATGATTTGATGAGGTATGTTAAAGTGCTTATGTTTTATGGGTAAAGTATGATCTCATCCTTATGTACATATGTACCCATGTTTCCTTTCCATATTTTTATAACCCATACTGAGCTTTTTATGCTCATCCCAAGTTTTTTTTGAAATGTTTTCACAGGTCAAGGGAAAGGTACATGATATGATGTTAGTGTCAAGGAAGTGTCAAGAATGAATCCTTGTTTTATTTTAAATATGTTTCCTTTGATGGGAATGAAGAATACTATCTTTATGTAACCCCTTTGTTTATATGTGGAATGTAATGCAAGTTTTATGATCTAATTCTCTAAAACTCTAAACCCGAAAAGATCCTCAATGTGTAATCTTGTAAAAACTAAAGATTAAGTAAGGTTTAAGGCTGGGGCCTTATAATTGAAAGATATAGGTGATAATGGAATGTGTGTTCCTCTCGGTGTGCTCCCATTTCGTGGTGGTAATTTAGTTATAGGAGTACCAGATAGTTCAGTATATATAATAGAAGAATTTACAAGAGATGTTGAAACTATAATTGTGGAAATATAGTAAATATATATAGTTAATTAATGATAAACAATAGAACAATTCAAAGTAAATATGAATACCTAACTGAAAACCTATATGTCATTGTTTCCTTAACAGTATCCTTTGAAACCTTACTTCTTTATAACTTGATGGAGATTGCATGTTCGTATCATTGTTCTTTTTATTGAATTGTTAAGGAGTTCAAAAAAATCATGTTATGTGTAATTATGAGTATGCTACATGTAATATAACTTATAAAGGAAAAAAATTTATTATGCATGTAATCAAAAATGTTTACATAGACAACAATAAAGAGTATATAAAATTTTCATGATATAAATAGAAAGATTTGTGTATTGATTAAAATAGGTTAGACTTACCTAAACATATACAAGCTTTGATGTGATTCAGAAAATATCTTTCAACCCTAAAAAACATATTGGTGATAAAATATTAGTCGGCCAAAAGAAGTATAGGCAAGAATTGTTGAATCAGAAGAGTAGATGTATTGTAATAACGTATGAAAAAATAATATAAAAATAGAAATACTAAATATTTAATAAATGGAAGAAAAAAATAATTTTCAAAGTTATTAAGAACATAACTTTTGTGGAAGAGTGTATGTTTATGATCAGTCAAGACAAAGAGTGGTAAATAAATATTGGCCAACCAAATGAAGTGGATGCCATAATTCCTAATTCGGGAAAACATGTCTTGTAATATATTGTGGAAATTTCATTTGAATATAGTGAAATGAAAAATTTAATAACAAATATAATTTTAATATAGAATATATGAAGAACTAAATATTTCATGTATAATGCGTCATGGAAAAAAAATATACAAGCTATGAAGAACATGCCATTTATAGAGTAGTGGATGTTTATGGTTGTTGAAACATGAAGTTGTAAATAAATACTAGCTGGCCGAATTAAGTGGATTCCCTAATTCCTGAATTTGGAAAATAGATGTATTCAAATATATTATGGAATTTTGTATGAATAGACTAAAATAAAAAATTGAATATTGGAGATAAGTTCAATAGAGAAGATAGGAATAAAAAAAATACTATATGTGGAATGCGACCAGAGATGGATCAATATGGTGTTTAAATTTGACTGTTTTGAATATGGGAATGTGATAAAGGTGCGGTAAAGGAAAATATTTACTTTCCATCAACTTCATCCAAGGAAGATAGAGAAATACATTCTAAGAACCAAATCTGGGAGTAATCGGTCGACGGTGGGTTGATACGAAAGAGAGGAACAAAGAAGGTGTTGAAGGTGGTTGTTGAGGGTGAAGAGATTATGGAAGAAGTTACAGGAAATGGATCATAGTAGTGGAGAGTGGGTTGATAGGAAATAGAGTAATACTAGTGGTTATGGTGAAGTTAAATGAGACTGAAGAAACTGACGAAGCGATTGTGGGACACTGAGCATGAGGATAGTTCGGTAGAGGAAATGTAGTGGGAACCCTAGGAGGAGGTGATGAAAATAATGAGCTGGGGGGCTGGGTAATGGAGGGAATTAGTGTTATAGGATGTGTTGGATGGAAGTAGGAGTAAGTATATATTTATAGGTGTAATTAAAGACACCGGAATTTTAAGTATACTAGTACCTCAACCATGCGTTCACACGACACTTTAAAACAATGCTTATTTTCAATAAGAGAATACTTTTTTTCAAACCTATAAATCCATATTAATATTTAAAATATTTAAATCATAAATATGTGGTCAATAATAATCTAATACAAGTGGATAAGCTATTGAGTAATCATAAATATAGTAGAAAAAATTTAAGATAATTTTTAAGGAATGAAAATTTATTATTGGCTTGATGAATTCAATTACATGAATCAAAGAATCATTAAAATGGATAACTAAAATTTTGATCATTATCAGAATTAATGTTGGAGTTGAGGACATACAATCCTTGAATGAAATAGTAAATGAAAAACCCATAAAATAATGATTCCATTGAAAAATGTAATATATTATATGAAACAGATAACACATATCACTCACATAACTTATTGAGAATATAAAATAAACAAAATAATGACTAAAAAAATTTAATACATGTCATGTCACATTTCATATAAGTAATCGAAACTAATAACTCAAATAAAATAAAAATATAGAACATTTATTTAAAATAAAAAACCATATTTCAAGTAACATTCACAAAAACATTGATTTTTACACTAAAATAAAAAATTCATGATAACTAAAATACAAGAAATTGGTTTTAATAATCAATATGGGAACATTCTAAATATGAAATTATAATAGATAATTATAAAAATCCAATCAATACTTCCAGCATAAATATTGATTTTTGTATTTGTAAAAGTTTATCATGATAGTCACTTGATGTTTCAGAATGTGAACCAGTAACAATGTCACATTGTATTGAATATTCCTCTTAAAAATCCTGCAACACATTTTTATAGATGGAAAATAACATAAAATAGATTTAAAAACAAAAAAAACATAACAGAATTTTTGTTGACTTAAGGTTGATCTTGATATAAGGTTGTTTTTGTTAACAAAATGATGTTCTTGTTAACATAAGATTATTTTTGTTAACAGAAGACTATGTTTGTTAACATAAATCTGTGTTTTACATAACTTCATGGAAATTTCTTATAACATATGTCAATGAAAGTTAGGATTTCAACAAGACTAAGGTTTTTGATCATCATGTTGTGGATTATAATAAAAGCAATGTTGGTAATTTTCATTCATCAGAAAAGCCTGATATATAGCTGGTATATGTTGGAGAAATTGTGGATATTGGTTCTCATCATATTAAGTAGGGCATTGGAAAGATTCCTTCCATTCAAGAGTTTAATAGGTGGAAGTGATTATGGTTAGGAGGTTATAACTAATTCTTCTGATAGAAATAAAATTCATATCACTGAGGAATAAACTTATATTATTTTTATTTCGAAGTATATTTCTATAGATGATAAGGTCACTTATCATGGATAAAAAACTATGGATAAGGATGGATCATCTTATTATGGTATGAATAATTCCTCTCATTATAATGATAGGCAATAGTCTTAGATATGAACTAATGATAAGGGGGAAATATACTTGGGCGAATCTAATGAAGTAGGTGGGGCTTTACAAACATCCCCTTTGAATTCTACTTCAAATCATATAGAGAGAAAGGTCAGTGAGGATCCCAGTACTCAGGCTTTTGATTTTGATATAAGATGTTGTAAGCATACATGAATCTTGGGAAACGAAGTAGAGGCTTATTTTTCTTAGAAAAAGGCTACATAGATTGGGGTTTATAAGTAATAACATCTTGTGATGAATTCATTCAAAGTCATTAGGTAAGATCGGAGACTATAGATTATTGACAGGGATTTCCCTGTCACAAAGGATTCCATATCAATATAGGATGAGGTCATCAATCCTCATGCCACTAAATAGTTTTGAAAAAAATCATGGTAAACTATAATGTGTGTAGTGGATATATAATACATATTCCAAACTAAAAATTTGTGAAAGAAAACATGTCAAAATATCCTTTTGGTAAATTATAATGTCCAATACAGTTTGTACCATAAATAAAAATTAAAAAAATAAATTCCAAAATAAAATAAGCAATCAATAGCCAGTATTAACCTACTATTTCATCCCAAAATTTTGTTCATTTTTTAGCCTTCTTATTTAATTTTGTCTTCATAGGGGAGTTGCAGTTCACTACCATGGATTGATGTAGCTGTAGAGTCTCTAGAAATTAGAAGATCATGTGGCACTGCATCCTTAGCATCAAAATCATGCACTATGTTTCTCTACATATATAATGGTGTTAAAAGAATAATTAGCAAATAATAGTGACAAATAAACTCATAGAATCAGAAATAAAAATGTTAACAACAACCAATTGAGAAGAATAAATGAACTATATGTTTTAAACATATAAAATATGAAAATGACCTGAAAAATGAATATTTTTTAGTTCCAATGATCACATAAAAATAAAAATCAATCAATATAATAGATATATACCCTAGTAGATGAGATATGTTTTATTGGTGTAATAAATCCAACATCAGTGTTGCAACATAGCCGTAAAGATCCACCGCTCTGATACACCTATGATGTAAGGATAAAATAAATATTACAATAAGGTGGAGTTTATTTTTTATTAAATTGAATTTGAGAAATTGCAAATGATGGTACTTGATTATGTTCAATGTTTCTAAAAGCTCGTGAAGATCCACTGCTCTGATTCTCCTATATAATAAGGGTAAAAATAATAATGTTTTGAGGATTTTTTTAAATGAAATTTATGAATTTTTATTCAGTAGTACCTGATTGTCTTCAAAGTTATGATTAAAATTACTAATTTAATTTTCATTTTTAGTGATGAAAAATTAGTTTGTAGGTGTTTTGTTCAGAAGAACGATGATGTTTTTGAATGTTGTAATTTTCTACATAAATTGATAAAAAAACTCTTTTTTATTTGAAATGTTTTAATTCCAGAGGAAATCCAAACTCATCATGGACCTAATTGGAAAATGAACAGTAAAGTTATTTTAAATAAACCAAAATTCTATTGATATAATATAAATAGTTGCATATTTGTACCTGTATCAAAGCATCTCTCAACTCTACAGTTGTTTTAGTTATAAATTTATTTTCTTGCTTGTCAAAGAGAACAGAAAATTAGTCATCGTGATTAGTCACCATCAATTTCACTCTAAATATATTGGATTTAAAATTTTGATTATCAATTTATTTATGTTCTATAATATACTCGAATACTAACCAAATAACAAAGTAATAATAAGTAATAATGAAAATAGAGAAATGAAAACTTGGGAGTAGTGTTATTAGGATAGGTTTTACAGTTTTGGAACTAAATATTTTCATCTTACGTGTCAACTTTATTCTTGTAAGAGTTTTATGATTCATTATAACAGTTGTGGGTGCTTTGAATTTGTTTTATTGTAGCTAAAATTAAACACTTTTTAGGCTATGAAATAGTGAGTGGGTATTATTATCTTGATTATAACATGTAATAATTGAACATTACATAATATTTTATATTGAAATTTAAAAGTTTGGGATATATTACTAACTTATTGATAGGTTTTTACATCAATTTTTTTTGTTATTCTAGTATATCATAACTATAGTAGAACTATTCGAATGTGTTGGTGGTGGACTATGAAACTATGATGGCATGATCAATGCAAACCTGATAATTGGAAAATATGCAACATTATCAACTAAAAATTGTGAAGAATATATCTATGATTTAGACAATTTTAAACATAAAAAAAGAAGAGTAAATTCAGGTAAAAGGACACTATGTTCTGAAGCTTTTGACTATTGGAATATCCAGGTTAAAATGTAATTTCATTGAATTAATTGTAGTTGCGATGATAACAGAGGCTGAAAGAACTTCCAAAATATGGGGAGAGCATATAGTGATGAAACAATTTAATAAATGAATAATAAATAGAAATTAAAAAAAGGTACAATATAGATAGAAAGATCACTGCTCAGTCTCTTTACCCTGGAAATTTGTAATATCAAAATAGTGTATGATTTATTGTAGTTTTCCAAGTAATGTGACATTTGGTTCACATAGTCACCCCATAAACTATTGTTAACTTTTAACCCTCTAAAAAAAATAAAAAAAATATTGTTAACTATAATTTACCAGACATGTAAAGAATGAAGAAAAATTGGGTAACCTTTCATCCTCTAAAACATTTTTCATCTTTAGGTTGGAATTCCCCATAGATTTCATAGGATAGGAGTAATGGAAATATCTATTAATTTCTCAAACATAGAAGAATAAACGAAACATTATGTAATGAACATTACAACTATGTAAAAGATATTATCAATTATAATAGAATATATTATGTTACATATAATTTTAAAAGTAAATAGTATGCAGTGATGGAATTTTTTATAGAAGAGTGTCTATTTTTTTTACAGAGATTAAATGTGTGTTGAAAATATATAAGAAGAAGAAAATTGAAGGGGTAATAATATTTACCTATTAGATATTGTTTTGGAACCCTTTTTTGATTAATTTCATCAAAATAAGTAAAATAAAAACTAAAGAGTGGTAGTTGAGCATCACATGGTCAAACATATGTGGTTGATGTGAACATTATTCTGCAAATATGTATATATGCCAAATAGTTTCTTTTATTTGAAGCTATTTAGAAATTTTGTATAATATAGAACACGCCTTCACAAAATAGTAGTTTGGACTTTTAGTTTAATAGACAACTACTAATTTTGTACTAAATCTTTGTTCCCTGTATAAGGTATTTTAAAATGTCAACTAAACATTGAAAAAAAATTTATGTCATCGTTATAGAATAATGTAATTAAATATATTTACATATTAACACAATAATTGAAAATAAAAATGTAGGTTTTCATTTTTCATTGTAAACTCACAATTTCCTCACCATGAATGATATCAATAGCAACAATTTCATTGGAGTACCTGGAAGATGAAGTGCACCACATATTGAATACTTGAACATGAAACTTTAGTGTTTCATCATCGTCAAGATTAATCACATTGAATGGAGTTATTGATTTTAACATTTTGATAACTCTAAACCTTTTGAATTAGTGTTCAAATGAAACGTAATAAGCATTAATGAAAACCATGAAAGTCAACATATTTTCAATGGAAGAACACTTTGAAATTTCAATATTGTAATTTATTAGATACCAAAGATATATTATCAGAAATTTCCTTATAGAAAATATTTTATGTGGAATCAAAGGTTGTGTTATCTTTATCATCTACTACTATTTTCAAACCCTTTTTGACGTGACCCTATATACAACAACATATAGTTTTCCATGATATATTACATGATTTTGAAGATATAACCCAACACAATAGAGTGATTGGCCTTGAATTTTTTTAATATTCATTGAATCTGAAATAGTCAAAGGATACAAACTTATTTATAATTTGAAAATCCATCTATAGTAAAAGTTTTTCATATTAATTCTTGTAATGGATGAAATATGTCTATAATGAAATCCACTTAAAATTTATGCACCAATGACATGGTCACCCAAGTGTATAACAATCATCTGAGTACCAATACATAAACACACTAATTAATCTACATTTCTAATAAACATAATGGGTACCCTAATCTTCAATGTAATTTGGTGGATAGGTAACCTAAATACATTGATATCATTTAAAATGTCAACTGTGTGTATGTTCTCTAGCCAATATGTATCAAAACTTTCATTGAAAATAGAATAAAAACTAAAGTAATCTATACTTTCACAAGTAGTGAGAGATAACATGTAATCCTTTATTTCTTGAACAATATCACAGGTTGGTGCTAATATTGCATGGTCTTTAAAATAACTCAACTCACCATAGTTTTCACTGAAATTTGGTTATGTATAGTCAAATACTGAATTCAATGAATTTTTAATTAATGTATGAATATATTTTGATGGAATTTGAAAGACCACGTCACCATTATTAGGCTCACCAATTAGACCTTCACTAATATCTAAAGTCTACTTAGAAAATTATTTTACTTTATCGAATCATCAGTGCAGGAAGTTGAATGAAATATCCAGTTAATTTTCAAAGTCAAAAACTGATAGTATTTTCACATATGTGATGAATTTATATTTGCGAACACAATGTCACTTCTGTTAACACCTAGTATTATAGGTATTATTTTCCTAAAATCCCCTCCGAAGACAATTGTTAGGCCACCAAATGGTAAATTTGAAGCATTATCATTTTTTACTGACATTGTATCTCTTATAGTACAATCAAGATCCATAAAATAGTGTTTATGAATCATTGGTTCTTCATTCAAAATAATTGGTTTTTTAATTGAAGAAGTTATGAAAGATCAGTCCCTTGCTAAATATTGAAAACTGACTACCCATTAACAGATAATAGAATATAAAAATTAGAATGGTTTTTCCTCCCACCATGAAGGAGTAATGATGTTATCCCACTAGAAGCAACTAAAAGGACAATATTACCTTCTGACCACAAAAAACATGTTAGTACTCCCTAAATGAAAGTATTAACCATTACTCCATATGCATGTAAGAAAAAAACTAGCAGTAGAAGACAATGAAGACATAATAACATCCATTGCCTATTTTTGTTCAATGGTTACATTACTATGTAATGTTGTATACTCATTATGAAGGATTTATATACTATAATTATGTTCTTCTATGACTAAAATATTTCATTGAGTATCAATTTACGAATTGGGAACTGACATAGGAGGATAACAAAGAATATATCTACCATTGTAGCGGAGAATGTTTTCTATTTAATGAAAAGTATATATTTTTCTTTGATAATCAGTGAGTGACAAATCTAACAAATAGATAAATAATTTTATAAAATAATATAATAAGAGAGTTCTACAATCATTACTATTGTAAATTATGATAAAATTATAGATATTAAGTTACAGAATGAACAAAAATAATAGAAGTTAATGAGAATTTTATATGACTGTTATGATATAATAGTTTACAACAATTCTTAGCATGAATTTAAAATGATATTTGTATCCAAAGTTTTATTTTAAAAATGTTTTTGAGGAGGACTTAGGTAAATGATATATAATAGTTTTCAGAATATGTTTACATACTAGATCAAAAAATTCAATTACTATAATGGAAGAGGTAATATTAAGGCATATTGTTTTATGGATATGTATAACTCATATGATCAAATGATAGGTATTAAGTTATGAAATGAAACAAACTGGAAAAAGTTGTTAATCATACTATTTTATTGTAGGTTAAAATCATGTCCATAATTTAAAGAGTTGAGTATTGTAAATAATTCATAATAAATCAGTAAAGTAAAACCATTTATGAAATAAAATTTTATATAAATTATAGAAAATATGTATACGATGTTTTTATAAAAAACCTATACCCCTCTAAGAACATAATCATATATATTTTTTAGGACATTTAAATGATTGAGTTGTGAAAGAAACAAAATTTTACCTTCATAAGGTGTAAGAAAAGTGTTTATGAGGACCAAGGTAACTGATAGCTAAGATTTTTCTGAATTTCATTACATAAGAAATGAAAAAAAAATACGTTGTTAAGCATATTGTTTTACTTTAGAATGAAATCATGTCCATAATTTAAAGAATTAAGTATTTTAAATAAGACCCAATAAATCAGTGTATTACGGTCTCTTTATGAAACAAATTGGTTGTGAAGTTTATATCAAATATTTATACCATGTTTTCCCATGAAACATATACCCCTACAAGAACATAATCATATCTATTTTTTATTATAATTAAATGAATGATTACTGTAAGGAAGAAAAAAGTTTACCTTCAAAAGGTGTATGCCAGAAAAGTGTTTAGGACTAAGGTAAATGACAATTAAGATTAGGTTGTTTTACAGTTGGTTGTAATCATGTCCATAATTATATGAATGAAGTATTATAAATAAGACAATATATATCAGTATAGTGCTAATTGTTTATGAAACTGAATGGTATTCAAGTTATAGCAAATATTTATACTATATTTTTCCATGAAACCTATACCCATATCAAAACATAATCATATTAATTTTGTATTATAGTTAAATGATTAATTAGTGAAATGACTAAAAAAATTACCTTCAAAAGTTTTATATTAGAAAAGTATTTAGGAGGATTAAGGTAAATGACAGTTAAGATTATGTAGAATATATTTACATATTAAATTAAAAAAAATAATACTATAATTTAAGAAATAAAATCAAAGCATATTTTTTCTAGATATGTGTAGCTCGCATGATTATATGATAGGTATTAATTTATTGAATGAACCAAATTGGTAGAAGTTAATGAGAATACTGTTTTACTGTAGGATGAAATCATGTTCATAATTTGAATAATGAAGTGTTTTAAATGAGACAATATAAATCAGTAAAGTACAAATTGTTTATGAAATAGAATTATATTTAAGTTATAGAAAATATATATACCATATTTTCCCATGAAACCTATGGAAATATAATAACATAAACATATCTATTTTTATATTGTTAAATAACTAATTAGTGCAAGGAACAAAAAAATTTACCTTCAAAAGCTGTATGTTATGAAAGTGTTTAGGATGACTATTATTTTAAATGATAGTTCAGATTATGCAGAATATGTTTAAATATCAAATTAAAAACTTTCAGTTCTATAATTGAAGAAAAAAATTAAAGCATATTGTTTTATGGGTATATTTTATTTTCCTCAATCCAAGATGTAAACATTGTTTCAGAAATATTGCATTTACTCAAGATATATTCAATATTATCATCATCAGTGCACGTTATAGTGTTTTTTCCTTATAAATGGATATACAATCATTCTATTAGAGGAAATATATAATTAATATTATATGAAAATATCCTTTAGGAATATTCACGAGGCGAGATGTACCGATAGTCATAATACATTTTAATCACATCTATATTGTTGTTAGACTAGTGTCTACTATTGGTCTCATAGAGTGTCATTGTAACATGAACATGACCCTTGTTGATATATTTGAAAAGGTATTTGATAGAAGACAATTGATTTCAAATTTTAGTATTTATATGATCATGATACTTTAAAATAAAAATAGGATTGTATGGGACAAAAAAACGATTATCCAAAGCAACACCATTCCTGAAGACTGTACTTCCACAATTCCTTCATCGATATATAACATAACCATCATCATTAATTTTTGTGTGTGCAACAAATTTCTTTGGATGAAACTTTAAACATTTTCCATTTCTCATACAAGGTGAGTGACAATTAGCATCACCACAAGGTCCATGGATAATAAAAATTCTAACAGCTTCATGAAGACTTGGAAAGGTAACTTTATTTGTAATTTTAGCAGAAACAATTCTATCTATGTCAGTTGAAGTAATGACATTGTTTTCATGAAAAAGAAATAATATAATGTGCACATAAGGCAACCCTCATTTTTTGAAACTCCGCAGTATGAACAACTATATGGAAAAAATTAGTATTAATTAAATGACATAGAACATGATATGATAATAAAGGATATTTTAAATTTGAAGAATATTAGCTTTGAATATATTTACCAACTTGAGACTTTCCAAAGAAACTTCCTTCTCATAAATCTTTTTTGAGATGGTCAACCTCCATATTGAGAACAATTGATAGTATTTGAGGATAGTATAGAGGTCAAATATTATTATTTGTAACAAATATAGAAGTTATAGACAACATTGAAGTACATGTAAAGGTTAAAAACAAATCCAGATAGCCTTCCCAATTTCAAATTTACATCGCATCTTGGTAATTTTAAATCATGTACATAGGACCACAAGTAAATTTTAAAGGTAAAATTATATTATTTCCACATAAAGACCCATCACGGTCACCTCTAAGGTATGAATCTTGCAATATATTGTATAGTTTAACTCTCAAGTGATTTTGATTAAAGAAAATAAATGACAGACTTTGAAACTTGGTCATTGTATAAGAATCTATAATAAATTATTGCAAAACACTTATAGAATAGAGCAGATTTGATTCATCATTGGAACAAAATTTCAAGTGACAAGAAAATTAATATCTCATTGTTAATTTCTGAATTTTAGTACTTGTAGTGAAGGATGTAGCACGCTGATATATGTTGTCAACTTATCCATCCTGGCCACCTATGAAAACCAATGGATATTTCAATAGAAGGTACAATAGGTGAAGCTCATGTATGCATTGTAAATCACAACTTCTTCTTTGAATGATTATATCCATTTCCTGATTAGATCTTCAATGTAATTGATAATGAACATTTCAATTTCATAAGTACTTGGTAATTTATATGTCAATGAATTTGTTCCTCGTCTTTTAAGAAGATGTGAATTTAAAATTGAAAATTCATGTGACTGAAGAACAGCTCTTGTAGTTCTAAAATTAAGAAAAAAATTATTGTTCACATAAATCATTTTTATAGTTTCTCAATAATAATATAACAAATAGTTGATTTAAGGTTTGTTTTATCAAATGTGCATAAAAAATGTTTGTTAATGTAAACTAAATTTTTTTTTTCAATTAATTAGTTACTACTGAATTTTATAGTTACCTGATGGTCTGTAGTTTATTTTGAGCCTCATTTGTAGTATCATACACATATAGTTGTGCTAAATTTAGTGGTTTTCCATCAAGAGTACATAAACTAATTATGCATTGCTAGTTTTTTCCATTTGATCTAAATATGTCTGCACTCCCACCACTGTTGATTGATCTTTCAACCTTCCCATTCATTGATTTGAATGAAAACATAGAATTGTAAATGTGTATGTGGTCTTGGAATGTTCTTTCCTATCTAGAGGTATAATTGAAAAATAATGATCTAAGGTATTATGGACATACATACATTAATTCCAAAGAAATATTTTCTAGTGATCAGCATAAATTAAAATGTGAGTTATGTTTGCTATAGTATATTTTATTTCTCATGTCAAACCAAATTTTGAATCAAAATATTGACAAATGTTACCAGGATCTCCAATATTTGAGCATGTTGAGATAAAAATGGAATATAATATAATATGTTAATGAAAAGGTAATAATAATATCATAAACTCATTTACAATTTTAGTTTAGTAATAAGATAGTTAAAGTAATTAAACTAACCCATGTTTTCTATAGTTTGTAGTTGAAGAGAAATTTCTACAGCAACCAATGTTACTGTAATAGTACTATATTTTTTATAATATTAATCAATTTTTTAAATGTATAAATTTCAAAAAAAAACATTTATGTGGAAATACCTATAAAATTTATAGAGGGATGTAAGAAATCATTTATTCTTACTTGTGTTATCTACATTATATGATTCATTGAAGTTTGAACATGTGGTAGTTGAATGGAACCTACTTGCAGAGTATTAGTTCATCTTCAGACCACCATAATTTATACTATAATAAAATATTCTATAGAATATATATATATATATATATATATATAATTAAAGTGTTCTATTTGAATATTAATTTGTTACAAATTCATCCTTGAAAATGAATTGTAGTTGTCAATAATAGTATCAATAGAACAGTTTCTGTTAGAAAGTTGAATTCATGAGAAATGATATTAAAATAATAGAGAAGATAATGTGTATTGGAATGAGATGTGCTTACTGTGACAGGGAGGTAATTGTTGAATGACTAAGAATATTAGCACCATTCATCAAATCTAGAAATATTAATGAAGTAACATTCAATGAGTAGATACAAGGCTTATATAAGTATCATTTTGGTCATTATAATACAGTGACATTATACTTAAAATCCAAAATTCCATGTTGTATCATGTTATTCTGCCTTTTTTTCATGTTTGATCCAACATATATAGTTTAAAAATTAACACACTTTTGAGGTACTATCAAATAAATAGAAGATAAATTTTACCAATTTATGGTAATTAAAATTTCATTATGAAAGAAAATTAATTATAATGGAAAATTTAAAATTAATGAACCATTGAAATATATAGGTGATAATGAAATGTTTGTTCCTCTCTATGTGTTTCCATTTGGTGGTGGTAGTTCAGTTATAGGAGTACGAGATAGTTCAATATATGTAATATAAAAATTTCCAATAGAGGATGAACCTATAATTGTTGAAATATAGTAAATATATATAGTGAATGAATGATAAACAAGAGATCAATTCAAAGTAATTATTAATACCTTTCTAATAACATGTTTTTTGATTCATTAGTAGTCTCCTTTGCAACCTTTCTTCTCTAAAACATGATGGAGATTTCTTGTTTGTATCGTATTTATTTTTATTGAATTGTCAAGGAGTTAAAGAAAATCATGTTATGCATAATTATGAGTATAATACATGTAATATAACATGTAAAGGAAAATATAAAATTGATTATGAATTTAATCATAGATGTTTATACAGACAATAATTAAGGGTACATAAAATTTTTATGATAGAAATAAAAAGATTTTTGTATTGAATAAAATCAGTCAGGCCTACCTAAACTACTACAGGTTTTGAATTACTAGATTAAATATCATTCAACCCTAAAAAACCTACAGGTGATAAAATATTGGTTGACCAAAGGAATTATAAGTCCTAATTTAGGAATCAAAAGAGAAGATGTATTATAATAACATATTAAAAAATCATATGAAAAGGGAAATACTAAATATTGGAGGATAGGAAAAAATAATTTCAAAAGCTATGAAGTAAATACCTATATCAGAGTAGTGGATTTTTATGATTGGTTAATACACAAAGTGGTAAATAAATATTTTCCAACCAAATTAATTGGATTCCCTAATTCTTGATTTGGGATAACATATGTATTGTAATATATTATGGAAATTTCATATGAATAGAGTGAAATGAAAAATTGAATATCAGAGATAAGTTTAATAGAGAATATAGGAAGAACTAAATATTGTATGTAGAATGTGTCATGGAAAAAAATAACACAAGCTATGAGAATATAAGTTTTATAGAGCAGTGTATGTTTATGGTCACTAAAAAAATAGATTGATAAATAAATATCGGCCGATAGAATGAAGTGGATTCCCTAATTCCTAAATTGAGAAAACATATGTATTATAATATATTGTGTAAATTTCATATGAATAGAGTGAAAAGAAAAATTGAATATCATAGATTAGTTCAATAGAAAAGATAGGAAAAAAAATAGTGTATGTGGAATGCGTTTGGAGATGGATGAATTTGATGTTTGAATTTGACTATTGTTGATCTAGGAATGTGATGAATGTGCGGTAAAGGGAAATCTTGACCCGTCGTTGAGTTCAACAATGAAACATGGAGAAATACATTTGAAGAACCAAATGAAGGATTAGTTGGTCGATAGTGGGTTTATGTGAATGAGAGGAACAAAAAAGGTGTAGAAGGTGGTTGTAGAGGGTGAAGAGATTGTTGAGGATGTTGTGGGATGTGGATCATAATGATCAAGAGTGGATTGAAGGGAAATAGAGGAAGAATATAGGTGTCTAAGAAGGTCTTCATGACTGAATAAAAAGATGAAGGAGTTGTGGGACGTGGATCATGAGGACGGTTTGGCAGAGGAAATGTTGTAGGAACCCTAAGAAGAGGCGATGAAAATAACAAGTGGGAGGGTTGGATAATGGAGGGAATTAGAGTGTTGGTACGTAGTGGAGAAAAGTATTAGAAAGGATATATTGGCATGTATAATGAATAACACCCAACTTTTAATTATATAGTAGACGTAGATAATAGATGTGCCACTCTAGATTGTTCAACTTTTCTAATTGCAGGATTTGGGTATGGTCAGGCTAGTAGTAAGGATAATCTTTTTTGAAGTCCTAACCATTTTTCAGTTCTCTACCTGGGTAGCCTCTAAAATGCTCACTTATGAATTCTTGACTATCCCCTTCCTTCCGAATCCAATTTCCCTAATGCCATCCTACAGTTTCTCCTCACGCACTAGCCAGATTTTCAAATCATAATTACAAGCCAGCATGTTGCACACTTCAAATTTGTGTTTTATATATGTTACCTACCTCTCCACCACACCATTACATCAGATGTTTCCACCACAATGTGCATGTTGATGGTTGTACAATCTAGGAAACTTGAGATGGAAAAAACTTCCCAAAAAGTAAATTGCTTTCAATCTTGAAAATCTCACACATTTTAATGGACTATACATGAACCCTATTTATTAATTATTCCCAAAAAACTAAAAGGCTCCAAAATGGACAGTGACATATAAATATTTGAAGAAACAAAATACAATGCAAAAATATTAAAAGCATGCATCTGGAATTGAGTGGATTTATGGAAGATTTATAGGGATGTTTTTACTTTGTAAATCCAACCGATGCTTAGGTTTGAATTTAGAACACTCACCTTGAAACTAAAATAGACTTCATTCCAAGCATCATTCTTAGTTGTTTGAATTCATCTGTCAATAATTACATTGTGAAAATATCTACCACTTATTTCGTAGTATGGAAATATTTTAATTTTATCATTTTCTGCCTTACATGATCTCTCATAAAATGATATCGTGTATCAATGTGTTTTCCTCTTCAATGTTACACCATATTTTTTGATAGTTCAATTGATGACTTCTAATCCACATATATGAATGTGGATCCATCCTACAGATGATTCAACTCCTTTAGAAGGTTTCTCAACCAAATTTCTTTACAAATGGTGGATGATGCTATTACGTACTCTATTTCACATGTAGATAGGGAAACCACACTCGGCTTCCTTGAAGGCCATGTGAAATCAATCGTTCCAAGAATGAATACATATCTAGTGGTGTTTTTTCTTTCATCTTGGCCACCACATAAATTACTATCAAATTATCCATATCTATTTGCATCATCATTGTATGGATATAAAATACCAAATCTCATTGTTACTTTTACGTACTTGAGGATTATTTTTGCGGCTAGCTAGTGTGACTCTTTTGGTGCTTCCATGTACCTGCTTAGAATCCAAACATTGTAGATGATATCTATCCATATGATTGTGAGGTACTTTAGGATTCCAATAAGACTCTTGAACATAGTAGAGTTAATGCTTCTTCCTTCTCCATATTTTGTTTGTTTTAAACCCGTTGCAGCAGACATTTTTACAGTATTGTAATTGTACATCTTGATCTTTTCAATAAATTCCTTAGAATAATTATCTTGAGATATATAGATTCCATCATGTTTTTGATTTACTTCAATTCTCAAAAAAATTCAACCTCCATCGATCATATAAAACTCTTTAAACATGGATTTAATGAATTCCTTGAACATCAGTAGGTTGTTCCCTATAAACAAAAAATCATCAACATACAGGCATGCTATAAGAATATCACCATGAGAATTCTTCATGATGTAAATTGAATGATAATATGTGCATTTGATGAAGTCATTATCCTAAATAATGTTATTTATGTGTGAATTCTAATAATGTGGAACTTTATACAACCCATAGAGAGATTTATTTAGTCAATACACCTTGTGTTCCTCTCCTTTCATAACAAAGCCTTTGGGTTGGTCAACATAGACTTCTTCTTCTAGAATTCTATTCAGGAATACAGATTTCACATTTAGTTGGTAGATCATCCAACTATGATGGAATGTAAGGGAGATAATCATACTCATAGTGTGAAGTCAAGCAATAGGAGTGAAGACTTCTTTATAGTCCACCCCATACTTCTGTTTATAGTCATTTTCTATGAGCCTTGCCTTGTAGTAATCAATCTCACCATCAGTATTTCTCTTGATCTTGTACACCCATTTGACGCTAATGGTTTTCTAGATAATAATAAGTGTATTCATCTCCAATATGTTAATTTTTCTCTATGGAATGAATTTATTATTTCATAATGATTCTCCAACATTCTTCTCTTATGGATTCTTAAAATGTTAGAGGATCATGATATACATAAAAGAAGAAATGATTGACCTCTTCTGTTTTCTCATAGATGTCACTTAATCTTTTTATCTTTATATATGCCATTGTTGAGGATGATCTATCCGTATTTTGACTTAATAGTGTGCTTTCAGGGGTGATGGAATGTACTCCTAGACTTCTATCAACTAATGATGCACCTGAGGAAGGTGTTGTGGGAATTTTCTCCTAATGATCATGCCTTTCTTCCGATTATTCTATTTTTACTAAAATATCATTGTTTGATTCTTCATTATTCCATTTACAAGTTTCTTTCCCACTAAATATCGCATCTCTACTCACCACTGCTTTATTGGTTAGTGGATTTTAGATCTTATAGGCTTTAAAACTTCATTGTACCTGATGAAGATGCACTTTTCATCACGATCATCAAGATTACTTCTTCTTACTTCTGGAACATGTGCATAGGCGACACACCCAAAGGATCTTAGGTATGAAACACTCGATTTTTAGTCGCTCCATGCCTCTTGTGGTGTCAAATTTTTGACTCTCTTGGTTGGACACCAATTGAGAAAGTAAGCAGTACATGCAACTGTATCTACCTAGAAGCTCTTTGGTAGGCCTCTCTCCTTCATCATGGTCCTCATCATGTTAAGGATGGTGTGGTTTTTTCATTATTCAATTCCATTCTATTGTGGTGTGTAGACTGTAGTGTATTTTTGTTCAATGCCCTGTTCCCTACAAAAATATTGAAATGAATGTGAGGATTATTCTCCACCTCTGTCAGATCTGAGTATATTGATTTTTTGACCACTTTCTACTTAAACACGGGCTTTGAAAATTTTAAAGATAGTAAAAGAGGAAGATTTTTCTTTGATGCAATATATCAAAAGTTTTCTTCTGAAATCATCAATGAGGGTAATAAAGTAATTATTACCACAAAGTGATGGTGTTTCAAGTGTTATAAAAATATCAGTGTGAACCAACTATAGTGGTTCCTTTTCTCTTCTAGACACTCCACTTAGGAAGGAATTAATTTAATACATATCGAGTGAACATGCCTCACAGACATGATTTGGAACTTCAATTGTCTACAAGACATGCACCTTACTTGATGAGGATAAGAGTTTAAGGCCACTAAAATGGAGATTCCCAAAGCGAAGATACTCTCTCTCTGAGTCATTCTTCATGTGTCCAAAGTAACACTTCTCAACCTTTTTGTTAATATGCAACAAAAACATGTGATTCTATGTTAGTTGGAGTAATGAAATTGTTTTCACAACAAAGAAATAATATAATGTGAACATGAGGCAACCCTCATTTTTGAAACTCCATAATACAAACCACTACATGGAAAATAGTAGGTTTAATGAAATTTGATAGAACATGATATAATAATAAAGAATATTTTAAATTTGAAGAATAGTATATTCTAAGATCTTTACGTACTCGAGATGTTCCAAAGAAACATCCATCTCATAAATCTTTCATGAGATGGTTAACATTCATATTGAGAACAATTGGTAGTATTTGAGGATAGTCATGAGGTCAAATATTATTATTTATAAAAAATCTAGAAGTTTCAGGCCACATTGGATCACATGTAAATGTTAAAAACAAATTTGGATAGCCTTCCCAATTACAAATCATCATTCCATCTTGGTAATTTTGAATCATGTACCCAGGACCACCAATAGTGTTTGAAGTTAAAATGATATACTTTCTATATAAAGACCCATCACGGTCACATCTAAGGTATACATCTTACAATCCATTGTATAGTTAAACTCCCAAGAACTTTTTATTAAAGAGAATAAATGACATCCTTTTATACTCAATCATTGTATAGGCATATATAATAAATTATTGAAAAAACCTTATAGAATGGAGTATAGTTGATGCATCATTGGAACAAAATTCCAAGTGATAAGATAAGTAATCTCTTATTGTTACTTTCTAGAGTGTAGTACATGTAGTTAAGTATGTAGCATATTGATATATGTTGTCAACATATCCATCCTAAACACCTATGAAATCCAATGGATATTTCAATGGAAGTTATAATGGGTGAATCTCATGTATGTGTTGTAAATCACCACCTTTTCTTTAAATGATTATATCCCTTTCCTTATTAGATATTCAATTTCATCGATAATAAGCATTGTAATTTTAGAATTACTTGGTAAGTTATTTTTCAATTCACCCATTTTTCATTTTGTAAGAAGATGTGGATTTAAATTTAGAATTTTATATAACTAAATAACATCCCTTATAGTTATGAAATGATGAGAAAAAGAATTGTTCTCATGCAGAATTTGTTGTAGTTTTTCAATAATAATATAATCAATAGTTGTGTTAAGGTTTGTTTTTTTGAAAACTGTACACAAAATATGTGTTAATGTAAACTATAAACCATTTTTTCAATGAATTTGTTACTGTTGAATTTTACAATTACCTAAAGGCTCGTAGCATATTTTGAGCCTCATTTGCAGTTTCATAGAGATACAGTTTTGAAAATGTTGGTGGTGGTCAATTAGATGTACATAAACTACTTATGCGATGGTATTTTTGTCCATTTAATCTAAATATGTTTGAACTCCCACTATTTTTTATTGATTTATCAACCTTCCCACCCATTGATGTGAATGAAAACATAGAATTGTAAATGTGTATGTGGTATTAGAATATTCTAACATGGATAGAGGTATAATTGAAAACTAATGTTCTAAGGTATTTTGGACATGCAAGTATTAATTCCATATAAATCATTCCTAGTGAGTAGAATAAAGAGAAATTTGGGTTATATTTGTTGCTGTATTTTTTATTTCTCTTGTCAAACCACAATTTTGAATCACAATATTGACAGATGTTACAAGGATATATAATGTATGATTATTTTGAGATAACAACATAATATAATATAATATTTTAATGAAAAAGTAATAATAATATCATAAACTCATTTACAATTTTATTTTAGTAATAAGTCAATTTAATTAATTAAATTAACCCGTGTTTTCTACAGTTTGGAACTGTAGTAATTTTTTTGAGGCAACCAATGTTATTGTAAGTGTTAGTACTATATTTATCTTAATATTAATCAATTTGGTAAATGTTTAATCGTTAAAAAAACTTTTATGTGTACATACTTGTAAAATGTACAAAAGGATGTAAGAAAGCATTTCTTCTTACATGTTTTCCTAACATTATATGATTCATTGAAGTTTGAACATGTGATAGTTGGCTAGAACCTACTTGAAGAGTATTAGTTCATCTTCAGACCACCATAATTTATACTATAATAAAATATTCAATAGAATACATATATATCTATATAAGTAAAGCGTTCTATTCGAATAGAAATTTGTGACAAATTTGTCCTTGAAAATGAATTGTAGTTGTCAATAACAGTATTTGTAGAACAATTTATGTTAAAAGTTAAATGCATGAGAAATAATATTGAAATGAGAGAGAAGATAATGTGTACTGGAATGATATGTGCTTACAGTGATGGGGAGGGAATGGTTGAATCGGTTAGAATAATAGCATCATTTGTCAAATCTAGCAAGATTAATGAAGTAACATTCAATGAGTAGATACAAGGCTTATATAAGAATCATATTTTTCATCATAATACAGAAACATTATACTTATAATCTAAAATACCATTTTGTATCATGGTATTCGGTCTTTGTTTTCGCTTGTTTGATCCAACATATATGGTTGAAAAATTAGTACACTGTTGAGGTACTATCAAATAAGGAGAAGATAAGTTTTACCAAATTACAATAATTCGAATTGCATTATGAAAGAAAATTAATGTTAATGGTAAATTTAAATTGAAATAATCATCGAAATATATAGGTTATGATGGAATGTGTGTTCCTCTTTGTGTGCTTCCATTTGGTGGTGGTAGTTCAGTTATAGGAGTATGAGATATTTTGGTATATGTAATAGAATAATTTCCAAGAGAGGCTGAACCTATAATTGTGGAAATATAGTAAATATATATATAGTTAATGAATGATAAACAATAGAACAATTCAATGTAAATATGAATACCTAACTAACAACATGTTTTTTGTTGTTGCATTAGTAGTCTCCTTCAAATCCTTACTTCTTTAGAACTTGATAGTGATTTCATGTTCGTATCATTTTTCTTTTTATTGAATTTTCAAGGAGTTAGATAAAATCACGCTATGAATAATTATGAGTATACTACATGTAATATAATTTGTAAAGGAAAACTGAAAACTGATTATGCATTTAATTGTAGATGTTTATACAGATGACAATGAAGAGTACATAAAATTTTCATGATAGAATCAAAAAGATTTGTGTATTGAATAAAATCAGTTAGTCTTACCTAAACTACTACAGGATTTAACGTGCTAGATAAAATATCTTTCAACCCTAAAAAACATACAGGTGATAAAATATTGGTTGAGCAAAATAATTAGAGTTCGTAATTGCTGAATCAGAAAAGCAGATGTATTGTAATAATGTATGAAAAATCTATATGAAAAGAGAAATAATAAATATTGGATAATAGGAAAATATAATTTCAATATCTATGAAGAACATACCTTTTGTGGAGCATTGGATGTTTATGATTGGTCAAGACAGAAAGTGATAAATAAATATTAGCTGACCAAATGAAGTGGATGCAATAATTCCTAAATCAAGAAAACATATGTATTTTAATATATTATGAAAATTTCATATGAATAGAGTGAAATGAAAAATTGAATATTAGAGATAATTTTATTAGATAAGATAGTAAGAATTAAATATTTTATATAGAATTCATCACAGAAAAAAATTACACAAGCTATGAGAAGATAATTTTTACATAGTAGTGGATGTTTATGGTTGTTGAAAACAAAGACTGGTAAATAAATATTGGTCGACCGAATGAAGTGGATGCCCTAACTCCTAAATTAGGAAAATAGATATATTGTAATATATTATGGTAATTTTGTATGAATATAGTGAAATAAAAAAGTGAATATCAAGATATTAGTTCAACAGAGAATATATGAAGAACAAAATAGTCTGTGTGGAATGTTTCTGGAGATGGATGAGTATGATGTTTGAATTTGACTATCAGGGATCTGGGATTGTGATGAATGTTCTATGACAACCCTGATTTTTATTACAACTTAAACATGATTTGTTACATAAAACTTCACTTAATACAAAAAAGAAGATCGAGAGGTTGAGTGTCTTTGGGGCTTAAGATCATTACATAAAAACTTAAAGCATGAAATACAACATCTTTATTGAAAACTTCCTTTACATGACAACTACATTTCTTCGTACTTAGCATTGCATGGGATAACCTGAGGACATGCATAAGAAAAGTGTGAGCTATAAAGCCCAGTAAGGTAGTACACATAGAATAACATGAGGTGTACAATAAATGTTAGACAATAGGCATATCAATAGAGAATAATAAAAACATGAACATAAAGGCAAGATAAAGCATGATAATCGTAACATGGAAATGTGGCAACAACACTTAACATGGAATTAACATGAGCAAAGGCTCATTGCACATGGAGCATGAGTAAATCCCCATTGAACATAAAGCACGATTAAACCCTCGTTTCACTAGAATTATCATGAGTAAACACTTATTGCACATGATGTATCATGATACTATACTTTACCCAATGCATTGTAGCGTTATAAGGGCACAGCCTTCTTAAACATTTCATTTCATGCATAAGTGTGCCACATGGATCATAAAACATTGAATCATAATCATTTATTCCATGATAAAGGAATGTGGAATTTATACATGAAACTTTACAATCAATAAGTAAATGTGCATAAAGGTGAATACCCTTGATAGAGAAATGGACATGGTATTCAGTACACAATGACATTGGCTTAGAAAATCGGTGCGATTTCGGCAGCGTAACGACATGACATAATAATTCATAAAAATGGTTGATGATAGATAAAGGGGTTAATCATCATATTTAGATGTAATGTAAATTAAGGAGGTCATAGAGATACATTTCTCAACAATTGTAATGGAATTTAGATTCATGATACAAAATTATTGCTTGAATGTAAAAGAGGAGAGAGAAGTTCATTTCGGAATTTTGGTGTAGTAACGGGTGTACATGGGAAGAATTTAACGAGAGAGAAAGGGTGTCAAATCATTAAAACATAAAGAGGGCAGTATTAGGGAGGTTTGAAACCATACCCCAACATTTATAATTGATATTAAAATGGAAAAACAACTTAAAGAAAATTGGACAAAATGAGAAAGGAAGAAAAACCCTTACTTGGATGTGTGCTTCCAGAGGCTAGAGAGAGGATTGTGAGAGGATTATTGGGAGCTTGGGGCACCTTGAGAGTATTCTAGAGGGATTAGGGAAGAGGTTTGACGAAATACAAAGGCTTTTAGTGAGGAGGAAGTGGGATCTTGGGTGGGTTTATATAGGAAAGGTGAGGAAATTCTTTATTATTTAGGATTGGGACCCCTTGTATTAAATTAATCCAAACCAAAAACCATCCCATGGTTTTTCCCATGGTTTTTGGAAAAGGGAAGAGGAAAATAATATTTTATAAGGCCAAGGGCCGAACATATTAAAATATTAGGGCTGCTTATGTGGAGGTGAGTCACACTCCCATGTAAATTAATTTAAAAAAACAAGGTCTTTAATAAGTCTTGAGGGGTTCATTTATGCTTTGAAAAGGAATCAAAAGAAACCCAAAATCACATTATTTTAATGTTAAAACATATATTGGATGAAAATAAAGATTATAGTATTTTATTACATCACTACTGGGTCATTATGGTGTCATAAAACACATTATATATTTAAACGCTATTTAATTTTTACTCAAAAATTTGAGTGTCTCAGAAAATTATGAAAAATTCACCATTGGATAATTTTGACATCCTGATTATAAAAATAACATTTATTTTATCTAAATAATTTTCTAAATATATTAATTTTCACATTTAAAATAAAAACCGACATTTGTCAATAATTCACGGGTTTTGACAAAAATGGATTTCAATCCTTAATAAAAATTATAATTGCATTCATACAATTACATGATCATTTATATATAATAAAATTAATCTAACAATAATATTATTATTTTATTAAAATATTATTTAATTCAAAAATCCCTTAATTTAATAAAATAGATTTCTTAATTAAATAATAACTAAAAACACCATTTGTACATTAAAAACTATTTACATTGTATCAATAATGACAAGAAATTATATTCATTATTATATTCAAAAATAATGTACATGAACATAGTATTATCGATTAGTTACATAACCCCTTAAAAAAGCCGAATAAGACCTAAGGGTAAGGTGTGCGGTGGTGACAGACTCTTGGGGTGGCTCAGATAACATTGCTCGAGTGGTAATTTCTATCAACTTCCACTTATCCTGTAGACGGTCTCGTTCGAGCTTGACATGGTGAATCTCAGCTTGGGATTGGTCAAGAGCGAAGCCCAAGGATACAACCTCTTTTCCGAGCACTGATAAATGGGCTTCGTATGGGGCAATTCTACTAGATGAGGCCATCACTTCCTTTGTCTAAGTAAAATTGGATGTGTTAAATCCCTATATTTATACTAATCATGTGATAACTGTTCAACGGCTAAAAAATTAACGGTCACAATTCTTATCATAAAACCAATGAATTTGACATTTTATAAAAACATTTTATATAAGGAGACATTTAATAAGATCAAGAGGTATTTTCCATTAATGAAACTTTGGGTCGTTACAATATTCCCCCCTTAAGAAATTTCACACTAGAAAATTTCCTTTTCTCACACTAAAACAAATGTGGGTAACTCAGCTTCATCACTTCCCCTGATTCCCATGTTTCTTCTTCAAACTTGTGGTTTCTCCACGACACCTTGATGAGGGGAATTGTCTTATTTCATAGAACTTTTTCTCTACGATCTAAGATCTACACTGGTTTCTCCTCATAAGAAAGATCATCTTCCAATTATACCACCTCAGAAGAGAGTACATGTGAAGGGTCTGGTATGTACTTCCTTAAGAGGGATACATGAAAGACATCATGTACTTTGGCCATAGTAGGTGGAAGTGCTAGTCGATAGGCCACAGCCCCGACACGATCAAGAATCTCGAAGGGGCCGATGTACCTTGGACTTAACTTCCCTTTCTTTGCAAACCTCATGACCTTCTTCCATGGAGATATGCGTAGAAAAACCATGTCTCCAACTTTAATCTCAAGGTCTCCTCGACGATTATCTGCATAACTCTTCTATCGAATCTGGGCTGCCTTGATATGCTACTGAATGGTTTTCACCTTCTCCACCATTTCCTCGACCAATTCTGGTCCAAGTAGCTTACGTTCACCGACATCATCCAAACATGCCAGTGTTCTACACCTTTTCCCATACAGGGCTTCATATGGTGCCATTTGGATGCTCGAGTGGAAACTGTTATTATAAGAGAACTCAACCAGAGGAAGATATTGATCCCATCCTACTTTAAAGTCCATCGAGCACACTCTCAACATATGCTCAAGTATTTTCTCAACATATGCTCAAGTATTTGGATAGTCTGCTCGGATTGGCCATCAGTTTGAGGATTATAGGCCGTACTAAAGTTCAGTTCAGTATTCAGAGCATGTTGAAGACTCTTCCAAAACATAGAGGTGAATCTTGGATCTCGGTCAGACATAATAGATAGTGGTACTCCATGAAACCTTACCACTTCCTTGATATATATTCGTTCTAGTTTATCCAATGAGAATTCCACCCGAATAGAAATGAAGTGTACAGTCTTTGTAAGACAATCCACAACAACCCATATTGCATTGTTTCCGTTGGATTTACTCGGAAGTCTATTGATAAAGTCCATGGTGATGTTTTCCCATTTCTATTCTGGTATGGGAAATGGTTGCATCATCCCCTTAGACTTCTGCCTCTCTGCCTTCACTTGCTGACACACCAAGCACATGGATGTATATTCAGCAATCTCCTTCTTCATATTATCCCACCAAAGGATTTCTCGGAGATCTCGATACATCTTTGTGCTCCCTGGGTGAATAGAGAAATTTGAACTATGTGCATCATCCAAAAGTTCCTTCTTCAGCTCTGGACTTGATGGATCACATAGTCTTTTCCCAAACTACACAATTCCTTCTTCATTAACATTAAACTCTGAGGATTTCCGTTTTTCGATAGCTCCCACTTTTTATTGAATTCCCACATCATCCTTTTCATCATCCTTTAACCTTTCCAAAAGAGACGGTTGAGCAATCATTTGTGAAATGATTGATGATGTTCCCTTCTCTGTGATTCCCATGTCCATATTTATCAAGTCTAAGAAGATTGGATCCTTCTAAATTCTCATCATTGATAGAATCACTGGATCCTTTCTACATAGGGCATCTTCCACCTTGTTCGCTTTCCTAGGGTGGTAATGTATTGAACAATCATAATCCTTGATGAGCTCTATCCATCTTCTCTGGCACATTTTAAGATCTTTCTGTGTGAATGTACCTTTAAGACTCTTGTGGTTAATATATATCTCACATTTCTCTCCATAGAGATAATGTTGCAAGATTTTCAACGCAAAGATTACCACAACCAACTCTAGATCATGCGTTGGAGAGTTTCTCACATGGATTTTCAACTGCCTTAAAGCATAGGATATCACTTTATCATTATGCATCAGCACACATCCTAAGCCCTTCTTCAAAGCATCACTGAATACCATAAAAATCTCCACACTTGTGGGTAAAGTGAGCACGAGCACAGTGATAAGCCTCCATTTCAACTCCTTGAGGATTTATTCACATTTATCACTCCATGAAAACTTTACTCCCTTTAGAGTTAGCTTGGTAAGAGGGTTGGAAAATCATTAGAAATTTCTCACAAATCGTCGATAATATCCTGATAACCCAAAGAAGCTACGAATATCTATTACCGATGTTGGCCTCGACCATCCCTCAATTGCATCTTTTTGGAGGGATCCACAGATATCCCATTGCTTGTGATGATATACCCCAAGAACGAGACCTCATTCAACCAAAACTCACACTTTCTATACCTTTCATAGATCTTCTCCTTGCACAACGTCTCTAGTACAGTTCTTAAATGCTCCTCATGATCCTCCTTGGTTTTGGAGTATATTAGAATATCATCTATAAAGACTACCACAAATTTGTCTAGGTAATCTCTAAAGACTCTATTCATCAATTCCATGAAGATTTCTGGAGCATTGGTGAGTCCGAGAGGCATTACTATGAATTTATAGTGCCCGTATCTTGTACGAAAATCAGTCTTGGGGACATCTTCCTTCTTCACCCTTACATGATAATATACTGACCACAAATATACCTTGGAGAAGAATTGTGCTCCATGTAGCTGAGCAAACAATTCATCAATTATTGCGAGAGGATACTTGTTCTTTATCGTGATTTTTTTAAGTTCATGATAATCGATGCAAAGTCGCGTTGACCCATCCATCTTCCTGATGAAGAGGACTGGTGCACCCCACGGTGATGTACTTGGGCATATGAACCCTTTATCCATATTCTCCTATAGTTGTTTCTTCATCTCTTCAAGCTCTACAAAGGCCATTCTATATGGAGTCTTGGATATTGGTAAAGCCCTGAGTATAAGTTCAATTGAGAATTCAACATCCCTTCTAGGAGGAAGACCAGGCAGTTTCTCGGGAAACACTTTAGCAAATTCCCTCACAATAGGCATTTCTTCAAGGACGATTTCATCCTTGGAATCAATCATATGAGCCAGATATGTGTACTCATAAGGCAGTAATATCCATGCTTGAGATGATGGAGCTAAAGGAGATTTATCTTCCTCCTTACACTTGTAATGAATTGGGGGTCTATTCTCCATATGGAGTGTGATTTCCCTCTCCCGACAATTTATGTTGGCTCTATATAAGGAAAGCCAATCCATGCCAAGAATTGCATCAAATTCCACCAGAGGGAGTATGATGAGGTTCGTCGGGAAATTCAATCCATAGATTATAATAGGGGAGGACTTATATTCATGGGATGCAATGATTGCCCCATTTTCCATACTCACCGACATCTTCACTTCCATGATTTTTGGTGGTGCTAGGATTGTTCTACAAAACTTTTGGGATATAAAAGAATGTGTAGAACCTGAATCAAAAAGTATGTTCACTATTATTGAATGAATAACTAGCGTACCTATCACCACTACATTTTCGGGGTTCACTTCGGCAGACGTGATGAAAAAAGCTCTTCCTTGCTGCCTTGGAGGTTGTTGGTTGTCTCTGAAAACCCTTGGATTAGGGCACTGATTTGAAAAACGACCCGGTTCTTTGCATTTGTAGCATTGAACAACGTGTTGAGGTACGAACGGAGTGTTCCACTCCTCTGTCATAGCCGTGGGTCTTTCTTGCCAACAGTTAATAGCTAGGTGCCCTTCTCTTCCACAGCTGAAGCATTTCCTCGTCCCCATAAGGCAATTTCCAGGGTGCTTCTTTCCGCACTTTTGGCAAGTGGGGTGCTGGATCTTCTTAGTACTGTTGGATTTATCCATCGGCCCACCATCATTGAATTCCACCTTATGCTTTTTATCCCCATGATACCCCTGTGATTCTCTAATCTCCATTTTGACCTTGAGGGAACATCGGACAATTTCGTCATAGCTGTCGAAGTCACAGATTGCTAATACTTTTCGCAGGCTAGGCTTCAGCCCACCAATGAAGCGGTCAACCTTGCATTCAGGGGTAACAACAAAGATGGAAGTGTATCGTGCAAGCCTTGTGATGTTTTCCTCATATGATCCAACATATTCTTCATCTTTTTGCTTGAGGTAAAGGAAGTCTCTTTCCATCTTAAGCCAGCGGGTGCGCGGAAAATATTAATCGAAAAACATCTTCCAGAAATCCTTCCATTACAATGCCTTGATCTTCTCCTCAGTCTTCGTATTTTTGATCAAAGTCCACCATTGATCAGCTTCACCCTCCATACGATAGGCCGCCAGGAGGACCTTATCTTGTTCAGAACATTGAAGGGTGGAGAAGATCTTTTCAATGGAGTTGATCCATTGTTCAGGAATTGTGGGATCAGATGGTCCACTAAAAGTAGGAGGCTTTTGTCTCATGAATCTCTTGACAGTGACTTGTTCCTTCTTGGGGGGGGGGGGGTTGAACGTTCCTCTTGACCCGTGTTTCTATTCAATGCTTGAGTTAGCTGAGAGAGAAGAATGAAAAAGTTTGCGATTTCAACTCCCATTGGATTGGGCATCTCATTAGTACAGTCATCACACTGATCTTCACATCGGTTGTTAGCCCGAGTCCTCCTATTACTGGCCATTGGTTGGAATAAAAGGAATGTTAGAGGTAACACATAAAGGTTAATCCAAAGACAAAAGTTGATGACTTATAAATAAACATTCATTTCCTTAACTCATGATTCTATAGGCTTCAATCTAGGATTTTCATGATCTACTTTCTAACATATATTCTTTGGAGAATTTTTTTAATTCCCTTAATAAGGGTTCATACTATGCTTTTGAATTTACCAAAGAATATACCCCAGGAGTATCGTTACCAAGAGTGCAGCAAGGCCCATTTTCGTGCACCAGTTTCCATTCGAGTCTAGCCCAAAGCGGTGTTTTCGGGTTTTACCCCGAGGATACATCTGTGCCAGAGCCACCTCTACCTGCTCGTATCCAAACAAGGATGTATTTTCTTGATAACCCACTTACTCAATACTCACCAAAACTTAGGGATGTTTTTATTGTACTTAGTCTTGTATCTAAGGCATTACTAGGGTTTTCTAATCCAAATCCCAAAAATAACCAAACGTATACATTGATACCAACTATGAAAACCCGGATTTTTATTACAACTTAAACATGATTTGTTACATAATACATCACTTGATGCAAAAAAGAAGATCAAGAGGTTTAGTGTCTTTGGGGCTCGGGATCATTACATAAAAACATAAAACATGAAATACAACATCTTTATTGAAAAACGTTTTTACATGACCACTACATTCCTTCGTACTTAGCATTGCATGGGATAACCTGAGGACACACATAAGAAAATGGTGAGCTATAAATCCCGGTAAGGGAGAACACATGGAATAACAGGAATACTACAATACATGTTAGACAATAGGAATATTAATAGAGCATAATAATAACATTAACATAAATGCATGATAAAGCTTGATAATCATAACATGGAAATGTGGCAACAACACTTAACATGGAATTAGCATGAGCCAAGGCTCATTGCACATGGAGCATGAGTAAATCCACATTGCACATAAAGCACGATTAAACCCTCATTACACATTAATTAGCATGAGTCAACACTCATAACACATGATGTATCATGATACTATACTTTACCTAATGCGTTGGAACGCTATAAGGGTGCACCCTTCTTAAACATTTCATTTCATGCGTAAGTGTGCCACATGGATCATAAAACATGGATTCATAATCATTTATTCCACGATAATGTAATGTGGAATTCATACATGAAATTTTAAAATCAATAAGTAAATGTGCATAAACGTGAATACCCTTGATGGAGAAATGAGCATGTTATTCACTACAGAATGACATTGTCTTAGAAAATCGGTGCGATTTCGGCAGCGTAACGGCGTGACATAAGAATTCATAAAAATGTTTGATGAGAGAGGAAGGAGTTCCTCTTCATATTTACATGTAATGGAAAGTAAGGAGTTCATATAGATACATGTCCCAACAATTGTAATGGAATTTAGATTCATGATACAAAAGTATTGCTTGAATGTAAAAGAGGAGAGAGAAGTTCCTTTCGGAATTTTGGCATAGTAACAGGTGTAAATAGGAGGCATTTAATGAGAGAGAAAGGGTCTCATATCATTCAAACATAAAGAGGGAAGTATGAGAGAGGTGCTAAACCATATCCCAACATTTATAATTGAAATTAAAAGGTAAAAACAACTTAAAGAAAATTGGACAAAAATGAGAAAGGAAGAAAAACCCTTACTTGGAAGTGTGCTTCCAAAGGCTAGAGAGAGGCTTGTGAGAGGATTATTGGGAGCTTGGGGCACCTTGGTAGGATTATAGAGAGAGTAGGGCAGAGGTTGGACGAACTAAAAAGGCTTTTATTGAAGAGGAAGAGAAAGCTTGGGTGGGTCTATATAGGAAGGGTGAGGTGATTCTTTATTATTTAGGATTTGGACCCCTTATATTAAATTAATCCAAACCACAAACCATACCATGGTTTTTGCACATGGTTTTTGGTAAAGGGAAGAGGAAAATAATATTTTATAAGGCCAAGGTCCGAAATTCTTAAAATATTAGGGATGCTTATGTGGAGGTGAGTCACACTCCCATGGAAATTAATTTAAAAAGACATGGTGTTTAATAAGTATTGTGGGGTCCATTAATGCTTTGAAAAGTAATCCAAGAAAACCCAAAATCACATTATTTTAATGGTAAAATATATATTGGCCGAGTATAAAGATTATAGTATTTTATTACATCAATATTGGGTCATTATGATGTCATAAAACACATTATATATTTAAACGGTATTTAATTTTTACTCAAAAATTTGACTGTCTCAGAAAATTATGAAAAATTCACTGTTGGATAATTTCGACATCTTGATTCCAAAAATAACATTTATTTTATCTAAATAATTTTCTAAATATGTTAATTTTAACTTTCAAAATAAAAACTGACATTTATAAAAAATTCACGGGTTTTGGCAATAATGGCTTTCAAACCTTAATAAAAATTATAATTGCATTCATACAATTACATGATCATTTATATATAATAAAATTAATCTAATAATAATAATATTTTATTAAAATATTATTTAATTCAAAAATCCCTTAATTTAATAAAATATATTTCTTAATTAAATAATAACTAAAAACACCATTTGTACTTTAAAAATTATTTACAATGTATCAATGATGACAAGAAATTATATTAATTATTATATAAATTATAATGTGCATGAACATAGTACTATCAATTAGTTACATAACCCAAAAAATAGCCGCATAAGACCTAATGGTAATGTGTGCAATGGGGACAGACTCTTTGGGTGGCTCGGATAACATCACTCGAGTGGTAATTTCTATCAACTTCCACTTCTCCCGTAGACGGTCTCGTTCGAGCTTGACATGGTGAAGCTCAGCATGGGCTTGGTCAAGAGCGAAGCCGAAGGACGCCACCACTTTTCCGAGCTCCGATAAATGGTCTTCGTATGGGTAAATTCTACTTGATGAGGTCATCGCTTACTTTGTCTAAGTAAAATTTGATGTGTTAAAGCCCTATATTTATACTAATCATGTGATCACTATTCAATAGCTATAAAAGTAACGGTCACAATTCATATCATAAAACCAATGAAGTTGACATTTTATAAAAACATTTTATATAAAGAGACATTTAATAAAATCAATAAGGATTTTCCATTAATGAAACTTTGGGTCGTTACAGGTTCACTAATGGGAAATCTTGACCCATCATCGAGTTAATAAAAGAAACACAGAGAAATACATTCAAAGAACCAAATATGGGAGTGGTCAGTCGAAAAGGACATAAATGAGAGGAAAAAAGGTGTCAAAGGTGGTTGTAGAGGGTGAAGAAATTGTGGAAGCAGTTGTGGGATGTGGAGAATGAAGGTCAAGAGTGTATTTACGGGAAATAGAGGAATACTGGAGATTATAAAGAAGGTCGGCATGACTTAAGAATCCAATGAAGCAGTTACGGGATGTGGATCATGGGGATAGTTTCATAAAGGAAATGAAGCAGGAATCCTAAGAAGAGGTAATGAATATCATGAGTGGGGGGGGGGGTTGGGTAATGGAGGGAATGAGAGTGTTGGGACACATTGGAGGGAAGTAGGATAAATGATATGTTGACATGGGTATGAATAACACCCAACTTTTAATTATATAGTATAACTAGATAGTAGATGTGTCACTCTAGAGTGTTCAACTTTTCTAATTGCAGGATTAGGGTAAGGTCTAGCATGTAATAGAGATCAAATTTTTTGAACTCCTAACCATTTCTCATTTCTCCACCTGGGAAGCGATGAAATGATCAATTATGAATTCTTGACCAACCCTTTCCTTCTGAATCCAATTTCCCTGGTGCCATCCTGCAGTTTCTCCTCATGCACTGGCCAGATTTTCAAATCATAGTTGCAAGCCATCATATCGCACACTTCAAATCTTTGTTTTTTAGATGTTCCCAACATCTCCACCATGACATTACATCATATGTTGCCACCACACTGTGAAATCTAATGGTTTTACAATCAAGGACACTTGAGATGGAAAAAAACATCACAAAAAGGAAATTGTTTTCAATCTTTCATATCTTACACATTTTAATAGACTACACATGTACCAAATTTATAGATTATTACAAAAAATGAAAAGACTCAAAAATGGAATGAAACGTATCATTAACTGAAGGGAAAAAAAAGCAACAAAATTAAAAGCATGCATCTAGAATTAAGAAAACGCATGGAGGATTTTCAAGGATGTTGTTGCTTCATAAATCCAATTGACACTTTAGTTTTCATTTCCAGCACACCCCTTGAAACCAAAACTAACTTCATTCTGAGCATTGTTCTTAGTTTTTTTAATGTATCTATCAGTAATAACTTTGGGAAAAGATCATCCACTTGTTCTATAGTAGAAAATTATTCCAATTTTATCATTTTATAGCTTCACATGATATCTCAGAAAATGATATTGGGTATCAATGTGTTTTCTTCTTCTATGTTGAACCAGATTTTTATCTAGTTCGATTGCTAACTTATTATCCACATATATGACTGTGGATCCATCATGAAGATGTTTTAGCTCCTTTAGTAGGTTTCTCAACCAAATTCCTTCACAAATAGTGGATGATGTTGCTACGTACTCTGTTTCACATGTAGATATGGAAACCACAATATGCTTCCTTGAATTCCATGGGAAAGCATTCGTTCTATGAAAAAATACTTACCCATTGGTGCTTTTTCTTTCATCTTGTTCACCTCCCCAATTACTATTTGATTATCAATATATCTTTTCTTCATAGTTGTATGGATAGAGAGCACCAAATTCCACTATTCCTTTTATGTACTTGAGGATTATTTTTGCAGGTAGCTAGTGTGACTCTTTTGGTGCTTCCATGTACCTACTTATAATCCCAACACTATAAACGATATCTTGACTTATGATTGTGAGGTAACTTAGGCTTCCAATCAGACTCTTGAACATATTAGAGGTAACACATCTTCCTTCTCCATCTTTTTTCAGTTATAAACCCATTACAATAGGAATTTTTACGGTATTGCAATTGGTCATGTTGAACTTTTCAAACAATTTCTTAGCATACTTCTTCTAAGATATATAGATGGTACCATATTGTTTCT
Organism: Viscum album; assembly: GCA_963277665.1. Classification (NCBI taxonomy): domain Eukaryota; kingdom Viridiplantae; phylum Streptophyta; class Magnoliopsida; order Santalales; family Viscaceae; genus Viscum; species Viscum album. The sequence goes on along the minus strand of OY728147.1, from coordinate 2,104,887,161 downwards.
TTACTTTAATGCCCAAAAAAAGACATGATACCTTTGTTGGTCGTCTCGAACTCCTTAAACATGGCCTTCTTGAATTCATCGAATAGTGGTTGGTTGTTCCTTGTAAATAAAGAATCATCAATATGAAGGCATGCTATAAGCATATCGCCCCGATCATTCTTCTTAATGTAAACTACATGCTCATATGGGCATTCGGCGAAGCCGTTCTCTTGATGATAGTTATCGATGCACGCATTCCATGCATGTAGAGCTTACTTCAACCCATAGAGAGATTTCTTTAGTCGATACCCCTTATATTCCTCTCCTTGTATAACAAAGCCTTCAGGCTGGTCAATATAGACCTCTTCTTCTAGAATTTCATTCAAGAATGTAGATTTCACATCCAGTTGGTAGATAATTCAACTGTAATGGAATGTAAGGGAGATAATCATCCTCACAGTGTCAAGGTGAGCAACGATAATGAAGACTTATTCATATTCTACCCCATACTTATTTTTATAGCCATTTTATATGAGCCTTTCCTTGTAGCGATCAATATCACCTTCAACATTTATCTTGATCTTGTACACTCAATTGGCGCTGATTATTTTCTAGATATTAGGAAGTGTAGTCAACTCCCATGTGCCAATTTTTTCTATGGCATGATTCTCTTCTTTTGTAGCGATTCTCCAATATACTTCTCTTATGGCTTCCTAAAATTTTAGAGGCTCATGATCTACATAGAGACGCCGCATAAGCTTTTCATTTTTATAAACGCCATGGGTGAGGATGAGTTGGACATATTTTGACTTAATGGAGTGTTTCTAGGATTGATGGAATGTACTCCTGGACTTCTATCAACTGATAATGCATCTGAGGAAGTTGTTGTGGGAGTTTTATCCTGATGATCATTTTGTTTTTCAGGTTCTTCTATTTCAAATGAAATATCTTTGTTTGATTCTTCATCATTGAATTTTCAAGCTTCTTCTTCACTAATGATCACATCTCTACTTACTACTACATTATTGATTAGTGGATTTTAGAGCTTGCAGGCTTTAGATTCTTTACTATAGCTGATGGAGATGCATTTTTCATCATGATCATCAGGATTCCTTCTTCTTGCTTCTGTAACTTGTGCGTAGCCGACCCACGAAAAGATTCTTATGTGCACCATGCTCAGTTTGTATCCACTCCATGCCTCTTGTGGTGTCATATTTCAGACACTCTTAGTGGGACACCAATTGAGCAGGTAGACAATACATGCAACTACCTCTGCCCATAAGCTCTTTGGAAGACCTTTCTCCTTCAGCAAGGTCCACATGATGTCGAGGTTGGTGCAGTTTTTTTTCATTCTGTAATGCCATTCTTCTGTGGCATATAGACTGCAGTGTATTGTTTCTTGATGCCTTATTCCCTGCAAAAATCTTGAAATGCATTTTAGGTGTATTCTTCAGCTCTATCAGATCTGAGTACTTCGATATTGTGACCACTTTCTACTTCAACGTGGGGTTTGAGAATTTTAAAGATTGTAAAAGCAGGAGAATTTTCATTGATGCAATATACCAAAAGTTTTCTGCTGAAATCATCAATGAGGGTAAGAATGTATTTATTACCTCAAAGCGAGGGTGTTTCAAGTGGTCGGAAAATATCAGTGTGAACCAACTGAAGCAGTTCCTTTTCTCTTCTGGACACTCTACTTGGGAAGGAATTCATTTGTTATTTATCAAGTGTACACGCCTTACACACTTGATTTGGAACTTCAATTGTCGGCAAGTCATGCACCATACTTGATGAGGATAAGAGTTTAAGGCTGCTGAAATGGAGATTCCCAATGTGAATATGTCATCTCCATGAGTCATTATTCATGAGTCCAAAGTGAAACTTCTCAACCTTTATGTAAATATGCACCAGAAACATGTGATTCTTCACCATTTGGATTTGAGCAAAAAGTCACATGTGAGTATCTCTTATTAAGAGAGAATAGTTCTCCATGTGTATGACATACCCCTTCTCAAGGAGTTGGTTGATACTGAGAATATTATTTTTCATGTTTGGTACATAATACACATTAGGGATGTAATTTGACTCACCATTATTCTAATAGATTTTAATTTTTCATTTGTCAGTCACGGATACATTTGATGAGTCGCCAAAAATCACATCACCACAAACTTCTTCTGTGAGGTCCTCGAACAATTCTTTATTACCACTCATATGGTTGCTTGCACCTGTGTCGAGATAGCACACAACTGGTTGTTCACATGTATTTTCTTGTGTGGGGAGGAGTGTGGTAACTTCTTGTTCATGTTGAGATGTTTCAACATAGTTGGATCATTCATCTTGATCTATTTTGCTCCAACACTCTGAGGCATACTGGCCAAATTTATTGCAATTGTGGCATTGATCCTTCTGTGTGTTTCCACAACCACGCGTGAGTTGGCCTCCACCATTTCATCATCCATAGAAACTGGTAAAATTTGTAGTTTTTGTTGATGGATTGAATGATATCCACGTCCTCTACCTCTTGCATGATTACTAGTGCCATGACCGCGTCGTTTTGTATGACCTATCTTTTGTTCTTGTAGAGTCATCTTGCACTCTAAGGCATGCTCAAGTGTTAAACCATCATTTTTTTTGCTTTCGTTGCTCATGCACTTGCAACGATCCCATCAATTCTTCAATTGACAGTTTTCCAAGTCTTTTGATTCTTCGATTTCCACAACCACATGCTCAAATTTGATTGTTAGAGATCGCAATGCCTTCTCAATGACATAAATGTCCTCCACTTTTTCACCATTTCTTTTTAAATTGTTAATAATAACAATTAAAGGTGGAAAGTAGTCAGAGATACTCTCAACTGTCTTCATGTGCACCGCTTCAGACTCCGCTTTTAGTGTTTGAAGACGAACTCGCTTCACTCGATCAACACCCTTGATGATGGTGCAAAGGGTATTCCAAATCTGCTTGACTGAAGTTGCTTCAACGATCTTTTCAAAGGTTGATTAATTCAACCATTGATAGAATATTAATAATGCCTTATTGTATTTATTCATTTTTTAAGAGCAGTATTTTCTTCATTTATGAAGGTGACTTCTTCCTCCATAGTGAGGTACTATATACCTATCAATGACGATATCCCGTAGTTCCTGTGACCCAAAAAACCTCATCATTTGGATACACCACATTTTATAGCTGTCATTAGACCACTTAGGAACTTGCGACTGGATTTTGGTGATCATCTTTTAATAGAAAACTCGGAAATTGAAGGATGTATTGGTTGCTGGCTTTGATACCAGCTTGATACAAGCTGTACACTTCAGAATAAAAAAAACTCCACAAAAAAGAAACTACTTTCAAGCTTGCATATCACATACATTTTAATAGACTACGCGAAAAATGAAAAGACTCCCAAAAAGGACACCGACATATCATCAATTTAAGGAATAAAAAACAAATCAAAAATATTAAAATTCATCTGGAATTGAGCGAACGCATGAAGGATTTCCAGGACGCTGCTGCTTCATAAATCCAACCGACGCTTTGGTTTGCATTTCCAACACAAGCTCCATCAGATCCCAGGTGCTATCACACAGAGGGGAAATTAGCATGAAGATTCACAGCTTCCCCTTCACAGATCTCCGCAGCCCGTCTTCTCCCTTCGCAACCAGCCACCACGCTCCACTAGTTCTTCCCTACACCGGTTGTAGATTCCCAACACCATGCTTGAGTGAGTGCCCAAGTCAGGCCAATGGTTTTAGCCCTGTGTCATTAATCATTTCTCGAGCTCATAAATATGCAATTCTGTTTATATATAATGTATATATAATGTATATATAATGTATATATAGATATATAATTACATAATGAAAATATATAATTCTATATATATACATTATATATTTTTTTACATTAAAAATATGTAATTATAATAAATATGTAATTATAATAAATATAAGCCTATAAGAATCATTTATTTTAATTATATATTTATTATATTTAGAGTTATAATTTGATATTTATTATATTTATAATTATAATTATATGTTTATTATAGTTATATATTTATCATAATTATATAAATATAAATATAATAAATATATAATGTATACATGAAGATATAATAATTTGTAATAATCATATATTAATAAATAATACTTTGTAATTTAATTTATGACAATTAATTATTTATAATTAATTTTCTATTATAATAACTTATTATTATATTAATATGTAATAAATTATAATTTAATTTTCTATTATAATTATTTTACAAATATAATTATTTATAATTATAAATATTTGTAATAATTATATTTTAAATATATAACAAAGAGTTGAAAACAAAAGAAATTTCATAAAAAATGTTGATGAAAAATACTTTTTAAGTAATTAAAACCACCTAGTTGAAACTTAAAAATATTTCAAATACGTGTTTTTGAAAAACTATAATAGATAAAGTATAACACCGATATAAAGACAATTTTAATCATTGATTAAACATATAATAAATATTTGAAACCGAAATGAATTTAATGAAAAATATCAATGAAAAATATTTTATAAGCTTTCAAAACTAGTTATTTGAAACTTACAAATATTCCATGAACATCAATTTGAAAGACTATAAAATATAAATTATAGCACGAATATAAATGAATCTTTAAACATTGACTAAATATATAATAAATATTTGAAAACAAAATGAATTTCATAAAAAATGTTGATGAAAAATAATTTACAAGTTTTCAAAACCACCAATTGAAACTTACAAATGTTTCATGTACATGAATTTAAAAGACTATAAAATAGAAACTATAACACAGATATAAATAAAACATGAAACATTGATTAAAAATATAAAAAATAATTGAAAAGAAAATTAATTTAATCAAAAATGTTGAAGAAAAATAATCTATAAGCTTTCAACTTAAAAATGATTCAAGTACGCGGCTTTGAAAGACTATAAAACGTTAACTGGATATGAAGAAAGGCCGAAGCCACCTTTCGTTAAGGGCATCCTTGTCACATGGGTTTTCTGAAATTTTGACATCCAATTCACTGCAAGAAAGGCTTGAAGGTCCACATAAACACACCATGTTTGTACCTTCTGGCCTTTCTTGCAGTGAATTGGATGTCAAAATTTATTCTGGATATAAAGAAAGGCTGAAGCCGCCCTTCATTTTGGGGGGAACACCACCACAGCTTCCTACATCTCGCTTAATCATTCAATTCAATTTCATTAAATTTGGAAAACCCCTCATTTTTAATGAAATTCTTTCTGCCTTCGAGTATTTCTTATATGTTCAACCAATGTTTCAAGTTTTGTTTAAATTATTTTGTATATACTATATATTTTATTTTCTAATTATTTGTCTAAATAACAATCATTTATCTAAATAAATAAGGTTTTTAACATATTAATCACGAAATCTAAATAAATCAACATTGATTCCCCCGATACCACAACGTGGCGTCTGAATCTCACGTCCTCCCCGCATCCGATGTATACATCACTCCAATTTCCTAGCAGTGGGATCCTCCGCTTCTGGTGCATCTAGTGCCTTCTCATGATGATTTGTAGAGGGCTGACCAAAATCATGTGTGAATGACGGCCCAAAATCATACGTGGATGACGGCCCAAAATCATTCATGGAGCCGGATGGTCCTGGGGCTCCTAAAAATGGTAGAAAGGGCATACTAAAGAAGTCCTCGTTGGGAGGATAGGGGCTGCCACACGCTATGTCACCAGATCCAGCTCATAGTCCATAGTGGTCATCAGAGATGACATATGTGGTATATAAGTGTCTCCCTGCTATGCAAGCTCATCAATAAACTGGGCAGGACCACCTCTATGTGGAGCTGCCACATCTGCAGGAGGTGCTCTCGGCTGCCTATCTCGCTGCATCTGCCCCTCCCGAGGTACTCGTCTCTATCTCCCAACTGGCGGCGGTGGTGGCGGTGCATCTTCATCAGCAGGCATAGCAGGGACATCATCACCCTCAGGAGCTGCAGGTGGAGGATATGGAGCAGGATATTCCTATGGCTCCTCGTCATAACAACTGCCCTATATCATCTGGAGATCGTCGTAGAGAGCTGAAACATCTTGATGAATTAGGTCTTATCTAATATATGGCTCCTCATGAGGATGTGTGATATATGCAAGATGATCAATTCAATCTGTCTGCAAATGAAATGACATTCATATTAATACCACAAAAGAGTTAAACAAATATAATATACCTTAATAAACATACCATCCGCTGAATGCCAATCCACTGAAAAGTAAGATGCATGATGGTATGACGTCAATACCAGTCTACATAATCCCCTTGGGCAGACAACTGATACTGTGTTGTGGTATATCCAAATAGAGAAACACCATATCGGGCACGCGCGACCCACGACTCAATATGAGATGCATGAAACTGCCGCCAGTACGTCGACTGTCTACCTGTAAGTACAATAGAATGCAACCGATCAGGCTGACCTGGTGCCATCGGGATATGCTGTATATAACTGAACTGGCGCATGACCTGGTCTGGCTAGTTCCACTCAATGATATGGAAGTGGATGAGTGGCACCACTGCAACACGATCTACAATCATAGCTGTGCAGTACGGTGGAAGTGACGCATAGACATAACCTGTATATGGAGTCCATGAAACCTGAAATGTAAACTCAAAAAGTAAGTGACATATTAGCAAGATAATGTTAGTAAGATTACATTAAAATAACTTAAAATAGTGATAACAAAACATATTGTTCAATAAAAAAGTATTGATTAACTTACATCAACTAGCACTAATGCATCGAATATCTGTCGATAGCTGTGCACACTATGTCTCGGTGTGTGTGCATTCTTCTGAGACTGACTCCACCTGGTTACAAAAGAGTAATATATAGTAAGTTTATAAATAACAAAAAAAGTACTAAATAAATGAAAGTAATGAATTAAACATACCATCTTCCCCGAGGACAATCTTGAAATAGCTCTACTGCAAGTGGTGCGATAGCTCGAGGAGCGAAGCGTGGAAAATTCTCCCAAGCTCACATCTGTACTAAAACCATACAACCTGCAATCTGTTGTGCATCTGCGTGGCAACCGGTACAAAGGGATCTATACAGATGTGCTAATTCATTGGATCCCCAACTGTATGTAGCTGTCCGATAATGATCCTCAAGTAATGGGAGGTACATCATGTGTACCTAAATGGTGGAGTAGTCGACACATAACATGCCTCCAATCAGTCACAGAATATATGCACGTGTGTTCCTAATAAGCGTCTCCTTGTATGAGTCATCAGGAATGACAGCGAAATGCTCATCAAGCCATGTCATACGCAATCAAGAACCCACAAGGACACCTTGTATGCCAACGACATCAATTCCTAATAGTTATTGTATGACGGCAACCCAGTTTCCACTAGTGGCACCCGTAACTGCATGTCCATGGATGTGAAAACCAAGCATGTAGATGACGTCCTCTAAAGTAATTGTCATCTCCCCCTCAGGGAGATGAAAAGTGTGTGTCTCTGGACGCCATCTCTCAACCAATACCGCAATCAAATGATGATCAATAGTCTTGAAGTCACTCATAGCGACTCCATGAAATTCTGCACGTCTAAGGTATGGAGAAATAGCTGTCGGGGGAGAATAGTGATTAGAATGATGTGTTATCCGAATAGCAAGCTGTCGAACAGGTTGTCACACCAATACAAGACGCGACACATGCGTCTCCTGGCCAGATAATAGTGGTTGCTCGATCTGATTGTACAAATAGTAAAACATTAATTTCATGTTAGTCATCACATTTATCATTTAAGGTATGAAATTTATCATGTAATGTATAAATAAAGCGTGTAAGTAATTTAGGAAATGTTCAATATATAATGAAATTTATGATATGTTCAACATATAAATTTGATGATATATTCACTTTGAATGCTTTCAAAATTCAACGAAGACATTGTATTTTGAAAGATGTCAACGTCGCAATAATTGGCCAAAATTATTAAAGGAATTAATGATATGTTCAACATATAAAGTTTTGGATTGATTCACAAAACTACTATGTCTATTGAATACTGGTGATATTATAGGAAATATTCTTCATTGTATCTTTTGATTCATACATGTCACAGATGACTCATGGATCATTTTCCTAAATCATTTGAACATATTTTAAGTACATTTTTCTGCCTGCAAATCACTGCACAGTTACCTCTGAAACCTAAAATAGAGAGTTGGCCAACTCAATATTCCCATTCAACATTGTTTAGAAGGAATATGGAAAAACCATTGATCCATGTATGGTTGACATGAAAAAACATCCTCCTTCTGCATCGTAGGTTTAGTCGACCCAGTAAAGAACCAACTGTCACATATTCACGACCTCTGAATGAATATATGAAAGTCAGTTCTTCACTAAGTCGACTAAAGAGGGGAATTTCCAATGTTACAGAATGAATCACTATTTTTTTTGGAGAAACCCCATTCTTGTGGTTGAAAACGAGGGGCATAATGTTTTAATAATTTTCAAGAATATCAATTATTTATGTTCATCACTCTATTTAACACTTTTGAAGAAAAGGATGACAGGGGCATAATTTTGGATACAGGATGATTGCTCACCTACTCTTAAAATGTATCTGTGCTCTTGCCTTTTTATCTATTCCCACTTCATTTTCCTTGGATCTTTGTATTTTTTAGGTGTGGGTTCATCACACTTTTCAGGTTGAACCTTGTTGTCCTGATTTCTTTATTTTTCATTTTCTAGGCTAGTAGTCTTAGATTCTGTTATATCTTAAATTTATTCGTCACTATTATTCACTTTAACAGATTCTCAGATTCTGTTAAATGCATGATATTACATTTTATATTTTTTAAAATTTCTTGTTATTTTTCTAATACAACAACCACTTATTAATATGACGATGATATATTAACTATGAATGGTTTCAAAACTCATCGATGGACAAATATTGATTACATGTACAATGTGTTTACAATAACTGATGGAGTACAAAAAACATTTTAATCATTAGATGATTTCCCTATGTGTGTAGGCCAAGGTGTCTTCATATGACCCTCTTGGTGGCATATGCTGCACCTTCATCCAGGTTCCTTTTCACTAGGCCAATCCATCTCATTCCGAATACGAGTCAACTTTGTCCTCCCTTTAGGGTGGAGTATACTGTTGTTTGGTAGAAGTGTGGGTGTGTCATCAAAGAGCTGAAAATTTTGATATTCTCTAATCGGCATCCATAGAGTATTGTAGCAGGAGTTGATACTATCGAGTCGATAAACTGGATCAACAGACTGATCCCAAGATATATGCATGTAAGCACATGCTGAAATCACATGGACACAAGGATATCTCAATTCTTGGAACTTTCCACATTCACAGTAATGATTCTCCAATAAAACAACTTGGATATGACCGTTGCTGCAAGATACAGCATCACCGGGCTCAGTGACCTCAAATTGTTGCTCTAGACGATTAAATGCGGCGAGACGATAAGTTGTAGCTTCCTAGATAACTACATCTAGATCGTACTGGAAATGGTGTCCATAGTGCATCCCTCTGTTCAAGCCCTCTTCAACTTGCTTTCCTCGTTCCAAAAAATACTTGACAATATTATAGAAGGTCTCTTGTACCAAACCTATTATTTAGATTTAAGTCATTATATTAATATTATATTATAATTTTTCTTTTCTGAGCAACATATAATCAAATATTCATATTTACCTATGATTGGTAATTTTTTAACGCACTTCAAAACTCCATTTTTGAATTATACGATGTTGGTCATCATATGACGATATCTCCTCCTGTCATCATATGCCAACGACCATTTCTGTTTTGGAATTTGCATCATGTAATCATAAACTTCTGGATTAACTCTATCAATATCTTGAAAACAATCCTCCATTATTTTTTGTTGAGGCTCGTATTCTATCATACAATAAATAATCTGAACAGATAGTATCATAACTATGATAGAATTTTTTAATAGAAAAAAGGATATTCATACCAACTTTTATGATTGCTTTCTTTATCGACTCATTCTTGAATCTCTTTCGTAAATTTCTAGAAATGTGTCGAATACAGTATCGATGATGGGTATATGGTTCTATACATGAATGTTCCTCAGACTGTACTACCTCCTTGATTGCACGACGACGATCTGAGATAAGACAAATCCCTTCCGCGCCCGTAACAAACTCTCGAAGACGTGCTAGAAACCAACTCCATGATGAGAAGTTCTCTTTATCCACAATTGCAAATTCCAAAGGTAGAGGGGATCAATTTCAATCTTGTGTGGCAAAAATAAATATTGTGCCTGTATATTTTCCTTAAAAAAATGTGGCATCTATTTGTATAAACTGCTTGAAATGCCTGAAAGCTTCCACACATGGTAAAAATTCCCAAAACAATCTATCAAAAACAACCATCGACTGGTCAACTTGGTTGTATTGGTTAACATATTCGGTAGTATGTAACCGATATATCATTTGATTATTGTGGCGTAAAATCTCTAAAAGTTGTGGTAAAACTCGATAAGAATCATCCCAATCACTGTACACTTTTACAATAGCCTTTTTTCGTGCTTCCCATGCCTTCCAGTAAGAAATCTGATACCCAAAAAGTTGTTTGATTCTCTCCTTCACTAGAACAATAGGAACATCTTGACATACTTTAATCATTTCAAAAATAACTGATGAATCAAATTCAACATCCAATGAAGAGTGTTCTTGTAACAAGATTGTGTTCACACATGTGTGTAGAGTAAATCATGTAATGCCCCAGTTTTGAAAAGTGTTATCAATTATAGCTCGCAGACACATTTGACAGTTCGAATCATATTTTTCACAACAGATCAACTAATAAGATCTTTTTGACTCTTTTACAACATAAGAGTAATGTCTTTCAATGTGATATTGTTTTATCACATTTTTCATTGCAAATTTACTCTCAAACTCTCTTCCAATATACATAACACCTTAATTTGTCACTCGATCTGTGCCCCCAATGATTCCTAGAAATTCTGAAGTATGAGTAATAACTGACTAATCGAATTCTGGACAGTGATTCATGCCTTCCGTCGACCATGAACTCAATGGTGGAGGATGGTTCAATGGTCGGTTAAACCTCACATTAGTGGGAACTGACTGTTCTTACGCATGCACTTCCTCTTCATCTTCAGCTTCCTCTTTATCTTCTAAATTGTCATCATCCTCAAAATCATCGACCAATGCATCTATATTATGCGGGGGAATATCCATTGAAATTCTAATTGATGGAAATGACGGTACCATTGCAGATGGAACTTCTTGACGTGTTCTAACAGGAGCATATGAAATTGTCTCATGACATTGTGATGACCCGGGTTCTAATGTCGATGGAACCTCCATTGTAGCTTTGGTTATATACAACTCCATCATTTGATTGGGAGGTAGGAACTTGACCAATGATAGTACCTATTCCCATTCTTCATTATCATTTATTCGATAAGACACAATCCAAAACCTATCAACATATTGTAGATTCCTATATGTGATAGATTCTATCGCTTGGTTGCTCCTCAGTTTTAACTTTCGATGAATTTTCCTCTGAAGAGTTCTCAAAGTTTTACACCCTCCAAGCATTACAATAGCTTCTGGATGTATACTATAACTACATCCTTATTCTGTCTCAATTATTTGTCCGTTGTAATAAATATTAGCACCCATATTTTTTATCTAAAATAAACCCTCGTTAATAATCACATATGATCAAACAATCAATTTATGTCTACATGCTTCTAGAATTTATGTTGGAATCTTATTCCCTCCACCAAATCAATATGTTCAAACCATATTGATGTGTAACTCTCTTTACACAACCCACAAGTTTGTGTTATTTACCCAAAAATATTAAGTCAATCATATTCATACATATCCACATGCATCATATGCATGAGGTACATGAACACGTCATATAAAAGCATAGAGTTATATGAACTTGAAAAACTCAACATGAATAAGCCCGGAGAGACATATAGCCAACCCCATTCACTTTCCTAGACAAGGAAAGCCTCCAGGAAAGTAGGTGGTCCGACCCAAAGCCCCTCTATCCAGGGATACTTTACTCAAGAAATCATTTCAGTTCATGACAACTCTAACACTTAATATGTAAAAAATATATTCAACTACTAAATTCAAGTTCATAACTTCAGTTATAAACTGAGGTCAAGTTAGATGACAAACTAAATTCATTATCATACATAGAATTTAATGCAAATATATATTATATACACAATTCATAATATAACTTTTTCGCTAATTATTGTAACCACTTCGCAAATTACTGTAACTACTTCACTAATTACTGTAACTACTTCGCTAACTAATGTAACTACTTCGCTAATTAATTGACCAATTATAATTTACTACCTATAACTAATTAATTGACTAATTAGATTTAAATAATTATCTAATTAGATTTAATTAATTGACTAAATAGATTTAATTAATTGACTAATTAGATTTAGTTATTTGACTAATTATATTTAGTAAATTGACTAATTAGATTTAGTTAAACTAATAATAATTATTTAATTGACTAATAATAATTACTTAATTAACTAATTAGATTTAATTAATTGACTAATTACATTTAATTAATTGACTAATAATAATTAATTAATTGACTAATTAGATTTAATTAACTGACTAATTAGATTTAATGAACTGACTAATTAGATTTAATTAACTGACTAATTAGATTTAATTAAATTGACTAATTAGATTTAATTAATTGACTAATTAGATTTAATTAATTGAATAATAAGATTTAATTAATTGACTAATTAGATTTAATTAATTGACTAATTAGATTTAATTAATTGACTAATTAGATTTAATTAATTGACTAATTAGATTTAATTAATTGACTAATTAGATTTAATTAATTGGAAAATTAGATTTAATTAATTGACTAATTGGATTTAATTAATTGACTAATTAGATTTACTTAATTGACTAATTAGATTTACTTAATTGACTAATTAGATTTAACTAATTGACTAATTAGATTTAATTAATTGACTAATTAGATTTAATTAATTGAATAATTAGATTTAATTAATTGACTAATTAGATTTACTTAATTGACTAATTAGATTTAGTTAATTGACTAATTAAATTTACTTAATTGACTAATTAGATTTAATTAAACTAATAATAATTAATTAATCGATTAATAATAATTAATTAATTGGCTAATTAGATTTAATTAATTGACTAATTACATTTAATTAATTGACTAATAATATTTAATTAATTGACTAATTAGATTTAATTAATTGACTAATTAGATTTAATTAATTGACTAATTAAATTTATTTAATTGACTAATTAGATTTAGTAAATTGACTAATTAGATTTAGTTAATTGACTAATTAGATATAAATAATTGACTAATAATTGAATTGACTAATTATAATTAATTAATTTAATTGACTAATTATAATTAATTAATTGAATTGACTAAGTATAATTAATTAATTAACTAATTATAATTAATTAATTGAATAATTATAATTAATTAATTGAATAATTATAATTAATTAATTGACTAATTATAATTAATTAATTGACTATTTATAATAAATTAATTGACTAATTATAATTAATTAATTGACTAATTATAATTAATTAATTGACTGATTATAATTAATTATGTACCTAATTATGCTTACTACTAAATTAACCAAATTAAATTAATGATTTAACTACTTACAATTTATTATTTTTTAAACTAATTCTATAAACTAAACAATTAAATTAATAAAAAAAATTATATAATCTAATTACATTAACTAAACAATTAAATATACAATTTAAAATATTAAAGAAATGTAAATGAAAACTTACCTCAAATTTACGGAACGGTCGGGGGACAATAAGAAATTTTTTCTCCAAATTGAGAGAAAGAGAGGAGGTTGAGGGGGGTGAGATGGATGAATGAATGAGGAGGGGTGAGGGGGTGAGGGGGTTTTATAGTGGGCGAGGGAGATCGGCGCCACTTGAAGTGGTGCTGATCCGTGTAACGGTAAGGGATCAGCGCCACTTCAAGTGGCGCTAATCAGTTACCCATAAAACAGATCAGTGCCACTTCAATTGGCGCTGATGAAGAGTATGCCCAATTCCGCCAAGTGCCACTTCAAGTGGCGCTATGAAGTTTTTTTCCATTAGTGCCAATTGAAGTGGCGGTAGGCTGCCCCATTTCTTAAATAACGAAAATGGGGAACCCATTTTCCTAAAAAAATACCCCTTCCAACCAATTTTGCCAAAAGGGGACTAGTCGGGGATGATTCGGTTGCAACCAACCAACAAGCGGAGCAAGCTGGTGATTCACGGAGGAAGATTCTTGTTGGTTTAATTTTTTAGTTTAAATTTTTTCCTTTGATCTTGGAGACTGCATAATTGCTTTTAAAAGAGAATTCAAGGGGCTATTTAAGGGGGATTCGAATTTATATTTTTTCCGGGGTCTCTCACTCTCACTCTCTTATTCGAATTTTTGGGGATACTCTGCTAATTTTTTGGTTGAGAAGTTTTGTTGCTCATGTGATGTTAAAACAAAGGTTTTCCATACTTGAATTGGAGGAATTCTTAAATTTATACTTGTTTTCTCTCTTATTTCTCTTGTTTTCTACATGTGTTGTTGTTATCTATTTAATTCTAGTGTGTCAAGAGAAGCTTTTATTGGCTAAATACCTCTAGGGGATCTTCGTTTGTAATGGGTTGCGAATTTATATACTGTCCGTGCATTTTTAACTTGTGGTTAGCCAAACCTGACTTTGTTTTATCAGCTTTATCACACCTTCACCACAGCAGCACACACATTCACTAGTATTTGCATCACCATACTCTTACTCGCACCTCCACCTGTATGTTCATCACTTGACACATTTTTTCACATGAAAACTCTCGCATAAACCGTTGTTTATATTGTTAAAAATATGATGAAGAAATAAAAACATTGAAAATACGGGCTTCCTCATCACTACATTGTTTTTAGAGATTTTTAAAAACAATTTTTCTTGAAAATCTTCTCAACTCTTTTTGGCCATTCCTCAACGGCCGGTGGTGGCCAACTCCATTTTCAATTTTCACCACCATTGATTTTTCATCACCCGATCCTCCATGTCACGTCCAAGGCAAGCATGAATCATCAAAAGCATCATAGGTGTTGCAACAAATAGCTTTATATGTCTCCACAACATCATCTTGATCATCTCAAGTTGGAACCCAATTAATGTTAGGCATATGATGCTTAGAGCTTGTTGACCCAACAATGGCTAATCATTATCTGACATTGTTTATAGTTTTTCATTTAGTAAAAATGCACCCTACAAGTAAAATTGTGGAATTTCAATATTGGAGGAGTTTTATAATCACACAAATCTCTCTCTCTCTCTTTCTCTCGCGTGCGTGCGGACACACTGCACTTGAATGAATTTTCACACCTGAAAGATTTATCATCCAAATTAATTTCTCACACCCGAAGAAATTTCTCACCCCCAAAATATTTCTTCAACCATAGGAATTTATATCACTCAAATGTTTTTATAATTTCCAGAGAAAATTTTTATCTCACACGACACAGTAATGAATTCTCCATGTGCAAAATCATCTTCTCTTTATACAAGTTATCAAATAGGCCATAACCCCTTCCCCCATCTCTACTGAAAGGCTACATATTCACCTCTCACATGCTTATATGTTATGTTTATATATAAACATGTGTCCTATCACACACACTTACATGTTTTTTTTAACTCAAAAGACATATACATATATGTGAAGGTCCTGGGAGCAGCGGAAGCTCATGGGTGGATGTGCCCACTTGACATTTTTTCATTAGCAATGATCAATCCGGGATCAATATGATGATAAATTCCAGACCCCATAGATCGAATCACAGAAACAGATAAAGAAGAAGAATAGTCCTGGAACCACAAAGGAGGATCATCACATGTTGATTATAATTAATTTAATTAATTGACAATAAGTACCTTTTATGACATTCTTTCTTCGTTTATATTTCTGATTACATTCTGATGTGATTCGTCGTTGTGTCGCAGAAGCCAAGTGTAGACTTTTTATAGTGGTTATCCACATGTGCACCACGTATCCATGGATGTCACCAAAGGAATCTACAGGTGCTAGCTTGGAGAAGCCTTTGCTTGCGTTGTCCGCCTTAGATCGCCTTGATCTGATGGAGGAGGATCTGTCTTGATCTTGAGAGCGTTCGTGGAGGAAGGAGTTCTTTTGGCCTTGAGATAATTCTTTAGAATTGTTGTGCACAACGATTAGGGAAAAGTGATGGGGTTGTGAGGATATTTATAATCGAGTATGAGGTTATAGAGTTATGACAATAAATAAACGCGTTACACATTTTATTTATTTTATTAACTTTTATTGAAAACCCCCATGTAGAATCATTAATTCCTTGACATGAATCCAGGATGATTATAATAAATATCATTTAATAAAATGATATTATTTCCTCAAAATCCCGACTGGAAAAATTACACGGTGTTTAATCATTAATACACGACGTGTACTCGTTTTTCATTTACTTTTCAAAATGAAAACTACACGGCGTGTACAATCAATGTACACGGCGTGCATATCTTGTTTTCATTTTATTCTTCCTCAAACATTAAAATGATTTAGGATTCCTTGAATTATTATTAAACCACATATGGGAATAATCTTTATTCTACTTGAGATACTTGGATACACTTAGTGTGTGACCCTCTAGGCCCCTCTTTCTTGTTGGCATAAGACAGACTTGCCTAAAGTCCAAGATTACTATCTAGAAACGGGTCAAGACACCCAAGATAAAGAATTTGACGCCCTATTTACGTGTCACCTCATACGAATGCTTACCATGTAATTTAATCCCTTTGTCTCAATATCTCATCAAACAGGTTTAATGGCAGTGTCATAAGCCTATATACTTGATCCGTCATTCTTTGACTTCCAGAAATAAACTCATCGTGATACCATGACCATGGAATTTGGGCGACAGTTCTATTTCAATCAAAGGACCTGAGATATCTACTTCTATAAATATGGAAGGGACAAATACTTGCTCAACTTATCCATCAACAACATGTCATTCGTGATGAACCCAATGTACCCTACTTCCCGCCGACTATCTTCGTGACGATTTTCGTCAGCATATCGAAGTGCGTGAGTCATGACATAAGTTAATGATAATATTCCAGTCTAAGGACAATTACCACACTCGTAGATAGTAATATCTGATGACACCAAGACATGAAGAATTACTACTGGCAGGTATATTCTCATAATCTTCCATCTTGTAGATTACCAAGTATGAACTCCATGAGAGAGAGTCTCATCATCTTACAAGTACTCACACATGACGGTCTGTATACTATGTGTCCTATCATAGTATGTCATCCATCTGTAGAACTTTATTTAAGAATATTGTTATAGCATTTCAAAGTTCTCATCATAGCAGGGATCTGTCATGTCCTTATTAATGCAACAAATATTCCAGGACATTATTATATTATAGTCATACAAAACAATGAACAATATATAATAAGAGTACATTCATGTAATCAAAGTATAAACAGTTGGTTCTTAGGACACCAACTCAAAAATATGTTATATGATTTGTGATAATATAAAAAATTATATGTTTTGTGTAAATATATATGTTATGTGATTATGTATATGCTCTATGTTAATATATATTATGTTCATATGTGTTTATATATATGTTATGTTGTGCATGCATGTGCGTAATGTCTTGGTCTCATAGTTTTCAAATCACGCCGTCGCGGTCGCGACTGTGCTGTCGCGGTGCGGAGCGGCGTCCAGCTACTTCAGGCGGGCTGATCGCGCGCGGAATGTGATCATGCCGCACCACTTGCTATCACGACCGTCGTGCTTCCACCGTGATCCCGGTCGGCATGACCGCGACTTCTTATGGCGTCAATTTTTTTTGCTCCGTAACCGGTTCAACCCAGCTGGCCTAATGAAACCCTTCTTGTTTCCTTCTCCCAGTGCAACGACGTTGCCCCCCCCCCCTTTGCTATACACCGGTTTTTTCCTCCAAGTGTAGCAACGCCACCCCCCTTGTTGTACAAACTCTTTTTTTCAGGCCCTGTCACTGTTGTGCAGCTCCTTCACTGCTCCTCTTCCAGGTGGGTCTCCTCTTTTAGGCACGGCTCCTCTTCCTCCTGTCACTACTGTGGGAAACATCAACCTTTTTTTCAAGCAAATCTCTTCTTCCAAGCTCTGGTCCTCTTTTTTCCTCTTGTCACTACTTCTCGATTAACCACCTTTTTTTCAGTGATCCAAACATCTGTTTTTTGTAAGTTATTTGTGTCAAACAAGTATCTTAAACCCTTCTTTCTACTATTTCTGCCTTGTCTTCTCTACAGCTACTATGACTTCATCTATTGCACCAACCAATAATACAACAGTAAAATCTTTTCCACCATTGGATAAGCCTCAAGGAAAAAATTTATATATTTCTTGGCAGTGGAATTATTTAAGAGACATCAACAATAAAAAGAAAGTCACATGTGACTTTTGCATGATGGTGTCTAATGGTGGCATTACTAGATCCAAATAACATCAAATGACATTGTCGAGAAATGTTCAGAACTATAGGAAGACTCCTCACGAAGTGAAAGACATGCTTCATGCAGCACAAATAAAGAAAAAAACTATCAAATCAGCATATATGAATGATATGAATGATATTGATGAGGATATGGAGGAAGAGCTTGAAGAAATCCATGATGTTGAAAGAGGAACAAAAATAATATATGCATCAAGTGCATCATCATGTCTCAACAAAGTAAAAAATGTGAAAGGGCCACTTGAAGCAATATTCATGGAAAATCTGACAAGAGTAGTCAAGGATGCAAAGAAAACAAGCATTAAAGATGCTTATGACAAGAAATTAAGAGATCTAACAGTACAATACATAGAGCGATTCCTTTACACAAATGGAATTGATTTTAATGTTTTTTGATCAAGATGTTTTAAGATTATGGTGGAATTAATTGGATGCTATGGACCACACATGAAATTTCCAAGCTATCATGAGTGCTGAGTTCCTCTCCTTAAAAAGGAGTTAGAGTATACAAAAGAATTGTTTATTGACCATGAAATTGAACAAGAAAACTATGGTTCCTAAATCATGTCCAATGGTTGGACGAAAAAGAAAGGAAGAACCTTGATCAATTTATTGGTAAATTGTCTAACCAGTTCAATGTTTGTAAAAAGTATTGATGCATCATGTTATATAAAAATGGAAGAAGCGGTTTTTAAATTATTGTATGATTTTAGGGAAGATATCGGAGAATCAAAGGTTGTGAATGTAGTTACGGACAATGGAATTAATTTCAAGTTAGCCGGTAATAAAAAAATTTGTTTTTTTTAATTTCTAAAAGTGCTTCCATTTTATTTTAATATTATCAATTTAGTTTATGGCTTAAACATTTAATTTTTTGTTATTGATTTTGCATGATTTTAGGCAATTTGTAGATGTCTAAGAGCCAACACTTATTTTGGACTCCCTGAACCGCATATTATCATGATTTAGTTTTGGAAAACATTGGAAAGCTTAGTAGGGTGAAGAGGGTTATAGAAAGAGGCATTAAGCTTGTGAATTTTATCTATAGCCACTCAATGACATTGAAAATTATGAGGAGGTTCACCAAAAAACTGGGTTGGTGAGATATGGAGTTACTCGGTTTGCGACAACCTTTTTAACTTTACAAAGGTTGTATTTGCGAAAAAATAATCTCAGAAAGATGTTCACTTTTGAAGAGCGGTTGAGATCCAAAAATTTAAAAGAAACAAAAGGAAATCATGCTGCCAACACTGTATTGATGCCATCATTTTGGAATGATGTTGTTTATAGCCTCAAGGCTATGAGACCTCTTGTATATATTTTTAGATTGATTAACAATGAGAAGAAACCCACAATGGATTTCATTTATGAGGCTATGAACAAGGAAAAAGATAAAATTCAGAAGCTTTTCAAGAATGATGAAACCATGTTTAAGGATATATTTGAGATAATTGATGAAAGATGGAATTCTCAATTGTATCATCCATTGCATGCGCCAGGTTATTATTTGAATTCTCAATTTATATATAGAAATCCAAGTATTGAAAGAGATGCAGAGGTGATGAAAGGATTATATTATTGTATAGAGAGATTGTCTCCTAGCCCTGATGTGGAAGAAAAGGATTGTTTAGAATTGGCAACATATAGAATTGCACAAGGCCTCTTTGGTGGGAAAAGTTGCATGCGACAACGGAGTACAATAGATCCTGATTAGAGTTTATTTTTGTCTTGATTATTTAATTACATTACATGATCATTAATTTTAGATCATTAAAAAACAATTCTAATAAATAATAATTGCAGTTGAATGGTGGAAGAATTATAGAGGAGGAACACCATCTTTGATGACAATTGCCATCAATGTTTTGAGCTTGACATGTATCTCATCAGGATGTGAGAGGAATTGGAGTGCCTTTAAGAATGTAAGTAACTTAATATCAATTCTAAACTCGCTTTCAAGTTTCATTTAAGCTTAAAAACATCATTAGTGATACCAATATTTTTTCAATTTTCATAAAACATGTTCATTCTAAAAAGAGAAGTCAGCCATAGCATCAAAGGATTCAAGACTTGGTGTTCATCAAATACAACCAAACTTTGAAGGATGAGTTTGATTCTAGAGATTTCACTGATCCCATTGTCCTAAATAATGTTGACGATGATAGTAGTGAGTGGTTATTAGGGAAAATGAATGGTGATGAAGATAGTGGTGAAGATGAATTAGTGTTTGAGGATGAAAACACCATGACTTGAAAATTAGTTGAGGAAGCTACAAGGGCCGGTGAACCTTTTCATTATACAAGGAGGAAAAAAAGGAAGAGGAGTTACCCATGCTTCAAGTTCAATCTATAAAGGAAAAACAAGGATGGTTATTGAAGAAGAAGGAGACGATGAATATGAATCATATGATGATGAAAATGATGATTATGGGGAAAAAATGAAGAGGAGATTTATAAAATTGATGATAGTGAAAGTGAAGGTGAAGAAGAAATGGAAGATCTTGAAAATGAAGAAGATGATTGAATTGAACTTTGGATATTCTCATGGTTGTTTACCGATAATTGGATGGGATATGTATTTGATATATTATGATGAATTTATGAATGTTTTTAAGTATGAATTTGAATATGTTTTTACTTTTTATGTTTTTTGTTTAATTTTACAACATATATGTTTGTATGATTCTATAATTTAATTATCCCGTGATTCGATAAAAAAGCGGCCACTACGCGATCCGCGTCGCCGCTATCCCACTATGGGACCCGTCGCGCCGTGATCTGAGTTTGAAAACTATGCTTGGTCTAGAATAATCCTGGATCCTGAACTGGATCAACACTATCCCTGGGAACATTCCTTGATTTCCATAGGATGACGACAAGAATTTAGGGTAAAACATAGGGGATTGATTTTCTCTCATTTTATCCAGCTGAAACTGCACATCAGGGTTATTTTAAAAAATTCAACATGACTTGCCTATATTCCACACACTCCCATAATATGAAACCTTATAATAAAATGCACATGGGTCCATGATGGGTCTCGCAATCTTAATACCACAAGAGAAAACAAAATATGCAATTATATGAATTGAAAAAATATAAATAATTTCTATGATATGATTTGATATTTTGGAATAAATTATTAAGACTACATGGCTGAATTAATGAAAAGTATATACAATGGTCTTTGGTTAAATAGTCAATATGCTTTGCTGATTAGATGGCTCCAGGGCTCTGTAAAATTCCACATGCCTCGATCTCAATCTTAGGAATCACTTGATGGACAT
Source organism: Viscum album (assembly GCA_963277665.1). NCBI lineage: Eukaryota > Viridiplantae > Streptophyta > Magnoliopsida > Santalales > Viscaceae > Viscum > Viscum album. The sequence goes on along the minus strand of OY728147.1, from coordinate 2,104,865,220 downwards.
CCATTATCAAATCAATTATATTGATGCACACATGTAACTCACATCGTGTTGGATCTATTATTAACCACGGGTTATGCATTCATATCATGTTTGGTAAAGATACAAGACCTTGGTTAGACATTATCCAATAGATGAATAATGTAATGCATTGCACTAACATATGGAAATGCATTGACTTATGGAGGTGATTATGGTGATACATGGAAACTAATACATGTATGTTCAGTAGAGCATTGAAAGTGAACACTCTAGAAAAGCACATAATCTTGAGAAGTTGAAGTTAAAGTTGAAGAATGACTTATCATGACCTGAATTTGATGACTGATGTGAATGGTTGAATATGATCCTTATGGCCTATTTAGGTAGTGAATAAAGTGTGTGAAGTATTAATGAATTTTGGTGAAGTATGAAAGGTGGTTTGGTGAAGATGAACAAACTATGTCGTGGTCATAGGCGTTATGGAGGTCATGATTCTGAAAATTTGTTGATGGAACAGAAGTGGAAGGTACTATTTTCCTTGTGGAGAAAAACCACGTTGTAGTTCACAAAATAACACCATGTTTTCTAAACTGCCACTGTGGTTCATGGAGCCTTGAATAAGATGGTTTGATAGAATATTTGGCCACCATACAAAACCACATCATGGTGATAGTCCTGGTGTCTATGTAAAATTAGAAAAAAAAGGTAGGCTGAGGAAATCGTGTTGTAATGGAAGTCATGGTATATTTTATATATTGTAAAGTCTCTGGTTGAAATGAGGAATGAAGGAAAAATAACAATGTTTTGATGAAACTATCTAACTAGAAAAATGTGGTAACTGGTCATGATTATAAGTGAGGTGCGAACTGTTTTAATAAAGGAGAATATTTTAAACCTGTTGGAGTTGTCTAGAAATACCACGCCATAAAAGAAATAAATCCATACCATCATTGTTGTGAGATATGAATTTCAAATTATGTAAACATGTGTATTTTTAGGGTGCTGTATTGATATAGCCCGATCCAGTAGGGCAGAATGTATGTGACCCGCAACTGTCTTGGGTCGAGATTCATGATGAGCTCGTTGGGGGTTGCAGGGGAAATGCGCCCCTGCTCTAGGGGTCTGGGGGCCGAAGGTCCTTGCCCCACATTCTCGGTACTGTAGCATCTCTGACCACTATACCCGAGTTGACCGACCGACATCGATAGACACTGTAGCAGTGTGGATTTCAGAGTCAACTCTACTCTAGCCTTTTGACTTGGGTGGCATTCTTTTCACTGTAGCAACACAGACTTCTTGTGTGGTTGGTGGAACGATGATCATCTTCATCTCCATTTGTAGCCCATTTTCAGGCTAGGGTTTGTGATCTAAAAACTCTATAATTGTGCTCCTAAATTATAGTGGATATTCTGCCTCTTTGTGGATGTAGAGATTATTCCCGAACCACGTAAATCTTTGTGTCCTTGTTCTTTTTTTTGATTGTTTCTGTCACTGGAGCTCCCGGTATTTCCGCAACACATGTATATGAAGATATAGAGGCTATGGTTTTTAGAGTCAAACCTTCAACTGAAAAACCACATCATGGTTAGGCATGCCATGCCCTGGTTTACAAAATGTTAGGTTACAAGTCTAATAATCACTCAATAGAAAAGATAGAAGAAGAAAATAGAACATATAGTAGAAAAATCATTTATTTTCAAAAGAATAACAATGATACAATAGAAGATTGGTGGAAGAGAAGAAAAAACTTGCAGAAGAAGGCCACTCTTCTGACGAGCTTAGGGCTAGACGTCCCAACGGCCTACTCTTCCCAGTAGACCTACTGAATATTTCCAGAATGAATGGACCCCATCATCACCATCTCACTCCTACTTATAACCCATAAAAAACAATAACAACCTACTATCAACTACCACCAGCCCCTAACCACTAACCAACACTAGAATACAATAATTCCCTTGACACAACACACACTAACTACCTATTGGATACTCACATATACATCCCCCTATATCCCTAACATTACCTCCCTTAAATACCAACTTGTCCCCAAGGTTGACCTTCCGGCACAATCGTTGAAACACTAGAATGACAACCACTTGGTGGTGGCTCTGGTGGTAGTCTAAGCAACAAAACATTGACTTCCCTTGATGAAATTCCTTCTGGAGTGGTGGATAGTGATCCTCTTTTTCCTCCCTTTAGTCCCCAACAACATGTTCAGTAAACTACAATTGCTTTGCAGCACAATAAGCCTTTATTTCACCATAAATTCTTGTCAACCCCTCATCCTTATCTTCCACTTCTTTAGCCTGTTTTGGATGCCCATCAGCTATAGCCTCTTGCGATACACAAAATCCAGTGCCATTTTCTTACGGCTGGCAATTTAAGACAGCCCCCACTGCTGGCATTATGCTTGAGTCCCTATACTAATTTTTGAGAGACCCTCTAGTGTATAAAATATTGAAGACCCACCTTAAAGAAGTGTGTAGAGAGAGTGGAAGATGAAGTATTTCCTTGAGAGGTAGTGAACCATCCCTAAAATTTTATTTTAAGGGAAGTGTGCTTTGGTGAGGATTCACCTTGATTACAACCTTGTATCCATAGTATAGTGCATTATAGAGTATTTTTGGTATACAAACACATCTTCATGTGTATGCTCCTTGAACGTAGCTCAGTACGAGCGAACTTAGTGAATAATGGTTTCCTTTCATGCTTTACTTAATTTTTACACTTTATAAATTTTAAATGGATGCATCGAGTAATCAATAGAATGGAATGTTGTTTTATAACCCGGTGGTCCGAATAAGTGGTATATGAGCCTAAAGCTTATGAATTGGATTTCAATCTATCAAGTCCATTTTTAAATTTTATTCCATATATGGATTCATATTTAAAAGCTCTCACCTTTTATGAATCTAAATATGAAATCTAGAAGTTTGATATACTTTGCTGTCTACAGGTGCATAAAGATGATTTTTAAGAAAACTCTCCTTGTGTTATAAAATTTGAGATGTGAACAACTTTAATGGAGATCTGGGAATAACCCATGTTAAAGGAATGTTTTGTGACTCCATCTACAAATATTGAAAGCAAATTTGGTAATATTGAGTTACTCGCGGATAAACCCTATAGGAGTGCCTTATATAAAAATTTGAAAAATAGAAGATCAAATTGAAGGTGTTAAAGGACACTCTAATCGAGGTGATAGTTTCTAATTCTCATAATATATCTGAAACTAGCACCTCTTTGGAAGTTTATTGAAAATCTGAAATTTTATATCCCCCCCCCTCATTGATGAAAGTGGCGATGATGAAGAAGTGACGACAATATCAAGTTTTTAATCTATAGGATGATCTTTCCAAAATCAAGAGTAGATCCAAACCTTATATAATAAGGGTGGATCATTTGTAAATCAAGAAAGAGTGACTTCTACATTTATTGTGAAATTGAGTTTGGAAAATCAAAAGTTATGAAGAGTAGGACTTGAAAAGATCCATTGAAAGGATGAATTTGAAGCTAATGGAGTAAAGTTATTTGATGGGATAAATTTCTCAAGAAGTGGAAGGTCAAATGGTTAACGAAAAGGAACTCAAAGATGATGGAATATCTATCAAGAAACAAACTTGAAGAGAGGATAAAATATAAAAAATAGGACTGTTCTAAAATAGAAGAGATGACATCCCAATTAAAGGAGAAGTATTTGAAAATTATCGATCTTGAATGGAAGTTGAAAAATTGAAAATAGAAGATGATACTAGACCCCTCATATAAATACCTCGAAAAAAGGATGTTATAGATTTTAAAATATGGAATCAGTTAAACAAATAAGGATGCTTCTAAAATTAGAAAACCATAGAACACACCATAGATATATGTATGGAGGCCATAGAGCTGAGAAAATGAAGGAAACTTATTTTAATATCTCATCCTATAAAGAAGAACACATGGTAATATAAAGAAGAACACATGGTATTATTTGTTTTGGAGATCATGGGCCACATGTACAGGATCCGATGCAGGTAGGGAAGCCGCAACATATGGAATATTTTGGTCCATGGCTAGACGAGCAGCTCCGGGTGAGGTTGGTTCAGTCATACAGAGTATTGATCGGGGAGCTCAAGGAGCTGAGCTGTCCATGGATTATTTGAATGGTGAGTTCCAGTCTCAATGTCCACAGTTATTTCAGAGTGAGGATAGACCACAAGCAGTGGAGAACTGGATCAAGTTTCTGAAGATGATTTTTGACTAGCTCAAGATACCCCCAGGTTGGAGGGTGAAATTAGATACTTACATACTCAGAGGATCGACAAAGCATTGGTGGGACATACAAGCATAGGTTAGTAGACATGAGGGACTGACATGGAAGTATTTCGAGACCAGGTTATTCGAGAACTTTTTCCTAGAGATGTTGAGGGAAGATCAAACTTGTGAGTTCATGAACCTATAGTAGAGAGATACATCCATTATGGATTATGCGGTGAGTTTCGTAGACTTTCCCTGATTTTCACATTCTATGGTAGGCAATGACATCACCGGGGTGAGACAGTATGAGGATGGCTTGAGGCATGCCATCGGGATGCAGGTAAATATATTCAGGTTGATCTCATTCTTAGAGGAAATAAATCAGGCTTTGATAGCCGAAGGGAATAAGATGGACCAGACTTATCCGAGTTGGGTGATAGCACTAGATGAGACTAGCAGTGATGATTCAATTAACCGAAAGTGGGGCCATGAGGATCCTCCACAGGGAAGTTGGGACAATGATTTAGGAAGACCACTGAAGGGTGGGTCATCAATTGTGTGCTTCCGGTTTGGATTGTTGAGACATGATCAAACTCAGTGTGAGAGACCTCTGAAGGAGTGTCGATCATGCAAGCAGATGAGGCACTTGGAGAGGATCTGCAGGAAGAATTGTTGGGAAGCTGGGAGTTAGGGACTGGGTCAGACTCAGAGATCTGAGGTAGGTTTGGGAGAGGTATCAGGTGATGGTAGCCTAGATTCTACTATGCGCCCAGGTCCTGGTAGAGAGAGAGAGAGACCCAATAATGGGGTCAGTGGCCGGTAGCTGGTGAAACTCCGTAGGGAGGTCATGCCTCAGGCAGTCGGGCTTCAGGACAAGTACATGCTGTTGAGATGGCATGTTTAGAGCAGGTCAGGGAGCCAACAACAATTAGAGTTAAACTTTGACAATGGCATGTCCTTTTGTTTTTTGGGTATGAATGATATGAGTGCATGAGGTGCACATGTTTTAATTGAACTAATTAGGTGCGGGTTAGTATGTGGGCATCAGGTATGATGCATGATTGTATGAGATGCATAGGCATTGAGTATTTTGATGGGCACACACACACAAACATGATGCAGGGTTTTTGGGCATCAGATGTGATGCAAGATTCTTGAGCATCGATTGCGGTTCAGGACCTTGTGGGCATTGTGGATAACACATAAAGAAATTTAGCATCAGATGTGATGCATGTGCTTTCGGGCATCAGTTGTGATGCGAGATCTTATGGGTGTCATTTATGACACAGTAATGGATTGAGCTTCTGATGAGGTGTAGGAATGAAGATATTTCATATGAGGACATGTACATTCGGAGATTGTTGGAGGAACCATCAAGTGTTGAATTTTAAGTCGGGAAACAACTAGGTAGGTAATTCATAATGTGGGGAGCACTATTAGGGGAATTAGCCTATGACTGAGTAATCAGGGTAGACTGAGGTAATGTTTATGAGATGGGTATTTTTGGTACAATCTCGGGGTGAAACCTTATAGCTCGGGAATGGAATATTGTAAGGTGGAGAGACTGTAACGTCCCATATTTTTGAAGGGGTCCAATTTTCGGAAGTTTTTGAATTTTAAGTTTGGTGGATGAACCAACTTTTAAATTGGGCGTCAAAGCATAATTTTGAGAATTTCAATGCATTATTACATTGTTTTTAGATGGGGTTTAAGTATTAGTTAGTGAATCGAGGGATCATATGTGTTTAGGGAGCATTGGGCTCTGAAAACTCATTTTTCAAAAGGTGCGGACAGAGGCGCATAGTTTGTTTACATCATGTAATCCTTAAGGGGAAACCATGCGACTCATATTTGAACTGGAGAACATTTAGAAAAATTGTGTGAGGTGGGGCGCATGAATGTGTGAGATTTCTGCAGTTTTTAACAAAGGGTTTTCACGAGTTGCGCACGGTCTGACCAAACCATGCGTCCAAACCATGCGACTTGTTTTAAAGGAGGTGATCACTGTAGAAAGCCTCAGGAGATGGTGTTTGAGACCATTGGTTAAGGGTTAAGGCTTTCCATTTATATTTGAGGTTGATGGGCCATGATTATTGAAGGAAGGATTTCACTGTACCTTGGACCTTGGGCTGTCGAGCCAACAATGTTTTTTAGACATGGGAGGGAAGATATTGCCGTGCCTTAGGATTACAGGCAATTGAGCTAATGATGAATTTTTAAATGGAGGTCCGAGGGACTTGAGACGTATTAATGGGCATGTTGATGGGATTAAAATTACCCTATTGGAATCACCTGATGTGTCGAATGACATGAGGTGTCAGTGATATTCATGGGAGGATCCTAAGGGTTCTTCGAGTATGATATCCTTATGTGGACGCATGGACATTACGCCATGAGTCCTTGCCAATGAAGATATATCTTTGTAGAAGTGTAATTTATGGAAATATATATTTGATGGAATGTATTCAGAGACGTTCTGATGTTGGCCGAAGAAGGTAAACACTCACTTGTGGCAGTTGAGCACATGTGAAGCAAGTTATTTATTTTTATGGGTGAGTTGCTGCTATTTATTTATGTATGCATACACTGTATAATTATGGATGTAAGACAGACACATGTTGATGGTGACCTATTGAGTTCATACTCACACCCTGCATGGGCACCTTGGGACACATGCATACTTTGTCTCTGAGATCAGGTAAGGGACCATGCTCATAGTCATGAGCTTAGTAAGTATTTACTTGGGATATATGGCAATGGACCGGGATGTTCTGTTGCATTGAGTAGAATTTTCCCCTTTTTTGGATTTTTGCATTCTTATTATACGTATCTATATGGTCGGCCATGGGTGACCATGCATGTTGTCTTATTTGACTATCATGACATGTATTCTTATTTACAAATGGCATAATTCCTTGGTCTTGTTATTGTCATTACTATTGAATTATGCTTCTCATGAGTTTTTTTGTTGTTTCTGCTATTTATAGTCTTTGTTCCACTGTGTTATATCCATTTATACTTAGACCATTATTACTATCACCACCACAAGGTATAGTCTCCCCAATACCACCTAATTTGATCATCACTTCTAGTCGGCAGCCTTTGGCATATAGGGAGGTGCGCCTAAGGCCCAATGATCTCCATCCCAGAGCACGAGTTTTTATGTGTCTCTCAGGCCAGGGTTCTACAAAGCCCCTATGTCAACAAACCTAACATAACTGTAACATAAAATAATACACATTTTCATGTTTTTCTAAGTGAACATGTAGAGGGTCAAAATAACATCATACCTAGTAGGTTTTCCTCATATGACACCAATGGTTTTCCTTGTACGTAAAACCAAGAAAGCTTGTGCAAGTGTTATGATAATGAATTAACTTGCCCCATAAAATTTTATAAAATAAATAATGATACATATTTAAAAGTAACCAACAAACTGAGTATATTAGAATAACTTTTATTTAATCACAGTAAATGTAAACAACTTATTTTCTAAATAAACTACTTATCAAACTATACATCAAACCCAACTGGTTTACACAATGCCAATACTTCTAAAAAACCAACTCAAGGGAGTAAATATGCATATAGTGATATTTTAAATCAAGATTATACTTGAGGGTAACAAAAAAAACCCATACATTTCACCTATAGATCCACCATATTTAAGTAGTAACCTCATGCCCCCAACCCCTTCATATCACCTTTGGAGTCACTACACTTACGTAGTATAGTTGAATCACTATTTTCTATGCACTTACCAAGAATCGATAATAAACAAACACCAAACATTTCCCATGGTCTTACTTGACCACCGTTATGTAACTCAACACCACCCCAAAACATAAGCAACATTCCATAATTCAAAATAATCAACGAACTTATTTAAATACATAATTCAGCGAAAAAAAATTCTTTACAATCATAATACAATCAAACAATTCTATTTTAGATCATAAGGAACCAAAACTACTATTTAAAGTACCAAATGGTCATTTTGAAAAATTAAAGATAGCTTAAAAATTATTTATGAAAATAATCACACAACCAAATCAGATTTCAAAAATTATTAAAAGCATAAAAAAATATTTTTTTATAATATTTTAATTTAAGAAAGAAATGTCATTTTACAAAATAATAAATGAGTGGACCCACTTTCTTTTAGTTGTTTTCATAAATGAAATCACCAGACGTCTCGATGATAGATTCATCCATTGATACATAAGCCATCATAAATGCCAAATTTACTAAATCAGTTACTCACTTTAAAGGTCTAAATTAGTCTTGAATAAAAATGAACCATTGACCAGTTATATAATGACATCTAAAGGTCCAATCTCATTCCTTTTACTATCATCAATATATCAAGCTAACCACAAGGGAAACCCACTGTAATTTAAGGTTTTTCCTTAATCCAATAAAACCCCTAAACTGAAAATCTATAAATAATGAAATATGATCACTATGATAGGTGAAGAAGAATGAGAAGAAGGAAAAGGAAGAGGAAAAGGGAGAGGCGGAGGAGAATGGAAGTAGATTTACCTAGATTTGGAAGCATAACCATCCTCATTAGAGAAAGAGTGGGAGGATGATAAAATAAATGGGAGAGGAAAACTTCCCCTTCATCTTGCACGACACATCCAAAAGAGAGAGGTGTTCCCCTTTAAAATTTAAACCAATCAATAATAATAGAATAATAATAATTCTAGTAGTAATATTAGATCTATATGGTTTTAATTTAACAACATTTCAAACACCTAATAACTCCCCTATATCCCATTAATAGTCTAAAAGTTTTATAACTCTCCATAACAATCCATATATTTAATTAGAATAATCATCAAGAATATTGATAATAAAATATGAACTTTTGAGACCCTTATAATAGATGCATGTTTAATAAGCATGATTAGTAGGCTATGCTTCCCATCCATGCATCTTGATTTCCCCTAAATTGATTAAGGCATGATTTTCTATTCTACTCTTCACGGTTTATTGAAGTGTGTGTACAAATTGCGATCCAATAAAAATCTTTATTTTTTCACCCTTAATTTAATTAATAAAAATTAAACAGTTACTCTCTCCATATATAAACTAGTATTTTTGTTTTTGGAGTTTGTGAAATTGTATAGAGGTTATTTTAGACATGAATAATAGGATAGAACTTTTCGATGTCTCAAATAAATTTTCAAGTGCTCCATTGGATTCAGAGTTGGGTGTGATGCTAGGGTACACTTTTAATAAGAATCATATATGAATGGATTTTTGAGAAATAATAGAATTATACTTATTTATTTAATTAATTATTTTATGAGATTATATTATAAATTAAAATACATATTACATTATTATGAATGGTATAAATGTGGACATTTTAATAAGTAGGTATTCCCTTGATCTACTTATGACATGAGATCTAGTCATAGGGGTTGATAGGTGAATTGAATTTAGAATCAGTGAATTAAATTTGGATGGTCAACAATGGAAGAAAAAAAGTATTATTTAGAATTTATTTTGGTTTATTTTCCATGACATATGGTTAATTGTTGGATGAGGCGAAGAATCTCTTTAAAAGGAGGTATTGGATATAGGATTTTCACACATTCAAGGAATCTACTTTTCTTTCCTTATCAAAAGTTTCCATTAATTTTCTTCATTGCATGGTAGAATAAAAATAAAGTATGAGGGAATAAGAGTAATGAATGTAAAATAAATTAGGATGAACATTTGAGGTTGATGACATTAGATCTTTACTCTGTCCAATTCTATGTGGATAAATCATGCCTATGTTATTTGTGAATGTTTGGATAAACTTAATGACATATAGAAATAATTATATATATTTGGGAGTTATATGGAATTTCTTGATTAAACATTGGATTTTTCTTATTAATTTCTTAAATAGAAAATATTAAAGGTGGATTTAAAATACCAAAATTGAAGAATCCTTAATATTTTGTAAATATATAGTTTATTTGGGAATTTAAATGGAATATTATTTAACATGAATGGTGGTGTGTTGTTTCTATATAATGTCCTTCCATTATAAAATACTTATAATTTTCTAGTAAATTTGATTATAGGGTGTTAATATATTATTTATGATTTTTTGCATGGGGTCATGCCATATAGCATGAGGGTCATGGAAATTATCAGATGAAAGCCGCCTATTCAAGAGAAATTTCCCCATGACTATGGAAAAAATTTATAAGAGGCCATGAGATTTAGCATGAGGGCCACACTACACACAAGATTGAGGTAGAAAGACTATTATTTATTCCTTTTTTCATGCCATATTGCATGAAGGTGTGAAACTCACTTGAAGAAATTCCATTTAAGAGACAATTTGATAGGTTTCTAAGAGGGTGAAATCAAATTAGTAGTTCCATTCATTAGTAATAAACCAAAATACAACAAAATAATAGAAGAAGAAGAAGGAAATAAGAAGAAGAATACTTCTCCGGAGGCACTACTCACTAGTGGCCGAGGCCTAACCCTCCTTGAATCTAGCTGATGCTGAAGACCCAACCAAATACAACTATATCCCCCTCCCTACAACCTACCCTCTAATTAATACCATAAAAACTGTTAACAACTCCAACTACTTATAACAACCCCAACTACTAATAGAATATTATATGATTACCCATGGCATTATTAGAACTAATAATAATTATTCTTACCATCACCAAACCAAACCCAGCCATTCTACACAAAACAACCTTGTCCATCCCCTCTTCGCACAACAATATGCCTCCTACCACATATTCATATCAATTTATACCCCTTATATATCTGCATTGTCCTCTAGGTGATTATCAGGTGGCTTAGGCAGTGGCCTTGGCTTCCTCACATCATCTCCAATAGAAGTTTCAATTCCCAGGGATTATTTCCAACCATGAAACTCGGGTGGGTCACAAGAGCATGCAGTCATTCGTGCTATCATTGTACCAACAAACCTTCTCCAAGGAAACACCTTTCTATTTGGTGGCACAGAATGACTGCCCCCGACGCCCACTACTAACAACTCCAAATAATTCTAACATACCTACTACTAATATAATTTTACAAGACTACTCCTAGAATTATTAGAACTACTAATAACTATTCATACCATCACCAAACCAAACCCAACCCCTCTATGCACAACACCCTTTCACATCCACTCTTCGCATAACTGCATGTCTCCTATCATGTGTTCCTATCAATTTCCACCATCTTGTATATCCACCTTATCCTCAAGGTGATTATTAGGTGGCTTGGGTGGGGTGTCCTTGGCTGCCTCACAATGTCTCCAATAATTAGTTTCAATTCCCAAGGACCACTTCCAACCATAAAACTGTTGGAGTTGGTTCCCTAGAACCAACTTCTTTGAACTTTATGATAAACTTGTGTTCGTGGTTTTTAATATTAATAAACTCCTTATCACATCATAATTATTCTTCTATGTAACATAGTATGTGATAATTTCCTAAGATTAGTAGTCACACTAAAAGCTCACAGTAGTTCCCCGCTATGATGAGAACCCAAAAGTGCTACAACACGATTCTTGAATATATTTTCTATAGATGAATGATATCATTTAAGGGACAAAAATGATACATGCTATTAGGGGCGGAGACACATAAGACTTTGAGACACCTTCTTAGGGTGTACGACCTTGATAATATCTAGTAGGATATTATGAGAATGAGACCCACCAGTAGGAAACCGATATTTATATGTGTTATTAGATGTTCCTATCTGCCGACATGTGTATTGGTCCTTAGAATTTAAAATTATTATTAATGAGTATTATAATTCATGCACTTAGATGTATTGATAAAAACCATGATGACAAACGTTTGCAATGAGGTGGGATATGTGTGGTGCATCATGAGTAGTATTGCATTAATGAATAATTCAAGAAAGGATTTATCCCTTATTTTCTTTAACAATAATTAATATATCAGACCCATTGATGAAAATTATATAGCCTAAATAAATCCACGACCATGGTTTTCTATTGGGATGTTCTATTTCTGAAAAGTCAAATGAAGAGATATCAAGATATAGGTTAATGGAACTGGCATGAAACCTGCTCCATTTGAGATATCGTGATAAAGAGATTATATTACACGATAAGTGTAACATCCCAGATCTGTATGCCACTAAAAGGTGCCTTGTACTCGGTAGGCCACATGACCTCAACCGAATTTCCCTAAATGTGAGAGGCTACTGACTAGCAGCAAGGGCCTAGGGTGTGATAATGGGGAAACTATGCCCTCATCGACAAAGTGTAACAGAATGAAATAAATAATGAAATAGAGGAAGCAATAAACAACATGCAACCAAAGTAAACAACTGAAGATTGAAAGATAAAGATAACCGAAAGGCATATAATATCAAAATGATGAAGAATGTCACATGTTATAAGAAAACAGTGAAAACAAGATACACTACTTTCAAGTACAACACAATACCAAACTACAGTAAAACAAAATGAATCTTAGCAGCATCGCAAGACTTGTCTCGGTCCCTTGCTCTCCTTCTCTTATGTAGAAATCAAGTACCTATATAAGGAGACATGAACCTATCGACACCTGCAACAATATAGTCTATTTGGGCTCAAAAACATGAACCAAACAAGGCGTGAGAAATAAATCCCAGTAGGCAACCACTGAAGGTCTGTTCCAATCTGTCAATGAATATATGCAACAGTCGTGTACAATATTGAAAATGCAGAAAACTAAAAGGTACTCAAAAGTAACCAATCCTTCAAGTACTGAAATTCATTTACATTCATTTAATGTTATTTAATCAATTCAAATTCCATGAATTATATAAGACTCAAGGTTCGTCCTAAGTCTGTCAATCCCCTATATTAAGTAAAAACAACAAATACCTCAACAAGATATCTAAACAAAAGAAGTGAAGACCAAATCCAAGCTTGTGCTTTGGCTTGGCAGACATGTAATAAGTCATTCCATTTCAAAATGTCTTAGGACCAAGCCCAATGTATCAGCATTTCAATATATTCTAATTAGGGAAAACCTAGTTTATCATCATTTCAGCATGTTTTAGGGCCAAGCTTGGTGTATTATCATTTTAGCATATTAAAATTAGGGACAAGCCCAGTGTATCAGCATTTCAGCATGTATCAGGGCCATGCCTGATGTATCAACATTTCAGCATAGTAAAAAACACATGTAAATTACACTATTAGATGGTTAACAATAATAAACTCACATGGGCACATTTCATTTATCAAGCAACACATTCTAATTAAACTATGGCATGGATTTAACATTTAATAAATCATGTGAGAAAATTTTATATTACAAGACTAACATGTGAATTAAACTATCACTGATATTTAACAACTATATTCACATAGAAACCATTTAATTAACCAATTTCATATCAAACGACCCTTCGAAGGTGAAAAAAAGGCATTCCCATCGACATGCTAGGGAAAACGGCTAAATAATGGTCATCTGGGAGAAAATGCACCCATGGGGTGGCCCTTAATCAAACCAAATAAGCTTAAACATGCTTCAATTAATTTAACCAATCAGTAAAATGTCATTAGGTTTTAACACGGGTTAAATTCTCAATCAAGAGACACCCTAAATATGGGTGCAAGGCATAACGACACATATAATCAACCTAACATTGAACAATTATCAAGATACCACCTACCTCGTCATAGTATGACTCTCTTCGTCCATCCTCGACTTCCAATTTAAGCTAGAAAAATAGAGATCTATGAAACAAGGACATTTAATCAACCTTAAATAACATATTTGAGAACTAAAATCCCCAAGAAAGACTCAAGAGTAATCAAGAGCTTACCGATTAGGTTCAAATGAGACTGACGGCGATTGATCCAGAGTTCAATGATTAACCGAGAAGGGGTTGAAGTTCCGATGCTCCTCTTGAGTTCCCTTAGTGAGCCCACGGTCCAACCTACTGAATGGAAAGGATACTACCCATTTTAAGCAAAAAACACAAAATACATGACATGTAAGTCCATATACACGGCGTGTATATCATTGTTCTATTCACATGGCAGCTGAATTTCACCGACTTACTTTCCTGGGCCTATCGACATGACTACACGGCGTGCACTAGGAAGTACACCATGTGTAGTTGGTTTTTCCTCTTCTCCTTGCTGACATTCCCACACACCTTATATTTCCTTCATATACTAACATACTACATAGTGTGTACTCAGGATTACACGGTGTGTAACCCCTAATTCCATTACTTTTCCCAATTTCCCTTATTTTCTCGAAAACAGCTAAATGAAAAAGAAAAGAAGAAACTGTACCTCAAAATAACCATGTTCTTACAAACTTCCCCCTTAAAGCAATTTTCCCCTGAATTTTCCTTCCAAGGTTGGTGAAAGGAAGTCTGGGAATAACTCCGACCACTGAGCACGTACGTCATCCTCCCTCTCCCAAGTCTCATCCTGTACTAGGCCATGCTGCCATAACACTCGTATGAGAGGAACTAACCGACCTCAGAGAACCTTCATGCTCCATCAAATATACGAATTAGATGCTCCTCAAAGGATGCATCAACATGAAGATCAAACTCCTCAGGTTGAAAAACGTGAGATGAGTCTGAATGATAGTGCCATAACTGAGATACATGGAAGACGTCATGCATGGCTTGATACATTTGAGGTAATTGTAACCGATATGAAACTGACCAGACTCACTCCATAATCTTAAATGGTATGACATATCTTGGTGAATGTTTACCCTATATCTTAATCCTCTTGTGTCCCAACCTCGGTGCAACACATAGGAAAACTCGATCTCAATTCTCAAACTCCAAAGGTCATCTTCGACGATCGATGTATGAATTTTACAAGAATGCGTAGTAGCCATCCACTTATGAATCAATTGAACCATCTCAGTGGTCTCTTGGAAAAGATGAGGTCCTAGCATAACTGCCTCTCCTACCTCCAGCCAATACAGGGGTGATCGACATGGCCTCCCGTACAAAACCTCATATGGTGCCATCTTAATAGTAGTCTGGAAGATATTATTATAGGTGAAATCAACCAGGGTTATATGATTCTCCCAAGATCCCACAAAGTCTAGGACACATGCAGACAACATGTCCCCTAGCACCTGTATCGTATGCTCTGACTGACCGTCAGTCTGAGGGTGGTCTGCTGTGATCAGAAGCACCTGTGTACCCAACGTCCATTGAAAAATCTATTAGAAACAAGACGTAAAGCAGGAATCCCTATCTTAGATGATAGAATGAGGGACTCCATGAAGTTGTACCACCTCTCAGATATACAAATTTCCAAGTTCATCAACACCTAAGGTCTCCTTGATCGGTAAGAAATGATCGACCTTCGTAAGCCTGTCAACCACAACCCACACAACATCATTGCCCTTAGGCAACCTTGGTAACCCCATCACGAAATCCATCACAACATCATCCAATTTCCACTCTGAAATGGGTAGCTATTGTAAAAGCCCAGCTGAACGCTGATGTTCCTCCTTCACCTGCTAACAGGTGGAACACCTCGTAACAAAACCAGCTACTTCTCACTTTATGCCCGACCACCAGTACTAATAGCATAAGTCACAGTACATCTTGGTGACTCCGGGATGCACTACCCAAGCTAAAGCATGAAAATCCCGCATAAGATCCTCACGTATATCCCCTGGTACCCACACACATTAATGTAGATGAAGAAATTCATCCTCACCTATCATCCATCCAGGAGGAGGGTCATCACCTACCCCACTCTCCCATATAACTAGGCCTTCATAATCTGATAGCTGCCTTATCCTCACTCTGTCCAGTATGGTAGAAAAACCAAAGATGAAAAGTAAGTTTGTCCCTGACTGTCGTGAACCTCTAATGGCATCTTAGAGAACAAAGCCATATCCTTCCATTCGCCATTATCCTCCTGCACTGGATGTAACTGAGTCCTCCTGCTCAGTGCGTCAGCCACTACATTGCCTTTTCCAGGCATATAGGCAAACTCAAAATCGAATGAATGGAGGTATTCCACCCACTTTCACTATCTCAGATTCAAATCACATGGAGTAAATATGTATTTGAGACTTTTGTGGTTTATTTACACCAAAAAATGATCTCCCAATAAATAATGTCACCAACAGCGCAAAAAGTGAACAACTGTAGCCAACTAGAGATCATGCGTTGGGTAATTCCTCTCATGTGTCCTCAACTACCGAGACCCATACACAACAACTTGATCCCCCTGTATAAGCACTACTCTCATCCCAATACCTAATGCATGAAAACTTACGTCACAAGAATCTGACCACTCAAACTTCATACCTTTCTTAGTAAAGCCCGTCATTAGTGATTATAACTATGAGAAGTCCTGTATAAAATTCCCGTAGTAACCAGTTAGTGCCAAGAAACTCTGCACCTCAAAAACGTTCTTGGGATGCTACTAGGTAACTACTACTCTATCCTTCTCTGGGTCTAACAATACTATAGTCTCTAAGATGACGTGACCCAAGAAGTGAATATGATCCATCCAGAAGTGCTATTTTGTGACCTTACCATATAACTGATACTCTCTTAGTGTATTCAAAATTATCTGAAGATGTTTGGAATGATCGTGTCTATTGTGAGAATACACCAAGATATCATCCACGAAAACCACCAAAAAATAATCTAGATAAGGTTGGAACACTCGGTTCATCAGCGCTATGAAAACTGCTGGTGCATTTGTGAGACCAAATAACATAACTAAGTACTCATAGAGACCATACCTGATACGAAAGGTTGTACGAGCTATGTATGTCGATAGAAAACATACCTGGTGATATCCTGACCTTAGATAAATCTTCTAGAACACTCAATATCTTCAAAGATGATCAAATATGTCATCTATCTATGGCAAGGGATATTGTTTTTTAACCATCAACTGGTTCAGTTTTCAGTAGTCCACGCATAGCCTAAGGGTATCATCTTCCATTTTCGAAAAAAGGACTGGTGAACCCCAAGGTGAAGTACTGGGTTTGATAAAACCCTTAACTTCCATATCTTCCAACTTCCTCTTGAGATCTTGCAACTATGTCGTGGCTATCCTGTAAGGAGGAATGGATACCGGTGCAGCTCCTGGCACTAGATCAATAGTGAAATCCACCTCTCTGACTAGAGGTAAGCCTAAGAAGTCTTCCAGGAAAGCATCCCTGAAATAATCAACCACTGGAGAGAAATATTCTAGGCATGCTCTCTGATCATCCAGATATAAACTCTCAATCTGAGCTATCATTCCGCCCAACCCACGATGCTCGGGTCCAGCTCTGCTCTCCTGGACATCCTATTCACCCTTATATAGATACTCTCCACCCTCTTGTGAATTTAAAGTCACCTTGCAATGATAGAAATAAAAAAATTCTCGAAAAGGATCCAACTGGTCCATTCTGAGAATGACATCAAAGCCTGTCATCTCTAAGACATAGTGGTTTCATGGAAAGTGACACCCACCAATCTCTAGGGGGAACTCCTTGCACTGACGCACACCTACTTCTCTAATCCTTAACGGTGTGTCTGGCGTCATAACATGAGAAGTAGTATAAATATAGATCCAAAGGCTTTCAACAACAGATACAGATATAAAACTATGCGTAGCACCAGTATCAAAAAGTGAAAAAGATAAAACAAAGGCGACTGAAATAGTACCTATGACAGTTGAAGGTCCAGGATCCTGCTCCTGCTGGGTCTATTTCACTAAATAAGTATGACCTATACTGCGGTCCTGAGACACCGCTCGGATACCCTATGCTGACCCACCCTACTGTCATTGAGATCCTGGGGTCTGGCCACCACGAAGACGACCACCCCCTCAGCCTGAACGACCTGACATATTCCAATTCCCTGACTAGTGAGAAGCTGTTGACCCCACTTCTGAATGTGGAGTTGGTTCATACCATCTCTCAATAGATTTTGTTGGAAACGTCATGCAGAACTGCTGTAAATGGCCCATCTTACTGCAAGCTCGACATTCAACCGGTTCAATCAGGCACTAAGGTTTAGTATGCCCAATCCTTCCACACTGGTAGCACCTTACCTGACTACTGGAAGGAAAGTTATGACTACTTGAACCCCCACGAGAAAGCTCCATATGACGCTTCTTTCGTTCAGTCAAGACAATACCAGATCTCGGTACTGAACTGCCTTGGCTCGCACCCCCAGATTCAAGTAGGTTGCGCTCGGTAATCAGCACCTGATTCACAATAGAAGTGATAAAAGGAAACATAAAGACATTCACTTATGATCAGATGTAAAACCTGAGACCATCCTTGAATCTTCTAGCTTTCGATACGTCATCACCTATCAGAATAGGTGCGAATCGCCAAAGATTAGTAAACCGGGTAGAATAGTCCATAACTGATAGTGTGCTCTGCTCCAGGTGCATGAAATCTTGGGCTCGGTCGGCCCTTAGCATCTAGGGAAAATAATAATCATAGAAGGATGCCTAAAAGTCTTCACATGTCATTTTCTGATGATTCCATGCCTGAGTGATAACATCCCACCATATCTTGGAAGAATTATACAACATATATGTCGTGATCTTGACCCTCCTCTCGAGAGGCATGTCCATATGCTCGAAGATAGTCATCGTTTATTCTAGCCATGATTCTGCAGCCTGTGGTCCTCCATCCCCTGAAAAAGTTGGCAGATGTTTCTGCTGGAATATACGCATCAGCTCTTCCATAGATGTGGCATCCTCTAGTGCTCCCTGAAAGATCTGCATAAACATCATAGAACCTTCAATAAACTATGCATCAGCACCAATGTTTGGTATAACTGTTGGTGCCACAACTGGCACAAATGGAGGTTCCATTGGTAGCCCATGGCCTAGCATCTCTGGAGTATGATCATTACCACTCTCCTAGCATACAGCTCGTGGTCTTCGCGACAACGTGACTATATATGGTCAAGAACATGCCTTAGTTCAATCTCATCATCAAGTTTTCCATTCAAGAGTGCCAAAAAACAGGAAAATACCCTCAAAGTTTGGAAAAAGGGACTACACGACGTGTAGAAAGAATACACAGAGTGTACCCTCATGCAGTCACATGGTTGTGTGCTACCGCCGACCTGGGCATGTATCAACCCCAGGTACATGACATGTTTCACCCGCACACAGTGTGTACACATGCATGTCCTCCCAGCCATGTACTCCCACACGACCAGGTCTAAACAGGTTCTGTCTGGGTAGCCTACACGACGTATACCAAGAAAACAGGCGTGTTTTGGTTAAAACTCAACAGCCTGTGTTTCCTCTCACATGGCCCGTTACACGGTCATTAACTACATGATGTGTACATATGATACATGACTTGTACATCTTAAAACTTGGAACACCTTCTTCCCTGAACAGGAATAACACACGACGTGTTAAGCTAAACTACACACCGCGTATACTGGGGTTTTTAGGACAAAAACTCTGGATTGCCCAGAAAACCGCTGTTCAGCAGAAAACCCAACCAGTGGGATGCCAAATTCCAATATGTGAGGTTCCATAGTCCCCGCGAATCAATGTTTGGCACCCAAACATAACATATCTCAATACAATTCTATACAAAAGTCTGAATCATGATCCACCAAATTCCGATCCAAGAGAGCCCATACACCTCAGATATCAAAGTTTGATGTCCATCCAATTCAGACCATATCATGTACCAATACACCTATCTCAACATCAGACATATTTATCAAGGTATTATCACAACATGTATTTCTAGCACGTCATCAATCACAATAGCATGAAATATCTAATACATCTTAGATGGCATGTCATAATGTATGACATGTTATTCTAAAAAGTGTCTATATGATGCATGAGATGGAATACCCTCATCTCATCAAGTTACAACAAACACTATTGGAAATAACACCTATACCCATGGTTTTAAACCGTGGGTATAGCCCTTGAAACCGTTGGTATACTTTATACCCACAGTTTCTGTAACTGTGCACTGTAGTGCCGTCTCAATAGGTCTATACCCACAGTTCTCTGAAAAATGTGGGTATAGACCAAGGAAAATTTTTATTACCCACGATTTAATAAACCATGGGTATTGATGTATACCTATGGTTTTCAAACCGTGGGTATACTGATTTACAGCAACCAATATTTACCCACGGTTTATCAAACCATGGGTATAGAAAGGTTCCCCAGGCAGTAGTTGCACCTCCCACTATTTTGCACCTACAGAATTATAAAAACCCATATTTACCCATGGTTTACCAAATCATGGATATATACAGGTTCCCTTGATAGCAGCTGCACCTCCCACCATTCTGCACCTCTATTCTGCACCTGCAATAGCACATATACATGACATGTCAAACTTGCTGTTTGATAATCCAACCTAATCCCCAACATCTAAACAGATAAACTAGAAGTGTCAATCCATTCTATGGATGGTTAAATACATGATCCTATCTATATAAAAATATCATCCTTACCTCATACATATGAAAATGAAATCACAATACGGGAACAAGATGATTTACAAAGTTTAGTGAAAAGCCTACTTTCCATGTTGGTTATACGAGACAACATGGATACTCTAATAATATCAATACTAATTGGTTAAACACCGTGACTATAAAAATCCATCAAATGGTTATACACCCTATCCTTTATTCAGAAACTAGTGATACACTTCAATTTAAAACTCCTCCAGTGATTGGTTATATACCCCATCTAAAATCCTCATACAACTATTTATATACCCCATCCACAAGATCCTTTTTAGAGTTGATCAAGTATAGAAAATAGACTTCTTTAAATGGTATTCCTCAACAAGAATGTTGGATCACTATATCTTGTGTCTAACTACTTGGAGATCTTTAACATATTTTGAGAATGGTATACTTGTCTTGAAAGTTCCTCTGGATCTAGGATGATTTGGATCTACTAAATTTTCAACATTATGGAACTTCCAAAAAGTGTTCTTTTGATGTAATTAATATTCTCATTATGGTTCTTCTGTTTCCTCAACTCGAACTTAAATAAAAGCATTCTTAATAGCATTATATGACAACCACTAATCACTTTATCAAAAACTATCCAACAATGGCATCCTCAAGAGTCCCTTAAACTCATATCAGTAGTATAATGGTACCCGATAGTAACCTCCACCAAAAGGAGTTATTACTATAACGACCCATACTTTACATACATTGTTAATACTTCAAAATTGAAGCACACTTATTACAACATATGACAAAACCACAAAGGACCGTATAGGTATAGTGTCTTTAGAAACTGGGAAACATAAACAACTGGTTCATAAATCTTCTACAGTGTCTCCCATTTATTTCATCATATCTAGGGTCCCTTTTAGCATATTCTACTTAATATCCATCTTCCTGACCTGGGGAAAAGAAAACATAAAAGGGTGAGCTCAAATGCTCAGCAAGGGCAAATAAAGGAAATAAAAATCATATTATATCTTTTTGAAAATCAAAACCTGTAAAAGAGATCATAATATCTTAACATGGAATAAATCATAGAAGTGAAAATGAGATCCCCAAAATCATAACATAAAACTTGAAACATTGTAGCATGCACACATAATCATGGAAAATCATTTCTTGTTAGTCATGACCCATTGCCAAGACTATCTTAGTGTACAAAGTCCCTTTCTGAACCGAGTTCACTCCTCGTTTCAGTCCTGTATCACTGAACCGAAATAACCATCCGTTCCAGCCATGTCTATCTCATGAGATATAAAATCTTCACCCAATGCATTGGAGGGGGATATAGGTCCCACCCATCTTATAATGAATCCTTTCTTATGTGTGCCACATAATCATAAATCATACATCATCGCATAACACATGTAACAAAAATGGAATTCTTGAGACATCATGACATCATAAATCAATTCATATAAGATAAAGGAATTCATAAAAATAATTCCATCACAACATGATCAAATAAATGTAATAATAGGGATAAAAACAGAACCCTTTATTATCTTAGATGGAAAATAATTTTGATAAAACACTTGAACTCCATTCTTGAGGAAAATATCCTTTCTTCTTCAAAAAAACTTTTCCTTTCTTAACATGTCATACAATTTTAAACTAAAAGAATTTGATTAAAAATAAACTTGAAAACTTGTAAAGGAAGCTTCTTGGAAATAATGTTTTAAAAATCCATTCATGCCGTATAGGTTAAAAAAACATTCTTCGTACTTTTGTCGGAAAAGTCAAAAAGTACCTCGTACGAAAAACGACAAAAGATTCCTTTCATATCTTTTACAAAAAACTTACCGAAGGGTAAAATTGGATATAAAATATTGTAGAAGGATGGAAATAATATTACATATTGATGAAACATGGATGTGGATGATAAAATACACCCCAGTAAATTTCAAAGTGCAAACAATCTCGGATAAAAATGAGATTGTGATATTTCCCCTTACCTTAGGTCCAATTTGCTTTGTACGTGTCCGAAGCTCCTCTTCTTTGGAACGCCTCTTTGAATCCTCCACTTAAGAAACTAATATTGGTCTTTGGAGAAGACCAGGACCTCTAGGATTATTCTAAGGAAGTGGAGAGGAGAAAATGGCAGGGGTTGGCCGAGCTTGAGTGCTCAATTTGGTGTGAGGAGGAGGGGGAGGAGGTGCCCTTTTATAAGGGAGGAGAGGGGCACCTTAGGAATATCTCAAAATATTATTTTATATTAAAGTCAAAATCGGTTTATAATGGTTCCAAAGGGTCTTATTTCGAAGATAAAGTGGGGATGGGTCGAAATCCTATCAACCAATAGGATTTAGACAAGTTTAGGGTATTATTTTAACCTTATCAATTAGATTTAACTCTAAGTTAATTATTTTAACTTTTACCGTGTCTTTTTGTTTTCCTTCACTATATGGTTAATACACTTACTATAACATGCCAAACGAACCCCAAATTGTTTATTATTAATATATATATCCTTATCTAAGTCATTTGGTGGAACCTTAGATTTTTAAGAATAAAATAACAATTAATAATAAAATATTTGATTTAAAAACTATTTTGTGTCAATTTTGACACTATTTGATACATGATTTGTTTGAAAGTCATAACAGAATTATATGTTCGAACCAAGTTGATTAAATCAACACTAATATATCATAGTATCCTAGAAAATTAGTGGAATTCATAAAAAGTCTCAAATTACATTTATTTTGGTGTTTATAACATCAATTATGTCAATATTTCATTAATAAGATAATTACTGCATCATCATTATGTCATTAATAAATTAAATTATTTAATGTCTAAAAATTACAAATAAAATATCATCATGTAGGAAATCTTTTTAGCTTTCTAATTAATATTTACAATTGAATTTATATTATGTATAACCCCATATTAAAAATTATTTACTTATTAAACTTTGATTTTAACTATTTTAACCCTTCTTTAAATAAATTAATAAAAAATGTCCTAATCTAATCCAAGTGGGCCTAAATGGTCATATTTTATTCCTAAGTTTGTTTTTGGTCGAATTACACTTGTCCAATAGAATTAGGACATGTGTTAGGGTAATATTAATATCATATTTACCCTTAGTTACCCTATTTACTATTAACCGCGGTAAAAATCGTAAAAAGTTACTATTCACCAAAAAATTATTTTCATCTCATTGAACCACATTTTAGTCCTTGATATTAACCGTGTCTCTCGGATTTTCGAAATTCCATTCACAGAAGCGGTAAAATTAAGTTTTATGCAAAATTCAGTTTTTAACCTACCACTTAGTGGTTTCACTATTCATCAAAAATTGAAAGTTTTCAGAAAAATACCAAAATTTCACCCTAGGCAAATTTCGATATTCTGAGTCCAAAAATGAAGTCCATTTTGAAAAATAAAATTTATAAAATTTCAAAAAGTGGTTATTACTATTCATAACGGCTAGTTTTAATAGCATATTGTTGTTTAGTGAAACTCGGTATTGCGTACGACGCAAGCTATCGTGATTGCGTGTAAAGCAAGTCAAGCAAGTGTTGTGTAGAAAAAGATTCCTTTGATAATTTATATAACATAAAAGTCTCGGGTGTTACATTCTACCCCCCTTAAAAAGAATTTCGCCCTCGAAATTCGTCACTTTGTAACAAACAGATGAGGATACTTCTCCCTCATCATATCCTCAAGCTCCCATGTAGCTTCTTCAAGTTGGTGGTTCCTCCATAAGACTTTCACCAAGCGAGTGGTCTTGTTTCGTAGGACTTTTTCGCTACGATCCAGAATCTCTATCGGCTATTCTTCATAAGAAAGATCTTGCTCCAGCGGTACAACTTCTGAGCTGAGTACATGTGAAGGATCTGGTATGTACTTTCTCAGGAGAGATACATGGAACACATCGTGAACTTGAGAGAGATTCGGTGGAAGGGCCAATCGGTAAGCTACCTTCCCAACACGATCCAGTATTTCGAAAGGACCGATATATCTAGGGCTCAACTTCCCCTTCTTTCCAAATCTCATAGCCCTCTTCCAGGGAGATATTCGTAAGAACACTTTATCACCCACTTCAAACTCTAGGTCTTTTCTTCGGTTGTCGGCATAACTTTTCTGTCGACTCTGAGCTGCTCTTATGTGTTGTTGAATAGATCTGACCTTCTCTACCATTTCATCAACGAGATCAGGTCCTAATAGCTTTCTTTCCCCAACTTCATCCCAGCAAGTTGGAGTCCTGCATTTCTTTCCATAGAGAGCTTCATAAGGAGCCATCTGAATACTGGAGTGAAAGCTATTATTATAAGAAAATTCCACCAAAGGTAGGTGTTGATCCCAACC
Source organism: Viscum album (assembly GCA_963277665.1). Taxonomy (NCBI): domain Eukaryota; kingdom Viridiplantae; phylum Streptophyta; class Magnoliopsida; order Santalales; family Viscaceae; genus Viscum; species Viscum album. Next base: position 2,104,840,197 of record OY728147.1, on the reverse strand, counting down.
TCCTTTGAAATCCATAGAGCAAGCTCTCAACATATCTTCTAGGGTTTGAATTGTTCTCTCAGACTGACCGTCTGTCTGAGGATGATAAGCAGTGCTGAAACTCAACTCTGTATCCAGAGTATGCTGAAGACTTCGCCAGAACTTCGAGGTAAATCTCGGATCCCGATCAGATACAATAGAAAGTGGCACTCCATGCAATCTTACCACTTCCTTTACATATATCCTGGCAAGCTGATCTAGAGAGAAATCCTCTCTAATAGGAATGAAGTGTGCAGACTTTGTAAGACGATCAACTAAGACCCAGATAGCATTATTGCCTTTGGATGTTTTAGGAAGTCCTATGACAAAGTCCATAGTGATGTTTTCCCATTTCCATTCAGGTATGGGTAATGGTTGTAACATCCCCTTATACTTCTGTCTCTCAGCTTTAACTTGTTGACAAACCAAGCATCGAGAGACATATTCAGCAACATCTCTTTTCATGCCATCCCACCAGAAGTACTCTTTCAGGTCCCTATACATCTTCGTGCTTCCAGGATGAATAGAGAATGAAGAACTATGAGCCTCATCCATCAGCTCCTTCTTTAATTCGGGGATGGGAGGAACACAAACCCGATTCCTGAACTTTATTATCCCATCACAATCAAGGTTGAATTCAGGAACATTTCTCACCTTCTTTTGTAACTCGACATCTTCTTTCTGTGCCTCCTTAATCTTCACATGTATAGATGGTTGAACATTAATTTGAGAAAGATAAGATTTTTCCCCTTCCATTGTAATTCCAAGATCCATCCTTTGTAAATCCATAAATATTGGATCTTTTGTGATCCTCATCATGGATAAACTAGCATGGTCTTGTCGACTTAATGCATCTGCCACCTTGTTTGCTTTCCCAGGGTGATAATGGATTGAGCAGTCATAATCCTTAATCAACTCCAACCATCTTCTTTGACGCATATTCAGCTCCTTTTGTGTGAAAATATACTTTAAACTTTTATGATCAGTATAAATATCACACCTTTCACCATAAAGGTAATGCCTCCAAATCATTAATGCAAAGATTACCGCAGCCAACTCCAAATCATGTGTTGGGTAATTTTGCTCATGGATTTTCAACTGTCGTGAGGCATAAGCTATCACCATATCATTTTGCATAAGAACACACCCCAATCCCTTCTTGGATGCATCGCTGTAGATCACAAACCTTTCTCCACTACAAGGCAGTGTGAGCAGAGGTGCACTGGATAACCTTCTTTTCAACTCCTTGAAATTCTCTTCACATTCCTCTGTCCAGACAAACTTAACTCCCTTCCGAGTCAACTTGGTGATTGGATTAGATAATCGTGAAAAATCTTTTACAAAACGTCGATAATATCCAGCCAAACCAAGAAAACTTCGGATCTCAGTTACTGTTGTTGGTCTCGACCATCTTTCGATAACCTCTGTTTTTGCTGGATCCACAGATATCCCCTCTTTTGAGATTATGTGACCCAAAAATGCAACTTTTTGAAGCCAAAATTCACACTTGGTAAATTTGGCATAAATCTTCTCCTTTCTCAGGGTCTTCAATATAATTCTCAAGTGATCTTCATGCTCTTCCTTGCTCTTTGAATAGACAAGAATATCGTCTATAAAGACTACCACAAATTGATCAAGATAGTCTATAAAGACTCTATTCATTAGATCCATGAAGATAGCAGGGGCATTAGTAAGACCAAATGGAATCACTATAAATTCATAGTGTCCATACCTTGTATGGAAAGCCGTCTTTGGTATATCCTCCCTTTTGACCCTTAATTGATGATACCCTGAACGAAGATCAATCTTGGAAAAGTATTGAGCTCCGCGTAGTTGGTCAAATAAGTCATCAATGCGTGGGAGAGGATATTTGTTCTTGATAGTGATCTTGTTAAGTTCTCGATAATCAATGCAGAGTCTCATTGATCCATCTTTCTTCTTAACAAATAGAATAGGTGCTCCCCAAGGTGACGCGCTAGGGCGTATGAATCCCTTATCAAGATTCTCTTGGAGTTGCTTCTTCAATTCCTGCAACTCAATTGGGGCCATTCTATAAGGTGTTTTTGAAATAGGCAAAGCACCCGGTACGAGTTCTATTCAAAACTCAACTTCACGATTTGGTGGAAGACCCGGTAATTCCTCCGGAAAGACATCATCAAACTCCCGTACAATGGGCATATTCTTAATTGTGAGTTTCTCACCAACCATGTGAGATAAATAACCTTCATTTAGTGGAATCAATTCCCATAAGATGGAAGAAATTTCCACTGGAAGGTTATGTTCATCCTTGCATTGATATATGATCGTAGATTGATCTGGAATATGAAATGTGACTTCCCTTCTTTGGCAATTGATATGAGCTCCATGTAGAGAAAGCCAATCCATGCCAAGAATCACATCAAATTCCACTAAAGGAAGGATCACAAGATTTGCAGGAAGCACTTTCCCACAAACATTGATCGGAGAAGAATTATAAACTTTTGATGCGATTGATGTGCCATTAGGTGTTGTCACAGCTAACTCAACATCTAATTGTTGAGGTAATATGGTGATACCCTTAGAAAAGTCTTCAGAAATAAAAGAGTGGGTGGATCCAGAATCAAATAAAACATTTGCTACTTTAGAGTGGATGGTAAGTGTACCTTTCACCACTTCGTTATCGTACTCCACATCGCTGATAGAAATTGCATGTGACTTTCCTTTGTCTTTAGCCTTAAGATTTTGTTGACGTCGACCATCATCATCAACCCTTGGATTTGGGCATTGATTGGCATAATGCCCCATCTCCTTGCACTTGAAACATTGAAGTGTAGTAGGATCATTCTGTGTATCCCTTCCTTTGTTTGCATCATTATACATCTTCTTCCCATTATCACGGCATTCAAATGCCTGATGTCCTTCCTTTCCACATTTAAAACATTTACTTGTCCCTTTAAGACAACTCCCTCCATGTTTCTTTCCACACTTTGAGCATAAGGAAAAGCTCATCTTCTTTTCCGTGTGCTCTTTAGATTTTTCTTTGAATTCCATCTTCCTCTTCTTATCAAACCCATGTGACTGATGGGTTACTCCAATCTCCATCTCGACTTTGAGAGCACATCGAACGATTTCCTCGTAGCTATTGAAGTCTCTTATGGCTAACGCCCTTCGAAGACTTGGTTTTAAGCCACTAAAGAATCGATCGATCTTACTCTCAGGTTGGATAATAATACCAGAAGCGTACCTTGCAAGTCTTGTAAAATTTGCTTCATAGGTACTAATAGATTCATCATCCCTTTGCTTCAGTTCAAGAAACTCTTTCTCCATCTTTGTTCGGAGAATATGAGGGAAGTACTTATTGAAAAATAAGTTCTTGAACTCGTCCCATTCCATAGACTCAATTTCATCCCTTTGCCTCGTATTCTTAACAAGATTCCACCATTGATCAGCATCTCCTTCCAAACGGTACACTGCTAGGATGACTTTATCATGTTCAGAACATTGAAGAACTGAAAATATCTTTTCAGTAGTACTAATCCATTGTTTAGCAACTAATGGATCAGTAGACCCGCTGAAAGAAGGTGGACGCTGCCTCATGAAGGATTCAACAGAATGTTGCTCCCTCCTTTGATCGTTTGGAAATCCTGTATGATTCATAGCTTGAGAAAGTTGTGTGAGCATGGCTACAAGATTTTGCATTCCAGCTCCCATATCGTTTGGTTGCTCAGGGGGACAATCATTGCATTGCCCATCGCATTCCGCATTAACACGGTTCCTTCGGGTTCCAGCCATTTACTAAAACCAAGAAGAATAGTGTGAGAAACACTAATTATAATAGGAAACCACATAATTCAAGAATAAAATTTTCATTCTTATGGTCTTATCCTAGGTTATTCATGGCCATTTCTAAAACACTAAGATTGTGTTCTATGCTTAGACTTATCCTTAGGGTTCTTACTGAGGCTTTCACATCCTAGTTTTCAAAGGTTGACTATACCTTTCCTCTGATACCAACTATAACGACCCATACTTTACATACATTGTTAATACTTCAAAATTGAAGCACACTTATTACAACATATGACAAAACCACAAAGGACCGTATAGGTATAGTGTCTTTAGAAACTGGGAAACATAAACAACTGGTTCATAAATCTTCTACAGTGTCTCCCATTTATTTCATCATATCTAGGGTCCCTTTTAGCATATTCTACTTAATATCCATCTTCCTGACCTGGGGAAAAGAAAACATAAAAGGGTGAGCTCAAATGCTCAGCAAGGGCAAATAAAGGAAATAAAAATCATATCATATCTTTTTGAAAATCAAAACCTGCAAAAGAGATCATAATATCTTAACATGGAATAAATCATAGAAGTGAAAATGTGATCCCCAAAATCATAACATAAAACTTGAAACTTTGTGGCATGCACACATAATCATGGAAAATCATTTCTTGTTAGTCATGACCCATTGCCAAGACTATCTTAGTGGACAAAGTCCCTTTCTGAACCGAGTTCACTCCTCGTTTCAGTCCTGTATCACTGAACCGAAATAACCTTCCGTTCCAGCCATGTCTATCTCATGAGATATAAAATCTTTACCCAATGCATTGGAGGGAGATATAGGTCCCACCCATCTTATAATGAATCCTTTCTTATGTGCGCCACATAATCATAAATCATACATCATCGCATAACACATGTAACAAAAATGGAATTCTTGAGACATCATGACATCATAAATCAATTCATATAAGATAAAGGAATTCATAAAAATAATTCCATCACAACATGATCAAATCAATGTAATAATAGGGATAAAAACAGAACCCTTTATTATCTTAGATGGAAAATAATTTTGATAAAACACTTGAACTCCATTCTTGAGGAAAATATCCTTTCTTCTTCAAAAAAACTTTTCCTTTCTTAACATGTCATACAATTTTAAACTAAAAGAATTTGATTAAAAATAAACTTGAAAACTTGTAAAGGAAGCTTCTTGGAAATAATGTTTTAAAAATCCATTCATGCCGTATAGGTTAAAAAAAACATTCTTCGTACTTTTGTCGGAAAAGTCAAAAAGTACCTCGTACGAAAAACGACAAAAGATTCCTTTCATATCTTTTACAAAAAACTTACCGAAGGGTAAAATTGGATATAAAATATTGTAGAAGGATGGAAATAATATTACATATTGATGAAACATGGATGTGGATGATAAAATACACCCCAGTAAATTTCAAAGTACAAACAATCTCGGATAAAAATGAGATTGTGATATTTCCCCTTACCTTAGGTCCAATTTGCTTTGTACGTGTCCGAAGCTCCTCTTCTTTGGAACGCCTCTTTGAATCCTCCACTTAAGAAACTAAGATTGGTCTTTGGAGAAGACCAGGACCTCTAGGATTATTCTAAGGAAGTGGAGAGGAGAAAATGGCAGGGGTTGGCCGAGCTTGAGTGCTCAATTTGGTGTGGGGAGGAGGGGGAGGAGGTGCCCTTTTATAAGGGAGGAGAGGGGCACCTTAGGAATATCTCAAAATATTATTTTATATTAAAGTCAAAATCGGTTTATAATGGTTCCAAAGGGTCTTATTTCGAAGATAAAGTGGGGATGGGTCGAAATCCTATCAACCAATAGGATTTAGACAAGTTTAGGGTATTATTTTAACCTTATCAATTAGATTTAACTCTAAGTTAATTATTTTAACTTTTACCGTGTCTTTTTGTTTTCCTTCACTATATGGTTAATACACTTACTATAACATGCCAAACGAACCCCAAATTGTTTATTATTAATATATATATCCTTATCTATGTCATTTGGCCGAACCTTAGATTTTTATGAATAAAATAACAATTAATAATATAATATTTGATTTAAAAACTATTTTGTGTCAATTTTGACACTATTTGATATATGATTTGTTTGAAAGTCATAACAGAATTATATGTTCGAACCAAGTTGATTAAATCAACACTAATATATCATAATATCCTAGAAAATTAGTGGAATTCATAAAAAGTCTCAAATTACATTTATTTTGGTGTTTATAACATCAATTATGTCAATATTTCATTAATATGATAATTACTGCATCATCATTAGGTCATAAATAAATTAAATTATTTAATGTCTAAAAATTACAAATAAAATATCATAATGTAGGAAATCTTTTTAGCTTTCTAATGAATATTTACAATTGAATTTATCTTATGTATAACCCCATATTAAAAATTATTTACTTATTAAACTTTGATTTTAACTATTTTAACCCTTCTTTAAATAAATTAATAAAAAATGTCCTAATCTAATCCAAGTGGGCCTAAATGGTCATATTTTATTCCTAAGTTTGTTTTTGGTCGAATTACACTTGTCCAATAGAATTAGGACATGTTTTAGGGTAATATTAATATCATATTTACCCTTAGTTACCCTATTTACTATTAACCGCGGTAAAAATCGTAAAAAGTTACTATTCACCAAAAAATTATTTTCACCTCATTGAACCACATTTTAGTCCTTGATATTAACCGTGTCTCTCGGATTTTCGAAATTCCATTCACAGAAGCGGTAAAATTATGTTTTATGCAAAATTCAGTTTTTAACCTACCACTTAGTGGTTTCACTATTCATCAAAAATTGAAAGTTTTCAGAAAAATACCAAAATTTCACCCTAGGCAAATTTCGATATTCTGAGTCCAAAAATGAAGTCCATTTTGAAAAATAAAATTTATAAAATTTCAAAAAGTGGTTTTTACTATTCATAACGGCTAGTTTTAATAGCATATTGTTGTTTAGTGAAACTCGGTATTGCGTACGACGCAAGCTATCGCGATTGCGTGTAAAGCAAGTCAAGCAAGTGTTGTGTAGAAAAAGATTCCTTTGATAATTTATATAACATAAAAGTCTCGGGTGTTACAATTACTTCCAAAAGACTCCAATATATGTGGTCCCCAAACTCAAGAGTAATACCTCAATGTCTCTAATAATGAGCAAACGGTCCCAATACACAATGTAAAATAACAATCTCCTCATAGAAACTACTTGATCTCTCCTACAATGATCCATCCAATTGAACATTACACAACACTAGTTGACATCCACAAGCCATTTCTAAATAATGAGCTCACACCGTCCCCCTCCCCCCTACCGAGCCCCTCCCCCTCCCTCCCCACCGCCCAACCCTCCCACTACCTAGCCCTCCCACTACCCAACCCCTCCCCCTCCCTCCCCCTACCAATCCCCTCCCCCTCCCCCCTGCCCAGCCCTCCCCCTGCCCAGCCCCTCCCCTCCCTCCCCAGTGCCCAGCCCTCCCCCTCCCCCTGCCCAGCCCCTCCCCCTCCCTCCCCACTGCCCAGCCCTCTCACTACCCAACCCCTCCCCATCCCCCCGACCCAGCCCCTACCCCTCCCTCCCTACTGCCCAGCCCTCCCTCTGCTCAGCCCTCCTGCCCAACCCCTCCCCCTCCATCCCCACTGCCCAGCCCTCCCCCTCCCCCCTGCCCTGCCCCTGCCCCCTAATCAGTCAAGTAGAATGACATATTTAGAGAAACTTTTGGATAAAAAACACATGAAATAAAATACACAAACATGTATTGAAATATCATTCAACAATTGATATATATAAAAAGTATCCACCATAAATAGAAAATGTTATCAATATTCAAGACTTGCTTGTGTTAAAAGATTAAAAAATCAAGAAAAATCATAAGGATTCATACCTCCTGAAAGTACATCGATGACAGTTCAATGTATCCAAAACATACACATATATACCACCAAATATTAAAATTAAAAAGTAGGAGTAAAACCTAAATCAGGATTCCACTGAACAGGCTTTTTCTTTTGTGTTTAGAGTCTTCCTAAAACACAAAAACCACATTAAAAAAATTAGAGAAAGGAAAGCTGAAAACCACAAACAACATATTAAACATCTAAAAAATTAAATAAATATTTCAATTACCATTTGATACATAATGTTTCATAAAATGAGGTGTTCATACTTATGGATTTTATCTTTTGGAAGTATGAAAAATGTTAGTGTTGGAAGGTATGTTTTTAAATATACATATGGTTAACCCCAATGTTTTATAAAAAAAATTCATCAAGTTTTTTTCTATATTTTTATAAAATGATAATTATAAAAATAATTATTTATAAAATGACTTGGTTATGATCATTTCATATATTATGTAGTGGAAATTCCCTAAATTTGTCTTTTGTTCCCATCTTTGACTCTAAGATGGTTCTTCAATAGTTTTTATTGGAACTTCAATTTCCTCTCACTGTCTCTGGGTTTTCTACTAGTTATTCATTGTGTCATGTATTTCTTTTCATATTATCATATTTTTATCAATTAAATCCAAAATTCAAGGTGTTTTCTATAAATTGGCAATGCCCGGCTTTTCAAATGTTATATGTGTTACATATATTGTGTATTAAATGGGTGAGGGTAGGGTTGTGTATGTCTAACCAAGAACTGAACAACTTGCATCTTCCATAGCTCATAAGAGATAAAAAGGGGTAATATCATGTCTAAAATGGATAGTTTGGAGTTATATACACTGGATATTATATGGCGTGGTTTAATGGATTGATGGGAATGATATCACATGTTTTAATGTGGCGATTCATGGGATGTACTAATTGATTCACTTATTTGGGAACATAATGAGTGAAAATCCACCTTAATATGGGTGACATTTAACACTAGGATTCTGGATATGGAGGATCATTTTTATGATGCATATTATATTGACCATTATCATAGGTGATGAAAAGGTGTGGAAATAGGCTATTAGAGATGTTGCTCATTGTAGTTACTGAGGTCATTGAGGTCATGAGTACAAATTTTAGGTCCCATGAATTTGTTTTGACCCCCATTTTTTTAGTGGTATCCTCCAGATTTAAGCGACATAGGGTAAATGATGATAATGTTAATTGATATAAAGGAGGATACAATGTATTAGGATATGATTGGACTGTGTGAGAGCACTAGATTAGAGTAGGATTCTCACTGTATCTATGTTATAGTTTGGGGATGATTAGTCAGTCATGGCAAAGAACATGAGTCACTGTGTGTTGGGTTTTGTTAGGATATTGATCTAGTTGTTGGTAAAAAAATTTGAAACCCAGGGTTCTTGTGATATAATACGTGGATGTGTCATTAGGGAATCATGATTTATACATAATGGTGGTAATTTATGAGTTGGAATGTGATTCAAAGTGAAATAAAATTATATGGAAGGTCAAAGGAACTTTTGGTATGATATATTATGTGTGTATCTTCCCACATTAGTATTGTACAAGGTAGGTAAAGTCTCGCATAGGGATAGTTAAGAAAAACTAGAGCAAGTAGTGGGGAATTTTGATTGTTTTTTTGTTCATATCATACACTTGAATATGTATTTATTCTATCTAGGGATATAGTTTGTGGAAACCTACTAATTTTATACTCACAACCTAAACATTCCCTCTAGGATACAAATAAACTTTATATCTCATGGTATAAGGGAAAAGGCTTTCCATCATGATCCAGGTTGAAATAAAGGTGTTGACAGTGTTTGATCTGGTTGATATGGTATCACCATAGGGTCGGGTGGTTCCTCAATGTCAGGATAGTGATTTATTTTTGAAATATCTGCTCCTCCCTCATGGCCAGCTTCCCCCTGCCTAGCCCCTCCCCCTCCATATTTCCTGTATACCAATCAATGATGAGATTCATTGACATCCCAAGGCATATAGTTTTTTTTGGAAAATAAAATACATAGGGAAAGTGTTTTAGTTTTTGGTGTCATGATTGAACTGCATAACAATATAATCATAAATCGATAACCAAAAGGGGAAAGGGGAAATGAGCGTAGGTTACATGCCATTCCTTGTAGAGCAATCATAGTCCTGATTACATTACCACCACAATTTTGTGCCATGGTTCGAGGTATTGCCTCAAAAGAAACTGTAGCAGCTTCGTATGGCGCCTTTTGAGAAATAAATCAAACACAAAAAATATGAATCACTCTAGGAACTACAAATCAGTGCCTTTATGTTTAAAGAAAAAGATCAAAAGCAACTAAACCTTTTCAACGCCTTCAATAGGTGATCTCTTTTTCTTCAAAGTGGAGGACATAGTCATACTCACCTGATGAACATACTCTACATGCTTAGTATATGAAAGAGTGATTAAGTCAATGCAACCCCCTCCCCTCCCTGCCCTCCACTGCACCCCCTCCCAACCTTCCCCTCCCAAGCCCTCCACTACAGCCCCTAGCCCTCTACAGCAGCACCAAGCCCTCCACTATAGCCCCCCTCCCAACCTTCAACTCCCAGCCCCCTCCCAGCCCCCCTCCTAGCCCTCCACTACAGCCCCTAGCCCCCCAACCCTCCCACCCCCAGCCCCCCAGTCCCCCATCCCTCCACTGCAGCCCCCAGCCCTCCCAACCTTCCCCTCCCAGGCCCCCTCCCATCCCTCCACTACAGCCCCCAGCCCTCCCAACCCTCCCAGCCCTCCACTACAGCCCCCCATCCCTCCACTACACCCCCTCCCAGCCCCCTCCCAGCCCTCCACTGTAGCCCCCCCCATCCCTCCCAACCCTCCCAGCCCCCCCTCCCAACCTTCCCCTCCCAGCCCCCAGCCCTCTACTACAGCCCCCCATCCCAGGCCTCCCCTCCACTACTAAGGCCAAGATTAGATGGAGAGATAATAATAAAAACACCAAACCATAAAAAAATATATGGAATGTGAAAATTACCTAAATAATTGACAAATAACACCCCTGATGAAAACATAATCCAAAATGTATTTCATTGCATAATGAAATTCACATACAAGTAGTCCACCAATACAAAAAAACATTAAACTCCAACACAAGTCTCTCTGCTAAGTCAAAAATCGAGGGAATTAATATCCCCCCATAACCATCATCATCATCCCCATGTCCAACATCATCATCATCAGCAACAACATCAGCAACAACATCATCATCAATATCATCACGAACCGCACCGTCAGCTTCATCATCAACAATATCATCACCAATAATAGCATCAGCAACATCCTTGCCAGCTCTATCTTCACCACCGTCATCGCCACTAGGACCCTCATGGGAATCACCCGAGGCATTATTTAAAGAGCGCATTGATTCCATACATGAATAAAAAGTGGAAGCAACCTATGATGGTAGTGACTGACTCAAAACTGACATAACTTTCATGAAATGTTCATTCATTAGCTTACTTTTTTCACGCTCCTCTAAAACTATTCTCTTTGTCGTAGCTAATTTAGAACACACACATTCCAAATCAGAGGCCTTAGAGGAGTTTGATGATGACCAATACCTAGAGGGGACAATGTTTTTTCCTGGTCTACAACAAACTCTTCCTGGATTCTCCACACCTAACACCTGACTCAAATGATCATTTGGCCCTAAGTTGTCAACTTCCTTCTCATACATGGCCTCCAAGGCAGACTATTGAAATTATAAACATATTAAATTATGAATTTTGTATAAATGTTTGAAATATAAATAAACAAACTTACAATTTTATCTTGTGTTTGGGAATTAACTGCAGTTCCATCTTTTTTTCCTACTGATGAAGAATAATTTGGCATGACGTAAAAGACCTTCAATGCCCAATTCAGCTTGCCGCATATGAGAATTGCACAAATTTGGATTACGACCATATATGATAAATGAAATAAAATTTATTGAAGTGAGTTGCAACAAAGACCTACAAACATTGTGGTAAATGAAAATCATAACCGATTCTTGGTTTTTTGAAATGGTTTTCAGAAATGGTTATTTGAAGTGGGTTTCAAGGAAATATACTACTTTTTTAGGAAAAATAGACAAGATTTCTCCTAGTATAAGATGTGATTTCTAGGATACATGAACTAAACAAGGGAAGGAATGAATAATTTATAATGACATGTTATAAATAAGGACATTATTTTAAATCAGGAGAACGTACCAGCCGCTTCTCTTGGTCATGCATTGTAGTGCGCCCCAATGTGTGTAGATATGTCATTTCATCTTTGTTTTTTTTATTTTTCGCTGACACTTCCTAAGAAAAAACCCATACAAGTAATAAAAATTAAATTTTATATAAAAACCATTAAATATGGGTAGTACCTTATACTGTTCAGTCTTCCAATGTGTGATCATTTTTTGATATTGACTTTTTGGACAGTCAGTGTTTTTGGGTACACCCTCTAACTCAGTACCCACTCTGCTCCTCCAACCAATATGTAACTCATACTTGTATGAATTCCAATACTCTCCAAGATCACTCAACCTAGTAGCTTTGGCAGCTTCACCGTTAGGAAAGTTAAATCGACTCTGCAACGAACATGTTAAGTCATATAAATATATCACTAAAATAAATATAAATTTATAAAATTACTGTACCCATATCTACGCCCATGCCCTATCCTTGATGTCAGCACTGATATGTCTCTATGAGACTGGTTCCACCAAAACGATATCATGATATTTTTCTAAAGTAGACATGAAACTTCTACACTCCTTAGAATTTTTACCTACCATTTGATTTTGAGAATTGTAATTCACTATAATCTGAGTTTCACAATTCCAGGCATCCCGCATTAGAGTGCGCCCACGTTACCTACTAGAAGATCCCACTAAATAATATAAGAGGTAAAAAGATAAGAGTTAAGTGACAATACAATAGGACAAAAGTGAAATGCTATAATTTGAAACATTTATAAATAAAAAACCTGATGCAGGCTCCTGAATAGGCTGTGAGGCATCCGTGGACTGTGCTGGATCATCATCCTCCGAAGGAAGTATCTATTCCATTGCATGCTCCGACTGATCTTCATGAACAATAGTGGAAACTGAAGGAACAAAATCAATATGTGTAGGATGGATGGTAGAAAAAATAGGTGGCGTAGAGATGTCAGAATATGCATTGTAGGTCTGGGGATACATGAATGGATATGGAAATTGTGCAAGTGAGAACATTGGTCGAGTCGGCATGGACATGGAATGGGAAAAAGAGGGTAAATGGGATGATGATGGCAGCATATATGGGAACATCCCAGGGGTCTGAAGCGGAGGGTGGACATGTGTGGTAGATGAGATGTCCACTAATGGGTCAGTTTGGGGAGTGGTAAGATGGGAGCTTCGCCTAGGTCTAGGAGGATCCCTGATCGGTCCCATACTGGGAAGAAGAAACTCTAGAGTTATATGTCCCTAAAAAAATTTGATAAAAAATATGAGCTTGATATTATATTTAATGAAGAAGATAAATATTAGAATTAATATACTCACTGAATACAACTCACGCTCACGTCTAACAGGATCAACATAAAATAATCTCTTCTTGCGAGCTTCTATAGTTTTTTTTATAATCTGAATAAGAATGAAATAAATATTTTTTAGCAAAAATTTTTACAAATAATACATAAAACTTAAAAAATGTCATAAAATCTTTCAGTAATGATAATTTACAACCAAGTTATACAATTTTTAAAACCACATTTTAAACTAAGTTTTCTGAATTGAAATAAATATAATTAATTGAAACAAAACCAAACAATACTAAAATAGACATTTCATTCCAAACTAAAACTAAATTAAAGTAATTACATTATTAACAACCTGGGAAACTCATGTCAAGGTAAACTGAATGAACTCTGAATATATATGGTTGCTTTTATATATTACCCTCCACTACCTCAGGTTCAACATCATCTCTCACAATGGCACAATTTGTGTCATCAAATACAATATTTTGGCTAACACCGATGGGGGCATAAATGGTGACAATTTCATCCCCAGCATCATGAAAAATATGTCTTGGTATTACTTAATTAATGACACCGTAATCAGGTTTCATATGATATTTCAAATAAAACACTTGTTTTTCCATTGATTCCAAAATTTATGGTTCATCGGTATGCATGAATCGAATCATTTTAATAACTCTAAATCCACAATAATCAATAAATGTACCATGTCAAGTAATTGAATCAAACCATTTACATTTCATCATAGTGACTCAACATTGACATTAGTATTCCAATAACAATATTTTCTCAACCAGTCCATAATAATACACATCTTTATATCGAGGTTGACTATCTGATGCACTGGCATAACAATCCGTTCTAGCAGTTAACATAACTCCATCATGTTGTGTTCTCATTTTCACTGCTTTATCAGTTGTAAAAAATTTATATCCATTGATTATTAAAGATTTTCAGTCACAAACCAATGAATTGGGACCAAAATCCAACACTCTTAATTATTGATAAATGAAGTCAGTAGGTAAACTCAATACCAAGAATACATATGAGTAATATAATTAAATATATATCAATATTTAAAGGTATTTAATGTAATGTTCATACCTTTGATTTCAACCAAGCTGGGAACTCTTGGCTATGCATAGCCTCTCTCCTTCTCAACGGCAAAGACCGATGAACTCTACTTATAATTTTTTTATGTTCTCTATATAAAATCACAATAAAAGTATAAGGTATATGTGATATGATATCGTATGAGATAACATATATATATTCAAATTACTTACTTGATATAGGCATCGAACAAACCACAATTAAACAAGACTGTATGATGTGCCATATTCCGCTCTTCAAAGCTCAATGTAACCAATGTATATGACCCAACAATTCCACCTATTTAGGGAAGTGATGGAAACGAGGGCTGAATTTCCTCATACTTATCATCGTCATTTCTAATTGGTCGATTAGGTATTGTTCTCACATCAGAAAATACATTGAACAAAAATCCATACATTCTTGGGCCAGATAACTCTTCACAATGGAACCTTCAGGATAATTCTTATTTCGACATATGATTTCATTGTGCACATATTTCTTTTAGTTGGATACATCCACTGAAAAGCGACTGGTCCTCCAAGAAGTTTCTCAGTTGGAAAATGAACTGTTAAATGCAGCATGCAAGTGAAAAAGGATGGAGGAATTGTTTTCCAACTCACACAGAATTAACGGTGCCTCTTGCTGCATTTTTATCAACAATTATTTGGATATCATTTTAGCAAAAAAGTATCTAAAAAAATGACACAACCGAATCACTTCCACCCTTACATTATTGAATAGAAAATGCTGAATTTCTATTGGAATCAACTCATGTAGAAGGATGTGATAATCATGTCTTTTAGGGATTTCAATTTCAAATTTCTTCTGTTGAATCATTTAGATATGTTGCTGGAATAGCCATATGGAACCTTGATATTCTCCAATATTTCCAGAAATTGATCTTTCTCTGCCAGTGTCGTCATATAAGAAGCCCAAGGAACTTTCCATTTGTTTTTACCGATAAAAATAGGACATAGTTCTGGTCGAATACCCCAATCCAATAAATCCCGACGAGATCGGAAGTCATCTTTGGTCTTCCCATTAATATTCAAAAGAATTGAAAGCAACATTTTACATATCTTTTTCTCAATATGCATTACATCTAAACAATGACGTAACAATTTAGTAGACCAATATGGCAAAAAAAACATCTCTTTTTCCAATTGTAAGTGACTTCAGTATCAACATTCTTCCTCTTTTGAGATTTCAACTGACCTTTCCCTAATGAAAAGCTAAAATCTTTCAATTCATCAATCACATCAATTCTTGACATACATTGAGGTGGTTCTTTAGTGTCAACATTATTATCAAACCTTTGATGATTCTTCCTGTATTGATGATCCATTGGTAAGAATCGGCGATGCCCCATGAAACAGAAACTATGATGATATTTAATCCCTCTCGATCATGTATTATTCATACAAACAAGACATGATAGTTTTCCCTTTTTGCTCCACCCAGACATCATTGCATAGGTATGGAAATCATTTATGGTCCATAGAAGGGCAACAAGCATCTGAAACGTATTCTTTGAAGAAGCATCAAATGTCTTCACACCTAAATCAAAAAGTTGATTCAACTCTTTTATTAAAGGCTGCAAGTAGACATCTATATCATTACCAGGATCCGAAGGTCCATATATTAGTATACTCACGAAATTGAAAGGTTTTTTCATACACATCCACGGAGGAAGAATATAAACATGAATAAAAACTGGTCATGTGCTATGGGCAGTAAGTATTTGACCAAACGGATTAAAACCATCACATGATAGGCCCAATCTGACATTACGCACCTCAGCTGCAAATTTAGGATGTTGTGCATCAAATGTCTGCTATGCTAATTCATCTTCAGAATGGACCAACTCATTATTACCTTTAATTCTCTCAACATCGTGCCATCGAATATTAACTGAGATTTCTAGATACATGAATAGATTTTGAAGTCCGTGAATCAATGGAATGTGCCACATGAATTTCTCTGACACAAGAGATGGGGTTCCATCTACATTTGTCTTCCATCGAGATGTACCACATTATTTATAGTCATTACGGTTAGTTGTTTCCTCCAAAAATAAACTTCAATCTTTCGGACAAGCATGGACTTTATTAGTAGCAAATCCAAGCTGCTTAGTTAACTTCCATTCCATGTAATGATTTGAGGTAATATCTACACCATCAGGAAGAAGTCCTTAAAAAATTTAAGTACATAGTCAATGGAGGTATTAGAAATACCATACATGGTTTTCCCATGATATAACGGCATTGAAAATTCCAACATGGTCATTTTAGTACATTCTTGATATACTGGAGTTCTGGCATCATCCAATAAAATTTTCACTCTGTCAACATCACCATCTTTAGCTTTTTCCTCATGTGAACTGATATCATTGTCTTCTTGCACCGACATGCTATCTCTCTGGGAATGATTCACATATAGAAACCGATAAAATATCAAATTCTCCATGTCACTTCATTCATTTCATTTACGAACAGTCGAGGATTGACTCATCTATCCATGGTGAAACCAAAAATTATAGTTTGCTTGAAATCCAAATTTCGTTAAATGGTAACTACCTTTTTCTCGTCTTAACCATGGTATTCCGACAAAATTATAGTAGAGACACTGTATACAACCTCCACCTGACGCATTGATAAATGAAAAATCTAAAAAATTCTCCAAATTATTTTGAAACTCGGTTGAAATCTGATTGGTACGATACATCCATCTTCTATCCATTCTATAACAAGAAAAATTATAATTCAATCAAAATTGTAAATCATATTTTAAAAATTAATTATAATCAAATTTATTATTAAATTAGTCAAAGCATATTAGTAGCTAGAAAAACATATTTAATGATAAGAGGAGTCCATGATTGAATAAGTAGGAAAAAAAGGAAAAAGGTCTACATTGAGATGTAAACTAAAGAAAAAAGGTCATTGATGGGGAATAAAAATGAAATTTTCAATGTGAAATACACCTTTATAGATATAGAGGCATTATACAGATGGGAAGAAAATTTTATTTTAATAATATGAATTTATAATTTTATAGATTATTTGGTAGGGGTTATTTGATGGGGAATAAAAAATTAAACGAAAATATATTAGTTATAAATTTAATGTTTTGGAATTAATATTAAAAGAATGTTTCATGGTATCCTACCAATTTTGTACAACATGATGCATAAAAGATATACTTTTTATGGATTCTATTGGAACATTGGAATATTTGTTCATATGGAAAAGATATGTTTTTTAAAATAGACATCATGATATACTTGGGATTATTGAGAATCAATTTTTGGGGGTTTCATCCCCTTTAAAGGAATAAAATTTAGAAACATATTTTAAATTCTATATAGAAATCACAGAACATGTTTGATATTCTTCAATAAGTCTATAGAAGGTGTGACCATCCTATTCATAATGAAAATGAATGCCTCATCATTATACCATCCGGAAAAAATTTGAGTTTTAATACTCAAAATCCTCAAACGAAGAATAAAAAAGTGAAGGAGAAAGATTTAGTTGTTGAAGTTTCACCCAAAGTATCCAAAGGGGAAAGTCCATGGATCTTGGATAGTGGATGTTCTAATCACATGATAAAATATTTAAAAACATTGAAATCTATTGAAAAATGAAATGGATGCTTAGTTAACTTCATAAATTATGGGTCACTAATGGTTAAAGGAGTTGGTATAATTGTTATTGGGAAAGAGAAGCTTAAATAAAAAAACACTCTTTCTGTTGATGGATTAAAACACAATCTATTATGTGTTTCTCAACTTCATGATAAAGGAAATATTTTTTTAGGAATTATGGGTGATTGGTTGAGAAAATTGAGGATGGAAAAGTGGTTAAAAGAGTATAAGAGTGCTAGAGGAAATTTATTCTAAGTGGGTGATGTTGAAAATTCATGTTATCTAAGCATGAATGAAGAGAATGAATTATAGTACCATAGGATTGGAGAATATAAATGTTCTATTTTTTAAAAAGGAGATGGAATCTCTTTTTATTTTTATAGGAGATGATAAATGGAGAATATATAGAGAGTGTTCCTTATTGGGGAGACTTAGGGAGTTGGTAGTTGAAA
The DNA here is from genome assembly GCA_963277665.1 of Viscum album. Lineage (NCBI taxonomy): Eukaryota > Viridiplantae > Streptophyta > Magnoliopsida > Santalales > Viscaceae > Viscum > Viscum album. The sequence goes on along the minus strand of OY728147.1, from coordinate 2,104,821,740 downwards.
CTTAGAGAAGAGTTCATGTGTTGTTCCCCATGTTTTTGACAAATAAAAAGGAGGAAATTGAAGGGCCCTTGATGATAAGAAAACATAACATGTCTTAGATTATAAGATCCCTCATTAAGTTAATTTATTAAGGGGTTGGTGATTAAATCTTAATTAAGACGTTGCTAGTATAGTGTTGATCTTTACTCGGAGGGTTAGATAATTAGGAAAACCATTATTTATTACAATAGTTTAGTGATTAAAAAACATTTTTAGTGTTTGATTACTTGAAATTGTTAATGAATAAAATCTATTTAGGAATATTGAATGAAATTTTTATGTTTTATTTACTGGAATCATACTCATTGATGGGTAATAAGTGAATTCGAGATATGTTTAAGAAAAATTAATAAAGAAAATCCATCAAAATCCATGTCTACATCATGGTTGTAATGACCCCTAGTTTTTATATGGTAATTTACCATTGAATAAATTATATGTGTGATATTTCATTAAAAATAAACAAAATATTATTAGAAATTCAGAACATTACATGTCTATAATATGATCATTGGCCATTATAGACATTAGAGATGTAGTTGTTAGAATGTGATAATTAGAATTGGTTCATATTAAGGGTAATGATGAGAGATAATTTATATATAGGGGTAAATGATGACCTAAAATAGTAGGAAATAACATTTTTGAAACACAGTAATCTATGATTGGGAGTGAAGTTTCATTAATGGGGTTTTACCTTGAAAAATTACAAGAAGAACATTAAGAAGTTAGACTTGATCATAACAATCAAGTGATGAGATGAAGGTTTTGAGAGTATACATGTTGGAGAAGAAGATTCATCAATTTCAAGTGATGAGGAACAATATAATTCATCTTATACAAAGAAAAGAATATAAGTGAAGCTCCAAAATATCAATAATGACCAAATACAATAAGTAAAAAGTAGAATAACTTTAAGGATAACAAATCATACATCATTATTTTCTTAAGTAGAACCTAAAAATACTGAATAAAATGACAATTTAGTAACCCAGACATATTACTATATCAAGAATATACATCATTATAATAACCCTCCATTACTTCATACCATGTTTTTTTATCCATTCCCTATGAATCTAGGACCACGATATCCTTATAATACTAGTTTCACTCACCATCATTCTCACCAAAAACATGTCCATCTTAAAATGGAAGAGTTTCCAACTACACATAACCTAACCATATCATCACCATCGGCCGTATCTTGAACCACCCCTATTAAAAAAGATTTAATCCTCAAGGAAATCTCCTGTCCCTGACCTAGGTAGTCTTGAGCATCCTTAGATGAGGTACCATCTGACCTTAAATCACAACCTATGTCAATTATCTAATTCAAGTCAGCAACTATCAGAGACTCAATACCATTCTTATTCCTGAAATATAATTTTATATCTTTCCTATTATTAAATAAAAATATCATGATAAATCATTATGACGTTCATCCTTAACAATCCCAATGGCTTGACACCCTGAAAAAAAAGTGGGGTATCCTCATATTAAATTTTCAAACTGAAATCATTATCCAGCATACATAATTCGACCTTCTCAATGTAAAGGGGGGTTAGGTTCACTTTGACCAAGATACAAGAATAGAAGCCAAACTTGGATTCCTCTATTTATTGGTCCATTTTAATGGAAACTCCCAGAGTAGAATCAATTTCATAGAGAAATTTTAAGGCATAAAATCCAATAAATACCAAATATTTTCAAAAAAACCTAAGCCCTCAAGTTCATCACCTAAATATAATTAAATTTGTGATCCCCCTCTTATAAGAACACTATTCTTAGAATTAACACAATATATCCAATTACTCATGAATTTTTATTTAGATAATGAGAAGAAACTAGTATGTGAAAGTATCCACGAACCATAGGGATACATTTTATGTTTCTAAAACCCTAAAAGTTCAATAATTGATTGACAAATTTCTGTGTATTCTAGAACATATTTCCAAAAGGATGAACTAGTCGGGAGTTTACCAAATACCAATAGATCTTGAATCATTTCAAAATTACATCCTAATTTGCAGTAAGATGTACAATATTACCTTATTTAAGAGACAAAGGCCAGGATGTCGAGGTGGAGGAAAAGGCCAGGAGGTCCAGGTTGGGAGCTGGTAGGCGGAGCCGGGAGGCGGATTTGGGAGTTGGATCTGGGAGTCAGAGTCCGTGGAGGGGAGTCGGAGAGGGGAGGAGAGGGCTGGGAGTCGAGGGTTGGGGAGGTAGGGTTGAATCAGTGGAGCACGATGGAAGTTTGAGGAAGAGCCCAATAGTTAGGGTCTGATGGAAGTTTGAATACACATGATTTTAATAAAACCGTGGGTATAGACAACTAAAATCAATCTATCCCCACAGTTCTTTAAACTGTGGGGATAGCTGCATGTGGATAAACCCCATTTCCAGTAGTGAAAATAGAACCACAATAGTATCAATAAAAATAGCACAAAACAATTGCGTCACCCAATGGTGAAATCAAATCAACTGTAATAATTGTATTACCTAAAAAATTGCAATATTTGAGGTAACTTGGATTTTCCCTATACATGGGAAAGCTACTACCAGGCATAACTTATTACCAACTACCCATTCCTCCCTATCACTTTCTATAAGCTTCAAACAATAAGATATAGAAGAATAGAAAACCTTTAATACCACTTTGTGAAGTCCTGGATCAAGATTCCACTAAAAGTTGTCTCATACCCAGTTTGCCACATGGGCTCAAGTGCATTTCCGAAAATGTCAGAGGTTGCTAACTAGAATTGAGGGTCTAGGGTGTGATAGTGGGAAAACTATTCCGTCATTAGCAGAGTGTAACACAAAGAAATAAATAATGAAAATAGCAGAAGTAGTAAACAACATGGAATTGAAGTAAACGACTAAAGACTAAATGATAAAGATAACTAGAAGGCATATAATATCAAAATGATGCATCATGTCACATGTTCTAAGAAAAAAAGAAAAAACATGATACACTGCATTCAATTACAACACAATACCAAAGTACGTTAAAACAAAATGAAACTCAGTAGCATCGCAAGCCTTGGCTTGGTCCCATGCTCTCCTGATCCTAAGCAGCAATCAAGTACCTGTATAAGGATTTATGCTCCTATCAACACCTGCAACAATATAGTCTATTTGGGACAAAAAACATGACCCAAATAGGGTTTGAGAAATAAATCCCAGTAGGAAACCACTAATGGTCTGTGCCAATCTATCAGTGAGTATATGCAATAGTAGTGTACAATAATGAAAATGCAGTAAAATAACAAGTACTCAAAAGTAACCAATCCTACAAGTACTGACATTCATTTACATTCATTTAATTTTCTTTAATCAATTCAAATTCATTGAATTATATAAGTCTTGGGGTTTGGGCTAAGCCCACTAATCACCTATATGAAGTAAACACAACAAATACCTCAACATGATATCTAAACAAAAGAAGTGAAGACTGAATCCAAGCTTGTTATTTGGATTGGAAGATGCATCATAAATCATTTAATTTAAAAATATATTACGGCCAAGACCAATGTATCAGTATTTAAGAATATTCTAATCAAGGACAACGCAGTGTATCAACATTTCAGCATGTTTCAGGGCCAAGCCTGGTGTTTTAGCATGTCAGTATATTAAAATCAGGGACAAGCTCGTTGTATCAGCATTTCACCATGTATCAAGTCCAAACCCGGTGTATCATAATTTCATCATAGTAAACAACCCATGTAAATTACACTATTGAAAGGTTTACAATAATCAACTCATAGGGAACATTTCATTTATCAAGCAACACATTTTAATTAAACTATGGCATGACTTTAGAATTTAGTAACTCGCATGGGAAAAATTTATATAACAAGACTAACATGTGAATTAAACTATCACAAAGCTTTATCAACTATATTCACATGAAAACCATTTAATTAAAAAATTTCATATCAAACAACCCTTCAAAGTGGAGACAAAGGCATGACCATTGACATCACAGTCCAAACGGCTAAATAATGGTCATCTAAGGGAAAACGCACCCATGAGGTGACCCTTAATCAAACCAAATAAGCTTAAACATGTTTTAATTAATTTACATAATCACTTAAATGTAATTAGGTATTAACACAGGTCATGTTCTCAATAAAGAAACACCCTAAACATGGGTGCATGACATAATGACACATATAAACAACTTAACATTGAACAATTAGCACGAGACCACCTACCTCGTCATAGTATGACTCTCCTCGTCCTGTCTCGACTTCCAAATCAAGCTAGAACGGTAGAGATTTATGAAATAAGGATATTTAATCAACCTTAAATAACTTCTTTGAGAACTAAAATCACCAAGAATGACTCAAGTGTAGTCGAGATCTTACCAATTGGGTTCAAATGAGACCGACGACAAATGATTTGGTGTTCAGATGATTAACCGGGAAGGGGTTGAAGTTTTGGCACTCCTCTTGAGTTCCCCCAGTGAGCCCACTGTCCAACCTGACGAATGGAGAAGCTAATGCCTGTTTTAAGTAAAAAAACAAAATACATGGCATTTAAGTCCATATACACAGCATGTATATCATTTTACTAATCATTAGGCAGCTGAATTTCACTGACTTACTTTCAAGGGCCTGCCGACATGACTACACGGCGTGTACTAGGAAGTACACGATGTGCAGTTAGTTTTTATTCTTCTCCTTGCCGACTTGACCACACTCCATGTATTCCATTCATACACTGACATACTACACAGTGTGTACTCAGAAGTACACGATGTGTAACCCCTAATTCCAGTACTTTTCCCAATTTCCCTTGTTTTCCCAAAAACAACTCAAGGAAAAAAGAAAAGAAGAAATTGCACCTCAAAAGAAGAACTGTGTTCTTACAGTAAGCATTCATATGATGTAACATGTCGTTACGACATTAAATTATTTCTATATGGGTACCATGACTTCTTTCTAGAGGATAACCTTGGACATTTGGCTGCTTCGCGTAATGACATTGAGAAAGTGGACTAGAGGGTCACACACTAAGTGTATCCAGAATCTCAATTAAATAATATATTATTGTTTATTATTTAAAAAGTTGAATAAATATTATTCCTGCCCGCAGTTTAATAATTATTCATGCATGCTTGGTTGTAGTTATTCCATCATTAGTTATTCGAGAGAATATATTGTGAGGGGAATATTTAATAAATATTTATTTACTATTTAGTGAATATATTATTTATTTATTTATTGGTGAATAATGCAGTGATTTTTATTTAATAAATAAATAGACATTATTCAAAGCCTTATAAATATTGTGGAGGAATGACAGAATGAGTTTAATAGTCCAGTGGGAAGTAAAAAATAAAAAATATTATTTAATTAAATAATATTTAATTATAATTCGCAAGTTATGTTCATGTTGAGAAATAATAATATTACTATTATTATTTCACATGGGGTTTTTCTAGGATTAAAAACTTGTGCAATTATTTTATCTTAACCCTAGCAATATAAATACCAAATTATGTTATTTTCCCAAGACATAATTCAATTGTTCACAACAAATCTTGTAGGATCCTCTCAAGCCTAGAGATATCCCTTCTCTAAGAATGCTATCAAGAACGATTAACAATCCTCATCCAACAGATCAAGGAGAATTATTTGGAAGTGATTCTCCAGGTGATCAAGGTAGACGACGCAAGCGCAGGGATCTTCTATTATAGCACCCAGAGACTACTTAGACAATGTCTGGAGATTCCTAGAACACATGTGGATCATCATTAGAGGAAATGTACACTTGATTTCTACAATAAAATGATGATGCACCACAGATCTGTCACCATACTCATCAATTAAGAAATAATTCCTTAGAGGTAATTCATTATCTAATTATATTAATTTTAAAAAATATGTGTTGATGTCCTCTCTCTCGGTTCCGATGTTATTATCGATTTTACATTTCATTGATTCAATTCGATGGATCATGATGTTTATCATCATATAGATCTCATATTGATTGTTGATTATGACAAAAGAAAATTTGGGCACTGTACATCGCACACTTCTGCTACACCCGAAACCTACAAGTTGTATCAGAGTGGACAAATAATTGTTTATAATTATTTAAAGATTATTGATGATTTATGAATTTTTATTTAGTTTTTCAATTAAAGTTTAATCATTCTTTTAATCTGAATTGTGAGATCTGTTTCTTCCTCCATTTCTCGTAGATCTAATCGATACATTTATTTTATGATTAAAATAAAAAATGATTAACTCATCCAGAGGTTCCAAGGTTTTTTGTCGGACAACAGCATACTACATGCCGTGTAACCATAGTTACACACCATGTAATAATTTTCAACACATCAAGATTTGATTTATAAATAAATTCGAGATTATGGTTTGATTATTTCATTAATTACACCATTTAATGCACCAAGTGTTGACCAGGATTAAATGGAACATGGTCAACCAAACTGCACGGCGTGTAGCCCATGTACATAACATGTAGTCCCTTTGGGTCAGAGATGAGCCATGTATTCCATACACAACCAACCTAACTGGTGACCATGTAATACGAAGTCAACACAGTATGTGGCCCAATGGACACACTATGTACTCCAAATTTTTTGAGGTATGTTTTACATGCAGAGTCCCTAGGCTTGTATCTCAGATAGACAATGAAGGGTGTGCATGCTGTGTAGATCAGATCTACACACCGCATACTTTTACGAAATTACAAAAATTCAGAATTTAATTATATTACTATGTAAGCCTTGAGACATGTACTTGCATGTGGTCATAAAGATAAGACAAACCAGGTGATAGGTTTTAATATACATTAATATTTAAATGTTTAATTAATATAAGCGTAATGTTCAAATATGCATATCATGTATGAGTTGTATTACAAGTTGTTATTCTATTTGCATTGTAACAACCCAAACATTTTAATAATATTTATTTCCTAAATTTGTGTGTTATTTTATTTAATACTCAACAAAACTATATCCTTTAGTTAATGAAGTGAGTATAATTAAATGAGACAGTTGGGTTTTGACTATTATATGAAAATTGGTCAATATGACCATTGTAAAATAAATTCTTAACGTTATAATTATTATTTATAAATTCAAATGATCATGATTAATTAATACAGAAAGAAGAGTTGATGACATCATCCAGTGGAGTCGGGCCATATGAAGCCCATCTTTCAGAGCTTGGGAAGGAGGCAGTATCACTAGGCTTTGCTCTAGGCTAAACCCAAGTTTAACTTCAACAAGTGAATCTTGAATGAAATAACCTATGGGAGAAGTTCAAGCTGATATAAATCACCACTCAGGCAATGTTGTCCGATCCTCCCCAAGATTCTATCACCATATCACACCTTACACTTAGGTCATATGCAGTTGTTATAAGGGGATATTTAATGCGACCTTAGCTAATTTGTGAAATCCTTTTATATAAATAAAATTGTTATTTCTTATTATGATAAAGTTTGTGAATTTCAAATACCCGGATAAATGTAGGATGAATTTATAGTTCAATATTACCAATGTATTTTGAGAAAAAAAGGGTATTTTAAAATATTTATGTAAACTTTATATAATTAATAATATTAATTGATTTTTGAAAAATTGTATTCTACAATTGTGTTCAGTAATAAATTTAGATTCTAATAAGATCAACTTAATTTTTAGTAAATAGTAATGTATGAATACTAACATACCCATATGAATAGTAATGAATATTAAATTGACCAATAAAATATAAACTTCAAATCTTAAAAGTGAAAACGATCATAGTTTAAGTTTTGGTATTTTTGTATGTCATAAATATTTTATTTATAATTTTATAATTAATATTATATTTTAAAATGGAAATATATTTCCATAAAATGTAATCATAAATTGTTACTTTATTGTATTATGGTTTTATGATAATTTTATGGGACCTTGATTACTTTCTTAAATAGTTACAAAAGGAGTTATAATTTTAGAGTTGTTTTTTTGAATAAATAATGATTTTATTTGAAAATTAAATTAAAATATTTATAAAATTATTTTCTTAAAATGGATTTTATTTCTGAATTCAGAACATCAATATTAGGTTAGCGTGAATTTTTGGGATTTTTCTAAAATAGTTGAATTTTTGGTGAATAGTAAAACTACAGTTTTAAGTTTTGGGTGTTTAATGACATCATTAATGTTGAAATAATGATGTAATAATATTGTTCTACTTATGAATAGTGATATATTCTATGAGGTGTTTGAAGTGGCCAATACCATGGGAAAGCCCATGATTTTTCAAATACCAACGATGAGGTGTCCCTTGGAAATTAATAATTTATTCCATCATTTTTCCTATAAATACCAAGCCATTAACTCATTAATTTCATTCCAAAATCATCCTCAATGAAGTTATGGTCTCTTTACCCCCATCTATTCCTCCCAATGTTCCCTCAATCCTCCCAAGGTCTCGACCTTCAAGCTTTTGAAGTTACTCTTTAAGTTAAGGGAACCTTTCACCATCCTCTCTTTACGTCACGACTCTCTTAATGTTATGTATTCTAGTTTTCAACTTATTATGTTGGGTTATGTTCTTCTATATCCCTATTACTGTCCATTTCATGTTCAATTGATGAGATACCCTTTCCGCTCTCATCAACCAGTTTTCTGAATTTTTAATTGACGCCGTTAGGCTACCGAATTTTCGTAAAAGAAATCGCATCTTCTCTTTTCTTTAGAGTTTCATTTTCATATGGTATTTCCTTCAAATATCCATACAATGATCTTATTTATTTTTATTTTATAACCATACTGTATTATGAGTTTTTTATAAGTGGGTGACTCTTGTCTCTTCTCTTTTCAACGTTTTCTAAAACCATGTTATATAGTCATTATGCTGCATAATTTTCGTCTAAAAACCTCTCTATCTTTTTTTCAAAAATTATATTGTTTTATTTTTGTGAATAACCAAACCTATTTAATTTCTATATGTATTCATAAAGACAAAATATTAATCTATTTTATTCTGGAATTGACATACATATAACCCTCGCTCCTTTTCCATGGGTTATAAACGATATAATGATCTTATTTTTAAGCACTTTTAAAACTTCATGATTTTGAAGTGAAATCCGTTAATATTAATCTCTATGGGTTATTTAGGAAATGTATGATTATGATCTTTTTGTCTCACATGAAAATAAATACATATTAAGGGTGCACCCTGATAGCGCTCCAATTCATTGGGTAAAGAATTAATCTCTAGAAATGACAAGTTTCACGATACCTTGGTGAATAACCTTGGAAATTTTTATAACACATCGGGGATAAAACTTGGTGATATGTTCATGAATATCTAAATGAAATTTTGTATCCACATATTCATGTTATTATTCAATTATTTATTATTATGATATTCCTATTCTTCCATTGCTCATGCCATTATTATTTTTATCATGTTCTTATTAATATTTCTCAAGATCACATGTCAACTGTTTCATTTGTTTTCTTTACTGAGCCTTCTTCGCTCCCTTTCCTTTGATGTACGTCTCGAGGTTATGAGATTCCATAATTGTACTTAGTATTAACCTATGATTAAGCCTTAAAAGTGTGTTAGAAGGATGTTTTATGTTGTTTTCATGTATTATGTTCCTGATTTTCAAGACACTAGACTTTAAAGATCCTCTGTATGTAAAATGTAATGAAAAGTTATATAATAAAAAGATGGGATTCCATAGTTGGTATTAAAATATAGTTTAGTGATTTATGGAAATTAGTCTATGAAAACTTTAGGAAGAACCCTATAGAAAATCCTATAGAAAATTTTAAATATAGGAAAACTTCTTGGTATTTTGGTGAGTATTGAGTATGTGTTTTATCAAGAAAATACATCCCTCTATGGAAACGAGCAGGTAGAGGTGGCTCTGGCACAGATGTACATAGGGGTAAAACCTGAAAATACCACTTTGAGCTAGACTTGTATGGGAACTGGTACATGACAACGGGCTTTGCTACACTCTTGGTTACAACACTCCCGGGGGGATATGTTTGGTTAATCGTAAGCTTTTTGTGAATCATTATGATGGAATTATAGAGAAATATAATTGTTTAAGCATGAATTTTTAAGACATAAAATCCTTTATAGTTAAATTATTAATTAATGAAATAATCTTCTTACTAAGGTTTTATTATTTTAGAAATGGTGGGAAATAGGAGGAACCATGAAACTGGTGACTGTAATGGACCATGAGCTGACGACCCTCCGATGAAAGCCAGAATGGAAACTTTCATACGAATGATGAACCAACTAACTTAAGTTATGGGAAATAACATGAATCAAGTTGAGAGACCAATCTCACTGTGAAGGGAACAAAATTTTGTTGATTCCTTTATGCATCAACAACCACCAACCTTCAGTGGATCGACTAACCCATTAATTTCTGAATAGTGGATCAGCTCTATAGAGAAGATATTTTCTGTGCTCTGCTGTTCAGAGCAAGAGAAGGTCACCCTGGCTGTCTATTGTTTAGAGGGAGAATCTAATCAATGGTGGGAAATGATTAAAAACATGAGTCCAAGAGTTGAGGTTTAAGCTATGGAGTGGGAAGAGTTTAGAGGGATCTTCTTCAGAAAGTATTTCCATCGTTCCATGAGAACAAGAATGGAGAAGTAGTTTCTCGAGCTGAAGCCGAAGGAGAATGAATCTTTGGGAAGCTACGAGATAAAATTCACAAGGCTTTCACATTAAACCTCTATCTTTGTCATGGATCCAAGTGGTAATATTGAAATATTCTTTGGTGGACTGAGATCTCATCTACAGAAGAATCTAGCCAACTGAGACTATGATAAATATGAAGAGATTGTGGAGAGTGCGATGAAAGTGGAGCTGGAGTTTGGTGAGGTGCAGTGGTCTTATAAATCCAATGAAAAGAAGATATTTATGGATCCCAACTTATGGAGGAACTTTGACTGGGGAAGAGGGGGAAAGCAAGTGCAACGTCCCACATGTAATAAATGTGGGAAGAAGCACTCAGGGAACTGCCTGCTCGGGAGTGGGAAATTCTACAAATATGGAAGAGAAGGCCATATTGTGAGGAATTGTTGTAGTGAGGTGAAACCTCAACTTCCAAAAACTAACAATAAGGGTAAGATGGTGTATTCCATACCTGATGTCCAGTGCTTTATGTGTGGACAACTTGGGCACTTGGCCAATCACTGTCCAAATCCGAGGGCAGTGGAGGGGAACGACCAACAGCCTCAGCAAAGGCCAAGGGAGAATGGTTGTGCATTTTCTATCATGATGGATGAAGTTGAAGCTCTGAATGATGTGGTAACAGGTAACCTTATTGTTCTCTCAAATATACCTAGTACTTTGTTTGATTCTAGGTATACGCATTACTTTATTTCCTCCAAGTTTGCAAAGAATTTAGAATCAACTCCCGATTTTATAAAAGTAGAGTTATTAGTCAAGACTCCTGGTGGGATTATATAAGCATTTTCAGTGTTTATAAACTCTAGTATTTACTTTAGTGAGCACAATCTTATCACAAATCTAGTAGTCATTCCCATACTGAAATTCAAAATTATACTTGGGATAGACTGGCTCTCAAAGTATAATGCTAAGATCAAATGCAAAAGAAATGAAATCTCAGTAGTCGTGAATAGAGAACCTACAACTATCTTCTAAGGAGATATATATCAACCTGATCTTGGTCTAGAAGAACCTCCTATATCATTATTTATAGAGTTTCTTGGTGAAGAAGAAGAAGGAAATGAGAGTTTGAGGATATAAAATGTCCCCATCTTCCAGGAATACGTTGACGCATTTCCTGAGGAGTTTCCTGGACCTGCCCCCGAAAGAGACATAGAGTTCTCTATTGAACTTATAACTAGATCTCATCCAATATCAAAGACCCCATATAGGATGAAAAATGTGGAGTTTGAGGAATTAAAGAAACAACTCCAAGATCTTTTTGAGAAGGTGTTTATCCGACCGAGTGTGTCTCCTTAGGGAGCACCTATTCTCTTTGTGAGGAAGAAGGATGGATTGATGCGGCTATGAATTGATTATAGAGAAAAGAATGGGATCATAGTAAATAAAAAATACCATTTTCAAAGAATTGATGACTTATTTGACCAAATTAGTGGGGCTCAATTCTTCTCTAAGATTGATCTTCGATCTGGCTATCATCAATTGAGTGTGAAGAAAGAAGATATTCCTATGAATTTCTTCTAATCAAGATATGGGCATTATGAGTTTGTTATTATGCCTTTTGGACTAACTAATGCACATTCTATTTTTATGGATCTGATGAATAGAGTCTTTAAGGGCTACCTTGATATCTTTGTGGTAGTTTTTATTGATGATATTATGATATAATCAAAAAGATGTGAGGAGCATAAAGATCATCTAAGGGTTATTTTACAACCTCTACAGAAGGAGAGATTTTTTGGGAAGCTCAGTAAATGTGAATTCTGGTAACAACAAGTTGCTTTTTTGGGGCACATTGTAACCAATGAAGGAATCATAGTTGACCCTGCAATGAAAAATGTTGCAGATGAGTGGCCTCAGCCTACAATAATAACTGAGATTCATAGTTTCCTTGGTTTATTTGGATATTATAGGAGGTTTGTGAAAAACATTTCACAAATTTCTAATCCATTAACCAAGTTAACTCGAAAAGGGGTCAAGTTCATCTGGAAAAAGGAGTGTGAGGAAAGTTTCCAAGAGTTGAAGAAGAGATTGGAAACTGCACCCATGTTAACTCTACCCTAAAGTGGAGAAGGATTAGCTATTTTTAGCGATGAATCTCTAAAAGGTCTTAGGTACGTCCTCATGCAAAATAACAAAGCCATTGCTTTTGCGTCTCGACAGTTGAAGACTCATGAGAAGAACTATCCTACACATGATCTAGAGCTGGATGCGGTCGTTTTTGCTCTAAAGATATGTAGACACCATATTTATGGGGAGAAATGGGATATATACATAGACCATCAAAATTTGAAGTATATTTTCACATAAAAGGAATTGAACATGAGATAGAGGAGATGGTTGTAACTTTTTAAAGACTATGATTGTATAATTCATTATCATTATGGAAGAGAAAAAAAATTCACTAATGAATTAAGAAAGAAAGACCAAGTTGTTCTTTCCAATATGAGGATTCAAAGGGATCCTTTGATCAATGACCTAGTGAAGATGGACATGGGAATTATAAGGGAAGGGACATAATCCACCATATCCCAAATGATTTCTCAACCATTATTACTAGAGAATATCAAAAAAGCTCAGAAAGAAGATATTTTGTTACAGAAGAAGATTGAGGCTGTGAAGGATGGGAATTTTCTTGAGTTAAATATTGATCAAGAAGGTGTACTAAAATTTCGTACAAGACTACGTGTTCCATTTACTCCAGAAATAAAGAAGGACCTGATGGATGAAGCTCATAGCTCTACTTTCTCTATACATCCTGCTAGCACAAAAATGTATAGGGACCTTCGTGATCATTATTGGTGGGATAATATGAACAATGATATTGATGAATACACATCAAGGTGCCTGGTATGCCAGAAAGTGAAGGAAAAGTGACAACTTCCTAAAGGGGTATTGCAACCACTACCCATACCAGCATGGAAGTGGGACAATATCACTATGTCCTTTGTCACTGGTATCCCAAGAAATTTCAAAGGAAACAATGTGAATTGGGTTATTGTGGACCGTCTCATCAATACTGCCCATTTGTCTACATTCGGGAAGATTTCTATCTTGATCAAATTTCTAGGATTTACTTGAAGGAAGTGGTAAGGCTGCATGGAGTTCTACTTTCTATCATATCTAATCGTGATCCAAGGTTCACATCAAAATTTTGGAGAAGTCTTCAACATGCTCTGAGCACTGAATTGAATTTAAGTATGACCTATCACCCCAAAACTAATTGCCAATATGAAAGGACTATTTAAACACTAGAGGATATGCTAAGAACATGCTCAATAGAATTTAAAGGTGGATCGGATCAACATCTCCCTTTAGTTGAGTTCTCTTACAACAACAGTTTCCACTCGAGCATTCAAATAGAACCCTATGAAGCACTACATGGGAAGAAATTTAGAACTCCTACTTGTTGGGATGAAGCTAGTGAGAGAAAGCTTCTTGGGCCTGATCTTGTGCAAGAGATGGCACAAAAATTCTATGTCATCCAACAACACATTAAGGTTGCTTAGAGTCAGTAAAAGAGTTATGCCGACAACCGTCAAAGGGACTTGGATTTTGATGTTAGTGACAAAGTCTTTCTTCGAATTTCACCTTGGAAGAGAGTCATGAGGTTTGGGAAGAAATGGAAGCTCTAACCTAGGTACATTTTCCCCTATGAAATCCTTGATCACGTAAGAGCATTGGCCCATCGGCTTGAACTTCCTCCAAATCTAGCACAAGTTCATGATATCTTCCATGTATCCCTCTTGATGAAGTACATACCTGACTCTTCACATGTACTAAATCCAGAGGTGTTACAATTGGAACATGACCTCTCTTATGAGGATTAGCCGGTGGAGATCTTGGATCGTAAAGACAAGGTTCTATGCAACAAGACTACTCACCTTGTTAAGGTGTTGTGGAGGAATGAAAAATGTGAAGAATCCACGTGAGAACCAGAGGAGTCTATGTGGCAGAAGTACCCACAAATTTTCTCTTCTTAGGGTATGAGTTAAAATTTCGGGGATGAAATTTCTTAAGGGTGGAAGAATGTAACGACCCGAACTTTTTAATAATATTTATTTCCTAAATTTGTGTGTTATTTTATTTTATACTCAGCAAAACTATATCCTTTAATTAATGAAGTGATTATAATTAAATTAGACTATTGGGTTATGACTGTTATATGGCCATTTGTCAATATAACAGTTGGAAACTAAATTCTTAACGTTAAAATTATTATTCATAAATTCAAATGATCTTGGTTAATTAATACAAAAAGAATAGTCGATGGCATCATCTAGTAGACTCAGGCCATATGAATCCCATCTGTAGGAGCTTGGGAAGGATGTGGCATCACTGGGCTTTTCTTTGGACCAAGCCCATTCCAAACAACAACATGTGAAGCTTGAACGGAATCGCCTAAGGTAGAAGTTAAAGCTGATAGAAATCACCACTTGGGTAATGTTGTCCATGCCACCCCAAGATTTTATCACTATAGCACACCTTACACTAAGGTCATATATAAGTGTTATAAGGTGCTATGTAACATGACCTTAGCTACTTTGTGTAATCCTTTTCTATAAATAAAATTTTTATTCCTTATTATGAAAAAGTTTTTGAATTTAAAATATCTGGATAAATGTAGGATGAATTTATAGTTCCATATTACTAATGAATTTTGAGGAAAAAATGGTATTTTAAAATAATTATGTAAACTTTAAATAATTAATAATGTAAATTGACTTTCAAAAAATGGTCTTCTACTGTTGTGTTCAGTAAGAAATTTAGAGTCTAATAAGATAAACTTAATTTTTAGTAAATAGTAAAGTACGAATAGTAACATTCCCGTATGAATAGAAATGAATAGTAAATCGTCCAATAAAATAGAAACTTCACCCATGAATGTATAAATACATTTTAGACGTCTTAAAAGTGAAAAAACGATCATAGTTTAAGTTTTGGTATTTTTGTATGTCATAAATATTTTATTTAAAATTTTATAATTAATTTAATAATTTAAAATGGATACATATTTTCCTAAAATGTAATCATAAATTGTTACTTTATTTTATTATGGTAATACGGAAATTTTATGGGACCGTGATTACATTCTTAAGGAGTTACAAAAGGATTTATAGTTTTAGAGTTGTTTTTTTGAATAAATAATAATATTATTTGAAAATTAAATTAAAAATATTTAGAAAATTATTTTCATAAAATGGAGTTCATTTTTAAATTCAGAACATCGATATTTGGTTAGGGTGAATTTTTGGGATTTTTCAGAAATAGTTGAATTTTCAGTGAATAGTAAAAATTCAGTTTTAAGTTTTAGGTGTTTAATGACATCATTAATGATGTAATAATGATGTAATAATTTTTTTCAACTTATGAATAGTGGTATATGCTATGAGGTGTCCCAAGTGGCCAATACCATGAGAAAATAACATGGGAAAGCCCATGGTTTTGCAAATACCACCGATGAGGTGTTCCTTGGAAATTAATAATTTATTCCCTCACATTTCCTATAAATACCAAGCCATTACCTCATTCATTTAATTAAAAAATCCTTCTCAACAAAGTTCTGGTCTCTTTACCTCCCAAGGAGTCCTCCCAAGGTACCCTCAATACTCCCACGGTCCCGACCTTCAAGCTTTTGAAGTTACTCTTTAAGGTTAGGGAACCTTTCACCCTCCTCTCTTTAAGTCATAACTTCCTTTATGTTATGTATTTTAGTTTTCATATTATTATGTTGGGGTATGTTATTCTATATACCTATTACTTTCCATTTCATTTTCAATTTATTAGAGACCCTTTTCGCTCTCATCAACCAATTTTTTGAGTTTTTAATTGATGCGGTTAGGCTGCCAAATGTTTGTAAAAGAAATCACATTTTCTTTTTTTTTCGAGTTTCATTTTCATATGGTATTTCCTTCAAATATCTGTACCATGATCTTATTTATTTTTATTCTATAACCATATTGTATTATTAGTTTTTATTATAGGGTTACTCTTGTCCCATCTCTTTTCAACATTTTCTAAAACCATGTTATATTGCCATTATGCTACAGAATTTTCATTTAAAAACTTTTCTCTTTTTCTCAAAAACTATCTTGTTGTATTTTTTTGAAAACCCAAACATATTTAATTTCTAGGGGTATTCATCAATACATAATATTAATCTAATTTATTCTGTAATTGACATATATATAACCCTTTCTCCCTTTCCATGGGTTATAAACGACATAATGATCTTATTTTTAAGCACTTTTAAAACTTCACTATTTTGAAGTGAAACCCATTAATTTTACTCTCTAGGGGTTCTTTAAGAAATTTATTATTATGATCTATGTGAATCACATGAAAATAAATACATATTAAGGGTGTGATATGATAGCACTCCAATGCATTGGGTAAATAATTAATCTCTAGAGATGACAAGTTTCATGATACCTTGTTGAATAACCTTGGTAATTTTTAGGACACCTCAGGGATAAACCTTGGTGATATGTTCATGAATGTCTAAATAAAATGTTGTATCCACATATTAAAGTTATGATTCATGTTTTTTTATTATGATATTCATATTCTTCCATTGGTCATGCCTTTATTATTTTTATCATGTTCTTATTAATATTGCTCAAGATCACATTTCAACAGTTTCACTTTTTTTCCTTCTAACCCTTCTACTCACCCATTCCTTTGATGTATGTCTATAGGTTATGAGATGCAGTAATTGTACTTAGGATGAACCTATGATTAATCCTTAAAAGTGTATTATAAGGATGTTTTATGTTTTTTTCATGTATTATGTTTCTGATTTCCAAGATACTAGACATTAAAGATCATCTGTATGTAAAATGTAATGAAAGGTTATGTAATATAAAGGAGGGATGCATATGCATTTGAGCATAACACGTGACTGAAAAATAATTCAATTATTGTAATCATCGATGAAGTACATGTTGTGAAATTATGTGATAAGTCATGTATTCCCTATGTTAGAAGAGTAAAATAGTATACAAGTATAATTCATGTTGTGAAGAATCAGACGAGTATTCACCATGTTTCCTCCAAAGTAAAAGTTATGTACACAGTTAATTTTAAATGAATTTATTTAGTTTGTTTTAAATTATAATGGATGATAATATCAAGGAAATTCAGATAAGAATTAAGATAAAAGTATTGATTAATTAAAGATAATAATTAATCGATTCAAGCATGATTTATCTTTAAAAAATGTCTTAGTATTGAATGCTAGTTTTATTAAATGCATAATTCATTGCATGCATGTGGATAATCATGAGCTAGAACAAAACTTTTTATGTGATTGGTTTCATTTAATTTATTATTAAATTAAATTGTTGGCCCGTGTGCCTTCTCTCATTTCATTATGTAGAGTTTGGGTGCCCATGGTTTCTTTTATATAAAACCATTTCCCCCCTCACCTGTTTTTGAGTAAAAGGCATATGTAATGGATGGAGCTCCCAAGCAAGTGGAGGCAGAGTTGAGGTGAAATAAATCTAAGGAGATACATAAGTGGATAGGTGGAAAGATGAGTTCAAGATGTTTTTCCCCTAGGTCAACTTTTAGTTTATCAAATGCTAGATAAACTAACCACTAGTAAGAGCTCGTGATCACATCACTTTATTATTTTATTTCTATTAGTTTAATGGTTATTTAATTATGGGTGTCTTGTCGCAATCACATATTTAATGAATCATCAATAATGAAAGATAGAACTAAAATAACTAGATTATGTATAAAAATTATATAATACATGGTTAATTACTTAAATAATACAACTTAATATTAAAAATAATGTGATAAAGATAATAATTAGAAATTTATGCATAAAATTATAATATCTATCAATAAAATATTAAGTCAGTATAGCCCTCCATTACTTCAGTTAAAATTAAACCATAGTTCAAAGTGCTTGACCAAAGAAATTTGGGGTGTTTTTATTAGCGGGGAATTCTAACATGAAGTTTTGGGTTGACTTAGCTTGGTTCACATTAATGGTTGACTACCAAAGTAAGACTTGGCGTAACTAAGAGGCAATGGTTAAGGAAATCCAATAAAGAATTATAGTAATGGGTATTCCACTCAGCGAATCAAGGAAGTGTGATTTAATGCAGTTAACATTTAGAATACCTACCTAAAACCATTCAAGTTGCTTGAGTAAAAAAAATAGGGGTAATGAGAAGGGGAATATAGATCCTTGTCACTTGAATGTCCAAGAAATAGGATATTCTAAAGCTAATGGTGAGGGATATTGGGTTTTGATAAAATAGCAGGAGACTAATAAATATAGTATTTATTTATTTTCTAAATTTTATCAAATAAAGTATTAAATTATACTTATCTCATTTTGTAGAAAAAACAATAAAATGACATCAAACATATTATTATGATCCATACTTGAGAAGGAAAACATTCTCACCGGCACAAAATTCCAAGAGTGGTAAAGGCACTATGTGTCATCCTTCACCATGAAAGGAAATTGAATGTGCTGAAAGAACCTTTACTAGTTTTTCCTAGAAATGAGGCAAGTGATGAAGAACTATCTCTCTATGAGAAACATCTAAATGATGATATATATGTTCAGTGATTCATTCTATCATCTATGTCCAATTATCCTTTGAAGCAACCTGAGGATATGGATTCTTATAGTATGATGTCTCACCTTTAGGATCTCTATCAAGTGAAAGCGGGATAAGAGAGGCATGAGATCTCCAATACTTTGTTGACAACTATGCATGAAGATTCTATGATAGATGTGCCTCATGTAATCAAGATTAACGGCTACATTGAATTCTTGGACATATTAGGGACTAAATTACCATATTATTTGCGTATATATCTCATAGTTTCATCACTGGATAAGACCTTCTCCAGTTTTATTATCAATTACAATACGAGCAATAATGAGAAGATTCTTTTGGAACTTCTTACTTTAATTCTCTAAGTGGATAAGGACATGGGGCATAATAACCCGCAATCCTTATAATTAATAAGAAAAGTAAGGACAAAAAAAGTGGACCAAGACTTATAAACAATATATATCTCACGAGCACTGTTCTACCAAGAAGAAGAAGATCTAGAGGCAGGGAAAGGAAAAGGAGGTAGTGTTTTTTTCATGTGGAAAGATAGGCTACAGGAAGAGGAAATGCATGCAAAAGAAACGGAAAGCTAAAGGTGCATTTCTTATCGAGTGCAACCTTTCTATTTCAACACATTGGGTATTAGATATAACATGTGGTGCTCAAATCTATATCCAAATGATGGAACCAAGTAGATTCTGGAAGATTCTAGAGGAAAGGTGGATCTGTGAGCTTCCAATGGTGCGAGGATGGTTGGCCTGGCCATTAGTGACTATCACCTTTAATTTCCAATGAGAATGATTTTGGTTTTAATATATTGTTATGATATAACTACAGTTACCGAGAACATAATTTATGCGTCATGTTTAGATACAGATGGATTTATTTTCAAATTTGGAAATAAAAGTTGTTTATTTTATATGTACAACATATAATATGGTATGTAGAATTTAAATAATGGTCTTTACGTATTAAATTATGAAAACCAAGTGTTGGAAATTGATAATGAATCATGTTTACATGACACATATAACACCAATGTGTGGCATCACTATCTTGGTCATGTAAACGAGAAGCATTTGAAAAAGCTCTGTCAATATGGTTATTTAGAATCTTTTGAGCTAAAACCACTTGATAGATTTCATGCTTGTTTACAATGAAAAATTACCAAACCACCATTCAATGTACAGGGTGAAAGGGTCACAAAACTTCTAAGATTGGTGCACACTGATGTGTGTGGACCATTTCCAGTAGAGGCTAGATGTTAATATTCTTACTTCATAACTTTTAATGATGACTTGAGTAGATATGGCTATATCTACTTGATGTGGTATAAGTCTGAGTCCTTGAGAAATTCAAGGAATTCAAGAATGAAGTATAGAATCATATTTGTAATAAGATAAAGAAGCTTCGATCAGATCAAGGTGGTGAATATATTAATCAAGAATTCACCAAATTTCTATGGGAGTTTGGGATTCTATCTCAACTCACTCCACCTTATACACCACAGTGGAATAGTGTTAGTGAAAGGAGGAACTGTAACATGTCAGACATGGTAAGTTCAATGATCTTTCATTCAGATCTTCCATTATCCTTTTGGTTATATTCATTACAAACTGTGACATACACATTAAAATGATTACCAACTAATGAATAAAATGGAATTCCATTTGAGTTATGAAATGTAAAGAAACCCATTTTTCTGCATACACATGTATGGGGTTTCAAGGAATTTGTTAAGGCCCTCCTAGAAAACAAACTAGAACCCCAAGGAACAAAGTGTATATTTATAGGGTTTCCAAAGGAAACAAAGGGACACTAATTATAAAACCCCTAAAACAAGAAAGTGATTATTTCTAGACAAGCCATATTTCTTGAGAGGGAGAAAATCCTAAAAAATTATAGTGGTAGAAAGATTGACTTTGATGAAGTTGATGCTCATGATACACAAGAGTTGGTACAAGAACAAATTCCATAGGTCCCAATGGAATAAGTAGTTCCTAAAACACAAGTACTGTGTAGGAGTGTAAGAGAGTTAAGAGAACTAGAGAGATATGGTTTTCTAGTCATCGAAGATATTGATTAATTATTGGTTGACAATGATGAACTTCTTTTATAATGAGGTAGAAGAGAGCTCAAAAGCTGCAATATGGAAAGAAGACATGAATTTTTAAATGGATTCTATATATTAGAACCATATTTGGGTTTTGATTGACGTGCCAATTGATGTAGATTCTATTGAATGCAAATGTGTATTCAAGAGGAAACTGGACCTGGAATGTAAATTATGTACTAATAAAGAAAATCTATTGGATAAAGGGTTTAAACTGTTGGGTTGGTGTAGCCCGATCCGGTTGGGCTGAATGCTTGTGGCCCACAACTGTAGCTGAGTTGACCGACCGACACTGACATGCACTATAGCAGTGCGAACTTCAGAGTCAACTTTAATGTTCCACTTTTGACTTCTAGCTGCCAGCCATTGTAGTACCTTTGACAAAGGTGGATGTCGTTCACTGTAGCGATGCATACACACTGTACAAACAGTGGATCGTCTTCTCCATTTTATAGTCCATTTTGGGACTAGGGTTACTACTGCAATACTATGTATTTTTTCTCCTGATATAGTAAATTTTCTACCTCTCTGTGGACATAGGGATTATTCCTGAACCACATAAATTATTGTGTTCTTGTTGATTTCCTTTCTTCTGCATTTCTTTTTGTTTCTTGTTTCTATCATTGAAACTCCCGATGATTCCGAAAAATAAATAACATCAAGTAATTGACTATAATGAAACCTTTTCACTAGTTTCCATGTTTAAATCCATTAGAATTCTACTTGCTATAGAAGCTTACCATGACTATGAGATTTGACATATGGATGTCAAAAATACATTCCTTAATAGTAACCTTCAGGAATATGTCTATATGACACAACCATAAGGGTTTGTGACTCTAGGTGATTCCAAAAGGATTTTTAAGTTTCATAGATCCATTTATGGATTGAAACAAGCATCCATGTCATGGATCATTCGATTTGATGAATATATAAAAGAACTTTCATTATGAATGAATGAGAGCCATGTATTTACAAGAGGTTTTTTGGAATATAGTACTTATACTAGTTGTATATGTTGATGATATATTACTTATTGGAAATGACATACCAGTCTTACAATCAGTTAAGGAATGGTTAAAAAAGTGTTTCTCCATGAAGGACGTAGGTGAATCAACCTATATTCTAGGGATTAAGATCATTCATGATAGATCCAAGAGGCTACATAGACTAAGTCAAAGTACACATGTCGACCAGATACTAAAGAGATTTAGTAAGGAACAATCCATGAGGGGATTGGTTCCAGTGTCACATGGTTTATAGCTTTCTAAGAAAATGTGTCCTCAGACACAAGGGAAAGAGAGAATGAGTAAGATCCCATATGGTTCATTGATAGGATCTGTCATGTATGCGATATTATATATTAGACTTTATGTTTTCTATGCATTGAACATGGTAGGAAGATATCAAGAAGATCCAGGAGAACAACATTGGACCAATTTTAAGGTTATACTTAATTATCTGAGAAGAACTAAGGATATATTCCTAGTGTGTGGAGGAGACGAGGAGCTAGTCATCAGGGGTTATACTGACTCTAGTTTTTAGATAGAGAATAATGATCTGAAGTCGCAATCAGGATATGTTTTCTATCTCAATAGAGGAGCTATGATCTAGAAGAGTTCAAAGTAGCCAGTTATTGCTGATTCTATTGAGGAGTATGAGTATATAGTGGCTTATGATGTAGCCAAGGAATCCATTTATGTTCGGAATGTTTTCTAGTATATTGATGTGGTACTTAGGAGTAAAGTCACTATCACATTTTATTGTGATAATACTACAGCAGTGACTCTTGAAAAAGATCCAAAGTCACACCAATAGACAAATAATATACTCTGAAAGTATCACCTCTTGATGGATTTCTATTAGAGGGGTGAAGTTGCTGTAAGCAAAGTACCCACAAAAGAAAAAGTGGCAGAACCCTTGACTAAAGGAATATCTCAATAGAAACATGAGTATCATGTGAGAGCTAGAGGACTAAAGGTTGTTAGTAGTTGGCTCTAGTTCATGTGTGAGTCCGTTGGAGTTGGTGACCTAGAACCAAATTATTTTTACATTATGATAAACTTATATTCATGGTGTTGAATATTAATAAACTCTTTACCACATCATGAGTGTTTTTATGCGTAACATAGTATATGATAATGTCCTAAGAGTAGTTGTCACACTAAAAGGTCATTGTAGTTCCCCGCTAAGATGAGAACCTAGAAGTGCTACGAAAATATTCTTGAATATATGCTCTATAGCTGGATGATATCATTTGAGGGACACAAATGATACATGCTATCATAGGTGGAGACTCACAGGACTTTGATAAACCTTCTCATGGTGTACAAATTTTGTAATATCCAGTAGGATATTATGAAAAAGTGAGATGCCAGTAGGAAATCTACCTTTATATGTGTCATTAGATGTTCCTATATTCATACGTGTGAATTGGTCCTTAGACTTTAAGATTATTATTAATGAGTATTATGAGTCACAAACTTTGATGTATTGATGAAAACCATGACAATAAAGGTTCACAGTGAGGTAGGATACGTTGGGTGCATCATGAGTAATGCTGCATTAATGAATAATGCAAGGAAGGATTTATCCCTTTTGTTCTTTAACATAATTTAATATATCATGCCCTTTTATAGAAATGATACAACTTAAATAAATCCATGGACAAGGTGTTCTATAGGCATGTTCTATTTCCAGAAAGTCAAAGAAAGAGATATCGAGCATATAGGTTGATGGCAACGACATGAAACCTGCTCGATTTGAGATATTATGATAAAAGGATTATATTACATGATAAGCATCTGTATGAGGAAACTCATCATTACTGAATTAACTATTTTATCTATGGGTGCCTTGGCCTGTTTCTATATGCTATCCTTGGTCTTTTGGCTACTTTGCCTAATACCACCAAGAAAGAGGCTTGGAGGGTCACACACTAGGTGTATCCAGAATCTCAGTTAAATAAGATATTATTATTTACTATTTTACAGGTTGGATATATATTATTCCCACATGTGGTTTAATAATTATTCTTGCATGATTGATCATAGTTATTCCATCACTAGTTATTTGAGAGAATATATTGTTAGAAGAATATTTAATAAATATTTATTTTCTGTTTAGTGAATATATTATTTTTTATTTATTGGTGAATAATACAGTGATATTTATTTAATAAATAAATAGACATTATTTAAAGCCTGATAAATATCATAGAGGAATGGAAGACCGAGTTTAATGGTCTAGTGAGAAATAATAAATAATAAATAATATTTAATTAAATAATATATAATTATAATTTGCAAGGTAAGAGCATCTTGATAAATAATAATATTACTATTATTATTTGACATGGGGTTTTTCTAGGATTAAATAAATAATTAAGGGCACTTGTGCAATTATTTTACTTTAACCCTAACAATATAAATACACAATTGTGTTATTTTATCAAGATATAATTCAGTTATGCTTGAAGAATATTAGAGTATCCTATCCAACATAGAGAGATCTCTCTCCAAGAACACTCCCAATAATGGAAAGAAATCCTCCTCCATCAGATCAAGGAGAACGCTTTGGAAGTGATTCTTGAGGTAATTAAGGTAGATGATGCAAGCTCAAAGATCTTCTATGCTAGCACCAAAAGACTCATTCGACGATGTCTGGAGATTCCTAGAACACGTGTGGATCAATAATAGAGGAAATATACACTTGCTTTCTATAATGCAATGATGGTGCACTGTAGACCTGTCATTGGACTCATCAATGAAGAAATAATTCCTTAGTGGTAATTATTTATCTAATTAAATTAATTATAAACAATATATGTTGATCTACTCTCTCTTGGTTTCAACATTATTATCCATTGTTTGTTTCTTTGATTCAATTACATGGATCATGACATTAATTGTAATATATATCTAGGATTGATCATCAATTATGGAAAAATTAAAGTTGGGCACCACCCATCACACACTTCCACTGCACCCAGAACCTATAGAAATTTGTGTAGCTTGTAAGATCCTGTAGTTTTTTTTTCTATCATTGTACCAAAAAACCTCCCCTGAGAAAATTCCTTCCTATTTGGTGGCTTGAAATGAGTCCCGCTAATGCCCACTCCACCCACTAGCCACCATTTTTAGCCTTTCCTTATAGCCTTTTGTGCTGGTCGGTTGGAAAAAAAATTATAATGAACCAACCTTGGATTCCATTTGAACAGATGCTCGAACCGGTGTGCCACATACCTGAGGAGAGTCCCTAATTCCCCTGGGCTGACGATAAACATCAAGGGTATAAAAAATAACCTTTTGGGATAGTTTCACCCAAAAATAACTATATTTAAACATCCAAAAAAGGCATGAAAATAAAGAGGCAAAGATAAATGCCATGAAATACACTTACAACAATTAAGCATTTAATACATAGCTACAATGAAAGCTAAATGAGAAGAAAATGGAAGACCAAAGAGACTGAAAAAACTCAAGCCAATAAGTTCAATGAAACCAAAGGTTCAATCACCATCTCTATGTGACTCAAGTCACAACCAAGATCCCAACAACCATCTGCTTCCCAAGGGAGATGACACCAAGTTCAACCCAAAATCTCAGACTTGAGGATCCTGTACAAGTCATGAATGTTACTTACTCAACAATGTGAGTTTGTAGGGTGTGAGCCAAAGCTAGTAGGATACCACCATAATTCTAATTCATTCATTTTATAAAATAATCCAAAACTACTCGTTTGAAAATAATGTTGATAAATAGGTTTTATTGTTTCATTAAATGATACATGAGTAAACAAAACATGGATCGTGCACTTTATCAAAGAACACCATTTTTAAAACATGCCATAAATGGTTTTACCAAAAAAAGAAATCAATCATTTATCTTAAAAGATTCCACTTTTGAAAACAAGCCCTCACATGGATTTAAAAATTTCAGAAGCACTTCCAACCAAAGCTAGAACTTTGAAACCATTCCCCCACCTTTTCCTTTAAAAACATATACATTCCCAACTCAAAGGTAGGAAAATAAATAAGGGAAATAATAACGATAACACAACCATAGAAGGAAGTAATGCCAACAAATAGATGAAACCAAACTAGTTAACATCAAGACTAAACCATAATAGGATCAATACATCAAACAAGTCCATGAAAATAATAATCATCACACATCAAAAGAAATAATAAAAGGCATAACATATAATTCATAGATTTAGGTAGCATCATAAGGACTAATAGGAAAACATAAGACATGTAAAAGTGGACTTATTAACAATATGTTAATGGTCACACATCCATCAACTGAATCAATATAACCAGTCTCCTCAGTGACAATACCACTAGCCAGGTGTTACGTGAAACTAGGGGGTACAAGCTAGTGCTAAATCTTAACTATCCAAACAATGTATCACTACTTCCCACTCAGTATTCCCAGTCTCCACATGGAACACCTATAGGAGTTGGGACATGAAAAAACAATATCATCACATGAAAATAACAATCCCCAAGGGATAACACCACAAATACATCCTTTACAACTCCCATAATACCTTTGAAAAGATCCCCAATACTTAACACATCATGAATAAAATAACAAAACATCCATCACATGGATATCATAACAACATAAACAAGAGAAAGGAAGCTCAATAAGGGTACAATCAACATCGCATCACAAAGTTCCAACCAAACCATCACTCGTATCATATATATATATATATATATTTGGAAATAATCATTTTAAAATAATTTTGAATCCAAACACAATTATAAAGGAAAGAATAACCGACCTTATATAAAATTTAAGAACCCATGGGAAACTCAATTTAACTTTATAAAACCACACCACCCTTTAAAACTAGGAAAACCTTTAAACACAGAAGGGTAACCCACATTGAAAACCCAAATTGGATTAAAAACCCATAAACATGTGCATTTCTCAATGAAAACCCTCTTTTGGTGTTTTATCAAACATGAATAATTCATAAAACACCCGTTTCCATCAAAGAACCATTTAACCAAAAAATCCAATCATTATGCCAAATGAAAACCATGGTAAGTTATGAATTTTTTTTTCATAAATCAATACTAGATAACCTACACAACAATTATCTAATTTGAAAATGAATTAAAAAACCAATCACTCATGGAACTCTTAAATAAAAGGCAATGAAATATAAACACTTACCTCAAGTGGTGGAACTATGTCACCTTGGAAGAAATCCATTGGAAAGGAATTCCCAAGATGGACCAGAACCTTTATAAACCGAATAAACCAATTCCTTACAACCTTAACCAAGAAAATTGGCCTCCCATAGCCACTAGGTTTAGTGAAACTTAGAATAAAATAAATAAAACCAAAGGTAATTGAGAAGGGATCCCTATCCTTACAATTACGGTGAAGAATCACCAAGAAACCAAAAAAAATCTACCTTAGAGGAGCTTGGAGGAGAAAAGGAGGGCTGGGAAAGGTGCGATGGTTAGGGGAAAAGAAGTGGGGAAGCTAAGGGAAGAAACCCCAATTAAAAAGGAACTAAAAAGACAAAAATACCCCTCTTTGAGTGGGTTTCATGGTTAAAAAAATCATGAGGCAACCATGTAGATCACCTCAGTTAAAAGATACATGGGCTATACAATTTGGATGCATGGTTAGTTTAACGCTACACATTAACCATTTTACTAGGAAAAAGTCCCAAAATTTCCCCCTTTTCACCCCAAAATTCAATTAACATGAGGGGCTAACCATCCATTAAACACCCCCACCAAAAAGTGACACTTAGGGTGTAACAAACTCCCCCACATGCCAATTTCTACCCCCCCAAAAAGTCTTGAGTCCAGACGAATGTAAAAAGAGCATGCCCCAACCCACCCTCTATAAAGCGAGCCGAGTTGTTTGATGAACCTCTAGAGAGGTCCCTAGGAATAAACTCCCAAGCAATGATGATTCATCAAAACCAAAACACTAAATCCACAGGGCTACCTAATATCTCTAAAAAAACATAACCACACTCACCGATATAAAACCCCATAACGTAAATGGATGCTGGGAACGGGTCTCCCAACCATTCAGAAATATATTAAATGGTGTAATAAAAGAGAAGACCTCAAACAAAGAGCTCAACTATAGGGAAACATCTCCATAATGGTTCTATGGAACAATTAACAATAATCCTCACTTCCTCCAAGGAAAATCAACCTCAAGAAACCCAACACTCACATGGTATCACCACCGAAAAGCTTAGAAATCACCTTAGTAGGGGATAAATTTTAGGGAAATCTAGAATGGGAAATGACATGGGATCAAGACCCAGGTCACCATACCCTAGGGGCTAAACTAGGACCTCAACATGGAACACCATTCCATGGAAAACCCCAAAAAACTAGCACCATTGAGTTCTCTAAGGACCAAAGGAAAACTTCATCCTAATTACCCACATACTGATCCGAAGGTTACTTATACCCACAACAAAAATAAACTGACCTTAAAATAGTCCATGACACAAGAAAACTCCAAAGGCTTCAAAATAATACAAATGAACAACAAGGCATGCACTCAAGCTCCGAAACCAATGGAATCTCACAACCTAAAGGTAATAACACAAACCACATGAATTAAAAATCCAAAATGAAAAAAATCATTTTACAAAATGATCCCATGTGGATTAAATAAAACATCTTCTTGAAAATCGTATTTCAGAGTCTCAACCCCTTTTACAAAACACCAAAAGAAGACTATTTCCAAGAAAAACACATAAAAAACCAAAACTCATTTAGGCCTCTTTCAAATGATTTCCCAAAAAAAAATAATAATAACACCTATATTTTACAAAAAAACTTTTCAAATCATTTATACAATCCAATTTGAAAGTGAATTAAAACACCACTCACCCATTCCATTTAGAAGAAAACCAAAAGTTCTACTTTTAAATGGATAATGTCTCACTTAAAATCATTCCTTATAAACCAATATCAAGAAAATACATTTTAAAAAACATCTTCCAAATGATTTTTCAAAAACCCAAAGAAGAAAATTTTCAAAAACCATTCATTTCCCTTAAAAACCCTTAATTGATTAAAAGACCCCATTAAAATTCCACAACATGAACTAATCGAGGTCAAAAAATTTTAAAACATCACACTCTTTTTAAAATGCATTTCTAAAAATTTCCAAAGAACTTGGAACATTAAATTATTGTTTTAATTATCAAAGAAAAAAATTTGGATGTTGAATACTGCACCTCTTATTTCATTTCATGACCCAAACGAGGTCAAAACCCATTTAAAGAGATACTTACAATTTTAAGTCAACTCTTAAAACGTTTCACTACTTGTCATTTCAATTCTTACTTGAAATTACAAGTGAAAATCATCTTTTGAGAAAAAATAAATTCAACTTGAACACATTTTAAAAACCCATAAACCCAATATGCAAGGGTTAAACTTTGACACTAGGTATTTTCAAAATCACTAAGCACTTGAGGCACACCATAACACATACCCCTAATTCAATGATAACCTAGGTTAGAGGACATTACCTAAAATGGAGAATGCCTCAAAAAACCTCAAGGAATCCTCTAAATCCATCTTAATCTTGGGGGTGCCAAGAATATAGATGGGAAAATCCCCACAAAATGGAATGAAACCATCAATGTGAACCCCTAGGAATAATACTCATTCTTTTTTTAAGAATTTTTTGGAAGGAACTTAGCAACAAACACATTAAATGATCCCAAATGACCACACTAATAAACCAAAACAAGCTGTCCCATAACCAAGGGAACTAAAAAAACACCATTTTAAAACATCATTTGAATATAAATTTTAAACTAATTTAAAAATATCATTTGAAAGCTCAACCATTTTCCAAAACTTCTTTCTAAAATCCTCAACCCACTACTAAGATCCACCGGTCTCGAAAATCATTTAAACCAAGGTTCAAACCCCTTATTTCTCAAAATAACCCAATGATTTTTCCTAAAAAGTGAAAATATCACACTCTATTCCAAAACAATTTCAAAACTGTTTGAAATAAATCATCTTAACAAAAACACTTTCCTAAACGAATTCTTAAAAAATAAACTTTAATAATTAAAATGTTTCAATAAATTACCCTTTTTGAACCAAAATTATTTTCACTCAAAACATTTTCCTTAGCTCAGTTGCAAAATAAAACACACTTGGTTTCTAACAACAAAATCAAACATCATTTCAAATCACAAAAATATGGTTTTCAATGATATGGCACCTCTCTTCCATTTCAAAAATTAAATTTCCAATTTGAAAAACAATGTTCAAAAGGGAAAAAACTAATCACATCATAGCACATCTCATACCACACCACAACACTTTAAATAAAAATAATCATTAAAAGTCCCCAACATACTCCATTAGAGTTAATCCAGGAAGAAAGAAAAGAAAAAAACAATTCTGAAGGAGAAATTTCACTGTGCATGGTTTGGCTGCACATGCTGGTAAACCATGCACCAACTGCCCAACATGCACTGTCATGGTTGCAGATCCATGTCACATGGACATTGCACAATTTACTAGACTGTGTGTGCTAACCATTCAGCCCTATTATGGTCACCATTATCCCCTCCAAAACTCAACCCGACACACTAACTCACTAATACACTCAAAGGGGATCAAAATAATCTTATCAACACATTATAAATTGATCAAAACATACAAATCCAAACCAAAGATCAAGACTCAAGCCCGAAACACCCATGGAAACTCTAGATTTAGTGCGATGAAGAGCTGGCCAGCCCCTTGCATGGACACTCCACTCGAGTCCTGGTGAACCTATTTTCTTTCTACCACTAAACCCAAAATAAAAATAATGAGAATCTCAAGAACCTGGATACCTTTTCAAGAAAACTAAATCATCTGAAACCATTTTGTAAAAACCAACCTGGTCCACTATTCGAACCGACACTTGAACTGGCTCTCCACATACCCAGGTTGCATCCTTGATACCCTCGAGCTGACAAAGAGAGTCAAGGGTGTCAAACATAACTATCGGAGATGGTTTCACCCTCATAGAACCATATATAAATCACCAAACATGGAATAAAAATAAAGGGCTAAAGATAAATGCCAATAAATATACTTACAACAGTTGAGAATTTAATACAAAGCTACAATAGAAGCTAAATGAAAAGAAAATGGAAGACAAAAGAGGAAAAAACGTGATCCAACCAGTTCCATGAAACCAATGGTTCAATCACTATCTCTTTGTGACTCTCAAGTCACCACCAATATCCCAAAAATCATCGACTTCCTATTGAATATGACACTATTTCCAACCCAAAATCTAAGACATGAAGAACCTAAAAAATTCATGAAGTCTACTTATTCACCAATGTGAGTATGCAGGGTGTGAGATGAATATAGTAGGATACCAACATGAGTCCAATTCATTCCTTTTATAAAAGAAACCAAAACGACTAGTTTGAAAATAATGTAGGCAAATTGGTTTTCATTTTCCATTAAATGATATATGAGTAAAAAAAACATGGATCATGCACTTTCTTAAAGAAAACCATTTGTAAAACATGCCATAAAATATTTTACCAAAACCATTACATTTTAGAAACTAATCATTTATCTTAAAACATGCCACTTTTGAAAACAATCCCTCATATGGCTTAAAAAATTTCAAAATTATTTCCATCCAAAGCTAATACATTGAAATTATTTCGACCCCATTCCTTTAAATACTTATACACACCTAACTCAATGGTAAGTAAGGAAACAAGGGCAATAATAATGATAACACAACCATGGAAGGTCATAAAAAATGAAAACGGATAGAACCAAACTAGTCAAAATCAAGACTAATCCACAAGTAATTCAAAATATCAAACAATTCCATCTATATAATAATCATCACACATGATAGTAAATAATAAAATGCATAACATATAATACATTGAAAGATGCAACATTGTACGGATTAACAGGACAATAAAAGACATGTACAGGTGGACCTACTACCGGCAGGATAACTATCACACATCCATCAACTAAATCAATCTAACTGGTCTCCTTAGTGACAATCCCACAAGTTAGGTGTTATATATAACTAGGGGAGACTACCTAGTTATAAATATCAACTATACAAACAATGTTCTATTCCCTATCACTTAGTAGCCTCGGCCTCCCCATGGAATAACTATTGGAGGTAGGCCATGAAAAAATAACATCATCACATGATAATAACAAGCCCCAAGGTCTAACACTATAAACACGTCCTTCCCACCTCCCACACTACCCTTTAAAATATACCCAATCTATAACACACCTTGAATCACATAACAAAACATCCATCAGGTTATTATAATATCATCAACAAGAGAAAGGGAGCTCAACAAGTTCATAATCAACATCACATAACAATTTTCCAACAAGGACTTCACTTTTATCATATATATTTTGAAATTTATATTTCAAAACAATTTGAAATCCAAAAACAATTACAATGGAAAGAATAACCAACCTAAAAGATAATTTAAAAACATAAGGGAAAATCTATTTCACTTTATAAAACCACACCACAATTTAAAACTATAAAACCATTTAAAAACAAAAATGGAAACCCATTTTGAAAACCCCAATTGGATTAAAACCTCATGAACATGTGAATTTATCAAGAAAAACCCTCTTTGTAATTTTATCAAACATGAAGAATACATAAAACACCCATTTCCATCAATGAACCATTTAAAAACAAAATTCCCATCATTATGCCAAAAGAAAACCATGGTATGTTATGGAAAAAATTTAATAAATCAATCCTAGATAACCTACATCAGAATTATCTAGTTTGAAAATGAATTTAAATAACCAATCACTCATGGAAATCATAAATAAAAAGAAATAAACATAAAAACCTACCTCAAGTGGTGGAACTATGTCACCTTTGACAAAATCCATTGGAAAGGAACTCCTAATATGGCCCAATGCCTTTAAAAACTTAAAGCCCCAATTCCTAAAAACCATAAATAAGAAAATTTGACACCCTTGACCACTAGGGTTAGAGGATCTTGGAAAAAAGGAAATAAAACCCACGGTAAATGAGAGGGATCCCTAAAATTTGAATCCGGGTGAATAATCATCAAGAAACCAATATAAATCCACATTGGTGGAGCATACAGATGAAATGGAGGGATGGGGAAGGTTCCATAGTTAGGAGAAAATAATAGAGGAAGAAATGGGAAGAAACACTAATTAAAAAGGACCCAAAAGGACAAAAATAAACCTCTTTGTGTGGGTTTCATGGTTTACCCACATGATCAAACAAACCATGTGGTAACTGTGCATATCACTGCTGTTATGAGAAGAATGGGATGTACACATAGGCTAACTGGTTAGTTTAACTATACATTTTAACCATGAGACATAGAAAAGGTCCCAAAATTCCCCCCTTTCACCCCACAATTCCTTGAACTTGTGGGGATAATCCATCCATCAAATACCCCTACCTAAAAGTGACACTTGGGGCATCACAAACTCCCCAACATGCCACTCTATACCCCCAGAAAGTCCCAATACAAGATATAAGTAAAAAGAACGAGCCACAACCCACCTTCCATGAAGAAAGGTGAGTTGGATGATGAAACTCTATAGAGGTTCCTAGGAATAAATTCATGATCAATGATGATTCCTCAAAACCAAAACCCTAAATCTAAAAGGATACATAATGTATCTTAAAAAACAACCATGATCACTAGTATAAAACCCCAAAATGGAAATGGAGGCTGGGCATGGATATCCCCACCATTTAAAAATCTTCTAAATGGTTTAAAAAAAGAGAAAATCTTAAACAAAGACCTCTACTATGGGGAAACATCGACAAAAATGATCTAAAGAATACTTAAGAAGAAATCCTCACTTTATTAAAGGAAAACAAACACTCACATGGTAGAGCCACAAAAAATCATAGAAATCACCTCTAAAAGGGATAAATGTTAAGAAACCCCACAATGAGAAACACTGTGGGATAATGACATGGGTCACCATACCCTAGGGGTAAACTAGGACCTCAACACAAAACATCATTCCATGGAGAACCCGAAAAAACTAGCACCATTGAGTGCTCTAAGGCCCAAAGGAAAAATTCATCCTAATTACCCACATACTGACCCAAATATCACTTACACCCACATCAATAAGAAACTGGCCTTAAAGTAGGCCATTTCACAATAAAACAAAAGAGGTTTTATAATAAGACAAGCGAATAATAAGTAATTCACTCAAAATCCAAAACCCATGGAATCTAAAAATCCAGAAGGTGAGAACACAAACCATAATAATTCAAAATCAAAAACACACAAAAAATTTTTAGAAAGTGCTCCTATTTAGATTAAATAAAACATCTACTTGAAATTCGTCTTTCAGATCCTCAACCCATTTTATGAAACATCGAAAGAGGACAATTTCCAATAAAAACATCTAATTAACCAAAACTCATTTTTGTCTCTTTAAAAAATTTTCCCAAAAACAATTCAAAGCACAACACCCTTCTTTTCCAAAACCAAATTTCAAATCATTTCCAAAATTCAATTTGAAATTGAATTAAAACACCACTCACCCATTCCATTAAGGAAATACTAAAAGTTCCAATTTTCAATGGTTGATGTCTCAGTTCAAACCATTCTTTTAAAATCAAGCTCTTGAAAATAAATTTTGAAAAACATCTTCCAAATGAGTTTTAACAAACACAAATAAGATTTTTTTAAAACCAAATCATTTTCCTTTAAAACTCTCAACAATTTCAAACACTCCTTTAAAATTCCATAATATGACCCAATCATGGTCAAAACATTTTAAAACACCATACTCCTTTTAAAACACTTTTCCAAAAATTTCTAAAGCACTTGGAACATTAAATTACCACTTGAATTACCCAC
Source organism: Viscum album (assembly GCA_963277665.1). Classification (NCBI taxonomy): domain Eukaryota; kingdom Viridiplantae; phylum Streptophyta; class Magnoliopsida; order Santalales; family Viscaceae; genus Viscum; species Viscum album. Next base: position 2,104,786,383 of record OY728147.1, on the reverse strand, counting down.
TAAAAACCTTTGGAAGATGAAAAACTCAACTCCCTTTTCCTTTCATGACCTAAAAGAGGTCAAACCCCATTTAAAGAGTCACTTCCAATTTTAATTAAACTTTTAAAACTTGTCAATAATTGGTATTTTTAGTCAAACTTTAAATTCTAAGTGAAAAACATCTATCCAGAAAAAATAAATTCACCTCGAACAAATTTTAAAAACGTAAACAATTCAACATGCATGGGTTAAACATTAACACCAGGGATTTTCAAAATTTTCAAGCACTCGAGGCACAACATAATACCTTCCTCGATTCAATGATAACCTATGTTGGATACCATATCCTAACAGTGGATAATTCCTTGAAATAATTCATGGAATCCTCCAAATCCACCCGAAGCTTGGGTGACGTTAAGAGTAGAGGAGTTCAAATCCCCAAAAGGGAACAAAACCATCAAATATAACCCATAGGAACAATACTCTCCCTCTTTCATCAACACTTTTCTAGAAGGAAATTAGAAAAAAACACATGAACTGATCGCAATCGACCATGCTGCTCAACCAAAACAAGCAGTCCCATAACCAAGGGAACAAAAAAACACCATTTCAAAGCATCCTTTGAAAAAAAAATTCAAACCGCTTTTAAGATCTCACATGAAAGATAAATTGTTTTCCAGCACTCTTTTCTGAAAACCACAACCCAGTACTGAGATCCATTGGTCTAAAAAACATTTAAACTAAGGGTTAACCCCCTTCTTTTTCAAAAGAACCAGATAAATTTTCATAAAAATGGAAAATCTCACACGCTATTACAAAACAATTTCAACACTCCTCTTTGAAATAAACCATCTCAAGGAAAACACTTTCATAAAATAATTATTAAAATATCCACTTCAATAATTACAACATTTCACAAAATTTCACATTTTGAACCAAAATTATTTTCACTCAAAACATTTTTCTTAGCTCAGTTTCAAAATAAAACACACTTGATTTCCAAAAACAAAACCAAAAATCTTTTCAAAAATGCCACAAGAGGGTTTTTAAAGACAAGGAACCTATCTTCCATTTCAAAGCAAAATTTTCCATTTGAAAAACAATTCCCCCAAGGGAAAAAGTAATCATACCAGCACACATCTTATATCAAACCACATTCAACTGCATCAATTTCCATAAAAATACCAAATAAAACTGTAAAGACCTATATTCTCCATGTAAATATTTTTTTAATTATATTAAATTTTTACAAGTCTGTAAAAATTGACGGTGTGTGATTCTGAGGCCCGGTGTGCCGGGAACAAATTTATGAATTTTTTTAGTTACGTTTAGTAAACACACAAGCAGTGTTTTCTAACTTTTGAACCGGTGATAAGATTAAAAATCCGAGGCCACCATTAAATCCACAGTGTTGGGATTCACTTAAGGGAGGATTCACTTTGACCGAAGTAGTTTTGGAGATAAAGTTAAGTTTTGGGACTTTTAAATGAATAATAAAAATAACATAGTTAATTTTTATTTTCTTTATTTTCCTCTAAGGGACAAGTGGCAATGTGGGACCAATGACGTGTCAAGCCAATAAATGGATTGACCATTCAATCCTAAGAAGCAGCTCTATTGGGGAATTAAAAATGATTTTAATTAATGATCCCCCATTAATTTCCAACGTCGTTACTTACCCTTACCCTCTCCTATTTATATTGAGCTAGGAGAGAGGTGTCGCCACTACTTCACTGAGAAACGAAGTACTATAAAAGTGCCAAGACACCAACCCCTTAGAGAATGGAGTCAGTTCTGGAAAGCGGTGACGAGAGACACTGAAACCTCGAACCAAGGAATCAACGATCAAGAGACTTCCTTGGAGGCTAATTGTGGGGATGGCAAACACCGACCCAATTCCTCAATTGCAGGCGTTCTCCATCGTTATTGAGGTAGGGGTTTGATTGTTTTTTTAATTCAAGTTATCTTTCATGAACCCTTAATTCTCCCTCCTGATTACCAGCTAACGTGGAGGGAATGGGCCTAAGGAACCTGGTCCGGACCCTCCACAACCTTGCATCCCTTGTGCCTCCGTGGAAGACCGTCGGTGCGGTGACACCAACTGGCTATGATAGAGGCAGAGTGGCACGCACATCGCAACGCATGAAAATTTTCAATATTTATTATCCTACCAACTACTATAGAAGTGGCGAGTAGGGTTGAACCACAGAGAGAATGTGAGTTGACACTAGAAATGTCCTTTTGGATGAATGTTCAGGTAGATGGGATTTATTTGTATGATTAACAACTAAGTTCTAAAAAATAAATGACTATTTTAAAAATGATTATTTAAATTGACTAAAATTATCTAAGTGAATTAATCTATGAATGAAATTGGCAGAGATGGAAGTGTCAGAGTCGTGGCGTCCGTTCAAGTGCATGCAATGTCAATTATTTAATTCCCACATTTGAATATTTATTTATTCAATTATCACCGATTCAAAATTTAATCAAAATATAATCTGGTCTCGTTCTCTGATGTTAGATAGTATTATAATGTTTAAACAAATTAACCGTCATTTCGTTCTCTATCCTAATGAATAATTTGCACGTCATTATAACACTGAATCAATTGGTGAAATACGAATACCTGTTTCTCACAATGTCGAAGTATCTACCTACATCGGGTTCGCTCACATGAGATCACTTATTTAGTATCACTCACACAAGTTTGAAGAATCTCACACAGAAAATATTAATTTTTCAATTAATATATTTATTTATTCAGAATTCGCTCGCATGCTTGATCGAATTCCAGATAAATAAATTATATGATGAACTCCTGTTCATGATTACTTATTAGTTATCACACGAATGGGCACCAAAGCATGTGTGCAGAGCCCAAATGACAATTAATTTAAACGCAGATACAATTAATTAAATAAACATCCCAATTAAATTAATTCAAAAGGCAATCAAACATAGGAATAAATTAACGACATGCATTCACCGTCAAATTTGTCACAACACCAACACAAATTAAATTAACCAACTATCGTGACAACACAATACATAAAATAATAAATAGAAGATATCACCATGCTCGTGTCTTTTTTGTGGTCACCGTCAGATGCCACCAATGATCGAAAAATAATAATCATCGCTCTGCTCCGGGAATTCCCTGACGCCGCACCCAAATCAAACCACCATGCCACTAAAAATATGCTCTGAACTGCGCTTGCACTCACCATGCGACGTGAATCTCTAGAAGCCAAGCTAACGTCGATGATGTATCTGAACCTCTACTACGCTCCTGGTGATGGTTTTCCACTGGTTGATGTGTGCTGAAATAGAAGAGAGCGGGGTGGGGTTGATGTGGATGGGTTGGGAAGCAGGTGAGGAGAGGGAAGGCCGAGGCTAAGGGAAAGGGGACATGGTGGCTAGGTAGCAGGGAATTGCGGCGAGAGGATGGATCAGAAGGTGAGGGGATAGCTGAGGGAGCAGGCGTAGCCGGTTGTGTAATTTGGGAGGCCGACGGGTCTTGGGGAGAAGATGGAAGCCGGGTGAGAGGGGGCAGGAGAGTGTTGGATGAGAGTAGTGGGGGTGTAGGGGAATAGGAGGGGAGGCTGAGGGGTGAGAAGGGGGGCGAGGGTATCGGGTAAGCAGGATGGGGAGGGGAGGCGGCGGGTTGCAGTTGGGTAGAGGGAGGCGCTAGAATAAGGGGATTGGGATTGGAGAGAGGGGGAGGTTGGCGAGAGAATATGGGAAAGGGGAGCGGGTCAAAAAGGGGGATGGGATTGGAGAGAGTAAGTGTGGGGTGGTGAGGGGTGACATGGGTAGGGGGAAGGAATAGGTCAAGGGTAGGCGTGGGTAGTTAGGGGGAATAAAAAAATAAAACAAAAAATGTTAATTTCAAATAAAAAAATCTAATTTAAATAAAAAATGATTATAATAATAATAAAAATATATTAATGCACATGTAATTAAATATAATATTACTTTTAAATATAATAATAAACTAATAAAAAATACTATTTTATTATTGCAACAACATTATAAAATTAAATTAAATTAAAATTAAATTATACATACTAATAAAAATTAAGAAAATAAAATAATCTAAAATTAGAGAAACTAATAATAATAATGTATTGTTAAATATAATATATAAAATTAATATAACTAATAAAAATACTAAATCACTAATATAATTATATAAATTAACTAAAAATTATCAATATATCTAAAATACTACAAAACTGAAAAAACTAAAAATTTCAAAAATGTTTAAACTAATTAATTAAAAATAAGTTACAAAATCATAAAAATACATGAAAAATCCATGTACATAAAATCCCCCACACTTGAACTTTTACACTCCTGGGGAAAACAATCAGAAATAAAACACAAGTGGACCCGTAGAAAAATCAAAACATCAAAATTACAAGTTCAAAATTTTTCAATCTATTTTACTCATAAAATATCATGCTGCATTTAATACTTCAATGTTCAAGAACCATTTTTCTTTCACTTGAATTCTTTTCAAAACAAGTACGTTCACTCATGTATCATGTGACCTACCTTTCCTTCACTCTCATCTCTCAAAATATTTGATCAAAGTCATGCCCAATTCTCGTACACATGCATGCTTACCATAGGATTGCCATAAATTTTACATCTCTATTAGTGGAAATCAAAATAATGCTCCAATCTCAAGGACTTTACCAGAGGTTCAAATGTCTCTGAGGTTGTGGGAAAGTGGATCATAAAAAAAATTGTGACAGTTTTTTTTGGAAAAAAGGAGGGCTGAATCTTGAAATAAATGCATGATAAATGTCAATCCAAATGTCTCCCTCAAACTCATGCTCCCCGACACATAAAACACTACTTGTCCCCAAGCATTTCATAATCTAATTTTTCGCTTTTTTTTTCTCTCTCTTTTTTAGTACACAACTCACTCAAATAATATGGTCAGGAAAAACTGGGGAGTATCAACTCAAAAACCCCATGAAATAAATGTTAGACAATAATCCCAAATAATGGTACACAGGTAGAGTATACGCTGTAACATATCAATGAAGGTAGGATATATATAAAACTCTTTATTTCGTATAGTAATGGATCATCACTTTTATAGGTATCCCCAAAAGGGAGGGTTACCGCGTAATGATCACCAATGTACTCATTATTGGAACCAAAAATATTATATATTCCTATATAAAAATATATGTAATTAATGTGGATACTGTAAAAAAACAACTCATATGATCATGATGGGATAATGTCAATCCATGTACTTAAAATGACTCACTGCCCCTCGAAGAACCCTCTCCATTAGTAAATCTATCCCCCACACTTAGATTGAAAATTATCATGCAAAAATTCAATAAATGGGTAAGGAAGGGTATCAGTTATGGGATTATCCTAAAAAGGAATCTTCATGGATTCTAGGGGATACACTATGGAGAAAATATATGGGTGTCATAGTGGGTCAATGAGGCTAAAATATAAAATAGATTCCTCGATCATTTTAGTGCAACTTTCAAAATTCATATTGCTTTGATGGAAACACATGGAATGTTCTAAGGGACATAACATGGTTGAGATTCCCTCAGGAAAAAGATAAATAAGAGACAATTTAAAACGGCTCAGAGTCCTCACAGGTATGGAAATATAATGTTGGACAACACATATGATCATGAGTGAAAATAAGTGTCTTAAAAATATACAAGTTTTTGAAAGATATTTTCGAACCATGAAATAATATCCCCAATAATCAAGGTAATGACATAAATTATCAAAAAATTCCAAACAATATTCAAGTGATCAACTGCCTAGGGACACAAGTGGTATGTTCCCTACTGTGTTGTGAAAAAAATACAGCGGATTTCATGTGGGTTCAACAATGACAAGAATGTTACTATTTTTTTCAATTTTCAAAATTTTCTTGTTTTTTTTGTTTTTTTTTGGTTTTTTTTGCTAGTTTACATGGTGTTTTTGGAAGAATAAAATATGGAAAAAATAAAACACTTCCCTATATAAGTGAAGATAGACGTGGAGAGGCTGTTTATATCCGATGAAGCTCCAAAAATGGTATACTTGTATAACCTACACATTGACAACACATACTCGAATCATATCAAAGAAGTCACACCATAATAAAAAGAATGTGGATGATAAAAATATTTATGATGAATTTAAATCCACTACTGTGTCGGGAGATAATAGATTGTGGTAAATGAATTCCATTTTATTTAAAATAAAACAAAATTAAATGAAATTAAATACAGTGAAAAGAAAATAAACAAATGATGTGTTGCCTCCCATTGAGCTATACGTTTACTTCATCTTCAGCCAAACTTTGTTAAAACTCCACCAGGGTCGAATGGAAATGTAAACCAGTCATCTGATTCTTTTTCAGTAGGAGTGTGGAATCCATTCATTGAAGATGTGTTTATCCTACAAGCTTCACAAAATTTCAACAGAATCTTGTTAGAATAATGGATATGTGGAATTAAATGAAAATATGCTAAATCAAAAGGTAATGAATATACCTTACCTGAAGAAAGACTCATCGAATAATTTAATTTTGGGAAAATGTCATCAATGGAAATATCATGAAGATTACCTCTTTGAATTCTCACAGGTGAAAAAATACCTTTACCAGGATCCTTTAGTGGTCAGCTTATATCCACCACATCCTTGAATGCAGTATTTGAGTTTACTATATATCCCAATTCATTTTCACACCCAACCACTAGCACATGGAAATCTACTAGTTTCCAACTCAATTCATGCTCGATGGTTTCATTGATTGTGCCAAGGTTAACAATATTTTTCACATATGTGGGTATTTCAAGTGAAGTGTTTTTAGCCTCGATGCATAGAGAAAGTGGTGTGAGATCAATTGGAGCAGATGACTCCATTTTGTTAAGAATGACATATTTTTAAAATTTTCCTCTATACTGCCCTCATCATAATTCTCTGTAGGCACATGAGTCACAAAGAACTTAGGATCCTCCAAGAAATCCCATTCTTCCATTGTTTCTCGAAAATTATGAGTGTTCTCTACCACCAATTCTGATTGATTCTTCAACTACAAAATAGTTTCAGATGTCTCCATTTTAGAAAAAGTTTCAAACTCACATATATTTTCAGAATGAGGTGGTTCAATGTCATTTGAAGTGATGTCCTCTTGAGTGTGGCAATCTATTGTCTCTTGGTTAAATTATAAATCTATCATGGTAAAGAATGGTCCTAGTTCAATATCATCTTTATCCTCAAAAGGTGTGATTTGATAGAAATTGATCATGTCCTTTTTTACTTTGGGATGGCTGTGTTGTGAATTCATAAAAGAAGGACATGAAATCAAATTTTTTGAGGGACCATTATGTTCAACAAGGTAGAAGACCAAACTCTCATATTCTTCATATGTGATTTTATTGGAAGAATTATATTATGACAAATATGAGTCATCAATTTTATGGAAAGAATGTGGATTAATCTCATTTTTAGACTCAGGACATAGATGTTGTTCAAATAGAACCTCTATTTCAATATACCCAAAAGAATTGTTTTGAATTAGATTATCAAGTGGTAATGACGCAACTAGTTCAGAAATATGATTCATTTGATTTATTAAATTATTCAATTCATTTTCTAGATCATTTTTTGAGGAAATCAACTTTTCATTGTGTTCATCTTGAAGTTCAAACCTCCGATTTGTCTCAGTGATTGTACAATGCAACATGTGATCAATTATTGAATCGTTTGTTTGACATGAATTATCATATTATAAATTTTCATGAATGCATTGACATTGAAAATTATCAACAGATGTATAAGGACTTTTTTCATAGCATGTCAAAATATTCTCATATGGATCATAGAATATACTTGAATAAATATCATTGAAATAAACAGGATTACCTAGATATCTCATGTGTGGTGAATCATTATATGTCATACCTTGAGTTGGGGTTGCATAGGGTGAGTGATGGTTGTAATTCTGTTGTGTGGCCCATGTCATTTTGAACTTCTGGCTGTCTTTAAAATCCCTACAATGAAAAATTCCCAGAGTAGTAAAATATTTGTTTTGTTGGTTTCATTTTTGGTTTTTTTTAATTTTTTTACCTAAATCACTATTTTAAAGGAACTCCTATGATACTATTCTCCTTGGAAACGGTGCTAGAAATTTGGCACACATGTCGCAACAAATGAAAATTTGAAATATTTATTATCCTACCAACTACTGTAGAAGTGGAGAGTAGGGTCAAACCACAGATAGAATGTGAGTAGACACTAGAAATGTCCTTTTGGAGGAATGTTCAGGAAGATGGGCTTTAATTGTTTGATTAACAACTAAGTTCTAAAAAATAAATGACTATTTTAAAAAAGATCATTTAAATTGACTAAAAATATCTAAGTGAATTAAGCTATGAAAGAAATTGGTGGAGATCGAAGCTTCAGAGTCATTGCGTCCGTTCAAGTGCATGCAATGTCAATTATTTAATTCCCACATTTGAATATTTATTTATTCAATTATCACCAATTCAAAATTTAATCAAAATAATATCTAGTCTCGTTCATTGATGTTAGACAATATTCTAATGTTTATAGAAATTAACCATCATTTCGTTCTCTGTCCCGATGAATAATTTGCGCGTCATTATAGCACTGAATCACTTAGTGAAATACGACAACCCGTTTCTCACAAAGTAGAAGTATATATCTTCATTGGGTTCGCTTAAATGATATCACTTATTCAGTATCACTCACACATGTTTGAAGAAGCCACACACAAAATATTAATTTTTCAATTAATATATTTATTTATTCAGAACTCGGTCGTGAAATTGATCGAATTCCGGATAAATAAATTCTCTGATGAACTCTTGTTCGTGACTACTTATTAAGTATCAAACAAACGGGCACCAAATCATGTGTGCAGAGCTCAGATGACAATTAATTTAAATGCAGATACAATTAATTAAATAAACATCCAAATGAAATTAATTCAAAAGGCAATCAAACATAGGAATAAACTAAAGACAAGCATTCACCGTCACATTTGTCACAACTCCAACACAAATTAAATTACCCAACTATCATGATGACACGACACAAAAAATAATAAATAGAATATATCACCATGCTCGTGTCATTGTTGTGGTCACTACGAGATGCCTTCAATGATCGCAAAATAATAATCATCGCTCTGCTCTATGCAGTCGCTGACGCTGCACCTGAATCAAACCACCGTGCCCTTGAAAATATGCTCTGATCTGCGCTTTCACTCGCCGTGCGATGTGAATCTCCATAAGTAAAGAGAATGTAGATGATGTATCCGAACCTCCGTTGTGCTCCTAGTGATGGTTTTCCACTGGTTGATGCGTGCTGAAATATCTGAGAGTGGGGTGGGGTTGAGGTGGCTAGGTTGGGAAGAGGGTGAGGAGAGGGAATGTTGAGGCTAAGGGAAAGGGGGTATGGTGGCTGGGTAGCATGGAATAGGGGTGAGAGGATGGAGCAGCGGGTGAGGGGAGAGCCAAGGGGGTAGGGGCATCTGGTTGAATAATTCGGGAGGCCGGCGGGTCTTGGGGAGAAGATGGAAGCTGGGTAAGAGGGGGGCAGGCAGGTGTTGGCTGAGCGAAGTGGGGGTGCATGGAATTAAGAGGGGTGGACGAGGGGTGAGAAGGGGGGGTAGGGGTAGCAGGTATGTGGGACGGGGAGTGGAGGCGGCGGGTAGCGGGTAGGGAGAGGGAGGCATTGGAATAATGGGATTGGGATTGGGGAGAGGGGGAGGTTGGCGAGGGAATAGGGGAAAGGGCAGCAGGTCAAAAGGGGGTATGGGATCTGAGAGAGAAGTGTGGGGTGGGGAGGGGTGACGTGGGTAGGAGGAAGAAATAGGTCAAGGGTAGGCGTGGGTAGTTAGGGGTGAATAAAAAAATAAAACAAAAAATGTTAATTTCAAATAAAAAAAATCTAATTATCTAATTAAAATAAAAAAATGATAATAAAAATAATAATATATTAATGCACATGAAATTAAATATAATATTACTATTAAATATAATAATAAACTAATAACAAATACTATTTTATTAATGAAACAACATAAGTAAATAAAATAAAATTAATATTAAAATATACATACTAATAAAAATTAATAAAATAAAATAAACATAAATTAGAGAAACAAATAATAATAGTATAGTGTTAAATATAATATATAAAATTAATATAACTAATAATAATACTAAATCACTAATTTAAGTATATAAATTAACTTAAAATTATCAATATATCTAAACTACTACAAAACTACAAAAACAAACTAAAATTATCAAAAATGGTTAAACTAATTAATTAAAACTAAGTTAGAAAATTATACAAATACATGCGAAATACATGTACATCACAGTGCGCCATCGTGAACTACACGTGGAGGCCGCGACACTAAGCTGTGGTGGTCAGCAGAGCGGCCGACCGTAGAGGAGGTGCAGCTCACCGTTGCGCGCCGTCGATGAGCATGGGGTCGTGGCTCGTCAGCAGTAGTGGTTGGAGGAGGTAGCCGACACATAGGCCAGCCGCAGAAGGTAAGGGCGACATGAACATTGTGTTTTCAATGATAAAGGAACTGTGGAAAAAGCTTCGGCAATGGGGGAACCCGCGCCTCCGGGGGGTTCCTCGACAACCAGGCGACGCCCATGTAGCACCGCCATTTCACAAACCGAACGGCCTCCAGGCTGTTCAGGATACCGAGGGACTTACCCACACCCTTTTCCAGCTCGAACGGACTACGGGATGCACCTCATGTGGCCAGGCTGGCTGCCCAGTAGGTCGCCTACCCCCTTGGACCGTTCCTCACACGGTCGGGCTGCCTGCCCAGTGGGTCGCGCTCGCAGCGGGCCACCCCCTTGTAGATCTGGCTGGGCCCTTGCAGTTTGTGCCGCACCATTGAAGGCCAGACCGCCCCCTTGAGGGTCAGGTCACCCCCTTGCGGGTCGGACCACCCCCTTGTGGGCCGAGTCGGACTGGACCTGGGCCCACCATGACCCAAAAACACATAAAGGTCCATATCTTGGGAACCAGACGTCCGTTTGACTAACCGTTTACGGTGAGGGCATCTTAAAATTGAGAAGGACTTTTTGGTATACTCCACTTGAGATTTGGATATAATTGGAGTATGGCCGAGTTGAATCGAACCCAAATGCAACTGGGCCCTCAGAACTAAAACGGTTATAACTCATAGACTCAGCGTCCGATTTACGCTCCGTATTATGACATGGTAGTCCCTTGGGTTACTACTTTGTGGAGATTAGTGGTGGTTATGGTATGAATGATATCTCGAGGGTCATATTTTGTAGAACTCGAGCGCACTGGGTGTGAGGAATCCTATGGAACACTGCAATTTGAAGAAAGAACATTGATAAGGTGTGGGTCTTCATATATCGATCCTGTGTGGGTAAGTATCTATCGATCCTATGTGGGTCAGCTTCAATCATATCCTATGTGGGTCAGTTCTCAGTGATCCTGTGTGGGTCAAAACATACCGATCCTATGTGTGTCAGATCATGTATGGGCCAGCGAGGGTTATTACCTATCAATCCTGTGTGGGTTAGCAACAATGCCTCTTAATAGAATAAGATGATATAGATTACGACTAATCATATGTAATTCTATGATTAAGTTATACCTGTTGTGAGATGAGTCTTTTACCTTCGTGGTATTATCTTTGTGGTGTCACCTGTGTGGTACTTCTCTCTTTGTGGTGTTAATTATGTGATAATTCTACCTTCGTGGTGTTACCTTCGTGGTGTTACCTTCATGGTTTTATCTTCGTGGTGTTACCTATGTGATAATTCTGTTTTCGTGTTGTTATCTGTGTGGTACTTCTTCCTTCGTGGTGTTTTCTTCGTGGTGTTACCTCTGTGGTACTTACATTTTCGTGGTGTTACCTGTGTGGTACTTCTACCTTTGTGGTATTCTTCTTCCCTCATTTATGAGATGAGTATGTCTTGATAACTTGGGTATATTTATGGGAATATTCCTAAGTGGAGTTGATGTCAATTTATTCGTACTTTGAGATTGGGGTCTTTCTTTGTGGTTTTTCGGTTGTTGAACTTTGGGATAACTAAGGGGGTCTCGGGATCCCTATTGAGTATCCTTATACTCACTCTTACATGGTATATGCCCGCACCTTGTTGTGTCTTGTGAAGAATACATACAAAATTGATCGAGGCTGAGGGATCTAGGAATGAATGATACTCGGAGGTGGACTATTTGACGTGATGTGACGCAGGGACTACTGATCGTGAGTTGTACCTACCAGTCAGGTAGGATCCTCGGTGGACAATCTAAGAGCTGTTCTTTCACTTTCAGTTGTGTTTTTACTTTTCAGTTGTACTTTTACTTTTTAGTTGGGCTTTTATTCTTGCCCCTTTAAATTCAGCACACTTTTACTATAATAGTTTACGTCATGGCTGCTTCTTGTTGGGTTCTTGGAATGTGTGTTTGTACAGGTAAAAAGGCAATGGCTTTCCGTTTTAGGGTTATGTCTTTCCAGTGCTAGTCTCCAGCCCCTGGACTATGTAAGGTGGGATTGGGGTAGTCATATCATGGCCCCCGAGGGACGGGCCATGAAAAAAATTCTTCTATAGGATATTACGCCAATGTAATACTCCACTAGAGTCAATCCGGGAAGAAAGGAGGGAAAGATAACACTTACAGAGGAGAAATTGCACTGTGCATGGTTTGGCAGAACATGATGGTAAACTGTGTCCCAACTATGTAACATGCACTTTAATGGTTTCAGAGCCATGCTGCATAGGTACCACATGGTTTACCATACCTTACGTGCTGACCATGCAACCCTAGTATGTTCACCATTTTCACCTCCATAACTCAAACAGACCCTGTAAATCACAAATAGACTTAGTGGGTATCTAAATAATATTCTCAATACATTATAATTCGATCAAAAAATCCAAATCCAAACTCAAGATCAATACTCAATCTCGATACACCCAGGGAAACTCAAGATTCAATGTGACAAAAAGTTGGATGGGCCCTTACCCGCACACTCCATTGGAGTCTCAATGGTCCTATATTCTTTATAAGACAAACCCAAAAATAAAAATAAGGTGAATCTCAAGAAACTAGGACCATTTTCAAGAAACCTAAATCCTCTGATACCATTTTTTATTAAACCAACCTGGTCCACCTTTCAAATCGACACTCACACCGGCTTTCCACAAACCCAAGGAGCATCCTCGATCCCCTTGAGCTGACGACAAGAGTCAAGGGAATCAAACATAACTATTAGGGATGGATTCACCCTTATAGAACCATATATAGACCAAAAAATAGGGCATAATAATAAATAGTAAAAAATAATTACTAATAAATAAATGTACAAGAATTAAGAATTTAATACAGACCTACACCTGAAGCTAAATGAAAAGAAAACAGAAGACTAATGAGGCCAAAAAAATCAATCCATCCAGTTCCATGAAACCAACGTTTTGATCATCATCTCTATGTAACTCTCATGTCACCACCAAGATCCCAACAACCATCCATTTCCAAGGTAGATGACACTGAGTCCAACCTGAATACCATGATCTAACGAACCTACACAAGTCATGAAGGCCACTTACTCACCAATTTGAGTATGTAGGGTGTGAGCCGAATCTAGTAGTAAACCACCATGAGTCCAATTAATTCATTTTATAAAATAAACTAAAACTTCTAGTTTGAAAATAATGCAGAAAAATAGATTTTAATTTTCCATTAAATGATATATGAGTAAACAAAACATTGATCATTCACTTTCTCAAAGAACACAATTTTTAAACCATGCCATAAAAGGTTTTACCAAAAACATTCCACTTTAGATACTGATCATTTATCTTAAAACATGAAACTTTTTAAAACAATCCCTAACATGGATTAAAACATTTTAATATCATTTCCAACCAAATATAACACTTTGAAACCATTTCCCCCCATTTTAGTTTAAAAACTTATACACAACCAACTAAAAGGTTAGAAAGGAATCAACGGAAAAAATAATTATAACACAACCATGGAAGATCATACAAAATTCTGACAAACAGATGGAGAAAAACTAGTCAACATAAAGACAAAACCGTTAGAGGATCAGTATATCAAACAAGTATATAAAAACAATAATCATCATACATACCAATAAATGATCAAAGGTATAACATTTAATAAATATCATGAGGTAGTATCGTATGGACTAACAGGATAACATAAGACAAATACAAATAGACTGACTTCTGGAAGGATAATGATGACGCATCTGTTAACCGAATCAATCTAACCAGTATCCTTGATAAAAATAACACTAGATAGGTGTTACATAAAACTAGTGGGGACTATCTAGTGTTAAATATAAAATATCCAAACAAAGTCCCAATACTTCCCACTTAGTACCCTCAGTCTCCCCATGGATTAACTATAGGAGGTGGTCCATGAACAAGCAATGTCATCACATGAAAATGACATGAACCATGGGGTAAAACCACAAAAATGTACTTCCCACCACCCACACTACCCTTGAAAAGAGACCCAATACATAACACACCATGAATCACATAACAAATCATCCATCACATGGATATCATAACATCATCAAAAAGATAAAGGGATATCAACAAAGGAACAATCAACATCACATCACAAAGTTCCAACCAAGAATTCACTTATATCAAATATATATATGGAAATCCATTTAAAAAAATTTGGAATACTAACAAAATTACAAATGAAAGCATAACCAATCTCAAATACAATTTAACAACCTAAGAGAAACTCTATTTCACTTTATAAAACAACACCACCCTTTGAAACTAGGAAATACTTTAAACACAAAATGGTAAACCCACATTGAAAACCCCAATTGTCTTAAAACCCCATAAAAAGTGCATTTACCAATAAAAACCTTCTTTAGAATTTTATAAAACATGAAGAATTCATAGAACACCTATTTCCATCAAAGCACCATTTCACCACACAATTCCCATCATTACATGAAATGAAAACCATAGTAAGTTATGGAAACAATTTCATAAATCAATCCTACATAACCAACATCAAAATTATCTAGTTTGAAAATTAATTTAGAAAACCAATCACTCATGGAACTATAAAATAAAATTCAATGAAATGTAAACACCCACTTCAAGTGGTGGAACTATGTCACCTTTGATGAAATCCATCAGAAAGGAACTCCTAGTATGTCCCACAACATTCAAAAATTAAATTACCCAATTATTAACATCCATAACCAAGATAACTTAACATCCATGGCCTCTAGGGTTAGAGGAACGTGGATGAAAAAAGAAAACCAAAGGTAAATTAGAAGGGATCCCTAAAATTTGAATTACGGTGAAGAATCACCAGGAAACCAACTCAAATACACCATGAAAGAGTTTGGTGGAGAAAAGGAGGGATGGGGAAGGCACCATGGTTGGGGGAAAGAAACTGGGAAGCTAAGGGAATAAAGACCAAGTAAAAAAGGACCCAAAAAGAAAAAATACCCCTATTCAAGTGTGTTTCATGGTTTACCTACATGATTAAACAAACCATGCAATAAATGTGTGTATCACCATTTTTAGGAGCTGTATGGGCTGCACGCATAGGTTGCATGGTTAGTTTAACTATGTGCATTAATTGTGTGACCTAGAAAAAGTCCCCAAATTTTCCCCTTTTCAGCCAAAAATGACATGAACTTGAGGGGATAATCCATCCATCAAAGATCCCACCTAAAAGTGACACTTTGGGTGTCAAAAAATTACTCCTTAATAATGGAAACTTGTGGTTTTTGTTGCTTGATCAACACTTTCACAACACCATAAACTTCAACATGTTCTAAAACACTTGTTCGTGTATTCATTCCTAGTTAGTCTTGATGTACATTCCAGTCAACAAAGGATGGAGGAAGTTTCTATTACACACTCAATGACTCTCACAGCTATAGCACTCCCGTTGTTGAGTTGTGAGTAGATGAATAGGAAGAAGGGGTAGGTTATGGGAGTAGTGGAAGTATCATGGATGGATTGGCCAACTCATATTTTAGTCTTAATTTATATGTAATCATTACTGCACATAATTAAAACATTGTGTGCCATGAAAGTTGTATATTAATTAACTATAGAAAACTATGGATCCAGGTGTGGAGGATCTTCATATGTAATCTATAAATAATTTATAAGTAGATATATAATTACCTAAATTTGTAATTATCTATTCATTAATGATCTGGTTGACTAGATATTATTATAATGTCAATGTGCTATAAGATCCAAGTATATTATCTATCTAGTTGTGATCCACACATGAACCACAATCTTTTAACATCACTATAGATTCATTGGGTTCTAGCACAACCGATCCCAATAGCTTGCATTGTTCATGGTTGATCATAGAAAAATTCATCTCGAAGCATGAATAACTATTTATGTTATCTCAATGGATTAAGATAAAAGGAAGAGATGGAATATTATATATCTCTATATATCTTCAAATGTATTAATAGATTATTTATCTATTTTTTCATACATCAATATTTATTATAGAAATTTTTATAAATATAATTTTATTATTAAAGTTTTAGGGTTGGATAATTGCACACAATCCCTTTCCATACTTAAAAAATTATTAGTTAAATCCATTTAGAACCCTTATTTTTATGTAATTAACCATTTATTTTTTTATTTTAAGTATACAAAGTGATTAGATAAATCATAAGGAGGTTTATAGGAGTTTTGGAATGTTTTTTGGGGATTTTATTGAGGTTCATGGTTTGAGAATGGTTAGTAGATACAATGCAGAACCTTCTAGAAAACCGTGAAACTAAAACAGTGGGCACTGGGTAGGTGCACGGTTAGGCACTTGGTTTTTCCAAATCATGTGGCTACCCAGGAGAAACCATAAAATATTTCACAGAGGTATTTAGCATAGTTTCCACACATTTTTTCAAAAATTATTATCCAACCATGTGAGAGGTATTTCGAGGTAGTGTATTGCACATAATTAGCATAAAAATTTCTTAACCACGCACATTAACCATGAAATATTAATGATTGGATCTAGATTTTGTGAATCATACTATTTTTATCCTCTAAACCTCATGTTTTCCGCTAAATAGACCATTACTAATAATCCACTTCTTTATAAGTCTATGGAGACCATTCCCTTCGATCTGGGAGTGATCTGGTGGAAAATATAAGTGCATTGGAGGCCCAAATTCCTTGGTACGTGCTCGTTCTTGGTGGTTTTTCTTCAAATTATTCTTTTTCAGTATCTTGGATGCATTAATATAACCTTTTTGGGATAGATTCATATATTTTTATGATAATCATGATGAGATATGATTGTTTTGTGTTGGAGGAACAAGATATAAGGACATTTCTTGGAGTTTGAAGTTGAGTTTTTGAAGTTTTTTGACATTATTTTTTTGAAAAACTTTGGGAGGAAGGTGAATTCACTCTCAACTCCTCTATGTTATAAATTGAATTATTGGTTTCAAATTGATTTAATTTATTGAATTTAATTCTGAAATTGATTTGAAAATCCTAATAGATTCCCTCTTTAGCGATGGTTTGTGAAATTGTGGAAATTGGTTGTTTTATGGAAAGTGTAATTGGTTACAGGATTTTAAAATAATGATTTAAAATGATTATTTGGTTTTGATTTATGGAAAAAGGTTTTTGTAGAAATTATTTCAATAAAATGATTGTTTTATTAAAATTCTCTGGCATAATTGGTTTTGCATGGAATTTGGCGTAAATGGTTTCTGTGTGTTCATTTTCATTGACATGAACCTAGGGAAGGATCATGTTCCATTGGGGTACTTGGTATATGGTTACCTTGTGACAACTTGGTAGATCGATGAGATACCACTCATGAGTATAGAACTATCACCTGTTCATGCATGTGTGGATGTGTGGAATGTAATGGGTTATGCCAAATAGATTTGAGAAATGGTTTTAAATAATTATTTGGATTCTTTTTGTGGAAAAATGTTTTTCTTAGAAATTATTTTTATTTGTTATAAACTGATTTAAATTGTTTTAAAATATTTTATATAAATTTTATAACTTGTTATATCCTAGTGGATTAAGTTGTTAAGTCATTGTATAAATCCTACTGAGTTTTATAGTCACCCCCTACTTGAGAACTTTGGTGAATTTTTAGATATTGTATATCAATGAAAAGTTAAATTTAAGGTATCTCATTTATTTAGTGATTCATCATGATACCATGGGAATGGATTATGGATTTGGATCATAGATTGGGTTGGGTGTTTCTAAATTGGTATCTTTAGTGTCTTTTAGTCTTGTTATTTTTGGTTTCTGCTTTGTACTATGATATTGTTATTGTTGGTTTAATTACATTTCTAGTTGTATTACATTTTCTTTCACGCATCATATAGTCGTCGTTTTGTTATGTTTATCTTGGTTTGTTTTTTATTTTGAAAAGGGAAAATAATCCCCCAACTTTTTATGAAGACATTGACATTTATTTCCATCCTTTGGTGTCTTGGGGATGTCACCTAAGACCTAGTAATGTCCCACTACCTTTTCCAGCCAATGAGGAGGGGCGAGATGCTACAAATGGTATCAGTATTGACTAGTCCATCTTTTATTTTTGGGAGAAATGTTATTGGTTTGTTTGTTCTTGGTGTTGGAAAATCATTCTTAATTATTCCTTGAGTTTGGAAGGTAAAAGGGAGTAAGATTATTAAAATTTGAAATATAGAGTATAAAAGGCATAACTAACCTATTTATATTGAACCTCAAGTTATCATGGAGTTTGAGTACATGAGTGTTTTGAAAAACTTCTAAGTGTTGCAACCTCATCGTCATGAGTTTAACCGATTATAAGAGAGTTAAATGCATTGATATGTATGACTTCCTTCTAGGATTGAATATCTCATTTTGAGCATTGATTTATGATTTTGTGAAAAAGTGTTGATTTTTTAAAATAGTTGAAAATGGATTTATTTTCAGAGCATGGTGGAATTTTCAAAAATGGGTTGAAAGAGGAAAAATTATTGACTTTTGGAAATCCTTGTTGTAATATGTGTGATGTGGTAAATTTGAAATTGTTAAGCCTTCAGTTTCTAGAGAGCGAGACAAAATTGTGTTCTCTTATGCTTATAGAAAAAGGAACCATGTCGGCATCTCAAAAACCATCCAAAAGTTTCTTATGAGAATGTGGTTGAAACTGGTCCACAAGTGAACCAGAAACTAGTTTTGAGTATGGTACATGCTTCAAGATTTGTATAGAGGGAACTGAAGGGATTAACCAATGCAAGTTGATCATTCAGTTCAGTTCCAAAAGTAGAATCCACCTATCATTCAGGGTGATTTGGAACTGTAAAAAGTAGAGGTGTTATTGAATATGATGAATCAAATATTTGATTTTATAGGCACACTAATGAGATGTAATTTAAGTTTGAAATGTACATACTAGAGGATTTAGCACATCAGTGGTGGGATTTAGTTGTTTAGGCTAAATTAGACCATGAAATTTCATGGGAGGATTTTTAAGAATTTTTCAAAAAATAAAATTCTATCCTCATATGTTTATAATTTTAAGAATAATAAACCACTCATTTGAAGAAGGAGAATATATCAGTGACATAGTATATGATTAATTCATCAATTTAGTCTGCCTTTCCCCAGAGGCTTCTGCAAGTGTGCCCTTGATGGAATGAATTTTTGAATCGGGACGAAGGCCAGTAATTCTCTTGAATATTTCCATGATTTTTATAATGTATTATATGAAGATAGTCAATAAAGATCCATTTGTAGAAAGATACATCTCAACAACTACAGGTGGAGGAACCATGTTGATACCTTTAGGAAATGGTGGAAGCTTTAATGTTTGGAATTAGCAGAAGAGGGACACCTATTTACATGGTAGTGGTATGACCCAAAATCATAAGACTATATTGGTGAATATTCATCCTAAAACAAAGATAAATCCTAGATGCTTTAAATGTGTATATTTTGATCACATAAAGCGAGATTTTCTAGAACCACCTTGAGCATGACATTTATGCAACTGATGGGATATCTTTAGTGATATTATCGTAATGCTCCAAGGTTGGGTGCTCAAAACACATATCATGTTTCACATATATTGTATGATTCAATGGGATAAGGGAAGTAGAATATATCTCACCAACATAATTAATGAAACCATAGTGATTCTAATAATACCATGAATCCTCAACTAGTGAAATCTCAATAGGGAAATAAAGAATAAATTGCAGTGAGTAAGAAGTTGTATGGAGAGGATAAAATGATCATGGATGATAAATTTAGACCTTCAAAGGAGAGAGGTATGACTATTTTTAATTATAACCTTATGAAATCTTTGTTTGATATGGGTGCATCCCATTTTTTATTTCATATCATGTTGAGATGATGCCTTCTATTTTGAAACTCTAAACTCCTATTGGATAAAGAGAATGGCAGGACTTTATATGAAAATCATGTTATATAACAATTAATGAAGATAAATTGAGTTGGTATTTCTATGTTTTTTAGATATATTTCTATGACATAATCTTGGTTATAGATATCTTGACAATGTTCAAAGCTCACATCGACTATTATACTCAAAGGGTTTGTTTTACAACTGATGATGGCATTAAGAATCTCTATATGGGAGATAAAAATGTGAAAGTAATGGGAATATTATTGTTGGAACCAGTGGTTATAACCATCTCATTCTAGTTAGAATTATTGAAATTGGAATTGGTGGATGAGATCAAGTATAAAATTTTTCGACTAATTTTTTATTAGTTTCCTAATGTTTTCCTTAATAGTTTCTTAGGGTTTGCATCCACAAGATAAGTGGTGTTTATGATTGATCTCTTACTAGGGAATAATAATATCTCAATTTATTCATATCAGATAACACCAATATAATTAAGGGAATTTAAATCCTAGTTAAAAGAGTTGGAAAGAAAAGGATTCATTCAACCTAGTATGACTTTATGGGCATCACTAATTTTGTTTGTGAAAATGGCAGATGGAACTCTTCGACTTTGTGGAGATAATCATAAGATTAATGGAGTTACAATAAAGAATTGGTATCCACTTCAAATATTTGATGATATATTCGATAAATTGAGGGGAGATCAGTGGTTCTCTAAAATTAACATGAATTTAGGATATCACCATTTTTGGGTTTAGAAGGAGGATATTCTAAAGACATCTTTTAGGAGTAGATATTGTCATCACGCATATGTGGTTATGCCTTTATGTCTTATAAATGAACCATCTATCTTTATGGAATTGATGAATAAAATAATTTAAAGGTATCTGGATTTTTTTGTGGTAGTTTTTGTAGATTACATATTGGTGTATTCAAGTAAGAAGTCTGAGCATGAGAAACACTTGGAAAAAGTGTTGGGTATCTTGTGGGATCATCGTCTGTATTTAAAACATTCAAAATGTGATTTTTGGATAAAATATGTATGTTTCCTTAGACATGTTATCTATGAAAAAGGAGTATTTATAGATCTAGAAAATATAGAGTCTATGATCTCTTGGAAACTTCCAAAGAATGTCTTTGAGATACATAGTTTCCTTAGTCTGACTGATTATTTCTATCATTTTTTTCATGAATTTTCAGAAATATCGTCACCAATGATACATTTGACAAGGAAAATTTTTTACGTTTTAATGGAATGAGGAATGTCATAAGTATTTTAAATAACTTAAATATCACCTTACTTCAAAACCGATCTTGATATCATTGGAATCAGGATAGGGTTATGTGGTGTATTATGATGCTTGAGGATTTGGGTTGGGGTGTGTTATCATGCAAGGACATCATGTTTTTGTTTATAGATCATGAAAGTTATTGTTTCATGAGAAATAACTAGCCAAAACATGATTTGGAATTATCTTTTTTAGTCCTTTATTTGAATACTTGGTGTCATTACCTATTTGGCGAGAAATTTATAGTGTTTATGAATCATAGGAGTTTGAAACACATTTAAAAAAAGATATTTGAATCTGATACAAAGAACATGGATGAAGTATCTCCAAATTTTTGACTCTGAATTGATTTATACAGTGGGTAAAGGAAATTCATTGGAAGATGTATTAATAATAAAGTCACATAGTTAGTTGAAAAAGAGGCTTCAGATCAATTGAAACTGATGTCATTAAGGGCCGACATGCATTTTGATTGTGAAGACCGAGGTAGCGTTACAGTTTTATTTTCGGGTTATTTGGTTCCTGATTTGGTTGATAAAGTTAAATAGGCACATACATTTAATTCTGAATGTATGTATATGAGGTCAAAACTCAATTGTGAGGTGACCATTGAAGGATGTAATC
The DNA here is from genome assembly GCA_963277665.1 of Viscum album. Taxonomy (NCBI): domain Eukaryota; kingdom Viridiplantae; phylum Streptophyta; class Magnoliopsida; order Santalales; family Viscaceae; genus Viscum; species Viscum album. The sequence continues at coordinate 2,104,764,031 of OY728147.1, read as the reverse complement.
TTAATAAAGGATAATTTTTTTGGTTTCAATATTGGACTTCCATACCTATGGATTTTCCGAAACAAATTCTTCATGATTACCCCCATTCAACAGGTTCTATTCATCCTAGAATACAAAATATGTATAAGGCACTAAAAGAGCAATTTTCGTGTATTTGAATGAAAAAAAGTGACTGAGTTTTTAATGAGAAGCCCCACCTTTCAGTAGGTTAAGGCAGAGCACCAGAGTCCAAAAGGTATGTTGTAGTCTTTACTGATTCCCACATGGAAATGGGAGCAAATATCCATGGATTTTGTGATAAGTATCCCAAGGATGGTTCAGAAACATGTTTTCATATGGTTGATAGTGGACCGAGTCACAAATTTATCCCATTTCATCCATATATGTGAATCCCATACAACAAAATAATTATAAAAAATCTATATACGAGAAGTGGTAAAAATAAATGTAGTACTGGTTTTGATAGTATCAAACTGAGATCTAAGGATTATGTCTTGTTTTTGAAAATCATTACTGTAAGTACTTGGTACATAGTTGACTATTATTATGGCATATCATCCTCAAAATGATGGAAAATATGAATAGATGTTGGAAAATTTTGAATACATACTTAGTGCTTTTGTAATGGATTTTGGTAGTTCATGGGAGGATCATATACTGTTAATGGAGTTATCATATAAAAATAGTTATATAGTCTTGATAAATATGGATCCTTTTGAATCATTATATAGGAATCCTTATCATTCTCCAATTTGTTGGATGGAAATAGTTGAGACTTCACTAGTTGGACCAAACCGTTTACAAGAGACAATATAGAAGATTCAGTCGATCAGGAAAATAATAGAGATGGATCAGAGTCACCAGTAATTGTATGCATATAATTATTTATGTCCCTTTTCATTAAAGGTGAGTGATCAAGTATTATTGAGAAACTCTCCAATGCATGGCCATCATAATTTTGGGAAGAAGGGAAAGATATCTCCTCGATACATAGGCCCTTTTAAGATATTGGAACAGGTTGGTGAGGTGGAATATTGGTTGGATTTTCCACCAAAGCTCAATTCATTGCATAATGTGTTTCATGTATCTCAATTTAAGAATTATTAACTTGTATCTTACCATTTTATTTTATGGTATCAGGTTGACCCAGAGCCGAATTCTATGTTGGTTCATGTGCTAATGTAGATTTTGGATAGGAAATAGAAATTATTTCTGGGGAAAACCATTGGTCTAGTGCGTGTTTTATGGAAACATGGTAAAATTCAGGATGAAATGTGGGAACATGAGAAGGAAATGGCTGAGCAATGGACCAAAATATTTCATAATACTGGTTGTTTTCAAATTTTAGAGGATAGAAATACTAATTATGGGGAGAATTTAGGACCCACAATTTTAGGTAATTGACCCTTTATTTATTTATTTTAAGTATATTAAGTGATTGGGTAAATTTTTGCGAGGTTCAGAAGATTTTTGGAATGTTTTTGAGAATTTTATAGAGGTGTACTGTATAATAATTATTATTAGAAACCATGCAACACCTTCCAAGGAACCATGAAACTGAAACAATGGGCACTGGGTAGGTGCATGGTTAGGAACATGGTTTAAAAAAACCATGCGAAAAACTAGGAGAAACTGTGCAATGTTGGAAAGTGGGATTTATCATGGTTGGAACATGATTTTTCTCTCTATGTAGGCCAACCTTGTGATGGGAGTTTAGAGTTAGTGACTAGCACACAATTAGTGCACAATTTTCCTAACTATGTTATCTAAACATGCAATGTTAAAGATTAGATCCATATTTTTTGGATCTCACTCTGTTTAGCCTCTAAACCACTTTCCCCCCATAAACAGACCAAAAATAAAAATCCTCTCCCTCCCAATGTCATTGAGACCACTCCCTTCAATCCGGAAGTGATTCCTTAGTAAATATAAGTGTGTTGGAGGCCCAAATTCTTTGGTAAGTTCTTGTTCTTGGTGATTTTCCTTCAATTTCTTCTTTTCCCTCTCTTTGATGAATGAATTTAAATCATTGGGGATATATTCATTATGTGTGATAAAAATCATAATGATATATGGTTATTTTGTGTAAAGGTAATAAGATCTAAGGACATTTCTTGGATTTTTAAGCTAAGTTTTTGAAGTTTTGTGTCCTTTGCTTTTGAAAAACTTTGAGAGGTATGTGGATTCACTCTCAACTACTCTTAGTTATAACATGAAGGATTTATTTCAATTTTATTAAACTGATTTAATTGAATTGTGAAATTGATATTGAAATCTTGATGGAACCCTTTTTAGAGATGGTTTTTGAAATTGTGGAAATTAGTTGTTTTTTGGAAAGTCAAATTGGGTACATGATTTTAAAATGATGATTTTAAAATTGTTGTTTGGTCTTGATTTATGGAAAAATGTTTTGTAGAATTCTTTTCAATAATAGGACTATATTATTGAAATGGATTGGCATAATTGGTTTGTCATGGTATTTGTCATAAATGGTTGGCATGTGTTCATTTTCATTGATGTGACCCTGTGGAATTGGCATGTACCATTGGGGAACTTGGTATATGGTTACTTTGTGATGAATTGGTAGATAAATGAGGGAACAATCTTGATTATTGAACTTTCACCTAGGAATGCATGTGTAGAATGGAATGGGTTATTATAAATAGATTTGAGAAATGGTTTTAAAGAATCGTTTGGTTGATTTACATGGAAAACTATTTTTCTTATAAATGGTTTGTATTTTTTAGATTCTACTTTAAATTGTTTTAAAATATTTTATATAAATGTGATAACTTTTTCTATCATAGTGGAATGAGTTTGGAAGTCATTGGGGGAAATTCTACTAATTTTTATACTCACCCCTTGTTTAGGAACATCGACACATTTACAAATGTTGTATATTACGACATAGGTGAAGGAAAGGTATATCATTTCTTTAGTTATGAATCATGATACCATGGGCATGTATTATGGAGTTGGATCTTGGAGCAGGTTGGGAGTTGTTGAGTTGGTGTCTTTAGTGTATTTTAGTCTTCTTAGTTTTGGTTTCTACTTTGTACTCTGATATTGTTGTTTTTGGTTTAGTTAATTTTTGTGTTGTATTATATTGTTTTTATGAAACATATAGTGGTTGTTTGGTTATGTTTATCTCAGTTTGGTTATTTATTTTTTAAAGGAAAGATTGTACCCCAATTTTTTATGAATCCCTTAACATTTATTTACAGCCTTTGGTGTCTTGGGGATGATACCTAAGGCCTAGTAATGTCCCACCGCCTTCTCAAGAAAATGAGTAGGAAAAATAAGTTACACTCCATTCCCAATAATAATAATAATAATAATCTATTAACATGCATAAAAATTTAAGAATTTAAATAAATATCATTTATACCATTTCTAATTGTACCAATAATATTGGTCCACTTTCCCTCATCACGATTTAACAATTCTTGAATAAAGACTATTTATTTAATAAATAAATATCACTAAATTATTTATCAATAAATATAACAAATATTTTTTATTCACCAAACCTTGAAAATAAATATTTATTATTATTTAACTCACTTATTCATTCAAATAACTAGTGATTAAATCATGAAGATCAACCGAACCTGAATAAATACTATTTATTATAAATTATTAAATTCAATACTTGAATTTAACTGATATTATAGATACACTTAATATGTGACCCTCTAGGCCCCTTTCTCATTACCTCCAAATCCATATTTTTGTATTATGAATAATCCGTTTTAAGGAAAAATGGTAACCTCACATTTCCAAATACATAACCACACGACACTTGACATAAAAATTATAAGAGCAGAAAAATGTGGATACCAAAGCGCCAAATTCAAAATTTGAAACAACCGCATCGATCAATGCACCACCAAAACGCCTTAGGCCGTGAGGCCCCTTTATCATTGACATTGATAATAACCACATAAAATCCATGGTTAGAATCCAAAATCACACCAAGGATCCCATATTGAAAGAAGTTAGTTTTATAACAACATCCAACCTCCTATGAATGATTACCATGTAATATAATTCCTTTATCAAAATATTTCAAAACAAGAACGTTGTATGCCAGTGACATCAACCTATATGCTTGATGTATCTTTATTTGAATTTATGGAAATTAACTCACCCAATAAATACCATGGACATGGATTTATGTAGTTAGTTATATTCCCACAAAAGTTCTTGAGATATTAACTTTAATAAAGGGATATAATAGATACATCCATTCTTTCATTAACCATTAATGAAATATCACTCATGACATACCCAATGTATCTTACCTAACCATGAGAATATATCATCATAGTTTTCATTAATAAATCAAACCATGTGAGTCATGATATCCATTAATGTTAATAATAAAGTATAAGGATCAATACAAATGTCCACAAATAAGAAAATGTAGGGAAACATGGAAATTAATATTTCCTATTGATGGGTCTATTCTTATATTATCCTTTCTTAGAGATTACTAAGGGTGAACACCATGAGCAGGTGTCTCATTGTCTTATAATCCTCCTACCCTTGATATATTTTATTGTCTATATCCAATCAGAAAATATAATCTAGCTATAGAACATATATCCAATAACATTATCATCATACCTATAGGTTCTCATCATAGAGAGTAACTTCTATGACCTTTCAGTGTGACATATATTCTTAGGAAATCATCACATATAAAATTCATGCGAAGGAACAATCAAAAGGTGATAATAAACTTCATTAATAATGAAAACATGTAATCAAGTACTAATAAATTAATTTATAGGGAATCAACTCTAATTTAATCCCACTTTCACTAGATACAACTAAAAATAAATATCAATATACTAGCTCTCACATGATAGTCATGCCTCTACTGAGATAAATCCTTGGTCAAGAGGTCTTCTCTATTTTCCATTATTGTTACTCTACTCACCAAAAATTCACCACACTAATAGGAAAACACCCTATACCCATGGTTTACAACCATGGGTATAGCCCCTAAAACCATGAGTTTAGGCTATACCCATAGTTTTCAGAACTATGGCTAATGGAGCCGTCGGTATAGACCTATACCAACAATTTCTATATAAATTGTGGGTATGACCTTAGATATTTTATCACACCCATGGTTTAATTAAAACTGTGGGTATATATCTATATAAAAAGTTCTCCAAAACATTGGTATAGCTTTTACAAGTAGAAAACCTATAGCCATGGTTATCCAAACCATGGGTATAGGTAGTTTTCCCCATTTGGTAGCAACAATAGCTCTTCCATCCCCTGTACCTATAAATAAAATAAAAAAACAGTACACATTCAATGCAATAAAAATATTATATATTTATCATTCCTTCTTATAATAATTTTTAAACCATTTACAATATAATAACATATATATATAAATCCAAACAATGAATCAATTCAAGTCATTAAACAATTTCCACATGTCTATTTACTTGTAAGTCAAAAATGGAGGGGATCAATATCTCCACCATATCCAACATTCTCATCCTCATCACTATCACTAACACCCTCATCAAAAACATCATCATCTATAGAAGCAACAACATAAACAACATCAAAAACAACAACAACAACAACATGATCATCATCATCATCATCATCATCATCATGATCATCATCATCATCACCACCACCACCACCACCACACCATCATCATCATCATTATCATCATCATCATCATCATCATCATCACCACCACCACCCCCACCACAACCATTAGTTCTACCGCCACTAGGACCCTTATTGGAATCACTTGGGGCATCATTTAAAGAGTTCATTGATTCTATATATGAATCAATAGTAGTAGAATCCTCTGATAGTAGTGATTCAATTATAACTGAAATAGATTTCAAGAAGTGTCTCATGATCAATTTACTTCTGTCAAGCTCCTATAAGGCTATTTTTTGGTCATAGATGCCTCTACACGAGCGCTTTGCAGATCAATGGTTTCAGAGGTTTGAGAGGATCACGATGAGGATCAACACCTAGTGGGGATAATTTTTTTCTTAGGTTGACATTAGACTCTCCCATGGTGCTCCTCACTTAATACTCGATTCAAATGATCATTTGGAACAAAGTTTTCATATTATTTATCATCAAGGGCCTCTATGGTAGACTTTCGAAAATATAAACATGATATTTAATTATGAATTTAATATAAATATTTGGAATATAATAAAAAAAACATAAAATATTTTCTTGTGTTTTTTCATTTATTGTACTTCCATACTTTTTCTTCATACTCGAGAAAAATAATTTTTCTTGAGGCACACAGCTTTTGATGCCTAATCCCTCTTACTATAAATAAAATTGTTCAGTATACACATATTCATAATACAAAAATTTTATAATCATAAATAATAATAAAATGGAATAACTTTTAAATTAATGAACAGTTTATAAATTTAAACATGTGATAAATATTGATGAAAAAATCATAAATAAAAGCTAGTCGTAAGCACTTTATAATTTTATCTACTCATTATTAATATTCCATAATCTTGAACATGAATTATTTATATTCATTTCATAATATGAACACCTTTATATTATTAATTATATGGAATTTCCTTTTTATATATATGACATTTTAATTAAATATAATTATTTTATATTTCCATTTATTATAGAAACTATTTAGATAATCTAAATTTCAAATAGATAATAATATTTAATCCTTGATCAAATCAATCATCAAAATTATTTTTATGTGGTTTCAATAATATCAAAATAAAGCCCCTAATTTGAATAATTCAAATTAAGTATTTATGAACAATTCATAATCTTTAAATATAAATACATTATTTATAATTCATAAAGAATTCCAATTATCCTAACTACCCAATGAACAATATGCCAATTGGCCGATTGGCCATAAGGTCGTTAGGCCATTAGGACAATTTTCCAATTGGCCATTAGGTCATTAGGCCAATTAGGCCAATTTTCCATTAGGACATTAAGAAAACTAGTAATTAGATAATTGGACATTATGCTAATTTCCCATTAATACATTTTTCCATTAGGTCATTATGTCATTATACCAATTCTCCATTAGGCCATTAAGCCATTTTTTCATTAGTACATTAGGCCAATTGATCTTTAGGTGTTACGCCATTAGGTAAATTGGCGAATTAGAAATTATTCTATTAGGCTAAATGTACATTAGTACATTAGTCCATCAATCCAATTGTCTAATTGACCATTAGTCCATTAGTCCAATTGGTCATTAGGCCAGTTGGAAAATTTTTCATTGGTCCATTAGTCTAATTAGATAATTATCTATTAGTCCATTAGGATAACTGGCCAATTGGAAATTGGGAAGTCAGTCTATTAGGCCAATTTTCTAATTGGACATTAGTACATTAGGAAAATTAGACCAATTGGAAAATTTTTCATCTGGCTGTTTGTCCATTAGGCCATTAGATCAATTGGCCATTAGACCATTAGGCTAGTTGGCCATTATGTTATTATCCCAATTGGATGTTAGGACATTATCCAAATTTTCCATTATGCCATTATTCCAATTTTCCATTAGGCCATTATTCCATTAGTCTATTAGGTCAATTTTACATTGTCCATTAGTCCAATTAACCAATTAGCTTTCAGGAAGTTATACCAATTAGGCTAATTGTCCATTATTCCATTAGTCTAATTAGCCAATTGTCCATTAGGCCATTATCCATTAGGGAAGTTTTACCATTTTACATTTTTCTATTAGTCCATTAGGCCATTAGGCCAATTGGATAATTAGACCTTAGGCCATTAGGTCATTAGTTCAATTTTCCATTAGGTCGTTAGGCCAATTAGCTAATTGCCCATTAGGATGTTAGAAAAATTTTCCATTAGATTGTTAGATCAATTGGATATTAAGAAATTAGTCCAACTCACCATTAAGCCATAAGAAAATTGGTCATTAAGACATTATTATGTTAGTACAATTGAACATTAGGCCATTAAGACAATGGTGTTGGGGCCATGTTGGATGTGGAAGGAAGTATGAAAAGTTTTTTTCATGAGTGTTGTATTTTGTTGTCAAAAAGGATAAATCAATTCACTTTATAAAAAGGGAGGAAAATATGATGATGGTTTTCGGATTTCTATTTAACAAAATATCATAATTTTTTTAAAACTTGTGATGAAATATTTTTGAAGGAAAGGAGGGGAAAAGATACTTTCAATTATTTTCAGTTTTTATTTGAAAGAAATATGTTATTGGAAGATAGGGAAGTTTCAATACTTTCATAAAAAAATCTGACAAAGCTAAATGTGATAAATCAAAGACTATATATCATGATAGAAAAGGTTCATGATGAAATAAGCTAATTTTCAAATAAGAAAGATGATAGTAAAGTAGCATGGGTATTCTTGATGAAGCATATATTTTTGGTGGAACTGTTTCGTAGTGTTTTCCAAAATTTTGGGAGTCAAAATTGGGACTTTAATTTATGGAAAAGGAAGAAATTTTTGGAAAGGAGTTCATGAATCATAGTTCATAGACAAAAAAGGATAGTTTAAAGACCACTAAGGATAGTTCGTGGACCTCATAGCAGGTATGTAGAGTGGAGAAAAAAAAATTCAGCAATGGAATAATTCTATGAAGCATGGTACACATACTGCATAGGAGAAATAGTTCGCAGGTGGATAATGGTTTTTAAGAGTCTTGAAATTTATAGGAGTTCAATAATTCATAGTGAAGGCAATAATATTTTGAAATAGAAGTGGTGATTTAGGCCTCCACGAAGGAAGAAAGGTGGTATGTGGACCATGTAGGGAAAATGGTTTGCAGGATGCACACGGTACACTGTGATGACCGTACTACATCAATAAATTGGGTAAATCATATTAGAAAGATTTGTGGAAATATTTTCCTATATAAAGGACCCCAATTACTTCATTAAGTGAGAGTTATTTTCATAAGATAAGATCTTTACTATGAGGAAGAATTTTGCTAAGTTCAGAAGGGTTCATCAGGGAGAATTTCATGGAGGGAAGCGGTTAGCGGAAGAGAGATTCTGCATAGGATGAAGCTCTCTGCGGAAGAAGACACAGTCCACAGAATAGGAGATGGTTTGTAGAAGAAGACATGATTTACAAAACAGGATACATTCTATAGAATCAAAGGTAGTCTACGAAGGATGAATCAATACGCAAAAGGGAAGGTGACTTGTAAAGAAAAGGCCATCCATGGTGTAGGTGTTACATGTGAAGCATCAGTGGTACATGGACCATTTTCCATACACAGAGAAATGATAGTTTGTAGAATACGATGTGATTTGTGAAGTACTTGCACTATGTGGTGCAACTCAATTTTCAGAGGATACAAGCAGTTTGTGGAGGAAGTAGGACAGTTTGTAAAGTACTTAAGGAAGTTCCTTCCAACCTCTGGGTAAGAAATAAAAGAATTGTTTTAAAAGGTCAAAATTTTGAAAGATGATTAAGAAGAACCAAAAAATTTAATTGCATCATTTTTTTCTAGAAGAAGAACACAAACTATTGTATTATTTTCAAATTGCTACGTGAGTGAAAGGGAATATCCTACTGGTTGTATTTCACTCAAAAGGATTTTTGTCTAGTGGATTGTGTGGTATTGGATTATTTACAAACCATAACAAGGACGTAGCTACTCTTGTTGAGTAGTGAACCATGTGAATTATTGTGTTAATATGTATGTGTTTTTGGATGGTGTTGAGTTGGGAAGGTAATATTTAGTAGGAGGAAAAGTTTGTTTCAAAATTAAGGAAACATAAAAGAAAAATAAATCACTAATTCACCCCCTCCCCCTATTAGTGATACTTGAATCATGACTAGGAAACTTCAAGTGGGCCATTAGGCAGGACATTAGGTCGTTATGACATTAGGACATTTGAACATTAGGATGTTAGACCATTAGGCTAATTTTCTAATTCTCCATTAGGCCTTTATACCATTAGGAAAATTGGACAATTGACCATTAGGCCATTAGTCCACTTGAAAGGAGTATTTTCTTCCTCATATTAAAGAAATAATGATAATAAAACTTAAATTTCTGCATGTAAAGATAAATAAGTGACAATATAAATATAGATATTATTTCTATTTATATTAAATTTCCAAGCGCTTCTCATGATCGAGCATTGTAGTGCACCCCAATGTGTGCAGATATGTCATTGAATATTTTTAATTTTTGTTTTTTCCAAACGAATCCTAAAAAAATTCAATGAAAGTAACAATAATTATATTTTATATGAAAACCACTAAATATTTGGAATACCATAAACTCATCACTATTCCAATATGCGATCATTTTTTGATATTGTGTTATTGGATAGTCAGGGAATATGGGTACACCCTATAAATCAGAACCAAATCTACTCCTACAACCAACATATAAATCATGCTTATATGATTACCAAAACTCCCAAAGATCCATCAACTGTGCAACCTTAGTAGCTTCACTGTTGGGAATGTTCAACTGACACTAAAATGCACATGTTAATTCATATTAATAAAACAATTATATAGATATAAATCTAATAAATTTTATTACCCATCTATGCCCATGATTTTACTTGATGTCATTTCCAATATTCCTTTGTGATACTGGTTCCACCAGAATGATATCATGGAACTTGGATAAAGATTCCATGAAACTTCTACACTTCTTATATTTTTTAGCTATCATCTAATTTTCTTCATTTTAATCTACCACTATTTGTGTTTGTCAATTCTAGGATTCCCTCATGTAGGTGCACCCATGTCACCTACTAGATGATCCCACTGAATAAGATAAAAGGTAATATAAAAAATAAGAATTAAGCCATGATCCAACAGGAAAATATGATGTGATATAATTTGAAACACTTAAAATAAAAAAACCTGATAAAGGCTTCCCAATATTCTATAATGTATCCATGTCCTATCCTAGATCAGTAGCCTCTGAAGTACGTGTCTATTCCAATGCATGTTCTAGATGATCTACATGCACTGAAGATTAAGCTGAAGAAACAAAAACATCAGATGCTGGATGGATAGTAGGAAATGGAGGTAGTGTATACATAGAAGGATATGGGTAGTAGGGTTAGGGATATATAAAAGGATATGGATATGGTAAATGTGGAAACATACCTAGAGAAAGTGTAGATATTGTATGTTAAGAAGAGGATAAATGAGATGATGATGGAGGCATGGGTGGGAACATCCATGGATGTGAAAGTGGAGGATGGAAATGTGTGGTATATGGGGTGTCTGTTGGTGGGTTAGGGTGGTAATGGGTACGAAGAGTGCTTTTTCTAGGTCTAGGATCATCCCTTCTCAGACCCATGATAGTAGGATGAGGAGGAGTCAACTATGGTTCAACTGAATATCCCTAAAAAATTGATAAATGATATGAAAATGACATTATATGTAATGCAAAAGAAAAATATTATAATTATTAAATCCACTAAGGGAAGTATAGGAGTAAACCCACACCCATGCATCTTTCAATCGACATATAATATTCTCTTCCTTCAAACTTTCATAGTATTTTTCATAGTCTTCATAAGAATGAAATGTACATTTTTTAGAAGCATTTTTAAAAATCATGCATACAACATATTGGAAAAAGAAGTCATAAACAATTACATAACATGTTTTAGTAAAAATAATTTAAAAACAAGTTATACATTTTTTAAAAACCCATTTTAAAATCAATTTTATGAATTTAAATGAATATATTTAATGACATTAAAACAAAAAATTCTAAAACAAACATATAAATCCAAACTGAAACTAAATTAATGTAATTACAATAATACCAACCGGAGAAACCCATGTCAAAGTAAACTTAATGAACTATTAACATATATGGTTTCTTGTCTATATTACCCACCACTGATTCAGGTTCAACAACAACTGTCACAATGGGACAATTAGAGTCATCAAATTCAATATTTTGGTCAACACCAATGAGGGAATCAATGGTTTCAATTTCTTCCCCAACATCATGAAAAATATATCTTGGGATTACATCATTAATTATAACATAATTAAGTCTCAGATGATCATTTACATAAAACACTTATTTTTCCATTAATTCCAAAATGTATAGTCATCGGTATTGAGGAATTGACTCATGTCAATAACTCTAAATCCATAATCATCAATAAATATACCATGTCACATCATTGAATAAAACCATTTACATTTCATCATAGTGAATCAACCTTTAGAGTAGTAATCCAATAACAATATTTTCTCAACAAGTACATAATATGACACATTTTCATATTGGGGACAACTATGTGATTCACTTTCATAATAGTCCATTGTAGTAGTCGACATAATGCCGTCATGTTGTGTTATCATTTTCACTGTTTGATAAGTTGTAACAAATTTATACCCATTTATTATTAACGATTTTCATTCATGAACCAAAGAATAGGGACCAAAATCCAATTCTCTTAATTATTGAGAAATATAGTCAATAGGTAAAATCAATACCTGAAATATATATCAACAAAACAATTAAATGAATATCTATATTTTAAATTAATTAAAGTTATTCATACCTTTGATTTTAACCAAGCAGGAAACTCTTGTCCATGCAAAACCTCTCTCATTATAAAAGGTAAAAGTTCAATGAACTCTACTTATATTTTTTTATGTACTCTACATAAAATGATAATAAAAATTTAAGGTATATGTGAAATGACATATTATGAGATAATATATAAATATTCAAATTACATACTTGATATAGTCATCGAACAAACCATAATTAAACAAGAATATGTAATGGGATATATCCTAATCTTCTAGGATCAATGTAGCCAGTGTATATGACCTAGAAATTCCTCTTATTTAGGGAATATATGGGAATGAGGGCTCAATATCACCTTAAGTTTCATATTTATTTCTCATTATCTTGTTATGTCTTGTGATCACATCAGACAAATACATTGAACAAAAATCCATACATTCTTGATCCAGATAACCCTTCATAATGGAACCTTAAATATATTTTTTGTTTTGAACAAAAGATTTCTTTGTGTACATATTTCTTTTAGTAGGATACATCCACCAAAAATTAACAGGTCCCCAATAAGTGTTTTAGTTGGAAGAAGAATTGTTAAATGCAACATGCATGTAAAAAATGATGGAGAAATTTTTTCCAACTCACACAGAATTAATGGTACATTTTTATATAGTTTTTTATCAAGAATTACTTGTATAACCTTTTATAAAAAATTTCTCTAAAAAACAGCACAAGAAAATCACTTTCACCCTTATATCAGATAAAAAATTACAGCTTTCTATTGGAATCAATTCATAAAGAATGATGTGATAATCATGAGTATTTAGGGATTTTAGTTTCAAATAAATTCTATTGACTCATTTTGAAATGTTACTAGAATAACCATCAGTAAACATGATATTATATAATAATTCCATAAATTGATTTTTCTCTAAATGTTTCATCACATAAGAAGCACAAGGAACTTTCAATTTATTTTTACTGATACACACATGATGCAGTTCTGGTCGAATACCCCAATCCAACAAGTTCCGAAGAGATTTGAAATCATATTTGATCTTCCCATTTAAATTTTGAAGAATCAAAATCAAAATTTCACATATATTTTTTTTCAATTTTCATTACTTCTAACAATGATCTAACAAAATGGTAGACCAATATGGAAACACAAAAAATATAATTCTCATTTTCCAATTTTAAGTTGATTCAGTGTCAACATTATTTCAATTTTTATATTTCAATTGACCTTTACATAATGAAAAACTGAAATATTTAAATTCATTAAGAACATCATTTACCAACATACATTGCGGTGTCTATTCAGTGTCAATAGTATTATCAAACCTTTAGTTATTCTTTCTGTATTGATGATCCATTGGAAAGAATCATCGATGACCCATGAAACTGAAACTATGACAATATTTAAGACTTCTCGATCATGTATTCTTCATACTAATAAGAAATGATAATTTTCCCGTTGTGCTCCAACCAAACATCATTGCATAAGAAGGGAAATCATTTATAGTCCATATAAGGGCATCACACATCTAAAATATTTTTTTTTGAGAAGCATCAAATATGCACACACCCATATCCCAAAGCTACTTCAAATCTCTTATTAAAGGTTTCAATTATATGTCTATATCATTTCCAATATCAGAAGCCCCATATAGAAGTATACTAAATAAATTGAAAGGTTTTTTCATACAAAACCATGGAGGAAGATTATATACATGAATAAAAATTAGCCACATGCTATGAGTTGTAAGAATATGACCAAAAAAATTAAAACCATCATAGAATAGACCCAACCTAACATTATACACCTTAGATACAAAATTGGGATGATGTTCATCAAAATCATGCCATGTTAATCCATAAAAAGGATGAACCAGCTTCTCATTTCCTTTAATTCTCTTAGCATAAATTTGTTGCATATTGGATGATATTTCTATAGACATGAATAGATTTTGAAGCCTGGGAATCAATGGAAAGTACCACATGACTTTCTATGGAACATGATATTGTGTTTCATCTACACCTTCCTTCCATCAAGATGTACCTCATTCTTTATAGTCATTAAGTTCAGTTGTTTCCTATCAAAATAAACTGCAATATTTTGGACAAGCATGAATTTTATTAGTATAAAATCTAAGATGCTTAATTAACTTCCATTAATTATAATGATTTGATAGGATATATGTACCATTAGGAAGAAAGTACTTAAAAATGAAAGAATATAATCAATGGACATATTATAAATTCCATACATGGTTTTTCCATGCTATAACCACATTAAAAATTCCATCTTGTTCATTTTAGTATATTCCTGATATATCGAATTTTTGGCATCGTCCATTATTTTTTTCACTATCTCAACATCATCATATTTAATATTTTTCTCATGTGTATTGATATCATTTCCTTCTTGCATTGATATACTATCTCTCTCATGATGATTCAAAAATGGAACCCGATCAAATATTAGATTCTATATACCACTTATTTATTTCCATTCATGACCAGTAGAATATTGTCTCGTCTCTCCATGGTGATACAAAACATAATAATTTTTCCAAAATCCAACTGTCATTATATGGTAGCTAAATGCTTCCCAGATTAACCACGGTCCTCCAACACAATTATAAGATGAACAATATATACAACCTCTATATAAATAATTGATAAATGAAAAATTTTAAAAAAAACCAAATTATTTTGAAACTTGGTTTAAATCCAATCGGTATGATGTATCCATCTTCTATTGATTCAATTAGAGGGAAAATGTTATGTTCTAATCAACAATTCAAACCATTATTATAATGATATCCAAATTCAAATAAAAATTAAAAGTATAGTGTAAAGGAAATTAAATAAAACTAATAGGAAACAAAATTGAGTAGAATGCATGATGTAAGTAACCATTATATAATACTACTACCCATCTAGATAAAAAACAAGGCATATCATAAGTAAAAACCAAGGCATACTCATAAAAATCCAAACAAGGTACATGTATTATAATAAATAAAAAATATGGAATACTAACATAAAAGGTGTATTTACTATCTATAAGGCATTTTCATTTGAAAACATAATTGAGGATAAAATTTAGTTATGAAAGGATTTTATTTAAGGTTAATATTACCTATATTATTCAAATAGAATGAAATATATAACATGAAGGTATAAATTATGTATCTTAATTAGTATCATTCAGAGGATAGATTGTATATACATATGAAAAACTAAATAAATTATATTACACCTTCATGATATGCTTATATTAAATTTCACATATTTGATAAGACAATTTACTTTTGAAATGGAAAAATATAAGAAAATGGTGTGCATGGATTCCTTGTATGGGATAACAAATCACATAACATATATAACTAAAGACATGATTTTGGAATAATTAAATTCAATAACAAATGATGAAAATAATTACATATAAATTTAACAAGAACCATAACATAGTTATGGAAATTTAAAATTTCATATATCATAAACATATAATTGAGAGCATGTTCTTTGAAAACAAACCTAGAGTGTATGAACACACCCTTTACCCTATTTTAGTTATAAAATGGTTCCTAAAAGTTTATTAAGGGGTCATATAAATATAACCCCCATCATTCACATATAAGAACCAATGAATTATTCAATCAAAGTTAAATTCACATCAATATTCTTTATCATCCTGGTTTCAATTGATACATAAAATATCAAATAAATTCTTAATGAATTTTTTTATATTAAAAAATTTATTATACCATTACATGATCCTAAAAAATGTAGATGTTTTTTAGGTCATCCTTGGGATAATAATTTATCTCTATCCTATATATTTATGAGTATTTATGATTAAACAACACTATATTTTTATTATAATTCTTATTTTTATGGATCAATATATCAATCTTTATTTTCATAAAATAGGGGATATAGTTGGGTCATTCTCCAAAAACCAAAATTATTATCATTTGAAAGGACATATTTTAATTATCAAAAGGAATACATATTTGAATCTAATAAATCTACTGAAGTGTTTTTAGTTAATGAAATTTAATTTTGATATGTATTATAACATTGAATTAATAATAAACATCAAATAGTACCAAGAAAAACTAATATTAATTTGGATCTTAATGAAATCAAAAAAATAAATAAATAAAAGTAGGAATCATGTGAAAAACATAGTTTTGGATAATCTGGAATCATCACCAAAATCCAAAATCTATTTATTAGTAACAAAAAAAGAAATAATGGAAATGAAAAATATTAGAATACATTTTCAACATCAGTACCAACATCTAGTGGAATCACATGAATATATAAAAATGAAAATAACACCCATTAGAAGTTAAGATAGATTCAGACCTCACTAATATGATGTCAAAGAAGACCAGAAACAAAAAATCCATGAATTAGGGCAGAATTTTGGAGAATATAACTGGTCGTTGGCTGGCTGAGGTGAGAAGAAAGGAACAAAGTGAAGGAAAAATTATATATCACAATAAAAAATTCCAAAAATTGATGAATATCACCTTCCTAAAGGGAGAAAATTCATTGGAGTGGAGGAGGGGGGATTTTGAGCTCATATGAGGGGAGGGGAATAGGGCTTCGAAAATGAGTATGGTATAGAAATCCCAAGTGTAACTAGATATTAAAAGGATCTGTACCCATTGTTTTTAAAAAACCATTGGTATAGATTATGCTATACCAATGGTTTTTTAAAAACTGTGTTTATAGATTTGGGTACAAAATTTATACCCATGGTTTCTTTAAACCATTATTATATATACACTGGTATATACCTAGTTTTCAGTAGTGGTTCATTGAGAAAAATCACTCAAGAGATGAAAATTCCAAATTATGTGATATGTCTTCTGGTATGACCTCGAAATTTTGGAGAGATCCCCTACAATAGTGTTATCATAGAAAAATATGATAATATCTTGACTCATAAGTACCACATCAAGCTCATGGAAAAAATTTCAAATCCAAACTGCTTCCTTGACTACTTCAGAAGCCACAATATACTTGGACTCAACTATAGAATCAGCAAAAACTAATTACTTTGAACTCTTCCCGCTCAAAGATCCTATGTTGATACAAAAAATAGATCCATACTATAACTTCAAATCATTATAATATCTCTAAAATCTAGCATATATATAACCCTTGATTAATATATCTTCATATCATACACAAACCAATAAAATATCCTTAATTCTCCTCATACACATAAGGATAGTCTTAACAGTATTTCAATGTTGTTCACTTATTTTATTTTTGATATATTCCTACCATTCTCAAAGCATAGGTGACATCAATACTTGTACATAATATGATATACATGATAAATAATTTTGTGTAAGTGTATGAAATCTTACTTATTATATCCGTTTACTCTTATTTACGAGAACACATTTTCTTAGAAATATGTATACCATGTGATACTGGAACTAATTCTCTCTTGGATTGTTCCATACTAAACCTCTTCAATATCTAGTCAATTTATGTACTATGAATTAGTCTGTGTATCCTCTTGGATCTATCACTCATGATCCTGATCCCTAGAATGTAGGATTCTTCACCTAAGTCCTTTATAGAGAATCATTTTCTCAACTATGTCTTAACCACTTATAAGTATGATATATCATTTACAATTAGTAATATGTCATCAATATATAATATTATTAAAATAGCTATACACCCAATAAACCACTTATAAACACATATTTTCATTCATTCTAAATGAAAAAAATTCTTTTATGGCTTCATTGAACTGAATATTTCATGGCTTGGAGGATTTTTTAATCCATATATATATCTCTACAACTTTTATACCTTTTTGTCATTTTCTGGAGTCAATTTCTTTTGGTAGTTTCTTATACAAATCCCCTTAAAGCTTCCTATAAAGGAAACCAGTTTTGACATTCATTTTACAAATCTCAAAGTCATGGTAAGCTACTATGACAAGTAAATTTCTAATAGATTTAAACCTGAAAACTGGAGAAAAGGTTTTGTCATAGTCAATGACTTGACATTTTCTAAACTCTTTTGACAATATCGATTATTTATAGGTATTTAATTTACCTTTTATGTCTAGTTTTCTCATGAATACACATTTACACCCAATGAGATTTACATCAACTGGTGGATCAATCAGAACTAAAACTTCATTTTTATACATAGAGTCCATCTCATAATTCATGCGTTATTCCAATCTTGTAGATTCTTATCTCCCTATTATATCTCATTAAGAGATAATATCATTATTTTCAACCAATATTAATTCACCATTATCAGTGACTAGAAAACAATATCTCTCTGGTTCTCTTACCTCCCTAGTGCTCCCCCACAGTACTTCTGTTTTAGAAACAACTTCTTCCATGTGGACCTATGGAATATATTCCTATACTAACTCTTGTGTATCTTGAGCAACAAATTCATGAAATTCAATCTTTCTCCCAGTATATTCCTTGGGGGTGTTCTCCCTATCCATAAATTTGTCTTGTCTTGTGATAATATATTTCTTGTGTAAAGGGTTGAATAGATAACATCCCCTTGTTTTCTTGGGATACCCTATAATGATACAATTTGTGCCTCAGGGTGCTAGTTTGTTTCTTAAGCTATACCTAACGAATTCCACATAACCCCATGAATGAACATGTGACAAAAAGGGTTTGTTTACACTCCATAACTCAAAGGGAATACCATTTACTGCTTTAGTTGGTACTCAATTTAGTAAGAATCGTGTCATGTGTAATTCATATCCCCAAAAGGATATTTTTAGTCTTTTCTGAATCACCATTAACCTCACCATTACTAGTAATGTACAAGTATTCCTTTAAAAAACACAATTCCACTGTGGTATATAAGGTGGAGTGAGTTGATATAAAATCCCACACTCCCATATAAATTTCATGAAGGCTTGGCTAAGATATTCACCACCTCGATCCGGTCAAAGTTTCTTTATCTTTTTACCAATTTGATTCTCAACTTCAATCCTAAACTCTTTGAAATTCTCAAAGGATTCATATTTATACCTCATTAAGGATATATAACCATACCTACTCAAGCCATTAATAAAAGTAAAAAAGTATGAGAATCCACCTCTATCGCCTACTTGAAAAGGTCTGCATACATCATTGTGTACCAATTATATAATCTCTATGACCCTTTTACCTTGACTAATGAATAATGGTTAGTCATATTAACTTTTAAAAATCATTGACATCTTTTAAGTGGTTTCATATCAAAAGAATCTAAGTAAACATCTTGATATATCATTGGAAAATGCTTCTCATTTACATGACCAAAATGGTGATTCCATAACTGGATGTTAAATAAGTCATGCATATATATTTCATTATCAATTTCCAATATTTTTATTAATAATTTAATATATAAATATATTCAACTATTCCATACCATAACATATGATATATTTATAAAAGTATTAACTATTATTTGTAAAGTTAAAAACAAATCCATCCATGTTTAAAAAAGAAAAAAATAAAATTCTTGGCAACACTAGGAACATAATAATAATTATTTAAAACCAATATCAATCATATTGGAAATGTGATATGGTAGTATTCAATGGATAGAGCAGTCAACCTATCTCCATTAATAGCCCATAGATCCACCTCACCTATGGAAACCTTTTAAAATCTTCTTGGATCCTATATTTGGATAAAAATGTGAGAACCATATGTAGTTTCTTATACCCAACATGTAGATATAGAAATATTACACTCAATACTGAATGCACATTAATATTTCCGTTTTTTCTTTGGATGGGTGAAATTACACCTCTAGTGGCCCATTTTTCTACATGAAAAACATATCACATCCTGTTCATTTCCTTGCCTTTGAATCTTCTTATTCTTGGAAGGAAGATTCTCGAGAGACTTAGACTTGGAATGAGTCTTTGACCCCTTTTCCTTATTCCTTTTCTCTTTATTCACTACAAGGACTATGGGGTTTTCATTCCCAATTTTTTTTATCCACTTGTCAAATAAGAGTAATACAATAAAGAAAGTGTCTTATTAATATTGATTACATTTCAATTCACAATACCACTTGAGAAATTTCTAGGTAGAAAGGAAAGAATGAGATCTGTACATAGCTCATCAGGGATCTTAAACCCCAAGATATCTAAGTTCTCAATTTATCCAATCATCTTGACTATATGTGGATCATCTGGCACCAACGCTCCAATATTTCTTGTGAATAGTGTATTAGATATATCATATCTCTTTGATCTTACCTTTTCTCGATATAGATCCTTAAGGTGAGATATAATGATATATTTATCCATATCATAATATTACATTATAATTTCATTGTACATGGAGGATAACATGAAACATTGGAATCCATTTCATCCTCCACATGTCTCAAATAGAAATATATGTATTCCTCACTATCCTCTTTGGAAATCAACTCAAGAAGTGGGGTTTCCAGTACATATAAGTTCTATTCATGGCATATTATAACTCATAAGCATCTATATTATTCCAAGAAATTCACACAAGTGATAGGGTTACCCATATCTAGTATGGATCATAGTGATATTTCCAAAGTCATTTTATTTTCTATTTTTAAAAATTAATAGCAAATAATTAGTACTTGCTTTATTAAAAAAACAGATTAGTAAATTTAATATTAAATCCCATTAATCTATCACTATTTTTTGAAACCTAATAGACCTCACCATTAGTTTCAGAATATATTATCATTTAGATATTCTACTTTCAATGATCCATATTCTCCATCATATAACCCAAACATGGGCCTGCAAAGTTTTTTAATGGGTTTTAGGTAGGTGTAAAATTATAACTATATTAATTTGAAGTTCCTTGATCCATTGAGTGGACTCCCAAATTCTAAAATCCTGAATAAATATTTAATCAATCATATCTTCTTAGTTACACCAATTTCTACTTGAGTAGACAACCCTTAATGTGAACCAAGTTAAGTCATTCAAAAAATCATGCTAAAATTTTCCTCATAATTGAAAGCACCCAAACTTTGGCTGGACAAGAACTTTGAACTATTAGGTTGATTATAAATTAAGTATTGGAATAATATAATGACTCAATATTTTCTTAAGGTATTTTCATTCTTATGTGTAAGCCCCATTTTATCACATGACTTGTTAATATTAAATTAATTTTATTTAAGTGATTAACTAAGTCTGATAAAAAAACATGTATAATCTGATTATACTTTATTACCTATTGTATTATTGTTAATTCATTTATTAGATGATCACGAAATATCCACAAATATAAATAATTAACCATGAACAAGAAAAAAAATAAAATTTAAGTGTCATGATCATGAGATTATATAATGGTTAGATTATCTAATAGATGATAAAATAACCCTCGAACCTAGGGAAAAACATGAAACATAGATTGGTTCATGTTGTGACATTCCTCCTTGGATCCTATGTGTCAAATTGATTGGTTTCACCTCAAATCCTTCTCGGACTCTGACTTCCTCCTCTTTCCTGGTAGTTCCATCTTTATATAAGCTTTCACTCACATGTTGGTGAGTGAATCCAATGGATTTGATAAAAGGTGTTTACAAAAAAGAAACTACGGGCACACATTCCATTACAAATAAGGAGGGAATGACACATGGACTATTTATTTTAAATTAATAATACTAAATTAAAAGAAACCAACCTCATACATAAATTTGTTCTAATATCATGATTATCCATATAACATGTAATGATCATACATTTGAAATATTGTTATCACTTTGATTCATTTATTCATTAATATAACAAACCATGAATTAACACAATTTAACCAATTTATCTTAATTCAATCCAAGATTACTTAAATCACCATCATTTATAATTTTAAACAAAATTAATTTCATTTAAAATTAAATAAGTACACAATTTTACTTGATGTCAACTGCATGTGATTATCCAAAATTTTGACATAGAAATTGACTTAATATATAATTATCAATCCTATTACATTGTGATTACTGTCAAATAAATGAAAAATGAAACACATGTGAACAGGCTTAAGTATACATTTAATTTTTCAAAATGAAAAAATTGTCACACTACCTATATCAGACTATACAACATGTACTATCTTCTGCCCATGTCTGTAGGGCACACCTTGGGACTAGGCATGTCACCTACCACAGATGAGTTTGAGGTACAAAAAGTGTTCTTCGAATACATGGAATTTGGCCTCAAAGTTGTATGGATCATCATTACCTCTGTCTTTTATCTGATATATAGATATATGGGAAACCCAGTGTTCTAATCCATGAGAAACTGGGCACTACACATTATATACAGTGATCTCACAGTGTGTAGTATTTCGAGACATGTTCCTATCTATCTAGATCTACAAGCCGATCCACTTTTTTGGATATTATATTTAATTATATTAGATCTATATTACTTTACCTTGAGATAAAGATGAAAAAACATTAATACATGACATGTATACATGTATTACATGCCGTGTACTCCGGTTTTGTCCAGACAGAACCTTTAGCACATAGAGATGGTGTTCTTTAGATGTTTCTTCATTTCTTAATATTAACCATTTACATTTTATGTTATAAATAATGTATAAGGGAATATATGACAATGTTGGATATTAAAATGAATGAATATGAATAAAATAAATGCAAATGAAAACAAACAATAAATGAATAATAAATTATTATAAGTGATTTCTCTGATACCACTTATAAGTTTCAGGAGCAACAGAAGTGACTTGGATGACATGGACAACTCAAATTTTAGTTTTAATTTACATTCAATCATTGCTTCACATGATTAAAACATAATTTAAAAAAAATTGTCGATTAATTTAATAGAGAAAACTATTAAAATTGAAGAGGATGATCTTCACATGTAATTTATAATTAATTTGTGAGAAGATATAGAATTACCACAACTTGTAATTATCTATTCATTGATGATATGATTGACTAGATATTGTTATAACATCATTAATTTTTAGGATCCAAGTATAAAATCCTTCTAGCGTTGATCCACACATGCATCATAATCTTTGAATGTTTCTATAGAATTTCAAGGTGCTAGCCTGAACAATCTTGATCGCTAGAATTGTTCATGATTGATCACATCAGAATTATTCTCAAAGGAGGAAGAAACATTGATGTTATATCAATGTATTGAGATATGAGTAAGAGAGAGCACATTTTAGATCTCTATATCTCTCTCCAGGGATCGATATATTCTCTATAAATTCATTATTCACAAAAAGAGTGATTATGGAAATTGTTATAAATAAATATTTATTATGGTCGGTTTAGGGTTGGAAAATGACACACAAGAGATTTCCCTACATAACAATTATTAGTTGACCTCATACCCAATAATAATAATAATATCATTATTAATTTCTTGAAATGCATGAAAATTTAAGAATATAAATAAATATATTATCTATACCATTTTCAATTGTACCATTAAGATCATTCAACTTTTCCTCATCGAAATTTACCAATACTTGAATAATGAATATTTATTTAATAAATAAATATCAATGCATTGTCTTCTATAAATATAATAGATATTATATCCACCAAAAATTGAAAATAATTATAATAATTATTTAACTCACTTATTATTTTGAATAAAATATGATTAAATCATGATGTTCAACCAAAATCAAATAAATATTATTTATTATAACTTTTTAAATTCAATACTTTAATTTGACTAAGATTGTAGATAAACATTGTCTGTGATCCTCTAGATCCCTTTCTCACTAGAATTAGGAATAGTTTCTTAAAATCCATGGTTATTATATTAAAACACACCAAGACACCCATAGATAATGAAGTTAATTTCACAATAACATCCAACCTCCTATGAAAACATACCATGTAACATAATCCCTTTTTCATGATATCTCAAATCAAGTAGGTTGCATGCTGGTTCCATCAACCTATATTCTTGAGGTCTCTTTCTATGAATCTTTGGAAATTAACTTGCCCACAAAACACCATGGACATAGATTTATGTAGGTAGTTTCATTTCCCTAAAAGGGCCTGAGGTATCAAATTTCATTAAGGGATAGAAGGGATAAATCGTTTCTCATGTTATCCATTAATTAAATATCACTTATGAAATACCCAATGCATCCTACATCTTTATAATTATATTTCATAATGGTTTTCATCAATAAATAAAATCACATGAGTCATGATATCCAATAATGATAATATTAAATTCTAAGGATCAATACACATTTCCACATATAGGAACATTTGATGACACATAGAAATGTAGATTGCTTATTGATGGGTCGATTCTCATAACCTCTTATCATAGAGATTAACAAGGAAAAACACCATGATAAATTGTCTCAATGTATTATGAACCTTCTACCCCTGATATATTATATTGTATGTGTACCATAAAAAATATCATCTAACCATAGAACATAAATTCAAGAACATTATCATGGCACCTTTAGGTTCTCATAATAGTGGAGAACTTATATAAAATTTCAGCAAGTGATACATTCTTAGGACATTATCACATATAAAAGTAATAGAAATGAAAAAATATAATGAAATAAAAAAATTAATTAATAATGAAAAAAATGTAATAATGTACTAATAAAGTTTGTTCTAGGGAACCTAATCCAATATAAGGTGCAGTTACCTGTGCCTCACACTACTAGAAAGAAGAAACTCAACAGGAGTTAGAAATTACACTGGCATAGTCTATAGTGAATTTTTATGTGGCCTCTCACTTCCTGCTAGAAAATTTCATCTGAAACTCTCCTATGGTCTCAGAATGGATGAATGCTTCCCTTATGGGTGGTACTCATTAATCACTAGCAGTTCCTCACTGAACACTTCCATTGAATGAACTTCATGGACAAGATGAGTCAGAGTTTCCAAAAACTACTATATAAGGTTCTGTAATCATTGAAATGTGTTCTCCAACAATTTTAGTCCC
The DNA here is from genome assembly GCA_963277665.1 of Viscum album. NCBI lineage: Eukaryota > Viridiplantae > Streptophyta > Magnoliopsida > Santalales > Viscaceae > Viscum > Viscum album. The sequence continues at coordinate 2,104,738,499 of OY728147.1, read as the reverse complement.
ACCTTATGATTTTGAAACATATTTTTCAGAACCTTCACAATCAATTATAGTTGTGCTATTCTTATCTCTATGTGTGCGAACAATTAGATTCAAATTTGGAATCTAATTCCTATGATCAAAATATTATTTCTTGAGTTCCAATCTCTAAACTCTATCTAGTATACATCTCAATTAAATCACCAAATGGAAGGTTTCCAAGAGAGAGATAATAAATTAGTAGTTCCATTCATTAGTAATGAACCAGAATACAACATAATAATATAGGAATAATAAGGAACTAGGAAAAAGAATATTCCTACGAAGGTGCAACTCCCTATAGGCTAATGCCTAACCCTACTAAAATATAGTTGTCACTGAATAGTGATCCAAATATATCCATATCCCCTTCTCTACAACCTCCCTTCTAATTAATACCACAACCATTGCTACAATTCCAACTACATTTGATATCCCTAACTACAAATTTAAGATTACAAAACTAAACCTATCATTATTATAACTACTAATAAATATTCCTACCATCACCAAACAAAACCCAACCCCTATATGTATAGTACCCTTACCCAACCCCTCTTTTCATAACATAATGGATCCAACCACAGGTTACTATCACAGTTCCCTTAGATTATGGTAAAAATTTATAAGAGGCCATGCTATTTGGCAAGGAGGTCATGCCATATACTAGGAGTAGAATTATTTTATCTATAGATTTACACAAGGGTGGTGTAGAATCAAAATGGGTCTATTCCATATTGGCATGAGGTTATACCAAAAGATACACATGGGTTATGAAAGATACTCTATTCTTTTGGATTTCCATTATATTTGATATAAGTAATATTGATTGTTTTATCGGAAACATGAAATTTTATCTTGATAATGTTATGGAATAAGTTGATGAACTACAACTCTAGGTAATTGTAAGGGGCTTATAAATACCAATAGTGATATAATATTTTTTAATTTCTAAAAAAATTATAATTAACAATAATGATAGTAAAGTAAAGTTAGAGATGGATGATACAATTGAAAATTAGAAAAAAAATATGGTTATAATTAGGGGTATCTATTTGTATATGGATTTATGTTGGGGATACTTTATAGGTAGTATAATTTAATTTATAATTCCATCTATTCATATTGATGTTCTGAATATCAATATCACTCATAATTTTAGGTAGTCATATATAATTCTTGTTTAGAAATAATGATAGTTATTGATAGTTATATCTAACAAAAATTCTTGGTGGTTTTTTGTCGATTTTTTAGGTTGATGGTGTTATTAGTATGATAATTGTATACTTACTTTTATGTTTATGTTATTTGAGAGGAGTGAACTCTCATTATTCTCTATGTGATCAAATTCTAAGATTTGAGGATATGTATGACCAAATATCTAGTGGGGGATGGTTTTTTTATGAAAAACTAGTTTAATCTACTTTTTTGATAGGTTTAGAGGACTACAGGTAGGAGGAGGAAGAAGATAGAGAAAAAAATTGGGATAGATCCTACCCAATCTTTAGTGGACAAATTTACAAGACTTCAAGATGATTCCCTTAAAATATTTACTCAGTTTTCCCACACTCTATACCTCCCTATTTAACAACCCCTATATAGTCTAAAATAATCCCCCCTCAAACAAATGTTTTATTCCCCTAGACCCCCCTAAAAAATAAACACATTCCAAGCACTTTTACCCTTCAAATTAAGAGACCCTTAATCTTGGGTAACCACCCCATAAAACAGTCTTCTCCTCAAGACTGAAGAAGGGGATATGGTTCCTATTGAGATCATCCACCTTATCATATCTCTTAATATTACCCTATAAGTATTATCCTTAGTTTGGGATCATCACACCGGTGCAGGGGGCCAAATGGTCGACCATGCCTAAAACACAAACACTTGCTTCATTGGTATTACAATTCTTGGGTTTTTAGGTGATGAACACCATGCCCGATATGGGTGGTTTGAGGTGGATCCTCCCAAAGAACTCAATTTTTGGTGCTTGGGATGTATATGAATTGTTGGAGAGTGGTCCCATATGGATGGGGGGACCTCGAATGGTTGGGTGGATGCCAAGGTTCATCTTCACAAACCTCACTAAATGTTCATGACCCACTATCATGAAACTAGGTGCCTCTAACTCCAGTTATAATAAGCTCTAAATGTAAAGCTATCTATATATATTTTAGTTGAGTCTCTAGATTTTTAATGTGTACCCAAATTCTTATTACATAATGTATTACCTGCATGACATAACCAGAATATTGTGGATCAGGTTGGTGGGGTAGCAAAGATGAAAAATATTTAAACTATTTGATATAGTCCTGAACTGGTCTATCCTACTGGAGATCTACAATCTCTTCATAAGGATTCTGAATATCCAATATAATAAAATGTTCAATACGTTCCACGTTTAACACTTTCCATGTGAGATCTAGGTTCACCTCAACCATAATTATAAACTAATGAATAATGATGTTTCCTATACTCATCTAAGAAAATTATGATTTCACAAATTCCATGGTATGATGAATTTAAAAATACATCTCCACATGCATGATCTATCCCCTAATATCTCTCCAAAAGGCATGGGAAGTTCCACTCATTGAGCTTCAATATTTGGGTTAATCCCCAAGTTGTGAGGAAGCAAAACTTGTACAAAAACCACATCATGGGCCTTCAATTTTTTTGAAACATTCCATCAAATGTTTACCAATGAAACATATTATAAAGAATTGGAATTTTTTCATATATGGATGTACCTCAACTATCTAGGGAGCCTTATATAGTTTTCACAAGAATCCGCTATGTGAGTGGTGGAGTTTATCCAAGTCTCATGAAATATCCTTATGGAATTTTAGACGATCCTTTGTGAGATCCTTGAAAAATTCCACCAGGTTCTTTCACTCTTAATCCCAAGTGTTTCATGATGATTTGAAAGACTATAGAGAGGCCAACGAGCCCGTACCAAAGTGGTAAGGGCTCCTGCTTGGCATCCAAGAGACTCGGGTTCAAAACTGGGTAGAGGAGAATTTTCGGGGGGTATTGTAGTAGTACTGTAGTAGATACTGTTCGGTACTGTAGCAGTCAGAACTATTCACTTGATTTGGGCCTTCGGGCCACCAGTTTGGGACTACGGGCCTCCAGGGCCTTCGTGTCATCAAAGGCCTTCGGGCCACAGGGCCTTAGGGTCACGTAGACCATGGAGTAGCCCAGTTCACATAGAACATGCCCCAGAAGAGTATCATAGAAACAGAAGTAGTAGCCACCAGATGCAGAGTTAACCATATTGGAAGAATGAGAGGGTATGGAAGTCGCCATCAGGACCAGGCACCATGCAGCTTAGTATGGGGCAATGCTAGCCGATCAGAAATTCAAGGTGGAGAGCTAGGTGATCAATGACGCAGAAAGCTGTGGAGGGGAAATTCAAGTGGGATGGGCCTACAGGTCAAGTATTGGGCATGGTATGCCTCTGGGCCTTCGGGTCATGTATTGCGGGTTTGTCAGACCTTGTTCCTTGGGCCTACGGGTCATGTAAGGGTTCCCCTTCAACCCTTAAAATGGGGATTATCCATAATAAAATAAAAAAGAAGGCCTTCGGGCCAATATGGCAAAGACTATAGAGAGGTCTTCATGGTAGATAGAATAAAATCCATCTTCCCCAAGAACTATTCTACATTGTTGATATGGTTTTGATGGCATGTTTCCATTACTGCATTGGTCATTTAGTAAAGACACCAGTGGGTGAAAGCTGAAAGCGTTCCTCCTGGATGAAATGTTACTGACATAATTTAATAGTGCATACCTTTGTGGAGAAAAATTAAATGCATGAGTGGTGTACATAATTCCATGATGCATGACCTATGAATGTGAAGCTAACAACTCATTCCCTCATCAAGTGAATAATCCCAGTTTTTCACTTCCATCACGAGAGAGAAAATTGACCATGTGAGAGTTTTAGAGAGAAAGAAAGATGTTCATGATGTTAGTAAAGTGAAATCAATGGTGCACACATAATAGGCAGGTTAAACTAAGTGATAGGAATAGATGAATACATGATATAAGTGAAAAAATATAGAGAAGAAAATTAGGTTAGATCTCACCCAATATGTAATGGTAAGATTACCAAGAATTAAGGTTGATTTCCTTACCATATTCTCCTTGGTTATCCCATGATCCAAACCTCCCTATTTAATAACCCCTCTATGGGCCCAACTACCACCCAACCAAATTTTTTATTCCTTTAGACCCCCCCTAAAAAACCAACACACACCAAATACATTTTGCACTAAAATAAATATATCCACTAACTCGGGTCCTATAATTTCCCATCACCCATGACCATGTTTAGGATATAAAGATAAGATAATTTTATTTGGTAATGAAAGTGAGATATGTAATGTGATATTGTATGTGGGAAACTTTTTTTTTATCTAAATTTTTCATTATGGGAGTTATATTTTTTTGATAAGTAGTGTGAATTATATTTTTTATATATAATTTTTTGTGAGATTATTTGTGGTGAGATAATGTTACTCATTTTAAAACAGTATAGTGATTATCTTGGTTTATGTAATCATCTCACAGAAGCATTAGTATACTCTATTCACACTGAAATGTATTGGTCTAGGTGAGGAAACTAATAAGTTATTTATACTTTCACCTATTATATATATTATTTTTAGAGTTAGTATATATATGGTATTTGATATCTTTAGGGGAAAATGAAGGATCATAGTTTAATTTTGGTTTGATTTTTTGAGGTTACCTTTATAAGGTTCTATTGAATCGTTATGATTTTTTGTTTTTTTATTGTTTGTGATGTATGAAATTTAATTCTAATTTATATAAATTTTCCATATTTTCTTATAATTTTAATTAATTTAGTGGTTGGAGTTTTCATTATATAGGGTAATTCCACCCATATGTGAGTTTTATACCCCTAACACTAGTCATCAACCTCATTCATATTTGAGGAAAACATGGGGGTTATACTCAATATTTTTTCTATCTTAGGGGAATTTTTAATGGGGAAAGGTTATGAAAAAACGGTATTATAATGAGAGTTTTAAGATAAATTTTGGATTAGAAACCAGTAAGGTTTTTCATTAGGTTGGTAAGTTAATAGTATATATGAACTTATGATGAAATATAGACCAAAGAAATCAAGAAATGGTGTAGTGGCTGGTTCATTTCCATGAAAGGAACTTTTTCATATAATGAATATACTTATGTGATAGTTTACTATTTAAAAGGTACTATATTTGGTGTGGAAATGAATAATATATTACTATATATTATGATTTCATGTGTTGTGGTTAAGAATATGTAAATAGTGGGGTTTACCATAGGATATTTTTGTTTTCTTATAAATCCATGTCAATGAGATGATATTGATGGATTTATATTCCATCATAGATAAACTTAGAGGGTTTCATAATTGTAATGAGCCAGAGGAGATGCAGTAAACACCAATTGTGTAATAGAGAGTTAATGAGAATAAGATATGAAGTTATAATATTTCTAGTAGCATAGGTTATAAAATCTCAAGGGAGATACTCCTGATGCATGAATTGAGTGGTGTCTTGATGAGGCATGGTTAGCCTTTAATCTTGTATAGACTCTAGATGAGTGCCAAATTACTTTGGTTGTACAATTTATATGATATTCTACTATATATTGGTGTAGTTTCTATACTAGTTATAAATACATTCATTAAATTTTGTGGGATAAATTCCATGTTTTAACCAATAAATTGGTTGAGACGTTTGTTTTACCTCAAGAGATATTTTGAGTAAAGGGGGGGATTTTTGGTTGAAGATGAGATATAATGGATGCAATTTGTGACATTGGTATTATTATTTTTGTTTTAAACACATAAATCACATTCAAAATAATATTAATTCATGTGTTTTAGATGTTTATAAGGTCATTTAGAAGTTTAGAAATGTTTTAAATAAATAATGGAGTTGAAGTATGGTGTTTAAAGTTGTTTAGATTAAAGGTTAGTAAAAAATGTTGTGGTGTTAAGTAAACTATATCTTGGTTTGTGCCTCATAAAAAAAATAACTTTTAAGGAATCAAAAAATATATGAGGTGATGAAAAAGGTTTATTAAAAAATAACTATTCTCCATGGGAAATCTAAACCATGTCATGGTTATTTGGATTTGATCATGGTTATTGGATAAAATGATCAAGGTATGGTGAAGTGAAATAACCCTGGTTCTTATTTATTCCAGGGAAAGAAAATGAGAAATGTTCTATAATATGGACAATCCACCATGGTTATGGTTTTATAGTGGAAATTTTGGTTTTTAAACCACATTATATAATTGGTTGTGGTTATTTATGAGGAATAAAAATAGGTAGTGAAAATTTCACGGTGTATTAGCAGTGGTCATGGCTTCAAAATGGTTTCAAATTATTTTAGTGATTTAAGACAGAAGAACTATGGATTATGAAACTATAAATTAAAGTAATTTTTCTAATGTAGTTTTGTAAATATCACATGGATTACTCAATATCAATCCTCAATGTTTCTTTATCAAATCAAAGGTGAATATAAGACCATGTTTTATCAAATGGATAAAATTAAATGAGGATATACAATAGTATATTTAAGGTAGGATTGAAGAAGAAGAGTAGGACCCATATATTATTATACCCCCTTATGGATTTAAAATTCTAAATTAATGAGGAGGTAGAACCAATTAATACTAGACATGAGAACCTCATTAATAATAAGGACATAAAGAGCATTATAACTAAAATGATTTAGTGGTTCCAATCTATAAAGATACACCATTATTATAATTAGGGATAAATGATAGGATGAACACACTGAAATCATCCCATTAATATGTTAACTATAAATAAGAATAATTATAGTGGTGGGAGGACTCAAATGGAGGAGGAAGATCGAGGGAAAAACTCAGAGGAGAATGCTTTATCTACCCACCTAGGACCATTCTATTCTAACTATAGTACTCCCTCCACTCACAATACCCACCCCCCCTTATAAAATCTCAATGGAGGAACGTACTAAGAGATAGATGGTACCACCTTATATCAAATAAAGTGGACCACCCCAAATGAGTTAGTTATTAGAAGGGATAGATTTTCCCCTCCTGGAATAAACCTTACAAGGCCCCCAGGACTCCTGTTCCCTAATACTCATCCCTTTGGAAAGAAGTATTGTCCTCAAGACTTCAAGAAAGCAATTGGTTGTGAATGAAAAAATCATCCTACTAGATGGATTCATCCTTAGACTGGTTCTTACACATGATCAAAAACTAGGTAGTTATAGAGACATCAATCATGTTGGAATTATTGGTGAGGATAACGTTATGCTCTGAAGAGAAGACATGATTGGTTTTCAATTCTACTGGCAGTAGTTAATAGGGCTATTGGCCACCAATAACTTTACTGAGATAGGAATCATGAATGGAAAAGTGGATTCATGACTCAATAAGTAAATGTAGATGGTATGAGATAGTCCCCACAAGAGGAAACATATAAAAGGGCCTAAAGAACTAGGCTGAGAGATTCCAGTTGATGTGGTATGAAATTTTTTACTATAAATTGGGGTGGAGCACATGAGCCGCAGCCCAGTTGGTGAGGTCTCTCTAAGTGCATTCATGAGACCCAGGTTGAAAACCAGGAAGAGGTAGAATTTCAGAGGTACTATAGTAGTTACTATAGCAGTTACTGTTCGATACTATAGCAGTCAAAACTATTCAATTTGGGCCACCGGTTTGGGCTTGGAGTCTATGGAATCCCAAATTTTTATTACATAACCTTTCATTACATTTTAATAACAGAGGATCTTTAAAGTCTAGTGTCTTGGAAATCAGGAACATAAAACATAAGAAAAACATAAAACATTATTCTAAAACACTTGTAAGGATTCTTCATTGTTCATCATATGTTCATTACAACATCTCATAACCTAGAAGCATACATCAAAGGAAAGGGTGAACAGAAGGCCTTGTAAGGGAAATAAGAGAAACATTTTACATGTGAACTTGAGATACATTAATAAAGTCATGATAAATAACTTTAAGGAATGAGAAAGATATCATGATGCATATCATAATAAAAATAACGTGTTTCATAACTTGAAGATGTGGCTAAACCATTTAAGTTATACAATCATGAACATATCACCAAGGTCCATCACCAAGGTGTCATTTAGAAAAATTACCAAGGTTATTCACCAAGGTATCGTTAAAATTGTAATCCCTAGAGATTACATCATTACACAATGAATTAGAGAGATATTAGGGCACACCATTAATTTGTCTTTATTATCATGTGATCCACATATATCATCATAAATCATTTCATAAATAACCCATATATCATAAAAGAAATGGCATTCATTTCATAGTCATAAAACTGCTTTAAAGACATGATATTTATGTCATTTTAAACCCACAGAAAAAAGAAAGAGGATTTCATGTATGTAAATCACAGAATTAAAATAGAAATTTGGATATATATGTGAATACGTTCGTATAATAAAGAGTTTTAAGTATTCTCTTAATAAAATAAAAGAATTTTAGAAAAAGACAGAGACATTTTGAAACAAAAATTCGACAGCATAACGACAATGTTGCAGGGTTTTAGAAAATATTGAAAAGAGAGGAGACATGGGTAACCCACTCATAAATGATCCATAAAAAGTATAGGGACAGAATATAAATGATATATGAACATGGTAATGAAATTTTGAGAACATACCATATGAAATTAAAAACATGAAAGGAAGGAAAAAAATAAGATTTCTCTTATGAAGAATTTGGCAGCCTAACGACGTCACTTATAACTTCAAAAAAATGAATTTATGAGATTAAATAGGGTATTTAATAATGTTAACATAAAAGGATAGTATGATTAATATAGATATCATAACCCAACATGTAAAAAGGCAACTCCAAAGACTTGACATGAAAGTAGAACTTTGAAAATCGGAAGAGTGAAAAAATCCCTTACGAAAACTCGGCATCCTAACGACGCCACAAAAAAATTCATAAAACAAAATGATGAGAGTAAGAGGGGATATATCATCATATGATCAATAAAAGGAAATTAATAGGAATATAAAATAACTTCCCTCAACATAAGAACATGGGGCTTAATTGAAATAACATACAAAAGAGTACTTGAAAAAAAGAGAGAGGTAAGATCCCTTAAAAAATGAATTGATGAGATAAAATAGGGTTTCTCATCATATGAAAATAAAATTACAGTATTATTGATATAGATATCATTCAACAACATAAGGGAAAGTAACTTTAAAGACTTGACATGAAAATAGAACTTCGAAAATGAGAAGGGTGAAATAATCCCTTACAAAAATTCGGCAGCCTAAACGCGCCACTTAAACATTCATAAAACGAAATGATGACTGTAAGAGGGGATATATCATAATATGACCATGAAATGGGAAGTAATAGGAATTTAATAGAAAATCACCCAACATAAGAACATGGGGATTAAATGAAAGGACATACAAAAGAGTACTCCAAAAGAAAGAGAGAGGTAGGATCTCTTACCTTGAAGAGTAACTTAGAAATCATGAAGTTTGGGACCTTGGGAGGAATGAGGGAACCTTGGGAGGACTCCTTGGGTGGTAAGGAGACCATAACTTTGTTGAGGAGGATTTTGGAATGGAAAGGATGAGATAATGGCTTGGTATTTATAGGGTAAGTGAGGGGACAAGGCATTAATGTCCAAGGGACACCTCATTGGTGGTATTAGAAAAACCATGGGCTTTACCATGGTATTTTCCCATGGTATCGGCCACATGGGACACCTAATAAATTATATTACTATTCATAAGTATACCATAATCATTACATAATTATTACATCCTTAATGATGTCATTAAGCACCCGAAACTCTAAACTGAAAATTCAATATTCACCGAAAATTCAACTTTTTCAGAAAAATCCAAAAAATTTCACCTTAACCAAATATCGATGCTATGATTTCAAAAATGAACTCTATTTTATGAAAATAATTTTCTAAATATTTTTAATTTAATTTTTAAATAAAAAAACTATTCACTGAAAATTCATTTTTTTAGAAAAATCCCAAAAAATCATCATAACCTAATATCGATGCTCTGAATTCAAAAATGAACTCCATTTTATAAAAATATTTTTCAAAATATTTTTAATTAAATTTTTATTTAATAAAAAACAGTATTCATCCAAGAAAACTAATATATGACTAATAATTTCTGAAACAATTATTTACCTATTTTTTGAATCAAATTACTTAATAAAGGTACCTAAATTATAGTAATACTTTCTTTAAGTGAGATTACTAATCCATTTGGTCACATTACTAATCCTAAGCATAAAATCGCTATTCATAAATTACTATTCATCAAATATTATGTTGATCTTATTAGACTCCAAATTTCATACTGAAAACAACTATAGAAGACCATTTTTTGAAAATCAGTACACATTTTTTAATTATTAAAGGTTTACATAAATTTTTTAAAAATATCCTTTTTCTAAAATTCATTAATAATATGCATACTATATTTATCCGGACATTTGAAAATTCACAAATTTCATCATAAGAAGAAATCACAATTCTTATTTAAATCAAAGGATTACACAGGGCAGTTATGGTCTTATTACATAACCCCTTATAACACTAGCATAAGACCTAAGAGTAAGGTGTGCTAGGGTGATAGAATCTTGGGGCGGCTCAGACATCATTTCCCGAGCAGTTATTTCTATTAGCTTGAACTTCTCGTGAAGGCGATCCCGTTCCAGCTTCACACGATGAAGTTCGTCTTGGGTTTGGTCTAGAACAAAGCCCAAAGGTGCTACCTCCTTCTCGAGTTCCATCGGATGGGCTTTGATTGGCCCGAGACTACTAGATAGGGCCATCAATTCTTCTTTCTATATTTATTAATCATTATCCCTTGTATTTATAGACAATAATTGTAACATATAGTTTCCAACGGTCTTATTGACCAATGGTCATATAACAGTCAAAACCCAACGGTCACATTTTAATTATACTCATTTTATTAAATGAAATAGTTTTGTCGAGTATAAAATAAAATAACACACAATGTTTGGAAAAACATTTATTCAAAATCTCAGGTCATTACATTCTTCCCCCTTAAGAAATTGCGTCCTCACAATTTAAAAAAAATTGGGATTGTAAATTTTGTTGAAAGTCCCACATCGGAAATAAATTCACTAAAACTATTACTTTAAAAGAAAGAAAGGAAAGTACAAAGGTCACCCGAGTTAACCCATAATAGGATTCCTTGTAGGGAAACATGGATATAGACGAAAAAACAAAGGGTCATGTTTTGATGCAGAGTGATAGAAAACATTATTAGGAGAAAATTTACCACAAGAAGATCATAAACTTAAGATGTGTTAAACGGTCTTTGATTACCAAATAGGAAATGTAAACCAACCATGTTTTTGTTTTATGTTCCTTTTCATAATTTTGGGTAATTCATTTACTAAATATAATAAAAACATATGGAAATATATTTACCTTCAAGTATAATCTCATCACATAATAAGTTTCCCCCAAGACTAATCTTTTCTCCAAACAAAGAGCATTCAAAAATACTTGGTCTCATCAAAAGAACAAGAATAATCTTATAGATAATCTCATAATCCACAAAAGGAGAAATATATATTTCCTTTGTATTTATACATCATCTAAAACCAAAATGGTTAGTATGAGATCATATAATCCCCAAAAAGTATAATCCATTATTAAAAAAAACTACTATTAATCTCCAAACTTCACCAAACAGTACCCAATGTTCAATAAAGACCATTCAATACACAATCGTCCTTAAAATTCATCAACAGTTATCCACACTAAGATCGAAACCCAAAACTTAGAAGGATTTAATCACATTGTCTTCCATAATAAATCTTAAAATTTATCTCCAAATAACATCAACTACTCTTAAAGTCTCATACTAAAGTGTAATTAACCTAATCACATATTCTCTGTGATAGGTTAATCATTTTCAAGAAATAACCCAAATCACCATATGTCCACAATAAATAAATATATTCTTACAAAATAAAAATTTCAACCATTCCTCCACAAATAAAATCCTGTAGTATTTTTATTTTCCTTAGGCATATAGTACTCTAAAAGATAAAACACCATAAAAATAACCTTTATCATTTAATCACCAAATCATTTTTCTATACAAAGGATATCAATTTGATAAAACACATGTTTCCAAAATCAACTTATTCTTGATCCATAAAAATAGCAGGTGTATTAGTCAGTCCGAAGGGAATAACAACAAACTCATAATGCCCATATATTGATTGGAAGGATGTTTTTGGAATATCATCATTCTTCACCCTCAATTGATGGTAACTAGAATGAAGATCAATTTTTGAGAAGAATTGAGTCCCACTAAGTTGGTCAATTAAGTCATAAATTCTTGGAAGAGAGTATTTGTTCTTCACTGGTATCCCATTCAGTTTTATATAATCAATGCATAGCTACATCGATCCATCCTTATTCTTTACAAAGAGAACTGGTGCTCCCCAAGGAGACACACTTGGTTGGATAAACCCATTATCCAAAATATCTGGGAGTTGTTTCTTTAATTACTATATCCCTACATATTCCATCCTATAGGGGGTCTTTGACATCGGATGAGATCCATGTATGAGTTCAATGGAGAACTCTACCTCTCTTTCCAGGGGAGGTCTGGGTAACTCCTTAAGAAATACGTCAATGCATTCCTAGTTTATGGGGGAATTTTCTAAAATAATAAATCCTTCGTGAAAAACTTATTTCATTTATGAATATTTTAACTAATAGTATTTTATGTCTTAAAACTTCATGCTTAGAAAAATTACATTTTTCTATAATTCCTTCATAATGATTCATAAAAATATTTTGATTAACCAAACATATCACCCGAGAGTGTCGTAACCATGATGCAACAAGGCCCATTGTCGTGTACCAATTCACGTTCGAGTCTAGCTCAAAGCGGTGTTTTCGGGTTTTACCCCTATGTACATCTGAGCCAGAGCCACCTCTACCTGATCGTATCCAGATAGGGATGTATTTTCTTAATAAACTACTTACTCAATACTCACGAAAATTCCTAGAAGATTTCCTATATTTAAACTTTTCTATAGGGTTATTCCTAATGTTTTGGTATCCTAATTTCCATAAATAACTAAACTATCCTTTGATACCAACTATATCATCCCGCCTTTTTATTACATTTTACAAATAGAGGATCTTTAAAGTATAGTGTCTTGGAAATCAGGAACATAAAACATGATAACAACATAAAACATTATTCTAAACCACTTTTAAGGCTTATTCATTGTTCATCCTAAGTTCATTACAACATCTCATAACTTGGGAGCATAAATCAAAGAAAAGGGTGAGCAGAAGGCCCAATAAGGGAAACACGAGAAACATTTTACATATAAACTTGAGATACATCAATAAAGTCATGATAAATAACATTAAGGCATGAGAAAGAGATCATGAGGAATATCATAATAAAAATAATGTGTTTCATAACTTGAATATGTGGATAAAACATTTAACATAGACAATCATTAAAAAATCACCAAGGTCCATCCCCAAGGTGTCATTTAAAAAAATTACCAAGCTTATTAACCAAGGTATCGTTAAAATTGCAATCCCAAGAGATTACATAATTACCCCATGAATTGAAGCGTTATTAGGTAGAACCATTAATTTTCCTTTATTATCATGTGAGCCACATATATCATCATCAACCATTTCATAAATAACCCATATAGCATAAAAGAAATGGGATTCATTTCATAGTCATGAAACTACTTTAAAGATGTGATCTTTATGTCATTTTAAACCCATGAAAAAAGGAAAGTGGGTTTAATGTATTTAAATACAAGATTTAAAATATAAAATTTTTATATATATGTGAATACCCCCATATAAGAAAGATTTTTGAGTATTCACATAATAAAATAAAAGAATTTGAGAAAAAGAGAGATACATTTTGAGATGAAAATTCGGCAGCATAATGAAAATGTTGCAGGGTTTTAGAAAACATTAAAAAGAGATGGTACATGGGTAAACCACTCATAAATGTCACATAAAAAGTAGATGGACAAAATATAAATGATATAAGAACATGTTAATGAAATTTTAAGGAAATACCATATGAAATGAAAAACATGAAAGGAAGGAAAAAATAAGATTTCTCTTATGAAGAATTCGACAGCCTAACAACGTCACTTAAAACTTCAAAAAAATGAATTGATGAGATTAAATAGGGTCTCCAATAATGTGAGCATAAAAGGAAAGTATTATGAATATAGATATCATACCCCAACATGTAAAAAGAGAACTTGAAAGACTTGAAATGAAAGTAGAACATTGAAAATGGGAAGAGTGAACGAATCCCTTACGAAAATTCGACAGCCTAACGACGCCACATAAAAATTCATAAAACGAAATGATGAGAGAAATAGGGGATATCTAATAATATGATCATGAAAAGGGATGTAATAGGAATATAAAATAATATCCCCCAACATAAGAACATGTGGATTAAATGAAATGACATACAAAAGAGTACTTGAAAAGAAAGAGAGAGGTAAGATCCCTTAAAAATTGAATTGATGAGATAAAATAGGGTCTCTAATCATATGAACATAAAAGTAAAGTATTATTGATATAGATATCATACCCCAACATATGTGAAAGGAACTTGAAAGACTTGACATGAAAATAGAACTTTGAACATGAGAAGGGTGAAAGAATCCCTTACAAAAATTCAGCAGCCTAACGACGCCACTTAAACATTCTTAAAACGAAATGATTAGATTAAGAGGGGATCTCTCATCATATGATCATGAAAAGGGAAGTAATATTAATATAAAAGAACATCCCCCAACATAATAACATGAAACTTAAATGAAATGACATACAAAAGAGTACTTGAAAAGCAAGAGGGAGGTATGATCCCTTACCTTGAAGAGTAACTTTGAAATCATGATGTTTGGGACCTTGGGAGGCTTGAGGGCACATTTGGAGGACTCCTTGGGAGGTAAGAAGACCAAAAATTAGTTGGGGAGGATTTTGGAATAGAAATGATGCGATAATGGCTTGGTATTTATAGGGGAAGTGAGGGGAAAAGGCATTAATGGCCAAGGGACACCTCATTGGTGGTATTGGAAAAAATATGGGCTTTCCCATGCTGTTTTCCCATTATATTGGCCACTTGAGACACATAATACCTTATCTTACTATTCATAAGTCAACCAGAATTATTACATAATTATTACATCTTTAATGATGTCATTAAACACTCGAAACTCTAAACTGAAAATTTACTATTCACCAAAAATTCGACTTTTTTCAGAAAAATCCCAAAATTTCACCTTAACCAAATATAGATAATTTGATTTCAAAATTATCTCCATTTTATGGAAATAATTTTCTAAATAATTTTAATTTAATTTTTAAATAAAAACAATATTGACTGAAAATTCATTTTTTTCAGAAAAATCCCAAAAAATCCCTATAACCTAATATCAATGCTCTGAATTCAAAAATGAACTTCATTTTATAAAAATAATTTTTGAAATATTTTTAATTAAATTTTTAATTAAAAAACACTATTCACCTGAGAAAACTAATACTTGACTAATAATTTCTGAAACAGTTATTTACCTATTTTATTGAATCACATTACTTAATCAAGGTGCCTAAATTATATTAATAGTTTATTTAAGTGATATTACTAATACATTTAGTCACATTACTAATCCTTAGCATAAAATCACTATTCATAAATTACTATTCATCAAAAATTAAGCTGATCTTATTAGACTCCAAATTTCATACTAAACACAACTGTAGAGGACCATTTTTTGAAAATCATTACACATTTTTCTAATTATTTTAGGTTTACTTAAAATTTTTAAAATATCAATTTTCTAAAATTCATCAATAATATGCATACTATATTTATCCGTACATTTTAAATTTCACAAACTTCATCATAAGAAGAAACCAAAATTCTTATTTAAATCAAAGGATTACACAAGACAGTTATGGTCTTGTTACATAACTCCTTATAACACCAGTATAGGACCTAAGAGTAAGATGTGCTAGGGTGATAGAATCTTGGGGCGGCTTAGCCAACATTGCCCGAGTATTTATTTCTATCAGCTTGAACTTCTTGCAAAGGCGATTCTGTTCCAGCTTCACATGATGAAGTCCGGCTTGGGTTTGGTCCAGAGAAAAGCCTAGTGGTGATACCTCTTTCCCGAGTTCTGTCAGATGGGCTTCGATCGGCCCGAGACTACTGGATGGGGCCATCAGAAATTCTTTCTACATTAATTAATCAAGATCACTTGTATTTATAGACAATAATTGTAACATTTAGTTTCCAACGGTCTTATTGACCAGTGTTCATATAACAGTCGAAACCCAATGGTCTCATTTTAATTATACTCATTTTATTAAATGAAATAGTTTTGTTGAGTATAAAATAATATAACACACTAAGTAAGGAAACAAAATTTATTCAAAATCTTGGGTAGTTAAAGAGTCCTTAAGGCCTTTGGGACACCCATGACCTTCGGGTCTGTAAGGATTTTAGGCCACCTCAAAGCCTTCAGGGCCACTTTATTTGCAGTTGCACAGACAGATTCTACAAAGAACCACTCTAGAGGAGGAAAGAGCAGGGTACATCCACCAGAGCAGGGCTAAATGGACATTGGAAGAATGAGAGGGTATGGAATTTTCCATCGGTACCGTGCATGTTCACCCCTGCACATGGACATCCTAGCCGAATAGTCATGCAAAAGTGGATAGCTGATCACGATGCAAATGCTGAGGAGCAGTAGTTTTAAGTAGTCATAATCTGTAAGATTTCCTTAACACCTAGGGGTCATGTAATTTCTCCAAGACTATGGAAAATGTAATTCCTAAGACTAAGAGCCTTGTAAGGGTTTTCCTTCATCCCTTGAAAGGGGGTTTATCAAAAAATCAATAAAAAATAAGGCCTTCAGGCCATTCAATCAATCAATTAATTAGGGTGGAGCTTAAAATAAATGATATTTCCCAGTTCAAAATAAATATACCTATGGAGTTTTTCAACCTAATGTTTCATACAGTGTTAAACATGAGAGTGGTGTTGTTTCAACAACTGAAGATCCTCATCACAATCATGATGATTAATGAAAACTACTTCATCCTTGACTACTTCTTGGAGACAAGAAAAAATAGTGTCAGTTTTGATACAATAAACCACTTTAAAAGGGGTGGTGTTTATAGAATAATGTCAAGTAGTGTTGTAACTGAACTTGGACCATGTTAACCAAATTATTCATCTAGATGGTTGGTCTCCTGTATGATAAAAAAGTAAGCTTCCAAGCAGTGGTTAACGTAATCTGTTTGACCATCCATTTGTTGATGGTAAGTGAAACTCATTTAGGGATAGATCCCCTAAAAAAAGAGTTCCATAGAAAAGTTGATCATGAAAATAGGATCTTGGTCACTAACAATATATTTGGGAATTTCATGAAGCTTAATGATTTCTTTAATGAAAATAAAAGATACACCTTTAGTAGTGAAAGGATGTTTTAAGGAAATAAAATGAGTGCACTTAGAAAGGTGAACCATACAAAATGACACTATACCCTTTGGACTTTGGACACACAGTAATAAAATTAGTGGAAATATACTCTTATATTTCCTTAGAAATTGGTATAGGTTCTAATAAGTTGACAGGGGAATGTGTAGAATATTTGAATCACTGACAAGTGTCATACTAGAGAAAATATTGTAGAACGTGATAGGACATTCCAATCCAATATAAGTTCTTATATAAATTTTTATAAATGAATATATAGGATGAATGACCACCTTTAGGAGACTCGGGAAATTTTTCCAAGTGGAATGGAATCTCGGGTAAGACTACGGGTCGGAAAAGGTGTCACCTGTACAAGAGAGAAGCATGAGTGAAGCTGAACCTAGTGGGAGATTTATAGTCAAACTGTAATTGTTGAATAATCTTATAAAGGTATGGATCATAATGAAGACCATATTTTAGGTAGCATCCCTCCTACTATATATAAAAGGAATGTTAAATGATAGATGTTGGGGAATATTCCTTATAGGGTAAGTCACCATATGCTGTATTTTCTATACCAGTTTTATAGATCATATCTAAGTGATACCCAAAGTGTTTTGAAATCAAACATAACTATTTAGTAGTGGTAATTAACTACTGTAGCAAAAAATTCAAGATATTTTGGTGAGAATTAACAAGGAAATACTTTACCAAAAGGCAAGGATTTCGGTGTTGGATAGATAAGACCAAATCCATGATCTCTTTTTCATATGTAGACTCAGAGAAGTTCTATTAAATTAGGTCCTTACTAAAAAATTCTATTGGGTGATGTTCTTGAAATAGGACTACCTTGAGTCCTCAAACAGACATGTCACATTCCACCATGGAAGGTTTTGAAAAAAACATGCATGGAAAGTACAAGAGCTGCCGTTAGAACAAGTTTGAGTTGATCAAAGGACCATTGTGTTTCTTTTGACCACCTAAAGACCTCCTTACTTGTAAAAACTATTAGGGGTTGCAGAATTTTTCTATAATCTTGAATAAAATTTAGGTAATAACTTGGGAGGTGCCCAATAAACCACTTATTACATAGACTATTGTGTGAATCGGCTATTCTAATACTTATTGAACTTTGGATGGATCCATAGAAACACTATTTGGAGAGATAATGTGGCCTAAATGCTCGACCTTAGGCTGAGAAAAATAACATTTATTATAATTAGTGAGTAATTGGTTATTACAAAGGATCTAAAATTCATCCTCAAGGTGTTGTATGTGGGTGTCCCACCCAGGGCTATAAAATAATATACCATAAAACAATATGAGGTAGAAATGCCACAAAATAGGTTAGAACAAATCATTAATCATGGTCCAAAATGTAGACGGGGAATTATAGTGGAAAAAAGGAATTATCAAATATTCACAGTGGTTATTCAGGGAAGTATGTTTTAGAAATATTCATCCCATATATAGATTTGATGATAACCATACTTGAGATACAGTTTATAAAATAGTGTAGCACCATGAATCTCACCCAATACTTGGGTGGGAAACTTGTCTAAAACCATAAATTTATTGAAAATTTCTAATTGACACAAATTTTCTATGTTTTATATTTTCTTCATTACATGTATGATTGGGATAGAGTAGGAGGTTTTTCTCATTCAAATGACCCCTGATTAAAGCAAATCTGATACCTACCACTCAATATTGTTCTTGTGGGTATGTGGGTACTGATAAATTAATACATACATTGCTCCATTCTATAGAAGTAATTTGATTTTATGTTCGCAATATTTTTAGAGTGTGAAACTATAGGTTTTATAAAAAATATCTAGATATTTATAGAATATAACAAATTGTTTTAGATGTTGGGGGGAGGGTATGACTGCTCCTTGATTACTCGAGGAAACTACAAATAATGAGTATTTGATACCAATCAATTATCTAGTTAGATAATGTAATTAAGAGACCACTAAAGTATCCCCTACCATCTCTTAGAGAACATACAACTATTCATCTTCATGAAATTATATGGTCATGGTTTTCCAGTTGTCCTGGAATACTGTAGGAGTTTTATGATAGTTGGTTCCCAAGATTAATTCTAAATCTCTGATAGCCAACACATGGGTATCCAACCAATAGGTATACTTTCCCAATTCTAGCTAAATCTGTGAGTAGAAACCATGTGACCATAGTTTATAGCCACCACCAATATTGACCCATTATTTTTTTATGTTTGGATCATTATATTTATAAGGGAAGTGATCTTTAGAGATAAAAAAATTATGTATATCCCCTCTATCAATTAGAACTAACATAGGAATTCCACTGATCCAACCCTTGATCCATACGGCCATTAGGCATTCCCTGACTAGAGTCTGGTAAAAAGATGCAGAGCTAAGGTAGCTAATAATTTGACATTACACCTCCTCAGGGGTAACTGTCTCCTCTATATCAGGTTTTTCCTTAATAGGGTCGATAGTGCCTACTGGAAAACTCTCATTATCACTTGGTAATACAACTCACACCCCATATTCCAAACACTTATGTATCAGGTTTTATGGTTTAACAGAATTAAAATATAGTCCTCTATTTCATTGAACCTCCCACTCATGGGAGGAAAGGTGTCAAATGAACCTTTTGGAAGAGTTTCCATCAAGAGTGTCTAATTCCCTAAAAGAAAATTTTCAGATCATATTTTAAGCTAGTATGGAAGTTGTGATCTAGGTCATTGAGTGGTCTACCACAAAAAAGTGTCAAGATCCAACTAGGCATGTATGAATACACTTTGAGCAAGAATATTCATTCCTTTCATGATGTGCAGCTTCAGGCGGTGGACCAACCACATTGCTTACAAATGAGTTTCCATATTTTTTATATAGACACAATTGTGTATCTCATCATGAAATCCACATAAGAAATAACTAATGTATTTTTGTTAAGTTTTTTGTAGAAATAATAAATATAGTTATTAAATAATTTTTATTTATCCATGGAACATAACTTGGTGGTGGAGGGATACCAATTCTTTATATGGATTCTTGATGTATATCCTGCTAAATAGTTCCATGAGTTTATCTTTGAGAACTAGATAGGTGATTAGGGGATGAAATTCACTAATGAAGTTGAATCAGTGAATTGAAACTCCTTCCATGTTGATTTGTGTAAGAACTAACTTCTTCAAATTCAATGTTTTAGGGAGTTGAAAAAAAAAATTGAACCAATATGATCCAACCCAACAAGTCTGTACCATCAAACATTGACAACTCTACTTGCCGAGCTTCTGTTGAGTTGTCTGACCTAAGAGCATTTGGATGACAATACTAGATATGTTGGACTCCCCAAAAAGCAATTATTCTAGGTTTATCACGAAGGATATGAATTCTTATTTAAGATGTGATGATTTGTCCCAATGTTGCACTAGGCCAATCATATATTTATGATGTTCAACAAGATCTCATGCTTGTTCCTTCTAGAACTCAAATTGTTCTTATTGTTATTTCTCCTATGCTTGTTGATTAAGGTGAAACAATTATAATGATGATTCCTTATTATAAATGGATGTTTTAATATGACCCACCCTTTGCTATATGATTTCCTTCCAAGTGGGATGTTACACATCTATGATTATGGAGTAGAAGAAATCCAATAGTTCAGACCAAAATGATAGCTCACACTCACCCAAATCCTTCCTTAAGTATATTAACTCCAGAGAAGAAGAATTATAGTTCTAGTAGGATAAGAAGGGAGGATGAAGATGGAGGGAAACACTTAGGAGAGACTTTTTGATCTACCCTCCCAAGACCACCCATTTCAAACTATATTACTCCCTAAACTTTCACTCCCCCAATCCCCCCTTATAATCTCCCAATGGAGGAATCTTCTAACAGTCGGAGGGGACCACTTTATAACAACTATAGAGGACCACCCCAAATGAGTTAGCTACCAGGAGGGATATATTT
Source organism: Viscum album (assembly GCA_963277665.1). NCBI lineage: Eukaryota > Viridiplantae > Streptophyta > Magnoliopsida > Santalales > Viscaceae > Viscum > Viscum album. The sequence goes on along the minus strand of OY728147.1, from coordinate 2,104,716,907 downwards.
TCCCCTCCTAGAATAAACCTTCCAAGGCCCCTGGTATCCCCAAACCCTTACAATTACCATAAAAACTTTCTAGCTATGAATAGTATAAAACACCACCACCCATGGGGTTTACCAAATAATTATATCATTTTCTATAATTTCTATTTTATTTTCATTCTTACTAGTTTAATTTTAAATAAATAAATAAAAATTACTTATTTTTCTTATTAATATTTTTTAATAGTAGCTTCGACACCTTCAAAATGATCATTAGAATATAATAAAATAGGTAATCAAACTTTATCAATTCTATCCATATAGGAATAATATAATCCAAGTTATCTATATACTTTAAACTTAACTTTTTCCGCTATATTATTATTTATTGTTTGAAACTTGCATGACATATACTGAGTTATGTTGATGATATAGTGAAATTTGAGTTTAAATAAGGGTTTAACCATTGGATATCAAAATTTAACTATTTTATTTTCTTTTGGTATGTTTTCTAGCATATATGTTTTTAAAATATACTCAATTTTTAGTTGTGTACAATTTTGTTTTTAGTGTATTTAGTTTTTTAAATAATAAAAATCAATATGAAAACTCTAAGTAATTTTTGATGAATTTGATCTTAATATTAAAATAAAACTTTAAAATGATTACTGATATTTTTAATCCTCTTGAGTTTTATTTTAAATCATTTTATTTTGTTTTATCTAATTATTAAAATCAATGCTCAGTAGTTGTTGATTCAAATCACTTTGCCTACCCTGATAGGTATTTTAATCTCCTTTGATATATTCACCCTAATAACTTCACTTTCCCAAGATAAATTGAGTTATGTGTTTCATGCTAGAAATTAATTTGATCCTCTTTTTTATTCTATCTTGATTATGGTAATTTTTTCAAAAAATTTGTGGCCTTTTATTTTTTATCCCACATTATCTATTAGAACCACCTTTAAAATTTCACCCTTACTTATCAATTATAAAACCATTAATGAAATTATATGTTAAGCCACATTATAGGCCTATTTTACCTTAACAACCCATATATTAGTGTTTTTCAGTATTATATTTGTATACTAAGTGCATGGTATGGGATGTTCATGAAATATTTTAGAAGTGTGTAACTTGTTTGGGAAGTGTGGAGGAGTGTTAATTTTTTTACGTAAAATAAGGTTTATAATTCATTATCCATTGTATTTAATGGTCCATTTTATTCTTCTAAAAAATGGGTGATGAAAAAATTTATATAAAAAATTAATTAAAATAAGATAAAAATGAAAAGGAAACGTTTTTTTTAAAAGGTAGAATAGAAGCGGAATATTCTAAAATGATTCATCGTTTAACTCATGGACCACATTAGAAAAAAGAGGGATTGTTTGGGTTCAATTATTTGGGAATGAGTGATTATATTTCAATACATTTGAATGTTTTATCATTCATTATAATTTAAGAGAAACCACTTCATTTTTCCATTGTTTTAAACAATCATTACTCGCTAACCCTCAACCACCAAATGAACCATGTTAAGTCCTCATGATTGATTCATTTTTTATTATCTCTTTAATTAAAGAAATTAATTTTTTTATAAGAATATAGAGAGAAAAAATATTCTAAATATTGATTATAACTTTGCATAAATCATCTCTTGAGTGAAGAGTGATAATGAATTCCTTGGAAGTTAGGTTAAAAAATTGGATATGGGTGGAAATGAGAGGTTTAAATAAATTTATATATTATAAATCAAGTCATGGGAATTATATTCATAAAAGAATCATAATGAAAAACATTTTAAAATAATTTAAATAATTCTCTCATTCAAAACTTAGATGTTTTAATTTGTTTTTTTTTTTGAGAATATATTTTCTTTTAAATTCATTGATTAATTTTTAAAACAAATTAGTTTGAATTAAAATTTTAAAATATATTTAAATTACATTGATTTTTTTGAACCATGGAGTTTTATTTTGGTATTTGAGATTAATTTCTAGATATTTAAATGAGTGGATATACTGAATTTATTTTATAACATTAGTGTTATTTGAAATTTTTAAAAAGTTTTAATCATGTTGTGATTTAAATTGATTTCACTATGCGTTGAGTTTATTTTGGATATGCATCCTCATATTAACTTCTTATTCTATTTTGAGTCTATGGAATTTGAACCTTGGATATAAATTGTATATTTTTTATGGATGAATTGAAATGACATGCTAGTTTAATTACTTTGAATATAATGAAGTTATTTTTGGGTTGATCTATGTTTTAAGATACTTAAAATCTATTTTGGGTTTGTTGAACTTTTTTTACCTAATTTTGAAATCTTAGAGATGCATTATTGTTTAAAAAAATATTATCCATTTTTATTTGTTTATTATAAATTTTTCATCAAATATTATAAGAATTTAGAGTTAGTGGGCAATATTTTTCATGCTTGAGGAGTCTATTGGTTATAAATTTCCCAGTGGTGCAATGATCAGGTGTGAGGGATTAATAAAACGTAATTTTATTTAATGATTAATTTTTAATTCACTATTTAACCCCTCCAAAAATATGATATATCTTGGGTAATTGAAATATATTTAGATCATCGTTAGTTATCTTAGGGATATTAAAATAAAAATTTATAGTAACCTGACTACACTAACTACTAGAACATAGAATAGTGGTAAGACGAGGTTTACCCCATGAGGAAAAAGGATATAAGGTTTAAATAGTTTCAATGTTTTTTCACAATTTATCTAAAATTAAAATTACCTAAAATAATTTGAGAGGTTGTGATCGAATGACTCAAAAAGATAAAATTAAGGATGAATGGAAGTGAGTTAATATTGAGGATGGTTTTTCATAAAAATCCAATATCTATGAAATTTATTGGGGTAACTAGTGTTTATTTTCAACCTCCACCAGTACTATATCAATAATTCGTATACTTTCTAAAGTTTTCCAATGACTAATTTAGATTCAGGGTTTTTAATCTTGAAAAAGAATGTGAAGTTAATGTTATATTTAGCTCTCCCACTTCCATTTACCACATTGAGGGTCATCCTATTAATTTCATCACTTTTGGTTTATAATTTGAATATATGATTTAATTTAAGTCAAATATATAATAATTAAAAAATGATCATGTATATTTTTATACTCATTATGTTATTCATCTCACCTTTCCCTTGAATACTTAGTAATTAAAGATTAATATCTTAATTAACAAGAATAATAATTGTTTATGAGAAAGTAATATAGAGTTAGATATAAAATAATATTGATTAAAAAATGAAAACATAAGATAATTAGTCTCACGCTGATATATGCATTCATAATTACTCAGTGAAAATAAAAATAGAAAATTTAAGTCCTAATTACATAGTATTAAGGTTGATGATGATCTTTCTCATCCACTATCACTTCGGATTCTAGATATATATCTCCCACATTCATCCTAAACCAGTATCCTAAGTTAGTATAGGAACCTCCTCCAATCTATATAATTCTACTCTAGGATCTCTCTAGGTCTATCCCATATGGGTCTCTCCCCCCTCCACACAACACGAGTTCTTCTTTATTTATAGGTTATAATACGTCCATTATTTTATTTTGAAATTTCAAATCCTCTTCTCCTAATTCTATTTTTCTTTGTCACTTATTTTTATTTTTCCCTTCTCTATTTGAATTTTTCTCCCTCCCTTTATCTCTCTTTGAAAGTGTATTGTTTGTACAAATCATATGTATAATGTATCTTCCTTGTCTATGCATTCCACCCCAAATTCCATATAACTTTTTGGAGTGTTTAACTCCTTTGTGGATAAGGAATCCCATGTACTTTTTCTTATTTTAACTCTCGAGGCTCATGTAATCTATTGAAATACCAAATATTTAAGGTGTTTGAAAGATATTGGTTGCTAAAAACTCTATAGTGTGGTGTAATACAATAAGATTCAACCCTCACATGGGTTGAATAATGGTCATGATGCATTGGTATTGTCCATGGATGTAATATGACCTTATTCATTTTTCTCTACAAAACATCGCTACTTCCTATTTTGGTACCTCCATGTCTAGTGGAGATGCATTCCAAAAATATTTTATTCCTTTTTCTTCTTCAAAATAGCCATGGTGATATGGTTTTAAATATGACGAAACTTCATCTCCTTCAATTCAGGCCAACTGGGACAACAGTGTAGTGGTTTGAACATGGTGAAGTTTATTTTACTTCATTAAAGATCCCATCATCCCTAGAATGTAGGGTAGAACCCTATGACATAGTGATTCTTGAAATGGAATTTGAACCTCTACTCACTATCTTTAGTCATTGTATAACTATTATGCAACAGAAATAGAGGTGGTGCAGTAGTGGGGGAGAAGGCAGTTCTCAGTGGTCTATGGTGCAGCAAAATCAATGACATTGTGGTTGAAATAAACGAGGAATATGACATGATCCCATCTCGAAATAATGGATTTTCTACTATTATGAACAATACCTATGAATGGAGCCATCCCATATTGAAGATTTATGTGGTTTCCCTCCACTTAATAAGTAAACTCATGGAACCCTTCACTCCGAATTTCATGGAAGTGAGGGATCCACAACTGAATACAGTTACACACACCAAATGGGTCCATGATGACATGAACAGGCTTGAACAGCTTAGTCCCAAACTATGTGCATGCTTGATTGCAGTCCTATATTACTCTCTGTAGGATATGGACCACTTATACTTCCTCTATCTCTCAAAATGGACTTCTTGAGGAGGTATTTGTTGTTGTCCCATCCTAGGACTCTAATATGGATTGCCTTCCATAGTTGAGGGCTAGTTGGGATGGAGAATTTCCATTTTTTTGGAAAAGTCCCTTCCTAATTATCTTCCTCCACACAAAAAACAAGTTCAAACAATTATATTAATTCTTTTTATTTATTTTTCAAAATTTGATTCAAAATTAAAAATAACCTAAAATTTAACATTATCAATTATAAACTCATAACATCCACTTAATAAGTAAACTCAGGGAATCCACCACTCTGAATTCCATAGAAGTGAGGGATCAACACCCGAATACACTCACACACACCTAATGGGTCCATTATGACATGCACAGTCCTCACGAGCTTAGTCACAAACTATGAGCATGCTTGATTGCAGTATTATCTTCCTCTATGTAGGCTTTGGACCACCCATGCTTCCTCTGCCACTCACGATGGCCTTCTTGAGGAGGTATTTTTCATTTTCCCATCTTAGTCCACCAATATGAATTGTCTTCCTCAGTTGAGGGATAGTTATTTTGGGTATTTACCATTTTTTTTTGGCAAAGTTCCCTCCTAATGATCTTCCTCCATAAACAAAAACTATTAAAAATAAACAGTATTAAACAATTATATTAATTATTTTTTATTTATTTTTCAAAATGTCATTCCAAATTTAAAATTAGCAAAAAATGAATATTATCAATTATAACAAGGGTAATAAAATTTACAAACAAATGAAAATTATCACTTAAAATTTCAAAAAGATGTATGAAAAATATGAACTCATCAAATACCCCACACTTAGAAAATGATTATCCTAAAGTATTGACCTCCACTAAGAATAATAAGGAAACCAATATTATACCAACATTTAAACTTCAATATAATGAAAAAATATTTATCAATGGGAGAAAGATAATTTTCATGTCTTACATGAATAAAATGATTCCAAATCCCCACTAGACACAATATATTTGAAAATTTTCCAAGAAAAAATGATAGGACTTCTCATATCTTCCATTTTATTCTTTTAATTCATCATTATTAACATGAAAAGTTGTGATATAGCCCACGTTTTGTTTCTTATCCCATTACTCAGGGTTAAATAAATATATGAAGTTTTTTTCATACCTTGAGTACATGCATCAAACTTTTGAATTTTAAAAGGATATACTTTCTCCACTTAGTAGAGACAAACAACACTAAAAGTCAATAGGACGTTAAAATACGGATCAAATGATTACGAGGTTTAAGGGATGGTGGGAAATTGATGAATAAAACATTAAGATCAAAAATTAGGTTTATCCCTAAGTATTAATCATGATAAACAAAGTAAATTTAATGAAACTCTCCTCTTCAAAAAGTGACATTTTCCCAATATCCCAAGCTCAAATAAGGCCATGATCTATGAAATCACAATTAATAAGTTACCCCTCTAAATGTTTTTCTTTATTTTTCATTTTTTTAGTTTTTAAAAAATTGAGTTAAAAAAACTCACATTTTTAAACTAACCCCAAATGATAAAAATAATTGGTCATGTGATTCTAATTTCTGACCCTCTATAACTCAAACAACAATTTTCATTTTATTTTTTCCATTTTTTGTTTTTGATTTTTTTTCATTTGGGTTAAAAAAGAATAATAATGAAATATGTCATGGAGATTTTACAAAACCTAATAAAATACCAACAGAATATTCTATCAAAGAATAATGTCCCTTTTTCCATGAAATCCCTCCCCCCCCCCACACTTGAACTTTGAACATTATACAAAACACTAGAGTATGGGTAGGAATATATAATTTGGATTGAAATGTGAAAATTCCTATTAAATTAAATTCATGGTATCTAATGGATAAAATGATGATAAATGTTAGGTAGGTTTCAAGGATAATGGATAAGATAAAAAAAATTCCTCAATCATTTTTTAAGTGAATTTACACAATCATCATTTTGAAAAGATCTAAATCCAAATACTAGTGGGTGACATATCCCATGTTCTCTAAAAACTTTTACTAATAAATATTGGATAAATTGGTTTACAAACATATGAGTAATAATAACATATATTTATAGTCAATCATTTATGGCATGTGACATAATAATAAATCAGTCTATATGAATATCTAAAAATAAAATCATGAAATAGGAATGGAAATTTAATCTACATGTGACTTAAAAGAAAAACCATGATTTTTTTATATCAATTATACATGTTTCACTCTAATCATCCAATTCCCCATCCTACCTTTTCAATTTCTGTCAATCTGAAAATTAAAATATAAAATTTGGGGATTCCTAAAAATTAGATAATCATTGATAAAAAATAAATCACTATTATTAGTGTGGGAATAATTTTTTTCATATAAATCTCAAAAAATAGAATCTGGAAAAAAATAGAGTAAAAGTGAATTTTAAATTTTAATGTTTAATCCCTTGGAAATTTTAATCTCTTATCCTATTGTGCAACACTGCCTTTTTTCTTCATGGACCTATTAATGAATTTAAAAAAGTGGAAACACATGGTCCATGCATTTAAGGGTTTTAAATGTTGGGGGAGTTTTCACTACATCTAAAATAAATCCTAAACTAATTAAGAAAATATATAAAAACTTGTTTTTCCTCCCATAAAGTATTTTTATTATGGTTGTTAAGATCGATCTTACCTCTTGAATTATGTAATAGGAGTAGGATATAGATCCAACCGTCTCATATTGAAACTATTTTTTTTGATGAACGTACAATATTGATTTTCTACTACTCCTCCTCAAAATATCCTCTTCTTCTTTTCAAGTGAAGTAAATAGTACTGAATATCCCAAATGTTTGAAATAAAATATCATGGTCTTCCCAAATAGGGAACCACTCCTCCATTTCTGCTTTTGGTGGCTACTGATCATAAATTTTTTCATGCCTCTTTAAAATTTCATCATCCACTCTCTTTTATTATTTTCTATAAGGATTATCTTCTAAAAGGTCTAATGTAAAATTATAAATTCTAGTAGCCAAAAGATCTTCCCCCTAATTTTTATCTTTCGTTTCAGCAATTGAGGTTTCCTATTCTTATTATTTTTATTCCTACTAAGTACTTAAGTTGGTGTCTTCCATGGAAAATTCAGAATAGGCACTAGAAAAATAACTTACCTTGAATTCAATATCAAATTCGATTGTTCTTCCAAATGTATCTTAAAAGTGAAAATCAACCTTTTTTTCTTCGTTCCCTTATTCTGTTTCTTTATCCATGCTCTCTAGGAGTAACAGTCCATTATTGAACATTAATTGCATGATTTAGAGGGATTATTCTATATTTGGGTGTAGTAGTGGTTCTCTTGGGTTTCCTTGATGCTCACATACCTGTTATTTAATTTTTATATTGAGTGCTTTAATTCATTGTGATAGTTTTAATATTTGTATCTCTAAATGGACGTATTCCTTCATGTATCTTATTCTTGAGATCAAAACTAAAAAGTACCCAGTGTGTAAAAAGAAAAAAAAGAAGAACCTAATATAAAATCAGAAAACATAAAATAGAGGACGAAAATACTTTTATAACTATTGTATTTAAAATTTATTATTCCCTGGTAATGATGAAAGTTTTGAAATCTCCTGAGATTGTTTATGGTTTTATTGTTGATATCAAAATATAAATTTATAGTCACCATACTATACTAACTACTAAAACATTTAATAGTAGTGCTATAGGGTTAATCACATGAGGAAAATGGTTATAAGTTTTCAATAGTTTCAATGTTTGTCATAATTTATCTGAAACTAAAATTTCTTAAACTAGTTTAAGAGGTTGTAATGGAATGAATAAAAATATAAAATTTAGGATAAAGGGAATTGAGTTGATACTATGGATGGTATTTTCATAAAATCCATTATCCATGCAATTTATTGGGGGAAAGTAGTGTTACTTTTCAGCTTCCACTAGTACTATCTCAATTAGGTATCTCCTCTCTCAAGGCTTCCAATAAATAATTTTGATTTATTGTATTTAATATTTAAATAGAAGCATAATTTATAGTTATATTTCTCTTTTCCAACTTCCCTTTAACACATTGATTATTTTTCAATAAACATGTTCACTTTCTCTATACAATTATAAGAAAAGAATTGTTTTGATTAAAAGTGATACTAATTAAAAATGACCATGAAGATTTTGAAACTCATCCTATTATTTAACACAGCATTCCCTTGAATAATTATTTATTCATGATTAATATCTCAATTAACATGAATACAAAGTTATCGAGGGAAATGAATAGATAGTTAGATCTAAAATAAAATTACCGTACAAAAAAAATGAAAACATATGGTAATTACTCTCACACTGACATATGCATTCACAATTACACAATGAAATGAAAAATAAAAAATGAAATTCCTAATTAATAAATATTTTAGTTGATGATTATCTTTCTTCTCCACTCTCACTTCTAATGCCAAATATAGATCTCACACTTTCATATTATTTTAGTATCCTAAATTTTTAGTGGAACCTCCTACAGTCTATGGAATTATACTCTAGGTTCTCTTAGGTTTATCCCATCTAGGTATGCCCCCTGGAACAATAGAAATGCTTCTTTATTTATAGACAACAACACATCAATTATTTTATTTTGAATTTTTTAATATTCTTCTCCCACTTCTATTTTTCTTATTGACATATTTGTCTTCTTCCTTATATCATTGATTTTTTATTTTTCCTTTTCTCTCTATTAGATAGTGGATTTTTGGCCAAATCATATGCATAAGGATATTCCATATATTTTGTAATCCCTCTTAGATTCCTCTTATTTTTAAGGCATGTTTGACACCTTTGTGGGTGAGGACTACCATGCACCTATTATTATTTTAACTCCCATAGATCATGTAACCTATTGAAATCTCAAATATTTCAGGAGCGTGAAATATGATGATTGTTAAAAACCCTGCATCATGGAATAATTCATTGAGGCACAACCCTTTCATGGGATGCATGACCACGATGCATTGATACTGTCCATGGCTATAGTGGAAACTTCATCATTTGTCTCTCAATCCCATTTATACTACTTATTTTGGAACCTCTATATTGTGTTGGATACCTACACTATATATCCTTTATTCATTTTTATTGTTCAAACTATCTATGGTGTAGAGGTTTTAACTATAGCATAAATTCATCTCCTTCAATTCATGCTAACAGTGACAACAAAAAATAGGTTTGAACAAGGTACAATTCCTTTTCCTTTATTTGAGTTCCCTTTTTCTCTACTCTATAGGGGATAAGCCTATGGTGTTGTGGTGCTCAACATGGTAGTGGAACCTGTGCTCACTATCATCGATCATGGCTGAACTACGGTGAAAAAAATGATGGTTGTGTAGAAATGTTGGAGAAGGTTGTTTATGATGGTCTACAGTGTAGTAAAATAATCAGTGGCATAATTGAAATAAATGAGAAAGATGGAAAACACCTGATTAAAAAAATTATACTTCTATTAGTACAAATAGTACCCATCTGTAGAGACTTCCCACATTGAAGATTCAATTAGTTTCCTTCCACTTAATACGTAATCTCACAAAATCCACTACTTAGAATGCCCTGGTAGTGGGGGATCATCACCAGGATACAATCACACACACAAAAATGGGATTTTTAAACATTCATAGGCCCGAAAAGATTTGGCCCAAACTATGTACATGCTCGCTCGTGATCCTAGATTCCTAAAAAACACACAAAACACAAAAATAAGAAAAATTAAATATATAAAATTCATTATTTTTATTATTTGTATTGTTTTTTTCAAAATTCCATTTGAAATTAAAAATTACCCAAAAATTAATATTATCAATTGTAACATGGATCTTAAAACTTTAAAACAAATTAAAATTAGAAATTAAATTTTACAAAAGTTGTATGTAAAATATGAACTCATCAGTAATTTCACAATTTCAAAATTTCTTATGTTTTTAGTTTATAAATATAAATTGAACTAAATATTAGATTTTAATGATAAAAATAATCATTTAGAATTAAATATTTAAGCTATAAATACATTTATTTCATATTATTAACATTTTTATTTGGAATTGGTAATGCATGATTGATTGAGAGTTTATAATGGTTTAATGAATATTTGAATTTTCATCACCCTAATAATATGTTTTTATCTTGTTAATATAGGTATTTTTGCAGATATTAGATGTTAAGACTATGAATGATTTTGTTTTAAGGGTGATGAATGATCTAATGGAGCTTGATCCATCTGTTTAAGACCAATCCCACTTCACACATCGTAAGAACCCTAAGAAGTATACCAGATCCACCTTTGTGGATATTCACAACACTAAATACCAAGAATCTTTTTAGTCCCTTCACTCATCTAATGTAAAGACCATAATATTATCCATCCATGTGCATGCAATTCATCCATACCCATCCCTCCATGCCCAATTCAATCCAATAAAACCACATATTAATAAAATCATGCACCTACCACAACTACAGATCAGACCAACATTCTCCATGAAACCTAAAATTGGTTCAGTCACTAGTAAATCCATGGAAGTTTCATGGGTTAAACACTAGATATGAATCAGAATAATAGTATATGTTTTACCAATAAATCTCTCATGATGTTTTTATGATCACAAATACTCTTTTTTTTTGTTTCTTGAATCCAAATTTGTGTGAATTTCTGTCTCATCATCTGTGATTTTAGTAATTATTTTAATAGAATAAATTAATATATTATATTATATCCATAGGAAACATGATGAACTTTTTAAATTCTTGGAAAAGTCTTTTATCATGATTTCAAATCATGTAAGGAAGGTAAAAGGGTCAAATGAAGTATTGGAATAAAGTTAAAGGACCAAAGTGGTGCTTATAACTCTACAAGAAGCATCAGTTCCTCAGAGTAGTTCCCCTGGCTTGTCGATGGCATGTAGATATAATTATAAACCTATATAAAATACTATATTCTCATATGCTTTCTCCTGGGCACAGGCATCCATCTGTGGGGAGGACGCACTACTTGTTACCCTGTATTCCCACTTTCCAAAGGTGAGCGGCATACGTTCCTTGTTCAGGGATGTCTGCTCCTTGATCGAAACCGGGATGATGGGATTTCGGTTCTTCCATCGGTGGATTCCTCCTCGGAGCTCATCACCTAGTCCGGGTCTCCCTCATAGATTTAAGACGTGCTTGTGAATCTCATTCCGAGTGCCATATCTACATGGATTCCAGTTAAATACGCTGCTTCCGTCGAGACGATCCAAGGGGTCTTGTCAGGGCAGAAACCTTCGGTGGGGAGAATGGTCATGTTCGGGTGTCGTTGGCATGTTTGTCTTTGGTCCCTCATCACAGGGCTTCTCGAGGGCGTGGAAGCCCGAGGCATCCCACATCAAACGCGGGGAATATGTAACATCTGAGGTTTTCCTCAGCTTCCCATGTTTAACACGGGGTATGTCATGATTTTAACGTCTTGCGGAGACGAATCGGGTTGAAGGACCCCTAGGGGGAACACCGATGTTGGGGCCAGCACATAGGCGGCTTCCCAGATGTCATGGAGTGGGATAGGCGGCATGATCTCACCAGGATGTGGTGGCCCGGGTAAAGATCAGGATGGATGGTGGAGAGAAACATGGGGGCTTATGTTCTGGGATGACCCAAGAGGGGAAATACAGTTTAACGTCATGCGGGACGAGATACAGTTTAACGTCATGCGGGACGAGATACAGTTTAACATCATGCAGGACGAGATACAGTTTAACGTTATGTGGGACGAGATACAGTTTAACATCATGCGAGATGAGATACAGTTTAATTTCATGCAGGACCGAATATAGTTTAACGTCATACGGGATGAAATATATTTTAACGTCATGCGAGACGAGAGATTTGTGGCTTATACTCCAAGGCAGCCCATGGTGGTCATGGAACCGACGTGGAGAGGTTGGGATGACCGGGTGGTGGGCTTGAACCTCGTGGAGGCTTCCTACATACCATGCGTTAGCACAGATCATAGTCCATGTAGCTCGCTGGGATGGGGCTTACGGTCTGAGGTGGCCCATGGTGGTTCCATGATCGATGCGCACTCTAATCCCACATGAGTCATCCTCGGTGTGGGAAACAAGAGTCAGCAGGGACCATACAATCACGTCGCAAAAGGTTGTGTCTGTGAGAAGCGGAATTGGGCTTACGCGTTGAGCATCCCAAAGAGCGAACAGGGGCTTACGCGTGGTTAGCGGCTCTGGGTTCTGGGGCCTACTCCAGGGAGGAGGCATGTGGTGTGACAAAGCGCATTGGGAAAGGGACTCCACAGGCCTTGGAAGGGGGAAGTACGGAGATGCACTAGTGTAATCATTCGTTGAAAGGATAGGGGCCTACGCTCTGAGGCGGCCCTTCCCCCGCGGGAAAACGCCACTCCGACAAGGAGGATCTCATTCCATGTGAGGAAGAGTCCATTCCCATGGATACAAGTGTGTGTAAAGAATGCCTGAGGTGGGGGGAGCCTGGGTGCGAAGCACGGGGTCAGACCACAGTTTAACGTCATGTGTTAAGGACGAGGTGATTAACAGTTTAACATCCCAAAGCTTGGATGAGGTGGGTTTTCTCCACACCTCTAGGGCTTACATGCCCAACGCCCTCTATCCCTTGTGGGAGGGAAGGCATCGGAAAGGCCGTGATGAAAGGGGGTCGTAAGGCAAACCACCAGGGGGTCCACGTTAGCATGGCTATCCAAAGAAGAAATAACCGTTAGCGTGCCTATGCGGAGAAGCATAAGGCAAAGCAACACAACGGGAAACTTGGCCCAAGGGACCTTGAGGTTACTTCTCACAATCCTGGAAGGACGTACGGGAAAACAACGCAAGGCGCGAATGCCCGGTAGGGGAGACATCAGGTGCCGACGCAGAGGGGCAACCAAAGGGTGTCAAGGTGAAGGGTCCTAGGCTTTGCGTGCAAAATGGAAGATTTCCACACAAAACATCAGGACGGTTGGAAATTGGAGCAAGGTAATTGTGTGCGGAGAGGGAATTGCGCGCAGGGTATTGCGCGCATGAGACACGGATTGCACGCAAGGAAGGAACCCGGGGGGGAGGGGGCAAATTCACTTAAGCTGGTGGAGTTGCGCACAAAGGCCAACTCTAGGGCAAGGTTGTGCAAAATTAGAGATTACCTGGAAGACATATTACACATGGGGGGAGCCGAATTGCACACACGAGAGTGGCTTCGAATTCCGCAACACCTAAACCGTTCGGGGCCACCTTCTATTTATAGGCGACATCCGGCGTGGAATCCAGGCGGCGTGCGAAATCTTCATGCGCCGAGAACCGTCTGCGCGCAATATCTCGCCATGCAGACCCGAGGCGCACAATTATTGCGTGCCTCACCGGCACGATTCTTCTAATCCCGGTGATACTTCACGCATAGAACATTTTTTCGCGCAGATTCTCCTTTATTTCGTGCACCACATCCCAGGCCTCCGGATCGGGCCTCTGATTCCGAATATGACTTCGCTTTGTCATTCTGAAACTACCTCCGGGACATACGGACTTTTTTGGAATCTACAAATGCCCCCCCTTGGAATTGGATCAGTGAGAGGTCGCAATAATCAGATTCTAAGGGAAACACTGAAATGACAAATTGCTGAGTCTCCTTGTCAGCTTGCGCGCAAAATTCCAATGGGGCGCACAAAATGCCGGACTCACGTGGAATCCTCTTTCTGCATGGTGAGGAACCCTGGTCTCACCTATAAAAAGGGGAGATGGGTCCCAAATCCGTACATCTGCATTTTCCAAGTGATAATCTATTCGCTCTCGTGCGCGAAATCTCTCCCGAGACTACGCGTAAAAATGCTCTGGTAGCACGGAATTCCCTCTGAATTTCAGCCGTGATTTCGTACCTACTCTGGATCTTCTGCACTTCACGTTCCGATTGCACGCCAATATCCATGATTCCATGAAACTCCTTCAGATTTCGCACAAAACTCTCTGAGTCCGCGCACTGCATCCTAATTTCTCCCAACTCCCGAAAAATTCGAGATGGGTGCAAACCGAGTTGATGAGGGGGAAGCCGCTGCTCGTAGGAGCGAAATGGCAGCGAACGAGGAGTTTTATGGCTCCAAGGTGATTGTGTCCAACAATATGACCTTGTTCAATCTGCTGACTCCGGACCAGAAGACATATCCCCTGTCGGACAACCTCCCACTCAGAAATTTTGGCATCTTGAAGGAGGTGCCACTGCCGAGCTTCAAAGTGGACACACCGAGGTCGTGGGTGACTTGAGAGGACGAGCTTCCTCGCTACAACATCACCAATAACAGCCATCCTTCCAGGGAAACCATACATATGGACGTATACATCCTGAACCCGAGGACTAGGACCATTACCGGGGACGAACCTATGACAGAGAACTCTCCAACCCTCTACGTGAGCATATTCCGTCAGAGCGTCACGGATGACATGACGGGATGGCTGAAGGATTGGGACCTGCGGTCCGGGGGAAACGTCACCAGTGAATGGGCCTGGGCATTCTGGGTTCTCCATACCTATGAACAGTTCGGGGACGAGCTGCGGTATATCGGCCTGTTCGAGGCGGTATGGACATCGCATTTCAACTTCCACCGCCAACCTGAACTCGGGTCGGAGCTATTCACCCGGTGGTCTCCTAACACCAACACATTCCACCTTCATCATGGGGAAGTCGGCATCAGTCTCTGGGATGTTCACTGCATCGGAGGTATCCAACTAGAGGGTTACCAATACTACGAGTTCGTTCCTCCAAAGAACACATGGGGAGACAGGTCGCAGACGCCTATGCTGATGTGGCACCTGTTGGAGCTTTCCAAAGAGAGGCTGGGGGTCAAGGACTTCCTAAAGGACATTGACTTCAAAGGCTGGTTCAACCTGTTCCTTGAGAAGGATTCAGCCATCAAGATTCCGGGACGGGGCAAACGGTGTCCGACCGAGGCTCAGAGGAGCAGGGACGGGTAATACTGGAGGACCCTGGAGGCGGGGCAATACCAATCATGGGGCTATCGCATCATTGAGGTCCGGGACCCAAACATCCGGTATGTCGGGTTCCTTGCCGCCTTCCTGACAGGGTGGCTACTGCCGGTGCGGGACGCGAGGATGGGCATCCGTCCAGCAACATTGGTGATGGAAGGCTCCATGGCCGCCAAAAAACGGTTCAACATGGCCGTCCTCATACTGGCCAAGTTGTATGCCATCCTTGGGTGCATCTCATGAGGGGGGTCACCTCGAAGAGTATGTGGTCCCTTCCAAATCTTCCATGGATGGGTGGCGGCTCATCTCTGCAGGTACACTTTCCCAAACAACGTCCGTCCTCTGGGAAATGGTCTGCGACCGTCCTTGGTAAACATCGTAGGGGTGGCGCCATTGACGCTCAATGAGGAGGGCGTGAGAATCCACATTGGAAACCATTCCAACATCAACTTAATCTCGTTCCCCACCCCAGTCGTCCAGATGGTGGACAACGAGTGAGGCTCTCTGGAATAGCAGGAATACTTCTAGAGCATTCGGGGCGGGGTGATCGTGGCTCAGATCGACAGGAAGGTGATCTGCGAGCCTTACATTCCATCCAGATTCTCCAGGAAGTTCGGGTGCCTCCAATGAATGCTGAAGAAGGTATTCATGGCTGTCTGGCAGGAGAAGATTCCATGCGTCCTGTGCCAGATGTGGTTGATGTTTACCACCATCAGCTCTGGCGATGTCATTACTCTTCCTCCCACCGGGGTCAACACCAGCCTATCAACCGAATAAGCCGAACATTGGGCCATTGCGTACCCTGAGGGGCTATTACGAAAGAGCGTCCAACAAACTAGAGGTTACTCACGCGGAAACTGGGAGACAGGAAAGAAGGAATGGTGCCGTCAAAAGGGGGAACCAAGGGCATGTCAGGCAGTGAGGCCTACGCAGGCCGGGACATCAGCAGCGCGAACATCACATGGCACTGCCGCGTCGTCGTTACCCGCAGGGGGGTCACATGAGGCGGAAAGGGAACTGCTCGGGAAGCAGATAAGATATCTACTTGAACCCTCCCAAGACACAATTCTCCCGGAACTGTGGTGGGCCTGGATGACTCTGCGGCAATCGCTGAGCGTCGAAGCCATCTGGCAGAAGATAATGAAAAACAGCATCCAACTGCCAGAGGTCGGGCTCGTTCAAATTACTGACCGAGTAAACTTCCATCGGTGGCATGCTTATCTGACGTCCATGGACACATACACACGCCAAAGGGGGCGGCATGCAGAGCCACCTTTCTTAGTGAAAGTGATGCTCGGCCAGGAGCATGATCTGGAAGCGATGCTGCCGGGAGAAGGCGACAGTGTCGAGGAGTCATAGGGGGAGGAGGAAACCGGAGTGGACGAAGTTGAGGGAGAAGACGAAGAAGAAGATCCCAAAGGTTAAGGGTCGCAAGGGGAGACCTACCAAGGGAGTCTCCGAGAGAGCGGTGAGATTGCCGACTCTGATCTCGACATAACCGAGATAATCGAGGTCTGTCTCTATCTTCATTCATTTCCCTTATTCATCCATTCTTATTTCCAACTTCTAACCCACATCCCAATCCTACTCAGGAGGAGTTGAGAGTTGGACGAGCATCCGCACCAGAGCAGGGAGGAGAGGAACCAGTGAGACATGATGGGGATCCAACACCCATCATTGAATTAACAAGCACAAAGGGTCTCTTATCATTGAGGCTCCTCCAATGGCCGAGACAATGGAGACCGACGCTATGGATTCATGTAAGTCTAACGCCTCACTACAGGTGCTTGGTGAAAGGTCCCAACTGACCAGCATATGCCTTGCGCAGTGATCTCAACATTGGAGGCATGTCAGGCTACGATGCTCGGGCCGTCTGCGAGTGGACCAACAGCGAACATACCACTTCATTCAGAACATGCTCCCTGGACTGATTCGGCCCCGACAATTGATGAACAGGGGGCGGCAGACATCAGCGGAACTATTCCTGAGACGAGTTTGGAAGCTAGGGTGAGAGAAGAAGGTCGTTCGAACGTCGAGGATCCTATTCCTCACGAAGGCATCCCTGTGGTGGATCCTACTGCCGATCTGCTGGGTGCCTTCCCCATATACCGGCCCGCTGACCCTGAGGAGATAGATGACTCAGACTTAGAGGCAGCCGAGGAGAGCCGGATGACACAGCGCAAGGAGTGGAAGTGCATCTAGCACTTTCTTAGACAGCCCCAGCCAGAGTGGCTGAGGCGGATGGGATCACTTCAGACCTGGCTGCACTTCCTTTGCTCCAGAGGGGCTGATGCTCAGCGTCTTCATCTAATGGTTCGTGATTACATGGATGAGAAGATACACAAGAGCAGCCGATGCATCGATATTTCCCAGTGCCAGGAAGGATCGCTGATCACTCAAGCGCTGCTGAGGGCGGAGCAGGAAGTCTGACACCTCGAAGGGCAGGCGGCAGATAAGGAGGCCTTCATCGCAACATGCTCCGAGCTTGTGGAGAAACTGACAGCCCAGCTGGCTGACGCGCAGGAACAACTGGGGGAGGCGAGTCACCAGATGACCATACTTCGAACCGAGCGGGCGTAGGCACATGCTAGGGCTGGCGAGCTGCGCTCTGTGGTGGCGGATGGGGAGAGAGTTTTCAAAGAGCGAGAAGCGGTCCTGGAGGCTACCTGCCAAAGGGTAGAAGCGCTAGAAAGATCGCTTCAACATGCTGATCCCTAAGGGCTTGTTTTGGCCATCTCATGAACCTCTTACATGTACTGCTCATCATCTCAATCTAATACATGGCCAAATCCATTCATTTTTACTCTTGGTTTAATATGCTCAAACATAGTTTCAAAACGAATAACAACTCATCCCTAGGCTCCTGTGGGTCGCGCCCAATGCAAGAAGCAAAGGATGCTCATGCCATCATTTTGTCCAACTGCAGGGCATTGACCAAGCTTCAGGCATCTAAAATTGGGCCTGGATTTTTTAGGAGACCTCGGGCCGATTGATGTGTCGAATTCTCAATGTGCTCTAACACATGAGTGGGGAAATTCTAGGGGCATTGGAATCCATCCGAACATAGGGGGATGGAGAGGAAATGTGAATCACGCTGCCCCAAATTCGTAACATAATGAGGCGCGACGATGGGGGATAACTGTCAACCATGACAGAAACACAACATCCATATCGTGTTAGCCTAGAATGGGGACAATAAATGAGGGCCGAACGCTGACCATGTTCACAACACGGGGCCTAACTCAAATATCGTCGGTCATTTTTCTAGAATGTTGGCCCAGGACAGTAGGCAGACCATAGTTCGAGCATCCATACTGTTAGGGGGTCCTTTCAAACATGACCAGTCCTCCAGAACGTTGGCCCAGGACAGTAGGCGGACCATAGGTCGACCATCCATACTGTTACGGGGTCCCTTCAGACACAAAAGGAAATGGGGATCCAAATAAGGGGGCACACAAACCATGGAAGGTGGAGTGGTGGTTTGTTCGAACAGAGTCTAGCACTCCCAAAATTGCATCATCGTGGCGAAGGCGCATTAGGCGGACATACCGACCTGATCATGGGTTATCCCAATTTCCAGGCAGGGTCTATTTGGCGAGAGAACTGCCGCTTCCCGTTATTAACATGGGGCATCCTGAACTTGCTTGGGGTAGATGTCCCAGTTACTCCACTTCCCATGAATTCAAGGCGAGGGGCTGACAATAAGGAAGGACGGGGCTTAGTAATTCCTAGGGCTGGACCCAAAACGAAATGTCCGAGCGATCCTACGTATCTCATTAGGATGAGAGTCAAGCCATACATAGTTCTGGAAGCATATTTTAACGTCATGTTGGACGAAATATAGTTTAACGTCATTCGGGATGAAGGACACACCTCATTTGGGGATAGGCACGGCCCAACGAGTAACCTGACATAAATTAGGACATAATCCCGCATCACACCATGAAATCCCACAAGAGAGAGCGAGTTGTAAAAAGCCAAATAAATGATCTTAGTTTTAGGTCTTAGAACTCGGACCAAAGGGAGGAAAGAAACATGAGAGGCACATGGTGGAGTAACTCAAACACCTGGTGTGAATGGGAATAGGGGGTGTGTACGGTGAGGTGAACAAACCGATGTGAATGAGGACATGATCCCATATCACACCACACAACCCCCATTGGGAGAGGTTTTCGGTCAAGGGACTGAAAGCGAAAGTTAGGCTGGGCCCACGGGGAAGTGCCCGGGTGCTCTTACATATCTCATAATAATGATAATCAGGCCTCACATAGTTCTTGAGAGCGTCTTAGTTTAAGGTCTTGGAGCTTGGACCATGAATGGGTAAGGGGAGCAAGGGACACATGACAAGGTGGTTACAAAACCCAACGTGAATGAGGACCTAAGCCCCACTTACCATTTTTTATCTAGGGAAATTCTTGAGTAGAGGGACCAAACACAAAGGTTAGGCTGGGCTCGTGGGGAAGCGCCCGGGTGCTCCTACGTATCTCATAAGAATGAGAATCAAGACATATGTAGTTTTAGAGCAGTAGCGTCCTATCGGCGCTTAGCCGGGATGATACCATCGCAGTTTAAGGTCATATGGTTTGGACCATCACACAGTTTAAGTTCATAAGGTTTCGACCGTCACACAGTTTAAGGCCATAAGGTTTAGACCGTCACACAGTTTAAGGTCATAAGGTTTGGACTGTCACACAGTTTAAGGTCATAATTTTTGGACCGCCACACAGTTTAAGGTCGTATGGTTTGGACCATCACACAGTTTAAGGTCATATGGTTTGGACCGTCACACAGTTTAAGGTCCTATGGCTTGGACCCTCACACAGTTTAAGGTCATTTGGTTTGGACCAACAGCACAGTTTAAGGTCATGTGGTTTGGACCAACAACACAGTTTAAGGTCATCTGGTTTGGACTGACACACAGTTTAAGGTCATATGGTTTGGACCGACACACAGTTTAAGGTCATATGGTTTGTACCGACACATAGTTTAAGGTCATATGGTTTGGACCGCGGGGAACACGCATGATGTGATACCATCAATGCGTGCGATTCTGAGATAGGAGCCTTGGGCCAAGGGGCCGGCGAGGGTCTAACCATCAGAAGGGGGATAGGGGATGCTAACTCCCATCTGTGCGGGGCCCAAAACGCAATGTCTGGGCGACTCCTCATTTCCCATGGGGATTAGGGTCAAGCTGCACACAACCTGCAAAGAAGAAACCCACGCACATACTCTAGCGCTCAGATCGCGGGAGCCCCGAGAGACACCATTACACAGCTTGGTCCGACTGACGCGTGGGGGTGTACTGAGGGTTATTATAAGGAGTGTAGAGATTCTACCTTGACACGGTGTGGAAGATCATTACATGAATCATGCCACCAACATTCATGGCCCGGGGATGCCGGCGTTACGACATGAGGATTGCTACTGACCACGTTCGCAACACAGCATCCTGTCGTGTTAGCCACGGGGACAAACAAATGAGCATCAACCGCTGACCGTATTCGCAATGTGGGATTTTTATCAATTTGTAATCTGAAACCCTCGGGGGTGTTGGACCTTGACGGTAGGAGAGCCCTTGGGCATTGTATCCATGCCGTTCTTGGGGGTCCTTCTAGGTATGAAGGATGACGGGGGCCCGAATGAAGGGGAACATGAAGCTTGTCAAGTGGATGGAACATGCCTTAGTCGAATCTCGCATTCCAAGTCCTAGACCAGAGTACCCTGATCACATTAGCAGACCACTATAAAGGGTCATAGGGCTCTGTCCGAGAGTGGCCAAAAGATGGCGGATCCCCGAGCAAAAGAGAGGGTGCGATGCTAAACACCCTGGCAACCGGGAGATCGTGGGATCTCCTAAGAGATGGGGCTGGACCTGACATCTAGGTATTCAGGCGGTCCTATGTATCCCATAAGGATGGGAATCAAGCCATTCATAGTTCTGTAAATACAGTTTAACATCATGTTGGACAAAATACGGATCTTAGTTTTAGGTCTTAGAACTCAGACAAAGAGGATAATAGTTTTAGGTCTTAGAACTCTGACCAAGAGGGTCTTATTTTTAGGTCTTAGAACTCAGACCAAGATGCAGTTTAGGGTCGTGCAGGACCGTTATTTTATGGTCATGTAGGACCAAAGAGGATCTTAGTTTTAGGTCTTAGAACTCGGACCCAGAGGATCTTAGTTTTAGGACTTAGAACTCGGACCAAGATGCAGTTTAGGGTCGTGCGGGACCGCACAGTTTAAGTTCATCCAGGACCAAGGAGGATCTTAGTTTTAGGTCTTAGAACTCAGACCCAGAGGATCTTAGTTTTAGGCCTTAGAAGTCGAACCCAGAGGATCTTAGTTTTAGGTCTTAGAACTCAAACCAAGATGCAGTTTAGGGTCGTGCGGGACCGCACAGTTTAAGGCCATGCAGGACCAAGGAGGATATTAGTTTTAGGACTTAGAACTCGGACCCAGATGCAGTTTAGGGTCGTGTAGGACCACACAGTTTAAGGTCATGCAGGACCAAGGATGCCTAGATGTAGGGAAAAATGTAGTTTAAGGTCATGCTGGACCGTACAGTTTAAGGTCATGTCGGACAACAAGAGGATCTCAGTTTGAGGTCTTAGAACTCGGACCCAGATGATCTTAGTTTTAGGTCTTAGAACTTGGACCAAGATGTAGTTTAGGGTCATGCAGGACCGCACAGTTTAAAGTCATGCAGGACCAAGGAGGATCTTATTTTTAGGTCTTAGAACTCGGAGCCACAGGATCTTAGTTTTAGGTCTTAGAACTCAGACCATGATGTAGCTTAGGGTCGTGCGGGACCGCACAATTTAAGGTCATGTAGGAAGAAGGAGGATCTTAGTTTTAGGTCTTAGAACTCGGACCCAGATGCAATTTATGGTCATGCGGGACCGCACAGTTTAATGTCATGCAGGACCAAGGATGCCTAGATGTAGGGGAAAATGTGGTTTAAGGTCATGCTGGACCATACAGTTTAAGGTCATGTCGGACCACAAGAGGATCTTAGTTTTAGGTCATAGAACTTGGACCCAGATGATCTTAGTTTTAGGTCTTAGAACTCGGACCAAGAGGATCTTAGTTTTAGGTCTTAGAAATCTGACCAAGATGCAGTTTAGGGACGTGCGGGACCGCAAAGTTTAAGGTCATACAGGACCAAGGAGGATCTTAGTTTTAGGTCATAGAACTCGGACCCAGAGGATCTTAGTTTTAGGTCTTAGAACTCAGACCAAGATACAGTTTAGGTTCGTGCGGGACCGCATAGTTTAAGGTCATGCAGGACCAAGGAGGATCATAGTTTTAGGTCTTAGAACTCGGACCCAGATGCAGTTTAGGGTCATGCGGGACCACACAGTTTATGGTCATGCAAGACCAAGGATGCCTAGATGTAGGGAAAATGTAGCTTAAGGTCATGATGGACCGTACAGTTTAAGGTCATGTCGGACCACAAGATGATCTTAGTTTTAGGTCTTAGAACTCGGACCCCGATGATCTTAGTTTTAGGTATTAGAACTCGGACCAAGATGCAGTTTAGGGTCATGCGGGACCACACAGTTTAAGGTCATGCAGGACCAAGGAGGCTTAAGCAGAGTACTTCTTGAGAAACCTGGCATTGGTGGGAGGAGTGAAACGCTCACCATCCATAGTTTCTAGGGAATACGCGCCATTGTGATAGACCTTATGGAAAATAAAAGGCCCCTCCCACTTGGGCTCCAACTTGGGTGGTTTCCTGGCAGGAATCATTAGTGCTCTGAGAGCCAGCACCAAGTCACCTTGCAGGAAAGAGCGGAGGCGAACCTCCTTATCGAAATCTCAAGCCATCCTACTCGGATGCCTTTCCACGTTGTGTAAAGCATGAAACCTATTTTCATCCAGCCCTTCCAATTTGGCTAGATGGATTTAAGCAACCCTATCCGGCGCAGGATGGTCGTAGACTGTCGTGCGTAATGAGGGCAGCTGGATCTCGATGGGTAGGACGGCCTCTGCTCCGTATACCAGGGAATACAGAGTCACCTGGGTGGAGCTACGAGTCGTCTTCCTATAATCCCAGAGGGCATTGGGGAGCTTGTCCGGCCAACTTTCTTGTTCTGACCAACCATTTTTTGCAGAATTTTAGATAGGGTTTTTTTAAACACCTCAATCTGTCCATTCGCCTGCGCATGATAGCGGGAGGTGTGGTTATAGAGAATGTTGTACTTGGCGTACAACTTCATCAGCTCAGCCACTCGGAAGTTGGTTCCGTTATTCATGAGGATAGCGTGAGGTATTCCAAACCAGTAAATGATATGGGAGCTCACGAAGTTAGCGATAGAACAAGCCTTGACTTCCCTGATTGGGATTGCCTCTGCCCACTTTGAGAAGAAATCCGTAGTGGTTAAGATGAACCGGCACTGGCAGGACGTCACTGGCGGGTAAGGCCCTACGACATCCAACCCCCAGACTCCAAAGGGACAAGAATACATAGTAGTATGGAGTGGCTTCGGTGGCTGATGCACGAAGTTAGCATGAACTTGGCACGCATGACACCTCTTGGAATAATCGATGCAGTCGTGGATCATGGAAGGCCAGAAGAATCCCAGCCTCCGAATCTGGTGGGACAACTTCGACCCGGCCTGGTGGGCGCCACAGGAACCAGTGTGCACTTCTCACATGACCTGTGGGATCTCGACTCCTTGAAGACAATGGAGGAGAACACCATCAAATCCATGCCTGTAAAGGAGCTGCTCAAGGCTGGCACCGCTCCGAAAGATGAACTACGGCGCACGACGCCAGATTCGTTTTCGCTCTACTCAGTCCATCGGAAGATTTCCATGCCAGAGATACTCAACCAAGGGCATTCTCCAGTTAGGAACTGTCTCGATCACCACACCTGAAGCCCCCGAGGGTCCTAACATAGAGGCACCAGCGGTGAGATGGTTCACTCATGGGCCACGATTGCCCTCTCGGATAACAGGAGCAATGACTCTCCAGTACACCACATGGATGATTAGGTCATCCTGTTCGGGCTCCGCAAGTGATGCGGCCAGGCTGGCCAAAGCATCTGCTCGACTGTTCTACGACTAGGGAACGTGGACGACATCTAGTCGGGAGTGGAACTTGGCCATTAGATGGAGGGTGCACTCCACAATGACATGAGTTCTGGCTTCCTAACAGCATAGTCACCATTAACCATCTTGATGAATAGCTCAGAGTCCCCTTTCACACACAGATGGGGTACGTTAACTTCCAGGGCCAACTCGAGGCCAGTGATGATGGCATGATATTCTGCCTCATTGTTGGTGAAGCCTTCTGACAACAAGAATGAATATGGAAAAATGACTTGCTCCGAGGTGATGAAGACGATTCCTAGGCCCACTCGGTTATGCCTAGGAATGTTGAGCCTTCTACCGGTAGGGATTCGGGAGGCGTCGTCAAAGTGCATCTGCCAGCATGGGATGGCGTGATCGACTTAGAGGATTGCCTCATCCGGAAATCCCAGATCCAGTGGCTGGTCCACAGAGGTTGGGTGGGTAGCTAAGAAGTCTACCAACACCTGTCCTTTGACGACCTTCTGAGGTACGAACCTGATGTCGAACTGTTGGAGGATCACCGCCCAACGTGCCAACCGGCCGGTCAACATAGGTCAGTTCAGGATGTATTTCAATGGGTCTACCTGAGAGACCAACTGTACCTCATGGTGCTGCAATTAGTGCCTCAATTTCCATACGGAAAATACGAGTTCCAGGCAGCTCTTCTTGATGGTAGAATATCTAATTTCCGCGTCGAGGAGCATGAGATTGAGGTATTAGAAGCTATTCTGTGTTCCTTCATTGTTCTTCTGGGTGAGAAGGGCGCCGAGGGATCTCTCCAGGGTGGTCACATAAAGGACCAGCGGCTTTCCAGGAACGGGTGGCATCAGGACCTGAGGTTAGAGTAGATACTGCTTGATTTTCTCAAAAGCGGTCTGACACTGTTCATCCCACCCATAGGAGGCGCCTTTATTCATGAGCCGAGAAAAGGGATTATACTTGACGGCCATATTCACAATGAATCGGCGTATATATGATATGTGGCCTTGGAGGCCTCTAAGATCCCGAATATTATTCGGGGGAGGCATCTGACTGATGGCCTTGATCTTCTCGGGGTCGATCTCGATGCCTCGATACATAACAATGAAGCCAAGAAACTTTTCGGAGGTGACCTCGAAGGCACACTTCAATGGGTACATCTTCAAGTGACGAGAACGAAGAAAGACGAAAACTTTCTCAAGGTCTTTGAGATGGTCTTGGCGCTGACGAGACTTAACCACCAGGTCGTCTACGTAGCACTCCACCATTGTCCCGAGGATCGGCATGAATATGCGGTGCATGGCCCGTTGATAGGTGGCTCCCACATTTTTCAGGCCTAAGGGAATAAACCGATAGAAGAAAGTAACCTGGGGGCCCCTGAAGGAAGTGAACTCTTCATCCTCGGGGGCCATCTAGATCTTGTTGTACCCGGAGTACCCATCCAAGAAATAGAGGGCTGGGAACCCAGCCTTTGCATCGATCAACAACTCTGTCATGGGAAGGGGAAAGTCATCCTTCGGACAGTGGCGATTAAGATCTCAGAAGTCGATGTAGAACCTGATCTACCTGTTCTTCTTCCTGATGGGCACAATGCTGGCTATCCACCTGGGGTACTGGACTTCCTTGAGGAATTTGGCCTTGATGAGCTTATCAACTTCGGACTCAACAATGTCACCATGAGAGGGGTGCATTTTTCTGGGAGGCTGCTTGAACCCGTGATGGTTTGCTGGGAGGCCAAGGCGGTGGACGGCTACCTAGGGATCTAGTCCCAGCATCTCATCATAATTCCAGGCAATCACATCACTGTGCTGTCTGAGGAAGTCTATGTACTGTTGTTGTTCCTCGGGGGGAATAGTAGCGCTGACCAATGCAGGCCTCGGGTCGCCTCGCTACTGAGGTTCACCTGCACTAACTCGTCGACCGTGGTGGAGACGCCCTCCTCAAAGGCTGGAGGAGCATCTTCAATGTCTTATTCTCCGCTTGAGGAAAGATTTTCCATGGGGGGAGCCGCTTCAGGGCTGCTCAAACTTGATGGGGAGCTGGCTCTGGCTTGGGCGGCAGAGGTCGTCACGATGGGAAACTCATGCACCGCAGAGACCATGGCGATGAAGGCGGTTGATCCAATCCCATCTGGACTCCAGCCAAAGGGTCCACACTTTACGACATCAAAGCAGTGGTGACGCGTTGGCTTGAGTCGGTCTATTCTGGGCTGGTGAAACAGACACGTATGACGTACTACTGTTGCCATGAGCCCAACGCCCCGATATCGTACAGGTGTAGGAGGCTCTAGGATAACCTTAGCCTGGTTGGTGTAAGAGTATTAGGTGATTTCC
Source organism: Viscum album (assembly GCA_963277665.1). Lineage (NCBI taxonomy): Eukaryota > Viridiplantae > Streptophyta > Magnoliopsida > Santalales > Viscaceae > Viscum > Viscum album. The sequence continues at coordinate 2,104,689,798 of OY728147.1, read as the reverse complement.
CGCATTCGCTTAGACCCGGAAATATGCCTTCCTCTGGTACCTGAGATAAAAAATCACTCTTCCATATCAGGAGTCGTGGCTTCCAACTGATGGATTGGAAAGACATATGCGTCATCCAAAACTGCTCAGGGATCACTCGTGACAGCAGCGGGCTCAACCTCACCTGCCAGGATTTTCTTGTCCTTGCTCTTGTAATAGACAGCGTCCAGGTAGCGAGCTTCGCCAGAGGAAAATGGAGACGCATCTCCTTGGAGCACGCCCACTCAACCCTTAAGGGAGTATTTGAGGCACTGATGGTACGATGAGGTAACTATCGCATGAAGGTTGTGCCATGGCCTGTCCATCAACGTGTTGTAGGTAGTGTCTTGAGAGACAACCATGAATTCGGTGTTGGCAATTAAGCCGCCGAACTGGGTATTCAGACGAAGCTTGCTGAGAGGAATTTGCTTGGTCCTGTCATATCCCTGGATTCTGAAGTCAGAGGGAGTTAAATCATCCTCAAACAACCCCAGTTTTCGCAGTGTCTGAGTTGGGATCAAGTTAATCCCAGAACCCGTGTCGACAAGACAGAGACAGACTTCCATGCCATTGAACTGGCAGGTGATGTACAGCGGGCGGATGTGCCCCTATATGGGAAGGTCTTCATCTTCACCAGAAAATGAGATAACCGCCTGACATTCGGCGTCCTCAATCACCTCGATGTGGAAGGCTTCCACGGCCGCTACCTCCATTTCAAACTGGAGGGGGCTAACTTGATCCTCAGTGAGTGCCTCACGCATTTCAGATGACAGGCGAAGGGTCTCAAGGATGGAAAGCCTTGCTGAAATTCCGGCCAGATGCTTCAAGACATCATACTTTTGCACCAAACATGAGATTCTGCTTACAGGAGTCGCTCTGCAATTGGTGGCATGACGAGCCCAGCTGGCGGGGCCGGTGATTGACTAGTACTAGGCACGTCCTGTTGTTCACTAGCTAAAGCCCAGGAGGTGGCTGTCGTGCTAGGACCGGAAGGCTATAATCGTCTAGTGACAGGGCAGGGCTGGTCGCGACACGGGCGAGACGGTTCCTCCCGGTCCAGCAACACAAACGGTGGTGGAAGCGAACCTGCCGATACCAGGTGAGGGAGCTGCGAGTGCTGATCTCTGTACCAGGATTTCTGCCTGGTCTCGGTAGTGTGGACGACCTGACTGGAGGTGACAATTGTCGTGCCCCGGCGATCCGCGTAGCCACAGCTCCATCGACGTTGGCGATGGCTGGGGACATTGGAGAGGTCCACCTGGCACTCCTCATCGTTGGGAGTCAAAAAGAGATTTACCAACTCTACGGTGTTAACCAAAGCATACCCCTGACTTTCACTCGAGGAGTCATCCACTACCGGACGGGGTCTCAGAGGGATCCCCATATCCGGGGGCATGAAATCGCCAAGCGTGCGAGAAGATGACGGAAATGGCAGGGCGTGTTCTTTCTTCTTGCGTCGCCGCCTGCTCTTCTGGGAAGAGGTAGGATGGGAAGACGATGCCAAAGCGGTGCTCGCAGACTCCGAGGGCTCTGGCTAACCCAAGCGGGCATGGATGATTCCATGGGCACGGGCGACCGTCCTGCAGGCCATCCAGTCATTATACTTCTGGGACCCATGGTTGAAAATCTATTCCCAATCATCCCCGTTGTCGCTACTACCATCTGATCTCACAAAGACACCTACCACCTGTGCCGGGGCTGGGCCCAACCTGATTATGTTGTTGTAAATCTGGTCTTAGAGCCAGTACATGAACACATAGAATCATTGGATTGTGTGTCCCAGGAACCGGTGATAAGGGCATTAGTTAGGATGATTAGTGAGACACGCCTCGTCTGGCTGCCGACATTCAGTCAGCCGCACGATCCTCTGTTCCAAGGCGCTACGGAAATAACCGAGGACCTGAGACTTACCAAACGAGTAAGTCTGATTACTTATGTCTATAAAGGGGGCTCTTGGGGGCTGACCATGACCAGGGGCCGGAGGAGAAGGCCGAGGAGACAGAGCTGGATTATCTCACCAAGGTGGTGGCGGTGCGTTACGCGGAGGCGCCTGCCGATTTTGAGGCGGTCGCTGCTGGGCCGGAGGCTGTGGTCGTGGGGGTGGACCCCTATGAGCTTGCTGAGATGGCCTCACTCGTATTAACTCTAGCTGTCTGGGGGCCTCAATCTGGGCTATAGTAGTGCGCTCGGCTCTGGCAGCTCTCCTTGCATAGATTACAGGAGGTAGCGGGCGTGCCTAACCAGCCTGTTGTAGGGCTTCTTCGAGGCGCTGAGCCTTGTCCGAGAAGTCCCAGAACCCTCTAGGGTAATTCTGCATGATAAGAGAAGGAACCAACTCCTACCTGATGTTCCCTACACACATTTTCAGTAATTTCTTCTGAGTCAGTGGCATGTCAAGTGAGTACGTGATCCCCTTCCATCGGGCGACGATGTCCGCGACTCTCTCGTTGGGACTTTTCTTGCACCTGAAGAGGTCTTCAATGTTCGTCTTCCAGGTTGAGGAACTAAACTAGTAGAGGAATTTCCGGCGAAGGTCCTCCCAGCTAGTCAAAGATCCAACAAGGAGCTCGTTGTACCAGACGAGTGCTGGTCCTTCTAGTGTCTGAATGAAGCACCAGAGCTTGGCAGCCTCCTGCTGCGCCGGAGTCCCTAAGATAGGCCCGCACCTCAAGTTGAAGTGGGCCAAGTGTTGTGGTGGGTCTCTGGTCCCATTAAAGGGGGCGAATGTGGGGTTCCCAAATCCCAGCCGGGCCGGAAGATCATCCACCCATGCCGGGTATGGCTTTCCATCAGGTGGGACTGCCACCTTTTGAGTCTCCAGGGCCTCCAAGTGGGCAATTAGTACTCCCATCAGGTCATCTGGATCCAGATTCCTGCCCTGATGGGGATCTCTAACCACAATCACATTGTCAGTCTCTTCGATACGGTAGTGGCGCTCAGCAGCTCACGGGGGGGGGGGGGGGGGATGGCGGAGTGACTCTCGGGGCGGCGGGAGGAAACTGAGCAGGGTCCCCCTGGTGGTCCTGCCGCTCGGGAGGATTCGGCAAAAAATACCGCACCCTCTTCTCATGGGTTCCCGTGTCTCCCCTGCTGGTGAAAGCAACCTGGTAACGGATTCTCGGGCGAATCTCAGGAAGGGGTGGATGCTCCTGCCCCTACTGTCCTGGTCTAGGGTTATCATAGTCAGGCCGCCGCTCTACGATGCGTTTGGCCAAGAGATCATCAACCAGCCTATTTTGCTCAGCAAGCTGTTGGCCTAGAGTGGCCTTCTCGGCATATTCCTCTACCTTCTTCACCGAGGCAGATGGGTCGATGAGCTTGACAGAACCGACGGGCTCATTACCCTTGCCGGTGTTTCGGCTCAGTGTCAGTGCCTCCGTGGGTACAGGGAGACCTATGAGGTTCCTCTATTGGTGAGTAATCCTCCCAGATGGGTCCAGTAGCGGCCTGTCCTCAGGGGGTGAGTCCCCATCGAGGGGATTCACACTGTTTCCCTCATATGAAAGGTCATCCATGTTGACTGCCATTGCCCTCGACGATGTTCCCTCAGGGCCTCCTAGGGAATCAGGCTGTCGGCGGATCACACATAATAGAAGGGAAACATACATCTCCCATCTGCAGACGTGCGCGTGGGGGGTTTCTACCTCAATAACTGTGTAGAGTACTTGAAAACTCTTGACGCATTATTGCTGGAGGGCCTTGTGGTGGCCCAATGACTCAGGGTGCCGAATCGCGGGGAGCACTGCTAGGTCGACCCGTTGACAGTGCTCACTGATATCCTCGAGATGCACTTGGATCCCAGGATAAGGTGCTAGATGATGGTGGAGGCGGGATTGGGTCACCCGGAGGGTCTGGCGGAACCATTCAAACTCTCCCGGGGTGAGTGACTCTGGCACATCAAAGTCCGATTCTGCGACTGACCAAAACTTCTCAGGGAAGTGGCCCACTGCAAGAACGGTCCAGAAGCTCCACGACTTCAGTTTGGGGTCCAAACCTTGACGCCCATGCTCGTCTGCCGAGGATAGTCGGGGAACTGTAAATGGTGTCGAGGCAGGCCGTTGGGCCGGTGGGCTAGCCAGCGGGGAATATGGCGAACAGGCCGATTGGCCGCCGATCCCTAGGTCATCCTCCAGGGGTTGCAGTGCCCTGGTTGCCACGTTGCGATAGGACGGGTCAGTGAATGGGCCTCCTGTCACAACGTCAGTGCTCGCCAAGGGTGTGTCGCCTCTCGACTCTTCCGTCAGTCCCCAGAAAAGTACCAACCCTCCCTGACAGAGGAGGGGGGTGCTTCCGAGGAGGCCAGTGGCAACTGTGGGTTTGACCCCTGGGGGTATGCCATGTCCTCGTCCTCCTGGATATACCTTCAAAGGGAGGAGGGAATCATGCAGACCTCGAATTAGGGGAGTACGAGACTGACGTGCCGCATCCCCATACCTGACCTCAACTCGAAGGGTTGGGGGGAAGGTTCCATCATCGAGTCATACTCCGCTTTAGAATCCGAGAAACGGACAGGCTTAATTTCCATCCGATCTCCCATGACATTCCTCTTATGGCGATGACGCCAGGACTTCCTACCCCTGGGTAGCTCCTCAGGGTAAGGATGATTTCCATCAAGGAGTCCCCTAGCCGCAATAGAGCTGGGGTCGAGGAGACTGAAGGCCGGGGTGCGAGAAGCACCGGGAAAAATGTCGAAAGGGACATGGAGAGGACCCCCATGCGAGTGAGCGACTGGATATGCAATGACTCCATACTTGCGGCCGACAGTAGGGGGAGTGACCTCATACCCCATGTAGTTGGTGCTGGAAAGAGTCATACCTAGAGCAAAGTCGTCGCGATGAAGCTTTCAGCTATCCAGATCAGTGGCACGGAATGAGCCTTCATGGTGGGTGGCACTACCGCGGATTGGTCTGCAGTGGCCATTGCTAGTCCCCGTGACCGGGAGATTCGACCCAACTTCCTGTAGGGCGGCTGGGGTTTCAATCCCAATCGGGCATGTGGCTGCCCCTGCTCAACGTGTGTAGGGGTCTGGTAACGGGAGTCAGCAGTGGCTCGGGCCATAGTGGTTGCTTATATGGATGCCCCAGGACGGACATTCTCTCTGGCTCGCACCCGATGCTGGTGCCGAGTCAGCTGGGTTGGAGCCGGTGGTGCAGGAATGAAAATTTCCTGCTCCTCGGCTCGGGGAGTCGGGTGACGGCGTCGACCCAGCCTGGCGGGTGTTCTTTCCGTTAACCCCTGGGACAGATCTCCGATCGGGTGGACCTGGACATCCCCCGCCTCATTGGTGTAGGGGAGGTATGTGTCAAGGTGCTCTGGGGATAAGCTCCCGAAGCGGTTTAACGTCGGACTGGGGAGAGACGGCTCCCTGTGCGGCCCCCATGGGCAGAGATTGTGGTGAGGCACAACCGCCTCTAGATCCAAGCGGGCCATGTCCCTGGTAGGGATGACTCCTTCCTCGTCATACCTATAAACCAGGTCATTTATCACCCTCCACTGGATGATTTATGACGGGGAGAGGGGGTGTGAGAACCTGGCTGCAACGGCGGTCGATGTCGGAGCGATCGTGGAATAGGTGGGACCGTGCGGGGTAGCTGCGTCGGTACTGCCCGTGCCCCTGCGCTGGTGGGCAGGTGGCGATTGAGCTTCAAATGCCGTGATTTGATTCCTAGAAGCAGGGAGATGAACCCATTAGAATCAACATGAAAGGTGATCAACAACCAAGGCCCATCATCATTCCGTCTTCCATATTCGGTGAGAGGGATCTATGCTGACGACGTCGCAGAACAGAGTGGTCAATGTTCTGACGGCCTCAACCCCTGGCGGGTTTCACGTCTCGGTGAGGGTTACACGGACCTGGTGACATGCTAATATTTCGACGCCCAGACCTCTACCATTCTACGTATTTAAGAGAAGAGATTCACATTGGGTTCACCATTTTTTGTATGATATGATGCTTTCGCCAGGGCACGCACATCCGTCTGTGGGGAGGACGCACTGCTTGTTACCCCGCATTTCCGCTTTCCAAAGGCGGGCAGCATCCATTCCTTGTTCAGGGATGTCTAATCCTTGATCGAAACTAGGATGATGGGATATCAGTTCTTCCTTCCATGGATTCCTCCTCGGAGCTCATCACCTAGTCTGGGTCTCCCTCATAGATTTAAGACATGCTCAGTAATCTCCTTCCCGGTGCCATATCTACATGGATGCCAGTTAATTACGCAGCTTCCATTGAGACTCTCCAAGGGGTCTTGTCGGGGTAGCAACCTTCGGTGGGGAGAATGGCCACATTGGGATGTCTGCCTTTGGTCCCTCACCACAGGGCTTCTCGAGGGCATGGAAGCCCGAGGAATCCCACATCAAACGTGGGGAATATGTTTCATCTGAGGTTTTACTCATCTTCCCATGTTTAACACGGGGCATGTCACGATTTTAACATCTTTCGGAGACGAATCGGGTTGAAGGACCCCTAGGGGGAACACCGATGTTGGGGACAGCACGTAGGCGGCTTCCCAGATGTCATGGAGTGGGATAGGCGGCATGATATCATCGGGATGTGGTGGCCCGGGTAAGGATCAGGATGGATGGTGGAGAGAAACATGGGGGATTACATTCTGGGATGGCCAAAGAGGGGAAATACAGTTTAACATCATGCGGGAAAAGATACAGTTTAACTTCATGCAGGACAATATACAGTTTAACGTCATGCGGGATGAGATATAGTTTAACGTCACGCGGGACGAGATACAGTTTAACGTCATGCACGACGAGATACAGTTTAATGTCATGCGAGACGAAATACAGTTTAACGTCATGCAGCATGAAATACAGTTTCACGTCATGCGGGATGAGATATTTGGGGCTTACACTCTGAGGCGGCCCATGGTGGTCAGGGAACCGACGTGGAGAGGTCGGGATGACCAGGTGGTGGGCTTGAACATCGTGGAGGCTTCCTACGTACCACGCGTTAGCACAGATCAAAGTCCATGTAGTTCTCTAGTATGGGGCTTATGCTCTGAGGTGGCCCATGGTGGTGCCATGGTCGATATGCACTCTAAGCCCACGTGAGCCATTCTCTATGTGAGAAACAAGAGGCAGCAGGGACCAGACGATCACGTCGCAAAAGGTTGCGTCTGTGAGAAGCGGAATGGGGCTTACGCGTTGAGAGGCCCAAAGAAGGAACAGGGGCTTACGTGTGGTTAGAGGCCCTGGGTGCTGGGGATTACTCCAGGGTGGAGGCCCATGGTGCGACAAAGCGCAGTGGGAAAGGGACTCCACTGACCTTGGCAGGGGGAAGCACAAAGATGCACGGGTGTAATCATCCGTTGAAAGGATAGGGGCTTACATTCTAAGGCGGCCCTTCCCCCGAAGGCAAATTCCACTCTGACAAGGAGGATCTCATTCCATGTGAGGAAGAGTCCATTCCCATGGAGATGAGTGGGCGTAAAGAATGCCCGAGGTGGGGGACCCTGCGTGCGAAGCACGGTGTCAGACCACAGTTTAACATCATGTGTTAAGGATGAGGTACTTAGCAGTTTAACATCCTGCAGCTTGGACAAGGTGGGTTCACTCCACACCCCTAGCGCTTACATTCCCAATTCCTTCTACCCCTTGTGGGAGGGAAGGCATCGGCATGGCCGTGATGAAAGGGGGCCATAGGGCAAACCACCGGGGGGTCCACGTTAGCTTGGCTATGCGAAGAAGCAATATCTATTAGCGTGCCTATGCGGAGAAGCATAAGGCAAAGCAACGCAATGGGAAACACGGCCTAAAGGACCTTGAGGTTACTTCGCATGAGCCTAGAAGGCTGTAAGGGAAAACAACGCAAGGCGCGCATGCCCGGCAGGGGACACATCAGGTACCGGCGCAGAGGGGAAACCAAGGGGCATCAAGGTGAAGGGTCCTGGGCTTTGCGTGAAAAATGGAAGATTTGCACGCAAAACACCGGTACAGTGCATAATTAGAGCAAGGGAATTGCGCGCAGAGAGGGAATTGCGTGCAGGGTATTGCGTGCACCAGACACGGATTGCGCGCAAGGAAGGAACCCGGGGGAGGGGGAAAATTCACTTAAGCCGGTGGAGTTGCACGCAAAGGCGAACTCCAGGGCAAGGTTGCATGAAATGAGGGATTACCTGAAAGACTTATTGCGCGTGGGGGGAGCCAAATTGCATGTACAAGAGTCGCTTAGAATTCCGCAACCCCCAAACCGTTCGGGGTCACCTTCTATTTATAGGCGACGTCCGGCGTGGAATCTAGGCCGCGCGTGAAATCTTCCGCGCCAGGAACCGTCTACGTGGAATATCTCGCCGCGCAGACCTGGGGCGCACAATTATTGCGCTCCTCACCGGCTCGATTCCGTGAATCCTAGTGATACTTCATGCACAGAACATTTTGTCACGCGGATTCTCCTTTATTTCGCGCACCACATCCAGGGCCTCCAGATCGGGCCTCTGATTCCGAATATGACTTCACTTCTTCATTACGTAACTTCCTCCAGGAGTTACAGACTTTTTAGGTGTCTACAAATACACCAACTGGTAGAGGAGAAACAACTAGCTGGTGGAAGCATATGGAGTTAGGAGGTCACCAAGTGTCTCAATGACTAGCTAGTAGGATTATCTGGCTAGCTGTTGGATTTAATCTGGCAATTCAAAATTCATTAATTTGATAGAACCTACAACTCATAAACTCTCATTGACCATGATTAATGAATATAGCAATTTCAAGAAGTTTCCTAGAACTTTTGGATCCTATAAATAGTAATCCCTGGTGGATTGTAAGATATAATATGATTATCCCTATGCTACTGGTTAACTACATTGAAAAAGATAATCTCTAGTAGATCTTCACGAGGTTATGTCAAGATTCAACCTCAATCGATCTACAATCTAAGGCTCTATTTTATCATCATCTCTCTATCTCTCATATAAATTTTATAAATCTTTGTGAGAGATAAGGGAGAGGCATTATGATGGGGTTTTTCCAAGAAAACCTATCTTCTTATCATCTCCTTGTATAATGGCTTCTCACTACCGCAAAAGTGAGGTACTGGTTCCTTGGATACCAAAAAACCTCAATAGGGTACTCATAATAATAATTGAGAGGATTAGTTTCTTGATTACCCCCAATATCAAGGGAGTAATAAAACAAGCCTATCAAAGTGAGGGAAGGATATTTAGGATCTCCCACCATGTTATTTTTTATCTCCTTTATCAAACCATGTTTTCTCTCTCATTAAATTTATTCTTTTCATCATTCAAACTTGATTCACAAAATTAAAAAAATTTGATACATATTTTTATGTTTTGAATTCTCTCTTAATATATATTGAAATTAAATTTATAATATATATCAAAATTATTACTTTATCATATCAATATTATTTAGTTTTTATTATACCTTCTGCATTTTATTTAATTTTTAAAAGTTAAATTCACACCACCATTTTTCCATCTTACTCTGAACAACAATTAGTATAAAAAATTTGTTTTTTTTAATAAAAATATTCTTGTTTTCAAAATTGCTTATAGATATTACATTAATTTGTTTAAAATAATAATTAATTTCAAAGTTTGATCTTTTCATAATGTAATCCAACTCCTATTCCCATGCCCTATTTTTTTATGACATGGATGATTCCTTTTAGGAAAATCACATGTAAAATTATATTAGTATCATAAGTTACCCTATCTGTAAAATGGTTATGTATGAATATATTTTTACTAAAGAACTAGAAGTTAAGTGGAAACCTAATGATTTTAAATCCATTGATCTTAATGGTAAATCAATGAATTCTCTATATTGCATTCTTGATTGAAATGAATTTAATCATGTTTCTACATGAAAAACTACCCATAAAATATGAAAACCACTAGAATTAACTTATGAAGGAACTATGAATGTTAAAGATACTATATTAGAAATGTATATGAAAGGTATTGAAAGATTATCTATTCAGAAAAATTAATCCATTACAAGTATGTTTACATGGTTTTATAACATATGAAAAGGTTGAATGTTTCTTAGTGATGATTTACCTACATAAACTCTAATAAAAAAGATAATCTGGGACTTGATAAGAAATTGGTAACTCATGGTCATGGCTCTACAAGAAGTGACGGATGCGAATAAAATAGTGGAAAAATAACTTATCACATCCCTAATGACGTATATAGTAACTATGAATTGAGAATTTGATAAGGAATCAAATAAAGATAAATATGTAATGAAAAAACCGCTTCCAAAGCTACCAAATATGACTCATTTGAAGTCAAAGTTCACTATTCTTATAAAATTTACAAGAAAATGTAAAATCTAATCAAGAAAAAGAACATTCCAATTGAACCAACAATGGAAATAAAAAAATATAACTGAAGTGACATGATATGAATGCAAGAAAAACGGCCACATTAAGTCAGAATTCCCTATCTACAAAAATATTTTAAAGAACGGAAATAAGATAAAAAAATATCATAATGTTTTAACCTGAAGTGTAAGTGATGAATCTATGAACTCAAATTCCTTAACCTCCTCCAGTGAATTATGTGATAGGTTCCTTATGGAACAAGTTGATGAAGACATCGAGGAGATTTCCCTTCTTACCATTTCCTTATCTTCCACTCCTTCTCCTAATTATTATCCCTCTTATTAGTCTTCTTACTCACCATGTCACCATATTTAAGGAGGCCTAAAATATGATTTTGATCAACTTTACATTTTTTCCCTAAACTTTCATCATTATACAATGAAATTTATAATAAATATAATAAATTCCTTAATAAAAAAGAAAAAATTATAAAAAGACAAAGAATAAATCTTAAATGAAAAGGAATAATTATCCAAGAAAATAAATAATCAATTATATATTAATAAGAATTAATATAAAATAAAATAATTCAAGATATATCATTCAAAATTTAATCAATGTAAAAATAGTATAAATAAAATTTTGGGCTCTCAAATATATGGAAAATATTGGGTTGGTCTTGATTTCTCAAATCATGCAAGAACCTTAAAAAATCCATTGATTTTTTTATTAAAGGTTTATCACAATTTAATTTGTTCAATTATTATAAAATAATATACATATAGTTTATGAATATTATTTAATGAATAAATGATATGGGAGACCAAAATAAATTCATCTTTAATCCTCTATTTACGAAAAAAATATCATACTACAAAAATATAGATATTTAAATAATTATTGGATAATATTATAAGAACCAAGTTTATTTGGGTATTAAAACTTTATTCATTTTATTTTATATGAAAAGTATCTTTATAACAAAGCATAAAAATAACTACAATACTTAGATAGTGGTTGATCAAGACACATGTATAGTGACCTCTCAAAATTCAATCAAATCAATAAAATATAAGGAGGTCACATCACCTTCAGTGATAACTCTAAGGGTAAGATATTTAGGGAAGGTACCACGAGTTTTCAAACCCAAATCTTACTAAAAATGTTTTGTTTGTCAAAGTATTGAAACAAAATTTTATAAGCATCATCCATATGTGTGATGATAGTTTTAAAATATCCTTAGGAAATGATTTTTATAAATTTTTTAACTCAAAAGGAAATATTTTATGTTCAACTTATCATTTTCAAAATGATTATACCATCAATTTAAAATCTCTCACTAGCCAAAATTTCAAATGATTGAGTGCACAAGTTACCAGGTCATGGATTTGGTATAAACATCTTGGTCACTATTGTACACACTAACTTTTAAAACATAACCCTTACTAACTAATAAAATATTTACCCAAACATTATTTCAATGATGATATGGTTTGTGATGTATTACAATATGGTAAGAAACACAAATCTTATTTTGAATCTAAAAAATGGATTTATTCTTCTAAATATCTTGAATCAATTCATCTTTATTTGTTTAGAACTTCACAAATTAAATGCACCAGAGGTTAATTATACCTTTTTTTATTTTTATGAATTTACAAGACTCAATGGATTACTTATTATCTTATAAAATTGAATATTTCAAATAATTCATCAGGTTTTTTAAAAAAATTGAAAATTAAAAATTTTATCAAATTATTTCTATTTGAATTTATCATCATGGTGAACTTAACAATAAGTGATTTTTTGATTTATACTCTTAGAAAGGCTGTTATCAATTATTTTATATATCTTTAACCCCCTAAAAATGTAAAAGTATAAATAAGAAATTAAACTATCCAAGAAATCACTCCAACTATTTTAAATGAATTTAATTTACCTAAATATTTTTGGACTGCGGCTAAAAACACTTTGTTCTATATTATTAATAACATTATTGAAAAACCTTTTCTCAAAAAGCCTTTTTATGGACTTTAGAAACATAAAAATCCTAAAGTGTAATGTTTTTAAAATTTTAGATGTAAATGTTATATTCTTAACTCAAAATATAATCTTGAAAATCATTATTCAAAATCCGATGAAGGTATCTTTATTGGGTACTCTACATTAAGAAATAAATTTGAAGTATTTAACCAAAAGACTAAAAAATTGTAAGAATCAATTCTTGTTTTTTTATGAAAATATTCCAAAATCTATTTCTCTAATAGTTTTTTAAAATGATGTTTTAATTTAAAATAAACATTTTCAATCAAAATAAGTTTAAATTGAAGAAGGTTTTCCTTCCAATTATTTTGCTAAAGATTTTTAAAAAATATAAATATAATCTCATTGAAAATTTCATTGGTGATTTTCAATTGAGAACTCATACTTGAAGATCATTCCTAAATAAAGTTTCGAATCTTGATTTTATCACTAACTTAGAATTAAAAAATATCAATGATGCCCTTAACAATGAAAATTGGGTTATTTCAATAAAAGAGGAACTAATTCAATTAACACAAAATAATGTATAGACTTGCATGGAAGGACTTAATTATCATCCCATCATAGGAACAAAATGGTTTTTTAGGAATAAGTTAGATGATCTTGGTAATATCACTAAAAATAAATCCCATTTAGAAGCTAAAGGTTATAACCAAGAATATGGAATTGATTATGGTGAAACCTTTGCACTCTTCTTCTGATTATAATCCATTGGAATCGTGTTCGAATTTTCTTATAACATTAATTTCAAACTATTTCAAATGGATGTTAAAATCATATTTTTAAATGGTTTTATTAGTGAATTTTTTTTATGGAACAACCATCTAGTTTTGAAGATAATTATTTTCCAAACTATGTTTTCAGATTAACTAAATATCTTTATGATTTAAAACTAGCCCCTCAGGCTTGGTATGGATGTTTAGTTAATTTTGTTTTATCAAATGGTTTTAAAATGGAAAAATCTGATTCAAATATTTTTCTAAAACACATCTCAAATTTTTTGTTACTTTCCCAAATTTATGTTTATGATTTGATTTTTGGATGAACCAATGAATATATTTGTTTTGAATTTTCTAATTTAATGAAAGAATAATTTAAAATTAGATTTATAGGTGAACTCAAATTCTTTCTCAATATTTAAATTTTTCAAAGGGATGATGGTATTTTTATAAACTGAGTAAAATAAACAAATAAGTTTTTAAAACTATTTTTCATGGATTAAGATAAGGAAATTAATACAACCATGTGTACAACTTGTAAGATAACATTGTATGAAGATGATATATCAGACAATAACAAGCATTATATAAGTATAATTGGTAGTATACTTTATCTTACTAAAACTCAGCCTATCATTATGTTATTTTTTTGTATTCACTAATTTTCAATCAAATACAAAGGAATCTAATCTTAGATCCATTAAAAGTAACTTTTTATATTCAAAAAAAACTAAAAAATATTGGTTTTCTTTATCTAAAAGAAACTTATTTTGAATTAACTAGTTTTCCTAATGCTGATTTTGGTGGATACTAACTAGATATGAAAATTAAAAGTGGCCCTTCCAACCTCCTTGTAAAATCCCTCATCTAATGGAGAAGTAAGAAGAAAAATTATTTTTCTGTTTCAATAGGTAGAGAAGAATATACAACCATTAGGATTTGTTGTGCCCATATAATATGGATGAAACACACTCAATTGGACTTTAGACTTACATATGAACATATCTATATTATATGTGATAATACTCATGGCATTAAGATCTCTAAAAATACTTTCCAATACTCTTTCACTAAACACATTTATCTTAGACACCATTTCTTAAGAGATCACTTCCAAAAATATGATATCTTATTATAATTTGTTTAGAAGGACTATCAACTCACTGATATTTTCACTAAAAATCTATAATTTGATCATTTTGATTTTATTAAATGTGATTTAGGAATGGTAAACTTATGGCAGTTTATATTTGACCATGGATAACTTGTGTAATTGTTTTAAAATTTATTTTATCTTGATATTATTAATTTTTTTCTATTCATTCTTAAAATCTTGAAAAAGTCATTTAATATTTATTATAACTCTATTTATCTCTTGTATATGATCTCTTTATATCTCTTTTAAATTCATTTGGGATGGAAGCTTACCTCTTTATTTCTAAAATTTTCCTTAAACTAGACTTTTTTTTTCAAATTTCCTCTTTAAAATTGAAAAATGTTCTCTTATTTTCAAACATCAAAGTCATATTTCTAAAACAAGTACATTTTATTATAATTTTAATATTTTAAACTTTAAAAATAATTTTTTTTCAAACTTTTAATACACTTAATTAATTAAATATATTTTAAAATTATTATCAATACTTATATAAGAAATTGTGCATATGATTTTATTTTTAAATTTATTTTATCTATCTTAAAGGAAGATTAATGATGATTAAAATTTATACATGTATTTATGTCTCTATGTTTTTGTTATCTTTAAAAAAATTCAAATGAGAGGATAATTTCATGGTATGTTTCCAAATCTGGAGGAACCTTTTCAACCTTCTTAATCATTCTATGGAGGAAAACCCACTCTTTAAGGGAATGTGTGTTTTGGTAAGGGTAATTATAATTATTTTTATGATTTCATTATTTTATATTTCTATTTTATTTATTTTCTCTCTATCCTTTCTATTTTTTCTAAAAAAAATTCTCTTAACTTCTCCCTCTGTTTATCAAATTATCTTGTTAAAAGGATATTTTAAATCTAAGAGTTGATTCTAATTTTTTATCTTGAGTTTTTTTTCAAAATCTATTTTATTTTCTCTTGAACTAAATTTTAAATATATATTTTGAGTTTTCAAAATTTCTTTTAAAACCCTCTTTTATTTTTCTTCAAATATTTACTTTTATGTTGTTTTCTTCCATCTCTTTGTTTTCTTTTAGGTAAACACAAAGGGTTGTAAATTTATTAAAATTCCAAGTGGTAGAAAATCATTTTTAAGGGAGAAACTCTTCTTCACAGGAGAAACTATTTTTAAAGGGGGAAACTATTTTTCAAAGGGGGATAATTTTTTTATATGTTTTATTTTTTAATTGATTATAAAAAGTAGTGTTAAATTTTTTACTCTTGTTTGAAATATGTAATGTTTGATTTATTTAATTCTTGATTATATTTAATATAGTTTATTTAATTTTTTGTATATATATATATATATTAAAAACATTGCTATGTCTTTTAATATTGATTTAAAATTGATATTTTTTTATTTTAAGTGTATGTGATCATAAAAATGGGGTATATTATTGTAAATATATATCTATCATGATATTTTCATGATCACAAATACTATTTTGTGGTTCTAATAGCTTCATTTTAGTTAATTTTAGTCACATATTTTGGGATTTAGTCAATTTTTAACGGACCAAATGAATATATTAAACTATATTCAAAGGAAAAAATGATGATCTTGTTAAATTCTTAGAACTGTATTTTATCATGATTTTAAATCATGTAAGGAATGTATAGGCATCAAATAAAGGATTTGAAGGAATTTTAAGGACCAAAGTGGTGCTTGTACCTCTACATATATCACTGACTACAGAATATTAATCCACCAGCTAGCCAGTGGAATGTTGATAGAATTCCCAACCTACAGGAAGTCCACTAATTGGCCAATGGTAGATCACTGACCAACCATTAGAAGCATCCAAATCCAGTAGGTCCTCAATTGTCTCACCGGCTAGCCAAGGGTATTGTCCTTCTAGAATATGGCTTTGATCCTGCAAGTAAAAATTCATTAATCTAAGGGACCCGACAAATCTTAAACTCCCATTGAAAATTATCAATGAATTAGGTGAATTTTATAAGTTTTATAGACCTTTTTAATCCTATAAATAGGTTCTTTATTGTATTGAAAGATCTACCTTGATTTACTCTATTCTAAAATTTAACTACAATACAAAAGGAATGATCCTTCAATATAAGGCTCTTTTATTCTATCATCTCTCTATATCTCATATGAATTGTATAAATATTTATGAGAGATAAGGGGTTATATTTGTTATGGGTTTTCACCAAGAAAACCTATCTTCTTCTCATCTCCTTCTAAAACAAGTTCTCGCTATCGCAAAAGTGAGGGATGAGTTCCTTAGATATTTACAAAGCTCAAGAGGGTTCTCATTATCATAACCACAAGGGAAATGTTTCTTGATCACCACCAAGATCAAGGGAGTAATAACTAAAATTTTTATCATAATTATATGAGACATAGGGGTTCATACCAAGCTATTGATGAACTCATTTATCAAACAATATTTTCTATATCTTTCAATTTATTCTTCTCATCATTCCAACTCGATATGCATAATTTTATAAATCTGATACGTCTTTTTCTGCTACGAATACATGATTAATATATATTTAAATTAACATTATAATATGTATCATAATTATTTCTTTATTCACATAAACATAATTTAGTTTTGAATTTACTAATTTCATTTTCTTTAAATTTTTAAATGTAAATTCACCCCTTTTTTCTATCTTATTTTGAAAAATAATAAACAATACCTAACTTACCAAGCACCATAAATTGGCAAAAGAATTCCAAAAATCTTTTTCACCTCACAGATTCAACCCTACATCACCTTCCACCCATAACGCCAAAAATATTAACAACTTTAAGACAAGATTTTCTCCTAATCAACTAGACTCTTTTAACCAAAAATAGTACTGCCCACATAATCTTGCTTGATCCACCTAAGATGGCACTGGATTGAATTCCAATTTAGTATATCCCAATCCAACCAACATCTAATCTAGTTCTTCTAGGACCTAGTAGACCTAAAGTAACCTGAAGGGGGGGGGATGAATCAGGGTGCACACTAATTAAAACTTTAATATTCTTTTATTCTTATAGGTTGTATGGATCTTGTTCTCTTGTTAAAAGGAACGTGTTCAATATCTCATTCTATAAAATTTACAATCATAAAAAATAAAAAATATAAATAAATAAATGTAAATCATGAAAAATACATTGGGATTTTACATGGTTCAACACAAATGGATAATCCAAAGAGCACATGTTGACATAGAGTCTATATACCAGGATGTAAAACTACTCACTACAATTATAAAAAAATGTTTAATAAAGACACACCATTGATTCTAGGGCCACTCTATCTTCCTCCCTCCAATCACTGATATGTTTAAGGAACCAGTAATTTTATAGTCTTGAGGGTATTTTCAATATTTTATAATTATTAATGTTTCTTCTATATCAACATAGGTTACTGTTACACCTTGAATTCTTGTCTCCAGATAGATACTATGATAAGCTTTATATTTGTTTCTCTCCTCTATTAATTCCAGATGAGATCAACTGCATGATGTGGGAGTTGAATATTTGTCTTAAAAATATAAATGAAAAAATTAATTCTCTATATAAATATAATTCCACACTATAAATTTCTTGTTTCACTCTGTCCACTTCTACAATGAGGTATATATATATATATAATTTCATCTTCTTCCTATGAGTCTTCTCTACTTGAAAAAAACTAGGTGTGTTAATGGAATCCTTTGTAGCTTTCTTATTCTTATTATTATAAATTATATATAATAATATTTAAATATAGATGTAGTTATGATTTTCTAGACTCAAATCCTAATAATCATATAATATTAATGATGTAGATTGTTTACATCATAATTTTTATGCTCAAATTTATGTTTTGTGGAATCCTTTCATGGAATCCCTTCTTGAGACTATCCTTAATGAAATTTAATATATGATTTTAACCTTTTGAAATTGATTAATAATATACCCTTAAAACAACTACTTTATAGTAATATATCTCATTAAATCCCTTTATGATTCTCCTTCACATGCTCCCTTCACAGAAGTGCCTTCATGAAATCCCTTCACGAAATAAACTTCACAATTTTTTTCATGGATATTTTTTATTCTTCCCTTCAAAAAATTCTTCATGCCTCTTAATTTTGTGAAACACTTTATGATTATACTTTGAAAAAACACTTTATGGATCGACATTTTATATAATTTATTCAGAGTTATCCCTTTATGGATGAAGTGATAAGTTTTTCTTTGACCATCTTTATGTTTTCCAATTCTCGCTTTAATGAATTTCTAGGGGAACTATTTATAGGAAAATGATCCTAGAAAACTTTCTAAGAATAATATTACACTTAATTCCATCATATTTTCTTAATTTTCAAAATATTCCCTCTATAGCATATGAGAAAACACTACTGTACATTCCCAAATGATACCACATTTACAAACATTACATAAAATTTTCTATAGTTTAGAAACCATAAAATACCTTCCTTTTACAAACAAAACTATCCTCGTACATGATTCCTTTTTTAGTTTTAAAAAAAATTCTTTTTCATAAATAATTTGTGTCTTCATGAAACTACAATGTGAGAAAGTTTTCACATTATTCTTTCACAAACTGGATACTATGTAAATCATTTTAGGATTTGTGTAATTCCTAATAAAAAACATTGTTTTCAATATAGTTTTCACAAAACGTCATCATTAATCCAATTTTTTTCTAAACATCACAATTTTCTATGAATTTATGACTATTAATTCTCAAAAAAATTACTATTCTACACACCAAATCTATACATAAGATTCAAAAATATCTTACCTTGCTACTAAAGACTTTACTGCATCTCTCTACCTTTTTTAAGAACTTAATATTATACAAAAATAAACTATATTCCCTTTTCTATATATCAAACATAGATATGAAATAATCTTACATATAGTAATTTTATAAATATTTGTTCTCCACCCACACATAGAGATCCATATATTTACACTATGACTAGTGAAAACATCAGAAACTAACCACCAATCCTTTACTTCCAGTAGACTAGAACAACTCATAACTTCTGATGATTTCAATGTACACCAATTCTATATCACATCTTTCTGAATAACTTTTGGATATCCAATCTTCTCCTATATATATATATAAATATAGATATTCTAATCTATACAAAAATTTTGGAATAACTCCACTTCCAAAATCACTTGAAAAAACTTATATACATATCAACACTATGGATTTCAGTGACATGTATCCTAAAAAAACCAACAAATATAGTCAATGCATACAACTATTATCATTATAAAAAAACAAAAATCTTTATTTAAGACATTATACCCACTGCATATTTTTTTGACAATACATTCATAACTACTTATATGCCTTTAGATTGCATTTTCTTTACACCAAAGTATGAGTATTTAGACCAAAGTATAGATTTACAGTGCCTTCATCTCACTCATACATTAATAAAATTAAAAATTCATGATCACTATTAGATACATATTTTCATTATCTCACCCTTTGTCATTGAAATATAAATGGATAATTTATTATCTCTACAAACCCTTTTTTATGAAATATTTTTCCTACCAATTTGATATAGATATCTTTTAAAATATTCCATATCTTCAGATCACACATTATAACACTATTTGAAATCCGAAAACCTCATGGATCTGTCAACCATTTTAAAGTTATCTTTAATAACATTGGAGTGTATTTACAATTTACAAAAAAATATCTAGTTCTTGAATAATTAGTTCTATTTTCCACATCAAAATTTTAAGTTATCCTAAGCACTTATTGATTGAACATTTGGAACCTATACTAATGGAATACCTTCATACATTTAACATAATCCTCGATTATAATTTTTGATTGAAATAAATTCCATATATTCATTTTATAATCTTTGAACCATTTCATATTTCTTGTTATATTCTACTAAAATATTTTTAATGGGTGAATTTACCACTTTTATTGAGTTATCAATAAATCCAATAATACCATTGAGTCAAAAATTGATATATGAAATATGTGTTTAAGTCATAAACCTCAAGGTTTTCCATGAAACTCACTTACTTTCATAAACACATACAAAATTGAAACTTTATATTTAAAAACCTTTCAAAAATTTATCTTCTTATCTCAATAAAACCTCAAGAATAATCAATGAAATATAAAGTGTGTTAGTCGTAAAACATTTTTAACCAACTGATAAAACATGTTTGAGGTAAAATTGCGATACTACTTGATATACATCATCCTTATTTTATTCAAAAGGAATATCATTTCTCTAGATAAGGCTAAAAAACATTCAATGGTCATAACCAAATCACTCTATATCTCTTCAGTACTTTTTTCCCAGAATTGAGATAGATTTCAGCACATGGAAAACATTTTTTTAGTTATGGAACTTTTTCTAAGAAACATTTGGTATCTTGGAAAATAAATTAGTTGATACCATATTTTTCATAATAATAAAAAATCTAAACATTAAATCCATGATCATTAATACTTCATCCATTAATATATCTTCTTCTTCATAGTGATCTAATACCACTTTAGATATGGAATGAAATCATTGGCTGATCACCTAAGTTGACTTGATACCATTGGAAAAATATGATAAGGATTTGAAAAAATATTTATTTTAGATCAGGCTCTATATCATTTTAACTTCCCTATCATAACACATAGCTCCAGATCTAGCCTAAAAATCCAATGTGGTTGATTGAAACCAATTTTTGAGTTTGAACTGGGTCTTGATACCAATATATCATTTTAAACATGTGTGATATCAATTATAAACTGCAATAACTATGACTATATTTTGATGCATGTATTCCTTTTGTCACGTCACAATTTCTTCCAGCTCATACACATCTTCTTTCAGCATAACCACACCTATTTATCTTCTTAATCATAAAAAACCCCATTGATCTTATATCCCCCTTGGTACTAAATCATTAAAGACAACTATTAAAACCTTTAAAATGGATGGGGAGATGGGTAGTACTCGAGAATTATAAAATTGAGGAATGTGGTTGGTCATGGTGAACAAATTCTTTGTTTTCAACTTCCATTCATGCCTTCTTAGTGGTACTTATTTGGATAAGACCACTTGTGAAAAAATCATTTTAGATATATGAATTATAGTTCTCTATTTTATTTATCTTGGTATTTTTCTTCTTTGTGAGACTAATCTATCTAGTGCAAGTTTTTTATATTGATGCATTTTTCTCACATCATTTATTATGATTCCTCCTCTATATTAGGGATCTTCCACTTGTCTTAAATTATTGACTAGTGGTATGATTTTTGAAACAACTATGGTGTTCCTCATGTCGAAATTATTTATTTTACATTAGAGTCACTTATTTTTTTTTCTTTTAGTGAGACTTTCTTTACATGTTCATCTATATTCTTTATAATAGGATAAAATTCCTTCTTTATCTTATATATTTGTTTTCATTCTATCCAAGAGGGTATCTATGATTGTAAAATAATAATTTCTTGGTTAAACCTTCATTGAGATCCATTTTTCCTTAAGAGAATCAAATCTATTTTCATACTCAATAGATTTTATTTTAGTTCAATCCCTCTTCTTATTAGTCATTATAATGAAGGAATTCCTTATCACTATTTTAGTTCCCTTCCTAAAATTATTTTACATATGTAGATGGTTAGCACATATAAATCATCTCCCATGAAAATAATACCTCATGTAGTCATATCACTATGGAAATATTGATGTTGTATTTTTTCTTCCTCATATTGATAGACAATCATGGCATGTCCTAATATTCTAAAAAAGTATCACTTTTTAGTTAAATTCTTCTTATTGAGACCAATAGGTTTTGAATTATTATATTATCGATAAATAAGTTGGTGAAAAAGAAGTGGAATTGTTTATGCTGTTCTCTTTTATTGTCAAAACATAAATTAGTAAGTTATAAAATAAATAGATCATGGAAATTCCATGAGATGATGACATTTGACCATGATTAATAATGAGATTCCATGAGTATGACCACCAAAATTATGAGGCTGAAGAAAGCGAAATCATTTTTTTATGGTAGTAGGATCTATTAATAGTGTCATATAGAATGTGTCTTATAGATCAACTAATTCTGTTTCAAAGTAATGTGATCTAAAAATGTTTAAATATCATGAAAATAAATATCATTATTTTTGAAAAGGAAATTTTGGTAGAAGTTTCGAAGAAAGAAAAAGGTTCTATAGTAGAAAAGATAAAGCGTAAAACGTATTTTAAGAAGAGAAGAACCACATGTGAGATTTGGAATATATTCTCAAAGTAAGGGAATATCCACGTACATGTTTTACTACATAAGATATTCTATACATCCAAATGAAATTCTGTGTATACAAATATTTATAGAAGAATAATTAAAGACATGATTGGTTTCATAGGTGAATTTGTATACCTGAATGACCTATTTATGTGAATTTTCTATAGAGGAAAATTTGTTACACACATAGGTGAACTAATCACGTAGGAAAATTAATTACATATATTAATGGACCATTGAGGTGAATAGTTCATGTATGGGATTTTTCTATAGTTGTAAATTTTCATAATTGGATGTGAATTTCTCATATCATGACAAGAATTTCACAGTGAATGACGGATGAAATTTCTAACTTCATACATGCATATATTCATGTTAATTTCCTATGAAAATTATTCATTTTAAATTGAAAGAAAGAGGTGAAATATTTTTGAGGAAGAGTACCAATATTGAATTTGGAATAATCCTATCACTATATAATGCATTTGTTGATACATACCTGAGGATTTAATATGGAATAAATATTTGTTTAAAAGAGAATGAAAAGGCCACTAGGCTTCTTCATGTCTACTTGTAGTTAAAATAAATTATGGAATAAGATTATTATGGATGTTATTGTGAAGATAAGATTCAATAATTCGGTTTATTTTAATGAAAAATTATTTATGTGGTGTCATATATTTGATTAAAAATCAATGATAATAATTAACTGACACTACATGATATGTAATTTACACTTATTTTAGATCAAGGTAGTGCACATGGTGTTTTAGAATAATAGAGCGACAAATAAGAAGAGGAATTGGTTATTTCTCAATTCTATGAAATAAATCAAAGAAAAGAAGACCTCAATTATAGAGGTGCAAGTGTGAAGAATTCAAGTAACATAACAAAAATGTACTGAATCTTTTTGGTGAAGGTCATTATACTATTGAAAAATATGTTTTATCATATTATCTTTGTGAGGAGAACTTGAACTATCAAAGGAATATAGTGAAATGAATGTGATGGAAATACCCTACTTACTAAAAACCACAAGGACTATTTCTAGTGGATGTGTGATCTCAAATTGCTTCTAGATCATGCTAAGGAATATATACTCTTATTGAGTAGTGATCCTTGTAAATTCACATGTTTCTTTGGGTGTTATTATGTATTGTGCTTCAACTTATTCATTTATCTTTATCCATATGTGATGTTTGTTTTAAGATAAGAAAAAATAAAAAAGAGTATACCACATATTTACCACTAGTGGTCACACAGATCCTGAAAATTCCTCAAAAATCAATTTCATAGATAGGTTCCTTTATTAAATTTACTGTGTTTGAAGGTTGAATAAGAAGATATTTTTATGGATGTTCATAAATTAGTTAATAGTATGTGAATTACTATATTTTATGAGGATAAATATCATATATAGAAATAAAAAATGATACCCTATCTATTATCTATTGGTTATGAAGTTATGGAAGCTGCTACAGATGGTTTCACACCTCTTAATAAGGGTGATCTCTTAACAGCTATAGACAATAGGAATCTTGAGAATGATGGATGAGGAAAAAATTATATTCTTTCCTCTCTCTTAGAAAGTTAATTTCTATGGTTTAAAGGAATTAGAAATATTAATGGAATCTAGGATATGTTTATGAATATTTATGAAGGGAAATTAAAAATTAATAAAGAAAAGTAATAAATTTAGATATTTAAATAAAAATATTTGAAAATGGGATATGATGAATCTGTTGTTGGGATAATGATATTGTAGGAAATTTAATAATCATTAGATATAAATTTAAAAACTCAATGGATATTAAAAATATATTGAGAATTATTAATGATAAATGTGATGCCAAAATTCTATTTTTAGAAGATAAATATCTTCAAAAGGTCTCTCAAGATGATTTTTATAGTATCTCATTATATAATATATTAGAAAAGTGAATTAATTCAAAATAAAGGTAAAGTTTTATCATGAAATATCCTTCACATGCACTAAGTAATAAAATTCAAATAAAATTGTTATAAAAAAATTGATCATGGATTTTGATTTAGAAGATGTAGTGAGTTATAGGTTTGATGAATTCATGTATTTATTTTGTATAAATTTTAAAGTAGGTGTATGGAAGTATAAATGAAAATTTCTATTGAAGTGATTCAAATATGGATCCATTGGACATTTTGTTGAAAATTTTTCAATAATAAAGGAAGATAAAGATACTTATAACAAATATGGAAGACCAAGAATACCACTGAAGAAGAATGCAGAAAATCAAAATATCATTAAAAATGATTGAATAAGAAGTTATATAAATATAAAAAGATAAAGTTTTTATCCAAATTTTAAAAAGATGATGATAGTGAAGAATAGTTGATGTTGGAAATTCTATTGATAAAGGTGCTTAGAAGTTTCTTATTAAAGATGTAATTGATGAGAATTTTAACAATGATGAATGAAATAATTTTAAATAAGAAGGAAATTTTTTTCAAGAATAATAATAGGAAATTAAAATGAATTTCATTCCAATAAAACAATTGAAATATTTCTTCTCAAAAATTGAAAACCTAGAGAAAGAGAAAACGAAGTTACAAAAAGATGGTCAATCTGTTAGCAATAAATAAACAATTCATAGATAATAAAAATATATATTTTTAAATGTGATTGATAACAAAAAGAAGTCACATAATGAAAATAAAAAATATTAACATAAATCTTGAAGAAAATATGTGGGATAAGGATAATGAATTTTATCTTGTTCAACAGAAAATGGTAGATGTTTATTAAGGAGTATCTAACTTAAAAAATTCAAATTTAGAAATTGGTAAAATATCTAAAGAGATTCAATGTCAAAAAGATCAAAAAATATCATCCTGAATGGTTAATAACAAGGATAAATATATTAGGAAGGGTTCTCATAAGAAGAATAAGAAATCCAAGAGGACCATGTATGTATCTAAAACAAGCACATTCCAAAATTATGTAATTTATATGAAATAGAACATTGAAAAAAAATTGTGAAATATATATATTTTTCTATGTATGATAATTAGTCTAATATGAAGAAGAATATTTCAAGAGTTTTCCAATATTTTTTTTCACAAAAAGGAGAAAACATTGATGGAAAAAATGATATTGGAATACATATACAGGGTTCTTGAAAATATGTGGGTTATAAAGGAAAATATGATTTCTATGGATAATATGGGTTCTGTTGAGGCTTTAATAAAAAAATTATGGTTGAATCATAAACACTATAAGGGATCCAAAGGTATGAGAGAGATGTTTTTAAGGGGATTTATCCCACTTAAAGAAGATATACTCAAATACAATATGAAAAAACCCTATTTGGATATTGAGAGTAGATTAAAACTTGTTGAAACACTTTGTGAGAGATATGATCATCCTGGAAATCTTGAAAAAGGATGTCATGTGATGATACTAGATAAAAAAGTTTTTCATTACAAAATTCAAAAGTACCATAAGAAAGTAAAGGGAAAAAAATAATTCTCTTATAGTTGAAACTACAATCAAGGCTATAAAAGGAGTACAACCATGGATATTGGATATTTGGTATTATTCATAAATGAACAAATATTTTATGTTTTTAAATAATTTGAAATACTAAAAAGAATGAACCATGAAATTTTGAAATTATGAGTCTCTCATAATCAAAGGCATTGGATCTTTCATTATTGGAAATTTAAACCTCAAATCCAAAAGTGCCTTATTTTTTGATGTAATGAAACATATCATATTGATTGTTCATATATTTTTGATAAATTAAATGAGTTTATCTTTAGAATAGATGGTTTTATTTTCAAAAGGATTGAATATGGGGAAGTTTTGAAAAGATTATAATAAACCAAGTGGAACCTATTACAGGTTGGATATGCACATAATTCTTGTTATCTAAGTGTGAAGGAAGAAAATAAATTTTTTCATGGAAGTATTGGATATATATTACAAAGAAAAACGAAAATTTTAACATATAGAGTAAGTATTCATGGTGTCCTTAATGTGATAATAAATAGATATTGGTATTGTTTTATATGCTAGAAATGGAAATTATCAAATTCTTTACATAAGAAGGTTATGATACATACATCTCACTCTTTGGATATTAATTATTCTGACATATGTGGGTCTATAATAAAAAAATAAAAAAATATAGATAATTATTTTATTTCCTTTATTGATTATTTTACTCATATTACATGTAATATATTCTCAAAATATAAATAAAAGGCTCTCAAGATGGTCAAAAGTTTTAGGAGAAGTACTGAAAAGGAATGTGGAAACTCTATAATGAAGATTTGAATAGATAATAGTGATGGATACACAAATGGAAAGATTAAAGGCTACCTTGATAAGAATAGTAGTCATTATGAGTATAGTGAACCATACATACCACAATAAAATGGTGTGGATGAAAGGAATAATAATATCTTGGTTGATATGGATTGAATCATATTGATTTAATATGATACCTCTCGATTATTTTGGAGAAATGATATTGTTGAAACAATCCAAATTCAAAATTTATACATATACAGACCAAGTTCAAAAATATCTCTATATGATATATATTATAATAATACCCCAAGTTTTAAGTACTTATGGGTATTTGGAAGCCTCTGCATAATCAAAATAAATGGTGCAAATCTTGGGAAGTTTGAGACGACGTGCGATTCTGAGGCCCAGTATTCCCAGAGTAAATGTTTGAAAAATATTAAACATTAAATAATACACATAATAAAGTTTCCTAAATGAGTGGAATAAAATATAAATAGGTTCTTAGATTTGAAATCTGAGGGCACCGTTGTGTTTAGAGTGATGAGTTTACCCTAGGCGATGATAAACATCGGCCAGTGTGGGCTGGCTATGAAAAGTAGTTTGTGGATGTAACGAGAATAAAAATATTTTTATTCAACATAGTGAAATTTTATTTAAAATAATATTTTTCAAAAAAAATTGGGTTATCACCATAACCCTATAATTCCTCTAAGGCATAGAGAGGGAGCCTCTTGGAAAAAGGTGATGAATCATTGAGAATATCATGGATCATCATACCAATGGAGTTGGAGGATCTCATCAATGAGAACAATGTAACTATTCTTCAACAATTATTGATCCAAACACGAAGTAGGACATTTGTTTTAGTATTTTCCATAATTTTTTTAATCTATGAATAATGAGGATCAATTCAAAGAACAATAATTGATATACACATCATAGGTAGGATTAAACTAGATGGAATTGTTTCTCTTAATTCATCTTTCTAACAAAAATGAATTAAGCCTGACATGAACAAAGGCCAAGGTCTGTTCCATGGGAATTATTATACTTTTCTGCCTCTTTTATTCTCTTTCATCATTATTGGGCCCCCGTGGCAATGGATCGAAGTTGACAGGTGGATCCGAACATGACCAGACCCCCAAATTCGAGGCAAATTGATATTATAGGACAGATTATTGAAGATAGGGACCCAAGAAACCTAGATCTTCAACCACTAAAAAATCTGGGAACCAAAGGTGGCCTAGTGGTCTGTGTAAAGGATAACTAGTGCGGTTCTGGAGTAGCTATTTGATGGCCTCCAGAAGCTGCATGTGGAAGCGCAGATTGACGGCTGGGGGTGATAGTGGTCAAAGGCGGTGGTGTGGCATACAGTACCGGAAGAGCCGCATGGACACAACGATGAGACTGTGTTAATGCAGTGGTGGGAACATAGGATGCGGAGGCCAAAGTGGGATAGAGGAGGCGGAAGACTGTGTGGGGACTACAATATGCAGAGAGGATGTAGGGTGGGGTGGGCCGAGCAGGAGGCCAAGCAGTCTGAGTGAGCAGGCTTGGCGGGCCGGTGCAGAACAGGCCAGGTGGGCCAAAATAGATTAGATCTTTTTACTAAAATGAATATAAATTTTAAATAGATTATCTGTTTGAAGCAATGAAAATGGATTTGGGACCCTTGATATTATAAGGAACTTATGAGACCAATGGTGGATTTTAAATATGATATATTTCTAGTGACTTGGTTCGTTTACACTAGATATACTTGAGGTTAAGGGGTATAGCGGGTGTGACTACTACTCACAGTGCACCCTATCCTTTCTACATGAATTGATTCCCTCATCTATGTCTTGGATGAGTTTTATTACGGTTCAATACCTTTATCATTTACTTAATGGTTTTTTGATATCATTTCCTACTCATAAGATTATGATCTCTTTAGTAGTATTTCCAGGATAGAGTTGTTGGAATCCACATAGAGACCCAGAGTGAATACTCTATTCCTTTTTTGTAACCTTGGTAGAGTCTTCAGTATTAACAAGACCTAATTTACAAGGATTCAATTATCTACATAGCAGGTTAATCCATATTGAGTTGTTGGTATCACCCTATGTCACTGGCTATGATCCTCATCTAATGTATCGTATCTATTCAGATCCTTTAGTGTATCTCTCGCATGATGGTTTCTGACAAACAATACATGTTGGATAGACGTCATTAGTGATATAGGACTTAAGAGTGTGTTCTTCCAGATGAGTGCTTTGTGGAATCTTCTAGATGAATCCCTAGTGGCGGTATGTAGTGGTTGTGGCTTACCCTAGGTGGTGTGGTATGGTTCGAGTATATCTAGATATTCTTGTTATATGTTGTAGACATATACTTGTGTAGAGATGAATATAATTTTCTTTCTGTACTACTTTATTGTTTTAGGGTGTCTTAATGAGTATTTTTATACTCACCCATGCATAGGCTTTTCCCGCATGTGTCGTCTCTTATGTAGACAAGCAAACTTTTGATAGAGTCCAGGGAAAACCAGGACCGTATGGAACCTTGTGACATTAGATAGACAATGGTGTTCTTACAACTTCAGAAAGTTTCCCCAATACCTTGCATTCAGGTACGATTTTCTATAGATGAGTTTTAGGAACATATTTATAGACTTTCTTTTTGGTGGGATTTTATTATGGACCTATTTACTTTCCATCACTTTCACTATTGTAATCTGTTTGTGGGTTATAGTGATTTTCATGCATTGTTTACTTAATATTTTTTATATTTTATCATTTGTCGGATTGGATATGTGTGTGTGCATACGGGTACTAATTAAATTACTCCCATTTCATTGATATGACTACTCAGTTCTAGTCACTATCCCCTGTCCTATATGAGGGGGGTTTGGGGAGTCGCAACATGGTCTTCTCTGGGACAGGTGATGACAAAGTGGTATCAGAGCTAGTCAGTTCTACCTTAAGACTGAGAGTCTATGAGATTGGTTTGGGAAAAAATGTTATGTGTTTTTTGTTAGGATTTCGGTCTAGGGACTCCAGTGTTGGTGCAGAGGCTAATGTATCTATACACCAAGACTCTAATAACTTACTTTTTTTTGACTTGGTACATGATACCACTAGTTGTATTGAAAATAATTGTATATGCATCATATAAGAATGGGTTGTGATTTCCATGTATTTCTTGAGTGATATATCCAAATATACTCCTTGACCATGGTATATCTTGTCTCCTTATAAGATACCTCCACGACACATACCATCTAGGTTTTAGTAGCTTGATCATGAGGATGACCCCCCTCAGTGATAAGGATTTAGTACATGGACCTGTTTCCTAGATGTTACTTCTAGGTGGTGCACCAACTATACTACCACCTGTAGTGCTACCCGTGGTACCTGTTGTACCAGAAGACGAGAAACATAGGTTGAGTGCGCTTCATGAGTTTCAGAGATAGAGACCCCTCAGGTTCTGAGGCGAGCCTGACCCTCAGGCATTTGAGGTCTGGCTTGAGGGGATGACCCAATTTTTTTGTCTAGTTAGGAAACCTTCAGATCATATGGTTGTCTGGGGAGAAATCCTTCTATAGGGTTCTATAGGGAGATGATAGATTTTGGATACCCAGACTCATGATGAGGAATTCTCTCATGTAAATAGTTCTAGAACCTCTTTAAAGAGGAGTTATCATTAGTTACGCTGAGAGATGCGCATATAAAAGCGATTATTCAGCTCCTATAGGGAAGTATGACAATAGTTGATTATTCATCGAGGTTTACCAACCTTTCTAAGTACTCGATGAATATGGTTAGGGATCAGTGTGTCCGGGCTCATCCCTTTGAGAGAGGTCTACACAAAGATTTATGAGCAATTATTATCCCTCTAAGAATTCCTACTTATCCTGGGGTTATTGAGAGAGCCTTGGTGGTGGAGAGCTTCCTAGCTGAGCAGAGATAGCTGGTAACCGTCACGAGAGGAAAGGTAAGTGAAGAGACCTCAAGAGCAAGGACTGACATCAGCCTCAAAGATAGAAATATGGGAGATGTTTCAAGATGAGGTCCCAGTATAGAGGATCTAAAGTTCAAGGTTCAAAAAGTGGATCCAGTCATAGGATGTGTCATAAGAGATGGAAGATCATTAGGAGGTGGTCAATGTTTCAACTTAGTACCACAACCACCACTAGGTGGTCCACACCAGGCTCAGAGAGCTGGTGTATAGGGGTGGGGACAACTGCAAGCAGTAGAGACTTATGACTTAGGGGCTCTAGGGATGATTACAGGTTCAATATGTGTCTTTTCTAGTTTATCTACAGTACTAATAGATATAGGTTCTATCCATTACTTTCTCACCACATATGTTGTATGAGTCCCTAAGATTCTAGTGGAACTATTCATTTGACCCTTATGCAAGGATACATCTACAAGAGAATACTTGGTGATATAAAATCTATGATGAGAGTGTGACCTTACCCTTGGAGGTGAGAGTGTAGGTTGGAACCCATTGGTGGTAACATCGAGGCCTTATGATGTCATACTTGGTATGGATTGGTAATCATCAGTTCATTCCTAGATTGAATATTTTAGGTGAAGGGTGCGGTGTGTCCGCAACGATGGAATGAGGTTTTCCTTTTTCAGTGAAAAGGAAACCCAAGAAACATAGGATGGAGTCATTTATAATAGGTTGCATTAGATCAATCATAACTTTTCTAGCCTGACCCTCAGTGAAGTAGATGTTATGAATTTCTTGTTCTCAGAAGTAGTAACAGAGTATGAGGTCGTATTCCTCGAAGATGTTCTAGGATTACCTCTCTACTAGGAGATCGACTTCTGTATCAACTTACACCCCAGGATGGCACCAATATCCTCACTATCATATCAGATAGATCTTGTAGAGCTTCATGATCTGAGGGTGCAGTTGAAGGATTTTTAGAGGACGGGTTTTGTGAGACCCATTGTTTCATCATGGGTGGACCCAGTGTTGTTTTACAAAAAGGAAAATGAGAGATTGAGGTTGTGTGTGGATTACCAGTGCATGAACTAGGTGATCATGAAGAGAAATTATTCTTTACCTAGGATTGATGACCTCTAAAACCAGTTGATAGAGGCATTATGTTTCATAAAGTTTGACCTTCAATCAGGATATCACCAGCTATGATTATGAGATGAGGATATACCAAACACGCCTTTCAGATGACTCTACGGTCATTATGAGTACCTGGTGAAGCCCATTGGTGTGAAGAACGCCCCTACAGTGTTCATGGGAATCATGAACTAGATCTTCAAGCCCTACTTAGACTGGTTCATGGTATTCTTCATCGATGATATCCTTGTGTACTTGGAATCTAAGGAGGAACACACGATACACTTAAGGATGGTTCTGGATGTACTTCGAGAGCACTATCTTTATAGGAAACACTCGAAGTTACAATTTTGGATTCAGGAGGTCCACTTTCTACGACATGCTATCTCAGTAGATGGAGTGGCGTGGACCTGGCCAAGGTTGAGGCAGTATTAGCATGGGAGACACCTAAGAGCATGAAAAAGGTGCAAAGTTTTCCTAGGATGGCAGACTATTATCATATATTCATACCTGATTTCTCTAGGATATCATCACCTATGATATATTTGACCTAAAAGGGTTATCCTTTCATGTGGACAGAGAAGTGCCAGCCGACATTCTAGAAGTTGAGATAGAGTTTGACAAGTGCTCTGATCTTGAGATTTATGGAGGAGGGTGTAAAGTATGTACTCTTTTGTGATGAATCGGGAATAGGGCTTGGTTGCATCCTAATGAAGAGGAAATTAGTGATTTCCTATAGTTCATTCTAGTTGAGACCACATGAGAAGAACAATGCGACCCGTGATCTTGAGCTTGCAGTGGTAGTCTTCGCATTGAAGATGTAGTGACACTACCTGATCGGTGAGCAGTTTATCATCCACTCTGATCACATGAGTCTAAAGAATATCTTCTCTCATAAGGATCTACAATTTATATAGAGGTAGTGGCTTTATTTACTCTAGGATTTTGACTTTGAGATTTTCTATACTTCTGGGAAGGGGAAGGTGGGGATATATACTCTCAAAAGGATATTGAGTTCACAATTACTGGATGAGGAATCAGAGCAGTTGGCCTCATTGTAGTTATACTTTTTGAATGGATATGGGGGAGCATGCCTCCAATCAATGGTTGTTACCCCTACACTCTTACAATGAGTTAGGGAGAAACAATGTGGTGATACCGACTACGATACTCTATGTTATCAGTTATCTATAGGGCATGATTTTTATGGACATTCTAGAGGATGAAATGTTTTTCTAGTGGAATTTCAGGAGGATGTTTTATGGGAGTTTCACACATCCCATTTTGAGTTACATCCTTGTGTGGAAGATATATACCAGGACCTCCGAAATTAGTTTTGGTGTTCAGGGCTGATGAAGGCAGTGGAAGAGTTTGTTTCTTGATTTCTTATGTTCTAGTAGGTGAAGGATGACCACCAGGTTCTAGCGGGTTTATGTCAACCCCTTGAGGTGCCAGAGTGGAAGTGAGATGGAATATCTATGGACATCATGTCAGGTTTAACATGAACGTATAGGAGACATGATACCATCCAGGGGATTATTGAACAACTCACTAAGTCATCCCACTTCCTACCTATCTGGGAGAAGAGTTTAGTAGAGAACATGGGGTTCCTCTATGTGCAAGAGATAGTTTAGTTTCACAGAGTACCATCAACGATTGTTTTAGATCATGATACTCATTTCACATCCTAGTTGTGGAAGGGATTTTAGGAGAAATTTGAGACATATTTATGCTTGAGAACAAAATTTTAACCCCAGATATATATCCAGATGAAGAGGACCATTCACATTCTGGAGGAAATGCTATGGGCCTTCATCTTGGACTTCGGTCATAGTTCTGAGGATTAACCACCACAGTTGGAGTTTGTGTACAAAAAAATCTTCCACTCCACCATTGTTATGACAGCATTCGAGGCTCTATTCGAGAAAATCTTTAGGTCACCTATTTCTTGGACTCACCCAAGATATTCAGCACTCGTGGGCACAGAGTTGGTGAGAGATACTACTGAGAAGGTGTAGAAAATATTGGAGTAGATGAAAACTACTCAGATCTAGAATAAGTCATATAATGACAGGAGATATAGACCCTTGGAGTTTGAGGGGGGAGACCATGTTTTCCTTTAGGTCTCACCTCTATGTGGGTTTCATAGATTTGGTCGAGGTGACAAGTTATCTCTAAGGTACATTGGCCCTTTTCAGATACTATGTAGAGTTTTCTAGGTGGAATACTACCTTGATATACCCCCAAAATTGCACTAGGTATATGATTTCTTCCACGTGTCTCATATAAGGAGGTATGTGCATGACCCATCTCACGTCATCGACTGGGGAGAGATGGAAATCTAGGACAGAGCACCTTTTTTTGAGTACCCAGTGGAGATCGAGGATCGGCAAGAGAGTATCCTTTGTGGGTGAGCGATTACCTTGGTTTGTGTTCAGGAGCAATGTAGGAATTTATAAGAGATCATGTGGGAGATTAATTCTTATATTCATGTAGAGTACCCACATCTTTTTGAGTAGCCTCATTTTTGGATTTTCGATGGTATAAATCCCGATTGTTGGGAGAATGTAATGTCTCGAATATTTTTGTGTATTATTTTAAATATTATATGGAATTATTTTGAGACCAGGAACTGAGAAAACAAGTGATTTAGAGGCCTGGTGTTCCTAGAATAAATGTTTGAAAAATATTAAACTTTAAATAGAAAACACAAGTGGGTTTACTGAAAATGTGGAATAACTTCTAAATGGGTTCCCAAATCCGAAATCTAAGGGAACATTTGCGTTCAGAGAAACGAGTTTATCCTAGGCGAGGATTAACATCGGCTGATGCAGGTCAGCTGTTTGATGTAGTTTTTGGACATAATGGGAATAAAAACATTTTAATAAAAATAATCTTCTTTGAAGCGGAATCGTTTTCCTTAAAATAATATTTGTTAGGAAATTTAGGGTTGTCACCATAACCCTGAAATTACTCTAAGATGTGGTGAAGAACCCTATCAGAAAATAGAAACACTGGATCGAGAAGATCATGGATCATTATGCCTATGGAGTTGGATGATCTCATCAACAACGACAACACAAATGTTCTTCATCAATGATTGATCCAAACTCTAGGTCGGGAATTTGTTTTATCATTTTCCATCTCATTCTTAATCTAGGACGAATGCAGATCAATTAAATGAAAAATAATTGATACATGCATAATCAGTAGGATTAAATTAGATGGAATTGTTCCTATTTTTTCATGCTTCTATCAAGAATGAATAAAGGTTGACACGAACAAAGGCTGAGGTCATCTTCTTAGGTGTTCTTGTGATTTTATCCTTCTGTTCTTTGCATTCATAATCATTGGCCAACTATGGCCATGGATAAATGTTTTAGGGTGTATATGAGCATGATCAAACCCATGGATTCGAGGTGAATCGATATTAGAGGCTGGATCTGTGAAGATTGGCACCCGAGAAACCTAGATATTCAACTGTTTTGAAATCTAGGAACCATAAGTGGAATAATGGTACACAGAAAAGACCAATGGTGTGGGTCTAGTGAGGAATTCCAATGATGACTGGAGGTGGCTTAGAGTGGCGTAGAGTGGCGGTTGGAGGTGACAATGTCAGGAGGGGGTGGTGCAATATACGAAGTTGGCAGAGTCACATGGACATGGCAACAGGACTCTGTGGGGACCGAATGACATGGAGAGGACATAGGGTGTGGTGTTTCAGGAGGGATGAGCGTGAGTCCATGTGGGACAAGAGAGTAGGCCAAGCAGGCCAGTGTGGAGTAGGATAGGTGGACCGAATGAGGGGAACTAGGTTGCACCAAGTGAGCCAGCAGGCGAGGCCGGACTGGACTCAGTATGCAGGATCGGGTCAGGTTGGGTTCGCCAGACCGGGTCGGGTCTTTTTACTAAAATGACCATTACTTTTAAATGGAGCATCCATTTAATGAACTATTAGTAGTGTTGGGACCCTTTATATGAGATAGTCCTTATAATACCAATGGTGAGATTTGACTTGGATATATTTCTAGTGACACTTTCCATTTACATGAGCAATACCTGGGGTCAAGGGGTATGACTGGTGTAACTACTAATCACCGTACACCCTCTCTTTTCTATGTTAATTAATTCCCTCATCCACCATATCTTGGAGGAGTTTCATTAGGGTTTGTTCCATTTATAATATCCCTAAAGGTTTTTCAGTTTCATTTCCTACTCAAAGGAGTATGATCCCTTCAACAGGATTTCCAGGATAGAGTTGTTGGAATCCTCTGAGAGGCTTGAAGCAGATCCTCTATTCCTTATTTTTTCCCTAGGCAGAGTCTTCAGTATTGACATGACCAATTTCACCAGGTTTTGATGCTCTATTTATTGGGTTAATCCAGATTGTGTTGTTAGTCAACCAATGGCCCTGACTGTGATCCCCATCTGATGTATCGTATCTCTTCAGATCTTTCAGTGTATCTCATGATGGTTTTCGATGAACAATACTTATCGGGCAGATGAAATCAGTGCTATCAAACTCACGAGTGTGTTCTCCTAGATGTGTTCTTTGTGGAATCTTCGAGCTGAATCCCTATTGGCAGTACATGGTTGTTGTGACTTACCCTAGTTTGTGTGGTACAATTTGAGTATATCTAGATATTCTTATTATATGTTGTAGACATATACTTGTGTAGAGATGACTATAATTTCCTTTGTGTACTGATTTGTGGTTTCGGGGTTTCTTACTGAGTATTTTTATACTAACACCTACACTGGATTTGACCACACTTGTCTTTTCTTGTGCAGACGAGAGACCTTATGATAGAGTCCAGGGTGGACGATGACTTAACATAGCCTTGAGAGATTAAATTGACCGTGGCATTCCTAAGATATTAGATAGTATCCCTAGTATCTTTATTTTATGTAAGGTTTTCTATGGATGAGTTTTAGGAACTTATTTAGATATTTTATTTTTGGTGGGATTGAATTCTGGCCTTGTTTAATTTCCATCACATTCACTATTGAACTCTAGTTGCAGGTTATAGTGGTCTGTATGCATTTTTTACTTAGTGTTTTTACATTTTATCATTTGTGGGCTTAGAGATGTGTGCATTCATAAAGGTACTAAGATAATGCCTCCAAAGTTAGTGATATGTCTACTCAGTGCTATTCACCAACTCCTAGCCTATTGGATGTGGTCTTGGGGGTTCATGACATTGACCCCTCTAGGACAATTCGTAATAAAGATACTATAGAATTGATGTGGATGAAGACATAATTGGATGTTTTTTTGGTTGATGTGAATATTTCCCTTCTCTTGGGATATGATAATCAATGTTTTATCAATATCACAAAGAATATTGTGCAACATTCAAGTTCAAAGCACATTAATATTAAATATCACTTCATCAAAGAGATTGTGGAATGAAATGAACTGAAGTTGGAGTTTTTTCCTATTAATGGAATGTTTCCAATATTTTTATCAAACCACTACTAAACGAAACATTTTAGAAATTATGGTTGATAATGGGTGTTCAACCTCACCATATCCAAGTCAAAGGTTTGTGATTTTCATACCATATCTCTTCTTTATTTAGATATTGTTCTCAAAAGGGGAGAAATATAAAAAATATTTTTATATATTGATATTTTCTATAACTATTTAGAGAGAGAATATATTTAGGGAGAGTTTTTAAAAGGAAAATATATGATGTTAGCATATGTGAAAAAATTTAACAATTTGTTGAAGTGGGTTTAGGAATTGTTTCTTATAAGTTAAAGTCAGTTTTGGTTGTGAATATATGATGATTATAGAAGTTTGGAATGATTTTTAGTCACTTATTTAAGGACATCGTGGTTTTATTGTTCAATGATTCTTGTTTCTTACACCAATATTTCTTACTTAGTCATATAATTTTTTTAGTGATCCATTTCTTTAAGTTCAGAGCATCAGTGGTATATGTTCCTTGATTGAAAATAAAATAAAAACATGGAGATTGTTGAGACCAAGAGGCTTAGAATTGTTTTTTGATAAGTGAATAATTAGGTGAGTGGGAAGTGGAATTGTTTATGGTTTTGTATTTTTTTTATCAAAACATAAATAATATAATTATAATAGGAAGAGATCATTGAACTTACATGAGATAAAAGAAATAAACTATAATTAATAATGAGATTCCATGAGTATGAACATATACCTTCCATGTGTGATGAAATAGAAACCATGAGTCACACAGTAGGAGGAGCTACTGAGAGTTCCACACATAAGGTTTCTTGGAGATCGATTGAAGAACTAGGTTAGAAAAATATAGTGATGAAAAGTTAAGTAATCTACTAATGTTTAAATATTAGGAAAATGACTATCATGATTCTTGAAAATGAGCTTTTGGTTGATGTTTTAAAGAAAGTATAAGGTTGTATAGTGGAGAATGAAAATTATAAAAATTGGTTGAATATGAAAGGAATCATGTATATGACTTTTAACATGTTCTCCATGTAATAGAATATCCACATATTGGTTTTTCTACATAAGTGATTCTACATAGCTGAATGCACTACTACAAATTCGAATGTTTATAGAAGAAGAATTGGATAAATGAATAGTTACTTTGGTGAAGCTATGTACATGAATGACTTTCATATTTGAATTTTTCACAGAGGAAAATTGGTTATCCATATATAAAAACTGCTCATGTAGGATATTTGATCATGTACATGAATGAACCATGTAATTGAATGTTTCATGTATGGTTTTTTTCTATGGTTGTGAATTGGATGAGTTGGATGTGAAGTTTACATATCATGACAAGCCATACACAATGAATTAAGGATGACATATCTGAATACATTCATTCATATACAAATGTTAATTTCATATGTAAATTATGTATTTATCCTAAAAATAATGAGGTGCAATTTCAATGGCATTTATGAGGAAGAATACCAAGATTTAAGATGAAATTATCTAATCACTGTAAAATGAAAGTATTAATACACACATGAGGATTTAATATGGAATTAAGGTAGTATTAAAGGGGAATGAAGAGGTAGCGATATTTATACATGTTTACATGCAGTTACATTCAATTATGGAAGTAGTTTCTTATTGAAGTTACTGTGAATAACAAATCCACGAATTTTTTTAATGTGATTTTGAAAGTATTTATGTAGTTCCATAAATGTATGAATAAAGAAGAAAGAGAAGAAGAAACCAAGTACACATGATATATAATTTATATTTGTTGATATCGAGCCAATATATGTGGAATAGAATAAGAATACAGAGATAAAAAGTAGAGGAATAGGTTCTTACTCACTGTTTTGTGAGAAATAAAATAAGGAGAAGATATAAATTATATAAGGGTATGTAACACCAATAGTTTCAAGTAATTGACCCTTTATTTATGATTTTTAAGCATGTAAATTGTTTGTGTGATGTTTTGGAGGGTTTGGAATACTTTTAGAATGTTGTTGGGGATTTTATAATGGTGTATGTTTTGATCACAATTAGTGGAAACTGTGAAACTTCTATAGGAAACTGTGCATAGTGAGATAAGGGATAATGGGAAGGTGCACAATTTGGAAAAACCTTGCGACCACCCATGAGAAATCATGCAGAGTGAGATAAGGGGATTTTCAATGGTTGGTGCATGATTTTTCTAACTGTGTTGGGAAACAATGTGAGATGCTTCTTAAGGATGGGGCTAGAGGATAGTTTTCCAAACCGTGCGACTAACCATGCATGGTTTAAAAGTGAGATCCTAAAAAGTGGATCTCACTCATTTTAACCTATAAGGACATAATTTTCTTCTATTTTAGCCCTAAAACGATATTTCTTCCTCTTAAAGGCTTTTGAGGCTTTCCCCATTGATCCAAGAGATATCTGAAGAAAAATCTTGGTGCATTGAAGCTTGATTCCCATGGTAAGTCTTCGTTTGTGGTAGTTTTCTTTAGATCTACAGGTCCTCCCACACTCAAATTCTTATATTTTTCCTACTTGGATAGATCTAGAGTTTTTTATGCTAATATTTATGAGATATGGTTGTTTTTATGTTAGGGTAATAGATCTAAGGTGTGTTTTTGGAGAAACAACTCATTTTTTTTAAGAATTCATGTCATTATTAAGTTTCTCCATAATTTCTGAGGTAGGTGACTTCACTCTAAACTACACTTTTTAGATCTTGAATGGTTAGTTTCAAATTTTTTAAATTTATTGAAATTTATTGTCAAATTGGTGTGGAATGCATGGTAGAAACCTTCTTTAGGGATGGTTTGTGGATTTGTGGAAATTATGGAATTATTGTGAAAAAGTGATTTATTGTTTGATTTTAAAATGATTATTTACAAATTGTCTGTTTGGTTTCATTTATAGAATTTTTTTAAGGAATGTTTTTCAATAAAATATTTTTCATTGATTTTTTTGGATCTAAATAGTTTTTTTTTGACTTGGTTTTCGCAAAATGGTTTGTGTGAGTTTATGCTTTTGAAGTGACCTTAAAAAAGGGGTGTGTACCATCTGGGTTAAAAGGAATGTGAACCTATAGAAGGGGTATGTGTCACTGGGGAACAATAATATTGGACACATAGTGACTACTTAGTGACCACTTAGTGGATGGATGAGAAATCTCTCAGGAGTATAGAACTGTCGCTAGCGTTTGGATGTGTGGGAGTGTTTGTGAATCATGGAATGAGTATGCCAAAAGTTAATGAAAAATGGTTTAAAGTATTTCTTGTTTTATTTCATTAAAAAAATGGATTTAGTTAAGAAAATGTTTTGGTATGGGAATTGTTTTATATTATAATATAAATGATTTTAAAATGTTTTATATAAACTGTTGATATAAATGTACCAACATGTTCTATCCTAATGTCCTAAGTAGGGAAGTAATTTGAGGAAAGTCTACTGAGTTTCATTAGTCACCCCCTACTTTGGAACCTTGGTGCTTTTTTAGATGTTGTTTATCAAGATACAAGTAAAATTAAAGCATAACACTTATTTAGTGGTGATTCATGATACTTGGGTATGGAGTTGGAGTTAGAGCTTGGAGTCATGTCCTTGGAGTCTTCTAAGTTTCTGTTGTTTTTTCCCACTATTCTCTTTGATGTTAATATTCCTCCACTACGGAATTCTATTTTTTTTTTGTTTTTTATATCATTGGTATTACCATAGGTTGTTTTACATCATTATCATAAATTATATAGTAGTTTTTGTTGTTAAATATTTTTTTGTAGTTCCTTTTATTTTCAAAGTTAAAATGATCCCCAAATTGTATTGAATCCCTTGGAATTTATTTCTTGTATTTGAAACCTTGGGGATGTCTCTTAAATACAAGTAACAATTTTGTCCTGATTCAAGCTAATGAGGAGTGGCAGGATGTTACATGGTGACTGTGAAGAATTCAAGAAGCACAATAATGAAACATTGGATCCTGTTGTTGAAGGTTTATTCTATTATTGAAAAATATAATTTTTCATATTATCTATGCAAGGAGAACATGAACATTCAAAGGAATATAGTGCAATATAAGTGAAAGATATAACTACTTACTGTAAACCAAAATTATTATTTTTCTAGTATATTTGTGATCTTATATATTTTCTATATCATAACATGGACTATCTACTCTTATTGAGTAGTGAACCTTGTAACTTCATTTATTCCTATTGGTTTTCTTGTGTGTTGTGTTTTAGAAAAGTCATTTCTCTCTAATCAAAGGTGAAATTGTATTAAAATAATAAAATATAAAAAGATCATACAACTGATTCACCCCCCTCTAAGTGGTTACAAATATTCTAACCAGTCTTTACACTTCTCAAATCCTTATCATCCACATTTAGTAGGTACCTTAATTTTATTCATTAATTATAGATTTATAAAATTTAATTCTCTACTCATTGAGGCTACTTGTAAGATCCTAACCTTTTTTGGAGTCATCTCTAGCGCATTTTCAGGTACTTCTTGGATTTTTAAAGTACCTTTGTTTTGGAGTAGTGGCTTGGGTGTGTTTGGCTGAACTTATGAGGAAATCTAAAGAGTTGTGGGTTTCACAGGGTTTGGGAATAGTTTGAAAAACCATGATACCAAATCGTGCCATGTGTGAAAAACTGGACAAATAGGTTCACATTTTTTATGCATGGTTTGACATACCTTGTGACCAAACTTTGTCAACCATGCAAACCTAGACAGAGAGGTCTGTATGGTTGGTGCACGGTTTTCCCTAACTGTGCGCTCTCTGCCCATGAAACCGTGCACGCAAGTATTAATTATCTGAAAATTAGTTTTAAAATATCCTAAACCCACAAGAATCCCATATTTCTACCTTGTATCGGGATTGAAAAATTATTGGTGTTATCATAGCCTTCCAGAGGGATTCCAAGGTGATTCAAACACCTTTCTTTGAGATCTAAAGGATGGATTAAAGATCCTTTCTCTCCCTAGTAAGTGGATTTAATACCGTTGCTTCTCCCATTCTTTCCTCTATCGTTCTGTGATCTTTTCACGGAAGATATTAATTGTTTATAGGGATATAAACCTATGAGTTGAGATCTATATCTAGGATTGTGGATCTAGATCTATGTTTTCACGATCTTAATTCATTTGATATTAAATTTTTGTTTAGGGTTTTAGATCTGAACCTTGGTTGACAACATTGTTCCGCTGATATTTTGTGGATTTTCATTGGGCTAATATCCATCAATAAACTGAGGTAGGTGGTCTAAATCGAACTCCCATAGTCATGGATTTGATATGTGTAAGTGAGTTTATGAAATTTCAAGTGTCCCTTGTTAATTTATTTCTTAAATTAGAGTAATTAGGAATGTGGAATTGAATTTTGATTACCTTAATGATTAATTGATAATTGAATCACAGAACAAAAAAAGGGGGGGTTACCGAAATAGGTATTGTAATTGAGATTTTGAATTGTTTTTGATAAGATAATTAATTGGGGGAAATTAATTATGAAATGATGTTTGCCTATGAAAGATAATTAATTGTGAGAATTAATTATGTGCCATGATGTTGATGAAATATAATTAATTTTGAGAATTAATTATGACATGTTGAGATTGGATATGGATAATTAATTGTGAATAATTTATTATGGAATGATAATTTTGTTGCTTTATTAATTAATTGATGAATTAATTAATGGGTTATATGACTAGTTAATTGTTGTGTTAACTAATGGACTTTGAAATGTTTAACTAATCATTGTATTAGTAATGGAATGATGTGGCTAATTATTATGAATTAATGAATGATTAAATGAGTGAGATTTTTGTGGTTATAGACATGGAATTCTAGAACGATTGGATGTTGGGACTTGGACATGACATTCATCCCCAATAGTTATCTAATCTTGAGATTGTGTGATGCTATAAATGATGAACTACATCAAATGAGATAAAAAGTGATAGAACTGATGACCTACACTCAATGAGATTTTAGGGTGTTTGGAATGGCGACCTACACCAAATGAATGATAATAATTAATGATGATTCAAATGGGAAACATGAATTGAATCTAAGCCTAATGTGATTATTAAAGTTAAAATGAAAATCTGATAACTGTTTAATTATGCATTGTATTTATTGTTTCATAGAACTGCATGCACTATCTTTTGGTTGGACTCATTTTAGAAACCATTGGTGGTGGCCTACTGAGTTGTACTCACACCCTATTTGGGATGGCTGATCAGCACCTGAGTAGACGTTGTTCTTGTAGGACAAGATAAGGTCAAGGTCCTTGGATAGGTTTCTATTTGGGATTGGAGCATGGGAGATGGAACTGTATGTGGTTCGTGACCCTCTTTGGAGTCATTGTGTCTTTACTTTGAGTTTCATTGTTGAAACTTGACACTTTCATTGTCATATGATGTTTTACCTTTTAGTTGAGTATTGCATTTTCTTATTTGAGTATCATAGGACATAGTATTATTCTAGTTATTCATAAATTTCCACACTTGGTTATTGTTGTTTCCTTCTGTTGGTGTTTTGATTCTGATAAAAGAGGGTATAGTATCCCCAAGACTGACTTACTAGACCCTCGTTGTTGTTTGGAACCCTATGGAATATGAGGAGGCATGCTTGAGGGAATGTGACCAACCAGCTCTGGGCACCATTTAGTGGAAATTAGGTTGGGATGTCACAAAGTGGTATCAGAAGGATTTTATTTTCTTTCTTCTTCTTTTGTCTTATTATTTTGGGAAAGGTAGACATGATACTAGGAAGAGTCAAGGATTGGTAATGAGATCATGGATGGGAGTTGTAAACCCATGTGTGGAGGAAAATTTGTGTACTTAGGGTGGGATTGTTTTGATTGATGTTGTTATTACCATTGGATATTATTTCATCTTGGGTGACATACTTGGGGTGTGATGTTATATTTGTTTTGAAAATTGTTGAATTTTGATGCGTGGCCTAAAGAGTCACGATATTTGAGTCTGTATAAATCATTCTAGGAACTCAGGGTTTTTGTGACATGCATTATTCTAGGCACTCATGGGAAAATGGGTTATGGGATAGTTATCGAACATGAACTATTTTTCATTGTTGAGAGATTGAAATAATGATGCAAATTGAGAATAAATGTGTGTCTAATGAGAACCTTGAT
This sequence comes from Viscum album, assembly GCA_963277665.1. Taxonomy (NCBI): domain Eukaryota; kingdom Viridiplantae; phylum Streptophyta; class Magnoliopsida; order Santalales; family Viscaceae; genus Viscum; species Viscum album. The sequence goes on along the minus strand of OY728147.1, from coordinate 2,104,645,306 downwards.
TGATGAAATGAGTAAGATTAATTAATTAGTTATTGAGTTAATTAATTTTAGATAATGTTATTAATTAATGGTTGGATTAATTAATGATAATGAATTTACCCTTGTTCACCAAGACCTAGGAGTTGGATAGTTTATGGTATTGATAAGGCCTTAGTGTTGACTGTGTGGCAATAAAAGGGATAAAGGATATGTTAAAACTTATTGTGTTAGTTTCTCCTCTTACGTAAATTTTATAAGGTTGTGTTATGTGACCAAAGATGTGTGTTTGGACTTATAGAGATTTTCCTCCATGACGCTTGTTGAGGGAGAGACTGAGGGGTATGACCCAAAACAAACTTCCAGACAGGGATCTTGAGGAACCATTGGTGCAATATAAGGAGGAAGGGGAATAGTTCATAGGGAACATTGCTTGTTTCCTGCAATTCATGGAGTGAGACCCATGAAGGGTTTCGAAAAGCATGTCTGAGTTGACAAGGGAGTTTCAGCTACAGCACCCTCCTACTTTTAATAGAGAGGGTGGACCCAAGGGAGCTGAATTCTGGATTGAATCCATGGAGATGATACTTGAACATTTGGAGAATCCAGATGGGAGGAGGGTCATGTTGGATACATATATGCTATGGGGGTTAGTGAAGAGCTGGTGGGACATTCAAGTAAAATTTAGGCACTCTGAAGATATGTTATGTAAGGACTTTCTGGATACGTTATTTGAGAACTTGTCTCCAGAGATGCTGTGACAAGAGAAGGATTCAGAGTTTATGCATCCGACTCAAGGAATATTGTATATAATGTATTATTCTGAATGTTGCATATATTTATAGTTTTTTAATCCATATTTGGAGGTATATGAGGCTTCTTCAGCAAAAAAATTTAGGATAGACTTAGGTGTGAAATTAAGTCCCATGTAAATATCTTTAGGCTGAATAAATTCTCAAAAGTGGTTAATAAATATCTCATTTTAGAGGGGAACCTGAAGAAGTATTAAAATACTGGATAGGTAGTTGTCACTAGATGATCAGGGAGTGTTCCTTCCTAGAGCAGGAAGCACCATTACGAGAACCTTTGTCGGTACAATGGGAAGCAAGGTGGACCGTCAGGAGGAATAGTTGCACCAGATCTTACTCAGGTTCTTTTCCACCAGCACAGTAGAAAGGGACACTACCGTACACATTATCATCGACCCCCAATGGAGTTCTAATTTTGTGGCATGATGGGGAACCTATAGAAGTTCTGTAGAAAATAGTGGAATGATGGTGTAGAGGGAGAATCTTCTCAGAGTCATAGTGTGGGAAGGGGGTCTTCCACACCATATAGGTCTCGAAATTGGAGTTCTATTGGAATAGGCAGTAGAGGTAGTGGACATGGTGCTTTAGGGTATGAGTGCTCGTATCAGCTAAGTCATGTTACTCAGGGGAGTTTGTGAACACTACATGGAAGAGGGGTAGGACAGTTTCATGCAGTGCATCCTACACTTACGGAGAGTGAGGCTGGTTCATTGATATTGAGAGGTGTTGTTCGAGTTTCTTCTACTTTAGCTAGTGTCTTGTTTGATACTGGTGCCTCTATTCCTTTATATCTTCAAATCCTGTTAATGGTTTGATCCTGTAGGTGGAGTCTGTAAGCGAGGTGATGAATTTTGATACACTGTTGGGAACACGGTCTAGGGATATCTGTTTATGCAAGGGATGTTTTCTAGAGATCATATAGTATTGTTTTCTTTGGGATATATATGTCCTTGATATAACAGTCTTCGACCTAATTATGGGTATGGACTAGCTAGTCACATACCGAGCCCACATATATTTTTACCGTAGGAGAGTGACCCTTGTATCTCCTGAGGGTGACCAGTATGTTCATTGTGGATAATGGGATATCCATGGAAGATAATATGGTTCAATTACTCAAAAAATGGGAGAGATCGAAGCCCAATTTCCTAGCCTTTTGTTGGATGATGGGAGTGATAGGAAATACATCCTTCCACAGGTAGTAGAACAGTTTTAGGATGTATTTCATAAATACTTTTTCAGGGTTTCCACCTAAGAGAGATGTGAAATTTACTATTGAGCTCATATCGGGGGATGATCCGGTATCTATTCCTCCTTAAAAATGGAACCGACTGAGATTTAAGAGATTAAAATGCAGTTGGAGGAGTTGTAAGATAAAAGGTTTATCTGTCCAAGTATCTCTCCTTGGGGAAAACCTATTTTGTTTACAAAGAAGGCTCACAAAAGTTTACATTTTTGTGTCAATTACCAGAAGTTATATAAAATGACAGGGAAGAACCGATATCCTATTTCGTGTATCTATGATCTGTTTGACCAGCTGAAGGGATCTTGTGTGTTCTCAAAGATTGATCTAAGATCAGGGTATCATCAGGTGAGAGTTTGGTCCTCTGATATACCAAGAACTACTTTCTGGAGTAGGTATGGACTTTATGAGTTTTTCATAATTCCGATTGGGTTGACAAATGCTCAAGAAGTGTTTATGGCCATGATGAATAGGATATTTCATCCGTACTTAGATCGGTTTGTGTTAGTGTTTGTGGATGTCATCTTGGTGTACTCTAAGAATCATGAAGATCATGTACAACATCTTCATATCATCCTGGGTACACTAAGAGAGAATCGACTATACGCTAATCTATATAAATGTTAGTTTTGGATTCACAGGGTACACTTTTTGGGGTACATCATCTTAGAAGAAGGTGTGGCAGTGGACCTAGAAAAACTGCAGGCAGTGGTTTCTTGGGAGCAACCCAAGAATTTTTTTTATATATGAATCTTTTTGGGATTAGCTGGTTATTATAGGAGGTTCATCCAGGAATTTTCCCAATTGGAAGGACCACTCATACGTTTGAAAAAGAAAGTGGTAAAGCTTTATTGGACAGAATAATGTGAGAATGATTTCTAGGAGTTGAATAAGCACTTGACATTAGTACAAATTTTGATCTTACCCAAGTCAGATGATGATTGCATGGTGTATTGTGATGCTTCTGGGATCAGACTTGGGGCCATGTTGATGCAATGGGATCGAGTCCTTGCTTATGGGTCTCAACAGTTGAGGCCACATGAACATAATTACCCTATGAATGACCTCGAGTTGGAAGCAGTAGTTTATGCTCTTAAGTTTTTGCGACATTATCGTTTGTGTAACGACCCCAAATTTTGAATAAATCTTGTTTCCTAATTTTATGTGTTATTTTGTTTTTTATACTCAATAAAAATGTTTCATTTGATAACATGAGTATAATTAAAATGATACCATTGGGTTTTGACTCTTATATGACCATTGGTCAATATGACCCCTGGAAACTAAACGTTTTGATTATTGTCTCTAAATACAAGTAATCTTGGTTATTTATTATAGAACGAAGATTCGATGGCCTCACCCAGTAGTCTTGGACCGATCGAAGCCCATCTAACAGAACTTGGGAAGGAGGTAGCACCACTAGGCTCTGCTCTGGACCAAACCAAAGCCGAACTTCATCGTGTGAAGCTAGAACAGAAACGCCTTTGCGAGAAGTTCAAACTGAGAGAAATTACTACTCGTGTGATGTTAGCCGAGCCTCCCTCAGATTCTCTCACCTTAGCACACCTTACACTTAGGTTCTATGCTAGTGTGATAAGGGGCTATGTAAGGAGACTATAACAGCCTTGTGTAATCCTTTGTTTTAAAAAAAAATTGGGATTTCTTCTTATGATAAATTTTATGAATTTTCAAGTGACTGGATAAATATAGTATGCATATTTTTGATGAATTTTAGAAAAAGGATATTTTAAAAATGTTTATGTAAACCTTAAATAATTAAAAATGTGTAATGATATTCAAAAAAATGGTCTTCTACAATTATGCTCAGTATGAAATTTAGAGTCTAATAAGATCAACTTAATTTTTGAGGAATAGTAAATTATGAATAGTGATTTTATGATTAGGATTAGTAATGTGTCCAAATGGATTAGTAATCTCAATTAAAGAAAGTATTAATATAATCTAGGCACCTTGATTAAGTAATGTGATTCAATAAAATGGTTAAATAATGATTTCATAAATTATTATTCAAGTATTAGTTTTTTTCGAGTGAATAGTGTTTTTTAATTAAAAATTAAATTAAAAATATTTAAAAAAGTATTTTTATAAAATTGTTTTCATTTTTGAACTCAGAGAACTGATATTGTGTTATGGTAATTTTTGGGGTTTTTTCTGAAAAAAATGATTTTTCGGTGAATAGTGTATTTATTTAAAAAATAAATTAAAAATAATTAGAAAATTATTTTTATAAAATTGTGTTCATTTTTGAAATCAGAGCATTGATATTTGGTTAAGGTGAATTTTTGGGATTATTCTGAGAAAGTTGACTTTTCGATGAATAGTGAAAATACAGTTTTTAAGTTACGGGTGTTTAATGACATCATTAAATGATGTATTAAGTATGTAAACAATATGGTCGACTTATGAATAGTAATATAAGGTATTATGTGTCCCAAGTGGAAAATAACATTGGCAGATACCATGGTCAAGCCCATGGTTTTTCCAAAACCACTAATGAGGTGTCCCTTGGCCATTAATGCCTTGTCCCCTCACTTTTCCTATAAATACCAAGCCATCCTCTCATCCATTCGACTCAACACTCTTCCCAAACAAATTTCTGGTCTCATTACCTCAAAAGGAGTCCTCCCAAGGTGCCCCCAAGCCCTCAAGGTCCCAACCTTTGAGTTTCAAGAGTTACGTTTTAAGGTAAGGGATCTGATCTCTCTCTTTCTTTTCAAGAAATCTCTTTTATGTAATTTCTTTTATGCTCCATGTTCTTATGTTAAAGTGTGTTCTTTTATACTCATGTTAATTCCCTTATCATTTTCATATAATTAGAGATCCCCTCTTTCTCTCATTATTTCGTTTTATGATGTTTTAAGTGGCGACGTTAGGCTGCCGAATTTTTAAGTGGTTCTTCACCCTTCTCGTTTTGAAGTTCTACTTTCATGTCAATTATTTCAATTTCTTTTTTATTATGTTGGGGTATGATCTCTAAATCTATCATACTGATCTTTTATGTTCATATTATGAGTGACCCCATTTCATCTCTTCAATTCAGTATTTTGATGTTTTAAGTGGTGCCGTTAGGCAACCGAATTTTTAAGAGGTCCTTCACCCTTCTTATTTTGAAGTTCTACTTTTATATCAATTCATTCAAGTTACTTTTTATTATGTTGGGGTATGATATCTATATCAATCATACTTATCATTTATTTTCATATGATTAGAGACCCTATTTGATCTCGTCAATCCATTTTTTTAAGTTTTAAGTGACGCCGTTAGACTGCCGAATTCTCATAAGAGAAATATTTTTTTTTCTTCCTTTCAAGTTCTTCGTTTCATATGGTATATAATTCAAATTTCATTACCATATTCTTAAATACTTTATATTATGTTACCCTAATGTTTTATGTATCATTTTTGAGTGGGTGACCCATGTCCCCTCTCATTTCAATGTTTTCTAAAAACTTGTAACATAGCTGTTATGCTGCAGAATTTTCATCTCAAAATGCCTCTCTCCTTTTTTCAAAATTATTTTATGTTATTAAGTGATTACTCAAAGCTCTTATTTATACAGGGGTATTCACATGTATATAAAAATTTTATGTTTTAAATTATGGGATTTACATACATGAAACCTGCTTTCCCTTTCCGTGGGTTTAAAGTGACATAATGATCATGTCATTAAAGCAGTTTTTAAAACGTTATGATTATGAAATGAAACCCATTTATTTTATGCTATATGGATTGTTAATGAAATGATTTATGATGATATATGTGGCTCACATGATAATAAAAACATTTCAAAGGTGCACCCAAATAGCACTCCAATTCATTGGGTAAAGACTTAATCTCTAGAGATGACTTTTTAGACTAATACCTTGGTGAATAACCTTGGTAATTTTTAATGACAACTTGGGGATAGACCTTGGTGAAACAAAATGATTGTCAATATTAAATGTTGCAGACACATCTTCAAGTTATGAAAAATTTTATTTTTATTATGATATGCCTCATGATTTCTTTCTCATGCCTTAATGTTCTTTTCATGACCTTATTGAAGTATCTCAAGTTCACATGTAAAATGTTTCTCTTGTTTCCCTTACTAGGCCTTATGCTCACCTTTTCTTTTGATGTATGTCCCTAGGTTATGAGATAAAGTAATGAACCTAGGATGAACATGAGGAGAATCCTTTCAAGTGTTTAAGAAGAATCTTTTATGTTTTCATGTTTAATGTTCCTGGTTTCCAAGACAGTAAGCCTGAAAGATCCTCGTTTTTGTAAAATGTAATGAAAGTTTATGTGATAAAAAGGATAGATGCTATAGTTGGTATCAAAGGATGGTTTAGATATTTGTGGAAATTAGGATATGAAAATTCTAGGAATAACCCTATAGAAAAGTTTAAATATAGGAAATCTTCCTGGTATTTTGGTGAGTATTGAGTAAGGGGTTTCCAAGAAAATACATCCCTGTCTGGATACGAGCAGGTATAGGTGGCTCTGGCACATATGTACATAGGGGTAAAACCCGAAAACACCGCTTTGAGCTAGACTCAAATGGGAACTGGTACACGACAAAGGGCCTTGCTACACTCTTGGTTATGACACTCCCGGGGGATATGCTTTGGTAAATTCATAAGCATAGTAGGAACCATTGTTAAAGGAACAAAGATAAAATAAAATAAAGATTCGCATAAGAATATATGATCATGGATAACCTATATGGGAACCTAGGGGATCACAAGTTAGGGTATACTTTTCTTCTACAAGTTATCCTTATATGCTTTCTGTTCCTTTTCATGATTATTGGCTTTGTACTTAAGCCCCTAATTATGCTTTCTCTTCATAGTTAATGGTGGGAAATGGAATAACATATCCCAACAACCAATGTGATAGTAAATGCGACGATTGTCGTATTAATATGACAGGGATTATTAGGGGATTAAAATATCATTATTATTTTTGAAGACGTTCACTATTTTGGGGACCCTATATGATCGAGGTAAATAGATTACTATATTATTTTCATTGAGGATTAATGTTGACTTATATTTTGAAGAATCGATGAATTTAAGGTGGACTTATAGTAATTTAGGTTACTTATGGGAATGATTAACCTATCTTGGGTAAAATATGTTTAGGTTAGATATTTTTGTTATAAGATGTTAGGAGTGGTTGATGTTGTTTGGAGATGAACAATGATGTTTATTTTGGAAGACTATGTTATCAAATCCTTCTTGTATTTGGGTTTCAATCTTAGTTTGGTTTATTTTGAGGAATTTTAAGGACCGTTATTCATGGAATGGACTATGATGAACTTTGGGTAGTACCATGGAACTGTGAAGATTTAAAAGTAGATTCCATTCGTATGGGATTATTTCTTTTTGAAGAGTTGTTTTACCCTACCCTTTCTGTTTTTGGGATAATTTTTAAAGATATAACAAATAGATAGTTAATCGTTTGTGGATTATGTGATTCTCTAGAAGTTTATTCTTGTGTTTTGATGAGACCAAGTAGTTTTGAATGCTCATAGTTTGAAGAAAAGATTAGTTTTGGGAAGAAACTTATTAAAGGATGAAACTCTACATGATGATAGGTATATTTTCTTATGTTTTTGTTTTATTTTGTAAATGAATTCATCAAAATTTTGAAAAGGAACATAAAACAAATACGTTGTTGATTTACATTTCCTACTGGGTAATCAAAGACCGTTTACAAACATCATAATTTTGTGATTTTCTTATGGTTAAGTTTCTCCTATTCATGTTTTCTATCACTCTCCCTCAGAACTTGACCCTTTGTTTTCTCCTCCATGTCCATGTTTTCGTACATGGAATCCTAGTGTGGGAAAACTCGGGTGACCTTTGTACTTATCATTTTTTCTTTTAAAGTAACAGTTTTGCTGACTCCTTTTCCGATGTGGGATTTTCAATGAAATTTAAAAAGCCAATTTTAAAAATTGCGAGGATGAAATTTCTTAAGGGGGTAAGATTGTAACGACCCAAAATTTTGAATATATCTTGTTTCCTAATTTTATGTGTTATTTTTTTTTTATACTCAACAAAAATGTTTCATTTGATAACATGAGAATAATTAAAATGAGACCATTGGGTTTTGACTGTTATATTAACATTGGTCAATATGACCCCTGGAAACTAAACGTTTTGATTATTGTCTCTAAATACAAGCAATCATGGTTATTTATTATAGAAAGAAGATTTGATGGCCTCACCCAGTAGTCTTGGACTGATCGAAGCCCATCTAACAGAACTTGGGAAGGAGGTAGCACCACTAGGCTTTTCTTTGAACCAAACCAAATCCGAACTTCATCTTGTAAATCTAGAACAGAATCACCTTTGCGAGAAGTTAAAACTGATAGAAATTACTACTCGTGCGATGTTAGCCGAGCCTCCCTCAGATTCTCTCACCTTAGCACACCTTACACTTAGGTCCTATGCTGGTGTGATAAGGGGATATGTAAGGAGACTGTAACTGCCTTGTGTAATCCTTTGTTTTAAATAAAAATTGGTATTTCTTCTTATGATGAAGTTTATGAATTTTCAAATGACCGGATAAATATAGTATGGATATTTTTGATGAATTTTAGAAAAAGGATATTTTAAAAATGTTTTTGTAAACCTTAAATAATTAAAAATTTGTAATGATATTCAAAAAATGGTCTTCTTCAATTATGCTTAGTACGAAATTTTGAGTCTAATAAGATCAACATAATTTTTGATGAACAATAAATTATGAATAGTGATTTTATGATTAGGATTAATAATGTGTCCAAATGGATTAGTAATCTCACTTAAAGAAAGTATTAATATAATCTAGGCTCCTTGATTAAGTAATGTGATTCAATAAAATGGTTAAATAACGATTACATAAATTATTATTCAAGAATTAGTTTTTTCGAGTGAATAATGTTTTTTAATTAAATATTAAATTAAAAATATTGAAAAATTATTTTTATAAAATGGATTTCATTTTTGAACTCAGAGCACCAATATTATGTTATGGTAATTTTTGGGGTTTTTTCTGGAAAAAAATGAATTTCCGGTGAATAGTGTATTTATTTAAAAAATAAATTAAAAATATTTAGAAAATTATTTTTATAATATGGAGTTCATTTTTGAAATCAGATCATTGATATTTGGTTAAGGTGAAATTTTGGGATTATTCTGAGAAAGTTGGATTTTCGATGAATAGTGAAAATACAGTTTTTAAGTTACGGGTGTTTAATGACATCATTAAATGATGTATTATGTATGTAATAAATATGGTAGACTTATTAATAGTAATATAAGGTATGAGTTGTCCCAAGTGGCCAATACCATGGGACAATACCATTGGCAAGCCCATGGTTTTGTCATAACCACTAATGAGGAGTCCCTTGGCCATTAATGCCTTGTCCCTTCACTTTCCCTATAAATACCAAGCCATCCTCTCATCCATTCGACTACCCACTCTTCCCCAAAAAAGTTCTGGTCTCATTAACTCCCAAGGAGTCATACGAAGGTTCCCCCAACCTTTCATGGTCCCAAACTTTGTGTTTTAAGAGTTACATTTTAAGGTAAGGGATATGGTCTCTCTCTTTCTTTTCAAGAAATATCTTTTATGTAATTTCTTTATGCTCCATGTTCTTATGTTAAAGGGTGTTCTTTTATACTCCTCATACTTCCCTTTCCATGTTCACATAATTATATATCCCCTATTACTCTCAATATTTCGTTTTATGATTTTTTAATTGGCGCCGTTAGGCTGCCGAATTTTTAAGTGGTTCTTCACCCTTCTCGTTTTGAAGTTCTACTTTCATGTCAATTCTTTCAAGTTATTTTTTATTACGTTGGGGTATGATCTCTAAATATATCATACTGATCTTTTATGTTCATATGATTAGAGACCCCATTTGATCTCTTCAATTCAGTATTTTGATGTTTTAAGTGGCGCCATTAGGCTGCCGAATTTTTAAGTGGTTCTTCACCCTTCTTGTTTTGAAGTTCTACTTTCATGTCAATTCTTTGAAGTTCCTTTTTATTATGTTGAGGTATGATCTCTATATATATCATACTGATCATTTATGTTCATATTATGAGATACCCTATTTGATCTTTTCAATCCATTTTTTTAAGTTTTAAGTGACGTCGTTAGGCTGCCGAATTCTCATAAGAGAAATCTTATTTTTTTTGTCTTCCCTTAAAGTTCTTCGTTTCATATGGTATATCATTCAAATTTCATTACCATGTTATTAAATACTTTATATTGTGTTTCCCTACTATTTTATGTATCATTTTAGAGTGGGTGACCAATGTCCCCTCTCATTTCAATGTTTTCTAAAACCTTGTAACATAGACGTTACGATGCAGAATTTTCGTCTCAAAATGCCTCTCTCCTTTTTTCAAAATTATTTTATGTTATTAAGTGAATAATCAAAGATATTATTTCTAGAGGGGTATTCACATATATATCAAAATGATCTATTTTAAATTCTGGGATTTACATACATGAAACCCGCTTTCCCTTTCCGTGGGTTTAAAGTGACATTATGATCATGTCATTAAAGCAGTTTTTAAAACGTTATGATTATGAAATGAAACCGATTTATTTTATGCTATATGGGTTGTTTATGAAATGATTGATGATGATATATGTGGATCACATGATAATAAAGACACATCAAGGGTTTGCCTAGATAGCGCTGCAATGCATTGGGTAAAGACTTAATCTCTAGAGATGACTTTTTAGATTGATACCTTGGTGAATAACCTTGGTAATTTTTAATGACACCTTGGGGTTGGACCTTGGTGAAACGAAATGATTGTCAATATTAAATGTTGCAGCCACATCTTCGAGTTATGAAAAATTTTATTTTTATTATGATATGCCTCATGATTTCTTTCTCATGCCATAATGTTCTTTTCATGACCACATTGAAGTATCTCAAGTTCACATGTAAAATGTTTCTCTTGTTTCCCTTACTGGTCCTTCTGCTCACCCTTTCTTTTGATGTATGTCCCCAGGTTATGAGATGCAGTAATGAAACTAGGATGAACATGAGGAGATGCCTTTCAAGTGTTTAAGAAGAATATTTTATGTTTTATGGTTTAAAGTTCCTGGTTTCCATGACACTAAACCTTAAAGATCCTCGGTTTTGTAAAATGTAATGAAAGATTATGTGATAAAAAGGTGGGATGCTATAGTTTGGGTGAAAAGTTTATAGTTTTTATGGATCACAAAATATTGAAGTTTATCTGTTCACAATGTGACTTGAATATTCAGCATCGAAGATGGGAAGAGTATATGCAGTCGTTTGATTTTGAATAGGTATATACACCTTGAAAGGGGAATAGTGTGGCTGATGCCTTAGGTAGGAAAACTCCGAATCAGTTGGTACATGAGTTGAGTGAAGAGTGGAAGATGATGAATTTTCTGGCAGAAATGCATGTGGTAGTTCGGGAGAGTCAATAGGGGATGACTCTAATTTTTTTAGCAGTAGATTCTACACTCTTGAGACAGATCTAGGATAGGAAGTATGAGTATCCAAAGTGTCTAGGCTTTAGGGAGAGTCTTAAAGGTGGGGAGACACCTTCAGACTAGATAATAAATGAGGATCAGATCATCCGTGTGAGAAATCGGGTTGGTGTGCCTATCAGTATGCAAGAGGAACTCATGCGAGAATTTCATGCCTCAAAATGGGTAGTACATCCTGGGGAGAAAAAAATGTACCATGACCTATGATAATAGTTTTGGTTTCCATGTATGAAAAAGGAGATTACAAAGTTTGTAATGAGATGTTTCTCCTATCAGCAGGTAAAGGCAGAGCATCAATGACCTGGAGGCCTAATGCAACCATTGCCTATTTCAAAATTGATGTGGGATGATGTGACTATGGATTTAATAGTAGTAATTCCAAATACACTTAGGAAGAATGATTCTATTTGGGTCGTTTTGGATTGGTTAATGAAGGTAGCACATTTCTTTCCTATTAGGGAAACCTTTATAGTAGAACTTTTGGGAGAACTATATGTATGAGAGATAGTTCGTTTGCATGGGGTGACATGGACTATAGTTTTAGATCGTGATTCATTCTTTACTTAATGCTTCTGGAATGGTTTATAGAAGGAACATGGAATATTGGTTTTATTAAGCATGACCTTCCACCCATAGATATATGGGTAGTCAGAGCATACCATATAGGATGTAGAGGATATACTACGAGCATGTCTGCTTGACTTTGGTGATTCTTGGGAGAAACACTTGGATTTAGTGGAGTTCATGTATAAAAATAGTTATTAGGAAACTATATAGATGGCACCACATGAGGAACTTTATGGAAGACCTTTTAGATCACCGCTATGTTGGTTAGAGGAGGGTGAGTCAGAGGTGTTGGGACTGAGCCTCATCCAGGAGACATCAGAGCAGTTGCACCATATGAGGAAATTTATGGAAGACCATGTAGATCACCACTATATTGGTTATAAGCGGGTGAGTTAGAGCTATTGGGACTGAGTCTTGTTCAGGAGACATCAGAGTAGGTGCAGTTGATTCGAAAACTAATGGTTATGGCTTAGAATAGGCAAAAAGTCATATGCTAATAGACAAAGATGACACTTAGATTTTATAGAGGGAAATCATGTATTACTTAGGTATTTGCCTAGATTGGGTCACCATAGGATACATAGGCAGGTAAAGGCGGCGCCCATGTTCGTAGGACCGTTTGAAGTGCTAGATAGAATTGGGCTAGTGGCGTACCGATTAAAACTTTCACAGAAATTCAGCACTATGAATGATGTTTTCCATGTGTCACAACTACAGCGGTATAACCCCGATGCTTCTCATGTGATTGATGTGGAATATGTTGATCTTGATATAGATGCATCCTTTGAGTGGCATCTAATATGTGTGCTGGGACATAATGAGAAAGTGTTACGGGGAAAGACCTTACTTTAGTTCATGTGTTATAAAAATATAGAGGTCTTCAAGGGGAAACTTGGGAATGGGAAGCAGGAATGAGGGCTCAATGGATCAATATTTTTGGCTCAAAATATTAGAAAATTTTTGGAGTGCATCTTGAGGACAATCTATTATAAGGTGGGGAGATTTTATGATCCCAATCTTTTCTAGAGTCATCTCGGGTGCATTTTTAGGTAATTTTTGAAGTTTTCAAGTACCTTTGTTCTGGAGTAGTGGATTTGGGTGAATTTGGATGAACTTTTATGAAAAACTAAATGGTGGTGGGCAATGAAAAGTTTGAAAACCGTGTGACCAAACCATGCCAAGTGTGCAAAATTGGACAGAGAGGTCCGCACGATTTGCATACAGTTTGACAAACCATGTAAAAAATTGTTCCAATTGTGAAAACCTAGAATGAGTGGTCCACACAGTTAGCACATGGTTTTTCCAAACTGTGTGCCTCTTCCCAAGAAACCATGCACACATGTATTAATTATCCAAAAATTGGTTTTAAAATCCCCCAAACCCTTGAGACTCATATTTTGAGCATGGTTAGGGCTTGACAAATTATAGGTGTTCCCAGAGCCTTATGGATGGATTCCAAGGTGATTTAAACACCGTTATTTGAGATCAAAATCCCAAGTTGAAGATCCATTCTCTCCCTATTAATTAGATTTCATCTCGTTGCTTCTCCCTTTCTTTCCTCTATCTTTCTTTGATCTTTTCATGAAAGATCTCCAATATTTCTATAGATCTAAACCTATTATTTGAGATCATGATCTAGGATTGTGGATCTAGATCTAGATTTGAAATATCGTGATGCCTTTGATCATAACTTTTGGTTTATGATTTTATATCCAAAGCTTGATCGGTGACGTTGTGCTGCTCAGATTTTGGGTATTTCTGTTGGGCTAACATCCATTAATAAACCAAGGTAAGTGGTCTAAATCGAACTCCCATAGTCATGGATTTGATATGTGTATGTGAGTTTATGAAATTTCTAGCTTCCCTTGATAATTGATTTCTTAAATTGGAGTAATTAGGAATGTGGAATTGACTTGTGATTACCTTGGTGATTAACTGCTAATTGAATCATGGAACAAACGAAGGGGGGTTACCCAAATAGATATTGTAATTGAGATTTTGAATTTTTTTATAAGAATATTAATTATGGGAAATTAATCATAAAACTAGGTTTGGATAATTAATATAATTAATTTTTAGAATTAATTATATTCCATGATGTTTATCAAAGATAATTAATTTTGAAAATTAATTATGAAAAGTTGATTAATTTTTTAATGAGAATTTTGATGATTGATTTATTAATTTAGGAATTAATTAAAAGGTTATGTGCTTAATTAATTTTTAATTTAACTAATGGCCTTTTAAATGTTTAACTAATCGTTGGATTAGTAATGTAATGATGTAGCTAATTATTGTAAATCAATGAATGATTAAATGGATGATATTTTTGTGGTGCTAGACATGGAATACTAGACCAATTAGAAGTTGGAACTTAGAGATGGTGTTCCTCCCCAATAGTTATCCAAGATTGAGATTATGGGGTTCTAGGCATGAAGACCTACGCCGAATAAGATAATGAGTTCAAGGAATTAATAACTACACTCGATGAGATTTTAGGGTGTTATGTATAAAGACCTACACCAAATGAATGGTAATAATGAATGATGATTCAAATGGGAAACATGAATTGGAACTGATCCTAATATGATGATTAAAGATTAAATGACAATGTGATAACTATTTAATTATGCATTGTATTTATTTCATTATAGAACTACATGCACTATATTTTGACTGGACTCTTTTTAGGCACCGTTGGTGGTTGTCTACTGAGTTGTACTCACACCCTATTCAGGACGCCTGATCGGCACCCGAGTAGAATTTTTTGTTATAGGATAGCATAAGGGAAAGGCCCTGGGATAAGTTGATGTTTGGGATTGGAGCATGGGAGAGGGAACCGAATGTGTTCCAGGACCCTCTTGGGAGTAGTTGTGTCTTTACTTTGAGTTTCATTGTAGACACTTAACACTTTCATTGTCAGAGAATGTTTTACTTTTCACTTGAGTGTTATATTTTCTTGTTTGAATATCATATGACATGGTATTATTTTTGTTATTTATACGCTTCTACACATTGTTATTGTTGTTGGCTTCTATTGGTGTTTGGTTCTGATAAAAGAGGGTATAGTCTCCCCAAGACTAACTTACCAGACCCTCGCTGCTAGTCGGCACCCTCTAGCGTACAGGGAGGCACGCTTGATGGTATATGGCCAACCGGTTCGGGGCATTGTTTAGTGGAACCTAGGTTGGTACATCACACTAATGTAGAGGGAAACTATAGATTCTATTTTCCCTATGAAGATATGGTCTTTGATTCAAGCTCCTTGATCTTCTCATATTTATGCTTCAGTAGGGTAGCTATATTTTCCATCCTTGAGTTAGGATTTATTCCATATTTTCTCATCTCTTTAAGTTATGACTTGAGAGGTATAATTATCTCTCTCAAATCCTTATTTATGGTCATATGTTTTCCCACTACACATGAATGTTCTTTAAGTAAGTCACATTTCTTCTTCATCTTCGTACACATATTCATTTTATCTACATTCAAGGACATATTTACTCTCTTCAATATTTTATTTTACATGGATAGTTATTTTATGAGAGAAAAATCCACTTGAGTAACTATTTCCATTTGATCAACCTTCTCATATAGGGATGGGATCAATGCCTTGATCAATGCGTGGACATTTTTCTGAATGAAAACTAGAAGTCATTTCCATGTCATCATTGGATTTGGTTCCCTATAACAAACTTCATTATAATTGTGATTACCATTATATTCATGGTCTTTAATATTAATGATAATTTATCACATGATGATTATTTTTATGTTGTTGTTAATGTGATAATTTATATATATTATTGATCAGATATAAAGGTCATAGCAGTTCCTCGCTATAATGAAAACCTTGAAGTGCTATGAAAGTAGTCTTAAATACATTTTCTCTCTCTATATGAAAGCATATAACTAGACACATATGATATAGGCTATTAGGTTTAATGGGTTTATAAGACATTGGTATTTCCTCCCATGATGTTCATCCTTGGAAATCTCTAAGAAAAGTGGATTGTGAGAACTGACCCAACTGTAGGAAATCTATATGTTCTATGTGTCATTAGATGTTCCTATCTGAAGATGTGTATAATAATCCTTAGATTTTAATATTATTATTAATTCATATCAAAAGTCACATAATTTAGTGTATTTCATAAAACATGGTGATATATTTTCATCATGAAGTTGGATTTGTTGGGTGAATCATGAATGATATAGAATTAATGAATAAGTTGAGGAAGGATTTGTACCTTTAATTCTTTAATGGAGATTGATATCTCATGCAATTTGATGGGAATGGAACATTATAATAAGTCCATGACATCTCCTAATCTATTTAGGGGCCATGATGTGTTACTAGATTTCACTCTTGGGATATGAGTTTCACTCATTACTATCAAGATGGGGGCCTATATGGTCACACACAAAGTCTATTCACATTCTCCACTAATTCAGATGACTTGGAGTTTAGGACAAGGTGGGCCTCATGTATGGGGATCAAAAGTAATCCCAGAGCATGATCACAAATAAATTAAATTAAATATTTTATTTTGGTTTTGAATAATGACAATTGAATTTGTTTCTCATGGTCATAATTCTATTTAATTAAAAAATGAATATGAAAAAATATTATTTTTCAGATGAACATCGCATCATTAAAGGTTTTCTAAATGATTATCAGAAGAATAGGTAGAGTTAATGGATCATGGATCATCACATGACATTTGTTAATGTCAACCATGAGTGTTAAAATGGTCTTTACATGTAAAATGTGTTTACTTAGATATTCTTTCATTTTGGGCCATTTTAATAGGGTTTACTTATCTAAGGGATAAATTACAATTTTAATAGTTAAACCTTAATATTTAAGCTCATTTTAAGCTATAAATAGTACCCAAAGGAATTTTCATGAATATGAGAGTTCTCATATCTTACTCTTGCTTCTATCATGATTTTATAGAGATAAATATCTAGAATGTAATGATCTAATTTTACAGACTGATTGTGTGATCTTCTGGAAAATGTAAGAGTGATGTAAGGACTTTAATTTTTCATGTTAGCAATTGGGGATCAAATAATAGTGTTATTTAGTTATGGTACACATATTAATTATCTAATAGGAATCTATTTTTGTGTCTTCATCAATGCAAATCCAGAGGAGAGTG
Organism: Viscum album; assembly: GCA_963277665.1. Classification (NCBI taxonomy): domain Eukaryota; kingdom Viridiplantae; phylum Streptophyta; class Magnoliopsida; order Santalales; family Viscaceae; genus Viscum; species Viscum album. The sequence goes on along the minus strand of OY728147.1, from coordinate 2,104,628,009 downwards.
GTTATCACCAAGATCATGCAACCACAAATAGGTATTGTTTGATTTTTTTTCATAGTTAAATAATTTTAACAAGATATTTATAATTAACTAGGCATCACTATACTAAATAAAGTATATTATGACTGATTCAATGTCAAAATTTAAAATTTCACATGATTTCATGCTTCCACTGGGTACTTGGTCCCTTCAATGAATTTAGAGTGATCATGTAATTATTTAAGTTGATTTTTTTGAAATTTTTATAAATTATCTATGATTCTGAAAGGGGGTTTTAATATGTTCTCAATACTACTAACAATGTACTGAACAGACTTTGTATGACCAAGATATGACCAATCAAATATTGGTGGGATTTGTGAAAAAATAAAAACAAAAATTGATATATATATATATATATATATATATATATATATATATGTTGTTGGGGTATGGATTTTCATCTGATAAGAAGGTCAAAATTGGTTCATCAGTGCACCACTTTTTAGTGTGGGTGGTGCTTGCAACACATGCCAATGCACATCTTGATAATAAAAATATCACAATTGCAAATTTAAAAAAATATAATGGTGTCATATCCAACCACATTGAATTTTGTCCCCCCCATTGATTTGGGGGGGGGGTGTTGTCTCTAGCACCCAAGTGGCATTAGATATATATTATATATATATATATATAATCCCATATATGGAACCCCATATGGGGGCAACTTGTTGTCCATGCATGGGGTGCATGAACCACATCTAACCTGACACAAAGCCAGGCTTCCCTATCATAGGTCCGACTGAGTCAGTCCAGATTTGACCTACCTCGCTAGACAGGCCTACCCAAAGCAATATTTAATTATTCGGAGACCTGTTTGAGGTCCAAATAAATCTAAAATTTGTAAAAAAATTAAAAAATAAAATATAATATCTTGGAATGTAATAGAATTATTTTAGGTTGCAAAAGGAATATTGATAATTAATTAAAATTACCATCATGTTGAATTTTAACAATTTTAATTTTAATTATCTAATTTTATTACATGTTGACAGATCATGAGATGAGACGGACTCCTTCATGTTTGGTTAATTATTTATTTTATTTAATTATTTTAGTTGAGTTTTAAAAAATAATAATTATTTATTGTTTTGATGATATGTATACCCCCCCTATGAATTTAAATGTAAATGGGCATGCATGTCCATAATTGAGTGATAAAATGTAATTCTCACATCTCAGGTTCCCTTCACCTACATGTGTGTATACATTTTTGAGATTGATGATTTTCTAAACAATATAGTTCAAGTCGAGGTGTGAAACTAAACAAGTGAAATTCATGGGAGTTTGATGGGTGTGACAATATGAGCTGGGAACAAATCAAGGTATTCACTTAGAGTCTTGGTTGGCCCATTATTTTATTGATGGATGAACCACTAGATAATAGTTCATGATTATATCATTATTTATTTATTTTTTTCATTCATAGTTAATTATGTGAATTCATAATTTTTATACAATCGCATAGGATAGTTAATGAGCATACGAAGATAAAAGTGAATAAATGCATGATGGATGTTTCTATTTATGTATGGTTAAAGATGTGATTGAAATCATATAGTAACACATATGGTAAACAAAACTAGGTTTCAGTCATAAAGGGAACTAAATTGATTAGGTATAAATTATATTATCAGGACATAGTTGATTGATTATATAAAATCTATATAATAGTAACAATCATGTAAAAGGATAAAATAAATTATATTTATATATAATGTATAAAGATCCATCAAGTAAATATTAAGTTGGTATAACCTTATATTACTTTATTTGTAATTGAACCATTAGTTTGAAGTGTTTATATTGAATTTTCCAAGGCACTTCAATTTAATGGGGAATTATAAAGGATGTTTTGGGTTAATCAACCAAACTGGTATTGGGTGTAATGAAATTTTTATATCCAATATCATTTTAAATTTAAGTGTTGAGGAAATACATGCCTAGGATTTATAAATTAGGGAACCCAATTTACTTATCAAGGAGTTGCAAGATAATATAGTTAGAAAGTTATGCCTACTTAACGACCTTCAATTTATTTTCATGGCCTTTGTTTGGAATATGGAAATGTAAGCATGGATCCTTAACACTATAGTATACATTTGACAGGATATTTTGAATCCAATAGTGAGCGATATTGAGATTTGATAAAATAGTGGATGACTAATAAATAAAATTTATTATGTCACATTTTTATAATCAAGATAAAGTACTAAAATCTATTTTTCATTTTTAAGAAAATAGAAAGTAATAAAACCACCACATTATCACTATAATAAATATTGGAAAAAGATATTCTCCTAAATTATATTAATTTACAAGAGTTGTACCAACACTTTCATATCATACAATTCCAAGAGTATAAAATTTTCATGCTAGAATCCCCTGTTCCTAAGAAAGAGGCCTTTAAAGAGGCTAGTAAGGAGGAGATCACTGTCTAATTGAAATATGTAAATGATTCCTTGTATTTCCAGTGTCTCATGTTATATTCTACATTGAGAAAGCTTTATAAACTATATGAGTATACATATTTATAATTTTGTTCCCCATCTATGTGATCTTCCTTAGGATAAGGCGAAACAAGATCATTATGATATCTCCAAGTCACTATTCATTTGAAATCTTAGAGTGTTGATTCTATTTGGGGATTATTAATTCAATAGGATTGGCCATATATAGCACTTGGATACCTTGATTTTTAAACTACAATTTGATTTGCACATATATCTCATTTTATCTTAACTACCTTAGAGCTTCTTTAGTCCTATTGTGAATTATAATATGATAAATAGTGATAAATCACTCTCATAACTTCTTACATTGATTTTACAAGTGGATAATGACATGAGGTGTCAAAACCTATAGTCCTTCTAGTGAATAAGAGGAAGAACAGGGTGAAGGGTCCCAAGAAACACTCTAAATCTAAGTCTCCTAAGCACAATCCTTCCAAGAAAAAGAATATGAAAATGAACGATAAGGAAAATGACATAGTTTATTTTGAATATGGAATGTTAAGAAAATGGAAGAAGAAATTCACCCAGTTGAGGAAGCCCATGGAAGCTTCAGGTGTGTTCATTATCAAGTGGGATATTTCTATATATTCTTGTTGGTTACTGGGCACAACTTTTGGTGCTCAGATCTATATCAAAATGTAGGAACTACGTATATTTATGATGTTTTCCAAAGGATGGGTGGAACTTTGATCTACCAATGGTGCCATAATAACTGCCTTGGCCATAGGAGACTATAACCTCACATTTTTTATAAGAATAATTTTGATTTTAAAGAATTTTCATTATGTTCCTAGTGTTACCAAAAACATTACATCCGTATAAAAACTAGATATGGACATTTTTATTTTCATGTTTGAGAAAAATAGATGATACTTTTACAAATATTGCATATTTTGTGGAATGACACATATAAATAATTGTCTTTATGTATTGGAATATGAAAAATAAGTGTTGAAAATTGATAACGAATATAGTTCTCCAGACTCAAATCACACCTAGATATGGAATCACTGACATGATCATGTAAATGAATAGAACTTGGTAAATCTATATCAAGATGGTTATTTATATACGTTTGACCTGAAAACACATGACATATGTCTCACTTATTTACATAGAAAGATGACCAAACAACCTTTTGGTGGAATTGGTGAAAGGGATATAAAGATTCTATAAATGGTACACATATATGTCAATAAATTGTTTCTATTAGAAGTTATAAGTGGATACTCATACTACATTACTTTTGTTGATCAATTAAGTAGATATTATTATGTATATTTAATTACGTATATGTTAGAATACATTGAGAAATTCAATAAATTTAAGAATGAAGTATAGAATCATCTTGGTAAGAAGATAAAGAATCATTGGTTGTATCGAGGTGAAAAATATATTAAATAATATTTCATTGAATTTATATCGGAGTTTTGGATTCTATCTATACTCAATACTCTATATAGATCATAGTGGAATAGTGTTATTAAAATGAGGAAACACACTTTTATGGACATGGTGAGGTTGATAATGATTCATTAAGATATTCCATTATCTTTTTGGGGATATTCATTACAAAATACAACATATATAATAAACTAGGTGCTAACTAAACCAGTAAATGGTATACCATATGAGTTAATGTATGGAAGGAAATCCTTATTGTTTAACTTACACGTATGGGGATGCGAGGAATTTGTTAAGGGATATTTAAGTAAAAAATAGAAACCCGAGGCATGAAGTGTATCTTTATAGGATATCCTAATGAAATGAGAGGATATTAACTATATAACCATCGAGATAAAATTATTGATGTTGATTGACGTCCCAATTTTCTAAAAATGGAACATACCCTAAGAAAGGATAAATAGAGCATGATTTAATTTAATGAAGTTGATGCTCAAGATTCACAGGAGTTAGAATAGGAATAATTTCCACCAATCCTCATGGAAGTGGATGTTCTTGAGACACAAGTACTACATAAGACCATCATAGAGGTTAGATAACTAGAGAGATATGGTTTTCTATTCACCGAGGATGGTGGCTCATTATTGGTTGAAAATGATTAACCTATATCATACAAAGAATAATTATAGAGTTTAGAAGTTTCAAGATGGAAAAAATACATGAATTATAAGATGTATTCCATTTATTAGAACTAATTATTGGTTTAGGTCAATAATTTAGTAGATTTAAATCCCATTGGGTGAAAATGTGCATTCAAGAAGAAGCTGGACATGGAAGGAAACGTTAGTACCTATAAATAATGACTAGTGGATAATGGTTTTAAATAGTGTCAATGAATAGAATATAAAGAAGCCTTTTCTCCAATTTTTATGCTAAAATACATTAGAAGTATTCTTACCATATAATCTTCACATTAAGATGATATTTGATAGATGAATGTTACGAAAACATTCATTAATAAAATTCTGGTAAAAGATGTCTATATGACACAAACAGAAGGGTTTTTGTCTCTATAGAATGATCATAAATAATACAAGTTGTGAAGATACATTTATGGGTCAAATAAATCATTCAGGGTATGGAATATTCACTTCAATGAAGATAGAATATAATTTTTCTTTATAAATAATGATTGTGATCTATGGGTATACAATTGATTTAGTAGGAGTGAAGTAATTTTACTAGTAGTATACATTAATGAAATATTACTAATTATAAATGAGATACCATTCTTAAAACTAATTAATACATGGTTGAACACATGCCTCTACATGAAGGACATAAGTGAAGAAACCTAAATTCAAGGGATCAAGATCATTCATGATATGTTTAAGAGGATTATTTCACTAATTTAGGGCACATACATTGAATTGATATTGAAGAGTTTCAGTATATAATAATATAAGAGAGGGTTTCTTCAAGTGTCACATGGTATGTATTTATTCAAGAAAGAACATCCTCAAACACATGAGAAGATGGATAGGATTAGTAGACTACCATATGCTTATGGGGTGGGTTATATCATGTTTCCATGTTATGTACCATGTTTTATATTTTTGATGCCTTGATAATGGTAGTAAAATATCAAGAAGATCTAGGAGAACAACATTAGACTACTGTTAAGACTATCTTAAAGTATCTAAGGCATATTAAGTATATGTTCTTAGTGTATAGAGGATATAGGGAGATATTAACCATGGTATAAACATATTCTAGTTTCTAAATTGATTGGGATGATATGAAATCATATCCAGTACATGTCTTTTTCCTTAATGGAGTAGTTATGAGATGGAGGAGCTCAAACAAATAGGTGGTTATAGATTCTAAAGTTGATCTTGTGTATGTTATGGATTCTGATATTTCTAAAAAGGTAGTTTGGATAAAAAAAATTATTTATGAGATTGATTTAGTTAGCAGAATTAAAGTTATATCACATTATATTTTGATAATAAAACAGTAATGGTTCTCACTTAGGATCCCAGATCATATCAACAGATGAATTATATTTCATGACCCAACCCATTGGGGCCCTTCATTTTCTGGAAGTAAGATGAGAGTGACAACCCAAGACCACCTTCAATAGGAAAGGGGTTAAATAATAGTTTCGAGAAGTCATATCACTAAAATGGGAGGCCTTAGAATAAAGTACCTATACACATGCACACACATATCCAACTCTATGAAAAATTGAATAGGTAAAGTAAAAAATGAAACCTATAGAGAGAAAAAAATGAATGTGAAATCATCTTGGAAATACATCCAATGAAATAAAGATAATAAAAAAGTATAAGGTGTAAAATACATGCCCAACCAAAGATAAATGGGGTCCAAACTGTCAAAAAATATAAATAAAATAAATACATAAGTGACCCTAACTCATAATATTTGAGTTTAACCATAGAACATGGTCATAGCCTCTTAGTACTACTATTATCCTCTGATACTAGGTCCACAAAAGTCACAACCAATCTACCTATTAACTGTCTAATACATGACATGTGTAGGAAAATCCCACGAAGTGGTGAGTATATGAAAACCTAACAGGACACTGTAAAAACTAAGAGGGAAGAAATAAAATGAAAACATTCAGCTCAATACATAGAGAGAAAGAAACCCAATATCAGATATAATCATAAAGGAACCCCTATTATAAAAGGATAGGAATATAAATCTCCACAATCAACTAAGGAATTATGAGTCTTCATGTAACTATAAATGTACCATCTTTGATTCCAAGAACCACACACAACCTCACATGAATTAGAGTGGAGGGACCACTCCTCGCTATTGCGCTCCACAATCAAGGGAGGAGTAACTACTTAAGAGGACCTACTCCCCTCTATAGATTAATGATGGGGGAGTACCAGTCCATATATAAAAGACCCACACCCTATGTAATGTGGGTTAGTGCCTTCTCTACCTATATATAAGATATGAGGTACTTGTTCCTTGGTGAGTCAGGGAAGTACCAACACTAGAATCTCTCTAATTATCAAACCCAATCATTTCTATACACTGAGCATCACTAAAACATAAATCCTATTTATATCAACTCAATTCATATATTTTATTCAAAAGAAAAGGCCACCATACAATTCTATGTGGAATTAAAATTTGGATAGACTAATCCCATGACCAAATCCAAGTCCTGAATAATGAGATATGCAAGGTAGAATATTTTGAGTGGAGAACACAACATGTTTATCTAGGTTACATGGGGTGTACTACGAAGACGAATCTGATCTATGTCCCACTGCTACACTTTGAATGAAAAATTAAATGTATAGTATGTGTCATCAGGGGGAAATGATATGTGGGACCACCAGGGTTCCAATTCATGTTCCTCTATGAAAATGGTTTTACTAGCTGAGTAGGGGTACGTGGGGTGTGGCCATGATATAAAACATATAGGCCATAAAAACATACTGAGAATTAACCTTCAATACATGGATTGGACACCCATATAAGGTAACATGACATGTGGGTTTTCCACATAGTGTGTTATATTTATATCAGGTTGAAACCCTAGACACCACAAGAAATTATGAATAACAAAGAATGTTCCTCCGGATTGCATGTTGTGTAATAAAGATTTTCCCAAAAAATCCAGCATCCACTTGAAGCTTCATTGCATTCACCATTTCCACCAAATATACCACTAATATCACAGTTGAATCACCCAATACAACAAAAATAAAAAGGAAACACTTTTGATTATTGATTTCTAACTGCATGTGGATGAAAATAATGATTCCTATCACCTGAGAATGACCAGTCCCACCTCTCAATGCTGAATAGTGTTTTGATTCCCAAAACCTTTACCCACAATTCATTTAGATGTGTTGATCCATCCACAATCCATATATTCCAAGTTCATTCATCAAAACATAACAAATCTAGAGGTTTAATCACACTCAAACTAGTTTGGAAATGTTGAATCACGGACCCCATAGGCTAATGATGAAGAATATGAATAATGGAGGTGGGTGAGGCATAAAATCAAAGTGATATTATCATTAACCGATGAAAATACCACCAAATATTATAATTATAGAAACAAAAAATGTTGATATCCATGGGGGTAATGGAAATAAATAATCATGATAAAGAATACTGATTACATTTATAGATCATGTTAATAATAAAATTCAAATAATTAAGCAGATAATAAATCCACGATCAAAAATAAAAAATCATAAGGGATCGAAACTAAAAAATAATGAGTTGTTTATAAATAATTGATTGATCATTAGTAACGAAAACATCCATCAGTTTTGTCTTTGAGAATTTCAGTGTGTTCACCATTTATCCTATGAATCTCTTTGATTCATTCATAATCAATCCATGATCCCAAGTTCTTCAATTCCAATAGTGGATCCCCTCCTCCTCTTCTCTAATCTCCCAGGGCTATAAAACCAAACCTAAATATTTTCTATACCCAAATATTTATATAGAGAATATTAGGTTTTTGTAATTAAATAAAATAAATAAATTATCATTTAATTTATTTAACATAACCACCAACAACTGTCTTCAATAGAATTTTCAACACTGATTGATCTTATGCCATGCCTAGGGTAAAACCTATGCTATGGAAATAACCATTTTATCATATTTTCAATCAGAGGTCCTAATCAATGGTAATTTAATTTATTATAAAAAATGAATTTGTGTTTTTTAATATAATAAATTTTTATAATATATGAAATTCAGGGTCCTTAGACACTCAAAACATAATTAAAAATTAGAGGAAAATTATAGAGATACTTAAAAAAATATTTAAAGGATCAAACTATAAAAATGGAGTTGATACATTATTCTAACCTTCAAGGATTTCCCCTTCAAAAGAACAATCTACATAAAAAGGTTAGTGTATTGACCCACAGCTGACTTTTTCACTCCCAAGATCTCTCCTACACATTACTATACTTTCAAAGAACTCAAATCAGAGGAATGGTCTATCCACATAGGATCCTATCCATATGATCATGGATCATAACTTGATACTTTGATAATGTATCTCTATCCTTAATTCCCAACTCTCCCTAGTCATTCACTTGTGGTGGGTCATGCATGTATTTCCTTAGTTGTAACACATAGAAGACATCATGAAACTGGTCTATCTATGAGGGTAAGTCCAAGAAGTAGGAACACATTCCAACCATATGCATAATCTAGAATGGTCCGATGAAACTCGAGGATTAATGGCTACCCAGACCAAATCTCTTCAATCACTATTGTGGGGAATCTTTTAGGAAAATGTGGTCAACCTTCTCAAACTACAATGGCCTAAAACATTGGTATGAAAAAGATTTATAATTACTATGACCTAACCTCATATGATTATGGATCACATAAACCTTATCCGTGGTCACCTACACCAACTATTACCTAACAAGAGATGTATCATCAATCTCTTTCAATCACATGGGTGACCGTAAGGTTCCCCCATACAGTGACTTCAATGGTTCCATACTGATACTGGATTGATAGATATTATTATAGGAAAAATCCACCTTTGATAAGTGATCCTCCAAGCTCCATATAATTTCCAATACATAATATCTTAACATATATTTCAAAATCTAGATGGTTCACTCGGTCTAGCCATCAGTCTAATGGTGAAACACTATGTCTATCCATAACAAGGTCTTAAAAGCCTTCTTCATACTTCTCTATAATAATTATGTGAAATGAGTATCATGGTTGGAGAGAATAATAATGAGTTCCCCATGAATTCATATGATCTTTTATCCATACAAACACCCCAAAGTCTCACCTAAACCCTACTTCATAATAGAAAGAAAGTGTACCAACTTGGTAAGTTAGTAAATAATCACCCAGATAGTGTAATGGTCTCTCATTGTCTATAGAATCCCCATCATAATTTATATTTAAATTACATCCCACTTCCAATATAGGATCGCATTAGGTTGAGTTAGAACTATTAGAAATGTATGTTTATCCTTTACTTACCATCATGTGAGGCATCAAGAAACAAAATCTGAAACACTACACCTCATGACATCCCACCAAAGATATTTGTATATATTTTCCACTCCTAGATGTATGAAAAAGGGGGAGGTATGAAAGTCCCTCGACACCTCCTCACACAAAGTGACCAGAACTACTGTTTATCCCTAAAAAAGGATGATATAGCCCCTAGCTTTAAAAAATCTACATGGTGAATCTGTTGGAGATATCTAGTCATGAAATACATTATAGTCGATGTAACACAACTAATCCTCACTCACACACTGAAGAAGTGGTGTATTCACCATAATTTAATAAATATAGTCTATTCCCCTATCCTACACTAGGGTAATATACAATGAGGCCATCTAATCTGACACCTCCTTCACCAAGAGATAATGAGATTTACTACTAAGGGAATCTTCCACTATGTTTCCATTCTCTAGAGTATAGACCATATCAAAGTCATATTACTATAGAAAGTTCAACCAATTACTCTATCTCATGTTGAGTCATCTCATGATAAATATTCACATAATACTCTATTGGTATGAGTATACAATGAAATACTCACCCAAAAGATAATTCCTCCACATATTTAAGGAGAATACTACCACTGCCAATTCCATTTCATGAGTCATGTAGTTATTCTCATGGGGTCTCGACTACCTTGACTCTTAAGCGATCACTACCCATTTCTTCATCAACACACATCAGATCTTATATTTATAGGCATCAAAAAACACTATATACTCATCTCCCTCCTCCGGAAGTCTCAACATGAGAGCACTGGTCTACCTCTACCTTATCTCTTTGAAGGCCCACTAACACTACTAAGTCCTATAAAAAGACATCCTTGTCCATGTCAAGGAATTCAAAGGGTTTGAAACCCTATAAATTTTTCCAGAAAACTATGATATTACCCTAAAAAATTGAGGAAGATCCATACTTCAGACATGTTATTGAGTGCATCCCAAACAAGTAATTCATCATCATTTTCTTAATCTATAGCTACACCATGGTTATAGATGACACTCCTTAAACATTTAACAACATGAATCTAAAAATGAAACTTCCAGATCTTAACATATATTTGGTGCTTTAAAATTAAGTTTGAGGAAATTATTAAATTATATATATGATCCTCCTCAGATAAAGAGTAGATGAGAATTTTATCAATAAAGACAACCATAAACCAGTCCATAAATGGTTGTAAGATTCGGTTCATAATATATATGAACACAATGGGTGAATTTTTCTATAGAGACCCTAATTTTCTTATATTACTTTTACATCATTTTAATGATAATAAACATAAAAATATTACACCATGAGGATCCAATGGTTTAGTGATTTGGAAGACAAGGACCATACATAAACATAATCATTTTCTTAATTCCTTCTTCTCTAGCTTCTTATTGACCCTTTAATTCTCCTTAGTACAAGTAGTCACCTGAGGATATACATCAAAAAGGGGTGAGATAAAATTTTAGTAAGATGATAGATAATAAAATGAAACAACATAACATGGGATGAGAAAAACCATTATCACCATAACATATTCATAGGATCATAATCATGAGAGGAAACATTAAGAAAAGTCTTGGAATGTGGAAATGCATAAAAATAAAACATCATGTCTTATTGGTCAACTACCCCACATAGTTTTGAACAAATATAACATCATGTTCATGTATAATTTAAATTTTACTATTTATATTCATCACTTTACCCAATTCATTGGATTTTTGTATAATTCTAGGCACACCCATCACATTCAAACATTCATATTGTGTTATATAATTTTGGGCACACCAGTCAGATAATAACATTCACATTATCTTGAATGCCACATAGAAAATATGTCAAAATTGAACATAAAATAATCCATGAAAATAAATGGGTTTCAAATCATAAATCATACATTAATAAATATTTGGTTCCTGAAATAAATATTTAGTATCATTCTTGACATAGAATCATTAGCCTTGAGTGAAGAGTGATACAATCCTTGATAAGTAAAAATGTTGTGTTTATTTGAAAGAAGAGTTATTTTGGAAAACATTGGGTTTGTCATAAACTCAAATAGAAAGCTTGTATATCCCATAAAAGGTAATATAACGATGAAAAAATTATTTTTATGGAATATAAATATTGAAAATGCGTTGAAAGAGGGAAAACCCAAAGATTGAGAGTTGGGTTCGAGAATTCCCCTTACCTTGTATCTGAACGTATTCTTCATTGTAATGGCCTGTATAATGACATTAGATTCATAAATTAACAATTATAGAACATTTTATATATGAAAATTATTAATTGTGGTTTCATTAAGTTCTTCTATGGGTCTTTGTATGATTTATAGAGTTTAAATTCATTGTTTGGGAGTGTTCTTTTTCTTAGTTTTCATGTACAATTCACTTGTACACATGAATGGAGGTTCATGTTGAACATGGATAAACAAATCGAACTAGTATTACATGTTATTAATGATCTTATAGGATTTTAAATTATCTTTTAACGAATTATTTTATATACCATGTGGACGAATCATCAGTTAAAATTTAATGATGACTGTTTTAGGATAATTTGGGAGGTTTTTTTATCACAATGAACATGTTTTGTTTTATCATTTAGTTTTATGTATAATTTTTTTCCAAAACATAAAGGAGTTAAAAAAAATATAAAAATGTTTTTTAACCATTTAATTTTTTATTAACAACCTTTAAGGAGTTGAAGGAAAATGGAAGTGCATCATCCATGATGTAGGTAAATTAACAAATCACGTGCAACAATTTCATTTTTTATAAAGAGAGAGAGAGAGGGTGGAGTATAAGGAATAATATTCAATTAACATGATATCATAATAGTAAATCATTAATATTGGAGTTATCATGAAAATTGGATTATATAAGTTGGGGATAAGAGAAGAAAAGAAATGAAATTGAAAGAAAAGAGTGAGAGAAATTACCTCTTGAATATATCTTCTTTGAGAGCCTCTTTAGGGAAGAGGATTCAGTATTATTATCAGAACATGGGCTTTTGGACATGGGGGATTGGATAGGAAAGTGGTTTGGGAAGAATTTGGACAAGTATTGAAGCTTGGGATGTGTAAAGAAATGAGGTTGGGAGGGGTGGTATTTATATTGGAGGGGATGAGGGTTTTCTTAATATTTAAATCATTAGTTTATTATTTTTCCATAATAAAAGAAGTATATGGGATTATTATAGTAAAAAAGAGTAATAATTGCATGTGAGTTTATTATTTTGGTGCTTACATCACTCATGATGTCAGTAAAAGTGGATTTAAATTATAATGTATTTATAAGGTAAATTAATGTATTTTACTATTCACAAAAAATTTAAGTATTTTAGAAAAGTATCAGAAATTCAACATAATCATTTATTTTATGTTTATAATCCAAAAATGAACTCTATTTTTTAAAATTATTTATCAAAATATGAAAATTTTAATTTTTAATTAAAATCATAATTTACATGAAAAATACAGATTTTAAAATTGAAACTGATTTTATAATGATTTCAAAAATTACATAAGGTCTTATAAAATAATCCTAAAACTAGAAGATATAAAATTTTAATTTATGAACAATTTATAGGAAAATACACTTTATTTTAAATTTAATAATTAATTATAATTAGTTATTTATGACTTACAAAAATACCAATACATTTACTATGGTCATATTATCACTTATAAGGTGCCTAAATTTTATTTATACATTCATGAGGGTGAGGTTACTGTTATATTGTAAGATTTACTATTCATAAGGGTCATAATACTATTCATAATGGTATGTTACTATTCATAATGGTAGGTTACTATTCATCAAAAATTAAGTTTGACCTATCAGACTCCAAACATCTTACTGATTGCAACTGTGTATGTCAGATTTTTGAAATTCAAAACACAAAAGTGAAAAATTCATTCTTAAAGGTAACATAGTAGTTTATTTATTCATGTTGTGGAATTGTGTTTCCTATTGTGATTTTGTATGATTATGACATTTCTACAATAAGGGAGAAATTACATTGATAAAAGTTTGGGTCATTTCATTCCCCGCCCCTTTTGAAAATTTTCCCTCGATTTTTTTTCATAAATAGGTGAGTGTAATTCTCCTTTATCACATCCTATGGTTGCCAAGATGATTCTTCATACTTATGGTTCCTCCGCAACACTTTGACAATGTGGGTTTTCTTGTTGTATAGAACCTTATCTCTCTATTCCATAATCTTAACTAATTTCTCCTCATAGGAGAGATCATCTTCTAGTTATTCCACCTCTGAGTTCAGTACATGTGAGGGATTTAGTATATACTTCCTCAGGAGTTATACGTGAAACACATCATGAACATGAGTTATATTCAGCAGAAGTGATAGCCGATAGGCCACAGATATTATGTGTTCAAGTATCCTAAAGGGGACAATGTACCATGGGCTTAAATTCCCTTTATTTCCAAACCACATGATTCTCTTCCTTGGTGATATTTGAAGGAAGACTTTATATCCAACGTCGAACTCCAGGTCCCTTCGACAGTTGTTAGCATAGCTCTTTTTACATATCTGAGCATCTTTGACATGTGTTTGGATCACTTGAACTTTCTCTATCACATCTTGCACAAGATCAGGTCCAATTATATTTCTTTCTCTAACTTCATCGTAATATATTGGAGTTTTACATCACTTTCCCTACATAGCTTCATATGGAGCCATCTGAATACTAGAGTGGAAGATATTGTTGTTTGAGAACTCAACCAATAAGAGATTCTAATCTCAACCACCTTTGAATTCTATAGAAAGTAATATTAATATATCTTTGATTGTCTGAATAGTCATTTCAGATTGGACATCAGTTTGGGGGTGATAGGCCATGGATAAATTCAATTTAGTACTCAAGGAATGTTGAAGACTTATCTAGAAGATAGATGTGAACCATGGATCATGATCATAGACAATTGAGAGTGGAACCCCATGCAGTCTCACCACTTCCTTCCCATATATCTTTTCAAGTTTTTCATGCGATAGATCTTCCCGAATAGAGATAAAGAGGGAAATCTTAGTGATTCGGTCCACCACAACCCATATCAAATTATTTCCTTTGGATTTCTTTGAGAGACCCATGAAAAAATCCATAGTGACATTATCCCATTTCTACATGGGTATAGGAAATGGTTGCATCATCCCTTAGGACATTTTTCTCCCTTCTTTAACTTGATGACATCTTATGCACCATGAGATATATTCTGCAATCTCATTCTCATGTTATTCCACTAGAAGTGTTCATGGAGATCATGGAACATCTTGGTGCTATCAGGATTGATAGAGAAAGTGGAGATATGTGCATCATCAAATAGTTCATTCTTCATCCCAAGTGATGAAGCCATATAAAGCCACATTCCAAAGTGAATCACACCATCATCATTGATATGGAACTCTTGCAGATTCCCCTTACTGCATTCACCTTCTTTTGTAACTCCAGATCATCCCTTTGTGCCTCCCAAATCTTCTCCTAGATAGATGATTGGGAAATCATTTGGGCAAGGTAGGATTTATTTCCTGAAATTATGATTTCTAAATCCATCCTTTGCATATCCATGATGATAAGGTCTTTCTCAATCCATATCATAGATAGAGTAGCAGGTTATTTTCAACATAGATAATCAACTACCTTGTTCTCCTTTCTAGGATGATAGTGAATAGAGAAATAATATTCTTTGTTAGCTCTAACTATCTCTTTTTATGCATGTTGAGATCCTTTTTTTTATTATATACTTTAGACTCTTGTGATCAATATATATGTTAAATTTCTCTCCATATAGGTAGTGTCACTAGATTTTCAATGCCAAAAAATAGATTATATCTCTAGATCATGCATCAAGTAGTTTTTCTCAGGGATCATCAACTTCTGTGATGCGTACACTATCACATTATCATTTTACACGAGTACACAACCCAAACATTTCGTTGAAGAATCACTATATATCACAAAAATTTCTTCACTCTTCGGTAATGTGAGTATAGATTCAGTGATCAGCCTTATTTTTAGCTCTATGAATATTTCCTCACATTCTTTCTTCCATATATACTTTACCCCTTTCCTTGTTATCTTAGACAATAGGCTTGACAATCATGATAAATTTCTCACAAAATGTCAATAGTACCCCACTAATCTGATTAGACTATGGATTTATGTGATACTAGATGGTCTAATCCATTCGTCAATCACCTTTTTTTTAAGTTTCCATATAAATTCCTTCACTTGTGATCACATGTCCCAAGAATGGGGCTTGATTTATCCAAAAGTCACATTTTTAGAACTTGGCGTACAAATTCTCCTTTCTCAATGTCTCCAACAAAATTCTTAGATGCTCTTGATGTTCCTCCTTTCTCTTGGAGTAGATGAGAATATCATTGATAAACACTACCAAATATTTGTCTAGGTAATGTATAAATACTATATTAATAAAATCCATGAAGATTTCAGGGGCATTAGTAAGTTCGAAGGGCATCACTAGAAACTCATAGTTTCCATACCTTTTATGGAAGGATGTCTTATTAATATCTTCCTTTTTCATCTTTAATTGGTGATATCTAGAATGAAGATCCACCTTTTAGAATTACTGCACTCCTCATAGCTGATCGAACAAGTTTTCAATCCTTGGGAGAGGATACTTTTTCTTTATGATGATCTTGTTGAGTTCCCAATAATCGATACACAACCCCATTGTTCCATCCTTTTTCTTCACAAAGATCACTGGAGCACCTCAAGGTGATGAACTAGGGTGTATGAACCCTTTTTCCAAATGATCTTGCAGCTAATTATTTAACTCCTCCAGTTCGATAGGAGACATCCTATAAAGACGCTTTGAGATAAGAGTATCTTTGGGTATGAGTTCTACAGAGAAATCTACCTCACGATCTGTGGGATGTCTGGGTAACTCTTCAAAAAATACATCACGGTATTCCCTCACAATGGGAATTTCCACTAGGCTAACACTTTACTTTGACTCAACTATTCGAGCGAGGTATGCCTCTTCATATGGAATCAACACCCACACCATTAAAGTATTTTTCAAAGTAGATTCATGATCTTCCTTGAATTTGTAGAGGAGCATGGGATGGTTCAGAATATAAAAAGATATTTTATTTTCACAATAGTTGATATGTGATCTATATAATGAGAGTCAATACATTACTATTATATTTTTGAATTCCACCAAGGTATGTTAGGGGTTCGATTCAATAGTTCTATAAAACTTACGTGATATAAAGGAATGCATATAACCATATTAAAATAAGACTCTTTTCATTATTTAGTGAACAATAATTATACCTTATATGACTTTATTTTCTTGCTCAAATTCATACAGTAGTGATGGGATAAGCCTTCCCTTGTTCCTTTGTCTTTGGGGGTTATTGACACTGATTACCCTTACGGGCTCAAGGTTTCGTGCACTGGATTTCATAGTGCTCTTGCTCCCTACAGTTGTAGTATTTTACCATGAGTGGTTCTCTCCTTTCCTCCACCACATTATCCCGCCATCTCATGTCTTTTCAAAACTCTTGACCTTGGTGACCTTCTCTCCCACTTTTGAAGCATTTCCTCATACCTTTGAAGAAATTCACATGATGCGTCTTCCCACATTTTTGTCATGTGGGCAGTTTATTTTTCTTTCCTTCTTTATCAATAGATCCACCATCTTGAAACTACCCCTTTAGTTTCTTATCACCATATCCCTATTAACATTATACAAACTCCATCTCTACTTTGAGATCACATCTAACAACTTCTTCATAACTCTAAATGTATTTAATTTCAAGAGCCTTATGAAGATGTGGTTTTAATCCCCTAAATAATATTTCAATTTTTCCATCATTTTTTATAACAAATATCAAAGAGTACCTTGAAGTCCTTTTAAAATTCACATTGTAGACCATGATAGATTATCCATAATTTTTCTTTACCTCTATGAATTCTTTCTCCATCTTCATTTGAATAGTTCATTGGAAATACTTGTTAAGAAACATTATCTTAAAGTCTTCACACTCCATCTCTTCAATTTTTGTCTCTCGGCTTGGTGTTCTTAATCAAATACCACAATTGATCAGCCTCTCCATATAGATGATAAATGGACAGAATCACCTTCTCCATCTCATAATTGTGAAGCACAGAAAATAAATTCTCCATGGAGTTGACCACTGTTCCAAAACTAGTGGATCAGAATATCTACTAACATCAGTGGTCATTTCCATAGAAAACACTTTATATCCATTTGCTCCCTATTAGGTGAAGGTGGACATTCCACATTGTTCAGGTTATTTTTCATAACCTAAGACAACTGGGTAAGCATCACAATGATGTTTTGAACTCCACCTCCTATAGCATTGGGGATGTTGTTTGGGTAATCACTACATTGTCCCTCTCATAGGTTTTGGCCTAGTTTCTCTGGGTTCCCACCATTTTCTAAAATAGAAAAGGTTATAACAAAACATAATCCAATGAGTCATGAATAAATAACTTATTAATTTTTGAAATTTACACTAAAATCATATCTTATGGGATACCTATGTTTAGAAAATATTCTGGTGTGAATATTTGTACTTATTCTCATACTAGAGGTTTTCTTTGGGGTTCACTAATACTAATTCCCAAATTAATTAAACCTTTCATATGATACTAACTATAACAACCATGTTTTCTTAAATTAATTTTACAAAATTTTAATGATAAAAAACATAAAAATATTACACCGAGGTTCCAAAGGTTTTGTGTATTGGAAAAATATAACCATACATAAACATAAACATTATTTAATTCCTTCTTCTCTAGCTTCTTATTGGCCCTTGAATTATCCTTAGTAAAAGTAGCCACCTAAGGATATACATAAAAAAGGGGTGATATAAAATCATAGTAATAGTATAGATAAGAAAATGAAACAACATAACATGGGATGAGAAAATTCATTAACATTGTAACATATTCATAGGATCATAATCAAGCGAAGAAACTTTAAGAAAATACTCAGAATGTGGTAATGCATAAAAATGAAACCTCATGTCTTAATGGTCAACTATCATACATAGTTGTGAAAAAATCTAGCATCATTTCCACACATCATTTAACTTTAAAACATTATATTCATCACCTTAACCAATGTTTTGGATCACTGTATAGTTCCATTCACACTTGTCACATTTAAACATTCATATTGCGCTATATAATTCTGGTCGCACCCGTCACATCATAACATTCACATTATCATGCATTCCACATAGAAAATATATCAAACTTAAATAGAAAATAACCCATGTAAATAAATGGGTTTTACATTATAAATAATAAATTCATAAATATGGGGTTCCAAAAATAAAGAGGGAATATCTTTCTCGATATAGAACCAATAACCTTGAGTGAAGAGTGATAAAATCATTGAGAAGTAAAAAATGGTCTGTTTATTTGAAGGAGTTATTTTTAGAAAACATTTGTTATTTCATAAAATTAGTTAGAAAGAATTTATATCCAATAAAAGTTAATATAATGATGAAGAAATTATTTTTAGGGCATATAAATACTAAAAATGGGTTAAAAGAGGGAAAACCCAAAGAATGAGAGTTGGGTTTGAGAAAACCCCTTACCTTGTATCCAAATGCTTTCTTCACTATAATGGCCTATATAATGCATTATATTCATTAATTAAAAATTACAGAACATTTTATACATTAAAATAATTCATTTCGGTTTTATTAAGTTGTTTTACGTGCCTTTGGAGGAGATATAGAGATTAAATTCATTTTTTGGAAGCGTTATTTTTCTATGTTTTCATGAATAGTTACCTTGTACACATGAATAGAAGTTCATGTAGAACATGGATTAATATACGGAACTAGTATTACATGATATTAATTTTATTAAATGATTTTAAGTGATATTTTAATTAATTATGTAATATACCATGTGGATGTATCATTAGTTAAAATTTAGTGATGATCGTTTTAGGTTAATTTGGGTGGTTTTTGGATCACAACAAACATGTTTTGTTTTCTCATTTAGTATTATGTATAAAATTTGTTTCCAAAACATAAAAGGTGTTAAAAAATGCATATTAAAATATTTTTTCAATAATTTAATGGTTTTATTTTGATCCCTAAATAATTTTAAGGAAAATGGAAGTGCATCTCCCATGACGTAGGTAAATTAACACATCACGTGCAACAATATCATTTTTATAAACAAAGAGAGAGAGGGAGTATGACGAATGATATTTCATTAACATTATATAATACCAATAAATCAATCATAATAGATTTATGATGACAATTGGATAAGAGAAGTTGAGGATAAGAGAATAAATGAAATGAAATTTTAAAGGAATTTGAAAGAAAAGAGAGATAAAAATTACATCTTGAATATATCTTCTTTGAGAGCCAACTTAGGGATGTGGTTTTGGTCCTTTTATCAGACCAAGGGATTATAGACGTGGGGGAGGGGATAGGGAAGAGATTTGGTCAGAATTTGGACAAGTCTTGAAGCTTGAGATGTGTGAAGAAATGGGGGTGTGAGGGGTGGTATTTATAGTGGAGGGGAGGAGGATTTTCTTAATATTTTAATCATTAGTTTAATATTTTTTGATAAGAAAAAAAGTATTGGGGATTATTATGAATAAAAATAGCAATAAGTTCATGTGAGTTTGAGATTTATGTGCTTACATCACTCATGATGTTAGGGATAGTGGATTTAAATTATAATGTATTTATATGGTAAATTAAGGTATTTTACTATTTACAAAAAATTCAAGTATTTTAGAAAAATACCAAAATTTCACCCTAACCATTTTATTACATGAAGAATCAAAAAATGACCCCCATTTTTCAAAAAAAAACTCTAAATATGAACAATTCAATTTTTCATTAAAATTAAAATTTACATGAAAAATTTAGATTTGAAAATTAAAAATGATTTTAAAATTCTTTCAAAGATTACATATGGTCTTAAAAATTATATGAAAACCAGAAGACATAAAAATTTTAATTTATGAACAAAATTTAGAAAAATAAATTTTATTTTAAATTAATTAATTAATTATAATTAATTATATATGACCTATAATAATACCAATACTTTTACTATGGTAATATTATCACTTATAAGATGCCTAAATTTTAATCATATAGTCATGTGTGAGGTTTGTATTATTTTGGAATATTTAATATTCATAAAGGTATGTTACTATTCACACAAAATTATGTTTGTCCAATCGGACTCCAAACATCTTACTGATAGTAAATGTGTTTGTCAGATTTTCAAAATTCAAAACAGAGAAGTGGAAAATTTATGTTTAAGGGCCACATGATAGTTCAATTAAGAAATATGTGGCATTTTGTTTTCTAATTTGATCTTATATTACTATTAAATTACTACAAGAAGGGAGAAATTCCATTGATAAAAGTTTGGGTCGTTACATTTTCACCCCAAAAGGCATTACTCGGAACATATAACATCCATAATGTCATCAGGAAGCTTTCTTCAGGATTTCATCCTTGTGAACCCTCAACTGATAGTATATGGACCTTAGATCAATATTTTAGAACCATATAACCTATTTTAATTGGTTTAAAAGGTTGTAAATCCTTATAAAGGGGTAATTGTACTAGATCATCACCTAATTTAGGAGATGTTAGACTATGAAAATCCTCAATCTACCACCCATCTTTTTTCATGAACAGTGATAGATCTACCTAGGGTGATACACTATTCCTAATATATTCTTTCTCATAAAGGTATTCAAACTATACCCTCAACAATTGAAGCTCAATTGGGGCTATCTGATATGCTGTGAAAGATATTGGTGTGGTCTTGGGGAGCATATTAAAGCATAATTTAATCCCCCAATGGAAAGGTAAACCCATTACATCCTCTATAAATATTTACTCATACTACCACACCACTTTAGGAAACTAAAATATCATGAAATATACTATAGTAAGAGCCATACTAGCCAAAAAAAGTTAAATCATATGTATCCTCTTGTATATGGTCCCAACTTGTTCTATATGAGATTCACTCTTACCCATGAAGGGAAAAATCATAACACCCACTTTTACACACTAAAAACCTCATTAATAATATTAAAACTAGGTATTAACATTATAAAAACAATCTATATTGAGAAGAAAAGAAACACAGTACCTCATCTTCACTATGAAGAGATCTCATATTATGCTCTCTCCTCTAAGAGCATAATCACACTACTGGAATAGAAGTGGGATCATCAAAATTTCCTTATTAGGAGTATCTAATTTTAAGGGACAAAATAAAGGTTCCACTGGAAACTCTAAGTATTGATCAAGGGATATATAAAGGTAATAGTATATTTCAACTATTCTAACTGAAAATATACCTTAATTAGATAACACATAGACCATACCTCAAATCATAATTAGAGCCTTTAGGTCATAAGGCTCCACTACCTGAATCCATATTTCTTCATTCCCAATTATTCTATATAACCAAATTTCACTATAAAACCTTATAAAAACCAAAATTGATTCTTAAAAATTAATGGAAATCATCTAATATACCTCAACACTATCCACATTAGGCAACACTAACTCACCCACATAGCTTTAAATCACATCTCAAAAGAACACGCCTTAGAGGGGGAAGTATAAATCTTCCTTGAATACTATAAAACTCATCATAAATTATGAAAATAGGTCTCTAAAAATGAAATGAATGTCCCTAATGAATAATATCCATTATTATTACCATTTAATAAGGAGGGGTCCCCTTACAAAGTGAAAAACCCAAGACATCACCTCTAGCTAGTCCAAAGCTACTCACGAGGTCACTGGAAAGTAATAATCTCTAAAGAGATGATTGAATATATATAAGATAGGGTCACCTCATCATCGATATATATGAACAAACACAAAAAATTCCCTACGTATCTAAAATTAATAATGGTTATGAGCACAACAATATGATCATTCTGGGGTTTAAAAAAGTAGAAAAACCCAAACCTCTGCCTCGAGCAAAACCTCTACTACCTGAGTATATATATTTCTAAAAACCCATATTGGTATTTGTTTCTATAACTTCAAAAACATGCTAATATTTTATTTATCATCATCCTGACTTAATGAATCTATCATATACTCCAAATTTAGATGATCATCCTCATGGACTACAGGATATGGGTCTATGCAATGCTCGTCAGGTGTAATCACTTCTCTATTCTCTCCTAAAAGTAACTCCTCAAGAATAGGTCCCTAAACTGAGGCCTCATCACTCAACTGGTCATCATCACAACCCTATCTCAGTATCCAATCCCTTCTTCATCATAGAGTCATATTTAAAATTTATAAGATATACCATAGTTAGATGAGAATATCTGGGGAACTAGATCAATAAGGAAATAGAAGTCAAAACACCCAATCCAATATGATTCATGTGAAATTGGTTTCTATACAACTAGTGTCTTAGTATAAATATTTGACAAGAATGTATTCAATGTTCTAGTGGATGGATACGTTTTCCACTACACCATTACTGGGTTCCCTAGCCTAAGAGAGAGACCTGATACACTTCAATATCACTTCCCTAAGTTCCCAAAACAAACCACATAACATTTCTAACTCCAAACATCAACCATAGTATAAATCGTTTTTGATACTATATTCCATAACCCGACCCATCAGGGCACCACCTGGGCTGACATTAAACCAAGAGAGACACCCCAAGACCACCTTTAATAGTCAAGGGGCTAGTGACTATCACTAAGAAGGAATATCCCTAAAATGGGAGGCCTTATCCTAATGTACCTATACACATGGAAAAATGCTGAGATAAAGTAAAATTGAAACCTGTAGAGAGTAAACAAATGAATGAGACATCCTTTAGGAAATACATCATTGTGCAGTAAGATAATACAAAATTATAAGGGAAAATATAAATCCCTATCTAGGGATAAAGGAGATCCAAATCTAATGAAAATGATATATATATATATATATATATATAAGGGAGAACAAATCATAATATATGAGTCTAAACACCTAAAAATATCAGTGCCTCTATGTACTGATATACTCCACCAAAACCAGATACACCAAAGTCACCACCAATATTCACATAGAATGCATAAGATACGAAATGTATGGTAAAATCCCATGAAGGCGTAATTATAAAAATTCCCCTTATTATTACCCAAAAACAAAGAGGGAAATAATAAAATGAAAACAATTATCTCAACCCATAAGTTATAGAGGGAATGAAAACCAACATTGGATATGCTCATAAAGAAAATCTAATCATTAAAGGAGAGGTATATAAATCTCCACATCCAAATAAGGAATGATGAGTATTTATAAATCTCCAAAGGTCCCATATCTAATACTAATCACCACATGAAACCTCACATGAATTTTAGTGGAGGGACCACTCCTCGCCACTATGCTCCACAGTTGAGGGAGCACTAACTCTAGTAGAGGACCCACACCCCATCAAATCTCTATGATGGGGGATTACCATTCCATATATAGACGAATTTACCCTCTATAATGTGGGTGAGTATATAATCTACCCATATATATGATTTAGGGGACCAATTACCTTGTGATTTAGGGGAGTACTGACCCTAAAATCTCTTCAATGATCAAACTCGATCACTACCATCTACTAATCATTTCTGAAATAAGAATCCTTATCATATCACCTCTTTTAGTATCTATGATTTCAAATAAAAGGACACAATTGTCTCCTAAAAATAATTTTATTCAATATAGACTACTCGTGGGCTCAAATCTACGTCTCAAAGAAAAAGATATGCAAGGTAGAAGATTATGAGGGGGGAGAACACGGCGTATTCATCTGTGGTACATTGTTTTTACTTTGAAGACGAAGGCTAGCTATGTACTACTACTAAAATCAAGAAGAAAAAGTCTACGTACATAAAATTTCATTAGGTTGAAATAACACGTGGGACCACTTGGGGTACAATACATATTTCTCATCGAATATGGTTTCACTTGCAGAGTTTGGGTATAAAGGGTGTGGAAAAATACATTGCATGTAGGCCACACAAAATTCCTGATTGTGTACCTTTGGTACAAGGATTGGATACTCAGGAAAGATAACATGTAATGTGGGTATTCTACAAGGTGTATCATATTTATAGCAGGTCAAAACAATAGCCACCATAAGAAACTGATAAACACAGTAAGTGTTCCCATGGATTTCATGGCATGCAATTGGGATTTTTACAAAAAAATATAGCTTCCTACCAAATCTTAAACACATTCACATTTTCTTTAAAATCCACTTCTAATCCCACTTTTGAATAACCCAATCCACCCTAATAAAATGGAAACACTTCTGGTCATCGTTTTCTAGCCTCCAAAGGCCAGAAATCAGGATTCCCATCACCCAAGCACAATGTTTCACTCCAACCATCACCGAATGAGGTTCTATTTTTTGTAACCGTGAACTATGATATAATATTCATATATAAACATCCTCAATACATTTATTCCAAGTTCATTAATAAAACTATCATGAATCCTAAGGTTTTATCATTCTTAAAATAGTATAGAAATGTCAAATCACTGACCCCATGGGTCAATGATGGAGAACATGAAGAAAAAATGTAGGAAGGGAAAAAAATAAAAGTGATATTATCATTGGATGATGTGAAACAATCAAATGATCATAATTAAAAAACAAAAAAAGATGAAATATTTTGGTCAAATGAAAAAAATAATCATGATTAATAATTATGATTAAATTTTTGGTTCATGTGAAGAATTAAATTCAAATAATTTAGTAGATAATAAATCCATTCTCAATAATAAAAAATCATAAGGGATAAAAACCCTAAAATAATGAAACCTAACTTGATAATGGATTGATAATTTGTGAATAACATATTATCTAGTGATTTCATTGAATATTTGTTTTGTGTTAATTATTCATCCTAAAAATATCCTTTATTCGTTCATCGTTGATCCACAATCCAAAGTTCATCAATGACAATGGTGGCTCCCCTATTCCTCCTCTCTAATATCCCTGGGTTATGAAGCTGGATATTTTCCATGGATGTATATTTATAGAGATATTATTATGTTTTAGGCATTAAATAAAATAAATAAATTATCATTTAATTTATTTGTCACACCTTCCAATTAATTCCTTCAAATAAACATCTAATGATGACCAAAATTTTGTTAAGCCGAGGGTAAATCATGCTTTTTGAAAACAAAAGGATTCTTATATTTTCCATATGAGGTCTCGATCAATTTTAATTTAATTTATTATAAAAATTTGGGTGCACATGTTTTAATATAATTCATAATTTTAATATATTAATTTTGGGGTCCTTCAACACCCAAAACACGACGCCAACTTTTATTAAAAATTCAAAGATACATAAATAAATATTAAAAGGTTCAAACTATGAAAAATGGAGTTGTTACAGTATATAATATATAAGTTTCAACTCTTGAGGGATTTTTATCTAAGGGGTGAGGTTTTATGAAGAAGTGTTTGCATAAAGGAAAACATGGTGGACCCAATGAATAAATCATTATGTTATAATAACGATGAACATCATATGAGATCTTATAGACTAAGATTTATTAGCAGAAGACTTCAGTATAGTGGGATTATGTTGGAGTTAATGCCCTAGAACTAACTTCATTGTACTTGTGATTACTTTTATATTCATGGTCTTGAATATTAATGATATCTTATAACATGATGGGTATTGTTCTGCATATAATTAGTTACTTAATGTACTTAGAGTATTTTTTACATTAAAAGTTCATAGTAGTTCCCCACTATGATGAGAAACTTAATGTGATATGATAGAATTCTTAAATACATGTTTTATAGATGGATGACAACATTTGACTAGACACAGATGATACAAGATAATGGGGGTAAGGGGATCATAAGAAATTGAGACTTCTTCTCTCAAATTTTACGATTGGAAATCTCTAAGAGAGGTTGATTGTGATAATAGAACCGGCGGTAGGAAATCCACATGTGTAATGATCTGCATCATCATTGGTTGTGAAAATCGGGGTAAATTTAAACATTTTATTCATGAGAGTGTTTAGGAGGAAATGGTGAATTATCTAGTGATATGATCTTAGATAATTTTTCTGAATACTCTTTTGGTCCAATAATATGGTGTTTACCCTATGAAAAGAGTTTGGTGGAAATCTGACCCATTTGAATTTTCACATAATTTTCAATATTTAATTAATTAAATATTAATTTATTCATGCATTTTTTGATGTTATCTTCAAAATTTATCATTGTATTTATATTACATCTCTATGTATGAGTTCATAATGGGGGGGGGGGGTTCCTAGGTAAGGTATAACCTTGCGCTGGTCATTGGTTCTGGTGTCATGCCCTTTTTTCCTTTAAATTTCTTTTCTTTTCCTCCTTTTTCGTTTTTATTTTTTATCCTTTTCCCTTTCTCCCCTAGATTTCTGAATACTCCTCATGGGATATACCCTTTGGGCTTATACATTCAAGAGATGAAGAGGGATATAAGATATAGACTGAGAAATGGAGGTGTCGCCGTGGAGCTCAGTTCATGCCGAATTATTGCATGATAACTGCTGGTTGGAAATTGGATCGAAAATTTGGTTGTTTCTACTAAGAGGTAATCATGTTTTTTTTTCAAAAAATACCCATTGTATAGGTGTTTTTAGTTTAAATCCTTTTTATGTTGTTGGTGATCCCTTAGTGGTCGATATATGGATTTAGGGGAGAAATTTGGGGGTTTTTTTCCTTTTCATGGGTTTTCCATTTAGAAAAACCCATGTATATGGAATGTGGGTCTGAGAAAACATCCTTTGTGTTCTTCCTATTCAGGGAAGATGATTTTTTAGAAGTACACACCATGTATTAGTTCTTGTCCATGTACCTATGCATGTGGTAGAGTACATGGGTAAATAGAGTTTTGGGAAGTATACACTATGTACTTAGTGTACACACCGTATAGTGGGACATGGCCATGAGGCCATTTATTTGGGAAAACACCCTATGTGAGGGGTACATATCTATGTAGTAATACATATGAAGACCCCATGTACTCCCTATCTATGTAGTAGTACATGACTAGAAACCATGTCTACTCTATCCTAGTTGAAGTACATTTCCATGTGCAGATTTAAGAGTACATTCCATGTACTCAGAAATACAAGATTTTTACTATTTCCAGTCTGGGATTTATAGGTGTTTCATGCCATATATTCATAATTGGACTTATTATTAGTCCATTATGAGAATTTTTTCTATATATATCATGATGGTGTAATAATTTAAGTTTTTAGAGGCCTTATGGTTGGTTTTCTAGGATGGGTGAGAATTTATAGGAGGACTTCTTCAAGGTTTTGTTTAAGAATACTCCCATGGTTTGGGTTGTGATCTATTAGGCACGTGTGAGGGTTGTGATCTCAATGATCAGCCTCGCTAGAGTGTTATATGGTGGTATGTTTGAGGTTCTTTGAATAGATTCCATAAGGTGGGATCAAGTTGTATCTCTTAGGATATATTGGGGTTTCCTTATCTGATGTGAACTATTACTTAAGGTTAGAGAATTTGAGGTTAGATCTTGAGTTTAAGGATACCATAGTTGTTGGAGTATTGGTGATGGGTTTATTCCATGGAATAATGGTTACAGATAGGTAATGAGGACTCCGTTATGGATAGCTCCTGATCAAGTGATCAGTGGTTGTTGTAGTTGATAGTTGAGGATAACTATGTGGCACCATGATACTTGGGATTCCCTTATGGGTGACTTGGTACCCATTTATGGGTTTTTTTGGGGAAGGTCAGATGAGGTTATCCTATGTGGTATTTTCCTTGAGGTTTCATTTGTGTTGAGGACCCCCTATAGATGTTCCTTCTTTTGAGGTGGTCATGGGGACCATTGTGAATTCCCATATTGGAGGGATTATGATTTGGATTCCCTTTGGCCATGTTGCTGATGGAGGATCATGTGAATTCTAATGAGGTCTATTTGAGGTGTTTCTATACTAGGATTTTCCCAGGATTTTGGGTGAGCTAGAGGAACCCATTAAAGGGTTTCCTACTCTTTCTACGACCTTTGGTCCATTTGATTATGTTTCTATAAGCATTTCTCAAGAGATTGGGCATGGTTAGGGAATTCCTAGTTGGACGTTTCCTTGTTCTATAACCCTAGGTTATGTGGGATCCCCATGTTTGGTTTGGAAATGAGGTGGGTCACTTAGATCCTATGATGGATATTTTTTGGATACTGAGATATAGGGTTTTGAGAGAGGCCCATGCTTATTGGATGAGAGTAGATCAGTGTTTTTACGATAACCATTTTGGATGGTGGGTTTGGGTTTAGATCATCCCACATTCGGGTGGCCCTTGGCCATTATTTTTTAATTAGTTTCTATTTAGGAATCTAGTTTGATGAGGAGAACCTTAGTATATCTTGGATCATGTGTTGTTCCTGAGTTTTGATCTGGTTCTCTCCTCCATTGGCTAGCTATAGTTAAATAGGATTAGGGAACTAATGGGTGATCTGGATGAGTGCAACCCCAATCTAGTTTAGTGTGAAACCCTGACTAAAGTGGATTTTGTCTCATGTGGTGTATAATCACTCATAGAGTGGGAATATTATTTAGTTTTGGAGGATGATGTGCTCCCAAAATCATGGATATTGTATTCTCCCAAGGTTTTATATGCTTGGATCCCACCTTTGTTGGTTCTATATCTAGTTATTGAATCATTTTACAGGACCTTCATTACTAAAAAGTTCTCTAGTTGTGTCAACCTATATATTCTTATCACCAATTCAGATCATGTTATTGGAGTCTTAGAGCTCTGTATATTTTCTTTTTTTGTGTATATTCCTGTATATAGTTACAAACTAGGGTCATAAATTCATGAATTTATGTTTATATTTCATGGTGATACTATGAAGATATGGTGGACACATCATTTTTATGTGACTGGGTGACCTGTGTGTTTTAAATACTCTGACGGGGGCCAGAGTGAGGGTAAATATACCTTGGGTGTTAGTCTAGAACACCTGATTTAATATTTTATTAATTTATATTTTTCCCTTTTATTTTATATAGTTGTCCTTTCATTGTATATATTATTAGTTTCAACTATGCTGGGGAAATCACATGTGTATGAACTTGTTATAATAGTATATTATAGGTCCATAATTGGGGGTGGGACAATGAGATTTATTTCTAACCCTTTCATGTGCATCTCAATGTGCATGAAGACCCGATGTTATATTTTATGTTGGAACATAGGTCAGACGATGTATGTGTCTAAGGAACAATGTTTCTTGATTGAGTAGATTCACTTGTTTGGAGTCTCAGGACCAGGTTAGTGTATCTTGAGCATCATGGAGACCATGTATGTGGTTTGGCTCAATGTTAAAGTAGAGTCTGATGAATTTTATTTTAATTTTTTTTATATATGTTTGGACCAGTGGGTGAACCTATGTTGTATATTTTTCATGATTTTAGTTCTCATGATTGTATGTCATATTCCATTTATTATAGCAATATTTTATTTTAGTTTATTTATTATGAATAATATGATGTTCATCCTTGTGTTTGAGTTTGGGTATTTTATGATATTTCTACACTCTTACTAGTGGGTGTAGTATCCACACAACATATTTTAAACCCTCACCACTGGTTGGAAGCCTCTGAAATTTAGGGAGGTACACTTGAGGCCATCTTTTAAGCTAGATTGGGTGACATGTCATTTCAAACCATGCTAGATCATTACAAAATGGTATCGAGAGAGTTTGGTTTTATGATTTGGGGATTTGGTAGATTGGTGTCCAACGAATGTGTTAGAACTTGTAACAGATATTAGTCTGTTGTGTCATGAACACCTTTTCTGATAGGAAGTCTAAGTTTATAGTTAATATGATTTCTGCTCTAGGATTCCATTTCTATAGTTATGTGATTTCACCTATTTTGATGCACTTTAGTTTTTGGATTTATGGTCTATTGTAGTGTTTGTCTCTTTACTCATGGGAAAGTGGAAAATGTTCATGAATCATTATAGGTACATAGTATTCACATGAAATATGATTTTCAGGGTGTGGTTTCAATAATGATGGAGGTTCACCTATTTAATGTGTTAGTAAATTATTATATGGTGTTTTATTTTATAAGTACTTAGTGAAATTATACTCAATTTAACCACATGTATATATTTTATTCTAATGATAGACTGTATGTATCTTCTGGTGAGAGGTTTTTCAATTTTGGAATTAATTCCCTTCATCAAGGGATGCATTAAATCCCTAGTGGGTCGGCAGTGGGCTACATGTTCCATATTAGTGACTCGATGAGGGAAAGACTGCCCGAGGGATCCTTGTATGGGGATTAATCTTCTTTGAGGTGTTGGTTCCCTTGAAGTACTAAGTTTTTGTTCATTGGGAGGGATCTATTATTTCTTCGTGTTTTTTTATAGGTCATGTAGTGTATCCCATGTTCCTGCTATCACTTATTGAATGGGTGGGTGTGGTTGTTCTTCCATGGTGGGTCCATTGATGCATACTTCCACCAGGGTGTGGTTAGGCATGATTATTGCCAATGTTTGAGAAGTGGATCACTGAGTGTGATCCATATCTCATGGCTAGATTAAGAGGTTAGGTTTGTTTGGTTTACTAGCTCTTCTCATCATGGTTGTTCTTTGGGTAGTGTAGTGGAAGTTTGTTTGGAAACTTGTGTTTTTGGATCGATGCCTGAGTGGAGGTTGATTGTATGGTTTATTGTGAAATGAGGGAGATGCCTCTTTTTTGAAGATGAGTTCCAAGGGTGCTTTAGTTTGTTAGAACTGACCTACATGAGGAGCATGGTTAATGGTTTTAGGTGAGTTATCTAAGTTTCTCTAAGACTTGACCCATGTGAGTGTGTGTTCTATTGTGTTCTCAAGGTACAATGTAATGGAATACATGTGGTAGGTAGGGAACCATAATATTATGGATGTCACAAGCCTTGTTTAAGTTGTTTTTCAAGAATGTAGGTTTCTTTTCTCAGTAGTCCATGATTGATTGGTTTTGTTTTTTCCTAGTGTTATGCTATTATTGTTTTGACCATGTACAGTCATTGCATTCAGTTATGGAAATATCATAGTCCATGTGGTTTTTTCTTGATTATTGGGGAGACGATAAGGATAATCCTTTGGTGGGGAGAATTAGATCAGTCACTATTAAATTTCTCTAATGTTGGCAGGGATTTGTGGACTGTGTAATATTGGTTATAGGATGGTCGAGATAACACCTTTTATTCTAGTGATTTGGTGAGATCATGGATATTTTTTATACCAAGTCTTCTTAGGGGTGAGAATCATTTTTTGGGGAGTTTGTGATAACCCATGTCATCATACATTGTGTAAAATAGGGTAAATTTAAACCTTTTATTACTAAAAGTTATCATAGTTAAAATGGATAATTATTATATGAGATGATCTTGGATAATTGTTTTGATCACTTCATTGGTCCCAGAATATGGTTTTTACCCTAGTAAAGGAGTTTTTTTGGAAATATGATTCATTCAAATTTTCATGGAATATTTTATATTTAATTAATTAAATACTAATTTTTTATGCATGTTCATTTGGTGATATATTTTAAATGAGGAATCATATTGAGATTCTTGTTTTTAGTCTAGAATGGGTGTTTTTTCTAGGCAAGCCATAAACTTACATCAGGCATCAGGGCTAGGCCCAATTCCCCTTTCTTCTTATTTTTCTCCTTTTTTCATTTTCATTTTCTCATTTTTCATTAATTTTATCCCCTATATTTTTATGTACATCCCATGGGAGATTCCCTTTTGAGTTCTTTTGTTGAGAGTTGGAGATGGAAATAAGAGATGTAGAGGGAGAAAAGGAGGTGTTGCCACAGATTTCAGGTCATGTTGGATCATTGTGCAGTGATTGAGGGTCATGATTGGATATAATCATTGAAGGATTTCACCCAAAGGTAGGATATTTCTATGTTATCTTTAATAAATATACATAGTGTATTTTTTCTAATTTTTAAATCCTTTTATGGGTTTTGGGCACCCCTTAGGGGTCGATCTATGGATTTCTAGGATAAATCATGGGTTTTATGACAATTTAGGGGTTTTCTATTTTGTAAAACATGTTGTCAAAACATAGGGTTTATAGAGAACAAAATACGTTTTCTTATTATTTGGATAATATAGCTTTTCAGAAGTAAAATTTTTGTACTTTAAGTACAAACTTTATTGTAGTTCTTATCCATGTACATAGCCATGTGGCAGAGTACATGGGCGAACAAAATTTTGGGAAGTACGTGTTGTGAAGTGGGACATGTCCATATGGCCATGTACATGGGAAGAAATACCTTGTGAGGGGAAAATGGTTGTGTATTAGTATACAAGAAGACACCGTGTATTCCCTAGAAAGGTAGTAGTATTTGACCAAACCCCATGTCTGCTCTGGCTTGGTGAGACTATGAGAGTACACTCTATATATTCAGAAGTACACATTGTGTACTCAGAAGTACACATATTTTGATTTTTATAGCAATGGATTTGTGGGTGTTTTGTCACCTAGAGTTGGAATTATACTTCTGAGTAGTTTATTTTGTGATTTTTCCATGTATATCACAATTGTGGAATGCTTTCATATTTTAGAGGCTATGTGGATTGTGTTTAGATTGGTGAGTATTTGTATGTGGGTTTATTTGAGGTCTGGTTTTATAATCCTTCCAGGGGTTGGGTTGTGAGTATTAAGTCCTGGATTATGGTTATGATATTGGTGATCAGACTGGTTTAAATGTTTTGGGATATCTATTTGAGATTATTTGGAAAGATTCCAGAAGGTGGGATTAAGTAATATATATAAGGAGATATTTTTTTATCCCTATGTGACAATACTTATTCCCTGAGTTTAAAGTAGTTGAGGTTTTTTCTTGAGTATGAGGATACCAGAGCTATTAGAACCTTTGGGTTTGGTTGATGTTCTGGAATGGTGGTTATGGTTGGGTGTTGTTATACTTTTGAGATGATCCTGAGGGACTTTTGATTATGACCATGTGGGTTAGTTCTTTGATTAAGTGATCAGTGGTTTCTATATTTATAATTTGAGGATTCTAGTGTTTCATTATGATTCTTCGTTTTCCCTTGTGGGTTATTTGGTACCCATGGATGGGTTATTTATTGAGAAGGTTGGTTGAGGTTTTTTTGAGTGGGATTGGTCTAGAGGTTCTGTTTTTGTTGAGGAGTCCCGGTGGAGGGTCCTAGTTTTGAGTTGGTCAAGAGGACTATTGTGAATACCCCTATTGGAGGGCTTATGATTTAGATTCCCTTTTAGAACATTATTGATCAAGGATTAGTTAGAATATGATGAGGTCTGTTTGGGATGTTTTTGCATTACTCGTGTCTATTTCTTTTGGATGAGATATAAGAACCCCTAGTAGGGAATACTTCTTCTATTTCAAACTTTGGTCCATTTGAGGATGTTTATCTGGGAATGGCTAGAGATATTGGGTACAATAGGGGTGTCCTTAGTTGGGAATATCCATGTTCTATGACCCTTGGGTTTGTGGGTTCCCCGAGTTTGGTTTGGACCTGATGTGGGTCATTGAGAGCCCATGGTGGCTATTTGTTAGATACTAAGATCCATGGTGCTAATATAATCCCCATGATTATTGGTTTATAGTGGATTGGTGTTTCTAATTCATCTATTTGGATAGTGGGTTTGAGGTTGGATCATCCTATGTTCATTTGGCCTTTTGTCATCATATTTGAGGTAATTTCTTCTTATTACTTTGGTTTTATGAAGAGACCCTTGGGATATCTTGGACTGGGTGTTGGCCCTACGTTTTGATCTGTCTATATCCTCCATTGGATGGATGTGGCTAGATAGACTTAGTGATCACATTAGTGATTTGTATGAGTGAAACCCCAATCTAGTTTACTGTGATACCCTGACTGGAGTGGATTTGAGCTCTTGAGGTGTTATGTTACTCATAGAGTGGGTTTTTTAAGTCATGGAGGTCAGTGTGCTCTTGATGTTGTGAATGTTTTATTTTCTAGGGATTATATATATATAGATCCCACCTTTTTTAGTTCTATAGCTAGTGCCTGAGTCATTCTATAGGACCTTCAGGACTGATAGGTTCTTTAATTGTTTCAACCTAGACTTTCATGTCACCAATTTTGATCATGATATTGGAGTGCTAAAGCCTGTTAGATGCACTTTTTTATGTAGATGCCTATGGTTATGTCTTAGGGTTTAACATTCGTGCCTTTGAATTAAGACATCATGGAGCTCCTATGTAGATTTGGAGGATGCGTTGGTTGTTATGTGGTTGGGTGAGCCATGTGCTATAAATCATATGGTGTGGGCCAGAGTGGTGGTACGTTTTCCTTGGTTGTCAAGCTAGAACCCGTTGTTGGATATTTTATTCATTTACATTTTCCCACTTTGATTTATGCAATATTTCTTTCAATATATCTATTATTTGTTTCATATAGATTGGTCATATCATGTGTGAATTCACTTTTGTGATAGTATATTATAGGTCCATCATTGGGGGTGACCTACTGATATTTATTTCCCATTACCTCTATGTGCACCTTAGTGTGCATGAATACCTGATGTATGCTTTTAAGTTGGATCATAGGTTGTGAGATGGATTGGTTTGATGTCCGGTGTTGCTTGATCGAGTGGATCCACATGTGTGGAGTTTTAGGATTAGATTGGAGCATCACGAGCATTGTAAATATTGGGTATATGTTTTGGCTCAGTGTTTCCATTAAAGATTGATGTATTTTATTTTCAATTTGTTTGTTTTGTATATGCGGTCAGCCTAGTGGGAGATTGTCTATTTTATATTTTGGTTCTTCGAGTTTGTAAGTCTTTATTTCACAATCCATTTATTATATCATGCTTTTTTTAGTTTATTTATTATGCATACTCTGATGTTCATCCATGTGGATGAGTTTGGTTTGTTCTATTGTTTCTGCACTCTGACCAAATGGTATAGTCTCTCCGCTGCTTCTTTTATACCCTCACCATTGGTCTGTAGCCTCTATAATTTAGGGAGGCTCACTTTAGGCCTTGTGTTGTGCTAGATCTGGTGACATGTTAGGTCTACCTAGGCTGGTTCATTACAACATGTTCTATATGTCATTATATATTTCAATATGTGAACATGTGTAATGATCCTCAGGATTTATGATTATTATTTATGCATATCAAGAGTAATGTAATTTTATGTATTTTATAAACTATGATAAAAAATATATTTATGGAGACGTTGGATATGTGGGGTGTATTATGAATGATATGGAATTCATGAATAAGTCAAGGAATAATTTTTTTCCATTTTTCTATTTAACATAAGTTGATATCTTAGGCCCTTTGATGGAAATAGAGATCTATGATAAATACATGGACATGGTGATATGTTGACAAGTTCCTTTATGAAAATTCAAAGAATGAGATTCAGGCATATAGGTTGATGACGCATGTGATGCAACCTATTTTAAGGAGATATCGAGATAAATAGATTACATTACATGGTAAAAATTAATAGGAGGTATTTATATCGTTTAATTTTCATAATATATTTAGGGTCCATGATATATTATTATATACCACACTTGGTCTATGATTTGGAATCACTTCCATCAATATGGGGTCTTAGAGGGTCATACAAAAAGTGTGTGTGCATGCTCCACCGATTCAGATGAATTAGAGTTCAAGATGAAGTTGGCCCTATGTGCGAGGACTAGTGATAATCTAAGTGAATGATAAAAAAGAAATTGATTCAGTTATATTATTATATTTTTTTTACTAATGATAAGTGATTTTTTTTTCGTAAGGTATTCACAAGTTTATTTAATTATTAATTTGAATACGGTAAAGTATTATTTTTTGGAAAATGTCATACCATTCAAGGTTTTTTAAATAATTATGAGAATAATGAGCCAAGTTAATGAATCATAGTTCATCACGAGATGTTTATTAATTTCACTAGTGAGTGGTGAAATATTCATGACACATGTGACACATTTACTTAGCTATTCATGTGGTTTTGGTTAGGTTTAAAAGGGTTAAATTAAGTTTAATTTTAAAAAATAACACCTACTATATAGGATCATTTTTGAGCCATGAATAGTGACCAATTAATTTTCAAAAATTTTAGATTTATACTCTCTTCCTCTCCCTTATTTAAAGATTTTAATGATATAAATATCAAGATCACATTTATCTGAGCCTTCTGTTTGATCATGTGGTCTTTTAGGAATATTATGAGCAATGTAAGGTCTTAAATCTCTTATACTAGTACCTAGAAATCAACAAAAAATGTTTTTCTATATTTTTAATATATTTTAATGGTCTAGAGGGAATTTATTTAGGTGTATTTGAGCTACACCAATCCATAGAAATGCTGTTATCACTAGGAACATGCCACCACAACAAGGTAATGTTTGATTTCATTTTTATACTTAAATTAATTCACATCATATCCTTGGAATAAATGAGGCATATCTATAATGAATAAAGTATATTATGATTGATTTTATGATAAAAATTAAAATCACAATTGATTTTTTTCTTCTTTTTTGTTCCTTGTTCCTTTAGTTTTCTCTTGATTTTCTTAATGATCTCTCATTTTTTTGGATTTTCATTATTCTTTTGAGGTATACTCAACATCTTCCTTTAATTCCTAAAAGTACTGTAAAAATATTCCAAAATTTTCTATATATTTAATTAATTACAACAATAATTTGTGTTTCATAGCTCATTGGATAAGTATTTAATCAAATTATTATCCATCTTGGTGTCACAAACTATTTCATTTGGTTTTTGTCAAATTTACATCTCAAAGAATATATTCTATCACCTTCTTTCCATATACATAAATGAATATAAAAATATCATTTTTTCAATAATAAAAACTATTTCCTCTGAAAAATAGATCATACATCATTGAATCCACGTTCACAAATAATCCAAAACTAGTCAAGAGATTTAAATTCACATCATAACCATTTATATTTAAGAACACTTGTTTAGCACAAGTAGACTTGAGAAACCATGAGGCAACAGGGGGTGTATTAGGGTGTACAATGATTAAACATTTTATCTAATTTTGTTCATATAGGTAACATATATATTTTATTAAAAGTAACATGTTCAATATTTCATACTCCCCTGTTGCCGATCACACTGAATAATAAGTACAAATATAGTGATGTAAAACATTCACAAGGCACATGTATTTTACTTGGATAACAAAAATAGGAAAATCCATAATCATATTTTTACAAAGTGTTGATATAATAGGAAGTAATACTACTCACCACCGTAATTAACAAATGTTCATGAAATATTCACTATCAACCCAACAGTCACTCCCTCTTCTTACCTTTGCTCAATGCTTTGGTGAATTCATGAACCATTTTATATATTTAAGGGTTTCTTTAATTGTTTATAGATATGAATGTATCTTCCTAATCATTATATATTTTTAATACACCTTTCATCATTTTCTACATATATACGTTTTGATAAGATCTTCATTCATTACTCCCCTCCTTGAGTGCTAGATGATATCAACTATATGATGTGGGATTTGAATCTTTATTTTCCACAATATAATAGTATCAACACTTATTCTATAGATAAATGTAATTCCAAACTGTAATTATCTTATTTCACTCTGTTATATTCTACAAAGAAGTATATAAATATAACTCTCACTTTTCAATTAGATCATTATATATATAAATAGAACTAGATGTGGTAATGGAATCCACTATAGCACTTTTATTATTCCTTTGAATTGGATATAAAAATCCAAAACTCTAGATGTAATTTTTTTCCAGTTCAGACTCAAATGCTGACTTCCATGTAATGTTAATTATGTAAACACTTTACCATTTAATTTTTATAATAAAAAATATGTTTTGTGGAAATATAAGGTTTTGTGGTGTTCACATACAATTCCTTTTATGGGGA
This sequence comes from Viscum album, assembly GCA_963277665.1. Taxonomy (NCBI): domain Eukaryota; kingdom Viridiplantae; phylum Streptophyta; class Magnoliopsida; order Santalales; family Viscaceae; genus Viscum; species Viscum album. The sequence continues at coordinate 2,104,588,973 of OY728147.1, read as the reverse complement.
AGTAAACTCACTATTGGATGAATCTTGAGCTATGCTTAATGGTATAGATTTATGTAAACTAAACAATATCACCTTACTTTTAGTTGAATCAGATTCAGATTTAGTTGTTAAGTTCTTATTAGGTAATTCCCCCATCCACTAGTCTATCACATATTACATTATAGTTTTTAGAATCAATGCTTAACTGAGAAAAGGATATACCACACCCCTGACATAAGTGGAATATCGAGGCTGATCTAATTGCCTCTAAAGGTAACCAAGTAGATACTCTGACTATCTATTCCAGCATTGGATCCCATCCCATGGATTGTAATAACACTTTAAATGGGTATTACCTTAGTATCATCCAATTAAAATTCCCTAAATTTTGTTTTCTAGTGATTTTATCCCTTAATAAAAAAAATTAATTTTTAACCAGTTATAACTCCTTTACAAAATCCCTTCGTAGAACTGTCCTTAGTGAAATGCCCTGTGAAATTTGTCCTTTTAAAGAGCCCATTTTTCATTAATTTTACTTATTAATTGAATGGTTTACATCCCATAAAATTATCATTTTGATGGAAATTGTTTCATATATATATTTTAAGATTATTTTGGGGTCAATTATAAAAGTGGTTTACTTATTATATTTTAATTATTTTATCTTATCTTTGGAATTATTAGTATAAATACTACACATGATTTTTGATATTTTGATAATTATATTAGGTTTTCAGAGTTTATTTTAAATAAATCAATAGTGGTTCTATTTTAAAATGAGAAATCTATGATTTTTGAAGAACTCTGCTCCTTGTATTTGGAAAAGGAGTTGCTTCCTTAACAAATGGAAAAGTCACGTAACTTACACATTTTTATTTTTTTTTTGTGTTTGAAAAATTGCACACCATATGAATTTTAAAATTTTAAGACTATAAATATAGTAAACGAAATTTATAGGGGTTTCATTGTATAAATTTGATGGTTGGAATGTATGAATGTTTGGATTTCCGTTGTTTGAATTTTAATGGTAATGTTCATATGAATTTGAATATGTTTAAAGTGTTTGATAAAAAATATGCCTTAACTCAAGCTAAGAACCCTAGGAGATTAGGACATCCACCTAGAAGTAGCCAACAAATCATTACTAATAATTCTAACATTGACGAGCACAAAGGAGTTCAAGGAAGGTTAGCCTTGTACTGTAAGTGCATGCATAGGAACAGTTTCAAGATGACTAGAGGAAATAATAACATGGGGAGGCACTGCATAGAAGGACCTATATAGGACACCATATGAGTTTCTAATTTGGGAGACTAATGTCACATTGAATATGATAAATAAGGAAACTCCTGAACTCATATCAAACCTGGAACAATCGAGTAATATCACTTTTCATTATTTTCAAAATTCATGTGGTTGGATAAAATAAAATGATTTAATTAAACATTTCATCCCATACTTTTCATCCTCATGCTACACTTCCATGATAACTACCTCATTGTAATATGCTATGGTATCTAAGTATAAGGATCAAGACACTATAGGGAAGCTAAAAACCATCCAATAATCCTCATTTATTTAAAAATTAAGATAAAGAAAACATAACGATCCTATGAAAATAATGTAAACACCCTCAACACTTATAAAGCATGATAAATAATTTTTTACACTTAGAAATATTAATTGATGAAAAAATAATCTCAGGGATGATAGAATAATACTCTGTAAAGAATTTACATGTAACTAGATAAATTATTTTAACTAGAAGTGATTATTATTGATTTAATAGGTTTTATAAAGTTAATGAGGGGGATTTTAAAGGTAATGAGGAGGCTGTGTAAGGGTATAAAGGAGGTTGTGTGAAGTTAGAATAATTGTGTAAGGGTCCAAGGAAGCTACCCAAAGGTAATGAAAAAGCTATTTAAAGGTAACATGGAGGCTATATAAAGGTAATAAGAAAGTTCTGTAAATATTTAATGATTTTCAAAATTTATATAATCCAAGATACATGAGGGAAAAGTGAGGAACACATACATTAAATAGTCGCTACCATGCCTAAAATAAATATTGCATGCCATTTTGAGAAGTAAATTCATGTATTTTTATTTTAAAAGGATCATTCCATAATGGAGGACGAAATAAGGAAAATTTGAATTTGTGATATTCATGATGTTCAAATTTGAATATCCACCTAGATCATTTGAAGGACAGGGTAGAATGAAAGCTAGTTGATTTTGATTCTTATGTGTGGTCTGAAGGGGATTTGTTTTACCCCATACAACAAGTAACTATCACCTATAAATTAAGGAGGATGCTTCTATATGAAGAGATAATCCACTACACTAAGAATATAGTTATAAGTTTCAATGATTTAAATTAGTCTGTTAATTTAATTTATTTAACTTTCACTATATTTCTTATTTTGTATGGTTAAATAAAATTGTTATATTTCTTTCTCTCTCATTCATTTAACTATTTATCTCTATTATTCTATTTATTACCTTTTCTTCATAATGATCTCTTACACTCATGATGGCAAGTTAATGACCTAAGGCTTTTCCTTTATGGAGGTTTTATTGGGTTTCCAAAAGTCTCGATTATCAATTATTTGTGTTTTTATTTTTCTTGTGGTGAGAGAGAGAGAAAATTATTATGAGTTGGTGATGTGATCATATACCACTATTTTTCATTACTCCCAGACTCATTATATTATTTACCAAATTACCATTTCCTCCATTCTCTTAGTAATTCACATTATATGATGTATTTAAGTGTGTTCGAGGGATTAAACATCAAATGATGGAGATGTGTCTTCGAAGGTGTCACACTCTTGATTGATGTGTGTTAATTATTCTTGAACATTAGAGAAGATGAGGATGGGTGTGCCAAAGATATATTCTAGGCATGATAGATTTTATAATTAAAGTAGGGAATAGCAGTCCAGGTATGATGGGATGGACTGTCAAATAGAATTTAGAAAATAAATCAATAATAATGAAGGAACACATCTGTACAAACCCCAAGACCAAGTATGTTCTTTCTAACTTCATTATATATGTATTTTCATCTTTATATTTCATTTTAGTCTTTAATTCCAATTATAAACCACCATTGATTTTCCTATTTTTTCATAAATATAAAAATATAAAAAATTAATTAGAAATAGTTAGTGATTAGATGTAAAATATCCTCAAGTGAGATGACCCTATTCAACTACTATTATTCTATAGAAAAATAAATAATATGTTATACACCCTATGATAAGTGTGTTAAAACATTGAATTTTTTATGGGGAGACCATTGGTCAATAACATATTATTTATTTTCATATTTTGTAAATAATTTCTCTTTGTTTTCATAAAAAAAGCTAAATTTCCCCCTGATGTATTACAATTAGAATTATTCTTTATGGAGTAACTAATCTAAGGGTTTAGGAGAGGTTGAAATTCAAAATGAAAAAAATCTCAAATGAAATATATTAAAGAAGGCTTAAAAACATGATGATCTAAAAAGAATTTATAACTAAATACATCCTTGCATCTTAGGAGAAAAAGTAGAGTAATATCCAATACATATGATAGAATATAATTCCCCACACATATTATTTTATTTAATAACCTGAGGAATACAAGAAGAAATTACTTGAATAACTACTACTAGACTATTATCATACATTTTTAGAGGATATTCTTGGAGGACACCATTCAAATAATACACATGAGGAAGATAAAAAATGGATGAATTTAGGATTTATTTTTAAAAGGAAACCTATAACATTATTCTCCTTCCTTTAAAGAAGATAAAACAACCCCACTATATATTTCTATAGATTTAGAAGAAAATTAAACCTCCCATGTGGTGGAATTTGAAGTTGAGTTGGGGGATCTTGACAACCTACTTCCATACATATCAAATCAACTCCAAGAGGCACCTTTAATTGAAGAATAACATGAAACTGGGCCTACACAGAGAGATACTATTTTCTTGAATGTGTTTATTTAATTTAATTGAAACTAAATTGTGAATTAACCCCATTTTATTTAATATTTTAGACTCTTTAATTACATTATTTTCCTTGAAGGATGAATAATAAAAAGAAATTTCACCCAATGTGGAATACCTAAATCTCCCTAAACCTATTGAAATTTTATTAGAGGGATTAAAAGAATAATTTTAGCAGTTTTTCTAGAAGAAACTAAGTCACAGGATGTAAATTTTAAATGTAAATATATTTATATTAATTCATATTTCTTTCATTTAATTCAAATTTATATTTTGATCAAACTTTCCCTTAATAATTTTGTTGATGAATCACATAATGATCATGCCATATTTGTTATATGATAGGATGCACATGTACCATATGATGAATAAGAGGACCTATATTTTCTCCCACCCCCAATGGGGGAATGTTAATTAATTGAAATGGGGATGGAATTGCTATAATATATACACAAGATCCTCCAAAAGTAGTGTGAAGTGAATATAACTAGAAAAAATAAGTGTTTTTGGTTAAAATTAAAGAAAATTTACCCACTATATGACTATGGATAACCACTGGAACTACTTTTCTTGGGGAAACCAAAACCCAAGGCCATATTAGGGGTTAAACCAATATACATCCTTTTTTCTTTACCTTTCATATCTCTTTAATTTAATTTTTTTATTTTAGAAAATTTCTCAAGTTTATTATTTTTACTTGCAGCTTTTTATTGGGTGGAATTTAGAATATTAACATAGAGTCACCCCTACCAATAGTGCAGGTTATATTACTCCTTGAAATCTATTTTTTCTCCACCTAATAATATTTTATATGAGAATATTTATAAATAATTTTTAAATAAAAAAGTTTCAAGTGACGGTTTAAGTGTGGGGGAGTGGTACCAATCTATTTATGATTTTTATTTTTTATTTTTTATTTTTTATTTTTTATTTTTTATTTTTGGAGTGTTTTTAGTATCTTTTGATAGTTATTAAAAACCTTGGAAAATTGAGACCATATTAAAGTTTCGTTAAAAACTTCTTGATTTTAATTTTTGATATTTAAATTACTTTTAATGTAATTTATTTCTCGGTTTCCAATATATTAATTTAATGGAATTTAATCAAATGTAAAACTCATGTGAACTCATGTGCACTAGTACATCCCACAATGTTTAAATTTTTCCCAAACTCGAGAGGGTTTTAAGATAATTTTTATATTCTTTTAATTTTTATTTTCCCTATAATTCTTAAGTCATGTTGTGAAATATAGAACTTGATATTTTACTCTTATTTAAAGATGTTACAATTCATGAATTATGTTAAATATGATTGAGGCATAATTTTTAAAGACAATTTTTAGATCTACTCTAAGATCACCCTTACATATGGCCATTTTATTAATCCCATATTATCCATGACAAACCTTTTCAGGCAGTCAAATTATAATAAAAAAATACCTATATATATTCTATAGAAATAATTTAATGAATTTGATTAAAATCAAGATTGAGGGGGGGGGGTGAAAATGAGTTGAACACTATTTTGAAAATATTCTACTAAAACTATTTGGTGAAGTGTTGTACATTATTTACATCACTTTTTGGGAAGAAACAAATTTTGTGAATATGTGAGGATAAGAAAATACGTAATATAAGTTACCCACTCTTTGAAGATAAAAAAGTTCCTTTGTATCCCTACAAAAATTATTCTTCAAAAAATCAGATTTGATTTCAAGCTAAAACAATTCCACAAAGGGAGAAAAGGAAAGAAATATATCATCTATACTAAAAATTAAAAGGTGTGAAATGACTATCAAAATAAATAGGTGTTTATATGTTAGTATTCTAAAAAGGGTAGGAAGTGATGATCCATTCTTAAGTTTAAAATATTTCATGAATTTTATATCATTTTAAATCCAAGACTTCTCCTTCTGCTTTTGAGTTTTGAACATATAAAACCTACTAAACCTTTATCCTTAGAAAAACAAGGAAAATTATTCATGATTAAAAGTTATTTTTATGATTCTTTGAAGTGAAGATTATAGGTAGGCATCTACATTATTGAAATCATGCATGATTTTTGGAATGATTAAATATCTAATTCAAAATCCTTGAGAGAAGATAGACACACATCCAGTTTTTTAAGCACAAAATGACATGATAATTAAAAATTACTTGAATGAAATTTCATTATTTAGTGAGGAAAGGGAGAAATAGAATTACTTTGGAAGGCAGGATATTTATTTATTTGTTTTAATTTAAAATTTAAGTCATAGACCTCATGGGAAATCTAAATTTACCAAGGTATAAAATTATTACCCAGAGTGAAATTTCAAAGTATGGTGGAATTGATTGAGCCCATTTTTTCATTAATTTTACTTTGTATTTGAATGGTTTACATACCAAAATATCATTATTTTGAGGTTAATTGTTTCATATTTATATTATAAGATTTTTTTTGGTTCAATTATGAAATTGGTTTAATTCTTGGATTTAAATTATTTTATTTTATCTTTAGAATTATCAGTATAAATCCTATACTTAATTTGAGATGTTTTGATAATTCTTTTAGGTGGATGGAGTTTATTTTAATAAAATTAAAAGTGGTGTTGTGTTAAAATAATAAATATGGTATTTTGTAGGATTTTACTACTTTTATTTGGAAAAGGAGATGCTACCTTGAAATATGTAAATGGAATGGAACTTTCACTATATGAATTTAGTGACTGGGAATTTGAACACTATATATCGTTGAGTATTTTAATACTTAAAATATTTCAAAGTCACTTGGACTTTTACTATATAACTTTGATGACTGGAACATATTAATTTGAGAATTTCCATTGCATGACTTTATTTGGTGATGTTCGTATGAATTTGAATAGATTTTAATTTTTTGTTAAAAAATAGTGTTAAACCAAGCCAAGAACCTTTAGAGATGAGGATAGATACCTATCATCACTGAGGAACCTAGAATGGGTGATCAAAGAGGAGGCCAAGGTGGGCTGGTCCAAGCCTATGAGTGCACACACATGAACAATATCAATAGAACCAGAGGAAAGCTCAACATGGGTAGGTGCTGGGAAAGAGGATCTTTAAAGGATAACATAAGACTTTCTCATATGGAGGACTCATAATATGTTAAATATAATAAATGAGGTGCCTCAAAAACTCAACTGTAATTTGGGACTCCAGAGTAGAAGCACCGTTATTTTTTTAAAATTCATGAGCTCATAAATAACGAGCTATCATCATTACCCACTACATCCCATCTCCATCATCCTCGTGTTATGCTACCATGATGACCAACATGATACAATATACCATGGAAGTTGAGTTCAAGTATTGGGTCGCTATAAATAAGATCAAAACCATCCATTGACCTTATATGAAGACAATATGAGTATGAACTCAACATAAAGATACTATGAGAAGAATATACACATCCTTAGCAAATATAAAAATTAATGAGCCCATGATGAACTTATAAATTTCAATATATGTATAAGGAATATTAATACTGATAGTAGGATCCTTTTTAAATAATTTACACATATGTGGTTTGAGTTTTTTGTCATAATGTGATGCTTCTTGATTGAAGGGGATAAATAAAGGTAATGAGGGGGATACATAAAAGTAACGAGTAGGTGGTGTAAATATAATGATATGGATACATAAAGGTAATTAGGAATATTATTAAATTTCCTATAAAGTTATGTAAACATGGAATTATTTTATAAATTTGGATAAGATAAGATGCATGAGGTAAAAGTGACAAACATATACATTAAACGAGAAATTTCGTGATTTTAGTGAATATTTCATACTGTTTTGAAAATGTAATGTTTATATTTTGATTTTAAATTGATAATTCCATGATGAAGGATGAAATAAGGAAAGTTAGAAGCTATAGTAATCATGATGTTTAATATATAATATCCTATTGGAGATTATAAATAATAGGAGGAATGAATATTGATTCACTGTAAGTCTTATGCATGGTTTGAAGGGTATTTTTTGACTATGAAGAAGAAGGAACTATTGACTATAAATTAAGTAGGGGGATTCCATATAAGGATATAAACAACTACACTAAGAATCAAATCATAAATTTTTATAATTTAAATTATTATTTTATTTTTATTTATTTATATTTCAATATATTTCTCATTTTTCATGTTTAAATAAAATTATTGTCTCTCTCTCTCAAATTTGTTTCTCTATTTTTTTCTCCCACTCTCATTCAATTTATTCCTTTTTCTTCATAGTGATATCATAAAATCATGAATATGAGTAACCAAACCAGGTCTTGGTCTTGGGAAAAGTTTTATTGGTGTTTCAAAATTCGTGATTTTTAATTCTTCAAGTTTTTTATATTTTTAGTGAGGGAGAGAGAAGTGATATATGTTAGTGTGGAAATCATAAACCCCTCTTTATAATGAATCTAAAACTCATTACATTCTATACCAAATCACCATTCACTACCTTATCTTGGGAATGATTTTTATATGATGCATTTTAGTGTGTTTGATGGATTAAAGGACATATGATGGACCCGGGTCTTGGAAGGTCTCACAATCTCAATTGCGGTGTGTTCATCATTATTGACTATTAGAGGAGGTTGGGTTTGGTGTGCAGAAGAGATCTATGAGGAATATTAAATTTCATACTCAATGTTGGGAGTGTAAGTACATGTACAATGGGATTGACTATAAAATAGAATTTAGATGATAAATATTGAATAATGAAGGAAATTGAGTAGCCATCCGACAGGAACAAGTTTTTTCTTACTAACATCATTCTATCTGCATTTACATGTGTTTATTTCTTGACATTATTTCATTACAATTCTCAACCTTCAATTATTTATTGATTATTTTTATACATATAAAAATAAAAAAAATATAATAAGTGAATTATGAATAGATAGTTATTGACTCCAAAATTTCATTAAGTGAGATAACCCCAGTTATCCATTGTGCTGTATTGGGAAAATAAATAATATTTTTCACACCCCACAATAATAATTTCATCCTTCATGAAATTTCATCATGGTATTCCCTTCATGAAAATTCTTTATAGTACTGCATCTCATGGAATCCCTTTATAATTCCCCTTTATGTGCTCCCTTCATAGAACCTCCCCCAAACACACCCCTCATAGAACTACCTTTGAAATTTTCTTTAGGGATCTTTGTGATTATACCCTTTACAAACTTCTAAATTACACATAATTTCATGAAACCCTTCTAAATTTTATTTTAAAAAATATCTTTTTTCAAATATACCTTATTTATAATTCCTTAAAATTTCTAATTTTATATATAAAGTGATAAATTTTTCTCAAATATTCTTTAAATCCTCCACTTCTCTCTTTAATGAATTTACAAGTGACCTATTTATAAGAAAAGGACCCCATAAAACTCGCTAAGAATAATATTACACTTTATCCCATAAAATATCCCCACTTTTCATAATATTTCATTCATGGTAGATGAGAAAACATTGCCGCCCATTTTTAAAACTTTCCACCTTTTGGAATTCACATAGAATCCTCCTTCATGTTTTTGAAACCAAAAACCTCATTCTCTTCACAAATGATGTTGGATATGTAGTGTGATTCAATTAAAACATTTATGAAAAATACTCCACATAAATCTTTTATGGCCTTTTTAAACTCCTACATGATAAAGCTATCATGTGATTCTTTTATGAATTAGATTCCACATAAATACATTATGGATTCATCTATGTCCTATCCAAAAAATATTCCTTTGCTACATTGTTTTCACACAAATTCACTCTAAACACATTTTTCAACTAAAATTAACTCATTTCTCAAAATTCAAAAATAATTTCTAACTATTTAATCCCATAAAAGATTATTATTCACACAAAATTTTCATTTAAGATTCAAACTCTACTTATCATGACACAATGTATTTTACTACATCTCTCTTCCTTCTTAGAATGATTAATCTTACATATAAGGAAACTATATTTCTATTTCCATATTTTGATTATAGATAAAGATTAATATTATATACCCTAATTTTTTAAATTCTTGTTATTCAACCCACATAATGAGACCCATCTCTTCACACCATGACTATTGAAAACATATGAAACTAACCATTGGTTAATCAATTCCAATGGTATGAAAGAAATTATAACATTTAGTGATTTTAATTTACTAAAATCCTTTTATAATATTCTTTAATAACTTCTAAATATCCAATATTATTATCTAAATATAAAACATCTAAATCTTCTAACACCCACATAGCTTTCAGAACAACTCCACTACCAGAATCACCTAAAAGAACTTTTGAACATCTCAATGCCATGGATATAATTGACATGAATATTTACTAAGTAAAATAACTATAGTAAACACATACATATTATATTTTCAAAAATATACACACAAATATCGGGTTTCAATAAGTTCACCACACATCACATCATCTTGGCGTACCAATCTCACATGCTTCAAAAGTTGAATCATTTCCAAACCACTATAAGAAAACCCATTTTTATACTTGAGAATAATATATTTAAAGAATTTTTTTGAATAACTCAGTCGTTAAATCCATTCCATCTTGACTCATATAATATTTAAGCCCAGATATATTTTCCAACATGTCTAAAGACTATTTAACCCAATCCACCTATCCAAGACCAACTTCTATAGTCAACTTGGTTTCCCAACCCCCAAATCCTTTCTCAAAGTGTCTCTACAAATTATTTCAAATAAGATCCAAAAAATCTAAAAATTAAATGAGGTAAAAAAATAAATATCATTTTTTGATACATCTTGAAGGTGAATAGAGGATTTTGGAGATGTAGCACTAGGTTTCCCAAATAGAAAAATACCAGTATGAAAATGAATCTTTGTTCAAATTTTGATAAATTATATTATGCAGGAAATCATTTTTTAATTAGGGGGAATTGTTTTTTATTCAATGGGAGGGGGATATTTATGGTATTCCAAAACTTCTATGGATTTTATTTTTTTATTTAAAATTTTAATTTTATTTTTTTATTTTTATTTTTATTCTTCTCTGATATAACCTAAACCAATGAGACCCTTATTGGGATAGAATTAGGTTGAGTGTACAACCCTAAGTACTCCTTAAATAGGAAAGATGTTAGATAATAACAATAAGAAGATATATCTCATACATGGGAGGCCTTATCCTAATAAATATTTATATATATACATCTATAGAACAAACTATAAAAAATGCAATACTAAACATAACAACTGTCTATAAAATGAAATGCATGTGACACACATTAACACAACAACACCATATGAAAAATGAATCACTAGTAAGTAGGGTAAAATATAATGTACCAGCAACTCAAAATAAATTCATACCTAAAAACTAATTAGGAAAAATTTTATGTTATACCAACTCTTTATACAAGCACCATTAAGAACCATCATCCCTAGATACCACTAATCTCTTGCTCCACCAGCACTATAAATACACAAGTCACCTTAAAGCTGTGTGACATATTCATAAACACAACATGCATGGACACAAAGACTATGAATGGCTGAGTGTAAACACACCAAACAAGAAAACCTGTAAAACAAATTATGAAAAAACATAATATATCAAAATAGTAGAACCATAGATATGATTTAAGGATCAGGTTTATTAAAAGTAAATATGAATCCTAGTATCCACATCTCATATTTATAGAGATCACATACTAAAGGGAACCTAAGATACCTAGAACAAAAAAACCAAAAAAATCACATAACCCAACAACCTTAAACTCTACACCACCACTCTAGAATTGTAATAAAGGGACTTCACCTCACTTATGGGTTCATGTCAGTTAATGGGGTACTAACCCCTATTAAGGACCCACACCTCATCATATGTAGTGTGTATTAGCCAGGGGGTCACATACTACATAATTTGAGTCCCCATCCACCAAAAAAGGTGGGATGCATACTTCACTATGTTTATGGTGGAATTTTACCATGATACCAATGTGCTATCAGTGGGGGAAATTGACCCTGTGATTGCTCCGATCATATTATCTACACTTCATCACCATATTTAAAAATCTAAGAAAATTAAATTACCCAAAACACACTAATAGATATCTTCTTATAATGAAGAGATATGAACCATAATGTTTTATATAAAAAACACTTTGAATGGATAACTAAAATTCCAATTCTGACACCTGAGTGATAAAATATGGAAAACACTAGGTAATTCCTAGTATGTGATTTATAATTTTCAAGACACAATGTGTGGGCCTCAGGTGATAGTTGTATGCATAACACTAAATTGTTATCTTATTGGGTAAAACTAATTAGAATGTTTTAATGGAATACATGACTTTTGGAGTCAATGGGATAACAGGGTGTGTACTACCATATATTGAGTCATGTCATCCCATCACACACAACATGTCCTCTTCCCAGACATGGTGTGTGGGTCTCAAGGGTTAGTAATTTTCTAGTACTGAGACCTCAAGTCATGTGATACAAAAATATTAAACTCATTCTAATTTCTATAATATATGTCTATACCATAAAAATATACCCTATCCCTTGTTGTTTCATATAAATTTATATATTGTGCTTATAACTACACACCAAGTATATTAAATGGGATGGTAAGGCATGTACTTTTCCACACCCCAGATTGTGTACCTATTGAACCAACATGGCATGTGTCTCTTAACTATACACCTTGTGATATTAAATGACACCATTTAAATTTAATATACAGTAACAGGTTTCATGATAAGTGTTTCAAATATCACATGTTGTGTGATTGGGAATTTCAAATCCAAAATCCTTGATTATCTGTCCAAAAAAACCCATTTTATTGTGAATCATCCCACAAATGGTCATAAATCATCTAGAAACCATCGAAAATAAAATAATGAGAATAAAAAGTGGAATAAAATTAATGAATAATTAATAAGAATAACATTGTTCTACCTTAAGGTATAAATCACTGATTCTTCAAGATTTTAGAATTGATATGTGAATGTCATCACCTTTATATTCACACCTTTCACCAAATTTGATGTCACTTCCCAAGAATCATGTGATCCATTGATTCTCCCCCACTCAAGTGTGTGATTTAATGGTGTAAAATTCCCATTATGAGGATAAATATTGGATTAAAATGGAGGGGAAGAAAAAAGTTTTCTCATTAAAATTTATTTAAATTCCTAGAATAGACTCATCCAAAACCCTAAAACATTAATAAAAATTTGACCCATCCTAAGAAAAATCTACCATTCTAGATAATTATGATGTTTAAATTTCTATTTCGGATTTATTTATGAGATATTTATTATTTTAATATGAATGGATTTTTTTTTTGAAATGTTACATATTTTTTAAGGCTCACTATGCTTCTAAAAATGAACTATCCATGTGAACACCTTAATAAATATCATTAAAAATATTAAAAAGGATTAATTTAAAAATATGGGTCACTGATTTTCATCCTAAAAAGTTAAAATCACTTAAATAAGTGGGGATATTGGGATTCATTTTGTTTTTATTCTCCCATGATCTCTCATAATATTTTCCATACTACCAAAAAATGTTCACTAATGGGATTAATCACCCAAAAAGGGTCTTATACTTCCAATCCTCAATCAAAAATGGGTACTCTATAAAGTTGGTTTCACACTAGATATTTATCTCTTACCTATTGATAAAATATAATGGAATATGAATATACATCCTCATTTGTGAATCATGGATGCAATTGTGCACTCTGTCTAACTACAAGGTAACACTAGGAGATAAGAAACCATTCCCACCCTATGTAGTATTTTAGATGACCCAATGAATTAAAGGGATAAATTACTTACCTGATCAAACCTCTATAATCAACACAATGGTGAGACCTTTAAGAACACATTATTTACCTCCTTATACTTCAAAGGTCCCCACCATCTATAGCATAGGACTGATGATGACTATAGGGTATACTCATCTAATCTTGGACCACCTACTCCTTTTATGCCATTAACTAAACCATCTCAAGCCCCATAAGCAATGATGCTCAAATATTTTCCTTATAAAGGGTTAACTTATAGGTTCTACCAAATAATTCCTTGAAATGATACATGTAGACAGTGTATTAGTAGTTGTTTTTTGTATGAAAACTCTGCTAATAGAAGGTGATCTACCCAAATCCTACCAAAATCATGCATGTAATCCCACATTATATTTTCAAGAAACCTAGTGATCCTCTTTGTATTTGTTGGATTGTAATACTCAATCTAAAACATGTCCCAAAATACTCCTACAAACCCTCCACAATCCAGAAATAACACAAGACATAGTTAGACATAATCATCAAGCAAACCCCATAAAGATGCACAATCTCTTTGATGTATAGGAATACCTAAACCTCCACTACACTATACTCCCATAGTGGTCGAATGTTATCCAACTTTCCCAGTTATTCAAAGATCACCTAGATAACATCATGGTCTCTCAACTAACATGGATGTATAATCATAAATTTCATAAATGTACTATCCCATTTCCACTCTGGAACCTTAAGCAGTAGACTCAAACTAGTGGGTACCTGATTATCATACTTTAATTTTTATAATTAAATGAAATAATAAAATAACTATGAAACACTCTTTTTCAGTCCTATTGATTAAAATAGGTTCTTTAGATATTGATACATATTTATCACACAAGGATTTAATATTAAAATGGGAGTGTGAAACTACATAAAAAACTACTCTCACAACTTAATTGAAACCACTATCCACCCTTGGAAGAGGATTACATGTTCCCAAAATTCCGAGAAACCATTGGCTGCATCTCTTAATAATATATTGTCATTCATGACCTTGAAGTTGATGTCTCCCGACTTAGAATCCTTCACTTGATGATGAAATGTGAGGCCCATAATCATCAACCAAATGTAACTTACATCTCTCTCTTCCACAAAAACAAACTACAGTGAGGATAAATGCTTAGATTCTTTCTAAAACATCTGAGTGTGAGATTTTATATTAATGGAATCAACTACCATTTCCCTCATCAAGTGTATAGGCTAACTCTAAGTCATAATCCTATAGGAACTCAAACTAATGCCTCTTCTACAGGTTTTGATTCCTCTAGGAGAGGATATTATTGATACTCTTATGATCCATGAAGATTATAAATTACTAATTGAGAAGATATTTCCTTTACATATTTATAGAAAACTCCACTAATAAAATCTCCAATACATGGATCACATAATTCTTCTCATGAGTTTTTTGATTACTTAAACTCATAAGTGATCACTACCTACCTTTGAATAAACACAAAACTTAGCCCAATCTTGGAAGCGTCATAGAACTCATCATACTCGACCCTTACTATGATAACTATAGAACATAAGAACTATTAAATCATACCTTCATCTCTTTGAAATACCATAAACAATTATTAAACCAATGAAAAGGCCTCCACTTTTAGGAATGGGTAGTCTTATAGGTTGCAATTCTAGGAATGTCTACCATGAGTCTCTGGTAATATTCTATTATTTCATGGAAACTGTGCACCTCAGATACCATCCTAGGTGGCTTCCAAACCATATATACCTCTATCTTCATAGGGATAAATACTAACCCATTCTTTGAGATGAATTTATATTGTAAATTCACTTCTTAAATCTACAAATTTTACTTAGAGATATTTTTATACTGCTGGTGCTCATGTAATAGGTCTAGAAAACCCCTCAAATTACTTTCATGCTCATCCTCTATTTAAGAATAAACAAGAATATCATTGATTAAAACTAACATGAATAGATACAATAATAGATGTAATATTTATTTCATAAGTACAATGAATATTATGAGAGTTTTCACCACTATAAATAGAATCAAGAGGATTTTTTAGTGACCATATTATAACTTGAATACTATCTTCAATATATCATCCTCATGAACTAAAATTTGATGATATATTTAACTGAGATAGATATTAGAGAAACAATCAAATCATTTAATATTATTAAAAATATCATCAATCCTTGGAATAAGGTAATTATTATTTACTATCACCAAATTTGGGCTTTAATAGTTATGTTGATGCTAAAAACGTGTGTTGCGGGAAATGTCGAGGAGTGTGTAGATAGTTTGTGGTGAATGAAAATAAAAGATAGCTTAAAATACACATAAGGAGATGGATTAATGAAATATGAATCCTTATAGAATCTAAAGGTATTTTATAAGGACATCAGATCATCTTCAAATATTATCTTATGTGAATATGATAATATTTCACACAACACTGGTATCCACCTCTACAAAACTTATAAATACCTCCTAAAAACTTTTTTATGGGGAAAAAACCATTGTACTTCAATAATGAGCTATTAATTCATGAAAATTCATTGTTTTTAAGCAAAAGAAAAAATAGATTCCTAGAGGTATCCATATTTCATGAAAATCCTCCACTGAGTACCTCATCCCCAAGGGCCATGGTGGAGATGTACTACCAAAATGATCATTCCCTACATAATAGAAGAAAATGTTTTAAACCTAAAAGGGTTCTATGATACCCTCATCTTTCATGAAACCTACCCCAACATAACTAGGGAAATACCCATAGGTAGGGTACCCACATATCGTGATGGCCTCATCCTCATGATCCCATCCTCCATGAATCCCATATCCTTTATGAAACTCACCCCAATACCCTACCTGACGCATCCTTTCAACAAACATACATTTTTTAAATCTGAGTTCCCATGATCCTTTTTCATTGTAACTACTTGAGATTTTAAAACAATACTATGTTGGATAACATATAAAACATGCAACACTAAGCTTAATCGAACCTCAAAATATTAGTATTTAAATATGATTATTATAACCTTGATGTTAAATTGGAAAGTATGAATAGCATTGACCAAATTTTTAAATATAAATATAAAGGACCAATATAATATAAAGTAATTAATTATTTCTTATGAAATAAGTACCTATTTTCTAGTAAAGTTATTTTATGCTTCAATAATACTTTTTTTTTCAAAAATGATTATTTATTTATATTTGTGATAAATTATTATAATTAATTTATATAACTTATATAATTTTTATTTAACAATAATAATATAACTTTTTAAATAATAAAATCGAAATTATATTAGGTTAAAATTTTGGAATATCTATGAAAAGATGGATTTTTCAGTAAATAGTAGAAAATATTGGTTTTATTGAAAACTGTATTTTTTGCTTCAAATATTTACAAAGTCCCATTTTGTTTAAAAATATTCTCTTAAAATAAATAATATCTTTAATAACATTAATAATTCATTTAATTTTTTTTAATAATATTTATATTTTAATTAATATAAAAAATTATAATTAAAAGTCATTTTTCAGAAAAACTACTCTTCATTACTTTTTCCATTTTAATATTAAATTTATTTATTCCACTTATAGGGATTAAATATTTAAAAATTAATTCCAAATTTTGAATCATAAGGTCAAAATTTAGTAAAAACTATCCTTTTATTTTTTGTCATTATGAATAATAATCACTGTAAATTTTGTTACCATGATAAAGGGTAAATCGGGTAATTTTAAAAATAAAAAGATAATGACTAAAAATGACCCTAACACTTGAATTAATTTTATTGGATGATTTAATTTCATCCATACTCATCTAATATTCGGTTATATGATGTATTTTTTTGTCTTTATGTGATTATTAAATTTATAACATATCATGTAAAGAAAAGTAAAAAACATCCACACTCTTGTTTTTAATAACTATAACATTTTTAACATAGTTATGACTGGAGGATATATTTAGTTGTAAATAATAATTTTAAATAAAAATGATTTAAATTAATCATGGTAATTTATCTTTAATTTTTTTAAATATATAATTACCTTAAATTCTTACACAGCACTGACACGATAATTATTTAATTAATAGAAAGATAAAATAAATGATAATAAAATCACTAAAAGTGGTATAATTTAAAATAATTAATGTGAACCACTAATTTTGTAGATAAAAATGACATATTATAGTGGTTTGGGTTCATTTTATTCAACTTACTTTGTTTTATTGATGTTACTAAATTCAAACAAAAGGAATAGTTCAAAAATTAACATTATTGATATTTTATGAAATTAGTATTATATTAGATGATTTAAAATTAATAAAAATATTATATTTAGATAAATTAATTGAATTTGGTTTTTTAAATATACCATGGTCTATTTATAGAAATTTTGGTATTTTAAAGTAACATTATTTACCCTTAGAGTCTGGAAAATCATAATAGTACGATAATTTTCAAAAGGATTAATGGGGGTTAAAACTAAAAGATAAGGGTAAAAATATATACAAAACTTCTCCAAATTTTATTGTATGAAATATTTTTCTTATATTCACCTTATATTCAAATTATATTAATTTTTATCTATTTTTATATGAGATATAATTTTTATTAATTTAATATTTTATGAAATTCCAAAAGTGACCCTCGCCTCAATTATAAAAGTGATCCTCATCCCTTACTATTTTACACCACATTGAGAAACCTATATCATCCAATCCTTTCCCATTAATCTTATTAAAATACTTATCCAAGTTATATAGCTTCTGGTCTCCCCAAAAGACCAAAATTAAGTTCCATAAGAAAGGATCTAAAAAACATCTCCTGAAGAAGAGGTAATTGTCTTACCTGACCTCTATCAATTTATTTATTCTTATAAACATTATAAATCTATTTAATTTAACATAAAAAATTAATTTAGTATCCTAAATTTATTTAAATTTTATTATAATGATTAAAACTCTATTATCCACTAACTTTCCCATCAAATAAGAAGTGAAAGTATCGATTGTGCATACATACGCCTTACCGTCTCCACATAGTGATCAAATTCATTTTTCATAACCATATTTATATATTATATTCATAAAATTATTTTACGTATAATGTTATAATATCATATCTAACTTATTACCTTCCAAACTATTGGGAAATGATTGTCACTCATGCGTACGTGTGGACTATCACCTTAACAAAGTGATGTTATTCATTTTTCATTTATATTTTACTTGTATGGTAATGAGGATGGATTGGATGAATATATATGTTTTAAATGATATAATAATTATACTGTAAAGGTGAATAATTATCTACCTTTCCTTCATTCCATATATCTAATAGGGAATACAACATTTACGCATACGTATGACCTTCCATCACTGTGAATGATGTAATTCAGTTTTCTATCTATAACATTTATGTATTACACTAAATATGTAAATAAATAATATATATGATATTTATATAATTTTTAAAATTATTAATATGATGTAACCTTGTTAAAATTATAAGAACTACAACTATGTACCCAAATCATACATAAAAAATGAAATATTTTCCCACTGAAATAGTGATTTTCACAATGAATTTTGAATAAACAGAAGATAAAATATTACAAGCAAATAATATATGATATTGTTATTATATAATATATTTATAATAAATATATATTTATTATACATTATTTTTTAACATGTACAAAGTAAATCAGACCTGAGGTAAGGGTTTTCTCGTTACATTTTTGTTTCTATGAGACTTTTATTGTATTCACCATTTGTTTCTTTTATGTTGTTTATATAATGACACTTTGATATTTTATGTCATGAATATATTTATCTTCATGGTATATTAAATTTTCATTTGAATTTATTACTTTCATGAGGATTATGATTCCGAATTTAACAAAATTTTAAGGTTTTATTTCACAATGTCATCAATATTCGGAATTATTTATATTTAAGTCTCAACGAGGGATTATTTCTCTTCCATATAAATGTTTTCTAAAAATTCTTTCCAAAATGTTTTTTTATTCTAATAATATTTTTAAAATTCATTTTCACCCATGTTTTAATTTTATAAAATGGGTTTGAGGGAATCTTCCTGTCGTTTTCCAAATGACGTGCTTTTTGACTTTTAACAAAAGTGTAAAAGGAATGTTTTTTAACATATATAACATGAATTATATTACCTACCATCATTAATACTCGATTATTTGAATATTACTTTACAAGTTTACAAGGATATTTTCAAGGGAAATCATTTCCCTACTGCATGTGTAGTTTTTAGATTTTAAAAAGTAATTTTCAAAGTGAAAGGGTTATTTTCCTCAAGAATTTTTTTATTGCTCCCCTTATGGAAATTATATTCATAAATATAAAAAAACCTAATTATAATTATAATACTCAGGGAATATATTCTAATTATACCGTCCTTATTATTTCACTAGATGTTTTATGATTAATTTGATTACGTATGTACAATTTTCATATCATTCACCATATTACTCTAGTTGGTTTATAATTCTGTTTATTGATTGGGGAAATTATTAACATTTCATATACAAGTTTAAATAAAAATGTTTATGTTGATTATGTTTAAAACCTTTCATATGAGGAATTCATTGTACTTATTAAGTGATGGGTGGGGCCCACTATAACCCTTTAATTCATCGATAGGTCCCATGAGACAAACTAGATTGGTTTTTTTTCGAGGCCTTACCCATTTATTTTTATATTCCATTGAACAAGGCCTTTATATTATTTTCAGATATCTTATTGAAGGCCTTGATATTAATTTTCAGATATATGGAATTTTGAATTATATCATTATGAAATCACTTATTAATGTTCATGTGATTATTTTATTAGTTTGAATATCCATGGATAAGTTTTGAGCTCATGTGTTTTTTTATATTTCTTATTTGGTCATAATTTTTTCCTACTATATTATGATCAATTTACTATTTCAATGACTTGTTTTTTAGTTATTTAACTTTACATATTGTTTATGATTATTTACAAATGATAGATTCTGTTGTACGCATACACTTACTAAGCATCCGAGCTCAACCCTTCATTGTGTTTTATCTTACTCATGATACTAATAAGTATTTTGTGATTTATGTGTAGGGATGTGGTAAGGGGAATAATGAAATTATCCAAGAAAAAACTTTTGGTATTTTATGTTTTTAAAATGTAATGTGAATTTCAAGTATGTTTCTAGTTTACCAAGATTACTAAATTATTCATTCAGTTGGGATGTGACTGATTATATCAAGTGAAAATATAACAAAGTAAACAATGGATATTGGATACTAGGGTTAGGATCATTGCAGTTGGTATTAGAAAAAGTTTACTAGAAACCTTGAGAAAAAGATTTAGGAAAACATAAACCATAGAATATAACCCTATGACAGACTTTGAGGATATTCCCCAGACACTAAATTTATTATTCATATGAGGATAATTTAATATTTTTAGGTACCATCATGGGTTAATTATTCTATGATTTATCACGAGTTAACATGAATATATGCCCCTTATAAGGTTTTAATTAATAGTATTTTAAGACGATTAAGATTATTTTGGGAGACATTTATGGGAATACAACCCTTTTGGATTAGTATATGTTTTAGTGAAAATTTTATTCAAAGAATAATGATTTTTATTTTATGGAAATAAGTTTAAAGGTATTGATAACCTTTAGGGTTTATGTAATGTTTGAGGATGAGGTAATTATGGGTTATTAAAATTTGGGAACATATGTTTTATCATATAGATGACTATGGAATTGAATAGTGATTTGATGATTAATTTTATTTTATTGGATTTTCATCATATTTCTGGGAACTTTATAGGAATTATATTGATATAGTTTTATAAAAAATATTATCTATGTGTCGGGTGAAAACTCATCGCATTTAGAAAGGTCACAGGGCTTGAACCCACAACTCAAGGGTGATAAGGGTGAAACACCTACCACTAGCCTACATGATATCCTGGTTAGTAAGAAATTGTGTTTAAATAAATGTTATAATGATTAAATATTTATTTTAACTTGTGAAACATATTATTGGATTAAATATTTATGATTTTGAGACTATTAATTATATTTAAGGAAATTTTTTAGGAAAAAAATTATCTTGAATATCCATTTTCAAGAATAAGAGATGAAGTGGAAATTGATCGAAGCACAAAAAATGATGAAATTGTGATTATGAAATAGAAATAAATCAAGTAATTTTACTAAGTTATTTATTAAGATAGTAAAATAATCATTTAAATTTTAAAAAAACTCAAAAAAAACTTTATCTGTTTACTTTTCTTATCGAGAAATAAATGGCCTTTTAACCCATCATTGATTTACAATTTTTTGATGGTTACATTTCTCTTGGTCATGTTCTCTATCACACTATATTAATCATTAAGAGTTAGTTTTTTCTTTAATTCCAATATTTACACTTCCCCCCAATGTTATCCTGTTCAAAACCCTAGTTTTGTGATGACCTTCATATTTTCTTGTCCCTCATTTTAAGAGGAAGTTTTATTAACTCTTTTGATGATGTGGGATTTCCACAAAGGTATTTTTAAATTTCATTCCATGGTTACCAATAAAAAGTTCAAATTATTAGGATATAATTTATTAAAGGTTTGATAATGTAACACCCCTATATTTTAAAATAACACTATGTACGATAGGGTATATAACACGCAACACCGAGCTTAAACGGACCCCAAAATATTATTATTTAAATATGACCATTAAAACATAGAAATTAAATAAGAGGGTATGAATAGTATTAACTGAATTATGAAATATAAATACTAATTAACTACTTAATACAAATCCACTGATTAATTTTTATGGAATTAGTACTCAATTTTCAGTAAAGTTGTTTTATGCTTTAGTAGTATATTTTCTTCAAAGAGTTTTTTTATTTATTTTTGTAACAAAGTGTTATAATTAATTTTTAAATCTTATATATATTTTATTTTATAAAAATAATATAATTTTTTAAATAATTATATACAAATTATCTTATGGTTAATTTTTGGTATTTCTATGAAAAGATTGATTTTATAGTGAATAGTGAAAAATATCACCTTTTATTGAAAATTATATTGTTATTTAAAACATTTTTCAAAATACCCTTTTGTTTAAGAAAGGTTTTAAAGTAAAATTTTCTCTTTAATATCATTAATATTTCAAATTTAATTCATTTCAATAATTTTCATCATTTAATTTAGTATAAAAATATTTTTATACTTAAGTCATTTTTTTCTAAAAAACTACTTTTAAATGAATTTTTCATTTTAATCTTATATTAATTTATGCCAATTTTAGGAATTAAATATTTAAAAATGGATTCTATATTTTGAATCATTAGATCCAAATTTATTAAAAATTCCACTTTTATTCTTGGTCATTATGAATAGTTACGGTAATAAATTTTGTTACGATGATAAAGGATAAATAGGGTAATTAAGGTTTAAAATAAAATGAAAAGGACTAAAAAATGAACCTAAAACTAGACTTCATTTTATTAGATAATTTAATTTCATTCATACACTTACATGATTTTTTATGTGTCATTTTTTCCATTTCTATGAGATTATGACCTTTATAATATTTTTTGTAAAGAAAAGAAAAAAACGTCACACACTGATTTTTAATAACTATCATATTTTTAATATATGGATAAGTAGAGAATATGTTTAGTTATAAATAATATTTTTAAATTTAAATGATTATCTTCATCAAGGTGATTTATTTTTAATTTGTTTGTGAATAAATAATTACCTTAAAATCTTATACAATGTTGATGCAGTAATTATATAATTAATGGGAAAATAAAATAAATGATATTAAAATCATTAAAAGTAGTATAATCTAAAATAATTATTTTCAACCACCAATTTTATAGATAAAAATGAAATATTAGAGAGGTTTGGATGAATTTTATTAAAATTAGTCTATTTTCTTGATGTTATTAAATTAAAACTAAATGAATAGTTCCGAATTAACATTACTGTTATTTTATGAAAATAATAATTTTATTTAAAAATTTAAAATTAATAAAATTTATATTTGGAGAAATTAATGGTATATGGTTTATTAAATCTACCACGGTCTATTTATTAATTGTTTGGAATTTTATAGTATAATTATTAACCCTTAAAGGATAGAAAATTTTAATAGTATTGTAATAATCAAAAGAGTTAACGAGGGATTAAAACTGAAATATAAGAGTGAAAAAATATATAAAACCTATAAAAATTTTATGTCATGAAACTATTTATACTTATGTTGGACTTATATTATAATTTTATCAATTTGGATCCATTTTTACATGAGAAATAATTTATATTGAATTAATATTTTATGAAATTACCAAAGTGACCCTCACATAAATTATAAAAGGGCACCCCGCCCTTACTTATTTACACAAATTTGATAAAAATAGATCTACCAATACCTGAAAATTCCTCTTATAGACATTATTATAATTTTTTTGATGTTATGGTCTCCCAAAAATACCAAACTTAAATTACTTAAGAAAGGATCTAATGGTCTCCCAATGAATAGGTAATTGTCTTACATGATATATTTCAATTTATTTATTTTTTTACCTATTATAAATATATTTAATTTATCCAAAAATAATAGCTTCAATATAATTAGTATACTAAAATGTTATTATGATTATGAAACCTCTATTATCTACCTTCTTTTCCATCAAATGGTAAGTGAAAGTATCACTCGTGCATTTGTATGAATTACTGTCACCACACAGCGATAGAATTAATTTTTCATAGCCCAATTATATGTATGATAATTATAATGCTTTAATGTTTATTTTAAGAATGATACTATAATATATAACATATTACCTTCCAAATTGTTGGGAAATGATAATGTCGTTCATGCGTATGTGTGGACTACCTCCTCCACGAAGCATTATGGTTCATTTTTTTATTTATATTTTAATTATATGGTAATGAGGTTATAATTTTTGAAAATATATAATTTAAATGATATAATAATTATTCTTTAATGGTGAATAATTATTTACCTTTCTTTGATTTCATCCGTCAAAAAGTGAATACAACGTTCATGCAAACATACGACCAACCATCTACATGAAAGGTGTAATTTATTTTTCTATATCTTAATTTTATGAATTACACTAAATATAAATATAATGAATATATATTATATTTATATAAATATTAAAATTTTTGAGGTGATGAAACCCTGATCAAAGTACAAGGACCAACACTATCGAATAAAATCATACATAAAAAATGAAATAATTACCACATGAAACAATGATTTTAAAAATGAAATGTTAATAATATGTGATAAATTATTATAAGTAAATCATATATGATAGTATGATTTTATAATATATGTATAATAAATCTATATTTATTATATAGGGGACTAAAATATGTGAAAATAAAATCATACCTGAGGTAAGGGTTTTCTCATATCACTTTTATTTCTGTGAGACTTATGTTGTCTTCGCCACATGATTATTTTATGTGGGGTATATAATAATATTTTGATATGTTATATCATGAATATAATTATATTTATTGTATCTAAAAGTTTAATTTTAATTTATTCTTTTCATGGGGATTATGATTCAAAATTTACCAACGTGGTAAGGGTTTATATCAAAATCTCATTAATATTCGAGATTATATATAGTTAAGTATTCACCGCGGAATATTTCTCTTCCATATCCATGTTTTCTAAGAAAATTCAAAAATATTTGTACTATTATCCTAATATTTTTAAAATTCATTTTCACCCATTTTTTAATTTTACAAAATGGGTTAAAATGAATCTTCTTGTCATTTTCTGAACGAGGAACTTTTTGACATTTAACAAAAGTGTAGAAGAAATTTTTTACCCTGTATATCATGAATGGAATTTCCTACCATCATGAAACCTTAATTATTTTAAGATTCCTTTACATGTTTACAAGGTTTCTTTAAAATAAATGGATTTCTTTTTTAGGTACATAGTTTTTATATTTAAAAATTTTATTTTCAAAGTGAAAAGGTTATTTTCCTCATGAATTTTTTTAATGACATACTTATAGAAATTATATTAATAAACATAAAAAACCTAATTATAATTATAATTATTTAGTAATATTTTGAAATGATACCATCTTTATTATTTCTTCAGATGATTTATGATCAGTTTGGCTGGGGATTTTCTATTTTGATACCATTCTCTATATTACACTAGATGGTTTGTAATTATGTTTATTGATTAATGAAATTATTTGCATTTATTATTCTAGTTTCAAATATGAATTTTTATTTTGATTATGTTCCATGCTTTTCATGTAAGGAATGAATTTAACTTAGTAAGTGGTTAGTGAGGTCTGATATAGTCTCTTAATGTGTCGATAGGACTCATTAGACCAACTAGTTTGAGTTTTGGTCGATGCATTACCCATTTATTTTCAGATATCATGGGACAAGTCCTTGATGGTATTTTTAGATGCCTTGGTTGAGGTCTCTATGGTATGTTTTATATGTTTAAAATTATGCATTCTATCATTATGAAATCAATTATTGATTTCCATGTGATTATTCAATTAGTTAGAATATCCATCGATAAGTTTTGAGCTCATGTGATTATTTATATGGATTATTTTATTATCTATTATTAATTACATATTATGCTCAAGTTATTATTTAAATGGAACGTGTTTAAATTATTTACCTTTCCATATTATTTATTCTTATTTATTCATGATAGATTACACTATAATAATACCCTTATTGAGCATCCAATATCACCCCTTTTCTTATGTTTTATTTTCCCTAGGATACCAAGAGTAGTTTTTTAAATTGATATGTAGGAATATTATAATGGGAATAATGGAGTTCTCTAAGAAAACACTATGCATTTTATGTTTTTAAAATGTAATTGAAAATACAATTATGTATCTATTTTACCAATACTACTAAAATCTTCAGTCCTTCTGGATGCCATTACTTATATCTAGTGTCAATGTATCAAAGTAATAATTGGATATAGGATACTAGGGCCATGTTATTTACATTCAAATCCAACATGGGTTTAATCATGCCTCAATCTTCATCACAATCGGTATCATAAACACTCATGCCTCTGTGATTTTATCCAAGCATGAGATGAGATACATCTTTTCCTTTTTCTCTTATTCATAGGCTCCCTAACCTAAAGACTCCCATGTGTGTCCCCATCGATAGCATCATCAAGGGAAACCAATTTCTTTACTTAAATAAGTGTTAGTGATATATCCTTCTCTCCTCCTTCCCTAACTAGGAATGGGAAACCATTGGTGTAATTCCTATCAAAATCTGAACTACAATAATTTAAATTTTATAGAATTCAAATTTGATATACATGAATTTAAACGACATATTATTCACATCTGAGCTTCAAGACATGGAACTATATATAATTCACATATGATCTTCAAGAATTTAAACTGTATAGAATCCAAATCTTAGTTGTGTGTTGTTAAAATACATGAAAACATCCTTATTAAACTACACTCAACTATTTATTTACACTATTTGACAAATATAAGATGACTCAGGTGATAAGAACAAGGTGATACTTACCTTTTGGGTAGCTTCCACATGTAAGCCTCACACCATATCTTGTTGTCTCTCCTTCCATGACACAATAATCTTTACCACATGATGTTAAATAGTATGGAGTGGTCCTGTCACAAAACCTTATAATATGTACATAAACTATGTGAGTTTTGATCCATATCTCCAAACAAGGTATGTAAGATGCCACCCTAAGGTTCAATACTGATACCGAGACACCACCATTAAATCTTCCTATCTTCCATTCTTGGAGATGTTAACTCTAAAGTGTGATCATTTTCTCTAGGAACACACTAAATTGTAAGGGTTGGCATCCTGAGATCCAACTATTTTGTACTTTGATTACAATAATGTTCACTTATTATATATTGTTCATTGTTCTACATGACTATAATATAATAATATCCTGGAATATTTATTGCATTGATATGGTCATGGAAGATCCCTGCTATAATGAGAACCTTGAAATGCTATAACAATATTCTAAAATAAATTTCTATGGTTGGATGACATACTATGATAGGAAACATATTATACAGACCGTCATGTGCATGTACTCGTAAGAAGACGAGACTCTCTCTCATGGAGTTCTCACTTGGTAATCTCTAAGATGGGAGATTATGAGAACAGACCCACTAGTAGTAATTCTGCATATCTTGGTGTCATCAGGAATTTCTATCTACGAGCATGTGTAATGATCCTTAGACTAGAATACAATCATTGACTCATGTCATGACTCACACACTTAGATTTACTAACAAAAACCGTCACGCAGACAGCTGGTGGGAAGTAGGGTACATTGGGTGCGTCACGAGTGATATGTTGTTAATGGATAAGTCGAGGAAGGATTTTTCCCTTCCATTTATGGAAGTTGATATCTTGGCCCTTTGATTGAAATAAAATTGTCACATTAAATTCCAATCCTAGGGTGTAAATGATGAGTTTATTTCTGGAAGTCAAAGAATGACGGATCAAGCGTATAGGTTTATGACACTTCCATGAAACCTGCTTGATGAGATATCGAGACAGAGGGATTAAGTTGCAAAGTATGCATTCATATGAGGTGATACGTCAATGTGACGTCAACTTCTTACTCTTGGGTGCCTTGACCCATTTCTAGACAGTAATCTTGTACTTTTGGCAATCCCACCTAATGCCAATGAAAAAGAGGCCTATAGGGTCACACACTAAGTGTATTAAAGTATATCAATTAGAATAAAGATTATTCCCATACATGGTTTAATAATTAATCAAGGAATCTTAAATTGTTTTAATGTTGGAGGAAGAATAAAATAAAACAAGTACACGCCGTGTATCAATGATTACACGCCGTGCAGTTTTATTTTAAAAACAAGTACACGCAGTGTATTATTAAATGTACACACTTTGTAGTTTTCATTTTGGAAATGGAATGAAAAAATGAAAAAAGATATACATTTCGTGTAAATTTAATGTACATGATGTGTAGTTTTCAATGAAAAACAAGTAATCAATGTATATTTATTAATCCACATTGTGTAGTTTTTTCCAGTCGGGATTTTGAGGAAATATTGTTTTATTAATTGATATTTATTATAATCAGCATGGGAGCTTGTCGAGGAATTAATTATTCGACATGGGGGTTTTAAATAAGAGTCAATGAAATAAATAAAATGCATAACACATTTATTTATTATCATAACTCTACAACCTCAAACCCGATTATAAATATCCTCACAACCCCAACTCTTTTTCGGACACAAAAGAGAATCGTCGTGTTGAAAAACTCTGAAGAATTCATTCAAGACTGAAAGAACCTCTTCCCCCAAGAATTCACTCAAGACCGAGAGAGATCCTCTTCCATCGGATCAAGATGATCTAAGTCGTACAACGTAAGTAAAGGTTTCTCCACACAAACACTCGGAGACTCCTTCGACGACATCCCAATATACGAGGTACACATGTGGATTACTGCTAGAGGAAGTCTATACATGGATTTTGTGACGCAATGACGAATCACATCAGAACGTGATCATGAACATCAACAAAGAAAGAACACCCAAAAGTTATTTCTTTTCAATTGATTAAATTAATTATAATCAACCATTAATGATCCTACTTTGTGGTTCCAGGATGTTTCTTTTCATTGTTAATTTTTGTGATTCAATCCGTGGAGACTGGCGTTTATCGTAGTATTGATCCTGGATTGATCATCATTAATGACAAAAATCCAAGTTGGCACATCAACCGATGAGCTTCGTCTGCGCTCGAAACCTTCAATTGGTATCAGAGGGAGGTTACAACATTGATTATAGTTATTTAATTTTCATTGATAATTTACGCATTTATATATGATTCAATTCGAAATAAATCGTTCAATAAATCTGAATAAAAAATATATGTTCTTCCTCCTTTGTTTCTCGATTTATATCATAGAAATGAACTTTTAATTTTAATTTTTGATTAAAATAAAAATGAGGAACTCATCTGGAGGAGCTGCTCTTTCTATCTGTACAACACGGGAATACACTGTGTGTAATTAAAAACTACACGCCATGTACTTAGGTTCAACAAACCGGTATTGGTCTGCCAAACCACGCCGTGTGAATTGATTACACCTAAGTATTTAACACCCCATTTTGACTAGAATTAAACAGTGTGTGGGAACTGGAATACATGACATGTATGTTGGAGCAACACACCGTGTTGTCCGATCTAGTCCAAGTGAAACCGTTTACAAAGGAGAAGCTGCATACCATGTTCACGAGATCGCCAGGCCAGTTACCATGTAACAAGGAAGTACACATCGTGTATGATTTATCTACATGTCGTGTACTCCAAAATTTCCAAAGTATAGAGAACACACCAAAGCCCCCAATTTGTACTTTAGATAAAAGGTGAAAAGAAATATACGCCGTGTAAATATAAACTACATGCCATTTACTTTCCAGAAATATCACCAAGTTTCCTCCAAAAGTAAAAAGACATATACAAGGAATATGGATGAGAAGAATATCAAAGAAATTCAGAAAGGAATTTAAGACAAATAATTGATTAATTATAAGATCATAATTAATTGAATTCGAGTGAGACTTATCTTAAATGAAAGAATTATTAATAGAATTTGAATTATAAATATGCGTAAATTTTGTTTAATGCTATGGTTGATCATGAGCTAGACCAAAGAAAATTTGTATGTGTGTATGGTTTCATTTAAATTTATTTAAATTTTTTGTCCAGTGAGCCTTCTTCCCAAAAAATTTAGGGCATGCATGCCCATGGTTTCTTTAATGTAAATCCATGTAATGGAGGACCTCCCAAGCTAGAGGATAAGGTTCAAAACCTGAAGCTGAGGAGAAACCAACCCAAGAAGACACAAATATGGATAGGTGGGAGGTGCAAAACACGATCCATCGGTCAAGGTGTTTTCCCTAGGTCAGGGTTAGCTTATCAAACTACTAGATAACTTAACCAATAGATGTTCATGATCATACCATCTTATTTTATTTCAGTCTGATTGCATGGTTTATTTATTATGTATGTATTGTCATGATCACATAATTAATGAAATAAAAAGGCATGAAAATATGGAATAAAATAAAAATTGGACTATGCGTAAACATTATCGGAACACTGTTAATCACTTAAGAAAGTATCACTTAATATTAACAAGCATGTGATAATGCAAAACTTTGCATAAATATTAAAATCCCTCAATACCATATTAAGTCAGACCAAGCCATTTGTTACTTGATTAAGGGAAAGACTCAATAAAACTATGTGTTTGACCAACCCTTGTTGGGACACATAATTTTATAATGGAATCCCTTATGAAAAGTTTCGGGTAGACTTAACCATATTAAATCAAGAATAGTAGCCCTTTCTAGACTTGGTGTAATATTCAAGGCAAGAGTTGAGGAAATCCATGTCAAGATTTCAGGATTGGGGAGTCCACTCAACAGATCAAGGAACTGTAAGCTCACAGTTGACAAGGACCTGCCTACCTAAATACCTTCAAATAGCTTGACCAACCCTTTTGGGGTTATGCGAAGGGGAATATGCATCCTTGCCACTAGAATTTCAAAGAAACTGGGCATTTCAAGTTCAATGGTGAGGGCCATTGGGACTTGATAAAATAGTGGGATACTTAATAAAATTTTTATTATTTCTCATAAAATGTAATCAAGAAAGTAATGATAAATTTTATCTTTTAATTTGTAGAATCTATATGAAAAACTCATCAACCACATTTTCTCTACGATCAATTCTAGATAAATACAATATCCTCACTAGTAGTAACTTTATGGAATGGTTTAGGAACCTTCGGGTTATCCTATGCCATGAATGAATGTTTTACATGATGGAGTCCTCACTTCCTGATTCGCCAGCCCAAGGGGTGAGTGATGAAGATTTCCTTGTCTATGATCAACATTTGAGCGATGAACTCGATGTTAAATGTTTGATATTTTCATCAATTTCTAGTGAGATCATGAATTCTCATGAGGACATGGATGCCTACAACATGCTCGAGAACCTCCGTGGTCTATACCAGTAGAGATAAAGACAGGAAAGGTTTGAGATGTCCAAGGCTCTATTCTAGAGCAAGCTTGGAGAGGGTTCCCCATATGGGCCTCATGTAGTCAATCTCATTAACTACATTGAGCTCTTGGAGGTTCTAGGGTTTAAACTCCATGAAGAACTAGGTACCGATCTTATTCTCAGATCACTTCCCCGGAGGTTCTCAAACTTTGTTGTGAACTTCAACATGAACAACATTGAGAAGTCTCTATCAGATCTTCTTATCCTTATTTTCCATGTGGACAATGACATGAAGCGTGAAAAACCTTCTGTACTCATGGTGAATAAAAGGAAAGGGAAGGCGAAGAGATTTAAACCAAAATCTTCTTCAAGGACTTCCATGAAAAGAAAGATCAAAGGGGAGGCAAGGGAACATGATGCTGTTTATTTCACATGTGGCAAGAAGGGCCACTGGAAGAAAAACTACACCCAGCCAAGGAAGCAAGTGGATGCTTCAAGTGCATTTGTTATCAAATTAAATATATTTGTTTCTACTAATTGGGTATTAGATACTACTTGTCGTGCTCACATATGTATCCAAATATAGGAACCAAGTAGATTCAGGATGATTGATTGAGGGGAGGTTGATCTACGAGCAGCCAATGGAGCTAGACTTGCTGTTGTAGCTATCGGGGACTACCACTTCACATTGACAACTAGAATGATCTTGGTGTTAGAGGGTTTTTTTATGTGACTTCTGTTACTAAAAAAATTATTTCAGTATCCAGATTAGATACTAATGGATTCATAATCAAGTTTGGAAATTAATGTTTCTACTTTTATAAAGATAGCATTTGTTTTGGTAGGGAACATTTATATAACAACATATATGTGTTAGACAACACAAATCAAGTAATGGAAATCGATGACAAAGTTAATTCACATGACTCATACCACACCCAACTTTGGCATCACCAGCTAGGTCATGCCAATGAGAAACGTTTGAAAAAATTACATCAAGATGGGTATTTAGATTCTTTCAAACTAAAACCACATGGTGTATGTCATGCGTGTCTACAAGGAAAAATGACCGAAGCCCCATTTAGTGGGAAAGGTGAAAGAGCTAAAGAGCTTCTTGAATTAGTTCACACAGATGTGTGTGGACCATTTCCAGATGAAGCAAGGGGTGGGTTCTCATACTTCATAATTTTTACTGATGATTTTAGTAGATATGGATATATCTACTTAATGATGTATAAGTCAAATTCTTTTGATCGATTCAAAGAATAAAGGAATGATGTTTAGAACTAGCTTTGTAAGAAGATTAAGAAACTCCGCTCAGACAGAGGAGGAGAATATATTAATCAGGACTTCATTGATTTCTTACGGGAGTTTGGGATTCTTTGTCAACTCACTCCTCCTTACACACCTCAGTGGAATGGTGTAAGTGAAAGGAGGAACCGAACCCTATTGGATATGGTGAGATCAAAAATGAGTCATGAGAGTCTTCCATTATCCTTTTGGGGATATGCATTACCCACATAAGCACACATACTAAACCAAGTACCAACTAAATCGGTAAATGGTATTCCATACGAGTTATGGAGTGGACCCAAAGCCATGTTATCAAATTTACATGTGTGGGGTAGCGAAGCATTTGTTAAATCCTATTCAGGTAACAAACATTCACTATGTGGCAAAAAGTCTATCTTTATAGGATATCCCAAGGAAACAAGGGGGTATTACTTATACAACCCCTCATAAAAAAGATTATAGTGGCAAGACATGACATATTCCATGGGAGGGAGCACATATCCAAAAGAGATGGTGGGAGTGAGATAGACTTTGATGAAGTTGAAGATTAAGATACAAATGAGTTGGTACAATAATAGATTCCACAAAGCCCCATGGAAGAACGATCTGTTCTAGAGACACAATAATTGTGTAGGAGAATGAGAGAGGTGAGAGAACCAAAATGATATGGTTTTATTATCACTGAGGATGGTGACTCATTATTGGTTGAAAATGACGAGCCTATTACCTACAAGGGATCAGTTGAAGGCACAGACGTTTCCAAGTGGTAGGAAGCAATGAATTATAAAATGGATTCCATGTACCAATACCAAGTCTGGATTTTGGTAGATCCTCTAGTTGATGTAAAGCCTATTAGTAATAAATGGTTATTCAAGAAGAAAATGGACATGGAGGTGAATGTCAGCACCTATAAGGCACAACTGGTTGTAAAAGGTTTTAGACAGTGCCAAGGAATTGACTATGATGAAACCTTTTCACCAGTTGTGACGCTGAAATCCATCAAAATCCTATTTTCCATTGCCGCTTAACATGACATTGAAATTTGAAAAATGGATATCAAAACAGCATTCCTTAACGGGAACCTCCAGGAAGATTTCTACATGACACAACCTGAAGGGTTTGTGACTCCAAAGTATACCAACAAGGTATGAAAGTTTCAGAAATCCATTTATGCATTAAAGTAAGCATCAAGGTTATGGAACATTTGTTTTGATGAAGCTATAACACAATTTGGCTTTGTTAAGAATGAATGCGAGCCTTGTGTCTACAAGAGGTTTAGTGGAAGTGCATTTTTTTCCTAATAGTATATGTTGATGACATATTACTAATTAGAAATGAAGTACCTGTATTACAGTTAGTTAAGGAATGGTTGCATAAATGCTTCTCCATGAAAGACTTGGTCAAGGTAGTATATATTCTTGGGATCAAGATCCATCGTGATAGAACCAAGAGAATGATGGGCCTGAGTCAAAGTACATACATTGACGAGATACTGAAGAGATTCAGTATGGAACAGTCCAAGAGGAGATTGTTGCCAGTGTCACATGGCATTCATCATTCCCAAAAAATATGTCCTTATACACATGAGTAAATAAATAGAATGGAAAGTATCTCTTATGAATCTGCAATTGGGTTAGTCATATATGTTATGCTATGTACGAGGCTAGATGTTGCTTACGCATTAAGTTCGGTAGGAAGATATGAAGCTAATCGAGGAGACCTCCATTGGATGGAAATCAAGACTATCCTTAAGTATCTGATGCATACTAAGGATATGTTCCTAGTTTATGGAGGAGATGAGGAAATAGTCATCAGAGGACATGTAGATGCTATTTTCCATACTGATCAAGATGACATGAAGCCATAGATTGGATACATCTTCAGTTTAAATGAAGGTGCAGTGAGCTAGAAGAGCTCAAAGAAAAGTGTGGTGGAAGATTCTATAGCAGAGTCTGAGTATATCGCAGCTTCTGAGGTAGCTAAAGAAGTAGTATGGATTCAAAGCTTCATCTAAGAGATGGATATAGTACCAAGAAGTAGAGATCCTATCACACTATTGTGATAATACTGCAGTGGTGGAACATACAAAAGAGCCATTGTCACATCAGCAGACAAAGCACATAATTTGGAAGTATCTTATCTTGAGGTGTTTTTCTCAGAGAGGTGAAGTTGTAGTGAGCAGTATTTCCACGGAAGAAAATGTTGCAGACCCCTTGACTAAAGCATTGAATCAGCAGAAACATGATCATCATGTGAGATCTAGTGGACTAAAAGTCGTAGGCAGTTGGCTCTAGTCCAAGTGGGAGTTTGTAAGGGTTGGTGTCCTGAGAACCAACTATTTTGTACTTTAATTACATGAATGTTCACATATTTTATATTGTTCATTATTCTGCATGACTATAAAATAATAATGTTCTGGAATATTTGTTGCATTGATAAGGTCATAGAAGATCCCTTCTATGATGAGAACCTTGAAATGCTATAACAATATTCCTAAATAATGTTTTACGGTTTGATGCCATACTATGATACAACACATAGTATACATACCGTCATGTGCGAGTACTCGTAAGAAGATGAGGCTCTATCTCATGGAGTTCACACTTGGTAATCTCCAAGATGAGATATTATGAGAACAGACCCGCCATTAGCAATTCTGCATGTCTTGATGTCATCGGACGTTGCTATCTATGGGAGTGTGTAATGGTCCTTAGACTAAAAGATTATCATTGACTCATGTCATGACTCGCGCACTTAGATTTACTGACATAAACTGTCACACAGACAGTTGGCGGGGAGTAGGGTACATTGGGTGCATCACGAGTGACATGTTGTTAATGGATATGTCAAGGAAGGATTTGTCCCTTCAATTTATGGAAGTTGATATCTTGGCCCTATGATTGAAATAGAACTATCACATTAAATTCCATGTCCATGGTGGAAATGACTAGTTTATTTCAGGAAGTCAAAGATAGACAGATTAAGCATATAGGTTTATGACACTGCCATGAAACCTTCTTGATGAGATATCGAGACAAAGGGATTAAATTACATAGTAATAATTCATATGAGGTGATACATCAATGCGGAATCAACTTCTTTCTCTTGGGTGCCTTGACCCATTGCTAGAGAGTAATCTTGGTCTTTAGGCAAGCCCGCCTAATGCCAACAAGAAAGAGTCCTAGTGGGTCACACACTAAGTATATTCAAGTATCTCAAGTAGAATAAAGAGTATTCCCATACATGGTTTAATAATTATTCAATTAAGCCTAAATAGTTTTAATGTTTTAGGAAGAATAAAATAAAACAAGTACACGCCGTGTATCAATGATTATACACCTTGTAGTTTTATTTTGAAAACAAGTACACGTCGTGTATTATTAAATGTACATGCCATGTAGTTTTCATTTTAGAAAGGAATTGAATAAATGAAAACAAGATATACACACCGTGTAAATTGAATGTACACGCCATGTAGTTTTCAATGAAAAACAAGTACATGTCGTGTATTTGTTAATACACTCCGTCTAGTTTTTTCCAATCGGGATTTTGAGGAAATATCATTTTATTAAATGATATTTATTATAATCAGCATGGGCACATGTCAAGGAATTAATTATTTGACATGGGGGTTTTAAATAAGATTCAATGAAATAAATAAAATGGGTAACACATTTTTTTCTTATCATAACTCTACAACCTCAAACCCGATTATAAATATCCTCACAACCCCAACTCTTTTCTTGACACAAAAGAAAATCGTTGTGCACAACAACTCTGAAGATTTCTTTCAAGACCGAAAGAACCTCTTCCTCCAAGAAGGCTCTCAAGACCAAGAGAGATCCTCTTCCATCGAATCAAGATGATCTAAGGTGGGAAATTCAAGTAAAGGTTTCTCCACGCTAGCACCCAGAGACTCCTTTGGCGACATCCCGAGATACGAGGTACACATGTGGATCACCACTAGAGGAAGTCTATACTTGGCTTATATGACGCAATGATGAATCAAATAAGAACTTGATCAAGAACATCAATGAATAAAGAACACCCAAAAGTTATTTCTTTTCAATTGATTCAATTAATTATAATCAACCTGTAACAATCCTACTTTGTGGTTCCGAGACTTTTCTTTTCTTTTTTCATTTCTGTGATTCGATCCATGGAGACTAGCCTTTATCGTCATTTTGATCCAAGATTGATCATCATTAATGAAAAAAATCCAAGTGGGCACATCCACCCACGAGCATCTACTACGCCCGGAACCTTCATCAACCTCACTAACCAAACATAATATCCTAACTAAACATATTTGTCTCTATGCAGTTCTCACCCATAACCAGCCCATTATATGAAAAGTGTACATGTGAAATGTCCCCGTAAGAATTTAAACATATTATCACCCCCTACCACATGAATTTAAACTTATGATAATGTCCCCACAAGACTTTAAACACATGATCATGTCCTCATAAGACTTTAATTCTGTGAGTATTCCCTCAAAATACCTTAAAATTGTGGCCCTTCCAGATACATCGAGATATCTACTATATGAAAACATGAGATACCCTAGGTAATGTGCCTCAGATGCCTTATTCCCCTTGAAAAAGTTGTTGCATTATAGAAATAGGATTCCTTGCATTACATACCAAATATTACTCATGCATGATATGCCATGAATTTTAAAATAGGATGAATTTAATGAAGCCCGACACACCCAACATTCATAGATGTCTAGACATGTCCAATGTCACCACTAGCTATGACCATAGGTAGCCACTCAATCATGATAGAAGAAACATAATTAAATGGTATCCACTTGAGGATGGAACCATGAATGAGATTCATAAACATGCCTCAAATATATAAGGGGTACCTAGACTAGGCCATGAGCTCCAAGGAGGAATCTATTTAATGAGGAAATGACATTCGATCATCCTGTTCTGATCAAAGAACCAACATCAACAAACATGGTAGTAAAGGCTATCTGCATTTAGAAACTAGGAATATGGGGAAATCATCCACCTCAAAGGATGAAAAACCAACAAAAGGTTATGGAATAATATAGTAGCAGAAAATAAAAGTGAATCAACACCTCAATTCATGATCTATCGAAAAGTGTCAGAAAAAAATGGTGAACCTCATGTGAAACTCTTCAACTGGAACTAGGATAAGATGATAAGAATTGTAAACTAATAACCCTATTTGATATGAGGCATGTTCATCTACTCTAGAGGCCCTTTCTATCATTGGAACACCTCATCCTACAATCACAACCACTTCATAGGGGTCCATCGTTACCCGATTAAGATCAAGACCCCATCCACCCACTAGGTAGGTCAGGTTGAACCACCCCATAATAGACACCACTGGAAAATATTATGGGCCACCCATGAAAAATAATTATACCATAGAGTTCCTCTATGAAGAACTATAAACTAATATAGATGTCCTCCTGATGTTTAATACTTATCATATCATCAAGATATGTCATAGGAAAAAAGGGAAAACAACCATCATGGGGGTTATACCCACAGTGTTGGAAAAAACACATACAAAAGGAATCCCCATGACCCGTAGAAGCTCACAAATGGGGAAATATTACACTATATGAGTTATGAATAGTGAAAATGTATTTTCACTATTGACATATTAGTGTCTTAGCTGAAAAATGACTTTAGGTATAAACCTCTCCCCTCACCCCCAGAGT
This sequence comes from Viscum album, assembly GCA_963277665.1. Taxonomy (NCBI): domain Eukaryota; kingdom Viridiplantae; phylum Streptophyta; class Magnoliopsida; order Santalales; family Viscaceae; genus Viscum; species Viscum album. The sequence continues at coordinate 2,104,549,994 of OY728147.1, read as the reverse complement.
TGGGGGAAGGAGCATGTTGGTTGAAGATAACCATCCCTAAGGTTGATGTATATATGGTCAATCAATCCCTATATAGGTATATATATGTATAGGGAATATTATTTTCCTTCTAGGAACACTATGTAATCATATGTTCTTCCATAAACTTCTCTCCTCTATACCTCCACCTTGGATGTAGGGAATACTTTAGGATTTAGATTGGAACCCTCTGATGATGGTGATCACTCTACTGATCTTAAGATGGATTATGTTTTTTCCAATAACCAGGTAGATATAAATACCTCATCCTATATAGACATGGTAATGAATCTGACCCCAAATCTATGAGACACATTAATGTTTTAGGTAATATTGGTCAGTGCGACACCCCCTTTATTAGAAAAATGACAGCAGAGTAGGGCCAAATTATTTCCACACCCACTTTCAAAGACATAGTTGATTGGATCCTAGGGTGATCCATAATAAGACTACCTTATAGAAAATGATTAATACGTTAACTTTTTTTTGGAAATCCTAGCCACTTACCCATTATCGATGATGTTTTGTCCACCAGTCATTCCACACTTCATCATCTTGGGGTTCCTCACCAAGGGACATTCATCCTGCCTCCACTAGAATATATGGGCTACATTCAAATGCCTATAAGATCTCCAGCAAGCCTAACCAGAAATCTATGAGCATATCAAGGCCACCCAATTTAATTAACAGAATGTGGATATCTCTATGATCCTAGTGGCTCAATTCCCTGATTCATATGGGTACCACCAAGATTTCAAGTGGACCTATGTCAGGAGCCTCACAGTGTTCCAGTGAATTATGTACGATGCGTCTCCCCACATAAAAATTAGAGGATATGGATTGTATGCTACTCTTGAATTTAGTCCCCTTTCATGTTGATAGTAGAACCATCATGTTAACCCACCCAATGATGGTGAGAGTTTATATCGAACCCCCACCACCATGAATGTTTTCACCATCTATCCTCTTGATGATAGGAGTAATCCATTTGATGGCATACAACGTGATGGAGAGAATCCACATCTATGGGTGAGGTAACATAAGACATACTCTTGGATGGGTTCCCACACTCATCATTAGAGACATACATTGGGCCTGAAAAGTCCCACCAAGGACCCACTATCGCTTGATCATCGACATCTCAATAAGGAACAATAGATTGTTGGGCTTGTCTGTCTATCTAAGGCTGCACAAGAAAATGAGTCCTACAACAGAATTCATGATTTTCTCCAGAAGTTTGAGTTCTACAAGAGACTTACTATTGAACTCACTAATGAGAAATACCCAGGATGAGGAAGTATCTAATGGGATCCCACCCCTCTAGCTGAGTAGCTAGTTCTCCTTGGGTAAGAACATAAAGCCAAGGTTTGTGGTTCTTCACACCCAATTAGGATAGAGTTTGGTGACCATAAAAATTGACCAAGATATTATCCTCTTACACCTCATAAGTATAATGAATTACCACCTCAATACCATGACCTCTTCATCTCTCAATCCATTATGTTGGTCAAATCATTGGTGACTACAAACCCTCACTAGGATTACATGATAATTGCTCTAATTTTTATCCTTGAGGATTTGGAGAGGCAAAAAGATACAATCCTCCCTGAAGGAAAACCATATTTGGTATGGGTGGATCATGTCCACCCACCCCCAGAGTTGGGAAATCCAAGATTTTCCCTATTTAATGAGACTGTCCAACTGCTATAGTATCTGGCCCACATTGCCTCATAGTGTGTCATAATGATTGGAACACCAGAGAAACAGGATGCCACCAAGATTCAATGCTTCTTCTAGATGTTAGAATGAACTTATTTGTTTGGTACAAATAACTGGAACTTGGATCTATTATCAACTAGGAAGATCTCTATAAGCATTCCTCTACTATTTTAGCTCAACCGTGTGCAAGACCAGCATCAATGACCTCTCCAATAAAAATAGAGTAATAATGATTAATTTGGTGATTTAATTTACAAATTGATGGGGATCACATACTCCTTTTATGTTCAAATTTATTAAGAATAATTATTGGGGGTTTTCATGGGAAATTTATAATATGATCTGGTCCCTACCCTCATCTCCCTATGATATCTAAGTGGATTTCAAGAAATTTTTAAAAGAACTCAGTGTATGGAAGAATCCTTGTAGAGAACCAAGTAGATATCACATATATGAACTCTTTTAGCTCCTGAATGAAAACCCACAAAGGTAAAAACAACTATTACTATACAAACTCAAGCCCCTATGATTCTCCACCTTTATTAACCTCCATAATAAAGGCCTCACCAAGTGAAGCCTCATGGTGAGAATGATGGATAGGCCCCCATAAATTCCAGGATCCTACGGTTCTTTTCATGGAATGAAGGAACAAGGTCTACTTCTTCAAGGATGAGAAGGTCCCATGTTACTTCATATGTGTCCTGGAGAAGAACATTATAATGTTTTCAGAATACGGGAGGCCTCAAGAGGATAATCTAAAAAAACATTCCAACTAATTACTATAATACATAGTCTTAATTCACAAGATCAAGTAGTGTTTTGTTTTAAAATATTAGCTTCATGACTAGGAATACCATGACTTAGTTGAGTTGGGTGATGTCCAAACATAGGTATCACATGTCTCTGCTAAACCTGATAGTGAAAAATTGGACACTGGTGAGTTATATTAGGTACCTAGTTATGGTAAAAATAATTACAATTGTTGGATAACTTTTAAGATGGTAACTCATGCCCATATAATTATTTTTGACCACTTGAGAAAAATTGTACCCCTTAGGTCACCTTATATGTTCTGAACACCTCATCTGTACCACATCATTTCATGTATTTGAGGAATAGGCATTGATAAAGTCAAGAGAACCAGAACCCCCCCCCCCCACTATTTCCAAAGCTAGTTTGCACTCTTGATGACCTTATGCCCCTCTAATTGGGAGAAATCCTAAGGATCTATCTCATGCTTTAATGCTCCATAAATGAGGAGTCAAAATATACTCATGTTATTGAATATAGGCTATTAGATCATTACACAATGTTTGAAAAAAATGTATTCCATGAATCCCATTCAGGTACCTTTAGCTGATGTCAGTGAGGAATTGTTAGGTTTCATTCTACCTGAAAAAATATCCAAGATAATTTTTCAAAGAATACTATTCATACTGATGAGACCAGGAAATAATCTATGTGTAAGGATTGGTAGGAACAAACTTCATAGGATGGAATTTTAGGTACACATACACAACTAACTATATTGGTTGACCATAAATTTTAAACATAATAGTATAACACTATGCCATGATAGGTTAGAGCCTGATCCCAGCTATATAGTGCTCAACACATGTCGTCCGATCAACAGTGAGTGGAAGGTACCAACCATACCCTAATGCCTTGGCCAATGGAACCTACTATACTCCATATCATAAAGAGACCCTTGGTAAGAAAAAAGATTCCACTTACTGAGAAATATGATGCTCTGAATCACCTCACTGACATACCAGTGAGGTTATCAATCCGTTAAACACTCCTCCTGCCAAAGAAGATGTGTTTCGCCCTTATCAAGGCCTTAATGATCCCTCTCTATTTTTAGATTGAGGAAGATGCCACTAAGGCCTATCATGAAATGTAATCTGAGTAGGAATAATAGCAGTCCATCATTTACTTCTCTGATGAAGATGAGGGTTCCACCATCCAAGGGAGAATACACTCATTGTATGTTATAGGCCAGTTCAATGGAGTGGAAATACACTTATTATTAGTGGATAATAGCTCCATGATAAATCTAATCTAGACCCAGATGTTTCACAATATGCGGCTCATAGAAACATATCTAACTCCCTCCAACCTGACAATCCATGTTTATGAAAAGATTGAGAAAAATCATATTTGACAGAAGACTCAATTTGGTGACTTTTCTGTAAGCACCAAGTTCATGGTCATATCATAGGATACCACATAAAACACTATTTTGGGAAGGCCCTAAATATATCTTCATGTAGTGGTCCCCTCTTCATGCTATCAGTGCCTCAAATACTCCATCAATAGTCGAGTAGGGGTACTCCAAGGTGATTATTCTCCAACCAAATCTTGTGAATACCACTACCTGTATGTTGGGTAATAAAAAAGGTAGGAAAAATAGATCTAGACCAATGGGGTTGAATATATAAATACCCTAATGATCTGATATCCACTTCAGAAGACCCTTAGTAATGTTTTAATGAAATATTCATTCATTCAATCCACCGGTTGGAGACCCCAACTTCATATAGTAGGTGTTGTTTCATAATCCCCAAGAAGTTGTTCTCAAAGATTACCTCATACTTATACAAAGTGAAATCTCAGTTATTACTAGAAATCCCTACTCCTATTGTATAACAATGGGTTTTCCCCATGGCCATTGATCTACACCACCATTGTATGTTCTAGAAAACATATCTAACTCAATGGAGGTCAAACCAACATCATTGATTTGTTATCAAAAGTGGACATCTTAGTAAAAACCACATAGTATTGGATAATTATATTTTTTCACCATGGTATCTGTATAGTATTAATACATCATTGTGTATTCCACCCCTACCTAAGTTTACAATGGTACCACTCTAAGGTCTATAGATCCATGGTAATTTCTTCCTTCCTATAATCCTCATGTTTTAGAAGGAAAAGAGGATCTGGAAGATGTTTCTCCAACAATTAAAGAGGGTGTATCCACTACTATAAATTTTTTTACCTGGTAAATCCTGGAACCAATGAATACATGAGGCCGACACTAATTAGCACATTAATGTATACATAGGAACAGTAGCAATATGTGTAATTCTTGAAGCATCACTATTAAGTGATTTCCTAGAGCAAAAATGCAATTAAAGGACTCAAACCAAAGGTTTTTTTCATAATTATGCCTCTCAATGGTACATTTAGGTTTGAAACATCTTCCTAGGAAAATTAACCTTTATCATGGTCTTATGGTTGTAGTCAAAGTTGGTAATCTTATCAAGGTTAACTTTGTCAGGGATGTCCAGTACCCAAAGTGGCTAGCCAACATTGTCGCAATTTGAATGAAGAATTGATAAATCAAAGTTTGTATCAATTTCTAGGACCTAAAGGATTATTTTACCCTCCTAGTGAAAATATCCCAATTAAGTAAACTTATAGTTATTAATCCCTATCTATCATGGATGGGTACTCAGGGTATAATCACATATGGATAAACCCTAAGGATAAAGAATACACTAACTTCAAGGTACCTCATGATACCTTTTATTACCAATTGATTTCATTTATTTTAAATAATTCTGGGGATAAATACTTGATTTCCATGCACTATATCTTCAAGCCGCTCCTCGGAACACTAGTGGAGTAATACGTGATGATTTGGTGGTCAAATCCTACCAACATCAGGACTATATCAAGGATATTAATAAAGGGTTAGACTCTCACCACACCCATCACTAGATGATGAAACCCTTGAAGTGTGCATTTGGGGTCACCTCCATATAGTTCCACATATTCATCATTTAGTGCAGAGTGATAGAGATAAATCTCGATAAGATCAAGTCCATCATGCATATGTCTCCACCACACAACCTCTGTGGAATACACGGTATCCAAGGTCACCTGGCCTACATCTAGAGATTCATTTCCAATATGGATGTAAAGTGCATTCCCTTATCAATGATCTAAAAGAAATGAACCATTTATTAATGAGATTAAGAGTTAAATTCCACATTTTAGGACATTAAGCTATACTTTCTATATCCTCTATTGTAAAAATGGGTGCCTTGGACCCAACTAGAAAAATACTTCTGGATTACCATATCATGTATACAGTGAGTTATGAATTATGTTCTCTTTCCATAATAGTGTTTATATTTATGAATCCACTATTTATATGGTAATTTCCTTAGATTACTTGTTTCATCAAAAGGTTATAGCAATTCCCTGGCTATAATGAGAACCTTGAGTTATAATGACATTAATCTTAAATACATGGACTACAGTTTTGATACATCATATTTATTAGACATATATGTTGTTTGACTACTATTTTTTGAGGGATCATAAACATTGATAATTCTTATCATTAAGTTCTCACTTGGTGATCTTGAGTAGATGAGATCACGAGTATTGACATGCCAATAGGAACACCGCATGTTTCATGTGTCATTTGTAGTTCCTATTTGTGAACACATATAATGGTCTCCAAGATTGAGTTTTTTAATTTTGTGAGCCATTTTATTGTATAATTTTATGAAAGGAAAAAACTATGGTATTTAAGATATAATGAGACAGCTTTCAATGGGTGCGTCATTGATGGTATAAAATTTATTGAATAACCAAGAAAAAAAATTTTGCTTCTAAAAGGAAGTGATATCTCAGGACTAGTTGATTAAGATGATAATTCCTTCATTAAATCTATTCCCATGGTAGAAGATGGTAAGTTTTTTCAGGAAGGTTAATGAATAATAAATCATGAAAGGATGATGACACAAAATGTGCATTCTAATTTATGAGATATCACGAGGCAAAGAGATTATATTTCATTGCATGTGTTCATAATAATTTTTTTTTTCTGTGACTAATTTTTGTCTCTTTAGGTACCTTTATGGGTTGTTAAACTCCAAACATTGTTTTTTAATAGTATTAACTACTATTGAGATAAGTTCCTAGAGGGTCATACACTAAGAATATTCAAAATTATTCCCTATTATGATAAATAAGAGTATAGGAAATGGTGGGCCCAACCACAGGGTTCGGGATATGTATGAGGATATACGATCACCAAGGAATAAACAAATTAATATTATTAAAGTTTATAACAATTCATATTGAATTTATTTATTACATTTATTTACATGTATTAAATTAAATAGATAGGTGAATATTATTTGAACGAATATTATTTTAATATTCAGTGTTCATTGATTCTTAGTAAGAATGATGACTCAATTTAATGACTCAATTTTATCACATAATATATTTATTGTATTATAAGTAAATGATAAAAATATAAATGATTGTTATGAGCCAATTATTGGTCATAAAATTCATTTTATGAATTATATAGAGATTAATAAATATTCGGGGCAAGGGAGACTTTTCTAGGTAATTTTATTAACTCATTATATATGTGAGGAGAGGCTCACATGAAACATACTATTAACCACCTGTTTAGTCAGAGATTTTCTCCCTCACCTATTTCTTAGAGAGATAAGTACATGATCTAAGATTCTTGATCTGAACTCTTCTTCCTATATCAATGGATCGTCATCACAATGATCATCACTATGTTGTAGGTGTCATTGAATATCAACGCTAGCACCATAAATTTGGTGATCAATATTCTCATGGAAATTTGAATCATGTGTTGATGGTCTAGAGGGATTCAAATTCAGATCCATTGAGCAGAGATCATCAGTGATGAGAAGATTCCATGAATGGATTTATATCAAAAGAAGTAATTTATTATTTAATTATTGTGCTTAATATTTATCACATGGTATATTCAGGTATTTACCAGGGCTACGCATCACTGATTATGATGTAGTTACATTGATTTCTAGTGAAAAATTTTAAATTCCTTACCCATTTTCTTTCAGTGCAAGCACATGTACCTTCAATTGGTACCAGAAGGATTGGGTCACGATTTAAGATAAGGAAAAATTAAATTGACATTATATTTTCATAGAGGGGATCTCTACGGTACCAACACCAAGAATATCGAATCCATACGATCTCATACATCCATGTTGCGATCATCCAATGTTTTAAGATCAGATTGATATCGATATTTGTGGGTAAAAAAAATGATGAACATTTGTGTGTGTGTGTGTTTTGTGTGTTATTAGAATTTTGGGTGCTAAATTGAAACTAATAGGTAAAACAATAGATATCTCTAGTGAACCCAAGAATTTCAGCTAGATTCCCAAGGATGGAATATGGTTTTCTGACCATAAAGTGATTCAATGGAACTATGGATTTTTTTGTTTAAATTTAAATTTTATATAGCCTAAAGTTGTAGGATGTTTAAAAATTAGATAAAAAATAAATAAATAAAATTTATAATGGAGTTGGGTGAGGTTTTCAGTGGATAGTGTTTTAAAAATTATATATATATATATATATATTATTTTGTTAAAAGGTAGGCAGTAGGTCCTCAAAGGAAAATAAAAAATAAAAAAGGGACTGGAAATCGTTTAAGTGGATAGATTTTAAAAAATACATAATCTAAAAGATTCCATTGGGGAGGAATTATAAAGTACATAAAAAATTTTAGACTTTTGAGGCTAGGTGTTAGTGTATTTAAAAAAAACATGCAGCGCACCATCACACCCCACCCCCAGTGACCTACCTCTATTCCCATAGCATCCCACACCACTCGCTCCACCTTTCCTTATATAGGTCCAACTGCTACATCTCATAGGAACCTATCATCTTACATCTCAAACTCAAACCACCTCGATGTATGGTTACACCCCAATGACTCCCCTTTCCTCAGCTACCCTTCTTCAAATCGCATCATTGTCCCATTGAGCCACCTCCTGTAAGAATCATATGTTCCACCCTACCACTTATGGTGAATCCTTGGGAAATATCCCCCATCCACTATTGCCTCCACCACTAGTTTCCAACACAATTGTCCATACCTAGAGGCTCCCCTATGTGGGCCTCCACAATGCTTAGATCTGGTGCACCACTGATGAGATCCTATTGTGCCTCTTCCTCTAAGTGGCCATCCCATTTTCATTGCTTAGTGGCTAGCCATTTTCCACTGATACCACCACCTCGTGACCTACCTTCTTGAATCCTCCAAGAATATAGGTGAAATTCATTGTATCTTATATGTGGGTATCCTTCTTCTAGGTGACCTACAGCCAGGACGGGTTGGGATGACCTGGGATGGGGTGGTTTGGGCCACCCACCAGGCCTATTTAGGGTCATGTATAGGCTTTGTATCCCTATTAGGTATTTTTTTGGTGAAATGGGGTCTTGGAACAAATGTAATATATATATATATATATATATATCAAGACAATTTATAATTTTTACAATATATATATTTTTAAAAATATATATAGTTTCAAAAATTAAGTTATAATTTTTGAAATAAAAAATTAGAATCTGGGACCAAATGTTTTTTAATTGATATGAATTATATAATTCATTTATTAACCTCAGTATAAAATTTATTGAAGATTTAATTTTTAATTATGTATTTAATATGGAATGTAGTCTAACATTGAGCATTGACCACCCATATAAATCTAAAAGTTAATTTATTTAATTATTTATGTAATTTCATGCGATGCATGTGATTTTTGTAATTATTTGATTAAATAGATGGTTTTTACATAACCTTTTCTCACCGAATATGTATATGGGTATGCACGTCCATCAGTTTTTTTATGTATGTATTTTACACATACTAAGACTTCCCTTCTTGCGTGTGAGTATCTTATATGTTATGAAAAATATGTTGTAAGATGTGGACCACACCGAGATATGGTAGTATTCTAGATGATATAGTGTCACATTGGATCGGGGAATGGGTTGTAATAAGAGTTAGAGACAACTAAAATATTCTACCCCTAGGGTTATGGTTGATCCATTAAGAATAAATGGATCAACCAATTTCAAATTCTCAGGTGTATATTCAGTTTTGGGTGAAATCACATAATACATACATATTAGATATAAAATAATTTCATTCATTATTAAATAATTAAATGACCTTCAAAAAAATAATAAGTGAGAACACCTTCCATCATTTGAATTTGAAAAGAAAACGGGTGTATGGTGTGCTTGTCAGGCCTAGTTGAGGGTACCTCCTACTAACGATAAGTTCTCATGAGAGATATGGATTAACATAACTAAATATGGAAAAAATAATTATACATAGATATATTTTTATATCTTTAGAGGCAAATCATTGATTAAATCATGTTTTGATTTCTAGACATTGGGATATCACTCAACAGTTCAAGAATCTATGAGTTAATGTGGTTGGCCAGTAAAACGCCAACCTTGAAAATATCTGAGTAGTGGAATACCCATATCTTGGACTACGAGGAGAATTTTCAGAGATCCTTTCCACTTTAATACTCTAGAGACTTATTATTATGTGTTTATTAGTGAGGGATATAAGGATTTGATAAAATAGTGGGTGGCATTTAATGATTTAATTAATCGATAATATCTAATCGGTAATCAAGATAAAAGTACTAACCTGCTATATTTTATATTATATAAAAATATAAATTAATACCATAGATACACTATAATAATTATTGAAAAAATACCATGTCCTAACTGGCATGATTTTACAAAGAGTAATACAAGTGTTTGCCTAAATTACCACGATATCATAAATTCAAGGTGCTAGTTTCCCTAATACCTTTTGAGACACTTCAGGAAGAGAGGGTGTGAAATATAATTATAGGATACTTGTGTATGATACATTTGATGTTTATATCACAATGAAATCATCAATTTCTTATGTGAGTTGTGGTTACAAGATCAGGACATGAATGATTTCACATGTTGTCTCATCTCCAAGAAGCTTGTGAGGAGAAAGTGAAGAGAGATATGAATGAGTGATGATTGCATTCAATATATATAAATTGAAATATGAAACACAATTTTTCAATACATCCCATTATTATATATTTACCACTAACTTAGTCTAGTTTCATTTAAGATCCCAGAATGAACATTATGGGGAAAATGATTTATTAACTTTTGGGTAATGTTTTCCAGGAAAATAAGAACTTAATGAAAGATTAATATTTAGATCTTATAGTGAACAAATTTAAGGAAAAGGAGAAAACTCTGATGGAAGGTGTTACGAAAAATAAATTGTCACAATGTATTTAAAAATAGGTAGATATTTTTATAGGATTTTATTTTCTCTGCATGTCTGAAATAAGTATATGAAAGTATAAATGAAATGAACTAAATTGAAGAATCAATTAATAAATTATTATTTAAGTATATTCATCACCATATATAATTTTTATTTTGTAATAATTAGGTATTAAATACAATATGACTATCACAATTCTTATTGATATACAACATCCATGTATGAAAAGAAGCATTACAATAAGTAAGGTGTGTTCTCAAAGTGGCTTACAAAGGTTTATTCCTAATTCAGTGGTGAGAATCACAAAACTTATAATATCTAAATAAATGGTTTTAGTGGAACTTTTGTTATGTATAAAAAAAATTATATCATGTGTACTTTAGAAACAATGATAAATTATTCTAGTTTTTTAATGAATAATGTTTATGGTGTCTTATACTCAATTAATGGTTTAGTAATACTTGAATCATTGACAATAACTGATGAATATAAAATGGAAGACTTAGTTATTCCCAGTTGTGGAAAGATAATTATTTGTTAAGAAAAACTAAAGTATATATCAAGGATATACTGAGTATGATATTTATACTCTTTAGATCTAAACTCATTAGATATTATTGGCACATTTACTTATTTAGTTTTTGATAAAGAAACCATTATAAATAAAGGTAGGCCATAATGATTTTAGAATTAGTTTAGCTAGAGAGTGTGAACTATTCAAATGTTAATATAGGGAAAAATATACATCCTAATATTCTTTTATGTTTTGTTTATGTAATGTGAAAGTTAATTATGGTATATGCATGGTTAGAAGATCTGAGTTTCTTAGGGCCGTTTTTTGAAGAATATCTTGACTAAGCATTCATCGATCTTAAAATATAGAGTGTATTTATTCCAAAACTAATATTTCTTATACACATCAATGTTATGATTATAATAATGAGGATATATGATGAATCTTATATGAAAACATTGATAATAAAAATGTAGCATGGAGTAATTCCTAAACACTCATTTTCATATACACATCAGAGTCATGATGTATGTAAAAGAAGAATCAATGTTGAAATAAAAATGCATTGCAAAAAATTCCAATATCTTCAAAACATGCTTCACAAATAGTATTGTTATCCCATATCAATATGCCAATTATAGTGAAAAAGGATATCATATGAGTTATAATATGATATAAATCCATCATTTCATAAGAACATGTATTTATATGCATACTGTTTGATAAAAATATAAATAAACATACATCAAGAGAAACAAAAAGTGCATCTCTATTTAGTATCCTAATATTAATATAGGATATTATATGAATCCCTATGATAGAAAATTTATCATCAAGTGATAGACTATATTTCTATAAAAGGGTGAAAATATCTATTTGAGACAGTGGGAACAAGATTGACTTGGATTTAGTCAATTCTAAAGATGCACAACTGATTGGAATAAGAACAAGTTCCACAAGATATTGTGGAAAAGGAATGTTCTTGAGACACATAATATGTAGGAAGGATAAACCTGTGGTTATTTTTTTACATTAACCATGTTCGGTGATACATTATTTACAATAATGAATCCGAAATATAAGTGGTTAATGAAAACAAGCTAATATTGATAAGATCAATTAAAATTAAATAATGGGTTCCATGTATCAAAGTACAGGGGATTATTATTTTGAATACCACAGTGGGTATTCATGTGAGACTATATATGGGTGGTACAACCATGGTACCAATAAGAATCAATTGGCAATAACAAGTCATTATGGATAACTCCATTATAATTCTTCTTGACATAGCTACTTTCTACAATCATTTTATTGAGCATTAGAAGTTAAGACCACCAATCATGGAAGGTGTCTATACAACACCACCATATGAATTAGTGACACCATAGAATGCCTATAAGGTGTGCAAGTTACTAAAATATAGTTTTGGATAGAATTAATCAACATGATCATAGAATATTCATTATAAAGGATTTGTTTTCACGTTTCTGTAAGATGTTTCTTAGATCATCACGTTTTTTAAGAAAAATATGTTAAATAACATATGGAAAATAACTAGTGGTATTACAATTTTTTAAGACCAGAATGAAAATAACTCTGCATAGATTGACTTAAATTAGCAACCAATGTTATAGAGAATGAGATCTACTAAGGTAGATCTAATGGTTTCTTAGACCAAATCAAAAGTATATATATTGATAAATTATTGAAAAAGAAAAGTTCGAATAATTCAAAAGAGAATTGTTACTAGTGTCACATTGAATAAATCTCTCAAAGAAGACATGCATGGGGAATATGAGGAGATTAAATAGGTGAGTAGAATTATATACACTTTCGTAATGAATCAATCACATATTCCATGATATGTATTAAATTTGATATTGAAAATATATAGTTTATGTTATGAAAATATCATTTGCATCTAGGTGAACTACATGGAATGTAGTAAAAACAATCCAATTGTACTTGAGAGAGTACAAGAGATATGTTCTAAATACTTAGTGAGGAAGGGACACTAGTTTTATGGGGGGGGGGACTAGCATTCATTTAGATAAATATGATTAATATTACAGTAAGGGGAAGGTAATGATGAGAATAATCTCATTGAAGAAATTAGTAGTCATATCTATAACTATTGAGTGCATTAAGCATTATGAGGATTCTAAAGAAGAAATATAAGATATGAAATTATTTGTTCTAGTTCTTGACATCATTCATAGTAAGTAAAGTATTATCATAATATAAATTATGATAATTATATTACTATTACTATCCAAGATGTCAATATTTGATTATATAAAAAATGAATATACTCAGGGATATCATATTTTTTGGAGTATTACTCAAGGAGGTGAATTTACAGATAGAAAAATAACAATGCAATAGAGACATTATATACCCATCGAATAGATTCATAAATTTGCAGAAGTATGATCTAATAATGTGATTGTTAACAAAGATAGTTAGCAAGATGACTCTAGTGTAAGTGGTAGTGTTGTAAAATTGGGTTCCCTAGACCAAAATTGAATAATACTTTTCAATTAAAATATCATGTATATAGTGAGTTATGCTTGATTTACTCTTACCGTAATAGTGTTGATATTTCTATGTCTACTATTTATATGTTAATTTCCTTAGATTACTTGTTGTATAAAAAGGTTATAGAATTTTCTAGGCTATAATGAGAACCACAGGATACTATGACATTAATCTAAAACATATTTCCTATTGTATAGATACATCACATTGAATGGAAACATATGTTTTTTGACTATCAGGTGAAAAGGACTCATAATCATTGAGACATATTCTCATGAAGTTCACACTTAGTGATCTCAAGTAGATGAGACCATAAATATTGACCTTCCTGTTGACCTCTTAGTTTTAGTGATCACAAAATCATGATTATAATGATACTAATTAATTTTATGTTTCTCTATAAGTAATATGTATTCTAAACTAGGAGAAAAATTTATCTAAGTATGAGACACCATTGAGGATATCACACAGCCAGGATATCACACTACCATAATGTTGTACCATTGGACTAAAAAATTAACAAAGTCTGAGACACCATCAGTCAACATACCATCACAATTTCATCCTACAAGAAAAAAAATATGGCTATGTATAAGATAATGATAGATGGGGAACCTCCAATTTCATAATTCCATTACACAATTTTGGTCAAGTATAAGACACCATCATACCACACACCGACAGTTAAAACATTTCTAGTTGAGGTGCCTCTAATGTAGTGGAAATTAAGATATGTCTATGACATGTCTAGTTTCATGATTCCATAACAACATACCATCAGACCTTGAGACACCGCTAGTCTAATACATCACCACTGCTTTTCTTAACTTATCTTTTTGAATTACGTTATTCTAAATAATATATTTATTGAAATTAATGACATTTACTATTTTAATGATTTTATATTAAATGCTTGATAGAAAGAATCGAAGATAGTGTCAGAATGTGCAGTATGAGGAAGAAGTTAATATATATATTCTCTTTGTTACTGATAATAAAAGTGAAACACACTCCCTCATATAGTATGAGATAAAATAGACATAAAGGCAGATGAAGTGGACTGATAGAAATTTGAAATATTGAACTCTCTGAACATACATAGAGCCAAACATGATTGAAAACAAGAAGATACCACATGGTAAAAACATTATACTGGGAAGCTAAACTACATCATTACATCCAGTGTTTTCCTCGAAGTCAAAGAACAAGAGTTTGTGACACTCTATTTTCCAAATGTTTTCAAGAGAACTCGGCTTAAGATTCATTATTGAATCAATTCGAGATTCACAAGCTACAATGAAAAGATAGAGTATTTATAAGATATACTTTTCTAGACTTCTCAATTCTATTTTTGCATATTACATTTTGAGAAGTGTTTGTGCATACTCTATTTTATCACACACACACACTATCCCTTATGCTGAAATGAATGATACTCGATATATTCTCAAAATATTTTCAGATTTTTTTATCCCTTGGATAAGATTGGTAGATGTCCTTTTGTGGTATGTTTTTTCTCTCCCATGAATAATTGTGGAAGAGGTCGTGTGTGTCCTGGATAGTTGTAAACTATTTTAAGAACCTAATCCATGATTTGTATAATCTTATTTATTTTATATAAACTTCTTGGTGGTGGGTGATCTTCAAGTGGAGATAACTAAGTCTCGAATTGAGAATTAACCTCTTGTATTCAAATTTTTCGATGTGTGCTTTTATTTTATTTCACTTTATTTATACTTTAAAACATAAAATTGTTTTAACTATAAAAAATATATATACTTTGATGGTTAATATTAATTTTTTTCATATAGGATTTTTATTGAGTATAATTTAAAAGGATCCAATAATATTGTATATTATTCATCTGAGTCATAATAAATCATTAAAAAATATTTAGAAAGGTTAATATCTATATAATACTACTTATTTTTATAAACTAGGTTGTATTTAAATATTTTGGGGATTTAAAAATAATCCATTTTAGATAGAAAGTCTTTTTGGGTTCTCAATTCAACCACCCCTTGAGATACTCACTCCTTCCAACATTTGGTATTAAAGGATTTCCTTTCTTTGGTATTAAATTTTTTAAATCATTTTAACTGTGATTGTATTTTACATTAAAGATCTCAAATTTTTGTCATTTATAAATTTAGTTCTTTTAAGTCGATAATCATCAAGAAGGTTCTTCTACTAATATACCTCCTTCATTTAATGTTGCAAATTATGATCAATGGAAGATTAATATGAAAATACATATTGATAGTATGGGTTTTGATATTTGGTCTACAATAGAAGATGAATATGTTATGTATGATACTGCTAGATGTACTTGGGATGATGTTACTATGATTGAATATATTAATAATTTTAAGGAAATTAAAGCCCTTTACTATGCATTAAGATATGAGTAATTTAATATAACATCTTCTTGTAAATCAACCTTTAAAATTCAGGATACTCTATCTATTTAAAATGAGAAAAATTCAAATGTTAATGATTTGTGGTTTAATATTTATACTATCAAATATGATAAATTTAAAAAGAATCATGATTCCTACTAGAAACATGGAGAGGCACATCAGTTTCAATCAAAGTGTCATGTGACATAAGAAAGCTTCCATTCAAGGAGTTGATTGGAATGCTTATGATGTATGAAGAGGAATTAAAGGTAAATCATAAATAAGATAATGATACTAAAATAAAGTTAGTAGATTTAAATAATACTACACCTAGATAACAAAAGGAAAAAATAAAAATAAAAAGTAAAATTTTCCAATTACAATGATATTGAATCACCTCTTAATAGTGATGAGGAGATGGCTCACCTAGCTAGAAGATTTAATAAGTTTTATATAAAGAATAAGTTCTTCAAAAAATAAAATTATAAAGGAATGTATGACAATAGAGGAAATTGGAAGAAATAATCGATGAAGGATGAAGATACAAAGGATGTTATCTCCTATTAATGTAAAAGAAAATGTCACATAAAGTCAGGCTATCCAAAGATAAAGTAAAAAAAATAAATATGAAGAAAATTATAGTAGATACAAAAATTCCATGAAGGAAACATGGAGTGATTCATAATATATCTCAATTGATTTGGATTATTCACCTAAATATATACCATACATAGAAAATATGTGTTTTATGACTAAATTCAATAATGTATCAGCTTTACCTACTATTTCTAGTATTTTTTTGTGCATGAGTCTGATAAATCTGACAATGAAAAACATGATGATAAAAATATGTCAAATAAATAATTATTTTAATATTTCAATATGCTAGAGGATAGATTTAATGAATTAAATAAAAAGTATAAATTTCTTAAAAGGCAAAATGATCTAATAGTAAATATAAAATATGAACTGTCTATAGAAAAAGAGAAAAATTATTAACTTCACAAAGAAAACACTGAACATAAACTATCTAATGAGAAATTGAAAAAAGATATTTAAAAAATAAAAAATGGTAGAGAAAAACTTACAAAAAATTCTGGAAGAAAAGTTTCTCCCCAATATATTACAAGAATAGGATATGAGCCTGGATAGAGAATAATATATAAGAGTAATTTTTCTTCCTAAATCCATACTTAATAGTTCTATTTCCAATAACTTTTCAAAAGGACCTAACAATGTTTTTATTTATAAAAGTTTGAAATCTATTTATAGGAAACCCATGTGGAAATTATGGGTTACCAAACCTTTGATAACTAACATTTATAGACCCAAACATAGTTGGGTACCAAAATCATTTCTTGTTTAAAACTTGTTTTGTTGGAAAAATGCTTGAATACTTATATTAAAAGTATATGGAAATTGGATAGTTGTTGTTTAAGTCATATAACAGGAGATTATTCATTATTCAAGAGCCTCATAATGGTTTATGGGGGATTTTTCACATTTTGTTACAATGTAAAAAGAAAGATCATCATCCTAGGCCAGATTGGTAATAAAAATTAATTTTCAGTTTCTAAAGTTTTATATGTTGATGGTCTAAAGGATAATATACTTAGAATTTCTCAGTTTTGTGAAGATGGTTTTTATGTTAAATTTCAAAATGATGATTGAAATGTTTTTTATTCCGAAAAATATTTAATTTTTACAGTTTTTCAAAATGATAATGTTTATATTTTAGATTTAAATTCATTCATTTCTCAAAATGTTTCATGATTAAGTGTCTTTGATAAAGAGTCTTGTATTTGGAATAGGAGGCTAGTCCTTTGAAACATTCACTCACATATAAAGATAACTGGAAAAGGGTTAGTTAGGTATCTACCTAAAATCAAGTTCCCAACTGATAAATTCTTTAACCCCTATCAAAAAGGGAAACAACACAAAGTTTCTTGTAAATTAAAGAAGTATCAACTTCTCAACCTCTCGAGTTGCTACACATGGATTTGTTTTTACCTTCTAGAGTTTCAAGTCTAAATGGGAATCACTAAGTTTCTGTTCTTGTAGATGACTATTCTAGTTATACTTGGGTATATTTTATAGCTCCCAAAATTGAATCATTCTCTTACATTACAAAGTATGATAAGTCTATAGAAAATGTTAGTAGACATAGAATTAAAACATTAAGGAGCGGTCATGGTCATGAGTTTCAGAATCAATATGGTAAATCATTTTTTCCCACAAAATGTTTGTACTCATAACTTTTTTGTTGTAACACCCCAAGCTTCCACGGCACGATTCTCTTTGAATAATACAGTAGCGTGTGTTGTACGCAACTTCGAGTTCTAACACACCACAAAAAATAAAACGAGTCATTATGAATTTTAATACCCAATTTTTGAAATTTTTGAAATTTTATCTTTCAAAATGGACTTAATTTTTGGATTCGGAATATCGAAATTAGCCTAGGGTGAAATTTTGGTATTTTTCTGAAAACATTCAATTTTTGATGAATAGTGAAAAACACTGAGTTATAGTTTAAAACCAAATTTTTATTTAATTAATAATTTAATTTATTTAAATTTATTTTAGGTCAAAATAGATACATAATACCTATATAAGTTCAATGTAATTCATTGGATTCAGTTTATAATAATTTTAGATATATAAAAATTTTATGGAACTTTTCACCGTCTTTTACCCATCTCCTAGGAGAATTTAAAAATTCACATAAACTTAATTTTACCACTTCTGTGAGTAGAATTTACAAAATCCAAGAGTCACGGTTAATATCAAGGAGTAAAATGTGGTTAAATAAGATAAAAATAATTTTTAGTGAATAGTAACTTTTTTACTTTTATTTACAATGGTTAAAAGTAAATAGGGCAATTAAGGGTAAAAATGATATTATTATTACCCTAGAATATGTCTTAATTCTATTGGATAAGTATAATTAGACCAAAAAACCTTATTAATAAAATATGAACCTCTTTGGTCCACTGGGATTAGATTAGGACATTTATTATTATTTAATTCAAGGAATAGTTAAAAGAATTAAAATCAAAGTTTAATAACTAAAACATTTTTAATATAGGATTATACAAAAGATAAATTGGATTATAAATATTCATTAGAAATCTAAAACGATTTAAAACATAATGGTATTTTATTTATAATTTTTAGAATTTATATAATTTAATTTATTTATGACACAATGGTCATGCAATAATTACCTAATTAATGAAACATTAAAATAATTGATATTATAAATATCCAAATAAATATAATTTGTAACTTTTCAGGAATTACAATAATTTTATAGCTTAATACGACATGTTTTAATTTCTTAAATGAATTTGGATAGAATTTATAATGTTGTTTAGACTTTAACAAAAATCAATTATTAAATAGTGTCATACTTGACATAAAGGAGTTTTTAAAACAAATATTATATTATAAATTGATGTAATATCCCTAAAAATATAATTTTAGGCCAAAGTACTTATATAATGATATTTTTATCATTAATTAACCACTTGGGGTTTTCTTGGAATTATATAGTAAGTTTATTAACCATATGATATAAAAATACAAAGAGACATGGTAAATGTCAAACTATTTAACTAAGAGTTAAATATAAATGATAATGTTAATATAGTGATCCAAACCTGTATAAAATATATTAGATGAAAGGATTTCTACCCATCCCCACATTATCCTAGAAATAAGTCACTTTGGAGCCATTATAAACCGAATATGAATTTATTATAAAATAATATTTTAAGTTTTTCCTAAGGTGCCCCTCACCCCTCTTATAAATGGGCACTCTCCCTTCTCTCAAATTCATACCTTAAAACCTTTTTTCGGTCAAAACCTAGCCAAATATCCCCTAAACGTCCTTCAATTCATCCTAAAGTCCTTCCTTTAGTCATAAATCCAACTTAAGAAGCCATTTTGATCAAATCAAAAGGAAGAACTCAAAGAAGAGGTAATAATTTCACCACCCTCTTTCAATTTTTTTCTTCTTCCACTTCTTCTTTCTTTGTTATTTCCATTCTAAAATGATAAATCCATTATTTTATATATACTATGATGTTATTATAAATATGTTACAACCATGTTCAGTATTCTATCCATCCTTTTAATGACATGTCACCATACGTGCGTACGTACGGCTTACCGTCTCCACATCGTGGTGTAATTGTTATTCAAAACATTATTCTTTAGATGAGTATGATAATAATGTGTAATTAAAGTAAATAATAAATATAAAATTATAATGATTCATTATATATGATATAACATTCAATTATATATTATTTTAATATCAAAGGAATGATATTTTCGCTCCTGCATACGTACGGACTACCGTCTCCACTAATGCGATGAGATTCATTCCCAATTGTATCCAATCAAGTCAAATTCTCATTTGATATTTAAAATTAATTTTTAAGGACATGGTATAATTATGGATATGAATAAGGTAAAACCTATCCATAACAAACCTGGCTTATGTAACAAAACATATAAAATAAAACGAGTAAGTTAACACCCGAAACGATGATAATACTAAGATATTATTAACAATGAAATGTTAAAAGATAATATATGATATCATATTAATTTATATTATTATTATATAATTTAATAACAATTATTTCACCATTCTAAACGAGGTTAATTTAACCTTGACCTAGTAAAAGTACAAGGTAAGGGTTTATTTCACAATATCTTAATTATCCAAGGTTGTTTATACGTAATTATCTACTAGGATATCTTTATCATCCACATCTATGTTTCTTAAAAATGTGTTCCAAAATATTTTTTATATTTACTATACTATGGTTTAATGTAATTTATACCCTTGTTTTACTTTTTGATAAAATGGTTTGAAAGGAATCTTTCCGTCATTTTCCAAACATGGGCGTTTTTAACTTTTCGACAAAATTAAGGTAAGAATGTTTTTTTAACTGATACGGCGGGTGCAGATATTTTCCACCGTTATAAAATCATTGAATATTACATTACAAGATTATAATAATATTTTTAAACTAAATATTTCCTTTTATAATTATGTGACTTTTAAATGATTTAAAAAAATTATTTATTTATCTCAAATAGTTTTGTTTTCATCTATGTCAATATCCTTTGATGGATTTTAAGCTCATTTGAAGTTGATTTATTATGATACAAATCTTCCATATTGTATTTAAGGTTTTGTGATATGTTTGACTATGGATGTGTTATTTTTATACCATTCATGGTTTATGGAGAAAGTATTGACAATTCGTATGCTAGTTTTAATACGATGGTTTATGTTATGTTTAAAACTCTTCATATGAGGAATGCATTGGACTTAATAAGTGATGGGTGGAGGCACCTATAGCTCCTCGATACATCGGTAGGTCTCATGAGACAAACTATTGTCTTGGCACAAGGCCTTGAAAAAATCTTATTTGTACTCTTGGCACAAGGCCTTGACTATGCGGTTATGATAGTCTGGCATTATGCATTCCATCATTATGAAAGTGGTTATTGATATTGCATGTGATTATTCAATTATTAGAATATCTATGTGAATAAGTAAATGGAATTATTTCATTTTATTTCTTCCATATTATGCTGAAGTTGAAGTTTAAAAGGCTTTTGTTTTAGTTATACATTACCTTAAATGTTTATGCTTACTTCTGAAAGTTTCTGCTTTATTATTATCCTTACTGGTCATCTGAGCTCACCCCTTTCTATGTTTTATTTTTCCCAGGAAGTGAAGAATTATTTTATGAATGAATAATAGGGATAGTATGAGGGGATATGAGTGTGGTCTATGGAGAAAATATGTTTTTGTAGTTTTTCATTTTATGATGTAATGTAAACTTTATGAATGTATCTAGTGAATCCAAGGCTACTAAACTAATTGTTATTTTGAGACATGATCTTTTGTGGGCATGCTAATGTTATTTAATAATGCACCGACTCTGGGTAACTGGGGTCAGGGCGTTACAGTTGGTATCAGAGTAAGTTTAGTACAAACCTTGGAGGCAAGATTTAGATAAACTCTGATTAGAGCACATAAACCTAAGATGGACTTTGAGGATTAGTATATAAGAACTTCCTAGAATTTTGGTATTGTAGAGATTTTGTGAGTTTTCCGAGCAATAAATCCATGTCTGGATATGAGAAGGTAGAGGTGGCTCTGGCACAGATGTACTTAGGGGTAAAACACTAAAACACTGCTTTGAGCTAGAGTCGAACGGGAACTGGTGCATGACAACAGGACTTGCTGCACTCTTGGTTACGACACTCCAGGGGGATATGCTTAGGATAATTCACATTTTCTTTACAAACCATTATGAAGGGTTTATGAGTATATACTTCCACAAAGAAAACATTTTTATGATTATGGATTATATCCATAAACTGTCCAATTCATGTTAAGTGTTTTACATGTTTGGATTTATGTATTGCGATTCATAAACTAATATAGTGTATGCCATTGTTTAGAAATGGAACCTAGTGGAAGAAATGGAAATTGAATCAATGCACGCACTCCGTGTAGGGATTTCCATCCTGTTCAAGATAATTATAGTGGAGCTGGTGATGCAACTGGTGGTGATCAGCTAATCACCATACTGAGACAAGTCACTCAGGTTATGAATAATAACCATACCCATATGGAGCACCCAGATCCACAACATGGAGGATCAATGTTAGATTTCTTCATGAGGAAACAACCACCAACATTAAATGGTAGTGAAAATCCATTAGTAGCTGAGCAATGGATAAATTCCATAGATAAAATATTACATGCCTTGGGTAGTAGTGAAAGGGAACAAGTTATCATGACAGTTTACCGCCTCACTGGAGATGCTGACCAATGGTGGTCATTGATTCAAAACACAATAGAGGATGATGAAGTATAAAATATGGAATGGATGGAGTTAAAATAGATTTTCTTAGAAAAATACTTTCCTCGTGACCATCGAGCAGGTATGGAAATAAAATTTCTGAGTCTGAGACAAATGAAGGATGAGAATGTCGCAAATTATGAGGCTAACATTACAAGGCTAGCGAGGTTTTCATCAGATTATATGCGTAACCTTAAGGAGTAAGATTGATCATTTCTTTAATCAGTTGAAACCATTACTCCGTCGAGCATTAGTCTCACAATCCTTCTCATCGTACGAAGATATTGTCTCATGTGCTATCAAGACAGAAAAGGAATTCTCTAAGTCTTACGACTTTAAAGGAAAGAAAGAGAAGAAGAGATCTGTTGATCACTCTGGGAATGGAAATAAGGGGAATAAGGGAAAATTTGAATATCCATCCTACAGTAAATGTGGGAAGAAACACCCTGGTACTTGCTTGAAGGGAATGGGAGTCTGTTACATGTGTGGTGAAAATGGCCACAAAGATCGTGATTTCAAGGGGAAGAAAGAAGCTACCGATGTTCAATGATAAAATTGCAGGGATATGGGACATTATGCAAATTAATTTCCTAAGCATCTAGGGATCTTACCTCAGAAAAGGTTAAGATAATTCTATCACTACTACTAAGGTAGAAGCTCCAAAAGATGTGGTGGTAGGTAATTTAATGGTTTCCTCAAACATAGCAATTGCATTATTTGATTCTGGATCATCACATTGTTTCATATCTTATGAGTTTTCTAAGAAAATTAAATATTTCCAATTTGATTTAACAAGGGAGTTGTCAGTTGAAACTCCTAAGGGAAGTGTCATCGCAACGAAGTTTTGTGAATCTGTTCCCATTAGAGCACATAAATGTTCTTTATCTATTGATCTCTTCGTCATACCCATTATGTAATTTCATATAATCCATGTTATGGATTGGCTTTCGGTCTATGTTGAGAAGATTTATTATAAGAAGAAAGTGGTCCCAATTTTTGATGATGATGATAAATAACACCTTATTTTTAGAACAGAATCGTCACCACCTGATTTTTATCTAGATCCACCCCTAGTAGCTTAACTAAATTCAATTATTGGGGAGGAAGAGAATGAAATAATTGTGGGTGAGGAAAGGAATGTTCAAATAAAGGATGTACTTATTGTAAAAGAATATGTAGATATGTTTATGGATGATTTACCTGGACATCCTCCAGAACAAGAAATTTAGTTTTCTATTGATTTAATTCCTTGTTCAAGGCCTATATAGAAGAACCCTTATATAATGGCCACAGTGTAATTAGTTTAACTAAATAGAAAACTAGAGGAATTGTGTAATAAGGGATTTATTCTCCCTAGTGTTTCTCCATGGGGAGCCCCTACCATTTTTCTTAAAAAGAAAGATGGATCAATGAGGTTATGTATGGACTATAGGGAGATCAATGATATAACAATAAAGAAAAAGTATCCCCTACCTCTCATTTATGATTTATTTGACCAACTTCATGGAGCTCAATACTTCCCAAAGATTGACCTTTGATTTGGATACCATTAGTTGTGTGTGAAGAAAGAAGAAATTCTGAAGACAGCTTTTCGAACCAGGTACGGGCATTACGAGTTTACAGTAATGCCTTTTGGATTGACTAATGAACCCTCTGTATTCATGGATCTAATGAAAATAGTTTTCAATGAATATCTTGATGATTTTATATTGGTATTTATTTATGATGTCTTGGTATACTCTAAAAGCTACTAAGATCATGAAAATCACTTGCGCATTATCCTGAACACTCTTAGAAGACATGAATTATATGGGATGTTTAGCAAGTATGAATTCTGGATTTAGGATATTTCTCTTCATGGCCATATTGTCTCTAAGGATGGAATTTATGTTGATCCTTCTAAGACCAAGGCAATCCAAGAATGGCCATCACCAACGAGTATAACTGAGGTACGTAGTTTTATTGGTTTAGTAGCTTATTATCGGCATTTTTTCTATAATTTTTCCTGATTGGCTAACCCATTAACGAAGCTCACTCATAAAGAGGTTAAATTTATTTGGACAAAAGAATGTGAAGAATTTTTTGAATAACTGAACATAAGATTATTCAATTCTTTCATATTGACTCTACCATCGGGGAATGGTGGGTTTGTTATTTATAGTGATGATTCAAAGAAAGGACTTGGTTGTATCCTTATGTAGAATGATAGGGTTATTGCCTAAGCATCACGACAACTGAAAATTCATTAGCAAAACTATCCTACTCATGATCTTGAGTTAGATGTTGTATTCTTTGTTTTGAAGATATAGAGACATTATCTTTATGGTGAATAATGTGAGATATATACTGATCACAAGAGTTTGAAGTATATTTTCTCATAGAGAGAACTCAACATGAGGGAAAGGTGATGGCTTGAACTACTCAAGGATTAATATTGCACGATACACTACCACCCAGGAAAGGAAAATAAGGTGGAAGATGCTATGAGTAGAAAGGATCATGGAGTTTTGAACAAAATGAGAGTTGAAAGGGACCCAATTTTTATAGATCTAGTAAAGTTGGATATGGGAATAACCATGGAAGGTGAAACATTGATACTTTTTCAAATTTTTTCCAAACCATCTTTACTTGAAAGGATTAAGAGTTCTCAGACCGATGATGAAGAATTTCAAAAGAATATTAAAGCTGTGAATGATGGGAGATTGAGTGACTTTGTATATGAAGAAGGAATTTTGAAATTTGGGAAGAGACTTGGTGTTCTCGATATACCTGATCTAAAAAGGTAATTTTTGGATGATTCTCATTATTATAATTTCTCTATACACCCTGGGAACACCAAAATGTATAGAGATTTGAAGGAACATTTTTTGTGGGACAACATGAATAGGGATATTTCTGATTTTTTGTCAAGATGTATGGTTTGTCAACAAGTGAAAACTGGAAGGTAACAGCCTAGAGGAGTCATGCAACATCTTCCCATACCTGAGTGGAAATGGGATAATATTAAAATGGACTTTTTCATGGGGCTACCAAAGACTCCTAGAAGGAATGATTCAATATGGGTCATTATTGACCGTCTTACCATGTCAACACATTTTCCTACTATAAGAGAAGATCTCCCACTTGAACGTCTAGCAAGAATATATATTAATGAAGTTGTGAGACTTACTGGAGTACCCCTATTGACTGTTTCTGATCTTGATCCCCGTTTTACATCAAGATTTTGGAAAAGTCTTCAGAAATCTCTGGATACTGAACTTCGTTTGAGCACATCCTAACACCCCCAAACAGATGGACAATCATAATGGACTATTAAAACCCTAGAATACATGTTAATCTCTTACTCACTTTACTTTTAGGGTATGTGGGATCAATATTTACCTCTGGTAAAATTTTCCTATAACAGTAGCTTCCATTCAAGTATTCATATGGCACCGTATGAAGCAATATACGGAAAGAGATGTTGCACACCAACCTATTGGGATGATGTTGGTGAAAGAAAACTTGTAGGCCCAGAACTGGTGGAGGAAATGATGAAAAAAGTTAAGGTAATCCAAATACACAAAAAAGTATCTCAAAGTAGGCATAAGAGCTATACTGACAACCGAAGGAAAGATTTGGAATTTCAGGTAGGAGATCGTGTTTTCTTGAAGGTATCTCCCTAGAAGGGAGTTATACGTTTAAGTAAGAAGGGTAAATTGAGTCCTAGGTACATTGGACCTTTCGAAATTCTAGAACTAATTGGGGCAGAATATTACCATTTGGAAATGCCTCCAAGTCTCTCCAAAGTTCACGATGTGTTCTACATATCACTGTTGAGAAAATACATGCCTGACCCAACGCATTTACACACTTATGAGGAAGAAGAACTGGAACCTGATTTGTCTTATTGTGAAGAGCCCATCAGGATTCTCGATACAAGAGAACATGTGCCGAGAAACCGGATGACTAATCTGGTAAAAGTTTTATAGAGAAACCATAAGATGGAAGACGCAACGTGGGAACTCGAGGAACTTATGATGAAGGACCACCTGAGTCTTTTCATGCAGTAGTATTCTGGAAATTTTGAGGATGAAATTATTTGAAAGAGGGGAGAATGTAACACCCCAAGCTTCCATGGTATGCTTCTCTTTGAATAATACAGTAGCGTGCGTTGTACGCAACTTCGATTTCTAACACACCACAACCAAACAAACAAGTCATTATGAATAGTAATACCCACTTTATGAAATTTTATACATTTTATCATTCAAAATGGAATTCATTTTTGGATTCGGAATATAAAAATTAGCCAAGGGTGAAATTTTGGAATTTTTCTGAAAACTTTCAATTTTTGATGAATAGTGAAAAACACTGAGTTATAGTTTAAAACCAAATTTTTATTTAAATAATTAGTTATTTTATTTAAATTTATTTTTGGTTTAAATAGATACATAATACCTATATAAGTTCAATGAAATAAATTTGATTCAGTTTATAATAATTTAGATATATAAAAATTTTATTGAACTTTTCACGAACTTTTACCCATCTCCTAGGAGAATTTGAAAATTCACATAAAACATAATTTTACCACTTCTGTGAGTGGAATTTCGAAAATCTGAGAGACACGGTTAATATCAAGGATTAAAATGTGGTTCAATAAGATAAAAATAATTTTTGGTGAATAGTAACTTTTTACTTTTATTTACCACGGTTAAAAGTAAATAGAGTAATTAAGGGTAAAAAAGATATTATTATTACCCTAACACATGTCTTAATTCTATTGGCTAAGTATAATTCAACCAAAAATACCCTTAAAAATAAAATATGAACCTCTTTGGTCCACTTGGACTTGATTAAGACATTTATTATTATTTAATTCAAAGAAGAGTTAAAAGAGATAAAATCGAAGATTAATAACTAAAACATTTTTAATATAGGGTTATACATAAGATAAATTCGATTATAAATATTCATTAAAAAGATAAAAATATTTCCTACATAATGGTATTTTATTTATAATTTTTAGATGTTAAATAATTTCATTTATTTATAACACAATGGTGATGTAGTAATTACCTAATTAATGAAATATTAAAATAATTGATATTATAAATATCCAAATAAATGTAATTTAAGACTTTTAATGAATTCCACTAATTTTATAGGTTAATATTACATTTTAGTTTTTATTAAATGAATTTGGTTAGAATTAATAAATTTGTTAAGACATTAACAAAAATCAATTATTAAATAGTGTCAAAATTGATATAAAGGAGTTTTAAAAAAAATATTATATTATAAATTGATATAATGGTAGTTTTATCATTAATGAACCACTCGGGGTTATCTTGGAATTATATAGTAAGTTTATTAACCATATGATATAAAAATACAAAGAGACATGGTAAATGTCAAACTATTATCTAAGAGTTAAATATGAATGATAAGGTTAATATAGTGACCCAAACCTATCTAAAATATATTATATGAAAGGATTTCGAGCCATCCCCACCTTATCCTAGAAATAAGTGACTTTGGATCCATTATAATCTAAATATGAATTAATTATAACATAATATTTTAAGTTTTTCCTAAGGTTCCCCTCAGCCCTCATATAAAAGGGCACTCCCCCTTCTCTCAAATTCATACCTTCAAAGCCTTTTTTTCAGCCAAACCCTGGCCAAATATCCTCTAAACATACATCACTTCATCCTAAAGGCCTTACTTTCGTCATAAATCCATCTTAAGGAGCCATTTTGATCAAATTAAAAGGAAGAACCCGAAGAAGAGGTAATAATTTCACCACCCCCTTTCAAGATCCTTTCTTCTTCCACTTCTTATTTATTTGTTATTTCCATTCTAAAATTATAACTCTAGTATTTTATATATATTATGATGTTATTATAAATATGGTACAACCATGTTCAGTATTATATCCATCCTTTTAATGACATGTCACCATACGTGCATACGTACGGCTTACCGTCTCCACGTCGTGGTGTAATTGTTATTAAAACATTATTATTTGGATGTGTATGATAATGATGTGTAATTAAATTAAATAATAAATATAAAATTATAATTATCCTTTATATATGATATACCATCCAATTATATATTATTTTAATATCAAAAGAATGATATTGTCGCTCGTGCGTACGTACAGACTACCGTCTCCACGAATGCGATGAGATTCATTACCAATAATATCCATTCAAGTCTAATTCTCATTTGATGATTAAAATTAATGTTTAAGGACTTGATATAATTCTGGATATGAATAAGATAAAACCTTTCCATAACACACACGACTTATGTAACAAATCATATAAAAGAAAACGAGTAAGTTAACACCTGAAACGACGATAATACTAAGATATTATTAACAATGAAATGTTAAAAGATCATATATGATATCATCTTAATTTATATGATTCTTGTATAATTTAATAACAATTATTTCGCCATATACAAGAGGTCAATTTACCCTCGACCATGGAAAAGTACAAGGTAATGGTTTATTTCACAATATATTCATTATCTGAGGTTGTTTATACGTAATTACCTACTGGGACCTCTTTATCATCCACATCCATGTTTCCTAAAAATGTTTTCAAATTTTTTTAATATTTACTAGTCTATTGGATAAAGTCAGTTATACAATTGTTTTAATTTCTTATAAAATTGTTTGAAAAGAATATTTCCGTCATTTTCCAAACAAGGTCATTTTTATCCTTTTCGACAAAATTAAGGTAATAATGTCTTTTTAACTTATACGGTGGGTGCAGATATCGTTATAAAATAATTGAAGCTTACCTTACAAGCATATAATAATATTTTTAAATTAAATATTTCCTTTTATAATTATGTGACTTTTAAATGATTTAAAAAAAGATATATTTATCACAAATAGTTTTGTTTTCATCTATGTCAAAATCATTTGATGGATTTTAAGCTCATTTGATGTTTATTTATTATGATAGATAACTTCCATATTTTATTTAAGGTTTTGTGATGTGTTTGACTATGGATGTGTTTTTTTTATACCATTCATGGTTTATGGAGAAAGTATTGACATTTCGTATGCTAGTTTTAATACAAATGTTTATGTTATGTTTAAACCTGTTCATATGTGGAATTCATTGGACTTAATAAGTGATTGGTGGAGCCACCTATACCTCCTCGAGGCATCGGTATGTATCATGAGACAAACTAGTGTCTTGGCACAAGGGCTTGAAAAAATTTTATTTGTAGTCTTGGCACAAGGCCTTGACTATGTGGTTATGATAGTCTGACATTATGCATTCCATCATTATAAAAGTGGTTATTGATATTGCATGTGATTATTCGATTATTAGAATATCCATGTGAATAAGTAATGGATTATTTAATTTTATTTCTTCCATATTATGTTGAAGTTGAAATTTAAAAGTCTTTTGTTTTAGTTATACATTACCTTAAATATTTATGTTTTTTTTCTGAAAGTTTCTGCTATATTGTTATCCTTACTGGGCATCTGAGCTCACCCCTTTCTATGTTTTATTTTTTCCAAGATGTGAAGAAGTATTTTATGAATGAGCTATAGGGATAGTATGAGGGGATATGAGTGTGGTCTATGGAGACAATATGTTGTTGTTGTTTTTCATTTTGTGATGTAATGTAAACTTTATGAATGTATCTAGTGAATCCAAGGCTACTAAACTAATCGGTCATTCGAGACTTGATCTTTTGTGGTTATGACAATGTTATCAAATAATGCACCGACTCTGGGTAACTGGGGTCAGTTCGTTACATCTTCTCATGGGACTCCCCAATAGAATGGAGTTTTTGATAGAAGAAATAAATCCCTACAAAAGATAGCCCAAACCATGTTGAATAAGTATGAACTACTTGTCTATTTTTGGGTATTATCTATCAATACAACATGAAACATCCTAAATAGAGTTTTAAATAGATATATTCTTAAGAATACCCCTTATGAATGGTCCCTCTTTATCTAGAGCTATTAGAAAAATTAAATACCATACATTAAAATCTATTATAACTGATCTAAATAGAGGAACTTAAACTATATAATATATTAGAAATCAGGTTGAACATCAAGATTTCTTAACTCAACTCGAACCTAAGAACATCAATGAAGCTATTAATGATGAATTATGGATAATATAAATGAAATAAGATTTAAATCAGTTTGAGAGAAACAAATTCTAGGAACTTTTCTATAGACCCAAGGACACTTTGAATATTAGTACTAAATAGTTTTTTGGGAATAAAGTTGATGAGTTAGGAAATATAGTTAGAAACAAGGATATACTTTTTGAACAAGTTTATAGTAAAAAATAAGGAATTGACTTTGAGGAAACCTTTGAACCTATAACCAAACTAAAATACATAAGAATCCTTCTTTCTTATACATCACATTTATATTTCAATATTTATAAAATTGATATCAAGAGTGCATTCTTAAATGATTTTATAGTTGAAGATATTTTTCCTGAAAAACCACTTGGTATTCCAAATACACATTTTCCAAGTCATGTTTTAAAATTAACTAAATATTTATATGGTTAAAAATAAGATACTAGAGCTTGGTATGATAGGCTCAACACTATTATGATTTCAAAATGAATTTCAAAAGGAATAGTTGATCATACCCTTTTAATAAAACAAATTTCAAAAGATGTATTAGTTGTACAAATATATATTGATGGTATTATTTTTGGGTATTTAATAAATTATTTATGTATTTATGTTTCTAAAATGATGAAAAATTAATTTTAAATGAATTTAATGGGTGAACTAAAATTCTTTCTTAGATTTTAAATTTTCAAAAAAATAAGAAATTGTTTTAAATAAAATTAAATACAAAAAATATATTCTAAAACGTTTTAAATTGGATATCACTAAGAGTCATGATTCTCCTATGATTACCACCTATTAATTAGATGTTGATGAAGTTGGGAAACTAGTTGGTCAAACCCATTACATGGTTATGATTCGAAGTCTTCTCTACCTGACTGCTAGCTACCTTGATATTATGTTTAGTGTGTGTATGTGTTCTTGTTTTCAAGAAAAAACAAAATATTCACACCAAGTTATTGTTAAAATAAATTTTAAATACCTTATTTATTCTACCAATTTAGTATTTTTTTCCCAAGAGGAGAAGAATTTGATTTAGTAAGTTATTATGATAGCGATTTTGGTAGATTAAATTTGGATATAAAAGGATAATATAGAACATGTAACTTTATAGGAAATTCTCTAGTTTTAGGGTGTAGTAAAAAAAATTTCTATTTCATTGTCTACTACGGAAGCCGAGTTCATGGCTATAGGTAGTTGTTGTGAAAAAAAATATTGGACGAAACAAACTCTACGAGACTATGGATATAAATTCTAACATGTACCCATAAACTGTGAAACACAAGTGCTATTAAAATTTCTAATAATATTGTATCTCATTATAGGATAAATCATATTGACATAATACATCACTTTTTGAGATACCATTTTCAAAAAAGAGATATCACTCTGGAATTTATTGGCACAGAACATCAGTTGGCTAATGTATTTACTAAGACTTTGAATTTTGAGAGAATTGAATATATCAAACATGAGCTAATAATGATAAATATTTGTTAAGTTTAATTTTTTTGTGACAAATTGTTGTGGTTGACATGTCATTGGCTTGTTATGTCTTTGGCTTGTCATGCGGTTGGCTTGTCATGTCCTTGGCTTGTCATGCTGTGGGTGTGTAATTTTATTGGCTTGTCAGACCATAGGCTTGTCATACCTTCAAATTTTCACACCGTAGGTTTTTATGCCATTTAGAATTTATCTGTATCCCAATATTTTGAATCTTCATATTATTTTTTGGTTTCTGTTATTTTTTGTAACCTGATACTTGTTTTCCTCATATTTTGATTTTTTTTAAGTATTAATTATATTTTAGAATACCTAATATCCAAAATGATATTAAAATGGAATTATTTCTATTCTCAATATACCTTGACCTGCACACGATACTCACGTATCTTTGTCTCTTGATCCTTGTACATCCCTTCCATCTCCCACTTTTCAAAACTTCTCCTTACCCTTGACCATTCTTTTCAAACTGATATGAATGAAAAGAATTAATCATAATTATGAGTCTTCTTCTTATAATTTTAAATCTTCAAATAATCAAAATAAAGAACCTAGTATACCTGCTCTAGTTTCTCCAGTTAATCATGAGCTTGATAATAGATTTTTTTTTATACTGAAAATGGAAGTTTAATAAAAGTGGCTATTGTCCAGTAAATCTATGGTTATAAAAGTTCTCAAGAATCAAGGATGGTTAGATTTTTTTCCACTAACACAATAACTTTCTTAACTAAGCTATTCTATGTGTTTTATCAAAATATAGAGTTTGAGTTTGATCAATATGACGCTAATTGGATTAGAAGTTATGTAAAAGGACATGTTTTTTGTTTTTCATCAAAGAAATGGGCTAAATATTTAGGTGTACCTCATGATGGAATGTACGTTGACTACTAAGGAAGAATTCCAGAAACCAGTGACCATTTTTTATATGAGGATTATCTTACTGTGTGACAGGATATGGCACAACAAAAAGGACTATTGATTTTGAGCTGGATATAGAATGTAGATTGCTATTTAATTTTATTAGCACATGTTATGCCCAATAAAGGGCAATTTTGCAACCCTGAGGTATCACGATTTTTATCTTTTATCTCTTATGAAAAAAGGTCATATGATCAATATTTGAAGATATATCATGGTTTATATGTTTGAAATCACCAGACCACCCTCCATATCAAATTATTTGATTTACCTAAAGATTATTTCCCCCATGTTGAAGTATAGGGGCCTAGTATCTAAACATTAATTTTATAGAATAGACTATGGTGGTTTCTATATTATAAGTGATACTTTTTCAATGATGAAAATTAGATGGAACCCTTGGAAAAGATAATGGGTTGGTGATTTTGAGAGTTTATATGCTGAGTATAATCTGGTTGATCATCCAAACAGACTAAGGGATGAATTTGATCTATGCTTAGATCCTAATGAAGTTGTTTAATAATATAATAAATATAAGGATTAATTTTTTGATAAATAATAGGAAAAGGAGCCATCTTTTGATGAGGGGAGTGATCTGGATTTTCTCCCAATCCTTGTCCCATTACTTTTGGAGCTCCTAGAACACATATGAGACTACCGAAATAAGAAAAAATGGTTAAAAGTTATGAATAAGAGACTAAGGTCTCTAGTGGGGAATAATATAAAAGTTTCAAATCAAATGAATCTAATGATGATGATGATGATAATGAGGAGAAAGAAAATGAAGAATATAATGAAAGTGATTATTATGATGACTCTCACACAAATAAATCTAGTCACTAAATTAAGAGAAAAGATGTGAAGATGCATCTAGATCTTTAGGTTTCAATTGTTGAAGGGGAGAAATCCCCATCTGTGGAAATATTTCATAAAGCTCTAGATATTGATGAAGTTGAGGCCATCTTTATTTCCACTGGTCAAATAGTTTCAAATTCTACTATGATAGAACAGTTGAGTGTGATTGATGCTGTAGAATAGTATATGGATGAGTATGAGAAAATGGAGATGCCTTATTCTAAGAAAGGTAGTGATGTTTAGATTGATGTATTGGATTCTGATAAAGCCTATAGTTGAAATCCATATGGAAGTAGATTCTACAGTTTATGGTCATAAGGATAATTCTCAATAGTTTTCAGCACCTCATGTTTTTAAACAGATTAAAGACAATATTTTCAATATTGAACACTCCTTGGCTGCATAGAGTTTATATGGTCTAAAAAATCTTGAAGTATTAGTCATTCATGCTAGTGTGGTACCTCCTACCATTGAATCTATTTTATTTATTCGTCTATATCGATGGGTTGATCCTCTGGAAGAAAAATGGGGAAATTAGTCCTGTTTTGCAAGGATCTCATCAAATCATGTTGGACCTGAGGTTCAAATTGAAGGAGATCCTAAGGTATCCTTAATATCTCTCGTATATTTTTATGGGATTTTGGAAAATTTCACTTCTATTTGTACACATTAACCTGAACCTACTCCAATACCTATTTCTGTACCATTTGATGTGGTGACGAAAGGTGACTTGGATGCTTTTTGTAAGAATTTAATGTTTGATTTTACTGTTAAGTTAAATAATATACCTCCTCAAGAGAATTTCATCTTTGAGAAAGATGAAATATAAATTTTAGAGTTGTTTATTCAGAATATCTAACCAAATATGATGCATCACATTCAAGAAGTTGATATTGAGAATAAGAGAATTTGAAGTGAGTTGGAATCTATCAAAGCTATGCTGGAGGACATGAAGTCAACATTTTATACATATCTGGAAGGTATCCTTAAAAGTCTTGAGGATACATATTTAGATTTTTCTACTCTTCCTGATCTAATAATGGATGTTGGTCAGTTAAGAATAGTTATCAGAGATGACCTAAATTCTACTTCATCCAGTGCTTCTAGAAGTGTCACTAATTAGCACCAAGAGTCCTTGAGTAGAATTCAGTATAATTCTGATCATATTCTCATGTTGATTACCATTTATTCCCATGACACGAAATCTGACCGAGAAACCATAACCAAGCCCATTAAGTACTATATCACTTAGATTTATACCAAACATGAAATGGATAAAAATTTGAAATTCATGGATGAAAATTTGAGAATTCCTCCTGTGACTAAGGATTTTAAAGAATAAGTAAGACAACTAAAGGAGATGGATATAGTGTTGAACTATTTTATGGAAGATAAATATTTTTTCTTTAGTGAAATGTAAAGGTGTGTCCAAATCATAATGTATTTTATAAATCTCATTAATTCATTTCTTCATGTTCATATCCAAGAAGTGGTTTCCCATGAAGCTTCTCCTATTACTCCTTTGTTATATATCATACCCAGAGTTTATTAGGATCCTTTAACACCTTTTACATTCAGTTTCCAGCCTTTTCCAATGTGTCCTAGTCAATCTTTGATACAACTTCTTCCAATTGTTATTGTTGAAGATCATCCTCGAACAATATCAGGACTCTCATCTGGTGTTCCATATATTCTACCTTGAGATAATCCTGCTGCCATTGATAAGGAGAAAGAGAATGCCTAGGCCAAAGGAAAACAACCAATGGAACCCTCTTCCAAACCATAATCATTTTCATTTTTGGGATTAGACATTTTTTCTTTAATGGGACATGGTTTTAAATAACTTTTTTATAATTAGTTTTATTTCCTTTTATCTCTATTATTATGTTCTTTCTAATTGTTTTTCTTTCCATTATAATCTTTATTCTATTAATATTTACCTTTTTGATAATCCCAAAAGGGGGAGAATTATTATTTCATATTGGAAAACCTTGTGAAATTTATTCTTTTTTACATTGATGTTTACGTGTTATCTCTGATACTATCTTTTTTTAATCTTTCTATATTTGTTACCTACCTTTAATACTTACTATTTTCTTTGATACCATCTACACATAATATAATTGATAAGTATTGACTTATATTTTGAGTTTATATTTTGATCTTACCTTGGATATCATGTTTAATTTTTTTTTTAATTATTCTAATGCCATGATTTGTGATCATTAAAAAGGGGGAGATTGTTGAACTCCTGGTTTTAATGATAAAAAAATAATGATTCTAATGATATTAATGAATTTGATATTTCTATTTAAGTAATATATATTTTGATCTAGGTGATAAATTTATCTATGTATGAGACATCTTTTAGGATATCACACCTCTAGGATATCACACCACCACAATGTCATACCGTTGGACTAAAACTTTTCCAATGTCTAAGACACCGACAGTCGACATACTGTCAGGATTTCATTCCATTAGAACACAAATTTGGCTAAGTATGAGATACCTCTATATGAGGCACCACCAATGTCATACTGCTAATACAAAATTTTGGTTAAGTCTAATACATCAAAAGACCACAAAGCACCAGATCAAACACAACCAATTGAGACACAGCTGGCATAATGTAAATTTGGATAAGTCTAAGACACCTCCAATGTCTTAACACTAGAACAACATACCGTCTAACCTTGAGACACTACCATTCTATGACACCACTATTATTTTTCTTAACTTATCTATTTGAATTACATTATTCTAATGGCTATATATATTGAAGTTAATTCCATTTACTATTTGAATGATTTTCTCTTAAATTCTAGACATAAATCATTAATGATAATTTCAGAACATGAAGTACGATGAAGAATTTAATCCAAATATTCTCTTTCCACTACTGATAAAAGTGCATCACACTCCCTCATGGTGTATGATGTGAAAGAGAGGAAATATTTGATGAAGTGTATTGATATTAAGATGAAATCTTGAACTCTATGAATATACATAGAGGTAAACCTGATTGAAAATAAGAAGATCTTACCTACTGTAAACATTTAATTGGGAATAAGAAATGCATCATTACATATAGTTCTTTCCTTTATGTAAAAGAATAATAGTTTACGACACTCAATTTTCAAGAATATTTCTAGAGATGTGATATCTTAGGACTAGTTGATCAGGATGGTAGAATTTCATTAAACCTATGAACATGTTAAAATAAGGTAAGTCCATCTAGGGTAGGTCGACGAATAATAAACTAAGAAAGGATTATGAAATGAAGTGTGTGTCCTACTTTATGAGATATCACGAGACATAGAGATTATATTACATGGCATGTGTTATTAGGAAGGTTTTTTTTGTTATTAATACTACATATATTTTTAGAATCCTTGATGGTTTTCTATAATCCACTCTAGATCTATGAATAAAATTCACTTCTATCATTATAAGGTCCTAGATGGTCTCACACTAATCATATTCAAAAGTATTCTCTATTCTAATGAATATGAGTATAAGACATGGTGGGACCCATTATGGGGTTTGACATATGTCTGAGGATACACGATCACCACAGAATATATAAATTCATATTATTCAGGTTTATAATAATTATCATTAAATTTATTTATTAAATTCATTTGTATGTATTAAATTAAATAATTTGGAGAATATTATTTTAACAAATATTACTTAAATTTTCAAGGTTGATTTAATCTTAGTGGGAAAGATTATTTGAGTTAATTACTTATTTTTATCTGGTAATATATTTATTATATTACAGGTAAGTGATAAAAATATAAATGACATTTATGGCTCAGTTAGTTGTCTATAAGATTCCTTTTTGGACTTATATAGAAATAAATAAATATATGGGGTTGGGGGCCTTTTCCTTGTAATTTTATTAACTCATTATATAATTGAGGATAGTATCCCCTAGAATTCATTATTCACTACATGTTTGGTCGGGGACTCTCTCATTTCCCTCTTCTTAGAGAGAGAAGTATATGATCCAAACTTATGATATGGGTTTTTCTTCTCAGATTGATGGATCATCATTGAGAAAATCATTGGGATGTTTAAGGAATCATTGAATATTCATGATAACACCCATAAGTTGATGATTGATGTTCCCATGGACGTTCGAAACATGTTTTAATGATCTATAATGATTTAGCTTCGGATCCTTTAAGCAACAATCACCAATTATGAGAAGATGTTGATCACAACTTCATATAAAAAGGAATAATTTATGGTTCAAAATTTTCACTTAAAATTTATCTTGTGCGATCCACAGACCTTTAATAGGGCTATGTTTTACTGGTGATGATGTAGTTACATCGATCGCCGATGAAATTTTTTAACTTGACATCTCATCTTCTTCCACTGCATGCCTTGATACCTTCATCCTTCAGTCCTGATTACACCCATCCTAGGAGAGACTCTTTTTCTTTATATGACCACCCTAGAATGGTCCCTGGGTGACATTATATCTCATAAAAACAACAAGGATGGGTAAAATTGATTATATTATCTCATTTTCTTGCTCCTCAACACACAAACCAAATATTCTCCCATTTATAAGATCTTTTTAGACTCTGTCTTGATGGTTTAGAAATTGAATCACTACCTGCAACACCATAAGATAAAAATTCTATCCCATGCCGAACCACTAAAGTATATCCTCAACCTCCCTATACTGATAGGGTGAAATGTGCATTAGTATGTAATTTTATAGTAATTCTACATGAGGTTTTCCCCTAGAAAGGTTTCAAGGGCCATTAATTCGAAAATTCCCTAGCCTCATTTCCAAACAATAATAAAATTCCCTTGGATGACAACTTCCCAGAAGAGTTTATCCATTCCATAGATCAGACGATGCCATGTTAGAAAATGAACTTCGGCAGTGCCTCCTATAGCCTTACTTGGAGAAGGATCAACAAACCCAAAAACAATAGGGTGGGCCTCGGGATTGTCTTAATCACACCCGTATAAGAAATCTTTCTATACTCATTCCTCTTATTGGAATATTTCACAAACTATGAGGATGATTATCAGGACATTATCACCAAACATGATTTGTCTCTCAAAATTAATTTCCCCCAACTACACATAAAGGGAGACTTAGAACATGAAATCAAGAATATTAATGGTGCATATGTAATTAGTAAATAATAACTCATCCCCTTTATAGAGCGGAATCATATGTTTATAGGCTAGTTTCCTTTTCAACTCATGGTGAATCATATTCCTGATCATATAATGACTGAGCTAATTCTATGGAAAGAACAACTACATCTCTTGTAGATACCAACCAAGATAACTTGTTTATCAATGTGGAAAATTGGAGTCTCATTTCTATCATCACTTATGATGAGGAAGGCCGATAGGTAAATAATCTATCCATTGATAACTCTATAGAAGGGCCTTTGAATTACCTGATAGTTAAGGAATCACCCATTTAGAAGAATCCATTCATTGAGTACCTCTAACATGGGACTCTCCCACTAGACCGAGCTGAGTGTGAGTGTATTCATTGGTTTGTATTAAAATATAATCTATAAGATAGACCCAATATAGAGAAGACCATCTATAATAATGGTCTTGATGTAATTCTGCTCCCTAGAATCCAAGGTAATGAGATTTATCAATTCATTAAAGAGGTCTACATCAAGAGATGTGGGTCCTATTAAACAATATTGAATCTCTCTCACCAGATACATAGATTTGGGTAATTATGACCCACCATGGTTCATGTCTGCATTGAGTTCACTAAGAAGTGTTATTCATTCCAAATCAATGCAAATTTAAGCATTATCCACCAAATCTTCTCAATGACACTAAGTAATCCTACCCCATTACTATATAGGGAATTGATATTATGGGCCCCTACTTACCAGTGATGGCTCAACAATGAAGGTTTATTCCTACCATAATAAAATATTTCTCAAAGTGGGTGGAATTTATCCCCCTCAATGTGGCCAAGACCCTGTTTTTTATTGAGTTTTTAAAGTCCCACATCATCCATCATTTTGGGAGTACATACTCTATTCTCATAGAAAACAACAATAACTTTTGAGCTACTGACATGAAGAAGTTTTACCCCAAGTATAACATCCTGTCTGACCATACATCTCACAATCACGTGCAGGTGAATAAAAATATTGAATCATTTAATAAAACCATCTCTAGCATCCTATAAAAGATGGTAGGCCTAAAAAAGAATAGTTGGACCGATAATCTCACTAACACCCATTGCTCTTATCATATGATGAATCAAAATTCTACCCAGGTGACTCCATAATCCCTGTTGTATGGGATAGAGGTAGTGTTACCCATATATTTTTAGATTCCATTGCTTCGAATGACCATTTATGATCAACTGACATCAAATAAAAGGGTTGAAGTTTTTTTGGATGAGTTTTATGACCTTGAAAAAATATACTACAAGCATTACATAATTTAGAAATACATCAGAATTGGGTGG
Source organism: Viscum album (assembly GCA_963277665.1). NCBI lineage: Eukaryota > Viridiplantae > Streptophyta > Magnoliopsida > Santalales > Viscaceae > Viscum > Viscum album. The sequence continues at coordinate 2,104,508,875 of OY728147.1, read as the reverse complement.
AGATAGTATTAAAAGAAATTCATTTATAATCCTTCCTTCATTGTGATATATTATTGGCTATAAGAATGCCAATGATACCTGGGAAGAAGCCACCTATTAATAGTGGGTTCCCTAGACCCGACTTTTGTATATAATTTGATTACCATTACATGAATACAGTTTGATATATATATGTATTTATATTACCATAATAGTTTTGATACTTATATGTACACTATATTTATGGTACTGTCCTTCTATTACATTTAAGGTTATATCAGTTCTCAGTCTATAGATGAGAACCTAGAGATAACATGATAATAATCTTAAAAGTAATGACCTATGGTCCATTTACATTATACCGACAGGACACAGATGATGTGTGACCACCAAGTGATGGGGGATCATAATCATTTGATACTTCTTCTCATGAAGTTCTCATTTTGTGATCTCAAGTATATTAGATCATGAGGATAGACCCCCCAATAGTAACACCACATGTCTTAAGTGTTATTGGTTTTTCCTATCTACAGACATGTGTATTAGTCTTCTGGATTGAGAAAATTATCAATGTGTTCCATTTGATCATTTACTTTGATGTAAGTAAAAAACTATTGCATTGAATTTGTTGAGAGGTATCTTGTGTTGGGTGTGTTTTTAGTGGTAAGGCATTATTTGAATAATCAAGATAGAATTTTCTACTTCCAAGTTGAGGAAGTGATATCTCATACATAGTTGACTAGGATGATAATACCTTCATTAAAAATATGGACTTGGTAGAATAAGGTAATTTCATCCAGTTAGATCAAAAAATAATAAATAAATAATGGATAATGACGTAAGTTGTGTATCTTGCTTTATGTGATATTGTGAGACAAAGAGATTAAATTATACAGCATGTGTTCATAGGATGGTTGTCATTGCTATGTGTATTCCTTATCTCCTTAGGGTCCTTGATGGATTTTTAGTCTCTACTCTTGGTCTATGAATATTATTCACTGATATCTAGATAAGGTCCTAGAGGGTCACACACAATATCATATTCAAGAGTCACCTCTATTATGATAAATTGAGATATATGACATGGTGGTCCCCACAATGGGGTCCAAAATATGTCTGAGAATAATCAATCACCAACGAATGAATATATTCATTATTATTTGAGTATAGAAAAATTGGGTTGAATTTATTTATTAAAATTATTCACATGTTCTTAAGTGAATATGTGGAAAAATATTATATGAATAAATATTATTTTCATATTCAAGTTTTGTTTAATATTTGCAGGAATTATGAGTCTTGTTAATGGATTAGTTTTATCATATAATATATTTATTATAAATTATGAGTATGTGATAATATATAAATGATGTTTATTCTGCATTTACTTCGTTATAATGTTCATTTATTTCTTATTTGGGGGAAATTACTTATATAGGGTTCGGGGAACCCTTTTCTGTTATTTAACCACCAATATATAAGCAACGTAGTGCTATTTTTCGGTGGAATATTCATTCCCATGATTTTGAGAGCTCATATATCCTTCATGCATCCAAGTGAGATAATGCTCCCAAACAAGAATTCAATCATCAATTTATTTTATGAATCAAAGTCATAGGATCATGGTGGTCATCATGACACTGCAGGTTTTTTCGGAACTCCACAGTTGTACCCATGATTCGATGAATAGATGGGCACCATAATATTGCCCTCTTAATTTCCATAGTCTATGATGACATCGACCCATTATGCTTGACATCTGCCCACGATCAAAATAGTAAAAATTGAGAGGTCTAAGTACGAGTCTATCCTATGATTTGGGTGAGTTTACACAGATTATATATATTTACACACCAGTTTACCACAAGTCTACAAGTTTGCTACCATGTATGAATAGTAAACATGCTGAGTTTGACTACCTTTCCCATGTCAACCCTCCCCTCACACAGTTCCTATGAGGATTGACCCACTAGCTATTCAAATTGGGTATGTTCAAATTAGAATGATTTAGGGTTGGTTTTCTTGACCTGGAACTGCCCTTCATGGAGTATTCCTGATTTTGAAAAACCCTTACATTAGTTCGACCTGACGTGCATTGTGTCTTAGTGGGGTTATGGGGCTTGTGATATTTTTTTAACATATTAAAAAAATAATTTAATTTTTTATAAAATTAAATTAATTGATTAATTTAATTTTGGAATAAAAAATAAAATAAATTATGGAACTAAGAAAAAATAAATTATTTAACTTAAAATAATTTATTTAATTTCCCTAAAACTTAAATTTATTACAATTTAATTTTAGTGTCCATTTATTTTACATATCAACTAGTCTTGAGCAATGGCCAACCTTTTTTGAGTTTTATTTTGTTTAATTATTTACTAAAACTCTGTGTGATGCTTTAATATTTAATTAGTTTTTAAATTTGATAGTCTATGTATCGTCTTCCTTCATTTTTATATGTGTAAGTTCCCACACATACATTGGGTTTATTATTGTATGTACATTACAATTTATGAGATCCCCTCACCTACACGTGATAATATTTATATGGTGACTTTGTAAGATGTGGACCATGCCAAGATTAGGTGGTATCCAAGATGAGATGTGGAGATATAGGACCGAGGGGGAGGAGTAATATGAATGAAGATCTGACTCAGGTATTACCCCCTAGGTTACGATTGAAATATTTAGTTTAAATGTATCAACCCATATTAGATTCTCAAGACTTGTTAGGTTCTTTTTTTATCTTATTCACAGTTTATTATTTTATGCATGTGTATGTTTACTATGGGAAAATATAAAATAATAAATAAATAATAAATAAAGACACGATGAATGTTTTCTATTAATACATGTTCAGTTGTGATAATGACAACATAGTATAAACATATTTAATATAATAGTATTTCATTTATCGAGAAATATTAAAAACCCTTAATGTAATATTATGTCATGAAAGCCTTCTATTTTTTACATTTTAACAAAACCAAGTGTATGAGATGCTCATTATCGCTAGTTGAGGGTGTATCATACTAGTGGGGAGTTATTACCGAAATGATGGGTTGACTTAACTAAATATAGTAGAAAATAAGTAGTCATAGCTAGATTGATACCACTTTAGAGGCGAAGCATTGATGGGATCATGTTTATGATTCCAAGAAGTTGGGACTTCACTCAACGGATCAAGGAACCATGATTCAATGCATTTGGTCAGTCTAGTGCCTACCTTAGAACTCTCTGATTAGTTGTGTATCCATAAATTATAATATGAGGATAGGTTTTGATGATCCTTTCCCCAAGAATTATCAAGAGACTGGGTATTCTGAATCTATTAGTGAGGGATACTAGGGTTTGATAAAATAGTTAGATACATTTAATGATTTAATTACACTAAAATATGATTTTATTTTATTAAAAATGTATGATGCTACAGAAGGCCAAGAAGAGTCAAAAGAGATACATATCCAATGAAATCACCTTCAAGGTGCTCTAAAGTAGTGGATGCTCAGGGTGTCTGCTTTGACTAGGTTTCCCCCCTCAATAGGAAAGATCCCATTATAGAGAAATAAACTATTCTATCTCATTGAGTCCCATAAGAAGTGAGGAAATTAGTCACTTCATTTCCTTCTCACCGCATATGCAAGATTCTACTCAGGTAAAAAACAACAAAGATAAAGATAATTATAAGAATAATTTAGATGATGCACTAGATGTATAATGTATAATGTTTTCATCTATATATAGTAAAATACAGAAAATTAATGGGGATGAAGATTCCTACAATAAGTTATCTCATCTTTACCAATTATACTAAGAGAAATAAATTCAATAAAGGTATGAGATATCAAGTGAATTGTATAGGTATAAGTATAAGGGAATTAATCAGGACCTCATGTACTCAAGTTGATAAGTTACATTGAGAGACTTGAATCCCTTAAGTTCAATCCCAACTAATAACAAAAGATGGATCTCATTATTTTCTCTTTAACACCAATATTTGTATCATTTATTATTAACTAGAATATGAATAACATGAAAAATCAACTCCCATATCTTTTAGTTTTAGTTCTCAAAGCTAATAAGAATATGAAGAATCGCAATTCTTCAGTCCTTAGGGTGAAAAAGAGGAGGAAGGGAAAGGCTAATGATTCTAAGGCCAAACCCAAGCCGAATACATAGATGCACCATCCTTACAAAATTACAATGATACAAAGGAAGTAAAATGAGAATGAGGCTATCTTCTTTTAATGTGGCAAGAAATACCAGTTGATGAAGAATTACAGTGTTGGGAAAAAGAAGCAAGTCCATGCTTCTAATTCAAGTATTTTTGTCATTGAATTCCATATGTATATTTTACAATCTGGGTATTGGGTACAAAAATTGAATAATTTATTTGTATTCACATACATAAACCATGTATATTCTAGAATATTGAAAATGGTGAGGTGGATCTCTAAGCCAAAAATAGTGAAAGATTATCATCCTTAGAAGTGGTAGATTATAATATGATTTTTCCTAATGGTTTATTTCAAGTATTAAATAATTATTATTATCGTACTTTAGTTTCTAGAAACAAAATCTTAGAAATGATTTTGGACACTATATAATTTTATTTCAATTTTGGAAATAAATTTTGTCACTTTTATAAGGATAATATATGATATGGTATGGAACATATTAACAATAGACTGTATATACTTGAACTCGAAAACCCCATAATGGAAATCAATAGAAAAACCAATGAAAATGAATCATATAAAGCCCCCTTATGGTACTTTAGGCTTGGTTATGTATATGATAATCATTTATTAAAATTGTATCAAGAAGGGTTTTTAGACTCATATAAGTTAAAATCCATGGATGTATGTCACACTTATTTACAAGGGAAAATAACCAAATCAACCTTCTTAGAGAAAGTAATAAGAGCTACTAAATTAATATGAATAATTCATTCTAATTTATGTGGTATGTTTCCATTAGATGAAAGGGGTGGTTTTTTGTACTTCATTACTTTTATTGAGGACTATAGTAGTTATTACTATATCAAATTAATGAGGTATAATTTAGATACCTTTTATATTTTTAAGTATTATCAACATGAAGAAGAAAACCAACTTGGTAAGAATATTAAGACACTCTGCTTAGACTGAGGTAGAGAGTATCTTAACCAAGCATTCATTGATCACTTGAAGGGGGTGGTATAATATCCCAAATCACTCTTCCTTATACACCTTAGTGGAATAGTGTTAGTGAAAGGAGGAATCATACCTTTCTTGATATGGTAAGATTATGTATGAGTCATGAATCTCTTATATTATAATTTTAGGGATACACGTTATAGAAAACATAATATACCGTTAACCAAGTACCAACTAAAGAAAAATATGGGATTCTATATGAGTTGTGGTATGAAAAGAAACCCAATATATCACACATACATGTATGGGGATTCAAGGATTTTGTAAAGACTATACCTAGTGAAAAATTAGAATCCCAAATAAAAATGTTCATCTTATAGGTTATCCTAAAGAAATCAAAGGATATTACCTATATAACTATTTTGATAAAAAATTGACTGGGTAATGACATAATATATTTATAAAAAGGGAACATATTTATAATGTAAATAGTGGGATAAAGATTCAATTAGATTAATTTGATGATTCATATTAATATGAGTTTGTACATGAACCATATCCAAAAGAAAAAGTTGGAGATGAAGAAGTTCACGTGACACAAGTATTTCATTGGTCGACTCGATAGTTTAGAGTACCAAAGTGATATAGTTTTCTTGTCACCATCTCAGGTGACACAATACTCTTAGAGAATGATGAACCAGAACCTACAAGGTATAAGTATAAGGAAATTATTATACTAATTTTGGATAATATATACATTCTAAGATGAAGACCATGTACCAAAATAAGGTTTGGATTTGGGTAGACCCTCCGCTGATGTAAAATCCATTGGACAAAACTAAGAATTCAAGAAAATTTTGGACATGGATAGTAAAGTTAATAACTATAAGGAATGACTTGTCACGAAGGTATTTATAAAACATCAAAGAATATAACAAAAAGAAACATTTTCAATAGTAGAAATGATGAAATCCATTATAATATTACTTGCAATATTATCCTTGCATGATTTCAGAATTTGGAAAATAGATGAAAAAACTGCCTGTCTAAATGGGAAGTTGTTTGAATATGTATATATGAATCAACTCAAATTGTTTGTTAATTCAAAGAGTAAAAATAATTTATTTAATATGAAAAGATCTATTAATGGGTTGAAGCAGCCATCACGATCATGGAATTTTTATTTTTATGAGTCCATAAGAGGATTTGATTTCATCAATAATAAAATAAATCCATGTGTATATAAGAAGGTTAATGGGAATTCCATAATTTTCCGTGTGTTATATTTTGATAACATATTAATTGTGGGGAAAAAATTTAAAGTATTATGGTTACTTAATATATGGTTAACTGAATACTTCTCTATGAAAGAATTAGTTGAGGTAGCCTACATCCTAGGGATCAGGATATGTCGAGATATATTATGGAGGATAGTTAGAATAAATTAAAGTACATATATTGAAAATGTACTAAAATGGTATAATATGGAGTAATCCAAGGGAGTATTTTTTTTAATTTCATTATCAATATATCCAAGAAAATGTGTCCACAAGCACAGGAGGAGATATAATTAATGAGTATAACCCCTTATGCTTCAACTATGGGATCTATCATGTATTCCATTCTATGTACTATGTTTAATGTTTCCCTCTATTTAATCATGGGGGTATGATATAAAGAAAATATAGAAGATAAGTATTGTGAAATAATAAAGAATATCCTAAAGTACCCAAGACATAAAAAGGATATGTTCCTGTTGTATATAGGATATAAGGAACTAGTAGTAAGAGGATACAGAAATTCTAGTTTCCAAATAGATCTTGATGATCTGAAATCACCTTCATGCTATTTATTTATCCTGAATGGTGATTCAATGGATGGATAAACTCAATGTGATATGTGGTCCCTGACTCTACAGCGGAATCTAAGTTTATCATGACTTATAATGTAGCTAAGGAGACATAATGTATATATAGATTTGTATCATACATTGGTGTTGCGCCTAGTAGTGCAGTATTTATTCCTGTTTATTGTGACAATACTGTAGTAGTGGTGCTATCCAAGAATCCCAGGTCACACCATAAGAAAAAAATACATTAGAAGTTTTATCTACCATGATATTTCGCACAAATAGGTGAATTCAAAGTTAGCATAGTATCCACATAGGATAAAGTGGCATACCCCCTTACTAATTCTATATCATAGTAGAAGCATAATTCACATGTGAGAGATAACAGGTTGATATATTTTAGTAGTTGGATTCAATACAACTGGGAGTATTGAAAGTGGGTTACCTCAACACAATTTATGTACAAACATTGATTACCATTACATGTATATAGTTTGATGTATACATGTGTTTATCTTACTAGAATAGTGTTGATAATTCTTCATCAACTATATTTATGGTAATTTACTTATATTACATGTCTTATCAAAAGTTTATAGTAGTTCCTAGGTTATATATGATAACCTGGAGATACCATGAGAGTAATCATAAAGTAATTTCATATGGTCTAGATACATCATACTGATAGGACATAGATGATGTGTGACTATCAGGTGTTGGGGACTTATAAGCATTGAGACTTATTCTCATAAAGTTGACACTTTATGATATCTAGTAGATGAGATCATGAGGATAAAACCCCAATATAAACATCACACGTTTCAGGTGTCACTGGTTGTTCCTATCTATGAACATGTGTATTAGTCTCTTGACTTGAGATCATTATCAATGTATAGTGGGCCCTACCACAGGGTTCGAGATATGACTGAGAATAATCGATCGCCAACAATTTAATAAATTAATTATTATTTGGGTATAAAATAATTGGGTTAAACTTATTTATTAAATGTATTCACCAGGTATTAAGTGAATGCACAGTAAAATATTATATTAATGAATATTATTTTATATTCAAGGTTCATTTTATATTTATGGGAATTACAAGTTGAGTTAATGTCTCGGTTGTATCATGTAATATATTTATTATATATTACAAGTATGTGATAAAATATAAATGATTTTTATAACATAGTTAGTTGATCACAATGTGTCATTTATTTTTTATTTAGTGGGTGTCACTTATACAGGAGTCGAGTACCCTTTCAGGGTTTTAACCACCACTATATAATTATTGGGGAGATATATCTTGGAGGACTATTCATTAAAATGATTTTGAGATCTCTTATCTCTATATTGCTACATCTAAGAGAGATAAAGCTCATATCCAAGAATTTAATCATTGATTTCCTTTACAGATCGAAGGGACGTAATCATAGTGATCATTATTATGGTGAAGGATTTGTTGGATCTCCATGTTATCACCTGATATTTTACAAATAATATTCATGTTGACTCTTGAAGAATGTGTGGATGATCTAGAGAGGTTTGATCTCAAATAATTAAACCAAAATATGTAGATAATGTGTAACAGATGAACAATTATTTTATCCAAATTAGGTACTTATTTTTTTAATTTATGTTCTTTGAAATATTCACATGATATTATAGATCCTTTACTGGGGCCTGAATCAGCAGTGATGAAAATGTTTCATCACCCATGTGATAATTGTTTTTAAATGCCTGGCCTACCCGCTTCCGTTGTGTGCTCTAGTAACATAACCACCGAAGATGGAACCCAAATGGGAAGGAACTTATGTTATCTATAATTTTTAATCAAATGGTGCATAATCATTGATCACCCTGAATGGAGAGTGTGTCACACCTCCCACTAATTCCATATTCCTCAAGAGGTACTTCATGTAAACCCATTTAGTTTCAGTTGTACAAATTTAAGCTAAAAATACCATCATCTTGGTCATATGATGTAAAATTTCACGGAAAAATCCTTGTCATGTAACATTAAACTGTATGAAAACATGGTCAAACCTATGTGACCTTAAACTATAACAACCAAACATCCTCACCATATAATGTTAAACTCTGTATTTATAATCCTTATTGTAAGGTATTCTAATTAATGGTTTATTTCCACATTGCATGATGAAAAACTGTGTGATACCTTATGTCCTCACTAGAGAGGACACCCCCTTTTTGGTTATGGCCCTATACAACACCAAATTTAATAACTGCATATGGATTGATTCCATTTTATAATGGGATATGTAGTGATTCCATAACCTTAGATCCTTGGTCCAACCCCACCACCAACTTATTTTGGGTTCATCCCCCTTTGGAACATGTTCTATTCTCACATGTTTATATTCCCATACTTAATATTCGATCACATAGTCTAATAGATCCCAAAATTGTTTAACTCCCCTTGAACATTTCAACTTATCCCCTTACACACTCCATTCATTCCTTAGTTTGGATTCACATCAACCTCATGAATTGAATAGGCCCCCAAATAGAAATTGGTTTCTATCCAAAATGGATTACCTCTGTCCTAGGAAAATTCCTTGAAGGATAACCTGGGGATAGATGGCCATTATTGTGTTTCGAAGATGGTCAATGGTCGATCCCATATTATATCCTCCTATAATTATCCAGTGTAGTTGTAGAGTATTCATTTAAAATGTGATCAACTATTGTTCCCTACCCATTAATTTCTTCCTTTCACTTTCCATATCTCATAATTCATGATTTTCCTCCCTTTACACTTCCCTTTATTCTGATGAAGTTTCAATACCCTTGATTCACCCCCCCCACCTGTGTGTTCGAGCATGATGACCAAGAAATTCAACATCATCAGGACCATCCCAAGATGGATTATTTTTCCCTTTATTGTGAACTTCCTTGTGACAAGGGAAAATCCTCACCGCTCCTTTTTTATCACACTGATCATGGCTTATGTGGGATTAAAAGTCATAGTGGTTCATGGTTGAGACAAACAGGACTTCCAAAATGGAATTCCACACTCCCCAATAGTCTAATAATCATGATCTTAAACTATTTACAAACCCAAAATCCAAGATTCATGACATTAAACGTGAAACAACATCTTATAACCTAATCTCTATGACCATAAAATGGTAGAAATCCCGGTTCAAGCATCATATAATTAAATTGTGTGCATCCTATCTCTGAAATATTATGTGTGGTATAAGGCCTTCTTGGATCTATCTTTGCTTCTATTTACTACTTTTTCAAACCAATCAAACTTATTTGAGACACCCCCATGGTATAATATATAAGACCTTAAACTAGTATCACCCCCTATTCAGTTCAATCTCCATGACTTTAAACTAGAAGAACCCCACTTTGGTCTAAGATCATGAACTTAAACTATGTGAAAAAATATGAGAGATGTTTAACGTGGTACAAGGCCTTCCTGGACCTCTCTTCATGTTATTATTCTATTATTTTATTCTATAAAAACATCTTTATAACAAAAAACCCATTTTATTCCAAGAATCCTGACCTAAAACTCTTTACAACCCCATGGTCAAAGTTATGTGACCTAAAACTATATAATACAATGTCCTTGTCTCAGGATGCTAAACTAAACAATGTATAATCCTAGATGAATGAACTTAAACTAAATAGCTAACAGATTCTTGTATTACATCTTAATATACATGATCATCTTTTCATCCTTTACCATGAGGATAGCATCCTCCACAGTCTGCGTTGGTCTTCAACCTTAAACTGTGTTCTTGAACTATGTATGGATTGATTCCTAATTCCATGGGATATATAGAGGTGAATGAATCTAATATATTGGGCCTAACCACAAATTCCTCTCATATAACATGCCTTGTTTAGTCATCCCTTATCCCACATTGGATCTTAGTGACCTCACTCATAATGAGGTGATCTGATGATAAAAAAGAGGTAGTCTAAGAATTACGACCTTAAACCATTTGCAACCACAATCCAAGAATTATGAACTTGAACTATTTGTGACCTTTTTTCAAGAATCATGACCTTAAAATGTGTGCATTAATCCACACATATGTCCCTAAATGTGTTATCATCCAGTCCAACTATCATGACCCTAAAATATCCAGGGACAGAGGAACATAAGTCTTTTTAGATGAAAACATGTAAGGTAAATCTAAGAAAAGTCCATATTTTACCCACCAATCCACCCCTGTGAATTGGGAAAAAGTAATTTCATATAAAAAAGAGGTTAAAATATTTTGAGACCTTCCATTGGGCCCTAAAAACCTATTTATGATCACTGATCCCACTGCTTCATGAAAAACTGATGAATGAACCTTATCTCCATTTCCCCTCTCCTTCACAAGGTACCATCCTATTTGTTACCTCATTGTACAACCCAGTGAATTAAAAAGTCAAATTCTATTCATACTGACTCACACATCCAGCTTAAAAGATCTTAAATAGTGTTATGAACATTCTGGTTATTTAATGTTAAAATGTATGACGCATTTCCCTAACTGTATGATGTAAAGATATTTGTTCAATTTCCTTACCCCAATATGTTATACTAAATTCTTCCCATCCACATTCCATGGTGTAAAAATAAAATATTTCTTATTCCCTCACATGAAATGACCTTCCCTCCTTTTGTGTTGGTCACCTTCCACACCAATCAAGTTCCTCAACCATTGCTTGGAAACCAAGAAAGCTATCCCCTTAGAAGGAATGTCTTGTTATTTATTTGGATGATATGACCACTCAAACCACTCAGATCCACAATAGATTAATTCTAAGAGTTTTGAATTCCACTTAAAAATTATCTCATTTTACCTCATGATTTTTTTCATCCTCAATTTATATCCCCACCATTCTTCACATCGGAATAATATCCCTAATGGTGATGGTGTCTAACCAAACTATCTCATGTCCCATCCTGGGCACATGCCTCGAAGTACTGTCAATGAAAATTTAATAGGTGTGATGTTTCAAACATGGTCAATAGTTTAACCTCATTTTTATGTACCCACTCTTTAAAATAAAATTATGGGACTCTTATTTTGAACATACTTAGAACTCTCCCTCATTTTGCCTGTAAATCCTCTTTATGTTCCAATTCATATACATCTCAATTCACATCCTCTATCTTCCCCCTTATTCAGGTAGAATCCAATTCCTCGGAATTTATCCACTCATGCACCTCCTCATGTAGGAAAACCAAGTCATTTTTGTAGATTCACCCTCTCTAATCTGTTTTTTCTAGATAGGACACTCCCAGTGGTCGATGGATAATTTTTTCCCCAATCGTTCAATCCCGTTCTGAAACATTCATGAAGATATAAATATTATATTTATCTCTTTTTTCTGACACTAAACATGAATCATGTGGGATTTTAGTTTTATAGTTTCTTTACTTGTTAATGTTATCATGTTGCAGTAAAAAAATAATATAGGGAATTGAAGAAAACACTTTTATTTCCTTCATTGAGGAGGGTCGTCTATAGGATGGATCCTCTTATTTATTAAAAGTGGACCCCCTATGGCTTGTCCTGGGTGAGGGACCAATCTAGCTTGACCAAACTATTCCTAGTGGGATCAAGGGAACACTTTCTCTCATCCAACTATACCACCCCTTCCTAATATATATTATGAACCACATCAGCCTAGATTCACACTTGACCATATTTGTCCGGACACGCCACTACCGGGGATTTTTCCTCTATTTATTAGTCCTTAGACGCCACTATATATATCCTCAAAAGGTTGATAATCTATCCCCTAGTAGTGATGATGGACTCATGTTTTTTTCCTTCCCCTATGGTTGAGTGATCTCGTGTTCAACCACATGGAGTTCCTTGGTACCTTCTGTGTTTTGTAAATACCCAGCAGAGTTGATATCCTTCCACTCTATGACAACCCATATATCTAATACACCTTAATTCATGATTTATTACATTTAGGTACAGATTATAAATTCACAAAAGATCATTAAACCTAATTTATTAAGGATATTAGGTACATATCATAACAAATTGGAACTTAAGTACAATGAGATTATTGGAAACTTCTTTAACATGCTCCAAAAATTTCATCATTCCTCTAAAACTACATGGGATAACAAGAAGATGTACATAAGAAAGGGGTGATATATAAAGTCCAGTAAGGTAATAAATAAATCGTATCATAATTTAAAGTATTACATGTCATCCAAGAGGCATATAAAGGTAAAATTATAGGGGTGAGAATCATAGTCTTGAATAACGAGGCATGATATAACACGATTTCGTAAAGGAGACAATAGAATGTAGAAACAACATAAAATATGACATAATAAACATAATTAAAGGATAACTACCAATAAAAAATAATATAGTTTTCTTAGGATAACCTACCATAAACCATACATGTCATCTCATGAGATAAAAACATCCAATTCATTGGAGGACTATATAATTATGGGCCCACCCATCACTCTCATATCATGTACATGCATAAATGTGCCACATATATCATACAACATAAGAAATAATTTCATCAATTTAACCCCATTATTAAGTATTGTGGGTTTCATACATGTAAATTCCCAATCAATGAAATCTAGGTACAACTATGTGAATACCCTTGAGTGAAAACGGTGATGGGTATTCACTATACAAATTTTTGGCATGGAAAACCATAAGATACTTTTGGCTACATAATAGGTGCACATAATGGTTTATAGAAGGATTTAACAAGATTTAAAAGGTTATATAATTAATTTGAAAACATAAGGATGTTAATAGGGATGTGTAAAAACATATCCCAACTTGGAAAATTGTAAATCAAAAGGCATGACATAAAGAAGGTGCTTGAATAAAGAGAAGGAGAGGACCACTTACCTCGAGAGAGGCCTTCTAAAAACATGATAGAGACTTATTAGGATATTGGAGAAAAATTGGGAGGAATATAGAGAGGTAAAGGAATACTAATTTCATCATCTAAGAGTTATTACTGAAGAGGAATGGGTGTTTTTGTGGGTTTATATAGAAAAAAGAGAGGAAAATTCATTATTACTTCCCAAATATATGTTTTGGAATCTATATGATAAAGTAATAAAAACAACAAAACATCCCATGGTTTTTCCAATGGATTTAATCAAAGAGGACTAGTTCTAACTATTTAATTATATGAAGAACCAAAAACATTAAAATAATGTCCATGGTGATGTGGAGGTCAGTCATTTTTATAAATAATTAATTTTAAAAATTTAGGTTTGGGAGGATTCTTTAAGGGTTTATAAAATTAATAAAATAACCAAAAACACATTATTTTAAATGTAAAATATAATTTTGTTCAGGTATACTATTTATAATATTTATTACATCACTTTTGGTATTTTATGAAGTCATAATTCACACAGTATATTTAAACAATATTTAATTTTGACCAAAAAATTCAACTATCTCTAAAAATTATGAAAATATAACCATTGTATAAATTTGATGTGATGATTTAAAAAAATAATATTTATTTAATCCATATAATTCTATTAATATTATAATTTACACTTTTAAATAAAAAATCCATATTTATTGAAATATACTCATTTTTTAGAATAACAGTTTCATGACCCCTATATTTTTTTTGAATTTATAAAATTATATTATAATTTATTTTTAATAAATATTATTTAAGAATAATATTTTATTAAAATATAATTTATTTCAAAAATTCTTCAATTCATTAAAATAGGGTGTCTTAATTAAAACTATGTAATGGGTGTCCCTTTGCCCAGTCAAAATAGGGATTTATTTTTCTTTAATAATTAAATGAGGGTTCGACCCCAACCATTAAAAAAATGGAATACATTTTTTAAAAAGGGATAAATATAATATATTTTTTTACTAAAAAGGAAATACAAAAAAAATTATTTTTAGGTTCTAGATACATATCACTTTATTACGCTCGTGAATTCCCTAAGGGTAAGGAGTCTGGTAGTGAGGTTTTCATTAGGTGGTTTGGCAAATATGGTTTGGGATGTGATATTGATGAGATTTAACTTCTCTTATAAATGGTTTTGATCATGAATTAGCTATTGAATCTTATATTGGGATTATTCAATGGAAATTCCTAGTGACATTATCTCCCTCAGAAATTCTGATAAATGGACCTCAAATGGTACGATCCTACTAGTCGAAGCCATCACTTCCTTTGTCTATGTAAAATGGACTTTATCGTAACCCTTAATATAAAAATTTTAATTCTCACTATACAATGACTATTCTATAAATGGTTATGACGTTTAATGGTATTTAAATTTTACATAGCATATAATGGTCCAAAATAACTCAAGTAGTGCATGTTCTTTCTATAACTACATTACTTAATAACATATTTATCCATTCAGAAAGGTAATTTAATTTATAAATTTATGGGTCATTACACCATCTTCCTACACTTTTTTGACAAATAATTATCAATCCATAGTGTGAAGGCCATAATATTCCACTTTTTTTATCCATAGACTCAAAATCTAGTGATGAAGGGACCCCATTTGGTTGTCAAACCAGGCCACATGGTGTGGGTGATGAAGTTTTGCATACTATTCTACACCCTATGATATAAAAATAAATTATTCTTGGTGGTTTTATATCCTGAGTCTTCAAAATACTAAGGTGTGTGGGATCATACTTGTGTAAATTGACAAATACTTCAACAACAAGATCATAAGTGGGAATCCTTTAAGATGGGATGGGATCCATGTTCAATGGAAGGTTGGTTTCTCTAGTACTAGGAGACTAAACCACCTCGTCAATATGTCACATCAGAAGCTAGGTTGACAATTACAACTTCCTTAGTCACCCCTATCATGGAACACCCCATTCCCATGAAAGTTGTACCCCTTTATCGAAGTCTTCCCAAGAAACTATATTCCATAGTAAATCTTGGGGGTACATTCCCTCCCATCTCTGTATGTGACTATGGAAGAGCTCATAGTGAGCGTAGTTCAGTGGAAGCTCTACCCCCCCCCCCACCCCACCTTCCCATGAAAACATATTCCATATTTGGAAGAGGACCATAGGATGGTTTTCACTATGTGTTATGGTGTAAACCTTTGGGGTTAGCCTCTAGAGACACCAGATTTTGTGAGAGAACCAGTACAAGGTATACTATTTACATATCACTCTTCAATATAACCTCACAATTGATACTCCATCTTAGAGATATAGGAGGTATGATTCCTACTCTTTAGTCATTTCCCTATCATCCATGATGGTCCTCATTAATAGGGGAACATATGAAACATAAATCACTATGGCATCCCTATCATAGAAAGCACACCAAACGTGCTCCAGGTGAAGAGGTTCACTCTCAATGATGTTCATCATCAATGAATAGAAGTTGGTTCCTGGGGGATTGATATGTTTTTCATACTCATATCCCTCTATGTTCATGGACACATGTTCATAAAATAAATTTAATGAACCACACACATGGAGGGGGGGTTCTTCCTCTTGTTAATGTGTCATAATGCTTTATATAACTTCTATAGCATTGGAACTGCCAGATTGACACAGTACCCCATTTCTATCTCTACTACCATGATAAATGTTCTTCGACATACCCCTATATGTTCATTGTGGATAATAATTATCCACTTACAGACAATCTGCATGATTAATCCTTCAAAATTAACCCTATGTGTGAGGGGATTTACATTATATCCCCACAGGCTATATTGGATCACCTCTAGGATCACACAGTAGGATTAATCATTCCCATTCTACGATGTCCTTAGTAACTGATGGAATCTACCGAATATCTTATCCACAAGTTCATTCAATAAAAATCTAAAGCACTACTTAAAAAACGCATTCTTCATCCCACACTTGTGTTGCTTCTCCCATTGCACTAGCCTTAGTAAAACCCATTCTTATACTAGTAGTTGCTCTTAGTCCTCCCATGTGCTCACTATTGGGAGGGACTCATCATATATATATATATATATATATCCCCTAGAATTGGAGTACCAATAATTTGGTAGAGTCCCCATAGGCTGATGATGACCTCCCTATGATGCATATGAAAAGTGTTTTCCCGTTGCAACCACCTTCTAAATAGTTCAGGTATGATATTTGGGTGGTAGTAGATGTGGAATTGAGAAATTTATACTACCTCATACAACCCAATCCTCTTCATCTTCCCTAAAAACATCATAACATTAATACTATACCCAATATTTCTAGGCCCATTAATCTATAAAGTTTATGACTAGGTATAGGTCACACACCTTCATCCAACCCTAGAGGTAGTTATGTAGGGAATCCTTGAAAATGATCAAAAATTTAGGAGCATGTGTCTCTGTAGAAATATCTTTAGTATTAATTCTATTCATGGGGTTTAATAGGGATTTATCCATGATTACAACATATTCCTTAACACAATGACTATATGGAGCCCTGTTCCATTGATACGTCCCCAGGGAACTTTGTAAATAGTAATTAAGAGCATATTGGGTTGCTATTGGGGATGATTAAATCATTCTTAAGACCAAATCCATATAGTAGAAGCCTTTGATAGAAAGTATGGTCCCTCTAGTCCTCTTTTAGTAAACCAGAAAGTGTTTTATGATCTGACATGCTCTAGAATATCTCTCTGATCATGACATTTCCAACTATCTCCCTCTATCTAGAAACATTAGATTTAACACCATAAAATTCCTTCTTAAATAATATTAAAATTTCTAAATGATTGTTTGTGAAAGATCATTTGTGAAGGTTGGGATTTCATGGAAAATTTTCCTTGTGAAAATTTTCCTTGAAGATATCAAAAAATATTCTTTTATGAAAATTAAATGTTTTGTGATTGCTAATGATTTCAATCATAGAATGTCTGTGAAGTTGGTGAGTTTAAATAAAATAGGAATTCAATAAATATTTCATGAGAATATAATGCTCCCTTGGGATCCTCCCCCAATTTATAGGCTAATGGGAGAGCCTTGTTTCATGAGTGGAGACCCTAGATCAATAATATTTAGTGATTTAACCTCAGAATCAGATCCTCCTCTTCTTTTTTAGCACCCATTATGAGGGGATTATTTTTTATGCCTAAAATATATGCACTGTAGGAGATTTCAAGGAGATAATAGATGGTTAATGGAAAATCCAAGCTGAAACAAGATTAAAATCCACCTTATGAAGATAGATTCCTGAAAGATGATTACTTTTAGAGAGGTAAGGGATTCATAAATAACATCAGAGTTCCAAAAAATATTATCCTATTTAAAATTATAATATTTCATGAAACATATTTCTAAACCCTCATGGATCCTATAAATACCCCACAAACATTTATGGAAGGGGACTGTGACCTTTGGACTTCCAACAGAGGATCTAAATTCATGAAATTTAATCCTATAAAATCCAAAGGTAAAATGAATTACTATAGGTATCAAAATTTTATGAACAACATTCCATGATTATCTCAACATCTAGGTCCATGGTTGAGAAGATCATCACAAAGTTTTATGCCTTCTCTGATAGAAAAAAATGCATTGCACCCAATAAGGTTATATAAAACCCTAATCATTCATGAAATACATCCCATAAGAACCATGGTACCACATATAGTTAGGATACCCATGTTTTTTATGTCCTAATACTCATGAGACCATCCATAAAAAATCCCATATCCTTTTTTAAACTCACCCACAAGACCCCTACATTATGTCTCCTTTTAACCGACGCACCTTTGCAAAAGTTGAGTGCCTAGTGGACTTGTTCATATCCAATATATGTTTAATCATGAATTGATCATCTACATAACTTGTATCATTAACCATTAGTCTAATGTCCTTTAATCCAATAATGATTTAGGAAATATCTTCAACTTTTGATCCTAATCATGGTCTCCCTAACCTTAAGACCCCCACACACGACCCCAACAGTAGCATCATCAAGGGAAACCACATGATATTTAAATTAAATTAGGGATAGTGAAGTATAATTATCTACTCCATACTTGAATGGGAATGGTAATCCCCTAGTATACATCCCATTACATTCTTACAATAAATATTTTTAAAAAATATATATTTCAGGACTGATCTAAAATACTTTAAATTGCATAGCATTCACATACGAGATGAAAGACATTAAACTTCATAATGTTCAAATCCAATATGAAAGACTTTAAATTTTATAACAATCACCTCCTAGGTGAAAGTATTTAAACTTTATAGAATACATATCCTAGTCATATGATGTTAAACTATATAAAAACATCTTTATAACATGATGTTAAACTATAGAATTACCATGTGTCACAAACATAGAATAACTTTATGATAAGCATGAGATGATCCCAATATTATGGGAAGATTACATGAGTAATTATCACACCATCCCATGTTTTCAATCCATCCATGAAATAAGATTCCATACAATATGATGTTAAACTGCATGAACCAGTCCTATCACATGACTTTCAATTGTGTACATGAACTATGTGGGTTTGGATCCCTATATTCTAATTGGGTATGTTGGAAGCCACCCTAAGGTCCAATATCAACACCCTAACACCGCCATTAAATCTATATGTCTCCCTATATAGGATGAGATAACTCCAAAGTGTGTTCATTTCCCCCAGAAACACACTCAACCTCACCACCCAAACTTAAGGTCCACACTAGACCATGGAATTTCCATGTGAAGCTGACCCTTAACTAACCTATTACATAATAAGTGTACATGTTAAATGTTTCCAAAAGACATTAAACCTATGATCATGTCCCAAAAAGACTATAAACCTATGATCATGTCCCTACAATACTTTAAACCTATGATCATGTCCCTACAAGAATTTAAACCAATGAAAATGTCCCTACAAGACCTCAAACCAACGACCCTACCTGATACATCAGGATATCTACCTCATTAAAAATAGTAGATTCCATAGTAAATTATCCTTGGATGACTTTTTCCCCTATCATGAGTTTCCCCATGATGAACATGGGATGTCGTAGGTTTCATACATATGATTCATCATGCATGATATTCCCTGGATTTCAAAATAGGATGGCTTAAAAGATTCCCAACACACCCAACAAGCACATATGTCCAGACATGTCCAATGTCACCATCATCTTCAGTCACTAGTAGCTACCATTTCATGTCTAAATTATTTTAATTAACCGATATCCACTTCAGGATAGTGCTAAGAATGAGCTCCACAAACATGACTCAAATCTATAAGGGAGATCCAAGCAAGGCCATGAGCTCCAGCAAGGAATCCATGGAAGGACGATCCAACATCCAGCTAACCCATTCAAATTAAGGAGCCAACATCATGATCCATGGTAGTAACTATTTCACACCTTTATCAAGTGGGAATACTGGGAAACCAGCCACCATGGAGGAGGCACAACCAATCCAAGGATGTAGACCACTCAATGATAGTGAAATAAAATTGTGTCTCCCCCCCAATGTGCACCCCAGTGAAAATCATTGGAAAAAAGTTAATACAAATATTGAAGATATTTTACAATTTATTAGTGAATAAAATAAGAGCTACCTAGGATAAAAAGAGGGTCTGATAAAATATTTTTCTCTAAGGTCCTCTAATAATACCTTCATCATTTTTAGCTATCCAGAACCATTTGATAATCTAAAAAATAAATTGATTTAGTCCCTATGTTTAAGTTAGTACTTCAATCAGCCTATTAATGAGGGAAACCCTAGGACATACATTAATAAAACATCCATCTACTCCTCCAGAATTTTAGGAATTCACTCCTCTATAAAATCCATGGTGTAAAAATATAAGTTCACCAAATGATGTCTAATCATCAAAAACTTCCTAAGGTTTAGCCCTAATTATCCTAAATAAGGTTCTTATTCATCAATAATGGTATATCTCAACCCATAATCATAATTAAAAATCACCATACAATGATTGGAATCTATATAATCATAGATTATGGAAAACCTGTCCATCCTAAGGATGAAATCATAGGGTATCGTCTCTATGATGATGAGATCCCAATAAAACCACTCTCTAAAGAAATCATACTCACATCAATAGTAGATAAAAGTGAGAAGATGATCACATCTAGTAGGATTTTATATCTAAATAGTTTGGGATAAGGGTTTAATAAGAATATCTAATTCTCTAAATGAAAATACAATAAGAAAAGAGTAGATTTTGCTGGTGTTGATGACCATGAGTGAAAATGTAGGTAAGAAACGTATTATACCATGAAACATGTTAGGATATAACTAATAAAATCTCTCCATATCTTATGTTTTACCCCAAACCTAACCACATATACACTATGTATGACATGGATTGCATGGAGGTGGTGTTGGTGGAATAAAGCACCATCCACCCTTAGCCGTACCAGGAACACCTTCTCCTCTTCCATAACCACATTTGAGAGTTCCACCCTATCCACTTCAAGGAGTACCTCAACTCTATGTTATCTCTGCTAGAGAGTTCCATCCACTATGTCACATTGGATATCACCCACCACTCATCGAGTGAGACAAACACTAACTAGGTTCCCTCTGCTTCTATAAGAAATACAGTTGTCAAATCTCTACTATTTATACACTACATAGAATGCCTCAGTTGTTTACCCCTAAATTTGGGTCCATGTATACGTAGTATTACATTGAAAAGATCTTAATGTTAAGTGTTAACTTGTTATTATCGATATATTCACCTCTAGATGAGAAAATCATACCTTGGAACCAGTCTATAACTTTTTTATGAAACTGTTAATCACTAAATAATACTCTATAATTCCTACATAGGTGGGTATGTATAAGGGAGAAATACCAGCCTAAATTTTCATACAAATTCCATTTTTAATACTCCAAGATCAAATAAATCCATCATTAATAATATATAAGGAGTACCTCATGATATCTATAAACCTCAATGTGTACTTAGACATAGAAATAAGACCCTAATAAAGGTCTAGTAGCTCTTAAAATCATACCATCCAATAATCATTAGATGGTAATACTCTTAAAACAAATTCTTAAGTTCTGACCAAGGTATAGTGCCCACATCATGATTTAGAGTGATAGGTGACCATAAAATAACAACCACACCATAGAGAAGTATCCATTAAAAACACACCATTTGGTTAGTGATATTCTAAACCAAAATGAATATGTGAGTCTCCAACTATTCCCAATCCTCTACTTCCTAAGGATATCACTTTACTTCGAAGCTAAGAGGCTTACATTACTGGAACTCTTAAAGAACAACCAATATATGAGAAGTATCATATTACTCAGTGAGGACTATAATCTGCTCAATGTAAGTGTATTCCCTCTACAAAACTAGTGGGGGTTATTTTCTCTTCTCATAAGGTGGAGATAACACCCAATCAGGTCCCTATACAGATGCCTCATCACTCAACTAAATAATAATTAGATACTAAAGTGTTACAAAATTCTTATCAAAACAATACCTCTATATCAAAGATATCTAACTTTGGGGTTACATAATATATTTTGATAAGATTAATCCATAATTTTTAAAACATATCTAGGTAGACAGCACAAAAAGAACATGAGAAACTACACAAATTACACACTACATGATGAATGTATCATCAGTTTATTCCCAAAAAAACAATGCCTTATAGTTGTAAGTTGATTTAAATATTATCAGAGTCTTGGTTACAAGATACATCAATTTCCCACACCAATTGGTGGGTTATATTGTCTATTATACAAAATCAAATCCCCTAAACACATTTTCCTTATCTATCACCAACCAATCCTCAAAATTAAACTAACTCCAAACTCCATAACTAGAATTCAAACCAATATGATACCACTCCAACCTAACCCAACCCATAAATATCCCACCGTTTGACCCACTTAGAGTTTTTTATATTTGTTTTCAATGATAATAAATTCAGTGAGAATGATTTTAATACATTTTGAGATGGGAATATTAGAAGAATCTGGAGCACCCAATAAAATTTAGTTGTTTACCAAAGTTGGACTGTTCAAATACATTGAGTTAATTATATTGGAGAACCCTATAACCTAAATTTGGAAGTTACTTCATGGTTGATCCATGATAAATAACTGTCAACAAGGGGGAACAAGGTTCCTATAACACCTCAAGCTTCCATGGTACGCTTCTCTTTGAATAATACAGTAGTGTGTATTGTATGCAACTTCGAGTTCTAACACACACCACAACCAATCAAAGTAGCCATTATGAATAGTAATACCTACTTTTTGAAATTTTATAAATTTTATCTTTCAAAATGGACTTCGTTTTTGGATTCGGAATATCGAATTTATCCTATGGAGAAATTTTGGAGCTTTTCAGATAACTTTTATATTTTGATGAATAGTGAAAACTACTAACTTCTAATTAAAAACAACATTTTTAATCAAAATAATTAATATTGATAAATTATACTATTGAGTGATTTTAAAGTATAATTAAAATATAATTTTACCATTTTATTCAATGGTTTTCATTAGAATTAATTTCACTTTAAAATTGGACATAAACAATTGTCAATCTTTTGATATATATTGCTTCTTAAAAACCCGCTATTTGTTGTGACAGCGGGAATTAATTATTAAATTAATTAATTCAACTTATATTTTTTTAATTTTATAAAATAGATATAATTTTTGAATTTGAAATATAAAATATAGCTTAGGGTTAATTTTTTGTATTGTTCTGGAAAACATCGATTTCTGATGAATAGTGAAACCACCAAGTGGTAGTCAAAGAACTGATTTTTTGTTTAAATGATATTGTACCACCTCTGTGATTTGAATTTACAAAATCCGACATACATAATTGTCATTAGGAAGTAAAATTTTGATCAATGAGATTAAAATATTTTTTGGTGAATAGTAACTTTTAAGTTTTATTAATCGTGATTAAAAGTAATTAGTGAAATTTAAGGTAAAGATGATATTATAAAAATATTAAAATATCTTTAAACTTGTCCTACACTTATTGGATGAGTCATGGCCGACCAATACAATCCATGGGTAAACTTGGGGACCCCATGGATCCACCTATGTAAGAAAATGACATTAATAACTTTTTATTTAAAGTAAAAATAAAATTGTCACAAACATGTGTTGTTTTACTAAAACAATTATTAAATGGGGTTATATAAGTTAACTTTTTGACTATAAATATTCATTGGGAATATAAAACAATTTACAACATCATATTAATTTTTTTATAATTTTTATACATTAGATAAATTAAATTTTTTATGACACCATGATGATGCAGTGATTACCACATTAATTAACGATTTAAATAAAATGAAAAGATAATGTAAAATATAAGACGTAAACTTGTCTAAAACCTATTAGATGGGTATATTCCAAACCCTTATCACCTTATCCTCTAAATATATCATTGTGGGATCTTTTAAATCCTAAAATAACTTCATAATAATGTAACAATTCATGACCTTCCAAGAGTGCCCCTCCTCTACTCTTATAAAAGGGCCCCACCACTACCACGTTATTCACACCATCCAAGCCATTTATCTCGTCCAAACTCTACCCAAATACTCTCCAAACTTCCCTCTATTACTCTTATATGCATCACTTTGGGAATAAGTCTTCTCAAGGAAGCCTTTGGCTCAAATCAAAAAGAGTTACATGATTTTAAAGGTAATGTCTTCACTTGGGTTCTTTTGTTTTATTTTGCTTCTCCAACACCCTAAACTCTTTTTATTACTATATTTGGTAACAAAACCAGTATCTTAAATATACTAGGATGTTGTTATGATATTTATTCAATCTACACTTACACACACCTCCGTCTAATGGTTAAATAACATACTGTTTCCATGGATGGTGAATTACTGCCTCATGAAATGATGATTGTTCTATATTCTCCTACCACCTCTCATGGGGGCCATTAATATGTCACTATATTTATTTATGATATATATTATGTATATGTTTTCCTTATGATTCTGTATTTTTCATTTATGGAATGCCTTTTTTATTTCCATTATGGGTAAACGTGATAATTTCATTTTAGGAAATGCGGACTACCGCCCCCTCAAAGTGATTTGAATCGTTAATGCCATATGTGGGACGTATAAAGGATGGAGTAAGTGATATTATATATGATATTATAATTGAATTATAATATAACTTTATATAATTATGTTTCATTCCATTAAAATATGAAATAGAAATGAAAGTAGCGTTCATGCGTACGTACGGCTTACCGTCTCCATGAACGGTGCATTTCATTTCATACCTCTAAATGTTATGTAATATTATAAAGGCCGGTATATACTGGATATATATTATATATATGATATCTACATCATGAATATAATTCTGGATGTAATGGATATTTTACCACATGAACAACTTGTAATTATAAGTAGTTTATTTTTTACTCAAGTACCAAAGATCGACAAAACGACCGTTATTAACCTAAATATTTACATAATGTTTATAACATGGTAATACGTGATATAAAAGGAATAATGAACTTAAAAAAGGTTCTTAATAATGTTTAAATTAACTCTAGTTTATTATCCAGGAGGTTAAAGGACGATCGAGTCAAGTCGGACATGAGGTAAGGGAAATTCATAACCCATTTTTTGTTCTTTGGGTTAACATCATACTTTCAAATTATGTCATGATATTATTATATCCTATCTTGTATTATTAATTTCTTTATGCGTACTTATAGTGAATAAACATAATAGATCTATTTTATTTAAAAAAATAATCTTTTTAAGGGACTTCGTCTCAATCTCCATTAATTGAAGCATATTTTGTTTTATACACAAATTTATTTTATACGGTGTATAAACCACATTTAATTTTATATTAATTCAAAATGAATCTTTTTATATGAATCATTTCACTAAACAACAAAAAGGAATGCTTTTTTTGACGTACGTATGCGGCGACAATGACTTCTCCACCGTTGTGACCATTATTTGAGTTTCGGCTTCCTCTACAAGCCATAACTTTTTCTTAAATGAAAAATAAATACCATGTTTTAATTTTCTTTTTTTTTTATTGAAAATGGTTTTTTTAAAATGGTTGTATTATATCAATGTGTAGTATTGATATATTGTGATTAAAATGTGGAAATTTTATGTTTCCTTTGAGCATGTTTTATGTGATATGATTATGTTATGGTTTATGATGTGTTTAAACCTGTTCATATGAGGAATGCATTGGACTTAATAAGTGATGGGTGGAGCCCACTATAGCTCCTCGATGCATCGGTAGGTCTCATGAGACAAACTAGTGTCTTTCCACGAGGCCTTGACAAAATATTATTTGTAGTCTTGGCACGAGGCCTTGGATATGTGGTTATGATAGTCAGGCATTATGAATTCCATCATTATGAAAGTTGTTATTGATATTGCATGTGATTATTAGACTTTTAGAATATCCATGTGAATAAGTAAATGGCATTATTTCATTTTACTTTTTCCATATTATGGTGAAGTTCAAGTTCAAAAAGCTATTTTTTTAGTTATACATTGCCTTAAATGTTTATGTTTATTTATGAAAGCTTACACTATATTGTTATCCTTAATGAGCACTTGAGCTCACCCCTTTCAATGTGTTAATTTTTCTAGTATGTGAAGAAGTATTTTAATAATGACCTGTAGGGATAGTCGGAAGGGGATATGAGTGTGGACTATGGATACCATGTTATTGTAGTTTTTCAGTTTATGGTGTAATATAACGTTTATGAATGTATCTAGTGTTTCCAATGCTACTAAACTAATCGGTATTCCAGGACTTGATCTTTTGTGATCATGCCAATGTTACATAATAATGCACCAAATCTGGGTAACTGGGGTCGGGGTATTATAGTTTGTATCAGAGGCAGCTTAGTACTAACCTTGGAAGCTAGATTTAGATAAACTCTAATTAGAGCACATAGCCCTAAGATAGACTTTACGGATTTTTATAGAAGAACTTCCTAGAAGTTTTGTATTCTAGAGATTTTGTGAGTTTTTGAGCAATACATCCCTGTCTAGATACGAGCAGGTAGAGGCGGATCTAGCACAGATGTACCTAGGGGTAAAACCCGAAAACATCGTTTTGAGCTAGACTCGAATGGGAACTGGTGGACGACAACAGGCCTTGCTGCACTATTGGTTACGACACTCTGGGGGGATATGATTGGGATAATTCTCATTTTCTTTACAAACCACTCTAAAGGGTTATGAGTATATACATCCTAAAAGAAAACTTTTTTGTGATTATGGATTATATCCATAAATAGTTCAATTTATGTTAATTGTTTTACAAGTTTGGAATTATGTATTTTTATTGATAAACTAATCTAGTTTATGCCATTTTTTAGAAATGGTGCCTATTGGAAGGAATGGAAACCATATCAATGCACGCACTCCATGTAGGGATTTCCCTCTTTCTCAAGATAATTATAGTGGAGCCGGAGATACAACTGGTGCTGATCAACTTAACAACATACTTGGACAACTCACTCGGGTTATGAATAATAACCTTACTCGTATGGAGCACCCTGATCCGCAACGTGGAGGATCAATGTTAGACCACTTCATGATGCAAAAACCACCAAAATTTAATGGGGGTACAAATCCATTAGCAGCTTTTAAATGGATAAACTCCTTAGAGAAAATATTCCACACCTTGGGGAGTAGCGAAAGGGAGAAGTTTGTCATGGCAGTTTACCACCTCACTGGAGATGTCGATCAATGGTGGTCACTGACTCAAAACACAAAAGAAGATGAATAAGTATCAAGTATGAAATGGAGGGATTTTAAGGAAATTTTCTTAGAAAAATACTTTCCACGTGACAATCGAGAAGATATGGAAAGGCAATTTCTGAGTCTGAGGTAGAAGGAGGATGATAATGTCGTAAAGTATGAGGCCAACTTTACAAGGTTAGAAATAAATTCTACAGATTATATACGTAACCCAATAAATAAGATTGATCATTTATTTGATGGGTTAAAACCATTTCTCTGTTGAGCCTTAATCTCACAATATTTCTCGTCGTACGAAGATATTGTCTCATGTTATATCAAGATAGAAAAGGAATTCTCTAAATATTATGACAATAATGTAAAGAAAGAGAAGAAGAGAATGGTGGAACAAGAGACAGATAAAGGGAAAAGGGGAAAGAAGGATTTCCCATTATGTGATAATTGTGGGAAGAATCATCCTGATACTTGCCTAAAAGGAATGGGAGTTTGTTATAAATGTGGAGAAAAAGGTCACCAGGCTCGTGATTTCAAGGGAAAGAAAGAGGCTATCAATGTTGAATGCTAAAATTGTAGAGAATTAGTGCATAATGAAAGTGAATGTCCTCAGAGTCAGGGAAACATACCTCAGAATAGGCCAAGGGATCAAGGCCAATCTTATGCTGTTACTACAAATGAATTGGAATAATTATTGTATAGGTGATTTTGGACTGAAGGATTCTATTCTGGTTATAAGAATAATGTGATATATATAAGGATTATATTACAGTACTTGTTGTTTTTATTAAGGTTTTAATATGATGAAGGTAATCATATTTTAGTATGTGACAACAAGAGAAACTTTAATTTGTTTGGGGAATCTGATGAATTGATTTTGGAATTTATAGACATTTTACAGAAAGACTTGACCGAGGTATTTTGGGTAACTATAAAGGTTGGAATGGATTAAGTTTAACTTTGTATAGTATTGTTTAATTTTAAAACATTTCTAAAGATTATTTTTGGAATATTATAATACTATAGTTTTAGGAAAAGGTCAACCTGTAGGTTGGGGGATAACCAGTCGCGTCGGACAAAGCCGTAGGAATCAAACCCACAACCTTCGTGCGACAAGCCTTTATTACCTACCACTAGCCTACAGGAAGTCCCTAGTTATTACAAAATAGTTTTCATAATCTAAATGGTATGTGTTAATATTTGGAACCTTCTACGATTAGGATAAATATAATATTTTTGAGTTCAATTACCTTTTGGAGTGAAAGATGGGTTTCTAGAAAACATATATTAAATAATGAAAGTCTACATGACAAGTAAGTATATTTCCTTACATTATTAGAAAATCTTCTAAATAAATTCCTCAACTTTATAAAAGGTAACTTAAAACAAAAACATTGTCGGTTAACTCTTCCTACTAGGGAATCAATGATCTTTTAACCAATCACAAGTTTGTGATTTTCTTGTAGTTAATCTTTATCCTAATCTGGTTTTCTACAACTCTTCATCAGACCTTGATGGTTTTTTTTCCTCCATATCCAAATTTTCATAGAATCCTAGTATGGTCTATCTCGAGTGACCTTTGTACTTCTCTTTCTTTCTTTTAATGTTATATTTTTGTTAACCCTATTTCCGATGTGGGTTTTCCACAAAGATATTTTCTATTTTCAACAATTTATTTTTGAAGAACAATTTCAAATTGTGAGGATTCAATTTATTGAAGGAGGGGAGAATGTAACACCTCAATCGTCCATGGTATGCTTCTCTTTGAATAATACAGTAGCGTGTGTTGTACGCAACTTCGAGTTCTAACACACAACACATCCAATCAATGTAGCCTTTATGAATAGTAATACCAACTTTTTGAAATTTTATAAAT
This sequence comes from Viscum album, assembly GCA_963277665.1. Classification (NCBI taxonomy): domain Eukaryota; kingdom Viridiplantae; phylum Streptophyta; class Magnoliopsida; order Santalales; family Viscaceae; genus Viscum; species Viscum album. Next base: position 2,104,479,296 of record OY728147.1, on the reverse strand, counting down.
TTTATCATTCAAAATGGAATTCGTTTTTGGATTTGGAATATCGAATTTATCCTAAGGTGAAATTTTGGAACTTTTCGGATAACTTTTATATTTTGATGAATAATGAAAATTACTAAATTTTAATTAAAAAGAACTTTTTAAATCAAAATAATTAATAGTGATAAATTAAACTATTGAGTTATTTTGAAGTATATAATTAGAATATTATTTTATTATTTTATCAAATTGTGGTCATTAGAATTAATTTCACTTTGAAATTGGACATAAACTATTTTGAATGTTTTGATATATATTGCTTCTTAAAAACATGCTATTTGTTGTGACAGCAGGAATTACTTATTAAATTAATTAATTCAACATATATGTTTTGATTTTTTTTAAAAATAGAAATCATTTTTTAATTTGGAATATCAAATATATCTTAGGGTTAATTTTTGGTATTGTTCTAAAAAAAATCACTTTTTGATGAATAGTGAAACCACTAAGTGGTAGTTAAAAAACTAATTTTTTCGTTTAAATGATATTTTACCACCTCTGTGATTTGAATTTCCAAAATCAGACATACATCATTGTCATTAGGAAGTAAAATTTGGATCAATGAGATTAAAATAATTTTTGGTTAATAGTAACTTTTAAGTTTTATTAATCGTGATTAAAGGTAATTAGTGAAATTTAAGGTAAAAATGATATTATAAAAATATGAAAATTTATTGACACTTGTCCTACACTTATTGTATGATTCATGGTAGACCAATACAATCCATGGGTCAACTTGGGGACCCCATGGAGCCACTTGGGTAATAAAATGTCATTAATAACGTTTATTTAAAGTAAAAATAAAATTGTCACAAACATGTGTTGTTTTACTAAAACAATTATTAGATGGGGTTATGTAACTTAACTTTTTGACTAAGAATATTAACTGAAAATATAAAAATATTTCTTACAACATCGTAATTGTTTTATAATTTTTAGATATTAAATAAATTAGTTTTTTATGACACCATGATGATGTAGTGATTACCTCACTAATTAACGATTTAAATAAAATGAAAAGATAATGTAAAATATAAGACTTAAACTTGTCTAAACCCTATTTTATGGGTATATTTCTCACCCTTATCACCTTATCCTCGAAATATATCATTGTGGGATCTTTGAAATCCGAAAATCACTTCATAATAATGTAATATTTCCTGACCTTCCAAAAGTGTCCCTCCTCTCCTCTTATAAAAGGCCCCCACCACTACAACCTTATTCACAACTTCCAAGCAATTTAGATCAGCCAAATTTTGCTCAAATACTCTTCCAACATCCCTCTATTACTCATAGAAGCCTCACTTTGGGTAGAATTATTCCCAAAGAAGCCTTTGGCTCAAATCAAAAAGGGTTACCCGATTTTAAAGGTAATGTCTTCACTTGGGTTCTTTTCATTTATTTTGCTTCTCCAACTGCCTAAACTCTTTTTATTCCTATCTTTTGTAACAACACCAGTATCTTAAATATACTAGGATGTTTTTATGATAATTATTCGAGCTACACTTACAGGCACCTCCGTCTAATGGTTAAAGAACATACTATTCCCGTGGATGGTGAATTACTGCCTCACGAAATAATGATTGTTCTATCTTCTCCTACCACCTCTCATGGTGGCCATTAAGATGTCACTATATTTATTTATGATATATATTATGTATATGTTTTCCTTATGCTTCTTTATTTTTCATCTATGGCATTCCTTTATGATTTCCACTATGGGTAAATGCGATAATTTCATTTTAGGAAGTGCGGACTACCGCCCCCTCAAAGTGATTTGAATCGTTAATGCCATATGTTGGATGTATAAAGGATGGATTAAGTGATATTATATATGATATTATAATGTAATTATATTATAACTTTATATATTTATTTTTTAGTCCATTAAAATACGAAATAGAAATGAAAGTAGCATTCATGTGTACGTACGACTTACCGTCTCCATGAACGGTGCATTTCATTTCTTACCTCTAATTGTTATGTAATATTATAAATGCAAGTATATACTGGATATATATGATATATATGATATCTAAATCATGAATATAATTCTGGATGTAATGGATATTTTACCACATGAACAACTTGTAATTATAAGTAGTTTATTTTGGACTCAAGTACCAAAGATCGACAAAACGACCGTTACTAACTTAAATAATTACATAATGTTTATAACATGGTAATAAGTGATATAAAAGAACTAATTAACCTTAAAAAGGTTCTTAATCAAGTATAAATTAAATATAGTTTATTATCTCGGAGGTTAAATAATGATCAAGTCAAGTTGGACACGAGGTAAGGGAACATCATAACCTAATTTCCTTTCTTTGGGTTAATCTCCAACTTTCATATTATGTCATGATATTATTATGTCCTAGCTTGTATTTTTACTTTATTTATGTGTAATTATAGTGAATACACATAAAATATCACTTTATTTAAAAAAAATTATCTTTTTAAGGGACTTCGTCTCAATCTCCATTCATTGAAGCATATTTTGTTTTATACACAAATTTCTTTTATACGGTTTATAAACCCCATTGATTTTTACGTTAATTAAACATGAATCTTTTTATGTGAATCATTTTACTAAACGACAAAAATGATTTTTTTTGTAATACATATGCGGTGACAACGACTTCTCTGCCGCCATGACTATTATTTAAGTTTCGGCTTCCTCTACAATCCATAACATTTTTTTAAATGAAAAATAAATACCATGTTTTACTTTTATTTTAATTTGGTATTGAAAATGGTTTTTTTAAAATTGTTTTATTATATAAATGATTTATATTTATATCTTGTGATGGAAATGTGTAAATTTTATGTTTCCTTTGTGCAAGTTTTATATGATACGATTATGTTATGGTTTATGATATGTTTAAACCTGTTCATATGAGGAATTCATTGGACTTAATAAGTGACAAGTGGAGCCCGCTATAGCTCCTCGATGCATCGGTAGGTCTCATGAGACAAACTAGTGTCTTGGCACGAGACCTTGACGAAATCTTATTTGTAGTCTTGGCACGAGGCCTTGGCTATGTGGTTATGATAGTCTGGAATTATGCATTCCATCCTTATAAAAGAGGTTATTGATATTGAATGTGATTATTAGACTAGTAGAATATCTATGTGAATAAGTAAATGGAATTATTTCATTTTACTTTTTCTATATTATACTAAAGTTCATCTCTAAAAGGCTTTTTTTTAGTTATACATTACCTTAAATGTTAATGTTTATTTATGAAAGCTTCCACTATATTGTTATCCTTACTGAGCATCTGAGCTCACCCCTTTCAATGTTTTAATTTTTCCAGGATGTGAAGAAGTATTTTAAGAATGGCCTGCAGGGATAGTCAAAAGGGGATATGAGTGTGGACTATGGAGACCATGTTATTGTAATTTTTCACTTTATGGTGTAATGTAACGTTTATGAATGTATCTAGTGTTTCCAAGGCTACAAAACTAATCGGTCTTTCAGGACTTGATCTTTTGTGATCATGCCAATGTTACGTAATAATGCACCGACTCTGGGTAACTGGGGTCGGGGCATTACAGTTCCACCATTAATGATTGGAAAATAAGTAATATTGAGTGATATGCTTCCATTATTCATATAAAAAAGAAATATCTATCATTAATATTATTAGATATTCCATTAAATAAAAAGAATCTTGTTGTAAGGTCTGTTACATGATATTTCATGTAATGATTTTTTTAAGAAGATTTTATGAATTTGAGTTTCTACCATTATCCATGAATAGAAAAGTATTTGAGTTTATGACACTACTACATGAAGATTCTATTATTGTTAAATAATGGAAAAGCAGGTTAAAGATGGTGTAGATTCTACTACCTAAGGAATGAATATATTAACCATATTTATATTAAACAATTAATGTGTAGAAATGTTGTAATGTCCAAAAATTTCCATGTAATTTTTTTTAAATTATATGGAATTATTTTGAGACCACATGCTTTGAGGACATCTGATTCCAAGGCCCGGTGATCTCAGAACGGAATTTTGAACGTTTTTTAAGTTCGTTTAAGTAAACGTGAAAGCATGTTTTTCTAACATTTAAACCAGTGCTCAGATAAAAAATATGAGGGCACCATTTAACTCAGAATGACAAGATTCACCTAGAATGAACCTGACTTCAACCAGTAAGGGTCGGATAGACAAATTTATTTTTGGACTTTTTGGAAAAAAATAACTTAAAAAGATATTTTATTTTGTTTTTCAAAACCGTTGAGTGGTGAACATTGGCACTACAGTATAGTGATAAGGTGCATTAAATGAAGATCATTAATAGATCATTTTTTTTAAAACATAAAAAATATGTTGTTTCATAAATGAAACAACACAACGATGCAATGTCACAGTATAACAGAAACAATGTGACATGTTTTCTTTTAATGGGTTAACGCATTGGAGAGTTGGGAATCAAAGTGGTGGATTTTTCTCTGATAAACTAATGGTGAGAACTCTCCCCAATGATTAATGATAAGCATTGGTGGATCTTTAATGACTTCGACGCATATTGAAGAACAGGGCCAGTGAATGAAAAACACCTTTGACCACTTCAATCCCTACAAATGGAATTCTCCAGTGGAGAATGTCAATCGAGGTAGGTATTTGTTTGGTTTTAAGTTTTCCCCATTCTTATTCTAAAATAATGAATGTCGATTAACCCATGAATTAGTTGATCTGCAGGTCATGTGTTCTTACATATGGATGTTTACCATGGGGTGTTTGCACTGGTATTGATGATTATGTAATAGAACTATGATCCCAAGTTTCCCATATTTTTAAAATTCTAACGCAGAGGGCGCAGGCTGACATGAACAAGGCCCGAGACCCTCCTCTGGTGCATTCTTTGTGGTTTCATCCTTGAAATGGAAACATGGTGGATCTGAGGCCGTGGTAGTGATTTTAGTGACCCGAGAGGCCTGAGGGAGAAGGTGGATTTGAGATCAGACCACTAGAGCAGACTCGGTAGCCCGTGGAAGGTGCCGCTAGAGTGGCACCTCTGGCGCGGCGGTGCCGGTGATCTACATGGCGGCATCGGCGACCAGCGGCAGTGGCCATAGGTGGGAGGCAGTGAAAACTAGCGCCACCGGAGGGATGAAGTAGTCGGACCTCACCATCCATGCTGGTGGAGGCAGTGCGCTTGGTGCACGCCGTGGTGGAGGAGGGTCGCGACCCATCGGCCGCAGTGGCTGGCTAGACACAGTGCTAGTGTGGCGTCGCGTGATGACCATGGGGGGAGGCTAGTTGGCCAACCACGCGTGCTCTAACCTGACCATCCATTCCACCGTGATGGAATGGTCCAGAGGTACGACAAAAATTTGGTACTATTCTGCTTTAGAGGATCTGGCCTATGGGATAAAGTCGGGCCGCGCGGTGGCCTGAGCAAGGAAAAGAGGCCGACCCACCAGTACATGCTGGATAAATTCACGTCATTGCGTGACCAAATGGATTAGACCCACGACCATCCCCATCCAGGTCTAGTGAGGCCTAATGTTCCAATATAATGGGCCAAATGGATAGGATAGGGTCATACGGGACCCTAAGTTGGGTTGGTCAGGTCAGTCTGAGCCAGTCAGAGCAGACCGAGACACAACCGACCCCTGTTTACAAAAAAGGACGTATCTCCCAGACCGTACATCTGATTGACGTGCCATCTGAAGAATTGGGACCCACATGATGGGGTGGTACTTATGAAGTCATCTATGTAAGATTTTACAGAGGTAAAACCTGTGAGGATTCGTGACTCAGATACATAGTGAGACTCCATGACTCAGCTATTAGTGAGACTTCATGACTTGGCTACCCAAGGAGACTTCATGACTTAGATATCAGCAAGACTGCGTGACTCAACTACCCAGTGAGACTACGTGACTCAGGTATCAGCGAGACTCCATGACACAGCTACCCAACAGGATTTGTGACTCGGCTACCAAGTGAGACTCTATGACTCAGCTATCAGTGATACTTTGTGACTCAACTACCCAACAATACTTCATGACATAGATATTAGCGAGACTCCGTGACTTAGATACCCAATGAGGATTTGTAACTCAGCTATCAGTGAGGCTCCATGACTCTACTACCCAGCGAGGCTTCATGAATCAGCTATTGAATAGGTCTAGGTGACCTAGATATCCTAAAGGACTCATCGGGGATGAGTGCCTTTGCATTGATTGATGTTTATTGTTTTTAACCGTTGGTTTTTCTATCAACACTTTATGTTATACCCGTTTCGATATTAATCTTGTGAATCTAATATTTGTGCATTCTTTTGTGATTTCCTTCATGGAATCCTATGAGACCTAAGTTGGTTTTGGGGTCCCTAATAAGTATTTTTATTCTCACCCCTACACGGGCTTCACCCACACCTATTGTGTCTTGTGAAGATGAAAGAAAGCTTTGACTGGGATCCTGGAGATCCAGGGCTAGGTGGTGCTCAGATATGGATTTAAAATCGTAGTACATTTCAGCGAAATCTGACAGTGACCTACACCTACCCTTCAGGTATGATCCTTGGTGTATGACCTATAGAGCTTGTACTTTCTTTTACTGTACTTTCCTTTTCAGTTGGGATTCTATTATATCCCCCTTTATTATTTTGGTTTTACCTTTAATTTTTTGGTTCTTTCTTCATGTGACATACACGTTGTTGGTATACCAGTTCAGATTTTCTTTCCACAATATGGGTTGTGTGTGTGTTTATAGACTTAAAGGAAATGCCTTCATTTTTTGGTATATGCTTTTTAGTTCTAGTCACCAGCCCCTAACCTATGGAAGGTGGGCTAGGGGTATTCATGGAATATGCCCCAAAGGACAGGTCATGATAGATTTGTATAATAGGTGGTCATTTCTACCTCAAATACTGAGAGTTGGTTTTTTTGGGAAACAATGTTAAATGTTTCGAGTTAGACTTTTAGATTCAGAGAGTCTAGTGTTGGTGTGGTAGCCAAAGTATCTATACACTAGGACCCTGAATTTTTATTTTTAGAATTGGTTCATGAAAACACTGGTTGGTTGTGTCTTCTAAATGTTATTCATGATCACATTGAGTTAGATTCGGCTCACCAGGCAGAATTAACTGACCATGGTTAATCTTGATTTCCCTCAGGATGCCTCCATGTAGACAGCTAGCTAGGATCCTAGTACAAGATCATGACAATGGTACATCGATAGACAAGGCATTGGTGTATGGACTAGTTCCTAAGATGGCACCCCTGGGTGGTGTACCAGAGGCACCACCACCCATCGAACAACAGTTGCTACCAACCTTACAAGCAGAGGATGCATGATAACTAAGCATGTTTCATGGGTTCTAGAGGCAGAGGACAATGAGGTTTCAAGGTGAGACAGAACTTCAAGAATCTAAGGATTGGTTGGAGGTAGTGATGTGTGTTTTTCTCTTAGTGAGGAAACCTTCAGAATAGATGGTGGTTCTAGATGTTAGCCTTCTATTGGGTGTGGCAAGGAGATGATGGAGAATGACACTAAAGGCACATGAGGAGGCGACCCTCACCTAGGTAGACATTGGGAGCCTTTTCAGGGATTATTTCTTCCTCGAAACCTTGTGCTCAGTATGAATACATGAGCTGCTACACTTACGGTAGGGAATCTTGAATGTGGCTGAGTACTCTGCGAGGTTCAGAGACCTCTCCCGATACTGTTATGATATTTTGCAGGACCCTTTCTTCAGAGCCTGAACCTATGATTAGGGGCTCAAATGGGAGATCATAGAATCAATGATCTCTCTCAGCATCCCTATTCAAGTTGGGGTGATAAATCGAGCCCTTCTAGTTGATAAATTTTTTGGAAGAACTTGCATCGAATATGAGAACTACCACTGGATGGATGGTAGTTGAGTCCTCAACAGTGGGAAGCCGACAACTTACACAGGGGTCCATGAGGACCATACACTCTAGGGGATGACCTCGTGATACTGGATAGGTATTGCAAGGTCCCATGGGTAGTGGACACCAGTAGAGGAACATGTTGTGCTTCATGTGCAGCGGGCAGAGGCACATAGCTCGAGACTACCCGACCTATCGTACAGATGATCAACAGGAGGTTGAGAGACCCCCTAGGCAAAATAAAAGAGTCAAACTGGGTGGTCCACAGAGAGGCACACATGTAATGGGAGTAAAAAGAGCTAAAGATGGTGGGAGTGGATATGAGTTACTACCACCACCACCCCCAGGTGGTCCACCACGAACTCTTGGAGCAGGTGGACAGGGGCGGTTCCAGCTTCAGCTAATGGAGGCCTACAACCATGGTTCTCCATATGTGATTAGAGGTATGATCTGTGTCTACTACACATTAATTTTATTTCTTATATACATAGGTTCCACTCACTCTTTCCTTTTCACGGACCTTGTTTGAGGCTTGGAAATTCTGGTGGAGTTGTAGGCTCGATCCTTACGATTAGAGACTCCAGCGGGAGGGGAATTGAGGATTACACACTAGTACCATCAGTATGAGATTACTCTAGGATGTGAGAGCTTCAGCTAGTATCTCCTAGTAGCAGCATCAAGACCTTACGAAATTATCTTGGGTATGGACTGGTTATCTATAGTCTATGATCAGATCGACCATATTAGGTGCAAAGTGTGATGTGTCTTTAAGGATGGGACCAGTTTTTCCTTCACTAGTGTAAAGGGAACTTTTGTAGTACAGGATGAACTTTCTTAAAGGAGGGTGTAGTCGACCACTCACCAATTGGTGAGCCTCACCCTATATGTAGTGGATGAAAGGAGTATGATCTTTCCTGTAGTGGTGGATGAGTATGAGGATGTCTTTCTTAAGGATGTTTTGGGACTACCTCCTCATAGTGAGGTAGTCTTCGGCATCGACCTATACCCCGTCACGGAAGTGATATCCATACCAGAATATTGGATTTCCCCCATGGAGATTAATGAGTTGATGGTGTAGTTGGAGGAATTATAGGTGAAGGGATCCGTGAGGCCCAACATTTCACCATGGGCATCCCTAGTGTTGTTTGATAAGAAGGAAGATGGGAGCTTGCCGCTATGCATGGACTTCCGGCGCCTGAACCAAGTGATCATGAAGAAAAAGTATCCACTTCTGAGGATGGATAACCTCTTAGACCAGTTGAAGGGAGCGAGGTGGTTCTTAAAGCTAGAACTCAAATCATTCTATCATCAACTTCAGATACGAGTTGAGGATGTACCAAAGGCATCCTTTAGATAACAGTATGGCCACTACGAGTTTTTGGTGATGCCTTTTAACGTGACCAATTCCTCAATAGTGTTCATGAGTCTCATGAACAAGATCATATAGCCTTACCAAGATTTTTTCGTGGTAGTGTAAATTGATGACATCTTGGGGTACTCGGTGTCAGAGGAGGATCATGCTACACACCTGCGGAAAGTCTTGGATACACTCCGAGTGCACCAGCTTTACAGTAAGCTCTCGAAGTTCAAATTTTGGATTCGTGAGGTCCACTTTCTATGAAACATCATATAAAAGGATGTATTTTCAATGGATCCAGTGAAGATAGAGGTAGTTATTTCTCAGGATACACCCAGGAGTGTAACTAAGGTGTGGAGTTTCTTGGGGTTAGTCGGAAACTACTAGAGGTTCCTGCCCGAATTTTCCAGAGTAGAAGAAACTTTATTAGACTTGACACAAAAGGGATATCCCATAGTGTGCATTGATAATTTCTAGTAGAGTTTTCATGAGCTGAGGTGGATACTGATGAGTGCCCTAATCTTGAGACTACCAGAAGAGGGCCTTGGGTATATAGTCTTCTATGATGCATTAGGGACCAGACTGGGTTGTGTCCTGATGAAGAAGAGAGTAGTGATCACCTACAGCTCACATCAATTGATGCAGAATGAGCAGAACTATGCGACCCATGACCTAGAGTTAGCATGATTGGTCTTTTCCTTGATGATGTGGTAGTTTTAATTGATTGGTGAACAGTTTACCATCTACTCTAACCACAAGAGTCTCAAGTATATCTTCTCACAGAAGTACCTCAAATTGAGATAGTGGAAATGGATGGATTTCCTTCAGGACTATGACTATGATATATTCTATACTCCTAGGAAAGGGAATGTGGTGTTAGATGCATTTAACAAGATGTCTAGTCTACAGCTGCTGAGTGAGGTGATGGAGCAGTTAGCCATGATGCAGATATCCTTCGTGGATGATGATGGATAAGCTTACCTATAGTAAATGAATTTCACTCCCCTTATCTTACAGTGAGTCAAAGAGGAAAAACTTGTATATATTTAACTTGAGGTCCGATGTACTAAGATATCCTCAGAATAGGCTCTTGATGGATTTTTGATAGGTGTAGAGCATGTAAATTTTTTCAGAGGATGTGCCATAGTACTAGTGACATTGTGGGAGGAGGTGTTGTGGGAGTTCTATACGTCCCATTTTTCGGTACATCCATGTGTGGAAAAGATGTACCAGGACCTCCAACATTAGTACTAGTGTCCAGGGATGAAGAAAGCAGTGGCGGAGTTCATTTCACGATGCCTCACTTTTCAATAAGTGAAGGTCGAGCATCAGGTTCTAGCATGATTTTCCTAGTAACTCGAGGTACTGGAGTGTAAATGGGATGGTATCTCGACAGAATTCATGATGGGGTTACCACGCATGTCAAGGGTCCACGATTCTATTTGGGTGATTGTTGACCGAATTCCCAAGTCAGCTCACATCCTACCCATACAGGAGAAGGGATCAATAGAGGTCTTTGGATACCTCTACATCTAAGTGATAGTGCGGATTTATGGTGTGCCTTGAATGATCATCTCAAATAATGACACTCACTTTACATCTCAATTATGGAATGGATTTCAGGAGGCATTCGGGGCTCTGTTGCACTTGAGCATTACCTTTCACCCTCATAAAAATGGTTAGATGGAGCAGACCATACAAACCATGGAGGAAATACTTCATTCTTGCATCCTTGACTTTGGTCACATTTGGGAGGACCACCTTCCATTGGTGGAGTTCACATAAAACAACAAATATCACTCCACCATTGGCATGACACCGTTTGAGACCTTATACGGGTAGTCATGCAGATCACCTATATGCTAGACAAACCCATGGGAGTAAGCACTAATGGGTCCATAGGGGGTATAGGCTACCACTGAGAATGAAAAGATCATCCAGGAGAGGATAAGGACTTCACAAAGAAGTTAGAAATCATACACTGACAGGAGATGGACACCCTTGGAGTTTGAGGAGGGAGACCATATATTTCTTCGAGTCTCACCCCAATAGGGATTATGGTGATTTGGATGGGGTGGAAAGTTATCTCAAAGATTCAATAGACCTTTCCAAATTAATAGAATATTTGGAGAGGTGGAGTACTACCTAACTATTCCCCCAAATATTCACCGTGTGCATGATGTTTTTCACATGTCACAGCTGAGGAGTTATGTGCAAGATCCATCACATGTCATCGACTGGGGCGAGCGAGACATTGATGATTTGAATACATTTTCAGAGTTCCCAGTGGAGATAGAGGTTCAATAGAAGTCGGTCCTTCGTGGATGGTCAATTCCTCTACTGTGCGTTTGGTGGAATCACAAGAATATTTAGGAAATAAAATGGGATCTATAGGCTCATATTCATGCCCAGTACCCACATTTTTTTGATTAACCCTTATTTTGGATTTCAGGGACATAAATCCTTAAGGTGGGGAGAATGTAATGTCCCAGAATTTTCATAATTTTTTTTTAAATTATATGGAAATATTTCGAGATGACATGCTTTGATGGTACATGATTTTGAGGCCCGGTGAGCCTAGAACAAAATTTTGAACTTTTTTTACGTTTGTTTAAGTAAACATACAAGTGGATTTTTCTAACTTTTAAACTGGTGCTCAGATCAAAAATATAATGGAACTGTTGAACTTGGAACACTGGGATTTTCCTAGAAAGGACCTAACTTCGACTATCAAGGGTTGGACGAAAAATTTAATTTTTGAACTCTTCAGAAAAAAATAAAAGTACTTAAAAATGTATTTTGTTTTTTTGAAACCGTTGAGTAGCAGATGACGATGCGGTGCTGTGGTGATGAGGCGCATTAAATGAATTACATTAATAGCTTGTTTTTGTGAAGTGTAATATATAATATATTTCATAAAAGAAATAGTGTAAGGACACAACATCATAGCATAAAGGAAACACTATGACATGTTTTCTTTTAATGGGTTAACTCATTGGAGAGTTGGGAATCAAAGGGGTGGATTTTTTCTGATGAACTGATGGAAAGAACTCTATCCAATGATGAATGAATAATTCTAGTGGATCATTAATGAATTCAATTCATCTTGATGAATGGGACTGGTGAGTGAAAAATTCCTTCTACATCTTGAATCCCCACGAACCGAACACTCCAGCAGTGAATGTCAATTGGGGTAGGGGTTTTTTTGTTTTAAGTTTTCCTCATTCTTATTATAAAACAAAAATGTGGATCAACCCATGAAAAGGTTGATATGAAAATCATTTGTTCTTACAAGAGGGTGTTTAACTTGGTGTTTTTGCACCGGGATTGATGATTAACTGATATAATTATGATCCCATGTCTCCCCTATTTGTAAACTTCTAACGCAGAGGGTGTAGGATGACACAAACAAGGTGGAGCCCCATTGATTGTGAATTATTTGTGTCCACATCCTCAAAATGGAGGCAAGGTGGAACTTAGGTTGTGGTAGTGATGGCGGCAGGCCGAGAGGCACGAGGGCGTAGAAGGATATGAGATCAGACCACCAGAGTAAACATGGTGGCCCGCGGAAGGCATCGTAGGTGCAGCGCCGGAGACCGGCAGTGGCGGACTATGGTGGTGGCCGCATGTGGGAGGCAGCACCAACCGGTGCTGCATGATGGATGATGTGCCTGGCCCTCACAGGCCATGTGCCGTGGTGGATGAGGGTCGCAGCCCGTTGGACGCAATGGCTGGCAGGACATGGCACCAGCATGGCACCGTGTAAGAGGAGTGGACCACTCCATATGGGCCACATGTTGACCATGGGGGATGACCGACTAACTGGCCGCACACGCCCCAACCAGACGACCAAGTCGGTCCAAGCTAAATCGGGTCAGCCAAGCCGGTCCGTGCTAAATCGGACTGGCCGAGCCGATCTGGACTGAACTGACCAGCCCACCGGGCCAGGCCACCTGGTGGCCCGACTAAAATTTTGAGTCGGTCTGGGCTAAATCGGACTGGCTGAGCCGATCCGGGCTGAACTGACCAGCCCACCGGGCCGGGCCGCCTAGCGGCCCGACTAAAATTTTGAGTCGGTCCGCTTTAGCTAGCTGGGATAGATAAATTTTGATCACTAAGTGACAAAGCAGGTTGGACCCTTGGCCAACATTGTCCAGGTCTAGTGAGGCCCAATGGGCCAGAAGGATAAGATCGGGTCATGCAGGAGCCTAATACGGGTTGGATGGGTCGGCTTGAAGTAGTCAGACCAGGCCTAGATGCAACCGACCCCTGTTTACAAAAAGGGACATGTCTCTCAGATCGTGTGTCTAATTGACACGTCGTCTATAGCATTGGCACCCACATGATTGGGTGATCCTTATGAAATCCTCGAAGTAATATTTCATGGAGGTTGACCTAGTGAGGATTCATGACTCATATACTCTTATAGACTCCATGACTCAGTTTTCAGTGATACTTCGTGACTCAACTACCCTGTGAGACTTTGTGACTCAATTATAAGTGAGACTCCATGACTCAGCTACCCAGTGAGATTTTGTGACTCAGCTACCCAGCGAGAATCCACGACTCAGCTATAATCAAGACATCTTGATTCAGCTACCCAGCGAGACTTCATGACTCAACTATCAACAAGAATCCATGACTCAGCTATCCAGCGAGGCTTCATGACTCAGCTATCAGTGAGGATCCATTACTCAGCTACCCATCGAGGCTTCACGACTCAGCTAATGAATATGTCTAGGTGACCTAGTTTTTCTAAAGGACTCCTCGGGGATGAGTACATTTGTAGTTATTGATGTTTAGTGCTTTCAACTATTGGTTTTTCTATCAACACTTTATGTTATAACTATGTCGAGCACACTCTAGTCACTCTAATCTTTGTGATTTATTTTGATATTTCCTTTGTGGATTCCTGAGAGAGTTGAGTTGGTTTTAGGGTCCCTATTGATTATTTTTACGCTCACCCTTGCACAGGCTTCGCCTACACCTATTTTTTATTATGCAGACGACAGACAGCTTTGACTGTGATCTTAGAGAGCCAGGGCCAGGTGGTGCTTGGTGGTGGATCTACAGACTTAGTACGCTTTAGAAACATACAATATTGAGCTATCGCTACCCTTCAGGTAGGATCCTTGGCGTACAACCTCTAGAGATTTTTTTCCTTTTACTATACTTTCCTTTTTTTGTTGGGTTTTTATTTTGGACCCATTTTCCCTTTCAGTTGTTCCTTTACTTGTGTGGTTGCTTCCTCATATGACATACCTGTTGTTGGTATCCCAGTTCATCTTTACATTCCATAGTATGGACATGTGTGTGTATAGGTTTAAATGCAAAGTATTCCTTTTTTTAATATACTCCTTTTGGTGCTAGTCGTCAGCCCCTAGCCTATAGAAGATAGACATGGGGTAGTCACAGTACGGGTTCTGGAGGATGATTCATGATAAATGTTTCATTTAATAAATTTTAGGGAATATTACAACCTTATTTAACTTATATAGTGTATAGTGATATCTGATATTATATCTCCATGAGGAAGTTTAGGAGTTAGCAAAGAATAGAAAGTAGGTGTTGTTTCTTTGAAATCTCATCCTTGTGATAATAATGAATAGATATTTATAGTTGTTTTATGATTAAAATTGATGAAGTTTTATAAATTATGGTAAATAGATAATAGGTCCTAATGAGATTTAGAATCAATCTAATGATGATTAAATCTGATTTGAAGTCTTTAAAAGGTAATTTTTAAGTTTTTGAGAAAAATTGTAGTGATTGATTTATATTTGAGATGATTTTAATAGGTTTGAATATCATTGAAAGAATTATAGAATCTTGATCTTAAGGGGGAAATTTTAGCCAAGTAAAACATGCATAAGAATAATTTTATATCATGAAACTAAATATTTTTATAATGTTATGGGATGCGTAAGATTCATTTAAATCATGTGTGAACGTAAATTTGAGCAGAATAGAAGAAATTGATTAGTCCATGGAAACACACACTGAGGTAAGTAAAAGAAAATCAATGTTGATAATTTAAATATAGTTAATCCCTTAGTGCATAAGAGTAATTTGATCAAGGCATAAATATTATATGATAATACATAAGAGACATCCAAAACTAAAAAATTAAAATATTGTCTTAGGTAAGAATCAAACTGAGATGCATAATAGTCATTGAATTCATACATAATAGTAAGTATGAGTTATAGTTTAAATATGTTTCTAAGCACTAAGAGACTCATTATAATATGTAAAAGTAACCTAATATTATTTAAATGTTATCACATTTTGTTTAAGGTACTTTCAGTTAGATGATTTTTGAGAAGTAATATTTCTCGAAATTAACATAGAGGTTTGGAAGTTAAACTTATGAAATAATAATTCAGATGATGCTTGACCCATTATTTAATGTTTTAAATATAATGTTTATAGTTATAATCATAATTCAAGAAAAGATAAATGGATATAATACTAATGATGTTATTATATTCCAAAATGATCTAAATATCATGATTATTATTATAATTATGATTCAGACCATTTAATGAAAATTTTTGGGAAATATGAATTGGTTCTATGTCATGAAGAAGTTGGTTGTGTCGAAAATTTATTTGAGAAGAAAGAAGATAAAGTGAGAACTATAATTTAAGATCTATTCATTCCATAAAGATAATTATCTTCAAAAATACATGAGGAAGATATTGTTACAAGATATATTTTTTCTGCAATATATTATACTATGACATAATAATATCATAAAATTTTCTTCCATACAAACATTAATTATAAATAAATTGTTCTTATTGAGAAAATAATAATAGAAAATAATGAAATATTTATGGATATTATAGGATGGTTAAAGGAAAAAGTATTTATGATAATTAAAAGATAATATCAAGGATCATATTAAATAAAATTGAATACCAAAAATGAAGGAAGATTTAAGTGTTAAAATATTAACATGGTATGTGAATATGTATACAAAAAATAAAAAGAAGATAGTGATGAAATTTAATAATATTATTATATTTCATACTTAGATAGTCAATGTAAAAAATTTGATAATTCCCAACACATATGTCATTTAAAGAGACCCTTTGTTTCACTATCAGATAGGTCTATCATTGCTAATAATTTGATAATCCTTGAGTATAGAAAAAGAAGGGAAATATAAAGATACTAATTTTCTACGAATTATTATAATTAATTCAGAAGAAGAAGAGATATAATCCCACCTTATAATATATCTATATTATAGGATCTAAATAAGATAGGAGTCGACCCTTAATATTTTAAAAAAATTAAGAAGTTGATCAAAACCATATTACCTTGGAGGGAGATGAACCATTACTACTATTAATCCTACTTTGAGGTGATACAATCCATATCTTGTATTTAAATAGTAGTAGGTTGGTGATTTCATTGTATCTGACTGGTTCCATAAGTACCAGTCCAAGGATATCGCCTTGACTGAGTTCCTTCTTGATAATAAAATGGGATCTATGTGTGTGTGGGATAATAACCATCATACACTGAGGATATAGTCTTCCATTTTAGATTCAAACCTAATTAACAAGATTTTGTTAAATTTTTTTTAGAGATTATATTATATGCATGATAACTAACTTAAATTAATGATTAAGAGATCTATTCACTAAATAATTATAGAGGTAAAAGAGGGATAATGGTTTAAAGTGGTAACAATTCGTCACACTAATTCACCCCCACTCTCATTGGGGAGTACCCCTCCTAATGGAACAACAAATTGTATCAGAGAACCTAGTTCCACCATTGATTGGATTTTGATCAATAATGATATAGGAAACATCTATTACTCATATAAATTAAGTAAATTTAGGGAATATATCACCTCATAATAATTGAATAAAAATGAATATGCTATTTTAATTATTACCTTGTAGGATATTCTTGAATAAATTTTCATTTTTTTATATAGTTATTTCCAATAATTGTTGTATAAGATCACCCATATTGGAAATTAATATGATATTAGGGAGAAATAAAAGGAACATAATGTAATCATGAACTTATATCTCACAAAGAAATGCAATTCCAAGAGTTGTAGAATTATGGAGCTATAAGAAAAGTTCTTCAAAGTTAAAAAGGACTTACTTGAAAAATTAATATAGAAAGATGAAGTAATAAAAAAGATTAAATAAAAATTAAATTCTTTAAAGAAAGAAAAAATTCAACCATTTATTTAAATAATTCCCAATTATAGGTCAAGTAAAATAGGATTAAATATATTAAAAACATGTTTAAAGAGAATACCAAAATGAATCAACTTGTGTGCTGGTACTTCAGATGGTTTTGGTTAGTGTTGGTGGTGGTTTCTGGTATCATATTTCTCCAATTCCATTTTTTAACAACTCATAATGAACAACCCCATTTTGGTTGGGCTCTATGGGGGTTTTGGGTTAACTTTGGATCGTGTTGGAAGGAGTATAGAAGTGTTATAAGTTCTTATTCTTCAATTTGCACTAGATTCTTCAACTCTTCTGCTTGTTTATTTATTTATTTTTTAGGTTTGGTGTTTCTTCTTGGTGATTTTTTCCGATTTTTATTTTGGTATTAACTCTCCTTTTATTGGTTGGTTTTATCTATGGGATGATTTTTTTTATTGGATATGTGATGTTGGGATCATTCCTGTTCTGGGAGGTAGTGATTTTTTGATATGGTTAAGATTATTTTCTATTAATGGTTCTATGTTTTGATGGAGGAGTATGAGAAATATTGATTTTTATCTACCTTTATGATGATGATTTGGTCTCTGGTATGGTCCTCTATCAAGTCCACCATCCACTAAACTCTACTCAAACATCCTACTCCAACACTCACTTCCAAGTCAATTTGGTGTAGTGGTATTTAAGAAGGTTATGGGATGTGTTTTTCGAGTAGACAATGGTTTCTAGGTGGAGAAATATGCATTCAATTATCTCTATTTAGGTCCTTATTATCATTAATTATTGTAGTTCAACAGTGATGGTTTTGATGTCTTTTGGTGTCTTTTTTTTATGATGGTTTTATGGGGAAAATGATGGTTTTTATGGTGAAAATATTGGTGTTTTAATAGTGGTGATGATGGATTCCAATGGGTTTCTCTCACCAGTGAACTATTGTGATGATAGGTATTTTTCAAAAAAGATAATGGTGATATTGAAGGTTTCTTCTTTGAAAGGTGGTTTGATGCTATGGTGGTATGATAGTCGGTGGGATCTTGTTCTAACGAAGTGGAGGTATGTAGGTGAACTCGATTGTCAGGGGGCATGACTTGAGGTGGCTTGCTGCTGGATTTTTAAGGAGCCAACTTATTTCTTTGGTTATGGGATCGATGCTTGTATATTTTTGAATTAAAAATTTTGGATATGTGTTTGATTTATCTCTTGAATTTGAATTTTGAAATTTGGTATTTTGGTTTGCATTCGGTTGAATGTGAGTTTACCACTTAACCATAAAGTATATTTTTAAAAAATAATAATAATGGATTTTAAAAAAATTCAAAAACATGATGAACAGATCAATAAGAAATGTTAATAAAAATTGAAATCAGTGGAGGTTGAGAAAAACATCCTCAGTATGAATTATTTTTATCTTGAAGTGAAACTAAAAAATCATGAAACTTATCAAGATGAGTCTTCACAAAAAGCATAGAGAAGATCTATTACCGCTCATAATTTTAATGAGTATCATTATTCTAAAAGACTTATGTCTTGGGGGAAAAGTGATTGAGGGTATTTTATGATAAACTAAATAAAATCTCCAAGAAAAATTTATCATCCACTCTATAAATTTATGGTTATGGTAATTTTATTTTTATGCATAGTGAGATGGTTTAAAATAAAAATATATTCAATGATGGATAGAGATAAATTATGGAAAACCCACCACCACATCTATAATGGCTATGAAAAAAAGTGATAGAAGTTGTTCCCTAAATTAATCCTGATTGTTGAAAAAAATCTTTAATGAAATAAGCATTCAACTATGTACAAAAAATTATTTAATAAAAAACACATGGTTTGTTGGTTATTGTTGGTGTTTTGATAGATTTGGGATCATTTATTTAAACTATTTTCATAACATATAAACCTCTAAAATTCAAAGGAATAATATATATAGTGGGATAAAAAATGATTTGATTTAAATAATATAAGAGAAAGGTAAAAATATATTTATCTATAATAGTTTTGGAAACATAGATAACCTATGTGGTACATGCAATAAATATGGACACTATGAATATGTATACTTGTTAAATTCAACCAATCATGTTCTAAAATCACTTTAAGAAGAAATAAAATAAAATAAAAACTTAATAGAAGGAAAAGTGATTTTTTCTTGGGATATAATAATAATAAAATGTTCAAAATAAACCCAATAATATCAAGAAGTATTTCATGTATAAAAAATAATCTTTTTCAATTATGGTAGAAATAGGACACATAATGGACCATTATAAACATACCATGGATACCAATGAATATTTAGACAAGCTAAATAAAAATAGAAAAGAATCAATCCATGAAAGAAATAAATGTATAGGTTTGTTGGAATGTATCCACAAATAAGAAATCATGTCTTAAGGTAAGTTTCCAAGAAATAATAACATAAAATCACATGACAAACCATGTGAAAAAACCATGAAATATAAGAATATTTCCAAATAATGTTATACTATTTGGAGATTTCTATTAGAATTCACAATAAAATTGGAAGAAGAGTAAGTAAAGAAATTTTTTGTATTTAAAAAATTTATTCGACATGAAGAAGTAAAATTTCATCAGAGATTTTCAAAATATGATAACCTAAAAGCTCATGAAGAATGTGTGGGAGGTGTAAGAAGGTCGGGCATGTCTCAAAATAAAAAATAAAAATATTAACATCTTATGAATAACTGGTAAATAATATTAATCTAGCACCATGATATTCATATTTTTTTTAACAGATGAAAAGAATAAAGTCCCATACAAATATGAAATTGGAAGAACCAAAGAATCTAAATATTATATAATTGCTACTTGGAAAATCCAAAGTTTAATAATTATGAGTTGAACAAAAAATAAATCTAGAAATAATAGAGTATCCTGGTTGATAATAAACTATCAACCTTTTTTTCACTCATTAAGGATAAAAATAGTTCCACATTATTCCTATATTTTTTTTGTTATTTCAATACAAGGAAATAAATGTGATGCTTGATTATAGGGGAGATCTAAAAATTGATAAAGTTGGAATAATTATTCCAGATTTGATGGAATACTCAATATTGGAATGATATAACATTTGATATCTTTATTATTATCTTTGATAAAGAGATCAACCATGATTAAGAGAATATAGAGTTTGTCCCTTATAGGGGTGTGATTTGAAAAGTTACTAGAATTGCTATTTCATAAAAAAAAATTAATCACTAGAAAGTGCATAGAGAATTTCATTAAAAAGGTATTAATGCACATTATATCATCATTATTTTCAATAAGATAAATTTATGTTAATGGAGAAAATATTATTTGATCAATGAATTTAAATTGAAAAAATATATGCTCTATTTTTGAAGATAATTACTACCATATATTTTTAAATTTTTTTAGCCTATGTGTTAAAATGAGTACCAAAATCAGGGTTGTTAAAATATCATGTGAATACATTCAGTAATTTATTTTATCCTATAAATATTTTAATATCCCTTAAGAAGATAATTGTTTTATTTGGAATCATATTATATTTGGTTTATTGATAGTTTTCTTTCAATATTAAACCCTCTTATTTTGTATATAGAGAAATTCACTAGTAGAATTAGAGAGGATTAATTGATTTTACATTTCGTTAATAGAATTGATATTATTCTCTCGAAGGTTTCTTTTTATTTATTGTTACTAGGGGAAGTTGAAAATGAAATAATACATATTTACATGTATTTTAGTATTATAAATGATAATAAATCCAAAGGGGGTGACTATTAAACCAAATTGGTGTTTATTGTCAATGTGAATGAAATCAATGAACATGATGCAAATAACTGTTGAGATGGGAAACTTTGAATAAGTTCGATAACCCAAGTAGATTTAATTATATATCAATGAAAGGCTATCTATATACACTAATTTTAGTGGATTAGATAATCTTTTAGCCTAATGTTTGAAGTTCCCTCATGGTTGAACCGTGATAAATAACTATCAATGAGAGTAAATAAGGTGCTTCCATGATTTATTAACAAAGAAGAAAGAGTGAATGGGATTATATAATTATTCATATAACAAAGGAAGGTCTGTTATTGATATCATTAGACATTTATTCACACTTAAAAGAAGCTAGTTGGAAGGTCCACTACTTGATATTTTATATAGATAATATGTTTAAATAGATTTTATGAATTTCATTTGCTTCAATTATTCATGAATGAAAAATTATTTGAGTTTCTACCACCACTAAATTAAGATTTCATTATTTTTAATGTTTGGAAAATCTTATTTAAGATGGTATGGATGCTACTTCCTTGGAAATATAGATATTATGCATACTTGTAGTGTATAATTAATGTGTAAAATTATTTAATTCACTGAATTTGAGGGAAGATTACAATATGAGTAAAGTTAAATAGAGTATAGTTCTTTTTGATATTATATCTCCATGGGGAATATAAGGATTTATATAAGAATAAAAGTTGGTTGGTGTTTTATATGAATTATCATCCTTTAGATAATCATCAATGGAGATTTCCGTTTATTTTAAAATGCACTTTGATGAAGTTGGAGAAATTGAGTTAAAGATAAAACATGTGTTTTAAGAATTATAATTACTCTAATGATGTTTCAAATTGATTCAAAGTTATTAAAATTTCATTTTTAAGTGTTTTAGATGAATTTATGTGACTGAGGAATCTCTAAGATGATTTGGATAAGTTGGGAGCTCACCAAAAGAATTAAATAATTTTGTTTTTAAGGTGGAAAATTTGGAAAATATCACCATGAGAAAGCATCACTTTCTATCATGAATTTATGGAATATAGAAAAGTAATTTTATGTGTAATATTAATATAAATCATGCATAAAACTTACTCTAATTAGAATATAATAAATGGTAAAGTCCCTAGAACCATGCACTGAGGTATGTAAAAGTAACTTTCAGTAGATAGTGGAAATATTACTATTTTTTACCATGTAAGAGTAATGATCTCAATTCATATATTCCATATAATAATATGTAAGAGTTATATATTAATATCCAAAATATATATTGGAAAATAGAATAATCACATTGATATTTTTAAGAGTCACAAAACTCATATTCAAGAGTATGTATGAGTTATAGTTGAAAAAGTAGAGACCCGGATCTTGACGTACATGGACATTACATTACTTTTGCAGAATACTTAATACATAACAAAAATAGACACACAAGGATTGTAATAGTTTAGTGTCTTTGGAAACTCGAAACGTAATCTTCTAATCGTGGTGGAAGATCTTCAAAATATCCCATAAATATCTTCCCCTTTTGTTTTCTTACCTAAAACCTTTCTTTATATCCTGGGGAAAAGAAAACATATAAAGGGTGTGCTCAAATGCTCAGTAAGGGTATGCATGGATAAAATAAATCAAATCATATACATTTGAACATAAAAACATGAACATAATGTTTAAACATAAAAATCACGAGCAATGACAAAAAAACATGGCAGTACATAAGGCATAGATCATAAAGAAACATTAATCATGATAAATTAGCATGGGAATAAAACATGTAATTGTGTCAACCATTAAGAACATGATATGATTTCCATAGTAGCCAAGGCCTTACTTCCATGACCATCTTAGTGGACAAAGTCCCTTTCTGAATTGAGTTCACTCCTCATTTCAGTCCTGTGACACTGAACCAGATTAACTGACCATTCCAGCCATGTCTATCTCATGAGATATAAATCTTTACCCAATGCATTGGAGGGAGATATAGGTCTCACCCATCTAATAATGAAATCATTCTTACTTGTTCCACAAAATAAACATACATCATCCATAATAACCTAATGAATACAATGGGTTTCATAAACATCATCCCATCATCACATAATCCATATAAAAGAAATGGATATCATTTCATAATAATGAAAGTGAAGCCATTTAAATCATAGAGACATGATACTTGAAACATACACATATGAAAAAATGTCACCTTAGATTAAAAATGGTTTTGATAAAACAATTGAAATTAATTCTTGAGGAAAATATACTTTCCTCTCTAAAAACATTTTATCTTCACAAAATGTCATGCAATTTTAAAAGAAAAGTATTTTGTTGAGAACAGTCATGAAATCTTTTGGAGGAAGCTTCCTGAAAATAAGGCTTTATAAAACTGTAAAAAATCCTTTCATGCTGTATAAGTTAAAAAACCATTCTTCTCGTACTTTTGCCGGAAAAGTCAAAAAGTACCTCATAAAAAAAGATTCCATACATACTATTTAGTAAAAGTCAAAAATTGGTAAAAAATGACATTAAACATACATGAAACCATTTTTAGGAAACATGTACATGGATGAGAAAAATAACCCCAGTAAATACTTACGAATAAACAATCTTGGATAAGAACGAGATTGGAAAAGTTATCCCATACCTTAGGTCTGATATGCTTCATAATATCAAAACCTCATGTATCATTATTTAAATATTTTCATTGACAATTACATAATCATATTCATTGTTATGATATCATATATATTTCACTTATGACTTTATATTACCCGTTCTTTTGTAAATTCCATGTTAAAGCAGTGTTTTGGGTAAAATCATTTCATTTATCTTATGTGTTTCGACTTGTTGTTCTTGATATTATTACTTATATCCTGATTTACATAATTCTAGAATGTAAAAAAATTATTTATATATATTATATATTCATTATATACATATATATTATAGATCGATAAAAGGAATGAAATACACCGTTCATGGAGACGGTAGACCGTACGTACGCATGAACGCAGTTTTCCTTTCATTTTTGACTTGAATAGAAGTAAGTAGATGACATATATATATATATATATGTATATATAAATAAATATAGTAGCTTTATTATGCAATATATTTCATTATTATTCATTATATATACTTTATAATCATTCTTGAATGGTTAATCATTGAAAATGAATCTCACCGCGTTCGTTGAGACAGTATTCCGTACGTACGCACGAGAGACGATATCATTCCCATGATCATGGAATTGTATTGGAGTGTATTTATACTATTTCAGAATCAATACCACTTTACAATAATCATAAATAGTTATTTATTTTCACCATTATACCAATCCTAGTAAGGTGGTGGTCAGAAACAGATTACACCACGACGTGGAGACGGTATTCTGTACGTACGCACACACGGTGATTTCTTTTTCCATAGGATGGATAGACGGTTAAGAAGGGTTTTTTATAATTATAATAAAATATCAGTATATGAGTGATACTGATATTATTACTTCATAATAAAACAACTAAAGAAGAATAAGTAGAAGAGGAAATAATGTTGAATGAATCGGTAACTGACATTACCTCTTCTTTGAAGCGCCTCTTCTTAACCTCATCTTAGGGCACTAAAGATGGTCTTTTAAGAATACCAGAACCTCTAGTATGTTTCTAGCTAAGTGGAAAAGATAATTTGGCAGGGTTTGGTCGAGTGTGATGGCTCAAAGTGTTGTGACGAAGAGAGGGAGGAGGTGCCCTTTTATAAGGGAGGAGAGGGGCACCTTAGGAAAAACTAAAAGTATTATTTTTTTATATAGTCATATTTGGTTTTTAATAGCTCTAAATTGATTTACTTAGAAGCTAAGGCGGGGATGGGTCTAAATCCTCTCATCCAATAAAATTTAGACAAGTTTAGGGTTCTATTTTAACCATATCATTTAGATTTAACTTTATATTAGATAATTTAACTTTTACGGTGTCTTCTTGTTTTCTTACACTTTAAGGTTAATAAAAATACTATAACAAGCCAAACGAACACCAAGTTTTTTTATTATTAATATATATATAACCTTATCTAAGTCATTTTTTCAAACATTAGATTTTTAGGAATAAAATAAAAATTAATAATATAATATTTGTTTTAATAACTATTTTATGTCTATTTTGAAACTATTTGTTAATTGATTTTTGTGAAAATCATAACAGAATGATTAGTTCTAACAAAGATAATTAAATCAATATTAACATGTCATATTAACATATAAAATTATTTTAATTCATAAAAAGTCTCAAATTACATTTATTTGGTATTTATAACATCAATTATGTCAATATTTCATTAATAATATAATTACTGCATCATTATTGTGTCATAAATAAATTAGATTATTAAAAGTATAAAAATTAAAAATAAAATACCATTATGTAGGAAATAGTTTTAGACTTCTAATGAATATTTATAGTTGAATTTATCTTATTTATTACCATATATTAAAAAAAAAGTTAGTCATTAAACATTGATTTTAACCATTTTAACTATTCTTTAAATAAAATAATATTAAATGTCCTAATCGAATCCAATTGGACCTAAAGGGAAATATTTTATCCCTAATGTTGTTTTTGGTCAAATTAAACTTATCCAATATAATTATGACATGTGTTATGGTAATAATATTATCATTTTTACACTTAATTACCCTATTTACTTTAAACCGTGGTAAATAAAATTAAAAAGTTACTATTCACCAAAAATTATTTTCATCTCATTGAACCCCATTTTACTTACTGACATCCACCGTGTCTCTAGGATTTTTTAAATTCCACTCAAAGAAGCGGTAAAATTATGTTTTATGTAAATTTGCAAATTCTCCTAGGAGGTGGGTAAAAGACGGTGAAAAGTTCAATAAAATTTTTATATATCTAAAATTACTATAAAATGACTCCAATGAATTTCATTGAACTTATATAGGTATTATGTATCAATTTTTAACAAAAATAAATTTAAATAAAATAAATAATTATTTAAATAAAATGTCGGTTTTTAAATAGTAACCCAGTGTTTTCACTATTCATCAAAAATTAAAAGTTTTCCGAAAAATACTAAAATTTCACCCTAGGCTGATTTTGATATTCCCAATCCAAAAATGAAGTCCATTTTGAAATATAAAATTTATCAAATTTCAAAAATTGGGTATTACTATTCATAACGGCTAGTTTATATAACATATCATTGTTTAGCGAAACTCGGTATTGCGTACAACACCCGCTATCGTGGAAGGTCGCGATTGTGTGTAATGCAAGCCAAGTCAGGGATGTGTGTTGTGAAATATCCTTTTTGTGTAGCGTACAACACAATACATTAATGAAATTAAAAATAATACTTTTTCAAAAATCTTGGGGTGTTACATTCTACCCCCCTTAAAATGAATTTCGCCCTCGAAATTCGTCGGGGATATAAATTGTTTACTATTCGAAAGTTTATTTAATAGAAACCCACATCGTAAAAAGGAATACCAAAACTTGGAGTTAAAAACTAATGTATGAAATGTAACGGTTACCCAAATTAACTAATCACTGGGTTTCCACATAGGAGAACATAGGTAAAAATATGGATATGGAAGAGAAATCAAACCGTCATATTCTGATGGAGAGTGGTAGAGAACATGGCTATGAAAAATCCAACAATCTCAAAGCCATAAATTTGTGATGATATAGGGTACCATCTGCTTCATCCGATATTAGGGCACTAGGACAACATTTTTGGTTTTCAAGATCATTTCGCTAAAGTTGAAGAATTTGAATTAGAATAAATACTTACTTTATTTTGGAACAATCTCATTGTTGTTCGTGCTTTGAACAATTTCCACTTTCTCTCTTAAAGAAATGAAGCTGAATTTGTTATTCGTGAAGTGATAACAGATCATGTGATAGAATTATGGGTCATTCCATCTGTTTCAAACAAAAGGTTTGCAAAAGTTATCAAATATACATAAGTCCATCTTTGGTTTGGTTAATCATATACAATTCCAAAAATGAACATATACTTCATATATCATAACGCTTAATGAAATAAAACTAGTTTCTACTAACCAGGGACTTCCCGTAGTCCAGTGGTAGCTGATAAAGGCCAGTCACACTTTAGTTGTGGGTTCGATTCCCACAGCCTTGTCTGACGCGATGGTCTATCGCCCATCCTACAGGTTTTCCTTTTTCTAAAACTACATTACTATAACATCCCATAAATAATATCAAAAAAACTTCTATCCTTAAACAATACTAACTTATGTTCAACATAATCCATTCCAATCATTAGGCTTATCTATAATATTTCAGTCTATTCTCATATTATAGTGAAAACTATTACCAGAGATTTCATATAACAAGCATGTTTATACCATCGTTGATCCCCATATATCATAAGATATGTCTTGTTGGTCACAATCCAAACATTCGAAGGCCTTAATCATGTATTCTCTTGAAAAATTAATACCTATTAAATCTTAGTGAAAACATGAGTGCTATCAAAAGTTAACTCTTTCCACATACCAAAACCCCAAAATTCTATATACTCAAACCATGATATAACTATTTCCTTATATCAGTTATGAGCTCATGAATACTATCAAACATTTTATTTTCTCCTTATCCCTTCATTATGCACATATCATCTTCTTTCCAAAAATATCTCAATCACTTTCCATGGTTACTAGTACCATAAAATTATTGAAAACCACAATAGACCAATACATTAATATTCCAATATTCCATTATAATATATACAACATTATTTTGGAATCCCATTCAATAAACACTTAATCACTCCACCACATCATTGTCATATTCAACATCGCCAATAGTGATCGCATGAGACTTCACTTTGTCCTTTTCCTTAAGTGGTTTCTCATGTCGGTCATCATTAACCCTTGGATTAGGGCATTGATTAGCATAATGCCCCATTTCATTGCACTTGAAGAATTGAAGTGTTGGTGGTGCGTTCTCTGCAGTATTTTCTTTATTCACATCATTAGCAACCCTTTTTCCATTACTTCGACACTCAGCTACATGATGAACTTCTTTTCCACACTTAAAACTTTTTATAGTCTCTTTAAGACAATCTCCACCATGCTTCTTTCCACACTTTCAGCATAAGGAAACATTCATCTTCTTTTCACCATTATTCTGAGATTTCTCCTTGAACTCCATCTTTCGTTTCTTGTCAAAACCATGAGATGGATATGTAACACCAACTTCCATTTATACCTTGAAAGCACAATGCAAAATTTCTTCATAGCTACTGAAGTCTCTTATAGCCAATGCCCTTCAAAGATTTGGTTTTAAGCCACTAAAGAATCGATCAACTTTACTTTCAGGTTGGATGATAATGCCAGATGCATACCATGCAAGCCTTGTAAAATTTTCTTTGTATATACCAACAGATTCGTCGTAATTTTGCTTTAGTTCAAGAAAATCCTTCTCCTTCTTTGTTCAAAGAATATGAGTGAAGTACTTATTGAAAAATATGTTCTTGAACTCATCCCATTCCATGGACTCAATTTCATCTCTTGGCCTCATGTTCTTGATAAGATTCCACCATTGATCAGCATCACCTTTCAAACGATATACAGATAAGATGACCATATCATGTTCAGAACAATGAAGAATTGAAAATATCTTTTCAGTGGTACTGATCCATTGTTCAACAACAAGTGGATCAGAAGACCCACTGAAAGAAGGTGGACTTTGCCTCATGAAGGACTCAATATAATATTGTTCCCTTCTCTGCTCATTTGGAAGTCCAAAATGATTCATAGCTTGTGTAGGTATAGAAATAAGATTTTTCACTCCATCTCCCATAACATTTGTTTGTTCAGGACGACAATCATTGCATTGTCGATTACATTGATCAACACGGTTCCTTCGGGTTCCAGCCATCATCTAAAAACCAAAAAGAATAGTATGAGAGGCAAAAATCATGCTAGGGAAAACAACATAATAAAGGGGGAGTACCTTCAATATCTAACATCTTAGGTTTAATTCTAATATCGTTACCGTAATTATAGGACTATAAATTATACTTATACTTATCCTTAGGGACATCCCTTTACATACCATAGAAATATCTCTAGGGATGTCACTAAAGTTCTCGCATCCTAGTTTCCAAAGTTTGACGAAACCTATCCTCTGACACCAACTGTAGAGACCCAGAGCGTGATGTACATGGAAATTACATTACTTTTGAGGAATACTTAGTACATAAAAAAATAGACACACAAATATCATAATAGTTTAGTGTCTTTGGTATCTCAGAACATAATCTCTTAATCATGGTGGAAGATCTTCAAAATCTCCCACAAAGATCTTCCCCTTTTGTTTTCTTACCTAAAACCTTTATTTATATCATGGGGAAAAGAAAACATATAAAGGGTGAGCTCAAATTCTCAGTAAGGGTAAGCATGGATAAAATAAATCAAATCATATACATTTGAACATAAAAACATGAACATAATGTTTAAACATCAAAATCTTGAGCAATGACATAAAACATGGTAGTAAATAAGGCATAGATCATAAAGAAATATTAATAATGATAAATTAGCATGGGAATAAAACATGTAATTGTTGCAACCATTAAGTACATGATATGATTTCCATATTATCCAAGGCATTAGTTCCATGACCATCTTAGTGGACAAAGTCCCTTTCTGAATCGAGTTCACTCCTCGTTTCAGTCCTGTAACACCGAACCAAATTAACTTACCATTCTAGCCATATCTATCTCATGAGATATAAATCTTTACCCAATGCATTGGAGGGATATATAGGTCCCACCCATCTCTTAATGAAATCATTCTTACTTGTGCCACAATGTAAACATACCTCATTCATAATAACCCAATGAATACAATTGGTTTCATAAACATCATCCCATCATCACATAATCCATATAAAAGAAATGGATATCATTTCATAATAATTAAAGTGAATCCATGTAAATCACAGAGACTTGATACTTTAAACATACATAGATGATATAATGTCATCTTATATGAAAAATGGTTTTGATAAAACACTTGAAATGAATTCTTGAGGGAAATATCCTTTCTTCTCCAAAATCATTTTATTTTCACAAAATGTCATGAAATTTTAAAAGAAAATGATTTTGTTGAAAATAGTCATGAAATATTTTGGAGTAATCTTCATGAAAATAAGGCTTTATAAAACCTTAAAAAAATCCTTTGATGCCGTATAAGTTAAGAAAACATTCTTCTCGTACATTTGCCGAAAAAGTCAAAAAGTACCTCGTAAAAGAAAGATTATATACATATCTTGTCGTAAAAGTCAAAAATGGGTAAAAAGGACTTTAAACATACATGAATATATTTTTAGGAAACATGTACATGGATGATAACAATAACCCTAGTAAATACTTACTAATAAACAATCTCGGATAAGAACGAGATTGGAAAAGTTATCTCGTACCTTTGGTCTGATATGCCTCGTACATATCCGAACCTCCTGTATAATGATTTAAATATTGTCATTTACTTATTAAATAATCATATTAATTGTTATTATATCATATATGTTTCACTTATTACTTTATATTACCCGTTCTTTTGTAAATTCCATGTTAAACCAACGTTTTGTATAAAATCATTTCATTTTTCGTATGTGTTTCGACTTGTCGTTCTTGATGTTATTACATATATCCTAATTTACATAATTCCAGAATGTAAAACATGATTTATATATAATATATATTCATCATATACATATATATTATAGATCGATAAATGGAATGAAATACATCGTTCATGGAGACGGTAGACCGTACGTATGCATGAACGTTGTTTTCCTTTCTTTTTTGACTTGAATAGAAGTAAGTATATGAAATATATATATATGTATACAGAAATCCAGTAGCTTAATTATGTCATATTTTTCATTATTATTCATTATATATACTTTATAATCATTCTTGAATTGTTAATCATGGAAAATGAATCTCATCGCGTTTGTGGAGACGGTATTCCGTACGTACGCACGAGCGATGATATCATTCCCATGATCGTGGAATTGTATTAGAGTCTATGTATACTATTTAAGAATCAATAACACTTTAAAATAATCATATATAGTTATTTATTTTCACCATTATACCCATCCATGTACGGTGGTGGTTGGAAACAGATTACACCACGGCGTGGAGACGGTATTCCGTACGTACGCACGCACGGTGATTTCATTTTCCATAGGATGGATAGATGGTGAAAATGGGTTGTTTCATACTTATAATAACATATCAGTATATGAGTGATACTTATGTTATTACTTCATTATGAAACAACCAATGACGAATAATTAAAAGAGGAAATAAAGTTGAAAGAATCGGTAACGGACATTACCTCTTCTTTGAAGCACCTCTTCTTAACCTCCTCTTAGGGCACTAAATATGGTCTTTTAAGAATCCCATAACCTCTAAGATGTTTCTAGGGAAGTGTAGAATATAATTTGGCAGGTGTTGGGTGAGCTTGATGTATCAAAGTGGTGTGAGGAAGAGTGGGAGGAGGGGCCCTTTTATAAGGGAGGAGAGGGGCACCTTAGGAAAAACTAAAAATATTATTTTATTATAATGTCATATTAGATTTTTAATAGCTAAAAATTGATTTATTTCTAAGATAAGGTGGGGATGGATCTAAATACTCTCATCCAATAGAATTTAGACAAGTTTAGGGATCTATTTTAACCGTATAATTTAGATTTAACTTTAAGTTAGATAATTTAACTTTTACGGTGTCTTCTTGTTTTCTTACACTATAAGGTTAATAAACATACTATAACAATCCAAAAGAACCCCAAGTTGTTTATTATTAATATATATAACCTTATATAAGTCATTGGGCCAAAACATAGATTTTTATGAATAAAATAACAATTAATAATATAATATTTCTTTTAAAAACTATTTTATGTCAATTTTGACACTATTTGTTAATTAATTTTTGTGAAGATTATAACCGAATTATTAGTTCAAAAAACGTTAATTAAATCAATCATAACATATCATATTAACATATAAAATTATTTTAATTCATAAAAAGTCTCAAATTACATTTATTTGGGTATTTATAACATCAATTATGTCAATATTTCATTAATAATATAATTACTGCATCATCATTGTGTAATAAATAAATTAAATTATTTAAAGTCTAAAAATTACAAATAAATTACCATTATGTTGGAAGTAGTTTTAGATTTAATATGAATATTTATAGTCTAATTTATCTTATGTATAACCCTATATTGAAAATGTTTTAGTTATTAAACGTTGATTTTAACTATTTTGACTATTCTTTAAATAAAATAATATTAAATGTCCTAATCTAATCCAAGTGGACCTAAAGGGTAATATTTTATCCCTAATATTGTTTTTGGTCGAATTACACTTATAAAAAAGAATTATTACATTTTTTAGGGTAATAATAATATCATTTTTACCCTTAATTACCCTATTTACTTTTAACCGTGGTAAATAAAATTAAAAAGATACAATTCACCAAAAATTATTTTCATCTCATTGTACCACATTTTACTTACTGAAATCAATCGTGTCTCTTTGATTTTTGAAATTCCACTCACAGAAGCGGTAAAATTATGTTTTAGGTAAATTTGTAAATTCTCCTAGGAGGTGGGTAAAAGACGGTGAAAAGTTCAATAAAATTTTTATATATCTAATATTATTATAAAATGACTCCATTGAATTCAATTGAACTTATATAGTTATTATGTATCAATTTATACCTAAAATAAATTTAAATAAAATAAATAATTATTTAAATAAAATGTCTGTTTTTAAATAGTAACCCAGTGTTTTCACTATTCATCAAAAATTGAATATTTTAAGAAAAATACCAAAATTTCACCTGAGGATAATTTCGATATTCCGAATCCAAAAATGAAGTCCATTTTGAATGATTAAATTTATAAAATTCCAAAAATTGGGTATTACTATTCATAACGGCTAGTTTATATAATATATCGTTGTTTAGCGAAACTCGGTATTGCGTATAACACACGCTATCGTGGAAGGTCGCGATTGTGTGTAATGAAAGCCAAGTCAGGGATGGATTTTGTGCAAGATCCTTTTGTTGTATCATACAACAAAAGACATTAATGAAATTAAAAATAATATTTTTCATAAAATCTCGTGGTGTTACAGAAAATTTTGGAGTAGTGTTGAAACAGTCATTATAATATATAAAAGTGACTTACTCTTACATAAATTTCATCATATGATGTGTAAGGATCTTACAGCTGTATGATTTATAATAAGTGGTATTTATAAAATTTAACCTTTAGGTTCATAATTTATACTTCTATAAGAATAATTTAGATGATTCTTAAAATATTCTTCAATGCTCTAAATATTATAATTACTTTTATTATTACAATTCAAGAGAATATAAATGGATATAATCCTAAATATGTTTTAAATGTACTAAATGATATAAATATCATGATCATTATTATAATTATGAATTAATCAATTTAATGAAAATTTATGGAGAATATTAATTGGTTCTATGTAAAAAAGAATACATTCACACCAAAAATCATTTTGAGAATAAAGAAACTAAAGTTGGTATTGGAATTTGAGACCCCTCCATGCCATGAAGAGATTACCATGTCATAGTGCATAATGAAGATATTTTTTGGGAGTGCTTCAAACTAAAACATATGATGAAATTCCATGATGATATCATTTAATGTTTTCCCATGTATATTTGGATCATAATGAAGTGGTTTTTATGGATAAGTTCATGAGAGATAACAAAGTGATATTTCAAGATATCACAAGAAGGATAAAATATTGAGTATTCAAAAGTATTAAAAGATAATATATATGATAATATTAAATTTTATTTATGAACTAAAATGAATGAAAAATTAAGTTTAACAATATTCATGTGGTCTATGAATATATATATAGAAAAGATGAATAAGTGAGTGATGTGATCTAATGATGTTATTATTTTTCATATTCAAAGATTCGGATAAAAAAGTGAGAATACTTGATAGTGTCATCATATGAAGAACACCTTAATTTAAAATATTAATAGTTCTAATTATTCTAATACAGTGATCATCATTGACCATAGATGAATAAGGAGAAGGCAGATAGATTGACTTGTTACTACTGATTATCATTCAGGTTAAAGAAGAATATATATAATCCTCTCCTATAATATATATATATTAGAATTAATTAATAAAATTATGGAAAAACCTTGATATTACTATAAATTGAGGAAGGTGATCAGTTCTATATTTTTAATGATGTATGTGAACCTTTACTACTTCTTATTATACTTTGATGTGATAAAATTCATATCTTATATTCAAATAGATTCAAGTTAGTACTTGAATTATACCTAGTTGGTTATAGAAGTATGGGTCCAAGGATATACCCTTGATCGATGTCCTTCTTTAAAATAAAAGGGAGCTATGTGTGTGTAAGATAAAAAAGACCATACACTGAGGACTTAGTCATCCATCTTATAGCCTAACCTCTTTAATGAACTTTTGGGTGATGTGTCGTTTCTTTACCCATTATATGAAATTCTTGCTTACAAAGGTTGAGTAAAGAGTGAGATATCCATTAACCAAATAGGCATGGAGGTAAAATAGGGGAAAGGGTTTAAAGTGGTAATACAATATCACTATAATTCACCCCCTCTCTATGTAGAGCATCTATCTTAGTGGAGAAACACCCTCTTAAGCCTGCAGCAGGCTAATAATTCCACCCCAAGTTGGCCTCTAATAGGCAAGAGGATGGAGATCAACACCAAGGAGGCATATCACACACATGGGGGGATATATCTTAATAAACCCACCAATATTCACATATATATAAAAAAATATAATAAAAAAATAATAAACATAACCACTGTTTATAAAATAAAATCCATGTGACACATGATAACACAACCACACCATATGATAAATGTATTATTAGTATGTTGGGGAATATACAAGGTAAAAACAACTCAAAATAAGGGAAAAACTCAACAACTTAATAAGGATAACTCTACCTCACACGAACTCATAGCACAAAAAATATTATAAACCATCAGTGTTAGATATCACTAATCACCAAATACACTAGTACCATTCCCATTGATGTCACCTCTAAACCATACATTATCTTCACAGACACAATACATGTGGGAACAATGTCCATACTGAGGTGTGTATAAACATAGCTAGTAAAACAATTGAAAAAACCTGTTGGATCAAAATAATATAACCTTATATATTATTTTGGTATTAATTTAACTAAGAGTAAAGATGAATCCATGTATTTAAAACTCATCTCCAAAAAGATCACATAAAAAAGGAAACATGGGATAGCCAAAACAATACAAGAACCAACAAAATTGCATTACCCAACACCCATAACCTTTATACAATATCTCTGTAATTATAATGGGGTCCCATGCCTTGATGAGGGGTTCATGTCAGTTGAGGGGGGTACCAACCCCTATAGAGGACCGTAACCTCCTCATGTGGAATGTCCATTGACCAAGGGGAATACCTACTCCATAAGAATATGAATTGATCCCCATTGGGGGGTACCTACTTTACTAAGTGTATAGGGTACCCACCCCCTGATACAAATGATCCACCAGTGTAAGGTTCCATATTTTTATAAACCCTTATCTTTTCATTCCTTTGGTTTTTATGGAAAATGAGGATGTATATTGGTGTTTTTGGTAGTTAGGAATGGTTTTTATTGGTTTTATTTTAATTTTAATGTAATTTTGTGTTTTTTTATTTTAACCGGATTTTTAGCTAAGTGTAGGAATTTTCCTTATAATTTTAGGAGTTTTTTAAAGTTCATGAAAACCTAAGAGTCGTGTGTATGACAAAAGTGTCATTTTTTAATAAGAGTTATTTTTTGGTTTTTTAAGAGTCTTTAAGATTCTATAATATTTATCTCGGGATTCATAAGAGTCTTATAATATTTCATAAAGGTATTATGATTTCATAAGAGTAAAATTTGATTTTCATAAGGTTAATTTTATTTTTATAAGATTCATGTGATTTTTTAAGGTTCATTACTTACTTCATAAGATTTGTTCCCTTAAAAAAATTCCATTTCATAAGAGTCTTTTATAAAACCATAGTAATATTTTTCTCACTTTTAAGAGTTATTTTGTATTTTTTAAGAGTCCTATAAATTTTGTATGTTTTTTACTTTTCTTTAATGTAACTCCCCTAGTGAAATTACCATATTTCTAAATTTCTACTAGATTAAACCTTTTAATTTTATAATTAAATTTTAAATCATAAAATCATTAAAATTAATAATTTTAAAATTTAAAACATGAATTATTTCATTCCTATATAATTTGTACCAATATTTTATGGGAATTAAATTCTTGTAATGTGGTAATAACTCATGACTAGTTTTAATGGGAATTTAGAGAGTTGACTAAAATTTTAAAAGGGTCATGTATAGAATAAATTTCACTCAATCCATGCTCTATTATTTTTAAAATTTAAGATGTCTATTTCATTTGAGTATTCTTTTTTTATTGATATTGGATGATTATAACCCCACACTTTGAGTTCAGTGATCCTATGTGATCAGTTCAAATTCCATACTCACAAGTTCCAGGCCCGCTGTCATTTTCCCCATTTTTATTCCTATAGAGTGAACCTTTGTGGATTCACATCAAGGTATGGGATTCATTAAATATATTTTTTTGTATAAATCATTTAATTATCATGATACTATTCATTTTGAATAAATATCATGAATTTATATAAGATAATAATAAAAAAATATAAAATAATGGAATTGAATGTAATGTTTTTACTTTTATTTTATATGTTTGTGTTATTTTATATAGAAGATATATTTTGATGTTGATTTTTATTTAAAACTATTTCTGTATGTTTTTATTGGCTGTTGAGATTTATAAACTTGATCCTATGATTAAATAATGGAATAAACACTCATAAATAGATAATAATTCGAATCTAAAAATTAATGGGTTTCTTGGTTAACCTAAAAACTATGAAGATGGATGTACCAACCATAGATAATATTCTTATAAATAATAAATTATAATTTTATGTTTGGTTAATGTGTTGATACTAATTTACTATAGTTTTATATGTGGTTATGTTTGATATGAATGGGTTGGTATTGGATAAGATTTAATGTGGAAGAATTTGAGGTGTTGGTATGGGAGTGCTTAATAAGTGTTGTTGTTGGTTACTCGTCTAGCTTAGGATGATGTGGTCATTATCATGGTAGAGATAGTTGTGAGAATGGGTTCATCGACAGTTGGTTTGGTGGATGGATGTGTGTTATGGATTAAAACTAATAGGCACCTGATGGTGTGGAACATGATGTATAATGACTAATAAATGTTGGAAAATTGTTAAGAATTTAAAAAGTGTCACTATAATGAACAATTATGATATTAAATAGAAATATAGAATATAGAAAGAAATTGGGTGTCAGCTCATGAATGGTTTGTAACTAAATATGATTAATGAATGGCGTAATGAATTTAATATGAATGGTAAAATATAAACCTTTTAAATTACTAAAAATATATTTAAATAGAGGGGTTTTAACCTTGATATGGTTTTTTTCACATTAAAGTTGGCTACTTTGTGTCATAAATGAAATAATGGATATTGGTGGATAATGGTGATGTTGTGGTGATGGAGATGGGCACTTGTACTGCTATTTTGGGGTGGAACCTTAGGTTGGTCTTATATGTGTGGAAACCTATGTGATCTATTTTCCTATAATTTCATAATCATCCCACACAAGTCAAATAACCTTATCTAAGAGAAAATATTTTGGGTTCTAAGTGTCTTACCCAATATCCAAGTTTGTGAAGGATCAAATGAATGACTACTGCCTCTTCCTCACTCTCATTAGGATATGTTATATCTGTGATAGATGTATGTTTACATGCATGAACTACGATGTCCCAAATTTTTAAAGTACAATTGATGATATGATGATGTGATATATATTGAGGGTCATTCATTTTAGGAGGAAGGAACAAGGTTGATATTCTTCAGGTTCATGATACCCTACTATGATGGAAAATGAGATGCATAGTTGAAATATGGTTACATGGTATGTGACGATGGATACGTGGTTATGTGATTATAATGTTTCAATGTGATATGTGTATGTATGGATATAGTTATGATATAATGGAAGGGGTGGGAGTGGCAAGAAATTTTTTGGGGGGTATGAGTATGAGAAGCCAGTGGAGAAGTGGTGTAGGGTACACTTTTTGTTATATTATTTGTTTTTATATTATTATAATTAGATGTGATGTTTGGTGAGGGAGACTTTGTGATATTGGGTGTTAGATAACTTATAATTGGTGTGTTTTGGTTCTGCTATTTATTTACTGGGTAATTAGTATGTTTCTTTTGCAGTTTTATGAGAGGTCCTAGGGAGGATCCTATAATGTTTGCCTATATTCTCACCCCAAAATATATAAATATATTTTATAGGTTTCCAAGATGTTTTTTGAGATTTATTTGGGTATTAATAGCTCATAAATGGGATATGTAGTTGAATTTAATTACTAGTAGTTTATTATGGTATTTTATCTTTATGTGTGTTGGTTCTAATATTTATTCAATGGGGAATTAGTAAGTTCCTTACACATTTTTATGAGAGGTACTAGGGAGGATCCTATAGAGTATACTTGTATGATCATCCCTATATATATAAATCTATTTTATAAGTTCCTAAGAGGGTTTTAGATATTGAGCTGGGTATTACTATCTCAGAACTGGGAGATGTGGTTGGAGTTGCTTCCTACGAGTTTATTTTGGTATTTTATATTGGAAAATTTTATTCGTATGAAATTTCTATGCATTGTGGTTTATTTTGGTATATTAGTTTTATTTTATACTATGTAGTTGATTGGTGGTTTTCATATTACTTTACTTTTATTCATAAGAGAAATTTCTCTCATTGTATGATTTATACCCTTGGTTCTAGTCTCCAACTCAGGGCTTATTGGAGGTGGG
This sequence comes from Viscum album, assembly GCA_963277665.1. NCBI lineage: Eukaryota > Viridiplantae > Streptophyta > Magnoliopsida > Santalales > Viscaceae > Viscum > Viscum album. The sequence continues at coordinate 2,104,439,964 of OY728147.1, read as the reverse complement.
ATCAAGGTTTGCTCTTTTCATCACTATATCCCTATGAGGTGTTCTCAGTGGGGGTGGGTTATAATAGACAGGGCTTACTAACCCCATGTCTATACCAAACATATAATCCACACCTCATTACCTTCATTACAAATATAAGGTACTAAAATTACATAAAATAACTTGGAAACATATTCTTATGATGATGATAGATAACCTGTCACATTATATGTATAAAAAAATATTATAATGGAATACTTTTAGGTTTATTTATTATATACAAGTGAGAAGATATAGGAAACAATAGAGATTTCCCAATACACGACAATCACTTTTTAGTGTAGGGTTTGTGGGCCTCGAGAGGTATCCAGACATGTATCATTATTGTACTATTATGTGGGGTCGAACTATAGAATGTTTTATGATGGGATACATGGTGTGTGGGAACTGCAAGATATTTTGATATCTAATTCCTTTAGAAATCAATTTATATCATCCTGCTACACAAGGCATTTCCTATTCCCATACAAAAAGTTTCCTCTTACCAGTCATGGTATGTAGTTCTCAAGGGATAGTTATTGTGCACTGTTGACACTTCAAATCACATGATTCCAAACTACATGAACTATTCTCTTAGCTACATGACATGTGGATCCCAAGGGATACCCTGGGCATGTAATTTTAGGAGTATTATTCCAACTACACATATTTTATATCAAATATGATGGAAATGATTTCACTTTGCCACACCCTTAATCATATACCAACAAACCCATGTTGTGTGGGTCATCAAATGAAAAAACCATGTGATATTTAAGGCCACTATTTAAACCATAGCCACACCAATGTGATTTATGATGATTTTTTTAAAGATTACACACTTTGTGATCCGGAATTCCAAAATTATAAGCCCTATGAATTAGTAAAAACAACCCATTTTTACATGAATAATATAATTACTAGTCATATATTTTGGTATATTTGAGAGGGGTACGAATTGAATTCTTACAAACATAACAATTTTTACCACTCTAGTAAATATATAGTTCAAAAGATATAAGTTCAAAATTACCAAAGTAATAATAACTAAAAAAACTACCATAATAATACAATTCAAAACGTACAATGTATAAACCAAATAATGTAAAAAAATCGAATAAGAATAATTAGAAAAAATAGAATGTAACAATGAAATATAGTTTTAGATTATAATATTTATACTTATAAAAAATATTATTAAAGGATATCAATAATTTCATATCCCTAAAAATTCTTCACATTAGATCGAAAGTAGTGAGAGGATCAATACCTAGATCCAAAGGATACATAGGTAATTGAATGGAATCCCCTTCAATCAACTGATTAGAAGTATAATCTTTTATCCCAATAGATTATTCTATAGAGTCAGAAATAAGTTATATCCCTAAACTTATTCAAACAATCTTTGTAACAATAAATCTCTTACCTCATAGATCATATTAGATTAGATGATTGGAATCAACCAAGTCATTATCCCTAGGGATTCTTCCAACAATAAGTACAGAAGCACTGATTCCTATACCCATAACTCTGTGATCATAAGTTGATTATATTCAAACTATTATGAAAGTGAACTTAGAGATATTACAATGAAACACCATATAAACAGAATCTCTAAGATCACACTAAAAACTAAAACATTCAAAATCTCTCTAATCACCATGGTGGTGAATATATCTCAAAATTAAACACCTCAACAAGATTAAGCAAATGAATCATATTTTCCCTTGAGTATTTAGTCTTCTATATATAGGTGTTGATTATAAATAACTCACAATGTTAAATTCTAAGATCATCAAAAATAAATTTCACTTCTAATAAACTTAGAATCTCTTACATGATATTCCATTAAAAATGGTCTAGTTGAATTCAAAATTTTTAAGAATATAAAAGTTTTAAAATCATCTCATCTGAAACATGTGATTCAAAATTTAAATCCCATAAACATAAACAAAATATGTGTAATTATAAGTAAAATAGTACGTGTTTTTGATTTATCAAAATATAGGATTTAGAATATATTTCATTTAGATAAAAGAATCAAAATTTCCAAATAAACATAAAAATTATAAAATTAAGAATTTTATATAGATTAAAATTAAGAACATATTAATCAACATAACAAATTTTTTCCCCAAGGTTTAAATTATTGAATCTTTAAGATTTTAGGATCGATCTATGAGCATTGTTTTCTCTGAATAGTTATCGAGCTGTAGATCAGATGTAACTTCCCAAGAATCACTTGATCCATTGTTTCTCCTTCCCTCAAGAGTGTGCATAAATGGAGGGCACCCACCATTATGAGAATAAATATGGGTTTAAAGGGGAGTAAGATAATAAAATTTATTCCCATTAAAATTTATCTAAATTCTCAGAACAACCTTAGCCCCGATCTAAAAATCTAAGAAAAATTAAACCTCTCTTTAAAAAAACTATTATTCTAGAAAACCATGTTGTAAAAAAATTTATTTTAGGATTATTGATGATATATTAATTATTTTAATTTTTTTGATTAATAATATTTTTTAAAATATTAAACAAAATCAAAGATCTATGATGTTTCTAAAAATTAACCATCAATGTGACCACCTTAATAAATATATTTTAAAATAATTAGCAATGTTTGATTAAATAATCTAGGTCAGTACATCCCCCTTCCTTTTTTTACTTGGTGTTTTATAATTTTTCTTCCCCTATATTCTCTCAATATACATATAAATAGAAGACTAACCAACTGTTAAGTGGAACAAGGGTGTATAACCAGTTGTTACCCTTGAAATTTTATTTTAATTCAGTTATGTTTTATTTGATTTGTTTTCCTAATAATTCTAGAGTTTGGTAGGGTGGAAATGTAGGTTATATTTTCTTCTCTTCTTTCCAAAATTATATTTTATTCCACTTTTAACTTCCTTAATACCCCCGTCAGTAATATATCTAGAATATATTAGAGTTTTGTAAATTAGAGTAGAAATAAATTTTTGTTTATACCATGCGGGAATGGATTTTCACTTCTAGATTACTTGGAGTTTCACTCATAGATGATGTGGTTTCAATTGTTTAGGTTGTGATGTGTTAAGGTAAATTCACCCAAGAGAGGGATGATCCCAACCAACTCATATAAGAGAGATAGATTCTGGTAATTTTGGGATGTGGTGATATGAGATTTAGAATATGAATTAAAAAATAGTATTCATAGTAATGGTATAGAATCCATACATTGGTAATGAATTAATGTTAAAAAATTATGAAATAATGATAAAATGGGCATTGATAATCCTTCTTAATCTTATTAAATATTATTTCAAACATTTTTGATTTATTTTGTTTGCATTTTTTTCATTTTCCAAACCAAATCATATTCCTTTTATATTTTTTCCCTATTAATTAATAATATCAAAAATATAAATAATTGACACATAAAAATTCAATGTAAAATTAAGACTCCTTTTATATGAACCTATTTTCATCCAATAGTTTTCATTCATAGAAAAATATAAATGTTATTTTGATGGGCCCATGACCACCCATTTTATGAGGTAGTGTAGATTGCTATTGATAAAAGGTTATTCCCACTAAACTTGTAGGGGATTATTTGACTTATATTTTAGAAGGTGATAGTCAATTGGGGTATCGATGTATTGATCCAAAAATTATTACCTCTTGGTTAGTGAGTGAAAATTTTCATACATCTAAGGCAGAGGTGAATGAGATTCATAGATTTGTATGAGAGTTTGAAAATGTTTTTCTAGATTAAGTGATGATTATACATCTAAGACACGATATTGAATTTGGGATAAATATGTATCCAGGTGTTTCGCTCATTTCTATAGAATATTATTCTATATAACCACCAAAGTTACATGGGGTAAGGATTTAAATTGACGAGTTACTATAGAAAGGATTTATATAACCCAGTATATAAACTCATAAGGCTCTATTATTATTCCCTAATAATGTATATTATATATAAATGATATTCATATATGATAAATTATTTAATTTGGTAATGATAAAGAACTATTATTTTCTTTCGTAGATTGATGACCCCTTTTATTAGTTGAAAGGTATGGGCTAGTTCTTGATGATAGATTTATGATCCAAATTCCATAATATGATAGAAAATGATGAGGAAATTTTTAAGACAATGTTTTAGTGACAATATATAAATTTACAATTTATTATGATTCCATTTGGATATATGCATGTTCCACCAATATTTATAATATTTATGAATTTATTATTTAAACCTTATTTAGATTATATTGTTATGGTATTCACATATGAAATTATTTCTTAATGAAACACAGAGGAGGATCATGTATAATATCTTAGTATTATCCTAGAATTTTTAAGGAATAATAAGTTATATTATAAAGTTATAAATAATCTATTTTGGATATGTGATTTTCACTTCCTAGAAAACTATGTATGAGAGAAAGGGGATATAGTAGTCCCAACCAATATTAGAGCTATTATTTATTGGATATATTAAAATAATTTTCCATGTATAATGTTTCTTAGGCTTATATATTTATTATTGGAGGTATGAACTTCAATTTTCATGGATAATAATTCCTTTATCTACTTTAAGTAAGAAAGTACATGGTTTTTTTTCAGCTGACAGCCAAACAACTTCTAAAAAATTTATGGATAATTTTATTAGTAATTTAGTTCTTTGATTACTATGGATTCCTTATGAGATATACATTTATTATTCCCATAAATTTCTAGGATGCGTTTTTGTGCATAAATATTATTATTAAATATCGATTTCAACAATTATTTCCTCAAAACCATAACTATGCTACTCATGATTTGGATCTTATGATGATGGTTTTTTGACTTAATATATCAATAAATTACATAATTAGAGAAAATTTTATGGTAAATATAGATCATAAATGTTTAAATCACATATTATCCTAGAATTATTTAAACTTGAGACAATGGGTATTAGTAGAGTTTCAGAAAAATTGTACTTTTTTATTATTTATACTCTAGGGAAATGGAAATTGGTTGTGGATACTTTGAACATGATATTATAGAATAATCTATCTTGGTAGTATAATTACAAATGTAAAATTATGGAAGAATTCAGGGCTATGAGTCTCGATGTAGAAGAAGTGAATGGTGTATTTTTTATATAATATGAAAATTGATTCTTCTTTAGTGTAACAAGTGATATAGTCTCATCGTGGACATAGTGATATTAGAGTTTAGAGGGATTATTTTGTTGATAATGATGTACCTAATATTTGGTTTAATAAATATTACTACAGGATTGTGTTTTGAGAGTGAATATTTATTGCTTAGAGTATGCGTGAGTATGACTTGTTTGAGTTTTATAGCTTTCCTTTTTCATTGAATCATGGTATTGATAAGATTTATCATAATTTAAAGTGGATATTTTAGTGGTATAGGGTAATGAATTTGGTGAAAGTGTTTGTGTCAAGTTTTCTTACCTATCATTGGGTTATGGCTAATCATTGGACACTTTCTAGTTTATTACAACCATTGATAATTTAGTAGTGTAAATACTTGGATATTTATTTGGAATTTATGATTTTTTTACCCCGTTCATCTAGTGGGTTTTATTTGATTTGTGTTATTGTGAATTGATTACCTAAATTAGATAATTTCATACCAATTATAGAGTTGATTTTGAGAAAAAATTTATCCAAAATTTATATAGAGGAAGTAAAGTAGTTTCATAGAGTTCATTGGATGATCATATCTAATTGTGATACTCAATTTCCTTATCATATGTGGATAAGAATAAAATGTTCTTTTTAAAACTAGTTATGTATTATGATAATGTTTTATCTTTTTATGGATGGTCAGATTGAGAGAATGATTCATATAGTAGAGTATATATTGAGAGCATATGTTATAGACTTTGGTAGATCTTAAGCAGATAATTTTTCCTTTTTAGAGTTTTCATACAATAAAAATTTTCATTAATCCATTGATAAGGCACTATATGATTAATTTTGTGGTAAAACATGTCGATAAATTTTGTGTTGGGTTGATATTGTTGAACCATCCATTATTAGATAGAAACTGAACCAAGATATGATGGAGTGAGTTTATATGATTTACAATTATATATGTCACGACCCGTCCTCAGGGCCCATGCCGTGACTACCATAAGCCCGCCTTCCATAGGCCAGGGGCTGGCGACTAGCACCAAGGCGCAAGTCCCGGTAAAAAGGAAAGGCATTGCCTTTGTAAAGTAAACAAGCACCATAGAGTAAGTGAGCGGAAAAGTAAACACTAAGTAAGAACAGAGTACAACTGAAGTGCGGAAAAGAAAATGGGCCAGTATACAAACCCAAACTGAAAGTAAAGTACAACTCGAAAGGGAAAACATCAACTGTAAAGTAAAAGCCGCTATGCCGAGTTGTCCACTGGAAATCCCACATGAAGGGTGGGTACATATAGCTCCACTGCTCCTCGGGTTCCGCCGTCCGCTCTGAGCTCATCCTGCCCAGTGGTCCACCTCTAGGTACCGTCCAGCTCTGCGAGCCTCAACCATGATCAACGATGTCTGTCGTCTGCAACCAACACAACGTAGTGCGGGCATAGCCCATGCAAGGGTGAGTATAATCTACTCAGTATGAACCTCAAGACCCCCGATGGTCTCCCAAAATCCACAAAGGATAAACCACAAAAGAAAGGTACAAACACGAAGTAACAACCGACACTGCTTAGATATATGCCCATACATATACCTAAGTCATCATTTCAATATGCTCCAACCTCTGAGCCCAAGTACAACTCAGTCCACACAGGAAAGTATACGTATTCCACACAGGAAAGCAAAACGTAATCCACACAGGATAGCACAACACAATCCACACAGTAAGGTAAACAGGATTTAGATCACAAAGGTATACTTCTTCAAAAGAAGATAGAGATGATCACTGATCCATCTAAGTCGTCGGACCCACAAAGGATCGATAGGTACTAACCCCCGCAAAGACCCACACAGGATTGGACCCACACAGGATCTGTAGGCGCTGGTTCACACATGACCGCTGAGCGCTGACCCACATAGGATCGGACCCACACAGGATCGGTAGCACTAATCCACACAGGATCACTGAGTGCTGCAGTCATCATCGTCGAATCCACTAAGGATCTCTGCACAGTCGTCGTCGCAGTCACAGTAGCAGTCGCAGCCAGCTCTAGGGTTCCCGCATACAGCAAGCTCAATCGGGAGGGTCCGCTCCACGAGCCGAGAGGCTGATACATCAACTGTCACATAGTCCAGAGTTGATGTATCCCAAAGTTCCATATCGTCAACAGGAAATCAACGCAACAGACGGCGCGTCAATCGGACGACCGGTCTGAGAGTTATTGGCTTTTTCGTTCCAGGGACCCGGTTGGTTTTTAAGGCAAAACCAACCCAACCATACTCCACCTACATCCAATCCTCTGGTGGAGTATGCCAAAAGATCCTTCTCACTAAAAGGAACTCAACAAAGCTGACGACACGTCAATCGGACGTCCGTAGCTCAAGATATGAGTGTTTCCGCTCCGAGGGCCCAGTTGGTTTCTTGTACGAACCAACCCGACCGAACTCAAAGTATTCCGAAACCTTGAGTGCGATATATCAAAATGACCGTCTCGATCCAAGGAACGCATAACCACTTACGGCGTATCGTTTGGCGGTCTGTAGCCCGAGTTATGGGCATTTGAACCTAACAGTTCGGTAACTGGGGTTTCGGGCCCGGGCCGACCCGGCCCGAGACCCCTCGGTTGGCCCGAACCGGGTCGACCCGCCTCGGACAGGGTCGACCCGGTCCGGTGCGGCCCGGCCCGACGGACCGGCCAGGTGCCGGTCCGGCGCAAGGCAGCGCGCTGGGCGCACTGCCAACTTGGCCTTCGGCCTAGCTGATTGGAAACGGGGGGTCGCCTGCCCCCCCTTTGAGAAACCGCGGCCCCCCTCATAATTGGGGGCCATTATGCTGCCCGGGGGAATTAAATTCCCCTGGTTTCCACCATTCCGGCTGGCCCGACTTGGCCGGACGACTTCTTCTCAACAGGACCGGCAATGGCCGGTCCTCTTCTCCGGCTTCCGACACCGACAGCCCGGCTGGCCGCCAGTCATCTTGTTCTGCCGCGGCCCGGAACCGGTCGCGGCCTTTGTTGTCCGGCGCGGTGCGACGGCACCACGACCCTCCGCCGTGGCACTGCTCCGGCCGCGGCGCCTTCGATATCTTTTGACACGGCGCGACGACGTCGCGTTCTTGAATTTCATTCCATGGCGCGGCGTCCCGCAATAATTGTCGTGCGATTCCCGCGTGGTGCGATGGCACCACGCCATCCCGTTCCATTCACAAGGAAACAAATATGAACATAGGAGGGGGGTTCGGCCGTGTTTGTGTGGTCTGGCCCTCCTCTTTTTAAACAATAACATTTATTCGTTATCCTCGAAGTTCGACATTCTAGAATCAAGAATGGAAAAATTAAATAAAACAACAACAAACCCCTACCTCGGTTTCAAGAGCGGAGTTCTTCAACGACCCGCGGAAGACAAGCATCGCGAAGGTCGGGCGTCGTTCCATCAACGTTGGTGGAAGAAGCGCTCAGTGAAGTCGAGTCGAGTCGACACTCTCAAAAAACATTGTGGGCCGCGGTGTTTGCCTTCCTTGCTCCGGTTGAAGAAGGTCGGAGGTGTCGCTTCACGTTCTTCAGAAACGTGGAACGTTCTTCCTCGAGAGGTTGGTGATCTTCCAAGAGTTCTTCTCCTCTCCTTAGTTCTCCCCACAAGTTTGTGCCAACCCAAAGAGAAGAATAAAATATCTCTTTTTAATGTTGGAAAAATGATTTCAAAAGAATTCTAACACTCAAAATAATTAATTGAGTTGGTTTAATTAATTAAATGCAAAGTGTTGGCAAGAATTTCAAAAGATTGAAATTCAAATAAACCATACATAACTCACCTCATTAATTAAACAAGTTGTCAAATTAATAAGAGAGGAGTTATATGGGAGTTTTAAGGGGTGTTGAGGAGTTAGGCTTCGTGTGGGCCCCACCACACTAAATCCTCTCAAGGGAGGTCAAGTGGATGTGGGTCCCACCTCTAACTCCCTTTGGGAGGATATAACCAACATGGTTGAAAATAAAATGTGTTACCACATTTTATTTAACTTCATTTTAATTCCCCCAAAACTAACTCTCAACCCGCATAAAACGCAACCTCGGAAAAGGTCTCCTTAAGTGAATATCGGCACTGCGAGTTCATCAGTGCCCTTGGAATTTGATTCCGGGCACCGGTTCAAAAGTTAGGAATTCCCGCTCGTTCGTTCACTGAACATACCCAAGCCAAACATCAGGAACTGATTCCGGGCACACCGGGCCTCGGAATCAGGTGCCGTTAGAAACCGTGCTCTTGTAAAATTCCAAAGAAAATTAAGAAAAAATTTCCCTTGAATTTTACGGGTCTTTACATTTCTCCCACCTCAGGGCTTTACGTCCCTGTAAAGATACATCAAAACTAGGGAAACAAATGAGGGTACTGAGCACGCATCTGAGTCTCCCGCTCCCAAGTGCTCTCCTGGAGATTCTCGTGCTGCCATCAGATGCGCACTAGAGGAATCGACCGTCCACGTAAAACCCGCTCCTGTCGACCCTCGATCTCTACTGGGACATCCGTAAAAGTCACCCCATCGTCAACGTCAAGCTCCCCATGGACAATGATGTGCGTCGAGTCATGCACGTGTCTCCTCAGCTGAGATACGTGGAAGATGTCGTGCACCTGGTGCAACTGAGGTGGTAGAGCCAGGCGATAAGCCACCTCGCCAATCCTGCTGAGGACCTGGAAGGGTCCGATGAAGCATGGAGATAACTTTCCGCCTCGGCCAAATCTCCGTATACCACGTCGAGGTGAGACCCGCAAGAAAATGTGGTCGCCATACTCGAACTCTAGTGACCTTCATCTCCTGACAGCATATGACTTCTGCCGGCTCTGAGCTGTCCTCATTCGCTCTTGGATTTACCTGGACCTTCTCTGTCGTGGCCTGGACCATCTCTGGTCCCACAAGTGCTGACTCCCCAGGGTATGTCCAGCACAACGGAGATCTGCAAGGTCAGCCGTACAACGACTCGTACGGTGCCATCCCGATAGTGGAGTGGTAGCTGTTATTATACACAAACTCCACCAAGGGTAGGTGGTCCTCCCACCTATGACCAAAGTTGAGGAAACATGCGCGGAGCATGTCCTCGAGAGTTTGAATGGTCTTCTCTGTTTGACCATCTGTCTGTGGATGAAAGGTTGTGCTCAGACGTAACTACGTTCCGAACGCCTCCTGCAATCCCTTCCATAACCGGGAAGTAAAACGAGCATCTCGATCGTAGACGATAGATGATGGCACACCATGAAGCCGTACAATCTCATGAACGTAGATACATCCCATGCTCTCCACTGAGCCCTGCTCTCTGATGGGTAAGAAGTGAGCCGACTTGGTGAGTCAGTCGAAAATCACCCAAATGGAGTCGTGACCTCTAGAAGTGCATGGAAGTCCAATCACAAAGTCCATAGATATCTCGTCCCACTCCTACTCTGGGACCTCCAAGGGCTGTACGAAGCCTGCCGGTACCTGATGCTCTTCCTTCACCTACTGGTAGGTGAGGCATCGAGAAACGAACTCTGACATAGCCTTCTTCATGCCCGGCCACCAATGTTGTCGTCTGAGGTCCTGGTACATCTTCGCCACTCCAGGATGTACCGCCAAAGGAGAAGTGTGAAACTCTCTAAGCACCTCCGCACATAAAGTGACGGGTACCAAGATACGTCCTCTGAAATGCATGTTGTGCTCTGCTCCAAAGGAGAAACCATCAGGTGCCTGTCCTGAGGATATCTATGCACGTCGCGTCTCACAGTCAGCGTCTCCACGCTGTGCCTCTCTGACCTTCTATAGAAGTGGAGGAGTGACTGTGAGTGACTAAATAAAGGATGCTCCATCTCTATCCACGAAGGATATCTACAAAGAGGCTAGCTACTTCGTCGCCTCCTCAAGTAGCTGAATGCCCGTCCTTCTGCTGAGGGCATCGGCTACTACGTTCCCCTTCCCAGGAGTATAGACTATCTGAAATTCATAGTCCTGGAGGAACTCGAGCCATCGCCACTGTTTCAGGTTCAGGTCCTTCTCCGAGAATATGTACTTGAGACTCTGATGATCAGAAAGGACTGTAAAGCGCTCGCCCATCAGATAGTGTCGCCATGTCTTCAGAGCGAAGACCACTGCTGCTAACTCCAGGTAATGGGTAGCATAGTTCTGCTCATGTGGCCTCAACTGTCGTGATCCATAGGCGATCACTGCCCGCTCCTGCATCATAAAACACCTGATTCTAGTCCCTGATGCATCGCAGTAGACTACGTACCCTACTCCCTCCTTAGGCAACCTCCAGATTGGTGCGTTGTTCAATCTCTGTCTCAGCTCCTGGAAGCTCTGCTGACATCTGTCTGACCACAAGAAGGGTTTCCCCTTCTTCGTCAAAGCTGAGAGTGGTGCTGCAACTCTGGAGAAGTCTGGCACAAATCTTCGGTATTATCCAGCTAGTCCCAAGAAACTCCGCACCTCCGTCACGCTCCTGGGTGGCTCCCAAGATAACACTGCCTCGATCTTCGCAGGATCCACTGTAACTCCCACCTCAGAGATGACGTTTCCCAAGAAGTGGACCTCATGTATCCAGAACTGGCACTTAGAGAGCTTACCATAAAGCTGGTGCTCTCGGAGTGTGTCTAGTACAAACCATAATTGGTAGGCGTGCTCCTCCTCAGTCGTCGAGTAAATCAAAATGTCGTCGATGAAGACCATGACAAATCGATCGAGGTATGGTTGAAATATCCTGTTCCTGAGGTCCATTAACACTGCTAGAGCATTGGTTACGCCGAATGTCATAACCAAGAACTCATAGTGGCCATAACGACATCTAAAGGTTGTTTTATGTATGTCCTCATCTCAAACTCTGAGCTGGTGATAGTCTGACCTGAGGTCTATCTTCGAGAACCACCATGCTCCCTTGAGATGATCAAAAAGGTCATCAATCCTCGGTATCGGATACTTGTTCCTCACTGTCACCTGGTTCAGGCGATGATAGTCAACACAAAATCGTAAGCTCTCGTCCGCCTTCTTGGCAAACAAAATCGGGGAAGCCCAGGATGAAACACTGGGTCGGATGAACCCCTTGCCCTGCAAGTCCTCCAACTGTACCCGTAGCTCAAGAAGCTCGGCGGGGGACATCCGATATGCTGGAGTCGATATCGGGGCTGTCCCGGGGTACATGTCAATATAAAATTCTACCTCTCTGCGAGGAGGTAATCCTGGAACATCATCGGGAAAATCGTCCGCAAACTGATCCACCACTGCAGGAAAACCAAGACTTCGTACGTCAACTGATCCAAGAATGAGGCTAGACAACTGATGAGTGATGGGCTGTCCTCTCCTCCATGGAAGTCCATCCTGTGATGCAAAGGCTCCCTTCTCACCGGTGAAGGCGAACCTGCTCCCGTCGGTGCGTACACATCGCACCTTGCGCCTAAAACAGTCAATCTGTGCATGGACCGTAGATAACCAATCCATGCCCAAGATGACGTCTTAAGGCCTCGACACTGCTACAAGAAGATCCCAGCCGAAGCTCGTGCCTCCTAGAGTAAGCTCACACTACCGTCACCAGTGCGTAATCATCGAGTCTTCTCCCGTAGGAGTCTCTAGCCGTAAGGATCGAGCCAACGGCTCTGTCGGAATCTCCGAGCTCTGAACAAGGGCAGCGGCTATGAAAGAGTGACTCGCTCCTGTGTCTATAAGTACTACATCAAGGGTGGAATAGACACAGATAATACCTCAAATCATCTCTGGCGTGCCGTGGTTGTAGGCCTCTGCTACCTGGAGTTGTGCCTGTCTCTGCCCGCCAGCTCCCTGTGGTCGGGGTGGACCTCCTGGTGGTGGTGGTGGTAGAGCCTCAAAGCGTCGCCCACCGCCTGCTGCTCGGCCAGCTCCTCTGCCTCATCCGCCTCCTCCCTGTAGACCGCCATGGTTGACCCTCTGCCTCTGCCTCTGTGGTCCCTCAACCGTCTACTGCTCCTCGGCACGGCGGGTCGGGCAGTCACGAGCCATGTGGCCTTACCCGCCGCACAAGTAGCACTGTCTGCCTCTCGAAAGACTCGCTCCGCGCTGTGTTCCCCGCACTGCTGAGCCAGTGTCCCGAGGTCGTCTGTCTGAGGGTCTGGTCTTCCTGGACCCCTGATTCATCCGTCGACTGCCTGTTGCAGATGACTCTGCCACGTGCTGCCCTGCGGTGGGTCGCGGTGCTGGTGTAGACTCAGCAAGAAAGCTCTCGATCAAAGGGGCCCGCTCCAGTACTCCTGTCTGAGTCAGAATGCTGAGGGAGATCAGTGATGCCATGATCTCGTGTCTCAAACCCTGCTCGAAGGTCCGGGCCCGGAATAATGGGTCCCGTACCATGTCGGTCGAGTAGCGCAAGATATCGGTAAATCTCACAGAGTACTGAGCGACCGTCATGCTGCCCTGCCGCAGCTGAAGAAACTCCTGAATTCGCACCGCACGGAGGGTGGCTGGGATGAACTCCGAGCGAAAGAGGCTCTCAAAGTACATCCAAAGTAGAGATGTCTCATCGTGCACCTGGAGCATCAAGCTCCACCATCGGCCTTCTTCTGCGTGCAGTAGGCTCGCAGCGAGGATCACCATGAGGTCTGCTGGTGTCCTCACTAGCCTGAAAACTCGTACGACTGCCTCTAGCCAGTCCTCGGCTGCCTGGGGGTCCATCTCCCCACGAAACCTGGGCGGTCGCTGGAGCTGAAACTCATGCAGTGCACTGAGGCGACGTGCATCATCAGCGGCTGGTGCTGGAAGTATCAGGGGCTCAGCGGGTAGTGCTACCGCTCGTGCCACTGCTGACAAAGGGCCCTACACCGAGGCCTCGTCGCTCGGTGGGCTGTCATCATGCTCGACTCTCAGAACCCTAGATGGCTGCCATCATGGGGCTATCCTGAAAAGGAAACAGGTGCGCCACGGTTAGAACAATATACCTGGTGAGCTGATATAAAGCATTCACAAGAAAACATGAAACATACACGCAATCAATGTTTTCGTGCATTAAGTCGGAAATCAGAAGTCAGGGTCCTGGTGTACGGATATGTCGGCCGTCGCACCAACACTGGACTCCCTGGACTGATTACCACACCCAATACACTAAACATTATTTCTTCACATAGAAAAGATCAGAGTTCACGGAAGAACCAAACTACTTTGATACCAATTTGTCACGACCCGTCCTCGGGGCCCGTTCCGTGACTACCCCAAGCCCACCTTCCATAGGCCAGGGGCTGGCGACTAGCACCAAGGCGTAAATCCCGATAAAAAGAGAAGGCATTGCCTTTGTAAAGTAAACAAGAACCACAGAGTAAATGAGCGGAAAAGTAAACACTAAGTAAGAACAGAGTACAACTGAAGTGCGGAAAAGTAAATGGGCCAGTATACAAACCCAAACTGAAAGTAAAGTACAACTCGAAAGGGAAAACAACAACTGTAAAGTAAAAGCCACTACGCCGAGCTCTCCACTGAAAATCCCACCTGAAGGGTGGGTACAGATAGCTCCACTACTCCTTGGGTTCCGCCGTCCGCTCCGAGCTCGTCCCGCCCAGTGGTCCACCTCCAGGTACCGTCCTGCTTTGCGAGCCTCAACCACGATCAACGCTGTCTGTCGTCTGCAACCAACACAGCGTAGTGCGGGCATAGCCCATGCAAGGGTGAGTATAAACTACTCAGTAGGAACCCCGAGGCCCCCGAAGGTCTCCCAAAATCCACAAAGGATAAACCAAAAATGAAAGGTACAAACACGAAGTAACAACCGACACTGCTTAGGTATATTCCCATACATATACCTAAGTCATCATTTCAATATGCTTCAACCTCCGAGCCCAAGTACAACTCAGTCTACACAGGAAAGTATATGTATTCCACATAGGAAAGCAAAACGTAATCCACATAGGATAGCACAACACAATCCACACAGGAAGGTAAACATGATTCAGCTCACACGGTTATACTTCTTTGAAAGACAATAGAGATGATCACTGATCCATCTATGTCGTCGGACCCACAAAATATCGATAGGTACTAACCCCCGCAAAGACCCACACAGGATCAGAACCACACAAGATCTGTAGGCGCTGGTTCACACAGGACCGCAGAGCGCTGACCCACACAGGATCGGTAGAACTGATCCACATAGGATCACTGAGTGCTGCAGTCATCGTTATTGAATCCACTAAGGATCTCTGCACAGTCGTCGTCGCAGTCACAGTAGCAGTCGCTGTCACAGTAGCAGTCGCAGCCATCTCTAGGGTTCCCGCACACAGCAAGCTCGTTCGGGAGGGTCCGCTCCACGAGCTGAGAGGCTGATACAACAACTATCACATAGTCTAGAGTTGATGTATTCAAAAGTTCCGTATCGTCAACCGGAACACAACGCAACAGACGGCGCGTCAATCGGACGCCCGATCTGAGAGTTATTGGCTTTTTCGTTCCAGGGGCCCGATTGGTTTTTAAGGAAAAACCAACCTGACCGTACTCCACCTATGTCCGAACCTCGGGCGGAGTGTGCCAAAAGATCCATCTCACTAAGAGGAACTCAACAAAGTTGACAGCACGTCAATCAGACGTCCGTAGCTCAAGATATGAGCGTTTCCGCTCCGAGGGCCCGATTGGTTTCTTGTACGAACCAACCCGGCTGAACTCAAAGTATTCCGAAACCTTGAGTGTGATATTCCAAAATGACCGCCTCGATCCAAGGATCGCATCGCCTCTAACGGCATGTCGTTTGGAGGTCTGTAGCCCGAGTTATGGGCATTTGAACCTAACAGTTCGGTAACGGGGGTTTCGGGCCCGGGCCGACCCGGCCCGAGACCCCCCGGTTGGCTCGAATAGGGTCGACCCGCCCCGAACAGGGTCGACCCGGCCCGGCGCGGCCCAGCCTGGCGAGGCCCGGACCGGCCAGGTGCCGGTCCGGTGCAAGGCAGCGCGCTGGCCGCGCTGCTAGCTCGGCCTTCGGCCGAGCGGATTAGAAACCGGGGGGTCGCCTGCCCCCCCTTTGTGAAACCGCACCTCCCTCATAATGGGGGGCCATTATGCTGCCCTGGGGAATTTAATTCCCCCGGTTTCCACCATTCCGGCCGGCCCGACTTGGCCGGCCGGCTTCTTCTCAATAGGACCGGCAAAGGCCGGTCCTCTTCTCCGGCTTCCGACACCGGCGGCCCGGCTGGCCACCTGTCATCTTGTTCTGTCGCGGCCCGGAACCGACCGTGGCCTTCGTCATCCGGCGCAGTGCGATGGCACCACGCCCCTCCACCGTAGCCCCGCTCCGGCCGCGACGCATTTGATTTCTTTTGACGCGGCGCGATGGCGTCGCGTTCTTGAATTTTATTCCATGGCGCGGCGCGACAGCGCCATGCAATAATTGTCGTGTGATTCCCGCGTGGTGCGATGGCACCACGCCATCCTGTTGCATTCGCAAGGAAACAAATATGAACATATAAGGGGGGTTTGGTCGTGTTTGTGCGGTCCGACCCCCCTCTTGTTAAACGATAACATTTATTCGTTATCCTCGAAGTTCGACATTCTAGAATCAAGAATAGAAAAATTAAATAAGACAACAACAAACCCCTTCCTCGATATCAAGAGAGGAGTTCTTCAACGACCCACGGAAGACAAGCGTCAAGAAGGTCGGGCGTCGGTCCGTCAATGTTTGTGGAAGAAGCGCTCGGTGAAGTCGAGTCGAGTCGACACTCTCAGAAAACATTGTGGGCGGCAGTGTTTCCCTTCCTTGCTCCAGTTGAAGAAGGTCGGAGGTGTTGCTTCACGTTCTTCGGAAACATGGAACGTTCTTCCTCAAGAGGTTGGTGATCTTCCAAGAGTTCTTGTCCTCTCCTTAGTTCTCCCCACATGTTTATGCCAACCCAAAGAGAAGAATAGAATCTCTCTTTTTAATGTTGGAAAAATGATTTCAAAAGAATTCAAACACTCAAAATAATTAATTAAGTTGGTTTAATTAATTAAATGCAAAGTGTTGGCAAGAATTTCAAAAGATTGAAATTCAAATAAACCACACTTAACTCACCTCATTAATTAAACAAGTTGTCAAATTAATAAGAGAGGAGTTATATGGGAGTTTTAAGGGGTGTTGAGGAGTTAGGCTTCACGTGGGCCCCACCACACTAAATCCTCTCAAGGGAGGTTAATTGGATGTGGGTCCCACCTCTAACTCCCTTTGGGAGGATATAACCAACATGGTTAAAAATAAAATGTGTTACCACATTTTATTTAACTTCATTTTAATTCCCCCAAAACTAACTCTCAACCCGCATAAAACGCAACCTCGGAAAAGGTCTCCTTAAGCGAATATCAGCACTGCGAGTTCATCGGTGACCTCGGAATTTGATTCCGGGCACCGGTTCAAAAGTTAGGAATTCCCGCTCGTTCGTTCATTGAACGTACCCGAGCCAAACTTCGGGAATTGATTCCGGGCACACTGGGCCTCGGAATCAGGTGCCGTCAGAAACCGCACTCTTGTAAAATTCCAATGAAAATTAAGAAAAACTTTCCCTTGAATTTTACGGGTCTTTACAATATAATACATGAGTTTACAAAATTTATATATAGATAATTGGAGGATACCATTGGATTTCACTATTTTTTACCATGTATTTTTTATATTATCTCCTTATTATGGGTGGAAAAGGTTTAAAAAATATATTAAGATTTATATATGGTTTATTGGACGTTTTGTGGATTTCAAGTGTATTAGATAATTTTAGTATCAAATATAACTTCCTTCTATGATGAATCATATTCATGACATATTTTATGTGTCTTAGATTATAAAGTATATACATGATCCATTTCATATGATTTATTGGGGAGATATTGACTCAGAGGAAGATGTGACTTATGTTAAACATCCTATAGATATTTAGGATCATAAGAATAATGTTTTACGTAGAAAATTTATTCCTTTTATAAAAATTTTATATAGGAATGTGGGTTGAAAGAAAATACCTAGGAGCAGTAATCTCATATGAGTGTTTAGTAACTAGAGTTTTGTTAGTTGTTTCTTTTATATATAAAATTATTTTTTAATGTTATAATTATATAAAAATATCTTTATTTGTTTTTTTATTCTAATTTTATAATAATAACTATGTTTCTGATTTTTATAGTGAAATCGTTGAATGTTGGGAGAATAAGGAAACCCATATTTTAGTTATTTGAGTTTGTGAAATTTTATTGAGGGAATTTTGATTACTTTCAACGTAAAGTGTAATTTTTTTTAGGGCCTCTAAATAAATTTTCAAGTACTCCATTGTATTTAGATTTGGGTGTTTCGCCTATGGTGGGATTTTGTTAAGAATCAGATACACATTAATTTTTCAAAAAAATAGAGGATTACTTATTTATTTATTATTTCTTAATATAATTTTATAAATTAAAAAAATAAATTATATTATTATATTTAGTGGAAATGTGGAAATTTTAATTATAAGGTTTCCCCATGGTCATCTTATGGAATGTGATTTATTTATAGGGGTTTGTATGTGATTTGATTGTGTAATTGGTGAATTTAATTTGGATGGTTAATTATAGAAATCAAAATTATAAGGTAGAATTTATCATGGTTTATTTAATATGGTGGTTTGTGAATTGATATAGGAGGTGGAATTTATATCTATAAAAAGATGGATGGAAATAGAATTTTTCACTCATTTAAAACATCCTATCTTCTCTCAATAGAAAAAATTTCTTTGATTTTTTCATAGCATGGTGGGATAAGAATGAGGAATAGGGGAATTATAGTGATTGTTATGGAAATAAGGATGGTGAATGATTGAGGTAGTCAACTCTAAATGTTAACTCTATTTATTTTTCCATGGATAAATCATACATATATTATTTATGAATATAGTCATAAACTTAATAATATAGAGAAATAACTATTTATATTTAAGGGATTTAATAAATTTATTGATTATTCCGATTCATTTCTTAAATGAAAAATAAATTTATTTTTATGAATTAAAGGTATATTTAAAATATAGTAACTAAAATATTATTGATACTTTATGGATATATGGTTTTTTGTAAATTTAAAGTAAAAATTATATGATATAAATGATGGTGTTCCATTTCTTCATAATGGCGTTCCATTCATTATGATAAAATTTTAATTTTCTAGGAAATTCAATTACGTGGGCTTAATATATTATTTATGATTTTTTCACACAACCATGTTATATTTCATTAGGTTCATGCATCTTAATAGATAAAATACTATTTAGGATTCATTCCCTTACACTGCGGTAGAAAATTACACGGGTTCATATAATTTGGAACTAGGATCATGTCACACATTAAGAGTAAATACCCTCAAAACAGATATTTATATGGGGGTGGTGTAAAATCAACACGGGTTCATTCCGTATACGTATGAGTCCATTCCAAAAGACACACTAGGTTCATTACATATACTTTTAACATTCCCTTAGGTTCAATATAGGTAGTATATATTAGTTTTTAGAATATGTAACCTTCTAGTTAGATGAGGTTATTGAATAGAATAATGAACTATAATTCTAGGTAATTATGAGGGGTTTAAAAACTACAATGGTGCTATATTTTTTGTTAATTCTTAGAAAAATAGAATTAATGACAATGATAGAGGATTATATATAATGATGAATGATATATGAGAAATTTGAATATAGAATTGGTTGCGATCAGGGATATGGGAATGGGTCTAGATGGATGTTATAGTTATTTTATAGGAAATATGATTGAATTCACATTTTGGGGGATTCAAAATGGAGTTATAAATATAAATGATTCTCTTAATTTTGGGTAATCATGAGGGATTCATGATTATCAATGATTATAATTCTAGGTAATTATATATACTAATGGTCCTTGATGATAACATGTCAATATTTAAGTTTTATGGAGGAATTAGGATAAGAGTTATGTATATACTTGTATGTTTATATTATTTAGTTGGTTATTAATTATCATCTTCTTCTACACAACCACCACCTAAGATTCAATACTAGGTGTGACCCAAAATCCTAATGGAGATAATATTTCTAGATGACTAGATATTCAATTATAGTTTCCCCTCACTCGTGACCATATTTAGGCTTTAGGGATAAGACATTTAATATCAAGAATGACACTAAGATAACTAGTGGTAGTTAGTATGTAGTGACTCGTATTTTTTCATTGATGCATATTTTTCATTGGGTGAGTTATAAAATTTATATATTATTTATGGAGAGGTTTATTGGGGTGATATATGTGTAGTCATGGGAAAAATTTATGATGGTTATTCTGCTTGATCCCATCATCCTAGAGAGACATTAATACCCTCTATTTACATTGAAACATGTTGGTACTAGGGAGGAATTGATTGAGCATGTTTATGATCACCCATGTTATACACACACACACACACACACACACTATATTTTCATATTTCTATGAGTTAATTAGATTTTTATTAATATGCCTAAGAACATTTAGAGGCCTTTAGATGCATTTTTTTATTTTTAAGGTTTACCTTTATGAGGATCTATAATTACCTCACTATTTTTCATTTGTGGATATGTGTGATATATGATATTTTATACATATTATTATACATTTTACTTAGTTAATTATTACTTTCACTTATTTGGAGGTTCAATTTTTAAATATAGAGGTTAATACGTCCCATTTTCAAGTTTTATGACCTCAGTTCTCATCATAACCCCCTCACCTATTCAAGGTAGACATTGGGGGTCCTACTTGTAACAAGTCATCATTGCATTGGAAACATAATACATAGATCAAAATAAATAGGACCTAAAATTTTATTAGACTCAAGATACTGGATATGTACCTTACCATTAAATTATATTGGAAACTTATAGTACATTATAAAAATAAAAAACATTAGTATTCACTAACTATTTATCCTCAATTCACACATAGTATCCTTATTAATTTCATAGAGAAATGAGGAAAATAATATAAAGGACGAGATCAAATTCTTAGTAAGGGATAACATTCAATATAGTCTAACATGGAATAAGTATGACAGACATAATATGTTAGGAATAAGTAATCAAATAAGTTTTATATAAATTAGTACATGATCATAACATAATCATAGATAAAATAACAATGAAAATAGATATTCACATGTATAACAATATAATAAAACTATTGATGATGTAATGTATAATACTAGACATAATAACCATATTTTTGAGTCCTTATGCCAATATTTTATCAATAAAGGGTAAGGAGACTCATCTTACCATATACTTGCTTATCTCATTAAACCTACCTATTAATCAAGGGGATATATAATTTAGATCCCCAATCATCACTTAATTATTCCAATGAATTCCAAATATGAAAATAAAGGATAAAAAAATAATACATAATGTTTATTAAGAACTTCTTACACAAATCTGTCTAAGTAATCAATAGTTATTCATATTAAAATAATTGGTATACAAAATATAAAGATTTCCCCAGTTAAATGAATTATATGAATTTCTAGGTAATAACCTTTCAATTTGAATTATGAAATGTAGGGTATTCACTCTGTTTAAATTAAAGGGTATATGTTTAATTAAGTATCAGAAAAAAATATAAATAGTACAAATATAAAATAGATATATCAGATTAAGAACATGGACATTGAAGAAAAACATCTATAAAAAAGATAGAAAAATAAAATCTTTCTTTTCAAAAATTGTAATCATTAATTTGAGTATCAAAGTCTAATAAAATAGAGAATATGAATGTGAATTATTGTCATTAACCATCCTAGGTTGCTCTCACAAACCGCGACCCAATATGGTCCACAACATACCTAAAGGGCATTCATAATCCCTGTGGGCTGGTGACTATAACTCGGGCACCAAAAACAACCAAAGGGAACAATTTTACCTAACCTGAAGTAGAAAAAATTGCATATATATACATAGAAGATAGAAATAGTAGAAGAGGAAATGAGAATAAACATATATTACATAACTTAAAGAATACAAATTAAACAATACAAATTAGAACTAGCACAACAAACTCCAAGGTATGAGTCCAATAACAAAGAAAAAAATAGAAACGAGAAACAATTAATATATGTGATAGCATGGTATAACTCTCACCAGCTACCAAGACACAGCTGACAGAAACCTTACCACCTCACTGTGGGGTATTACCTTTCCCTACATCAAAAGTCCTAACCATGTATATACACCACTGAAGGGGTGTGTAGGATTTGAGCTAAATAGTCTGAATAGGATCCCACCGAGGTGTTTCATAACAAGTCTCTATATAACAATATGAACATGATCAACATTAACGAAAAAAGTCATGATAATTTGTTAAATAGTTTTTATATCAAAATAATGTTAAAACATTCTCCTTTTTCTGAAGTTTTAAATAATATAGGTAAAATAGTTTCAAGAATATCGCGTATATCAATAAAAAATAAAGTAATCAAATACAAACAATATAAATAAAAAGAATAAGTAACATTATGCTAAGGATCACTATAGTTCAGGCTTTCTAGAATACTCATACACAAGCATATACAATCTCGTGCATTAATATATTGACATATACATTGAATCTTGAGATCAGAGGAACACCACAGCAAGTGATCCTCCTAACATGGATAACAAGTCCCTAGAAAAATAGGCCTTGGGGGTAGAGGAACACCCCATGATTTAACACCCCCACCCCACCCTTAGATAGTATCAACAGACAATGCCTATTACTACACCTTCCACCTAAGTACCCAAGGAATCCCATATGATATATTTTCCAAATAATTTCATCAAAACCATCCTTTGAAAACCATTTCATAAATCCCTTTCATAATGATTTGGAAATACCATTTTCTTTTACAAAAACAAGGGGAAACCTAATTTTATCAAAAAACCATTTCTATGCACACAAGTTATTTATGAAAATTTATTTATAAAAAATCATAAAACAAGATAAATAAAGTTTATCCAACATAGTCTAGAGACAAAACCACCTACCTTATACTTGATACGCGCACCAAAAATGATGGGATTCGCAAACATTATAAGGAACACATAACAAAAAATGCAATCCCTATTAATTATTCTCACACTTGAGGATTGTATTCTATAACAAAAAGGGTTGACATAGAGGTTAGGTTACACATACCTCAACAACCATGAAACTATCACACCACAACCAACAAAGGATTGTACCCTAGAAGATGATTGTACAATGTATTAGAAACAATCAATAAGAATGTCAATACAAGATCAATGTATCCAATAACATGGTGCAATATATTTGTCACGATCAAAGGGACTAAATCAACTGAATTATGCCTTACCCAGAGTGACACAACATAATAATAATGAAGATAAATTACCAAAAAATGAGATCTATAAGGAGTGGAGATCCCCAAAATCATAGAAAAAATTTCTACCTTCATCATCAATGAAAAGAACTCATGATGAAACTCATTCTGTATGTCATCCCAAGAAACATCCTCCTACTTCTTCTCTCCAAGGTATAATATCCACCACTAGTGCACTGCACCCTGAATCTGACTAACTAACAATATAACCCAATACTTATCTCGGGTTTGAATCAGAATAAATTCAATCATATGATCTACTATCCAATGCCCCATATCTATATCAGATACACTTACCTCATACTATTACAGACTCAGGTGCTGGAAAGAATGGAAATCCCTCTATCATATCTCATTCGCCTTAGTTCAATTGATCATCCAATGATCATGTTGGTTATCTTGTTGAACCTTCACCTCCAAAACTACATAAGAATGATGATCGGGATACATGTATTGAAAAAACATGATGGAGTGAAGCCTAATCCTGGTAGTATTTAATTTTTTTAGATTAATTAATTAATTTTTAATTATTGATGCACCCTATTCAATCAAAAACAAAAACAAGAATGATACATGAACCTCCCCTACTTATCTACCCCATAATCAAGATTGTATCACCTAGGGTGTTTACTAAGATTATGTCTCTTAGATTAGATTGTATAGGGATTTAAATTCATGTTTTCTAGATTGTCTTCTTTGCTACATCTCACACAAAGTCTGGAAAACATTAATTAATTACCATTACCACACAAGAATAATTAGTGTATAACTCTAAGCACCATCTAATCTCTCAAAAAAAAACCTATGATACCACTCTATCATGACCCCCCCCCCCCCCCACTGATGCCCCTCCTGGTCTGGTATTTAATAGAAAGAGTTACCCCCACCCAAGTCTCGAATCCTATTGGCCCTATGCTAGTGCTTAGTACCGAGGGTGTAGAACATTCAAATGGTATCATTACACTCAATATGAGAGAAGTATCAAGATAGAAGAAAAACCCCACAAAAAACTCCATTAAATATTATAAATAAACCAAACCATACAACATGTGTGCATCAAAAAATGTAGAGTCTCTAAAGTAAATACGAAATTGAAATCTATGGTGTGAATCCATATCCACTCTGATTTATGATCTCTTAAATCCTAGATCAATCCCCATAACCCCATAGAAACCTGAGAAAAAATAGTTTATACTTCCATTGAGAGCATAACATGTATACTCAAAAGGGTCATACCCAAGGTGTCTTAAATAAATGTGAAAAGAGAATATTGATTTTCCAATGAATAAATATAATAAGATTCAACACCTAAATTAGGAAACTTTCCATCCTAATATTACCAAGTCTCTCTCACCAAATAACACAAGAAATTTGTAAGATAATATAAATGGAATGTTGATAAAGGTTCATCACATCCACTTCTCCACTGAGTTTCTTCTCTCATTCCCTAAATTCAAATATATTTTGCTCTCATCACTTCAATAAAATCTCATCACCATGTATCCATCTGACTCTATTGTGGTTTAGGTCACAACCCTACCTTCCCTAAACATCCATAGGGTTTATCATCCTATGCCAGGATCAATATAATCATGAAAATCTCTCATTCCACTACTGTATCATCACACATCCATCTACAACATCACAACCAGGGTAGTATGGCATCAGAAACATGAAGGATGTAAACCTCATTCCTTCGTCCTACCTGGAATGACCTACAGAACATATCACATCCTCTTATTATCAGGATTCACTTTCAAAATTTTCATGATCAAGGGCTATGATTCACAACCAACTACACTATTTCCCAATACAATTTCCTAATTAAGATTAGGGAAGAGGGGGTGATCAGTTATCTTTTCCTTACCATCTAGATGTTATGGAAAACACCCCCAAGAACATCTAGCATTCAGTATATGGTACTCCACATAGGTGTGTTGTATATAAAATTAACATGAAAATATAAGCATAGATACGTGTGTGTGTACATTGATATCACACAAGCCCAAACTAAGGGTTTCACATTAATACTTCTTCTCCTTTTCTATATCATCAACACTATAATAATATTACTACATATTACCACCAACTAAATGAAACTCACCATGCTTAAAAAACACACACATAGCCCAATTTAATTTATTTCGATTACATATTTATCCACCTTTCCTGTTATTAAATTAACAACCACTATTAATTAATTTGGTTTTTTATCATCATATTTGATGAAAAACCAATAAATCCAACACCTTCATTTAAATTTTAATTTTAGTTTAAAATAATCGTAATTAATAATTTGTTAAAATAGTTACCAAAGTTAAATTCTGTCATCCTTTCATTAAAACCCAACCCACATCGTTTCCCTTTTTATTAATAACAACCTTATATTCCATCACTAGCAAACTACGACAACAAGGCATCACAAAATAACCCATTATGCTTTCACTACCCACAACACATCATGCATCTGAACCGGTCACCCCCACATCGTATGAACCCCAAAAGGATACATACCATATGGAAAGTAATAAAAATATTATAATCCCACAACAATATATTTCTAATCTACATATTTTACTAGAGTTCATTTATAAGGGGCTCTCACATTAAATCATCTTCTTATGCATGGGTATTTTTACACGGTACCAGATTTACATTGGTAACCTATTATTATTATAATATATGTATTAAGTCTTTAATTTAGTGGTGGGTTAAAAAATCAAGAAATGGATATTAATCCATAATAGGGTTTGAAATTTACAACATCCATAACATTCAAATCATAATAGGTTATATGTTCCAAGATTAAAAAATGGAAATAATAAACACATGTGATTGTTCCCCTTCCCATTTAATTGAAATTTAATATGGTTCATTATATTAATTAGTAAATATATTCCACATACACACACTATAAAACATATTCATACTAATTTAAAAAAATTAGAAAGAAGAGAGAACAGGGATCCCATACTGGGAAAAGAAATTCCAAAACATGCTACAAAAAAATAGGGGAAAGAGAAGATGATATCACTGGATGGATATAGAAAAGGTAAGGACTTGATCAATCATACAACACTTTAAAATAAATTAGGAATACGAAGAACAAGCAATCAACTACATCAAATCCAATACACTACTATAGAAAACAGAGAGGGAATCAAGCCATTGAACATTCATAGAATCCTAAACATAAAGGATCTGGTTGAAATTGAACAAATATCAAGGTTCAATAATAATTTTTCAGTTCATACAAACATGAAGTAAATAAGTAAAGACTCAAATAGATAAAATTACATACTTTTAATAATCCAGATACAGTTTCTTGAAGATCCCATAAAAGTTAAGGTGGCCAACATTCCATTTTTATGTATCTTAAATTTAGTTCCATTTAAAACAAGTAAAAATACCCATTTAAATCCATGAGGTTTAATTATGGATATAATTCCCAAAGAAAATATTTTAAAAAATTTTATTTGAGATTTAAATCCCATGTTTTTTGTTAAAATCATTTTTCCCATCGTTCTTGAAAAAGTTGTGTGTTTTTTAAAAAATAAAAATTTTGTGAATTGTTTGATCGAATATGATAAAGGATATAATAGTATAAGGGATACAATACTATAAAAAACAAATCAAACACGAGAAAAAACTATTGATCAAGAAAAGTAATGGATTGACTATGAGAATAAACATATCAACCATGTGAAGGAATGGGTCAACCATAAGAACAAAATGATCAATTATATGAATGAACAGATTGGATGTGAGAACAACTAATCAATCATGTGAAGGAATTAATCAAATATTAGAATAAGTGATCATTCATGAGAAAAAACCAATATAATATTAGAAAAAACTTTTAATTTTCAGGGGAAAACTCCCAAAAAATTCCCTTAACACCTCGAAGTAAAGGTTTTTGGAATTGGGGGAATTACATGGGTGGTGACTATTGTAATTGATTTTGATGTTCATGATGGGATAAACCATTATTTTTTTAAGATTTTAATTTTGATTATTGTTTAATGAGAAATTTTTGAATTAAATTACGGAATAGGAATTGTAGTGTTTTTTATATGGATGGATCTAGGGGTTCATCTAGTAAGGATTCTATATTTTATGATACATTTAACAAGTAGTTATTTTAGGGATGTCTTATGGTAGTTTTAATTTATGTTATGTTTGGGGAACTATAAAATTGGGTAGCTGAGTTATTTTGGTGGTGATTTAAGGGGATTTTACTACATTTTTTATACAAAGTAGGCAACCAAAAATAGCATTTTTCATCATTATATATTTTTAGTGAAAATTATCCATCATAAATAAGTATCTATTTAAAATTATGTTACAACAAAAAATATCTATAATGGAACATCATAATTAAAAGACATTGTGTTATTATTTTTGATGGGAATCAAAAATAATATATTTCATCAAAAAATATATAAAGAAATGGATTATATCATCCTTAAAAATTTCAACACAAATATGTTATTATATGATTCATGGTGGTAATTTAAATTAATGTTGACCATTGTAAATATATTTACATCATAGATTTAGTTTATCAGAAAAATGGAATCAAAAGAAATTAGTAAAAAATAATATTCATCACTAATATATTCTCTCAAATAATATAAATATTTAAAAATATAAAAAAATCTTAAATAATGAAATTTGATAAAATAAATAAAAACAATTATTATAATATTTAATATATTATTACATAATTAGATTCAAAGAAAAATCATTAATTAATATATCACGATTTTTGGGAGTCATATTGAGGATCTATTAAAGGGGTATTAGAATCCTCATTAGGATATGTGGGTGCATTGAAAAGTCTAGGGAATTTCATCCCTGAATCATGTGTTAGGAAACACACTACCTTAAACATTTGATGTTCCTCGTACATATTTTTATAGGTCACCTCTTGAGATCTTAGCATCTATTCATACTAGTTAGAAAAAAGGATGGTAATCGTTCATGAAGTTCTTACAAGATGACCAATAATGAAATGAATTTAGATCCATTAAAAATAGCTGGTGTCAATTGTGAATCTATGATAATCACCTGACCCTTCTTTGTACCAATCTCACTAAGTCATGAATCATTTTCAAAGTGAACCTTCCCAACATTACAACCCTTTTAAATATCCTCTACACTTTGGGTCTCATTATGAATATTTCTTATGTGATAGGACTCTATATTATATGCCTTATATGAAATATTTCTAAAAAAATAATTAAAATTAATATTTGTGGGTGTGTAAATGAATGATCAATTTTTTTAAAAATCCACTTGATGTGGATAAATCATTGTTTCATAAAAGGAATAAAAAATAAAATACAAAAACATTTCAAGAAAAACTTTTAAAAACTAACACCACAACACCTAAATATTCATTGCTTAATTTCATGTCTCCTTCTACCACTAATTAAAAATAAAATGATTTTATATAAGATTAATAATAATAATAATATAATGAAATACAATTTAATTAAGACTCATTTTATCCCCAAAAAGGATTCCAAAATGAACCATAAGACTCTACTATAATCAAACATATTATTCTAATTTAATAAAATGTGGATATTATCCTTTAATCAATTTAATAATTTTTTTAAACCAAAAAATTTATATATCCATAATCTTATTCAATATCCTATAGTTATTTTTCAGTAAGGTTTACAATTTCTCATTTCTTTGAAAATTAACTAATTCATCATATTAAATATTATAATTTAAAATAATTGAGGGTTCTATTAGAAGAGGATATTTTTATTATTCCCTCAAAACACTTTAATTTGACTTTTTATATAACTCTATTAAGATTTTACTTGAAACTACTTTCAATTTCTATATACACTTCTTAGTGGTATCCTCACATTATTCATTTATAATTATTACCTATTTTCGAAATCTCACTTCTTTGTCCCTATGAACCACTAATGTAATTAATTTGGATTTATAAAAATGATTTTTTCTTCATATTGTTTTCCAAGGTTGATTGATCCCTTCATTGAAAAGTTTATTTAGACTTGTATAAAGTAAAACCTTCTTTATATTCTATTATCATTTAATATTTTAGTTCATTAACAATCTCTTATTATCTCTTCCATGAGATATAATTTATATGGTAATAGTTTCATAATTGTCCCCCTATGGGGAAGTATATGTCATCTTATTAAAATATGAAATAGATAATTCCATACTCTTCCATGGTTGAGATGCATGTTCTTTATGAGATAAACCATGTTCTAAGAAACATTCATACATTAGACACCAAATTCCATCTTCAAAACCCACAAATTTAATTCACCTCAATATATAATTATGAAATATCTATAGAATCAATAATATTAATATTGGAGGTTTTTCCACATGTTAGTTGAAAACTTTTCCCCCTACCCAACAAGGAGCATCAAACCCCATGAAAAAGGACTATTTGTAAAGTGATCACTTGTTTGCTTCTGTACCAAGGACTCTTCCTGATTAATAGATCTTAATGATACAATTTCCTTGATTAGACCCTACACTCTATTATCAGTCACTCATTACCTCTACTTATTCAATTAAAACTCTCCATCTTGGCATGATCAATGCCACATGAAAAAGAATGGTACCCAAAATGGTAATAATTTGAAATAAATTAAGGTAAATTCTCATAAACAACCTCTTGAAAGAATAAAAAACAACAATTATATATCTAAATTTTTTGTGTAACTCCTTTAAGACATCAATATTAGCATAAAACCAGACAATTAATTAATGAATTGGGGTTTTAATTTATGCTCTAATTTTTATTAGTTATCCAATACATCTGTAAATTTCACTGAGAGGTTTCACATTAAAAAAGATTCACTAAAAACATTCTTAATGTAATAAAAATTAGAACCACCAAAAAATAAACCCTAGCTTCCCATTATAGAAACTAATGATATATTATAATCGTAAATCCCTAAATTATATAATATTTTCTCCTCTAATAGATATGAAATTCATATTATATCTTAAATTTAACAAATACACTATTACTATCAATTAGAATAATGTTAATCATAGAAAAACAATTTAGATAAAATGATTTATAATAAACGAACATGGATATACAACATGTATCAAAATTAAAAACAAAAGAAAAAACATATCAAAAAGAAATGAGTTAACCTTATCATTTTAAAGGAAACCATCAAAGCTCTCTTGAACTGAAGACCATGAGTATAAGGATAATAAAAATTCAATGCCAAAGAGTGATCCATCTTAGTATATGAAATGTAAATATAATTTTTTTATTACAATATATAAAAATTAATAAATAAAAACATGAAATAAATAACTATAATTACCATTGATCATTTATTATAACCAAAAGTATGGATCCTAGCACTATGTGTCACATCTTGACTCACTCAAATCTACTTATATGTAGAGGATTCCCTCTTGAAATACTCAATTATCCAATATGTTCATAACCCATACCATGTTTTAAGGGGAATATATTCAGGTTTACATTTTATACAAGAATTATCAAATAAATTTAAGGAAGTTATTTCATTACTATCCTCAAAATGTTATGAAAAAATGACAAAAGAGCTTGTGTATATAAAACTATCACACATCACCAATAGAGGGTATCATAGACACCACAACAAGATACCAATGACCTTGTATTGACATTAATAAAAATAAATTATAAACTATATGGATTTTATATTAAAAAATAAAAAAAATTAGTTGTGTACTATACAGTGATTAAATATATGATGTAACATATCCATGGGATCTTGGTTCCATTACAATAAAGGGGTAAAAAATAGTTTATAAATAATGTAGCAGCCTAACTAATGGGATGTATAAAAATAATTTTAAAAATATTAGTAAAACTAATTATTGAAGAAAAAACAATGTTAATTTAATATATATATATACACTTTCTTTTACAAAGATAAAACATAATGAGGCCAACATTGATTAGGAAGAGTTTCTAGAATCACTATAAAAACAAGGCTTTAGTGGTGGTTTATTAGAAAATATTCCTATAACCATTTTTGGTTTTTTTTAATTTTATTCAAACAAAAATATAAATTTTATAAAACCACTACTAAATAGTTTAATAAAAACATAATGAAAAACATTCCCACCCCACCCCAACTCTGACCCCCCAAGCACCCCTCCCTCAACGTCGATAGCCATCCATTGACCCCTATCTTTTGATTATAACCCCAAAACCCCTCCCTCATCAATGACAACCAACCCTTATCCCTTGATTCCAACCATAAATACCTACAACCCCAACCCACTCTCCCTCAACATTTGTCACCGTGACATACCTTGTTGGATTTTCATCCAAGACGGTGTCCCCACTTCCCTATTTTCCAGCAACAACCTCCCCTAATGGCTTCAGAGCCCTAACCCCTTCCCCACTACCCTGTACTCCTCCCTGCCTCAATCATTTCCCCTAATTTTGTCTAAGTTGGACGTTTTTATCCTTGTATCTGCAACCTTCATGTTTTCCATTTCCCTCCCCTTTCCTTAGTGACCTTCTTCTATAACATCTAACCCTATTATTTTGAGGGTTAATATTTATTAACTTATGTTGTCTATATTTTTCATGTCTAATTCAATCATTTTCATTTTAAATTTATGTTATATTGAATCAATACCCTATAGTGGTAAATGATTAAATTGGTTGTTGTTAAAAATTGGTTTTACTTGTTTGATTAAACATTTATATCTTTATATATGAATGTATAAGGAGAAATGTGACAATATAATACCTATGGATAAAAGTTGGTTAATTTACCTCAAAACACACTTTAGTATAACAAGGGTTTGGAAGATTTTTTGGATTATAAATTTGAATACCGATCAATGGATGTTTGGATATAATTTTCATGTATTGATTGTAAATTCAATATATGGTTGAATAAAAGATAAGTATATGGGAACTTGATATTAAAATATTGTACTGCTTGATATGTATGTTGGATTTGGTGTGGTGAATCAAATTTTATGGAAAGATAAAATAAAGACTATCTTATCAAAAAAACACAAAGTGACCCACCAGAGGATAATTTGGTTCGAAACTTGATAAATGATACATTTGGATTTACATGATAAGATGTCAAAGTTTTTAATAGATCAATTGAAACATTAGTTGATCCTATGTATTTTAATATTTCTTATAACTTTAGTGACTAAAAAATGAGTTTTATGAATTGGTTGAATATGGACTACAAGAACTGTATGAAGGGTGTGTAATGTATTCGAAGTTTTTTTTCTACATAAGTTGTATCTTATTAAGTGTCTCTGTGGAATTACTGAAAATAAGTGTCCAATATTTTTGAGTTACTTTTGGATTCATTTTGGGAATATAATATCCCTACATCATTCTATGAGATGAAGAAAATCATCAAAAAACATGGACTTGACTATACAAAGTTACATGCATGCCCAAATGATTTCAGGATTTATTCGGGGGAAGAGTCCAATAAAGAACAATGAATAAAACTTCATACAAGTATACGTAATTAAATGAGGAACAATGAGAGTTAAAATAAAGTAAACACCAAGTAGAAGAAGAATAATAAAATTCCTATAAAGTTATTGTAATAATTTCCTCTGAAATCATGCTTGAAAAGATTATTCCTGTCATTTAAGATAACATATGGCATGAAGTGACATTCTGATGATAATATAAATAATGGATAGATGAGACATCCAAAAGATTCAACATCATAGAAGGTGTTTGATTAATTATATCTAGATTTTTCATCATATCACATGAATGTACATTTGGGATTGAATTTTGATGCTTTTAACCCATTTGGTACTTTAGGTACTAATTATATCATATTTACAGTTGTTTTGACGCCCTATAATTTATATCCATGTATGTGTATGAATAAGACTTCATTAATTTTGTTGATTATTATTCCTAGAAATAGAATGATTGAAAGTAACATTAATGTATAACTTGAACCTCTAATAAAAGAACTAAGAGAATTATGGGATGATGGAATGAAAGCATATAATGCTTCAATGGAAATATAATTCAAAATGATTACTTAATTAATGTGGATAATTGGTGACTTTCTTGGACTAGTAAACTTATCTAATTAGAACACTCATATTGGTTTGGCTTGTCATGTTTTTATTTTTTATTTTGAAAACCAATTATTACCTAATGGTATAAAATTGTATTTTATGTGTCATTGTATATTTCTTGATGCTTATTTTAAATTCAGTTTTAACAAGACCCAATTCAATGAATATATTGAATTGATAAAGACACCAAAGGTGTTATATGGTTCAGAAATCATTTGAAAATTAATTAATGTCACTGTAGAATTTAGAAAATGTAATCAGTTTAACGAAGTGGGAAAAGGGTACGAGGTACAATATCTAAAGATTCTAGACCACAAAAGTGGAATA
The DNA here is from genome assembly GCA_963277665.1 of Viscum album. NCBI lineage: Eukaryota > Viridiplantae > Streptophyta > Magnoliopsida > Santalales > Viscaceae > Viscum > Viscum album. The sequence goes on along the minus strand of OY728147.1, from coordinate 2,104,406,043 downwards.
AAATGAGTATACTTTACAAGATTCCTTATTGGGAGTTTAATTTGATATGAAATAATCTTGACATAATTCATATTGAGAAGAAAATTTGTGACAATGTAATTTTTTAATTTCTTAATGAGATTGGTAAATCAAAGGATCGCCTTAATGCTTTTAAGGATTTGGAATCAACGAATATAATGCATGTTTCTTTAGGAAAATGAGAATGTAAAGTATCATTTGGCTATTTTTATAATGAAGAATCATGAAAAAGACATATTCCTTCAACCTTTAAAGAATTTAAATGTTCCATATGGATATTCAAGTAATATTTCAAGGTGTGCGACTTAAAACATCAAAAGTTACATGGTTTGAAAATTCATGACTCACATAATTTTATGCAGCAGTTTTTGTCATTATCATTGCATAATACTTCACATGAAAAAGTCATCATAATTCTAGATGAGTTGTGTGCCTTATTCCAAGAAATTTTTTTAACTCCAAATCCAATTGAGCTTGATAAAATTTAATAAATAATTTTTTTAAAAAACATTTTTTGATGTTATTACCCATTTCATTTTTCACATTAATGATTCATTTGACTATTTATTTTGTTGAAGAAGATAAAATTAGTGGAATGGTACACTATTGATGGATTTATCCAATTGATAGGTATGTTAATATTTTTTTCATTGATGAATTCAATTTTATAAAATCATTATGTAAATTTTTAATATATTTATTATTATTTTTAATCAGGTAAATCAATTGAAATCATATGTGAGGAATAAATCTCCACCACAAGGCTCTATTGCTGAAGGATACATAGTCAAAGAGTGATTGACCTTCTATTTTATGTATTTGGATGGGATTGAGACTAGATTCAATTATGTTGGTGTGATGATGACATCTCTACTAATTCTCATTCTAAAAACCAATCATCGGTATTTCTAACTATTTTACGACCATTTTAAATGAATTGGATTTAATAAAAGTGCATAGATATTTGATAATTAATAGTATTATTATAGATATGTTTATTAAATAATTGAGGTTTAAAAAAATAGTTGGGGAAGGGGTTGATCTCAGAATGAGTTAGAATTTAAAAAAAGTTGTTAATAAGGAGATTATAAAATGGTTCACCGATCATGTAAGTATATACTCATATTCATATTATTAATGTGTAGTTATTATTTTTTTGTTAAAATTAAAACCTTATATCTTATTTTATAGATAATGAATGTTGATAATAGAACCGAAATATTAAATGATTTTGATTTTTTTTTTACTGAAGGTCCTTTAAGGAAGTCTAATAGATTTAATTCCAATAATATCCATGGATTCAAGTTTAATACAATTTATCCTAAAGAAGACTTGAAAACTAAAAATAGTGGTGTATTTACACTTATAGAGGCAGGATACTATGGAAATATGATTGATGAAATCAAATTAAAATATCATGGTCAATTTTCAGTTATCTTATTCAAATTAATGTGGTTCAACAATGATAGGGGTATAATGAAAGATTTGTTACATTTTTCTTATATCAACTTCTCTCAGTTGATCCATACCGGTGAGTGTGAAAAGCATAATCCATTTATCTTGGATTGAAAATAGAAGATGTTTTATTATATGGATGATGAAATAAATGAAGGTTGGAGTGTTTTTAAACAATTAAAATAGAGAGACTTATATGATATGGGTGATGAAGGTGAATTGGTACTATGTGATAGTGAACCTCATCAACAAAAAAACATTGAATTTTTTTCTAACAATATTTAAACAATAGAACTTACAAGATAGGGTGAAAATGAAGTAATCATCATAATGGAGCTTGATAATTATGAAAAAATTAATATGAAGATAATTTAATGTACAAATTGGAAATTAAAATATAATATAATTTCTCATTTATGAGTGTTTTGTAAAAATATAAATTTTTTTACTTTTTTATTTTCAGTAAAAATATTTTACTTATGAATTTTTGTATACATTGAATATATTATGAACCACTTTAATTTCATTGAATGTCAAGATGAAAAAAATAGAGATCCTTGCCAATAAACATCTTGGATCACACCGCCAATACCATCAGCTTTAGTGGATCATAGTGATTCTGCTATACCAGATACTTCTATCAAGCCAGCACTTTCCCCAGATATTGTAAGTATCCCATCATCTTATGCACCTATGGTAATGGAGTAGTTGGTCACCCCTCTATATAAGGGATATTAGTGAGTTACCATTACTGATATGTATGTGTTTTTACAAAAAAAATATATTATTAATTTTTTAATGCATTTGTGAAACTGATAAATATAACAATAAAAGAGATATAAATATGAACATAGAAAATATATGAGACCTAAAATAATTCAAGATTATTGGTCCATTTTATGATTTTGTGGTTCCTACGAGGGATGCATTTGAAATATATAGATAGATTACTCAAAATCTTTATTACAAGATGGTGATCTTTGCTATTGATTAAAAACATTTGAGGAATATTCCCATGTCTTGGAAAATTGAGGTGCATGAAAACCAAGTAAAGGTAATTATAATTTAATATTCCATGATAACTAATTTAGTAGGCATAAGTAAAATTATTAATATACTTATAAAGTGTTATGTTTCTTATTATAGATGTATTTTCATTTTTATTTATCTGACTCTTTTTCATGCCCTTGGACTTTGAAAATTTTGGGCGTGAAATGGAGATATTTTAAATTGAGATTATGGAATGAGTTTAATGACACATTTTTGAGCTCTCGAATTGTGTCTAAGAGAGTTACTAAAGGCATTTCTCGTAAATATTAGAATATTTTTTTTGATATTAACAAAGATACATCTTATGTAGTAATTTCATATTTTATCGTATCTTGATAACAAAAAAACAATAAAATTATAATTTTTATTAATGATTCTATTTTTTTAGTATTTATCTAAACAAATATTTTGAATCATGATGAAAAATTCATCCCTCATATTGATGGGTCTCATAGTTTTTTGATGAAAATAAAAATATTTCTTTTATTTTATCTATCATTATTTATATTATTTTATTATAAGCTAATGTTTTTTTTTTCTTACTTGGGTATATTTTATTATAAAGGCTAATTAATTAAGTCAATCTATTGGATGAATAGAGATGTGGCTTAAAGTTCATAGGAAACCTGATGGATGCTTTGAAAATTAACCTATTACATTAGTTAGAGTAATTATTTTTCATTAATATTTAATCTTACTTCATTAATATAAAAACATAATAATGAAAAATAAATTATAACAACAAACAAGCCTTAAACCCAATTAAATGGGGTCCGATAAATGGATCAAATGGTGGTAATTGGATCTATTAGTGTAATTTGATCCATGTAGTTTACCCAAATTAATTGTTTTTAAGTCTTGTTTGTTGTCATAATTTATTTTTCATTATTATGTTTTTTTAGTAAAGAAATAACATTAAATAGTAATGAAAAATTTTTAAATTAGATAATATTATAAAGTTAAGATAATTTGATTATCATTATTAATATTATTGTTTTAACATGTTAAAATTCAATAATCCTAGGATGTGAACCCTTCAAAATCATCATCAATTTCACAAAACAATGCAATGGAAATCATTTGAGGTAAGGATCATCCCGAGTATGTACATTGGATGGGCTTTGGGACTAATCTATAATTTGTCTTTGGTAGGCTATCATAATCATTTACTTCTACACCAGTGGGGCTTCAAGTAGTTTTGTTGATCGGTAAGAATAGAGATAAATTTAAAGGTGGAAATAAAAAGTGAAATAATATGACTCTTATAGGAAAACACAAGATTATTGGTGGTTGGAAATGAAAAATTCTTTAGTTGTGGAATTTTAGAGGATAATGGAAATGACCCCTAAGGAAATTACCAGCCTTATAGATCATCCTACCAATGTAAATTCTGATCTTCATAGATCATTAACATATTTGTAAAGAATTCATATATTATCCTAAAACACTCATGTATCATATTTTTTTTAGTTCTCATCTCAATGATCACCCTCTGAAAATAATCTTGGCAGAGTACTGCAGTCAAGAATATTTATAAATATAAGGTTCCTATCAATAAAATCATATATTTAGAATCATATTGACAAAAACCATATGAGTTTTCATATAAATATCTAATGTTTAGAATTTTTGGATTCAACCACAGCTTAATGTGATTAGGGAATTATGTAACATGAAATGAAATTAAAATAAATATAAAATGAAAATAGTAAAATTGAGATAATTTTAAGTCATACCAGCCATATCACAGATCAAATTTACATGAGGTCAGTTCATACACTTTAAAAATTAATTATGGATCATTTTTCTAAAGTTTGAAAATAATATATGCTCATTTTCTCAGTGTTACTTATTTGACATGTGTTTTAATGTAAAATGAAACTTATATTGAAAAAATTCACGTCAAGTCATAATGCCCACTTTGTGTGTCTGGTTAATGTGTAATCAATTCTTACACATTACAAATAAATTATGGAATATTTTTATAATGTTTTAAAAAATTTATATATTATTTTCTTGGTTTTTACAATGTGAAATAAATTTTATACTAAAATGACATTTTTATATTGAAAACATGAATTTAGAGTCATATCAACCACATAATGTTTCAAATTTACTTTTTTCTATTCATATATGTTAAAAATGAATTATGGATCATTTTTCTAAATTTTGAAAATAATCTGATACCATTTTCGTAGTTTTAGCTATGTGAAATACATTTTAAATTAAAATGAAACTTATATTGAAAACATGAAATTTGAGACACACCAACCACGTTTTATGTATAATGGATATGAAATCATAGAATAATGAACATAGATTGATTTTTTAATTTTAGGAACTGATGGAAGGCCAATCTGAGTCATGGTTTTCCAAGGATGCATCTAAACTAGTTTTTAGTATATTAAAACACAAAAACATGTGTGTAACATTAAAACCATAATAAATAGCTTCATATCGGTGTGAAACTATGGAAAAGCCAATGTTAAATTATTTTTTGATTTGTAAGTGTAGAAAACACAACCATATGACATGCGGTGTGATTTAAAAAACTCAATAAGTAGTTTTATAAGATACCAAAGTAATTAAAAATGTTTTCCAGGGGGTCAAATCCAAGAAAAAGGCATCATATGGTAGTAAAATCATAGTAAAATGACTATAGATTAATTTATGAAATACAGGAACTGACAAAATATTAATCCAAGTTACAATTTTTCTAGGATTCTTATAAACATTTTTTTAGTGTTTTAAAACACTAAAACATGTGTGTAATAGTAAAAACCACATAAAATAACCTCATATTATAGTGAAATCATAGAAAAACTTCCACTAAATTATTTTCCATGTGTATGTGTAGACAAAATGTCCATCTGATGTGCAGTGTACTCGAAATGACTCAATAAGTAGTTTTGAAAATACTAAAGCCTTTAAAAACATGTGTTAGGGGGTAATACACAATAAAGAGTCCTCAAATGGACATTAAATTAAAAAAAATACTGTATAATTTTTTTTAAATTTAGGAATTGACGACACATCAATCTAAGTTATGGTTTTCTTGGGATACCGATATATGTATTTTTAGTGTTTTAAAACACTAAAACCTATGTATAATGATCAAAACCATATAAATCGGCCTTATATTAATGTGGAATCGTGGGAAAACTAATTTTTAATTATTTTTCATGAGTATAAATATAAAACACATACATCCAACTTTTAGTGGGAATATAATGACTTAATAAGTAGTTTTAAAAGATACCAATGTCTTTAAAAACATCTATGAGAGGGTCAAAATCAAGAAAATGGAATCGAATACCTATGAAATCAGAGTAAAATGAATGTAGATTTATTTATGAAATATTTAAACTAAAAAAAATTCAATCGGACTTATGGTTTTCTCGTGATTCCCATAATAGTGTATTTACTGTTTTAAAACACTAAAACATGCGTGTAATGGTCAAAATCATAGTAAATGACCTTAGATGAATGTGAAATCATGGGAAACCTACTATTAAATTATTTTTGACTTGTATGCATATAATACACATCTATAAAACATTCGGTGTGCTCATAATGACTCAATAAGTAGTTTTAAAAGATATAAAAGTCTTTAAAAACATGGCTCGGGGGTCAAAACCAAGAAAACAAAATTAGATGGCCATGAAATCATAGGAAAATGATGGTATATTTATGTTTTAAATGTATTAACTGATAACATGTCAATATGAGTTAAAATTTTAATGGAATGTATGTAAACATGTTTTTAGGGTTTTAAAACACTAAACCATTCATGTAATGATCAAAACCATAGAAAAAACCATAGATTGACATAAAATCATGGGAAAAAAATAGTCTAGTTATTTATGATGTGTATGCATAGAAAAAACATCTATATGATGAGTGTTGTGATCTAAATAACTTAATAAAAGTTTTAAAAGATATCAATTTTTATAAAATTGTGTGTCATGGGGTAAAAACAAAGAAAATGGAATCATATGGCCATGAAATAATATAAAAATGACAGTAGAATGATTTTTGAAATATAGGAAAAAACAACATGTCAATCTATGTTATAGTTTTCCGAGGATGCTTGTAAATGCGTTTTTTTGTTTTAAAACACTAAAATGTGCATGTAACTATCCAAATCATATAAAATGACCTCATATTGATGTGAAATGATGGTAAAACTACAGTTTAATTATTTTTGATGTGCATATGAAGACAAAACTTCCATTCAACATGTAGTGTGCTCGAGATGACTCAATAAGAAGTTTTAAAAGATACCAAAGTCTTTAAAAACATGTTTCATGGGGTCAAAACTATAAAATAGGAATTTTGTGGTCATGAAATCATAGTAAAAAGTTGATAGATTTGTTTTTGAAATGTATGAACTGATAACACATCAATCCAAGTTATGGTTTTCCTGGTATGCCTGTAAATGTGTTTTTAGTGTTTTAAAACAATAAAACATGCATGTAATGATCAAAACCATAGGAAAAACCATGTATTATCGTGAAATAATGGGAAAACCACCATTTAATTGTTTTTTATTTTATATGTGTAGAAAACACACCCATATGACATGTAGTGTGGTCATAATGACTCAATAAATAGTTTTAAAAGATGTCAATCTTTGATAATGTGTGTCAAGGGATAAAAACCAAGAAAACAGTGTTGTATAGCTATGAAATCATAGGAAAATGACTGTATATTTATTTTTTAAATATTGTAACTAATATCACATCAATATGAGTTAGGGTTTTCTCGGGATTCCTATAAATATGCTTTTAGTGTTTTAATACACTAAATCAAGCATGTAATGGTAAAACCCATAGAAAATAACCTCAGATTCATGTGAAATCATGGGAAAACCATCTTTAAATTATTTTATATATGTATTCATAGACAACACATCCATACAGATTGTGGTGTGCTCATAATGACTCAATAAGTAGTTTTATAAGATACCAAAATCTTTAAAAACATGTGTTAGAGGGTCAAAACCAAGAAAATGGTGTCATATAGCTATGAAATAATAGGAAAAAATTATAAATTGGTTTATAAAATTTAGGAATTTACATTATTTCAATCTGAGTTATGTTTTTTCTAAGATTTCCACAAATATATTTTTGTGTTTTAAAACACTAAAACATGCGATTAATAGTAAAAACCATAGTAAATGGACTCAAATTAAAATAAAATAGTGGGATAACCACCATTGAATTATTTTTGACATGTACACATAGACAACACATCCATCTGACATGTGATGTGCTCAAATTGACTCAATAAGTAATTTTGAAATATATCAAAGTCTTTAATGATGTGTTTTAGGGGTTTAAAATAAAGAAAACAATATCGTATGGTTTTTAATCATAGGGAAATTACCATATATTTATTTTTGAAATGTAGGAACTGACAACATGTCAATCTAAGTTACGGTTTTCCCATGATTCCTTTAAATACATTTTTAATGTTTTAAAAAACGAAAATGTTTGTGTAATGGTCAAAATCATAGTAAACAACCTCATATTGAAGTGAAATCATTCGATAATAACCATTGAATTATTTTTTATTTTGACACTAGAAAACTCATTCATCTGACATGCGGTGTGCTCAAAATGAATCAATATGCAATTTTAAAATACACTAAAGTTTTTAAAAACATGTTTCATGGAGTCAAAACTAAGCAAAATGTATCATATTACTATGAAACCATAGTAAAATTACTATATATTTATTTTTGTAATGTATGAACCAATGAAACATCAATCTGAGTTTTGGTTTTCTCGGGATACCCATAAATGTGTTTTTAGTGTTTCAAAACACTAAAACATGCATGTAACGGTAAAAAACATCAGAAATAGCCTCAGATTGATATGGAATCATGAGATAATGTCTATTTAATTATTTTTTAAATATAGGAAATTATACATTATCAAAGTTTTAAAAATAATATTGAGTAATTTCAAGTACACCGCCCATCACCTTAAAAATTTAATAGATTGTTATATACTTATCTCTTTCTAGATCCAAGTTCTGAATCATATCTTAAATAGGTAATCTTATGTTTTAAAATTGTTTTCATGATATATTATTTGTTTTATGTTAAAATTTATTATGTATGTGTAACAAAATAACAAATATTATATACAAAATTTTTAATATATTATGTGTCGATTCTCCGTCTCATTTATTTTCTTTAATATTATAGTTTGTATTGTAGGTGATAGATATTGGTAGTAGGTAGAAGGTTGATCATTCTGATCCATGAAAATATTCATAATTCATTCATGATGTTTCTTAGTTTCTATGGTATAGTTAAATATTATCAATGATTATACTGCAATTCTAATGTATTATGTTCGGTTCTGATTTATATCTTCTTTTTGTTTCATTTGATGATGTGATGTGGAAAGTTTCATATATTATGGTTATAAGTATGGTGGTATATGGATTTAGTGGAGTTAATGGGATGAAAGTATTTCCTATGGGTTAATATTAGTTTTAGACATATTATATATATTGATTACTGAGGTTATGGGTTGACTGAGGTTATGGGTGGAATTAGGTTGTATAAATATTATTGTGGATGTATGGTTGTGCATGTATAATGGTTTAGTTTATTGTATGATTGAGTTTTTCATATTTATATTATTTTTTATTAAATATTTAAAATATATATATTTTTTATTTAGGGGTAGATTATGAAAACCATCACTAAATAGATAAAATAAAATCTATTTCTCAGGGGTTTATGTTAAGAACCGCTAAACAAAACTATCACTGCAATACTTAGCGGCGATTATGTCAATTTCATGATTTTATTTTCCACAGATTTTTATTTATTAAAAACCACTACTAACTGAACAAATAACTCCAGCTAAGTTCCTGAAAAATAAAGCATATAAAAACCACCAACAAACTAGATAAATCACCTCTAAATGGTCATCGGCCATGAAATACGTGGTGGTTTATATAACTATCACTAAATAATCTAATGATGGTTTAAACCACTACCATTAGTAAAAACACCGCTAAACTCTCCTTTGTTTTATAAAAAATCATAACCTAGAAGGACTCTAACCCCTCTTAAGGGGGACACTACTATGAGATTTCAATTTTATTATAATCAACCAATATATTAAATCTATCGTAGAATCCCAATAATGTGTATAATAAAAATCTAAACATATGTTTATATTAGGTAAGTTAATTAGATTATTTCATCCATAATGTTATAGAAGTCAATTTACTTTCTCTATGATGACTAAATTTTAAAAATATCCATTTTTCATTGATTTCATTGACTCTTCATATGTAAACAGATGAAATCAAAATTCATGAACCAGACAATCATTATCTCAGTTGACCAATTTAAATGGCGGTGCACTGAGTGTGTATAATCAAGTATCAATTTTATTTTTATATTATAGAAATATGATTGAATATTACTAATTATCATAAATTAAATATTTCATTTCCTATTTAAAGTTATAAAAAAACTTATCAGTCATTAAATCTATATAATAAAATTAAATAATCTCCATTTTTAAGAGCACCTAGTATAACGTCTATGATTTTTTTTCTAAATTGAACATCATATAATCAAAAAAATTAAAATTATTAATATATAAAAAATTATTCATAAATTTTTGAATGTATTTTATATAAGGTGTTATTTATTCATATTTGAGTATATTAAATCTATAAGCTCATTGTTACTCCCTATCTTACAGTCAATGTTCCCATTCACCGTCAAAATCAAGTATTTGTCAATTAAATAATGATATTTGATTGGGTGAGCTAACATTTATATTTTCATCATTATTATACATCCTATAATGATTTGATGAATACTCTATTTGAAAATAATATGAAAATATTTTGAAACCTCCTTATGAAAATATGCCATTGAAATTGATCCTTCAAAGGATTTTTCTTGTTATATACCTTTTCTTTAACTTATGAATGAATCCATAAAATGGGTAAATCAATTGATATTGTATAATCTATACACATATTGATTCATATGAAAAATATAGTATTAAATAATTTATTCAATAAAATGACAATTGTGAAAATATTACCTCTAATTTACATAATCATGCAATAACATCTTCTTTAAACTTATTCTACAACTCATAGTTTAGTGTTATAACATAGATATCCAAGAAAAAACATGATATTATTGTCACATAATCCTAAATCGATGATGTAAACGAACTTATAATCCTAATATGAAACCACCCATTATGACATGATAATCAAGAATTTTTAACCTAGTGATATGTCATTTTCTGATAAATTGAGCTAAATTAAAATCATAGTCATCCAAAAAAAATTTCGATACAATGTGACATATTATAATCATGCACATTATATAACCACAATTATGTAATTATGGGTTCTTAATGAGTTTTACTAGGGAATATTGGACCAAGCCTTCATATACTAGCCTTCAAATGCCTAGTTTATCTAGGCATGCATTTAATGTGATCTTAGCAAATTTGAGTTTGATTCGATTTGTATTTTAAATGCACAAGTCCTTGAGGTTTCATGGATTTTAATATGATTAAAAAAATATTAAAATATATATACTCGTTTATTATTAAGAAATATTAAATATTAATGACATAATTTTTATCACATAAATGGTAATTTATATACACGTGCATCACATAAAAAAATATGTATTTATTATAAAAAAATATTGAATTATATTGAAATAACATTACAATAAAATAGAATAAAATTATTCATAGTCCACCAGCTAGCCCACATTTTTTTATTTCCATCCACATAAGCCCGTGAGATTTTTTCTTTTGTCTGTTTAAGCTAGTTTAAAATATGGACTTTTTTTAGTTCAGTTCTCCCTATAAATGTGAACAGGCGGGCTTGGATCGTAGTCTTAAGTCCCGTTAAGAATCCATATATGTAATCCATTCAAAAAATAATTACCTATTATTTAAAAAAGTGAATAATATAATTTTGAATTTATTAAACTTTAAGATCTATCATCTTTATATAATTTTTTTTCATAGTGCCTAATGATTTTTTCAAAATTAAAATATTCCTTAATGGAATTCTTTATTTTTCATAATTTTTCTAAAACTGTATAAAATATGTTTTCAAATATATTATTTTCAATTTTCAATATATCAATCATGTGAGGGTCTAAAAAACCTATTAGTATGGTAAATTTCAAAATATAATTTACTTTATCCAATTATGATTTTTTTCAAAATAAATTATTCCCTATGGATTCAAATTTAACTCAAAAATAATATCATGTAACAGTAAAACAATATATTATAATTGAATATATGAATTCATTGAGGAAATTATATGTCTTTTTATTTTTTATTTTATAAAATTATTCTGACTTATATGAAATAGATGATCAATATGAAGAAATATTTGATGATATTAAAATGCAATGTCCTTCTATTAACAAGAATTAAAGATTTGATGTCACCCATGTAGTATAGATAAAATTTCGGACCATGTATACTCTATCTAGATATAATATCATATACTTTTAAGTCATTAATTTCCTATAACATTATTTCTCTAAATTTTATTTTTTGACAAATTATATCATATATAGTTTTTTTATCATTCCATAACAATTTAAAATCATTTATAAATGGTTTTATGTAATCCTAAATATTCTTTTTGGGATGAATTGGAATTAATAATTTCATATATATTTAGGGTTATTTTTAAAAAAATCTAAGGATGTAATTTTAATAGATTTATATAAATAGTCCGACAAGAATTCCAACTACTATAAGCACAAAAGGGATATAAAGGATTTATTATGAGGACTGATCAAAAATTGTGAGGCTCTAAATTCAATGAAAGACGTTTATAGTAAATTTATTTCCATGAGTTTCTATCATACAAATGGTTTAACTTAATATTTTTAAAAATATTGAATTGATATCATGTCATGAATGTTGTTTTTATTCTAGACATTAATAAATATTAAAATGTATGTGCAATTAAAAAGAACCTTATTTTTTTAATGAAATGTGTCTACTTTCTTCAGGTTTAATTTCTTTGTACCTCAATTGTTTGGGGTTTTTTAGGGACACCTCTATGACCAAGATATAATGCAAAAACAATACAAAACAATTTACAAAAAAATTTCTCAAATAAGTTTAAAATAATTATTTAAAATCAAGAAAATACCAAAATATTGATTAATTCAAACCATCTTTACTATGGGTGTAATCAAGCTAAGTCAAATCAATATGGTATACTACTTGATCTCAATGAAAAATTGTTCTACAACACTTGAAAATAATTTATATGACTTCGAATTTGATATTTTGAGATCAATTTGAATTTTGAAATGATCTATTCAATCTTGATAAATTGAGCTCAATTATTACTCGAACTCATAATCAAGATTTATTTTCATAATTGGGAAATGTCACACTCAAGATTTAATTCGAATGTTGTCATTGATCAAGATGATACATGATTTTTATATATATAAATATAATTAAACTAAATAATTTATAACTTTAGAAAACCGTTTAAAAAAATTAAAATAATAAAAAGGAAAAACAATTATCTTAATAAACACTCATAAAAAAATTACTTTCATACTGAAATAGATCATATAATAAACAACACCATCAACCTCTCTAGTTATATGCTAATAATAAAATAATTTTACACTAATAATAATTAATAAAACACCCAACACGGTGACTTCAGGATGAGCATGGAAACAAAACCTTTAAGATTAGAATCACTCCATTCCTTCAACAAAATGTGTATCCAAAGAAGAGCTTTTCATCACTACAAAAACATCTTCCAATATTGGTACATTTCATAACCAATTAAAAAATTAAAATACATTTGAATTAAACATAATCATTTTCCAATGAAATAATTTTGATGTTTAATTCAAAAAATATATACACTTAATATTTCAATTAAAAAAATTCAACAAAGAATATGTAAAAATTATTATAAAACTATGATCTTAAAATTTTCATTAAAACTTGTTCAACAAAACAATTTAAATGATCAATTTTATTAAATAATAAACTCTTATTTCATTGAATGACAACAAACTTATACTACTGATATGGAGGCTTTATGAGCTACTTGACGTGTTTTGATTTGAATGTTTGGGTGAAACCTACTGCACCAAATCTGCATACTCTTATTTCTTTATATTGTTCCTTGTTTGTTTTAGTGTGTTATTGTATCAATATAAATAGGGTGTGGTGTGTGAATTTTATTTTCATTCCAAGTTGAGCAATAAAATTCAATGTCACTATTTTATTTTCCTCCTGTGATCTCCTCCAACAATCTTCTTATATTATTCCACATGTTCATTTTTATTTTCTGTTGAAAATCTACCTTTAGTGGTATTAGAGCATTTTAAGGTGATCTATTTTGAGATAAGGGCTTGTGAGATCTTCTATCAATATATTTCACTGGAAAAATGATGAAGAAGGTGAATAGTTATTTGGTACCAAAGTTGATGAAGAACAATTATGATAATCAGTGCATCCAAATTCAAGCACTTCATAGCACCCAAAATGGCATGAGCATCATGGACGATAGATACACTGAGATAGAATATAAAGTAGTGGAGGATTCTCTTCCATATTTTCAAAAGTAAACTCTTTAGGTGGAACGAAAGTGAGAGTGAAAGGTCAAATCCATCATTTATCAAGAACTAGATGAAACCATGTTTGAGATAATCAATTAATAAGAACCATCAAAGTATATTTGAGAAAATATTCACAAAGCATTCAAATCTCTACAAGATGAGTTCAAATAAATATTTATGAAATATTTTGAAACCATTTTTGAGTATCATACTCATGTAATGGTTGTGGTGAACTAGCTATAAAGAAATGGAGAAACTTTTTCTGAAACATGAGTATGTATGAAAACTTTTTTATCCTTAGATCCAAAATATGATTACAAAGCCATTTCGCTACAAAAAACAAAATACTTGAATATTATTTCGATTGAAGAACTCATGAGATCTATAAAATCCTGTGAATTTAAGGTGAATCACTGGAGTGATGCCAATGTATTGGATCAATACCTTTAATCAAATTTGTATATCAAAAACAATGAAAATGATGAAGGGGGTACATTTCAAAGAAGCCAGGGTAGAGGATTATGTGGATAAGAATCTGATCCTAGAAGATGAGGATGGGGTGGAAGAAACCCAAATTGATGAGGTTGTGGATATCAAAATTATACTCCATGAGAATGGGGACATAGAATAAGGGGAGGATTCAACAATCTCCCGCTGACCAATAAATGAAATTTTCAATGCAATAATTGTAAAAAATGTGGACATTATAGAAATGAATGTTTGAGCAAGAAACCCAAGGAGAATGACACCGAGGAGGCACAAATCACTAAAGTAGGATATGTTTTTCAAGAGTCCCATGTTTTTAAGGCTAAAACAATAACACAAAATCAAGTTATATGGTATCTTGACTCTAAATCTAGCAACTACATTACATGTCACAAGCACTTGTTTAAGAATTTAAATGATAGGGTTGGAAGAGGGATTTAATTTGATGATCTCTCAATAATAATTTTCCATATAAGGGGATATATTCTAATCAAACAAAAAAACAACAATCATGATTTTATCTCCAAATTCTACTATGTACCTGGTATGAAGATCAACATCTTGAGTATCAGAAAATTGGTGAAAAAATGATTTCACATAAGCCTAAAAAATAAATAAATGGTGATTATTGATGAAAAAGGAAGGAAGATCACAAAATTATTTATGTCAAAGAACCACATGTTTCCTCTTATGATCCTACCCAACATATTAAGATGTTTCACATTGGTACATATTGATAAAGACTGGATATAGAAACTTATGTTAGGGTATTTAAAATTTGAAATTTTAATATTATTAAGAAGAAATAAGATGTTTAATAGGCTTCATATCATTAGAAACACAAATAAAATATGTTAAAGTAATGCTTTAAGAAAAAAACAAGGTAATATTTTTTCAATTAAAGGAAACTAGAAAGTTGTTATGCCATTAGAGTTAGTCAACATCGATGTGTGTGCCCCTTGAATCTAAAATCAAATGGAAAACCGAGGTGCTTCTTGACATTTATTAATGATTATAGAGAGAAAAAATGAAGATAATTTCTCAATATGAATTCATAAGTAGTTGATGTATTCAAAGAATTCAAGTCATTGGTGGAAAATCAAAGAAACCATCACATACAAACATTGTGATCTGGTCAAGTTGGGGAGGAAAACTCTGATATTTTTCAAGAGTACCTCAAGAAACATGGAATTAAACACAAACTAATGATGGATTATACACCTCAGCTTAATAGAGCATCTAAAAGGAAAAAATTAAATTATTATCAACATGAAAAGAAGCTTGCTAAAAGATAAAGGAGAGCCCATGAATTTTTGGGCTGAAGTGGCTTTATGCACAGTGTATCTAATCAATATATTCCCAAAAAAATATCAAAGAAAAGATTTCGTGTGAATCATAGAGTATTCATAATCCAAGTGTAATACATCTTAGATTTTTTGGTTTCATTGAATATGTCTGGATGTCAATGTAAAAATGAACAAATCTCAAGGAAAAAAGAATTAAGTGTGCCTTTATGGGATATGGAGACCAAGAAATGAGATATCACTTGTACAATATAATCACTAGTAAGATTATTTTTAGAAGAGATGTTTTCTATGATAAAAAGGAGACATGGAAATGGAATTAGGATGATGATTCCAGAGAGGTGAAACTCACTCTAGAAGATAAAGAAAGTTTCAAAGAAGTACCAATGGATGAACAAGAAATTGAATAACAAATGACACCATCACCTCATACTCCTATATATGAAGACATAAAATGACAACATTCACATATATGGATCCAAAGAATTCAAATCCTTATATATATATATGAGATAATAAAACAAATGGAGGAATGTGTGAACATGTATCATCTCTTGGTGACTTTTAATCCAGTTAGCTTTGAGGAAGCTAAATTAGATGAAATGTTTAGGAAAGTGATAGATGAGTAAATCCATTCCATCAATGAAAACAAAGGATACAAGAAAAAAATAATATGTCTTTGAACCCATTGATCATCCACCTAGATACAAAAATGTCAAATAAGGAATATAAGTTTAATGGTGGTGTTTAATAAGAAAATTGTATTTCCTTGGATGAAATCAACCTTCTACTATTTCAACGGAGGCTTGATGGTTTGTCTGACATGTTTAGCTTTGTATACTTGGAAGACACTTACTGCACCAAATCTACAGACGTATTTCTCTCTGTTTTTAATCATTTATTTTTGTGTGCGATTGTATCCTTTTAAATAAGGTTTGGTGTGTGCATTATAATTCCATTCCTAGTAAAATAAATAATATACAATGGGTTTCTTTTTTGTTTCTCTTCCTGACATCACTTACAGTGATCTTATTATCTACTGCTGAAAAATCCACCATTACCAAACAAGTTCAACTTAACCTCAGTTAATAAAAAATGGTTCACATAATATTTCAATTAAAATGTATTATTAATCTTATTACAAAATATTTAGAAAAAGGAACACTTAAGTCACTATATTTGAAA
The DNA here is from genome assembly GCA_963277665.1 of Viscum album. NCBI lineage: Eukaryota > Viridiplantae > Streptophyta > Magnoliopsida > Santalales > Viscaceae > Viscum > Viscum album. The sequence goes on along the minus strand of OY728147.1, from coordinate 2,104,388,904 downwards.
AATATAAAAAAAATTATTTTCATTTTAATTATAAGAAAAATGGTATAACCACTTATGGTAGTTTGAAAATTGAAATTAATAAATCTTATTAATTATAATTATTCAAAAAATACTCAAATATCTAAACACTATATGATTTTAACCATTTGAAATATCATATTTAGTGAGTTTTTTACTCCATTTTTGGAAAACTTCATGGTATTCCTTTGGTTTTGGGGGTGAATGCATTGAAAATTTATTATATCAATCTAAAATGTAAAAATGGTTTGAAAAATTCTTATTTCATTTTCTCTATAATGAATCAATGATTCAAATTATAACATTTAAAATAATTTATTTGAAAAATAATATTGTTTACTTTCTAGGTAAAATCCCATTGATGACTACTCATAGTAGTATTAAAAGTTAAAATCGCCAGTATTAAACTAGAGAATAAAAAATACTACCACAAATTTCATGTTTTTAATCACAAGAAATAAAAGATTCCATTTATGTTTCACTGTAAATTACTAAAAATAAACTTACTAAAACTATACTATATAACAATCAAAAATTTGAAATTGAGTAAAAAATAGAATAATGTATTGGAAAATGGATAAAATAAATCATTTTATAAAAAAAATAAGAACTTGTATTTCAATCTTGTTATCTAAACAAAAAACAACTTATTATGATATCTAAATTGGTATGGAATAAAAAAATTGTTTGGAACAAAAAAATGGTTTATCTTAATAAAACCTAAATAAATTTTTCGAAATAACAAAAACATTATATAGGACAAAAAGAACCAAATTCAACAAAAAATTCATCAAAAAATCAATATTTTAGGAACACTAAGATTTAATAGTGATAAATTCAAATTGGAATTTAGTGTTAAGAGAAAAATATTTTAATTTAGAAAATAATTGGGTCTTTCAAATATATTAAAATAAATCAAACAAATCAATATTTGTAAACTAACATTAAAATAAAAAATAAGGATGTATTATGAGGAAGTGATGAATGAATGAGAATAAGGATGAGGGGAATCAAATATTCACTAAGAGGGGGTGAGAGGAGGTACATAGTAGTACAAGTGTGTGGCTCAGCTAGAGGGTAATGAATCAGAATGGAGGGAGGAGGAAAATAGAAGTCTACTATGATATGGTAGATCAAGAATTTTTTGGTTAAGGAGGATATGAAGGTCAAACACACAAATATAGAGGATAAATTTGAGGGAGGGATGATTGGATGCGAGTGTACATGTAGTGGAGGCTGAGGGAGGGGGAGGAGTCATTAGCTAGAATATGTGAGTCAAGTTAGGGTGAAGGAGGAAGGGGTGATTGAGGAGTGGGTGGATAGGGATCTAACAGGGATAAGGGAAATTTGATCTTGTCAAGGCATCTTGTAGAATCTATTGGTTGGGGTGAAATTTTGTCAGGGCCTGAGTGAGGGAGAGATGAATTGGGTGATGAATGAGAAGAATAAAATGGGATTATAGTATCATTTTAAGTTATATATATAAGGATAATTAATTAATTTCAAATAAAAAATATATATTACTATTAATTAATATATTTATATTACTATTAATCGACTATATTATTTTTCTACTTGAATTATGCTTGGAAATGAACTCACGTATCTCAAGATTGGGATCATGTTGGAAAAAAACAAGAAAAATTCAAATATTTTTTGAGACAGGATCATTTAGTTTGTGAGTATTATTGTATCATTTAAATATCCAATATTTATAGTAGCTAAGGGATATTATTAAGTGAAAACCAATGGACTCACTCCTAAGGTATCCACCAAATGTATGAATCACCAAGAACTATTCTTGGTAGGATTTCTCAAACCCACTAAACTACTAAAACCTTGGTATTAAATTGATAATATAAAAGGAGATAGGTTTATCATTTGAGTTTCATTGATCAAATATATATATCACCCACATAGTGGTGGAATCATTTTATAATCCTTGAGGATTGTCATAAAAAGTCTCTAATATTACTTCTAATTATTCATAAATGATTTAGATCCTTAATTTAATGTTTTCACAAAATTTCAAAATAATGATGTGTGTTACAACACTTTTAACTAACTTTCATAACCATGTTAACATCTTTCAACATTTAAATGATTCATATAATCATTAAAAACTCCATTAATATCATATCATGATGTCATGAAGTGGTGGAATTTGTAACAAATCTATTTTTTTCTTGTTTGACTTTAAAATATTTTAAAAAATATTTTTGGATTCAGGCGTTGAGTCAGCATAAGATTTCGAGGTATGAAGAGGCTTAGTTTTTATATAATAAAAATACTAAATATATTATATCATGTGCACACAATTTTTTTAGAATAATAGAATAATTCCTAAATTGGGACTCATATTGGAAATTTAATACCTTTGTTGATTTCAAAATGTAGGTATTACCCTAGTTGCAACATAACCTTTATCGGTTTCAGGTGTTGGGTTAAAAAGTGGTACTGAGTATATTAGTAAATTAACTAATTAATTAATTAATTTAATATATTACCATAACCTATTATCCTCTATAAAATCTTATTTATGAAAAATCCCTAGGGTTGCTGCATAACCATAGAGATTAAGAGAGGGTCATTGGAGGAGGATTCTCAAACAATCAATGATAGATCATGGATTGGCAATCAGTGTGCCAATCAGAACTTGCGGATCATTCCAATTACTGTGAAGTGTGACTATTATTCATCATCAATCAATCCAAAAATGAGTTAGGGAATTTGTTAATTGGTTTATTCCTCTTTTATTAATCCCATGATAAATGTGAATAAATTCCTCTAACATATTGATTTGTGGGTCGATCATGCTTTGTGGTATGAGTTTATATTCTTGAGATTTTGGGAAATTGATATTATTTGATTTTTATTCTTTGTTAATAATTCTAACATCAAAAAATCAGGTCCAACCTGAAAAATAGAAAAAAAAATTTCATCTAGTGTGTTTTTTTCATTTCTTCCCCCATTATTCGCATATCTATCATCAGTGTTTTCTTTAGATGGAAATATGAAAAAATACCCGATAAGTGATCATTAAGAAATATATTTTCGACATAATGGAATAATACTGTTGGTTTGAGTTCATGATTGATGGAATGGTAGAAGTGCACATAATTGATAGTGGATTAGTGATCAGATTTAGAGATCTTTGATTCATGGTTTGACATGAAGCAACGACATGGTGTAACAGAGGCATTTCCCGATTGAATTTGATGGCCATTTTCTAGTCACCAGCGACAGATGGGATCTCATGGATAGAGATCTATGATTAACAACACGCATCATGACATATTTTGTTGTAGTGGTGGTGTGGGTAGAATACATGTAAAATAGTTCAAATTTTCTAAAAAAATCCTAACTACACGGCATATCCTCCTAAAGAACATATGTCGTGTAGTATGATTCTATGGTTCTAGGGTTTATGCACAGGGAAAAATATCAAATGTTGTGTGAAAAATATCACCTTCCATGTGACTTGGTACTAGCATCTTTTCATGTACCCTTAAGGTACATAGGTACTGACACGACCAGACACACGGGCACAACTAAAGTACACATGCACGACCTGGTACATAGACATGACTAGGTACACAAGAATGACCCAAAGTACACAAACTCGAGAAGGTGGCACACATAGAGTGCTGACCAACCTCTACATGTCATTTATCCCAAAAGGACATGTCATGTATATGGAGGAAGACATGTCATGTTAGATGGCGAGACATGGGAAGAACCGATGCAAGAAAGACACATCACGTTCTCCCAGTACACACCATGTACTTTTTATAGGGTAGGTTGAGGCCCAACATCTCTTTAATATATATAGGTATCATTTGGTTATGTTTCTTTATCTATCCCTATGAGGGTATAGTGAGCCATTACATCTTAATAATAGTATTTTGATCCCCTCTATGTTTCTAGTATCTTATATATTTTCATGAATCCCTTTGTGAGACCTGAGGTGGGATCCTCTATAGTATATATTTCTATAAGTGGGGTTTGAAGAATTGACATGACCAAAATACAAGGGAATTGATCCCCAACTTATTAGGTTATTCTAAATAGGTTTTTTGGTTTCCTCCATGACATTAAGTGTGATTCTTTATCTATGTATCAATCTATTTTGAGTTTTAGTGAGTACTTCTTTGGTGAGGCATGATGAGCATGACCTCTCAGATGAGATCCATTGATGGTAGCATGGATCATGGAGTGAGATATCCTAGATGAGCGTTACCATGAAGCCTCGAGAAGAATCCTATGGTTCGTCATTATGTTGAGACGTTTTTGAGACTGTGAGTCTGTCATAAGCATATCTAAGTTTTGTTATTATTATTATGTATCATATTATGATTGACATATCTTCATGATGATGACCAGAATACTCTATTTATGCTTTAGGTTTGGTGATTTTTGGGTGTCCTGTTGGATATTGTTATACTCACCCTTGAATGGGATCTATCCTCACATGTCATGTCTTATTCAGATTACAAATATTTTAATAAATTTCTAGGAGGACTAGGAGTAGGTAGAGCATAGTGAGCTATAAAGATCGTGGTTCATACCAAGTGTTTCATTTGACAATAGTCTCTTCCTTCTTAGTAGGTTAGAATCTTTTATTATTTTTGGTAGGATTTTATTTAACTTTTTATTATTTCAATTACTTTTATCATACTATGATTATGAGATAGATGTTATGCATGCATTTTGGTATCAATTTTATTTTTTTCAATAATTGTGTAGTTGGTGGATTGGAGATGTGTGTGAACATGTTCTTTAGGAAAATGCCTCCTATGTGTGTGATATTCCTACTAAGAACTTGTCGCAAGCCCCTAGCCTATTGTAGGTGGGATTGGGTTGTCATACTCAGCTTATCACTAGCCAAACAGGTCCCAGTGGGTCAGGTCATGAAAAGGTGGTATCATAGAAGTGTTCATCCTAAGATCAAAGTTTGGAGAATTTATATATGTGAGATTAAATATTGTAATTAGGAAAAAAAATGTTAAAGTGTTTTGAGTTTTACACTCAAGAAAGAGACATCAGTGTTGGTGTGGCAGCTAATGTATCGATTCACCAAGACTCTGAAAATAGGCTTATGGACTAAGTACATATAGACACTAGTAATAGGGAAAATATAGGTACATGCATCAGATAGGAATGGTTTGAGGTTTCCATGTCCTTCTTGAGTGAGCACCACAGATATACTCTTTGTCTATGGTTCATTTTGTCTACTTTAGGATGCCTCCATGTTGATTTCTAACTGGGACTCCATAGATGGATTGTAAGGATGATCCTTCTAGTGGTGAGGCTTTAGTGAAGGGTCATGTACATTAGGTGGTACCTTTGGGTGCTTTTCTAGTCTTTCCACCACCCATTGAGAACCAGGTTGATCCGGAAGTACCAACTAGGGATATGTGTAGACTAAGCATGATCTATGAGTTTTAGAGAGAGAGATCGATTAGGTTTTTGGGTGATCCAAACCCCAAGGTTGCTGAGGAATGGCTATAGGTAGTTACCTGAGTTTTACACCTTGTAAGTACACCTCCATATAAGATGGTTGTTCTAGTGATGATCCTTCTTCAGGGCACCACTAGAAGATGGTAGATTTCAGAGACTCAGACATATGATGAGGCATACATCTCTTAGGTAGAGTTTGAGAATATCTTCAGGGAGGATTTCTATCCAACCATGTTGTGAGCGATGCATATCTAAGAGATTCTATAGCTTTAGCAAAACAACATGAACGTGGAAGATTATTCATCAAGGTTCACCAACCCATTGTGATACTCTCTAGATATGGTTCAAAATCCAATTTTCAAACCACAAAACTTTGAGTTGAGATTACGCTGAGATATCAGGGATGAAGTGATATCCTTTTATATTTCTACCTATTTTGGAGTTCTCAAGTAGACTTTCTTAGTTGAGAGTTTTATGGCGAGCATACAGTTGGTGCTAGTAGTGGGCACATTGGAGTTGAGACTTTGGTAGCTAGTAGTCGATGATAGTCATAGAGATTTAGGAATGAAAGAAACTCCATGAGACAACAATAGGATATAGGGTCTACAGTTTAGGTATCTCGAGATGGTTATATCCAGCCAATATAAAGGTTGTCTTTCTCTTACGATGGTTGGGGACATCTCATATGGGATCTTACAACCTGTTGTTCATCTGACAAAGATATGTTCAATGGATAGCCTGAGCATAGGTATAAGTGTGATAAGGGAGGTTCGCGGGGTAGAGGATGTAGTAGAGGAATAGATATAGTAGGAGGTGGTGGCATATGGTTTGACCTATTTCCACCACCACCCCCATGTGGTACACACTAGGCTTATGGAGGTAGTGGTCAAGGATGAGGACAGTTGTAGGTAGTGAAATCCCATGACCCATTTTCTCCCAGTATGACTAGAGGTATGATCTATGTCTTATCCACTTTTATTGTAGCACTAATAAACACAGTAATGAGACACTCTTTTCTTTTCATTTCTCTTGTTCAAGGCTTAGAGATTCTAGTTGATCACCTAGCTTGACCCTTATGCTTAGAGACTACTTCTGAAGAGGATTCAGTGATCATGCACTTATACGAATGGTTTGATCTAACTCTTGGAGGAGAGATATTATTATGGGATCTATTTTTAGTAGAAATGATTACTTATAATAACATCTTAGGTATTGAATGACTATCCATAGTTCATTCCTAGATTAATTATTTTAGGAAAAGGATGCACTGTGTCCATTGTGATAGAATTCTATTTTCATTTTTCAGTGAGAAGGAAACCTAAATAGATTAGTATGGGCTCATTCACAGGATGATACATCTGATTACTCATTAGTTAACTAGTATTACCCTTAGAGTAGCATATACTACGGGCAATAAGTTTCCTGTGGTGGTAGAGGAGTATGATAACGTCTTTAATGAGGATGTTTTGGGCTTATCTCCCCACTGAGATATATAATTCTACATAGAAATTCACTCAGGGAATACCCTGATATTTGCACCAGCATATTGGATGATTTCCATAGAGCTTGGTGAGATAAAGGTGCAGTTAAAGGATTTGCAGTGGAAGAGATTTGTTATACCTAGTTTGTCGCTATAGCCCACCCCAGTATTGTTCAACAAGAAGGTGGATTGGAGGTTGAGGTTGTGTGTAGATTAACATTACCTGAAATAGGTGACTGTGATGAATAAGTACCCACTACCGATGATCGATGACCTCTTAGAATAGCTGATAGTGGTGAGATGATTCTCAAAGATTGACCACAGATCAGGATATCACCAAGTCTAATTTTGGGATGAGGATACATTGAAGATGAAATTCTAATGTCACTTTAGTCATTACAAGTACATTTTGATCCTTTCATCATGAAAAATTCCCCCAATAGTTTTCATGATACTTATTAGACATATGTTTCAGCCTTTCTTATAGCGGTTTGTGGTAGTCATCATCGATGTCATCCTAGTGTACTTATTATCGGAGGAAGATAATAAAATTCATTTTAGGATGGTCCTGGACATAATCTGAGACCATTAGATTTATGAAAACTCTTGAAGTGTCAGTTATAGATTCAAGGGTTCAACTTTCTGGGACATTCCATCTCAGAGGTGGGAGAAGCAGTGGATACATCCAAGGTCGAGGTGGTGTTATCTTAGGATCCACCTAAGAGTGTGACTGAGGTGCAAAGCGTCCTTGGGTTAGAAGGATACAATAGAATATTCATTCATTATTTATCTAGGAATTTATCACCATTGACTACTTTGACCTAGAATGGGAGGCCTTTCATTTAGAAGAAGTGGAACCAACATGCTTTTGAAGATTTGTGATAGAGGTTGATGAGTTTCCCCATCTCGAAACTCTCAGAGGGTGGTGTTGAGAATTTAGTACTCTATGATGCCTCCAAGAACTAGGTGTGTATGTGCTCTTATGTAGAGGTAGATGGTAATTTCCTATGGGTCCCAATAGTTGAGACCTTATTTTTGATGATTTTCACTGGTTCCATGTGTCTGGATGATGATGTGCTTTTATTACCCAGCATTCCTTGTTTCCAAAGGTGATCATCTTACATCACCATAATCATTGACGTTACCTCCTTGATCAAAATGGGATGATGAGATATCAGTTCTTCTTTCCATGAATTCCTCCTTAGATCTCATTTCCAAGTCTGGGTCTCCCTCGTATATTTGATTCATATTCATGAAACTCATTCTCACATCCATCTCAATGTGGGCATCGATCACTACTTCTATTTTGACAAGGAATTAAACATTGATTTGAGGAGATGGTGACTTTTGGAATGTATATGCATCTTTGGATATTGTGAATAATGGGAATATGAAAAATATTACTCTGTTGTGGGGAATCACATGCGTGAGGCGTCTTAGGGACAAGACCCAAGGCATCATGTGTCGACTGTGGGGTAGTTGAAGCCAGGTGCATAGGCATATGAGGATTTTTACTATAGGCAACCCATTTTTATTGTATAGATTGAATATTCTATTTAGGTGTACCACATATTTAATATCTTATGGTTATAGGTTGATCACAAGTTTAACATCTTGTGGGGACAAGTTGGTAGAAGGTTTAACATCTTATAGGGACATGTGGATCATAGGTTTAACATCTTGTGGGGATAGGTTGGATGGTGTGGTTTTGATGTGTTCATGTAGGGAAGATGATCCTGGCTTGAGGGTTTGATGGTAATGAGAGATTGTTACCTCATTGGGGGGGGGGTGATCACACTCTAGTTTTTAGTATGTCCCCATGGGGAAGATGATCACACTTTTGGATTTGATGGTGGTGAGAAAAAGTGTTCCTCTATGGGGGGAGATGATCACACATAGGTATTTGATGGTTATGTGAGGAAGTGTTCCTCCATGGGGGGTGATGATCACACATAGGGATTTAATGATAATTTTGAGATGTTAGGATTGAACCTTACGGAGGTATCCCAGATTTTTTAAGATTTCGAGATTGAACCTCTTGGAGGTGTACTACATACCATGTTAGTATACATGGATCAAAACCCATGTAGTTTGATGTCATAGTTTAATGTTGTGTGATAGGACTGGTCCATGCATTTTAAAATATTGAGGTAAGGATTCTCGTGCTACATAAGGAACATTAATGATGGATGGTGTGGTGATTATGCATGAAATCTTCCCAAAGAAGGATGATATTCCCATGGTGGGGGAGAAGTTGTCATCCCATGATGGTCATACATGTGGCATCCTATGTTCATCACATAGGGTAAGACTACAGTTTAACCTCATGTATGGAGGACATTCTCATGAAGTTTAACAACACGTGATTAAGATGTTGGGATGTGAAGTTTTATTTCATGCATATTAGATGTTTTTAGAATTGACATCCAGGGAGATGATTGCTAAGTGAGAGATGAATATCTATAAAAAGGCATCTCTACCAGGAAATGTTTTTTATTTCCCTTGATGATTCCTCCTTTTGGAATTACGCCTATACTGCACATGGACATCTTGGTGATGCATAGCATAAATACAATCATGGAGTAAAACTAAGGGGTCATGATGTTAGGGTGCCTATGATTAGGAGAAAAAGACTGTAGGGTTCCAATAATTAGGAGAAAAAGTCAAAGAAATGGTCCAGACCATGATTAAAGCAATTTTTCTGGGCATGAGGGTTGATTATGCCAATCATATAATAATTTGGGTTGTGTATGAACTAGTTATAATATGTAAAAGGAACCCAATAACTCGTCTTTTGTGCAACTCTGTTTTTTGGGAGTTGGTAATGGATCATAGTCACAAAGTTTCATGAAAGAAACTCTTATATTCTATTATAAAATGGGGATTCGAGAGTGATGGGATCCAACACAAGGCCACTGTATAAATTCTGGAGGTGTATTTGTGCACAACATCTGAGGTTTCATGTAGCTTAGGGATGAGTGAAGGTAGATTCTCTTACATGAACCCTACTAGACTTAATTTATGTTGCGTGAGGAACTCTCAAACATGGTCCATTAATGTTGGGGCCCATGAGAGTTCAGTCGCACAAGTTCCTTACCTTTGAGAATCCATGGAAGTATGGAGTTTCATGATGTCATGGAAGAGGGGAACACATGATTAATATTTTATGCTTCATCTTTAAAATATCCGTCCTAAAAGTGGGGGAGTGAGATTCTATTTATAGTTGAAATGGGTGGAAATCTGCGCCCAACCCCAACTGGGTCACACAATCAGTTTTTTCAATTCCCATTACTTTTCCATTGGGGTGTGACCGTGCAAGTAGATGGTTTAATGTCACATTTATCTTACAAAGGGATTTATGAACTTTCTAAAGGATTTAACACAACCATCTGTTTATATGAGAAAATGCATTTTTCAATGTTTTAGGGATCTTGGAGAACTATGGAACTTTGATCTTTAGCATCACATTTCACATGCAATTTAGTTTTTCACAAGATATGAAAGTCATGTACAAGGAATTAAAGTTGTGTAACCCAGTTCTCTTGGTTCAAGAATGACCCTTTGGTCTTCCCTGGACATTTGTTTTTGGGAATGGTGAAGTTTTGGGGATCGAGACATGTTCTGACACTAATAAATCCCCCCTCAAAATCGGAGTTGATGAGGAACTGAAAAGTTGAGTTTTGAGGTAAAACATCGAAGTACAATGTTAATTTCCATTATGTAGAACTAGTATTTTACCTGATCATGCAATCCCGAGGGTCTCATGCCTATAAACAGGGAAATGACCCTTATATGATCAACTGAATTTCATGCATGACAAGTAATCTATCATGCAAAGAACTCTGAAATTTTTACAAACTTCTGAGCTTTATGTCACGATGCTCATGAAATCCATTATTACGTGACTGAACATGCATGATCAACTCATCAATTTAGAAAAAGTACACAAAAATATCATGATCCACCACCATTTTCATGAACAAGTACCACTTTGCATGAACTAACGTTTTTTTCTCCAAAAGTATCATAAATGGATAACCCTACTGACCAAGCTGTTACCAATACGTTCGCCATTTTCTTAAGTGTGGAAATGGCCTAGAATCCTAAAATCCCTCATGGTAGGAGAGTTGTTTCTAAGAATAATGAGATCTTGAGTTAGATGATAGAGGCTCAAAGTGGGTTCTTTCTAAGAAACCATCTATCATTGTAAAATTTCATGCTCTTGGATGATGTGGATATCCAAACCATGGAAGTTAGCACACCATAGTTCTTGTTCAATCATCACAACGAACATAACTGTTAGAATTTTATTGTCACTAGTCACCCATCTAGGGAGTGTGATGATATTACAGTCTACACACTCAGTGTAAGGATGAGGACAGTGATGGGGGACCAACTAGTAGATAAGAAGTTCCCTTCCCACTATGCAATTATTATTTAGTCCAGTATTCATAATAACAGCATGGGTTGGTATGAAGATTGGGACCTACGATCCAGGAAGAACATTACTGAAGAGTGGGTGTGGTAGATTGAGTTCACTTCACATACGAAGAGTATTAGGTTGATAAATGTTAAATTGGTTTATATGAGGTAGTGTGGACGTCCCAATTCCATGTCTACCATCAATATAATATGATGTCGGAGCTTCTCGATCGATGGTCCCTAGACATAAACACCTTCCACCTTCATCATGGGGAGGTGGGGATCAATCTATGGTACCTTCATTGCATTGGTAGCATCTCAATAATGGGATTCCAATATGACAAATTCCTCCGGGCATTCAATGAGAACGGGGGTATGTGTATGACCCTAGGGATCCCTAAGAGGGGAGGGGTGAATTAGGGTTCCAACTTTTCCTTTTAAATGAATGGATCTTATTCCTACATGGGTTGGAATTTTTGAAATCTGTTTGACAGAATCATGCAGTAATTAAACAATCATATGAATATAGAAAATAGAACAATTTTACTTGGTTAACCACAAAGAGATCGTCCAAAGAGAATATGGAGATATTTCATCATTCATACCTAAATCCACTAAGCTTCACTAATTATTTTGGAGTATAGAATATGATACCCAATCACTCTATTCTAGGTACACTGCTTTTATAAGATTTTAAGGACAACACACAACCTCCCTCAAAATAATTCTGTCGACTCCCCCTAGATCACTGCTTTGGGTGAAGACTTACACATTTTAATGACTAGAAGGTCACTTTAGTAGATTAGAATGTAAGTCTTGGTCCCATAATATAATGAGACACTACATTAAACATAGTCCGGAGTTAATGCACTTTAATGCATTGTTCACTTAAACCAGATGTTCAACACTGACGTTCCTGAAGATATTGGCCTTTACAAAACCCCCTTTATGTTTAAAAGAAATTACAGCCTTCACAAACCCACTCACATTCACAAAGCTACTTCACTAATATCCTTTGAGAAGCTAACTACCTTTCCAGTGAAAACTCCCTTTACAGAACACTACGTTATCACAGAATACCATGTCATTATGAAACTCCTCTTTTTGACATACCTAAGCATTAGTCAAGACTGGGACAATATTTTCACAATGCCCAAGATCACTTTGAATTATTGATTTGAAAATATATCAGCCTTCATGAATTCAGAACAATTCAACCTTTTATTCAATTATTTTCATGCAGATTGAAGTGGGGGTAGTCACCTCTTTTTTGGCATAGCCCTTCACGAAGATCCCACGCCACCAGCAGGCTTTTCCTGAACCACCAAAAGCATGTTCATGAATCTCCTCTATTCATAAAGTACAAAAAAATTTAAACCACTCAGATAGCTTCTCATAGTCATTTAAAATCACCATCACGCCATCCTACATTTGCAACGCTTCTCATAGTCACATAGAATCATTGTCATGCCATCGCGCATCTGTGGAGCTCATTCGCGATGGTCCATATATGTGTGAAGCTAAAACTTCATGAAAACTTATCTTCACAAAAATTATTCCCTTACCTTATCTGATATGAGAAAATCCCATAAAACCACCTTTCAATAATCTTTCTCCTTACTCATGATTTTGAGCCCAAAAATTTAGCAAACAATGGGACTTGACACTACCTTCAACATTGTATCCATCTTGCACTATAAGATCACTTACCTTGAAAACTCTTGATCAACCTAGTGTGGATTGAAAACAAATACAAACTATACACCATTTTCAGTTTCCAACTGTGATAGGCCTTGGTTCGGACAATAGGGACCAGACACCCATCACGACATGAATTTTTTTGGATCGGATGACCATGTTCTTGAAGAATCGCCCTCCTTTACATAGGTATGTCACCTTTAAGACATGTTGTAACACCCCGAGATTTTATGAAAAATATTCTTTTTAATTTCATTATTGTCTTTTGTTGTAAACTACACCAAAAGGTTATTTCAAAAACCGCATACCTCACTTGGCTTGCATTACATGAAATCATGACCTTCCATGATAGCGTGTGTTGTACGCAATACTGAGTTTCGCTAAACAATGATATGTTATATAAACTAGTCATTATGAATAGTAATACCCAATTTTTGAAATTTTATAAATTTTGTCTTTAAAAATGGACTTCATTTTTGTATTCATAATATCGAAATTAGCCTAAGGTGAAATTTTGGTATTTTTCTGAAAACATTCAATTTTTGATGAATAGTGAAAACACTAGTTTACTATTTAAAAACAGATATTTTATTTAAATAATTATTTGTTTTATTTAAATTTATTTTAGGTAATAATTTATACATAATACCTATATAAGATCAATGAAATTCATTGAAGTCATTCTATAATAATTTTAGATATATAAAAATTTTATTGAACTTTTCACCGTCTATTACCCACCTCTTAGAAGAATTAGAAAATTCACATAAAACATAATTTTACTGCTTCTGTGAGTGGAATTTAAAATATATGAGAGACACAGTTGATGTCAAAAAGTAAAATGTGGTTCATTGAGATGAAAATAATTTTTGGTGAATAGTAACTTTTTACCTTTATTTACCACGATTAAAAGTAAATAGGGTAATTCAGGGTAAAAATGATATTATTATTACCCTAAAACATGTCCTAATTCTATTGGATAAGTGTAATTCGACCAAAAAAACATTAGGGATAAAATTTTACCCTTTAGGTTTACTTGGATTAGATTAGGAAATTTAATATTATTTTATTTAAAGAATAGTTAAAATAGTGAAAATCAAAGTTTAATAACTAAAAAAAATTTAATATAGGGTTATACATAAGATAAATTCAACTATAAAAATTCATTAGGAAGCTAAAACGATTTCCTATATAATGGTATTTTATTTGTAATTTTTATACTTTAAATAAGTTAATTTATTTATGACACAATGATGATGCAGTAATTATATTATTATTGAAATATTGACATAATTGATGTTATAAATACCCAAATAAATGTAATTTGAGACCTTTTATGAATTACAATAATTTTGATTGTTAATAGGACATGTTATTATTGATTTAATTAACTTTTTTTAACTAATCATTCTGTTATGATTTTCACAAAAATCAGTTAACAAATAGTGTCAAAATTGACATAAAATAGTTCTCAAAACAAATATTATTTTATTAATTGGTATTTTATTCCTAAAAATATAAGGTTCGGCCAAATGACTTAGATAATGTTATATATTTTAATAAAAAACAACTTGCAGTTTGTTTGACTTGTTATAGTAATTTTATTAACCTTATATTGTAAGAAAAAAAGAAGACACCGTAAAAGTTAAATTATCTAACTTAAAGTTAAATATAAATGGTAATGATAAAATAGAACCCTAAACTTGTATAAATTCTATTTAATGAGAGTATTTCGACCCATACCCACCTTAGCTTTGAAATAAATAAATTTTGTGCTATTAAAAACCGAATATGACCTTATAATAAAATAATATTTTTAGTTTTCCCTAAGGTGCCCCTCTCCTCCCTTATAAAAGGGCACCTCCTCCCTCTCTTCCTCACACCACTTTCAGCCATCAGGTTCGGCCAACCCCTGAAAAATTCTATTATCCACTTCCCTAGAAACATCCTATAGGTTCTGGTCTTCTCAAAAGACCATCTTTAGTGCCCTAAGAGGAGGTTAAGAGGAGGCGCTTCAAAGAAGGGGTAATGTCCGTTACCGATTCTTTAAACTTTATTTCCTCTTATAATTCTTCTTATTTAGTTGTTTAATTATGAATTAATAACATCAGTATCACTAATATAATGATATGTTATTATAAATATGAAAAAACCCTTTTTCACCATCTATCCATCCTATAGAAAACGAAATCTCCACGCGTGCGTATGTACGGAATACCGTCTCCACGTCGTGGTGTAATCTGTTTCTGACCACCACCTTACTTGGATGGGTATAATGGTGAAAATAAATAACTATATATGATTATTTTAAAGTTCTATTGATTATTAAATAGTATAAATACACTTCAATATAATTCCACGGTCATGGGAATGATATCATCGCTCGTGCATACGTAAGGAATACCATCTCCATGAATGTGATGTGATTCATTTTCCATGATTAACCATTCAAGAATGATTATAAAGTATATATAATGAATAATAATAAAATATATGACATAATGAAGCTACTGGATTTATGTATACATATATATATTTGTCATCTACTTACTTCTATTCAAGTCAAAAAAGAAAGTAAAACAGCGTTCATGCGTACGTACGGTCTACCGTCTCCATGAACGGTGTATTTCATTCCTTTTATCGATCTATAATATATATGTATATGATGAATATATATTATATATAAATCATGTTTTTCATTCTGGAATTATTTAAATCAGGATATAAGTAATAATATCAAGAACGACAAGTCGAAACACATACGATAAATGAAATGATTTTACCCAAAACACAGCTTTAAAATGGAATTTACAAAAGAACGGGTAATATGA
The DNA here is from genome assembly GCA_963277665.1 of Viscum album. NCBI lineage: Eukaryota > Viridiplantae > Streptophyta > Magnoliopsida > Santalales > Viscaceae > Viscum > Viscum album. The sequence continues at coordinate 2,104,372,995 of OY728147.1, read as the reverse complement.
AGTCATAAGTGAAACATATATGATATAATAACAATGTGTATGATTATTTAATAAGTCAATTATGTTATTTAAATCATTATATAGGAGGTTCGAATCCATACGAAGCATATCAGACCTAAGGTAAGGGATAATTATTCCAATCTCGTTTTTATTCGAGATTGTTTATACTTCAGAATTTACTGGGGAATATTTATCATCCACATCCATGTTTCATCAATATGTAATATTTATATACTTATACAATTGTTTATATCCAATTTTACCATTTGGTGAGTTTTTAGTAAAAGATATGAATGGAAGCTTTTGTCGTTTTTCGTACGAGGTACTTTTTTGACTTTTCCGACAAAAGTATGAGAAGAATTTATTTTTTTAACTTTTACGGCATGACTGAATTTTTAGAACCTTATTTCCATGAATATTACTTTAAAATTTTTCATTTTTATTTTTAATCAACTTCTTTTAATTCAAAATTATAAGACATGTTAAGAAAGGAAAATGTTTTTGAAGTAGATATGATATTTTCCTCAGGAATGGAATTCAAGTGTTTTATCAAAATTATTTTCTATCTAAGATAATATAGGGTTATGTTTCTATCCCTATTATTACATTGATTTGATTATGTTGTGATGGAATTATTTTTATGAATTTCTTTATCTTATATGAATTTTTTTATGATGTCACGATGTTTAGGAATCCCATTTTTATTACATGGGTTATGCTATGATGTATGGTTTATGATTTTGTGGCACACATAAGAATGGTATCATTATGAGATGGGTGGGAGCTATATCTACCTCCAATGCATTGGGTAAAGATTTATATCTCATGAGATAGACATGGTTGGAATGGTAAGTTAATCCGGTTCAGTCTTATAGGACTGAAACGAGGAGTGAACTCGATTCAGAAAGAGACTTTATCCACTAAGATAGTCTTGGCAGCAATGCCTTGGCTACCATGGAAATAATATCATCTGATTAATGTTTTTACACAATTACAAGTTTTATTACCAAGCTATTTTATCATGATTTATGGTCTACTATGATCTGTTCCTTACGTACTACCATGTTTTATGTCATTCCTCAAGATTTTTGATGTTTAAACATCATGTTCCTGTTTTTATGTTCAAATGTATATGGTTTGTATTATTTTCTCCATTCATACAATTACTAAGCATTTAAGCTCACCCTTTATATGTTTTCTTTTCCCCAAGATTTAAAGAAAGGTTTTAGGTAAGAAAACAAAAGGGGAAGATATTTATGGGAGATGTTGAAGATCTTTCACCACGATTAGAAGATTATTTTCCATGTTTCCAAAGACACTAAACTATTATGGTTCTTAGTGTCTATTTTTGTTATGTATTAAGCATTCTGCAAAAGTATTGTAATGTCCACATACGTCAGGCATCGGGTCTCTACAGTTTGTATCAGAGGAAAGGTTTAGTCAATCTTTGGAAACTAGGATGCGAGAACTTTAGTGAGATCCCTAGAGATATTTCTAAGGTATGTCTAGGGATGTCCTTAAGGTTAAGTATAAGTATAGGTTATAGTCCTAGAATTACATTAATGATCATAGAATTAAACCTAAGATTTTAGATATTGAAGGTACTCCCCCTTTATTATTTGTCTTCCCTAGAATGATTTTTGCCTCTCATACTATTCTTTTTGGGTTTTAGACGATGGCTAGAACCCGAAGGAACCTTGTTGAACAATGTAATGGACAATGCAATGATTGTCCTCCTGAACAAACAAATGTTATGGGAGATGGAGTGAAAAATCTTATTTCTATACATACACAAGCTATGAATCATTATAGACTTCCAAATGAGCAGAGAAGGGAATAATATTCTATTGAGTCCTTCATGAGGCAACGTCCACCTTCTTTCAGTGGGTCTTCTGATCCACTTGTTGCTGAACAATGGATTAGTACCACTGAAAAGATATTTTCAGTTCCTTAATGTTCTGAACATGATAAGTTCATCTTATTAGTATATCATTTGGAAGGTGAAGCTGATCAATGGTAGAATCTTATCAAGAACACAAGTCCAAGAGATGAAATTGAGTCCATGGAATAGGATGAGTTCATGAATGTATTTTTCAATAAGTACATCCCACGTATTCTTCGAACAAAGATGGAGAAGGAGTTTCTTGAACTAAAGAAAAAGGATGATGAATCTGTTGATATATACGAAGAAAATTTTACAAGGCTTGCAAGGTATGCATCTGGATTTATCATCCAACCTGAAAGTAAAGTTGATCGATTCTTCAGTGGATTAAAACCAAATCTTCAAAGGGAATTAGATATAATAGACTTCAGTAGCTATGATGAAATTGTGCGTTGTGCTATCAAGGTCGAAATGTAAGTTAGTGTTACATATCCATCTCATGGTTTTGACAAGAAACGAAAGGTGGAGTTCAAGGAGAAATCTCAGAATAATGGTGAAAAGAAGATGAATATTTCCTTTTTCTCAAAGTGTGCAAAGAAGAATGGTGGAGATTGTCTTAAAGGGACTAGAAAATGTTTTAAGTGTGGAAAAGAAGGTCATCGATTAGCTCAGTGTCCAAGTAACAGAAAAAGGGTTGCTACTGATGTGAATAAATAAAAGACTGCAGAGAACGCACCACCAACACTTCAATGCATCAAGTGAAATGAAATGGGGCATTATGCTAATCAATGCCCTAATTCAAGGGTTAATGATGATCGACATGAGCAACCACTTAAGGAAAAGGAAAAAGGGAAGTCACATGCGATCACTATTGGTGATGTTGAATATGACAAGGATGTGGTGGAGTGATTAAGTGTTTATTGAATGTGATTCAAAAATAATGCTGTATATAGTATCCTAGAATATTGGAATATTTATGTATCGGGCAATTGTGGTTTTCAATAATTTTATGGTACTGGTAACCATGTAAAGTGATTGAAATATTTTTGGAAAGAAGACGATATGAGCATAATGAAAGGATAAGAAGAAAATGAAATGTTGAAAGTATTCATGATCTCATGACTGATATAAGGAAATAGTTATATCATGGATTGAGTATATAGAATTTTGGGGTTTTGGTATGTGGAAAGAGTTAACTTTTGACAGCACTCATTTTTTCACTAAGATTCAATGGGTATTAATTTTTCAAGAGAATACATGATTAGGGCCTTCAAATGTTTGGAATGCGACCAACAAGACATATCTTATGATATATGGGGATCAACAATGGTATTAACATTCTTATTATATGAAATCTCTGGTAATCATTTTCACTATAATATGAGAATGGACTACAATATTATGGATAATCCTAAATATTAGAATGGATTATGTTGGACATAAGTTAGTATTGTTTAAGGATATATGATTTTTCGATATTATTTATGGGATTTTATAGTAATGTAGTTTTGGAAAAAGGACAACCTACATGATGGGTGACAGCCCATCGTGTCGGACAAGGATGTGGGAATCGAACCCACAACCGATGTGCAACTGGCCTTTATCGCCTACCACTGGCCTACAGGACGTCCCTATTTAGTAGAAACTAGTTTTATTTTATTAAGCAGTATGATATATGAAGTATATGTTCATTTTTGGAATTGTATATGATTAACCACACCATTGATAAACTTATGTATATTTGATAACTTTTGATAAACTTTTGTTTGAAATAGATGGAATGACCCATCATTCTATCACATGATCTGTTAGCACTTCAAGAATAATAAATTCAACTTCATTTCTTTAAGAGATGAAGTGGAAATTGTTCAAAGCATGAACAACAGTGAGATTTTACCAAAATAAAGTAAGTATTTATTCTAATTCAAATTCTTCAACTTTAGGGAAATGATCTTGAAAACCAAAAATGTTGTCATAGTGCCCTTATATCGTATGAATCAAATGGTACCCTATATCATCACAAATTTATGGCTTTGTGATTGTTGTCTTTTTCATAGCCATGTTCTCTGTCACTCTCCATCAGAATATGATGGTTAGATTTCTCTTCCATATCCATATTTTCACTTATGTTCTCATATATAGAAACCCAGTGATTAGTTAATTTGGGTAACCGTTACGTTTCATACATTAGTTTTTAAAGCCATGTTTTGGTATTCCTTTTTACGATGTGGGTTTCTATTAAAGAAACCTTTGAATAGTAAACCATTTATAACCCTGACGAATTTCGAAGGAGAAATTAATTTTAAGGGGGGTAGAATGTAACACCCCGAGATTTTATGAAAAATATTCTTTTTAATTTCATTAATGTCTTGTGTTGTACGTTACAACAAAAGGATCTTGAAAAACATTCATACCTGACTTGGCTTTCATTACACGCAATCGCGACCTTCAATGGTAGCGTGTGTTGTACGCAATACTGAGTTTCGCTAAACAACGATATGTTAAATAAACTAACCGTTATGAATAGTAATACCCAATTTTTAAAATTTTATAAATTTTATCTTTCAAAATAGACTTCATTTTTGGATTTGGAATATCGAACTTATCCTAGGGTGAAATTTTGGTATTTTTCTGAAAACTTTCAATTTTTGATGAATAGTGAAAACACTGGGTTACTATTTAAAAACTGCCACTTTATTTAAATAATTATTTATTTTATTTAAATTTATTTTAGTTTAAAATTGATACATAATACCTATAAAAGTTTAATTCAATTCATTAGAGTCATTTTATAATAATTTTATATATTTAAAAAATTTATTGAACTTTTCACCGTCTTTTACCCACCTCCTAGGAGAATTTGAAAGTTTACATAAAACATAATTTTACTGCTTCTGTGAGTGGAATTTCAAAAATATGAGAGACACGGTTGATGTTAGTAAGTAAAATTTGGTTCAATGAGATGGAAATAATTTTTGGTGAATAGAAATTTTTTCTTTTATTTACCACAGTTAAAAGTAAATAGGGTAATTAAGGGTAAAAATGATATTATTATTACCCTAACACATGTCCTAATTCTATTGGATAAGTGTAATTCGACCAAAAACAACATTAGGGATAAAATATTACCCTTTAGGTCAACTTGGACTAGATTAGTACATTTAATATTATTTTATTTAAAGAATAGTTAAAATAGTTAAAATCAAAGTTTAATAACTAAAACATTTTTAATATAGGTTTATACATAAGATAAATTTGACTATAAATATTCATTAGAAATATAATACAATTTCCTAAATAATGGTATTTTATTTTTAATTTTTAGACTTTAAATATTTTAATTTATTTATGACACAATGATGATTCAGTAATTATATTATTAATGAAATATTGACATAATTGATGCTATAAATACCCAAATAAATTTAATTTGAGCCTTTTTAGGAATTGAAATAATTTTCTCTGATAATATGACATGTTAGTATTTATTTTATTAACTTTTTTCGAACTAATCATTCTGTTATGCTTTTCACAAAAATCAAATAACAAATAGTGTCAACATTTACATAAAATAGTTTTTAAAACAAATATTATATTATTAATTGTTATTTTATTCCTAAAAATCTATGGTTCAGCCAAATGAATTAGATAAGGTTATATATATTAATAATAAACAACTTCAGGTTCGTTTGGCTTGTTATAGTAATTTTATTAACCATATAGTGTAAGAAAACAAGAAGACACCGTAAAAGTTAAATTATATAAATTAAAGTCAAATCTAAATGATAAGGTTAAAATAGAACCCTAAACTTGTATAAATTCTATTGGATGAGATTATTTCGACCCATCCTCACCTTAGCTTCAAAATAAATCAATTTGGAGGTATTAAAAACCAAATATGACTTTATAATAAAATAATATTTTTAGTTTTCCCTAAGGTGCTCCTCTCCTCCCTTATAAAAGGGAACCTCCTCCCTCTCTTCCTCGCACCACTTTGAGCCATAATTCTCAGCCAAGCCCTGCCAAATTCTCTTCTACACTTTCCTAGAAACATACTAGAGGTTCTGGTCTTCTAAAAATATCATCTTTAGTGCCATAAGAGGAGGTTAAGAAGAGGTGCTTCAAAGAAGAGGTAATGTCCGTCACCGATTCTTTCAACTTTATTTCCTCTTCTATTTCTTCATCTTTAGTTGTCTCATTATGAAGTAATAACATCAGTATCACTAATATAATGATATGTTATTATATGTATGAAAAAACCCTTTTTCACCATCTATCCATCCTATGGAAAATGAAATCACCGCGCGTGCGTACGTACGGAATACCGTCTCCACGCCGTGGTGTAATCTATTTCTGACCACCACCTTACTTGGATGGGTATAATGGTGAAAATAAATAACTATATATTATTATTGTAAAGTGTTATTGATTCTAAAATAGTATTCATACACTCCAATACAATTCCACGATCATGGTAATGATATCATCACTCGTCCGTATGTACGGAATACCGTCTCCACGAAAGTGATAAGATTCATTTTCCATGATTAACCATTAAAGAATGATTATAAAGTATATATAATGAATAATAATAAAATATATGACATAATTAAGCTACTGGATTTATATATATATATATGTCATCTAGTTACTTCTATTCATGTCAAAAAAGGAAGGAAAACAGCGTTCATGTGTATGTACGGTCTACCGTCTCCATGAACAATGTATTTCATTTCTTTTATCAATCTATAATATATATGTATTTTATGATTATATATTATATATAAATGACGTTTTAAATTATGGAATTACTTAAATCAGGATATAAGTTATAATATCATGAACGACAAGTCGAAACACATACGATGAAGGAAATGATTTTACCCAAAACGCTGCTTTAACATTGAATTTACAAAAGAACGGGTAATATAAAGTCATAAGTGAAACATATATGATATAATAACAATTAATATGATTATTTAATAAGTCAATGATGTTATTTAAATAATTATACATGAGGTTTGGATCCATATGAAGCATATCAGACCTAAGGTAAGGGATAATTATTCCAATCTCGTTTTTATCTAAGATTGTTTATACTTCAGAATTTACTGGGGAATATTTATCATCCAAATCCATGCTTCCTCAATATGTAATATTTATATCCTTCTACAATTGTTTATATCCAATTTTACTCTTCGGTGTGTTTTTAGTAAAATATATGAAAGGAATCTTTTGTCGTTTTTCGTACGAGGTACTTTTTGACTTTTCCGACATAAGTACGGGAAGAATGTATTTTTTTAACTTATATAGCATGAATGGATTTTTAGAACATTATTTCAATGAATATTCCTTTACAAGTTTTCATGTTTATTTTTAATCAACTTCTTTTAGTTCAAAATTATATGACATGTTAAGAAAGGAAAATGTTTTTGAAGTAGAAAAGATATTTTCCTCAAGAATGGAATTCAAGTGTTTTGTCAAAATTATTTTCCATATAAGATAATATAGGGTTTTGTTTCTATCCTTATTATTACATTGATATTATTATGTTGTGATGGAATTATTTTTAGGAATTTATTTATCTTATATCAATTGTTTTATGATGTCATGATGTTTAAGAATCCCATTTTTATTACATGGGTTATGCTATGATGTTTGGCTTATGATTTTGTGGCACACATAAGAATGGTATCATTATGAGATGGGTGGGACCTATATCTCCCTCCAATGAATTGGGTAAAGATTTATATCTCATGAGATAGACATGGCTGGAATGGTAAGTTAATCCGGTTTAGTGTTACATGACTGAAACGAGGAGTGAACTCGATTCTGAAAGGGACTTTGTCCACTAAGATGGTCTTGGCAGCAATGCCTTGGCTACCATGGAAATCATATCATGGGCTTAATGTTTTTCTATAATTACAAGTTTTATTCCCAAGCTATTTTATCATGATTTATGTTCTATTATGATCTATTCCATACGCACTACCATGTTTTATGTCATTGCTCAAGATTTTTGATGTTTAAACATTATGTTCATGTTTTTATGTTCAAATGTATATGTTGTGTTTTATTTTCTCCATGATTACCCTTACTGAGCATTTGAGGTCACCATTTATATGTTTTTTCCCTAGGATTTAAAGAAAGGTTTTATGTAATAAAACAAAAGGGGAAGATCTTTATGGGATATGTTGAAGATCTTTCAACACGATTAGAAGATTATTTTCCAAGTTTCCAAAGACACTAAACTATTATGGTCCTTTGGTGTCTGTTTTTGTTATGTATTAAGCATTCTGAAAAAGTATTGTAATGTCCATGTACGTCAAGATTCGGGTCTCTACGCATGTCTAGGAATGTTCCTAAATTTACCAACTATGAAGATTCCATGGAATTTGAATCAGTGTTCAGTGGTACGATAGTGGAGAAGATCAGGGTCCTTCTAGGTGATTTTACAAGAAGGTCACTATCAAGAATGGGTCTATAGTATAAAGGAATGGAAACCAGTAATCAAATATACAACATTTATGGACACCTTATTAGATTATTGGATTCTACTAATCAGGTATTTCTATATGGACCTTCATCTGGGGACATTACTGATGGAAGACATCCTAGAATCTGAAAACCGGGTGAAATCGGGAGTCTCGATGCTGGTTTTCCTCTACAACTAACTCGGGAATGTTGTGAGGGTAATAATTCCCAAGCACATTTGTGGTCTATTCCAGTACCTTCACAGATGGTTCACGAAACATTTTAGGTGGTATGAGTTCCCAAATGCCACTACTCCCATGAATTCTAGCGTACGGCCTTCGGCCATCATTATTTCTAGGGTTCAACTAGTAACTCTTGATGAAGAAGGGGTCATGATCATCATTTTAAATCATGAGAATTTCAATTTTCATCCACTATATACCCCTTTCAGAAAGATGGTTGATAATCTAGAGGTGATGCTGGAGAAATGAGAGTACCTATAGGAATTCTGAGGTGGGGTGTTATTTTCCAAGATAGATGACAAACCTATTTTGAATCATACACTCTATATTGGATTTCCTATAAAGTATGATGCATTCAATAGCTAGTGAAGTGATTATACATGGGGATCCATGAATAAAGTAATCCTTGTATCCTTCATCCACTTAGGTGAATGTCCACAGCTAAAGGTATAGGGGATGTTATCATGATGCCATCAACCAATCTCATTACCAGACTCTCTCCAAGTTATGTTGGAAATTGGAAAGTTGAAAACCTAGGTAAAATATTGTGGAAACATGTGAGGATGGTTATGTACTCAGGTGAACTGTAGGAGTAGAAGGGGAGAATAAAAGATGATCTTATAAGTTCCATATAGGAATCAAGATCTCAAGAAATATTATTTATAGGGGAATATCTGGTTTCGGCTACACCCCCACCCTCTAGTAGTGTTGGGATCCCACAGAAGCATCCAAGATAGAAAGTTGAGAGTTCTTGGTTGGGATGAGTTAGACCAGGATGGATTCAAGGAATAAGATGAATTATCTATTACATCCATCCAATTATGCGATCTATCCCACATTTTGGGTGGCTAGGGGCATGTTGAGGCTATCCCTGGTGGTGGAGAAACTATGGCGGAGGCTCACCTGACACGGGCTCGAGTTGCTGGAAATTAGGCTCTCTAGAATTGCAGTCCACATGGGATTCCATGAGATGTTTTCTTATCTATAAGAGATGGATTATTTCTCCAAATGACTTGGGAAGGTCGGACCTACCACCTCCCAAATAAAATTTATGTTCCGGGGGAACCTAAAAAAATATCATCTACAAAACATCATCTCATGATGCGTCTACCCTTGGAGCTAACACAAAAGGCTCTGATGAAGAGGAGTCTTGAGGCTCTGTTTCTAACTAAGAAATATCTCAAGAGATCATAGAGGTTACTTATGAGGGTGATGACCTGACCAAACTCTTGTTCAGTGTGGTATGTTTTTTTATTAACTTACTCGCCTTCTTCATCCATTTTAATTTTTAAAGGTTATAACCTGAATTTTTTTCCTATGCAGGAAGTGGTAGAGGATACCTAAGAGGCCTCTTTTGAGGGGGGAGAGACCACCTTTTTGGGGTATAAGGATCATGACCTGGGGTTTCCTTTAGCTATCTTAGTGGGAGTAGTGCATATAGAGGGTGTCGAAGGAGAGGTTTCAAATTCATCTTCCATATCAGTCATATATGAGATATCACGCCCCAAAATTCTTAGAGAGGCTCCTACTCCCAGGGACGAATATTTCTCAAGGAAACTAATTATTTAAATCCCCATATATTATAGTAAGACTGGACCTCAATTATCAATAATTTTGATTTTCCTGAAACCTTTATGGGGTTCATCACATTAATATGTATGTTTGTTTCACGCAGCTTCCAGTTGGACGGTACAGAGAGGTCTAATGCCAACCGTTGATGTACCAACTAGCACCAAGGGGTCCCCAATAATGGAATTACACATTGAGACATTCGGGATGGATGTCATCGAAGCTATATCCTCTTGTAAGTTAGTTTCTCTGACAAAAAACATAGTTTCCATGCTTTTTGTCATAGTTCTAAATGGATGACATTCTTCTATTTGAAAAAGTGATCGAGAGAGTGTTTAACCGGCAAACAAAAGTAGCTGGGTATTTTGAGGTGCCTCTCATAACAAATGATCCAACCCTTGAGGATCTAGCTGTTTAGGGTGAGTTGGTTTCAATCCTAGAAGGGAAACCTGATGTAGTCACATATGGGGATACGGGGGAAGATGAACTTGAATTTGGTGAAGATGTCAATAATGGTGAATAGTTAGACTAGAACAACTCTCCTCTCGATAAGAAGCTTAGTATTCCTAAGAGGTTTCCAAAAAAAGAACCATCTTGTTGATGTTCTCATGGATTTTCTAAATTATGAGCCAGTTCCACCTAAATAATTCTAAGATTCCAAGTCCAATGTTTCTGAGGATAATTGTACTTTTCGATGTAGGATATGTAAAATCATGTGGAACTTCATCGCCTACACTCTAGAGATGTAGCTAGTGAGATGAATGGGATCCCTCCGTCATTGGATACTGATATTGGGTAGTGGAGGGGAGAATGCACATTCCCTACATTTATTGGCTCTCTATTATCTCATTTAGCTAGTGCACATTGAATGTAAAGAGTTTTATGTTTCCTGGAATAAGGAAAAATATGAGGGCACCGAGAAACTCTAGGAAACTGAACAAGAACTTACATCGTTAGAATAGAAAGCGTGTGGGAACACAGCCATTTTCAATAATCCATTGGAGATTATCATCTAATTTAAGGTCCCAGTTGTTAGAAACCAAATCTATGGAGGAATCACTGATGGCTAAGTGCTAAGTTGAGCAGGGATGGGTTCAAATAAGATCTAATGAGGTTTTTCCAATGGTAAAGGAATAATTGATAGAGATTTCTAGGCTACAACAACTTCTAGAGGACACTCCCCATAGGATAGTTGGGTTATAGTACACAATTTCTAAGGAAAATCTTTAAACTGCACTAGTTTTGTTGAAATAAAGGAGCGTCCCCAATGTGTTGGTGACCCTCCCAAACTTTTGATGTTTGTCTACTATAAATCTACTCTGTGATAATCTATGTTTTTTCTTTTTTCTACATCTCTGGTCATATTAATAATACCACCAAATATAAATCCCTAAGACCACATGAGTCATGTTTGAGGTGTGAAACAAGGGACAAATAGAATATTTCTCATTTATATGAGAATTCTAGATAATGGCCGAACACTTGGTGTCCAAATTTTTTATGGACCACCAAGAGTATCCTGAACTAGAAAGATTTGGTTGGAGTGTATGAGTCTCTGCATAGCCGATTTGATTTCTCAATGTGTGAAAGTGCATGAATGGGGTAACTCTAAGGGTGTTAAATTATTCTTAAACAAAGGGGATGAAGAGTGTGAATCGAGACTTCAAGGACCTGAGACACAAAGGGGGTGACAGGGTAGTAATGGATGAACGATGAACATGATTCAAAAAAAATAAACCATCATTCCATTAGGTATGGGGATATAAAATTGAGGGTTGACCTTTGACCATGTTTGAAACACATGACTTGTCAAACTATCATTAGAGGTCTTTTGAAACGTGTTACCAGGATGGTGGGTGAGCTAGTGTGGACAGGAACCATTATTGTTAGGGGCCCCATTTATACATGAAAGATAATGGGGATCCAAATCAAGGAGGTCAAAAAGCATGAGGATAAACTGATGGAATGTTTTTATGGAGTTCAACACTGTCAGGATTACACCATCGTGGCTTTTAGCACATTTGAAAGGTGTATCAGTCTGAGAAAATGTTAGAATCATCTTATATGGGGAGCGTCAACTTAGATGTTAGGCGATGGTCTGGGAACATGAATGGTGTGGTAGGTGACCAACATTGAAGGGGGAAAGGGCTTCTTAGGTGAGGTCCTGAGATGTTTTTCAATTTTATATCATGTCATGATGATAAAGGACGTGTAGTTTAACATATTGTAGTGGAGACATTGAATGCACAATTTAATGTCATATAATGAGAAAAATGTGTCATAAAATTTAGCATCATGTGATTAGGAATTTTGTAGTACATTTCAGCATCTTGAAATGAAGGTGTGTAAACTGATTTGAATAAATCATGTCTGGTCATAGAAATGGGATGCACTTATAGGAAACACGATGGGTGGTTCCTCAAATAGAATCCTATGAGGAAAAGGCAGTTGATATTTGGATCTAACTTTTTTCTAAACCAATGGGATCCAACAATTATATCCTAGTTTTTCCTAGTTTTCATTGTGGGTATTGCTGGATTGGTACCTTTTTATTTGCATCCTCAATTTTTTCCCATGTCATGAGAGTGACCTTGTGGGTGAGAGTTTTGAATTTACTCAGACTACCCCAATAGGTTTTCAACCTTATAAACATATGTGCCTCTTGCTTTGGTAACTTTAGGGTCATATCATTTGGACCCAAAATTTAAAAATAGTTTAAGGTCATAATTCTTAGTGTAGAAGTTGTAAACAGTTTAAGGTCATAATGACAGGATTTTGGGGTTGCAAATAGTTGAATATCATAATGCTTGGTCCATGGGGAGAATCTCAAAGGAGTGTTTGTGGAATAGAAGAGAGGAAACCTAAAGTGAATTGAGGGATAAGGAGGCCTGATGACACTTGAAACATCTCTGAGACAACTTGCACACGGTTTAAGGATTTTATGTTTGGACCTAGACTCTGAGTTTAAATTCATGGAGTTAATGCCAAAGATGTGATATTTTGTTTAAGGGGAATTTGTGCATCTCAATATTTCTTTGGGAAATTCCTCCCAAACACTTATGCCCTTGTGATCCATTCTCAATGTGAGAAACAAGGGATGATATAGAATTCCCATTTCATGGGAGAACACAATATGAAGAAAAATGGCCTACACAGGGAAGTCCCAAAATGTGACAACTTATTTAGTCACCATGCACATGTGTATGGAGAAATGACACACAGGGTGTTAGGATTCCTTCTAGAGAAAAGGTAAGTAAAAAGGAAGGTAAATCATTACCTCCAAGTCCTAAATTGTAAAATAGGGTGATTGATGGGTGGGGAATGACTGTTGACCATGTTTGAATCATAGGATTCACAACTGATCCATTCGAGGATGAGGAATACAAATGTGGGATCAACCGTTATCCATGTTTGATACATGGAAACTATAATGTGTCATAAGGAGACCCTCAAGGAGTGTGCCCAGGATGGTAGGTGGGCTAGTGTGTCCAGATACCATGTTATTTAGGGAGCCTGTTTATATGGGGGGATGATGAGGATCCAGAATAAAGGGAGAAAAAAATATAAAAGTGGAAGTGGTGAATGTATTAGGGGAAAATGACTCTGGGGATCACGCCATTATGTGCACAAACATGCTGTATGAGCATAACAGTATGCAAGTATTAAAACCAAAATTGAGGGGGGATGACCCCAAAATTGGTTTTTGTTGTGACATGGACCCAGGATATGAGATCAGGCCATCACTACATATCTCATGGGAATAGGAATCAAGGCACACAAAGTTCTAGAACATGGCTTGGTAGGTGACCAATGTTGAAAGGGTGGTAACTTCTCTTGTGAGGTTTATGGATCATCTCATAGTCATTTTATGAGGAATCCTATGTTTATTACATAGAATATAGTTTTAAGTCATGTGTTGAGGACGTTTTTGTTATTTTTTGGTTCATCTATTATTTTTCATATGAGGAATCCTATGTTCATCACCTAGGGAAAGAATATAGATTAACATCATGTGATGAGGACATTGGGCATTGTAATTTAGATTAATACAACTTGAACTATGGTTGCTTCTAGTTTAATTTCATGGAGCTCGGATCATAGGGGAAGGTGTCTTAAAGAGGCATGTGTGGCACAAAAGGGTGATAACCTAACATGTAGAGAGGGACAAGGAGATCTGTTTCCATGCAAGCTTCCAAAGTACATTACACACTGGTTAAATTTATGATTATGAGGGGGAAGACCATTTAATGAGTTAACAATGGGGTATGGACCCATGATATGAGATCTGGGCATCGCTACATATCCCATGGGAATAGGAATCAAGCCACATATAGTTTTGGAACACTGCATAGTGGGAGACCGACACCAGTATGGGGTTGTCCTCTCAAGCAAGTATGCGATAAAAGTGAGATAGGGTATACATAGTTTAATGTCATAATTCTTATAAATGAAGGTTTATAATTACTTAGAGGTGTTCAGGTGGTGCAAATGAGTTGAAACATGATGTGAAGGATGGGTCAAAGAGGCCCTATACCACACAAAGTAATCATGAACCAGTTGCATGTAGTTTAAGGTCATGAGGCATAGACTGGGGGGGAATAAGTCAGTGCTGAGGTCAGGCCTGATATGTTAGATCCAATCATCCCTATATATCCCATTGGGAATGGGAGTCAATTCGATTGTTGTTTTGGACCACAACATGGTAGAATGCCAATTTCAGAAAGGTGGCATCCTTCATGAAGAGGAAATTGAATCATCTCATATTGGTAATATGAGGCATCATGTGTTCATCACATAGTACATTGATACATTTTAACATCATGTGATGAGGACGTTGGGATTTTTTATATAACATTTTTCATATGAGGCATCCCGTATTTTTCATATAGGGTAATGGTACATTTTAATGTTATTTACTAATGATGTTGGTTTTTTTCATCTTATATATGTCATATGAGGCATCCTATAATCATCATATAGGGTGAGGCAACAGTTTGAAATCATGTTTTGATAACTTTGAGCTTTTTTCATCTTGTGTTTTTCATATGATGCATCCTATATTCATCACATACCGTAAGGCTACATTTTAACTTCATTTTCATAGGATGATGGGATTTTTTCATCTCATATGTTTCATATGAGGCATCCTATGTTCATCATGTAGGGTAAGGCTATAGTTTAACATCATGTGCTAAGGACGTTGGGATTTGTATTTTAGATTCCTATAGCTTGGATTATGCGTGCTTCTAGTTTAAGGTCATGGAGATCAAACCTTCAGGGAAACTGTTAGTTTAAGGTCATAGAGCTCAGACCATGGTGTGCTATAGTTTAAGGTCATAGAGATTTGACTAGGAACATTCACATGATGTATTGGTTAAGAAACATGGCATTGCTGGGAGGTGTGATAGGCTCTCTATTTATGGTAATTAAAGAGTATGGTCCATTGAAATAGACCGTATGGATAATGTACGGTCCTTCCCACTTGGTATCCATCTTCAATGGATTTTTGTTGGGCGTGATCGATGTTCTGAGTAATAATACCATGTAACCCTAAAGGAAGTAGCAAATATGGAACTTCTTATTGAATGCTCATGCTACCATATCCCGGTGCCTCTCTAAGTTATGAAACTCATGAAGCATACTTTCTTGAAGAGATTCCAACTCATATAGACAGACTTCCATTATTCTATCTAGAATTTTTTGGTCATAAATAGTCATTCGAAGTGATGACAACTAAACCTCAATAGGTAAAACTACCTATGTTCCATACACTAGGCAGTATGGGGTCACTTGGGTGGAATTTTGAGTTTTCTCCTGATAGGCCTAGAAGGGATTAGGGAGTTTATCATGATAACTATTCTTATTCTATCCCAACATCTTCTATGGGGTGTTAGAGAGGGTTTTTTTAATGATTTGATTTTTCCAATTGTCTGTGTGTGGTAGCAAGAAGTGTGGTAAGACCAAATGTTGTAATTGGCATACAATATTTTCTGCTCTACATCCCAAAAATTAATGTTATTGTTTGTGAGAATCATGAGAGGAACCTTAAATTGATGAATGATTTAAGAGTTCAAAAATTCAATCATGGGCCATGTTTTAACTTCATTAAGGGGAACAGATTCTATCAACTTTGGGAAGAATTCCATTGCGGTAAAAATGAACTTGTACTGTTGAGACTTCACCTGCAAGTAGGTACCCACAACACTGAGTCCCCAAACTACAAAGGACCAAAAATATTTGGAAATGTGGAGAAGATTTAGAGGTTGATGCATAATGTTGGCATGAATCTGACACGAATGATACCTATTGGAGAACTCAATGCAGTCATGTACCATGGTGAGCCAAAAGTAACCCGACCACTAAATTTAGTGGGAGAGATTCAATTATTCCTTATGGGAACCACAATATCTGACATGGACCTCCTACATAACCTAAGGTATCTTATCTCCTTGGATACAATAAATAATGATTTCATTGATCCCTCTTCTATATAGGGTTTTCTCAAGGTTAGGGACACTATGTAGGATGAACTAAGTTGCACGCTAGTGGATTCACTAACATTCAACTTTTCTTAGTGGTAGGTTGTTGTTTTGGAGATAATCGATGAAGGGAATCATCCAATCAGGTGTTTCATCAATCAAAGGGGAATTTTAGCTCCTTGGAACAAAAGAATCAGTATCCAGTCAGTATACCTATTGACTTTTTTCATCTTCAGAAGTGGTTAGGATGATGACCCTCTGATGTGCCACTTAAATGACTAGTTTATTTTGATCAAGTTCTGTGAGGGACATGACTAACATTTAAAGAGAATCATCTTAGCCATTATGTGCTTTTGGATCATGTGTCACCTTTGGATAGAAAGGGAACTGGGCCATTAGTTGATGAGTCCATTCCAATTGGGGCATAATATCTTACTTTTTGATGATGTAGTCACCCTTAATCTGCTTGATAACCAACTCAGAGCTGCCCTTTATATGTAAGTAGGGGAAATTAATCTCAAGGGCCAAATTGAGATCAGTAATAAGAGTCTTATATTCTGCCTCATTTTTGGTGTATCCATCTAATAGTAGGAATGATTATTGTAGGAAGAACTGTGTCGAAGTGATGATGAAAATTCATAGAAACTCCTTATTGAGCTTGGGGTTTTTGATACTTCTACCATTCAGAATATAGGAGAAGCCCTTGAAATGAATCTTCCAAAATATCTCAACTTGATCTATTGAGAGAATAGATTCATCTACAAAATTGCAATCCATGGTCAATTCCTCGAGGGTTGGATGTACATCTATGAAATTTTCCAAATCTTGACTTTTGATATATTTATATTAAAAAACCCTAATGTCGAACTGTAGGAGGATTACCACCCAGTGTGGAAATTTCCCTGTCAACATGGGGTGATTAAGGATGTGTTTTAGCGAGTCAACTTGTGAAAACAGTTGTATCTCATGGTGATGTAAATAATGTCACAACCTTTACATTGTGAAGACTGTTATGAGACAAATATTCTCTATGGGGGAGTATATGAACTTCATGTTGAGGATCATGTGTCTGAGATAGAATAAGTTGTTCTCCTTGCCCTTGTTTTTCTTCTAGGATAAGAGCCCATCAAATGATCATTCCAGAGTGGTCACGTAGAGGACAAAAGGATTTTCTGAGATTGGTAGCATCATAACCAAAGGATTTAGCTGATACCTTTTAATATCATTAAAGTAAGCCTGGCAGTCCTCATACCACTATAAAGAGGAACTTTTTTCATGATCATTGAGAAGGGATTACACTTTCTGTACAAATTTGAAATAAATTGGTAGAGACTGTCTAAGTGTCCTTAAAGGCCTCAGAACTCCTAGAGGTTTCTTGGAGGTGGAATTTATTTGATGTCCTTGATTTTCTTAGGATCAATCCTAATACTGTTATATATGATGATGGAGCCAAGAAAATTTCAAGTGGTAACCCTAAATATACACTTCAAAGGGTTCTCTTTTAAGTGGTGGGAATAGAGTAGCAAAACACTATATGAATATCTTTGAGATGGTATTGATTCTAGTGTGATTTAACCACCAGATTTTCTACATAACCCTCCACCAACATCCTAAGGATTTTTTTGAATATATCGCACATGGAACATTAGTAAGTGGCTCTAGCATTTTTCAATCCTAAATGAATCACCTAGTAACAAAAATTTACTTGGGATGCCCTAAAGGTAGTAGACTCCTCATCCATAGGGATTTCTAGATTTGATTATACATAGAATATTAGTTAATGAAAGAGAGGGCCTAGAACCCAGTCATATCATAAATCAATATCTCTATCACTAGAATTGGAAAGTCGTCCTTTGTAAAATGGAAGTTTAGGTCCAAAAAGTCAATACAGACTCTGATATACCAATTCTTATTCCTGACTGGAAAAATGTTGGCCAACCATTTGGGGTACTATACCTCTCTAAAAAATTTGGCTTTAATAATCTTGTCAACTTTATCCTTGAACACGACATCATGAGAGGGTTTCATCTTTTTGGGAGGTTTTTTGAACCTACGGTGGCCCACTGGGAGGCCTAGGTGATGAATGGATACCTAAGGCTCATGCCCTATCATATCATCATAACTCCAGAAAAACACATTGTAGTGCTTATTTAGGAAGGACACATACTTCTATTTCTCCACTAGAGACATGGATTCACTGATCAATGTTAGTCCTGGGTCTTCCTCAGTGTTAAGGTTAACCTGAGTCAACTCATTATCAGTAGTGGAGACACCCTCTTCAAATGTAGGAGGGGAATCTTCTAGATCCTCTTTGTCATTTGAGATATGAGGATTAGAGGGAGGAAGTAACTCTCCTAAAGTCACAGACCTCGAGACAAAACAAGAACCTGATACGATGGGAGAAGAGTCTTCAACAAGTAACTCTTTTCCCATAGAGATTTCATCAATAAAGGATAAAGATCCAATCCCATGCGGTTTTTGACCATGAGGTCCACTCTTGATATCAAAGCAATGATGACGGGTCAACTTACATTGAGTCAACTCCACTTTGTGGGACATGTAGGAATTATGTGGATCAGTGGCCATGGGGTGAAGTTCATGATACTATACAGGGGAAGGTTCTTCTGGTAATGGTTGGGCCTATCCAATGTATAAGTACGAGGTAATATTTGAACACTCCTTTTTTGGAACTATGAAATTACATCCCAGGTCCAATGTTGAGGGTTTCAAATGATTAATTGGTGGAATAAAGTTGTCCTTCAAGTATTCAAAAGGATCTAATGTGCTAACTGTTTGATCGTTTGGGGTATTGATGGACTTGACCCTGTCAGTCTAGATTTCTTTCCTCTCCCTTTTGTAGTACTCGACATCTAGATAACAAGAATCACATGAGTCAAATGGGGATGTGTCACCCTAAAGTTCCCCCACTTGTCATTCAAGAAATTATTTATGGAACTGGTGGTATGAGGATGGGACTATTTCATGAAAATTAAGTCAAGGCCTTCCCAATACTGCATTGTAGGTAGTAACCTATGAGACTACTATAAATTCAGTTCTTACTATCAATCCAATGAACTAATTCCATAGTCCAATCTTTCCACATGGATACTATTGCCTCTTATCATACCCTTGAATTTGAATGTTAAAGGGAGTCAAATACACTTCCATAAATTTGAGTTTGTAGAGCATCTAGATCAGGATGAAGTTGATCCTAGAGCCATTATCCATGAGGCCATGATGAATTTACACGCCATTGAATAGGACTTTGACATACTGTCGGCGTATGCACCCTTGAATGGTAAAACCCTCATCTTCTCCATAAAATTTGATAATGGCCCAAGATTCCTTCTATTCAGCATCTTCTTCCTAATATGCCTTTGAATAAGTTACCTAAATCTAAAACTGAAGTGTGGTCCTCGAAGCTTTAAGGAGGGATTCATGCATTTTTTTTTTGAAAATAGGAGAGCCTCAAAGATCGAGAGCCTCATTGGTATGCCAGTGAGGTGCTTCAACACATCATAATTTTGGGTGAGTGCATGTTTTTTCTCACAAAAGTTCATTCATTAGTAGGGGCACAACAAGAACTATTGGATGAGGTGTTGGGTCCGAGCTAGTTCTGGGGATATTTTTTTGTTAGTTATGCAATTTTCTCTGAAAATTCAACTACTATGTAATAAATGGTTGCGTTTGGGCCCTAGATGGACATGGATGATCATAGAAAAATCAAGTTTGAGTAGCATAATCAACAAATACAGTTTTCCATAGGGGTGCGCTCGATTGAGCAGCTTGGGAGGGATGTACTTGTTGATCCCTACACAAGGTCTACTACCTGGTTTCAGTGGCATGAAAATTCTATTCTGAGATGTCAGCTTGGGTATTTTGTCTTCCAGTATGACCTCTGCCACTCATTTTATGGCATTCATTGGAGGAACCTAAGTTGGTAACATTTTGTTCCTCATTACTGAGTATTGAATAGTGGTCCACTAGTTTGAAGACATTCAATGAGGTGTACCATTTCTCATCATTAGTGGAATATTCCAATGCTAGAATAATTATATGATTATCTCGCAACATTGGAGGCATGAAGTTTCCAAGGGTGTTCACTAGTTTTGACACTAGTGGGGGAATCTGGTTTCCCTTATCTTGTCAACACACGTTCCTTCAAGACATAGAACATTGTGACATAGATGTGGATGCAACACCCGGTGGGCACATGATAGTTATGGGAGGTTCCATTATACTAAAGCAGGCATGGATAATACCATGAGCATGAAAAAATATTTTATAATTTAACCATTCATTATACTTCTATATTTCATGATTAGAAACCTCCTTCCACTCACCAGTGTCTTTTTTGCAACTTTAGGGTTAGTGGATACATGAGCCACTTATGTCAGGACATCGCCCAATTTGGTTAAGACATGATCCACTTGGTCTTAGAGACAATATTTGAAAACAAATCATTCTATGATGGTGTTTCCATGGATTCTATGAAATATTCATTGATTAGCACAATTAGTGAGTTCAACCCCGTAGGGTCTCTTGTATTCGTGCAGCTTCAGAATCCATTTTTCTAGGGCACAAATAAAATAAACCATGACTTTTACAAACTATAAAGAGTAATTATTATTCCCAATTTCTATGTCTGGAACCATGGGAGCCTATCCATGATTATGTCCCATGGAAATTTTCTCTATGTGAGGTTGTTTCTGTGCTTAATGAGACTGCATCGGGTGAGGATGTGTCTGGTGGGGATGGGTTTCTTCTGGTAAATTGGTAGTAAGTGTATCAGCTTAGGAGCCTCTGCATGCATATTGGAAGTTGTCATTACTTTTATGGGCCTTCACACAGGAGCTTGTAGGGGTAATGGTTGTGAATATTTCTTGGTCCCCTGAATGTCCTATTCTAGACACTAATATTTTTTGGAAACCTCATGAAATCCACCAAGATAATTTAGGGAGAGGAGGGTAGGGACCAAATCATATTTGAAATTCCCTACACACATTGTGGCCATTTTTTACTAAGAAAGTGGCATGTTGAGCAATTACATGAGTCCCTTCCACCGGGTAATGAAGTTATCAACTCATTTATCAGACCTCTATTTTCATTTGGAGAGGTAAGTGATGCTGGTATTGTGTGAGGTGAAGTTGAACTGATATAGGAAATCTCTGTGGAGATACTCCCAGCCATCAATGGATCCTGAACCCAATTGGATGTACCATATGAACATGGGTCTATACAGGGTTTGGAAAAAACATAGGATCTTAGAAGCTTCTTTCAATTTTGGATTCCCTAATATTGGGCCAAACATTGATGTGAAGTGGGAAATATATTGTACTAGATCACCCGTACCATTAAATGGGGTGGAACTCGAGTTTCGAATTCTAGTGGCAGGTGCGTATGGTCTACCCATGCTGGATACGGATTTACCTCAGGTGGAATTGACACCTATATCATTTCCAGGGCCTCAAGTCAAGTCGTGAGAGCAGCTATCACATAATCCTCGTGAGTATTTTTGGTCACCAGTTCTCTGAATAGCTCATCGACCTGGGAGGTTATGTGACCTTTACCTCTAGGCAGATAAGCATGATGCACATATAAAGTGGGTGACTCATATCTCAATCATTTTCTATATCTCCCTGCTTCTACACTAATCAGATACATGAGGCCACCCAGTTCAAATTTGGGTGTTTGGCCAAGAATGAATGAGTGCCAAAATAGAGGAGAGAAGAAGACCCTTTTGACATTGTCATCACTTGGACACTACTCAGACATAATCTCTACAATAAGCACATTGTATCACTCTAGCTTCCTAAGTAATGTGACCATTCTAGAATCTGAATCAGTCTATATTGCATTCTCAGATAAATCGACAAGCTTTTTATTCCCCTTTACTTTTTGGATATATTGGAAGGTAGGTGGAAATGTCTTATTGGGGGACTCCTAAGGCCCAACACCAGTCTCTGTTGATGAGTACGGGTGCCTGTTGGGGGATCTGCCTGGTACCGTTTCACCCCTTAGAGTGGGTTTTCTCTATTGTACCCTATGTTGGTGGTCTTGTTTCTCTGGTCCTTAATATGGTCAATGGTGATGACATTCACCGTGGTGGTGGTTAGAGAGGATCCTTCACTATTATTGGGCTGGTCGTATTGATAGTCATGATTTTTTTTGTGAGATAGGGTTGAAATGGATGGCAACGTACTTCCCCTAGCCTCTGATCTATATGTGTTGAGCTAACTCTACCATGAATTGCTAGAGAACAATAAGGCTTTTGACATAGGTTCACTAGATATTCTGGTGGTAACCATATGATTCAAGGTGCTAATCTACTGGGAGTGTTCTGTTGTTAAAAATCTTACACTATTGGTGAACAACATTGAGGTGCTCATGGATTACTAGGTAGTCTGACTAATAGTCCTAAAGGTGGTTAAACATTTGCTATATATTATGGAGGAAATAAATTATTCCTTATTGAGGGACTCCAGGACGACAAGGTTCAAGGTTGCAGGTGGACATAATGTTACTGGTAGTTGATCGATAGCTAAAATTCTCCAAAATTCCTCTTGTTCACTATAAGGATGATGATCCTGCTTCTGGTCATCCCAATCCCTGATTGGCGCAGGTTGAAAAAATAGAAATGGTACTAATACAGATCTTCCTTTCTATTCATTTACTGAGTGAGGGGCACCACACAAGCCAAAAATACACTGCATATTGGAATGTCTCTTAGAGGTAGAGCTAACATCAAGATAATATCCATATAGGATGGGGTGTTTACTACCACCTCATGTGTGAGAGAGGAAGCATATATTTAGGGCTTAGTTAAGTGTTCACCCCCATTTTTGGGTGTCGACCCAAACACTAACATCTCTCCAACTTCAAGTGTAGTGGTTAAGAGAAAAAAATTGATGATGATAGAGATAGTTTCACTATATGTCCTTGTAAGAAAGACAAAACATCTTCAACCTATACAAACCTACATAGGGATATTGGGATTTTATGAACCTTGACTTTATGGATCACAAGAATCAATCGATGGGCTTCTGTGCCTAGCTCTAGCAATGGGGGTGAAGGTTCCCTCATCAATTCATTAGTCGTATTGTAGTCTGAGATGTCAATAGAGACACAATGATTCTTAGGGTCCTACCTCTATTGGTGTGGCACTTATCCAAGATAAATTTTTTGAGATTCTCTTGGGTTTCCTTCATGAGTGTTGCGACCTACACTACAGGCACGACCCCCACAGTGGTTGTTTTTTACCTCCTACCCTAGGATGAATATTCAGAGCATGGAATATATTCTCCATGGGGAGGACATCTGTGATGGTTGTTGGTAGTGCAGAGAGTACCTTCATAGGGAAGTTAGTTGTTATGGTATGGCCCTTAACGGTTTCTGGTGGCACAGGCAGCTGAAAGAGTCAACCCGACATGCCTGAGAGGTGGTTGGGGTCTCGATCCCGAGCAGGTGAAGATATATCCTTGATTAATAGTTACATGAACATAATGGGATATTCAAGTGGTGGTGGGGTACACTAGATTCATTGAAGATTCCCTCTATATAGAAATGTTCTAGGCCTTCCCTCAGCATCGGTGTCGTGTGTTCTGGATTGGGGCCATCAAAGAGGGAATGAGACTGATTTGATTGTTGACCTGTGGGACTGGTTGGTATTGGCACTGACATGACTGAGTGGGATACCTCCTGGGTATCTCTCAAACAATGGCATAATGGGTATGTCTTTAACATACCCTAACTACTCAACATAGGGAAGTGAACTATACGAATTCTCTGAGAGGATCTGAAAGTGGTTTTTCATCGAAACAGGGGGTGGTTTCCTAATATATGAGGCTCTCAGGGGTGAAAATGTTAGTGAGGTGTTGATGCTTCATGATCCTGGTAGTCCATATAATGGGTTTTAATGCCCCCTTCTTGTTCATATTGTCTAACAAGAGCATTGATCACCCTCTTCGAGATGATCTCGAAGGGTAAAAAAAGGCATGGGAGCCCAGTAGCTGAAGGCATAGTGGCTATCATGGAAGGGACATGGTTGCGCCCAAATTTACCCTACCGGTAAAAGCGGTCATTGAATTACAAGTAGGGATCAAATCCACAGGGACCGAAGAAGAATCCATGAGACACTTTGATTAGATGCGGGATTGGCTATGAATTGGCCAACTATGGTGTTGATTGATTTGAGGAAATATTTATTTAATTTAAAAGAACAAAACCAATAAAACTACTTGAATTAAAACAACTAATTAAGGTGATTTGATCCTAGGTTGTCTCTTGGACTTGATTGGATGTATTTGTTTTTCATTTGATTTTCTGTTCATCGATTCAAGAGGTATCCATTAAATGAAATAATTCCTCAATATCATTCTCTGATTTAATCCATACACAATTTCAAGGCTAATCACCAATTCACTTAGAGTATCACTTAAATGAGAACTTCAAGGAACTGGATCATAGTAGCACTCAAAATTTGTCATCGTTAAGGTCAGTGAAGACGAAGAAGAAGATAAGTCAAAGAAAGGAACTCTTAAAATAAAGAACAAATTTTAGAATTTAAGAGCATCAAATAACATTAAATACAGCCCATATAACTCCCTAGGATCAAACCATAAAACTTTAGCCCTCCATTTATGTTATTTTATCAATGGAAATGGGTATTTGACTTAAAGAAGAGGGATTGAAGAAGAAAACCATAAATCAAAATGAAGACTCCACCGTTGTGTGATGAATTCACAAGTGCGTGTGTGAATAAATTCACACTTAGATTCAACGGTATCAACGTGTGAATAAAAGGAAAATAAAAAGTTAATAGGAAGAAATTTTATTAAAATACTAAACGTGAATGAAAAACTTACATTAGAGAAATTGGTGATGCCATTACAAAACGAAAGCGGGAAATTACAATTGATAGAAAAACTTAGATTCAAAGTAAAATGTTACATGATAATTCCCTTAAGCACCATATATTTATATAGGAATATTAGGAGCCTTATTTCCAACCCCCCCCCCCCCACAATCAATTCACCCCCCAACAATTAATAGAGTCAAAACGGGGGTAAAAATCAAAAGGAAATTGACGTTTCGAAGTTGACCCGGAAAACTGCCCAGATTCATCCACCATTTTGACGTTCGAATATTTAATTTACGGAGGCCAATTATTTGAGGGATAGTATGAGACAAATATCTTATTCCATGTGTCTTATATAATCTCTCCAAATTTTAGGAAATTTGGCTCAGCCGTTTGGATGTTATGGTCGAAATGGTGGGATGGATTGTTGTTCATTAATGTCGGGTCCATCATTTAAATCTCAACTTCAGATCCCTTTATCATCATAAAAACATCAGAATTAGCTCCGGAAATAGTTTAATAAAATTATCCTCATATTTTTATCTTTCTAATGTATAAATTTGAGCTTCTTTAGGCTTGGTTTTTGGGCCCCACATTTGTTTGATTGGCCTTAGGCCCATTATTCTTTTTCCAGCAATTTTCTGCCTTTAAGAGAAAAAGTCTCCATATTCCTTTGGGATTCATCCATTGGACCTAAAACATAAAATGTTCCAAGAAAACTGATCAATCATATCCCAAAATATCAAATTCAGAAAATTAATATAATGTTGTCCACAAACAAATGAATGATTGGGCCCAAATTTTCATTTTAAACATGAATTGAATTTTTGATGAGAAATGATGTTCTATTTATGTAATTCACTAAAAACAATGTTTATGGACATTGGAAGAATGAATATAAAGATATTAACAATTAATATTATCCACTTTCAGTGACTAATCACACCCCCTAACTTGAGTTTTTCTAGTCCCGAGCAAAATAAATTACAAATATGAAATTTAAATCCCCTTTTCCAAAAACATTTTAATACACATTTCTCACCCAAGACCTCATACCAAAATAAATTATAAAACCCATCAAAATCATTAAAAACAAGCTACGTCCATAAGAATATCCCAAGCCCAAGACCATTCCTTTTTTCAAACTCATTGCCACATTTCATCCAATTCCAATTAAGCATGATAAAGTGTTGGGCATCATAAAAGATATGGGGCCCATTTTATTGTTCAAGGGGAAAAATGGAAGAACTAGGTGGGAATCACATTAAACCTTAAGATGAGTATCCATTTTTTTTATTTTTTGATTATTTTTATTTTTTTAACCACAATAGATATGGAAAGACTAACTGTGGGCAAGACAACTATGGAGTCACGATCCCCAAGTGCCGGACGCCACACATATTGTCAATTTCATGCTCTACAATGGAGATATAAAGCCAAAATATGGGAAAGACAACTATGGACTCGTGATCCCCAAGTGCCGGACGCCACACATTTGGAAAAAACATTTCTCTATGAGGTCATTATTTTTTCAATTTTTTGTTTTTTTTTTGTTTTTGTTTTTGTTTTGTTTTTGTTTTGTTTTTTTTTATATTCAAATTAAACTAAAAGTGACCCCAGAACCCTATGCTATGATGAATGGGACCCAAGAACTCAAATTTACACCCACAATCCAGTATACGTGCATTGTGGCATTTTTATTAAGAGGATGAAAATGTAAACTTTGAAAAATCACATCGGACAACCGCACTTTCGAAAATCTATGCTCATGAACTTAAACATGCATTAAATTCAGAATCAAGGCATAAAAAATTATTTGATATCCAATTTTAGAGTTTACAATGTGTGTTATCAAGTTCAAGGTTAATGGAATTTTTCTTTTCATGCATGGTCTTATTAAAAAAAATCATTTTTTATTTCATCTCCCCCCAACATAGACTAACATTGTCCCCAGTGTTTAAAGAAAAAGAAAAGTTAGAAGGGGGTAGGGGAGGATTTCAAAGAGTAAATTATAATCATGGAATGAATTCACCTGGTGGTTGATGATGATAGTGCATGCCACAGTCTCCCTTCACTCCTGGATTTGAGTCTCAGTGGCTTGGATGGTGGTTAATGGATTCTCTATATGACTTACGACATGTTCTTTTATTTTTTTAACCTATAAAAACATAATACTAAACAAAACAAAATAAACTGATGATACATTGTCTTCTTTTTAGATTTCTGGGTAAGGTATTACTTAGAGATCATGCCACGTGACATGGATGAATATGGTGCTCCCCTTTCATACCCATCCTTACTCATAAAAGAAGAACAGGTCAAAAATCTTTGTTAATTTATTATATGAAAAAGAAAATGATTCAAAATGATTAGAAAACATGAAAAACATGGGATGCCTCCCATGCATCGCTTTTGTTTAACGTCGTTGGCTCAACATTTTCCCCCCAACTTATCCAATTCCAACTTTCAGCATTTTAATTAACCCATATTTTTCCAATTCAACAAGATTTAGATTGATTGTTTTTTTGAAATTTGTTTCGTATGAAATCCTATTTTCTACAATGATTGGTAAAATTCAAGGAATATCTAAAATGGTTGATTGTGTTTTATCTAGAGTATTTCCTAATATTTCAAGGTTCATTCCTACTCGGTGAGATTCTTGATGAAAATTGATGATTATTGAATGGTCTTTGTTATCATAAATAGAGGGATTATTGAGTAGGGAAGGAAGTATTAAAACATAGAGATCAGTTTGATTGAATTTTCCTAAAGAATAATGATAATTTAAATCAAAAATTGTTTCTTATTTAAAAACATTTGAAGGAATTGGTTCCTTTTGAAAATATGATTCATCCCAAAAATTTCCCATTTGAATTTAATTAGTGGGTATTGATACAATCTTTTTTATATCTCCCAATGGATCAATGATCGGTGATTCTAAAAAATTGTTATTAGAGCAATATTCCAAACACTCAATCCATGGAGACAAATTTTCCCTTTGTGAATCAAAAAAATTAATATCCTCCTGATTTAAATACCCTTCAACATTTCCTTGATCTTGTTCAGTTATCCCATATCGAAAGGTTAGTTCTTTTTTCAATTCATGGGAGGATTTTTGGGATAAAATATTCATCTATCAATGATGAGGAAAGAATATCTTGAGTGGGAACGGGTTCCTCAAAAGTCTTAAAGCTTTGTAATTCTAATCTGAAAGATGACACTTATGAATTCATTTTATCCATTTGTTCACACAATTGTTCAGGAATTTTTTAGGATTAGGGTTTATATATGTTTGTACTTCATGGACTTCATCATTATTTATCTTTTCAATCATTCTTGATAGGTATGTAAATTGATCTTGTAAACATTCAGCATCTCATTTATTGTACATCTCATCTGGTGTGATGTATTCAATTAAGGATTTGTCAATGAAATTCCTTATGTGAGGTGTTTCCCAATATTTATTTCTGACTTGGTTACATCATTGATTTATAAAGGGGTATTTTGGAGGATAATCCATTGGAATTGATTGAAAATTGGTTTTCGGGTTTTTTTGGACACACAGAAATAGAAAGGGGAAAAGAGAAGAGAAATTAGGGTGAGAATAGATAATTTGGGGTGAGAAAAGAATATGGGGGTCTAAGGTACTTACTTGGGTCCCCAGCAACGACGCCAAAATATGGTTGTTCCCAAATTTACCCTACTAGTAAAAGTGGTCGTTGAAATACAAGTAGAGATCGAATGCACATGGACCGAAGAAGAAACCTTGAGACACTTTGATTAGATGCGGGATTGGCTATGAAGTGGCCAACTATGGTGTTGATTGATTTGAGGAAATATTTATTTAATTTAAAGAACAAAACCAATAAAATTACTTGAACTAAAACAACTAATTAAGGTGAGTTGATCCTAGGTTGTCTCTTGGACTTGATTGGATGTATTTGTTTTTCATTTGATTTTTTGTTCATCGATTCAAGAGGTATCCATTAAATGAAATAATTTTTCAATATAATTCTCTGATTTAATCCATACACAATTTCAATTCTAATCACCAATTCACTTATAGGATCACATAAATGAACACTTCAAGTAATTGGATCGTACTAGCACTCAAAATGTGTGGTAATTAAAGTCGGTGAAGACGAAGAAGAAGATAAATCAAAAAAAGGAACTCTTAAAATAAAGAACAAATTTAAGAATTTAAGAACATCAAATAACCTTCAATCCAGCCCATGAAACACCCTAGTATCAACACACAAAAGTTTAGCCCTCCATTTATGTTATTCTATCAATGTATGTGGGTAGTTGACTTAAAGAAGCAGGATTGAAGAAGAAAAACATTAATCAAAATGAACACTCCACCGTTGTGTGATGAATTCATAGGTGCGGGTGTGAATAAATTCACACTTCGATTAAAAGGTATCAACGTGTGAAAAAAAGAAAAATAAAAAGTGAAGAAGAAGAAATTTTATTAAAATACTAAACGTGAATGAAAAAATTACATTAGAGAAATTGGTGATGCAATTACAAAACGAAAGCGGGAAATTACAATTGAAAGATAAACATGGATTCAAAGTAAAATGTTAGATGATAATTCACTTCACCACCATCTCCTTATATAGGAATATTAGGACCCTCATTTCCACCCCCCCCCCCCACAATAAATTCACCCCCCAACAATTAATAGAGTCAAAAAGATGGTGAAAAATCAAAAGGAAATTGAAGTTTTGAAGTTGACCCGGAAAACTGTCCAGATTCATCCACCATTTTGACATTAGAATATTTAATTGATGGAGGCCGCATCTTGAGGGGTATTAGAAGACAAATATCTTATTACATGTATCTTCTTGAAGCTCCCAAAATTTGAGGAAATTTGGATTTGCCTTTTGGATGTTATGGTCAAAATGGTGGGATGGATTTCTGTGCATTAATGTCAGGTCCACCATTTAAATCTCAACATCAGATCCCTTTATCATCATGAAAACATCAGAATTAGCTCTGGCCACAGTTGAATAAAATGCTCCAAATATTTTTATTTTTATACTGTATAAATTTGAGCTTCATTGGGCTTGGTTTCTGGGCCCCACATTTGATTGATGGGCCTTAGGCCCAGTATGCTTTTTCCAGTAAGTTTCTTCCTTCAGGCGCAAAATTCTCCATCTTCCTTTGAGATTAATCCATCAGACCTAAAAAATAAAATGTTCCAAACAAATTGATAAATCATATCCAAAAATTTGAAATTCAAAAAATGAATATAATGTTGTCCACAAACAAATGAATGATTTGGCCCAAATTTTCATTTTAAACATGAATTGCATTTTTGATGAGAAATGAAGTTCTATTTATATAATGCACTAAAAACAATGTTTATGGACATTAAAACAATGAATATAAAGATATTAACAATTAATATTAGCCACTTTTAGTGACTAATCAGGACATAATCGTGCATAATTTTCACAACAATATTCCTCCTGCCCTCATTCCTATGGGTGTTAGGTCACCGGTCTCCTATAGTTTGAGTCCTATAAGGCATATGGAATCATACATAAGTATAGATCCAGTGAAATTGATTCCTAATTCCTTAAAGTTTTCTATTCCTTCTAAAGTAAAGAAAGGACCCACATTGACATTTTCATAGACTGAGGATTCATAATTTTATTTTCCCCAAAGTCATAGGAGAGTTTTATGCAAGGCCTACTGCTCATTAGGTGATACTTGGCGCCAGATATCTAGATCTGGTTACATGAAAATTTAATAGTGATCCAATGTTACTAGTTCTCAAAGTTGAAGAATAATATCTTCATGTGGGGTTCACCATTTTCATTTCTAATTCTTTTTATTGAGTTCATGCTTCAAGATGATGCCATAATTTTCTTTCCCTTCATTCTTGTTTTCCAAAGGTGAGCATATTTTATCACTGTAATTGGAGATGTTAGATCCTTGATTGAGATGGGATGATGGGATTTTGGTTCCTCCTTCTATAGATTCCTTTTTAAAGATTGTTTCCTATTTCGGTTCTCCCTCATAGATTTGATTAATGTTCATGAAACTTATTCCCAGCTCCATCTCAAGGTGGACATAGGTTAATTACGCTACATCTACCTAAAAAAGGGAAACAAACTTCAGTTATAAGAGATAATAATGTTGGTAATGTATAGGAATATATGGGAATTGGGAATGTTGGGAATATGAAATTTCTTCCTCTATTAGAGGGAATCTCATGCGTGAGGCATCATAGGCACGGAACCCAAGGCATCCTTTGTCAACCGTGGGGTAGTGGAAGCAAAGGGTGTATGCATCCAAAGTTTTTTATCACAAGCATCCCATGTTTACTATATGGGTAGATATTATGTTTTTCTGGATACAGGTTTAATATATTGTGGGTATAGGTTGTTCATAGGTTTAACATCTTATCGGGATAGTTTGGTCACAGGTTTAATGTCTTATGGGTACAAGTTGTTCAGAGGTTTAACATCTTGTGGGGATACGTGGGTCACAGGTTTAACATATTGTGGGGATAGGTGGGTAAGAGGCTTAAAGTCTTGTGGGATAGATTGGATGGTGGGGTTCTAGAGTGTACCCATGGGAATATGATAACACCTTGAGTGTTTTATGGTAATGAGAGAGTGTTCCCTCATGGGGTGATAATGATCACACATTGGTTTTCAGTGTGTTTGTATGGGGAGGATGATCACAGTTTTGGATTTAATGGTGGTGAGAGAAAGTGTGCCCACATGGGGGGAGATGATCACACATGGTGGTGAGAGAAAGTGTGCCCACATGGGGGGATATGATCACACTTAGGTATTTTATGGTGATGTGAGAAAGTGTTCCCCCGTGGGGGGAGATGATCACACTTCGAGAATTGATGATAATGTTGAGATGTTGGGATCGAACCTCGAGGAGGTATCCCATATTTGTTAAGATGTCGAGATTGAACATCAAGGGGTGTCTTACCTACCCTATTAGTATAAAAGGATAAAAATCATATAGTTTGATGCCATATTTTAATGTTTTGTAACAGGACCAGTCCATGCATTTTAACATCTTATGGTAAGGATGCTCATGTCGCGGAAGGAGCATCAATGAGGTATAGTGTTGGGCTTATGCATGGAAGCTTCCTAGAGAAAGAGGATCATAAGATGGTGGGGGAGAAGGTGTCATCCCATGATGATCATACATGGGGCATTTTATTCTCATCACATATGGTAAGGCTATGGTTTAACAAAATATATTGAGGATGTTTTCGGGTAGTTTATCATTGTATACCTAGGATGTTGAGCTATGTAGTTTTTTGTCTTGCAGCTTAGATGTTGTTGGGACTTACATCTAGGTAGATGATTACCAAGAGGGAGAGGAACATCCAACAAAAGGACTCTCTATTGGGAAAATTGGTTGATTTCCTTTGATGATCCCACATTTGTGACTTATGAGTCTACTACACATACACCTCTGGGTGATGTGTGGAATAAATACTTCCATTGATGAGAGGTAATCAGGGGTTCCGACATTATAATTACTATTATTAAGAGAAAAAGTCATTAGGGTTCCAATGCTTAGGAGAAAAATGTAAAGAAATGATCCAAGCCATTCTTTAAGCAAAGAGTCTAGACATAAGGGTTTATGATACCAGTCATATGATAATTTGAGTTATGGATGAACCAATTTGAATAGGTATAGGGAACCTAGGAACTAGACTTGAGTGCAACTCTTTTTGGAAGAATGAGGCAACATGTCATATTCATAGAGGTTCATGAATGCAACTCTTCTTTTTTATGCTCAAATGGGGTTATACAAGTGATGGGCTCCAACACAAGGTCACTACATAAATCCAAGAGGCCTAGGTACAGACTAATTTTGAGGTTTCACTTTTCACGACTTAGGGTTGCATGAAGGTGGATTCTATTGTTGGAACCTGAATATCCTTAAGGGATGTTGCACAAGACACTCTCAAAGATGGGACAAGACACATTGGATCCCATGGGAGGTTTGTCACTCAAGTTCCCTACCTTTTTGAATTTATGGAAGTATAGAGTTGCATGATTCCATGAATGAGGGGTTTATGCTAACAAGAGATGATGCTTCATCTTCCAGAGATCCATCTCAAAAGAGGGGAGTAAGTTTCATTTATATCCAAAATGGGTGGCAATATGCATGCAACCCCAAATAGGTTATGCACTTCCCATGCCATTTTTGCTAGAGTGAAACCACACAGGTGGATGGTTTAACATCTTCTTTCTCATGAAAAGGTATTTGTGCACTATCGAAGGGATTTTGCACTATCATATGATATTTCCAAAAAATGACTTTTCTAATGTTTCAAGGATCTTGGAGCATTGCAAAACTCTGATCTTTAACATCACCTTTCACTCGAACTTGTGTTTCTCATGGAGTATGCGTGTTGCATACGGTAATTTTAGTTGTGCACCCCTATTCTCTAGGTTTCAGAATGGCCCTTCAGTCTGTGCTGGACATTTTGTTAGGGAAAACTAACCTTTCGGGGACCAAGACATGTTTTCAACACAAACAGACCCCTTGATCCAAACAACACAACCCATGATTTTGAGTTGGAAGTGGTAGTCTTCTCCATGAATATGTGGTGACACTACCTTACGGGTGATCATTTTATCATATATTATAACCCCAAGAGTCTAAATTATATCTTCTCCCAGAAAGATCTTAACTTGACATAGAAGCAATGACTAGATTTCCTCCAAGATAATGTTTCGAAAAATGTCTGGAGCAATGAAAAAAGAACGGATCACATAAGAGTAAAATAAAAAAAGCAGAATGAGAACACATAGATTTATGTGTTTTGGGAATAATCCATATGTCTATGGAGAGGCAGAATAACTTCTCTATAATCGAGAGCACAATTTATAGGAGTTTATCTCAGAATTCTTATTATTAGAAACCCTATCCCAAAATGGGATACAAATGGAGAATACGATCAATTGTTCCACCAACCACACATGAAGTCCGTGTTAGTACAGTGAAAGGTGGCCACCCTAGTCAAAAAATGC
The DNA here is from genome assembly GCA_963277665.1 of Viscum album. NCBI lineage: Eukaryota > Viridiplantae > Streptophyta > Magnoliopsida > Santalales > Viscaceae > Viscum > Viscum album. The sequence goes on along the minus strand of OY728147.1, from coordinate 2,104,338,466 downwards.
TCCAATGGCTGCCAGAAGGAAGTCTAAAAGGATAAAAAAAAGTTGACTCCAAAGTCCGCACTGCTATAGTGTTATGTCAGTGTCGGTCAGTCAGCTCTGCTATAGTTGTCAGAGATGCTGCAGTTCCAGAAAAAATTGGTTAGTAGGCCTACGACCCCTAGACCCTCAGAGTAGGGGCATGTTGCCACCTACAATCCCCAATGAGCTCACCATGTAGCTCGACCCACAAAAGATATGAGCTTGAACGCAGTACGGACCACATGAATTCAGACCATACCGATCTAGCTACACCTATCAAATAGATAATGACATTGAGATAGTCTATACTCCTGTGAAAGGAAATGTCATGGAAGATGTTTTCAACAAGAGATATTGTTCGTAGTTTCAGAGTGAGGTGTCAGATAAGTTGGTATCATTGTTGTTGTCCCATATGGATGAGGATAGTGTATATTACCTCCAGTAAATGGTTGTTACCCCTCAACTTCTATAGTGTGTTAGGGAAGGTCAACCTGGGGATATCAACTTTGAGACCTTGCGTACTTAGATATCCACTAGACGTTCTCCTGATGGATTTTCTGAAGGTGGGGAGTCTTCCACCATTTTCAAAAGACAGAAAATGGTACCTATAATGTTGTGAGATTATGTGTTGAGAGAGTTTCATAATTCCCCCTTAGTAGTATATCTAGGTGTGGAAAAGATGTAATGGGGCCTTCAATGTCAGTTCGAGTGGTTAGGGATGAAGAAGAGTGTATCTTGGTTTGTCTCTCGAAGCCACTATTATCACCAGATAAAGGTTGATCACTAGGTTCGGGTGGGTTTAACAAAACCCCTTGAGGTTATAGGGTAGAATCGGGATAGTATGTCTATTTAATTATTTACATGACTTCTATAATATTCTATAGGACATGATGTCATTTGGGTGATCGTAGATCAACTCACCAAGTCATCTCACTTCATTGCTATCCAATAACAGAGTTTGGTGGAGAGCATGAGACACCTATTCATGAATGAAATAGTCCAGCTTCATAGATTCTCCTCAATGATCATTTCAGACCATGATTATCACTTCACTTCATGATTATGCAGATGATTTAGGAGGCCTTTGGGACTCATTTTCATTTGAGAACAACATTCCACCTCCAAAATGATGGCCGAATTGAGTGGACCATTCAGGTTCTAGAAGAAATAATTTGGTCTTGCATATTGTAATTTTTCTATAGTTTGTAGGATAAAGTACCCTGGAAGAGTTTGTGTACAACAATAACTACTATTCCACCATCGGTATGGAACAATTCAAGGCCTTGTACAAGAGACCCTATAATTCACCACTATGTTGGACTCATCCATGTGTGTCAACACTCATGGGTCCATAGTTGGTGTGAACAATAATAGCGAAGGCTCAAATCATCTAAGAGAAGATGAAGACTTCCCAAAGCTGTCAGATGTATTACATGGACCAATGGCAGAGGCCTTTAGAGTCTGATAAGGGAGATCATGTGTTCTTGAATGTCTCACCTCGACATGTATTACATAGATTTGACCGGGGCCGAAAGTTATCTCTAAGATTCATTGGACCTTTCGAGATACTATGTAGGGTCGAAGAGGTGACCAACCACTTGGCATGATATAACCTTTGTTGGCATCAAGTGTTTTGTTAAAATGTGATAGTGGGAAGATTAGTAAATTTATTTATTTATTTATTATATCACTGTGACCTAATATCCTCTATAAAAGCTTGGTTGTGGAAAATACCTAGGGTTATCCACATAACCCTAGGGATTGAGAGAGGGTCATTAGAGGAGGATTCTCGAATGATTAATGACAGTTCATGGATTTGAAATTGGTGTGCCAATATGAGCTTATGGATCTTTCCAACGACTGCGATGTGTGACCATTCTTCATTAGGAATTGATCTAAACCCTATATAAGACATTGTTTTTTATTGGTTTATTTTGTGAGGTTCTAGGGCTAGCAGCGGAAGCCGTTGGGATAGGGGTTTAAAAAATTTCATCAACAGGATGACAAAACTTGTCGTTGCTGATGATCCGAGCCCTGTTAAGGTTTAAGGATCTCGTGTAAATTATAAAGAGTAGAAAATTAAATTGAAAACATACCCATCTCAAATCTGAAGGGGTGCTCGACTGCAACTTGTCATTGGTGATTGTTGCTTGAAGGATCCATAGCAGGATCCATCTAGATCATCCTATCGTGCTTCAAAAATCTGCTGGAACATCGATCGTCGAATTCCTAGTGCTAGAGCGGTGATCTGACAAAGTCTTTGACATCACAATGATCACAGCATCGAGATCCATTCAATGCTTGAGGGAGATCCTGATCCAAACTCTTGGATCAATTGCTTCTCTCTCTAAGAAGTAATGGGAGAGATAGGCTCTCATTTTTCATTTCATGAAATGAATGAATAGTTACATGGAGAGAGGGTCTCACCTCTATTTATAGTGGTGTTTCAAAATACCAGGTTGGGTTCCCCAGCCCCAGTTTATTTCAACATCCACATAATTAATAATTCTGATGAACTAAACTGCGTCAATATTATTTATTATTTTATCACATACTTGTAATATATAAAAAAATATATTACATGATAAAAATAAATTTATTTTACTCGACTCGCTATCCCATTTAATATTAAACGATCCTTAAATATTAAATTAATACTCGTTTGATTAATATTATCTCATATTTACTAAACTTAAAAATACATTAAATAAATTAAATCAAAAATACTGATAAATTTTATATTAATGAATTTATTTAATTCATCGATAATTGATAACTTGAACAATGCTAAAACCCCATAGTGGGGCCAACCATGCTCAATATACCTATTCATTTGAATAGGGCAGATTCTTGAATACGATATTGTGTGTGACCCACTAGGCCCTTATCTCGATAGTAGTGAATAAAATCCATAGTCCAAGAGCAGAGTCTAGAAACCCATCATGACCCCTAAAGACATAATGATTGTCATAGCAACGACAACCAACCTATGAACATTGTCTATGTACTATAATCTCTTTGTCATTAAATATCTCATAAAGAAGGATGCACACTTGTGTCATCGTCATTTCTTTGCTTTATTATTTGTTGATATTTTTGTATGGATTTGTCTTTTGACTGCTTTGGCCAAATACTTATAAAGGTAGAACCATCCTGATCAGCCGGGCCTGAGATATACAACATCCTAAACATGGAAAGAGGAAAATATTTTCTTGACCATTTAGCTAATGTCATACCACCAATGACGCACTCAACACAAGCTACCTCATCATGATTTCAATACCATTGTTTTTTCCTTGCATCAAAGTACACAATAAAATGATACACGTTGGTAATTGTCTCAAGTCAGGAGACCAATACACATTTCCATAGATATGAATGACCCATGACACCCAAAACATGTGGTGTTCCTATTGGTGGGTCTGTCCACATTATCTCACTACTAGAGATCACCAAGTGTGAACTTCATGAGAAGAGGTATCAATGCTTATGATCCCCCAACACCTGATAGTCTAACATCTATTGTGTCTAATAAGTAAGATATACCTAGACTATAGAACATCTATTTAAGATTAGTTTCATTGTATCTCGAGGTTCCCATTATAGCCTGGGATCTGTTATAACCTTTCGACACAACAATTAATCCTTGTATATTACCATTTCAATAGTGGACGTAGAAAAGTATACACTATAATGGTAAGATGATATCATGTATAACTAAATGTATACATGATATGGAAATCAAAAGTACTACATAGTTGGGTCTATGGCGCCCACTATTTCAACATATTCCCCATTGATTTATCCCATGATGAATCTGAATAAATTCCACTATAAAATTGACGCACGAATTGATCATGCTTTGCTGTATGAGTTTATATTCATGGCATTTTGGGGGATTGATATTGTTTTATTTTGGTTCATCTTTCATCATTCTAACAATAATCAATCATGGCCATCCTTAAAAATGGTCGAGGTACATTTTTCTTATGTGTTCTATACATTTCTTCCCCCATTCTTTGCACATTTTTCATCAGTGTTTTCTTTAGACAATGATTTGAAAAATACATGGTAGATGATCATTTAACAATCACTTTTTTGCACAGCAGAATGATATTGTGTGTTTGGGTTTAGGATGGATGGAACGAAGGTGGTGAGTGATGATGAAAGTGGAGTTGCAATCATATTTAGAAATCTATGAGTTTTAGTTTGACATTCTATAATGGTTCATTGTGATAGAGTCATTTCCCGATCGAATTAGATGGCTGAAATCCATCCACCTATGAAAGATGTGTTTGATTAGAGAGATATCCATGATTAACGGAGAGCATCATGTTAGATTTAGTGGTGACAGTATCATTTAAGGAAAATGCATAGAACAATATGGATTTTCTATAAAAATATCGACTACACAGCATATACTTCAGAAGAACACATGTCGTGTTGTACCCTTTTATGACACTAGGGTTTAAATGCTATGAAAAATATCACATATTTTGTGACGTTTCACATGTCATGTGACCTAGTGTTGACATCTTAGTGTGTACCATTGGGGTATACAAGCACAAACATGGAAAGACACATGGGCACAATCAGAGTACACGGGAATGACTCGGTACTCGAATACGACCAGGTACATGGGCACGCCCCAAAGTACACAGACTTGGGACGGCAGCACACGTTGAGTGTTGAATGACCTCTACACATTGTTTACCCAAAGAGGACACATCATGTATAAGGGAAATGATATTCCATGTGAGATGGCAAGACACAGGCAGAACCGGGGTAGGAAATACACATCATGTACTCCCAGTACACATCATGTACTTTTTCCTTGGTAGGATGAAGTCCTTCATCTCTTCAGTATAGACCAATATCAGTTGTGTATGTTTCCGAGATCCATTCCTATGAGGGTACAATGAGGAATTATTTCATGAACATAGGATTGTGACCCCCTATGTGGGTTTAGTCTCAGATAGAGTTTTCATGAATCCCTTCACGAGGCTCGGGGTAGGATCCTCTATCATATATCTTTCCCTAGGTTGGTTTTGAGGGATAGAAATTAACAACATACACGAGTGTTGGTCCCATACTTAGAGGTTTATTATAAAAAGGTTTTGTGGTTTCCCACATGTCCCTATGTGTGATTCCCTATATGTGTATTGACCACTTTAGTGTTTTAGCGAGGCTCGATAAGAACAACCACTCAGATGAGCGCCATCAGTAATAGCACGGTTCATGAAGTGATATATCCTGGATGGTAATTACCTTAAAGCCTCATGTAGAATCCTATGTATGGTAGTTACGTTGAAGACTATTTGAGACTAGGACTCTATCATGAGTATATTTGGGTTATGTTCTTATCATTATGTCTCATATTCTAATTTTCATATAATTGTGATGATGATATTACTACTCTCTTGAAACTTTATGTTTGGTGATTTAAAAGTGTCATACTGGGTATTGTTATAATCTCCCATGCATGGGATCTTCCCACACATGTAGTATCTTATGTAGACCTCATACCTTTCGATGGAGTCCTAGGATGACTAGGAGTAGGTAGATCATAGTGAGTTAGACAAATCATGGTTCATACTAGGTGTTGAAATTGATAGCAATACCCTCCTTAGTAGGTTGGGCTCTTTTATCAAAATTGGTGGGATTTTATTTTTCCCTTTATTCTTTCCAATAATTTTTTCATACTCTAATTGTTGGATAGATGTTATTCATGCGTTTTGGTATTAGTTGTATGTTATCTTTCATCATGGTGTTGGTGGATTGGAGATGTGTGCATTCATAAAAGTACCTTAGGCTAAGGCCTCTCATGTGTGTGATATGCTTACTCAGTGATTTTTTCCAGTCTCTGTCCTATTGAAGGTGGACTTGGGGTGTCACACTTAGCTTATTGCTATCCCGGCAGGCCCCGATGGGTTAGGTCAGGACAGAGTGGTGTCATAGGAGTGTTCATCTTAGGACGGGAGTTTAGAGATTGTCTAGTTGTGAGGTTCAATTTTGGAACTAGGGAAGTAGTGTTAAAGTGTTTCAAGTTCATCTCATAATCTATGTACCCTATTATTGGTTTGGTAGCCAATGTATCCATTCACCAAAAGATTGAAAACCTTCCTGTTGACTTAGTATATGTAAACAATGGTTGTAGGGGAAACATTGGTACATGCATTATATATGAATGGTTTGAGGCTTCCATGTCCTTCTTGAGTCAGCTCCTCATATATACTCTTTGATCGTGGTGCATCTAGTCTATTTTAGGATGCCTTTATGATGATTTCTAGACAAAATTCCATAGTAAGATCCCGAGGATGATGCGCCTAGTAGAAAATCTTTAAAACAAAGTCTTGTACAAGAGGTGGTACCTCTGAGTGGTTTGCTAGTTTTTTTACCACCAGTTATGAAGTAGGTTGTGTTGTAAATACCAGATAAGTATGTGCGTAGGCTGAGTGAACTCCATGAGTTTCAAATTTAAATACCCGTCATGTTCAAGGTGAGAAAAACCCTCAGGTAGTTGAGGACTGGCTAGAGGCAGTTACATGATTTTTCCACCTTGTGAGTACATCTCTAGATCTAATGGTAGTCTTAGAGGCTTCTTTAGGGAGTTTTTTGGTGATGGTGGATCTTGGTGACTCGTACATAAGATGAGGCAACTCTCTCTTGGTAAGAGTTTGAGCATCTATTCAGGAAAGGGTTTTATCTAGAAATGTTGCGAGCGATGCGTATCGAGAAACTTCTGCATCTTAAGCAGGGCAGCATTACCAAGGAAGAGTATTTTTAAAGGTTCACCAACCTCTCATGATACTCTCTAAATATGGGTCAAGATTCTTTCTTCTAAGAAAAGACCTTTGTGATAGGCTTACACCAAGATATTAGGGCTCGAATGATATCTCTCTCCATTCCTACCTATTCTAGAGTGGTCGAGTGGGATTTAGTAGTGTATATTTTTTTGGCTGAGATGATGGTTTCCACTGGTAATGGGCACACAAGAGCTGATACCTCAATAGGTGGTAGATGGTAGTAGGCATAATGATTCGAGCATGCAAGATGCTTCAAGAGAGGATCTAAAGACAAAGGGTTTGTAGTTCAGAGATCTTATGATGGTCTTAGTAATCCAATAGATAGGTAGTGTTTCTCTTGAAATGGTTGGTGACATCTCACACGAGATTATTTGACCCACCATGAAGATGATAGAGAGACGGTCGACAAACCACCCAGGCAGAGGAAGTGGAAGAGTGGGGAGGTTCGCAGGGTGGCAGATGTGGAAGAGAAGTAGGTAGAATAGTATTAGGTGGTGACTAATTTTACATGTATCCACCACCACCCCTAGGTGATCCATGTCAATATTAGGGAGTTGGTGGTTAGGGATGAGGGTAGATACAGATAGTGGTGTCTTATGACCCAGAGTCTCTCAGGAAAACTAGAGATATGATCTGTGTCTTATATACTTTATCTATAGTGTTTATAAACATAGATTCTAGCCACTCTTTTCATTCCACTTCTGTTGTTCGAGACATAGAGATTCTAATTGATCCCTTGGCTCGACCGTTTCACTTAGAGACTCCTATAGGAGGAGATTCAATGATCAGAAATTTTTTTTGATAATGTGATCTGACTCTTGGAGGAGAGATATTATTATAATATATCTTTATAGTAGTGATGATGCCCTATGATTTCTTCTTAGGTATAGAATGACTATCCATATTTCATGCTCGGATTCACTATTTCAGATGGAGGATGTAGTGTGTCTATTATGATTAAAAGAGGTGTTCTATCATTGGTGAGAATGATTTACAAGAAGAGCAGGATGGGCTCATTCATAAGAGGATATAACTAATTACTCATTAGTTGGCTAGTATTACCCTTGGAGCATCATATTTTATGGGCTATCTGTTTCTTACAGTAACAACAGAGTATGAGGACATCTCTCTTGAGGATGTTTCGAGCTCACCTTTCCAATGAGAGATAGGCTTCTGCATAGACTTGCACACATGGACTTCCCCAATAACTATTCTAGTATTTCAGATGTATCCCACAGAATTTCATGAGTTGAAGGTGAAGTTAGAGGATTTGCAGAGGAAGGGATTTGTTTGATCCAGTGTGTCACCATGGGCAGCCCCAGTATTGATCGCCAAGAAGGCTAATGAGAGCTGAAGGTTGTGTGTAGATTATCATTGCCTGAACCAGGTGATTGTGAATAATAAGTATCCACTACTAAGGATCAATGACCTCTTCGACCAGTTTAGAGGGGTGAGATGGTTCTCAAAGATTGACCTCAAATCATGTTATCACCAGCTCCGAGTTCAGGATGGGGATATACCAAAAACAACATTCTGGTATCTCTAAAGTCATTATAAGTACTTGTTTTTTCCATTTAGTTTGATGAATTCCCCAACAGTTTTTATGGGACTTATGAACTAGTTTTTTCAGCATTTCTTAGACCAGTTTGTAGTGGTATTCATCGATAAAATCCCAGTGTTCTCATTATCTGAGGAGCAGCATACATGACATTTGAGGATGGTCATGGACATACTCTGAGACCACCATATTTATGGGAATCATTCAAAGTGACAGTTATAGATTTTAGAGGTCCACTTTCTGGGACATGTCATCTTAGAGGTGGGAGTGGCAGTGGACCTAACAAAGGTTGAGGTGGTGTTGGCTTGGGATCCACCCAAGAGTCTAGTTGAGGTATATAGCTTCATTGGGTTGACAGGATATTATCAGAGATTCGTGCTCAATTAATCTAGTATTTAAACACCGTTGGATGCTTTGACCCAAAAGGGGAATCCTTTCATTATGACAGAGAGGTTCCGGTATGATTTTTAAGAGTTGCAGTAGTTATTGATGAGAGTCCTCATCTTAAGACTTATGAATGATGGTGTTGAGTACGTAATGTTCTATGATGCCTCTAGGATAGGTCTTGGATGTGTTCTGATGCAGATGTAGGTAATAATTTCCTATGGGTCCCAACAGTTGAGAACCCATGAGCAGAACTATGTGACTCATGATCATGAGTTGGTAGCGGTGATCTATTCCATGAAGATATGGCGACACTACCTTATAGGTGAGCAATTTATCATCTATTCTAGACACAAGAGTCTCAAGTATATATTATTACAGAAGGATCTTAACTCGATATAGAGGTGGTGACTAATGTTCCTCTAGGATTATGACTTCAAGATAGTATATACTCTCAGGAAGGGGGATGTGGTGGAAAATACTCTCAGTAGGAGATCTTATTCAATGTTGCTGAGTGAGGCATCAAAGAAGTTGTCCTCATTGTAGATGTCCCTTGTGGATGAGGAAGGTGCATCTTACCTCAAGTCTATATTTTTCACCTCTGAACTTCTGCAACATTTTAGGGAGCCTCAACATGAAGATATCTACTGTGAGACCTTGCATACTTAGATATCCATTAGTCTTACTCATAATGGATTTTTTGAAGGTGAGAAGTGTTAGGTATCGGGACGGGCAACAAAAGCCGATGGGCCAGGAAATTAAAAAAAATTCGCATCATCAAAGAAACGTTACAATGTTGACTCCGGTGAGCTATCCCGATATGGTCTGAGGACCACACATGGATTTTTATAGAGAACAAAATAAAAAGAATAAGTACCTTGTTCGGATCTGACATGCACAAGTACGTTGCAGGAGGCCAACAACTATTTCTCGAATACTCCAACGTCGAAGTCCCCTACATCGTCCACATATGCCTCTCGAATATGCTCATGCGTCATTCGTTGGAATCCGGGTGCTAGCACGATACACCAATGATCTCTTCGACGTAGCAGTGATCACCATAATGAAAGAGACTTCAATCCAAGGATGATCTTGAAGTTCTTCCATGCTTGAGAGGATCTCTCTCTAGAATTCATGAGGAGAGACAGGATCTCAAATTTGACACATGAATAGTTACAAGGGGAGAGCCTCTCTCTTACTTATATAGGAAATATCTAAAATACCCAACATGGGTTCTCAACCCCTGTGTAATAGATATTCTCTGTATAAGTACTATAAATATTTATTTATGTCAAATTAAATTATGTCATAAATAATTTTTATAATTTTTATTACTAACTAAAATATATAATAGATATATATCATATGATAAACTTGAGTCTATAACTTTACTCACTTCTCCTGAAAATATTAAACGAACCCTGAATATTTAAATCCATTAAAATAATATTTTATCTTTGTATTTACTTAATCAGTTGTAAATACATGTTATAAATAAATTCAACATATAATTCTAATCTAAATTAATTTATTTATTTATTTATTTCTTAGTGATCCATAGAACTTGGATAGTACTCGGACCATTTAGCGGGGCCCACCAAGTTATATATTCCTATTCTCAGAATAAGGTCGATTCTTAAAGTGCTATTGTGTGGGACCCTCTAGGCCTTTATATCAATAGCAGTAATTAATATCCACCGACAAAGAGCGAGGTCTAGCAACCTATCAAGGCCCTTATAGAGACAAGGTAAAGTCAAAGCAACGACTAACTTCCTACGAACATGGTCTTTGCAATACAATCTCTTAATCATCGATATCTAAATAAAGTAGAATGCACACTACTGTAATCATCCTTTATCTTGCATTATTTTATTTATTGATTTGTCTAGACGCTCTTACCTTCTACTACCATAGCCATGAATTTAATGAAGGTGCAACCATCCTAATCAACTAGGACCGGGATATCTCTTCCTGAACTCGGAAGCAACAAATCTTTTCTTGATCATTCAATCAATGCCATGTCTCCAAAGACATAACCAACACAAACTACCTCACCATCACTTTATCACCATGGTTTTCGCCTTATATGAAAGTATATAATTAAATGACATCCATTAATAATGATATCAAGTCTGAAGACCATTACACATGTCCGTAGATAGGAACAACCAATGACACCTGTAACATGTGGTGTTCCAATTATGAGGGTTTGTCCTCAAGATCTCAACTAATATAGATCATCAAGTGCGAACTTCATGAGAAGAAGTCTTAATGCTTATGAGCCCCCAACACCTGATGGTCACACATCATCTAGGTCCTTTCAGAATGATGTAACTGGACCATATGACATATTTTCAGATTACTGTGATGGTATCTTGAGGTTCTCATTACAGCCTGGGATCTACTATAACCCTTTGATACGACATGTAATCTATGGAAATTTCCATAAAAAAGTGTATGCAGAATTATCTACACTATTATGGAAAGATAAACACATGTATATATAATAAACTGCATTCCTGTAGTGGTAATCAAAGTACAATACAAGTTGGGTCTAGAGCACCCACTTCCAACACTCCCACTTGCACTAGAGTCAACTGCTAACATGTTTCAATCCACAAGATCTCACCTAAAAACCATGCATCTGCTGAGAAATGACTTTAGTCAGGGGGTCTTCCACATTGTCCTATGTGGCTACTCTGATAACTGTGACTTCAACTCTCTGATTAAAATCCCTCAAGAGATGAAACTTCTGAAAAATATGATTTTTCCTCTTGTGAGACATGGTATCCTTGGAAAGCACCACTTCACTAGTATTATCGAAATATACTAGAACATGGTGTGCACTTCTAGGAACAACACTAATTTCTGAGATAATGATGCGTATCCAGATTGCTTCCTTTCCATCATTAGAAGATGCAATATATTTTGATTCTATTGTAGAATCAACATCTACAGCTTGCTTCGAGCTTCTATAGCTCATTGCACCACCATTCAGGCAAAAGATGTAGCCTGACAGCGATTTCATATCATCGTGATCTATCGAGAAGCTAGGATCAGTGTATCCCCTCACTACTAGTTCCTCATCTCCTCTATACACCAGGAACATATCTTTAGTATGCCTCAAGTACTTTAGGATAGTTTTAAAAGTTTTCCAATGTAGCTCTCCCGGATTGGCTTGATATCTACCCACCATGCTTAAAGGAAAGGTGACATCAAACCCAGTACATAGCATGACATACATGATAGAACCCACCGCCAAGGCATAAGGGATTCTACTCATTATTTTAATCTCCTCCCGTGTTTGTGGAATCATTTTCTTGGAGAGATTTATACCGTGTGACTGAGGAAAAAATCCTATATTGGATTGTTCCATATTGTACCATTTGAGTACCTTGTCAATATATGTACTTTGACTTATCCCAAGCAGCCTTTGAGATTTATCTCGAAATATCTTGATCCCTAGAATGTAGGCTGCTTCGCCTAAGTCTTTCATAGAGAAGCATTTATTTAACAAAGTCTTAACTGACTGTAATACTTGCACCTCATTTCCCATAATTAATACGTCATCAACATATAACACTAGGAAAATGATGGAATTTCCTTCAACATTTTTATAGAAACAAGGCTCACTTTTATTTTTGACAAAAACAACATTTCTTATGGCCTCATCAAAACGAACATTCCATGACTGTGATGTCTGCTTCAATCCATAAAAGGATCTCTACAGCTTGCATACTTTATTGGCATTATTTGACTTAAAAAGCCCTTCAGGTTGAGTTATATAAACGTCTTCAACCAACTTCTCATTTAGAAAGGTAATTTTGATATCTATTATCCAAATTTCATAATCATGAAAGGCTGCTATTGCAATCAATATTCTGATGGATTTAAGCATTGCCACCAGTGAGAAGGTTTCATCATAGTCAATGCCTTGACGTTTCCTGAAACCCTTTGCAAGCAATCTTGCTTTAAAGGTTTTAACCTCACCATCCATGTCTATATTCTTCTTGAATACACATTTGCATCCAATAGGTTTTACATCAGCTAGAGGGTCTACCAAAATCCAAACTTTATTTTGGTACATTGATTCCAACTCAGAATTCATGTATTCTTTCCATTTAGCAGCTTCTTTTCCTTATAGTTATTTCTTTTAGGTTAGAGGTTCATCATACTCAAGGAATAATATGTCACCTGACTCAGTGACAAGAAAACCATAATGCTCTGGTTCTCTAACCTCTCGCGTAGACCTACATAGTATTTTTGTCTCATGAAGAACTTCTTCTTCCACTTTCTCTTGTAGATATTGTTGTTCTACCAACACTTGTGCATTTAGAGCATTAACTTCTTTGAAGTCAATATTTCTCCCACTATTTCCAATAGAAATGTGTTCCCTTTCTAGAAATATGGTGTATCTTGCCATGATAACTTTTATATCTAAAGGGTTATATAGGTAATATCCTCTAGTTTCATTAGGATAACCTATAAAGATGAACTTGGTGATTCTGGATGCTAATTTGTCACTTGGTAAAGTCTTGACAAATACCTCGCACCCCCATACACATATGTGTGTCATACTAGGTTTGTTTCCATACCATAACTCATATGGAATCTCATCTGTATCTTTAGTTGGTACTCGATTAAGGGTATATGTTGCTATCTGCAAAGCGTATCCCCAAAAGTATAATGGAAGAGTTGAATGACTCATCATTGATCTGACCATGTCAAGCAAGGTCTTATTCCTCCTTTCACTAAAACCATTCCATTGTGATGTATAAGGAGGAGTGAATTGGTATACTATCCCACACTCCTTCATGTGAACAATGAAATCGTGGTTAAGTTATTCTCCACTTTGGTCTGAGCGGAGTGCTTTTATCTTTTTACCAAGTTGGTTTTATACTTCATTTTGGTATTCCTTAAAAAACAAAAGGAATAAAACTTATACCGCATTAAGTAGATATAGCCATGCCTACTATAGTCATTGGTAAAAGTAATGAAGTATGGAAAATCACCTATCCACTACTGAAAATGGACCACATACATTAGTATGTATTAAATTCCGTATTGAATTAGCTCTTTCTCCCTTTCCTTAGAAAGGTGATTTGGTCATCTTTCCTTGTAAACAATCTTGACATACATCCAAGGGTTTAAACTGTACCAAGTCTAAATACCCTTCTTGATGTAATCTTCATAATCGTTTTTTATTTACATGACCAACCCTGAAGTGCCATGGGTGGGTAATATATGAGTAATGTTGGATGCTTCAGTCATTGATTGCCATTATAGTTTTCTCGAGTTCTAGCATATATAAACCATTGTTAATATGTGTCATACCATAACATATGTTATCCCTATAAAAGAGACACCATTAATTTCCAAACATGAAATAAAAACTCATAGTGTCTAAACTTGACACGGAGATGATGTTACGGGTTACAGAATTTACATAAGAGCAATTGTTTAAAACTATAACCAAACCACTTGGTAAGGTTATGTGATAGTCTCCCTCTATCAAGGCTACTAGACTTGTACCATTTGCAGCTCGAAGATCCACTTCACCTTTTGCAATATTCTTGAACCTACTTGGTTCCAGTATATGAATACAAATGTGTGAGCCACATGTCGTATCCAATACCCAACTTGTAGATAAAGATAGATTACATTCAATGAAAAAAATACCTGAAGTGTAATCATCAATTTGCTTCTTCTTCTCAGCTCTACAATTCTTCTTCCCAGTGGCTTTTCTTGCCACATCCAAAGTAGATAGCTTCCTGCTCATTACTTTGCCTCTGAATCAATGGATTCTTTGCAGGACGATGCATTGGTGTCTTTGAGCTTGACTTGTCCTTAGACCCATTTTCCTTGCCCTTTTTTTCTTGTTCACCATAAGAACAGATGAATTGAGATTTTTCATATCCTTATCATCTTGGTGAACTAATGCCAAAAGGTCTAGGAGAAACTTTGTCATATCATTCATGTTATAATTGACAATAAAAGTTGAGAAGCTTAATGGTAAAGAGGCAAGAATGAGATCCACTGCTAGTTCTTGGTTCAATTTGAACCAAAGAGCTTCAAGCTTCTCAATATACACAATCATCTTGAGTACATGAGGACCGAATTGATGCCCTTATGCTAGCCTGCACTTATAAAGGGCACTTGAGATATCATACCTTTCCTGTCTGTCCCTCTCCAAATATAATTCTTGGAGATGTGAAAGAATCTTGTAGACGTCCTTATCCCCATGAATTTTTTTGCTATTGGATGGACATGGATGACAACCTAATTCATTGTACATCAAGTGCATAATCTACATTCTTTCTCCATTTATCTTTTTCTACATTAATTTCTCCCTAAGGAGGCTCAACAAGAACTGGGGATTCCAACATATATAACTTCCTTTCACGGTGTATTACTATGCATAAGCACCTGTACCACTCCTGAAAGTTATTGTCGGTTAGGATATTTTTTTTATTCAGAATTGATCGTAGTGATAATGTACATGTGGTGTTGGTGATTTCCATATTAAATCCACATTAGATAAACATTTACCAGTTTAAACTTTGTCTTGATTACCTTTTTACATTTATGATTAATAAATTATTATATCATTTTGATGTCTCCCACTATTTTAGCGAACCTTAATATCTATCACTATTAGATTCAGAATACTTTATCACTTGAGTTTTCTGGTGGAAAGGATCTTGAAAACCTCCCTTATAGTCTACAAGCTATGGCTATGCCACTACTCGGATGGTTTAAAGGTAGGCATTAGGCTGGCCAACCACTTGACTTGTGGTTCCTTGTTTTGTTGATTAAAGTCATAGCTTTTGGAATCTGAAATTGATTACCTCAATGTCTTGCCTCTAAAGTGATATCAAGTTAGCTATGTCTAATCCTTGACTACTCACTTTAGTTAATTCGACCCATTTCTCTCATGAAAAATGCCTCGGTAGTAAGAGACACTCTCAACTATGGTTAACGAGCACCCAAAACACTCAGTTTTGTTTAGATGTGAGAAATGGAAGGCATTTGGACTTAATATATCTTTGAAAGATTTTGTTATTTATTAACGAATAATCCTTTTTCTATCTATGTGTTCAAACTAGATTGTCACGCTCACAACTGAATATACAATAGAAATATATTCGTGACTTTATGCATTTTTTATCTTGTTTACTATTCTATGTAATCAAACAATAATCATGCACGCACATAAAATAATAAACAATGCATAAAGGTAAATCATGAAATCTGACTGGTCTTGAGCATTCAATTATGATCGATCCATAATAGATCAATCTTGAACTATGGGAATCCATACCTGAGTTGACACTTGACTCACATAACAGTTATCCCCACTGTAATGTGCTTGGATCCTGTCTGGATTATTACCTTGACTTGGCGGGGTCTGCTTCTTGGATCATCATCATTTAATTATAGATATATTCGCACGCAGGCAAAGGGGTCTAGAGATACAAAATAAAACTTGTGAAATGGACACAGAGGCCCTTATACATATTTGAATTAAAAGACGATTCGCAGACCGTCATTTATCTAATTAATTATTATAATCATTACACATATTGAATAAATAATTAAGTAAATAAATAAACTAGACATGAATAGTTCGGTCACTTTCTCAAAACCAGTCGATATAAAGAAAGCGCAATTAAAATTAAGCTACAATAAAATCTAAATAGTACGAGGTCTCTCTTATAAATTAAATTAATTTAAATAAATTCAATTAATTTATTTTTATCAGTTCCACCTATTTAATTTAATTTTAATTCCAAAATTTAAATTAAACCATCAATTTAATTTTAACTATAAAATTAAATTAAACTATTGATTTAATTTTAACTCTAAAATTAAATTAAACAATTTATTTAATATTAATTCTAATTAAATTAATGTTTTGGATTAAATTAAATTTAAACCTCAATATAATTCTAATTAATTTAAAAAAAACTAAATTAATTAAAATTAATTAAATGAGGTTACCTCTAGCCAGGAGGAGTCTGGCAGGACTGCGAACTGCCGTGAGCAAATCTTACTGGAGCATGGCCAAATTGCGACGTTACCGCAGCGTGACTGCGGCGTGACCGTGGCGTGATCGCTACGTGAACGTGGAATGACTGTGGTGTGACTACGACATGACCACGACTTCATCACGGCTTATATGCCTAGTCCAGCAGCACCCGCAGCGGTAACATCTTCTGAACAACAACAGACTCCCCTGACAGGGTGCGGAAACGACGTGGCATCGCTCCGGCCAGTAAAAGGGCTGCTTCTCGTTGCTTTGGCCAGGTGAAAGGGGCAGCGGCCTAGTCCAGGAGGGCTTGGTCCGGAGGGGCCTAGATCGGTGACGGCGAGGCAGGTGGGGCGGTGCGGTTCGACAGTAGGGGGAAGTGCCTGTGAGCGGGGTGGTTGTCCAGTAGCGGGAAGGTGGTCGGGCGGTTGTGGTCCAACCAGCATGGGATAGGGGTGGTGCAAGGTAGAGGGGAGGCTGTGACGGCCTGGTTTGGCTGAAACGAGCAGGGCGAACAGGTAGGGGGTGAAGCACGACCGGCGACGAGCGCGGTCAGTCCGGGCTGGCACGGCGAGGCAGCGACCAAGGGTTACGGGTGTGGTTCTCCAGCGAGGGAGGGAACCCAGGGCGGTTGGGGTGGTGCGGCTAGGGTTTCCTCAGGGAGGCATCGTGATGCAATGAAAGAGATCCTTTTTGGGTCTTCCCTCCCTCCTTTTTTTTATTTATTTTGTCTTTTGATAAAACAAAACCTCATTTCCCCTTCTTTTAAATAAAAGAAGAAGACCCAATTTGGGGTCTTTTTCCTCAAAATTTATTTCTATTTTTTAAAAATTTAAAAGGAAAGACTTGAACCAATTCATCAAAGACCCCATTTTATTAATTTTTTTTATTTTTTTATTTTATTTGATAAAAAATAAAATAATATTATAGTATAATATTTATTTTATTTATCTTCTAAAAATAAACTCACCAGATTAATTCCGGTGACTGAATTCCTACAAATGCATGACCGGATTTCGGTACTTTGAAGAACGAATAAAATTAAAATGCATTCTTCATCAAATAATAATCCAAAAATTTAAAACTGACAACGTCAATCCTTTCAAAATTTTCAAATGGAAATAACTTGGCATTTCAGAAACGGATCGATGTGCGGTCGGATACGTTGGACCCGATTTAATCCCCGTAATTTAATTTAATTTATTTTAATTTTTCTTTGACTCTAAAATATTATGCGTCCCTCTGATATAACTGTTTGGTATCGGGACGATGAGCGGAAGGCGATGGGATAGGAAATTAAAAAAATCGCATCATCGGAGCATCATTACAACATCAACTCTTATGAGATATCCTCGTACGGTGCGAGGGCCACGTGTGGATTTTTACAGAGCACAAAATAAAACGAATAAGTACCTTGTTTAGATATAATGTGCACAAGTACATTGCAGGAGGCTAGTGACCATTGCTCAAAGACTCCAACATCGAAGAACTCTAGATCGTCCACACACGCCTCTCGATTCAACATGTGCGACGTTCATTGGAATCCAGGTGCTAGCATGGCACACCAACGATCTCTTCGATGCAGTAGTGATCACCACAAAGCAGGAGACTTCAATCCAAAAAGGATGATCTTTATGTTTTTTCTTGCTTGATAGGATCTCTCTCTAGAATCTAAGAGGAGAGAGGTGCTCTCAAATTTGACACATGAATAGTAACAAGGGGAGATCATCTCTCTTACTTATATATGGAATATCTAAAATACCTGGTATGGGTTCCCAGCCATCGTGTAATAAATATTCTCTATATAAGTATTATAAATATTTATTTATGTCAAATTAAATTATGCCATAAATAATTTTTATAATTTTTAACACTAACTGCAATATATAATAAATATATATTGTGTGATAAACTTGAGTCTATAACTTTACTCACTTATCCAGAAAATATTAAACGAACCCTGGATATTTAAATCCCCTCGAATAATATTTTATCTTTTTATTTACTTAATCACTTGTAAATACATGTTATAAATAAATTCAACATATTATTCCAAAAATGAATAATAAAAAAATTTATTTATTCCTTGGTGATCCATATAACTTGGATAGTACTCGGACCCTTTGGCCGGACCCACCAAGTTCTATATTCTTATTCTCATAATAGGGCAGATTCTCAATGCACTATTGTGTGTAACCATTTAGGCCCTTATCTCAATAGCAGTGAATAATATCCACCGACCAAGAGCGGGGTCTAGCAACCCATCAAGGCCCCTATAGAGACAGGGTAATGTCAAAGCAATGACTACCTTCCTACGAACATGTTCTGTGTAATATAATATCTTCGTCATCGATATCTCAATAAAGTAGAATGCACACTTGTGTCATCATCCTTTATCTTGCTTTATTTTATTTGATGATTTTTCTGGACACTCATACCTTCCACAACCATGGCCATGGATTTAATGAAGGTGCAACCATCCTAATCAACCAGGCTCGAGATATCTCTTCCTGAACTCAGAAGTGACAAATCCTATCTTGATCATTCAATCAATGTCATGTCACCAAACACGTTCCCAACACAAACTACCTCACCACGACTTTATCACCATGGTTTTTTCTTTGTATCAAAGTACATAATTAAATAAAATCCATTGATAATGAACTCAAGTCTAAAGACCATTACGTATGTCCATAGATAGGAATGACCAATGACACATGTAAGATGTTGTGTTCCTATTATGCGGGTCTGTCCTCATGATCTCAACTAATAGAGATCATCAAGTGAGAACTTCATGAGAAGAAGTCTCAATACTTATGAGCTCTCAGCGCAAGATGGTCACACATCCTCTGTGCCCTTTCAAAATGATGTAATTGGACCATAGGACATATTTTAAGATTACTGTCATGGTTTCTCAGGGTTCTCAATATAGTCTGGGATCTAATATAACTCTTTGATACAACATGTAATCTAATGACATTGTCACAAACAATGTGGATGGAGAGGTATCAACACTATTATGGAAAGATAAACACATGTATATATAAAAAACTGCATACATGTAGAGGTAATAATCGTACAATATATGTTGGGTCTAGAGAACCCACTTTCAATAGGAAGAAAATCATGATTTTCAGAGGATGAACAATGGTGCCAATGATGTTGTGAGAAGAGGTGTTCAGGGAGTTTTATACTTCCTCGTTAATAGTAAATCCAGGAGTGTAGAAGATGTACAATGACCTTCAATGTCATTTTGGTGGCCAATGATGAAGAAGAGTGTAGTTGATTTTTTCTCTTGATGCCTCACTTGTCAGCAGGTGAAAGGTGAGCACCTGGTTCCTATGGGTTTAGCTCAACCCCTTGAGGTGTCAAAGTAGAAGTTGGATGGTATACCTATGGACTTCCTGAAGGGACTCCCACGATGGTCTATAGGACATGATTCCATCTGCGTGATCATAGACAGACTTACAAAGTCATCACACTTTCTAGTTATCTGAGAGAATAGTTTAGTGGAGAGATTGGGATGACTATACGTGTAGAAGATAGTATGGATTTATAGACATCTCTCAATTATCATATTTTACCATGATGCTCGCTTCACTTTGGGATTATGGAGAGAATTTCAGGTGGTATTTGGGACTCAGTTGTGTTTGAGCATGAAATTTCACTCCCAGACTAATAGCCATACTGAGAAGACCATTCATATTCAATAGGACATGCCTCAAGTTTGCATGATGGACTTTGAACACGGTTTAAAGGATCACCTACCCTTGGTGGAGTTTGCGTAAAATAATAGTTATCATTTCACCGTCAATATGACATCATTCTAGACCTTTTATGACATACCCCGCAAGTCACCACTGTGTTGTACTGATCCAGGTGAGTCAGCACAAATGAGCCACGAGTTGGTGCAAGCGATGACAAAGAAGGTGCAGATCATCTAGAGGAATATTAATTCTACCCATATTTGTTAGAAGTCTTATGCATATTGATGATGGATGCCTTTGGAATTTGATGATGAAAACCATGTTTTCCTTGTGGTCTCACCACGACGTAGGTTGCAGAGGATTCGCTGGGGTGGAAAATTATCTCTGAGATTCATTGACCCTTACTATATATTTCCTAAGGTTGATGAGGTGGAATACAACTTAGACCTAACACCATATTTATATTAGGTATATGATGTCTTCCATGTGTCACAGCTGAGGATGTGTGTGCACAACCCATCACATGTTATCAACTGGGGATAACTAGACATCGAGGATGAAACCACCTTCACAGAGTACCCGATAGAGATCAAGGATCAGGAAAAAAATATCTTTCATGGGTGTGTGATTCCCTTGATGCATTTCTGATGGAAGCATGAGAATCTTCAGGAGAGAACCTAGGAGCGGGAGACTCGGATGCGAGCTCAGTACCGTCATCTTTTTTATTAGGCTTTTTACTTTTGGGGATGAAATTCCCTATGGTGGGTTGAATATAACGACTTTGTTTTTTCCTTTTAAGACTTTAAAATATTTTAAGGAATATTTTTGGAGTTAGGTGTTGAGTTAGTGTGAAATTATGAGGCTTTGGAGGTTTTATTTTTCTATAAAAAAATATTATATATATTATATCACATGCATTTAGTTTTTCTAAAATAATAGAATAACTCCTGAATGAGGACTTGGATGAAAAATTTGAGACCTCCGTTGAGTCCAGAACATGTGTTTTAACATAAGTATAACATAACTATTGTCAGTGCCGGGTGTTTTGTTAAAAAGTGGTCATAAAAGGATTATTATATTTATTTATTTATTTATTTATTTATTATATCACCATGACCTAATCTCCTCTATAGAATCATAGTTTTGGAAAATCCCAAAGGTTAGCCGCATAACCCTAATGATTGAGAGAGGGTTGTTGGAGGAAGATTCTTGGATGATCAATGACAGATCATGTATTGGAAATTGGAATTTCAATCGGAGCTTGTGGATCTCACCAATTATTGTGAAGTGTGACTGTTCTTCATCAGTGATCGATCCAAACCCAAGGTAGGGTGTTGTTTTTAATTGGTTAATTCCCTATTGTTTTATCTCGTGATGAACTTGAATCAATTCCACTAACAAATTGATTCGCGAGTCGATCATTCTTTATGGTATGGGTTTATATTCCTATGATTTTACGGAATTGATATTATTTTATTTTGGTTCTTCTCTCATCTTTATAATGGAAACAAATCAATCCCAACTCAAACAAAGACAAAGGATCATTCCTCTTCTATGTTTTATGAATTTCTTCTCCCTTTCCTCACATGTTAGTCATCGATTTTTTTGTTGGCTAGAAATTCTATAAATACTCGGTAGGTAATCATTGCATAATCGCTTATCGACATAATAGATCAATACCACGGGTTCAGGTTTGGGATTAATAGCATGGTAGTGGTGTGCAACGATGAAAATAAAGTTGTGATCAAATTTGGAGATCCCTTGTTTTCATTTTGACATGCGGTAACGATGTGGTGTAATGAAGGCATTTCCTGATCAAATTTGATGGCTAAAACATGGATACCAGTGACAGACGTGCTTATATGGACCGAGATTGATGATTAATAGAAATCATCATGACACATTTGACAATGGTGATAGTGTGGGCGAAAGACGCATAGAAATAGTCCGGATTTTCTAGAAAAATCCCAACTACAAGGCGTGTACTTAGGAAGAACACATGTTGCAAAGTACCCTTCTACGATGCAATGGTTTATGCATAGAGAAAAATATCACACGTTGTGTGACATGTGACACACACCATGTGACCTAGTGTGGGAATCTTGGCATGCACCCCCCCGGGGTACATGGGCACAGGTGTGGCCAGACACACGAGCATGACTGGAGTACATAGGCATGAACCAGTACGTGGACACGTCCAGGTACATAGGCACGATCTAAAGTACACCAACTTAGGCAGGCATCACACGCCAAGTGTCATCAGACCCCTACACTCAGTGTTCCCCAAGAGGACATGTTGTGTATGTGGAGGAAGACATGTCGTGTGAGATGGTGAGACACAGACAGACCTAGGGCAGGCACGACACATTGTGTACTCCTAGTACACACCATGTTCTTTTTCCAAGGTTTAGGCTCTTCATCTCTTCAGTATAGACCAGTATCAGTTGTGTATGTTTCATTGATTCATCCCTCTATGGGTACAATGAGACATTATGTCCTGAGCATAGGATTCTGATCCCCTATGTGGGTTTAGTCTCAAATAGAGTTTTCACAAATCCCTCCATGAGGCCTAGGGTGGGATCCTCTATCTTATATCTGTCCCTAAATGAGGTTTGAGGAATCGAGATGACCAAAATACATGGACATTGATCCCATGTTTAGTGGGTTATTCCAGATAGGGTTTTTAGTGTCCCTCATGGCCCTGGGTGTAGCGATACAAAGCGGGCCCGCGACCTATGGGCTTTGCGGGTATGGACCGGATGTGGGGCGGGCAGGCCTAAATATTTTGACCATTTAGAGTGTGGGCCTATGTGGGTTGAGTCCGCGTGGGTGTGGGCCAATGCGGGTTGAGCCCGCACGGGTGCGAGCTTGCCCGCATTCCTGATTTAAAAATATATATATTATATTTACAATATATGTTTCTTTAAAATTTTAGTATTTTTAATAAAAAATCATGGTTAAACGGAGACAAATTATTTCTCACCGTAATGGTCATAATAGCTCACCATTTATTCACATGTGAATTTTAAATAGGCCTATATTTATTGTTTTAATATGATATTATATTATTTATTTCGTAATTATTAACCATATTCACATGGTGTGTCAACCCATCTCTCGAAAAATGGAACTCATCGCCCATGGACATGGTTTATATTCTATAAGAGTTATTATAATAATAATATTTTCTAGGTGGACTTAATTTTGTTATCATTTAATTTTCTATTGTTATTAAGGGAATTGGATAGAACCTCGTGGAAACACTAATAGCTTCCTCTAAAACTGATCGTTACCGGAAGAGACTTCATTCATTAACAGGTTCAGTTGTTCACATCAACACACAACCAACATTATCATTCATGAACCCACACCTATCACTCACCTACTTTTTATCTCAACAGTTCTCCACCACATCGGCGTCATCACATGCCATCATTAATCCACAAAAAAAATGTTTCATCGCATCCCTTGAAACTCTAATTATTATTAATTTATATTTCTACCCACAAATACCTCTAAGAATGATAAAAATATAGAATTTAAATGATTATAAAAAGTATTTTTTTTTGTAAATGTGGGTAAGACTATGACATCCTGCCTTTTTATAACATAACTTTTCATTACACATTACAAAACCGAGGAACTTTAAGGTTTAGTGTCTTGGAAACCAGGAACATAATACATGATGACATAAAACATTCTTAAACACATGAAAGGAATCTTCATTGTTCATCCTATGTTCATTACAGAATCTCATAACCTGGGAGCATACATCAAAGGAAAGGGTGAGCAGAAGGCCCAGTAAGGGAAACAAGAGACACATTTTACATGTGAACTTGAGATACATGAATAAAGTCATGATAATTAACTTTAAGGCATGAGAAAGAGATCATGAGGCATATCATAATAAAAATAATGTGTTTCATAAATTTAAGATGTGGCTACAACATTTATCTTATACAATCATTTCTTTATCACCAAGGTTTATCGCCATGGTGTTATAAAAAATTACCAAGGTTATTCACCAAGGTATTGTTAAAATGGTCATCTCTAGAGATTAAGTCTTTACCCAATGCATTGGAGCGCTATCAGGGCGCACCCTTAATTTATCTTTATAATCATGAGAGCCACATATCTCATCATCAATCATTTCATAAATAACCCATATATCATAAAATAAACGGGTTTAATTTCATAGTCATAACATATTAAAAATTGCTTTAAAGACGTGATCTTTATGTCACTTTAAACCCACGGAAAATGAAAGCAGGTCACATGTATATAAAACCCGGAGTTTAAAATAAATGTTTTTGATATATATGTTATTACCCATGTAAAATAAAGAGTTTTGAATATTCACTTAATAAAATAAAAGAATTTGAGAAAAAGAAGGAAACATTTTGAGACGAAAATTCGGCAGCATAACGACAATGTTGTAGGGTTTTACAAAACATTGAAAAGAGAGGGTACATGGCTCACCCAATAATAAATGATCCATAAAAAGTATAAGGACAGAATATAAAGGATATAAGAACATGGAAATGAAATTTTAAGGACATACCATATGAAATGAAAAACATTAAAGGAAGACAAAAATAAGATTTCTCTTGTGAAGAATTCGGCAGCCTAACAGCGTCACTTAAAACATGAAAAAAAAATTAATGAGATTAAATAGGGTATATCATCATGTGAACATAACAGGAAAGTATGATGAATATAGAGATAATACCCCAAAATGGAAAAAATTAACTTGAAAGACTTGACATGATGGTAGAACTTTGAAAATGGGAAGAGTGAAAGAATCTCTTACCTTGAAGAGTAACTTCAAAATCTTAAAGTTTGGGACCATGGGAGGAATGAGGGAACCTTGGGAGGACTCCTCGGAAGGAAAGGAGACCATAACTTCATTGAGGAGGATTTTTGAATGGAAATGATGAGATAATGGCTTGGTATTTATAGGGGAAGTGATGGGACAAGGCATTAATGGCCAAGGTACACCTCATTGGTGGTATAGGAAAAAACCATGGGCTTTTCCATGGTATTTGCCCATGTTATTGTCCACATGGGACATCTCATACCTTATATTACTATTCATAAGACGACCATAATTATTACATAACTATTACATCCTTAATGATGTCATTAAACACTCGAAACTCTAAACAGAAAATTCACTATTCACCGAAAATTGAACCTTTTCAAAAAAATCCCAAAAATTCATTTTAACATAATATCGATGCTCTGAATTCAAAAATGAAATCCATTTTATAAAAATAATTTTCTAAACATTTTTAATTTTATTTTTAAATAAAAAACACTATTCACCCAAAAAAACTAATACTTAACTAATAATTTCTGAAACAGTTATTTACCAATTTTATTGAATCACATTACTTAATCAAGGTGCCTAAATTATATTAATACTTTATTTAAGTGAGATTACTAATCCATTTTTTCACAGTACTAATCCTAAGTGTGAAATCACTATTCATAAATTAATATTCACCAAAAATTAAGTTGAACTTATTAGACTCTAAATTCTTTACCGAACACATTTGCATAAGACAATTTTTTGAAAATCCTTACACATCAATAATTATTTAAGGTTTACATAAATATTATAAAATATCATTTTTTTCAAGATTTATCCATAAGATACATTCTATTTTTATCCGGACATCTGAAAATTCAAAAACTTCACCATGTGAAGAAATCACAATTTTATTTATCTCAATGTATTACACAAAGTAGCAACAGTCTCATTACATAGCCCCTTATAACACCAACATATGACCTAAGTGTAAGGTGTGCTAAGCTGAGAGAATCTGAGGGAGGCTTGAATAACATTGCCCTAGTAGTAATCTCCACTAACTTGAACTTCTCCCATAGGCGATTCCATTCAAGATTGACACGCTGGAGATCATCATGGGCTTGGTCCAAAGCAATGCCCAAATATGCCACCTCCTTCCAAAGCTTTGATAAGTGGGCTTCATATGGTTCGAGTCTACTGGATGAAGCCATCAACTCTTCTTTCTGCAATAACCATTAACATCTCTATTAAATTGTTATGAGTAAATTAATATACTATTCAAAAAAATTGGGTCGTTACATTCTTCCCCCCTTATGAAATTTCATCCCCGAAATTTTAAACCAAAGGCCTAGTTGAAAAGGTGAGGATACTTTTGCTTAATTGTTTCCTCAGGATCTCACGTCACTTCTTCATACTTATGGTTCCTCCATAACACCTTAACAAGGTGGGTAGTCTTGTTACATAGAACCTTGTCTCTACAATCCATGATATCCACTGACTACTCCTCGTAAGAGAGGTCATGTTCCAGTTGTACCACCTCTAGGTTCAGTACATGCGAAGGGTTGGGTATGTACTCCCTCAAGAGAGATACATGGAAGACATCGTGAACTTGATCTAGGCTTGGTGGAAGTGCTAGACGATAGGCCACTGCTCCTATGCGATCAAGGATTTCATTGGGGAAAATGAACCTAGGGCGGAGCTTCCCTTTCTTCCCAAACCGCATGACTCTCTTCTATGGAGAAATTTGAAGGAAGACTTTGTCTCCAACACCAAACTCCAAGTCCCTTCGACGGTTGTCAGCATAGCTCTTCTACCAACTCTGAGCAGCCTTTATGTGTTGTTGGATGGAATGAACCATTTATTTCATCTCTTGCACAAGATCAGGCCCTAGAATCCTTTTATCACCAGCTTCATCCCAACAAGTAGGAGTTCTACATCGCTTTCTATACAAAGCTTCATAGGGTGTCATTTGAATACTCGAATGGAAGTTGTTGTTGTATGAGAACTCAACTAATGGAAGGTGTTGATCTCATCCACCTTTAAATTCCATTGATCATAATCTCAGCATGTCCTAAAGTATCTGAATAGTCCTTTCAGATTGGTCATCAGTTTGAGGATGATAGGTCGTACTAAAATTCAATTCTGTATTCAGAGCATGTTGAAGACTTCTCCAGAATTTTGATGTGAATCTTGGATCACGATCAGATATGATGGATAGTGGTACCCCATTCAGCCTCAACAATTCCTTTATGTATATCCTGGAATGTTGGTCCAGAGATAAATCTTCCCGAAAAGAGATAAAATGGGTGGTCTTGATGAGACGGTCCACTATAACCCATATCGCATTGTTACCTTTGGATGTTTTTGGGAGACCAGTGAGAAAGTCCATAGTGATATTATCCCACTTCCATGCTGGTATGGGTAGCGGTTGTAATACCCACTTATAAAGTTGTTGTTCTACCTTTACTTGTTGACACATCGGGCACCTTGTAGTGTAATCAGCAATCTCCATCGTCATGTTATCCCACAAATAATGATCATGAAGGTCTCTATACATTTTAGTTCTTCCCAGATGTATAGAGAAAGTAAAGCTATGAGCTTCATCCATCAGTTCTTTCTCTATCTCCAGAATAGATTGACCACATATTCTTGTACAAAATTTCAATACAACTTCTTGATCAATATTGAAATCAGGAAACTTCCCATCCTTCACAGCCTCAAAATTCTCCTGCAACAAAAGATATTCTTTTTTAGCCTTATTGATCTTCTCTAGTAATGAAGGTTGAGAAATCATTTGGGATAGGTTTGATGATGTCCCTTCCCTTGTAATTTCCATGTCCAATTTTACTAGATCATTAATCAAAGGATCTCCTAGGATCCTCATTGTTGCCAGAACAACATGGTCTTTCCGGCTTAATGCATCCGCAACATTGTTTTCTCTTCCAATGTGATAATGAATTGAACAATCATATTCTTTAATAAGCTCCAACCATCTCATTTGTCTCATGTTAAATTTTTTCTGTGTGAAAATATACTTTAAACTTTTGTGGTCGGTGTATATATCACATTCTCCCCATAAAGATAGTGCCTCTATATCTTTAGAACAAAAACAATTGTTGCTAACTCTAGATAATGCGTAGGATAATTCTGCTCATGTTGCTTCAGCTGATGAGATGTATAAGAAATTACCTTGTAATTTTTCTTTAGGACGCACCCAAACCCTTTCAAAGATTCATCGCTAAAAATAATGAATCCTTCTCCGATAGAGGGTAGTGTTAACATAGGTGCAGTAACCAATATCTTCTTCAGCTCTTGGAAACATTCCTCGCATTCCTTTGTCCAAATGAACTTAACCCCTTTTCGATCCAACTTGGTTAGTGGATTATAAAGCTGTGAAAAGTTTTTCACAAACCTCCTATAATGTCCTAATAAACCATGGAAACTACGAATCTCAGTTACGGTTGTGGTTTGAGGCCACTCCTCCACAACCATTGTCTTCGTAGGGTCAACTGAGATTCCTTCATTGGTTACGATGTGCCCCAAGAAAGAAATTTTTTTTAACCAAAACGCACACTTACTGATCCTTCCAAAGATCCTCTCCTTCCACAGAGTTTTCAAAATAACCCTCAGATGATCTTCATTCTCCCCATGACTTTTTGAATATATCAAAATATCATCAATAAAAACTACCACGAACATATCAAGGTAGTCCTTAAAGACTCTATTCATCAAATCCATTAAAATAGAAGGAGCAATAGTCAAGCCGAAGGGCATAAAAGTAAACTCATAATGCCCGTATCTAGATCAGAAGGCAGTCTTTGGAATATCTTCCTTCTTCACCCTTAGTTTATGATAACCAAATCGAAGATTAATCTTGGAGAAGAATTGAGCCTCATGAAGTTGGTCAAATAAATCATCCATTATTGGAAGAGGGTACTTTTTCTTCACTATGATCCTATTCAGTTATCTATAATCAATTCATAGCCGCATTGATCCATCCTTCTTCTTCACAAAGAGAAATGGTTCTCCCCAAGGAGACACACTCGGTCAGATAAACCCCTTCTCCAACAAGTCTTGGAGTTGTTTCTTTAACTCCTATAGCTCCACATTTTTCATTATATACGGGTTCTTTGATATCGGTTGAGATCTAGGTATGAGTTCAATGGAGAACTATACCTCTCTTTCTGGGGGAGGTCCAGGTAACTCCTTAGGAAATACGTCAATGTATTCCTGAACAATCGGAACAACTTCTATTTGTATATTCCCTTTTCCTTCTTCATCCTCACCGATTAACTCCATAAATAAGGATATAAGAGGTTCCTCTAGACAAATATTAGGTCGGGATATCTCTCCTTGGAAGATAATTGTAGGTCTTTCATTCAAGACTACTGAGATTTCCTTACTTCTGCATTTGATCTTAGCATTATACTTTGTGATTCAGTACATCCCTAGTATAACATTGAATTCCATCATGGGAATGAAATCTATATTTGAGATAAGATTGTGTTCACTAAATTAAACACTAGAGTCTCTAAACAATGTTGATGTATGGATAATTCCACTTGGAGTCTTGAATGACAACCCTACCTCTAGTAGTTCCAAGATTAATTCTATATTCGTGGAAAACATGGAGGAAATAAAGGAATGCGTAGAATTAGAATCAATCAAAGTACTTTCTAGTTTTTAGAGGACAATAAGAGTAACTGCTACCACGTCATTCGGAGCTTCAACTTCAGTTGTTGTGATAGCAAAAGCACGACCTTGCTCCCTTGGCCTTTGCTGAGGTTGATGGTGATTCCCCACCATTGCCCTCAGATTTGGAAAATGATTACCAAAGTTCCCAAGATGTCCACACATGACGCATTGGACTTCGAGTAGGGCCATAACCATCATTCCTCTGTCGTTAGTGTTGGGGAGTTGAGGCTTCACCTCACTACGACAATTTCGAGAAATGTGGTCTTCTCTTCCACACTTGTAGCACTTGCCACTTCTGATCAAGAAGTGCCCCGGATGCTTCTTCCCACATTTATTTCATGTGGAAAGTTCAATTTTCTTTACACCTCTTTACTGATCAAAGCTTCTTCCCAGGCTTGGTTCTTGAGCTCTCTTCTTCTCATTAGATTTGTCAGACCACTGTGTCTCACCAAACTCCAGTTCGACTTTCATAGCACTTCGAACTATTTCTTCATAGCGATCATAGTCTATATTGGCTAGATTCTTCCGCAGATGAGGTCGTATTCCACCAAAAAATCTATCAACCTTCCCACTAGGGTCCATGACAAAGATTGAGGTATAATTGGAAAGCCTTGTGAAGTTAATCTCATAGATTCCAACAGATTCATTCTCCTTCTGCTTCAGCTCGAGAAATTCGTTCTTTATTCTCGTTCTCATCGAACGAGGGAAATACTTATTGAAGAATATTCCCCTAAACTCTTCCAACTCCATAGCTTTCATCTCTCCTATTGTCTTCGTGTTTTTGATTAGTGAACACCACTGATCAGCTTCTCCCTCTAGGCGGTAAACAACATGGGTGACTTTTTCTTATTCTGAACAATGATGTACAGAAAATATCTATTCAATGGAGCTTATCCAATGTTCCGTAACCAATGGGTATGTAGATCAACTGAATGTTGGTGGTCGTTGGCGCATAAAATACTCAACAAAATTTTTTTCCCTTCGTGGTGATATCGGCCTCTCAGCTTGATTCGAGTTATTACTCATAACTTGAGTCAGTTGGTTCATCATTCCCATGAATGTTTCCATTCCAGCTTCCATTAGAGGGCCATCAGCGCATGGTATATTGCGGTCACCATTTTCACGGTTCCTCCTATTGCCCACCATTTTCTAAAAGAATAAAATCTTAGTGAGAAACCTATTTCATTTACGAATATTTTTACTATAAAGGATTCTACATCTTAAAACTTCATGCTTAAAAAATTATATTTCTCTATGATTCCTTCATAATGATTCATAAAAAGCTTGTGATTAACCAAACATATCCCCCGGGAGTGTCGTAACCCAGAGTGCAGCAAGGCTCGTTGTTGTATTCAAGTTCTCGTTTGAGTCTAGCTCAAAGTGGTGTTTTCTGGTTTTACCCCTATGTACATCTGTGATAGAGTCGCCTCTACCTGCTCGTATCCAGTGATAAACCACTTTCTCAATACTCACCAAAATACCAGGAAGTTTTCCCTATATTTAAACATTTCTAAAGGGTTATTTCTAAAACATTCATAGACTAATTTCCATAAATAACTAAACCTCCCTTTGATACCAAATATGACATCTCGCCTTTTTATAACATAACTTTTTATTATATATTACAAAACCGATGATCTTTAAGGTTTAGTGTCTTAGAAACCTGGAACATAATACATGATGACATAAAAAATTCTTCTTAAAAACTTGAAAGGATTATTCATTGTTCATCCTATTTTCATTACAACATCTCATAACCTGGGAGCATACATCAAAAGAAGAGGGTGAGAAGAAGACCCAGTAAGGGAAACAAGAGAAACATTTTACATGTGAACTTGAGATTCATCAATAAAGTCATGATAAATAACATTAAGGCATGAGAAAGAGATCATGACGTATATCATAATAAAAATAACGTGTTTCATAAATTGAAGATGTGGCTACAAAATTTAACTTATACAATCATTTCCGTATCACCAAGGTGCATACACAAGGTGTCATAAAAATTTACCAAGGTTATTCACCAATGTATCATTAAAATGGTCATCTCTAGAGATTAAGTCTTTACCCAATGCATTGGAGTGCTATCAGGGAGCACCCTTAATTTTTCTTGATTATCATGTGAGCCAAATATATCATCATCAATAATTTCCTAAAAAACTCATAAAGTATAAAAGAAATTGGTTTCATTTCATAGTCATAACATTTTAAAAATTGTTTTAAAGACGTCATCTTTATGTCACTTTAAACCCACGGAAAAGGAATGAAGGTCTAATGTATGTAAAAGCCAGAATTTAAAATAGGAAAATTTGATATATATGTGAATACCCATGTAAAATAAAGAGTTTTGGGTATTCACTTAATAAAATATAAGAGATTGATAAAAAGGGAGACATTTTGAGACAAAAATTTGGCAGCATAACGACCATGTTGTAGGGTTTTAGAAAACATTGCAAAGAGAGGGGACATAGGTCACATACTCATAAATGATCCATAAAAAGTAGAGGTACAGAATATAAAGTATATAAGAACATGGTAATGAAATTTTAAGGACATACCATATGAAATGAAAAACATGAAAGGAAGACAAAAATAAGATTTCTCTTATGAAGAATTCGACAGCCTAACGGCGTCACTTAAAACATCAAAAAAAATGATGAGATTAAATAGGGTCTCTCATAATGTGAACATAAAAGGAAATGATGATGAATATAGGGATCATACCCCAACATGGAAAAAAGGAACTTGAAAGACTTGACATGAAAGTAGAACTCTGAAAATGGGAAGAGTGAAAGAATCCCTTGCCTTGAAGAGTAACTTTGAAATCTTGAAGTTTGGGACATTGCGAGGCTTGAGGGAACATTGGGAGGACTTTTAGAGATGTAAGGAGACCAGAACTTCGTTTAGGGGGATTTTGGAATGGAAAGGATGATATAATGGATTGGTATTTATAGGGGAAGTGATGGGACAAGGCATTAATGGCCAAGGGACACCTCATTGGTGGTATTGGAAATTACCATGGGCTTGCCCATGGTATTTGCCCATGGTATTGGCCGCTTGGGACACCTCATACCTTATCTTACTATTCATAAGTCAACTAGAATTATTACATAATTATTACATCCTTAATGATGTCATTAAATACCCAAAACTCTAAACTGAAAATTCATTATTCAGCGAAAATTCAACTTTTTCAGAAAAATCCCAAATTTCACCTTAACATAATATCAATGCTCTGAATTAAAAAATGAAATACATTTTTTATAAATATTTTTATAAATATTTTTAATTTAATTTTTAAATAAAAAAGTTTATTCACCAGAAAAAACTAATACTTAACTAATAATTTTTAAAATAGTTATTTACCTATTCTATTGAATCACATTACTTAATAAAGGTGCCTAAATTATATTAATACTTTCTTTAAATAGGATTACTAATCCATATGGTCACATAACTAATCCTAAGCATAAAATCACTATTCATAATTTATTATTAACCAAAAATTAAGTTGATCTTATTAGACTCTAAATTTCTTACATAACACATTTGCAAAGGACCATTTTTTTGTAAATCCTTACACATCATTAATTATTTAAGGTTTACAAAAATATTTTAAATTATCCTTTTTTTGAAAATTCATCTATAAGATACATCCCATTTTTATCAAGACATCTGAAAATTTACAAAATTCACCATAGGAAGAAATCACAATTTTATTTATCTCAAAGGATTACACAAATTAGCTATGATCTTGTTATATAGCCCTTTATAACAATATTATATGACCTAAGTGTAAGGTGTGATAAGGTGAGAGAATGTGAGGTAGGATTAGATAACATTGCCCTAGTAGTAATCTCTACTAACTTGAACTTCTCCCACAGACGATTTCATTCAAGCTTGACACGCTGGAGTTCAGCTTGGGATTGGTCCAAAGTGAAGCCCAAAGATGCCACCTCTTTCCCAAGTTCTGATAAGTGGTAATCATATGGTTTAAGTCTACTAGATGAAGCCATTGACTATTATTTCTGCATTAACCATTAACATCTCTATTAGATTGTTAAGAGTAAATTAATATACTATTCAAAAAATTTGGGTCGTTACAAAGCCTGCGGGAAACCCATGGGAAACCCGCGGGTTTATACAGGGCATGGAAGGCTTGAAATTTTTTGTTCACATTATATGTGGGCTTTTTCGGAAAAACCTATGTGGCCTCAAAACCGTGCAGGTTTTTCCCGCCCCGCCCCAGCCTGCCCATTTCGCATTACTACCTAGGCGTGATCCCCTATATGTGTATCAATCACTTTAGAGTTTTAGCGAGCGCTTATTTAGAGAGGCTTGACGATCATGACCTCTCAGATGAGCGCTAATAATGATAGAATGACTCTTGAAGTGAGATCTCCTAGACGGGTGTTACCTTGAAGCCTCGAGCTGAATCCTATGGCTGACAATTAGGTTGAGACCTCTTTGAGATTGAGAGTTTATCATGAAAATATTAAGGTTATGTTCTTATTATTATGTCTTATATTTTAATTAACTTATATTTATGATGATGAGTTGACTACTCTCTTGATGCTTTATGTTTGGTGATTTTGGGGTGTCCTACTGGATATTGTTATACTCACCCCTATATGGGTTCTTCCCATACATGTCGCATCTTATGAAAACAGTAGACCTTTCGATGGATTCTTAAGAGGACCAGGAGCAGACAGAGCATAGTGAGCTAGAAATAACATGGTTTGTACCAAGTGTTTCATTTGACATCAGTCTCCTCATTAGCAGGTTCGTCTCTTTTATTAGTTTTGATGGACATATATTTTTCCCTTTTATGCTTTCTAGTACTTTTGTTGAACTATGATTATGGGACAGATGTTATGCATGTTTTTTGGTATCAATTGTATTTTATATTTCATTATGGTGTTGGTGGATTGGAGATGTGTGTGTGCGTACATGTACCCTAGGCTAAGGTCTTACATGTGTGTGATATGCCTACTCGGTGTATGTCACCAGCCCCTACCTTATAGGAGGTGGACTTATGGTACCAAACTCGGTTTATCATTGGAAAAGCAGGGCCCGTGGGTCGGTTCGTGATAGAATTATCATTGGATTACACAAAAAGTAAAACCTAAAACTACTTTTCTAGTGGCGATTGGGTATGAAACCATAGGGAAGGATTATTTATGTGAACAAACCAAGAAATAAAATCAAAGTCATTCAAGAAAAACACAAACATCAAGAGTCTCTCAACTAAGAATGGATGATGAAAATACAGTGGATATGATGTTATAACAATTACATAGCCAGGACAATAAGAAACAAAGCATGAGAAAAAGACAATTGATCGAGCTGAGGAACTCAACTAGCTGGATGAAATTATTTATTTCCTTGTTCATACATGATCAAATTTATAAAACTGGTTGAAAAGATAAACGGGTCAATTTAGTCAACTAATTATTCTATTAATGAACAAGAATAACAGTTTTTCAACTATCTCACTCAACCTTTCATGAAAAATTTGATCACTTTTCACTAGAATGGAACTGTCATCATGTTCTAGTGTAACATTCGAAAATAATAAAAATTCTAGAAAATAGAAATGTTTTCAATCAAGAACAATCATTACTAATTCTCGATGATTTAAATTTTCACTACTTGAGACTAAATGATGGTGACTTTTGAGAAAAATCACTTAGACTAAATGATGGTGACTTTCGAGATAAATCTGCAAGAACGAAGTAAAAATGATGCCAGCCAATTTTCTCCCAAATCTAGCCAAAAAACATGTTTGGATTTTGAATTTCAAAAGATTTCATCACAATCAACAATAGAAAGAGGAAAATCATATTCTCTATTGAGATATTCTGGTTCTCAACTTGTTGCTCTCGCTCCAGGAGGTCTCCGAAAAATCTCTTAATGAATGATCGTATGTCATAAAAAATGTGCCCCCATCCTCATATAGTTAATTTAAATTCATTTTCAGGATGAACATAGTCGTCTTCCACTAAGCTAAATCACCGAACACGCGTCACCCACCATT
Source organism: Viscum album (assembly GCA_963277665.1). Classification (NCBI taxonomy): domain Eukaryota; kingdom Viridiplantae; phylum Streptophyta; class Magnoliopsida; order Santalales; family Viscaceae; genus Viscum; species Viscum album. Next base: position 2,104,302,422 of record OY728147.1, on the reverse strand, counting down.
CTTCTCTGTTACTGAAATGTTCAAGAAATGAACTCCTCCTCCAATGGACCTAAGGCCTTCATTTTTTATTGATTTTGGTAATCCACCTTTCAAGGGGTGAGGTGGAATGCTTAAAAGGCCCGTAGGCATAAGTATTACATGTCCCATTAGACTTAGAGGAATTCATTTCCCACAGGCTTCAAACATTACATACAACCCAGACAAATTACTTGAAACTGCTCCTCCCTAGCATCTTCATCATGAAATCAGCTCTCCAAGTTTGCATGGTTGTCCAGCTAGGCATTCCCCTATGTTCATAGGCTTGTCCCGATGGCAGGTGTCATACCCTCTCATTCTTGCAATCTGTTTAGCTTCTGCTGTAGTGAAAGCTCCTTGCTCATCCTCCATGTAGAGCTTGTTCCTTGTAGGTTGCCTGGTTTTCAACTGCACTTAAGGTGGCCCTAAGGCCTTGAGGTAGCCCAAAGGCCTTACAGACATGAAGGCATGGGTGGCCCGAAGGCCTTACAGGACTCAGGGGCCAAATCGGTGGCCCGACGACCCAAACGGGGGCATATTTCCGGCTGCTACAGTGCCAAACAGTGCCTGCTACAGTTCCCGCTATTGTACCTGCTACAGTACTGCACAATTCCCACTACAGTACTGCTAAAGTAACCTGGAAATCCTACCTTCACCTGGATTTGATCCCTGGTCATTTGGATTCACTTACAGAGTCCTTACCAACCGGGCTCAGGCTCATGTACTTCAAGAAATGAACTCGAGTATTCAACTCAGATCGATCATCGGGCTTAGAATCGGCTCGAAAAAAGTGTCCCACAATGCATGCACAACATCCAGCTCTTCGAACTCTACTCATCTTCATGCATCGAGGACATAGAATGGGGCTCGTTGAACTCAGTCGGTCATCTTCTTCCTTACTTTTGGCTTCACCTAAATCTCATTGGGATAAACTGTCAAACACCTCGTGCGCGACACCCATCAAGCTAGCATAAGCAATGATGGGATTGAATGAATCCGTTACAATACACCATTTGGACCTGTAATAGAATTAAATCCAGTGATTAAATCATCTTCACAGATAACTAGTTCCCATTGGTTCAGTCTTGGAAGCTTCAATCCCAAACCAGATATCATCCATCACATATTAGCTTCTTCAAGAAGCGTCACCATGGCTTCAATTTCTTTCCTCCTGTGGAAGTTACAGATCAACAAGATTAGCATAGGGGTAGCCTTGATCAGCCTCCTTGAAAATATGAAGATAAATCTAGAATTTTCTTCATCAGATTCATCTTCATTACACAAATCGGAATCTCGGCTTCAGTACGATCTCCAGCCACACTCGTTAACGCCAACCCCAACTTCGCCTTCAACAAACAAATCTGGTTCTACCATGGATCATCGTCTTTATTGTGGTTCAACATCAAAGACCTACTCATTACAATTTCATCAAGGTCATTGGTAAAAATTGATATCTGTTCATCATTGGACCTTCCGCAGTCCTTCAATTAGATTTGATGACATCAACCTTCGACTGGGTGTACTCAGGACTCGATCTCCAGTTATCCGGTGTTTCGGATGATGAACCTTAAACTTCAGACCGATTTTGTTCGACCCTAGGTTCTCCCCGTGTGAAAGATTCTCCGAGAAGCTTCGGTTCAGTGCGAACTCGGCTTACTTTGGGCCTTCGATTGGCTTCTCCAATGTATAGCTCAGGGTCGCTTTTTGTCCTCGACCAGTTTGGGCTTGGATCGTGGGGCGTATATTAATTAATTAACTGACAAACAAATCACATTGAAATTACATGTGTTAACTGTGGGGATAGTCATTAGTCAGATGACGTGTTCGGGTACCTGAGTAGGCTTCAAGGTGGGGAACACGTATCTACGGGGCAACTGGTGGTACCTGACGAACGAGGACCCGATAGCCATGTTAAAGGCGGGGTGTCTATGATGTCCCTGGGACCCAGTTGTAACTGAAATAGTTTATAAATTAAACATAAAAATATAATTTTAAACATAAAATTGATTAATTTATAATTTTACTTACAAAATAATCACTATACTATAATAATCCATTTAAAGTCTAATTTGAGATTAAAAACATAGATAATACACAAAAAATGATGTGATATAATATAATAATTAAAGTGTACATCAAATTCCATGACACATAAGATGTTTCTTGTCACCAAGCAACAACTTTTACATGTTTAATGGAAGAAAAGTATTCTAAGGAGTGAAAATGTGAGTTTCCACTAAGAGTTAGTTTTTAAAAATATTTTTCACCATGGATGCTTTTAAGGATAAAAAAATATTTCTCTCTTGAAAAAATGCGATAGGTAAAAATTTGGGTTTGGTTTTACAAAAAAGCTTGAAATTGGAAAATTTGAAAATTTTTAAGTAATCATCACTTTGTATTTTACTCATACTTACAAAAAACTCTTTACCTCTAAGAGAACAAACACACATAATTAAAAGTCATAATAACTAGACACTCTGTTGGGATGAGAAAATTTTATAATTACAAGAATAATGAATAACTCATTCAAAAACATAATGAATAAAATAATTAATGTGTAACACGCCGACCTCAGAATCCCATAGATAGTGAATTATTTTAATTCATTGGCATGATTACAAGGAATCAAGTCCTGAAGGACCGATCAGTTTAGTAGTCTTGGAAAATAAATTACATACATGAACATTGAATTACACATTTAAACATTAATAAAAACATAAATAATCCATTGGGAATGCCATTATTCCCCTAGATTAACCCTGCATATTAGACATAATATACTTCTTGGAATCCTGGGAAAACAAAACATAAAAAAGGGGTGAGCTCAGATGCTCAGTAAGGGTAAATAATATAGAGGAAGCTATAAACTTTTAAGACAAGATGTGTAATAAAAACAACAGGCTTTTAAACATAAACATGAACATAATATGGAGAAAAAAAATCAAACATTACCATATAAACATGCACATAGATATTCTAAAAGTCGAATAATCACATGTAATAATTAATTTCATAATAAGGGAACGCCTAACGTCGGACATCATTACCAAATATTCAAGGACTCGTGCCAAGACTACAAATAAATTTTTTGTCAAGGCCTTGTGCCAAGACACTAGTTTGTCTCATGAGACCTACCCAATCATCGAGGGGATATAGTGGGCTCCACCCGTCACTTACTAAGCCCACTATATTCCTTATATGAAAATGTTGAAACATAACATAAACATTCATATTAAAACTAGCATACAAAATGTCAAAACTTCAACCATAAACCATTAAGTGTATAAACATATAACATCCACAGTAAAACATATCATAAATAATTCAATACAATATGAAATATTGAATTATAATAAATCAACATTAATTAATAATAATATTCAGTAAATAATATTGATATAGTTGAAAATGATCAGTAAAACTTTTTGAGAGAAATATCCCTTTTTGTGAAATCATTTAAAAGTCACACATTTATAAATGAAGTAATTTAAAATAGATTTTTTTAATCAAAGTTTCCCATACCACTTTTAAAAATTTTAAAGTAATTAACATTTTAAACAATCATGTCCATATAAATAAATCCTTAAAACCATTTTAAAAACATGGAAATTAATGAGAAAGATTTTGAAGAATACATATTTCAAACATTTAAAATGATTTTTTAGTTAAAGAGTACCCTAAAAAGAATAATTTTGAAATGTCTTTTATGAAAGATGGACATGGATAATAAATATGTCCTAGAAAATACTTACACATAAAAAATCTCGGATAATAATGAGATTGGGGAATTAACCCTGACCTTGCACTTTCCTTTGGTCGAGGGTACGTTTAACCTCCGGTATAATGATCATAGTATGTTATTAAATTATAATAGAACCATATTAATACTTATTATATCATACATGATTAATTTATGACTTTATACTACCCATTTAATAATTATTTCCTTGTTAAATTAACATTTTGTGTAATAATCACTGTCTGTATCATACGTGTTTTAACTTGTTATTCTTGATCATATCATTTAGATCATGATTTAAATACTTCCATAATGTAAAACATGATTTATATAAAATATATATTTATATTATAAATATGTATAATAGATATATATATGAAATGGAAAACATCATTTATGGAGACGGTAGGTCGTACGTATGCACAAACGTTGTTTCCATTTTCATATTGTATTGAACAAAAGTAAGTGAAAAAGATATATGTAAGTACATACATACATAAATACATACATACATACAAATATATCACCATTAGCATTATTATTTCATATATTACATACTTATTAATAATATATATTTTTATAATCATCGTTGAATGGTGAACCTAGAAATGAATCTCATCGCGTCGTGGAGACGGTAAGTCGTACGTACACAGAAGCGACGATATCATTTCCTTAATGATTAAAAGGTGTGTAATTGGAAGGTATATTAATTTTAAAAAGAAATTAGAATTTTATTTTCATTATTTATATACATATTACTCATCATTATATCCATGCAAATAACAGTGTTGAATAACAAATTACACCATGATGTGGAGATGATAAGCCATACGTATGCATGCATGGTGACATTATCATTCATAGGATGGATAGAATAATGGGTATTTTTTTAACATATTTATAATAACATCACAATATGTATAAGTTACTGAATTTATTATTTTTGTATGGAAATAACAAAGAAAGAGAAAATGGAAGAAGAAAAGAACTTTGACAGAGGTGATAAAATAATAACCTATTCTTTGGGTGTTTCCTTTTGATTTGAACAAAAGGGCACCTTAGGTTGAATTTATACTCAATGTAAGGCCTCTAGGATGATGTTAGGGAAGTTGGGAGGAGATTTGGGCAGAGTTTGGGCGAGGAAAAAGGATTTGGAGGTGTGAATTTAAGAGAAGAGGATGTACCCTTTTATAAGAGATGTGAGGGGCACTTTAGGAAAAGATTGAAATATGATTTTATTATAAATTTATTTTAGGATTCTAATTGCTTTAAATAGATTTATTTTGAGTCTAAGGTGGGTATGGGTCTAAATACATTCAACCAATAGGTTTTAGACAAGTTTAGGTCACTATATTATCCTTATATTTTAGATTTAACCCTTAGTTAAATAGTTTAACTTTTACCATGTCTTCTTATATATTTATATAACATGGTTAATAAACATATACTATAAAAAGCCAATAGAACTACAAATGATTCATTAATAACATATTTATTATTATATAAGTCCTTTGGATGAATGTTAGATTTTTAGGAATATTATATCATTTAATAATATAGTATTTCTTTTAAAAACTCATTTATGTCAATTTTGACACTATTTGGTATTTGGTTTCTGTGAAAGTCATAACATCATCATTACTTAGAAAAAAATTAATTTATTCAACACTAAAATGTAATATTAATCCAAAAAATTCGTGGATGTCATCAAAATCCTCAATTTACATTTATTTTTATATTTATATTATCAATTAATTTAATCATTCATTGATAAAGTAATTACTGCATCATCATTGTGTCGTAAATAAATTTAATTATTTAATCTCTAAAAATTATAAATAAAATACCATTATATATGAAATATTTTTAGTTTTATAATGAATATTTATAGTCGAATTTATCTTATTTATAACCCTATATTAAAAATGGTTTAGTTATTAAACATTGAATTTAACACTTTTATCTCTACTTTAAATAAAATAATAATAAATTTCCTAATCTAATCCAAGTAGATCAAAAGGATAATATTTTATTCCTAAGGTTGGTTTTGGTCGAAATACACTTATCCAATAAAATTAGGACATGTGTTAGGGTAATTATGATATCATTTTTACCTTTAATTATCCTATTTACTTTTAAACTTGGTAAATAAAAGTCAAAAGTCACTATTCACCAAAAATTATTTTCATCTTATTGAATCAAATTTTACTTACTGATGTCAACCACATCTCTCAGATTTTTTAAATTAAATTTATAGAAGCGGTAAAATTTCGTTTTATGTAAATTTTCAAATGTGCGTAGAAGGTGGGTAAAAAACGTTAAAAAGTTCAATAAAATTTTATATATCTAAATTTATTATAAAATGAATCCAATGAATTAAATTTAACTTATATAGGTATTATATTTATTTTTTACTTAAAATAAATTTAAATAACATAAATAATTATTTAAATAAAAAGTTCGTTTTTAATAATAACGCAATATTTTTCACTATTCATTAAAATTTGAATGTTTTCAGAAAAATACAAAAAATTCACCCTAAGATAATTTTGATATTCAGAATTAAAAAAATGAATTCTATTTTACCAAATTAAAAATATAGAAGTTTCATTAATTAATTTAAAATTAATTCCCGTTGTCAAACCCAAAAAAGTGGATTTTTTTTAAAAGAAAAAACTATCAAAAGATTGACATGTGTTTATGTCAAATTTAAATGTGAAATTACTTATAATGACCTAGATTGTATTAAATGATAAAAATATAATTTAATTATACTTCCAAACCATTAAAATTTATAATTTAACACTATAAATTTTTTTATTAAAAAAGTTGTTTTCAATTAAAATTTAGTATTTTTCACTATTCACCAAAATATGAAAGTTATTAGAAAAACACAAAAATTTTATTAAAACTAAATTTTTATGTCCTATTTTTAAAGAAGAGGTTTATTTTTTCAAATTGAATATATAAGTGTAAAATATTGGATTTAAAAAGGGTCTTCCATTAAACGGTGGTAAAATTACATTTTCTGAAAAATACTTCCTTTATCTGAAAAATTGAATTTGTTCTTATATTATGTCTAAGAAACACATAATATGGATTTTAAAATTATATGGAGTATATCAAATTTAAAATTCGGTTAATACGATCCATAACCGCTTTTGAACTGCTATTTTGGTAAGTCGTGGTGCGCTCAAACTCAGTGTTGTGTGTAGCGCAAGTTATTGAATTACTTTGAAGAGATAATGTACTATGAAATATTAGGGTGTTACAGAAAGAGTAAATAGATGAAACAGTATGACATGAATTATGATTTTTGTTTCATAGATCATGTAAATTCGTAGCTTTAAAATTTAAAACCCAATCAAAAGGTTTGAAACCAATGAAATTTATAAATACTTCTCCAAAAATTTGACTAAAATCTAAAATTTTCAAGAGAGTAGGAAATTAATGAACCCAATTAAATCAATGAGAAATCCAAAAAAAAGGTAACCTCCTCATGGGGGAATGATAGAACTAATCTTCATAAACCTTTTAATCCAATGAATAAAAAAATTGATTCTAAAAAAACCAATTTTTAAAAAATTTAAGGGATATTGATGGATTTACATTAAAGTAAAATATAACCCATTTAAGAGGACCCCCTCCCCTACACTTAGAATCCAATAATGTATCTATTTTTTTACCTCAAGGTGGAAGAAACATTTATAACATATATTTTCAAACAAAATTTCAACTCAAAATTTTAAAAGCATGCTCAAGGGTCACAATAATTTCAAAAAGCATGTTTGCTATAAATTTAAAAACATTTCTCAAAAAACATTCAAGAAGCACATTTTTAACCTCATATGACACATGACAGAAATTTTCAATGAAGTGAATGAATATAACATGTTTAATAATTTTTCCAACAAGCAATAGAATATCTTAACAAATCAAAAAAATCAAGGTTCTAAGTAGGATTTCAATTGCTTCACAAAAATTTACAAGATAACATTGAAATTCAGACATAGCACCAAAAAATTCAGATTAATTTCAATTTCAAATTAATTTCAAAACATCCAAGGAGTTCTCCCCTAAACATAATTTCTTTCAATATAAAGTAGTGAATAAGTAGAATTTAAGTAAGGAAAAAAAACAAAAACTCCCCTGGTAATATATTCTTTACTCATTTAAGTTCATTGAAATGTACTCCCCATCTATGTCTTGAGTGAAGTTTCCTAGGTAGAAAGTTACAACTCCTATAGGATAAAAATATCAACATTAGATTAAAAAATGTATATTTTAATAATGTAATCATGAAGAGAAAATGTCTAAGGAAGTGAATAAAGTATTCTTATGATTTTAGATTCTATTAGCATTGAATAATATTTGAAGTTTCAGCCATAGTAGCTCTATGACTTCTCACAGTCAAATGAACTACCTCATAATCATTTTAAACACTTATGACACTTGGGAAAAGAATAAAATATTCCAAAGAGTAAGAAGAATATTTAGAACTAGGAATACAACTAGTAATTATTTTTTTAGAGATAGAGAAAATAAAAATGGGACCATGGGTTGACTCCCATGAAGTAATGAGTTTCAATTCCTCAGTTAGAGTTAGCAGTAATTTAGCTTTCAAGAAAAGATATGGAATCAAAGATCTTTGAATTCCCCTCATAATTGCATTTAACCCTCTGACCACTAACCATGAATGGTCTATTATCTTCTACAACTAACTCCAATTCCCCACTCACAAGAACTCTATGAATAGTAAAGGGGACCAACCATTTGGTCTTGAGTTTTCCAAGGAAAAGATTAAGACCATAGTAAAAAATAATCACTTTCTAACCCAATTTAAAACACCTATTTTGAATTAAAAAATCATGAAAATGTGGTGTTCTCTCTTTGTAAACCATACCATTCTCATACTATTATCTTCTAATTTCATCTAATTCACTCAAATCAAGAATACTTCTTTATCCCATAGGCTTAAAATCACAATTCAAAGCATTTATTTCCAAAAAATACTTTTGTTGTATTTCCACAGGAAAACGAAAAGACTTTACAAAAAGAGGCTTATATAGATACATACCAATTGGAGTTTTAAAGGCAGTCATATGAATCTATAATGCCTCATCAAGCTTTAAAGACCAATATTTTATTGAACTATTTATAGTTTTCTACATAATCTATATCAATTCCCTATTTGAGATTTCAACTTGCCCACTTGAATTTGGATGATAGTTTGAAACATTTTTATGTACACAACCATAAATTTCCATTAATTCTTTGAATTTGAAACTCTTAAAGTGATTACCACTATGAGTGATGAATTATCTAGGCAAATCAAACCTTGAAATTTTTTTTTTTATAAATGTAATCACACTACTATCCTAGTTATTTGATAATTCCACTACTTATACCCATTTTGATACATAATCAATTAATACTAAGATATATTCATTCCCACATGATAATGTAAAGGGTCCTATAAATTCCAGCCCCCAACATAAAAACTTTCTACATAAAAAATACCCTTTTAAGGAAGCTCTTGCTTTCTACCAAAATTTCACAACCTTTTAAATTTATCACATCCTATGAAAAAACATCATGCATCCTTGAATTAGGTAGGCCAGTAATAACCTAAATAGAGGGCCTTCTGGGTAGTACTCTCTCCCCAATAGTGTCTACCCCATAGAAAATCGTGATGAATTTCAAAAATAGGAATCATTTTCACCTTAAGAACACACCTCTGGAGTATCCTATTAAAAAAACTAAGAAAAATCAAGGGATCATCCCAAAATTTGTACTAAAGCTTAGTAATGAAATTATTTCTTTGATTTTGTGAATGTTCTTTAGGCATGACACATATAGCTACAAAGTTTACAATATCTACAAAGTAAGAAATTTGTTTCATATAAGAAACAAACAATTGTTCATTAGGGAAATATGTATTGATCTCTATTGGTTCATAAGATTAAGTGGTGGTTTTGGGTAACCTAGACAAGTGTTCAACAACCACATTTTCAACAACTTTATTATCATTTATATTTAAATTAAAATATTTCAATAATAATATCTATCTCATAGCCTTGGTTTGGATTCCTTTTTAGCAAAGAGATATTTAAGAGTATAATGATCACTGAATATTATAACTTTTGAACCTATGATATATTGCCTAAACTTATCTAATGTAAACATGATAGTATTTAAATCTTTCTCAATAGTAGAATAGTTTATTTGGGCATAATCCAACAACTTATTGGTATATTAAATTACATGCAAATTATTCTATTTTCTTTGCCCTAAAATTTCCCCTACTTCCTAATCAATATCATTACAGATAATCTCAAAATAGAAATTTCTAGTTATGGGTAGCAATTATTGGCGAGGATGTGAGATTTTACTTTATAAAATTAAATGATTATAGAAACTATCCATCAAAAAATAGATGTATCCTCAAATAATAGAAAGAAAATTTTCTTAATTATTTTAGAAATTTCTTTGATGAATCTCTAGTAAAAACTAACATGTTCTAATAAAATTATAATTCATTTTATATTTTTACAAACTGGATGTTTCTATATCACTTTAATCTAGGAACTGCCTACTTCTATTCTCCTATTAGAAACCTTAAGGATGAAAACAATTCCTTCAGTAACCATTAACTAACACTTATCTTAGTTTAAGACAAGGTTTTTCTTCTCACACCTTTATAAAATAGTTTCAAGATTTTTCAAATAGTCTTTAAAATTAAAACCAACTATGGAAAATAATCCATGAAAACTTCAATAATTCTCTCAATAATATCAGAAAGTATATCTAACATATACCTTTTAAATATGGTAGGAGAACCACAAAATCCAAAGCTAATCCTTCTATACACAAATACCCCTAATGGATAGGTGAAAGTGGTGTTTTCCCAATCTTCTAGGGCTAAGGGAATCTAATTATAACCATAATATCCTTCCAGAAAACAAATAACTCATTTACAACCAACATATCGAGCATTTAATCTATAAATGGAATTGGAAAATAGTATTTCCAGTGCCAGAGTTAATATTTCTATAATCAATGCAAGATCTCCACTTTATAGCTTTACTAACTTGAATTTGATCATTTATCCCATTAGTCACAACTATGAAACATCCCTTATTAGGGAATACTTATACAATAATAACCCATGGGATTTAAAAAATGGTATAAAATATTCTAGAATTAAGTTGCTTAATTACTTCCTCCATAACTACCTATTTCATGTTCGGATTTAATCTTCTTTGACCCTCAACTCTAGGCTTGTGATTAGGATCTATTGGTATTTTATGCATGAAATAAGATATATTTATTCCCTTAAAACCAGAAATAAACCATCCAATGAAAAACTTGAACTTCTTTAGAATAGTCAACAAACTCTTTTCTTGAATCATTACTAACTTAGTTAAGATAATAATATGTAGGGTAGAACTTTCACCCATAAAATATTATTTGAGATAGGAAGGAAGATGATTCACCTCTAAAGTGTGTGCTTATTAATTAAAAGGAAGGAACATGGGCCTAGGATGTCCAAAGTCCTCAATATTCTTCCTAAAAAAACTAATGAGAGAAAAATAAATCATCAACATCACTACTTTCCAGATTATAAATATCCTTACAATCAATTTAAAATTTTGGTTTTAAAATTGTTTATAAAGAAAATTGATAAATATTTTTTTAAAAAACTCACCCTCATAAGAATCACTTGGCTCTATCTCTATACCAGATAAAATTCATTCATATTTATTAACTTGTGTGGCATTACTATTTATTTCTTTAATCATCCTAAAAATATATTCTTCTTCACCATTAAAATGTTCTTTATATTTACACAGCTTATCACTAGAGTAGATAACATATTATGGTGAAACTTTTCATTTTTCAAAAGAATTGAAAATTTTACATTTCTCTCCTAGTTTGAAAATCATTTTTCCTTTAACAACATTTATTAAAGCTCCTCTAGTGGTAAGTAATAACCAAGCAAGAATGATAGGTACTTCCTTTTCACACAACATATCAAGTATAATAATATAACTCTCTAAAAATAGTTTCCCAACCCCTATTATAATATCATATACTCTTCTAATAGGGTGGGTAATGGATCTATCATCCAACTGCAAGATAAAAGTGGTGGGAAACAGATCTCCCAATATCAAATGAATGAATAGTGAGTAAGGGATAAAGTTAATAATATATATAAAGACAAAAATTTAGTTGAAATTTCCATAATTTAAAAAAGGTAAATGAAATCACAAAACTACTAGGATCCTTGATCATAGAAGGTATCTTATTCTGAACTACATCACTATAGTCCTATGTAAGACTATAAGTAGAAAATTCTTCAAGGGTATTCTTATTTGAAACAATTTTTTAAACATATATATATTTGAAGGAACCTAAACTAAATATTTTAGGAATGATATATTATTTTGAAACTTTCTAAACAACTCAAGAAATTTGAGAAGCCCAGGTTCATGATTCTTCTTCTAAATCCTATCCGGAAGAAGAAGGTGTAAAGGTAAATTATTTAAAACTATATATATCCATTCATGTTATATATCAATATTTTATTTCCATTTATTATTCATTATTTTTATCTATTTATCATCTTTATTTATAGGTGGTACAATATGTTTTTCATATATTTCAATGGGTTTGTTCATATTTTCAGTTTTAGAGGTTTCATTATTTTGGTTAGCATTTTCTTCAAGAATTTTAGTTTCAAAAGGTTTAAGATTACCAATAGATTATTGGTGAGTTTTGAGGCCACTAAAAGTATTAAATTGCATGGTATTATCCCTAGTATTTAATTTAGTAGTACTTGGTAATTTCCACCTTTTCTCTTTGATTAATTATCCCAAAAAGTTAGACTATTTTAATATCTATCTTTTTCATCGTAACATTATATTGTATTTTATCATAATCATATTGGGATTTTTGTTTATTAAATTGAGTCTTAAAATTTTCATCCTGAGAGTCCATCCTATTAAAAATTTGGTACATATTAGAAAAAAAATTTCCCTGAAAGTTCACATGAGAATTATAAGTATTTGTCCCTGGTTGGTTTTGGAAAGGTTTCCTAGGTTACTATTGGAAACTAGGGGGTGCAGTAGGCCTGAAAACCCCATGCTCTTTTCATGAAAGGTTAAGATGATTTATATAACCTTGATTGTAATTATTAATAAAGGGACCATACATTGGATTCAACCTAGGCCCATAACCAGAAAAATTAACATGTTTAGTTTGTGGGGAATGAATATCAATGTTAGGGAAATAAGAGTTGGTATAGACATAAATTCCATAGTGGTGTTGTTTCTCCCTAAGTGAGATTTGATTATTCTCATTATAATAACTGACATCATTGGATTCAACTTACTGAATAGGGTTATACTATTTTCTAACTATTTTTCTTCTCCCAGAATACTTACGTTGAGAGTTATGTGCTAGTGTGTTGAATAATTGTTTCAATTATTCAGATATTTTGTTACTAAAATACCCTATAGAAGATTGATCAACAAGGTTCTTGTGGTATGGGTTGAGGCTATTGTAAAAGGTGCACATGATAAATGTTAGAGTAAACTGGTAATTATAGAACTTTCCAATAATTCCTCTAAATCCATACAATGCCTCGAGAAATATCTCACCCTCACCTTGCAAGAATCCAATAATTTTATGCCAAATATATTTTGTCATTCTATATGGATATAATTTCATCACAAAGTCATTAAAAAATTGATCCCAAATATAAATGATTTTATCATCCAATTGTTGAAGCCATTTCCTAGTATTTCCCTTTAGACATAAGTGGAAAACTCTAAATATTAACTCTTCCTAACTCAATCCTCTTAAAGTTAGTTTTTGGACCACATAATAAAAGTCCCGATGAAGTCCAAAGAGTCTTCATTATGATATACAATGTATGATGGAATCATGTAATGATGGGATTTCTTAATTTCATATTTTCATTCCCCAGGGGTGTGCTTAATACAATATGGATTATAAAAGACATTGGGCACCTAAAACATCCTAAGTACTACTCTCTTTATAAATTCATTCATAGGTGGCCATGGATTAATATTATTAATATTATTTTAATATTCCATGTTTTCTTCCATTTTAACCTTGTCTTTATTTTTAGTATCCATGAAATAAATGTTAATCTCATAGATAATAGGTTATATTTTTTCTTTTTATCTAGTCTGAATCAACAAAAAAATTCTATATATGTTCATGAAAAAGTTATAAAACACAAAAAATTCCAATTTTATATATTTTTAGTTTTTTAAATGTTGTTTCTATAACATATTTTTTAAAAAATTTATTTAAATTTTTTAAATATTGGAGTTTTTTATATTTTTATTTAATTTATTTTTATGTCTAATCCCCTTGTTCACCCACACATTCCTTGAAAACAATTTCAAAATTTCATGGAATTATTGTTGGATTACACCAAAAATAAAATCTAAATCTACTTAGACAGATGTGATAGGATTTAAAACCATATGGAAGGTGTATTTATGTGAAAATAAAAAGAAAAAAACTCAAAACCATAGAAGAAATATAAAAACATCCAGAATCTCTCATCTAAGTGTGGATAATGAAAATATAGTGGATATAATGATATAAACATTACTTAGGAAGAATGGTAAGAAGCAGAGAATAAGAAAAAGATAATTGATAGAGTAGGGGAACTCAACTTCTTGGTTGAAATTATTTATTTCCCCATTCATACATGATTATGTTTATGAAATTGTTTAAAAAGATAGACTAGTTAACATAATCAACTGATTAGTTTATGAATGATAAAGAATTATAGTTTCTCAACTATGACACACAACCTTTCATGATAAAACTGGTTAGTTTTCACTAGAATTGAACTATCATCAATTTTTAGTGTGTCAATTTTTAAAATAATAAATATTAAAACAATATACATGATTTCAATCAAGAAAAAAATCACCAATTCTCAATGATTTAAAATTTCTCTTCCCAGAGTCAAAATGATGGTGACTTTTGAGAAAAATTTACAAGAATAACGTAAAAATGATGTCAACAAATGTTTTTCACCTAAAAAAATATTTGAAAAAAATATATTTGGATTATCAATTTCAAAATATTTTATTATAATAAATAATATAAAGATAAAAAGAAGAGGAAAATAATCTTCTTTGTTGATGATATTCTCTCTTGAATCCAGTCTTCCTACTATTTCCTAGTTCACACCTCATTGATCTTGCTCAAAATATTCTATAAAAAAATATCTTAATAAATGATTTTGTATCATAAAAAATGTTCCTCCATACTCTTATAGTTTATTTATGTTCTTTTTCATGTTTATCACATTCTTCTTACATCAACTTAAATCGATATTCTCTAAATCATAGAACTTATGTCACCCATATTTTTTCTTTGTTACTTGTACAAGAATCATTTAGTTCCCTTAAAACAATAATGATAGAATCACATGTGATCCATTTCAAAAAATATTTGGTTGTATTTATAACAATATTCACCCTTCCTTTATCTTCCTGATAAATTATAGAAATGATCTCAAGTCTTCAACTCAGACTAGAGATCAAGCTTGGACTCAGCTCAACACAAGTATCCAAAAATGTATGAACATCGTCCATTGGTTCTAAATCTACACATCTTCAATAATAGATGACAAAAAATAGGGCTCATTGAACTGAGTATGTCATCTTATTCTTTGATCAGTTCTAGTTCGAGCTTTACCAGAATCTCATTGGGACAATATGTTGAGCACCACATGTGCGGAACCCATAAAGATCTCATTAGCAATGACAGGATCGAATGAATCCCTTATTGTACACCATTTGTACCTATAAGAAAATTAAAGGTAGTTATTAAATAAACATTACAAATAACTATTTCCACTTGTTTTAGGCATGTGAAACGCTAAAATCTCATCCATCCTTGGATGCTCCGATCCCAAGATAGGTATCTTCCACAATAATCTATCTTCTTTGAGAAGCTTGAACTTGGATTCAATTTATTTCCTCCCATGGAAGTTATAGATCAACAAGCTTATATTAGTTGTAGTGATGATTTACCTCCTTGTAAATGTGAATCGAATTCTCAAATAATCTCCATCGGCTTCATCTTAGTTACACAAATCAGAATGCCGACTTCAGTCCGATCTCAAGCTGCACCTGTTAATGCCAGCCCTGCCTTCACTTTAAATAAAAAAATATTTTTCATCTATGGCCCATCATATTTATAAGGGTTCAACATAGAAGCCTTTAAAATTACAATTTCATCACGGCTATCAATCAAAATTGATCATTATTCATCATCAGACCTTTAATAGTCCTTCAATTAGTTTTGATGGATTCGACTTTCAACCATGTGAACTTCAAACTCGATCTTCATTTATCTAGTGTTTTGGATAATGAACCATTAGATTCATCCTGATTTTTGTCAACATTGAATTTTCATTGTGTGTATGATTATTCAATAATCCTCAATTAGGTTCAAGATTGGATTCCTTACTTCAGGTCATCAATCGAATTTTGTATTGTATAGCTTGGTATCCCTTTTTTGTCCCCAACTAGATCATGCTTAGATCATGTGGTGTCTTCTGACCTCGAATTCGATGGGAAGATCTCAGAGTATACTTTGGGATTAGTTAATGGAAAATATGTTGTGTGGTTGATCTTGTTTGGCCATGGTTAGAATCGGTTACCCATGGTCGATTTGGTACTTTAATAATTTTTAGTATTAAAAACCCATAGTATATTTTGGTTTAACAGACCTGAAAACTACCATCCTTTTCTGTGAGATTGGATTGTGGTCTATTGATTGTATTTCTCAAGTTAGATCGATCATTTTTGTTGTGGAAATTTGTAAAAGGCATGGTAGATCCTCTATTCATGCGCAATCACTCTAAATGTTTGTAGAATTTCCAAGAGGGTAGGCACTGTCAATCTGGGACTTTTACAAAAATCTATCAAATACATCAACCACACTGAAACAAAAAGAGATTAAATTAAATAAACATTTAAACAATTGTAAATATATATTTAATACTAATTTTAGATATTTTAATAAAAACAATAATTATAAATAAAAATAAAAAAAATGTTAAAATAATAAAATTAAAAATAAATAATTAGATTCCAATTACATTAAATAATTAAATAATTAATTAACAGAAAAACATAGAATTGATAAATAAAATAAAATAAACAAAAATTATAAATTATAAATAATTATTTCCAAATTAATAAAAAGTTATAAAAAAGAATAAAAAGTTGATTATAAATTTATATCAATTAATTAATTAATTAACAACAAAAATAAATAAATAAAAGTTTATATCAAAAAAAATACAAAATTTTATTGAAAAAACCTTAAATTAATATTTTAAAATAAATTTAATAACTAAACAAATAACTCAAAGATTGAAAGAGTTTATAAATTAAACATAAAAACACAAATTTAAACCTAAAATTAATTAATTTAATATTTTGCTTACAAAATAATAACTATACTATAATAAACAATTGAATGTATAATTTAATCTTAAAAAACAGTTTATACACCAAAAATGATATGGTATAACACAAGAATTAAAATCCACATCACAAACCGACCTGGATTACCCAACCATTCATAACCTGAACTAGCCCTAACATGACCCAAAGGGAATTCCCAATCCCCACAAGTTTTAAACAATCATCTAGGAATTAGGAACCACATTTGGAATTGTTTTATGTAAAGAACATAAAATATGACAATATAGATAAAGAAAATATTGGTATGCCAAAAAATATAATAGGTGAAAAGATACAATCATTATAAAACACAGGTGCCAAGATCTATAATGACAACCAAAGTACACAAAAATACAATGTCCCAACTACACGTGGAATAAAATCACCTCTAGACTCCCACACCCTACTATAGAAAAAAGCTAGTGCCATCTTATGATGCCTTACTGTTACATTCATCAGATAAAGAAATATCTACATACACCTAGTGGTGTATCCTGGGTGTAAGAAAAATAACCCAGTAGGATCCTACCAAGTGTTTTATAAGTAGTCTTTATAAAATAAACTAATAATTCTAGAGTAAAAAAATATAATACATGAGATAAAATTTTCCATAGTTCAATATAAAACATGGAAAATAACCCATTTTCACAGATTCTAAAACACACCAATTTCCTAGTTTTCAAAGAATATCCACAAACAACCGAAATGCACATTTCAAATATAAAAATAGTTAAAACATTATCTTGTGTCAACATCAATTATAGGTTATTAATGGCCCTCATACAATTTCATGTGATCAGTAGGACACATGGTGTGCACATTACCCTACTAGAATAAGTCTAGGGGGTAAGATTTCACTTCTAGGAGTGGATCCTTACCATAACATAGGAAACATGGTGCACAAATTACCCTATAAGAATAGGTCTAGGGGGAAATATTTCACCCCTAAGGATGGATCCCTAATTCATGATTTATTATTGTTAGGTTTACCACATCAAAATAATTAAAAGGGAATTTCATCTTTGAAACCATATAAATCATCCTTTCAAACCATTTCTGTTATTAATAACAAGGGAGAAATCCATTTCAAATCCATAAACAAAACCACTATATTTTATCAAAACATTTTCTATGACTTTATACAATTTTAGAAATCAATTTTAAAGATAAATAATAAAAGGTTCATAAGACAAATCCAAACCATGAATCCTCCTACCTTGAAACAGTTGGAATATCCACACCCATGGGTAAACAATAAGCTAAAATGAGATAAGGGTCATATGAATCAAGGAAGGATCATAGATCAAGAATTTCCAATAAAAAATATTCAAATTAACAAGTTCTATAATGAAGAAAACCAAAGGGAACACTTACCACCACAATCCTATAGTAACACACCATGAGGTTTGAAAATATGACCAACACCCCTCAATTATACAACTGATCGAAAAGGAATAAGATTATTAACCTAGATCCAAAAATTCCCACAATTGAAAATTTTGATCCATAGAGAGAAAAAAGAAAAATTAGAAGAATAAGGAGAATGAAGACCCAAATGGATATAAACATACCAAGATAGGACAACAACTTCGATCGAAATTTTGATTTTCCAAGGAATTATGTTGATAGAGCTAATGATATCACAAGGGAGACTATAAGTTTGAATGGATCATATTAGGGTTGAAGGAGGAGGATTAAATAATTAAATGGGGTTATTCTGCTATAAAAGAACAATTCTATCCATACTTACCTAGCCCAGATTAGTGCCATTGGCCAACTAGTGGACGCCAATGACTATCTGGTGGGTTCTGTAGATAGAAAGAAGTCCCTCCCCAGCCCATCGACTAGTGGGTGGCTACTACATAGATGTAGTTTCTATTGGGTATCTTACCAGCTAGCTGATGGATACAACATAGTGTTGTAGCCACTACAAAGCCCACCAGTTGGCCAGTGGCCCTCACCGGCGAGCTGGTGGACCACTAGTAGCCTCAATAGCTGTATATGTTGGTCCACACCTCAACAAGATCCTTCAGTCACACCATAAACCCCTTATATAACTAAAACCAACTAAAATATTTTGGAACAAGACAAAAATTACCAAAGAGATAATAAATTACAAACATGATTAAAGTAGTACCTGAAAAAAATATGGGGATGTTATAATTTCATAATGTATCACCCCATAAAGTCAAAGGGTTAAAAGACTAAATGTTACTACCCATATCAAAAACTTCCACCATTCTATTTGGGAGACTACATGATTATAACTCCATAATTAATCGATTATTTTCCTGGATTAGTGTAAAGATGAGTGATCTCCTAAGAAGTTTCTTAGCGTGTGTGTGAGTGAGGAAAAAAATACTGAAACAACATTAATTAGCATGTGGGGACATTCATTAGTCCGGTGATCCATTCAGGCATGTGGGTGGGTCCCATGAAGGGGAAAAGACACATCTGTGGGGAAACTGGTGGTGTTTGGAAGGATAGGATCTAATGTTAATGTTAAAGAGAGGTGCCTATGATATCAATCAGTCTCCTTTGTTATAATGATATCAGATTCAATACCCAACCATAAGTGTGGTGGCACTTCTTAGGTTGAAATATAGGTTCTACAATAAGGATTTTGTTCTATAAAGGTATGTGGATATAACACCCTATAAAGTTAAAAGGTTAAAAGAATAAATGTTATCACAAATTTCAACAAGGCACACCTCTCTTTTAATAGCCTACCTGATTAT
The DNA here is from genome assembly GCA_963277665.1 of Viscum album. Classification (NCBI taxonomy): domain Eukaryota; kingdom Viridiplantae; phylum Streptophyta; class Magnoliopsida; order Santalales; family Viscaceae; genus Viscum; species Viscum album. Next base: position 2,104,282,398 of record OY728147.1, on the reverse strand, counting down.
AACTCCATATTTAAATGAGGTTGTTTCTTGAGTAGTGTAAGGAAGGTTTCCCTCTTGGGAATTTTCTTAGGGTGTGTTTGAGTGAGAAAAGTCACACTAAAAGAACATGTGTTAGCCTATTGGGAAAGTAATTTCTCTAATTATTTGTTAAAGAACATGGCTGGGATCTAAAAAACACGTGTCTACGAGACAATCGGTTGTGCCTGGAAAGCCAAAAACTGACATCCATGTTAAGGTGAGGTGGTTATGCTACCATTGGACAGTGGTTGTTACACATGATATTAAACCAAATAAATGATTTCATTAGGTGGAAGAAACATTATAAATATATGAAATACCACACATTGCAAGACAGTTGATGGAAAATGATAAGGCCATTACGCTGTCCATGTCACAAATACCACATATATAGAATTGATCTCATAACATTATATGTGAAATAGAACAATCATTACATGTACAATGATAAGACTATAACTTTTTCCCTATTTTAAACCTTTAGTGCATAACATCATCAATCTCCAACTTATACTAAATCCTTCTAGAATTCATGTTAATTTCACTCTATGTCACATAATGTGAAATAAATTTTGAAACCATATCCAAAAATCTTTTTTAAAGTCCTCTAAAACTTCTTTTATAGAATTTATCATTAATATTTCAACGTTTTATATAATACTTTGTAACAAAACTAATTCTCATTCCTAAAAGGTTTATGTTTGAACACATGGGGCTTTGTAGAATTGACAATGATTATGAATTCTCTAAATAAAAAATCATAAGAAAAGTGAATCCTCTATAAAAGTGTCAATTCTACTCAAGGTATAAAGGTATATTTCGTGAATCTTGGTGAATGAGAATTTGAAACCGCAATAGTGAGGGTTTCATGTCGGCATGATTTGGATGAAAATTTGTTTGTGCCTGATTTGTGGTTTTGTGGAGGAACCGGTGTAGTGGTTTGAATTTCTTGGTGGTATGGTTCTATTGAAGTTTCACTACATCCTTCAGAGGATTCAACATGGATTTATTATGATGTGGGGAAGTATGGTTTGGTCTCTGCTGGTTTGAATTTTGTGTGTTTTCATATGGCACTATGGTCTTGGTCCATGAGACACTGTATCCAGTTTACTTGTTGGGATTGCTTTAGAAGAGAATCAGAGTAGGAAGCGTTCTCCTTATCACCACTATCCAGAATTGGATGTTTTGAGAGGGTATGGAATTTTCCATCGGTACCGTGCTCGTGCATCCTTGCACGAGACTGTTAGCCGAGCAGCTATGGGAAGGGGGATGCTAATAATATTATTTTTATTACTAGGGTGGAGGTTTTCTGTCATGAACCAGCCCAGGTCGACCTTGAACCGGTCACCCGATCCGGTCCGCGACAAGTCCCGAGGGGCGTTCCCGATCCCCCTGGGATGGCAACAAGTGTCGGGCATTAAATTTTTCAATCGTTGGGAACGATTTCCGCCCAAACTAACAACAGGATCAAAAGATCGAATATAAACTAAAAAAACAGACTAACACTAAATACATAAACAAAACTACACCACGACATACCTCCACGTGACCTCACGGGTCACCACCAAACTACAACCAACATCGCTCCCTCACTGAGCGACTCAAGCCAGGAAAACCTGAACACAAGAAACCTACAACTGAAATGGTAAAAGATAGGGGTGAGCACAAAAGTACTCAGTAGCTGAGCCCCACAACAAATCCCAAAGCACTGCTAGTAAATAAAGAATCTACATATTCCAGGTTTGAACTATAATATATAAAAGTAAGCTTTCATAATGCTTTACTTGAAAATCAAAACACGAGACATTTCCCTTATTCTTTTTCGAAAGTTGGTTCACTTTCATTAGTTTTAAACTCATTCTAAAAAAATCAAAGAAGTGTTACATTTTCAAATCTTACATAAAGAGAATAAAGTATTTTCATTTGAAAACCAGTTTCCCAAAGTCTAATAGTATAGGCTGTAGAAGGATGACTGAAAGTAAACAAGTAGGGAAAACAAGTGTAAGTAAAGGTAAACAAGCAAGGAAAACCAAGTACAAGTAAAAATAAACCAGAATTTATCAGCAATAACCATGGGCAATCCTAAACATCCCAAGAAAACCCCTGGACGTACTCAGGTTCAGACTATCTGCCGGCATGGTACTCTATAGTCAATAACCAACTGGCCGCCCTAACAGCCAACCAGTGGCACGCCCCACAAGGCCTTACCTACCAAGGGGGGACTAACCCGTCTAATCGAGGTTAGCCAGCAACCATCACTCGATTCTATAAAGGACGCCCAGGAACCCACGGTGGTTTTAATAACACTGTGTAAGTGGTAGACCCTCGCACGTGTGACTCATCTCACCGCACTTGCCAACCCCTTACACGGGCATCGCTACATGACAACCCTCGAAGGGAAGTCCCCTTGTAGAGATGCCCCATAAGTACGTATATATATACATATGTGTAATCACTTCACATTTAATAAAGTGCCAACTGGGCCGTCATATCATTTACATTTTGACCATTTAATACAAAAGCATTTCTAATGGGATATGACACACGCCATTTCATTGAAAACCAGAAACACACTTAGAACTTTATTTAAGAAACTCAAATCAGCATGTTAAACCTAAAACACACTGGTTTCACAAGTAGAATCATTTTCCAATATCCAAACACACCCCACTTTTATCAAGAGACAAACGGGCCTTTAATCAATTTTTGAAGGAATAATATTTCTCAAATGAAATCCAAACTTTTAATCACTTGTCAAAGTAAAAAAAAATTCAACAACCAAGAACCACACTGAAAGTTTTCAAAATCATGATTAAAGGTCATACGACATTTCTTTTAATCAAGGTTCTAAGAAACACATTTTCCATAAACAATACACCTACTAATTTTTACACACCAAAAACATTTCAAAACAAAATTTCACATTTCATAAAGAACCATTTAGCAATATTACCATGGAAGCACACAATTGAAACCAAGAAAAAAACATTCAATGAAATTCTAGAATTTAAACAGCTTTTAGCAGCAGATCACCACACTCTAAATAACTACTTGATAATACTTTTAATCTTACTGAAACTCAATGAAAAGACATGGAATAAATAAATTCTAAATTTAAAGGCGAGTGCAATGGGAGACCTACCTCGAATCGGAACGAAAAATGACACAGCGCAAAACTCCTATTGCGTAATGGTCGCACCGTATGGCGTCATCAAATAGGTCCTAAAACAATAGACCGTCAGACAGGTTCAACAATAATAATAACATAATAATAATAACAATAATAATAATAATGTAAAAATAATAATAATAGTGATAACCATAACATAATAATAATAATAATAACATAATATAATAATAATAAGAATAATAACAATAATAATTTAGCATAATTATAATATAATAATATAATAATAATAACAATATTAATATAATAACAATAATAATCGTAATAGCATACCCATAATATAATAATGATAACAATAATATAATAATAATAATAATAGCATAAACATAATAACAAGGACAATAACATAACAAAAATAATAAAAATAATAACTTAATAATAATAACATGAAAATAATAATAAGAATAACAATGTAGTAATAATAATAACAACAACAACATAATAATAATAATAATAACAATAATTAAAATGATGTTAATAATAATAATAATTTAATAATAATAACATAATTTAATAACAATAATAACATAACCATAATATAATAATAATAACAATAATAATATAATAAGCATAATAATAATATAACAGCAATAACAATAATAATAATATAATAATAATAATTTAATAATATTAACATAATAATAATATAACAATAATATATTCACAATAATAATAATATTATAATAATAATAATATAAAAAATTAATGACATTAACATATTAAGATAATATTTCTAATGTAATAATAATAACTCAAATATAATAATAATATAATAACAAAATTAAATAAAACAAGCCCGACTTACAGGGGGTGCGGGAAGATTCGGCGGAGGTCGGGATCGACACGGGGGGCGAGGCCGGCGGTCGAGAGGAGGTATGGCGGCCGGAGCGGAGCGACGGGGCGAAGCCGATTGCCACACGGAGGCAGGGTGAGGGAGTAGGATGGGGGTGCGGTGAGGGAGGACTCCGGCTGGTTTCAAGAGGGGAGGGTGCGGGCCGGCGGCCGGGGGTCGCCGAAGGTACGGCTGGCGGTCTGAAAACTGCGAGGTCTGGGCACTGATGATGTGGCGGCCGGAACAGGAGCCGGACAGGGTGTGCGGCGACAGAGGGAGGCCGGGACGACTTGAAGGGGAGGTCGCTGCAGCAGAGAAAGGCAGGGGGGTCACCAGACGAAGGTGGGGAGCGGTGGGGCGGAGCCGGGACGAGAGGAGGCTGCTGGAGGTCGCGCAAAGCCGAGAGCGGTGGAGCGCGTAGGAGGGGAGCTCGTAGGAGGGGAGCGCGCAGGAGGAGCCAGGCGCGGGGAGCGTGCAGGAGGGGAGCGCGCAGGATCTGAGGGACGCACGGTGGTGCTCCTGGGGCTGAGCGGGAGCCGGACGGCGGCGACTGGAGGGGAAGAGGAGGCGGCGCGGGCCGGCCGAACCAGCAGGGGGGGAAGAAGAAGAAAAAGAAAAAAACGGGGGAGAGAGAGAGAGGGGAGAGGGGAGGGTGGCGGTTGGGTAGGTCTAGGGTTAGGATTATATATATATATATATATATATATATATATATATATTTATATATATATATAACTGATTATAATAATAATAATAATAATAATAATGGTAATAAATTTATAATAATAATAATAATAATAATGATAATAATAATAATAAAAGACTAAATAAAAGAATAAAAACTAATCTTAATAATAATAAAAATTTATAATATTAATATTAATAAAACTTTATAATAATAATAATAATGAAACTTTATAATAATAATGATAATAATGATAAAATAAATAATAAAATGACAACATGAAATTCTCAAATTTAAACGTCGGGCGAACACGTAGTCACCTGGTCCAACCGCACGGTCACCGCTAACGATGCGATGACCGCGCACTGGCACGAAACCCTTCAACACAAATAAACATTAAAATTTCATACCGAGACCAAGAAAAGAGTAAAATAAGGGCATCTGCGGTCGGGGTGTGATAATTCTCCCCACCACAGACACTTTCTGCCCCCAAAAAGTCACCAAACCAAAAGTCGGTCAAGAATTAAGTCCATGCCCCAACAGAACTAAAAGAACCGAAGAGAACTGAGAATATCGGGATGACCTTACTCCACACAGGTCACACCCGACCGATTCAAGAGAAAACATTACTCCGAGGTTGAGGGGAGAACACGAAGGGTTCTCCCCACCAAAAGACTTAACTAGTTCAAAAATTTAACACTAAAAACATACTACCACAATGAGGTGGGTCCAGTGCGGGAACTCCTAACCGATCCAAACCGACTCCTATAACACGATCAGATTAATACCTCCATCGAAACATTGAACCCATGACTAGAGTCAACAAATTCATCACCAGGGATAACCCACTTAAAGTACTTAACCAGCCATTGAGTCGGAAACATGATCCATTGAAGTCCACAAAACATAACCACATCGACAACATATCTAAACCAAGGTCAACCTACAAAATGGTCTAACACACTTTACGGAAGACACACGATTCAGAATATCGCATCCACACAACGGGTCTGCTTGGATTATCATAGAACAAGTCCATCATAACTTTATGGAAAAACAACGCATTTACAACGCTGTTGAAACTTTAATAGCAGGAAAACAAATATAAAAAGTTTTTTAATTGTTCCACCGTCAATACAGTAAAACAGAACGTGGACCAAGGCTTCACAAACTTGGGAACTCCTGAATGTGTGCGAGCTTCACCCCGAGACATGTGGCTGGGGATCTGATGACTGAAGCATCTCCTGCCTCACAGTCAGGTACTAACACTCTCCAATCATAGCGTCCCCTTCAAGCGATGCTTCCTGCAAAACTTCTCCAGATGACCCAGACAACCGCATCGATGACACGTCATCGGAGGGTTGTGACAAGACGGCTTTAAATGCCCGAAACGACCACACTGATGGCATACCATCGAATGATCTGATGAACTAGAAGCTGGGACCAAAGGGGATAACTCCTTAGGAACAGGTATCTCTGGTGACTTTTCCTCACCATAGAGGGAACTCTTAGGAACAACAGGGGATGCTGAAGTATTAACCACCCGCAAACCAGAAACCAACTCATCCAAGAATGCTTCCTCTACCAGCTTCTCGAAACAAAGGTCTTTAGAAGGGAGGACTCGTTCTTTGATCTCTGGATGAAGACCCCCGGTGAAAAGAGTGGCCTTCATGAGTTAATGCTACACCACCTCTGGAGAAAAGAAAATCAGTTCCTTAAAATGGTCAACATATGCCTTCACCATCCGTTGGCCTTGTTGAATATGCACAAGTTCTCTCTTTTTCTCCAGCTTCACTTCCTTAGGTACAAACCATTGGATGAAAACTGTTTTAAAGACATCCCATGTCATTTCACCTTGAGTTGACAGTGGGGTAACCATCTTCCACTGGTCCAGAGCTGGACCCTTGAACAACTTCATAATTGCACGAACCTTAACATTATCGGGAGTTCCCAACATTCTAAAGACACGCTCCACTTCCTCGAGCCATTTCACTACCTCTAACGGACCCTGATCACCATGGAGAATTGGCAAAGTCTAACGAGGCTCAAAAACTTGGAATGACCTATCAGAGTCCTTAGAGACCTTTCTGGGCGGAATTTCCTGAGCGACATATAAGACACAAAGCCAAAACTAATACCAAACCGAAGCAACTTCAATAAAAGCGCCTTCATCAAAAACAGTCAGCACAAAGAGAAAACAAACACAAACACAACCCAAAATAAAATCTCCATTTTAAAATCCCCTTTTTATTTTAGACTTTAAAACCACCCTCTTTCAAGACTACTTTCCAAAACCAATCCACTTTCAAACCAAAAACTTTCCAAAACCGTTTCCCCTTTAAAACCAATTTAGAAAACAAGGTAAAGCCATTAATTTCAAATACACACCCAGGTAATCCCATGAACTGTTGCACATGTCTTTATCAACTGTCCAATAATACTCGCACCAACATGCATTTTTTTCCCATGCATTCTCACACATTTGCAAACGTTCATAAAGAGGACCTGAGGTTTCACCCCAAATCATTCTTAACCAATTCCAATCAAACAACAGATTTCCAAATAAAGAGATTTCAGTTTTAAAACCTGTTTCATACATTTAAAGTCTTTTAAAAGAAACCAGTCCAATTTTTCAAAAACCTTTTTCATTTCCAACAACGTACTTACGCAGACCAAAACAAGAGCAGCATCCAAATTTTCATCAACCACTGGGGTGAGGGACTAGTAGTCACGCTCAACCTGGCGACATGGTAGTGGGCCATGTCCCAAGCCAGCATCGACCACTAGGAGGAATTCAAATCGTGTACTCAGACTCCACATGGGTCACTACTCCATTTGAAATCACGACATAACGTCGGCTTGCCTCCGTTGTCATCTCTCAATCCAAAAAAATCAGAAAGAGATAAAGACACAATTTGCAGACTACCCCTGGCGACTCGAGGTGCGGGACGAGTGAGGATTCATGACGTCCTTCCCATACCTACCTCTTGAGTCCCGATAGTCCTAATCTCCACCTACTAGAAAACCCAAATTACAAGAACCGCCTCTGATACCATTTTTTCACGAACCTGCCCGGGTCGACCCTGAACCGGTCACCCGAGCCGGTCCGCGGCAAGTCCTGAGGGGCGTTCTCGATCCCCCGGGATGGAAACATGTGCCGGGCATTAAATTTTTCAATCGTTGGGAAAGATTTCAGCCCAAACTAAAAACAGGATCAAAATAACAAATATAAACTAAACAAACTGACAAACACTAAAGACATAAACAAAACTACACCACGACATACCTCCACATGACCTCGCGTGTCACCACCCAACTACAACCAACGTCGCTCCCTCACTGAGCGACTCAAGCTAGGAAAAACTGAACACAAGAAACCGGCAACTAAAATGGTAAAAGATAGGCATGAGCACAAAAGTACTCAGTTGGTGATCCCCACAACAAATCCCAAAGCACTGTCAGTAAATAAAGAATCTACATATTCCAGGTTTGAACTATAATGTATAAAAGTAAGCTTTCATAATGATTTATTTGAAAATCAAAACATGAGACATTTCCCTTATTCTTTTTCGAAAGTTGGTTCACCTTCATTAGTTTTAAACTCATTCTAAAAAAAAGCAAATAAGTGTTACATTTTCAAAACATACATAAAGAGAATAAAGTATTTTCATTTGAAAACCATTTTCCCAAAGTCTAACAGTATAGGCTTTGAAGGATGACTGAAAGTAAACAAGCAGGGAAAACAAGTTCAAGCAAAGGTAAACAAGCAAGGAAAACCAAGTGCAAGTAAAAATAAACCAGAACTTATCAGCAATAACCATGGGCGATCCTAAACATCCCCAGAAAACGCCTGGACGTACTTGGGATCAGACTACCTGCCGGCATGGTACTCTATAGTCAATAACCAACTGGCCGCCCTAACAGCCAACCAGTGGCACGCCCCACAAGGCCTTACCTACCAAGGGGGGACTAACCCGTCTAATCGGGGTTAGCCAGCAACCGTAACTTGATTCTCTAAAGGACGCCCAGGAACCCATGGTGGTTTTAATAACACTGTGTAAGTGGGATACCCTCGCACGCGTGACTCATCTCATCGCACTTGCCAACCCCTTACACGGACATCACTACATGACAACCCTTGAAGGGAAGTCCCCTTGTAGAGATGCCCCATAAGTATGTATATGTATACAGATGTATAATCACTTCACATTTAATAAAGTGCCATCTTTGGTCGTCATATCATTTACATTTTAACCATTTAATACTAAATCATTTCTAAAGGGATATGACACACGCCATTTCATTGAAAACCAGAAACACACATAGAACTTTATTTAAGAAACTCAAATCAGCATGTTATACCTAAAACACACTAGTTTCACAAGTAGAATCATTTTCCAATATCCAAACGCACCCCACTTTTATCAAGAGCTAAACGGGCCTTTAATCACTTTTTGAAGGAATAATATTTCTCAAATGAAATCCAATATTTTTATCACGCGTCAAAGGAAAACATTTTTCAACAACCAAGAACCACACTGAAAGTTTTCAAAATCATGTTTAAAGGCCATACAGCATTTCATTTAATCAAGGTTCTAAGAAACACATTTCCCATAAAAAATACACCAACTAATTTATACACACCAAAAACATTTCAAAACACAATTTCACATTTCATAAAGAACCAGTTAGCAATATTACCATTGAAGCACACAATTGAAACCAAGAAAAACAATTTCAATGAAACGCTAGAATTTAAACAGCTTTTATCAGCAGATCACCACACTCTAAATAATTACTTAATAATACTTTTAAACTCTCTGAAACTCAATGAAAACACAAGGAATAAATAAATTCTAAATTTAAAGGCGAGTGCAATGGGAGACCTACCTCGAATCGGAAAGAAAAATGACACGGTGCAAAACTCTCATTGCATAATGTTCGCACCGTATTGCTCCGTCAAACAGGTCCTAAAACAATAGACCGTTAGACAGGTTCAACAATAATAATAACATAATAGTAATAACAATAATAATAATAATGTAAAAATAATAATAATAGTGATAACCATAACATAATAATAATAATAATAATAATAACATAATATAATAATAATAATAATATAATAATAATAATAACAATAATAATTTAGCATAATTATAATATAATAATATAATAATAATAATAATCGTAATAGCATACCCATAATATAATAATGATAAGAATAGTATTATAATAATAATAATAATAATAATAATAGCATAAACATAATAATAATGACAATAACATAACGAAAATAATTAAAATAATAACAAAATAATAATAACAAGAAAATAATAATAATAATAATAATAATAATGATGATGATGTAGTAATAATAATAACAACATAATAATAATAATAATAATAATAATATAAGAAAAATAATAACAATAATAACATAACCATAATATAATAATAATAACAATAATAATATAATAAGCATAATAATAATATAACAATAATAACAATAATAATATAATAATAATAATAATAATAATAAAATAATATTAACATAAAAATAATATAAAAATAATATAATCACAATAATAATAATATAATAATAATAATAATAAAATAAAATTAAAGATATTAACATATTAAGATAATATTGCTAATGTAATAATAATAAATCAAATATAATGATAATATAATAACAAAATAAAATAAAACACGCCTGACTTACAGGGGGTGCGGGGAGATTCGGTGGAGGTCGGGATCGACACGGCGGGGCGAGGCTGGCAGTCGGGAGGAGGTGTGGCAGCCAGAGTAGAGCGACGGGGCGGAGCCGAGTGCCGCGCGAAGGTAGGGTGCGGGAGAAGGATGGGGGTGCGGTGAGGGAGGACGCCGGCTGGTTTCAGGAGGGGAGGGTGCGGGCCGGCGGCCGGGGGTCGCCGGAGGTGCGGCCGACGGTCTGAAAATGGCGAGGTCGGGGCGCTGACGAGGCGGTGGCCGGAACGGGAGTCGGACATGGTGTGTGGCAACGTAGGGGGGCCGGGATGGCTTGAAAGGGAGGTCGATGCGGCGGAGCAAGGCAGGGGGGTCACCGGACGGAGGTGGGGAGCGGTGGGGCAGAGCCGGTCCGAGAGGAGGCCGCCGGAGGTCGCACAAAGCTGGGAGCGGCAGAGCGCGCAGGAGGGGAGCTCGCAGGAGGGGAGCTCGCAGGAGGGGAGCGCGCCGGAGGAGCCGGGTGCGGGGAGCACGCAAGAGGGGAGCGCGCAGGATCCGGGGGTTGCGCGGTGGCGTGCTTGGGGCTGAGCGGGAGCCAGACGGCGGCAGCTGGAGGGGAGCAGGAGGCGGCGCGGGCCGGCCGAACCAGCAGGGGGAAGAAGAAGAAAAAGAAAAAAAATGGGGGAGAGAGAGAGAGAGGGGAGTGGGGAGGGTGGCAGCTGGGTAGGTTTAGGGTTAGGATTATATATATATATATAATTGATAATAAAAATAATAATAATAATAATAATAATAATAATAATGGCAATAACTTTATAATAATAATAATAATAACGATAATAATAATAATAAAATACTAAATAAAAGAATAAAAACTAATCTTAATAATAAAAAAATTTTATAATAATAATATTAATAAAACTTTATAATAATAATAATAATGAAACTTTATAATAATAATGATAATAATGATAAAATAAATAATAAAATGACAACATAAAATTCTCAAATTTAAACATCGGGCGAACACGTAGTCACCTGGGCCAACCGCACGGTCACTGCTAAAGATACGATGACCGCACACTGGTGCGAAACCCTTCAACACAAATAAACATTAAAATTTCATGCCGAGACCAAGAAAAGAGTAAAATAAGGGCATCTTCAGTCGGGGTGTGACAATTTTAAATGGCTAAATGATATGACTCGTGTCAACAAGGTGCACCTTCCTTTTTGGGAGCCTGTCTAATTAGAACTCCATAGTTAAGCGTGCTTGGCCTGGAGTAGTGATCAGGATGGGTGACCTCCTTGGAAGATTCCCAAGGTGTGTGTGAGTGAGGACAAAGCACACTGGAAAAGACATGTGTTGGCTTGTGGGGACTGTCATTAGTCAAATGACCCGTTCAGGCTTGTGGGTGGACCCTGGGGTGGGCCCCACGTGTCTGCGGGGAAACTGGTGGTACCTGGTGGGCCAGGACCCGACGACCAAGTTAATGTGGGGTGGTTGGGCTGTCACTAGGGCCTGGTTGTCATATTTTGTATCAGTGGAGGAACCCAGCCATAAGTGCACGGTGCACTGCCTGGGTTGAGATGTAGGGCCCACAATGAGGGCGTTGTGCTCTAAAGGTGGGGGGTGATTGTAACATCCCCAAATGATAAAGGGTTAAATGGCTAAATGATATGACTCATGTCAACAAGGTGCACCTTCCTTTTAGGGAGCCTGTCTGATTAGGACTCCACAGTTAAGCGTGCTTGGCCTAGAGTAGTGATCAGGATGGGTGACCTTATGGGAAGATTCCCAAGGTGTGTGTGAGTGACGACAAAGCACACTGTAAAGGACATGTGTTGGCATGTGGGGACAGTCATTAGTCATGTGATCCGTTCCGGCACATGGGTGGACCCTGGGATGGGCCCCACGTGTTTACGGGGCAACTGGTGGTACATTGTATGCCAGGACCCGACGACCATGTTAAGGTGGGGTTTTTGTGCAATCACCGGGGCCCAGTTGTCACATTAATGTGACAACTGGGCCCCGCCCACCAGTTGCCCCGTAGACACGTGGGGCCCACCCCAGGGTCCACACACGTGCCCGAACAGGTCATCTGACTAATGAATTTCCCCACATGCCAACACATGTCCTTTCCAGTGTGCTTTGTCCTCACTCACACACACCCTGGGAAACTTCCAAGAAGGTCACCCATCCTGATCACTACTCCAGGCCAAGCATGCTTAACTGTGGAGTTCTAATCAGACAGGCTCCCGAAAAGGAAGGTGCACCTTGTTGACATGAGTCATATCATTTATCCATTTTACCCTTTATCATTTGGGGATGTTACAATCACCCCCCCCCCCCTTTAGGGCACAACACCCTCGTTGTGGGCCCTACATCTCAACCCAGGCAGTGCACCGCACTTAAGGCTGGGGTCCTCCTCTGATACCAAATGTGACAACCGGGCTCCGCCCACCAGTTGCCCCGTAGACATGTGGGGCACACCCCAGGGTCCACACACGTGCTTGAAAAGGTCATCTGACTAATGAATTTCCCCACAGGCCAACACATGTCCTTTCCAGTGTGCTTTGTCCTCACTCACACACACCCTGGGAAACTTCCCAGAAGGTCACTCATCCTGATCACTACTCCAGGTCATGTACCCTTAACTATGGAGATCTAATCAGACAGGCTCTCGAAAAGGATGGTGCCCCTTGTTGACATGAGTCATATCATTTAGCCATTTAACCCTTTATCATTTTGGGATGTTACATTTTCCTTTCCTGTGAATTGGATTATATTTTGTATTGATGATCTTGGCCCGTGGAGGCATGGTTGTGCTTTAAATCATTGATGTATTTATGGTTTCCCACTTTTCCCTCAAAAGTGCTTTTGGAATAAAAATTTAATTTTCAGTCAGTCAACTAATATATTCTTGATTATAAAATAAAATATTGGATTAAATGAATGAATACATCTCATGTTATTCACCTAAGTAGACAAATAAATCACATGTCGCTCACTAATCACTATTAAAAAAATGGGCAATTTCGATGGGTCATATGTGATAGGTAAGATACCTATTACAAATAGTCCAGTTGAAACACTTATTTTTGATGAAAACTATTATCCATTGAAAATGAATTTAGCATGCATTCATTTTATTTTGCAGGAACCATATTTTGTGCTTTCTAATAGTGAAAAACGCTTATTTCCAGTGCTAATAGTCATTTTAACATTACCTTTTGTGATGAATAATGAAATCCATCACAAAATATTCACAAAAACTACCTTTATAAATGGAATAAAATCTATCAATATTAATCCATTTCCAATAAAAATAATTAAAATCACCAGACCTTTTTTATAATACCCTCCTCCCTGATTTCTTTCTCCCCTTTGTGCTACTATTCCTGTCACAAAACCACTCAACGAAACCACCCTTGAAATATTCTCTTAGACCTGATTTCTTATATGTTTAGGTTCATATACCCTAAGTAAAGATTCCTCTCTTCTTCTCTTTAATTATTTTTGTGATTTCCATTAAATCTTGCATAAATTAGTTTATTCAAAACCTAGGTAATTTTTTCCAATTTTTATGGTTAATTTGGTATTTAAGGTTATTTAAAGTTTATTATTCCCTATTTGGGTGTCCATAAACCCTACACAAGTTGATGCCAATTGATTTGAGAAATTTTCCTCATTGTTTTACCTTTATATTTAATCGATTTTTATGTTTGGTATATAGGGTTACTACAAGTTTATTATTTTATGTTATTATTGGAAATATAATTATTATGGAAATTATTTATAGGGATTTATGACAATTATATAAATGTTGACAGAGTTTATACAAATCTATTTAATTAATCAACTGTATTTCATGCTTATGGTGATATAATTTTTTATGAATTATGATAATTCTTGGATTGTGACCGTGATGTTAAACAATGTGTGATTGTTATAAAATGATTGGTTTTCATTTATTTAAAACATGCGAACATAGATTTGTAAACATTTGGATATATATATATATATATATTAACATTTGAATATATATCTATAAACATTTAAAAAATGTGTAAGGTTTTTGATATATGTATAAATGTATGTATGTATATATATATTTGATATGTATATTAGTTTAAAAAAATGTGAAAAAATATATTTTATGTATATTTACTAATTAATAAATCATGTAATATATATATTAACATGTGAATATACACATATACACATTTTAAAAAAAATTATATATATATATATGTGTATGTATGTATATACAGATTTGATATGTATATTTGTTTAAAAAAACATGTAAAAATATATTTGATGTATATATATGTGATTAAAAAATTGTATTTTATATATATACATGTATATAAATATATAATTTATTAAATAAATAGAAAATTAGTGTTTTATAAAAATGATGAGAAAATCAATTTATAGAAAATGTTGACCAAAAAAGGTTTTATAAAATAACATTTTTTATATATTTTTTTTAAATTTTTTAATGAAAAAATAAAATATATAATAAAAAATGCATCTATAAAGATTTCTTGTTAATAAAGGATCTATTTAGCCATGGAAAAAATTTAAAGAGGTTTATAAGTGTTTTGAGCATTTTTTCTTAACATACAATTTTTTTGACTTCATTTAAATGAACAAAAAATAGTAATAATAAATATGTTTTGATAAATCTTATTTATAATTAATAAATTATAATTATTAGATAATAATATATGTAATAATCAATAAAAAATTTGTAATTACTTGTAAAAAATATTAAAATTCAACAAATTTTTAAAAATTCACAATAATTAGTAACAATGTATTAATAATTAAAAAATATTATTAATTTTTTTTATAATTAATAAATAATTAAGAAATATTAGTAATAATTAGTAAATATTGGTAAATTATGATATTTTTTTAAAATATATATAATATTAAAAAAAAATTAAATGTGAACCTCCCCTCTGACATTACAAAACACCCGACACATATAAATATTATGACATTCTTAGGGTAAACCTTACATTCTATATTTAATGGTGGTATTATATTTCTCATATGATACTCTATTCAGAAGACACATTATTTTTTTCTAAAAAATTATAATAAAAATATTGAATGAATTATCCTTATGTGTGATGTTATCAATCACCCGACACACTCAAATGTTATGTCACAATTAAAGAAAACCCCACATCTTGATACTAAAAGTGGTCTCAAATTTCTCATACAATACATTTTTTGGGAGATACATCAATTTTTTTAAAAAATATAATAAATATATTAAATAATTATCCTCAAATGCGGTGTTACCCAATACCCAACACACAAAAATGTTATATCACACATAGGGTAAACCCCACATCCTGAATCTAACGGTGGTCTCAAATTTATCACATGAGACATCATTGAAATATATTTCATTATTTTTGGAAAATATAGCATATATAATATAATATATTTAATATTTTTAATCTATCTACGTCGAGCCTCTAAAACCCTCAGAACCCTATGATAACTTAGTGCCTCACTCAAAAAATATTCCATAGAGTATTACAAGGTGTTAACATATAATAATAATTTATAATTTGTCATAATGAGTAAAAAGTATTCTTATTTATGTGGTTTTTTAGATAATTATTGACTCAAGAAGCAGAAACTAGTTTCTATTATGAAATCATGATTGGATAAATCATCACAAAAATACTAATGGATCTAGTATAAATCCTATATACATTGATGTTGTTGAAACATTTATATCATTTGAATCATTGAATTTGAAAAAATTTCTAAAGGAACAATTAAATTTCCACGTAAGAAATGTGATCTTAGGAGATTTGAAAGATTTGACAATGTTAGACTTTATCGACTATGTTTTGGCTTTCACAAAGATTATATTTTTTGGTATCAACATGGTGAATGAAATTTAGTATAAAATATTTTTTTGTTCCTATATCTATAATTTAATAATTTAGTACATAAGGGTATTGTATCATCTATTCAAGAATCAACAACTCAGAATGATATTCCAAATTCTGAATTAAAAACTTCTCCATTTTACAATTTGTTAAAATCTACCATGGAGACCTTATATCTGGGATGTTAGATATGAAAACTTGAAGCTATTAAAAAATTTATGGGTATTAAATCAGGTTTTGTAATGTCAAATAGTTTCTTTGATAAAATATTTTCTTTAGTTAAATTGTTGTTTCGTGATGTAAATTCATCACCGACAAGTTTCTATGAAATTAAGAGATTGATCCATAATTTGGGTGATAGTTACCAGAATATAAATTCATATTCAAATGATAATATCTTATATTATGGTGATTATGAATGATTAATTAATTTTCCAATATGTGGATAATCGCGGTGTAAAGAGGCACAATAAGGAATATCTATATTTCTTATGAAATAATTGAGGTATTTTCAATTACACCCTATTTAAAATGTTTATTTTTGTCTCACAAAATAGATACATTGATGAAATGACATAAATCAATTATTTCTTGTATAAAAATCTTAAATCTTCTATTTTATGGTGATTCATGGAAACACTTTGATCATATGCATCCTTCTTTTACTTCGAAACCTCATAACATATGGTTATTTCTTTTTTACTTTTGGTTTTGTCCATTTGGTGATTATGACATCCATTATACTTATTGTACTATATTTTTTAATCTATAAACCTCACCTACTTGAATGATGATGAAATAAACATATATATATTTAGAACTATTAATTATATGACATATGAAGAATAATATTGTTTTTTATTTCAAGCCACTAATTGATGAGTTAATTTCATTATGGAATAGTGGTGTAACTACATCTGATATAGTTAGAGATCATAATTTTACACTGAAGGTTTCATTAATGTGGATGATCCGTGAATTTCTTGAGTATGATATTTTATATAGATGGATTATTATCATTTCTATACCGCATGGTTTAGAAAAAAGTGTTTATGCTTTGACATGAGAGAAAGGCTAGTTATTTTGACTATCATAAGAGATTTCTTCTTGCAAATTTCCATTTTTGAAGGAATATAAATAATTTTACAAAAGATATAATTGAATGAGATGAACCTCTAGAAGTGCTCTCAGGTATTTAGGTAAAATATATTGTCTATATATTAACTCCTTTTAATTTTGTACTAACCATAAATGAATAAAAAATAAATGGTTTTGGGAGAGATCATAATTGGATAAAACATAGTATTTTTTGGGACCTACTATATTTGTTTGATTTTTTGGTTCATCACATGTTATATGTAATGAATATTGAGAAGAATTTTTTTGATAAAACATTTTATACCATGTTTGAAAAACCTAGTAACACCAAAGCTAATGTAAAGGAACAATTAGGTCTTGCTCAAATTTCTCGATGTCCTGATCTTGAATTATTTGAATATGAAAGATCACACAATTTAATGAATCCACAATAATATTATTCACTTTATAAATAATTTTGTTTATTATTTTTTCAATGGATTATATATTTTAGGTTACCAGATTTTTTTGCATTTAATTTTGTCTTATTGCATTAGAAATAGACATATTACTGGGTTAAAAAGTAATGAATGCCATGTTATAATAGAAATATTGATGCCTAATGGTTTTAGATGGTTGTTTAATTCTTCAATTTAGGTCATGTTGATCAAAATATCATATTTATTCTGATATTTTTTTTTGGAAACACCATATTATGATGCATTGAGTATGCTAATAGAAGATGTTATTTTAATTTAATATAAATTGGAGAAAATATTCTTACTGACCTTATTTAACTCAATGGAACATTTAATATTTAGTTTTCCATATGAAGATAAATGTGGAGGTACGATACAATTTCTTTGGATATACCTATTTGAGAGATTTATGCTAAAATTATGGATAAAAGTATGTAACAGAGCGTCAATTGAAGGGTTAACTGCAGAAGCGTACTTACGGGAGGAAGTTTAAATTTCTTTCACTTATTATTTTCAATCAAAATATCCTTCAAAGCATAATTTCATGGGTCATAATGATGAAAATATTGATGATATCATAGAACATCAATTTTCAGTCTTTAATCAGCCCAAGATTGGTTTTGGTGTTTATCATGAACGATGGATTTCAGATGAAGAAATGCACAGAGATCATAAAAATGTTTTCCTAAATTGTGAAGAAATGATATGATTTTTATAGTAAGTACTACCTGTTATTATTTATTGAATTTTTTATAATATATATGTTTATTTACATTATTTTTTTTTGTAGACTATATGATGACCATATCAAAAAACATTTTATACAAATTACCCCTATATCTCTTGAAGAACACCGTTAATATAATTTTACATATTTGTTTCAAATAATTGTAAGTTATTTTGTTTTTTATAGAACATTAAATTAATTTTGTAATGACGTCTATTATTAATAATTTTTATTATTTATAGGCAACACAACATGATAGTAAAATTCATAGTCTATTAAGTGTTCTCAAAAACCCTCCATCAAAATTGGTAAAATATTATAATGGGTATGTGTTTAATGGATTTTGATATCATACACACCTATATGGTGAATCAAAGAAATCAATAAATATTGGTGTTTTATTTAAAAGGATCTCATTTTAAATAAAGTGAACTTTTCTTTTATGACATGTTAAATGAAATAATTGAATTATGTTATATGGGACCAAATTATATAATAATGTTTAAATGTCATTGGTTTGATATTAATCGAGGGTTGTGAATTTATCCATTACATGGAGTTGTTGACTTCAAATATAACATTATTATTGCATCAAATGAACAATATATGTTGTCACATCAATCACATAAATTTTATTATGTATATTACTATGATGTTTTGAGAGATTTGAATGACTAGTGGAGTGTAATAAAAATGAAATCTCATGAAAATTGGCTTCATGAAAATTAAAATGGTTATATGGAAGTAATACATATTGAATATTTTCAAGAAAAATACCCAAATATATCACTTACCTAATGAGATATAAATATCGATGATGGAACCCCCGGTTAAGGGATAATGATATAGATAATGTTGATGAAGTAATAAGGGATAATGAAACTAAAATTCATTTGAAAGTTAATAATGCTCAAGATAAAGATAAATACATTGTCCTCAATAAAATGATGAACAAAATGATGAATGATTTATTATATTCATGTATTTTTTTATATTTTGATATTTGTATTAACAATTATTTATATGTAAAATTATTTATTTCTAATGGCTATACTTGTCGATCTATTTTGTTCCTTCACTAATGTTAGTAATTATAAGTTTTTTATATTTGATATATGTTTTAATAATTATTGACAGAAAATAATATTATATTCTACATGACATTTATTAGTTTTTTATAATATATATATATATATATATTAAGAAATATATATAGATTATATTATTATATTATGATATTTATTTATTGGTAATTATTATATTTTGGTATTTATTAGTTTTTTATATTTTACATTTGTGTAAATAATTATTTATAGGTAAGATTATTATATTATGGTATTTATTATTTTATTATATTAGATATCTATATTAATAATTTTTTATAGGTATGATTATTTGTTTTAGATTGGTGGAGATGCTCTCGATGATCAATTTCATTCTCTCAATGATGTCAGAATTTCAATGATGAGCATGATTCATATGATCTATAGAATGCTACACCTATTAGGAGGGGGCACAACCTTTCTCAATTGATGATTTCAGATCCTATTCCAGATAGATATCCATCTCTTGATTTTGATCCTCGTTTATGGAGGTATGCTCAATTGTTTAAGGTATTTATTTTATATTAAGTTATTGTATTAATTTTGTTAATAATATTAATATTATTTGTTTTTATTTTCACAATTTTTTATATTATCCATATTGGAAGGATGGTGTGATTATATGAAATTATTTTTCCAAGAAATTGGTGTAATGGGGTCAGGTTCCCATTACTATTCATCAATATATGTTTGACCACTAGACTATACATTATTAAAAAATATATATTATTTCACATTTATTTTAGCAACATATTTTTTTAATTGTCTTGAAGAATTTATGGTCTCTAATTGGTCATAACCCAAGAGATCATATATGAGTTGTATGAGAGGCTTGTATAAGAGAACGTTTTTATCAGTTTTTACAAAACCCCAGAAAGTAATCCATGGATGAAGCTTTTGTTACTATTTTTGAATAGTATTTATTATCCTTTAAACATGACTATATCTCAGCTTAGGCATGAGATAAAATTTTCTCCTACTAGGTATGAGAGAATTTTTGGAGGAGGCTAACATCTGGGTGTGAGAACCGGGAAGGAAAAAGATGAAACATAGGGTCTGGAGTAATATATTTTTGTATACATCAATGAAATGTGGTAAGTAATATTATTTATTGATTTATATATACTATAAATGTAAAATTTTTATTATATTAAAAATGCTACTATCGGACCCTCTTTTATGGAGTTTTAATTTTACAAGAATATGTATATAAATCCCCATACAGGAGAGCTTGTCTTCGATTGACAACTCTGTATTATAATTATTATTATTTTTTAATTTTTTAACTGATAATAATTTTATTGTTATTCTCTTTTATAATTATATTTAATGGAAATGTATGAGACTACGGTTTCTACTTCACGACAGAGTCAAGATGAGAGTGAAGAAGATTCCACTTGCGATTCAAGTTTCGATTAGGGGGCATGGATATGGGCATCTATGAATGGTGTTGAGAAAGGCTGGGTGGCTAATATGAGTTCACAACTAGCACTTACTAGTTATTATGGTGCATATGTGATGTCATCGTCAGCACAAGGGAAAATCATTCATAGTCTTCATCATCGGCTACACAGTATGAGGAGAGGTTGAGAGATCAGGATGAGATTATTCAGTGGATGAAAAGAGATATAGAGGAGTAGCATGATCAACATCATCAAATATATGATAATATTTCAGAGTATATGGGATAGCTTACGTGTGGTGTTAGTATGGAGTTTCCCACCTTGACCCTTCAAGTGATCCTCCTCCACCTAATACAATTTTATGCTCAGTTTTTTTATGTATGTTATGTATATTGGGTTGATAAACATATTTTGTGTGAAACGACGTAATAATATTATGCTTGATTTTATTATATTTAATTGTTTTTATTTTTTTTATAATTATTTTTGTAAAAAATAGTAATTGAGATGGATCACTATATCCTTCATAATATATTTTTTAATTTTTTTTAAAAATGTATTTATAATAGATTTATATTATATTGGAAAAAACATTTATTCTAACATTTTTTACTAAGATGATACCTTAATAATGAATTCCCATTATAAAAAGTCATTTGTGATGGAAATCCTTTTCTAATATCCCATTAAAAACCATAAAACTCTATTAGTGTATATGGATGAGTGCCCCTCATTTCAATTATATGGGTATGGACATACACCTATTTTCTCTTACTCCATTTATAGACTATATTTCATGCGTACCATCCATATTTGTTTAAAAATCCCATCCATGTGATCTAGAAAATAACCATCTATCCCTGATTATCTTAACCTCAATATTGGAATAATAATGATATAATATTATGAATGGACACATGTAAGATAACTTTTTAACCTAATTTAATGAAGATTAGTATAAAATGTTCACCCCTAATATACTAATGATATAATGTATAGAATTCCATTTAGTATAACTAGTTGATAAATCCAAAACAGAAAACTAATTTTAAGTCTCACGAGTAAAATTTGAATATTTATAAAATCTGTTACCCACATTGTGCTTAAAATTTTATCAAAACTCGGGGCTTTCCATGATGATCATTGTCCATGGATTACTTAGAGATTCAATTATAGCAATCAATTATCATTCTACTTTCATGATATATGAATAATATATTAGAGATTGATAAATTGAAAATTCCTTGGTATAACATGATATATTTTTATATTGTTAAAACACTTTTAAGAAAATAATAATAAAATTATATACATATGTTTCAGTCCCATAACATAAAAATATGGATATACCTTGGAAACCTCATATATTAATTTTTTATATTATTTTATCAAAACATGTTATGTATAAATGTAAAATTTATTACATTATTATGTTACACATTATACATCACTATGTATCCATATAATAAATCAAATCTCCCACTCAAATATTTTAGCGAGATAACATATTGAATGTAAAAAAAATTGGATAATGATGAGATTGGGATTTATAATAAATATTTTTTTCAACACTTTAGATTAGGTATCCAAAAAAATTTACTTCATAATATCCAATATTATGATGTATTTTCATTTTTTAAAGAAATTACAATGCTAGAAACACATTATAAGTATACAATATTTATTTGAGATCATTAGTAATACATAACAATGTAACTCTTTACATTAATATTTTTAATTTTCCAATTATTTTCCAAATACCTTCCAAGGACATAAAATATTTTTTAATGATTTTAATTTTAAATTAAATGTGTATCTCATAAATATCTTATTTCTATAATATATCATTTATTTGTTTCAAAATTTAACAACTGTAAGATAATAATTAACTCCCATTAAACACTTATAAAATGTATATTTCTCTAGATATGTTACTTATAATACACACAAATTCTTTTTTTAATGAATGATTACTTTTAGTATGATAAATAAATAAAAAATCATATTTTATATTATTTATATACAGAATATATATTTTTTATTTAGATTAATAACATGAAAAGAATATTAAAATATAATTTTTTTCATATTTTATAACTTGGATGATTTTTTTAATTTTTTTTCTTGAAAATACATTCATTCGCATATTTTGCCTCATAATATATTTTAGTATGGATAAAAAAATTAATCATGTGTTTCCATTAATACTTTATTTTATTAAAGAAAACAATTTTTAATACATCAAATGTAAACCTCTTATCATATAAGAGATAATGAATTAAAAATTATACAATTCTATTAAAAATTATATACTAGGATAATTTAATGTATTTTATATTGAAGTAGAAACTATTTCTTTCTCTCCTAGATTTCTCCATCAAATCCTTCTAAATTTTAAACTCTTTCACATATTCATAATAATTTCATAATATATATTTAGTATCAAATACCCTTAAAAAGTGAAAAATTTATTTATACAACATTAATACTCAAACTAAACTTTCTATAATATTTCTAATATTGCTTTAAATATTCTAACTAGTTTCATCTCAAATTTTCAACTTTTCCACAATGGAAACGTTTTCCTTCCTTTTTGGTGCCCCTATTAGGTTTTAATAACACATGTTTACAATTGTAACATCTAATGGATTTTTTCCCTTATAATTTAACCTTATATTTTATTATTATTATCATAACACGTTATCTTTGGCCTCACGTGTCTTTATCAGATTCCCTAAACATATTGAGGAGTCTGGGTGATAATTTTTTGAACTCATTCATATTAAATTAATAATATATTATAAAAACATTTTAAATAATTATTGTAGAATGAAATATATACCCATGTCCAACCTGAGAGGAGATCAAATACTCTCTAAATCATTCAAAAACCCAATCATATTAATAAAATTTTTAGATACTGAAAATCCTTTGGTCCAAAGGTATATCAATGATACCATTGAAATCTAACACCTCTTATGTCATTCTTATTATGGATAGATCCTATTAAGGCTATATGTTATTTTTAGGCATCTATATTCTCATGTTTATTATCAAATTTTATTTAATAAAATCCATCATGAGAGATGAAATATCCAATGAATCATTTTAATTATTATAGTAAGTATCTAGTTCTAATTATTGAAGGGATCCATTACTCATTTAATCAGGAATGGATTTATTCAATATGTAAATTTTTTATTCTTCCTTGAGAAAAATTCTAAAGTTTATATATCTATAATAGAACATTATTCAACTAATATTTTCATTTTAAATGATTAATCTCAAAAGAAATTTTGACTACGAACTTGTTTTTTATAACATAATTTTTTATCATATGTGTTATATATAAATTTAATAAGGACTATTATTAAATAATCACAAAATAAAATGATGAACCTTTTTTATTACATATTTATTAGGGGTACAAGATCTATATTTTACTTAATATTTTTATATTCTTTATACTTTCTCTAATCATTTATCTATTTAGGTAAACAATCATTCCAATCTAATTATACATGGTTTTGGGATAATTGAGTGGGAAACTCATTTCCTAAATTCATCATATGAACTATCCAAACTTTATTCTTATGGATGCTTATTTTTTAGTGTTACCTAGATAAGTGTAAACCAAATTTTATATCAAGTATAGTAACCTAATCCTATTATGGTTACCCACCATATGCTAAAGTTACCCAAGATAATCCATGGGAACCTAGATCAATTATGGTTTCTCATACTAAATGATCAAAGTATTGATGAGTGTTTTGTTTAGAAGTAATCTTACACATAATATTTTTAAATGGGTTATAGTTTTACCTAACTACATTAGCTGATATTCTCACTCCATGTATGAATAATTCTAATGATTTAATTTTGTTATCATATACCTTCAACCAAATTAAGACATCACAAACATATTAGTGTATATAACTCTATAGAAATTATGAATTTTTTTACTCATCCAAAAAAAATTAATCATATTAACACATATACAAATACATATTATGAATAATTTATAAGAAACCATTTTTATATAAATTTTTAGATTCATATGAAATAATAATATCACTCAAGAGAAAGTGTGGTGTGACAAGTAGCCAGCTAATCACCTTTTTGACATAACTAATGTGCCCATGCTAGTGTATCCCTAACCAGAGTCTCACTATCCTTAGATCAATATTCAAGATAGATCTCAATTATAATATAATCCTAACACCTAATATGTATAAATCATAATTAACCAATATTATTGAGTTGATAAAAAAAATCATAGTCACCTTTTTTTACTGCATTATCTGAATCATCCTTTAGGATAGTTTTATCTTCATAATTTTATCTATGTATTCTAAAAACTCAAAGTTATGTTGTGAAATTAGAATAATTTTCCTCATAATGTGATTGTGTCATGTTGCTTTATTTTTAAACTAAGATCAACAAAATAATCACTATATCATAACATTTTCCACATCCACAAAGCATAAAATTGAGATTTTTCCATAAGCTCTACTTGATGCAGGTAATGCAGTCACTATCATTATTTTTTATGTTAAGAATGTTCTTTAAATAAAATTAAATCTTTCAAAAAACTAAAAACAACTCTAAAATTTATTGTAGTTTATACAATACTATTACTGAATTTTTTAGGGATGCCTCTATACATAAAATATAGTTTAAATGGTATAAAATCATATTCCATGATATCCACCATGATAGATTTATAAGAACTATATAAAATATGAATAATATATTATTAGGTAGATTGTGGATTCATCCAACTACTTTCATATCATTTTTTTGGGAAAACACAATACAATCATGTTGAACTGAATTAACATAAATCTTATTATTTAAGTTTTTTAGGTGTAGTTTGTATCTTCTGATTGTATTTTCTATTGAATCGAGTATATCTATACATATTATAAAACATGTTGAAGCACTATGATGGTGTTTTAAATTATTCATTAGAAGATAGAGCTACATTCATTAGAATATACTGTACCTACCAAAGTTTTAAAACCGAACTCTAATCTTTTAGAATATAATCATTGATGTTTATTATAATAGAGTAAATAAATTGGACCAAGCCTTAAAGGAATGGTATATATGATGATTCAATACATTATATGAGTGTGCATCATATTATTTAAGTTGAGATCCACAATTGTATTTTTTTAGTGTGTTTTCAAAAATATTCAATTTGGTGAGGTTTCATTTTTAAGATCCTCATTTCCTTTGTAATTGTTGTACATAAAATATTTATGATTGATGAGATTTTGGTGAGGAATATTCTTCTTTTGATCACTGTGATTGAAGAGTTTATAGGGATAGAAGTGAAGTTCAATGAATTCCAAGGTACCTAGACTTAATTTCGATCAAGGATATATTGAAGAGGCGATCGGGGATAAATTTACCTAATGATGATGATTTTTCAAATAAGTTCCTAGTGTGGAACTTGTTACTACTGATCATCTTAGAAGAAGATATTTTGGTGTTTGTAACTTATTGATTCCTTGGATCTGTTATATTGATCAAACTAATGATTTAGTGTAAAATAAAAGACTTCCCTTTATTGGAAATGTTTGCTAATAATATCCTTTAATGGGTATTTATATTTTAATCTCACACCCTTTTAATTATTTTACATACCTTGAGTTTTTATATTCGGATTATATTAATTTTACATAGTTAATAGGTTGTGTTTATATCTTCCAAGAGTTAACTATTTCCACTACATGTTTAAATTTTTCTTTCATTACTCTGATTGATCGAAACATGTATCTTTAGAAAATTTCAATTACTTGAGTGGGATAAAAAAATTTAGTTGGTTTTGAAATTATAATGCACCCCTTTTTTATATTCCATATCATTTATATCTAGGAAATATTTGGTATCAAATAATGTATATTAATATTTGAGCCAGACTTTATATTTCAAAAAGTCTTTTATTTTTATATTTTACATTGTTTTTTAGAATTTATATGTTTATTTAAATTATTTTGGAGAAGTGAAAATATTTTTTTTGGCTTTGATGTGGTAGGAGTAATTCCAGTTATAATTATTGAAATTTTGAATAAAAAATAACCAATTTTTTTATGGGAATGATTATGAATACCGTCATGACCAGATGGAGACATAAGTTATAAATATCTCGGTGGAAAATTATATAATGCTTACCAGTAGTTACAAGATACCAACAATGGAAGTTATCACTTTTAATCGTGAGGAGAATTTTGAATTCCAACATAATTTCTTAGTATGGAATACTCTATTATATTATATCTAGATAAATATCTACTTTAAATTATATTCATGTAGAGAAGTTAAAAAATATGTAAGAGGTTGGATATAACACATTTCAAAACTTTAAAAGTTATATAAACAAAGAGAGTGATGATCAAGTAGATTATCATAGCTTTAATTTTTTACCCGGTGAATCTGTTTCTTAAAATCACCTGAGATTTATGTGGATGATAAATAGTATACAATATCTTAAAGAGTGATAATTATTGGTAGGTCATCTTGTAAAAAAATTTATTTACATTCTACCTAAAGAGTGGTAGTTAAAGAGAGTATTTATTGATTATACTAAACCTATTATAAATTTGAGCTTATAAGATTTGATCAAAACTCTCATGAAATGTGAGAACTAGATTAAGAAGGATACTAAGAAAGAAAATAAGAAAAATGGAGTGTCAATTAATTTAACATCCAAATCATTAAATTTCTAATTTGAAACTTATTAACTGAGTACATTGAGAATAAATTATAATAAATGTTCAAATAACAGTGATGCAGAGCTTACTAATGGTGAACTTACACATATAGATATAAGAATGTTTAGAAATTATAATCTTTGGAGGGAATACAAGAGGGATAAAAAAGAAAAAAATGATAAATATGAAAAGAAATTTTTTTAAAACTTAACTTATTTTAATGTAAAACACATTGACACATTTTTCGAGTCAACGAATCAAATTATTATTTTGATTTTAAAATCACAAAACACATTATATAAAATTTATTTAACTAGAAAATGGTTTTTAGTTATCTTTTGTGTATATAACCAAATTTATAATAAATGAAACTCTGAAGCACTTAAAAATTAATATGAAAATTAAGATATTTCTAAATATATTAAAAATTACATTTAGTAGATATATAAGCATTGTAGAGATGCTAGAATAACTCTATCGAAAGGTGAAGAGGTAAGATAAGTTTACCAGTAGATGAGGATGAATATACCACCATATATATAACTGATCATAAAGAAATTTTTATTTTAATATTGGGGTTAATTAAAATGAAGTATATAAATAAAGTCATATTTTAATGGAAAGATAAGTTATATAACAAGAAGATATGTTAATTGACGCTTCAACAGTTTCTTGTCATTTTAAAGATGTGAAATAGCTTATTTCCTTGATAACGCTTCCCATAAGTGTAATTTTTTTTTATTTTTTTAGATAATATCTACTATTATTTGAGGTTTTATATATGAAAGATCTTTATTTATATTTTAATTATTGTGTTAATTATTGTTTGGATTGATGTATACCAACAAGGAAGATATAGATTTGGTGTGTAAAGCGAGTATCCATCATATAAGTCGAGGGTCTCTAAGGATAGGAAGACAAAGCATATGATCATCTAGATCAAGGGATTCTAGGGATAAGAAGACAAATAACCTTACAATGGGTTTTAGTTGAGGATTTATAAGGATATGAAGATATACCTTATGATAGGTATAAAATCAGGGATACCTAAAGTCAAGTTTATAGCCTTCCTTACTACATAAGGTTAAGGAAATATGGTTTTATAATATTTGTTTTAATAAGTGTAAGAATTGTGACTTTAAACTCTGTAAGTTGTTTTAAAACTTTTATTCCACATTATTTAATAACTTTCTCAGAAGATGTTGAATTTTTAATATCATTATTTACCACTAATTTTACATATATACTATTTTTATTTGTATATTGAGTGAAAGATTATATATTTTATCAATGTAAAACCAATTGGTTTCAGAAAATTATAAGTTTATTTTTAACACTAATCCACCCCCTCTTATAGTGTTTATTATTAATATATTTAAAACAATTTTGGGAAAGCACTTCATATCATAGAAGCTTTCTATTGGGTTTTGAGAATCATCTCATTTTTTCTTACACCAATATTAGGCATTAGTTCATATTTTATATTTTTACTGTAAATTACATCAATTTCTCTTCTAACACTAATTATGTTGTAGAATAATTATTTTCTTGTTCTTGTTATAGATGAATTTTTAATTGTAACTATTAAGAATTTAAATACAAAAAGACCACCTACATTTGATAGAGAAGATTATGAATATTGATGTGATTGTATAAAATCTTTTATCATTAATATTGGTGGTGATAATTTTCTCATAATGAATGGAAATTATGAAGTTATAGGGAAAGAAGTTGTTTGTTTTTCTCAAGAAGGAAATATTAAGGATTATAAATATCTATAGTTAGATATAATATTGTTATAAGGTGAACATAATTTGGAAGATGTTAGAGGTTACACATTTTGGGAATTATAAGGTGTTATAAACTCGAATGGCTATGTTGAGAGTGGACTTTTAGGATTTTAATTTTCTACTTAATGAAATAGTAACTCGAATTCATTATAATTTTTTGGTTATTTTAAATTTTTTGAATTCATTAGGAGAGAAATAATTAATAGAAGATAAAATTATCAAAAAATGTATTGATATTATTCCAAAGGAGTGGTAATCAAAGAGGAAAAATATTTCCGATACTAAAAATTTGACTAATCTAATTATTAATTGCTTGATTGGAAATTTAATGCAATATAAAATTTGAATTAAGAGGGATTCTAGAAAAGAAGAAAAGAAAAATAGTCTGCATTTTACATCTATTTCTTCTACTTATACTTTCAGTACTTTTAATTCTTGTGACAATGATTCTAAATTTAATATTTCAAAGAATAAATGTAATCATTTAGATCAAATTAGTTCTGATAATAGTAGGAATGAACTTTCTCATCTTGATAAAATAATGTATAGAATTGTTGGAAATAAAAAATTTCAATATTTTCATTAGAAAGATAGAAATGATAAACATAAAAATAAATATTCTTTAGGTATTATTTGTTTGCAATGTAAGAATATAGGTCAAATTAGATCATATTTTCTGAAATTGAGTAAGAAATATTGAAAATCAAAGAAGTACTCTAAGAGTAAATGTAAAATGTTCTTGATATATTTAGTAACCTAGAGTGCTATTGATGGTGATATTACTTTTGATAGTTCATCATAATATATTGTAAGTGATAATTATAAGATCACTTATTTTTATTCAAATATTTCAAAGAATAAAAATGGATTCATGGCTATGGTAACTACAGAATCTTTGGAAAGAATAACACTCAATTTTAAATTTACATAAACTCATAATGATGATTATTATACTACATAAGATGATGAAAAAGATAATAAATTATATAATGAGGATTATTAGATTATTTTTGAAGAAATTTTCATATATATAAGCCTTATGAAAAAGGAACATATATTTTTTAAAATAACTATGATTGTTCATAAGAAAATATTTTTAAATATAAAAAATGAATTTTAAAAATATATTTAGAAGTTTTTAAACTCTCATAAAAATTAGATTATAAGTATAATTATAATTCAATTTCAAAATATTAGAGTTCAGTTTTTAATCTTAAATATGAATTCTGTGGTTTATAGAAACTCTTGGTTAAATTTACATTGAGTAAAGAAAACTTTGGAAAAATTCATAAACAATTGAAATCATCTAAAATGTATAATGAAAAAGTTTTTGATTCTAAAAAATTGAACTTATTATAAAATTAATTTCAACCTATGAGTTTACCCTTTTTACCTAAATTTCAGGGGGTATTTGATTCCCCATACCCACACTCCTGAATCCAAGTACATAAACACATAATTTACATACTGACTTTAATAAAAACTATAGATTCCCAGACATATCTATCTCATAATTACATAACTTAATGAAAATGTTGTGTTATATACAATACCCATACCTTTGGGGGTTAAATAATTAGATAATTAAAAAAACTCAACTAGAAAACCCCATGTATTTCTTAATTAATAGTATTATTTTCACTATATAAAAAATTAGTTAATGCATAATGAGTCTTCAGCACCTACCAAAAATTATTCCACATGTGTGAACTTTTAAACATGTCACATGTATTATTTTTATTCATAACTTGAGAATAGAAAAATAATATAGGGGTGTGATAAAACACTTATTAAGGGAAACAGATAACTGAATCTATAAAAAACATAACCATGGCATACATAATATTGATGGAATAAATAATCTAAAAAATTCCATAATCAACTAAAACTGGGAGAATTCTATATGTATGAAAACAAATAAATATAAGGATAAAAGTAATTACCAATATCATAATGAAGTTATGCATAATGTCAAATATCAAAAACATGTTTCCAAAGACTTATACTGATATGGGGATAGGTATACACAAAAACCCAAGATGTTTTGTCTTATGAGACCAGTCAATGAATCAAGGGGATATATAATGTCTAGCCCCACATGTCACTTTAGTAATTCTAGAAGTATATATCTTTATAATGATTAATACAAATTATTAATATTATATCAACCTGTTTTAGCAATAAATAATAATCTAGAATTTCAATACTTTTCCCCAATTAAATAAAAGGAACATTATGATCATAATTCGTTATGAGAAATAAGGTTGATGGTCAAATGATACATAGTCAACTTTATAATAATATTCTAGAATGGAATAACAATATAAGGTACACCAATACTTTTCTCCATATCAATAAAAGGGGTAACATGATAAAAACCCATTCATATAAGGAATGTGGATGGTTTGAAAATAAAATATTCCTAGTGTAATAAAGTAAACTTAGAATTATGTTAACATAAATGAAAACCACTATTGTAAAAATAATTCTTCAAACAATATCACAAAATAAAGGATTAAGAATTATTTTTTTTGATACCATGGGTTCAACCTAAAAAATGATAAATATTTATATTCGAGGATAAATCATGAAACATAAAACCATTCAGGGTAAAACATTTGTAAATTATAAGTGGAATGGAATAAAAAATATAAAAGATATTTTATAAAACATTTTTGACATTGATATAAAATGAAATGTTGAATTTCATTCCAAAGGTATATTTTGAAAGCGTGACATGAAAGATTTTGAAAATGTTTAATTTTAAAAATAATCTCTTATAATGGATCCATGAAAAATAGAAATTTTATATTGGAGAATTATGGAGAGGAAGACAAACCATATGAAAGTGAAATGAAAAAACCTGTTTTATTATTTTTAAAATAACTTTGGTCAAAAATCACATTGTAAGAAGAGTAAAAAACATTCATTTGTATCAAAATATATTATTTCCACATAGAGGAATAGAAATTAAACAATATTAAAATATTATGTTTGATTAACACAAGACTGGAAAAATGAATTTCATGATAAAATAATATTACTCAAGGAAATGCGACTTGAGTTATACATATACCTTATGAGAAAAATACTTCTTGAAGTAAAAAATATTTGAAAATTGGTTTTATGCTGTAGAAATGTAAATAAATTAAATAAAGCATCATATAATCATTGATTATAATTTACCCAACTTATATGAAATAAGTATAAGAGGAATGATCATAACTCAATGAATGAGAATTTAGTTACAAAAAAGCCTTACAACCGGGGTAACAAATGAGTCAAAATCGATTTGATAAAAAAATATATGATAAATATAAATACATGGGAAATGAATAAACCATTTAAAGGAAAAAAATTTGAATATTATAAACGTTTCTCAAGGAATTAATGTTTTAAACAAAGAACCCTTGTGCCTTGAGAAAAATTTTAAGCAAAACCAATTAAAAAAGAGGGATTGTAATTGATCTTAAAATAAATTATTAAAAGATCATTCTTGAAATGATATCTCAAATAGTAATTCTATACACCACATAAATTAAATTAGTCACACAATACCAAACATGTCTCAAAGAGAATAATTTGAGATGAAAACCCTTACATTGGTCCTGATTTATTATGCACATGCCCCATACATACTGAATAATTAAATTAATTTCATTAAATAAGTACCCAATAACATTATTCATAACTATAATAATTTATAATTCTCATTTATAACCATTATAAAAACACACACACATATATTATTTAGTTATTTTTATATATTTTCAACACCGATTGAAAGTAATATTTATTATTTTGAGCTAGTTTCATAAAATAGAAGTTGGTATCTATTATTTTTATAAATTACATCACTATTAGATCATATAACATACTGGAATAGTTGTCATAAGATATATTTTAATTCTATTATTTTATCTCATATTATTTTGGGTTAAAATCATTGAAAATGAAATCAATAATGATCATGTTTTAGTTATTCTTAACGAATGAATGTTGTTTTATTAATTAATGAGTTAAATTTTTATATAACATTACTAGAACAAATAAATTATTTTCATATTTTTTATGACCCCAACTACTGGTCCTCTCCTGGCCGACAGAAGGTTGAACCATAACTACCCCAAACTCACCTCTATAGTCCAATGTTTAGCAACAATCACTGAAAGGCATAAATAAAATGGGAGGCATTTTCATAGAGTACATGTATGCACACACCCAACCATATAAATAAATAAATGTAGAGGAATAATAATAAAGGGAATTATCATCTAGAGTAAAAAATATTCATGTAATAACCTTTAGGGAATACAAAATAGTGCAATAGTGTAAACTGAGAAGTAAAGGGAAAAAATAAACACCCAACTAGAAAAGATATCCCAACTGGACAACAACTGTCAAAGAAACACCAAGAGAGCCTGAATTTATATCTTTAAGCCTTGATCACCATATGTGGTCAAATGAACCCAAGTATACCTATGATCTTCTAAAATCATCTCCAAACTATCTGTAATCTGTATAAGACACAACATGTATTGGAAAAAACCATGTAGGGGGTGAGTATGTACATACCCAGTAAGACACCCCAAAAATCCAATATGGAGCGATAAAAGGCATGATAAAAGTATTCATCTCTTCAAAATGAAGGTATGTCAATCATTATACAATAATATAAAAATAATGAAAAAAACCCAAATATGCTCAATAAGAAACCCAAATGAGAGAGAATGGGGATCTCCATCTCCACATACCACCTAGAACAATGAGTCTGCTACTAGTTCCAAAAGTTCATCATTGTTTATTAGCATCTTATGTGTCTATCCAGAGAAGTAAACACATATAGGGACCACACATCACCATTTTTGCACATAGTCGAAGTGTCAAAATCTTCAATGTAGGGAGAACCCATGCCCTGGTGCAACCTAGGAGTACCATCTCCATGGATAGAGGACCTTATCTATGGTGGGACAGGGGAGTACCATAATTATTTTTCACAACAACTATGGAGGAACTATTCCTTGATTCGATAGGAGAGTACCACCTCTAAGGATAGAGGACATGCATCCTGGTGTGATAGGAGATTATGACCTCTATATCTATACAATAAGTATGGGGGACCTACACCCTGATACGAAATATGAGTATTGTCTCCAAGGATAGAGGACTTGCACACTGATACGATAGTGGATTAACATATATATCTCCATAAGGAATGTTGAGGAACTGCACACTAACCTAATAGAAGAGTACTATCTCTATGGATAAAGGACCCACAGACTAATATGAAAGTGGAGTACCATCTCAATCTGGATATGGAATGTGAAGGACCCACACACTAGTATGATAGTGGAGTAATGTCTCTAGGGATAGAGGACCTGTGTAATGATACGACAACAGAGTACCTTATCTGCCTTGATAAGGAATATAGAGGATCCACATGCTAATACAATAGTAGATAAATATCTACATGGATAGAGAACCCACACACTGATATGATTGCAGAGTATCATCTCTATCTGAACTCTATGATGATCTTGATCAATCACTATCATTATTAAGCATCGCCTAAATAAGATTCTCTATTTTAAAAACTCACATCAAATCTAAAAATATCCTAAAAAGGATACTATCACATTATACATAGAAAAAAATCATAATAGGCTAATCACGGGCCAAAATTCAAGTCAAAATGAAGAAGATGCGAGAGGTAGAAGATTATCAAAAAGTACACAACATGTAAGGGGTCCAAATGACATGTGAACGTGATCCTATTCCTAGACATGTCTTCTCCACCAAAAAACTTTCTAGCCATGTAGTACCACAAAGTGTATAATGGTACTATGCAACATGTCTCTTCTAAAATCCTGACAAACACACGAGGTTCATCATTGGACTGACGAGATAAAACCTCAAACCACTGATATGTCATCACAAATGACCATGAACTTCCAAACATATCCCACTATTGTGATCCTCATAGAAAAACACATAGGATAGGCTATTCATTGTCCAAATTGGACACTTGGTAGAAAAAACACATTTCACTACATGAGGCTCGAATGACATTTTTTGGGTCCAAGACACAAGTCCAAATTAAATACTGGATATCGGTCTCAAAACATTATCCTCAATATTAGGATCACAATGCGGCTAACATGGCATCAATTCAGCACCACATGGATGTGATATGTCAGATATAAGATTCCATAAATAATAATAATATTATTTTTATTATCATTGGGCACTTCATGGACCCAATTCACAATCTTGAATTAAGTACCCAACATTGGCCTTGAAATTAACATCTCAATCTTTGGATCACACTTCTGTAGATAGCGTGTTAATATGATGTTGTAAGAAGCAGTTATGATCAGAAAAATGTTTTGACAAAAATAATAATAACATTATTATTATTATTATAAGTAATATATTAATATTTTTAATCAAAGGATTACCCACATCCTCCATGCCCTGCCCTAGAACCACCCATGGGTTCTCCCCATTTTTTCTCTTCATTTTATTCTTTTTTATTCTATCTCATATCTGTTTATTCTTACCCATATATTTCACATAGGAAACCCTAAATGTGGCACCTAGGTCACACCACCCTATATCATTATTATCATGCCACCATGCCTTTTCCTTTCACATGGTTCCTCCTATCACTGTTTGACCACCGTCTCACAATACCCCTCAGGCCACCCCCAAAACATGGCACACTACCTCATCACATGCCTCTCCACCACACCCACTACTACAAATAAGGCATTTAGAAGTGCTAGAAACAACTTTCAAAAGTGCTATAAAAGCACTATTAATAAAAGATAAGATAGGGGTCTCCATTAACAGTGCTAAAAATCACTAATAAAGAGTGCCCTTTATCCGCTCTAAAAAATGAGGTGATAAAGGGTGCCCTTTATCCTCTCTAAAAAAAGCATTGACAAAGGTCCCCCTTTATCATCACTTTTTTAGCGTGGATAAAAGTGTTGGAACTGGGCATGCAGTGGAAGCCCCAAATAGGTAGGTTTTAAAATTTTCCACTGACGGTCGACATAAACTTGTCGACGTCGGAGAAGAGCAACCCGATCTTAGCTGAGGACTACGCATGGAGGATTTCAAGCACAAAATTAAACCGTAAAATACCTGGTTTGAATATGAAGCCGCGCACGACGTCTACTCATCATTGGCAATCGCTTCTCAAATAATCCAATGTCTAATTCCTCTAGATCATCCACACATGCTTTAAAGAATCCATGGGAGCGTCATTTTGTCGTAATCCGGGTACTAGAGCAGATTTGCAACGATGCCTTCGACGCTCCAATGACCACAACATCACATCGCAAGTGAAGTATGAGAGAGAGATCCTTGGATCTAGATCATCTCTCTCTATAATGTGGGAGAGAGAAGAGGAGAGATAAGCTCCATAAATAGTATTTGGAAAATTCCCCTTCACTTCTATTTATAGTGCTCAATTGAAATACCCGGTATCGTCTTGCTGACCCCGAATACTTAACACACTATTAACGACATTTTATGACAACTAAACCAAGTTATAAATTTTATTATCATTTACTTGTAATATATTAAAATATATTACATTATAATAATTGAGTCACTAACTCGACTCATCGCTCCCATAAATATTAATTGAACCTTGAATAATTTAATATTCGTCAATTAATATTTTCAGGTATTTACTTAATACTTGTAAATACATTTAATAAATTCAATACTTATTATTATAAAATCGAATAATATGAATTTATTTATTGAATTGGTGATCCTTTAACTTTGGGCAAATCCTGGACCCCTGTGGTTGGGCCCTCCATGTCCAAAACTCCAATTCAATTGAATAGGGCAGGTTCTTGAATACACTATTGTGTGTGACCCTCTAGGCCCTTATTTCGACAACCATGAATAGTATTCACAAACCAAGAGCGGGATCTAGAAACCCATCCTGGCCCCTGATGAAATAAGGATTGTTACAGCAGTGAAAACCAACATACAAACACGCACTATGTAATATAATCTGTTTTTCTGTAATATCTCATAAAGCAAGATGCACTCACGTGTCATCACCCTTTTCTTGCTTTGTAGTTTGTCGATTTAACTGGATGGATTTACCCTTGCCTACCATGGCCATGGTCTTAAAAAGGTACTGCCATCTATATCAACATGGCTTGAGATATATTACTTCCATAACCCAGAAGAGACAAATCCTTTTTTGACCATTCAACCAATGTCATGCCACCAACGGCGCACCCTTCACAAACTACCTCACCATGACTTCTTCTCCATGGTTTTTTTCTTGCATCAAAGTACGCAATCAAATGACATACATTGGTAATGATCTCAAGTCAGGATACCATTACACATGATCATAGATAGTAACATCCAATGATACCCAAAACATTTGGAGTTCCTATTGGCGGGTCAGTCCTCATGATCTCAATACTAGAGATCACCAAGTGCGAACTTCATGAGAATAAGTCTCAATGCTTATGATCCCCCAGCACTTGATGGTCAGACATCCACTATGTCCAATTAGTAAGATGTATATAGACCATAGAACATATATTTAAGAATAATTTCATAGTATCTAGAGGTTCTCATTATAGCTTGGGAACTAATATAACCTTTCGATACGACAATTATTCTTTGGACATTACCATTTCAATAGTGGATACATAAAAGTCTACACTATAATGGTAAGATGACATCATGCATAGTTAACTCTATACACGATATGGTAGTAAAAAAACATAATATTTGGGTCTAGGGAACCCATTATTTCAACAAAAGGGACACCTTTATCAGCATTATTTTGAGTGCTAATAAAGGCCTAGTATCTAGTGATGTGGTGTTTATTTTACCTCACACCCAACACCTTCACACCTACACAAAACAACACCTGCACACAAAAAAAGCACAGAAGAATGAAACAACTCACACAAGAGTTTCACAAACAATGCTATATACATTTACTTGATATAATGAATATAAAATAACACACTTCTATATACATTTAAAACAAGGTTTTATATCGTTATAATTACAATTATCCAACAAACAATTAAAAAAATTAATGTTTCATCCTTGGAATCTGTGATTACCTCTAAAAAATTTTCATCCATGGTATTAGTTTCCGAAAAAAGCATCCAAAATCAAGAAACAAATTCCACATATATACGAAACAAAATATTATGTTAGTAATAAAATAGTGAAATAAATTAAACATTAATATGAAAGAATAAATAAATAAAATGTCAACTTCTAATAAAAAAATACACATTTGGTGTTATACTGGTCACATCGTGCATCGTATTAAGGTGGGGATGATTCCTACATGACAAAAATGAGTCATAGACCATTTTTTTAAAATATTAAAACAATCTGAATGGGTTTTCTCGGTTTCGAGTATGTCACTTGTTCTTTTATTGAAATTAATATCTAATTTAGACACATATGGATTTATATTGGTCACAACATACATTGGATTTAGTTATGGTTGATTCGTACACATCAAAAATGACTCATGAATCATTGTACTAAAGTATCAAAACAATCTGAATGTGTTTGCTCAGTTTTCAGTACGTCACTTGTGTTTTTTTCTAAAATTAATTTCAATTTTAAATAAAAAGAGACACTTTGAGTCATACCAATCGCATTTTGCATTGAATTGAGGATTATTTTATTCCTAAATGTTACAAATGGATTATAGATCATTTTCATAAAGTATCAAAACAATCTGAATGTGTTTGCTCAGTTTCTATAATGTCAGTTGTGTTTTTTTACTAAAATGTAATTTCAAACTGGAAACATGAATTTTGATTCATACCAATTACATCATGTGTTAGTTTTATATTAGAATGCTTCATACACATCATAAAAAACTTATTAATAGTTATCTTAAATTATAAATACAATTGTAGTGATTTTTCTTGGATTCAGCGAGTGACACATTTTGAGCTAAAATGCCAGTTTTAAACTGATAACAGACACTTTCTTCCATACCAGTGACACCATGCATCAGATTGGGGTGAGATTGATTCGTACACATTAAAAATGACTAATGGATTGTTTTCCAAAAGTATCCAAACAATCTGAATGTGTTTTCTTAGTTTTCAGTAGGTCACTTGTGTTTTTTTCTAAAATTAATGTCAATTTTAAATAAAAAAGACACTTTGAGTCATACCAGACATATTGTGCATTACATTGAGGTGAGGTCGATTCATAAATGACAAAATTGACTTATGGATCATTTTCCTAAAGTATCAAAACAATACGAATTTTGTTTATCCATTTTTAGTATGTTACTTGTGTTTTTTTACTAAAATGTTATTTCAAACTGGAAACACGCATTTTGAGTCTTATCAGTTGCATCATGCATTGGTTTGATATGATATTACTTCATAAATGTCATAAATAACTTATGAATCATTATCCTAAATTATGAAGAAAATTGGAGTAGGTTTTCTGGGTTTTTAGTGAGCGATACTTTTTGAGCTAAAATATTAATTTTAAACTAATAAGAGATAATTTTATCCATACTGGTCACACTGTGTGTTTGATTGATGTGAGATTGATTTTTAAACATATAAAATGAATCATGAATCACATTCCTAAAGTATTAAAACATTATGAATGTGTTTTCTCAGTTTTCAGTATGTCACTTGTGTTTTTTTCTAAAAATAATGTCAATTTTAAATAAAAATAGAAAATTGGAGTCATACCAGTCACATTGTCTGTTAAATTGAGGTGAGGCTGATTAATACGTGTCACAAATGACTTATGGATCATCTTCATATAGTATCAAAATAATAGGAATGTGTTTGCTCAATTTGTAGTATGTCGGTTGTGTTTTTTTACTAAATTGTGATTTCAAACTGGAAACACGCATTTTGGGTCACACCGGTCGCATCGTGTATTAGTTTGATATGATACTGCTTCATACAAATCACAAAGAACATAAAAATTGTTATCCTAAATTATGAAGACAATTGGAGCGAGTTTTCTTGGTTTTCAGTGAGTGACACGTTTTGAGCTAAAATGTCAATTTTAAACTGATAATAGATACTTTCAGCCGTACCGGTCACACAGTGCATCATATTGAGGTGATATTGATTTTTACACATCAAAAATGACTCATGGATCATTGTCCAAAAGTATCGGAACAATATGAATGCATTTTCTCAGTTTTCAGTATGTCACTTGTGTTTTTTTCTAAAATTAACGTCATTTTTAAATAAAAGGAGACACTTTGAGTCATAATAGTGGAATTGTGCATTGAATTGAGGTTTGTCCAATTAATACATTTCAAAAATGACTTATGGATCATTTTCCTAATGTATCGAAACAATCCTAATGTTTTTTCTCAGTTTTTAGTATGGCAGTTGTGTTTTTTTTACTAAAATGTCATTTAAAAATGGAAACATGCATTTTGAGTCATACCAGTCGCATCGTGCACTAGTATGATATGAAACTGCTTCATACACATCAAAAAGAACTTAAAAATCATTATCCTAAATTATGAATAAAATTGGAGTTGTTTTTCTTGGTTTTCATTGAGTGACATATTTTGAGCTAAAATGTCAATTTTAAACTGATAATAGAAACTTTTAGCCATGTCAGCCACACCGTGCATCAGATTAAGGTTTGGTTGATTAGTACAAGTCAAAAATGAATCATGGATTATTTTCTTAAAGTATCAATGCAATCCTAATGAGTTTTCTCAGTTTCTAGTATGTCATTTGTACTTTTTCTAAATTTAATGTCAATTTAAAATAAAAAGAGATGTTTTTAGTCATACCAGTCACATTGTGTATTTAAAGGAGGTGTGGTCAATTACTAAAGGTAAAAAATGATTTATGGATAATTTCCCTAAAGTAAAAAAATAATTGGAATGCATTTTCTCAATTTTCAGCATGTCAGTTGTGTTTTTTACTAAAATATCATTTCAAACTGGAAACACGAATTTTGAGTCATAGCCGTCATATTGTGAGTTGGTTTGATATAAGACTACTTTATACATGTCAAAAATAACTTATGAATCATTATCCTAAATTATGAAGATAATTGGAGTGAGGTTTCTTGGTTTTTAGTGAGTGACACATTTTGTGCTCAAATGTTAGTTTTAAACAGATAACATACACTTTTAGACATAACGGTCACACCATGCATTGTATTGTGGTGAGGTTGATTCGTACACATAAAAAATTACTCATGGATCATTTTCCTAAAGTATCAAAACAATACGATTTCGTTTTATTTGTTTTCAATATGTCACTTGTGTTTTTTCTAAAATTAATGTCAATTTTAAATAAAAAAGAGATTCTTTGAGTTAGAATAGTTAAATTGTGCATTTATTTGAGGTGAGGTGAATTCCTATATGTCAAAAATGACTTATGGATCACT
The DNA here is from genome assembly GCA_963277665.1 of Viscum album. Taxonomy (NCBI): domain Eukaryota; kingdom Viridiplantae; phylum Streptophyta; class Magnoliopsida; order Santalales; family Viscaceae; genus Viscum; species Viscum album. The sequence goes on along the minus strand of OY728147.1, from coordinate 2,104,240,330 downwards.
TTTCTAAAGTATAAAAACAATTTGAATTTGTTTTATCAGTTTTTTGTATGTCAGTTGTGTTTTTTTTTACTAAAATGTCATTTCAAATAGGAAACACGCATTTTGAGTCATACCGGTCTCATCGTGGATTGGTTTGATATGAGATTACTTCATAAACGTCAAAAAAAACTTATAATCATTATCCTAAATTATGAAGACAATTTGAGAGGGTTTACTTAGTTTTTAGTGAGTGACATTTTTTGAGCTAAAATGTCAATTTTAAACAGATAACAGACACTTTTAGCCTTACCGGTCACACTATGTGTCATATTGAGGTGTATTTTATTTTTACACATCAAAAATGACTCATGGATATTTTTCTAAAGTATCAAAACAATACAAATGCATTTTCTTAGTTTCAAGTATGTCACTTTTGTTTTTTTCTAAAATTAATGTCAATTTTAAATAAAAAGAGACACTTTGAGTCATACTAGTTGCATAGTGTATTTAATTAAGGTGAGTTAGAGTCCCACAATTCCCCAAATGACTTTTGTATCATTTACCTAAATTATTAAAACAATCGGAATTAATTTTCTCAATTTTCAGTATGTCAATTGTGTTTTTTAACTAAAATATCATTTCAAACTCGAAACACACATTTTGATTCATACCAGTTGCATCATGTGTTGGTTTGATATGAGACTACCTCATGCACATCACAATGAACTTATGAATCATTATCATTAATTATGAAGGCAATTGGAGTGGGTTTTCTTGGTTTTCAGTGAGTGACACATTTTGAACTAAAATGTCAATTTTAAACTGATAACAGAAACTTTTTGCCATACTGGTCACACTGTGCATCATATTGAGGTTAAGTTGATTTATAGATGTTAAAAATGACTCATTGAGCATTTTATTAAAGTGTTAAAATAATTAGAATATGTTTGATCAGTTTTTAGTACGTCACTTGGGTTTTTTTGTAAAATTAATGTCAATTTTAAATAAAAAGAGACACTTTGTGTCATAACAGTAATATTGTATGTTTAATTGAGGTGTGGTAGATTAATACATGTCAAAAATGACTTATGGATAATTTTACGAAAGTGTCAAAACAATCCGAATATGTTTTCTCAATTTGTAGAATGGCAGTTCTGTTTTTTTTAATAAAATGTCATTTCAAATTTGAAACACACATTTTGAGTCACATCGGTTGCATCATGCATTGGTTTGACATGAGACTACTTCATACACATCACAATGAATATATGAATCATTATCCTATATTATTAAGACAATTGGATAAGGTTTTCTTGGTTTTTAGTGAGTTACATGTTTTGAGCAAAAATATCAATTTTAAACTGATAACAGACACTTTTAGCCATACCAGTCACATTTTCATCATATTGAGGTGAGGTTGATTCATATATGTCCCAAATGTATGACGGATCATTGTACTAAGGTATCAAAACAATCCTAATGTGTTTGTTGAGTTTTCAGTATGTCACTTGTGTTTTTTTCTAAAATTAATGTCAATTTTAAATAAAAAGAAACACTTTGAGTAATAACAGCTGTATTGTGCATTTATATGGGGTTTGGTTGATTCCTATAAGTCAAAAATTACTTATGGATCATTTCCATAATGTATAAAAACAATCAGAATATGTATAATTAGTTTTCAGTATGTCAGCTGTATTTTTTTACAAATATGTAATTTTTAACTGGAAACACACTTTTTGAGTCATACTAGTCGCATCATGCATTGGTTTGATATGATACTACTTCATACATATCAAAAAAAACATATTAATTGTTATCCTAAATTATGAATACAATTGGAGTAGGTTTTCTTGATTTTCAGTGAGTGACACATTTTGAGCTAAATTGTTAATTTTAAACTGATAACAGACACTTTTAGCCATACCAATCACATCATACATTGGATTGAGGTGGGGTTGATTTTTACAAGTCACAAATGCTTTATATATAGTTTTCATAAATTATTAAAACAATCTGAATGCATTTTCTCAGTTTTCAGTATGCTTTTTGTGTTTTTTTTTCTAAAATTAATGTCAATTTTAATTAAAAAGTGACATTTTGAGTCATAGCAATTTCATTATGTGTTGAATTTAATTTAATTTTATTCCTACAGGTAAAAAATTACTTATAGATCATTTTCCTAAAGTATTAAATCAATCTAAATATGTTTTCTCAGTTTTCAGTATGTCACTTTTTCTTTTTACTAAAAATAATGTCAATTTTAAATAAAAAAGACACTTTGAGTCATACTAGTTGCATCATGTGTCGTATTGAGGTGGGGTTAATTCCTACCCATTTAAAATGACTTATGGATCATATAACTATTGTACTAAAACAATTGAATGTGTTTTCTTAATTTTAAATAGGTCAGTAACTCTGATACCAACTATAATGTCCTAAACATTTCATACATTAATATCATATATGAGTCGATTAATATTACTTAAATAAAAATAAATAAATTAAAAATTAATATGAAAGAATGAATTAATTCTATGGAAAATGATATTACTATGAAAAAAATCAAAATTTCTTCAATGATTCAGCAGACAAAGCATCATTTCTCTTCCTACAAAGGCTTGTCACATGGAAAGAAATCTTCTAAAACAAACGAACCCTACAAGGAATAATGAAAATAAAAAAAATCATTATATAATTTTTTGTTAAAATAGAGATATTATATCATATCATTACCTTTACATATTTATAATGGGTTTATTTGGTCCACATATAATCTAATAACAAAACTAATGATTCTTTAGACACTTCACTACTGTTGGTCAACTACCGCTTAACATAGCATCTGATCTGAACTTCTGATCTGGCATCCCCGTAATGCTCTCATCTGACACCATCTATATGATATCAGCATTCAACATTCACTTATCCTTATCTTACTTTACCCATTTACCCACTAAATTTGTGAAGGAAGAAAAGGAAAAGTGAATATTGGATGGTGGTATTATAGAGATGGTGTCTGAGGAGAGAATTATGGGGATTCCAGATCAGATGTTCAGATCAGATGCTATGGTAAGTGGTAGTTAGCCAACAATAGTGAATAATACTTAGTTTTTTATGAAATTTGTGAGTTATTCACAACTAATATTCTTCCAAAACACAACATCAATAGAAACAACAAAATAAATGACCAAAGTACTGAATATAAATGATACATTCCATAATAGTTTTGGTATAGTGCTTCTGGAAACCTGGAAACATAAAGAACTAGTTCATAATAATCTCTCATTAAGTAATTCTTTAATAGAAATACAAATCATTTCTAAAACCATTTGTCATAACCTATGGATATGAATCATAAGAAAGGGTGATCATAGAAACTCAATAAGTGTAAATAAGAGAGATATCAATGATCATATATGTATAATATAAGTAGTAAGAATTCACCTTCATTCTATTTGTGTACAATCTTCCATCAAGTATGCTCCCCATTCATTTCTAAACACATCTATATCATCTTGTGAATGGGAGTTTTTGTGACTGTCATGATAGTACTAAAAAATATAAATACACAAAATATTAATAAAAATTTTATATGAAATAGTAATTATTTTCAAAAATAGCTCTTCAGGGATGCTAGTTTGTTGATGAAATATGATCTCTTTCATAAATTTACAAACATTACAAAAAAATCCTTTTAGTTTTTCTATTTTGGAAACTATAGAAACATTGAGAAATATAAGTAATTTTTCATGATATGTGTTTGGATAGTACAATATTATTATATATACCATGAACTTTTCTAGTTGTAGATCTCATGGGTATTCTTATCCTTAGGCCCTGGATTCATTCCATGAAGTAGATGATATTGATGCACCACCCTATAATAATATAATCTTAAATAAAATATAATATAAATTGTTTAACTAGATATTTAGTTTTAAAATTTTGGATCTAGTGTAATACAAATTGAAAAACTCCATCATGAGTAGTCGGTTTTTCGGATATCCATGCATTGAATCCAGAAAATAAATCTTTGCAGTATCCAAATTGACCACAATGAGCATCCAATGCTTCATAAAATCAAAAGAATGAATAAGTAATGAAATAAATGAAAATATTGTTGATATGATTCCTCAAATATACATCAATCGGTATGCGTTGCTGAGTGAATATTCCAATGTAGCTACAAAGGATGGCTTTTTTGGGGGTTAACATGTTAGCCTCGCTTATTCCATCCCACCTCAAATTTGATTCCTTCTTCTTTTTCCTTAAGGACTTTGGCTAACACTGTCAAACAATGACACTCTTATTTGTTTTGAACCACCAGGGTTTTATTTCCTACCATTTCCTTAGTTTTAGCATCATCATTATGTTACTCCGGAGCACTAGCATCGGCACTGGGACCAACAACAATAGGTTGAAAAACCTATTGTACCTCAGTACTGGGACCATTAGAAACATGTTGAGAAATCTATTATTCATATGCACTGGGAACAGCATCAGTAGGCTGAGAGACTTATTGTGTGTCGGCATTTGGTGTATCAGCAGGTACAAAAGTCATTATCTGCAGAAGTGGTTTAACATTAAATTTAGATTACATAAAAGCAGTAGCAAACAGATAATAACATAAGTTAACACAATTTATATTACAATAAAAAATAACATTATTATTAAACTCTTTTTCTAAGATGAATATATTTGACCCCTATATCGAATATGTAAATCCCTTCATTGTGGTCTAATCTGAAAAAACAATTCCATCTACATTGGGATCACTTTGAAATGATTATGAAGTCCCAATTAAAGGGTCACCCTCTGTTGAATTTTCATATGAACCTTCAGTTTTTTTGGTTGATAATAGAACAATTGACCAATTTTGGTTTGCAGGATTTGGAATATAAAATACTTGTACTACCTACGATTCCATTATAAATAGTTCGTCTTTCTCCCCATCCTTAATGTAATAAAATTTCACAAATACCAATTCATCTATTTTAACAACACTTCCATTATCAACCCACTTTCATTGAAAAATAGGCACTTGGAATGTCATATAATACAACTCCCATATTTGATTGATGATGCCAAAGTATGACATATTCACATAAATTGGATTTATTTACTTAGCACCAAAAACATGCATCACTTCAGCCACAAGTATAAACCCACTATTCTGTATGATACTATCTTCATCGTGTTCATTATTATAGAATGTATAACCATTAACTACATAATCATTGTAAGATAATACATACACACTTGGTCCTCTAGATATCCATCGAAGTTGTTCTGAAATTGAGTTTGGATTTTCATCTGACTTCTTAAAAAATATGGTCCCGAAACCATCATATAAACTGTTGATTATGTGTATTTGATATCCATTTTTTATACCTAGATGGATTCAAATGACTAAGAATTTATTTGTGGGTTTGAACATATGGGCCAATGTCGAAACTGTTATCAAAAAAGTAAAGGTGGTCCTGCTCCTGATTTGTAATATTGGCTATTACAACCTCTTTTCCAGAAATTTTCTTAACCCTCAAGACACCCATTGTGATTAGATTTCGGTAGGCCAATGCTTTCCACACCAGAAAGGTATTTGGTATAGAATTCAATGACTTCCTCAATAATATATCTCTTCACAATACAACCCTCTGAATAACATAGATTTTTGATACACCCTTTCAAAATATTCATATACCATTCAATGGGTTACATCCATCTATAATGTATATGAACACATAGTAAAATCTCTCTCACCAAGTGAACCATCAAATGAACCATCATATCCAAGAATTTTGGCAGGAAGAACATTTACAATTCACATAATATGATGGAAATTTCTCTTTCCATAGTTGTAAATTTCTCTGGATCTGTAACTTTGTTTCATATAGCTTTGAAGAAGAAACAGAGCTTTGTTAATGTATGGCATACATTTTGGAAATAATGTAACATAAAGCTATAAGAATTATATCTTGCATCAAATAATGGTAGTCATGTGATTTCAGACCCTTTAACTTTAAATCACTTATTGAAATGATGTTCTTGTTATAGGATGAATACCCATATGGAACCTTTATGTTATTCAATAAGTTGAAAAACTAATATCTCTCATGCCTGTAAAGAGTGTAAGTAGTAGGAGGATGAAATGTTCTTTTTTCACCCTTCACTGGGGCAAAATATTCTCATATTTCTGTATCAACCATGTCTAACCTAGCCTTAATTCCATCCTTTTTTTTGCAAGGTTCATTTAGTAACATGCTGATGAAACTATCACATACATTTTTTAACACGCATAACATCATGAAAATGTCTGACATATAGACAATTTTAGTATGGTAATTCAAAAAAACTGATCTCTTTTTCCAATAAATTTTCGTAAGGTTTTTTGAAAACGGTTTACCAAAAGTAGTGTCCACATATTTTACTTTCTAAAAAAATTTATCACCTGTTAGTGGAGATGGTGCTATACATTCTTCTAAACATCCATCAAATGATGTCATCCAAGATTGATACTTATGCCGTTAGGGTAGAAATCTACAATATCCTAGAAACATGGGTTTTGATGAATGATTCAACCTAACTGACTATGTACCTTGTTCATAAATGGGACACTATTGGGTTCCATTAATGTTATATCCTAAAAAATTTCCATAAGAAGGAAATTAATTTATTGTCCCATACAAAATGGCTCCCAAATTGAAATATTAATTTTTGTAAGCATCATAAAATGTAACAATTGAATCCCATAATAATTTCAAATCCTCTATTAATGGATCCAAATAAACATAAATATCTCACCCGGTTGTTTTGGTCTTGATATAAGCATATATAACATTATATATTTTCATTTAATGCATAACCACAGTGGTAATTTATAATTTACTAACATAACCATCCATGTACTGTGAATTCTACTTAGAAAACCAAAAGGATTCTGTCCATCTATATATAGCACAAGATGAAGGTTTCTCAGCATGTTTCCAAATTCAGGATACTCATGATAAATTCTCTTCCACTGAGGAGAGTATTCCAGGTGACGTAGTTTCCCATCTTTAATTATTGTATCTTCATGTCATGTCAATTTTCCTTCAGTATCCTCACTTCCATATAGGCACCTAAACCTAGGAATGATTGTAAAGTACCATACAAATTTTGTAGCACTAGATTTATCTTTCGTGTATCAATAAGAACCACACTTTGGGAATTCTTTAAGTGATTGTTAGTCCTTGCGAAATAGTATAAAGTCATTCGGACATGCATGTATTCTTTCAGAGATCATAACCATCAAGTATAGCATTCATTTGGCATTATATGTTCAGCTCATGATCTCACTATATTCTAGGAGCATGTCATTTAGGAGAGAAAGTTGTTCCATAAAACTGGTGTCACTCCACTTTTTTCCTGCTTTAAAATTATACAACTTTAGTATGGATGACAATGCTGTATATTTAGTGCAACCAAAATACAATGGCGTCTTTGCACAACACTTTAACTTCTCAAACAGTCATGGGAAATCGCAATGTTCATCTTCAACTATCCTTGTTATTTCCTCAATATTATCATTATAATCATTCAAATATGTAATCACATCCTCCATATGGATTTATTCATTTTTCACGCTTATAATCATATCAAATGATCCTTAAAATGCAGTGATATCCCATCCACTACCGACATACATTTTTTCCCGTGTTTATTCCAACATTTATAACTTTGATCTATTCCATATCAGATTAAGTGTTATTCCAACTCCTCTGAACTAATTTGTCTTGAATAACAACAACGTAAACACATACAAAGGATTTGAGAAGGTTCATATGCATGATCTTTTGCAAACTTGATAAACTCTTTCACACCATCTTCATACTCTTTTGTCAACCAATTGAATTTCATCCATTATTTATTCATATTCATCCTATTTGATTCAGTAATATTAATATTTAACAAAATAATTACACAAAATATGTTCAACTAGGGTCATAATCCAACTATAATCAATGTAACTAGCTATGGTAAACAATACCCTTACCTCTCCATGCATTACTCAAGACCAAAGTATATCACACCCATCTTCCCAACCACCTGATCAATGGAACTAGCTATGAGAATCCCTTGCACTAGAATGTTTTAGTATCCCACATGTGATATATATACATTGTTTTAAACTGGGTTTTTAGTGTTTCTCTAGAAACATAATGAATTAAGTCAATAAATATGGTACTATACTAATAGATGCATTACCATAAAACTGGGAAAGGCCAGCACCACCCCTTTATCAGCACTAATGAAAAAGCACTGATAAAGGGGGGGGGTACCATTATCAATGCTAAAAAAAGCACTGATAAAGGGTACCTTTATGAGCGCTAGAAAAAGTTCTGATAAAAGTACCCCTTTATCAGTGCTTTTTTAGCACTGATATAGGTACCCCCTTTATCAGCGCTTTTTTTAGCGCCGATAAAGGGACCCCCTTTATCAGTGCTTTTTTTCAGTAGTGCTGATAATGGGGGGCCTTTATCAGAACTTTTTTTAAAAGCACTGATAAAGGGTTCAACTTCAAAAACAATTAATCAAAAATAATATATGATATATAAATATATAAATATAGTTATATTTATATAAATATAATATATAATTTTTAAACATATTTTAGATAAGTATAAATATACATTTCCACTTAATATACCTAATATATAATATATTTAGTGAAAATGGCTTAAAAAAATTTAAAAAATATTTTTGATTAATAATTTTCTAATTATTATGGAGTAATAGACATTTAATAACAATTTGAAGACTAAAAAAATAAAAAAAACGCAAAAAAGATCCAAAATATGTTGAAAATGCAACTCGAACTTCAACCGGCCATAACTTTTTATCCGGGTGTCTGTTTGAGCTCTACCACATATAAAATCGAAGCCTGCGATGAGATCTATGTCACTATAACTTGGGGAAACCATATTTAAGGTTTTTCAAGGCCTAAAAAATCCCATAAGGACTCCAAAACTGAGTTTTTAGTTGGGGTACCCCAATTTTTTAACATTTTGTGGATTTTCAACCTCGTTTAAGAAAGTATTATTGGCTTTTTTTGATGGGGACTGAATTTATTCCAAGGTATTACATTCATATTGATATTATATTTTTGAAATTTTATCGTTTTTTATAATGAACTGCTATTTATAATCAAATATATAACTATATATACACATTTTTTATATATTCACACCTAAAAAGTTAATTTTTTAAATATATAATTAAACATATTTACATATAAAATATATTAGCTTTATCTAAATAATAACTCATATCCCTTTTATTTAAAATACCAATATATGAATATTTATATAACTATGTATTAATATAACTATATATATATATTAATATAACTATATATATATATTAATATAACTATATATATATTAATATAACTATATATATTAATTTAAATATATATTACTATATGAATAAATATAACTAAATATACATATAAATTAATAGATATATCATAAAAATATAACAAATCAATATAGGGTAGTGGCTAAGGCTTCAGGTGCACAAGGGGGAGGTCTTAAGATCAAATTCGGGTGGAGGCAGGGGCGCACACGCAAGGGTGATTTAGAGGGGCTAGCGCTAATAAAGGGTGTATGCAGTGTGTACAGGCATTGGAGGTGTGGTAAAGAATTGATAAAGGGGTGCTCAAGCACTATAAAAATCCCTGCCCCGAGATTGGCAGTATTTTTTTTATTTTTTGTAATTTTTTTTGTTTTATCAGTGATAAAAAAAGAACTGATAAAAGGGGTCTTTATCAGTGCTTTTTGGAGCGCTGATAAAGGCCCCCCCTTTATCTTCACTGACATTAAAAATGCTTTTATAGCACTGTTAAAGGCCATTTTTAGCACTGATAAAAGCTGTATTTGTAGTAGTGTTGGTGTGATTTTCCATAGAGTGCTTGTGGGTAGAAGGATTAATTACATGTATTGTAATGGTTATTTGACTAGGGTGTCCATAAAGTGTCCCATAAAGTCCTCTAGTGAAGTTTTTTTCTATAATTCAGTGCAATTGCACTAGTAACAAAGTAGTGGTGCCATTGTAATGGGTAATGTTTGGATTGATATTCAATAGTTTAGGAAATACAACATTGAAAAAAATGGCACACCAATCATGACAATGACCACAACACCATACAAACACACAGTCATTCTCACAATCGCAACATCATACAAACCAAATGAACACAATTTCAGATTTTACAAAGAATCAATTATTCAATTCCACTTGTTAATTTAGGGGTTATCCCAGAAGTTTCATTGTCTTGGGGAATTCATTCATCATCCAAGTAGACATAAAATACCAATTTCTTTATTCAAATGTTCAATAGTAACCAAACAACATGCAATTCATTTAGTGCGAAATCAAGAACCACCAACGACCACAATTTTCAGCGGGGTGTTTAGCCCATACAATTCACAACATGACCATCAATATCAAATAGTAATAACATGAGAAAAAGAGGAAACCAATGAGTAAGAGGAAGAAATTTACTATGAAGGTTTTGTTCAACATGTGGCGAAGGTGCATTCGCGGCAGAGGAGAGGCGCGCAATAGAGGATATTTCTAACTAAAAAGAAAACATAAAATGAGAAATCATATGTTATACCTATCCAAAATAGTTCCAATGAGATCTAGGAATGGTACATGTCTGGTTAAACATCTTTATTGGTCAATAGTGGGATCTTATTTTCCATCTATTCTATCTACTTCCTGTTTATTTATTTTTTTCTTATCTACTATTTTTCTAGATGTTCGACTTATGAATGGGACATGTCTGGTTTTCAGGAGAAAGATCATTTTTAATTTACTTTAATTTAGGAGTAAAATATTACACATTAATTTTATTTGTTACCTAGGGGATCATTTCTATCTCGTAGCGATCCTGAATGTCTCTTAGGTCAGTGGAAAGTCAGGTTAGTTGTTGGTTATGATACCATCCTAGGCCATATCATTACATTTCCAATTGTAACTGACCCATGTCCATTGAAATATTAGATGAGGTGTTAGACACTAATATATTCCCAACTCTATTAAAGTTCCTATGGGGGTGGGTCCTAATAGTATCATTTCTGATAAACCCTTTATATATTGGACATTAGAGTATTCACTGCTAAGGATTTACTCATTTGTATGGTAGTAATGTTTGTTGAACCTAGTGTGTGAAGTAGATATCAGAAACTAATAGGTGATTAAAACTTATGTGATGACTTCATAACCTATGAAAAAACATATAGTAAATATCTTACAAACCTCATTGAATCTTAATAGGTTTGGTTTCATTCATCATATAGTTACAAGTGATGTGGAATGTGTAAATGATAAGATAGGGGTGAATGATGTTGAGATGTTGATGGAAGTGATGATGTGGTAGTGTGTTTAAATATTCATTGTATAATTTTCATTAAAATGAGGATGGTGTAGGTAATTATATTTAGGTCGGTTGTGTTATTACATCATGTGGTTAAATAAGAAGAGGTGCATCAATTATCCAAGGTTGTGCATCACAGACTAAGACTAGAGGCTACGAATGTAAAGCACACAAATCATATAAAAGTTCCAAATGAGCCCTTGAGTTTCAAACACACACACACCCAAACATTTCACAATTTCCAAAAGGGCCATTATTCTTTCCAAAAACACACCAAATCATTTCTATAACAAATCCATCAAAACTCTAAAATGATGAATCCTTTTTAAAACAAACCAAACAATTTACCAACAATTGTACAAAGAAACAAAACAATTTATAAACAATTATATAAAAAAATTTATAACAAGGTAACTAGTTTATGAACAATTTTTTTATAGTCCAAACAAAGTATAAATAATTTTATATGCAACCCAAGATAATGTGAAATTTACTTTGAAGTACAATGGCCTTCATGAGAGAATACCTTAAAACTTATAATTCTATTGTGACCATTGAATATTGTGATATCTACCACTAATTTTTTGAAAAACTTAAAAATAATAATATTTATCGTCTTTTATTCCCTCTCACTACAGTTCACTCATGACACACATGCATCTAATTCGTTCATCTAGTCATTTGATCCCTTATATGCCAATAATCATACTTCCAAATCTTGAAATTGTCCAAACTTCTCATAAACTAGAATCCCCCCATGTGAAACTCCCTCACCCTTCAAAAAACCCTCTACTTACAACAAATCCTCTTCTAAATAATGTCACACACACCTTCTTATCTATTGTCCATATTGATCCATCACATATGAAAGATTCTGAAAAACATGACACCCACTCCCACTCAATGGTATAACAACACATTTCTAAAGAACTAAGATACCTTTCCCTTCTATGTGTCTTGATAGATGATAATTTCAAATAAGAGATTGTTCTAGAGAAAGGAGGTAAGACTAAACTAAGTATTATTTTTCCAGTGACATCCAAGGTCAATCCACTTGGAAGAAAATATGAAAAAATTTATATAAAACCAATTGAAATAATTTAAACTTATTATCCCAAAATCATAAATAATCTCCAAGAAAAATCTTTTTATGTACAAAAAAATTTAATTACATTATTTTAAATAGCCACATTTATGTCTCTACCCACTCACCATTCAAGCATAGTTGAAATTTCCATACTCATACAAGATCCCTCATTGATCCACCAAGTCATCACAAGGTAAAACATATCCAAGTTCCCCAATGGTGTACACCCCTTATTCATGGTCAAATATAACACATGAAATAACACCAACCATATTTAACAAATACCATTCTAAATAAATCAAAAAAAAATTCATTTAAATCATTTCATCAAATAATTTACATGTGTCAAAAGAAAACCATAATTTTGAAACAATAACTTAAAAATTTTATAATAAGAGGGTTTTCCAAATGCCAACCAATTTTTCAAAAACCATTTAACAAGGTATTTCCTTCAAGAATAATACATTTTTTTCACAAAAAATTCAATGAAAATAATTAATCAAAATAAATTATTTATTTTAAAAGATAATTAGAGATTAGAGGGAGGCAAAATACCTCACAATTGTTTTCACAAATGAAGAATGACATAATAATACTTTAATATCTGATCACAAACCATGTTAACCTTTCTAGATACAAACAATTATGTCAAGATCAACAACACAGACCAAAGAAATATCCCCAATACACTTGTTCTATGATTCCAAGAGAGGGAAGAACCATGGATCTTTGAAGAATGAAGAATAAAGAATAATGAGAACTTACTAATGAATCTGGGTAGAGTAGGAGGAGGAGGAGGAGGAATAAGCGGTGGTAGAGGAGGAGAAGGTAGCGATGAAGGTTGAGGAGGATGAGTCGGTGATGGCTGTAGAGGACGAGGAGGAGGTAGTGGTGGTGGCGGAAGTGGATGAGTCAGAAGCCACAGAGAAGGAGGAGGAGGCAGTGGTGGTGGTGGTAGAGGGGGCAGGGTAAGTAGAGGAGAACGAGTAGGAGGAGGGTTCACGACAAAGGAGGGCTCGACGGTGAAGGGGTCCACTTCCATGAATGCTTGAAAGGATGAGAGGGAGGTGGAGACTGGTAGGGTTATTTTAAAAAATCCACTGGAACCTTTATCAGCCCTAGTTAAAATCACTGATAAAGATATGTTTTATCAGCACTAAAATAAAAAGAGTTGATAAAACATAGCTTTATAAAATCTTTGTTAGAGATAATAAATATTAGCCTTTATCAATGTTAAAAAAACACTGATAAAATACATATTTATCAGTGCTAAAATTATAGTGTTGATAAAAGACCTATTTATCAGTGATAAAATTATAGGGCTAATAATTATGTATTTTGTGAGTGCTTTTTTATCTCTGATAAAGGCCATCAATATCATAAAAATTTCACAACCAATTAAATAATTATTTAAATAAATATAAATTTATTTTTATTTATATATAAATATTTTTATATATTTATAAATATATCTATTTAATTATATATTTATAACATTATAAGTAGTATAATAAATATATTTTTTTATAATTTTATAATTATTTACATATATATATATATATATTTATAGTTATAATTATAATTATAAATAGTATATATGTATAAATATATTTATATAATTGTTAATATATATATATATTAATAAAGTTATAATATTATATGTATAATTTTATAATTATTTATATATATATATATAATTATAATTAAAAATTTATTGGAAAAGTTTATATATATATCATTAAAAATATAATAAAATAAATTTATTATCTAAATATATTTAATGTAATTTTATAAGTACATTTTTTAGAAAATTTATAGTTCATATGGGTAACATTAAGAATTTATCAATATACCACATCAATGGAAAATGTTATGTAATGTATAAATGAACATTCATGCATGATATATATAATATATATATGCATGATCAATATATTCATTGGCCAAATTCATTGGAAAACACATATATATTCAATAATTTTAATTATAAATATATATATTACAAAGTATTATATATTTATAAATAAAATAAATAAAATAAATAAATTAAATGTAACAAATATAATAATCATAATGAATTAATCCAGTAAATCTAATAAATATAATAAATTAATCTAATAAATATAATAAATATAAATCTAATAAATATCTAATAAATATAATAAATATAATAAATCAAATAAATATATTTATTATTTAATGTAATTTATTATATTCTTATAATTATATAATTATATATATATATATAATTATAATCTTCAAAATACTTTTTTCAATTAAAACATTATATATATATATTTGAATTCTTAAAAATATATATTAATTATAAACATTTGTTTTTTGTTTAATTTATATAAATAAAAAATATTTTTGAATATAAATATAATAATTTTATATAAATTATTAAGATTTTTTATTAAAAACATTTATCAGCACTTTTAGCTAGCGCTAATAAAGGTCTGCCACTTTATTAGTGCTTTCTGCTTAGCATTGATAAAAGATAGTGCTTCCCTTGCTCTGTTTTGAGGTAGTGACTACACTGAGGGCCACCACCATCGGTTTACCATCAAACCCCGACTGTGGCTACTTTCACCACTGGCTGTCGCTCATTGTTTTATCAATGGTAGGATCTCGACCACCCGACCTGGTCGGGAAATGCCATCCAAGCGTTGTAACTCCAACTCTCCAAACCGCATATGGAAACCCTTGATCCATCCATTAATATGTTTCAAATATCTCATCAAACCATATCACACCTCAATCATGATCTTGATCCCAAATCTGTGTCGGTCAAAATGATACGCTATTTCAAGGATCAGCTGCGCAATGATTTATAATCGAGTGCTTTTTTGAATCACCAACCAAAATAATTTCCTGTGATGAATGGGTGAAGAATGGAGAATAAAAGATAAATAATTAATTTTTTGCAATGAACCTCGACAATCATTCGGGTTGTCCTTGATTCATTTCCTTTAGAATAACAAATGAAGAACAATGATAATAATCAATAAATTACTAGGGTCATGCGAAGAACGGTTATCATAGATCAAAAGAAGATATAATCCATCCTCAATATTTTAATCAAAAGGGATAGAACCATATTTTAAGATTCTTAACTTGAGTTTGGATCAATCACTGGTGATAAAAAGTTCCATTCCATCATCATTATTATGATCCACAATTCCACTGCACAATGATCATTGATCCACGATCTGACCATTGCAAGTCTAGGATTTTTTCGATCCCGATCCGCCAATGATAATCATCATAGATCCTATCGAAACCACTCAAGTTTATGTGAACAACCCAAGTAAAATATAATGAATAAATATTTATAGAGGTTTTTTAGGTTAGTATCTTTAATAAATAATTAAATAAAATTTTCAATTTATTTATTTTTTTCACCCATGTTTGCGTTCGAGCCAAACACCCAACACCAACCATGATTATGTCACACCTAGGGTAAAACCCACATTTTGGACTCAATGGTGCTCTTATATTTTCCATCTAAATCCTTTTTTTGAGTAAATTGGGTTAGGGTTATTAAATAAATAAAATTAATTAATTAATTTATCCAATGAAACTACCTACGACCACCTCATCTGAACATCCTATATTGACCAACCTTAGGCCACACCTAGGGTAAACCCATCACTATTGTTTCAACCATGGTATCATATTTCTGATCCAATATCACATTTAAGATATATTGAACTTTTTTAGGAAAACCACGCATGTGCAATATAAAATATATTTAATATTTTTATAAAATTAATTTTGTGCCCACCAGACATCAAAATGACATTCTATCTTGGTTATTAGATCTAAAAATATTCCTTAGAATATTCTAGTGTCTTACAAGGAAAAACTAGAGTCTCTACATTATTAACTTATTCAAAACTTTTTTCCCTGAAAAGTATGAACTAGTGGAAATGGTGGAGATACTGAGATCTCAATTGGGTCTCCCACTCCCATCATCTCCCCTGATGGTTTCATGTGCTTCCAATTAAACACACACCCAAGGTAAAAACTTGACCATGAAGGGTCTTTCTATGTCAGTTATCAATGACACTGGCTCCCTGAAAATGAAAAATCCTCTACCACAACCCATCTTAACATGGTTTGTATTATATAATGTTTCGTGCACATACCTCCTCAGCTATGGTATGTGGATACCATAAAGCATCTAATCTAACTACAAATAGGTCAATTGATCCATCACCTCACTCGACATTAGCAAAACAATCATCACTGTGAGAATATTCTACCATAGACATGCCCTGGGTGGACCTCAATCTCATGATTCTTTAACCTTTTCAAGGGTCCACTATCATTCCCATGTCTAAGAAATCATATATCGAGAATTAGACCTTCAAATCTTAAGCTGACTCCATGAGAGTTTCCATGCGACCAACACTCCTGAATATTGTCTAGCACTATCCTCTTATGTCTTTTTTTCTCCAACCATGACGCTAAGTACATGAGGGTACCATCATATAAAATTACAATGAATCGATCCAAGAAATCTCATGAATCTGGATCATAAGTATTGAAATTTTTTAAGGCCTTCAACATGCGATAAGGTACTACTATGATCTCAAAGCAACCACAATGGCTCTAGGAATCCATGCTCAGAACATAAACTTATTGAACCTGGAGCTGGTGATAATCCATCCTGAGGTAAAAATATGAGATCCACTTAACCTCTATCCATAGAGTGAAGTGGTATTCAATTCTCATGGGTTAATACTCTTCCCAGATAGTCACCTTTATTAGGTGACACCAATATATACCTGACCTTAAGCTCTCATCTACCCCTAGGTGAACAAAATGTGGATTTATAGGAAAACACACAGATTCATATGAATCCCTCGCTCTGTATACTCATCTAAGAAAACTTATAGATCTCAAATCTATACAGGGTCATCTGATATGATAACACAAATATCATCTCCTCCCTAGTTCAATTCCTTACAAAAAAACTCCCAAGGGTGATGGAAACTAGACACATCTTCTATATGGATGCCCTCATAATCCTCCACTATCACAGGGAAAAAAGTTCAAAGCATTTTCCACTTCAAGGGTAATACTCCGACTCTAAATGGCCTGAAGTCCTCCTTTTTTATTTTTATTATAGATAATACCCCTTTTAAGGGTTGAAGGGGAACTTGTACATGACCCGTAGGCCCAAGGAACGAGGCTCTACATGACCCGTAATACATGAATCAAAGGCCTAGAGGTATACCATGCCCATTACATGACCCATAGCCCCAGCCAACTAGAACTTCCCCTCCCTGGCTTCTACATCATTGATCGCCTTTAGCTCCCCACATGCATTGTTGATCGGCTAGCATTTCCTCATACAAAGCTGCATGGCTTCCTAGTCCTGATGGTGATTTCCATACCCTCTCATTCTTCCAATCCGGTTAGCTCTGTTTCTGGTGACTGTTATTGTTGTTTTGATCCTCTTCTGCGGCCTTCTTTCTGTGAACTGGTCTACTTCATGGTCTTCAATGGCCCGAAGGCCCTGTGGCCCAAAGGCCCTAGAGACCTATAGGTCCAAACCGGTGGCCTAAAAGCCCAAATTAGGTGAATAGTTCTTGATACTACAGTAATGCTATAGAACTTACTACAGTGCTGCTACAGTACTGCTACAGTACCGCTATGGTACTCAGAAATTCGCCTCCACCCAGTTTTGAACTTGGGTCTCTTGGATGCCAAGAAGGAGCACTTACCACTTGGGTACGGGCTTGTTTTATCTAAGGGTAATACTAACTAGTTGATAAATCAGCTGTAATGCCCCGAAAATGAACTTATTCTACCCTACCTAGAGATCACTCCTTATTTGGGGGGCTCCATCTTATAAACCATAAGAAATACCACACCCATTGGTAGTAATCATATGATAATGGATTGTAGAAGACCAGTCTATGCCAAGGAAAACATCACATTCCCCCAATGCTACTATGAAAAGATTTAATGTGAGGTCAATATCTCCTCATAGAGTCAGGTCATACAAATAGAAGAAAGGGGTGACCAACAACCCTATTTTCAGGAGCCTCCAACAAAAGTTTAGAGCAAAAAGGACTACAATGGTATCTCTAGGTCCCAAACAGAAGCTATATCCAAGGAAATATGTCTTAAAAATATGTTATATAAGTACCAATAGAGAAAAAGATACACATGTCATACCCTGAACCACACTCAATGCAATTTAGTCACAAGTTCCTACCACCTAAAGCTATCCATTTCCTTACCCATTAGTTCTCCTAAACCAAGTCCTACTCTAACATATTAATACATCATAAGGACCTCAAACACACAAGGAAATGAACTTATCCATCACACCTCGATACTATCTACTTTAGGATAACATTGACTCACCCTCACTATTCTAAATTTCATCACAAGAATGCATCTTGGTGGGGGAAGTGTACCTTTTTCTTAAATGTTCGTATCCACGTCAAACATCACCAACACATGACTCTACTGATTCCCCATGTCACCGTAGAAAATTCTCACCACCAAGGCCACTATTTGGAGGGGTCATATCCATGCATGACATTCACACCTCAAGTTAACACCACTCTTCATCTATATGAGAAGGGGGAGCCTGGCTCACCATGAATCCTGAGAGATCTCTATCTCTCGAACCCATTATGTGTACTCAATACTGGTGTGTCATCATTCAGTACCTCTAAATCTAAAATATGCTCGATAGAGAAGACTAGACTCCAGTATAACCATATGATCAGTCGAGGTTCGCACTAGATAGAAAACCCATACCACTACCTCGAGTCAAACCTCTACTTCTTAAGGGTTTGTCTCATTATAAAACCTCTTCAATAACTGTTGTTGGAAATCATGTAACATGATAATCCTATACATACCATTGTTCTATCATGTTGAGGCTATCAACTACTAAACATGTGGATGATCATATTCCTGATCCACAAGTGGATCCATGTACTGCTTAACATGTGGAATCATTACATGGTGCCTACCAAGAGATAACACCTCATGGGTGGGTCCCTGGACTAAGGCCTCATCGCTAAATAGTTTATCACAATGAAATTTTGTAAAAAATCTATAATTGGTATCATCAAAAATTCATATTGAAAGTTATCAAGACATACCATAGTCAAAGAGCATATCTAGGTAGTTGAATCAAGAAGTATAATGAAAGGATTCAATCCTATATAATGCATGTACCATTGATCCCTACAACTGATGTCTCAGTACTCTGAGTCAACTTGCAGGTGGTCAGAGCCCTCATGCATGGATAAATTGGCAACCACACTGACATTGGGTTCCTTGAAATTTGTACTCAAGACCCTTTGACACCATTTCCCTAAGTCCCAACCAGATACTCATCATGGGTATAACTCCAAAAACCAACCTGAGGACAAACCTAAACCTCAAAACCAAGAAGTTTCATAACAATTTATACTAAGTATTCCCTCTAACACCAATCTTTCCCGACCCACCATACTTGGGATTTCATGGTCGGCAGAAGGCCGAGCTATAACTAACCCAAGCCCGCCTCCATAGACCAAGGGCTAGAGACATGCTATGAAAGGAATAATTAAAATGGGCATAATTTTCCAAGATTACTTGAACACACACACACCCAACCATCTAAATGTAGAATTGTAGATAAATAATAATAAAAGATTGTAAAATCTTGAGTAAAAACCATTAATTTAATAAACTCTAGGGAATAAAAAATAATGTGACATTGTAAAATGAGAAGTAAAGGAAAAAATACACACCCAAATATAAAATATATCCCAACCATTGAAAAACTGGAAAAAAATGCTGAGAGAGTCTGGCTCAAGATCAACAAGACCTAACCACTGTATGTGGTCAAATGAAGCCAAGTATCCCTTTGCTACTAAAAAATAATTTCCAATATATCTGTTATCTGCATATGACATGATACATGTGGGAAAATCCAATTTAAGGATGAGTATATAAATACCCAGTAGGATGCTGTGAAAATTGAAGAGGGAGAAATAGAAGAAGTGATATAAGCCATTATCTCATCATAACGATGGTATACCTATCAATATATAAGATAAAAACCATAACAAAATACAAAACCTAGATAAACTCAATAAGAAGCCCAAATTATAGAGAAAGGGGATATCCATATCCACAACCTAGATAAGAACAATGAGTCTTCCAACAGTTCTAAGAGTTCATCATCGATGCTTAGTATCTTGAATGTATGTCTGAATAAGTAATCATTTGGAGGGTCTACACCTTTACACTATATTGCACAATCGAGGGGGAACAATCTGAAATGTATGGAGGACCTGTGCCCTATTACGGTAGGGGAGTACCATCTCTATGGATAGAGGACCCACACCCTAGTGTGATAGGGAAGTATCGTCTCTATATTCCCAATGAATATGGAGGATCTAGAACTTAATTCAATTGGAAAGTACCATCTCCAAGGATAGAGGACCAATACTCTAGTGAGATAGGGTAGTATCGTATCTTTATATATATAATGAGTATGGATAACCTGCACCCTGATGTGATAGGGGAGTACCATCTCCATAGATAGAGGACCCAGAGGCTGATAGGAAAGTAGACTACCATCTCTATCTCAATAATGAATTTGGAGGACTTGCATGCTGATGCGACATCGAAGCACCATATCCATGGATAGAAGACCTTCATTCTAATATGACAGTGGAGTACTGTGTCTATAGATAGAGGAACCGCCCGATGATATGACAATGGAGTACCCTCTCTATATTGATATGGAACATGGAGGAACCACACAATGATACAATAGTGGAGTACCATATCCATGGATAAAGGACCCACAGACTAATATGAAAATAGAGTACTATCTCTATATGAACTCTGTGATGATACTTCTTGATCAATTTCATCATCAATCATTGCCTAAATAATAATCATGCTAAGAAAATATCACATCATATCTAATAATACTCTATGAAGGATATCATCACATTCTATATGAAAAAAACACTCAGGATAGGCTACTTGCAGGCCAAAATTTGAGTCAAGAAGAAGAAGATATGAGAGGTATAAGATTATTAAGAAGTACACACCGTGTAAGGGGTCTATAAAACATGTGGCCCCACTCCTATTCCTAGCTATGTCTTCTCTAGAATGAAAATTTCTGACCATGTAGTACTGCAAGTTGTGTAAGGGTACTACATGATGTGTCTAGTTCGAAAGATAGATGAACGCATGAGGCCCATCATTGGTCTGATAGGCTAAAACTTAAAATTATTGACATGTAAAAAAAATTTCTATGAATTTAAAAACAGATCACACTGTTGTGGTCCTCATAAAAAATACTCAGGATTGGATATTCACTTTCCCAAATAGAACAACTAGTAAAAAATGAATTTCACTGCATCATGTGTTAATAAAATTTCATGGGCCTAATCCATGAGTTTAAATAAAATACATGATATCGGTCTCAAAACTCAAGCCTTAATATTAGGATCGTAATTCTATTGATGGCGCGTCAATCCAACATTTCATGGATGAGATATGTTAGATACAAGATTCCAATAATAATAATAATACTAATAATAATAGTAATAATATTATTATTATTATTATTATCATTGGGAACTTCATTGAATGGATTCAAAAGCCCAAAATAAGTATCCAACATTGGTCTTGAAATGAATATCTCAATGTTTGGATTATGCTGATGCATACGTCACATCAATCTGATAACGTACAGAGGAGTTATAATGGAAAAATCGTTTTGATGATAATGATAATAATAATAATAATAGTATTATTATTGTTATTTATATTATTAATATATAACTATTTTAAGGAAATGAGTTTCACTCCTCTCCATCCTCCATGCGCTGCCCTAGTGCCACCAATGATTTCTCCCCCTTTTTTTTCTCTCTGCTATCTTCTTCTTATTCCCCGTAATTTTTTTAAGTTTTTTTTTAAAAAATATTTTTTTAAAACATGATGGGTTAATTTTTTAAAAAAAATACACCAGAAAGTTGGCATCCGCGATATTGCCTTTCCCCTAAGACAAAAAAAAAATTTTAAAAAAAAATTAAAATTAATTTTTTTTGTTTATATATATATATATAAATAAAAAAATTAGCAGAAGAATTTTTCCTCTATTTAATATTCTGCAGTAATGCCATTACAACAGTCTAGATTCTCATAGACAATCTCACCCAGGGCTTCCTTTTATAAGAGAGCTTACCATAGAAATCATTCTACATTTCCAATGTGAGATTCTAGTTCTCCCATTCTTGGGCAAAACATTCTACATTTCTGATGTGGGATTCTATTTCAAGTATGTGACTTTAAAAGACTATAAAATATAAACTATAAGAACAATATAAATGAAACATAAAACCTGAATTAAACATATGAATAATAGTTGAAAACAAAAATTATTCATAAAAAATGATGATAAAAATTAATTTATAAGATTTTATAACCACCTACTTGAAACATAAAAATGTTTATAGTACGTGAATTCGAAAGCCTATAAAATATAAACTAAAAGATCAATATAAATGAAACATAATATGTGGATTAAACCTATATCAAATAGTTGAAAATAAAAATAATTTCGTAAAAAATGTTGATGGAAAATAATTTATAAGTTTCCAAAGACACATACATGAAACATAAAAATGTTTCAATCACATGAATTTGAAATCCTATAAAATATAAAATATAAGGCCCATATAAAATAATCATAAAACATGGATTAAACATATAACAAATACTTGAAAATAAAAATAATTTCATAAAAAATGTTCATGAAAAAAAATTATAATCTTTTAAATCAACCTACTTGAAACTTAAAAATGATTCAAGTATGTGCCTTTGAAAGAGGAAAAAATATAAACTATAAGACCAATATAATTTAAATTTAAAACATGGTTTAAATTATATAGTAACTAATTATTAATCATTTAATAATTAATTAGTTACTTAGTAATATAATTATTAATTATATAATAATTAATTAGTTAATTAGTAATATAATTATTAATTATATAATTTGTAATTAGTTAATAATTAATTATTAATAATTAATTATATAGTAACTAATTAGTTAATTAGTAATATAATTATTAATTTTATAATAGTTTATTAGTTAATTATTTGAGAAAGATAGAGCAGAGGCCCATTTTATAATTAGTTAATTAGTAGTATAATTAGTAATTATAATTATTCATTATAATTATTAATTATTATATATTAAAAATTATTTTATAATAATTAATTAGTTAATTGGTAATGTAATTATTAATTATATAATAGATAATTAGTTAATTAGTAATATAATTATTCATTATAATTATTAATTAGTAATTATGAAAAATTATTATATAATAATTAATTAGTTAATTAGTAATATAAATATTATTTATAATTATTCATTGTAATTATTCATTATAACTATTAATTATTAATTATTAATTACTAATTACTAATATAATTACCAATTATATAACTATTAATTGTATATTAATTAGTTAGTTAATTAATAATTTATAATAATTAATAATTTAATAATTAATTATTTAATTATTAATATAATTAGTTAAGTAATAATATGATTATTAATTATTTAATAATTAATTATTTACTTAGTAATATAATTATTAATTATATAATAATTAATTATTTAATTAGTAAAATAATTATTAATTATATAATTTGTAGTTAGTTAATTAGTAATATAATTATTAAATATATAATAGTTAATTTTTTAATTTATTGAGAGATATATAGTCGAGGCCCTTTTTAAAATTAGTTAATTAGTAATATAATTATAAATTACCTTCCATCAACATTTTTTATGAAATTATTTTTATTTTAAACTATTTCTTATATGTTTAATCCATGTATTAAGTATTATTTATATTGGTCTGATAGATTATATTTTAATGGCTTTGAAAGCCACATAAATAAAACATTTTTAAGTTTCAAGTAGGTGGTTTTGAATCCTTATAAATTATTTTTTATCATTATTTTTTATGAAATTATTTTTGTTTTCAACTATTATTTATATGTATAATCCATGTTTTATGTTTCATTTATATTGTTCTTATAGTTTATATTTTATTTTTTCAAAGTCACGTACTTGAAACAGAATCCCACATCGGAAATGAATAATGTTTTGCGCAGGAAAGGGAGAACTAGAATCTCACATCATAAATGCAGAATGATTTTTAGGGCAAAATATCTTGTAAAAGGGAGACCTGGGTGAGAGATTTTTTTAGAATCTAGACTACTATTTTTTCACACGAGGTGACTCCCATCACCATATATCCACCATCACACAACACATCATCGCTCAGGCCACCCACGACATGCAGAACACTGCCCCATCACACGCCTCGCCTTCGTAACACACAGAGGGCCACCACTCCTAGTTTTTCATTGAACCCCAGCTGACGCTACCTACACCATTGGCTGCTACTCAATCTGTTATTGGTGATAGGATCCAGATCACCCAATCTGCTCAGGAAATGCCATATAGGCATCCCAACTCCACCTTACCAAAACACATATGGAAACCCTTGATCCATCCATCGATCTGTTTATAATCACTCCTCAAACCATATCGCACCTTGATTATGCTCTCGATACTAAATCCTTGTCTACATAAATGATCCACTATGTCTTGGATTGGTTGACAAATGATTTATTTTTGGGTACTTTTTCAAACCATCAGCCAAAATAATTTCTGGCGATGAACCAGTGATGAATGAAGAATAAAATCATAATAAAAAAATTTGAGGAATGAATCTCAGCCGTCAATCGTGCTGGCCTCAATTATTCACTATTATAATGATGAATGAATAAAAATGATAACAATCAATAAACTACAGGGTTTATGTGAAAAACAATTATCACATATCAAAAGCAGATATAATCCATGTTCAATATTTTAATCAAAAGGGGCAAAAACTAGAATTTATGAGTACTACCTTGAGTTTGGATAAATCATTTAAGAAGAACACTTCTATTCCATCTTCTTTGGAAAGATCCACAACTCCACTTCACACTGATCATCGATCCACAATCCAGTCGTCTCTTGTCCAGAAGTTATTCGATCTTGATTTTCCAAAGAAGGTTGTTAGAGATCCTCTCAAAAACCTCTATGGGTTATGAGACCAAATCTAGTAAAATATCATAATGATATATTTATAGAGGGTTTTCACTTTATACTCTTTAATAAAATAATTAAATAAATATTTTAATTTATTTATTTATTTCTCTGACATCGGTGCTCGAGCCAAACCCATGATGCTGATAAATATTATGTCATGCCTATGATAAAACCCATATTTCAGACTCAAAGGTGCTCTCAAATTTCCCATACGTGTCCCCATTTGTGATTTATTTGGGTTAGTGTTATTATATAAATAAATAAATCAATTAATTTATTCAATGCACCTACCAACGACCGTCTTATCCGAACATCCCACACCGAACAATATTTGGTTGTGCCTAGGATAAAACCCACAATACAGATTTAACTATGGTCTAAAATTTTTGATATGATAGTCCATTTATGAGATATTTAATTTTTTTCATGAAAACCATGATCATGTGATATAAAATATATTTAATATTTTTAGAATATTAATTCCAGGCCCACTGGGCTCTGGAATCGCACACCGTCTCAACGCCTGGCTCCAAAAACATTCCTAATAATATTACATAGTCTTAAATGATAAAACTAGAGTATCTATAATATTTATATCATATTATACTAGTAAATATGTTCTCATATTCATCCATGATATAAATTCATATATTTTTTTCAAGTATGTGGTTAAACTGATCCAAAAATGAACGTACCATGATTAATGGATGATTATGAGGTGGTTTAATTGTAATATCATTATACTAGAAGAATAATCATATTATTTGGTTCTTATTAATGTGATATATTATAATTATAAATAATTATGAGTATATATTTTATATAAATTCATTACATAGAAATAAGAGATCATTTTCCTCTAATTAGACCTGTTTTCAACAATTGAATTAACATAGATCGTTTGTTGATCATACCATTAATGGGTTTTCAAATTTATTATAATAAAACCTTAATGGTATAATAAAAATAATATATATCCATTGAACCCATTCTCATTACTATTAATGTAATTAAGTGATGAAAATAAATACCAAAACCAGCCATTCCATGTATGTGACAGTCCGCACATACACATGGTTAATGATTTAATTTTCCAGATAATTAGATAAATGTATAATAAGTTTTATAATGTAATAATATAAAATATTTTATAAATACTATACTTATTTTTTAAATTCAACATTAGTACCATCCATGTAATGTGGTCAAGGAAAAAAACATGACATTTTGTGGAGGTGGTAGTCCACACACACATACACGAATGTCATTTCCTCATTTCTTAAAGGGAAAAGGAAAAAAGAAATTATTTATTATTAAAATAGAATAATAAAACTTAGAATATAAAAAATACTTATTTAATTACATAGGGATTTTAAAATCTTAATTGGAAAAGAAAAATAGAAAAGAAATAACTTAAATAAAAATGATTAGTCACATTGATCACTTTGAGATTTCCTTTGAAGATACATTGGTCGATAGAATAGGATAATCTCTTGTGACAAAAAATAAAAATATATAAAAAATATTATAGGGTAAGGAAAAGGTAATGGTTAAAAGAGTAAACCTAATATTTATAGTGGTATTGAAGGGTTGGTGAGCCCCTTTTATTAGTGGTGAGAATGATTTTTTTAAAAATATTTTAACATGATATAAAGGAAGAACATGTTAAAGATGTAAAGTGGTTCTAAAAATATAAAATAATTGATTTGAGGTGAGATAAGGTAGATAATATCACTAAAACTCAATTTAAAACATGTTTTTAACATGTTTTAATCCATTTACCCTTTAAATTATCATATTTTACAATTAAACGTTTACCACAATAACAAATTTTTACCAAATATAACTTGATCTTTATGACTAAATATAAAGTGTTCCTTATTATATAATTTATACCCAATGATACCAAATTTTAAATCGATTTTATATAATTAAATTTATAATAGTGATAAAAATTAATTTTAAAATACTAAATATATAATGTATTAAGAACAATTTTTTAAATATAACTTATGTTTTAAATTTTCAAATATGGATTTTTAAATTAAAACCAACATTTTTTAAATTATGAAGTCACTTATAAGATAAATATGTTTTTTCAGAAAAAGGATTTATGATTTTAAAATTCATACTTATATATTAATAATGTTATAAAAATCATGTAATTTATTAAAACAATATTTTGTACAATTCACCTAAACATCATTCTTTTTAGGATAATACCAAATATTCATCTTGTGAAAATATTATAATGATGAATTTAAAAATAATGTTTATTTTTTCAAATTCAAATTTTAAATTTTTGAAATTAAATTTTAAATGAAAATGTGAGATATAATGAAATATAGTTTTTATAGCAAAATAACTTTTTTAGAATAATAACTATTCTCATTCATATTTCCTATTATTTACCAATTAATTTATTATTAAAAAAATATTCATATCATATATAGTTTATCATAATTAATCATAATTTTCTTTTTATAGAAATTCACATCACATGGAAAGACAATATTTAAAAAAAAATATTTCTAAGCATAAAATTATTGTATTAGTCATTTTAGTTATACTAATTGAATTTCATTAATACTAAAGGCAGCCTTTATATTAATTTTATAAATATTTCATAAAATGGTTAATCTGATTCCTTACCTCTAATTCAATGACTAGGTTTTAATTATTAAAAAATATCATGGTTTTCTTTTAGTTCAATGTTGTGTGTAAAGAAATTTATCAAACACATTGACTTATTTAAAGTTAATAAATTATTAAAATATTAGGGTGTTAAATACCACCCCATTAAACAAATTTTATCTAATAAATTTTAATTATTAATAATTGAATAAAGTATTTTAGGGTATTAATAACTTAGGATGTAACCTCTAATATGAAATCTACCTTACTCTATTAAGATAGATGATGTTATATACCTTTCCTCAATGACATTAATCTTTAAACAATCATGTACTCAAGTATGAATATACCCTAATCATATATTCATCCAAAATATACCTTTCCCAAAACCATATATATCTATAATACATTAAACCATAATGAAACCATATATTCTTCCATAAATTAACACAACATTTAACTCTAAAATGATATTATTCACTAGTTCATAAGGTCACACACTTGTCAATATATATAATAATTCAAAAAAAATAGACAAATTTCACAAAAACAATCATGGATCACTTTTTCCTTAAACCAATAATCAATTACAAGGATATCCATGCTATCTAACTAACTTTTCTCAAAATCTATCAACCCATTATTATCTCAACATCAAGTGTATATTAAACCTATGACTTATCAGCTCCTCAATCATGAGTTTTCTAATAGTTATCCCTAAAAATATAAACATGTCACAAAATAACTTTTAATGTTTATTAATACCATTTAATATATTTTTACAATGCTTTAAATAAAAAAATTATTGGATAAAAATCATTATATGTTTCACATAATTTTCATAACTTTTTTAATATTCCAAAATATCATCAATAAATATCACTCACTAGTGAAAAGGACAAATGTATAAAGAAATAATTTCTATTAAGATATCTTCCTCAATCCCTTAGTTAAGACCAGAAAACTCAAATTTTACTTCATAATAGGAATACACTAAAATTATCAACCATTTAAGTATGCTCTCTTATTTAGTTATAAGATATAGTGGTTTCTAGACACATAACTTTTTCAAATTCATCTTCCTGATCCTGTTCAACCAAATACAAAAAGGAAAATGGTTATGATAATATTTATAATATGTGTATGAAGATATAATTTTTAATATGTATTCCATTATGATACCCTTTTTTTAATAAATGATACATTTGGATCAACCTATGACTCTCTTTGTTCAATACATGGTTATCCTTGGTCATTTATATATCAGGTTATCTAACCCAATTAGTTAAAACCATTATTAAATTTTTTATAATGGTTTTGAAAGATATTGTGATTAACCAAAGAATGTGCCCTAGGAGTTTCAAAATAGGTGTGCAATTAGGTCTCTTTGTCATGAACCAAGTGACGATCGAGTTAATACCCAATATTCCATTTTGGGGGGTTATTATCCCTTAATACATATGTATTAGATCCTAAATCCACTTGTAGTATACATACAAGGATGTAATATCTAAGAATACCAAATACTCAAGACTTTACCAAAACTTCAGGAAGTTATCATATACTTAGAATTATTACAAGGATTTTTATAGAAGTTCTTTTCCTAATCCTAAAAATATTAAATACTACCTAAACTAACAAAAAGGATTTCCTATACCCTCGAAATTATGATCAAAATTTAACTTATGAACCCTTAAATTATCCTAATAAAATATATTAATCTCCAAAGTTATATAAACCCATATTTATTAGAGACTATGATTCCTTAGACTGACATTCCTAGATCTGATTACATAAACACAAACATTACATACTGAGTTCAACACTAACAATAGATTCCAAAATATATCTATCACATAATTATATGGCTTAAATAAAAATATTCATTACATAAAATCCCAATACATTTTAGTTTTAGAGATTTATATAATTAGGATAAAACATAAATTAGAAAAATCCATGTCTTTCTCAACTAATGGTTTTCTTTAAACTATATAAGAAACTACATAATCCATAACGAGTCTTCAGTATCTCCCACATATTATTATACACATTTTATAATTTTAAACGTTTCATGTGTAATACTTTTCTTTATAACATGGGTAATGTAGATATAAGAAAGGGGTGAGCTCAAATGCTCAGTAAGAGAAACATATAATTAAAGATTTCAAAAACATAAGAATAATATATCTAATATGGATGGAATAAATAATATTGATAATAATATAATAAACTGAAATAAATGGATTTATATATCCATGAAAATAATATAAAACTTGGATAACAATAATTATTGATCTCATAGTGATGGAATGCATAATTTTAGACATAAAAAACATGCTTTCATGGTATTGTACCAAGACACTATACTTATATGGGGAGAGATGTACACCAAAACCCCATCTATTTCGTCTCATGAGACATACTGATACATTGAGGAGCTATATAATATCAGGACCCACTTGTTAATTGATTAGTTCCAATGAATTCACCATATGAGTCGACAAGACTTTTCATGTCATTTCCTAAGGAACCTTTGGCTGAATAAAAATAGGGTTATCTGTATAATGAAGAATACTGAATATTAGTACATGATCAAGCTATATTAGAATTAAATAACCATAAAAATGTTAATACTTTTCCACATGTAAATAAAAGGAATAAAATGATCATAACATATCCTGACAAAGAAGGGAGATGTTAAAATAATACATAGTCAACTTGATAATAATTATCTGTATTGGAATAAAAATATACAATACACCAATACTTTTCCCCATGTTAATAAATGGGATAACATAATCATAACCCATATGGATAAGTAAGTTGGATGGTTTAAAAAGTACATATACCTAGGGTAATAAAGTAAAATTATAAGGATATTTATAAAAAATAGAAACCACCCTCATAAAAAGAAGGCTTCAAACGATATCATAAAGGCAGAGATCAAGAATCAAATTGTTTGAGACCATGAGTTCATTCCCCCAAATGATATATATATATATATTAGAGGATACATCGTTAAACATAAACCACATTAGTGTAAATATTTTTTAAAAAGACAATGTTAATGGAAATAAAAATATAAAAGAGCTTTTAGAAAACAATTTTTTGACATTGATGTAATATACAAAATTACATGTTAGTTTTAAAGTTAAATTTTGAAATGGTGGCATGAAATATTTTGAAAACTAATACATTTAAAAATAACCTCCAATAATGGATATTTGAAAATTAATAATGTTTATCTTGGATAAATGAGGAGAGTAAGGAAAAACTTATTAAAGTGAAAGGGAAAACCCTTTTATTATTTTCAAAATACCATTGTTCAAGACTCACATTATAAGAAGAGTAGAAAAAAATTGTTTTGTATAAAAATATTTAATTTCCAAATAGATGTAGGGAAATTACCGTATAATAAAATATTAGGGTGGGAGAACCCAAACCTGGAGGAAATAAGTTCAATATTAAATAATATAACTCAAGTAAATGTGACTTGAGTTATCAACATCACTTATGGGCAACATACTCCTTGAAGTTAGAAATATTTTAAAAAAGGGGTTATATGTGTAGAAATATACAAAATAAAACACCATATCATTAAATAAAATGGTATAATTTATCCAAATTATATGAAATAATTATATGAGAAATGATCATAACTCAATGAATGAAAATTAAGTTACCAAAAAGACTTACAATTGGGGTAACAACTAAATAAAAATCCATTTTATGAAAATGAAAGTATTTGGAATAGTATTTCCCATAAATAAAAAAATATACGATAAAGATACATTCATTGTATGTTAATACAACATTAAAATAAAAACATTGTGAATTCTATAAACATATCTCAAGGAATTAATGTTTGAGACAAATAAAACTAGCAACATGAGAAACATTTTAATCAAACCCCATTGAAAGAGATGGATTATAATTGAACTTAAAATATGAATATTAAAATATAATTCATGATATTATATCTAATATAGGCATTATATACAACACATAAATGAAATTATGTGCATAATTCCAAACATATCTCGAAGGGAGGGATTTGAGATAAAATCCTTTACCTTGGTTCTGATTCGTTCCACACTTCCACCAAACATTCGGAATAATTAAATTACGTTCATTAAATACATACCCAAGAAACATATTCATAAATATAACCATTTAAATTTATCATCTAAAATCATTCTATACATATATAAATATATAAGGTAGTTTTTACCTATTTTCAACACCAAGTGTAAGTAATATTCATCTCTTTGAACTATTTTCATAAAAGTAGAGTTGGTAACTATTATTTTTCCAAATTAAATAACTATTATATCATATAAGGTACTTTAATAGATGTTACAAGATTTTTTATAAAACATTATATTTACTTCATGTTATTTTTGGTTATAAGACATGAAGTAGAAATCAAAAATTATCATGTTTCAGTTATTCTTAGGTCCATATCAAGGCCTTCAGGCAACCTTTAAAGTGCAGATGAAAACTAGACAACCTAAAGGGAACAAGCTCTATATATAGGATGATCAAGGAGCTTTCACCACAACAGAAGATAAACAGATTGAAAGAATGAGAGGGTATGGAACCAACCATCGGGACAAGCCTGTTCATGCACGGGAATGCCTATCTGAACAGCCATGCAAAGGTAGAGAGATGATTTCATGATGAAGAAGCTGGGGAGGAGAAGTTACAAGTAGTTAT
Organism: Viscum album; assembly: GCA_963277665.1. Classification (NCBI taxonomy): domain Eukaryota; kingdom Viridiplantae; phylum Streptophyta; class Magnoliopsida; order Santalales; family Viscaceae; genus Viscum; species Viscum album. Next base: position 2,104,207,327 of record OY728147.1, on the reverse strand, counting down.
TCTAGGTTGTATAAAATTTTTAAAGCCTATAGGCAATGAATTCATCTAATGCCTATGGGCCATGTAATACTTACACCTATGGGACTTGTCAGGGTTCCACCTCACCCATTGAATGGTGGATTATCAAAAATAAATAAAAAATAAAGGCCTTTGGCCCATTGGAGTAGTGTTAAAGTTGGTTATTAAACCGATCCAAACCTATACCTACCATGATTAATGAATGATTATCAGATGGTTTAGTTGAAATATCATTATACCAGAAACATAATTACAATATTTGGTTTTTATTAGTGTGATATATCATAATTTTAATGAATTATAAAAAAATATAAGTTATATAATGTCATTACGTAGAAAGAATAGATATTTTTCTTCTTAGTATCCTCGTTTTAAAAGATTGAATTAAGAAGGATTATTTGTTGATCATATCATTAATAGTTTTCCAAATTATTTTACCACAATATTAATGATAACAAAAAAATAATATTTATGTAATAAAACAAATCTCATGACCATCCATGTAGGTAAGTTATGAAAATAAAAATTGAAACCAATCATTCCATGGATATCGTTGTCTAATCGTATGCATGGTTGGTGATTTCATTTTCCACAGTATTGTAGTAATATATAGAACTTACATATAGTAACTCATGAGCATTTTCTAAACATCTCTAGGGCCAATCCCTAGAGGTACTTAGTTCAGACTCACCTGCCTAAAAATGGTAAAACTCTATAGTAAATAACCAACTAGCCTATCTAAACTAGCCAATATAGTGACACATCACACCTATCCCTATCAAGTCAGGGGGGGTACTAACCCATCTAATCGGGGTCAAAAAGCAACCATCGCTAGAACCTCTAGATGATTCCCAAGAATCCCATGATAATGATAATAATACTTGGAAACAAATGATATAAAAACCATAACCAACTATGTTATCATGAACAAGACAGTAGATGTGATCCCATCCCACGTTTCAATGGACTCAATACCAACATGTTCCTATGCACAAGACAGTAGAGGGGAGCACATCCCAGGTATTAGTGATTTTTCCAAACATAATCCATGCATCAAAAACTCACAGGAATGAAATTGTTTTCACAAGTTCCAATCGAGCCATCAAATCATGTCACATTAAAACCAAATTTCACATGGAAACACAAAGTACCAAATGGGATTTCATGACCTACAAGTTCCAAAAAAAATCAAAGAATATCTCAAGTGTCAACTGAGAAACACATTTCTCAAAATAATCATATTTAAAAATATATTTCTATACCATTTATAAAGTCAATATAAAACAGCAATTTCAAATGTGCAATTCCAAATGGGACTATACATTTCAAATCCAAAACTCTTCCCAAGACAAGTAAAAACATGCAACAACCCGAGAAGTGCTAAATGGGATTTTATGATAACACTTCACCAAACTAAATTTCAAAGTTCTAAATAGGCCAAGCATTCATAAAAACATTTGAAACCATATTTAAATTCATGTAAATCAGAAAGGACATTTGAAATCACATTTCACACCACCTAAACAACTTATAAAACCATTTTTAATTACAACAATAATATCAAACATAATGCCCAACCATTACAATAGGCAAAGCCTCTTTCAAATCCACATGCACACCAAAACCATTTTCAAACATGCTTCGCATCACTTAAATAATTCATCGATCATATTTAAGAAACATAAAAAATAATATCACTTGCAACAAAACCTATTTCTTTAGGAAAACCAACTTTTAAAACTTTAACATTTCAAGTCACTTTGAAAACATATTTTTAATGAAACATCACTTATTTTTAAACCAATACAACAACCCACACATAAGTTTCACACCATAATAGTCAATGGTTTCCCAACAAAATACCCAACTCACAACCCAACAACAATCCCAAAATATAACCAAGGGAAACACCACCACAAATCAACTGATATTAGTTTAGAAACTCAATTGGAATTTTATCAAAAACCTTGTCTGCATATATACATAATTATGTTGATAAAACCCTTGAAAAATAATTTTGTACCAATTTTACAGCATTAAAAAACTAAATCAATACATAATAACATATCATAAGTAAGGGGAAAACATTTATAAATTATTTAGGAAAGCTAAATCATCAAATAGATTGTTTTGGAAAGGAAATGGATGGAAACACATACCTCAATGACATGAAAATGCAATAAAACTTTAGGAGGAGGAATCAAGATTGAGAGACAAAACTCATGCCCCTAGAACCAAAGAAATAGAACCACACATTAACCCTCACCCTTAGGGTTTGGCCAGTAAGGAAACCCCACCAAGTGGAACCATGACTCAAGAGAGAATAGATAAGAGAAGAAGAAATCAACCAAAAATCAAAATATTATTAACTAGGAACCTTAAAAGGGCTTCAAAAATTGAAGGAGGGAAAGATAGTAAGATATTGGACACTCCCATGGAGCACTTAGGTTGAGAAAGAGGATGAAATCTTAGAATATGGTTAAAAAACAGAGCGAAAAAAATAGAATTTCACATTTTTAAGAATAAGGGGAACCAACATAGTTTTCCAAACCATGTGCCCACTATGTACACCCTACTATAGAAGAGGGGAAACCTGCATGGGTTGGTCACACATTTTCCTAAACCATGCCAAATGCTACTACCCAAAATCCAGAACCTCTCGCATGGTTTCTCAATGGTATTCAAAATAGTGTGTAAGTCGTGTACCATGTACCAGAAAACAAACCATGAGCTGCATGGTTACTTAGGTGAAGGCACATGGTTTCCCCAAACCATGAACCACATGGTTTCAAGACTAAGGTCACCATTTATCAATAAAAATTAACCTAAAAACTTTAAAACTCAAAAATACAAACCAAAACTCAAACTGAACCTCAACAAAAGGATACAAAGAAAAAATTATAATAAAATAAAATAATTTCCAAGGTCGGGGTGTGATAGTATTAAAGGGGTGGTGAGAGGTCCCTTTTATAAGTCGTGAGAATGTCATTTTCGTATTTATTTCGACTTAATATAAAGGGTGAACATGTTAAACAAGTCAAGTGGCTCAAAAATAGACAATAATTGATTGTAGGGTGATATAAGGATTATAATATCTCAATGACTCAATTAAAAACATGTTTTAAAAAAATTTCAATCTATTTACAACTTGTATTATTACGTTTTCCATTTATGTTTTTATTGTGATTACTAGTTTTTACCTATGGTAAATTAATATTTATACATAAAAATGAAGTGTATATTAATAAATAATTTGTAACTAATGATTCCAAATTTTTATATGCATTTATTTTATTCAATTCCTAATAGTGGTACAAATTAATTTTAGAATACAAAATCTATAATGTATTTAAAAAAATTATTTAAAATATAACTTATGTTCTATAATATAAAATATGTGTTTTTAAATTAAATACAAGAATTTTAAAATAATAAAGTCACTTATAAAATATATATGTTACTAGAAAAATGTATTAGGAATTTTTAATTCATACTTATATACTAATAATGTCAAAAAATACATGTTATTTGTTAAAATAATATTTTTCACTATTCACATAAAAATCATTCTTTTTAGAAAAAACACAAAAAATAATATTAATAAAAAATTGCTAAAGTTTCAAGGATCGAATAACAACCAAGAATGAAGGGGGTAGGTTGAATTAGTTGTTTGATTTTTATAAGTTTCAAAACATAACCCCTACAACCTGTTAAAATTTATATCCTTATCAACTTTTAGTAAATACTCATGCATGAAAAAGTAGGTAAGAAATAAAAGTACATGAGATTTAAAAGGTTTGACCTCTGTGTGAGAACCTATATACTTACCATAGCCACTCCTGTGGGACTATGGAAATCCAATATTATGAAGAATTAAATACAACTTGTGCATACTACCATTAGACACCTTTTATCTCCCATTAAGGAAGATTATAATGAATCCTATTAGTTTATAATGTTTTCTTTTAGAACAATTGATCCAATAAAAAAATAAATACTTTGTTGAAACTGCTCCTCAAATGATCAGTTTGAATCCTCATTCTGATTTGGTAGGATCTGATTCTCTTAATCTGATGATACAGGATCTTGATTTTCTCAATAGAATGATATTGGATTTTAGATCTGATTTTTTGAAATACAAAGATACTGAATTTTGGATCTAATTTCTTTCAATATAAAGATGTTGGATTTTGGATCTGATTTCTTTCAATATAATGATGCTAATTTTGGATCTGATTGTCTTCAATACAATGAACTCAAACTCAATCTATAAAAACTCAAACTCTTTTGGAATGATAAAAACAATTCTCCTCCAATAAGATGAGAACATTCACATAAATTTCCATAACTCTATGCCTTTAACATGTATGTAAAAAGTTTCTAGTGAGAAAATGATCTGATTAGGTATTTATTGGAAACTTATAAATCTCAAAAATTCAAAAATCTCTCGCATTTAAAAATTCAACTTTGAATTCTTCAATTCTCTTTATATTTCTCTTAGATTTTCAAAAAATATAATTTTGAGTTTGAACTCTTCAACTTCACTTAGAAATGAGTTCATTATGAAGCCTTTTCAATCTCATCTCATTACAATATTTTTTTAATCTCAGCTCATTATGATCATTTTCAATCTCAACTCATTATGATCTTTTTCAATCTCTTCTCATTAAGATCATTTTATAAGTTTCTAATTGAAAATCGAAGGCTACAGTAAATAATATCTATCTATTTCTTTCATTATGAATTCTTTCTCAAAACAGTAATACTGGATCCTATTATTTCTGAATTCTAGTGCCATTTTTCTGGATCTGATTTTTACAGGATTCTGTTGCCAATTTTCCAAATCTGATTTTTTAGGATTCTATTGTCAATTTTATGGATTCAATTTTTTTTAAGATTTTGGTATCCATTTTCAAGATCTATTTTTTTGCAGGATTCTAGTGCCAATTTTCTATATCTGATTTTTTTTAGGTTTCTAGCTTTGATTTTCCGGATCCATTTTTTAAAAGATTCTGGTAATGATTTTCTAGATCCGTTTTTTGCTAAATTCTAGTACCAATTTTTTGGATATGATTTTTTGCAGGATTCTAGTACCGATTTTCTATATCTGATTTTTTAGAAAATTATGGTGTCAATCAGTCTCAAAACAATGTGAAACACATTATGATGGAATTATTATGATGGTGAAATTCTGAATTTCTTCAAATTTCTCCACCATTTCTTCTAAGGATTTTATCATGAAATTTTTCATGATTTGTGAGAAATTCTTGATTAGAAAAACATCATTCAATTTAGTTTTAGAAAGTATAATAATTTTCTAACTTAGAATTTCACATTCTTCTTTCCAAACTCTTTAGAAACATCATTCTTTCTCTGATTACAGAAAAATAAACAACCAATAAACAATTTTTTTTGACTATGAGTTTTTTAGATCTGATTCTTAGAAAAACAAAAACATTCTAATATTAGAACGTTAATTGTAAAAAAATACCAAAACATTGTTAAAACAATTTATCATAAAGTTACTTCAATCTCACCCTTTAGATTTATTGACAACACTCTTCAACAACCTTTACAACTATAAAAATTTTCCACAACTAAACCTTTTTTTAAGAACTCAAGTTTTTGAATTTTATCAAAACATAGCCTTTTTCAAAAAACAATTCTGACACCATAATACTGAATAAAGTAATGTCTTTCAAGGAATTCCATCCCTTGATGAAAAGAAAATTTTACATCCATGTAAAGTTAAACTCTCCTCACTTTTATTTTCACATATTCGTTTTCTCTATCCCATTATTTATTTTTCCTCACTGTATTTTTCTCTAAATTTTCTTCCCTCCCCCCCCCCCCCGATTTTATGATAACCATAGCTTCAGATTTATAAAAGAAAGATAAGTAAAAAATTATTACAAAGGAAGAAGTTGTTACTTTCTCTTCCCCATTGTCAACATAATCCACAACACATTGGATGTTCTTCCTTATGATATTTAGGAAGACATAAGAGGAGGATGGAGATGAAGTTTCAGCCTAAATTCCACAAACCTTTCTTTTGAAATTGCTTTTGTAATGATATTAGCAATCAGATATTTGTTGAATTATATTTCTGTAAAATATATCAAGTAGAAACTTTCTATTTTATAAAGTGAACCATTATATCAATGTGTTTTGATCTTGAATGTTGGATAAGATTATTAGAAATTTCAATTACACTTTAATTTTTACAAAGCATCTTCAATGGTTTAGAAACATTCACTTTCAAATCTTCCAGTTGAACCTTCATCCAAAACATTTGAGTATAAGCTCGAGTAGCTATAATATATTCAGATTCATCTGTTCTTAATGTTATTGAACTTGTTTCTTACTATTCCAAATCAAATAACATTCACCCAAGAAAACTTTTCCTCCTGATATTGATTTTCTATCATTACAATCTCCAACCCAGTCATTATTAGTATAACCCTGAAACTTTATCTCATAATTTCTTTTATATAACAACCCATGTGAAGTTGTTCCTTTTACATATCTTAGAATTCTTTTTACTTCCAACATATGCGATTAATTTGGATTACTTTGATACTTTCTACACAAAGTTACAATATAAAAAATATCATACCTTGAATTTGTAAGGTAAAGAAGGCTTCCTATCATCTTCCAAAATTATTTTTGATTCACACTTATTCAAAATTATTCTTTTCTCGCCATTTTTATCATTGAAATTGGATTTGAAACTTCTTTGGATTCATCCATTCTGAACTTCTTTCACAATTCCCTGACATATTTTTCTTGAGATAAGAAAAAGTATTTTTCCTTTTCTTGAACTTTTAATCCACTGAGGAAAGTTAATTTTCCCAACATTAACATTTCAAAATTCTTTTTCATTTCTTCATAAAACTTTTAAAAAACCTTTTATTATTCCCCAATAAAAATTATATCATCCACATAAATAAATAAAATTAATGTTTCAGAGTCCACATCTTTCATATAAAAGTTAATGTCAACTTATCCTTTAGAAAATTTCATCATTATCAAACAATTTCAAGCTTTGAATATCAAGAAAATGGAGCTGGTTTTATCCTATACAACAATTTCTTTAGTTTACAAAAATTTTTCATCCTCTTCAAGAATATTCCCACAAGGTTTATCAATGTAAACTTCTTCCTTAATCTCACCATTTAAGAAATATGACTTTACATCCATTTGATAAAATTTTAAATTTTGATGCATAGTCGCTGAAAGAAACATTCTTATAGTTTCCAATATTGTAATTGAGGAAATATTTTCATCAAATTACACACCTTCAACCTATGCATATCTCTTACAAACAAGTCTTGATTTTTTTCTTGAAACTTATCCATGTTCATTCAATTTGTTTCTAAAAACCCCCTTGGTTCTGATAAAATTTTTATTTTCTAGACTTGGAACAAGTTCCCATATTTCATTCCTCCTAATATGATCCAAATCTTTATTCATAGAATCCAACCATTATTTATGTTTAATAGCCTCTGAAACTGATTCTGGTTCTACTTTTGAGATAAGTGAAGTATGATTTTTAATCTCAAATTTCTTCTGGTCTGACCCAGATCCTTATAGTTTCTAATAATGTTTTAGATTCAATATGTTCTTATAAGGTAGGAAATATCAAAGATTCTTTCCCAGTTAGAATTTCATCATCAGATGATTCTTCTAAATCTTGATAAGACGTTTTTGAATTACTTTCACTATCATTAGAAATCTCTATTTTATCCTCTTTAGAATTCTCAATAACCTTTGTTATAGATCTTTGATTTTCAATTACCTTCACATAATATGATTCCACCAATTTTTGTAAACATTTGTTCTAACATTTTTAACTTCTCTAATTTGGTGAATAACACATTAATGTTCCTTCCTCATCTTTCTCATAAAACTTTCCCAAATCTGGATTTTTTATTTTAAGAAAACATGGACTTCCAAAAAAATTGAAATATTTCAATGAATGTTTTTTGTTATATAACATTTGATAATGAGACATGTTGGTTTACAGTCTCAACAAATATCTATTTTGAACATGTACAATATTACTAATAGCTTCTCTCCAACAAAACTTAAAAAAATTTATTCTGCTAACATACTTCTTCCAATTTCAACCAATCTTCTATTCTTTCATTATAATACTCCAATTTTTTGTAAAGTATATGGAGAACTATACAGATGGATGATACCATGATTTCTCAGATAAAATTCAAAATTATTATTTTTAAATTTGGTACCATTATTTATTCTCAGCTTCTTGATTGAAACCGCCAATTCTTTCTTAACATATTTTCTAAAGAAATTGATCATTTCAATGGCCTCTGACTTTTATTTTATGAAAATGATGCTTTTCATCTAAATGAAATCATAAATAAAAGTGATAAAGTATAAATCCCCTTTTGTTGATTGATATCTCATCAGACCACACAAATCAAGATGAATAATCCCAAATGGTATGGTAGATTGAATCTCAATTCTCTTACGACTTCTATTAGTTATCTTTCCTTTTTGGAAAGTAATAAAAACATCTTAATATCTTCATTTTAATTATAAAAAATTTCAAAAAACATTATCTTTCGAATTTCTTTTCATACTTTTCTGACCAAGTTTCCCAATTCAATAGTGCCACCATTTTTTTCATCTTCTACACTCAAGTAATAAGACTTATTGAGTTCTCCTATTTGGAAGGGATTCCCATTGGTACTTTGTCTTTTTGTAATAACTTTTCTATCTTTCAAACTTTTGATGATACAAGAATACTTTATGAAAATTACTGATTTTCCATCATAAATGAGTTGAATTACATAGAGTAAGTTATGTTTTATACCATCAATAAGTAAAACTTCCTTTGATTTCAACTTTTCAGCTTCAATCTCTGCAGTTTCGATTCCTCTAATTTTTAACGAACTATTATTCCCAAAAGTAACTTCTCCTCCATTATAAATTTCAACATGTTTCATTATTTTTATATCATCTATCATATGTGAAGAAAACCCACTATAAAACATCTATGGTTTGTTCCTCTTACTTGATTTCAAATCCGTCTCCACAACACAATCTCTTTCATCATTTTTCTTCTTTTCAACTCCCTTTTCTTTTCTATCATAAGGAATTTGTTCCAGAAGGTGTGTAATACATATTTCTTCATGATGAACCAATTAATAACATCTTCCAAAGACTTTTTCCATATATTCAAATTGATTCATTGATGTAAATTCTCTAACACATTAAAAATTCACCTTTCCAACTATCTATGAGTTAGGAGAGTTTCTCATTCTTCTTTAAATATTTCTTCCACTTTACTCAAGACTTCTTCCAAGTAGAGATAAGTTGTGCCAAAAATTATAATCTATATGACCATAGATTCCAAAGCACCAACAATTGCCTTAAAATCTTGATTTTGTATTCAATAAAGATCTATCTCGATATAAACTTTATCAAGGTTTGTAACTTCTTTAAGCTCTAACATTCTTAGGATGTGAACCATCTTTCATTTTGTTGGAGTTTTATACTTTTATAGAATTTACAGATTTCTCACTTCCTTTTTCTACCCACGATTTCCGAATACTTTTTATAAAACCTAAAATGTTAGAAGAATTAGATGAATCATTATTTTTGGTAAGAGAATATTTCACCTAATCCTCATAATGAGATTTCTCACCAATTTTAGAAGTTTCAGCTTTTACTTATGTAGCCTTGTTGATGTTTTCATTCATCTTCCTTAGGGTATTTTATGGCTCAATAAGTTTTGATTGGAACTTTTTTACCTCTTATTCCTTATATTCCAACTTCTTGCTAAGTTATTCAATTATCTTTCCCTATTTATCAATTCTAAGTTTGTAACTTAAATTTTTTTGAATTTGTTCATCCACCTATTTGATAATATCTTTTCTTCTATCAACAACTTCTTCATGATATTTCTTCATTACTCTAATTTATTTCTTGGGAGAATTTATTTGATCAATACATGCAATATGTTTTGTTCTGAGATAATATTCTATATAATATTTTTACCACCTTCTTCACTCTCAGAGGAATCTTTTGTTTTCTCAAATTATGCAATAAATGTTCTAATTTTTTCTAAACTTTCATCTTTAGAAGAATAATTTTCATTTAATTCCAATTAAACGTTCTTACTCAATATACATCTTCTCTTTCCAGAAAACTTCTTCTTGAATTTGTTAGAGCACTTCTTTTTTTATAATTTTTTTTCCACTTCTTCCATTGAGTTTTTTCATTGGAATTATCTCGATATTCTCTAACTTTCTTCTTAGAGAAATTTATAAAAAAGTGTCTAATTCCACCACACTCAAAAAAATTAGAGGAGTATTTACTATATACATTCCTCTTCCTCTTTGATGGTTCTTTGATATGAGAGACATGAATTTTTAATTCAACTCATCATCTTCCTTATCATCAGACTCACAATGATCAACTTCATCAATATCTTGGATTTTCATCTTTCTTATAGATTCAAAATCCATTTCATATTTCATATTATTTTTAAATATTAGAGATTTTCTCATTTTATAAACAATAATAAAGATATAAAACTCATCAATAGATAAATCATTCTTATCTTATAAATCAGAAATTTTATAATCAAACTGATGATAAAAGTTTCTCATGAGTTTTTCTACAATTATAGAATCTTCTAGGACATCTCTGAATCCTATGATATTGAAAAAAGTTTCATTTACTCTAGTGAATTATTTATCAATTGTTTCATCATCTCTCATTATGAATTCTTTATACTTACTATGATATATTTGTAGCTTTGCTTCCTTGACTTTTGTATTTCCTTTGAAAACACTTTCCATCTTATCCCACATACTTTTTGAAGTTTTGAGACCCATCACCTTTTGATAAAAATTATCTGATAAGAAAATAATAATTGCATTTATTACCTTTCCATAAACTTTTATGTTTCTCTTATCAGTAAATTTTATGGGATCATATTTTACAATATTTGGAAAACAAATAGCAGCAACATCAACAACTTCTAATCCAAGTGATAGGAGATAAAGAATCATACTATTTTTGCATCAATAATAATTCTTTCCATGGAATTTTTTAATTATTATAACATTGATAGAGTTGATATTATCCATGATAAGGATTAAATAAGGGAGTATCCCTTTTATACTAATTGAAGTTCCAAGAATCGAATAAAAACTAGGGGAGTTGAATCAATTATTCAATTTTTATAAATTTAAAAACATAACCCCTGCAACCTGTTAAGATTTATATCTTTATCAACCTTTAGTAAGTAATCATGAATGAAAAAGTAGGTAAGAAAGAAAATTGTATGAGATTTAAAAGTTTTGAGCTCAGTGTGAGAACCTATGTCCTTGCCATAGCCACTCCCATGGATCTATGGAAATCCACTATTATGAAGAAGTAAATAAAACTTGTTCTAACTCCAATTAAACATATCCTATCTCTCAATAGGAAATATTATACTCACTCAGGCCAGTTTACAATGTTTACATTTAAAAAAAATTATCCAATTAAATGAATAAATACTTTCTTGAAACTGCTCTACAAATTTTTAGTCCAAAATCCTCAGTCTGATTTGGTAGGATCTAATTCTCTAAACCTGATGATGATGGATCCTGATTTTCTCAATTCAATGATGTAAGATTCTAGATCCAATTTCTTTCAATAGAATTATGTTAGATTCTTTATCTGATTTCTTTTAATACAAATATGTTAGATTTTATATCTAATTTCTTTCAATACAATGATTCTAGATTCTGGATCTGATTTTCTTCAATACAATGAACTCAAACTCAATCTATAAGAACTCAAACTCTTTTGGAATGCTTAAAAAAATTATCATTAAATAAGATGAGAAATTACAATTCAATTTATCAAGTTTTCTGCCTTTCATGCATATGTAGAAATTTATAGTTAGAGAATGAACTGAGTAGGTTTTTATAGGCAACTATGAATTCTCAAAAATCTGAAAATCTCTTGCATTTAAAAATTCAGATTTGACCTCTTCAATTCTCCTTATATTTCTTTGAGATTTTTGAAATTTTGAATTTTTAGTTTGACCTCTTCAACTTTACTTCTTAATCAGATCATTACAAAGATTTTTTAATCTTAGATCATTATAATATTTTTTCTCTCTCATCTCATTACGATATTTTTAAATCTTAGCACATTACGATATTTTTCAATCTCATATCATTACAGTCTTTTTCAATATCATATTATTACAATCTTTTTATAAGTGTTTGAGGGAAAATTAGAAGTGACAATAAATTGGCTCTATCTTTTCCCCCCATTATGAACTCTTTACAGAAATAATTATATTAGATCCCATTGTTGCAGAATTATAGTGCCTATTCTCTAGATCTAATTTTTGTAGGATTTTTGTGTCGATTTTCTAGATTTGATTTTCTTGTAGGATTATAGTGCTGATTTTCTAGATCATTTTTTTGTAGGATTCTGGTGTTGATTTTCTGGATTTGATTTTTTTTAGGATTTTGGTGCTAATTTTCTGGATCCAATTTTTTTTAGATTCTGGTGCTGATTTTCTAGATCTAATTTTTGAAGGATTCTGGTATCGATTTTTGGGATTCTATTTTTGCAGTATTCTAGTACCAATTTTTTTGCAGGATTCTAGCCACAATTTCTTGGATCTGTTTTTTTAAAGGACTCTAGTTCCAATCCGTCTTAAAACAATGTGAATACTATTATGATAGGGTTTTTATTATGATAAAATCCTGAATTTATTCAAACTTCTCCACAATTTCATTAAAGGATTTTATCATGAAAATTTTCTTGATTTTTGAGAACTTCTGGATCAAAAATCATCATCTGATTTAGTTTTAGAAATTATGAAAACTTTCTAACTTTTGATTTCACATTCTTATTTCAAAACTCTTTAGTAACATCATTCTTTCTTGGAAGATAGCAAAAGTAAACATCTAATAAACATATTTTTTTAGACTCCGATTCTTTTGAATATAATTACTAAAAAAACTTTCTAATATAAAAGGGTTAGTTATAAAAAATACAAAAACTTTGTTAAAATAATTTATCAAAAAGATACTTCAATTAATATGATAAATCTAAAAATAATTTTAATTTTTTAAAGATAAATTCTTAATTTTTGAAATTTTACTTATAAATTAAGTGGTGAGATATAATAAAAAACTCTTTTTATAGGAAAATAAATTTTTTAGAATATTGACCATTCTCATTCATATTTCCTATTATTTAATAATTAAATTAGTATTAACCAACTATCCTTATCAAATATATTTTATCATAATTAATCATAAGTTTCTTAATATTGAAATTCATATATCATAGAATGGTAATATTAAAAAAACTATTTTTGAGAATAAAATGATCATATTATCCATTTTAGAAACAATAATTCAATTTCTTTCATATTAATGTATCCTTTATTTAAATTATATAAATATTTCATAATTTTTATAATTCTATTCATTCCATATAAATTAACAATTAGTTTTTAACAATTTAAACATATCACAATTTTGTTTTAGTTTGGTGTTGGGGGGAGTAAGATATAAGACACATTGAATTATTTAAAGGTATTAATATATTAAAATATTAGGGTGTTATGGGGTCATTAGAGAAAATATTGTTCCTTAAAACAAATTTAATCATTTGGTTTTCATGAGTCTTTTATTTATGAAGAACTATAAGTTGTTCAACACAAAAGAGTTGGTCAGATGTATGTTCCCAAAATATTATTTCCTAATATAACATGACTTCTGAATTTTAAGGTACAAAGAACTTAGTTTTATTATTTTTAGGGAAATAGGATGAGTACCAATAGATATAATAAATTTTTCATGGATAATGGTTGTTCCTAATTTATGATTGGATACAAATCCAGCATCTAGAATCTAAAAATTTCGAGTGAACAATTGGCCACTTTTGGAGACATTGTATAGGTTGAAATCATCAAAATTAATGATGTTTATTTTCTTGGAATATATTTAATGTATAATGTTTTATATGTTATAATAATTAACCAAAACCTTATCATCATTATTCAAACATTCTATGAGGAATACCTTGTGAATATAATGAATAAAAAATGAACCATTCAAAATTTAGAAGGTAATTCCATCCTATATGTTGATAGGTATAAGAATGTTTATAAACTTGAATTAGAAGGCCAAAGATATTAGAAATTACTATATCCTAGTAAAACATAATATTTATCTTGGTTGTGACATTAAATACTTGGACACTGTAAATTTTGGACTTTAGATAAACATTATAGAAAATTACACATTAGAGAACTACCAGAACATAAGATTAAACCTACTAGAGTATACGATCCTTTTTAATATGTTAATAAACATAAGTATAATTTGAAATGTAAAAGTGATGTCATAAATTTTAAATATTTATTATTAATGGGCATGGATTTGATTGGTCATACAAAAATTGGATGTATTAGGGGAACCCATTATGTATATGTCTTGATTGATGATTACACTAGATTTACGTGGGTAAATTTTCTAACATACAAATCTAAAGAACTTTCTCATTTCAAAACATTTCATGACTTAGTTAAAAACAAAATAACCTAATTTTGATTATTGTATGAATTGATCATGATGGTGAGTTTGTAAACTTTTATTTTAATTTTTTTGTAAGGTATTAATCATAAATTTTAATCACCAAGAACACCTAAAAAATAGAGCAGTAGAATATATAAGTATAATTGTTAAGGAAATTAATCGATCCTTTTTGAGTGAATATTTGTTTCTAGAAATTTTTAGGATAAAGTGGCGAATTATAATTTCTATACTATAAATTTAGTTTTAATTTTTTCTTTTTTTAATAAAAATAATTATTATTTTTATATTGGAAGAAATAAAAAATATTTGTACTTTAGAGTATTTGGATATAAAGTATTCATCCTGAATACTAAAGATCAAATTTATAAATTTGACCCTAGGTAAGATGAAGGAATATTACTTGGTTATTATAAAACTATTAAGACCTATATAATTTTTAATCAATTAACAAATATTTATGAATAAACTATTTATGTAAATTTTGATGACATTGATACTTTTATTTTTGAAAAATGTTGAAAATTTAATTTTCCAGATAATATTTTTAAGAATAATTTTTTATGTTACCAAAATCTAATTCACACCCATTGGTAATAAACAATCTAATTATGAATTCAATGTATTTGAAATATCTAGAAAATGTTTCATTGAAAATGAACAACAAGTAGTTTAGGATAAACTTCCCAATTTACCTAATAACCAATTGATCTTAAGGAGACATACCATTAATAATATCATTGGTGATATAAGTCAACTAGTCAAAACTAGAATCTTATTAATAAATAAATGTGAGTATCTTGAATTACTATCTCAAATAAAAACTAAAATGGAATATTATTCTGAGGGTAATGAATTTTGGATTATGGAAATACAGGAATAGATAAAAAAATTAATTGAATCAAGTTTAAGCTTTGTTTGAGAACCCTAAATAAAATCTAGTGATTAGAGTAAATTGTGTTTTTAGAAATAATTGTGATAAAAATGTAACTACAATTATTAATATGGAAATAATTTCTACAAAAGTTTATTATCAAAAATAACTTATAAACTATGGTGAAAATTTTACACTAGTATATAGATTTGAATCTATTTGGATCTTACTAGCCTTTACAACACATATAAATTTCACTTTATTTAAAATGGATGTGAAATGATCTTTCCTAAAAATATTTATTCAAGATGAAGTTTGTGTTGAAAATATACCTAGATTGAAAGATATTAAATTTCCTAAGAATGTATTCTATCTTACCAAAATTCTCTATGGACTAAAACAATCCCCAAGATATTAGTATGACAGAATTACCAGATCTTTAATTCAAAATAATTTTGTTAAGGGAAATATTTATCCAAATATTTTAAAAGAATGGATTTCAACTACACCATAAATTTTCACATTTATATCAAGGACACTATTTTTGGTTCAACTGAAAAATATTTTTTCTAAGGGATTTTTTTAACTTATCAAAAGTGAGTTTGAAATTAGCATAATGGGAGAACTTAAAATTTTTCTTGATTTTTAAATCACTCAAAAACCAAAAAAGAAATATCTTAACTCAAAATAAATGTATTAGTGACTTACTCAAATGTTTTGGTTTTAAAAATTCTTCAAGTATAAGTACTCTGATAATGACTTCTATCAAGCTTGTTCTTAATGAATCTGGGAAACCTATTAATCAAAAAAAATTAGTGGTATGATCAAAATCTATTATATCTTATGGTATTTTGACCGGAAATTATATTTTTAGTATTTCTATGTCCATGATTCCAAGAAAATATAAATGAATCACATCTTAAAGTAGTAAAATTTATTTTTCAACACCTTAAAGGAACCTTATAAATTCATTTTTTATTCATCTTGAAATCAACTTTTATATAAAATATACTCAGATGATATTTTTTTTGGGTTTTATATTAGATAGGAAAAGTATTTCAAGATTGTGTCCATTATTAGGGGAAAATTTAGTTTCTTAGTCTAGTAATAAATAGAACTCAGATGCACTATTCACTATAAAATCTAAATATGTAGTAGGTAAATGTTTTTATGCATAAGTGATGTGGACACAACACAAAATCATGCATTTTGGTTTGAGTTTCACTCAAAAAACAATCCTTTGTGACAATACAAGTGTTATTTCTCTGTCTAAGATCCCCTAACACCACTCAAACGAAATGAAAATATATGTAAGATTCTGTTTTATTATAGATTACACACCAAAAGAATATATTATTTTTGAAATTATTAGAAATAAAAATCTTCTTATTGATATTTTTATAAAATCCTTAAATTCTAATGGATTCAAATACATCAAATAGAATTTGGGAATGATCATATTAAAGTGATCATAAATTTAATTTATTTTTAACCTATCCCCTAGCATTGAAAAACACCTCATGAAAGAGGAGGGATTTTTTTTTGAAATATATGTTATTAATTGAAATTAAAGATTAAATGCTTTAATCTCTGAAAGGAAATACTAATTTTTTTAGTATGATGATGGAAAATATTTTCAATACAATGAAATTTTAAAAATTTCATTTTATTTTTTTACAAAAATATCCTTGAATGAGGAAGATCATACATATATCAGAAGATAACTTATGTGAGGTTCAATTTATTAAACATTAACTTATACTAATTTAATTTAAAATTTTATTTCTATACATTTATTATAAAATTGAGGGGGGGGGATTTATTCATTAATGGAAGTGTTTGTTTTTTTCAATGATAATTTTTCTATATTTCTTTTTGAAAATCACAAAGGGGGATAATATTTAGAAAAAAATTAAGATAGATGTCGAATATTATGATAAATTATGAAATTTACTAAAATTGAATATTGTATGTTTTTTGTATGTTTCAAGTTTTTCAAGAGATAAAATCATGTATAATTAGATTTCTTAAAAAAATACTTTTTAAGTGGTAGAAAATTTTACCTTTACATTTTTTAGAATATGGAGATTTTTTTTGAAATAATAAAAGATCATATTATTTTTATAATGGAGGAAATACAAATTGGGTTAATTTTTTAAGATATTATTGTTCAAAGGGGGGAAGGAATGTTTTTTAATACTTGTTTTTTTTTGTACCGAATGATTTATTTTTATAATTTTGTAAGTTAAAAGAAATTATCTTATTCCATTAAATATTTCAGGGATTTTTCTATTAAATTTGTTATATATTTTTAATTTTTCTAATTTGTATTATAATTTTTATAATAGATGATTATTGAGTCATTGAATCACTTTATTTTTTTTTTGAAAATCACAATAAACTTAATATGAATTTGATTTAATTTGAATATTATTTTTAGTTTTATTTTGTATGCATAAATGAATTCCCAAAAAATAAAATTCTGAAACACTTAAGAAGTATTATAAAAATTTGGTGATCTTAAGATTACATTCATTGGATTTCCAAAAAATTTAGTGGTATTGGTATAACTCCATTAAGATACGAAGAGACAATCTAAGTTCATAGGTATATAATGATGAAGATTATTGTGTAGTTATAACTAATGCCAAAGAAACTGGAATTTGAATGTTGTATTTATTTATAATAAATCTATAAATATAGTCACAACATCATATAGAATAAGAATTTATGTAATCATAAGAGACATTACTTAATGACTTAAAAAATTCTTATCATTTTAAAGCTGTGTAACATATTTTATCATTGAAAACACTTCTAATATGTTTAAATTTTCTTTCTAGGAATTTTATCTAATATTTATCATTGTGTTTTGCTTTCTATTTAATAGATATTAATTTCTCTTATAATTTTCTTATTACCAATCATCTAGATCAAGGGATTCTGATAAGTAAGTTAGATCTTTGAAGTCTAATGTGAGTAGCCAACTTAGGAGTTGAGTACTTTTTTAGATAGGATAAAAAATAATCTAATCATATAAATAGATAAATTATATGTATATGAAGATAGATAAACTTTTGACCTATTTAAGATTTGTACATTTAGGGATAGGAAAATAAACTTTTAGAAATTATAAAATTAGGGATATATACAGTCATATTTATAGAAATATTTATTGCTTTTAGTTGAAGTAATTTAATTTTATAATACCTTTTTAAAGAGTGTTTTAATTGTGATGTGACACTCTATGAGTTGTTTTAATAATTTTATTCCTCTTTGTTAATTAACATTAGTGGAAGCTGTTGAATTTTCAATAGTATTGTATACTCATGTTTTTACATATATACAATGTTTTTGTGTATCTTTATTGACAGATTTTATTTATATTTGAAGAAAAATAAAAGGGTATTAGAAAAATGGTTTGTTTCATTTTAACTTAATTCACCCCTCCCCCTATTATAGTTTTTCAGCCTAACATATCTGAAATAATTTTAGGAAAATAACATTTGACTAGGTTACCTGAAGCTCAAGAAGAAGGAAAGGGAACCCTGGATAATTTCTACTAAAAAAGTAAATTATTATTTTTATAGATTCTTATGACACATGAAGTCCTAGTGAGGACCCATATTCTAAATATTCATCAAATGATAGTGATAACAACCATATAATTTCAATATTTTATTTAAAAATTACCAAAAGTGAACTATACCTAATGGGAACAATGACAATAAATGTATTTTATGATTTATCTTTGAGGTATTTTTTTATTTAATGTTTAATAATAGTATGATGATGAGGAATGGGTTATATAGACTTATTATGAGATAAAATATTATGTTTAAAAATTCAATATATGTATCAAAAGTACCACAAGAGATATATGAAACTCCAAGGTAAGGTTACTCAGAATAAGGTTGTTTAAGTTAAATATATGAATGAGGTTTTATGTTTTACTTCTGAGTTAATTTCCAAGGATCCGTTAATTTATAAGACTAAGTTTGAGATTTCTTAGTTTAAGAAGGAAATTTTAATATTATATTCTCAACTTAAAGATAATAAATTTATTGTGAAGTCATTATAAGAAAAAAAATAAAGTGTTGAAGTTAAATTTTGAGGTTTAAATCTTCAAGAAATTACTCTAAAACTATACTACATGATAGATTTTTGTTAAATAAATTTATAGATAGTTTAGAATAAAGAGGAAAAATTCTAGACATGGAAGTAAATCCACCAGACGGAGTCGTTACCAGTCAAATAATTTTTCCCAATTACTGAACCATTTTTCATTAAATGATAAATAAGAGTAAATTAGAAGAAAAATTTCTCATTAAATGAAATAAAATAAATTAAAACACAAAAAGGATTTTACTATTATTGATAATATAATAGTTTGAATGTTTTGGGTACCAAAAGTGATATTTGATAATATATCTAGATTGATGTTCATATGGATACCCAAATATTAATTTCTGATCAAGGAAATAATGTTTTATGTATGTATATGAAATTAAATATCTGGTACCTCATATCAATTTAATGTTATGATTTCAGATTTTACTCTTATAATTTTTTAATGTTACTCTTATGATTTTTTAAGTTACTCTTATTATTTTATGAGTTACTTTTTTCCATGTTCACCAAGAATTACATTTTTAAGTATGGTTTTAATTACTCAAAATTTATACTTATTTATTCATGCATAATGTTTTTTCCTTTTCAAAATATTTTTACTTGCATAGGTATGTTTTTTATAATTTTAACATTTTTTCTTTAAACGTAAACTCATTTATCTAGGGGGTGTTAATTTAGGTTTGAAAAAATCTCATGTAAATATCTTTTATCTACCATTAAATTCATTGGAAGATAGGATTTTGATTTAATAATAACTTCCAAAAGCATCTTTTATGAAATAATATTAGGAAAACAATTTAGAAGATAACTTCTATGGTTATTCCATTATATTTAATATCATCCTATGAAAATTTTGATTAAATAGTAGTTTACTTATCTATTCATATTTTGATAACTTCTAGTGTATTCATGTTTTAATTAAATAATTTATATTTTCTGAAGGAAACTAATTATTTTCTAAAAAATTTGAAATATGTTCTTTTAAGATATTTGAAATCATCATTTATTTCGATGTGAAATTTTTTAGACCATCAGATTACAATAGATCAACGGCTAAGAGGATTTACTCTATAAAGAAATATAGAACTAGAGTTTTTTGTCACCATTTACTATGAGTCTATGTATCTATAAAATCCAATATTCTATACTACTATTAGTATTTTATGAATTACAATGAAATCATTTGGTGAAATTTAAACCAAGGATATTATTCCTGAAAGGTTGACCGATGCTAAGTGGTATTCCGGGCATTAATATTTGTTAAATAGAGTTATTCAATTTCAAGGTTAGGAAAGTATCACTCTGTCTGGTTAATAATATAAATTGTATTATCCACAAATCATTAATGAATTTTACTATATATATATATATTTATAAATTTTATGGTGTAAATAATATTATGTTCAACATTCTACTTTATGAATTTATCCTTATGATAAAGGATTTTTCCAAATTGAACAGTATTCCACTTGAAGGATAATATATATACATTTTACATAAGATACTAGAAATTTCTTGAATTTTTATCAAAAAAATGGATTAGGAAAACCTATTTTGTGTAAAAGAGAGAGTTCACAAGATATTTCACTTATATCTAGAGTCTAGGATCATATTTTAGTGTATCCATGGTTTTATTCTTTCAAAGAAGGGTGATAAGGACACTATCCAGATTTGGGATTACTGTGTCCTAGATTTTCTTTATAGTATGAGGAAGTTCAATATCATGATGTTTATTTGGGACTACATCAAATATTTATGTTCCAGAATAGTGATTTGAATATCATTCCTTATTTATGTATTATGAACCAAATCATAGTGACGATATTAAAGAAGTATAGCATCAAGGAACTTGGGTATTCATAAAGGGTCAAGGAAAATCCACTTAACTCAAAAAATTATAGCCAAAATAAATCAAGTATATGATTTGGATGAGAATAAGTGTGTTAAATAGGGAAAAAAGTTGCATTTCTAACAGATGTGGAGAAGAAGATCACTGAGAAGAAGTTGAAATTTCCAAAATATGTTCTGATAAATAAATATTTCCCATGTAAAGATAATATAATCATTGAAGAAGAATTTTAAGGATTAGTTTATAAATAAATAGTTGATTGGTATATAAAATAATATGATGTTTAAAAGAATATTAAATAAAAGGAATTAAGAAATCCATGCTTTAGTATATCTAAATTATAATTTAAGGTGATGAGGAAAGGTTAGTTTTAATATATTTATGTAGATAAAAAAATAGAATTTGTTTGAAAATTAAAAATTATCAGGTTTCACTTCCACCTCTTACTATCAAAGATACTTCTGAAGAGGTTTTAAGAACTTTGGGAATGAAGTTAATATTTTAAATAGATCAATCAAAAAAGGGTAAGGTGAACTAATGGATGTTTTTCTGATCAACTTTTAAATCAATTCCACCACCAAGTACTAAATATCAAAAAAAAATAGGCTATGGTTCAAGCCACCCTTTGACCCTCACCTCCACATAAAGAATTGTTTTGATCATCATAAAAAATTTCATATTCCAATACATCAAAGTCAGTTTGTACATCAGAATATGAATATTGGAAGATAAATACATTATCTTATGATGAATTAAAGAATATAAAATATTCTATAAAAGATTATTCTGACCAATATATGTCAGTGAATCCAGCAGTAGTTGAAAATAAAAAATATTCTAATGAAACAAGTCACAATGGTATCAATGTAGAAATTATTTAGGAATATCAATATTCCCATCATATTGATAACCTGAACATGTAATCTAAAAATAAATTTCATATAGAATGTATAATATAAGGTGAAGGTTCTATATCGAAGCCAGATATTTCTTACGAAGATAGATCTTTAAAATATAGTACAAGGAGAAAACCAATGGTAAAGCAATAATATTTGATGGTAGAACAACTATATGGGGTGTCAAACATCATATGAATCCTTCCATATATTTATTCAAGGATAATTAATTTATAGGATAATGTAGTTGATGTGCATACCTCCCATACATTAAATAACTTATTTAATTAGTAAGTTGAAAAGAAAATTGATGCATCAAATTTAAAATAATATTAAAATTTTCACTTTCAAATTATAATGAGAATGGATAATTACGAAAACATTGGGATGGTTGAATTAAATATTTTCTTGGTTGGAATGTTAAAATAGGTAAGGAATTGTAAAAATCCAATTTTATTTCTAGTAATTAGGACTAGAAGTTAGAAAATAAAGAATGGAATTTAAAGGAATATAATATCACGATATAAGAATAAAATAGATAATTTTAGGAAGTTATAAATTCACTAGAAGATCATAAAAAGAGGACAAAAAAACTAGAGAATCTATAGAAAAAATATAAAAAAGAATAAATTTAAAATTTCATTTTTTTAATGGAGTTGTATTAAATCATGATTTTTTTTAAATTATATTATGTTTTGAATGTTGAAGAAAATATATTTTCATGTATTCTATGATTTTTAAATGTCCTTATAGTTGATCGTTGAATGATTTATCAAAATATATCTCTTATGTTAAATTTTATAATCCCAAAGGGAGATATTATTTTGGTTTTTCGTTATTTGTTTTAAACATAGGAATATTATCATAAATAATGGAGAATAAAAGTTCCTATCTTATCAATCATTGAAAATTTAAAAATCTATATGTATATTGACGTGGGGGTTATTAGAAGATAAAAAGAGGTCTCTATCTTATTTTAAATTCATATTTTTTGTATAATTTTTCTGTTTCCATCAATTTATCTTTGAAAATAATAAAGGGAGATAATTTATAATATTGGGATGTTTTTCTTCATTTAAGGGGTTTTTTTAACTAATGTGTTTTTGAGTTGAGTATTAAAGGGGGAATATATGTAACTCATGTGGATGATAAACTTGGGTGTTTTTTCTATAAAAACATACAAGTTGTATTTAATTTATATTTACCTCAAATTTACCTTTTTTAATTTATTTATTTTTATTTCTAAAATGGGGGATATTATTGGGGATATTTTTGATTCATTCAACTAATTTCATATCCTTTATTTTAAAAATAAAAATACACACATGTTAAACTGAATTAACTTTAATTTTTTGGTTTAAGTTTTCAATATAATTTTTTTTTATTTATTTTATGTATTTTTGAAATGAGGATATCCCTATAATTCTAAGAACATATTAAAATGATGTGATGTCATGTTAAATGATTAATAAAAAGATATATCTACACTCATCAAAATATAGTGTACCTTCTGATGTTGTTAAAACCAAAGTTGAATCTTGTGGAATGTGACCATTGGTGTTTGTTACAAAAATTTTATAAATTAGGTCAAGTCTTAGAGTAATAATAGATTCATTGATTAAATACATTTAGTTCTTTTGAAATAACTCTTTTTTTTTGAGATCCATGCTTTTATTAGTTTTTAGTGTGTTTGTTAGAAGCTACTATTTGGTGAGGTTTTACAGTAAATCTATTAGTTTTTCCTTTTAATTTTTATACTTAAAATCTTTGTTATTGATGAGATTAAAATTAGGAATATTATACTTTTTACCAATGTGATAGAAGAGTTTCTAAAGATAAGAAACTATAACTTTCAAAGCATGGAGTTAAAAAAATTCTTGGTTATTTGGACTTACTTTCTATTAGGGATTGATCAAAGAGGTTCCTGGGGATAAAGATACCTATTGAAAAAGGTTTTATTAAAAAAGTTTCTAGTTTGAAAATTATTGTTGTCAGCTAGATTAGTTAAAAATTATCTAGTTTTTAGAACTTATGAAAATGTTGGATCTGGCCTATATATACAACTTCCACTTTGGTTTAAAAAGTAATAATTCCCTAGATTGTAATTTTTTCAATAATATCCTTTAAGGGCTATTCATATTTCTATTTCATACTCTATTCATTATTTTACATACCTTGTGTTTTTATATTCTAATTTGATTACTTGTTTATACTTTCTGGATTGTTTATATAACTTCTAATAGTTTATTATTTTTTATGCGTGTTTACATTTTACCTGGATTACTTTGATTGACCATAACTTGTATCATTCAATCATTTCACTAACCTGAGTGGGAGAAAAATTATTAGTTGTCCCCGTGACTATAATTCACCACCTATTATAGATGTAATATCATTTATATATTGTACAACATACACTTTACTGTTGATGGAGTCAAACTATATTTATTGTAGTTGAGGTAGATTCCTAATTAGAATCAAATTAGCTCTTGCCTCTAACGTTATCCACTAAATGTATGAATAGACAATAACTCCTTTTTATAAGATTTATTAAACCCCATGACCTAATAAAATATTCATCATAAAGGGTGAACCTAAAAAATAGAGATTTATATTTTGAGTTTCAAAGATAGAATATATCAGTCACATGGTCTCAAAGTCCTTTTATAATCCACAAAGATACATCTAGAAGGATCCAATATTGATTCAAATATTTTTATAATGGTATAACTCCTTCATTAATTCAAAAATTTCAAAAACATTCATATTTATGATGTATGTTTTAATATTTTTAACATACTAACTTAACTATATATGTATCATTAAATATTTAAAAAATTCATATAATCATTAAAAACTCAATTAAATTCATGTAATTCTATTAAAATGGTGACATGATAGCTTTAAGTATAAATTAAATAAGTTTCAATATCATATATCTGATAGAAAACGACAAGTCCACTATATTGGACACATTATAAACATTACATAGATATAATTGAGACCAAAACAGTATATGTGTCTTAACAAAAGAGTTTTTTGGAAAGCATTAAGCCTATAATGATATCTTTTTTATACACCTTTAATGAACAACTCTATAAGATAGAACACATGATTTAAAAATAAATAAAGTGAAAAATTTCATGATTTTGGACCAGATGAAATTAGAAGGTAATTTGAATTTTATCATTTGGTGGAGGGTTTGTTTTTGAAACCAAGTTTCAGAATGGAATTATAAGCATTTCATCACTTCAATGAGTTGTTTTTTGATGTGGTTCAACGCTCGAGGGGGGGGGGGGTTATGAGTGTTCCTTCAAGTTTCAGGAGCATTGGGCTCCAAAACCTCTAGTTAGTAGGATCTACAAGGGATAAATGGTTTTTCTGAAACCATACATCCTCTAGTAGAAAACCATGCGGCCTAACCCAGGCGTGAATCAAGTGTTTCATAGGATATGCATGATTTACCTGAACTATGTTTCCCAAACTGTGTCCAGTGTTTATAAAACATATTAAATTTATTAAATTAAAATTTAAAATAAAATAACTTAAAACTGAATCTACCATCCCTCCCCTCTATTATCGCACAACAATGCCCCTTAGACTACTCATCGATGTGCAACACCCATCTTAGAACTCCTCTTCATGTGTAATTTTCTCCAGATTTATTGAGGAATCCTGGTTAAATATCTGAGGCAATCCCTCCTCTTTATTCTTCTTCCCTCAATTTAGAATTGTTCTCTTCCCCATTTCCCTAACTATATCGGATGAACCCTATGGTTTGGGTTGATCTGATTTTTGGTATTTTATTCAGTTTTTAGGGTTTAAAGTGGCTCTCTCGGGTCATCTTTGTTCATGTTCTGACATTCTCCACCAATGTTGAATCGTTTCAGACTGTTTTGGTCTGCCAGTCATCATTTTTTGGTCGGTTTTCCTCCATTATTATTTATTTCTCAATTTCTATTTAGTGATTTAGTAGTTTCTGAGTTTCTAGTAAAATTCTCAAAGTGTGTTGGACCTTTCTGTGATGATTTTGGGTTGATGTTGTCAAAAGAGACTTGCAAGTGTATGCATAGGTAGGCATATACCTATATAAGTTCCCCCTTTATATATTCATTCATAGTAGGATTAATGTATATAATGGGGATAGGTGTTCTTATATTGGTATATAAAAATACACCCACGAGTTAGTAAAAATGGGTATATTAACATGTAATATTATATATAGGGCTTCTCTTTTATATATTTGGCCATGAAAATATGTACATAAGGCGTAGGTGTCCTTTTATATATGTGAAGGTGAATATTCTTTCAAGATGTGAATGGATGGTTTGAGTTTCCATTGTCAAATTCATCAAGTGCCAAGATGTTTCGGCTTGGTCTTCTTCTTGAGGTAGGATCCATTTCCATTTTCTATTTAAATTTAATAATTCATTAATTTTTTTCTTTCACACCTTCCTAGGATATTAATTAGTGTAGTGTGAATTCTTCTTTAATTTGAATTTAATATAACTCTTGAAATGGTGTTAAATTATGGTAAATGAATTATTGGACAAAAATGTCATGTTTTTATAATAAAATCCCTCAATGAGGTGCACTATATTCAATTGAAAAATGATATGTGAACTAACTTGTAGTTTTTTTCTTATTATAAGGATTAATACCCATTTTCCTTGTCCATATTCGATTGATTCTTGGATTTTTTTTAAATAAAATGATTTTTAATGCTTTTATAATAAATATGAGGGTGAAACAAGGGGTTCCAACTTAATGATCATTTGGACGAACTCTGGTTCCTTATTATTATAGTTTTTGATGGTTAGAAAACATGTTAGAGGGAAATATTAGCTATTCCTAAGATGGGATCTCCAAGTGTTATCTATTTTACCTCTAGGCGAGTGACACCAGTTCTCTAGGGGAGACCCCTTGGACGGTCTTGAAGGCATAATGGTTGTACTAGGCCTTGAGTGAGACTTAGGACCCTACATGCGATATGAGGTACAAACTCAAAGGCTAGTACTTGACTTTTCAAACCATTATTGGAGTGATACATGGGACATCATTCTCAGTTCACCATGGGAATACTCCTTGATATTGGTCATATGTAGATCCCCTCGAGCGATACTTGGCAAGTTCTACTAGATTTTTATGGATGGTATCAGGGTTTCTCATGAGGTTTTTCAAAGTGGTTTCCAAAATTGAATTTAATGAAAAGTTAAATGATTTTTTTTAAAATAAGTATGTATCCCCTTGGTATTAAAGGCATAGGGATGTGTCTAACAAGAAAAACCACAAGCTTGGGGTCAGTCCAACTCCTCTTATATTATCTAACCTAATTTACCATTTTAGGATACTTTAGTTCAGACACACCTGTTTAGGTCAAAGCAGGTAGATTGGGCGGGTGTCCAAGTGGAACCCACTCTAATGAAGTTATTTATTTATTTATATCATGAATATATTCACTATAAAAAACTACTTAATTTTACTGCATGAAATATATTGTTCTAGAAACCATGGGTGGAGAACTATTGAGATTATATCTCACACTCTGATTGGGCACCATTGGTACCTATATAGACTTTAGTTCTATAGATATTGATATAAGGAAGAATCCAGCTTCTAATGTTTTGATTTACATTGCTAACATGGAATTGGGGTAGACGATCGAGCTGGTTCTCAACATGCTAATGATCTAGTCATTGGGCAATTACACTTTTATCATATTGTTTTTCTTATTGAAATTCTTAATGATTGTACTTGTAGTATCATCTGTCATACAAAAATTCTTGTAATCCAGTGTTAGTTTCTTTTACTTAGTTATTATATTATTGTTCCACTATTGTGTCTTTTAATATTAATACCTTTTCTATTGTTTATTTATTCACACCTAATATACCACTGTGATACTCTGATCATGAGGGAATAATCTCCCCATTGTACCACCATTATACCATATCTTCTAGTCAGTAGCCACTGGCATTCATGGAGGCATTCTTGAGGCAATGAGGTGATCGGACCGACTACATGACTAGTGTTTAGTAAGGCTGAGATGTTAAAAAGTGGTATTAGAGACCTTTTTTCCTTTTTTCTTACTGTTTGGTTTGGTAGACAAGTTAGTAGGGCTGTGTAGGTTCTTGGTAAATAGTCATTTTCGAGACTGATCACCCCACCCATAATAAAGAAGTCCAAGTGACTAGGGCTGATATTTCTATTCATACTATTCCAATTATAGTTGATTTTAACTTCACCTTGAGTGAATGGTGTACTTTACACTGCTAATTGATTTATGATATTTATAGTATATACCCTTCGCCTGGTACAATGAGGAGATAGACTTACATGAATCCTGATAGGCACATAGGAATCCATATTCCATTCCATATAGATTGCATTGATTGGTTATTTGGAATTATTAATATATCATGTGTGTTATTGGATTCTCTGAGAAATTCCATGTTATAAATTACAATAACAATTTTAGTTTTCACATAATTAGGTAGATTTTTATCCTATCATGCTTACTTTACATGTTTAGGTAACTTATTAGTGTGCTTGTTTTAAAATTTTCATGCTTATATACTTTTTTGTTTGTTTAGAATAGGCTGAAACATTGTAGTTGCGATTAAAGGGGAGCCTAATTCCAGCATGTAAGGTGTATGGGAACCTTATTAATAAAAAAATGATGACCCATGAAACTGATAAATTTCAATTTTTCATTATATATTCTAACTCTATTGAATAAATTTTAACACTGTTAAATTTTTTTTGTTAAAAAAATAGATGCATTTAAATGGGAACCAATTTTTAATTGGTAAGGTGTATGAGAACTTTATGAATTGGAATAGGGTGACCCATATAATATAACCCTTATAGACAAACCTTTTGTATGTTTAAATGAATTCACATAAATATTGAAGAGGTTAAATTTTCTTACCCTGAATCAAATGGTTTTGGTTAGATAGATCCACCAGCAACTTATAAGGAGTATGGGTGCTTTATATAGTGAAAGGTGGTAACCCATAGAACTGAACCATGCTTTATAATATTTGTTATTATATTCAAATGAGTAAACATAAAATCACTTGACCATAACTGAATTGGTTTCCTTATTGAGGCATGTACCTCTTTTTTTGATCTTAATGACCTATATAGATAATTATTAAATGCACAAATGGACCCAAGTAGGTCAATTGGGGCATGTTCCTTTTGTAATGAACCACTAAGGCTATTTTAAATTTAAATTCTTCAAATGTTTAGGATTATTTTAATTTAACCCAAAAAGGCATGAGGAGACCCTATTAGGTCTCCCTTCTTTTGATATTCCATAATACATAACCCCATGGCGGTATGTTATTATACAAAAAGGTGTTTCATTAAAGTGTATGCTTATATGGTATTTCTTGCATGACTAATACCCCTTAGTTAATAAAATACCTTAAAATATTCTTGAACTATTTTATATAAGGCCTTATAAATAAATTAATTGTGTTTTAAATGGGTTATGTGATAAAATGGCCTAATTAAATTAGGATTCCACTGAATAATAATTATTGAAAAGGAAGTTTAATATAACTTCCCTATTTTACCTTTTGGTGAGGCATAGATCCCTTTTAAAAATAAACCTCAAAATGTATAAGGAAATAAATGAGTTTTGGTTTAAAAACATAAAATGGGACTTTAAGGTGTGTTTTTGGCTTTAAATCCTTGTGTAAGGATAGTTTGAGTGCTTCTTAAGTTCTTCTTTGAAACAGAGCATGAGAATTTCTGTAGTCTTCTTCCTTCCTTATATGAATATAAATAATATTTCCTTAATCCTAATGAACCTTATAGGAATGACCTCGTTATGGGTCCATGATTTTTTTCTCAATAAAAATGGGAAATACAGTTTTAGGTAGAACCCTTATATCATAATAACCCTTTCTTGTTATTGCGAGCATTTTCTCTTGTGCGGTACTATTCAGGTGCCATAGTCCTACGGATGACTACGAGTTTCTAAAATGAAACTTGGGGGGGTTGAGCTATTTAACCTTTTCTCTAAGTGTTATCATTCCTAAATAATTATTTCAAGTTTTTTGGACATGACCAGGGGCACGATCAACAGCTTAGTTAGGCCACGTGACTATCCTCTTCTTCCTTATAGTGTTGGATAAATTGAGAGGTCATCATTTGTTTCTAAAGTCATAAAGAGTAATGAGTCTCAAAACTAGTTCTTCCTTTGTGCAATTTGATACCTAAATTCATATAGACAATAAGACTATGGATAGTATCATAGATATGTTGTTTTATCATGTAATCATAGGGTATTATGTGTTTATATACATGGTAACCATCATCTTGTTAATAGTGAAGTGAACTGTTTAAATTTGGTGGTACTCACTCAACCCTTGAGCTGTTATAACTTGAACACTTGTCAGCTCTAGAGTCGAGTGACCTAGGCATCAACCAAGATCTTGGATCATCCTAATGTTTAGGATGATATTTTATGGATAATTAGATGTGTGACATGCTGGTTAGTTATTTTGGATTATATTCTTAATGCCTTTACATGTGAGAATATGACTCAGATAAGAATCACATGTAAGTCTAAAAGTGTACCTAATCAAGAACTCTTGAGTGGATGGTTGTCTCTGTATCTTTAGTTTAATGCTTGTTAAAGAGTGATTACCACCTCTAGGACCCGAAGTTAGTGGTCGATAGAGCGTATTCCAAATAATGAGATCCCTTTATCTATTAGATATGATGTTAGGAACACTCCTAAGGTGGGGAGAATCACATTGACATTGGTTAAATGTTTCCATCCATGTAGAATGAGCACAACCTAGAGGACCATTTAAAAATGGTCAGACTCACTCAAAATGCCATATGTCCAATAATCCATCATTAAGAAATAGATTTGTTGAGAGAATGATAGTGATGTTATTAACTGTACATGGAACCTGGGAAGAAACCATTAGTTGGGAATGTGCCACTTTGGTTTTGTTTTGGTGACCATGGGATGCCTCAAGTGGTGAAGGTATTTTGCTTGTGTTGTTGATGCATCAACGAAAGTAGTTGATCCCTTCTAAAGAAGGTGACCTATAATGGTTCAATGGTCCTTTACTTTGTTTTTGGAAGGGATGGTTTGAAAATTATGCGGTACTCCACCCTTTTTATGGTGAAAGTGTCTAAAATCCTTTTTCTTGATCGTTCAAATCCTCTCTGTGTACTCTCGGCTTAAGGATGACCATGTACCTTATCTCGATACCATCATGGTACACTGAGAGAGCATTGGTCTTACACAACACTAATATTTTAAAATGATTTTTGATTTTTTCGGTTGGTTTTGATCAAAGTTACACTGTGGAAAAAAAATTTAATGAGATATGGTTGTTCTAGAATGATACCTAGTTTTTTCAAGTAGAAAATCCTAGGACAGACTCATGGACCCCAGCTGTTCCCTCTGATTTGATCACCAGATGGATGCTACTTTGGTGTCATTTGGTGTTCTTGTTACATGGATGGTCGGATGGTACTAAAATCTCACTTTTAATCTAAATGTCATTTTCCATAGATAATTCCCTATGATTTCTATTTTTTAATCCAAGGTTAATTAGGTTTCTAGTCAAGATTGGAAGATGAGTTTTTACCATGATGATCCAAATGTGTATGATCAAAAGTTTCTCCATGTTTGTGTTGGGGCCCAACAGTTTAGATGATAATTTTTTCTATAGTAATCATTGAAAATAGGTTCCAGGCCTTAGTGATCATGGTCAAAGTAGTCCTAAGGTACCTTCATCTAGAGGTATCAAGCTTATATTTTTAGATGTACTGACCGTCAATGTTGAGTGCCTCAAGGGTAGTTGATAAGGGATGGTGTGACTTGATCCCCATCTCTTTCCATATGTAGTCAGTTAGGAACTACTTCTTGGCCTTGTCATGTAAGACGAGTTTAAGGTTCATGCAAACTACTTATTTTCATGGAAAGGTCTGCATGATCTATTTAAATGGGGTTGGTTTAGAATAGACCCTTCTATCAGATCGTGTCACATTCTTTGTGTGTCATTGGGAAGCTAAAAGTATGACTTGAAAGATAATTATGATGGTAGATATATCGTGATTCATAATTTTTACTTAACCATTAGAACATAGTGTTGATGGAGAATTCAATGTGATCATTTCTCTAGTTTTATGGATTAGGAAATCCCCATCATAAGGTTTTAATTCAGAAAATTGAGCATTGTCTTGAGTATCTATGGGTTATGGGTCATAATCTTAGGTGATGCTCAAAGGTACATTGGGAAATTTGAAATTCAACACAATCGTTAGAATAATACTTTACAACCCAAGTAGGTTTATTGATGATATATTTTTTTCACCAAGGATTCTCAGGGATGAGAATTTTTATGTTTGGGAGTTTATAGAATAGCATGATTTTAGACCAGATAAAATTACATGGTAATTTTAATTTTATCATATAATGGATGATCTGTTTTATAAAATGAGCTTTGGAATGGAATTTTGAGTGTTGCATAACTTCAATGTGTTGTTTTTAGATGTGGTTCAAGGCTCGGGGGTTTCCTTGGGTGTTCTTTCATGTTTTGGGAGCATCAATCTCTAAAACCTCATGGTAGGAGGAGTTAGAAGGGGTGCATGGTTTTTCTAAAACCATACGGCCTCCAGTAGAAAACCATGTGACCTGACCCAAGGCTGAAGTAGGTGTTTCATAGGCTATGCATGGTTTACCAAAACCATGTGTCTATCCCACATTCTTAGTACCATTTAGGCAAAGTGCATGCACTGTTCATCATATGGTTGGTGCATGGTTTGTCTTACCATGTGACCTAAACCGTGCATAGTGTTTTTTCTAAAAAATAAAATTAATTAAAGTGAAAATTAAAAAAAAATAACTTAAAACCTAATCAATACTCTTTCCCCTCCATTCTCATGTGATTCACCCCCTGAAACTCTCATCCACGCATGACACTCCTCCTCAACCTCCCCATTATGTGGTGTTTTCTCCATATTTCTTGAGGACTCTTGGTCAAATACCCAAGGTAATCCCTCATCTTCCTTCCCCCTCCCTCGATTTGGTGTTTTTCTCTTCCTTGCCTCCCTACCTAGCATGGATGAACCCTTGGATTAGGGTTTATCTTATTTTTTATGTTTTCATCCATTATTAGGATATGAAGTATCTCTATCGATTCATCATTGTTCATGTTCTAGAATCCAACACTAAAGGTGAGGCGTTTCAGACCATTTTAGTCTGGTCGTCATCAATTTTAGGTAGATTTTCCCCCATTCTTATTTAATGATCAATTTATATTTTGTGACTTAGTAGTTTTGTAGTTTTTTGTAGTTTTGATTAAGTGGATTTGACCTTTATGAGGTGGTTTTGGGTTGTCATTTTCGAAAGAAACTTGTATCTGTATGCATAGGTAGGCATGTACTTGTATAAGTCCCCCCATTATATATATCCACCCATGGCAGGATAAATATTATAATGAACCATATTTTGAATGAAGGTATAGATCATTAATTTTTCAATTTGAATACCTTAAACAGACATAATAAAAACGTCTAATCAATTCATGGAGGTCATGGGTGCATTCGGGGATCCTTCAAAACCTGAAGATCTAAAATGGGAAAAACCTGTCTAGGCCACACATTTTTTCTACTATTGTGTGACCTAGGGTGCACGACTGTGCAACCGGTTGTAGAAATGGGATATAGTCTATTTACATGGTTCATGCATGGTTAGTCAAATTGTGTGCCTAATCATGTGGTGTACACCATGTAGCAATGAACTAAGAATAGTTTGCACACAATTTGGCTAAATCGTGCAACCAAACCATGCAACATGATATTTTCGGGTGAAATTTAAATTTTTACCCTAATTTAACATAAAACCTAATTATGTTTTCCTCCCTCCCTATAGTAGACCAGCACCCCTCATCCTCCTCCTTTCACCTCAAGAATAGACAAGGATAGGCATTGAGCTAGTTCCTCTATCCAGTGTCCATTCCTTGATCTATAGGAGGAATTAGATCCATCTCGGTAAGCTCCCCTAGTCTCTCAATTCCTATATACCTTTATCTTTACATACATTGTACTATTTAGGTGTAAGATCATTTTCTCTATTTTCAGGGCATTGTAATATTTATCAGATCTCTTAAAACCTTCTTTAAATCTGAGCCCGATATCGATCAAGACACCTTCTACGGCCTTATGTTAGGTGGTCACATCATTTTCCCTCTATGTTTTGTCATTTCATAATTATAAAATTGTTCCAAAATATGGATTTTGTTTAGAATCCCAATTATATTTAGTTCTTCATATCAATTTGATCCTTACACCTTGATACATGGCAATTGGTCCTTGTTTTGTTATCTAGAGGTTGGCTTCTTTGTTTATGGACACCCCAAGGGTGTGTTATGTGGAATTGACCCCTTTTGTAAAAGTTGAATATGCCAGATTATTCTCCTAAGAATTTGGCTTAGATTTTATGTTGAATACCCCTTGTGATATGAATGCTAGATCTAATCGAAGGTCCCGTCTATGTGTTTTTCCATCCTACACTTGGAATTTCCCATGTAGGCAATTCCCTCATTGATAATATCACTTCTTTAAAGAACCTTTGAGCTTATAAACTGGGTTTCTATGATTTATTAAGTTGAATGAGTTAAATTTAATTGATCATTTGGGATGAATTATACTAGGCGGTATGCCCATCCCTAAATTAAATGAATCAATTGGTTTAATCAGAATGGCACAAAAAGTATGACAAAAATGTTAGGTCCACAAGGTTGAATACCCTGAGAGGGGGGAGGGTGAATCAGGGTATGACTAATTTAAAATTAAATCTCATTCTGATCTTGTTTCACTGTTAAGATAAACACTCTTCTCTCTCTTTCCTGTTGCACATGATAAATAGAATATAAAGCATGCATAGGACACAAAAATTTTTACTTGGTTCACCCTCACTGGGATACGTCCAAGGAGCATACACCAAGAATGTGCTGACGTACCAAATTCACTATAATTACCATACTGTATAAAAATTTTAGGATAGATCACTTCTATTCCTAGGCTCACTGCCTTTAAATGTTTTAGGGCCAGCTCACTACTTTTCCAAGGGTCACTCCCTGTTTCTATCTCTCTGGATCACTGCTGGTGGAGAGGATCACCTTATTCCTCTTCCTTTGCTCACTACTCTGTAAAGGATCCAATCACAGTTTATAGACCCATATGTCTCTTCATTATAAATAATTAATACATCCTATGTTGTATTTGGATTCCCTTTTGAAGTCCAACTTTCACCCGTAGATGAATTTCACTTTGCACTGAAGGTATCGGGCAATCTTCCAGCTTTCACACAGACCTAAATATCTTTCGTGAATCAACCTTACATGGAACCCTTCTCAAAGCCAACACACAAGTCTAGGAATGCAAGTCAAAATTGGCATGTAATTCCACCTCAACCACTTGCGTGACACAAGCTTCTGATACTCCAAACTTGCGCAATGCACAACCATTTACACCCAATCCAATTTTGGTGTGCAACCAACAACTTGAGAACTTCTTCAAAATCCAGCACGCAAGTGTCACCAAACCACTTGTTTGACACTTCCTTTTTCAACTCAGAACCTACGCAACTCTCTTCCTTCCTTTCCTAAACCACCTTGGGAATGCAACAATCACCTGGTGTACAACCTCTACTTGCGCGACCACACACCACTTGCGCGACCACCACACCTGCGCGACGGGAGATCTGATTTTTCTAAGTGTTGAACTCTCTTCTGAATGAGGAGGGTTTGACCTGTATTTATAGGCATTGGGACACCCTACGCGACAACATGCAAGTCTCCCCTCAGCGCGAAAGTTTCGGCATGCAAGTCTCCTGCCGCACAAACCACTTGAATGACCAACTCCAAATCTTGTGCGAACCTTATCCATTTTCCATATTTTGATACTTTGATCTTGAAAAACATATGGCATGAAATTTTCCTATCCTTAAAGTACACGGCGTGCAAGTCCCTTTTCCAAAAACCACTTTTCTCCACTTGTCGATTTTCAGGCCCAAAAATTTGGCAAACACTAGAAAATGGGGCCACCTTGTATCTACACTTTTCATAACACATCCATATCATCCATACCTTTGTCAACATTCTTGAATCAAACATGTATTGTTAACCACAATTCTTGAACTTGACATGCCACCATGAAATCCACTTTGTCAACAAATTTTTATTTCATAGTTCTCTTTGTCAATAATCAAAACACATATTCCCACTTTGTCAACAAACACAATCACCTAAAAAATGCTACAATGATGCCTTGAGGGATTTTTTCCCAACAAAAAACATGCCTTTTGATAATTTATTATTAAATGATTATGATGAATTATATTTCCATGAATGGAATTGAACCTGACTAAAGGGACATGTTAGAGGTATTGCCTCATGTATTATGTTTAAGACATTAATGTACCTTATTTATATTTAAAGCCTTGGTAAATATGTTACATGAGAGGTAATGCCTCGTGTTAAAATTGTAAATATGATTATGCCATGATTTTATATATTGTATAGACTAAAGAGATGGATGGGCGGTAATGCCCCATGATTTCTATATTTATGATGCACCTTTATAGAGGTTGTGACATGATGGTAAGGGACCAATTGAGCATAGCGGCATCACACTCCCTTACATTGAGTATTGAGAATGATGTCTCACACCAGTGATCCTATACGGGTGTTGGGATTTATGCACCAAATTCTATAAATAGAGTGATTCCATGGAAGATCACTCACCATCCAGTGTTTTGTTTCATGACGTCTCTCACTCTATTGTGATGTAGGGAAGGTACCCTATTGTATGAGATTTCTGGCATGTTAGACTGGTTGTGGATGTCTGATTTACACCGCAGTCCAACAAGAATTAGTATTATAGGTATATGGACACTTACATCAACCTTTAATTGGTTCATATAGGTGGATGTAATATATAAATAAACTATATATATATATTATTACTAATTATATATATATATAGTGACATGATCAGAGACTCCTCCCAGATGTGGGCTGAAGCAGGTAGACTCACCAGGTGTCCTATAGGAACATCAGTGGGATGGTTATTTATTTCAGCAATTTTTTTCTTATTCTGATATACCTGCACATTATTTAGTTATGATAACCACTCAAATTACACAAAAAGACCATTAGTGGTGGCCTTCTAAGATTTATGTCTCACACCCTACTCAGACCACTTTTGGTACTCAATAAGATTATCTATCTGTAGGTATTTAATAGGGGTAAAGACCCAACTATAATTTGTTGATATGATTATCTAGTTAGAGGTTAGGGGAATAGAACTGAGCATGTTCTCAATATTCCAATGGATTTTTTTTTCACTTTTTGTATTTTTGTACTACTATTTAGAATGATTGTTTCAGACTATTTTTTTGTATTATCAGCTTGCCATGAATCCATGTATTAAACACAGACATTAAAGCATTTGGTTATATTATCAGTTGTTTTTGTTATTTCTCTCTTCCACACTTCTCTATTATTCTCTTAGTTATTTTTTCTTCTGTAGTTTTTTTTTCTATTTATATATGCTTTCACTGTTTATTGTATCTGATTGTATCCACTATGCTACTATGACATGATGTTATAATATCCACATTATACCACCTTTACACCCTCTTTTCTAGTTGGTAGCCCTTGTCATACTGGGAGGCGCACTTGAGGACATGTGACCCACTAGCGCGGGGCACAGGTTATGTGGACCCAAGTTTGGGACTTTACAAAGTGGTATTAGAGTGGTTCCTTTCTTGGTTTACTATTTGGAGACAATATATTAGAGATTTGGTAATGCTTGGGACATGATCATAAGTTTTTCTTGGGCAACGAAAACCCATGTATGGGGTAAAGGCTAAGTTTCCCGAATTATAATTGGTGTTCTGCTTTTTTCCATTTATTATTGATATGATTTCACCATTGCATGAAAAACATGGTTTTTGATGTTATTGATATAGATAAAATTGAAATTGTGATTTCTTTACTTTAACCCAATGAAATTAGTGAAATGAATTAAATGCATCACTATAGGCACAATATGATCTATAGACCATGCATTTTTCTATGTCACATCTATTTTCATCATGTCTGTTCCTACTGCATATTATTAGTGCCTTGATTATATTGAATTATGTTCACAATTCTTATAGGTATTTGAAATTATAATTGATACTTAAAGTTCCTACCTTATCCTAAGAGTGTTATCCTAAATAGGTTAAAGTAGGCAACTTAATCAGTCAATTATGACATGTTGATCCATGAACCATACATCGCATGGGCTAGAACATGTTATGGTGTGAGTTGAATGGATATCATATTTTAGTTCATAAGGAGTATAGGACCTTATGGATCAAAAGTTTTATACCATCTAATTCAACCATTTAAGGTAATTTTCAAAATAAAATAGGAAACAGTTCAAAATTAAAATGAATTTTAAAGTATAATAATCCATTTGATATATATATATATATCTAATATAGAGACTTAGACCCAAAACCAGACTTACTAGTGTGTAGTGGGTTTGTATTGTGGTATTATGATTTTTTCTACCATCTGGACCTAAATTTTGAAGTAGGAATAGATATATAGTTGTTTTTATAGAAAGTATTTACTCTAGTACTAGTTTCTTAAATTCAATCTTCTCGGTATCTTAAATCTATTCTAAGGTGCTTCTTTGGCATTGTAGTGTCATGTCGGCATGACGTCCTCCGGTCGCACACCCTAAAGGAGGTGACGACCACATACCTGAAGTGGTGGGATATGTTACACCAATGATTCCACCTATAGATACACATGTGTCTCCTCTTCCTGTACCTGATATGGGAATTGGCGCATGGTTCTACGAAGGGTTTTTGTGTATGCTATAGTCTATGCAAGGTGTAGTTTGACTTTCCCCGAGTATGGAAGAGTTAAGTCTTCAATTTCAGTAGTATTATCCTATAATATTTTAGGGGAATGGAGGACCTCATGCTTCATATTATTAGATTAAATAAATCCTATCTATATTAAATCGTCAAGAGATGGCTCCGTAGAAGTGGTTCAATCTTGCACTATATATGCTACACGACTTAGATAAGAGGTGGTGGGATGTCATCACCTAGGAAGATTAACATCATGATATGGTATGGGATGACTTCTAAATGGTCTTTTATGACTATTTATTTCCCCAAACACTAAGGGATGATAGAGCTAGAGATTTCATGAACCTATAGTAAGGGAACATGTTAGTTATGGAATACTCTTCTCATTTCACAGAGTTATAGAGATTAGTTCATACTCTAGCTATTGATGATCGTATTACTATTAGGCGATTCGAGGATGGGTTATTTGACACCATTATGTAATAGTTAAATGTGTTTAGGTTGAATGTCATTTCTTAAATCATCAACCAGACCTGTATTATATAATGGAATTTGAAGAATATGATGGTGTGAGTCAGGGTGATTCGGAACCTAAAGCTAGCAATGGTTCATCTTATGGGTGAAAGCATCACAACAAGGTTTCTTGTGGGGGTAGAAATCGGCATTACCCTCACATTGATAGCTTCTTGGTTTTTCACTAAGGCAGGAAGCTAGGAGACATCAAGTATCAGTGTCCACAGGATCTAGTCGAGAGCCTAGGATGGGCCATATTCGGTGCTTCTATAGTAATTTCCCTCTATTTCTAAGTGACTGGAAATATGCACATACTAATTAGTCAGGGGAAGGTTCAGAAGGATCACAATAGGTAGGAAACTGTAATACCATCGACTAATCAAGATGGGGTGGTTGTCGAGGTAGAGACAGTAAGAATTATGATTCTTATCACCAACAGAGATAGCTTGCTTAGTCTAGTCATCTAGTGACTTATAGATGTAGTCCAATCCAGTTACATGTAGTCTAACCTACACCTCAGGATTAAACCACCAGACCTTCAACAATTTAAGATACTATTCAAGTTGCCTATACTTTAGTGTTTGGTTTATTTGACATAGGCATGGATCACTCATTTATATCTGAGTCTATAATTAGAAGTCTGGGCCTCGAGATTGAACACTATCATGGAATTATGATGCTAAATACATTGTTAGGTATCTATTCAGAGGTATTTTTCTATTGTAGGGACTGCCCCTTAAGATAGGCAATTTCCTTTTAATATGGAATCTTTAAGCCATCAATATGATGGTCTTTGACATAATCATCAAGATGGAATGGTTATTTCACTACCAATCCCAAATTGACTAATATAATTGGAGGGTGATGTTTAAATCACCAGAGAGAGGTACACACATTCATAAGGGTGAATGGGATGTCCAAGTTTCATGATCTGAACATGAGTAGCAGAGGCTGGGTAATGTGATAGCGAAAATCACCAGTCTTTCCCTAGATGAACATGGGTTAAAACCAACTATATTTCCTCTTTTAGTGAAGTGTTTCAAATTCATCTTTCTTGATGAATTCTCTATTATACCACTGGTGAGAGAGGTAGAGTTTACTATTGAGTTAGTTCTAGGAGAAGTACCAGTGACCATTCCTCCTTATAGGATGATACCTAAGAAGATTCTGGAACTCAATAATAAATTAAAGGATCTGGATGCTAAAGGATTTATGCACCACTGTACTTATCCATGGGATCTACTAGTTCTTTTCATCAAGAAGGTGGATGGTACCGTCATGCTTTGTAGTGATTACTATCATTTGAACCATCTCACAGTAAAGAATCGGTAACCAATACCTAGAATAGACGAATTCTAGGATCATATCATTGGAGAGAAATTGTTTTCAAAGATATATCTAAGGTTGATGTATCATCAAGTGAATATTATGACTTTATACATACCTCACATAACCTTTAGAAGTAGGTATGGTCTCTATGAGTGCATCATTATGCTGTTCGGACTCATGAATGCTCCTTTAGTATTTATGGGTCTTATGAATCAGGCTTTCCACCCATATTTTGATTCATTTGTGGTAGTATTTATTGATGATATCTAGGTGAATTCACGATCCATACATGACTATGTATGCCATATTTATTTCATGATAAATACACTAAGAGAGTACCATCTCTATGCTAATATCAGTAAATTCTACTTATGGATCGATAAAGTCCACTTACTAGGTCATATAATCATGGAGATAAGAGTTTTAATAGACCCAGAGAAATTGAGAGATGTTGTTTATTGGGATAATCCCAAGAATTTATTTGATATTAAAATTTATTGGGGATAATAGGATATTACAGATGCTTCATTCAATATTTCTCACACCTTACAACACTACTTACGATATTGACAGAGAAGGGTGTGAAATTCCTTTGTTCAGAAGCATATGAAGAAGCCATTCAAGAGTTGATGGGAAGATTGACTTCAGTGCCGATACTGATTCTTTCAGATCTAGGAAAGAGCTATATTGTATACTATGACACATTAGGTATCGGTCTTGGAGTTTTTAGGATGTAGTTCAAGAAAGTCATCACATATGTTTCTCATCATTTGAGCCCTCATGAGTGGAATTTCCTAAAACATGATCTTGAGGTCACTGTTGTAGTTCATACCTTATATTGTTCGAGACACTATCTACTTGGAGAGCATTTTTTGGTATTCACATACCAAAAAATCCTCAAGTACATATTGAAACAACAAGATACCAATCTCATTAAACATAGGTGGGTGGAGTACCTATGCTCATTTGATTTCAAAATTTCTTCCACGCTAAGAAAAGGCAATTCAATAGTCGATGCTTTGAGATGAAAGGCACAGACATGGGTAGTTTAGGAATCCACAATTGAATGGAATCTTATGGCCTTATTCTCAGAGATGCATGTTGTGGTTTTTGAGGACCATGTTCATAATATCCTTTCATCCTTATCGATGACTTATACTCTTCTATAACGGATAATAATAACGTAGTTATCTAATCCTAGAGGCCTTTTCCTAAGGGAACGAGTTTCAAAGGATGATACATATTTAGGTTGGATGGTGGATGGGGATGAGGCATTACTGTTCCATGGGTGTGCATAGGTCCTAAAAGAAATTGGAGAGGAGAATATGCGAGAATTCCACACATCAATATGGTTGGTTCACACCGATGTCACAAAAATATATCGGGATCTAAGATGATAATATTGGTGGCCTATTATGAAACACAAGATTTCAAACTTCAGAACTCAATGTTCCATATATCAATGGATGAATGTGGAACATCAATGATCAGTAAGCCTTCTATAATCATTGTCCATCCCATAGTTTCAATGGGATGATATTTCGAAGGATTTCATGACTTATCTACCCAGATCACCTCTATGAAATGAAATAGTGTGGGTTGTAATTGATCATTTGATGATGGTTGCATACTTATTACCCACATAATAGACCTTCTTGGTAGACGATCTAGGATGTTTGTACCTTAAAGATGTTTTACGTCTTTATGGAGCTCCTTGTTCTATCATTTTTGATAGATATGATCTTTTCACATCATGATTCTTGTAGGGGTTAGATAAGGAATTGGGTTTGCAGGTACATGCGAGCATGGCCTATCACCCACAAAACAATGGACAAACAGAGAGTACTATTTAGGTTTTAGAGGAAATGCTATGTGCATGTGTCCTTGAACTTGGAGGTTTATGTGAGAACAACATTCCCCTCATTGAGGTTTCTTATAATAACATTTTTCAGAATACCATCAAGATGGATCCCTATGAATCCTTATATTTTAGGCCTTTTTCTAACCTTTTTTCTGGCTTGAGGTAGGGGAGGTAGTAATTATTAGACCACATCTCATTCCTGAGACTACAAAGTAGATCCAACTAATTAGAAAGCACATGATGATCTCTCAGTCTAGACCTCAATAATATTCCAACAGATGCTAGTGACCTCTTGAGATTGAGGTTAGTGACCAAGTTTTCATGTGAGTATAATCTCGGTTGGGGGATAGAAATATTAAAAATCAAAGTAATCTATCACTAAGGTTCGTTAGACCCTTCTAAGTTGTGAAATAGATTGAACCAGTGGCTTACCAGTTAGAACTTCCTCAGAGATACCAGCAATGGATGATGTCTTTCACATATCTCAGCTTTATTGATACTTTATAGACCCCTCACTTGTCTTATTGCCTAATGAGGTTGACCTAGATATGGATTCTTCCTTTGAGGTGTATCCAGTTTGTGTTGCTGATCAGATCCTGAAGACACTCCAAGGAAGGTTAGCTCTTTTGGTATGAGTTCAATGGTAGCATGTTCGAGTATAGGGAAAGACCTGGGATTAGGAATATGATATATGATCTTAGTGGGTGGAACACTTTGTTGATAGTATATATTTACCCTTAGAAGTCCATCTTGGGGAAGAGTTTCTTTAAGGATGAGAGGTTATAATGACCAGTCTTTTCAATGAAGGTATATATTGTTAGTTTTTAAATTTGAATACCTTATACAACCCTAATAACTTTGTATAATCAAGTCACAAAGGTCCCATGTGCCTCTGGGTATTATTCAGAGCCTTGATCTCAAAAAGGGGAAATCTTCCTTCCCCTTCTTCACGTATGTGCACAGAAAATTTTGGTTCTTTCTTTGGAGTGTCTTCACATATGCATGTGCATGCATGAATTCATGCACTCACCTCTTCTTCTTCTTGTGTGAGAACCTTAATGGGCGTGATTCTTTAAGAACACACACTTCCTCTAACTTTATCTTCTTTTTATTCTTCTCCCCTTTACTTTGGACTTGGTTTAAATTCCTTTACATCATACACATAACTGCATGTGTTGGGTGTTTTCTCTTCTTCAAAACTGAATGGGTATCACCCTTCCTTTGTGAAAACTACTTCTTTGAGGCCTTGGGATTATTCAAAAAAATTCATATAGGTGCATGA
This sequence comes from Viscum album, assembly GCA_963277665.1. NCBI lineage: Eukaryota > Viridiplantae > Streptophyta > Magnoliopsida > Santalales > Viscaceae > Viscum > Viscum album. The sequence goes on along the minus strand of OY728147.1, from coordinate 2,104,163,065 downwards.
AAAATGTACTTCCCCATAATTCTTCACCAAAAATAAAACCTATTCCAATAGTAGGGTATAAGTATGCATACCTTAGAGGGTTCTTCTTTACCTCATGAAACCAGGGTGGCCATAAGTTATGTTCTTCATGAAAGGAAGCACGGTTTCTTCATTGTGCATGAGGTGCACATATTTGAATCTTTGTAAGGATCAATGAGAGTGAATCTCAAGCACCAGCTCATGATGGTGTATAATTCACAAAGAACCACGAGGGTTTTTAGAAAAACTATTGAGTGTTCATGGGAGCTGGTTCTTCTTGAAGATGTTTGAGGGTGAGTATCACCTATCGATGTCTTATAGGAACTTTTCTTCACAGAGCAGAAAGCTCGACGGACACCTGGTTGCGCTTCTCGAAATGGTGCACAGGGAGATGATCTAATTTTCAAAATAGGAGCTCTTGAATATATGAAAGAAACATCACTTATCATCTCAATCTACCCCTTTTATAGGCAAGGGGAGTTCCTCTTCCATGTTCACAAACCGTGTGAGAGGCCGCAAGGATCGGAGTTTGAATACTCTGGATTTTTGGGGGTTTGAGACTCTTCAAACCCACATGATGATATGTCGTGATCCTCAATTGGTTTCCATTTAAAATGTGGGATTCTTATTGATCTTGTGCATGCATTTGAGATTTTCATTTATATAATTTCTAAATCAGGCACAAATTATCCATGAATCTCGGATGAAAGTTGAGGCCTTGCAACTCTATTTTCTTCAATATCCTTTGAGATGTTAACATGCATGCAAGACATAGATTTCATTCATGGTCTTGGTTCGATCACTAGAAACTTCTTCGATGGCTATGGATCAACCGTGGTGGTCGGTCTTCATGTCCAGTGAGAGTTGTTTCACCAGTGGGTGGCAGCGGCGTCGAGAGGTTGAAGATAATGGCATGGGATGGATCAAATTCTGTGGAAGGATCCGAAAACCTTTGTTCAAACACACACAACGTGGGACAAATTAATGGTGGTGATTAGATCTCAGGACTCAGATCAGATGTGCGATTAGGATTGCTTCCAAATTTTTTAATTTGTGAATGGTAACTACATTTTATTGTCCCACATCGAAATGGAGACGTGGGAATTCTGTAGTTTATCAATCAACTCCCCCCAACAATCAGTCAGAATTCTCCACTCCCCCACCAGTGCTGCACCATACCAGTTCTCTATGAGCGCGCTCTTAGAGACCACTATGCCTCCTTGGGCACACACATAGAGCCCACCATGCACACATGGGGGATTATACATGGCTCCCATGCACCTCTTGCGGGATGGCTCTACCATGGATTCTCCATGGGCGCGATCAACCCCCTGTGGTCTTGCATGTGCCTCAGGTTGAGGTTGGGTAGCTAGCTCGTGGTCTAACCCCATTTTTAAGTAATCCACATAATAATACTTGGTAGGAAACCAAGTATGCACAAAAATGCATCTCAATCATTAAATGGAAACCAAACTCATTCATGGCCACCTTAATGTACAAGACACTTCTTCAACCTTCTTTTTCTCTTCATTCTCTCATATTCTCCACTTCATTAAAAGCACATAATTCTTCTACTTTTTTAATGATAACAATTTCAATCTTCAATAATCCTCAATAGGATGCTATTTAGATGTTCTAAACTATGTAACACATTTTGATATAAGTTCATTGATCTTAATTATTAGTGCAGCAATCATCTAATATCATCAACATGGAGAATTTCCCAAGCATGGAATCCAATGCTATGAATCCATAAAAATTATCGAAGAATATTCACTTCAATCAATCTCCATTTACATTGGATTTCCTTCTTAATTTTGAAAACTATTGAGACTTGTTGAAAAAAAATACAACTTATACATAATGTGGTCCCAAAAATGTCCCCCTTTGTATTTTGTTGTCAATACCATAAAACTTCTACTAAGATGAATGTGTCAATGTAAAAATGGGAATCTTCTCTCTCCCGGTCAAAATGGGAATCTTCTATCTCTCCTTACTTCTTTCCATCCCCTAGACTTTCATTTCACTTTTCTCCCCCTAATTTATAGAAAATACAAAGTTCATGGTTGATAGGGTATCATTCCATACCTAAGAAATGTTCCATCAATCATTTCACTCTAAGTATACTTGAGAAATGGCCGGTGTAAAAAACATGAGGATTTTATTTAGACAACAAATTTATCCATTGCCCACTGAATATGACACCTCATGAGATGATAACTCATGTACTTGTCTTTAAGGGATTTCCACTGTCATTCGAGGCTTAGGATAATAATTGTGATATGAATCAATCTACTTGAAACTCCTTCACTCTCTCCAAAAAAAGAATAAAAAACATTCAAGTTCAATTGGAATGATATGTGGTCTTGGGGAACTTTCACTCTTATTATGTCATTGATTAACTTTGTTACTCCCCCTTTGTAGAATGATCTTTATTTTGAGTAACCAAGGATTCAATAATTATAAATAACATACCTTTTCCAATGACATGATCTTCAGACAATCTTCAGTGTAATTGAATTTTATACCAACTGATGTTGATACTGATCAAGATAATGAATCTGGAAGCTTCTTCATGTGACTCCCCCTGAAGGGAACATTTTTCATCACTAAATCACAGGTTCTCCCCCTGAGATATTTCTTCACATTCAATTCCCTATATGATAAGAGCCAATACAATACCAAATATTTAAGGTAATAAGGAGGATCCTCCTTGCTCCATCAATGTGAACAAAAAGGTTGAGATGATCTCCTCAACCCAGATGCTCCATTATTAACACTTTCACAACCAATCTTCAATGCTGATTTTGATTGAGTGGTTCTCAATATTTATTCCATCTCTTTGTGTGTAAATATTCATTATTCAAGTGCTTTCAGAGCACTAGAATCTCTGGTTCAACTTTCATCTTCTTGAGGAATTCTTGTTGGGATGGAGTAAATTCAAAGCATCTTCTGACAGTGTGACCAACCTTGTTTCATCTCACACACTAAACTTCTTTGTCTTCATATATAATATACTTTTTTGTTTCTAGAAGTAGCCTTAACCTATGAATCATCTATTCTCCTCATTATTTCGAAATATTTTGGCCAAAACACTAATATATCATTAGAGACTAAGGCATCAAGATTGGATATTCCACATGGATTTTTATGAGTGGAATCCTTCTTAGTAGTTATTTTGGATGCACCACCCTTTACATTCTTGGACATTGAATTCAAGGACTTCTCAGTTTTTTCATTTTTTCCATCTTCTATGATCTTCTTTTCTTATTATCTTTAGATACCTGTTGAAATGAACTTGCACCATTCATGTGACCACTCCTATTGCGTACATCACAAATTCTATCTAACATTAAAAATATATTTGTTGTATACAGATTCTTCTGGATCTGTGGACGTTTCTTCTTATTCTCTAGATTTCTCCCCCCTGAGATTAGATTTCTCTGTGCTTAAGGGACTGTACCAACAATCCAGTGCACAATATCCAAATCTATTGCAATACCAGAATTGACCAACAAACCTTGTCTTCTTGATATCTTATGTATAAGGTTATTGAGCCTTATTCTTGGTATGTTAAGCTTTATTTGGGGATCTATTTTCCAAATTATTTTTCCTATCCACCCTAGTCATGGTGGTAGGTACCTCCTCACTTTTCATCATCCATACTTGTTTATAATTTTTCTTCAAACTTACACTTTTTGTAGAATCAGTTTTCAAAACACGAGTACAAGTTGGTATGGATGGTACCTTCACATTATATACTTCTTGTGATAGATCAATGAGTGAAGCCATGATCGTTTTATCACATGTTGATGGTCTTTTAATAGTAGAATCCTCCAGTAAGAATTGAGTACTAGAAGCAACTATTTCCTTCTTTTGTGGAGACTCAATATGTTTCTTCTCAAGATTGGTTAACTCAACTTCTAATTATAGACATCTCATATTGAGGATGTCTTCCTGCTTTTCAATCATAGTCATATTCACTTAACAAGTCTTCTTTAATCTTTCAACTTCATCTTCATATGTAACTTTGTTTTTTAACAAAGAGTCAAGTTATTTGATCTTCTTGGAGTTTTCTTCCAAATATACCTTCTTGATTTCATTGATATTTTTTAGTTCATATTCAAGTTCATGGATCTTCTCTTTTACAGACATTTTTACTAACTACTTTTTTTCAAAATATTTTAGAAACATTTGGGAACATACTTCAAACCCCCACTTTTTTTCTTCAAAGGCTCTAACCTGTTTGGAGATATTTAAAAATTAAACAATTTTTTCTTGCAATACTTTCTCCAAAACATTATTTTCTTCTTCTAGCAGAGTGGTATTTTCCTGTATGCATTTAAGTACACCTCAAACTAGAGATTTAATTTCTTGAGGAATACCATGTAAAATCATTCTTAATCTATCAACTGATATTTCTTGAAATTTTGTAGATTGATCATCACCACTTATGCTTGAATTTTCATCATGAGAATAATTTAAAAATGTACTGACACATACCTATTGATCTATTGATGTAGGAAGGTTCTCCATATTCTTGGTGGTGACTTAAACCACCTTCTCATTACCTTCCAAGTCTGGTGTGTCTTCAATTTCAGCAAGATATGGAGAACCAGCTGCTTCCTCTTCTTTAGATAAGAGTCACTTCTTCTTCAACCTTATCTTATCCTTCTTCTTTTTTATTCATCATGTTCTTGGTAGATATAGCCTTCTGCTCAGAGATAACTGAATCTTCACTAAAACTTCACTTTATTGATAACTCAGGAAATAAACTCAAATCGTAAAAAGATAATAATTTAACTTTATAAAATCTAACAAAGGTGAACCTGACTCTGATACCAATTGAGAAGACCAGACTCGGATATATATAACACTGAGGGGGGGTGAATCAGTGTTGGGGACTTTTGAAACTAATTCCAACATTCTATCCATGTACCTCTTGACCTGTTAGGATCCTGATTCTCTTATTATCATTTCCCTATTTCATGCAACAATAGAAAGAAGTAAAAATATGCACATGATATTTGTACAAGGTTCAACACTCAATAAGAGAAGCTACATCTTTTCCATGCATGGGAATGACAAGTGCATGGATTCTACAATATAATGTGATATGATATTAAAATGGAGTGACTAGGAAAACAATCCTCTAGTTAGTGTGGGTATCTATACTTCAGAGGGGGTGTGAAACAATCCACTTCCCTATAATGGTGATATCCTATTACAACTTATAGCCTCTAGGTGGTTATTTATACTGCCTATGGAGATAACCTTATTTATTCTTCAAAAGATAGGTTATTCTATTCATATTGTTTAGTGATCTTCACTTGATTACTTTCAAAGTAGTAGGTAAGAAATTATCTTCTTTATTTTTGTTCATATTTAGTGTAATACCAACTGCAGTAGTCTTCTTCTTTCTTTAGCCAGAATCACATACACCAATGTTATTATTCAAGAAATGAAGATATATTTACTTAGCATCATGAAAATTATTTATTTTCTTCTTGTTCATGTATGCATGTGATCATGTATATGACATTTATGTTGAACTTTTCCTTATCCTTATTTACATACGTGCACACAAAATTTGGGTTCTTTATTTTGAGGGAATTCACATATGCATGGTAATGAATGCATGCATGCATTCACCTCTTCTTATTCTTGTGTGAGAACCCTAATGGGTGTGACTATTTAAGCACGCACACTTACTCCTCCTTTCTCTTCTTTTTATTCTTCTCCCCTTCACATTTCACTTGGTTCAGATGCCTTTACATCTTACTCATAAATTCATGTGTTGCGTGTGTGATCTTATTCAAACCTAAATGGGTATGATCTTTCCATTGTGAAAACTCCTTATTTAAGGCCTCGGGATTCTTCAAACAATTCACATAGGTGCATGAAAAATGTGTTTCCCCATATTTCTTAACCAAAACACGAACCCCTGCAAATAGTAGGGTATAAGTATACATACCTTATAGTGTTTTTCTTAACATCATGAAACAATGGTGTACACGGGTAATGTTTTTCATGAAAGGATGCACAGTTTCTTCTTTGTGCATGAGGTGCAAATATTTTCCTCTTCACAAAGCTCAATCAGAGTGAATATCAAGCACATGCTCACTATGGTGTGGCCTTTGTAAAGAACAATGAGGGTTATTATAAAAACTATCACATGTTCATGGGAACCGTTTCTTTGCGAAGCTATTCAAGGGTGCATAGAACATGTCAATGTCTTGTAGGAAATCTCTTCAAAGAGCAGAAAGCTCGTGAGACTTCTGGTTTCTCTTTGTGAAATGGTTCATAGGGAGATGCTCTATTTTTTGAAATAGGAGCTCTCAAATATGCGGGAGTAGCATCCCTTCTCATCTCTAGATCCCCCTTTTATAGGCGAGGGGATTTCCTCTTCTGCATTCACTAACCGTGTGAGAGGTTGTGAGGATTGTGGTTTGAATGCTCTGGATTTCCAGGGTTGTGAACTCATCAAAACCATGTGAAGATATGCCATGATGCTTGGGTTGTTTCCTTTTAGAACATGAGATTCTTCCTGATATTGTTCATGTTGAGAATTGAATTTATCTCTTTTTAAATCAGGCATGAATCATCGATGAATCTAGGATGGAGGTTAAGGACCCTAAACTCTATTTTATTTAGATACCTTCGAGGTATTCACATGCATGTAAGACTTAGATTTCATGCATGGTCTTTGTTCGATAAAGAGACACTTCTTTGATGGCTAGAGAGCAGCAAGGGTGGTCGGTCTTCATCTCTAGTGAGAGAAGTGTTGTTAGTGGCTGGAAGTGGCATCGAGAGGTTAAAGACGATGGTGCGGGATGGATCAAATTCCATGGGAGGATTGGATAGCCCTGGTTCAAAAGCACGCGGTGTGAGATATATTAGCAGTGGTGATTAGATTGCTAGACGTAGATCAGATGTGTGGTTAGGATTGATTCCACATTTTTATGTTGTGACCAATAACCACATTTATTTTTCCCACATCTACATGGAGACTTGGGAATTCTGTAGTTTATCAATAAACTCCCCCAGCAACTGGTCATAATTCTCCTCTCCCCCTCCAGTGCTGCCCCACACTGGTTCTATGAGGGCACACACTTTGTGCCCACTCTGCCTCTAGGGGAGATTTCCTAGTTCCCACTATGCACACCCTGGTGGCTTATACACAGACCCCATGTGCCTCATGCAAGATGGCTCTAACTTGGCTTCCCCATGGGTGCGATGGACACCATGTGATCCTACATGTGCCTCAGGTTGAGGCTGGGTACCTAGCTCATGGGCTGGCCCCATTGTTTAAGTAATACATATAAAAATACTTGGTAGAAAACCGAGTATACATTAAAATTCATGGCCATAATTAAAAACAAACCAACCTTAAGCATGGACACCTTAAAGTCTAAGCCTTTTCTTCGACCTTCTTCTTCTCTTCATTCTCCCATCTTCTCTACTTCATGAAAAACACATAATTCTTCTATTTCTTTCCTGATCACAATTTCAATATTCAATCATCCTCAATAGGATGCTATTTTAATGTTGTAAACCATGTATCACATTTTGATACAAGTTCATTGATCTTTAAAATTAGTGAATAAATTTTCTAATATCATCAACATGGAGAATTTCCCAAGCATGGAATCCAATGTTATGAATCTATAACAATTATCTGGTAATCTTCAGTTTAATAAATTTCCATTTACTTTAGAGTTCCTTCTTAATTTTGACAACTATTAACAGTTGTTGAGAACAAATACAACTTATACATAAAGTGGTTCCAAAAATCTCCCACATTGTATTTTTTTCAATAACTTAAAACTTATCTTGAAATGAATGCGTCAATGTCAAAATGAGAGTCTTCTCTCTCCCTATCAAAATGAGATTCTTGTCTCTCCCATTACTTCTTTCCCCCCTAGACTTTCATTTCACTTGTATTCCTCTTATTGAAAAGAAATACAAAGTTCATGGTAGAGAGGGTATAATTCCATAATTAAACAATGTTCCATCAATCATTTCACTCTAAGTCTACTTGAGCAATGCTCGGTGTAGAAAACAAGAGGATTTGATTTAGAAAACAAAGTTGTCCATTACCCATTGAATATGACACCTCATGAGATGAGAACTCATGTACTTGTATTTAAGGGATTTACACTTTTATTCTAGTCTTAGGATAATAAGTGTGATATGAAATAAGAAACCTGAAACTCCAGCACTCTATCCAATAAAGGGAGAAGAAACATTCAGTGCACTTGTCAAGATAAGTGATCTTGGAGCACCTTCACTCTTCTTATGTCACTGATTAACTATTTTTTCACTCCTTTGTAGAATGATCTTTATTTTGAGTAACCAAGGATGAAAGATTACAAATAATATACCATTTCCAATGACATGATCTTCAGATAATCTTTATAGTAATGAAATTTTATATCAACTGATGTTGATTATAATAAAGATAATGACTCTGGAAGCTTCTTCATGTGCCTCCCCCTCAAGGGAACACTTTTCACCCCTGAATATCAGGTTCTACCCCTGAGATATTGCTTTAGATTCAATTACCTATATGATAAGAGTAAATACAATACAAAAATATTTAAGGGAATAAGGTGGATCCTCCTTGCTCTATTAATGTGAACAGCAAGGTTGAGATGATCTCCTCAACCAATATTCTCCCTTCTTCACACTTTCACAACTAATCTTCAATGCTGATTGTGATTATGTGGTTCTAAATATTTCATTCATCTCTTTGTGTGTGAATATTATTTCTTCAAGTGCTTTCAAATCACTAGAATCACCTAGTGAAACTTTCATATTCTTGAGGAATTCTTGTTGGGTAATAGTAAATTCAATGAATCTTCTGATAGTGTGACCAGCCTTGTTGCAAATCACACACAAAACTGATTTAACTTTATGTAGAATATCCCTTTTGTTTTCGTCACTAAAATTATCTTGTGCATCTTCCACATTCCTCATTCTTTCCAAATATTTTGTATAAACCACTAATATAACAATATGGACTGAGGCATCAAGATTGAATCTTCTATATGGATTCTTCTGAGTGGAATCCTTCTTAATAGTACTTTTGGATGCACCACCCTTCACCTTCTTGGACATAGAATCCAAGGACATCTCAACTTTTCCATTTTTGGAAAGATTCTGTGATATTATTTTATTATCATCTTTGGGTGCCTATTGAAATGAACATGTACCATTCATGTGACCACTCCTATTGCATACATCATAAATTTTATCTAACATTAAAAAAAATTGAATCATAAAAATGCTTCTGGATCTCTGGATGCTACTTCTTCTTCTATGGATTTCTCTCCCTTGAGATTGGATTTCTTTGTGCATTTAAATTTAAGGGATTGTATCAACAATCCAGTGCACAATGCACAAATCTGTTTTAGCACCAGCATTGACCAACAAACCATGTCTTCTTAATATCTTTTGTATTAGTTTTTTGATCCTTCTTCTTGCTATGTTGTGATTTATGTGGGGATATATCTTCCAAATTCTTCTTCCTATCCACCCTAGTCATGGTGGTAGATATCTCCTCGCTTTTTTTCATCCATACTTTTTTATAATTTTTCTTCCAACATTCCCTTTTTGTGGAAACAATTTTAGAAACATTATTAAAAGTTGGTATGGATGGTACCTTCACTTTCTTAGCTACTTGTGATAGATCAATAAGTGAATCCATGATCTTCTTATCACATGTTGAAGGTCTTTTGATAGTATAATCCTCTAGTGATCATTGAGTACTAGAAGAAATTTTTTCCTTAATTTGTGGAGACTCAATATGTGTCTTCTCAAGATTGGTCAACTCATCTTCCTATTCTAGACATATCATATTGAGGATGAATTTCTGGTCTTCCATCATAGTCATATTCTCTTCACAAACATTATTTAATATTTCAACTTCATTTTCATATATCTTTACTTTCTTTTGTAACAAAGAGTCAAGTTCTTTGATCTTCTTGGAGTTTTCTTCCAAATATACCTCCTTGACTTCATTGCTCTTTTTCAGATCATCTTCAAGTGCATGGATATTCTATTCTAGAGTCTTGTTGACTCCTTCCTTTTCTTCAACATCTTTGAGCCACATTGAGGAACTTACTTCAAACCCCATATTTATTTTTTCAAAGGCTCCAAAATGTCTGGAGAGCATTAAACATTCAATAATTTTTTCTTGCAAGACGTTCTCCAAAACATCAATTTATTCTTCCAGTTGGGAAATATTTTCCTCCATCCATTGAAATACTCCACAAACCAGGGATGTACTTTCTTTAAGAATACAATGAAGAATCATTCTTAATATATCAACTGATATTTATTGAGATGTTTTAGATTGATCATCACCACTAGTTCAAGAATTTTCATCATGAGAATAATTTCCAAATGTTTTGACACATACCTCTTGATTTTTTGAGGTGAGAAGGTTTTCCATATTCTTGGTGGTGACTTGAGACACCTTCTCATTACTTTCCTAGTTTGGTGTTTCTTTAATGTCAGCAAGATATAGAGAACCAGATGATTCAACTTCTTTAGATAAGAGGGACTTCTTCTTCAACTTTCTCTTTACCTTCTTTTTCTTGTTCTTCATGGCCTTGGAAGATATAGCCTTCTGCTCTGAGATAACTGAATCTTCACTAAAAGTGAACTTAATTGATAACGTAGAAAAGAAACACAAATCGTCAGAAGAGAATAACTTCATAGAAGAGAATATGATAGAGGAGAACTTGGCCTTTATACCAATTGAGAGGACCAGTTGGGATATATCTAACACCGAGAGGGGGGTGAATCAGTGTTTGGGACTTTGGAAACCAATTCCAAATTTATATACCTGTATCTTTGGACCTATTAGGATCTCGATTCTCTTATTTTATTTTCCCTGTCACATTAAATAATAGAAAGCAGCAAAAATATGGACATGATATTTTTACAAGGCTCACCACTCAATAATAGAAACTACGTCCTTTCCATGCATGGTAATGACCAGTGAAAGGATTCTACACTATAATTTGATATGATATTACATTAGAGTCACTAGAAAAACCATCCTCTTGTTATTGTGGGTCCCTACACTTTAGAGGGAGTGGAAAAAAATCCTTTTCCCTGGAATGGTGATATCATAGTCCAACTTTTATCCTCTAGATGGTTCTTTATACTACATGTGGAGACAATATTATTCTTTATTCAAAATATAGGTCCTGATCTTGATCTTCTATAGTTCCCTTCACTTGATTACTTGAAAAGTAGTAGGAAATAAATTATTTTATTTATTTATGATCTTCTATAGTGAAAAACCAACTGCACATATTTTCTTCTATCTTTATCTATAATCACATACAACAATGTGATTATTCATGTAATGAAGATCAATTTACTTGGAATCATCAGAATTAATTATTTTCTTCCTGTTCATGTATGCATGGGATCATGCATATGACATATTGGTTTAACTCTTCCTTATCCTTTTTCACATATGTGGACACACAATTTTGGTTTTTCTTTTTAGTGTCTTTACATATGAAAGTGCATGCATGAATGCATGCACTCACCTCTTCTTCTTCTTGTGTGAGAACCCTAATGATTGTGATTATTTAAGTACACACACTTCCTCTTCCTTTATCTTCTTTTTTTCTTCTCCACATCACTTTTCATATTTTTTAGATTCCTTTACATCATGTACATAAGTGCATGTCTTGCATGTGTGTTATTCTTCAAACCCAAATGGGTATGACCCTTAATTTGAGAAATCTCCTTCTTCAAGGCCTCAGGCTTCTTCAAAAATTTCACATAGGTGCATTAAAAACATACTGCCCCATCATTCTTCACTAAAACTTAAACCTCTACAAATAGTTGGGTATAAGTATGCATACCTTAGAGGGTCATTCATCACCTCATGAAACCAGGGTGGCCATGGGTTTAGTTAATCATGAAAAGATGCAATATTTCTTCTTTGTACATGAAATGTATAGATTTTCCTCTTCGCAAAGCTCAATAAGAGCGAATCTCACGCACTGACTCATAATGGTGAGGCCTTTTCAATGAACAATGAGGTTCTTAAGAAAAACTATCACGCCTTCACGGGAACTGGTTCATCGCGAAGCTGTTCGAGGGTGTATATTACCTAATGAAGGCTTTTTAAAACTCTTATTCATAGTGCATAAATCTCATGGGACTCCTGGTTTCTCTTCATGAAATGGTGCATAGGGAGATGCTCTATTTTTCAAAACATGAGCTCTTGAATATGGCGTTATAACAGTACTTATCATCTTTGGATACCCCTTTTATAGGCGAGGATAGTTCCTCTTCCATGTTAAAAATCCTTGTGAGAGGCCTTGAAGATCGTGGTTTGAATGCTCAAGTTTTTCAAGGTTCAGAAACTCTTCAAACCCATGTGAAGATATGCCATGATCATGGGGTTGTTTCCTTTTAAAATGTGATATTCTTCCTTATCCTGTGTATGAATTTGATATTTTCATTTATCCCATTTTTAAATCATGTAAAAATCATCCATGAATCTCTAACTAAATTTAAGGCCTCGAAACTCTATTTACTTCAGCCTCCTTTGAGATATTCACTTGCATGAAAGATGTAGATTTCATGCATGGTATCAGTTCGATCAAAAGACACTTCTTTAATGTCTAGAGATCATCCATGGTGGTTGGTATTCTTCTCCGGTGAGAGCATTGTCCCTGGTGGGTAGAAATGACATTGAGAGGTTGAAGATGACGGCACAGGATGGATTGAATGTCATGGGAGTATTACACATCCCTATTTCAAATTCATGTGGCGTGAGACATATGAGTTGTGATGATTAGATCGCGGGATGCAGATCAAATGTGTGGTTAGGGTTGCTTCTATGTTTTTAGGTTGTGCACAGTAACCACATTTCTTTGTCTCACATTGAAACAAATATGTGATAATTCCATAGTTTATCAATCAACTCCCCCCAGAAACCGGTCAGAATTCTCTTCTCCCCCCTCTGGTGCCGCCCTGCACTGGTTCTCTATGGGGGCACTCTTAGTGCCCACTCTGCCTCCTCAGGCATGCACCTAGCTCCCACTATGAAAACCCTGTGGGCTTATACATGTACCCCAGATGCCTCTTGCGGGATAACTCTTCCTTGACTTCCCCATGGGCTCGATCGAGACCATGTGGTCCCGTATGTGCCTCGAGTTGAGGCGGGGTAGCTAGCTTGTGGGCTGGATCCATTTTTTAAGTAAGACACATAAAAATAATTGGTATAAAACTGAGTATGAAAATAAATTCCTGGACACCATTAAACACAAACCAACCTCATGCATGACCACCTTAAAGTCCATGCCTCTTCTTTAACCTTCTTCTTCTCCTCATTCTCTCATCTTCTTCACTTCATGAAAATCACATAATTCTTCTACTTTTTTCATGATCACAATTTAAATCTTCAATCATCCTCAATAAGATTCTACTTAAATGTTGTATACCATGTATCAAATTTTGATACAATTTCATTGAACTTTAAGATCAATGCATCAATTGTCTGATATCATCAACATGGAGATTTTTCCAAGAGTGGAATCCAATTCTCTGAATCTATAAAAAATCTCCAGGCATCTTCACTTCAATCAATCTCCATTCACTTTGGAGGTCATTATTCATTTTGACCACTGTTGACACTTGTTGACAACAACAAAAACTTATACACAAAGTGGTCCCAACACCTCACTGTGCGGTGTGCCCCATGTAGTAGTGAACTTAACATAGTCTGCACACAATTTGGAAAAACTGTGCTGCCAAACCATGCGCCTTGATTTTTGGGGTGAAATTACAGTTTTACCCTCATTTAACATAAAACCTATCTCTATTTTCCTTCCTTCCCCCAAAATACTAGAACCCCTTATCCACCTCCTTTGAGATCAAGTGAACCCAAGGATAGGCATTGAGATAGTTCTTATATCCGGTGTCCATTCCTCGATGCATTAGAATCATTGGATACATCCTAATAAGCTCACATAGTATATCAATTCCTATATAGGTTTATCTTTCCATTCATTGTGCTATTTAGGTGTAGGATCATTTTCCCTATTTTTAGGGAATTAGACTATTTCAAAAATATCTTCCATCCTATTTTTAATATGAGGTTGATATCGAGCGAGGTTTCATCTATGGTCTTTAGGTAAATGAGCACATTATTTTCCCTTTGAGTTTCATCATTTTGTAATTATATCATTATGCCACATGCATGATTTTTTCAAGAATCCAAATTATATTGAGTTATTCATATCAATTTTATCCTTGCACTTTAATACATGCCAATTGGTCTTTGTTTGGTTAGTTAGAGGTTTTTCTCCTTGTTTACAGACACTCCATGGGTGTGCTTAGTGGAATTTCACCCATTTATAAAAATTGAATATGCATGATTTATCTACTAAGAATTTGGATTAGATTTTATGTTGAATTAAACTTGTGATATGAATTATTGATTTAGCCAAGTGTCCCTTTCATGTGTTTGACAACCCTAGACTTGTAATTTCCTATATAAGAAATTCCTTCATTGATATTGTCACCTATTTGAAGACCCTTTGAGATTATAAATTGGTTTTCCATGTTTTTGTAAATTGAATGAGTTAAATGGAATTGATCGTTCAAGATGAATTATGCAAGATTGTATTCCCTTCCCTAAATTAAATGATCAATTGGTTTAATCAGAATGACACATAAATGATGATAAAAACATGCCTTTTAATTATGTCTTATTAAATGCTTTTGATAAATAGCATTGCCTTGAATGGAATTAAACATGACTAAAGGAACATGTGATAGGTATTTACTCATGTTTTATGTTTAAGAAAATAATGTTATTAATTAAATTTAAAGGATTGGTTATCATGTTACATGAGAGGTTATGCCTCAAGTTAAAATTATAAATATGATTATGTGTTTCTTATATATATGTAATAAACTAAAGAGATGGGTGAGAGGTAATGACCCATGCCAATTATATTTATGACGTGCCTTTATAGAGGTTGTGAAAAGGTGGAAAGGGATGTGTTGAGCATGGAATCACCACGCTCCCTTATATCAGGTGTTGAGCATGACGTCTCGCACCAGTGATACTATATGGGAGTTGGGATTTTTGCACCATTATCCATGATTAGATTGTTTCCATGGTGGATCAAAAGTTAACCCGAGTTTTGTTTCATGATGTATCTCACTCTATTGGGATGTAGGGAATGTACCATATTTCATGATCTATTAGGCTTGTTAGACTGGTCATGAATGTCTGAGTTACGCCCCATTCCAACCACCATTAGTATTCTTGGTATATAGACACTTACATCCACATGTACTTGGTTTATATAGGTGTATGAAATATAGAACTAATATATATATATATATATATTACTAATTATATATATATAGTGACATGATCAGACACTCCTCCCGACCATGGGCCGAAGAAGGTAGACTCGCCATGTTTCCTATAGGAACATGAGTGGGCTGGTTATTTATTTCACAATTGATTTCCTATTCTAATATACATATACACTGTTTAGTAATGAGAACTACTCAAATTACACATAGACACCATTGGTGGTGTCCTACTGAGATTTATATCTCACAACCTACTATGGATTCCTTTGATACCCAAGGTGATTATTTATATATAGAAATTGAAAAGGGAAAAGGACCTGCTACAGGTCATTGATATGATTATCTAGTTAGAGCTTAGGTTCAGAGGAAGGAACATGTGATCTAGATTCTGATGGATCTATTTTTCCTTTTTTCCTTTTTGTACTATTGTATCACATGTTTGTATCTTTCTATTTTTATTATTATCATCATGCCATGGATCCATGTATTAGACACTACAATTAAGGAAATTCGTTATATAATTAGATTGTTTGGTTATTTCTTGCTTCCAAACTTCTTTATTATTCATTTATCTATTTATGTTTCCATAGTTTATTAATTATATCTATTTATAAATGCTTCTACTGTTGATTGTATCTGATTTTATCCACTATGCTAATTTGAAATGAGGGTATAGTCTCCCCATTGTACCACCTTTACACCCTCACTACTAGTTAGTGGCCTATGGAATATAGGGAGGCATGATTGAGGACATGTGACACACTGACTTAGGGTATGGGTTAAGTTAAACCAAAGTTGGGATGTTACAAATATATATAGAAGGGATGGGTGTGCTTATACGGGTATACAAAAATGAATACATGTGTTAGTAGAAAGAGGTATATGCATATATAAACATATATGTAAGGATCCCCTTGTACATACTTGGCCATGCAAATATGTACATAGGGTTTAGGTTTACTTTCATATAAGCGAGGGTGCGTATGCATGAAGGTAGTAAATAGCTGGTTTGAGTTTCCATTTTCAAAGTCATCGACTGCTGAAATGTTTCAGCTTGGTATTATTCATGAGGTAGGATCCCTTTATATTTTCCATTTAAATTTAAAAATTCATTAATTTCTAACTTTCACACCTTCCTTGGATATTAATTAGTGTGGTATGCTTTTTAAAATAAATTATTCTTTAATGTGAATTTAATATGACTTTTTAAATGATTTTTAAATATGATTAATGAATTATTGGTAAACAAAGTCATGTCTTTATAATAAAACCCCTTGATGACGTGTGTTTTCTTCATTTGAAAAATGATATATGCACTGCCTTTCAGTTTTGTGATTATTCTTACGATTAATATGCATTTTCCTTGAACATATTCTATGGTTTCTTGGATTGTTTTAACTAAAAATAGTGTTTTAGTTTTTTTATATTAGAGATGAGGGTGAAACAAGTTGTTCAAACTTATGGATACATTGGAAGAACTCTCATTCATTGTTTTTAGAGTTTTTGACGGTTAGTAAACATGCTGATGGTGATATAAGCAATAATTGAGATGGTCTCACTAAGAACTATCTTTTTTTATCTCTAGATGAGTGATATCAGTTCCCTAGGGGAGACCCCTTAGATGGTCTTGGAAGAATGACGGCTGTACTAGGCCACGAGTGAGACTTGGGCCCCCTTATGTGATACCAAGTATGGAATCAGAGGCTAGTACTTGAGTTTTCACAGCAAACTCAGAATGACACTTGAAAATTAATTCCTAGATCCCCATGGCTAGAATACTTGGCATCAGTCATATATAGAGCCCCTCAAGCGATACTTGGAACGTCCTTCTATATTTTCATGGATGACATCAGGGTGTCTCATGATGTTTTGTAATGTGGTTTCCAAATTGAATTTAAATAAAAGGTAAATGAATGTTTTTAAAACATGTATTTATACCCTTGGTATTAAAGATGTAGGGCTGTGTCCTCCAAGACAAACCAAAATCTTGGGGTTAGTCCACCTCCTCTTATATTATCTCACCAAATTTACCATTATAGGATCCTTTGGTTGAGAATCACCAGTTTAGGCTAAAGAAGATAGATTGGATGGGTGTCCAAGTGGGACGTTGTCCAGTGTATTAATTTATTTATTTATGTCTTTCATTTATTCAATATGGAACACTACTTAATTTATATTACATGAAATGGATTGGGCTAGACACCATGGGTGATGGCCTACTGACATTGTATCTCACACCCTTATTAAGAACCCTTGGTACCTGAATATACTTTATGTCTGTAGGTATTGATATTGGGAAGAAACCAACTTCTAATGTTTTGATTTACATTGCTAGGATAGATTTGGGACAGAGGATTGAGATGGTGCTTGAGATGGTCACAAGCTAGTCATCAAACTATTATTCATTTATTACACTGTGTTTCTTATTGTAATTATTACTGCATGTACTTTTTGCATCATCTATCAAACACACAAGTTTGTAAATTGGTGTTAACAAATTTTTCTTAGTTATTATATTGTTCTTTTCCTATTTTATCTTTTATTATTATTTCCTTTACTATTGTTTATTGAGTTGCACCTAATATACCACTATTCTACTCTGATCTTAAGGGTATGGTCTCCCCACCATACCACAATTAGACCCTCGCTACTAGTCAGTATCCTCTGGCGTATGATGAGGCACGATTGAGGCCATGTGGCGACCAGTCCAGCTACTTGACTAGTGGTCTTTTCGGTCGGGATGTTATATAAATATTCAAAATCAATATAAAATAATATACAATCATTTGATAATATAGGAATATTATTATAACTTATACCAAAATTCTGAATAAATTTTTTACATTCTTAATTATTTTCTGGAAATATTTTTTTCTTCTAGTAGTATAGGTTTAAATAAAGAAAGTAATCAATTGAAACAATATTAAACATTAGAGAATTTTATTTTATAGCCATAAATTTTTTAATTACTTTTAATTCACTAGTCTTGCATCCATGGAATATTGATTTCTTAGATAATTTCAACATATCATAAAATTTAAACGATTAAACTAAGAATTTTCATCATCATTTTATGTTTATTGAAAAGGTGATACAATAACCTCTTGTAATAAATTATATAATTCTAATTAATCATAAAAAAACTCTAAATATGCTTCCGGATAACATTCACTATATTGATAAAAGAAAATAAAAATTGATAAAAAAACATTATAGAAAAAATATAATCCATCAAAGATTCATATCTAATGAGATCAATTTTTTTTTAAGGATAATAATTCATTACTTCCTATAAAAATTCCATATTTGATGATAAAAATTTGAGGAATTCTTCAACAAACTCTACGTAAATAAGATTTCTACTTTAACCACGTTTTTTTTTCAAGGAATATCCTACAACAATAGTATAATATATTTTTTTTGTATTTTCATATGAAACCCCTTCCTTATTTTTAAAAAAAGAAGTCATAAAAAATTATATAAAAATAATTAAAAACACACTAAAGATATATTTATTTTAGTTTAATTACAATAAATTTAATGTTTATTGTTAAATAATAAAATATATTATATAAAGATAAAAATTTTTAAATAATATTCATATTTTGAACAATAATATTTAAAATTAAAATTAAAAAATATAAATAATAAATATTTGGTCTTGGAAAATAATAATATGTAAATAAATTTATTTATTAAGAAAATTAAATTGATAAAAAAATACAGAGGTGAAGAAATATGCCTAAAGGAAAATAAGTGTGGTATAATCTAAAATCAATTAAATAATAATAATATTTTTTAATGGGTTAAATATTACATTTTTAAAAAGGACAAGAATGATAAATATTATAGTGAAAATCAAATTTAGCACCACATAATTTTATGAATATCATATTAGGTTTACAATTTCAAAATAACAATTATTATATATGAAAATAAATTGGCTTTTATGAAGAGAAGAGTCCAATATTTTCATTCCATGGGAAGAGAGATTATACAAATAATTAATATAGACCAATATTCATCTTATCATAGTCAATAAATTTTTGGAAATATTTGAGACCACTACCTTTGGGGAAATGGATATTGATCCACATTGACTATTTGTATAATCTCTCTACTCATTAATTAAAATATTAGACTCTTTAATTGAAAAAAATCAAAATAACTATTATTTATGATAATGGTTACTTTACAACTATGAACATGAATTGTTATTCAAAAAATTAGTGGACACTAAATTTAAAATTTCACTTGAATCTTCACAACTCTTTACATTTTTAATCATATAATATTTAAAAAACTAAACACTAGTCATATTATTAAAATAATTTTAGATCATAATTCATTTATTTTCCTTTAAAATTATTTGTTCTATACTATATTAAATATATTGATATTTTAAATTTCATAATAAATAAACTAGTTAACTTATTTATCATTTCTTAATACAGGATCCTAATTATTTATATTTCTTAATTTAATTTCTATTTTTTTCATTTAAAATACGATTATTATTTAATTATTATAATATTTTGATTATATTTTTTGGTTAATAACATTATTTATATGAATTTTTTATTTTTATTATGTTTTATAATATATTTCAATTTTAGTTCTGTTTTTTATTTTATTTTATAAGTTATTATAATGTTTCTTAATTATATTATATTTAAATTATAGATATTATTTAATAATAATAATAATAATAATAATATTTATATTATATTTAAAATTTATAATAATTTGAATAGGATTTTTTAATATTATTTATAAATTATAAATTTTATTTTTTTACTAAAATAATATCAAAATTTTAAATTTTATCAATAATATTATTTTTTAAATATGAATTTTATTTAATAAATATAAAATTTATATTCTATATTTTATTTTTTAATAATAATAATATGTTTATTTATATTTTATTTATATTATATTGTTAAATATATTTTAATTTTATTGACCAATTTAAAATTTTCATTTTAAAGTTATAAAAATATTTTTTTATTATTATTTTTTTAAATATAAATATATTTCAATATAAAAATTATGAATATTTATTGTATTATTTAATAATAATAATCATGTTATTTTTAATTTTTATTATTTTTAAAAATATAATATCTTTTTATATAATTTCTATATGTTTTTATAATGTTAATATTTTTCATTATATTAATTCTAAAATATAGATATTATTTAATAATAAGAAAAATAATATTTACATTCAATTTGTTTAGTAATTATATTTATATTATATTCATATTTTACATTACCATGAATAATATATTTTAATTATTTTTATCTATTTTTTTTTTAAAATAATATTTACTCTTTAAATTTTATATATTATATTATTTTTAAAATAAAAATTTTATTTAATAAATAAATTAATATTTTATTATTTAATAATACTACTTATATTATTTTTTATAAAAAATAAATAATTTTTAATACAAAAAATAAAATCATAAATAAAATATTTAAAAAGAACCCTCCCATGGTATTGATCAGGGTTCGATTCCCTAGATGTGAAATTTCTATAATTTTACTTTAATTATGTTTCTGAAGTTCCCATACTCCCTTAATAAACTATATAAAAATATAAATAGAAAATTTAACTTGATTTCAGAAAGGCTTTTGACACGTTGGATTGGAGGTTTGTTTGTAAAGTCATATAAAAAGTTGGCTTTACTAGGACCTTCATTAGTTAGGTGAGAGATCTCTTTAACTCATCTCACATTAATGTTCTTATTAATTATTCTCTAGAAGGGTACTTTCCATGTTGGGGGGGTAAGTCAAGGACACCCCCTCTCAACCATCATTTTTCCATTGTCGAGGATTACCTCAGTAGGCTCCTCTCTAATCTGGTTGGTCAATTTAAGATGAAACCCATTAGGGATTCCAGGGGTATCAGTGCTCCATCTCATATCCTATATATAGATGATATAATTATCTTCATTTAGGGAGATAAGAAAAATATTGTATACCTTACATAAACTCTTTTTCATTATGATTTTTTTTGGATATGAGATAATCTAGAATAAGTCCTTTATCTATTTAAGGAATAACATTTATACTGCCAGAAAGGTTGACATAATTGATAGTCTATGTATCAAATAAGTATATACCCATTTAGGTCTTGGGGTTCACATGTTTTGGGGGAGATCCAAATTTATTTACTTCTTGAACATCGCTTGTCACATCGAGAATAAAATTTTCTCATGGAACGGTAAATCCTTTTCCATGGTTGGTATAATCTTCCTTGGGAAGTCGACCATTGTATTAAAATTTTTCTACCCTTCCACACTCTATAAATGACCCATAATCCTAATCAAGTGCCTAAATATATCTATATAAAAATTCATCTGGAGTGTAAGTGTCTTTGAAAGGAAGCTAGTCAGTATTTCTAGGAATAAAATATTGCAAGGCTTACAAAGCTAGAGGCATGGGAATAAAAAACCATCACAAGTTCAATGAGCCCTTATAAGTGAATTTTAGGTGGAAGCATATAAATGAAGAATCTGAAGCTTTGAGATTTATTAAAGCTAGATTTATTGTCAAGATCAAATATGGAATCTTAAATTATCTGGGCTCCTATATTTAGTCTTCTTTCAAACATTAATTTTCAAGTATTCTTTTTCAATAAAAGTAGATTTCTAGCAGGTAATCCTCCCTAAAATTCTAGCATGAACATTGGATAGGTACACTACTCATTGATTAACTTAAAGATGAAGGCCCATCAATTTAATTGAATACCTTGATCAATGAGTTGTCGAAAATCCCCTTGAGTGAGCTTCCCTAGGATATTGGAATTGCCGTGAACAATTATTTTTACATCCCACATGATAATATTTTAATCTGGAAGCCCCAGAAAATAGTATTTTGAAAACTAAACTATACTATGATGCTACCACTATTCAACCCCTTGATGATCATGATTGGATTTTAAATGAAATAGAGTGTGGATAAAATCAACCAGATTCACACGAACATAGAGGCATTCCCATATAATATTATCAACTGAAAATTATTTTAATCCCTGGGTGTCTCATTATGCTCAATTTGTGTTATCTATCAAAAAAATAGGTAAAATTTTGATAATATCATTTTCAGTTATGAGACTGTATCATCCATGTGGCAAGAGATGTCTGACATGTTTGAAACCCCTCTTCTATAAGTAGCTTCTCCCCATGAGTTTCTATATGGATGTATTAGTCTCTCCCTCTCACCTTAGTTCTTCAGTGCCTTCCTTAATGCTATTATTGAGTTATTAAATATTGTATGGTAAGATCTCAATTAACTTCTACAATAAAAATAATTCTTCTATCTATAAACTGGTTTTTCCAACATGTTGATTTTTATCAGAGAGTGAAACAACATTAAGAATGGAGACTATCATAACTTAGAACGTGACCTTTCTGTTCTGATATGCCTCAACAATAATTGTAAATCTCTTCATCCTCTTATAACCTTCAATATTTTTTTGGAAATACACTTTTCCAAGATAGATTATAATAAATACTGATGGTTCCTCAAGGGTAAATCTTGGACTATTTGGATATGGGGTTGTCTTCATAAACCACATGGGTGATGTCATATGATGCCTATATGGACCCTATGGAATTTACCCCTCTATTTAATATCAGATTCTCTATGTCATTTTTATAGTGGAGGGTTTAAATTATCATGGCTAGTCCAATCATCGGTTGTAGTGTGATTCCACTGTAATTTTCCATGTGATTAGATCTAGTACCCTCTATCCATATTAGAATTTGACTACTCAATGGATAAACTTCATGAATATGCTTTCTTCCATGCATGTTATCATCACTCAAACTTATAGAGAGTCTAATTCACTTCCAAGTGGAATTTATAATAAAATAGTTAACACGAGTTATTTTTTATGGATTGATGAGCTTGTAGTTGATTTAACACCCATTTTTCAAAGATATCATTATAAAATACCTTCATTTAGACTCATGTAATTTATTTATTTAATATAAGATCCTTTACCATTATGCAATAGATCTCACCTATTATATATAGCACACAGACACAAAATATTTTTCATACGTTAAAATGGGGATTTTAAAAGAAATTCTGAAAAGAAAAAAAGAAACTTCGTTAACAAATTAAAAGATGTGTGGAAAGGATTTAATGTAATTTAAGATTAATAAAAAGGAGTAAAAGTGTTTACTTATATATATGTATTTCAATATAAAGCATGCACATCCCAATGAAATTCTTTTAATTTATTACAGAAGTCATAATTTTTTTTAAAATGTATTTTTTATTCTTTCAATAATCAGTTACAATAATTATGGTATTTTAAATTATGATAGGACAATGATTCATAAAAAACATTTATTTACTTTTTTACTTTTCATTCTCAATTTTTATGGTTAACAAAAAATAAATTCAATATATTTCTAAAATGTAACTTTATTGTGATAGTTTTTTAAGTTATTATAATATTGTAATTGGTTTTTGACTATTTTAATAAACCCTTGTGACTATTATTGGTAATGGACAAGTTATTTATCACAAAAATGGAAAATAATTAGGATGATATAAAATTTATCATGAAAATTTTACCACAAATTTAATTTTTACTATTCCATATTAAATGTGATTTTATTCATCTATCATAATAGTTTATGAATAATTTTTTGTGATGGTTAGAATATTTATCTCTAATAAGTATTATTTACAGAAACATAATCTATTTTAAAAAGTAAAAACATTGTAATAAACAATTAATTTTATTTAGATAAAAAACATGAAGTGATTGATGTATAAATTTCACCAATAGCCATTATAAATATTATTAATTGTGTTAAATTTTGTTGTTTCCACTAAATTTAGTTATTAAAGTATTTATTTAGGATTGTAGATTTATATATTATACATAAATGGTTATTAAAGATTCCTGTTACTATTGTGGGAGTACCATAAAGTAAAAGGAATAATTGTGATATGATGTGAGATATGGATTAAGTGATTTACATGGTGGGGAGATATGTTCTCAATATTAAACAAAATTAGAGCATAGAATTGTGGGCTTTGTGAAAGTGCTTAATCTAATAGATCACATTAGTGGGATTAGGTTTGTTTTGGAAGAGAAAATATTATTAATAAATTTAGAATTGATCAAGGGATTTTATTTTTTCTTTATTTTTGTTAACAAATTTTTTTATCTTGATTATATTATAACACTATGTTTTATATATTTATATTAAAATTTTGGATATTAAATATAAATTAAGGATGACGAAAATGAGGTAAAATTTTATTTTTTATTTTATTTTTATTTTTTTTATTTTTAATTCATATAATTTTCTATTTGTATGACCTTTTGTGCTACTAAAGTCCAAAAACAGTTAGAAAAATCATGTATTGGTAAGTGGGAGAGTGTTTAGTGAATTTTGGATGAAAAAAAACTATGGGAGGATTATTTTTCTGCATGGTTAGATTTCACAGTTTTACTAACCATGATTTTTTAAAAATAGGTACTATTGGTTATTTATGATTATGTGAAAAATTATTTTAATCATTCACGGTGATTATTCTATCATTAAAAACCTCATATTTTTAGGATTTTGGGATATGTATCTTCTTATTTCTACTATAATACCCTATGAACGACCCCTATTATCACTCCTTTTATTTTCATTATTTTTGTTTCTATGAGAGTATCAACATTGGATATTTATCTCATATACCAAAGGTAATATTGTGGGAATGTCTTATTCTCCCATTTTTTATTCATCCATGGTTTTTTGTTGAACGTGTTTGATATTTTACTAATTTCAAGAAAGGGTTTCTTTAAATCATGAAAAGGTCCCAATGAAATATATGTATTTTTCTCCCAGATAATTAATGATGATGAGGTGAGATAAATACACACCATTAGGGTGATTATTAGTGATGTCTAGTATCTTGCTGAGTTATCTTTGATTTAGAGATATTTTAGGAATTTTTTTAGAAAACACTTTGATGTTAATTATGTTTCTTTCTTAGGTAAATTTTCAATGTTGATTTTTATAGGTAACATGAAAAGTATATATTCTATAAAATGGAATAACGGTAGTTGGTCATGGTTATTCAATGTTTTTTGATAAATGATATACTATATTATTTATCATTTTCGATGTATTTGAAATTTATTATTATTTATATTTTCTTTTTTGGACACCCTTTTCATTTGTTTTACTATGAATCTCTTCTCACTATTTCTAGTTAAATCTACACTCCAAATAAAATTAATGCCTTTACCTAAGAATCTCTTTTATATCAATCACCAAGGTTTGTATTGAACTTGATGTTTCTTCATCTCTAACTAACTAGATAAGGAATCAAAATGGTCCAATTGATTTATTTAAATTTTTTTGTGAATATATCCTATAATTTAACTCTCCACATAGGTATCTTAACCACCCTTGGTCCTCCCATCCTCTAGGATTCCCTATTAGTTCTACTACCCATGTACTTTAGTTCTTCAAAATTCAAAGGTTCCAAATATTCCTCCCATGGGGAAAGTCCAATATAAGTCTCTTGAATTCTACGTTTGGATGTACTAGGACAAGGATCCTTCAATATATGATTTAATGTCAAGATTATTGTTAAATAAGTATGATATGGGTAAATAAATTATGTTTGATCATTTGAATGATAGTACAATCTTATATTTTACTAGGATTGTGTTGATTTAGCTAAGTGATACCATTATTGATATTTGAAGGAATATAGGTTCTGATTATTTTATAATATGGATTTATTCCCCACGGCTCAATCTACTTCTCATTAAATCATTAAATTGAATTCAGTAACATAGCCACACTCTGTGGGAAGTGGTGTAACATCTTGCACCATTTCTTCATCAGAGGTATCTTACAATGCGGAAAAGAATAGATAAATCACTTCCAATATAATTAATCCCCAATAGAAGAAGTCTTTTAAAATTATAAAGTAAGAAACGGTCTCATGGATTCCCACAGGTCATTCAAGGGTTAATTATTTGGATATAAAAATAGATTATAAATCTCAAGCAGGGGACATTGATGGTATAATTGTTTTCTTTATGGAAGTTGATATAGTTGGTCTTATTTTATCTATTATTGATGATACTATGGTCATTTTTTATACCAATTTGAAAAATTATTAAATATATAATTTATAAAAACATATTTTTTTAGAGACTTAATTGATCTCTTTAGATAATGGATCTATTTATTATGATTTAGGTAAAGTTAGGGTTGTTACTAAGATTTATAATTATTCTAAAACATTAGTTTTTGGTTCTTTTTCTAGTGTTTCCTAAGCTCTCAAGGACTAAGTGACTCTAGTTCAACTTCACATTTATTCCAATCAATCTAATAATGATGTGGATACATAGGATGCCTCCACCAAATCACCTTAAAATGAAAATATTCGTGTAAAAAACATTATTATTAATGGATAAAAAGTGAGAATCCTATGATAAACATTTATATACTTTTTTTTATAAAAAAATATATGAAGATAATTAAGATATTAATCTAGTATTTAAGGTATGGTTACCACTCAAGGATCATATAAGGACACGCCTCACACTTGTGTGTATTTTTGTAAGGTAATGTTTAAGGTAGTTGGGATATTTCTTCCATTATAAATTTATATCATAAGGTGAAAAGATCTTCTAACATTCCATATATTAAATTTCAATTTTCAAATTTATTAATTAGTTCAATTTCATTTTTTGTCATGATGAACAGTAATAATGATAAAAAGTTGTCACCACGATAAATGGTAAAATGGGTTAATTAATGATAAAACTAAGATATAAGGTCACAAAATATAATATTAAATATTATTATATGAGATTGTTTTAACCCTTTTCATCAAGGATTTTAAATTGTATAGATTTAGGTCCTCTTTTCCATGAATAATACTTTATATTATTTTAAAACTTTGAAAATTTACAAGAGTGTCACTCTCCTCACTTATAAAAGGGAACCCCCTATAATCTCAAATTATCATAATTTTATCCATTTAACTCAATTAAACCTTACCCAAATACCTTCCCAACATCCCTCCCATATCTTATAGGTCCTAGTCTCACCAAAAGACCAACCTAATAATCCTTAATGTGTATGACAAGGGAGGGTTTTCATCATTAAAATATTATATATCCCTGATTAAATAATAACAGAAGTATCTTCCATATAATTAAGTTGTAATATGATCATGGTATAAATTTTTTAATCATATTTTCTATCCTATAGGAAATGAAAATATCACTCATGTGTACGTGTTGACTACTGTTTCCATGAAACTATACATATTTTTCATCACCAGCTCACAAGGATGTTTATTATGATGGTTTTAATTGATATACATGATATTAATGACATAATTAATATTTAGGAAATATAATATATTTATTACCTTTTTACCCTTCCATTCTTTGGAAAATGATAATGTCACTCATGCGTACATGTGGATTACCACCTCCACAAAGTTATTTGATTCATTATTCATGTACAACTTTCTTGATTATATGTCAAATATTATCTAATTTATAAAAACATTGTTTCATGATTAATATTTTGTATAGTATGTAACAATTACCCCTTTAACCATGGTCAACCAACCAAATATGTTTTGTGATTATGAACCGAATGTCCTTAAAACGCCTATCATGATCATAAATAATTTAATAAATATATAAGGCATGGTAATAAATTAAATAAAATGGTTAATAATTATGTAATACACCTAAATTTTTTATTACATGAGTAAATAACTAATGTAATTTTATTATATAGGAATTAAATTACACACGTGGAAAGTCAGACTCGAGGTAAGTGATTTTTATTAACACCTTATTTTAAACATTTTAAAGTATTTTTTATCTTTTTAATTTATATCCATGTTATTTAAAATTGTTTAGGTATGTTATTAATATAATAAAAATATGCAGAAATTATTCTTAAATAATGTTTAACTTTATTTATGAAAATTTTAAAATAAGTTTTTGAAACATTTTCCAAATGAGTAATTTTTTATGTTTTTACGAAAGTGTGAAAGGAATATTTTTTAATGTATACGGTATCATAAGGATTTCCAGATGTCCTGACTGTTATTATTTAGTAATATTTATCTAATATTTTTCTTGTGTTTTCAAAATAATATACTATTTTCCCTTCTTCTAGGATTTTTTTAATGAGTTTCACTGAAAAAGGATTTTTATCCTTATTTTGATATGGAGGCCTAAAATGTTTCTACATATGTTTTAAATGAAATAATTTATGAGATTTTATTATATAAATTTAATATTATTTTTTTTATGTATTCTATGATCTTTTAACATTGTTTGTAAGGATGGTTGATCCCGATATAGCTCTCTAATGCATTGGGTAATGATTTTTTTTCTCTAAGGAATATAAGTTAGACTTAACTAAGCAGGTTATTATATTTATAAGAGTTCCTGTAAGATTTATTGTAAAATTGATATTAATATGATATCCTAATGTACCTATATGACCTTTATATACTTTAAAAAAGAGTTTATATGGAAGTATTTTTATTTTATAAGGTAAGATAACGAGCTTATGTTTCAAATAAATTTTATGCACCTTTTAAGGGTAAAAGGTTAGTTTTTTAAGAAAATGTTTTCTTGAGAGATCACATTTTACAAGAAACCCTCATGATTATGATTTTTCTTCTATTATTAGTAATTATGTTTTTATGAATATATTTTGGAAGTGGAGATTATTTATTTAGTAATAAAATGATTATTTGATCTCAATATTATTTATATAAGAGGAAACTTTTCTATGGGAAATCATTAATTTCAAAATGTACTAATGGGTTTCTTTATTTTTTTATCATTATTTTTATTTTTGTTCTCATCCCAAGTTTTTAAAAAAAAATTCATAGGTCTTAAGGATTATTATGAAATATATCTAGGTCTATAATTATGTTATAAGGATTTATCTTAAAAGAAGTGAATGAGTTTTGAATTAAACAAGAGTTCAAATTTAAGTATTCTATTTTTTTTATAAAAAATTGACATTGAGTAGAAGTGTTTACTTTTTATTGTATGTTTTTGATATTTATGAGTTTTTACTAATTATCTATAATTCTTAACAAATTTTTTTTCCTGAATTTAAGTAATATAAACCCTTATTATAATTATTTAATTTGGGGTTATTTATGTTTTGTGTTGTTATGGATAGTATAAAAGGAAAGGTTTCGAAAAAATTAGAGGTTAAGATATTATTATGAAATGATTTTTAAGTTATATTAATCTATGCATTATATTAAGATGATAAAACTTTAAGATTTTCCATATTGATTCATCTAATCAGTGTCTATTTCAAAATGTTTTTCCACTGATGAAACAAGGTGAATGAAGTGTAAATTATTCATGAGGATAATATCCTTCCAAATTAGTAAAATGAAATGGTTAGAATTGAAACATAACAGTTTGTAGCTATATTAAATTAGTTCATCTAGGATATTCATGGTGGTACTCATAATAGAGGGTGAATTAACTCTCTATAGAGGAATATGTCTATAGTGGAGTATTTAATAAAACAACAGCCTCCGAAATTTGGTTGTAACTCAGATTTAGTGGTAGCATAAGGATGGATCAATGCAATGGAAAATATATTCAATGTTTGGTTTTGTTTTAAACATTAGAAGGAAATTATTTACATTTATCATTTTGAAGGTGAATCTGATCCATAATGGTCTCTAATTAATAATACCAAGGAAAATGATGAGATTGATGCCATAGAGTGAATAATATTTAAGGATTTTTTTCCTTGAGAAGTATTTTCTTAAGGATTTTCGACTTATTATAGAAGGTAAATTTATATAAATGAAGAAAAATGTGGAATCTGTTGCTAACCATGAGGACTATTTTACTAGATTGACTAGGTATGCACTAAATTTAATTATGAACCATGATAAGAAAATAAACTAGTTTTTCTTGGTATTAAGAACAATTTTGAAAATAAATTTAGCATATAATTAATTTAAAATACATGTGAATGTTTTATAGAGTGCTAATAAGGTCAATATAGATTTTTTTTACATTTAAAAAAATAGAAGATAAGGAGCAATCCATGTTGAAAGCAATGAGAAATCATCCATTGAATAAATATGAAGGTAAGAGGTATAAATTTCCTTCTTGTGATAAGTGTGGTAAAAATAATCCTTGATAGTGTCTTATGAAATCTATAAGTGATATCAATGAGGTATTCTAAGATATTTGGATCATGATTTCAATAAAAAGAATCAGGTTAATAGTTATACCAAATATGATATGTAGGAAGTGAGAAGTTTTCAATGCAATGGAATAAACCTTTATAATGATTCCTATATGAAGAAAATATATAATTATCTAAATCATAAAGATTCTAAGAATAAGGTCATGGAAATTTCATTTGGGAATAACTAAGAAAATATAGGACAATCAAATGAAGAGGTGGAAAATACGTTACTTATTTACTCAGATTATGAAAAAGTACTGTTTGATTTGGGGTCTAAATATTCTTTTATTTATGGGAAATTTTCTATTAAAATGGAAATATTACCTAAATAAATAGAGTATTTACTTGTAGTAAAAAACCATAGTGGAAGTATTAAGGAAAAAATGATTTATAGGAATCTCCCTGTGATTATATATGGATTTTTTTCTTGAAAATATTGTTGTCATGACCATAGTTGATTTGTATGTTATTATGGGTATGAATTGTCTTTTAGTTTATCATGATAAGACATATTATTGAGATAATTAATTTATATTCTATTTTAAAATTGATTTTTAATATGAATATAATAATGAGTTCATATATAAAATAACATATCACGAAGTTAAGAAACTGATTAATATGTAAGTGATTGTTATCTTGATAAAATTATAGAAAATATGGAAGTTGTTAAAATTAGTAATGGGATATTATTAAATGAATATATGTGTATAAACTCAAGTTTTTCTTATAATAATTTTTAATAATTCAAGGTGTATCCTCGAATCCTGGGGCTGAGTTAGAGTGGGATTATAGGCCCCAGAGAGCCTCAACATGGTGATATTAAATATATTAAATATATTTTATCATTCATGCACACTTTATTTTTAAAAAAGTAATACCTATTGAGATGAGTCTTGGGTTATGCATATGAGTCCACAGTTGAGTTTAGAAATTGGGGTTTACCCTAGGTATGAAAAAAAGTTTGTCAGCATCGGGCACGCGGTCGGGGACGAACATTGGTGGGATGTAAAATAATGTTTATTCATTTTAATAAAATTAAATTAATAAACCCTTACCCTTGTGTGTCACACAAAATAGGAGGAGAGTATCCCCCTCTTTCCTGACGGATGACTTGAGACAAAACTAATGTGATCATTTTCAATCGATCCCCAATTTTTGTACATATCGTCATCAAATCATTATATAGAAGTCTCGAAGCATTGTTTTGAACATGAATTTTTGATGTTTCCCTATGAGGTAGGTGGATTTTATTTTTAAGTAAAAATTTACATTTTTATACATTGTTTTATGGTTTTCAAACCCTTAGACAACATTTACGGACCCTGTGAAGGTCGATCTATGGGTTTCGCTGGAAACCAGGGTGTTTCAAGTAGATTGTATGTAATTACTATTCATAATTCCCAATAAAAGGAAATGTTGTTCAAGGGAACATGTGCTATATTCTTCCCATTTGGGGAACATAAAATTTTGGGGACTACACCCCGTGTACTAGGGGTATACACTGTGTTGGAGACATGAATGGCTGAGAAGTGTGGAGAAGGACATGGCCAAGGGACTAAGTAAGGCTATACATGCCATTCACACCATGTACGCACTATATAAGCTAACATGGAATAGATCTTGGAGTGATTTATCTTGAACAACCATTACTGTTGATCCTTGAGCATAAACCTTGAGATGGATATGAGGTTGGGACCTCATGATACTTAGATACTGAGATGAGTATATCTAGTTGTTTTCTAGGATTCCTTTAAGTGAAAAAATGTATGTTGATAGATACATTATGTGGTTAGAGATGATTATCCATGCTTAGAAAAGTAGTGGTTGAGATGGATTTTTTATCTTGTTTAGGTTTCCTCCTCTGGTTGGGTTGAACGAACTATTACCTTTAAGTTTCTCCCTTTTATTATGGGGTTTTGGAATGCCTACTAGGTATTTTTATACTCACACCTATGTGGGATTTTCTTACACTTGTCCTATATTTTTTATATGACATTCTTTTCAACGGATTCCCAGGAGGACCTAGAGTAGACAGAGTTTATAGAGATACAAATATTAAGGTGTTTATTAGTGATTGATTGAGGTGTGTACTGTTGGCTTCATTTTACTATAGTTCCCTCTTTCTGAGTAGTTTAGACACTATTAATGTTTTGGATGACTTGTATTTTTCTATTTTTTTACTTTCATCACTCATTCTATAATTTTTTTCTGGGATAGATGTATGCATGCATTTTTTTATTATATATTATTTTTCTTTGCATTATTGTATGGAGATTTATGTTTGTGTGTTTGTGTATAGGTTCCAAAGTCTAAGGCCTCTCATATGTGTGATATTCCTACATGGTTCTGGTCTCTATATTTTACCCTATTGGAAGTAGGATTTGATTAGTTGTGGCTTGGGCCACATTAGGTCGGGTTGTGACATAGTAGATTCAAAGGAGGCCCTTACTTTGGGAGGGAGTCCATGATATTATTTTGGAATTTAAGGTTATAGAGTTAAGGTGTCTCAAGTTTATATTTTAGGTTAGAGACTCTAGTATTGGTGCCATGGATTATGTATTTATTCACGTAGACTCTTATAACCTTCTTGTTGACTTGATACATTTAGTCAGTGTTTTTAGGGAAAATTTTGTACATGCATAATACATGACTAGGTTATGGGTTCCATTTCCTTCTCAAGTCAATTCCCTTGATATAGTCTTTTATGGGGGCATGTCTTGATTTTTTATTTTAGGATTCCACCACAATGACATCCTGGAAAGGTTTGAATATTATATTGTGATGATGATACCCTCATTGATGAGGCTTTAGTGAGGGGAAATGGTATTGAGGAAGTACCTCTAGATGGTCTACTAGTTGAGCCATCACTTGTTAAGAAGCCGGTTTTGTTGGTAGTTCAGGATAAGGATGTTTGTGGGTTGAGTGCACTATATGATTTTTAGAGGTAGAGACCTCCGATGTATCAGGGTGATTTAGATCCCTAAGAAGTTGATGGTTGGCTTGGGGTTGTCACACACATTTTCTCCCTATAAGGACACGTACCAATTAAATGGTGGCCCTAGAACTAAGTCTTATATAGGAATCAACCATGTGATAATGGAGTTTGTTGACATAGTCCCCTGAAGAGATTATGCTCATTTGTAAAGAGTTTGAATGCCTCTTTAGGGAAGAGTTTTATCCAACCATATTGAGATCAGTGCTTATCTAGGAGTTTTTGTAGCTTTAATAATGTAGCATGTTTATAGAAGAGTACTCGACGAGGTTTATAGGCCTTTCATGATACTCTATATATATGGTTCGAGATCCATTTTTTAGAGCTTGAAACTTTGATTAGGGTTTCTTTAGATACATATGAGTACGTTTGGAATCTTTTTATGCCTTCCCTATTATACAAGGGTACTAGAGAGAGCTCTGGTGATAGAGATATTCCAAGCGGAGGGTCAGGTGGATGTAGTCAGAAATGGTTAGCATGAGGATGATTCTTCTATACCAGCTAGTAGAAATTGATCATTATGATCATGGAACATGAGCCACACCCATTCCTATACTCATACTTGTGGGTCTGCTGTGCAAGAGTCGTTTTGGGGATCTAGTCAGCTACATGGGACACTATTTTATGCTTGTAATATAAGGGTACATATTGCATGGGATTTTCTGACCCACTATGGTGTTGAGAGGGATATGACCGATGGATCACCCTGAAAGAGATAGCTTATGGATCATGGAGTTCCACATCATGGAGGATTTGGTAGAGGATCAGGAAGAGCAGTAGGAGGTGTAAAACAATTCAATATATTTCCACCACCACCCCCAGGAGGTCCATTCCAGGATTTGGGAACTAGAGGATGGGGTGAGTAAAACTTCAAGTCATAAAGGACAATGACCTAGAGGATTTGAGGATTATTATAGGTACGCACTATATCCTTTTTACTTTTGTAGTAGTATTGTTAGAAACTATTGTGAGGTACTCTTTTCTTGAAACTTATTGATCAAGGATTATCTAGGCAATGCAGGGCATCAACAGCGCCTCGTGATAGTGTTGTTTTATGTAGCTTCAGAGTCAAAATTAAGAGGGAAAATTACACCACTAAGAAGTTTTATTGGAACTTGATACAAAACCTTTCACACGATTCAGTTTCAGCCAAAAAGGATAGTGTCATGGTGTGGCAGACGAATTCCTTTGACTCATGTGTTCAAGGTGTTGTTTTGTGCTGGAGCATTATAGTAGGCCCTTTCCAATCCAGTGGAGCCTTTTAGATTTACCTATATTCTTAAAGGACCTAGTAGAGGGAGGGCCTCACATAGAACCTTTACATAAATGTAGGGGGAGGCCCTATGATGTTATCTTAGAGTGGATTGGTTTCCTACTATCCATTATCTTATGGATTTACTCTAGTGGGTGTGGGGTGGTTATAGTTATTGGGATGGAGTTCCTCCTTCATGTTGGAGTGATACTAGGATGGAAATATGATCTCCTGTGTGTTCAAATATAACCAAACTTTTATTAGATGGATGGTATGAAACTTGGAGAAATAGTGCTATAAGATCTCAATTTCCTACAAAGGTGGTGGAGTTGAGTACATCTTCTTGAGGATGTGCTAGGTTTAACTCCCTACCAAGAGTTTTCTTTTTCGTTGACTAGCACCAAAGGATTGTCCTTATATTTTAATTATCATAACATTCAGTTCCTGTGGGGATTTTTGAGTTGTGTTATAGTTGGAGGTTTGTGGATGGAGGGCCCAGTAAGACCTAGTGTGTACACATGGGTAGTCATGTGTTATTTATTAGTAAAATAGTGTGCTCAGTGTTAAATTTGTATGAAAGAAACTTTCTGTTAGAGTAGTTCAGTTAATTTAGGGGTGGATGAGAACTTCTAGGACATGTCAGTATCTATGACAGGTTAGCGAGGAGGTGTACCACTAGAACCTTAGAACACAAATGGATCGATGTGCTTGGTGGTTTTCACCTATTATAGCTAATGAGACACATGAAAACTTCATTGAATGGTGTTGAACTAGTTTGAGATGTTATTTGGGCATGATTCAGCTTTTTTGGTTCCCCTAAGTGCTTGTTAGTAGACAACATGGGAACCATTTGGCGAGCTCACTGGTATGTGAGACCCAGTTATGAGAACGTTTTATTTCCATTATGCCTAAGGTTTTCATTTTCAGGGATGAAAATTCAGAAGGTGGGGAGATTTTAGAGACTTCTGTTTTTTCCAGTAATACATTGGAATATTTATAGGGGTATTTTAGAAGACATAAACTGAGTCATCATTGGATTTCAAGGCTTAGAGAACTTCGGTGTGGTGATATTAAAAATATTTTTTCACACACATGTAGTTTATTTATAAACATGGAATAAATCTAGAGAAGAGTCACACATTAGAAATCTAATACAACAATTTGAGTTTAGAATGTGGGTTTTACACTAGGCGTGACATAATGTTTTTTAGCATCGAGCGCCCAATTGGGGGTGAAAATTGGTTGGGTGGTAAATGTAGTTGACTAATTTAATAAAAAATCAATAAAAAACCCCCATTGTGTAGAGCACAATAGAGGAGGAGAGGATCCCCCACTTGTTTTATGGAAACCCCATGACAAACAGTGGGATGGAGGTCCTATCAATCATCGTTTTTGATGCTGATCATCACCAGATCATGCTACAATGTCTCATAAGCATCATTTTGAACTTGAAGCTTCATAGTTTCCCCATGTGGTAGGTATAATTAAGTTTTATGTCCTAATTTACACTATAATTCATTTTTAAGGTTATAGAGAACTTAGACGGTTGTTAGGGACCCTATGGGGGTCGATCTGTGGGTTTTTGGGGGAAATAGGGGGTTTCAGGTAGATCGCAAAGAATTTTGGTTTAGAATTTTTGATCACAAGATGTGTAGTGTAAGGGAACTTCTTTTGTGTTATTTCCATTCAAGGAAGATGAAATTTTGGGGACTACATGCCATTTACTAGAGGTACACACCGTGTTTCAAACATGGTAGGTTGATCTATGTGGGGAAGGGCATGGAAAGGGCCTGTGTGAGGCGAGACATACCACGTACACCATGTACACACTATGTATCATCACCTGACTGGACAGGACATGAGGTAGATGACATGTCTAGGTGTTTATGTAGATTCACATGCCATGTGGACCCCATTACACACCGTGTATTGTTCTAGGGAACTACCAAGTGTATTAACTTCTTCAGGGCTCAGATTCAGGCCTATTAGTAGCCTATAATGAGTAGTTTTCTACATAGAATATGATGGTAGCCTTAATGGTGGATATTGAGATATGATTTGGTGTTATTGAAGAATGACAATTAATTTTAAGTGCATAATTATATATAGTGATCAGGTTGGATCACTAGATAGATGTTGAGTTCGATACCCTTCCTTATCATCTTAATATGTAGCTCCCCTAGACTCTTTAGGCTGGTAGAGTAGAGATCCCCGACTACGATGGTGTGGGTCCCCTACCCATGGTAGTGTTACAATGTGAGGTGTTATAAGCATGATGAAACTTATAGAGACACATGACAGATATTGGTGGTTTTATTATTTTATTAGAGAGATTCTAGGACTCGTACTCCCATGGTGTAATAGGGCATGAATTTCCCTTACCTCTCATATCAGTAGAGACAGAACTCACCATAGTGGTTAAGGGTACTATACACATGGAGTAATACTTCCAGGGTCAGTAATCCCCTACCAGAAAAAGGTAAGAGTCCCCCATATCATATTAATTGATGGATTCAAAGCTCCTCTTTCATATTATGGTATTGTCCCTCTATACTCATTGTGAAAATAGAGTCAGTAATCCCCTGTCCTACTAGAATATGGGTTCTCTATACATGGAGTCGGTATACCCCTTTTGCAATAGGGAACAGGTCCCCCATACATGATGTTCAGGTAGAGTCGTTACTCCTCTATCATACCAAGGTTTGAGTCCTATATTCTAGGTTTGATACTCCTCTTTTGTGTTAGGGTTTATATCCCTCATTACGATCATATAGGTAGATAGAGAACTCCACTATACACATGGTACAGGTCCTATATCCATGGAGTGGTGCTTTCCTTTCTTTGAGTAGCAACTAAGAGAGGGTTCTCCATGGGAGTTGGAGCTCCTTTGGCTGTGGAGCATAGTTGTGAGGAGCATGCCCCTCCACCTATTATTCATAACACCTGGTAAGAAAGTAGTTCTCCCTTGATGTGGTGAGGCGCATGCCTCTTCCTATGGGTATAATAGAGGTTTCTTAGGGTGATTAGGAGTTAGTAATCCCTCAACTGTGGGGTAGTGTTAAGGTGTGGGTCCCTAAATTCTCTCTCTTTAGAGTGGATTCATGTGGTACATAATTTGGAGTAGTGATTCATGAATTATCTTTAGTAGTGAGAGGAGGACCTCTCCAGTTGGGTTCTTATGATATGTGGAGAGGAGTAAGGAAACAGTGATAAGACTGGTTTTGGGAACTAGAGTTAGACCTAGAGAGAAGTTATAAATAGAGAATGTTATATCATATGGGTCATTAGGGCTAGAAGGGCCATTCCTAATGGATCATATCTCTTGAAAGAATGTAATTTGGGATGGTAGAGCTCACAGAGTGAGTTATAATGGATGAGTGTTATAATTGAGCCTCAAGTAGATTCCTATGATTTGATATGAGGTTAGGAACTCATGAGACTTAAAGTCTGAGATGAGTATATCTAGGTGTCTACTAGGATTCCTTGATGTTACATCATGTATCTTGATTGGAACACTGTGTGTTTAAATCTGACTATACATGTTTAGAAAAAGAGTGGTCAAGATGGAGTTTCTCTCTCATATGGGTTTCCTCCTCTAGCTAGGTCGAGAATACTATTTCCTTTTAGTTTATCCCTTTTATTTTGGGTTTTTGGAAGCCTAATGGGTATTGTTATACTCACTCCTACACAAGATTTTCCTACACATGTCATGACTTTTGTAGAAGAGAATCCTTTCAATAGAGTCACGGGAGGATCTAGAGTGGGCGAAGCTTAAAGATAATGATAGACCGAGGTGTTTACCAGTTTTTGACTAAGGTGTGTTCCAGTGGCTTCATTTGACTGTGATTCCCTACTTCTAAGAAGGTCATATGCTTCTATATTTTTGGTGGTCTTGTATTATTCCCTTTTTATAATTTTATTACTTTTTATATACTCTGATCTTGGGATAGATGTATGCATTCATTTTTTATTCTAGCTTATTTATCTATGCACTGTTTCAGGGAGATGTTTTTAGGTTCATGCATATTGGTACCATAGGGTAATTCCTCCCATATGTGTGATATGCCTAATTGGTGATAGTTTTCAGCCCTGGAACTATTGGAGTCGGGCTTGGGGTATTCATGGATCAGGACCCAATGGGTTAGATTGTGACAATATGGTTGAATTTCCTGATGATCTTCCTAGTGTTATTCTTAATCAAAATGTTGAATTAACTATATACTTAGTTTCAGAAGGAAAGATAATTAATACCAACTTATCGAATGGATCTATTGGAGTTATTATAATTTAAAAAAAAAGTTACAAGAGATTCTTAAAAAAGGGTTTTATTCATCATATCACTTCATCTTGGGTGACCTTATTTTTTAAAAAAAATTACGGATTATACAATCAGGATTTTTATTGATTATAAAGATCTCAATAAAATTACTGTTAAGAATAAGTATTTGTCTCATCATATTTATAAATTTTCTGATTAACTAATGGGAGAATAATATTTTTCAAAGATTGATATTAGATCTGGGTATCATCAACTGAATGTAAAGGATGTTGAAATTTAAAATATGGCGCTTCTTACTAGTTATGGGCATTACGAGTTTGTGTTTATTTCATTCAGGCTGACTAATTCACTTATTGTATACATGGATTTTATGAATGGAATTTTTTAATTGGTATTTAGATAAATTTGAGGTTTTGTTTACTGATAAAATCCTAATTTATTCTAGAATTTATGATAAATATGAGAATCATTTAAGTACTGTTCTAAAAACATTAGAAGAAAATAATTCTTTTATAAAATTCAGAAAATGTTAATTTTTGTTATAAAAAATTTTATTCCTTGGAAATATTGTTTCTAAAGATGGAATAACTATAAATCCAAGTAAAACTATGTTGGTGGATGAGTGGGAAATACCTATAAAATGTCCCTAAGATTCAATTTTTTCCTAGATTAGTGTGTTAATACAAATGGTTTATCGATAAATTTTCTTGGTTATCTGTCCCAATAACCATGTTAACTTAAAAAGGAGTTAAATTAATTTGGGAAAATAAATTTAATGAATAATTTTATTATTTTAAAATAAGATTGGTTAATATTCCATTGTTGTCCTTACCATTGAAAAATGGCGAGTTTTTATCTATATTGATGATTCTTTAAATGGACTTTGTTGTATCTTGATGTAATATGATCTTGTAATTTCATATGATTTGTAGTAATTGAAAATAAATGAGAAGAATTTACCTAAACATGATATTTATTTGGATTTAGTAGTTTTTACTTTAATAATATAGAGGAATAATTTATTTGGGGTAAAATTTAAAATATATACTCAATATAAATGTTTAAAGTATTTATTAAAATAAAATGTGTCAAACCTGAGGCAGAGAAAATTATTAGAACTAATAAAGGATTTTGATTGAACAATTCACTATCATCAAGGAAAATAAGACAAGGTAGTTAATGCCTTGATCCAAAACTATAATTAATCCTTTTATAATATATGTTTGGAACATGATCCTTTAGTTAATGATTTAATGAATGTTGGAATATAAATTGTGCATGTATGAAATATCTCTTTTTTGGTTTATGTGTCAGTGAATCCCTTCTTGTTAGATAGAATTAAGAATTATCAAAAGAAAGAATGAGGATTACAAGGAATATTTGAGTTGGTTAAAAAGGGTAAGTTGACTTAATTTACAATTCAAATGAAAGGTCGTATGAGATTTCGAAAGAGGTTGTGCATTCCAAGTGATTCCTTGTTGAATAAGTAATTTTTGGTGAAGCTCATAGTTCTCCATTTTATGTTCATCTTGAAAAAAATAAGTTGTATAGTGAACTTTGAGAATATTATTGGTGAGAATGAATAATTAAGGATATTTATGATTTTACCATGAAATATTTATCTTTTCAATAGGTTAAAGTTGAGTGATGACTACCGAAAGTGATTATTCATCCTTTTTTGAGTGCATGAATGGAAATAGTAGAATATATCAATGGATTTTGTAATGGGATTATCACAGACATATCGAGTAAATAATTTTATTTGGGTTATTATTGATTTATTAATAGAATCTATGCATTTTATTCCTCTTTGAGATATTATATCATTGGATCAAAATTCTAGAATTTACCATAAAGATATATTTAGATTATATGAAGTCTCTGTCTCCCTATCTATAGTATCTGATCATGATCTAATATTTACCTATATTTTTGGAAGGTATGTCAAAATTCATTGGGTACTTAATTAAATTTTAGTTCATATTTTCATCCTCAATCTGATGGATAGTTGGAGAGAAAAATTAATAATTTATTGGATATTATCTAGGATTTATCAATGGATTATCAATGAAGTTAGGATCAACATCTCTAATTGGTGAAATTTACTTATAATAACAGTTTTTATTCTAGTACATAGATGACACCTTTTGATGCATTATATGGAAAGTGATTTTAGTCTCCAACATGTTGGGATGAATTTGGTGAAATAATGTCGTTTGGACTAGAATTGGTTGAGGAAATGGTTGATAAGGTGTGGATGATTCAGTATCACATGATGGTATCGCAAATTAGTTAAAAGAGTTGTGTTTATAAAATTTGGAAATAACTTTATCTTGAGGCCATGATCATGTCTTTATTAAAATATCACCTTTGAAAGGTGTTGTATAATTTGGTAAAAATGAAATGTTAAGTTTATTTTTTAATGGTCTATATAAAATTATAAATAAATTTGGATTATTTGATCACTTAATATACTTGACTATAATATTATACTTGGTACATGATATGATTAATATTTTTTCAATGAAAATTATACCTGATGAATCTCATGTTTTGAACCCTAAGGTGGTACAATTAAATTTGAATATTTTCAATAAGGAAAATCTAGTGTAGATTTAAGATCACATAGAGTTGGTGTTATGGGATAAGGTAATTCCCCTGGTTAAAAGTTTAAGAAAAAAAATTGTATAAAGGAAAAAGATACATTAGAATCTAAAAAGGTTATGAGGGAAAAATATCTCAACATGTTTAATTGATAAATTAGATTTTAAGGAAACCATTTCTTTAGGGATAGAAAAAAATGATACAACCTAGGTAATGTTAATAATTTATTAATTTCATATCTTATTAATTTTCATGATTATATATTATGGATTCACATTCATTAAAATAATTTTATGTGATTTTTCAAACTAAAAAGAAATAGTTTAATTCTTTCTAAATATTTTTCCTTTTATTAAATAGTATTATTTACAAGATAAATTTATAAATTTTAGAATTAAATTTTATAAAATTTACTAATTATTTTATATCATCATATCAATTATATATTAAGGTTTTTTTTGGGTTTTTATGAAAATATTATATTTTTAGTGAATAGTGATAAAATTATTCTTATAAAAAATTTCATTTATTATCAAGTATTTAAAAATTTTCACTTTGATTTGAATTGGATTTAAAGTAAAATTAGTCCTCATTAAAAAAAATAATCCAATTATTTCCACAGTAATCAATTTTATTCTCTTGTTTGGTATAAATTCATTGTAGGCTAAAAAATGCATTTTTCTAGAGAACAAATTTTCATTTCATTTTTTATGGTTATATTAAAATTAATTTTTACACTTCTAAAAATTTAATATTTAAAAGTTATTCAATATTTTTAATCATTAGTTTCAAATTTAGTAATGATTTCAATTTCATTTTTGGTTATAATGAATAGTAACCATGGTAAAGGGTGAAACATTATAACTAAGGTTAAAACTAAGTAATATGGTCACAACATATCTTAATAATACTTTTTGGATAAGGTTTTTTTGAACCTTATCATCTTATATTTGAAATGGGATACATTTAGGTATACTTTAAAATGAAAAATACTTTATATATTATAAAACATTGAAAAATTAAAAGAGTGTCACTCCCCTCACTTATAAAAGGGAACCCACTCTATTATCTTATTAACAAACTTTGTTTCATTTATCTTAATAAATACCCTCCCAAATACTATCAAAAAATCATTAACCACATACTATATGTTTTTTAATCACCAAAATAGTTACTTAATAAGTTTTATGGTGTATGCTAAGGGAGGTTTTACAAGGAAGATGTATAATTCTTAAATGAGTGTTTCATGTTTATTTCTTCTTCTACCTCAATAAAATATTATTTAACCATGATGATATAAAAAAATAAGTATTTTAAATATATTGAAATTTTATTATTACTATTATTATTATTATTATATAAACCCTTTTAATCTAATTTTTCATCATATGGGAAATGAAAACAATTCTGATGCGTATGTGTCGACTGCCAACTCCATGAAGCGATGTGTTTTTTTCATCACCACATTACAAGGCTGGTTATTATGATTTATTTAATGATTATAAATTA
Organism: Viscum album; assembly: GCA_963277665.1. Lineage (NCBI taxonomy): Eukaryota > Viridiplantae > Streptophyta > Magnoliopsida > Santalales > Viscaceae > Viscum > Viscum album. Next base: position 2,104,119,770 of record OY728147.1, on the reverse strand, counting down.
TATTTATAAGATAATTATTATCATAGAAACAAAATTTATTACTTACCTTCTTACCCTTCTGTTCATTGGTTAATGATAACGTCACGTGTGCGTGTGTGTGGACTACCAGTTCCACAATGCAATGTGATTCATTTTTCATGATTATCTTTCATGAATGGTTATAAAATTTAATTTAATTGATAAAAATTATAATTATTTCATGATAAATATTTGAGGTATGATTAAATAATTACCCCTCTGACCATAGTCAACACACCAAAGTTTATTTTTTGATTATGAACTAAACAATCTCAAAACCTCCAACATAAACGTAACTGATTTAATAAATATATAAGGAGTGGTAATAAATTAAATAAAAAGGATTATAATAAGTGGATGAAAAAAAAACATTATTAAGTAATAAATATAAGTTTATTATATAGGAATTAAAGTATGTATGTGGTGAGTCGGACTCAAGGTAACAGATTTTTCTTTAAAACCTTATTTTAAAAGTTTTAAAGTTTTTTTCTATTTTATTCTATATCCATGTTCATTAAAAATTTATATATATTACTAATATAATGAAATATATGTTCAAATTATTTTTAAAATATTTTTTATTTTTTTATGATTCTTTTAAAATAATTCTTTTTAGTGTCTTCCAAATGGTTTATTTTTAAAAAAATTTAAAAAGCATGAAAGAAATATTTTTTTAACATATAACACATGAGAATAGTTTCCCATCATTACGAAAATTTTTATTTAATAAGTTTAATGTATAATTTTTTATTTTTTTAAATAATATCCTATTTCCCATTATTATTGGGAATTTTTGTTTAATGAGTTATAAAAGAAATTTTTTATACTTATTTTTATGTGAAGGATGAAAAATGATTCTATATATGTGTTAAATGAAATAATTCAAGATTGTATAATGTAAATGAATGTTTTTTTGTGTTTTATTCTAGTTATGGTCATTTTATATTTTTTTAAGATGATGGGTGTGCCTGATATAGATCTACAATTCATTAGGTAATTATGTTTTCTATGGTGAATATATTTTCGAATTAACAAAGTAGGTTATTAAATTTTTAAAATTGTTGGTAAGAGTGATTCTAGGTTTGGTATGAAGATGATATCCAAAGGTCCCTACATGATTTTTTTATGATTTTAAATGGTTTTTCATGGAATTATTTTGATTTCATAATGTATTTTTATTATCTTATGAATAAAGAAAAGTTTCTACCCCTTTTTAGAATGATAATTATATTTTTCACGAAAATGGTTTTATGAGAAATCATGATTTGAAGCAAACCCTCATGATTATGATATTTTTGTTACTACTTATTATATGGTGTTTTATAGAAATATTTTGGAAGTGGAGTTGATTTATTTATTAAGAAAAAATTTATTTGAACTCAGGATTATTTATATAAAAGTGAAATTTTAAATGATAATTAATTAATTTCAAACAGGAATAACAATTTAATTTATTTATATATTTTTTAGTAATTTTTTTCATTTTTATCCCAAATTTTAAATTTTTTTTCATAGATCCTAAGGGTGAGTTGGAACTTTATTGAGGTATATCATTCTGTTATGAGGATTCATCTTAAATTAAGTGAACATGTTTTGAATGAAACATTTGTTTAAATTTAAGTATCTTATTTCTGTGTAAATAATGGATTTTGAGTGGATTTGTCCACTTTGTATTTTAAGGGATTGATATGTAAGAGTTTTTCATAATTTTATAAAACTCTAAACTAAGAAGTTATTTTAAATCCAATAAAGTGAATCCCCTGTTATAAATCATGTAATTATTGTTTGTTTAGGTAACAGGTTATTATAATTCCTATTGGGAGATATCAAATATATGGTACTTTCTATTTGAGGTATAACCAATATGGGTTTTCGTATTTTTGTTTTTTACATTTTGTGTTTTTCAAAATATCATTGGTATAGTTGTAATTGTTGAATATTTTTTCTTTTATGATATGTACATTTGATTCTACTTTGGTTTAAAATTTCATATTTTTATGATTAAAAAATGTAAATTGAAAGTATATTAGTGTAAGGTCGTGATTTTTAATGTGGTTCATTTTCATTATTATTTTTTTCCAAAATCATCCTAAATGGGTTTATGGAAGCATAACCATGTGTATGGAAGGTCTTAGGGGCATCCTAGGGGTTTGAGGCCTGAAAAAGAGGTAAAGGAGTCTAATCTGTGATGAGACGATGGTTTTCACACAATCAGTAGTAACTATGCACCATAATCATGCAACCTAGAGAAGGGGTTAAAATTTAAGAAAATCATGTGGGGTGGACTAGGAGACCATGTTACTGAAGTTCTCCTTTGGATAGTGGTGAGTGCATATCCACATAATTATTTTCCAAAGCATTTGGGTGGCTAGGAAAACATGCAACTTAGTTTCCTCTTGGATAGAGGAAACCACACAGTTGGCACATGGTTTGAAAAATCATGTGACCTAACACTAAACCTCATTAAAAGAGAGAGATTTATCATTTTCCCTCTCAATATTAATTTTTTCTCACACAAATTTCTCCCACATTTTACCCCCATCAGCATAGGGTGAAAACTATGAGCTCTCTCCTCCTCCAAGGATGTATCCCCTTCCATTATTAGGAATTTGGCATTCCTTTTAGTGTGAATAAAAGATCTAGGAATTTCTTCAACTCTATTTCCTTCCATTTTTTAGAAGACGATTTTTTTAGTTGTTTACTATCTTTTTGAAGCTCATAAAACCTATTTCTTGGGTGTTCCTTACCTTGGTGTTTGAGGTCATTTTAGTTAAAATCAAGGATCATGGTTGGATGAGTGGTTTCCTTTGAGAATGAGGTAGTTGGTTTATAATATTTTTCCCATAGTCTTGATGTTTTTTAAGTGTATGTTATTATTTCAATTTTATTTCATAATGTATTATTATTTTTTTTTCTTTGGAAAGTAATTTAGGACTCAAATTGAGGTGTGAGTCCCTTCACAGACCCCATTGGGTCCATTGATGATTTAAAGCTTATTTCTACCTATGGGGTATGAAAGACTCTTGAAAATGGTGAAATGAATTGTAAAAACTGAGATAGATATATTATGAGGGTTAATGGGTTGGATTTATTACTTATCAAATGGGAATACTTGAATGGATTGTTTGAATATTTATATTCTAGACTTTTTAGAATTCCTAGGAGGATTTTGAAATGTTTTAAATGATGTGTTTTGTATTTTGACCTGTTTAAGGATTTCTGTGAAGGAAAATGATTTTTTTGAAAGTGGGAAATGTTTTAAAAGGAGGTTTTTACCTAAAATCTATTTGAAAAATGGATTTATTTTTATATTTCAGATTGTGATTTAAAATGAGGGTATGGTTCCATTTTTTGTGAGAACTCTATAATGGATATTTTTAATGGTTAGAAATATATATGAAGTCCTTAGGGAATTGTTTAGTTTTTCAAATATAAATGAACATGTTTTAAAGGGTAGAATTATGATGATTTTAAAATATTATTTGGTTTTGGTGTTTTATGCCATGGGAAAAGGGTTGGGTTTTATTATATATATGTTTTGGTTTTAAGGTCCCGTTAAACCCTTGGTAAAGGATATAATATTTTTGGTAAATGATAAACTATTAAAGGAGAATGTTAATATTATTAAATGGGTTTGAATAACCTTTAATGTTTATTGTGTTGAAAAGGAAAATTATATTAGACATTTGGTATTTGGTTGTTAATAAAATATTCATTGATGGTGAACCTTGGAAGATATGAATACTGGATGTATTTGGATAACAGAATAATGATCCTCGTCATTGTTTTTGGACATAAAAATTCTATAGTCCTACCGATTTATTATGTGGTTTGGATATTGGAATGAGGTTCCTTATCCAAGGTTCTAGACAGCTTGATGCTCCAGGACCACTAATATATTTCATGGTGTAGATACTTGGATTGATGCTTCAATTTACATTAGGATAAAATGGATTTATTAATTAATTACCCTATGAATTAAAGATTTTTACTCCTATTAGAATGTTATATAGACTTTCAGCATGGAAGGAGTCAGTTTTGTTGGTTAGGGTGAAATGATGGACCCTGGGAAACTAAGTGGTTAATTAATAAACTATTATACAAAAATCATGGTTACTAATGTTGTGTTTACCATTTCATATATACTTTTATACACTATTTATTAGAGTAGTTATTGTTTTAGACATTGTTGGTGGTGGCCTATTGAGTTATAGTCACAACCACATTGGGTTTCCATGGTACTTGGGTACCTAAGTAGATTCCATATTTTTTAGGTATACGTTCATTATAAGGACTTGATTTATAGTTTATGTGTGGGCTAATGGGTTGCAGTAGGGGATTTAAGGGCCAAGCTTAGACTCAGGACCATGTTTGTGGATTTTTCTTAATTTTAGTATTTTGATTTTTTATTTTATGACTTCCTGACATGTATTTTATGAATCTCATTGTTATTAAATGCCCCCCATTGATTATTATTATAACTAGATGTATGTTATTCCATTTTTTCATTTACATTGGTTGTATTTGTTTGGTTTTTTTTCCAATGTTGTTTCACTCTAATTAGGGGGTATAGTCTTCTCATCATATCTCTTTAGACTTGGACTGCTAGTTGGTAGACTCTGGCATATGGGGAGGTATGACTGTGGTCATGTGGCAGTCCCGCATAGAGAACTAGTTTTAGTGGCACTCGATCCGGGATGTTACAAAGTTGTATCATTACTGGGGTATTTTGTCTTACTATTTGGGAATGAAATACAAGACACTAGGATATTATTATGACTTGGTAATGAGTTTGTTCCTATAACCCCATGCATGATGGAAAAACCTAGTTTTTAGGGGTGGGAATTCATGTTCTATTTTGTTCTTTTACCATTGATTGGTATTTTTACCTTGAGTGGTGCTCTTGGATGTAATGTTATTAATTTTTGAGGTTTTATCTCTTATACCTATATGGTAATATACGGTTCATGGGTTTATGCATCATGTTTTTTTCAAAAAGGTCTAATAATTCATTTATATCTTTCCTAGGATTGACTTGTGAATGACATGATTTTAAACCAAAAACCATGAATTACAAAATTGAATGAAGGTTGGATTTTTGAAATGTTGGGTAAATAAAAAGTTTTTAAATGTGAATTCGTAGGGTTTTAAATGGTAAATTTAATTATAGGAATGTTCAATGATGGGACCCTTAGGGACATTAGTGTGGGTATACTTAGTGTTGTGATTTAACCCTTTATATGGGTTGTCTAGGTAGTGAGAGTACCCTATTTTTGAGACCATGGGTTATAGGATATGAGACCTTGATGAGTCTGGATGTGCCAGGTAGTTGAATTATTATTATTGTATATTTGGTTAGGTTTTGACCCTGATGTTTTGAAATGTTATCTATTTATATGGATTTGTTGGCCCTTGTAGTTTGAGACCATACAAGTTGTATTTTGGAACCTAGAGTTGGTGTTTGGATCATAGTGATGTCTGTGTGGGATTATATCTATAGTATGGGATGTTGAGTAAATTTTCTCTTGGTGCATTAGAAGAAATGTTTTTTGGAATGGGGAAAGGAGTGTCACATGTGAGTGGTGAATTGTATAAGGTTTGATGTGTATAGATTAGAGGGAGAGCTAGTTGATTTTTTAAAAGTGACTCCAGTTTAGGGAGTTTGGGTCCATTTGAATTTTTAGGTAGAATCATGAGAGGGGTTGATGGGTTTCTAGTGATTTTGGGTGCGTACGTAACACGTTGAAGTTTTGTTATTTTTCTAGTGACACATAGAGAGTTATACGAAGTGTGGGTTTAGCCTAGTGAGTTAAGTGGGAAAGTCAGTGGTTTTGGGAAGTTTAGAGTGACATCGAAGGAGGTTAGACCAGCATTACTGGTGCCTTAGAATGTGAAACACGTGTTAATTATTTATAGGTAAACTATATTTATGGTATGTTCCGTTGAATTTTGGTAAAACTCATGAATATACCTCAGTTTCTTTCTTAAGTAAAGCTCCTTGAGTTATTGCAATTTAATTTTTGGCTGGTTTTGAATGACGCATGATTGTTCAGGTGACTGACCCTACTATGATTACACTATTAGATGCGGTGATCGATGTCAACTATAGATGAAAATTTTGTTATGGAAGTGACATGGGTGGGCGGGGTGGTCATATGGTTAGTATTGTTTGTGTAAAAGGATGGTTGGTTTGATGGAAATGCAATGAATGCCTTGAGTCGGATAAGGCTGATATACTATGACGCATGGTTGGTTGTGAGAGTGGGAATTTGGGCCTAGAACCTATGATGAATGACTCAGGGGATCTTGAGTTAAGTTTAGTGAAGGATCATGTGGAGGAATGAAACCTCATATATATAATGATTTTTGAATGGTAGGCATGTGTGGGAGACACATGATTTTGTTCAGGATAGGTGGATAGGTTGATCAGGACAAAGTGACTATTGCTTTCCATGAAATCAAAGTGGGAAGCACCGATCATTTGGTTTTGGATAGGTGTGGTAGATCATTGTGTTTTCATTGTGATTCGCTAGGGTCATGCTGGAAGAGATCAAGTGGTGTGGTAGTGGTAGTTCCAAATTGAATGTCGGGTCATGATTTCCTGGTAGAGAGTTATAAAGTGGTGGTATGTGTAGGTCAGAAATCCAACATGATTTTAATGTCTATCTTTTTATAATAAATTTCAGGGTGAGTACTATTAATACTTACAAGTGGTTTAAAGAGTCCCTATAGTGATAGGTGACATTGTGAATGAATCGATTGTGGTACTATTCACCAATGAAATCTTAGTATACTCTCTGATTAAAAGAGATCATGCCCAATATCATGACATCATATTGAGTACATTGAGATAAAATTGAATAAATTTTATGCTACTTAATGTTTTTATTCTTGATTAATTAAGGTCCTTCAGGATGATCAATGTCACGACCTATCCTCGAGGCTCGTGTCGTGACTACCCCAAGCCCACCTTCTATAGGTCAGGGACTGGCGACTAGCACCAAAGGCGTAAATCCCAATAAAATGGGAAGGCATTGACTTTATGATAGTAAACAAACACAATAGAGTATGCAAGCTGAAGTAAGCACAAAGTAATACTGAATACAAAGTAAGTGCTGAAAGGTAAATGGGACAGAATACAAACCCAACTGAAAGTACAGTACAACTGAAAAACTAGTACAACTTCATTAAAGTAAAACAACAACCACTGAGTCGTCCTTCAGGAATCCCACCTGAAGGCTGGGTACAGATAGTCTCCCCAGCACCACAGGTCTGTCTATCTACTCCGTGTACATCTCACAAAGTGGTCCACCTCCGGGTACCGTCTAGCTCTACAAGTCTCTACCACAATTAGCGTTATCTGTTGTCTGCATCCAACACAACGTAGTGCGGGCATTGCCCATGAAGGGGTGAGTATAAAGATACTCAGTAGGGACCCCAAGACCCCTAAAGGTCTCCCAAAATCCACGAAGGATAAACCACAAAGAATAGATACAATCAAGAAGTAACAACCATCTATACTTAGGTATATGCCCATATATATACCTAAGTCATCAATCCAGTTTGTCTCCAACTCTTGAGCCCAAGTACAACCCAGCCCACACAAGAAAGAATTCAATCACATCGATGATGATGATTGAAAGTCAAGACTCAACTCACACATGTATATATCTTTCGTAAAGTGATAAGATGATCAGATGTAGTCACTGATTCATCTAAGCTGGAGGACCCACATTGGATACTAGTCCAACTAAGCTGTCAGACCCACGTAGGATACTAAACCAACTACTCTGTCGGACCCTTGTAGGATACTAGAATAGAAGTCAAACTGTCGGACCCACGTAGGATACAAGAACAATAATCATCATTGTCTAACCCACGGAGGATTCCAGTACAGTAGTCATCATCACCGAACCCACAGAGTATTCAAGTACGGTAGTCATCGTCACCAAACCCATTGAGGATTCTAGTACAGTAGTCGTTGCAGTCACAACCATATCTAGGGTTCCCGCACATAGCACGCTCGATCCCAGGAGGGTCCGCTCTTCAAGCCAAGGGGGTCGATACATCAACTATCACGAAGTCTATAGTTGATGTATCCTGATGTTCTGTCTCGTCAATAGGAACCCGAAGCGACAGACGACGTGTCAATCGGACGCTTGGTCTGAGAGATATTGGCTTTTCCGTTCTAGGGGCCCGGTTGGAAATATGCTCATTCCAAACCCGGACATTATCAAAATTCATCCAAAAATCACTTAGAGTAACGCAAAAGGACCTCCACATCACTAGGGTCCCAATGCCATAGACAACGCATCGATCAGACTCACGATGTCCAAGTTATTCACCTTTAAGTGAAAACAGGCCAGGCCCGTTAAGCCCAGTGGGCTGGCGTGTCGGGTCAACCCGGTTTTGGTGGGTCCGACCCGGCAGAGGGTGGGACCGACCCGGTGAATCGCACAGCCTGGCTTGAGAGGCGCGGCCCGGCGGGGTGTGGCCTGGCTAGCTGCGGCTCGACCCAGCTAGCCACGGCTCGACCCCCTGGCTACCTGAACTGGCGGTGCCGCCCTCCCAAACTGGCCGGTCGAAGCCAGCCAGCCTTCTTGGCGCAAGCGGCCTACTCGTGCAGGTTGTGGTTCATCCATCGTGGCTCCCTCCTGGCACCACGGTTCTCCTCATCCCGACCGGCTACTTACCAGCCGGCTTGCCTGCCGAGAGGCCCACGGAACTCGAGTCACGGTATTTCACAACACGACGCCCCTTGTGGCACCATGGTCCTCCTTCATCCCGGCAGGCTTTAGTCGCCCGGTTCTTTATCAGTCGAGCGGCATGCGGTTTCGGGCCGTAGTTCCTCCTCAATCGGCCAGTGCGTGGCCACTGTCTTTGATCGTCGCTTATTTCTGGTTGAAAATTAAAACAAGAAACATCAGAGGGTCATCGGGTCGTGTTTGTTTGGCCCGCGCCCTCTGTGTTCGGTCGTAACAATCGGACAACGTAAATTCTGAAAATTAACAATTATTGAGGTACAATTTATTCAATAAAATAATATATAAAACCCCTACATCAATAATTGATGGTGCACATCATTGAGCCACAGAATACAAGCATCGCAGTAGATGGCGTCGCGGAGAATGGCGTCGCGGAGAACGGACATCGATTCCATGGATGTCGGGGTGCGTCTGAGGAGGAAGCGGCATCTCTTCACTGGTTTCGGAGAAGATAAAGAAATTCATGTCACCATTCTTCATGGAGTCGGTGTTCTTCATCGAAGAATACATCGTTCTTCATGGAAGGTTAAAGTTGTCTTTTAATTCTCCAAGGACTTACCAGCAAAATATTTTCCAAGACAAAATTAAAATAATGATTTCCCTTACTTTAATAAACTTTCCAGGCATTCAAATTAATTTAAACTCTTTAATTAATTAATTGAAGAGTTGTTTAATTAATTTATATGGGTTGACAAAAATTAAATGGAGCGAGGGAGGTGGAATGTGGAGAGGCTCCACCCAATTTAATGAGGGAGTTGTCAAGAATTAAACAAGGGGTTTAAGGGTGTTGAAAAGAGTTATGGGGAGATGAATGGTTTGGGCTCGTGTGGGCCCCACCTCACAAATATCCACTCATGGGAAGTTATTTGGGTGTGTTCCCCTATAATAACTTCCCCATGAAAGGAAATAACCAACTCTCAAAATAAAATTATGTACCACACAATTTTATTTAATTTAAGATTAAACCCCAAAAAATTAACTTTCAACCCGCAAGAAACACAACTGCGGTAATGGTACCCTTAAGCGAATACCAGCGCTGCAAGTTCATCAGTATCCTTGGATTTCAATTCTGAGCACCAGTTCAAAAGATAGAAAAACCTGCATGTATGTTTACTGAACGAACTCGAACGACACATCAGAAATTGATTCCAGGCACACCGGGCCTTGGAATCAAGTGCCGTCAGAAGCCATAGATTCATAAAATTCCAAAGAATTAAGAAAAAAATTATTTTAAAATTCCAGGTCTTTATAATTTATAACTTTGATCAAGGTAATTGAATCTATATTGTAAGATTTTCACCACCATTTTTCTCCGAGCGAGGTTTGTGTAGTGATTTTCAGGTTGGAAAATGCTAAAGGTATTGTCCTCGGAAGCTGGGAATGGATGATGGTTAACATTTTTTTAGTCACTAAAGTGAGGTCAAGATGGATATGTCCACTTCTTGGTATTTTTAGGGATGGGAGAGGTATCTTTAGTGGTTTTAATTGCATGAGGATAGTGGTAGCAACAACACTTCTAATCTGGGGAGTGATGTGCTAGTCATGAGAGTATGACCCTTTTCCTAGTATATTTCTAGGTGTTTTAAGAAGGTTGTGAGTTAGAAGTGGTAGAATTAGGATGCTAATAAAAAAACCTATGGGGTATATGTTTGGATTCCTTTGGTAAGGCATGGTTGGTATTGGATGTGGTGGTTGATCAATTTGAGCATTGGCTTCATGGTTGGGTGGTTTAAAAAGAAATTATGAGTGTTTGTGTTAGAGATGTTTTAGTGGGTGTAGTAGAGCACATTCATGGTTTTGGGAGCAGTGGATGCTTTGACTGTGTAATTTCACTAGAATTCCGGGATAGAATTTGGTAGGTAAATTTAGATAGTGGAGGTATTCCTTAAGTGAGAAGGCATCATGGAAAGTTAAAGTGGTGATATACCAATAGTGAGAGTTGTGTGTTTTTGGGATGAGTTAGTCAAGGATGTCCTAACATGAAATGGTAAAATAAATTGATGTTGTGAGTTGCTATCCACCTTTTGTTGAGGTTTGAAAATGATAAGTATTTTTTGGTAATAGAAGAAATATTTGAGTAAAATACAAGTCATCCTTATTTTAGGTATAAATGGTAAATGTACATCCATTCTGGATAGTTTTGATGGTAATGATGGATTCTATTGTTTGTTGGTGATCTTATAGTTTCTTGGGCACAGTGAGTTGGGAAATGCACTGGGTATATTGTAAATCTTGAGTTCAAGGTTCTGGTGGTCCTTTTCTGACGGTAGAGGTGATAACCACTTAAATTTAGTGGTTATGAGCTCAACCATATGGTGGGGGAACCATAGTAGTTAAGTGGTTAGTTTATGAGGTGATTATCATTTTTGTATGTATGGGTTTGTGTAAGAACCATCTTGGTATCTAGTTTCAGAAACAAGCGTTAGCTTGGGTTTCTCCTAGTTGTGTTTCTTGAGATGAAGGTTATTCTTTTGTTGTGTTTTAGAATGTCAAATATGTAATGAGACTATTGGGCCTCAAGTTGTGGAACGATTTTGGTTGGGGAAAGTGTTTGGATAATCATATGATACTTCTGGTGATACCAGATGTGTTGGGATATTTGACAATTGTGGGGAGAATCAAACCGAGGGTGTACCTATTGGATCTCCTTAGGCAGTGTAGTTATTTGATCGATGATGTCATTATGTGGTAGTTTTAGTGGTATTACCTAGAATTTTCTTAGTTTTTTTATATTAGTAATGACTAGGTTGAGATATATTCATCATTTTATGAACATATGATTTGTGTTGCGAATAGAAGTGAGAAGCTTTATGAGGTAAGACCGTGATTTTGATCTGAATAATGTGATAGCATGGCCCTATTCTCTAGGAAACATGGGAGAGGGAAGTGGGTATGTGGTCCAAGTGACCTGAAACTTTTTCCATGGGGGTTTAGTGAAGTTTAAATGTGAAGTTCTTGGATGCTATATTATAAAGTAGAGAGGTTGTAAGGTCTTGATGTTTGATGTGGTTCATTTTTGTTTGAAATTTTGGATAAAATCCAACTAAATGGTTTAATGGAAGATTTACCATTAGAAGGGAAGGTCTAGAGGGTGTCCGGGAGGTTTATGTAATGTAAAAGACTAAAAATAGACCAATATATGCTAAGAAAATAGTTGGAACATGATTAGTAGTAACCATGAACCATAACCATGTGACCTGTAGAAAAGGGTCTATAGTTAGGAAAACCATGTAGGGTGGCCCAGGAGACCGTGTGTCTTGAGATCCCCTTCGTATAGTTGGGAAAACATGGAAACCATGAAGTTTTTCAAACCATACTAATGGATATAAAAACCATGTGGTTTGGTTTCACCTTTTATATAGGGAATCACATGTTTGGAGCACAGTTTGAAAAACCATGCAACCTACCCATGAGCCTCATTAAAAGAGGGAGATTTACCATTTTTTCAATCAGGATTCAATGTTTCTCCCCTAAATGTCTCACCCATTATACCCACATAATCCCAGTTTTCGAACATAGTTCTCTACCTTCCTCCAAGGATGAATATTCCTTGATTATTAGGAATTTGGAGTACTATTTCATGCGAATAGAGGCTCTAGCTAAGTCTTCAACTCTGTTTCCTTCTATTTTTGGGAAGAGGATTTATTTGTTGTTTCCTCTCTTTTTTAAACTGATTACCCTTATTTATAGGATGTTCTAAGTCTTTTTGTTTGAGGTTATTTAATTGAAATCAAAGATCATGGTTGGATGAGTGGTTTCATATGAGAAGGAGGTAGGTGGTCTACAATATTTTTCCCACAGTCTTGATGTTTTACAGGTGTATACTGTTGTTAAAATTCATTATATTTATGTTCTTTTATGTTTTTTCTAAGAAATGTAATTTAGGCCTTAAATTGAGGTAAAACTTCCTTCATGTATTCAATTTGGTTTGTTAATGATTCAAGACTAAAACTAGTGCTACCCATGCGGTATACCAAACCCTTGAAACTGGTGAAATGAATTGGTAAATGTTGAGATTGGGAAATTATTAGGGTTCATGGGTAAGATTTTTTACATATAAAATTGTAATGTTTTAAGTGATGACTGAAATATTTATATTCTATATTTTTTAAAATTATTAGGAGGATTTTGAAATTGTTTAAATGACATGTTTTGAATTTTTACCCAGTTATGGGTTTCAATGAAGGAAAATGATGTTTTTAAAGTGGGAAATGTTTTTAAAAGTAGGTTTTGACCTCAAAGTTATTTGAAAAGGGGATTTATTTTTATATTTCAAATCATGATTTGAAATGAGTGTGTGGTAAAACTTTTTATACAAATTATTTAGTGGCTCTTTTAAATGGTTATAAATGGAAGTCAAGGCCATAGGGAATAGTTTGGTTTTTGAAAGAGGAATAACCATGTTTGAAAGGGTGTATTCAAGAGTATTTTAAAAGAGTATTTGGTTTTAGAATTTTATTCCATTGGAAAAGGGTTAGGTTCTTATTAGAGCCATGTTTTGGTTTTAAGTGTTCTTTGGGACCTTAGTAAAGGATATGATAATGTTGTTAAATGAAAAATTATTAAAGGGAAATGATAATGTTTTTAAATGTGTTTTAAGAACCATTAATTTTTATTTTGTTGAAAAGGCCAAGTGTGTTAGAGATTGGGGAATTGGTTGGGAAAAAACCAATTATTGAATATTTTAATAATGGTTTGATTTGGATTATGGACTAATTATCCTCATAATTAGGTTTTTATAGACAAATGTTCTAGGCCCACTGATGTATTATGTTATTTAGATATTGGACCAAGGATCCTTATCCTTAGATTTGGTAAGACAAATTCTCTAGACTGGATGATATATTTCATGGTTTGGATACTTGGAATTATTCTCTGAGGTATATTTTGTTAAATTTAATTGACTAAGTATTTTCTCTATGAATTTAGGTGTTTTATGACTCTTAGTATGTTACATAGACTTCATGCATGGGTGAAGAAGGTTCAATTGGTTAGGATGACATGATGGAACCCAAGAAATGAAGCTTTTAATTAATAAATTTTAAAAGAAAAACATGGTTACTAATGCTTCATGTAAAATTCCATATGGATCTTCATGCAGTGTTTTTCAGAGTGGTTATTACTTTAGATAATATTTGTGGTGGCCTACTGAGTTTTATTGACACGCTATTTGAGCCACCATGTAAATTGGGTACTTGAGAAGATGTTACTTTTTTTGGGTAAAATTTTAGTATAGGGACCTAATTTCTACTATATACATGCTTTTATGTGTTGTAGCGGTGGATGTCAGGGCTGAGTTTAGACTCAAGGCCATGTTTTGGGATTTTTTTTTATTTTGGTAGTTGGATTTTTTATTGTATGACTGCCTAACGTGGAGTGTATAACTCTGATTATTATTATATGTTCCCCCTTAGATTATTTTTGAAACTGGATGTATGTTACCCCATTTCCCTATTTACATTAGTTGTATTTTTTTGGTATTATTTTAGATATTGTTTCACTATGATAAGTGAGTATAGTCTACCAATCATATCTCTATAGACCCAAACTACTAGTCGGTAGCCACTGGTGTATGAGGAGGTGCTCTTGATTTCAAGTGGTGGTCTAGCTTGGGGAACTGGTTTTAGTGTCACACAGGATGGGACGTTACAATTGGATTAGTTAAAAGTCATCATTTTTCCATATAATGATTAGTTGAATTGCTAATAATATAACCAGTTAATTTTCCAAGACAAAAATTGTATAATTTTATGGGTTATATATTAAAATTAAAAATGTAGGAATGATATGAATTTATTTTAAATTAATTTTGGATAAATTTTTTGGTAACATGAAAATATATGGTGAGGTTGGTTTTTTTATTCATATTATTATGTAAGGAGGAGGTGAGAATTTTAAAGGGTTTCCTTTATAGGTGGGTTTTCTTAGACTCATAGAATCCATATTTTCATTTAAAATTTTTCTTAGAGAAGTGAACATGGGTTAAAAAGTTTAAATTGTAATATTTTTTTTGGATTTTTTATAATAAGATAATAAAATAATATGATTTGGAATGAGTTGTGTGTCTGTGATATTGTAGTTGTATTATAAAGATAATTTAGTGATTTAATGTGGGAAATAAGAGTATTTTATGAGTGTTTGGTTATGTTATTTGGGGTAGGATTTGTGTTTCAATGTAATTTATTGAAATTGACATGTAAGGGAATATAATTTGGGTTATTAGTATAATTTTTAGGACACTGGGATAATGAATTGATAAATTTTAGTGAATATAACCATGTTCTACTAAATTGGATCATAAAGAATCTGTTTCTCAATTTAGATTCATATGGATGTGTTACCTCAACTATAATATGTATATTTAATTATTGGAAAATATTTATATGTGTTTCAAAATAATAATTATAGAAATTTATCATTAATAAAGGTTTTATAATCAAATTAAAGACTTATAGGTGTTGTGGAATGATTATTTATAATTTTTCGGTAATCATGCTTGGTCGTCCTATAGTTTTACATAATTGGAAACATGGTTCAGTAACTATGAAAACTAATAATTTTTTCTTATTTGTGTTGTTTTGGGTTTTATTTATGTGTAATCTAGTGAGGTTGGGTTATAAGTTTATATGTAAATTAAAATTATATTTAGACGACATTATTAAATACATAAAATATTTAAACCATAGAAACAAAAAATTATTCTTGGTTTTTTCTTTGAGAGGAGCTATTGAATTATTAATTAAAAAATATCCATAAAAAATTAAAGGTTGTTATATTAAATAAGATAACATACATTCTAATTAAATGATATGTTATGTAAAAAAAATTTGATAACTTATTTATTCCATTTAAAAATGTTATATGATTTGATATCATACTATGATATGTTACTATGAGATAAGATATTATTTGATACTATTATTTTTTGCATTAAATGTTTCATAACCATGATAAGATATGATGATATGACTCTGGTAGTGAAATGATGACATAAAAAGTGATGGTTTCTGATAATAGGAAATAAAATGAGAATAAATACTTGAGTTATGATGAGAATTTTTTATTAGATGTTATTCATGAATCAAAACCATATTTTTATTGATTTTCTATGATTTTACATGGTTGATATGTGATTTTAATTTCATTTACATGAATTTTTTGAATTCTTGAAGTGGTATACTAGACAATAATGTTAATTATGATTATTTTAGGATGTGAATGGGATTTTTTTTCCTAGTGTGACTTTACTGACATGAATCATCCCTTAAAACACCTCTCCCCATATTTGTGACAAAAATAAGGGTTACATACGAATCCTAAATTCAATAAATCCGGGGTAAGAAACTCGAATTGGGATTTTTTTTAATAATAAAATATAAGGAATTACCATTTCAATAATGCAATAGAAGAGTACAAATGAAAATAAAATCCCAAAACCATAAAAAATTAATCAAAATTAATGTATAAGTAATCAATTTGATAAATAAATAAATAGAACACAATATCAAAAAATGTAACAAATTAACATAGGAACAAAAATATTAACCCAAAAAGGATATAATGAATTTCAACAGTATATGTATGTTGAATGTGAGAAACATCAATTTACAATATTAGAAATTTTAAATTTCTAAATTTTTATTTAGAATTAGTGTTTTTAGATGATTTATAAATGAATAAATGGATTTTTTTGAGAAGGTTGTTTGGGTATAGAGGACCTGAAGTGAGAATTCAGGTGTTAAGAGAAGGCAATGACCTAGGTTGTGGTAGCTCACCAAAGTTTGAATGGTATGGGATGTAGTATTTAACTATTTACCTTTCTACCATAAGTTTGGTTGAAACCCACTAGGCTTTTTTTGGGGTCATGTGATCCCCACTTATTACAGGGGCTAGTTTGGTCATTTGGGCAACTTTTTAAAAAACCCCTTCATGTTTTTTTGGGTTAAGTCATCCAATAAGAGAGGGGAGGCATCACACCCTTACCTCCATTTTATCCCTTTATTATTCCTTGATGTTAGGTGGTTTAAAAGAGATATATTTTAATATTTTAGTTTGATTCCTTCCTTTATCTTCTTATTATTCTTTTCCAAATCTATTTCCTTTTATTTTATTGGTATGGAATTGTGGATTTCATCATTATTCCAATGTGGCATAGTTGAATCATGATGATGAAATATATATTTTTTATGCTAATTATATAGAAGGAAGACAAAGGATAAATGAATTGGATGCATACAGTTATTAAAGAGATAATATATTTCCTTATTATCATTATATGTTTTTATGAAGTTAATGATTTTTTTGATTAATTGAGATAGAAAATAGGTGAGTTTTCATGAAATAGGTTAGGATTCATGTCATAGATTATCTATACATGGTTTCCTATGTATTAAGTTTCATTACATCACCTGAGGATCTTAGAGGGTAATGATGATTGATAATGGATTATTCAAGGATTGAGTGATACTTTCTTGAGGGGATATTTCAGTAATTAATATAGTCCATCCCTAAGATTTTCCATTATTTTATATGAGTTTTGTAATGTTATAATAATTATTATACTTTATATTTATGATATATTAATTTAAATGAAACACTAAATAAAAACGGAACACGTTATATGTTAAAATGGAAGAAAAATATTATTACATCACTTGACTAAAATGTGAAATATCATTAGAAAAAGTACAAGAGGAGTAAAACCTTAAATAAATATAAGGGTAATTAAAACACTTTATTTTAATTCCTTACATATTATTATTATTTTTTTAAATTATTATTTTATTTCCTCTAATACTAATTAATTTAATTAATGATTCAAAGAAAAATAATTAAATTCAATGGGACATGATTAAAATCATTTAGCATTAAAACGCCGATTTTTTGAAGAATTCAATTTCTCAATATATTATGAATTTTTATAGTAATAAAATAAATTTATCTATTTTAAAATATGGCCATAATATTATTTTTAAACATATAAAAATATTAACCCTCATTTAATTAGTATGTTGGTAGGAAATAAAAAAAAAAAATTAATATATAAAAAGGAATTTTACCTTAAAAATATTTTTTTCTATATAAAATATTTTAATTTAAAATTAATTTTTTATAATATTTAAAACTTTTATTAGATTAAATGGAGTCCAAATTAAAATTTATTACATTCAAATTTTGTAATATGGGACATATTATAATATTTTGTAAAAGAATAATTACCATGGTAAATATTTGATAAATTTTAATAAGGGTAAAAGGAGGTAACTTAATGTGGCTCGAATTTTACTAAATTAAGATGTCTCATTAAAATTATATAATATATATTTTGGGTTGGAAAGTTATAATTACATGTATATAAATCCTTTCATTACCTAACTTAACTAACTATATTGTGATTTCATTTTTACCCCTCACATAACTTCTAATATCAAGGAAAAGTCTCTTATTTTTGCCTCTAATGGAGATCACTTATACCCAATACAAGAAAAAATTACCCTTATAATTATTCTTATACATCTACCCATTTACCTCTTTTATAATCCTTTTACATTTTTATAATCCCTTGGCCACAAAAAGTTTCCCAAGCCCCCCATTTCCAAGAGATATTTCAAGAGAAGGTTGAAGTCCATAATGTGAGTATTGTCATTTCTATAACCTTTTATTATTTATCATTATCATAAACCTATTAGAATGTTTTCTACTAATATATTGGATAAATTTGAAATAGTGGACTTACTTTATGGATTTGTCACTATAGAAACATGTTTTATTATAGCATTGTGTTTTTCTATGAGCTCATTTTGAGCTGGGGTTTTAGTACATTAAAATTTAACTATAATTTTATACCAAAATAGTGATAGTATTTTGAATGTCAATGTATATATATATATAATTCCTAAACCATTTAAATCTTATTTATTGTGTTTTTCTTCTTATTCTTTTGTTTTTTTCTCTCTTTTAATCTTATGTGAAAATCAATTATCATCATAGATCTTGGTGTTTCCATAACACCACCCTCCTCTAAATATATTCTATTAACAATAATATAATGAAATTATTATCACTATAATATTTGAATTTTAATATTTTTATTAAATAAACATTATCTATTTTCTTCCCATCCATTTTAAAAAATGAAAACATTGCTCATGTTAGGTTCAGAATATTGTCTCCATGAACAATGTCTTTAGTTTTTCATCATCGTCTTCAATGGATGGATATAAAAATATATTTAATGAATAAATATGATCCTAATAACATTATTAATATTCAATAAATATAAATTAGTAATTTAATTAATAATATTAACAATAAATGGTCAATATAGATTTAATCGTCTAAAAAAGCATACCATGAGGAAAATGATTTATTCTTTGTTAATAATAGCTTCTTATATTAAAATAATCATTAAAATATTATCAATTATAATTTATTTATTTAATAACATCTAAATAATATATTTATTATTTTGAAATTATTATATAATTATAAGATCAACTTCATACTCATCCATTCGTATCACATGTTCTTATTTTGCTCGGTTTGACCACCAACATGAACAATGCTATAAAAATCCATCTTATGACATATCTGTCAAGGGATTTCCATTCAATGGTTACCAATGTCATATAGGATTTTCATATCAAATTACCTTTATTGAGATAGGTTTTGTATTATTCACCTATGTGACACCTCGAGATTTCATAGTACGTTATTTCTTCAAAGTAATTCAATAACTTGCACGACACGCAACATCGAGTTCTAACACACCATGACTTACCAAACTAGCCATTCAAAATCGGTTATGAATATTATTAACTAAATTTTGTAATTTATATAATCCTTATAACTTTAGAATCCATATTATGAGTTTCTTAGACATAATGTAAGAACAAATAAATTTTTTTAGATAAAAGAAGTATTTTTCAAAAAATGAAATTTTACCACCTTTTAATGTTGAATCCTTTTTAAATCCAATATTTTAAACTTTTATATATTCAATTTGAAAAAATAAACTTCTTCTTTAGAATTTGGACATAATAATTTAGTTTCAATAAAGTTTTGGTGTTTTTCTGATAACTTTCATATTTGGGTGAATAATGAAAATACTATATTTTAACTGAAAACAAAGTTTTTAATAAAAATATTTTATAGTTTTAAATTATACATTTTAATGGTTTGAAAGTATAAATAGATTATATTTTTACCATTTAATACATTTATAGTCACTGTGAGTAATTTCACTTTGAAATTGGACATAAACAAGTGTCAAACTTTTGATAGTTATTATTTATTAACAATACGCCTTTTGGTTTTGACAGTGGGAATTAATTTTAAATTAATAAATAAAACTTCTATGTTTTGAATTTAGTAAAATATACTTCATTATTTAATTCAGAATATCAAAATTAACTTAGGGTTAATTTTTGGTATTTTTCTGAAAGCATTTAATTTTTGATGAATAGTGAAAAACACTAAGTTATAGTTTAAAACCGAATTTTTATTTAAATAATTATTTATTTTATTTAAATTTAAATTAGGTCAGAATAGATACATAATATCTATATAAGTTCCATGTAATTCATTGGAGTTAGTTTATAATAATTTAAGATATATAAAAATTTTATTGAACTTTTCACCGTCTTTTACCCACGTCCTAGGAGAATTTGTAAATTCACATAAAACTTAATTTTACCACTTATGTGAGTTGAATTTTGAAAATCTGAGAGACATGGTTAATATCAAGGAGTAAAATTTGTTTCAATAAGATAAAAACAATTTTTTTGAATAGTAACTTTTTACTTTTATTTACCACGGTTAAAAGTAAATAGTGTAATTAAGGGTAAAAATTATATTATTATTACCCTAAAACATGTAATAATTATATTGGATAAGTGTAATTAGACTAGAAACAACCTTATGAATAAAATATGACCCTTTAGGTCCATTTGGATTCGATTAAGACATTTATTATTATTTAATTTAAAGAAGAGTTAAAAGAATTAAACTCAAGGTTTATTAACTAAAATACTTTTAATGTAGGGTTATACATAAGATAAATTTGACTATAAATATTCATTAGAAATATAATACAATTTCCTACATCATGTTATTTTAGTTATAATTTTTAGACATTAAATAATTAAATTTATTTATGACACAATGATGATGCAGTAATTACCTTATTAATTAAAGATTCAAATAAATGGTATTATAAATATTAAAATAAATATAATTTCAAAGTTTTTATGACATACAAGAATTTTCTATGTTACTATGACATGTTAGGGATTATTCAATGTATCGTTTTCGAATTAATCAAGTTGTGATAACTATCATAAAAACAAAATACCAAATAGTGTCAAAATTGACATAAATTAATATTTAAAACAAATATAATATTATTAATTGATATAATATTTTTAAAAATATAAGGATCAGAAAAAGGAATTATATGAGGATAGGTGTATCATTACTGGGCCACTTGGGGTTCTCTTGGACGTTTATAATATGTTTATTAACCATATAATATAAAAATATAAAGAGACATGATAAGTGTCAAACTAATTAACTAAGGGTTAAAACTAAAAGATAAGGTTAATAAAGTGACCCAAACCTGTCTAAAACATATTGGTTGAGTTTATCTAGAACCATAACCACCTTAGACTTCGCAAAATCTACATTGGAGCTATTATAAACATAATATGAATTTGTTATAAATTAATACTTTATGTTTTTTCTAAAGAGCCCCCCCCCCTTATAAAAGGACACCACTTATAACCCATTCTTCATACCTTCAATGCATTTTTTTGGCCAAACCTAACCCAAATATTCTCTAAAATATACTAAGTTCAACCTAGAGGCCTTATTTTGATCATAAATCCAACCTAAGGATCCATTTTGATCAAATCAAAAGGAAGAACCCAATGAAGAGGTAATGTTTTCACCACCCTCTTTCAAGTTCCTTTCTTCTTCAACATCATCTTTATTTGTTATTTCCATTATAAAATAATAACTCCAGTATCTTCTATATACTTTGATGTTATTATAAATATGGTACAAGAATATTCTATATTCTATCCGTCTTTTTAATGACATGTAACCATATGTGTGTACATATGGCTTATCGTCACCATGTCGTGGTGTAATTGTTATTCAAAAAATTATTATTTGGATGGGTTTGATAATGAAGTGAAATTCATGTAAATAATAAATATAACATGATAATGATTCTTTATATATGATAAACCATCCAATTATATATTATTTTAATATCAAAAGAATGATATTTTCGCTCCTGCATACGCACATATTACCGTCTCCCCAATATGATGAGATTCACTTCCAAGTTCACCATTCATCGATGATTATAAAAATATATATTACCAATAAGTATGTAATATATGACATAATAATGCTATTGGAGATATAAATATTTATATATATAAGTATTTATGTACTTACATATATCATATTCGCTTACTTCTATTCGATACTATATGAAAAC
The DNA here is from genome assembly GCA_963277665.1 of Viscum album. Classification (NCBI taxonomy): domain Eukaryota; kingdom Viridiplantae; phylum Streptophyta; class Magnoliopsida; order Santalales; family Viscaceae; genus Viscum; species Viscum album. The sequence continues at coordinate 2,104,097,480 of OY728147.1, read as the reverse complement.
GGAAACAACGTTTATGCGTACGTACGGACTACCGTCTCCATAAACGGTGTTTTCCATTTCATATATATGTCTATTACACATATTTATATTCTAAATATATATGATATATAAATCATGTATTATATTATGGAAGTATTTAAATCATGATCTAAGTGATACAATCAAGAGTAACATGTTAAAACACTTACGATAAAGAAAGAGATTATTACCCGAAATATTAACATAACATGGAAATTATTATTAAATGGGTAGTATAAAGTCATAAATGAATTATGTATGATATAATAATTATTAATATGGTTCTGGAATAATTTAATAACATACTATAGTCTTCATATAAGAGGTTAAATGTACCCTCGACTAAAGGAAAGTGCAAGGTAAGGGGTTTTTATCTCACTCCTTTTTCCTGTGAGATTCATGCCATATTGCCACTATCATCTTTTATGTGGTGTATGTACTGACCATAATTGTATTCTTTGTGTAATACACATTAATTTATGTGTAATTAAATATTCATTGTATTATACCTCTTTCATGGGGTGTATGTATTGTAAGTTACCGTATCGGTAAGGGTTATTTCCTCAATCTCATTATTATCTGAGATTCTTCATGTGTAAGTATTTTCTGGGACATACTTATCATATATACCCATATTCCATAAAAATGTTTTCAAAAATATTCTTTTAAGGTTTTATGGGAGGGTCTATTTAACTAGATCTTCATATTAAATGTTTTAAAAATTTATCTTTCTAAATCCTTTTAATTAATGACCATATTTTCAAAATGATTTTAAGGATTTATTTAAATGGAAATGAATGTTTTGAAATGATAACTCTTTTAAAAAGTTTCAAAGTTGTATGGGACACTTTGATTCAAAAATATCTTTTAAATGAATTCCTTTATAAATCGTGAGACTTATAAATGATTTCATGAAAAGGGGGTATTTCTCTCAAAGAGTTTTATGAATCATTTTCATCTATGTCAACAATGGTTGATGGATTTTAAACTTGTTTGATGTTGATTTATTATGATACAAATATTCCATATTGTATCAAAGGATTTGTGATATGTTTGACTATGGATGTGTTATTTTTATACCATTCATGTTTTATGGATAAAGTATTGATATTTCGTATGTTAGTTTTAATACGAATGTTTATGTAACGTTTCATCCTTTTCATATGAGGAATGTATTGGACATAGTAATTGATGGGTGGAGCCCAATATAGCTCCTCGATGCATCGGTAGGTCTCATGAGACAATTAGACATGGAATTGGTCAAGGCCTTTCCCAATTTGTTATATGGTTTTGTCCGAGGCCTTAATCATTTCTAGACGTTTTGGCTGAGGCCTTGGAAAAATGTTTCTGAATGTCCGGCATTATACATTCCCTCATTATGGAAATAATATTGATGGTTCATGTGGTCATTATACTTTTAGAATACCCATGATTATGTTTTATTATGGAATTATTTTCTCAGCTCATATGACTTCCATGAAAGTATTCATGTTTATTATTGGTAAAGGCATGTGGTTTTAATTAATCTCCATTCTTAGTATTTATGTTATCTTCCACTGTATTTCTTACCACTACTAAGAGTTTGATCTCACCCCTTTCTATGTTTTATTTTTTCCAGGATTCGAAGAAGTGTATTGTGATTGATATGCAGGTTTAAGTTAAGAGATTAATGGCATTCATAAAGGATTATTTATGTTGTGGTGTATGTTATAAAGTGTATTGTAACATTCATGTATGTAATCTATTTTCCAAGACTGGTAAATCGATTGGTCCTTTGGGACTTGATTCCTTGTAATCATGCCAATGAATTAAAATAATGCATCGACTCTTGGTAACTAGGGTCGGGGCATTACAGTTGGTATCAGAGGAAGTTTAGCAATAAACTTAGAAGATAGATTTAGATAAACTCTTATTAGATCACATAGGCCTAAGATAGACTTTGAGGATTAGTATAGAAGAAATTTCTAGAATTTTGGTAATGTAGAGATTTTTTGAATTTTCAAAGCAAATACATCCCTGTCTGGATACGAGCTGGTAGAGGTGGGTCTGGCACAGATGTACCAAGGGGTAAAACCCAAAAACACCGCTTTGAGATAAACTCGAATGGGAACTGGTGCATGACAATGAACCTTGCTACACTCTTGGTTACGAAACTCATGGGGGATATGCTTAGGATAATTATAATTTTATTTACAAATCATTATGAATGTTTTATGAGTATATACTTCCCCAATGAAAAAATATTTATGATTATGGATTATATCCATAAACCATTCAATTTATGTTAGGTATTTCACAAGTTTGGAATTATTCATTGCAATTCAAAAACTGGCCTAGAATAAGGGATCATGAATGTAATCAATAAGGTTTTATAGTAATTCAATTGCAGTTTTTTAATAGAATACATGATGAAGGTGTTCACATTTTATTACGTGGAAAAAACGATCTTGATTGTGTTTACCTTCATCATAAATTTTGGACTGTGAGTTTGGATAGAAGTATTTTGGATAATTCTAGTTTGAGATTATTTTTGGATTTCTATAAAAGGACAACCAAAAGGTCGGGCAACAACCTGTCGCGTCTGGCAAGGCTATGAGACTTGGACCCAAAACTGAAGGGCGATAAGGGTTTATCACCTACCACTGACCCACGTGATGTCCTGGATTGAATAATGTAGTCTTGTTTTAAAAAAAATCTGGTAGGTGAATTATAAATATATATTTGTTTTAACCCTATACGGATATGATAAATAGAATATTATTTTTAAGTTATATTATCTTTTAGAGTGAAAGATGAGTTTGTGGTAGTAATTAGTTAAAGGATGGGACTCTACTTGTCAAGTATATATTTTTAGTCTGCTCTTATTCTATGGAAAAATTCTTTCTTAAACTTTAGTGAAGGTATCTTAAAACCAAAAATTTGTTATCATAATACCATATATTTTGTTGAACCGATTGTATTTTAAATCATCATAGATTGATGAATTCTAGGCCCTCAATTTTACACTTGTTTTTGATTGATTACCTCAATCACTACCTATAAATATTTACGTTTTCCCTCCAATTATATGTCTCTAATTTCCACCAATGTTCTTCTAATTGAGATCATAATTTGGTTGTGAACCTTTCATTTCCCTTTTCCTCTTATTAAGACTAAATCTTATTAACCTAATTTCCAATGTGGGTTTTCCCAAAGGTATTTTCTATTTTTAACCTTTTATTTTTGAAAAATAATTTCAAATTGTGAGGACCCAATTTATTGAAGGAGGGTAGAATGTAATACCTCAAGATTTCATAGTATGTTATTTCTTCAAAGTAATTCAATAACTTGCACTACACGCAACACCGAGTTCTAGCGCACCATGACTTACCAAACTAGAAATTCAAAAGCGGTTATGAATAGTATTAACTGAATTTTGTACTTTATATAATCCTTATAACATTATATTCCATATTATGAGTATTTAGACATAATTTAAGAACAAATACATTTTTTAGATAAAAGAAGTATTTTTCAAAAAATGAAATTTTACCACCTTTTAATGGTGAAGCCTTTTTAAATCAAATATTTCAAACGTTTATATATTTAATTTTACAAAATAAAATTCTTATTTAGAATCGGGACATAAGAATTTAGTTTCAATAAAGTTTCGGTGTTTTTCTGATAACTTTCATATTTGGGTGAATAGTGAAAATACTATATTTTAACAGAAAATAACTTTTTGAATCAAAATAATTTATAGTGTTAAATTATAAATTATAATAGTTTGGAAGTATAAATAGATTATATTTTTACCATTTAATACATTGATGGTCATTGTAAGTAATTTCACTTTGAAATTGGACATAAACAAGAGTCAAACTTTTGATAGTTATTATTTCTTAACAATACGCCTTTTGGTTTTGACAACGGGAATTAATTTTAAATTAATAAATTCAACTAATATGTTTTTAATTTGGTAAAATAAACTTAATTATTGAATTCATAATATCAAAATTATCTTAGTGTGAATTTATGGAATTTTTCTGAAAACTTTTAATTTTTGATGAATAGTGAAAAACACCGAGTTATAGTTCAAAACCGAATTTCTATTTAAATAATTATTAATTTATTTAAATTTATTTTTGGTAGAAATAGATAAAAAATACATATATAATTTCAATTTAATTCATTGGAGTTAGTTTATAATAATTTTAGATATATAAAAATTTTATTGAACTTTTCACCGTCTTTTACCCACCTCCTAAGAGAATTTGTAAATTCACATAAAACATAATTTTACTTTTTCTGTGAGTTTAATATCGAAAATCCGAGAGACACAGTTATTATCAAGTAGTAAAATTTGTTTCAATAAGATAAAAATATTTTTTGGTCAATAGTAACTTTTTACTTTTATTTACAACGGTTAAAAGTAAATCGGGAAATTAAGGGTAAAAATGATATTATCATTACCCTAGAAAATGTAATAATTCTATTGGATAAGTTTAATTAGACCAAAAACAGCCATAGGAATAAAATATGAGCATTTATATCCACTTGTATCTGATTAGGACATTTATTATTATTTAATTTAAAGAAGAGTTAAAAGTGTTAAATTCTAAGTTTATTAACTAAACCATTTTTAATATAGGGTTATACATAATATAAATTCGACAATAAATATTCATTAGAAATATAAAAATATTTCCTACATCATGGAATTTTATTTATAATTTTTAGACATTAAATAATTAAATTTATTAATGACACAATGATGATGCAGTAATTACCTTATTAACGAACGAATCAAATAAATAGTATTATAAATATTAAAATAAAACTAATTTCAATGTTTTTATGACATCCATGAATTTTCTAGGTGACTATGACATGTTTGGGATGATTTAAGGTATCTTGTTCATAGTAATCCAGTTTTTATGACTTTAACAAAAACAAAATACCAAATAGTGTCAAAATTGACATAAGTTAATATTTAAAACAAATATTATATGATTAATTGATATTCTATTCCTAAAAATATAAGTTTCGGCCAAAGTACTTATATCATGATTTTTGTATCATTAATGGACCACTTGGAGGTTTCTTGGAGGTTTATAGTAAGTTTCTTAACCATATAATATAAAAATACAGAGAGACATTGTAAATGTCAAACTAATTAACTAAGGGTTAAAACTAAAAGATAAGGTTAATTAAGTGACAAAAAACTATCCAAAACATATTTTTTTTGTGTATTTAGACCCATATATATGTTATACATTGAATAATACACTTTTTATCCATTAGAAACCGAATATGAATTTATTATAAATTAATACTTTAAGTTTCTCCTAAAGAGCCCCTCCTCCCCCTTATAAAAGGACACCACTTCTATCCAATTCGTCATACCTTAATATCCTTTTGGCTCGGCCGAACCCTAACCAAATATGATTGAAACTATCCTAATTTAAACTTATAGGCCTTAGTTTGATCTGAAAGCCCACCTATGGATCCCTTTTGATCAAATCAAAAGGAAGAACCCGAAGAAGAGGTAATGTTTTCACCACCCTCTTTCAGGTTCCCTTCTTCTTCAACTTCTTCTTTCTTTGTTATTTCCATTCTAAAATAAAAACTCCAGTATATTATATATACTGTGATGTTATTATAAATATGGTAAAACCATATTCTATATTCTATCCATCCTTTGAATGACATGTCACCGTGCGTGCGTGCGTATGGCTTACCGGCTCCACATCGTGGTGTAATTGTTATTCAAAACATTATTATTTGGATGGGTATGATAATGAAGTGTAATTCATGTAAATAATAAATATAACATGATAATGATTCTGTATATATGATACAACATCCAATTATATATTATTTTAATATCAAAAGAATGATATTGTCACTCGTGCATACGTACGGATTACCGTCTCTACGACGCGATGAGATTCATTTCCAAGTTCAACATTCATCAACAATTATAAAAATATATATATTACTAATAAGTATGTAATATATGACATAATAATTATACTGGAGATATATATATTTATATATATAAGTATTTATGTACTTACACATATCTTATTCACTTACATCCATTCGATAATATATGAAAACAGAAACAACGTTTATGCGTACATACAGACTACCGTCTCCTTAAATGGTGTTTTCCATTTCATATATATGTCTATTATAAATATTTATATTCTATATATATATTATATATAAATCATTTTTTATATTCTTGAAGTATTTAAATCATTATCTTAGTGATACAATCAAGAGTAACAAGTTAAAACACGTATGATAAAGAAAGCGATTATTACCCAAAATATTAATATAACATGGAAATTATTATTAAATTTGTAGTATAAAGTCATAAATGAATAATTTATGATATCATAAATATTTATATTGTTCTGTTATAATTTAATAACATACTATAGTCTTCATACAGAAGGTTAAACATACCCTCGACTAAAGGAAAATGCAAGATAAGGGGTTTTCATCTCACTCCTTATTCCCATGAGATTCATGCCATATTGCCACTGTCACCTTTTGTGTGGTTTATATACTTCCCATAATTGTATTATTTTTGTAATACTCTTTAATTTATGTGTATTTAAATATTCATTGTATGATAACTCTTTTATGGGGTGTATTTTTCGTAAGTTACCAAATTGGTAAGGGTTATTTCCTCAATATCATTATTATATGATATTGTTCATGTGTAAGTATTTTCTGGGACATACCTATCATAGATACCCATATTTCATAAAAATGTTTTCAAAAGGAATATTTTAAGGTTTTATGGGAGGGTCTATCTAACTAGATCTTCATGTTAAATGTTTTAAAAATTTATCTTTTAAACCCTTTTAATTAATTTCCATATTTTCAAAACAATTTTAAGGATTTATTTAAATGGAATTGATTGTTTTGAAATTATAACTGTTTTCAAAAGTTTCGAAGTGGTATGGGACACTTTGACTCGAAAATATATTTTAAATGGATTACTTTATAAATTTTGAGACTTACAAATGATTTCGTGAAAAAGGGGTATTTCTCTCAAAGAGTTTTATGAATAATTTTCATCTATGTCAATAACCATTGAGGGATTTTAAACTTGTCTGAAGTTTATTTATTATCATAAAAATATTCCATATTTTATCAAGGGTTTTGTGATATGTTTGACTGTGGATGTGTTATTTTTATACCATTCATGGTTTCTGGATGAAGTATTTACATTTTGTATGCTAGTTTTAATACGAATGTTTATGTAATGTTTCAACCTTTTCATATGAGGAATGTATTGGACATAGTAAGTGATGGGTGGACCCCATTATAGCTCCTCGATGAATCTGTAGGTCTCATGATACAATTAGTTGTGTAATTGGCTGAGGCCTTTCGCAATTTGATATATGGTTTGGGCTGAGGAATTAATCACTTTTAGACGTCTTGGTCGAGGCCTTGAAAAAATGTTTCAGAATGTTCAGCATTATATATTCCCTCATTATGGATATAATATTGATGGTTCATGTGGTAATTCAACTTATAGAATACTCATGGTTATGTTTTATTATGGTATTTTTTACCGAGCTTATATTCCATCCATAAAAGTATTCATGTTTATTATTGGTAAAGGCATGTGGTTTCAACTATTCACCATGCTTAGTATTTATGTTATCTTCCACTATATTGCTTACCCTTACTGAGTGTTTGAGATCACCCCTTTCTATGTTTTATTTTTCCCAAGATTCGAAGAAGTGTATTGTGATTGATATGAAGGGTTAAGCTAAGGGATTAATGGCATTCATAAAGGATTATTTATGTTGTGTTTTATGTTATAAAGTGTAATGTAACATTCATGTATGTAATCTATTTTCCAGGTCTGTTAAACCAATCGGTCCTTCGGGACTTGATTCTTTGTAATCATGCCAATATATTAAAATAATGCACCGACTCTGGGTAACTGGGGTCAGGGAGTTACAACCTATTTTCATTTATATGGGGTATATACTTCCCCTTTAACATATTTTTCAATAAATATATTTTTATTAATGGTAACTAAACTTCTATTTCAAACTTTATCTTTTAATTGGGTTTGATTTAAATGTAAAAAAAATGTGTGAGTGTTTTTAATAACTCACTTTTCTTTCTTTGAGTTCTAATTTTTCTTCTCAAACTTTATTATTATATGTTTGAATTATTTTATCCTATTTTTGTATCAAATTATTTTCCCACATTATTTTCTATATACTAAAAATTCCTTCTTAATAAATCCTCTATGAATAATTGTTACTTCAATGATTGTGATATTCATAAGTGTTTTGATAACTCAACCCTATTTTCTTAAGTTATAATCATTATTCTTGAACATATTTATTCTAATATTCTTATATTTATTAATTTTTTTTATGAAATTTTCACTTTATTTATAGAAAAATTACTATTTGAATTCAAAACATCACCTTTACAGTGTTTTTTATTTATTAAATAATTTTGTGGTTAAAAATAATTATCAACTTCTTCAGTAAGATCTTTATCTTCCATGTACAAAATTATTTATTTCCTAAAATATTTTACTTTATTATTTATAAATAAAAATATGTATTATTTCATGTAATTTTTTTATTTCTCCTTACATATTTTCAAAATAATGTTTTATTATTATTTTTATGATGTGAATTTCAAAAAAGTTTTTTTAAAATATTAAAATAATTTTCCTTTCTCAATCATATATTTTATATTCCTCTCCACATTTTAGATCTTTAACTACATTCATTTTTAGTTTTCAATATTTTTATAAATTTTGATTTTAAATGTCTATTTTCACCCCTTTTTAATGAATATTTGAAGAAAATTATACGATTATTTTTTCAACCATGTTAAGAAAAATTTATGAAAATACTTTTTATGGTTTCAATTCCATTTTCATCTAAAACTCTAAAATTTAAATATCCTTTGGATTTATATTAAATTAATTACTCTTAAAAAAATTTTATGAATTTATAGTTCATACATCTTATAGTTCGTAAGGGTTATGTTCTTTATCACTCTTAATCTCTCACTTGACTTTATTTTTCTCCTTCATATCCATATTATCTAATATTATAGATATATGTTATATCATTTCCATTATTAAATTAATTGTATACCAATAGCTCTATAATGTGTGAATAACTTATATGATAAAGGGCTCTTACCAAGAAATTTATTCAATTTATTGACTATGTAATTATTGATAATCTGTATTCTAGTTGTTTCAATATAGATAATTTTTTATTACTCAGGAAAGTTAATTATATATTATTTATTCATTATTTTTATATGGTTAATGCATTAGACATAATTATTGATGGAAAGGATCTAGAATTATATCTTCATTCAATGAATTGGTAGGTTTCATGAGACAAACTAGATTGGGTATTATACGTGTGCCTACCAATTTATTAATAATAATCTTAGTATGAGGAGTTGATGGTGTGTAAGATGTATTGGAACGAGGCCTTGATGGAATGTAAGATGTCTTGAAATTAAGCCTTAATGGTATGAAAGATGTATTGGTAGGATTACATGGTGGTGTGTAAGATGTCTTGGCGTAATGCCTTGATGATAATATTAAGATGCATGAAATCATACAATACATCACTGTGAAGTCATTTATTGTTATATATGTGATTATTTAAGGGTCCATTATCTGTGTGATTATCTATGTGATTATTTAAATTAGTAAGATATCCATGGATATATTACATGATCATGTTATCAGTTATATGGATTTATTTTATTATTATTTATTTCTATCCTATTATTTTCAAAAATTTTATTTCATGATTGATTCTATTGTATGTTACCCCTTAACTGAGTATTTGGAATCACCAATATTATGTATCATTTTCCACAGGTTATAAAGAAGATTATGAATTATTCTATGTATAAATGGGTATGATGTGTGGAGAATTTTTTGGGAGATCTTAATGTCTTATTGTAAAATAATAAATCATCGATTTAATGGGGAAAATGACTATTGGATGGGAAAGATATATGTTTTATTAGTTAAAGTTTTTTCATAAATATCTAAAAATATAAACCTAAAATGTCTTATGTGTATAAGTGACTCAATATTTTATTTTGATATTTTAGTTATGGATGGTTTAGTTTAGTTTTCTTATATTGGTTTCATAGATAATATGTAATGTATGTGTTTATCATCAATGGATCTGGGAAGGTCAGTCTGGGGCATCACAAGTTTTGTGTGTGATTTTATCTGTGGGTTTGGTTAATGTTTGTGTATTTCTTGATGTGACACCCCAACCCGAATCACCTAATCCGATCCAGAGTTCCACATGAACTCATGTGTGCCTCCCCATATATAAGAGGTTTTTGACTTGTAGCGAGGGTCTAAATAACTTCAGTGGGGATACTATACCCTCAGTAACAGTAATGACATGTATAAATAAAAACATTGGAAAACATAGTAAAATAAATAATAATCCTGTAAAAAATGGTATGGAAAGAATCTCAAGTCATATATAAATATGAACCAAGGACCCCAAGGTGTAAGGTGAACAAGAGTATATGAAAGGATATTAGGTAAATAAAACATTATGGCATCATGCTAGAGTTGGTCTTAGTACCACCTCTAATCATAATGACCCATATCTGAGCTCGTTGTTGCTGGGTCTTTTCCCTTTCCTATATCTATGACTATGAAGTACTCACACATATCAAGATGGTCATGTAGGGTGTGATTATAATACTTGTAGGACACCGCCAATGTGTCACTAACATGAGTTCACATGCATAAGAGTGTATACCATTATAATAAATAAATGTGCAATCAAACAATATACAACCATGAACTGAGTGGTCCTATGCTAACCAAGCTTCCATAGTCCCTCACCCATACTAGCTTAGAATATATGTCATAAATGTATTCATAACATAAGTCATGGAATAAATTAAACCATGAGGTCATTAAATGTATACCAAATTATTCACATGGATAAATAATCTTAGGTCAGACCACACAATAACATCATACCCTATCTCGTTCACATGCCGGTCTAGAATTTTGTCATATTCTCACACTACATTGGGCCAGGCCATAAGGTCATCATATCTAGGAACCGTTTCTTAGTTTAGGTCATAAAATAAAAACATGTATTACTATCACCTAATGGGTTAGATCATATATATAACTATTATACCTCATCTACTATCTCATTCCTATAATTATATCATATGTAGCATCTGAACATGCTCCCCCTCTATGGTCACCAAGCCATGAAAAGTCCACTGGACACTTTGGTACCACTCATAGTACAAAACAACATATAGAAAATACATCACATATAAATAGGTAATTACAAACATAGGTGAGAGATATCATATCAAGATTGAGAAACAGCATCCAAACACACACACATTGGATCAAACTGAAATATGGGTGTCACAGACACACACACACACATGATAAAAATCAAACATGGTCTCATGGGACACACAAAAACACATGATATTAAATATGAAACATGGTCTCATGGGCCAGAAACATACACACTTGTGATGAAACATCAAACATGGTCTCATGGGATACACAAACGCCAAAATGAAATCAAACTCAAGTATGTTTTAAAGAACAAAAGTATACAATACCATATCATGATAATAATCTTATACATGGACTATACATAGTAAGGAACTTTTAATCTCAGGTATGTCAATTTAAATATCATGATTCATAAATTGTGTTGTAATTCAAACAAAGTTCATACACTAATTGAAAAAAATATCACACCACAAGAACCCCAATGGCAGTAACCATCAATATTAGTATTCAAGTATCGTTAAAGGAAGAAGAAATTCATTTATTGTTGATATTGGAAAGAGAATAGAGCATTCAGGTCTCTAAGAATATAAATTAATAGGAACATGCCTTAACTCCCAAGGTTTAATCTTCCAGTCAGTTCAAGAAAGGTTAATCAAGGATAATGAAACCTCATGGTTGTAGCTTCAATAAATACGCTTGTTTGAATATTTCCCTAAAAATTCCCAAAACATATCTAAAAAAATCATCAGATTTAAGGAATCAATAAGGTACGAGCATAAATAGATTAATAGAAAGGAATAAAAGAATTAAACTCCAGTCAAGACTCGATATTTATGATGCATGTATTTCACATTAAAGAAGATGATATTTTAGGATGAAGGAAATGGTTTCAACCATTTCAAAACCATCCTAACCACCACCATGCCCTCCACTATGGCCTACACCACACTATGGTGGATTTGAACATGCCTTTTTTCTATGTCATGTTTCACAACCATATGCCATTTTCCCTCAACATAACCTTAACCATGGTCATGGCAAGTTTTCCCAAGACATGGCCCCTATGACCCTTCACTGAGAAGCACACCATGGATACATTCGTTTAACCTTTTCTTTTTTAAAATTGGAGTACAATGGGACCACCACGGCATGTACAATGACCATGATGTAGTTTGTTTTGGACCAAAAGATATAAACCCCATTTTTAATATTCTAACAAACTTCAACACATACTAGAACTAATATTCATCCATTATAAGGCTAAAAAACAATATAATATATGCCATAACATATATTAACACATCCACTTAAAATGAGGGTGTTACAACTAAAATTGAACCAAAACGTGTTCATAATTCTCTGTGAACTAAGTGATGATTCCTTGATCTATGAGAAGTAATTTAGTTAATATCTTTGTTTTTCATGGTCATCAATGACCATGGGTGGAATAAGATGTTTTATTAAATTTATCATTAATGAAAAAATGAATTTCCTTTGATATTTTATAACATTTTAGACCTTGGTAAGTTCCCAATAAGTATCCCTTTGTGGTAGGGAACTTGTATGTGTGAGAGTCTAGAAAGCGGTTAACCTTATGGTCATATATTTATATCATTGATATTCATTTCAATTGTTATACATATGTGATGGGCATGGGGATTATCTCCCTATAATGGGAAGTTTCAGGTATGTTGTTCCATTTATTTTTGTGAATGAGAAAAAGGGTTAGAGGAGGACTAACTGAGTATTGATATGATAAGGAATTGGATACTATTCCAATTCATTGATTTGATATGTTATGTAGTATGATTTGACATGATATAGTAATAATTATCAAAATAAGGAAACTGATATTAAAAACAATTTCAATTCATATTATTGACATTGTTATTAGACTGGACACTATATCAATCCATGATTTGATATGTTATGTGATATGTTTTTTATGGGATATGTATAACCCTTATTTTAACATGTTATATGATGTTCCTTGATATGATATGAAAATTCATGATTGGGTATGGGTATGGTATTTGGATGTTATTCATATCCACTTGGATTTTGAAGTGGGGTGGAATACTATATTGATCCATTTCTTGTCCTACTATTAGAATGATATGTTATTTTAATTGATGTTTAATTTGATAATTTGAATTTGATGCTATGAAAAATCATGAATGATATGAGAAATTTATTTGGATTATATGAATCTCTACATAGACTTTTAAGTGATGTGGGACACTATGTTGACCCATTCATTATCTAGGTAATGGGATTAGATGATATTTCAATCAACTTGGACTTAGAAGTGGTATGAGGTGCTACACCTATACATTTATTATCATGGAAATAATATGGGATGATTTTATCATTATATCTTAACAATGGAAATGGTTTATACTCTATGATAACCATGTATATGAGAATCTATGTTTATGTGAAGGTGGTCACCATGCCAACTATATGCATGAACTCTATAGTCTTATAATAATTAAATATTATGCAAACCTATTTTATAAAGATTCTTGATAATGGGTATATGGGCAGAAATAATTTTATCATATTAGATTGTAAATTTAATTACCAGAATTGATAACAATACTATTTGAATTAGGTATAGTTTCTCACAGAGTACCTTGTTTAGCACTTAATGATACAATACATATTTTGTTTATTGTTATGATTTTTATATCACAATGGGAATGCACTTATAAATTATAGAGTCATTATGGAATACAATTTAGGGTGATCTACTGAGTATTTTTCTCAAATTTTCACATTAAACTTGGTGGGTATTAAATCCCAATGTTGGTATGGAGGTTTTGGTGATGGGCCTAATATATGTGTGCGAGCTATAGAAGAATGATGGTATTATGGAGATTGTTTTGAGGTTAGTTCAAGAAAGGTGGTTGTGTATTCTTTTCATTTTATTATCAATTTATTTCTATATTGTATATGACTATCTTTTTAGGGAATATTTGATGGGATGTATGACTGATTGGCCTTCATAAGTAACATTTATTATGACATAGTGATATTATTTATTTATGGCATACTTTACATTTGATTCTATAAAATATGATGTTACATATATTATAAATATGTTACATTATTTACCAATTAATATTTACTATGATACTAAGGGTGTAGTCTCTCCATATAGTTTCATCAAACCCTCCCCATAAGTTAGTAGCCTCTACTGTATGGGGAGGTGCACCTAAGGTTATTTTGGGGGTTCGGATAAATTAATATTTGAGTGATTTGGGTTGTAGTGTTACAAAATTAAAAACAAAAAATAACCTCATTAACCAAGTATACGTTGATGGTATAAAAAAAAATTATAACTCTAAAATTAAATGAAAAACCTATGTCAATGGGATAATGATACCTAGATCCTCCACCAACTTGTCTTATAATAAAGTATGTCATGATCCACCTCTATCAGTACCCCTCCTAGGCTGGCATTGAAGATGTGAGTGACTCCTAAATCTCTCTTCCAATAGGCAATGGGTAGAGGGAAATCACCAATGGTATAATTGTGCATAAAATGGAAGATATTACCCTTAGTATAACCAAATAAATGAAAAATATCCTCTAATAAACATCATATAATAAATAAACAACACCTATAATACATGAAATTTAATATAATGTATAAATAATGAAAAACCCAAGAACCATGCCATAGGGACTATTAGGATGGTACATGCAAGTAACTTGACCACTTGATATCCTTGAAGCATCTTGGGAAACATTCTATAGTGACCACTAAAACATTGATCCAAAAATAACTATCCACTTGGGGCTCCAAGAAGTAGCTCAAGCACCACGGTGTAGGGGTCTCAAAAATTTAAGAACCACCAAAACAACATCTTGGGGATCCATGAACATGCTATAAAAGTCATTTGAAAAAACATCTGGGAACTAAACCATCTAATAAATGAACCAAACATGATGCAATGCCCATCCACCAACTTAAATCTTTTCTCTAACTATACTTACACTCCTCAATCATTACCCTAACACATCTAATAATAAAAAACATAAAAGAAGGGATCAAGAAGAACTAATGCCTTACATTAGATGCCTCTTAAAATATTCTCATCCTCAAGAATAAAAACTAACCTAGGATGGAAAGGAAGGGATGATCCAAAGAAAAAAACATCACCAAATACTTCTCAAGGATCTCTCTATTAAACAAGAATAACCAACTCATCATAAGAACATGAACATAATTAAAAAAATTTCATCCACATCATAAATCGACATAGTCAATAGATATCATTCCAACAAAACCAAACAACAAAAAGCTTGAGATATTGATAATTAATCAAAAATTCACATTCTCAAGTACTCTATTACAATTCATCACACCTCAAAAACACATGAACCAAAGGAATAAAATTCTCACTAGAACCTTCTCCTAATAGTCTTAAATCTCAACATGACATTCCCCAAAAGTTGTATCATCTAAAACATCAAAATTAACCTATAAAAGAACATGGGAATCCTCATTATGATACCATAAAATATGCTCCATGTAAAATATTTCATGGATTAGTTCCATTTTAGGGAAAGTGACAACCAATACACAAAAGCTCCAAAAAGTTCTAGAACCTTGAATGTTATAGTAAACTAGGTAAAAGGATTACTCCATTGACTGAACCTATAGTATCCATGATTAGGAGATAAATTCAAGAACACATAATCTCCAAAATCAACTCCATAGGCCTCCTACTATGATACACATTGGACTTATTAAAATATTATGTTAGATTCATCAGCTCTGAAATCACATGAACTTTCTCTATCATGCTCTACACCAATTCCAGCATGAGAATATCTAAATCTCATAAGTCAGTCTAACACTAAAGAGATCGTCATAGTTGTCTGTACAAAGCTTAATATAGAGCCATACCAAGGGTGGATTAATAGAAATTATTATAATAAAAATCAACCTATGGTAGATTATTTACCCATAATCCTCTAAAATCTAGAATGCAATCATTAAAGATGTCTTCCATGTTTTAGATAGTCTGCACTATCTGACCGCCTGTCTGTAAATGAAAAATGGTTATAGGCTATAACTAATAACCGAGGCCATATAAAAGGCCTCTCCATTTCCTAAATGAAAAATACCCTAATTAGATATTATCATCTTTGAAAACCCATGGCACCTCACCACCTCGTCAGAATATTGTATTGATAATCCATTTACTATGGTCAAATCCTTAATCACCATGAAGTGAGTATAATTTTTCAAATGGTATAAAATCACCTATATGGAATCATATCCACCCTAATATCATTGAAATATGATGATGAATTCCATAATGATATATTCCCACTCCCATTAGAGAATATCAATTGGCTGAAGAAAACCACTAGGGAAATGATGCTGAGCCTTTAAATTCTTGAGGACTAAACATTGAGATATAAACTCTGATATAGATCTATTCATCCTAGGACACTAAAACCAAACTCTCAAGGAATGATATATTTTAACCACACCATAATTTTCTCCCAAGGGTGATTTTTTGAACTCATATATAAAAACTTCATGCATCGTCGAAGGTATGAAGATCATCCCCGGAAACAACTACCTATTCTAATCATCCTCACACAATCCCTCAAGAGCATCAATATAAACTACTCAATCTCACCAAACATCAACCTTTTAACCCCTTATAAGATTACTCTATATACTACCCCAAATATTAAAACATTATCATTTTATAGAGTCCCCTCTTCCATCATCTTTTTCTATATCTTTTAATATCAATGAGATCTCCTCCATTGCTCTCCAAACATTTATAAATTCATGAAAAACATCACTATGTGGATTATTTATTATGAAATCATAAAAAAATTCCATTTTATAAATGTATTAGAAATATTTAATTCATAATCTAGTAATAATTAAATCCACTACCCCTCTCACAAGTTCAAATCATGTTAAGAGAAAATATATCTTAAGATATTATGAACTGTGAGGACCACACAACATTCAACAATGAGGTAATTTCACCAAAACATTAAATAAAACTCCACAATAGAAAGCTTCAGATCATGGGTAGTGCAGTTAAACTAAAAGGTTGTAAATATCTAGGCCTATAAGAGATAACAACCCTCTACTGTATCGTAACACAACTCAATCTGAGACATGAAGCATCACAATACACTGTAAATACAATGCCCTATCTAGAAAATGAAGAACATGATAATGAAATAGCTTCACCTTAAAATACTCAGAAGGTAATTATAATTATTCAGTTTATAAAAAACCTAATTCTATGGTCACAAATTTCATAAGAGTCTATAAATGAGATATGTATGATACAAACCCTCAGAAATATCTTTAAAGATCCATGGTTCTCCTAACCTACATAACATTATTGAGGGATACCCAAGAAAAAATGGATCAATATTTGAAGGATTGATAACTAATACATGATGAGATATGAGATACCCTAATAAATTAACCTTATATGTCTAAAACGTACACTCTTAAAACTTCTTAAATAACCGATGACACCAACTAAACTTTTGAATGAATCATAAATCCTATAGATACTCCACATCTAAATTAGAATAAATAAGGTTGTCATTAATGAGAATCATTATGAAATAATCCATAAATTAAATGAACTCACAATTTATCAATCCCATGAACATGGATAGAATGTTTTTTATGTTGAACAACATCACCATAAACTCATAATTCTTATAATGTCATATGAAGGAAGTCACAAGAATTTCTTCATTTTATATTCCCATATGACGATGTATTGATCATAAATAGATCATTGGAACCCATCTAACTCCATTAAAATAATAAAATAGATCATAACTTTATAGAATATAATAATTTTTCTTTAATATCAAATAGTAAAAGTGATGATGATCAATGAAAAATCACAGACTACCATCCACCTTATTCACAAAAAGAACTAGATCACCCCAAGGTGATACACCAGGCCAAATAAAACCTCTATATATAAGGTCATATATATAAATCTATAGATCTTATAACTTAAACGGTTCATTACTATATGAAGAAATTTATATCATAGTGACACTAGACAGTAACTCTATCCAAAACATGATTACACAATGAGAGGGTAGTGACACAACCACCTTAATAAAGACATAAATATACTCTTTTATAACCCAATAAAACAACATCAGTTGATCCTCCATGGATATAATCATCATCATAGACATCAAATAAGTTAGGTACCCAACACACATTTGAATCATTCAAGGACATCTCACCCCAATGAACACATTATTCTCACTATCAACATCATAGAATATAACTCATCTCCTAAACAAATAAATAATATCCTACATCAAATATATCCAACCCATGATGAGGATGATTTTATATATTTTTATTTGAATATATGGGGAATATACCCAAGAGAAATGTTTCCCTAAAATCATCTCACAATCTCTGTATGCATCACATAAAATAGCTCGACCTCCAACGAGTGTGGTTAATGTCAAGGGAATTGGATGTCTATCCACCACAAGTACTAAATCATGGATGAGGGAGGATGCAATAAATGATTAAATAACTCCTAAATTAAATAATAAAATACCTATATAGAATATAAATAGGTGATACCTTAAAAAACATCTATATTTCCTACTATTAGAAGTTCTATGTTTTGCATTAGAGGGTTTAATTCTCCTTGACATCTCTAGAAATGATTAATACTAACTTCATGGTAACTATATTATATTTCCCCTTAAAGATGAACGGAATCATGGGGCTGTCATCTTCCTACCCCATCCCCTATTTTTTGATTATAACCTGGAGCACCCTTCTGTTATTGTTTTCTTAGAGGATACTACTACAACAGAAGAGACTAAAGAGGGTTACCAGAATTAAACTATTTTTTTAGAAAGGTTGATCACTATAATATTCAATGACCATGACCTAGGTATGAAAAACAAAACATGTATGATCCCTTAACATGTGTCCAAGAACTTCTAGCTTTAGTGGAATGAGTTGAAAAATCCTGGAACCAGATCCCCACTATCTAAAACATAAAATAACAAAAAAAATGGGAACCTCTATCCCTAAATAGACTCCTTGAAGAGTATTATAAATTCAACCTTATGATGATTTGTTCCTACCAATCATCCTGTCAATGACATTATCCTTTTCTACCACCTAAATATACATTGGCAACATAAATGGGGAGACCTGGAACTAGATCTCTAAATGAAAATCCTCCTCAAAATACCATATCTTAACGTCCTCATTTAATATAATGTTTAAATAATAATATAAGCGGTCTTTGAAATAGATTTCAAACTTTTCAACACTAGAAATACCATGGAGGTGAAGAATAATCTCATGTCAAAAAAGCTGAATTTATGGTCAAGGAAACAAACTCATCCTGAAACTATTCACAAAACTTCTCCCATGAAATAATTAACTCTTATCATTCCCAAAGGAATAAAAAAAACTATCGAGCATATTCACAAAACATAATAACAGATAAAATAATCCAATTCTCCCTCCATGCATGAATAAAGTTGAAGGAAATTTATAACTCCCCCAACCAAGCCTTGGTCTCCTAATATAAAATAGATCCCTTGCATTTTTTGAAAACTATGGGTTTGAAACTCTCAAAGAATCTTTCTCTAAGATTATTCACTATCAATCTCAACTATGTTGTGATCTTATGATGCATCATTCTTAACATCATCAACAATAAAAAGATAAGGAAATTAACATGGAGCCATATCTATAAAAGTGAAAATGTTAAGGGATACCTATACCCTAAATATGGAATAATTAATATTAATGAATTAACATTCATATTAATTACCATTTTATACAAAATTCAGTCAGAGTTTTAAATAGTAAAATTACATGATCATTACCTTGATCTCTACTATACAAGAAGAATCACTTAGTACATTCATTAAACTTAAGGTCCTTGCATTGAATAAAAAGGATCTCTAAAATAGTATTTCATATCCAGTCCTAGTTATTTACATTTCATATTCTGTTTAATTGATATTGTTTCCCTACCAAACATTGAAGTAATCACTTGTGCATGTCCCTAAGGTTCATCATATCTCACAACCAAATGCTTTGATATAACTCTGTCATGACCCCCACCACTGGGACCCTTCATGGAATTACAATGAAAGAGACCCCTAATGCTTACCTTCAATAGACAACAAGTAGGTGACTATAACTAAGGGTTTAAATATGCATAAAATTGGTGGAATTACACTCAATATATGCTAAGAAAATTTAAGCATCCGCTAATAAATTCCATAGAATAAATAAAAAACTATCCTAATATATGAAATTATATATCATTTGAAAACAATGAAAATACCAAGAATGATGTCGAGGAAGAAACCATATACGCCGTTAGATCCTAAAAAATACAATGATCTAGTACTTCCTATATCAATAATCAACCAGCTCTAGTAGAGTAGATTTTTTTAAAATTTATAGGGGTGAGCCTACAAGTATACTCAGTAGGATCCTCCCTAGAACCTCTTGTGAAAATGTAGAAGAATATTTTTAAATCCCAGTGAAAAAACAAAGGAAATAAAATAATTAACTAATTTAGGTGAACTACATCCAAACCACACTAAGTCTCACTCACTAAGTAACACATAAAAATAGGTAATGTAATATAAAAAGCACACAAACATATGAGAGTGGTACCATGTATCCTCTTTCCCACTGAACCAATCACACTCACCCCAACATCTTATGTCCGGGTGATCCCATACCCTCCATAATTCATCCATCCCATTTGGAAAACCATATTACATCCACATCATCATCTCATCATGAACCCTAGACATCCCATCACAACCTCATCATTATATCCCATAACAAAGTGGTAAATCTAAAATCCATCACATATCATGTATCATTCACTATACCTTAATCCATTACAACCCACATATGATACAACTATAATTATTATATCCACTACATCTATAATACATATATATGTTATAACGTCAAGCTAATACATACCGCACATACATGTATGGTAAAAATTAGATTCATCACAACCCATATGAGCACATACCATATACCTTAATCCATTATAGCCCCAATATGCTAATATACTATGATATTTTCATAATAGAGAGTAGGTAATGAGATTATTCATCCATATGTTTCCTATAAATCCTATATGTTAGAAAAAATACCTATGAGATTCCCTAGGAATTAGCACACTACTGAGGGGGGTGTGAACTGGTTGTGGTAGTATTTTATAGTTTCTTATATTTTAAATTAACCACTAAAATAATTTAGGATTTTAACCTCTCATAAATAAAAATCATCCTAACTTGAATTAATTTATAAATTAAATGAATAAGTCACACATAAGTTTTTACAAGTTTTGGCCCAATTGTGGGTACTTACTCCTTATTGAATCCCGTTATTATCCTGATACATAGATTTTACACAATAATTTTATAATCAAATACAAGGGGGAAGTCCAGGAATCATCATGAAGCCTTGATTTCTCTTTCATTTCACTGGATTTTATGCAATATCCCGTTGGTTACAGTAATAAAAACTAGGATGATAAAGATTGTAACACACTAATATTCTAAAAAAGAAACATCATGTTCAATAGAATATATGATATAAAACAATAATGTTAGAAGATAATTTAACACCAAGATACATTAAGATATTTTTCAAATAAATTCAATATCTTCAATGTATTGGGACGCGTGCAAAACTAGTTTTAAATGAAACCCAATACTCCATTAAAATAATATTATTTTAACAAAACCTTTAAAAACCTATCTGTTAATTTGCCATGTATGAATAGAAATAACTAAGATATGATAATTATATGGGTAAAAAAAATAATAATTAAATGGTTATATATTTATTATAAATAAATTTATAATCATTACAAATAAAAAAATGTTTTCTGAAAAACTGTTTTTTAGGTAGTTTTGTCACTCTTTGCGCACATAATTTAATATTAAGTTTTACCAATTTTAGAAAATTTATTTGATAAAATAAGATTCAGTTTTTAAATATATATGTCAAAAATTTATCAAGTTCAAATTTTGAGAATTTTTTGGAAAGATTAATTTCTTGATGAAAAATGAAAAATACAAATTTTTATTAAAAACATGTTTTTTTGTTTAAATTATTTACAATGTTAAATTATATTTTAAATTATTTTTAAAGTAAAATTAGTTAAAATATATTTAAATTTAACAAATTTATTTCATTGGAATCAATTTCATATTAAATTATTATATAAAAACATTTTAAACTTTTGAAAGTTTTTCTTTGAAAAAAAACATATTGTCGATGTGTCTCTAGACTTAATTTAAAACTGAATTATGCCACTTATGTAAATTCAATTAGGAAAAATGTATTTTTTATTTAAAATAATAATAAGTTATATTATATATTAATTTAAACATAATTTTTGGTCATACTGAATAGTAAAATCTGAAAAAAAAAATTATTTACCTCAGTTAGAGTTAAAATGAGTTTACTGAGGGGTTAAACTAAAGTATAATGGTTAAAAATGACCCAAAACATGTCCAAAACACAATTTAATAACATATTTATACCTTATAACCTATAAGGTTCGATAATAACTCATTTATATCCACTTTTAATGTGAAAACATGGGGAGAATTTATTCTTTTAAAAAATTCCTCATTTGCCTTTTCCCCCACTTATAAAAGGCCACCCCCACTCCTCCTTATTCACACATTAAAACCCAATTGGATTAAAAAATACCTACCTAAATATATTCATTAATTACCTAAAGAAATATTAGAGGCATTATTTTTATTACAAAACCCTCCTAAATAAAGATTTATGTATAAACCTAAATGGGTTCTCCAAAGAAGAGGTAAAATTCTTAACATACATGTTTTTTTATTTATTCTTAATCATATTTAAAACCTTATTAAAATATTATAATATAATAAAACCAGTATAAAATATATACTGAAATTTTATTATTTTAATGTAATAACTTTCATTTATCTCTACATCAATCAAATGGAAAATGAAATTGTCGATTGTGTGTGCCGCGAACTACCTCCTCACGAACTGATGTAATTCGTTTTCCATAACCATATTTAAAGGAAAGATATATTTATGTATTTAACATATGTATATGATATTTAGAACATTATTATACTTATTTAATTATTATATCACATATAACTTCTTTCTTTCCACTCCATGAGGGATACGATAATGCCACTTGTGTGTACGGAAGACTGCCACCTCGTGAAGTGATGTGTTTCATTTTTTAACGATACATTACATTGAAAGAAGTAAGTATATGTTTAATTAAATATATGTGATATTTATGGCATAAAAATACTTCTAGAAATTAAATATCACATCTAACTTCTTACCTTATAATTCATTGAAAAATAATAACATCGCGCGTGCGTACCTGTGGACGATAATCATCACGTAGCAATGTGAAATGTTTTTCATTTAATATTTACATGGATGGTGGTAAGGATGGATTTTATTAGTATATATTGTATATATATGATATTAATTATTATTTAAAGGTTAAATAACATTTATTTTCCTTATGTTTCATTTTTCAATTAAATGGAAACATCGTTCATACGTGTATATATCCTACCGTCTCCATGAATATTGTAATGCATTTTCTATTGGTAACTTTTATAGATTACTATAAATACAAGAATAATGAATATATATGATATTTAGATAATCTTTCAAATTATATATATGACTCAAACATGATAAAAATAAAATTACTGAAATTACCAAAAAAAAATTTTTTGAAAAATTAAGCAATTATCACTCCAAACAGTGATTTTAACAAATTATTTTTTATAAATGGGCCATAAAATGCTATAAGTAAATAATATATGGTATTAAATATATGAGTATTATTATTTAATATATTTATAATAAATATATTTCTATTATACATGAGGTACGAACATGTATGAATGAAATTAGATTTGAGGTAAAGGTTTCTCGCCTCACTTTTACATTCATGAGAGGTATGCCATATTCACCAATTAGTTATTTTGTGTGTTTTATATAATGAAAATTTAATATATTATATCATTACACCTTTTATATACATGTAATTTAATGTTTCATTTGACTATATTTCCTTCATGGTGTTTACGATTCAAAAGTTACAAAAGTGGTAATGGTTTATTTTAAAATCTCATCATTTATCGAGATTGTTTATGATGATTAAATATAATGATATATAACTCAATAAAATCATAAATTATATTATATTCTGGTTATTAATTAACTTTTCAAGTAATGGAACCATTTTTATCTCTTTTTAACTTAAAATTATTGGGAATTTGTTTAAGAAAAGACATCATTATTTCCATTTTCAGTCGAAACTGATTTTTCTTGCAATTAAATGTTTTCTAAAAATGTTTTGAAAAATGTTTTTAAGATTAAAAAAATAATTTATTTAAGATTTTTTTACTAATTTTTAAATTTTTTCAATTTATTTGAAAGGAATATTCTTGTCATTTTCCAAAAAAGGATTATTTGGCTTTTAGAAAAAATATGAAAGGAATATTTGTTTTAATATGCATGAAATGAATGGAATTTCCCACCCTCATGACCAATCAATATTTTAAAGCTTAATTTAATATTTTAAAAGGTTGTTTTTGAATAAAAGTTTTTTCAAAATATTTTTTTAACTTTTATTTTTAAAAATATTTTTAAGTGAAAATCTTTTTTTCATTAAAAATATTTTAAAGAAAATTTTATGGTGTTTATATTCATCAAAAAAATAAAACCTCTATTTAACTTATGATCCAATAGGGATATTTCATATTGATACCATCATTATTATTTCTCTATATGGTTTATGATTAGTTTGAATAGGTTTGTATAATTTTATTACCATTCACCATATTACTCTAGATGGTTTATGATTATCTTTATTGATTGGGGTAAGTATTAACATTTCATATAATATTTTTTCAATATGAAAGTTTATGTGGACCATATTAAAACTGTTTCAAATGAGTTATACATTAGACTTAATAGGTGATGGGTGGGGCCCAAAATTACATAGTCCCTTGATTCATCGGTAGGTCTCATGGGATAAATTATCTTGGGTATTTTGATGAGGCCTTAACCATTTATGTAAGATGTATTGGCATGTGGTATTGATGGTAATAGGTATTGTAATTATCTATTTATGATATGTTTAATATGTCCAACATTATGAATTTTCTATTTATGAGATTTGTTATTGATGTTAATGTGATTACTTGAATAGTTATGATACACATGGATAAGTTTTACTTTGACATATTGATTATGCCTTATTTATTCATGATATTTTCCACTGTATTCATACCCTTATCGAGCATCTGATATCACCCCATTATTATTATTTATTTTCCCTAGGATACTATGAGGTTTCTTATTATTAATATGAAGATATATCTTAAAGGGTATAATGAAATACTCAATGAAAACACTTTTTTCATTTTATATTTTAAAATATAATTTTAATTTCAAGTATGTATCTACTTTACCAAGACTACTAAACTATTATAACCTTTAGGGATTTTATTGCTTGTATCTAGTACCAAGGTAATAAAGTAGCAACTAGATCTAGGTTACTTGAGTCAGGGTCATTATAGTTGGTATTAGAGAAATATTAGTAGAAACCTTGGGAAACATATTTAGGAAAACGTAGATTAGAGAATATAATCATATGAATGAATTTTAGGAAAAGTCTATGTATAAGATAACATCATAATGTTTTATTAAGATAGAAATTGTGTGTTTTATCAGGAAATACATCCCCATATAAATAATAAAATATGTTTTGGTTCTGGTAAATATGTATCTAGGTGTAATAACTTCAAAAAAGGTGCATCTGGATTGACTTGAGTGTAACTTGGTACATGTAATGGGCCTTACTGCACAACTGGTTTGACACTAATGAGGGATATGATTGTATTAATTAACATTCTGTTTAAAAAAAATTATAAAATAATTGAAAATATTTATATTGTTTAAAAAATTTCCCAAATAAAATATGTTTATGATTATTAGATAAGCCATGCATATATTTTTTTAATTTATGTTAAGTGTTTCAATAGTTGTTGGATTTCATGTCATGATTCATAATGTTATAATATAATAAAGTGTATGCTATTTTTTATAAATCTCTCAAAGAATATGGAATGAGAACTATATAAATGCACATACTTCATATAGGGATTTCTGTATTTGGAAAGATAAATAAGATGGAGCTAGTGTTATGGCTGGAAGTGAACAAATAATAACCATATTGGAGAAACTGAATCAGGTTATGAGTAATAACCGTGAGAACATTCAATAAACTATATATCCACCACATGGTGTAATAATGTTATAGAACATAATGAATCAAAAACCTTTATTATTTAATAGGATGAAAAATCCATTTGTAGTAAAGTAATGTATATGTTTATTAGAGAAGATATTTATCAATTTGGGAAGTAATGAAAGGTAGAAGGTTGTAATAGTCATTTATCATCTCTTATGAGATGAATATAAATGGTTTTAATTGATTGAAAACCAAAAATATGAATAATAAATAACAAATATGGAATGCAATGTTTTCAAGTAACTCTTTTGGAAAAGTATTTTCTTAATGAGTATAAATCATATGTGGAGAGAAAATTCCTCATACAGAGACAAAAGGAAAAGGAAAATGTTTCTAAGTATGAAGAAAACTTTACAAGGTTATAAATGAATGATACATACTATGTACATAATCCAAAGGGAATGGATGATTTTTTCTTAGAGGGGATTAATCCAATTCTTATTAGGGAATTAGTCTCCCAAAAAATTTCATAATACAAGGACATAATATCCTTAACTATCAAGAAAGATAAATAATTATACAATCCATATAGAATCTATGTTAATCAAGTGAAGAAGAGGAAAATAGAGTAAAAATTGATAAAATGAAAAATCGAAAGAATTATTTTACCACATGTGATACTTTTGAAAAGAATCACCTTGGCACATGTCTAAAAGGAAAATGAGTTTTCTTCAAGTGTAGGAAAAAATTATATCTGTCTCAAGAATTCAGGGGTAAGGGAGAATCCCTCAATGTACAATGATTTATCTATAATAATATGGGGTAATATTTCAACCAATTCTCTAAACAGTAGGGGAATATACCTCGTAAGAAGCTAAAGTTTCAAGGTCAAGCTTATGCTATTGATATAACTAAAGTTAAATTATTAATATTCTTGTGTAATTGGATTGAAATAATACATTTTAGAATTAGTTTTTTAATTATATTATTTTTATAATAATCTTTAAACATATAAGGATTGTACTTAGTAGTTTTTCCTTAAGGATTTGAAAACATGTGTTGAATTTAACCAAGAAAAGTGATTCAGTGGTAAGTTTACCATTTTGGAAACACTTAATTACAAGACTATAACCCATAATATGTTCTCTATGTCTAGATAATATTGATAAAGATATTTTTATTGGATTGTATTGGTGATCTTGAAATTGGTGATTGATTAAATGGTTCATGTTATATTTGTTTGAGTTTACTGTATTTTATGGATTTATAGAATGTATTTGACAATATAAGATTTTATTTTTGGAATAATGCATGTTTTAATTAAGGTTTAATAGTGATAAAGGTATTAAAATATTTGGTATGTTACATTTAGAGATAAATTATGTTTTTTGGGGATTCTAATATTAATTTTATTTTGGAACTTTAGTGACATTCCTTCTAAATTTTTGGACATTAAATTTGGTTGGACATATTTTGGATGAGTCTAAATATTAACTATTTATGAGATGGATTATGTTTAACTTTCTAGTTATTGTAATGTATTTATAAGTTATTTTATTATTTCATAACTCATTCTAACCATTTTTGTTCTGGAAAATATATAGAGACAAGACAAATGACTTATCACCCATTTATGGAACTTATAATCAGTTAAAAGTTAATTTTACCGATTCAGGTATGAAAAATCTAGCTTGGATATTCATTTTTTAAGTAAAAAATGATGTTTAAATTTGTAAAATAATAACCAAAGGATTAAATTGTATGTATATTTTTTATTATTCCCTATCCTAATAGTAAAATAATCCCTCTACTCTAGGAAAAATATCTGGAAAAAAATGTGATCCCATTACATTTTTATCTGATGAACCAATGACCTTTTCACTCATCATATATTTATTTTTTTAGATGTTTAATTTATCATGATCACTCACATTCTTGTGAAAAATGATCTTTATATATCTCTATAATTATTTAATCTTTTCTTTTAGGTCCATATATTCACTTCCCACTAATTTTCTACTATTTGGAAACTTAGTTATGTGTTATTACATATGACCATTGTAATTCTATTTATATCTTATCAAAATGATGTTTTCAACCCTTTTTATGATGTGGGATTACAAAAAATGTACATTCAAATGAGAAACCCATAATTATCAAGATCAAGATTAAATTTTTAGGGCACAATTTATTTAATGGGGTAGAATGTAACACCTTAAGATTTTAAAAGAAAAACATCATGTTTGATAGCTTATATAACACAAAACAAAAATATTAAAAGGAAATGTAACACTCTAAGACTTTACAATATATTTATTTTGAAATTAATCCAATCTATTTGATAGACTGTGATGCATGGAACATCTGGTTTAAATGAAATACAATACTCAATTAAAATATAATTATTTAAACATGACCATCATAACCCAGCTGTTAAGTCTGGGGTATAAATATGACTAACTAAATTATAAAAATTAGGTTTTTTACAAATTTATAAAATAAATTCAATGGTTATATATTTATTATAAATAAATTAATAATCATTTGAAAAAAAGAACTATTTCTAAAAAACTATATTTTTCTAAAAGGTGGTTTAGTCACGTTTTATGCACATAATTTAAAATTTATTTTAACAATTTTAAAAAACATATTTGAAAAAATAAAATATATTTTTGAAATATATATTTAAAAATTATCTTTGGTTGAATTTTTGATAATTTTATAAAAATATTGTTTTTTATAAATATTGAAAAATATTATTTTTTATTGAAAACAACCTTTTTTTAAATTATATACACAGATAAATTAAATTTTAAATTGTTTTTAAATTAAAATTATTTTCATTATATAAAATTTAACTAATTTGTTTCATTGAAATCAATTTAACATTAAAATTTTTTAAACTGCTGAATGTTTTTCTCTAGAAAACCCATTTTTTCGATGCATCTATAAGAATAATTTTTAATTTACTTTTACCATTTGTGTGAATTGAATTTTTGAAAATGTATTTAATTTTTATAATAATTATAATTTATATGATATAATAAGGTAAAATTAATTTCTCTTCTTAATTAATAGTAAGAATAGTAAAAATTATTTACCGCGGTTTGGGTAAAAACAATTTTATTAAAGGGATAGACTAAAAGATAAGGGTTAAATATAACTGAGAAATTGTCCAAAACCAATTTTGTGATTATATTTAGACCTTATAACCTATAATGTTTCATCATTACCCATTTTGGATCATTTTTTAGGTAAAAAATGATGGTACACTTTATTCTTTTAAAAAATCAATGTATGTCCTCTACCTACTTATAATAGGCCACACCCTCTCCTCCCCTATTCACACTTTGAAAACCATTTGGTTCAACCAATAACTGATAAAAAATATACCTTAATTCCCTCATAACATCCTATAGACCTTATTTTTATTAGTAAAACCTCTTAATAAAGCTTTTGGTATAAACTTAAAGGGTTTCTCTAAAGAAGAGATAAAATTATTAATGTGCATATTTGTTTTATTTTTTATTCCACCATCTAAAACCATATTAAACTGTGATAGTATAATAAAATATATATATTATATAATTATATGTTATTATGTTAATTAAATAATATATATCCGTATAAAATTCGATAAAATGGAAAAAAATCATTGATCACGTGTACAGAGGACTACCACCATGTTAACCGATGTAATTTATTTTCCATAACTACCTTTAAAGGATGGATATAATAATTTATTAAAAATATTTATATTATATTTATGAAATTATGATACTTATATTAATATTATATCATATATAATTCTTAATTTCCATATCCTGGGGGGGGATACAATGATGTTGCTCGTGTGTACGGCAGACTACGGCCTCACGGAGTGATGCAATTTGTTTTTTGATTTTCTTTACATAGAAGGGAGTAAGGGTAAAGTTAAAGAAATAAATTTTATATTTATAACCAAAAAATACTTTTATGAATATAATATCACAACTTAATTCTTACCTTCCAATATGTTGGAAAACAATAATGTCGCTCGTGCGTACCTATAGACAACCCTCTCCACATAACGATGTGAAATATTTTTCAATTTATTTTTACATGTATGGTAATAAGGATAGATTTGATTAAAATAATTTATATATATATAATAATAATAATTTTTAATGGTTAATTAATATTTATTTTTCCATTTTCTAGCCTTCAATAAAATTGAAACAGTGTTCATGAGTATGTACGATCCACCATCTCCATGAACGGTGTCATGAATTTTCTTTCTTTAAATTTTGATGATTACTCTAAATACAAAAAATGAATATATATGATATTTATATAATTATTTAAATTTTATAGATCATGTAACAATGTTTAAATTAAAAGGAACCAAATTACTGAAACGAAACATATATGAAAAACATGGAAATTATCACCCAAAACAATGATTTTAACAAATAATTGTTAATAAACATGTCATAAAAGACTAACTAAACAATATATTTTATGAAATATATTATTATGTTTCTGTAATATATTTATTATAAATCTATATTTATTATATATTATATACAAACATGTATAAAAGAAAACAGATTTGATGAAAGGGTTTCTTATCTCACTTTTACTTCTATGAGACGTATGTCGTATTCACCATTTAGTTCTTTTATGTGGGGTATATATTTGAACTTTAATATTATATATCATTAATCCATTCATATTCATGGTATTTAATGTTTCATTTGAATTTATTTATTTCATGGGTCTTATGATTCAAAAGTTACTAAAGTGGTAATGTTATATTTTACAATCACATCATTTATCGAAGTTATTTATGATTCAATTTTTAATGATGAAATATAATAATCTATCCCTCAATAAACTGATGAATTTTCTTCTAATATTATTATTCATGTGATTTTAACCTAATAGTTCCATTTTTTCTCTTGGGTACTTAAAATAATAGATTTTTTTAAAAGGAAACATTATTTCTCTTTTCTGTCGAAAATACTTTTTCTTCCAAATCCATATTGTCTATTTTTTTTGTAAAATGTTTTTAACATTATCTAAATTATTTACTAAATAAAATTTCACCCATTTTGAGATTTTATGTTCTTTTTAAAGTAATATCCATGTATTTTTCCAAATAATGCCCATTTGGATTTTATGAAAAATATGAATGGAATATTTTTTTAACATCTATGACATGAATGGAATTTCCCACTGTCATAAGAACTAAATGTTTTAAAGACTACTTTATAAGTTTCAAATGTGATTTTCAAATAAAATTAGTTTCAAAATATTTTTTGAACTTTTAGTTTTAAAAATATCTATAATGTGAAAATTTATATTCCTCAAAATGTTTTAAAGATATTTTTATGACATTTCTATTCATCCACAATATCAAACCATTAATTTACTTATAATCCACTAGGAATATATTATACTAATACCATATTTATTATTTATCTAGATGAGTTATTGTTATTTTTATTGAGGATGTGCAATTTTATTACCGTTCACCATATTACTCTTGATGGTTTATAATTATGTTTTGTTGATTGGGATAAGTATTAATATTTCATATGTTAATTTTTCAATAAGAATTTTTATATTGATTAGGTTTCACCCATTTTATATGAGGAATGAATTGGACTTATTAAGTGATGCGTGGGGCCCAAAATTATATACTGATGCATCATTGGGTGTAATGAGACAAATTAACATGGGTATTTGGATTACGCCGTACCCATTTATGTAATATTTCTTAGCATAAGGCCTTGGTTATAAGAGGTATTGGAAAAAGTACTTAAAGGGATGTTTAAGAACTCTGGAATTATGAATTACCTCATTATGAGATTAGTTATTGATATCCATGCAATTAATTGAATTGTTATCATATCCCTGGATATGTTTCAAGATCATGTGATTATGATTATATAATAATTTTATCATCGTTTATTATGTCCATATTATTCTCATACTATTGTTTAAATGGATCATGTTTAAGTTATTTACCTAACTATATTGATTATGTCTTATTTATTCATGATACATCCACTATACTCATATCATTACTAAACATTTGAGATCACCCCTTTATCATATTTTATTTTCTCTAGGATATCAAGTTGTGTCTTAGGATTGATATGAAGAGATATGCTAAGGGGAATAACGATGTTCTTAAAGAAAAAACTTCTTTTTATTTTGTGTCTCAAAATATATTTTGAATTTCAATTATGTATCTAGTTTTCAAAGAATAATAAAATATTCAATTATTTGGGATTCAATTTATAGTATCGAGTGTAAATGTAATAAATTAACCATCGAACTTGGGATACCAGTTTCGGGGTCTTTATAAAGATATGTTGAGAATCTATGTTCCTCTAATAATTGATAAATATCTTACTCTTGATCCTAAAAAATAAAAAAAAAAACTTAATGTTCTAATTTCTTCAATATTCTTAACTATAATGGGGAAGTACACTAAGTAATCTATCCATACTTGTTCATAATTGTAAAATATAAATACTAATATACTCATCAGTCTTATGCATAAAATTTATTCATTGAATGCATTGACTCTTATAGGTTTTATATTAGTTTTGAAGATCCAACCTTTGTATTTTTTCTCTCTTAATATTGTAATACTCAGTAAAACTCGTGGTCCTATAGTCTCTCTCTATAATGATCCCCTTATTCAGAAGAACCTCAAAAATTAAAACATAAAATAACTCTATAAATAAATTTCTACCTCAACTTTATAAATAATTCCCAGTAATAAATATGTACAATGGAATCCTCATATTATTTACTCAATCACTTTCCATGTGGGTGTGCTCCCATGATAAAGGAATATTCCCTTATATATTGAATGATTGCCTCTAGTGAATTTCCATGAATACCCCTCTCTTCATTCCAAATGATAAAAAATACCTAGGTAAACTCCAGTAGTGATCACCTTATAAAAATAATTCTCAAATAAATTCATTTGTGAATTCCAAAAATACCCAAAAATGATTTCCTCTTGTTTATACTCAATATCTATCTCCCTCAACCATATTATAAAACAAAAACACTAGATATATCATAATATTAAAAATTATAACATTTAAAAATTTTATTTTTAATCATAGAATGATTTCATTTTGATTATGAGCATTAATATCAATAGTAAATCATCACACTCTCATTCCAGAATTAATTAATGGATTTTTTTTACGAAATTAATGAACTTCAATTTAATTCTTCCTCCTCAAGTGGTTCTCTTATTATTCATGATGTATATACCAAAAATTATTAATACATATTGAATAAAAATTGAATTATGTTGTTTTAATCATTGAATATCAAATTGAGAATCATCTAATTTTATGTCATTAAAATATTGAAAATTCTATATTTATATATTTCTTTATAATTTTCTCTATTTGATGTACCCTGTGAATTTCATGTACCATATGAAGATTGTTGTGTTTATTCCTTTATCAAAATATCAAAATTAAACAAAAATTAAACCTTATAAATATTAATCCTATGGTTCATTATACCCTATGAAGTCACATGTTACTCTATGAGGATGTACCTTATAAAGTTATATGTACCCTATGAATTCCATCAAAGGGTTTATGGAATTGTTAAATTCTCAAAATACTACACTTAATGTACCCTATAATGATTCAAGTCCCCTAAAAAGTTTCTTAGATATACCCTATGAAGTATTACATACTGTATATAGTATGGATCAACTCTAAAATGTGAATATAGTTTAATACTTTAGAAAAATTACACTATTACAAACTCCATAAAACATTCAAAAAAATTTATAAAATCATATCTAGTCTTCTCAAATATTCTTAAAAACATTCTAATTATATTCAAACAAATCTCAACAAACTCCAACTATTCTCAACCTTGGTTGAAAAAAATATCACCATTAGAAAATTCCATAATTCACTTTACTCTCTACCTTTTGATGTATCAGAAACATTATTTAACTTTTATAAATTTACTCAAATCTGTTCATAATTTAAAAAATCTGATGAGAATCATCAAATAATATTCTTTCTCATATGAGAGGGTTTCCACTACATTATATAATAATATGATTTTTTATGGAATTTAATACATAATTGAAAAGAAATTGTGTCCCAAGTGATATATATTATTTCCTCCTCAAATCACAGATCCAATTTTTTCTTTCATATATCTCCCCCATTTATAAATAACCACATATTTAGACTATAAAAACTAAGGAAATATAACCCCTTGATAAATAACACCCCTAGTTTACAAATAGATTATCACTTGCTATGAGTTTTGTAAATTTTTATCCCCTTTTACAAAAAAAATCAAAGCCTTATGGGTGTTATGCACACATCCTCACGAAATTTGAGAGGGTGAGACATAAAGTTTCATGATTAATTAAATTAACCACTCTTTTTATTTTTCCATTTCAATTCATTACTTAGTGAAAAATTATTCTAGTTTCACATAACTATTTTCACTTTATATTAAATAAAATGAAATTTAATGTCAGTGTGATTTGATCATGAATGTTGAACCATATTTTTTGAAAGATCAATGATAATTTGATAATCATAATAAATTTTTAGTTTCTTATAAAAATTAACTCTCAAATTAGATAAAATCAATGTAATATATATAATTTGTTTGAAATAAAGTGTAGATATTTTATATTTCACTTATTATATGCCAAAGTAAACTTAATTTTTCTTCTTTATATGATAACTTACATAGGTTCTACTAGGAAATAATTCTACACCATATGCGTACTTCTTGACAGTGAATTATCTGGCTCAATTGACATTAGTAAATCACTATAAAATCATTAAAATATTTTTTATATATAGTATGATTAGATTTATAGTTATTTTTATGTATCTAAAGATTATTTTATCTACTAACATTTGATACTCCTTTGGATAACTTTGAAAACATTCACAATGATTCACAATAAACATTATATCTTTTCTTGATTCTATCAACTAGAAAATGTTTATAATATTTTTTTATGAAATTAATTTTATTAACACTATTCCAAACCTCATCCATTATTTTCCCAAAAATATGGAATCAATTATTTCTTTCAATATTCTATTCTATGCCTCTCTTACAATTCCTTGACATATTTTTCTTGAGATATGATGATTTTATCACATATTTATCCAATATAAAATCCCAAAAATTAAGTCATATCACCCAACATAGATAAATCAAAATATTGTTTCATATTATTTTCAAAGTCTTTATAAAGATACATTTTTTCACATAAAAAAATAATGACATCAATATACATAATGATAATGAGAGTTATTGTGGGAATCACCTTCGTATAGTGGTTTCTATCAACCTTTCCATATGAGAATTTCATATCCCTCAAATGAAAATAAAAATTAAAATACCAAGTTATAGGGTCATATTTAAGGCCATATAAATCCTTATAAATTATATATATATTCTTATATCTTTATCAAGTAAAAACCCTCAATTTGTTTATTAAAAAAAATTATATTCTATATCACCATTAAGGAAATCTGATTTTATATCCATTTGATGGATCATTTAATATATATGTTTTTACAATAATAACAAAATATTTATGGTCTAAATACATTATAATAGTGTAAATTCTTCATCAAAATCAACTCCTTACATTTGGGAGCATCCATGGAAAACTATCCTTTTTTTAATTTTCACTTCTCCTTTTTCATGTAGTTTATTTTAAAGAAACACTTGGTTCCAGTCACATTTATATGTTATAGACCTGATAAAATCTCCCAAGTGTAGTTATTCATAGTCTAATAATTCTCTTAATTAATATAATTTTTCCATTATTCATAATCAACTTCCTTAGAAAAAGTATGTGGTTCAACTCGTGAGAATATTGTTTTTTGGTCTTCCAATCTCAACCTCATTCTGTTTTTGATAGGTGCATATTCATTTCCAATAAGGTTTTCTGAATAAATATGATTATTAAATATTTATTGTCTATATCTATGATTATTATCAGTATCATCTTAATCAATTGTCAAATATTAATCAATTACATCTATATTCTAGACATTTTATATTTGTTTATCAATCTATTTTTCTAAAACATCCCTTCTTCTAACTCTAGATTTATCATCATCTACCACAACTATCACTTTTTTGTGTCAAGTTTTACATTATAACATTTGTATATCTTCTTTAATATTTTATTTAAACAATTATATCCATTATCATTGGAAAAGTAACCCATGAGGGTGTCTTTTTCTTATTTTTCTTCAAACATTCCAAATTATTTTCCCTTTAATCTTCAGGAAGAAAAGGATACCAAAAAACAATAGAGTAATTTATGTTTTTAATTCTCTTATAATAAATCTCATATAGTTTCAAATGATCCTTTATTATAAAAAACCTATTTTTAATTTCATTTTAAGTAAAATATATTCTTTTCTGAATAATTTTGGAAAGTTTATGCTCAACTAGCAGTATCCTTCCCCTCTAGAAAATTCTCCTAGTTTTCCTTTGAACTAATCCATTTTACAGGGTGGTGGGGTGGGGTTTCTGTTGTTATATATTTCTGATTTATTCCATGATTATCTTGATCATTCTTAAAGGCATTATGATTGATTTTTTTATTGTTTGATATAACTTTTTTTGTAAACTTCACGCTCATTTTCAACATGTCTAGAAGATTTTAAACATTAAATTAATTAATAATTATCCATAATAACTAATACATTTATTATTAAAGTGTAATTATTGATTAAATTAATTAAATAAATATCACCCATGGTTTAATTGTGTATTATAGTCCCACAAAAATATGAATGAATGAGTTTTAAAGGTCTTGTGGTCTAAATTTCAACTATTTTCTGTAACCCTTATACCATCTCCCCATATTGGAAAATTTCACACACAACTTATCTATATATTTTGAGTTAGAAAGGTCTCTCACCATTTTATGTTTTTATATATTTCTCATATTTCTTTTTCTTGGTGTCAAAGTCTTCTATGTCATAGATTATTCCCATGTTTTTTACTCAAGTAGCATGAGTTGGATGGGTCACCTATTTGAAATAAATATACACTTTTTCTTTAACCTATTGTAATAAACTTAACATACTAATAATTTATTTATGATTTAAGAGTTATTATGAAAGATAAATTAATTCCCATCTTCAAAAAATTTTCTTATACTAAGTAGGTTGTGTTTTAACCCTTCCACAAATAGCATATCCTTACATTAGAGGTTCTTTGACACAAATTTAGTTGTTAAAAAACATTTAATTTTCAAGAAAATATTATTATTAAATATTAACACTCTTACTTCATGATTTTATATAATATTTAATATTTTAATTTCTCCAATAATGTGTGTGGAACAACCACTATCAAGGATTCATGGCTTTAATTTTGTTTCTAGATTTTAATAAAACCATAACTAAAATAGATTGTTACACCTAATATTTATTTTTATCACCTTTTACATATTATATATAGTAAATTTATACCTTAATATCCTAAATACATTTCTCATAATAATTCATTTACTTCTTTCTTCTTCAAAATATTTCTTCTAAAAAATTAAAACTGTTTTGTGTGGACATACTTTGTTCTTTTCTGCTCATAACTTATTTTGTTTCTTTTCTCATATTGCCAGAGATAATCCCCATTAATTATTAAATTGTTCCACATAAAGAAATATTATATTATTAAGTATAATATTTATAAATAAACATCCCATATAACTAGAAATATCCCCTAAATTGTCTTCTTATAGAATAATTGATTTTTTATTTTATATAAATAGTCTTTTTAGAATCCAAAATTTTCCATACATTTATAATGTGAAATTTATTCTATTTGGGATCAGATGAACACTATGTTTTTGTAAATTATTTTCAATAAATGGGAGAAGGTTTAACCTCATTCCTTTTATCCCATACATGTCTAGATTTTCAATTAAGAACAGAAGTGTTAGTCAAGATCAATTTATAATTAGATTTTTTGGGTATAGATTTAACCTTATTTTTTGTCATATATTTCTTGTTTTATTCATTGGTTTATATTTTTATTAACTAAAAACATATGTATATTATACATACGATATAATATGTTGTTCCGAACATAATTCATGTGGATTTCATACATCTTCCACCTCATAGGCTAAGTACATGCATCCACCGCCTTTTTCCAATATGGTTTATTTCAATTAAAAATCCATTATAAATGGATTAATTATAAATTTCATATCCATTAAATGGGTTCAATTGATTCCTTTATTAGTAAGTAACATATTAATCTGATACGTTTTATATAGACAACTATTTTCGTTTAATAGAGAGTTTATAGGTTATCTATATAAATAGATTTGATCACTCTTATTTTTTGTGGTGAATGATCATCGATTTTATAAAAAGCATTATAAAGAACACTCTATTATGAAGAACCTCATTTATCATGTTCCTAAAAATACACTATCATACCTTTAAGAATTATGGTAATATTCAATTTACAAACTTGGATCTATTATTCAGAGTCCCCCCTCAATGAAAAAGGATTAGTCCAACAAATTCATGATCTTCATCAAGATTTCTACCTCAAATAAGGAATATGGAGGTTGTTGTTATCATGTTTTAGGTATACTATTTTTCATTTAAATATGTACATTTAATTTCTAAAAGATCGATTGGGTTGTGTTTGTATTTTATTCCACCACAAAAGATTATAAGGTGATCCCACAAAAGTCATCAGTGGTATTAGAGAATAATTTATTCAATATTTAAATGTGATTAAATTAACAGTTTTGAATATTTTGATATTATAAAACACATATGTAGTAGTATATAAACTTTTGTAGACTCCTACTTAGATTGAATAAAGGTCCATCGAGTTCAACTTTAAGTAGTAGATTAGTCTATGTATAGATCATCCCATTTTGTTTATATATACGGTTATACATAAAGATCATGACATTTTAACTTTATACAGAATGTTCTATAAAAGGGTTATTATGGACTACCCTTATGTAGAGTGTGTTGTGAAAGTTTCATCAAATATTACCCTTATGTAGATGATTTTGTATAATGGGAAGTACAGAAAATGCTCAAGTAGAGTGTTCTTAATAAGGGTTATCACATATTAACATTATATAGAGGGTTATATATAAGGGTCATACCTACTACCCTTATATAGAGGATTATACATAGGGATAATGTAAAATTTTAATTTTTTTTTGTTAATTTTTCTTATGATTTATTAATTTTATATAATTTATAAGTGTTCAGAATTTTTTCATGCCTAAATTAAATATAAAAAAATCATATTTATCTGTCAAGTATGTGAAATAAATAAATTATATATTTATACATTTATTATGTTTATTATTATTGTTTATAATTTTTTATATAATATGAATAATATGATTGTTATACTTATGTGATAAATTGTTTCTATGAAATTGAGACTTCCATTTCATGCTATGTGTGAATCCATAAGATTTAGTTTTTCATCTACCTTGACCTCAATTTGTAATTTAAAGTTATGAGATAGAGAATAGTTATTGAATATAGTTTGTGAATATTATTTTTTAGTGATATCATGTATTAAATTCTCTCTTGATAAAGGTATCCCCAGTTATAGGGAATTTGGGCCAGACTTTCGACTAGACTCGATGCTTATGCCTTGTTCTATAAAGATGGAGGTTTTCTATCTATGTTTTCAGGATTACTCATGCAGATATTTTCATTTCGATATAAGTCTATCAATTTACATAAAATTTTATATACCTTATGATTGACATAAATTTAGATATGTATGAATATAAATGTATTGTATTTTTGGGTGAATAACACAAACTTATTGGTTATATAAAAATTTAATCATTTAATTGGTGTGACAACATTAATTTGGAGGATGAAATAAGGATTCCAAAACTAAATTATTATAAGCATGCATACTTAATGGAATAAAATATGAGAAGATAAATATTACATTCAATGAAAATAATTTTAAATTTATTATTCATATGATGGATATTAAGTTTGGGATAGTTTTTAAAAGGAGAACCCTATAATATCCAAGTGTGTTATTCCTTCAAAAATGGTAATTGTCAAGGCCAACGAGCTTGCTACTTAGTGATAGAGGCTTCTTCTTGGAATCTAAGAGACCGAAGGTCAAATCTGGGTGAGGGTGAATTTACGGGTATTGCAGTAGTACTGTAGCATTTACTATAATTGGTATTGTTTGGTATTTTAGTATTCATAAATATTCATCTGAATTGGGCCTTTGAACTACTAGTTTGGGCCTATGGGTCTTAGGGACTTCAATCCACCAAAGGCCTTTGGGCTACAGGGCCTTCAGGCTATAAGGGCCTTTGGGACACTAATGGCCTTTCAGCCATAGGGCTTTTTGGACACAAAATTGACTAAGAATCAACTCGAGAAAACCACACAGGAGTAGGCCTAGATGACGATTTAGAGAAAAAATAGTAACCACAAGATCATACATGACCATATTTTAAGAATGAGAGGGTATTCCAACTACCATCAGAACCAGGAACCGTACAGATCTGCATGGGGAAATTCTAGCCGATCAACCATGTGAGATGGTGAGCTATGAGCCTTCAAGATGTAGATGATAGGGAAGGGTTTTTTCAAGTGTGTAAGGTCCTAGGCCTTTAAAGTCATGTATTAGGTCATGTATGGGCCTTTTTATTTAGGCCTAAGGGTCGTGTCAGGGTTCCCCTTCAACACTTAAAAGTGTTATTATCCAAATAAATAAATAAATAAGAGGGCCTTCGGGCTATTCAAGGTAATTTTAAAGACCTCAATCATCCTAACAGTTAGGTTATTCCAAATATGGATTCCCCTAAATAATATTATGAAAGGAATGAAAGTGATAAGTAACTATATATTATCTTATTGGGTAAGCCATGCTAAATCTGGGTTCCCCTTGATTGTTAGTTGTTACATTATTCTTGGATTTTTTTGGATTACACTAGTTATGAGACCCTAATAATATTAAGTTTGAAGATTAATAGAGTTGATCATTATCCATATGATATATATGGACAAAATGTTTTTTTCTCAAATATCTAAGAATCAAAACCATTTTGATTGGGATGATTCCCTACCTAAATAACTAAATGGTGAGATAAATTTTTAAAAAAACTCATTTTGTTGTGAAATATGGATATTGGTTTAAAAAATGGGAATTATGTATGGTGTTATAAATTTTAGTGAGATTACTTTCATTAAATGTTCTTAATGAAAAGACATAATATGTGGTAATCACCCATATATATATCTCGGTTATAGGTTGTGGATTACATCATGATAATAATATTGTGTTTTCATATATATATGACCTATAAGACTATTAGATATTGGTATCTAGGGTTCAACAATGTTCTGAAATAGAGCCATTTTTATCATATAATTGTTAATGTTATATATATTAATTATACTACCTCTGACTCATGGGTATTAGATAATGGGTGTGAATCAGACATTTATAATGACTGACACAAACTTAGAGATGGAAGGGAATTAATGAAAGTGGAAGTAGATATTCATATTAGTAATAGAGTAATAATTGGTGTATTATAAGTCAACCCTTATGATTTGACTATGCAAAATGGATTAATTTCAGAATTGGAATACTATTATTAAGTTTCCACCATAAATATGAATTTTATTTCTTTTGATTGTTTGGAAAATAATGGATTTTTATTATATATTAAGAAAAAAGTTATTCTATATATATGTATTAAATGTTTTACATAATTTATAATTTAATAAATATTATATATATTCTAGATATAGGTACTCCTAGTCATAACATTAAAAATAATAAGGTCACGGTTGATTCTAGTCTAACTTATCTTTGTCACTTTAACCTAATACATATAAATAAGAAATAAATTCAAAGACTCCCTAGAGATGGATTATTTAACTCATTCAATTATAAATCATTTAAGAATTATGAATCTGGATTATTTGGTAATATTATAGAAACACCTTTTATTAATAAATCTGAAAGGGTTAGTTGACTATTGAATATTATACATAGTGATTTATGTAGACTAATGAGTACGTAATTAATTGCTTGTTATAGGTATTTAATTTTATTTACCAATTTTGTTCATTTTTATAGTTATGTGTTTCAAATGTGACATAAGTATGAAATTTTTGAAAAGTTAAAAGATTTTCAAAATGAAGTAAAAAATCAACTGGAAAAAGGTATTAAGACTCTTTGATCAAATTGATATAGTGAATACATGAGCCACAAATTCATTGATCAAATGCGGGATCATAGAATTGTTTCAAAAATCACTACTATTCGAATAATTGAGCCATGAATAGAGTTTCTTAAAGGATAAATAATAACTTTTTAGTCATTTTTTAATCAATGAAGAGTTAATGAAACGTTATTATTTTATTCTAGGGTTATGATGGATAATCTGTTGCATTTATACTAAACTATGTTTCGTATAATCTATTCATAAAGACACCACATGAGATATGAAATCAGAAATATATTATTCTGTATTTTTTTAATTTTTGGGGATGTGAAGCATTCATAAAATGATTGGACTATGAAAATATTGACTCTAAATATAAAAAAATTATTATTTTTTTGTTATCCTATGTAAACTACAGGATATTATTTCTATAATCCTAATGATAAAAAATTAATTGAGTATGAATTTTCTATATACCTTGAGAAATAATTTATCAATTGTGGAGTTTGTGTGAGGAATACTGAAATTAGAGAAGCTCAAGACCAACAAATAGGATGTGTTCCTAAGGAGAAAGTTGATCCTATTCCACAAAGAGTTGTAGAATAAGTATCTAATAAAGATATTGAAGAACCTCAATGGTTTGATTGGATTCATCTGGAACTTTAGAGATATTGAGTTATAATGGAAAATTCTGATGAAGTAATATTCCTACAGTGATACCATCAGGGATTTTTATTTTTTATAAATGGTTAAAATTCACGGAATCCGAAATGGGCTCCGTATATACTAATCAAGTTTACAACATGGTGGATCCACCAGAAGAGGTAAGAACGATATAGTGAAAGTGATTTTTCTATATGAAAACTGACATGTATGTTAGAATTTATACCTATAAATCATGCATAATGGAAAAATGTTATATGAAAATTCATGGTATTTGTTATGAAGAAAAATTTTCACATGTTGCGATGATAAAGTCCATTCATATTTTTCTATCCATGGAAACTCATTATTATCATGAGATATATCAAATGGATG
This sequence comes from Viscum album, assembly GCA_963277665.1. Taxonomy (NCBI): domain Eukaryota; kingdom Viridiplantae; phylum Streptophyta; class Magnoliopsida; order Santalales; family Viscaceae; genus Viscum; species Viscum album. Next base: position 2,104,053,511 of record OY728147.1, on the reverse strand, counting down.
TCTAAATTTATTTACTTAGTTTTAATTTCTCTAAGGATTTATATATGATACTATATAAAGGTTTGGAAGTGTCAAATGATTCTGATTAAGCATTCAAGTTGCAATGGACTATTTATGGATTGAAACAGGATTCTTAAAATTAGAATATTCAATTTTATGATGTAATCAAATATTTTGGTTTCATTAAGAATGAATATGATTCCTATGTGTATAATATGTTTAATGGGAGTATAGTAGTGTTTATGATATTCTGTGCAGAAGAAATACTACTCATTATAAATGACATCCCTAAGCTTAACTTTACGAAAATGTAATTGAGTAAATGTTTCTGGATGAAATACATGGGTGAAGTAGCTTATATACTAGTTATGATGATCTATATAGATAGATATAAGATTCATCCTAGACATAGTCAAGACACTTATATTTCTAAAGTTCTAAATATTTTTAACATGTAGAACTCAAAAAAAAGACTCTTTTCCAAAGTTATATGGAATAAATCTTAGGAAGGTTCAAAAGAGTTTGAAAGGATGGTAAAATTCTCAATATGTTTGATATAGGTTCTATCATGTATGCCACATTATATACCAAATATGATGATTCCTATTCTATGAGAATAACTATTATATACCAATTTCATCCTATTGAGTGTCACTATATTTTTATGAAGAATATTTTTAATTACTTGAGAAGGACTAAGGATATGTTCTTGATATTTAGAGGAGAGGATGAGATCTATGTGAAAGGTTACGACAATTATATTTTTTGATCCAATGTAGATGATATCAGATCTCATTTTGGTTACATGTTTTTTCAAAATGGTAGAGTTATCACTGAGATGAGTTCCAAATAATCCACCATAACATACCTGAAAATAGAGGTGAAGTGCATCATTTCCCAAGATACTATAAAGGAAGCTGTTTGATTCAGAAAGTTCATCTATGAACATGAGGTGGTTTTTAAAATTCAAGGAGAAATCGAGATCTACTATTATAACAATAGATATATTTCTTAGGTTAAGGAACCCCGATCATAGAAAAGTACTAAACACATCATTTTCAAATACCATCTCATAAATAAGATTATTGAGAGAGGTAGTGTAAGGATATGTGGGGTGGATACAAAGGACAATGCGGTAGATCCGTTAATGAATACATTACTATAGAAATAACATGAGGTCCATATTAGGACTTTTTGTATTTGATACTTTGGAGACTTATGTAATGAAAATATAATTTATTATGATTTTATAACAAAGGATGTAATGACCCATAACTCTATTAATGAAATTTCTCTTCTTATTCTTATTTCATATAGTATAGATAACATAAAATCACTTATTGAACATAATAAAAACATCATAAATTAAGAATAAATGAAATAATAGGTATTTAAAGAATTTAAGGAACCTATACCAATGAAATAATAAATTGACATTTGGAATAGTAATATGACACTTATGAATAGTAAATCAGACTAATGAATAGTAATATCACGCATGAAAGTATAAATAAAATTTAGGCACATTATAAATGAATGTATCATGTAATTATATTATAGTATAATTAAATACATATTTTAAAAATGGTTGAATTAAGTGTGTATTTTTGTATGTCCTAACTATTTAATTACAATTTTATAATTAATAAAATGATTTAAAAGAAAATTTATTAATATAAAATTTATTCATAATATAATTTTATGAGACATTAGTTAATTGATGAAAGTGTTATGAAATCATTTATAGGTTTAAAATATGTATTTTTTGAGTAAATGAATATTTTAATTAAAAATTAAACTTCTCATATTTATAAAATTATTTTAATAAAATAGAGTTGAATTTTGAATTATACACATCAGAAAATGGTTAGGGTAAATCATTGTATTTTTCTAAAATACTTGAATTTTTGGTGGATTGTAATATATGATAATTTATGATAAATGATAAATATATGATTTATTGAGTCATAGGTGATGTTTGGATGATGTAAGTATGCTTGGTTCGAACTCACAAGCACTTATTACTATATTTAGTCACAAGAATCAACACTATTGGTTGTCTTGAGAAAAATAATAAAATAATGAATAAAATAATGAGAATTCACCCATATACTTCAATATAAATACCACCCCTTATCCTCACACCTTAAAATATTTGAGCCTTCCACACTTCATTTTAATATAAAATCCTTAATCAGACTTCTTTCTCACTCTCTTTTATTTTAAAAATGAAATCATACTCTGAGAGGTGCCGATTTACAATCTTTGTGGATAACCGATTTTCATTCTTCAATTTCTCCTTAAAGGATGGTAATGAATCCATTTTTATAGTTAAAACAGACTATAATATATGTATTACAAAATTTCTTATGTTTTGGAAGTAACATATTTACATAATACAAAATGATAAAACAAAATTATTTTGTTATGATCAATAACCGCTGTATTAATATAAATGATTCTAACTAAATGTCTTATCTAATGATTTATCCTCATAACATATAATCAAATGATATATATAAACGTATAAAATTTTGTATGTTTATTAATATCATATAAATTCAATTCTATAGAATTATTTCTATTCTACATGAACTTCTGTACTCATATACAAGTATACCGATCATGAAAACTAAGGAACAAACGCTCCTGAACAATAAAATTGTATCTTATAACTCATCAAAAAGTATATAATTGAAATTAATAAAATTATAACAATTAAAATAAATAAAATTATAATAACTAAAATAGATTTAGATAAGTTTTTTAATTAATTAATTAATGTATTTAATTTGATTATACGGGATGATAAAGTCAAGTAGGGAACACATCCAGATATAATGTAAGTGTTTTCTTCCCAAACCACCATTTTAATTTGGGTTATGATGTCTTCCTCTATACACTAATGTAATTATTCGTTATTTTTATATAATTATTATCAATTCTATTTATACATTCCAAAATCATTTTTACAGATTAATTCATCATTATTTTATAATAAATAAATGTTTTTTCAAGGTTCCCTTTTCTATTATTCTCGGTACACAAGCCCGATTAAATTGAATGTCTCCATTTCATACCCATTTTAAAGTACCATCCATAATATTTTTTAAGACACAATTATTTTTCTAAAATAAGTAGTTTGTTTCATAAAAAAATATGTTTTTCATGAAAAACGGTTTTTTTCATAAATTTTTTTATAAAAACAATTATGAAAAATAAAAATTATTTTCAAAAAGAACTCTCCATTGCAATGTAAAAGAGGTATTTCTCTCAACAATTCCTCAATGATTTTATTAGAGTATTTTTATTTATTTCAACACTTATTTTTAATTTTATGCTTTATTGATGTTGATATATTATTATTGTAATCTACCATATGTTATTAAATGGTTTATGAACATTTTTACTTTGGATGTGATATCTTGATACCATTCACCTTGTTAATCGGATTGGTTAGTGATTGGGATTCAAAATTGAGGAATGTTATTTACATTTCATATGTTCTTGATTTTTATTATTTTCCCCATCAATATTAGGAATGAATTCGACTTAGAAAGTGATGTCAGGGTCCCACTATATCCCCTCTATGCATTAGTAGGTCTCAAGAGGCATAACATAATTGGATTTTGGCTGAGGCCTTACCTTAGTATTTTCAGATGTCTTGGACGAGGCCCTGGTGATAATTTTTAGATGTATGGAATTATTCATTACATTATTATGACATTATAAATTGGTAAACCATTTGATATTTTACTAGAATAATATCCATGACTAATTTTAATTCTCTTATGATCAGTTATATGGATTTATTTACTCATCTTTCATTCTGGCAATATTTTTCTCAAGTTTATTTTTAAAGGCATGTTTTTTTATTTTTTCACCATGCCTAGTGTTATGTTTATGATAACTTCCACTGTATTACTTACCCTTAATAAGTATCTGATCTCACTCCATTATTATGTTTTATTTTTCTCTAGGATGTAACGATGAATATTATGAATGACTTGTAGGGATAATCTAGGAGTTATGGATGTTTCCAGTGGAATCTATATATATTTTTTCATTTCATGTTTTAATGTAACAATTATATATATATCTGGTTTTCCAATGATTCTAATGTATTATGTCATTTATGATGTGATTCCTTATAATTCTACTAATGTAATAAAGTAAGGAATTGGCTCCAGATTATTGGGGTCGTGGTCCTTATAGTTGGTATCAGAGGAAGTTTAGTTGAAACCTTGGAAACTAGATTTATAGAACATAGATTAGTGAAAATAACCCTAAGATATGTTTTGAGGATACAAATATAATAACCTCCTATAATTTTGGTAAGTTGTAAATTATGTAGATCTTCCTTGCAATACATCCATATCTTGATAATACAAGTGGATGTGGTTCTAGCATAGATGTACCAAGCGGTAAAAACTCTGACAAGGTGTCCCGGGTCTAATTCAAGGTAACCTAGTACATGAAAATGGGCCCTACTACACAAATAGTTTGACACTTACAGAGGATATGCTTAGGATAAGTCACATTTTCATTATTAACCATTATGAAGGATTTAAAAGTAAATATGTACCCAAAGAAACCATATTTATTGTCACACCCCAACCTTGTACGCCTATTTATTTTATTTTATTTTAATTATTTACTTAGTACCACATCATTTGGTTGATTTTTAATTGGATCTCAATTTGAAATTTTAAAAGTTTGATGTTTTTAGTGGGTCTTGGGCCAATGTGTGGTCACCACACCATTAGTAGTGACCGTGCGTTCGGTCCTGGTGAATGCGCGGTGGCATGACACTTTAAATAAATAATAAAATGAATAAATTAATTAATTTAATTGAAAAAGGAAGCTAAATAAAATTTTATATTGTCAAAACAAGGTTAGTGTTTAAATTATAATAATAAGAATATTTTGCGCAAATGGTAATATTATTATTATTATTTAATTTGGTAATAATACTATTGTTATTAAATTTTTATAAATATAATCATTATTTAAAATGAAATGTAATAAAATTTATAATTTTAAGTATCATTAAGTTCGTTATTATTTTTTGTTGTTGTATTTAATATTATTATTATTATTATCATTTTTATATTAATATTATTACTATTATTAGTATTGTAACATTGAAATTATTATTATTTATTAAAATAAAATGGATAAGAAACAATAATTTTAATTTGTTTTATTAATATTTATTGGTTTTATTAATATTATTATTATATTTTATTATTGTTTTTTTAAGAAACCCTAAATCTACCTCTTTCCTGTCACCCCCTCCCTTCCCATTTCACAAGAATGTCGCCCCCCTTTCTTCTTAATTATTCTACGCAGAGAGCCCCCTACCTAGGCCTAACCTCTTGCTGCTCCGCCCCATCCAGCACAGCCTCTGTCTGACATGACCCCCCTCCTGGTCTGGCGTGACCCCCCTCCCCTTCATTTGCCGATGGGCACCGAAGCGCCAACCATCTCTGCCTCACTTGTGGGTTCCCACCGCCCACCCTCCCAGTCTAGCATGACTCCCCCTCCTGGATCGACACAACCTCCCTCCTCCAAATCCAGCACTGCTTCCCCTTCTGGTCAGGTGTAACCTACTTCTGCACACTGCCGCACCACCAGCCACTCCATCTCCTTACACCAGCTGCGCCCTCCGCACAACTAACCTCACACACCAGAAGGCCCACGTAACCCTTTCCTCGCACCACCGTTGTCTGACGCCCTAGCCTACATCCAGCAACCCCTCCTTGTGAGGCCCCTCCTTGAGTGACCACCCTTGCCGGTGTTTTCCTCCTCTGGTATATTATTTTTGGGTTTTTTTCTCAAATTATTCAACACTCTAATACCACAGGTTGTTTTTGTGCATTTTTCTCGGTATATAGGGTATGTGTTTGGTCTACGGAGTGAATTTATCCCTTCCATAAATGTGACATTGTGTTTGCATTGGTTTAGGTAGGTGTTCCATGCCATTCTCTTCAATTTCAATCCATTTGATTATCGTTTTTTATTAATTAGTATTTAAAATATGTTTTTCACTACTTTTATGAGTATGGTTTATTCTCGGTACCACTTTTATTTTTGGTATATTTGATTAATAATATGTTTAAAACCGTTTCTTTACTTATGTCCATAATTATTTTTAGCTAACTTGGTTGGAATTAGGGTCCTTACCTTTAAATGGTTTTGTTGGATGTTTTGAGTGATGTCTCCTTTTGAAAATATTTGGTAGAAATTATTCCCTTTGAACTCATTGGTTAATAGAAGTTGAGGTTTTAGTGAAATGGTTTGATTTCTCATCTCTCTATGAAAAGTGGGTCCATGTTTTACTATGTGACATTGTTTTGTTTCAAAATTATGTTATAAGTTTTAAAATATGTGACGTGTTCAATGATTAATTATATTGGTACGCATTCGGCTTTTATACATGGCAGGTGTGCATTTTCACAAACGAGGGTTCTGGATGGGTTTTGTGTGTGTTAATCCTTGGATTCCTCTTTAAAAATGTTTTATAAAATTTTTAAAAAGGGTTTTTAACTAATGAAAGTGGTGCGAATCTTGTTTTGAAGATGTTTAGAGGTTCACGTGATTTTAAAAGTGAATTTCTAATATATTATGCATTTTTGTTAAGTTGTGCACACCAAGATTCTTCTCTAAATGGCCCGATTTACTCTTTTAAATGACTGGTGATTTATCCTGGCCTGATTTTGTTTTTATAAACATGTTTTTGAAGTTTAAAGTGGTGTTTTAAATATTTAAATGAGTTTTTCAGATTAAGTGCATAGTGGTATATGCCTCATTGGTTGTGGAAAGTGTCTTCGTATTTTAAATGGTTCATGATATTGATGAAATGAGTGTTTAATTGTATCTCTGGTTGTGAAGGTGGGTTGTGTGCCACTATTTATTAAGTGAACTGTTTTTATGAAAAGGTTGTAAGGCCCGTTTGGCCACATTGGAAAAAAGATGATGTTTTGTAATGTCTTTGGAAAATGGTTTCTAATTGTTTCTGGAAAATGGTTAAATGTTGTGATGTTAAGGGCTTGTTTGGAATTTCTAAATGACTATTTGGAAAACCCCTCTTAGGTTGAGTATCCAACCTAGTTGGTTGATTGTGAGTTGGGATGGTCCTCAGTATGAGACCTCTGGTGAGTAATTATTATTTAAGGTATGGGGCTAACTTTGAGGTGGTCAGGGTGGTGTTGGTCTGTGCGGTGTGTGTGAGTTGTGATATATGTGTGTGTGTGTGTGTGTGTGTGTTTTATTATTTAAATTTCATGGCACAACCCATTGTGATATATGCATGGGAATCTAGCATAACAAAGAGGTTTACCGAGAAAGATTGTTGCACTAGTTAGGGTATATACTGCTAATGCCCCAGAGTAGGGGGTATTTTGTTTTTATTGTTAGGGCCCCTCGACCAGGCCAGGTAGGGTGACGGTCGGGATTTAGGGCATTATGACGTCATTGAGTAGGGCATGTCTTCAGAATGAGCCACATGTATAGTACATTTTTTAAGGACTCGGCCTCTGAGTGCCCAGAGCCGGTGCCAATGATACATGATGTACCAAAAATACATTACAAAAATTTACACATTTTACATCACGTCCCAATATTACAGAGGATCGTGAGGTTCAGGTTCTGGGAAACATGCAGCATCTAAAAATTCTTTGAAGACATAACTGATACCTGAAAAATTTTCATTTAAAACGTAGGGTGAGCATTGAAATACTCAGTATGGGGTTTTGAAAATACTTAATACAGCTTTTGAAAACTTCCTTAGAAAATACTTTCACATACATAAAAATTATTCCTTTGAAGAAAACATCACGACATTTAAAAGGTCTCTATAATACAATTAAAGCATTTCATACACAAGTATTTGAACATTTAATTGAAAGCTATTAAGCAGGTTTGTACAAAAGTTCATGAATTCTATCATGTAAATTAATTATAACATGCAAGGTATGCAAGTACTACTAAGCATGAACATTATCAGAGTTGCGCATAAACAATTTCACTACAACTTATAAAAATGAACATTATGACAAAATTAATGTAATTCTATCATTTGCATTAAAATTCTGGAAAGGAAAACTGATCATACATCAACAATGTCTCATCATATGCCATGTGCACTTCAATCTCATACTCATGGATAATGGTTCTATAACTAAGGATATTTCTCTAGTAAAAATAATCACTTGGTTGGACATATACTGAAACATAGTGAGAAATAGTATAATACGAGACTCATGTCTGAATTTCAAGGCCTCATGCCATGACATAAGGGTAATAACCCAATCCGACTGTCTCGAGAACTATCGATGCATCGAGGAGCTTCCTCTTACTGGTCTCCAACCTGGAGGGATTACTTTTACCAGTCCCCAACCTTCAGGTCTTACTTTAACCAGTCCCTAACATGGAGGGATTTTTTTTAACCAGAACCCAACCTGGAAGTCCAATACATTTCTCAAATGTCATTAAGGTCTTATTTTCAAGCTTTCCCATACAACTTTGAATATTTAATTTTTATTTCATATTACCCAAGGTGTCCCATACCACTTTGGGTAATTTAGTTTTTAGTTCATTAACATGGTATGTCATATGCATGCATTATGTATAATAATAAATAAAAATGTACAATTAAACAACTATACATTTAGTTTCCAAATTCTTGATATAATATTAAAAATATTCCAATAAATAATCAAAGGCATACATGGTATGGTAAACATTCTTTTCACATAAGATAACACATAAAATGATGGGTGATTAGGGTTTGTCACATGAAATGATATCTTCTTAATTAAAGAACCTTATCCATGGAAAAAAATTCTTTCTAGAAATACATTTCATTCAATATAATGATAAAAGTTTCAATGAACTTGAAACTAGATTCAAAAATAACTTGATTTATCAACAAAATTCACTGCTTCTGGTAAAGGACCATATAGACATGTTACTTTAAATTATTTTTAACCTAATATCACTAATTCAAAACATGTGAATTTAATATAATTAAAACTTTTAAAATTAATTTATGTTTGATACAAAATACATTTTAATTTAGCTAGCACCAAAATTAACATTTATTAAATATCCTTTAAATACTAATTGCATCAAAACACCAATTATATTTTTATTATCATCATATTGAAATTTGGGTTTGGGAATTATAAAAAAATTTATATATATGCATATATATGAATATATTCAAGGTGTATACTATTATAACCAAATAATTTCTTATATGTAATAAATACTTCAAAACATAATCAATCATTACTACTTATTGATTGAAATCGAAACCATGAAAGGTATATAAATTGTGTGACAGAATGTATATTCATATATAAAAATTAGGGTTCTAGAAATTAATCATATAAATACATACATACATAACCTTATATACCCAAAGTGTATATATTGGTTTCCACATAAACCAATTACGGTCCATTAAATTCCTTAATATTAAAACACCTCCGACCAATATCTATTTATTTGATTGAGACCGAAAAAAATATAAGGTTTATTATTCATGTAACCGTACGTACATATATAAAAACTGTGGTTTTATACTATAACATAATTATACATAAACCCAAAACGTAGTTCGAATCTATAATGCTATTTAAAGGTTAGTATTCATCTCTTAAAAATCATAATTGTACTGTATTGAAACAAATAAATACATATAAGTATATAGTTATATATATACAAAGTTTACATAAAGGATTCTTCATGCTAAAAGTAAAATCAGAACAACCATTATAAATACATAACCCCTGGAAAACATGTTGGGTCACTTTAGAAATCATAAAACAAATTTTTATTGGGGTTATATATATTTATATACCCATATTTTAGATGGCTATACAGAGTCTATATATATATATATGAACAGAAACTTTGTACAATAAATAGGGTGAAGACCATCCCCTTACATAAAAAACTTTAATAATCCTATTTTAAAACATTTAATACCGAATAGAATGGTATTTAAAAATATATTTATGTTTAATAAACCATATATACATAGCCACATGTTATAGGTTTTGTAAAACTAAAACTTTTAAAATATAAACCCTTACAGATCTTATTAATCTCTAAACAGAAGGCTAAGAAGAAGTTCAGGATCTTAATTTAGTTTCAAGACATCCGTGTATATATATATATGTGTGTGTATATATATATATATAACCCGTATAAATATATATAACCTGGTTTTCATAAAAAGGGAAGAGAATAAAAAGTAAAACCACGCTTACCTAGACTGTTAGAAGTGGCTGGAGGAGAGGAGAAGTTTTCTGAAGATCTTGGAGAGTTTGAGGGAGAGAAGGAGGAGAAGAACATGTAGGGTTCACTTGCTTGGAGGGGGGTATTTCAACTAGACCAACAAGCCTCAGTTCGAAACAGACCCTAAGCTTGACCACCGAAGGAGAAGACAAGCCTTTGAGTTGGAGAAACCCTAATGATAAAATAATGTAGAACTATATATATATATACTGTTCTTAGGGTGGATTATTTTTGAGACATTAGTGAGGTAGGTTCGTGGAAAGGCGAGGCCAACAGGAACCTCTGAGAGTGATCGTTAAGCACGGGCCGAAGAGGAGCAATGGAGGAGGGAGGTGGTGATCGCGATGGCCTACTGGTTCGGTCTTGCGGAGGAAGAAGATGACGAGGGGAGCTATAATGAAGTGGATGGCCATGATTAGGCCAGACCAGCTCAGATAGCTGTGGAAGGGTGGGAATCGATTGATCATAAAAAAAAGGATGGTCGGGATTTGATCTCACGGGAGATCAACGACTACGGGAAAAGCGCGGAAGTCCGCGGCCTGCACATGGAGTGCTATGCGCCTAACCCTAACAGGATTCCTCCCCCTTATTCTTTACTATTATCTATTCTATTATTATTTAATAATCAATATTATATCTTAATAAGTCAAAAGTTATATTTAAAATAACCTATCAATACTGAAATGTTTTATAATATTAATAATTTTTTTCTATAATTTTAGAAAATAAAAATTACTATTATCTATCCTTTATAAATCATTTTACAATAATATTTTTATTATATACCGTATAATGTCATTATAAATTAAACTAATAATTGGCAATGAGAATAATTATCACAATTTGTACAAATTACTTGTATATATTTTTTTTGAAACATTCAAAAAAATGTTAATTTTTTTTATTTCAATTAACAATAATTTATTAAAAGTTCATATGTAACATTTTAATCATTCCATTAATACATATAACTTTATTAGGAAAAATTCAAAATTTTGATTTATATCTAATAATTATTACATTATATACATATGCATGTGTATATAACATAGTTTTGAACTCACATCATAGATCATTCACATATGTGAAATTTTAATCATTCTATAAAAAGAATGGTTATACATTTATAATTTTTTTAAACAAATTTCAAAATATTAATGATGTTATGGAACTTTAATAAAAAAATTATGATCTAATAATTATGCATAAATCCCATATATATTAAATAATTGTCTGCAATTTAGAGTACATACATATCATATTTTCTAAAAATATATAAAACTCATGTAAATATTCATATAATAGATTCAATATTAGATTTCATAAGAAATAATGTTAAAATATTTCCACGCAATAAATCTCGATGACATATATAAAATTATAGTATTATTTTTATATAATTATAACATGATTATATATATATACCACATTTTAATAAGTAATAAATTAGTTGTATTCATATTTTAGTAAATTTATTATTAAAAATAATCTATTAATTAATAATTTAGAAAGAATAAACTAATTATTTTAAACTGTACGTCTAAATTACACAATATAAATTTTCTGTTCTTATTTAAAAGAAACTGTCAAAAACATCAACGGTCACTTCATTTGAACTCAAACGGCTATAAGTATTTCTAATGGTCATATTATTGCCCTATAAAACCAAGACTTGGGGTGTCTTAGTATCTTAGGAAAGAGAATGGTTCTCATCATCCCACTGGTACTCAGCATGGCCATGGTGGCACTAGCTATTCTGATGCTCATGATGGTTCCTAATGATCTATGTTTTATTGTTGGGATATTTTATATATTGGGAATCCCTCCAGTGATCTTACTAGGGTTTTTATTAGGCATTTTTGGTTAGTGATCTTTCCTTGTAAACTCAGAATGTTGTAATACACTTTGGTGTTAAGTTATTAAATAAGAAGTTCTATGTTTTATCTTTTATATTTTGTTTGGTTAAAAGGATAAAAATTTAATGGGATTAAACACACAATTGATATTTATATGGTTTTGTAATATTTGGGGTGTTACATTATCCCCCTTCAAAAAATTTCATCCTCGCAATTCTATTCATGAACTGAAAAAGAAAACCCCCAGACGATCATCATCACCAAAGTGGGAGATTTGGATTGGTCAACAGAATACCCAGGTTGGTACTCATTTCCTCTGCTTAACTGGCCCAAATACTCCTTGAGCAGTATGTTCTGAACTCCTACTCACACATTCTACACACATGCTTCTATAGGGAGGCTCGTGCGGTAATAAAGTCAGGGATGTTTGAATATACATATTCTCTAGTACTCCGCTAGACTATATCACACTCAAGATATTCCATTAGAATGATGCAATCAAATAAAATGAGGTTTAGAATCTGGAACATGAAGGTTGTTCTGTGGTTCCCATCTTGGGCAGCTACTAGGAAACATGCTCTGGTAGAAAAATTATGTGCCAGAGTGAAACATCAAAAAAGGCCTTCAAAGTATCTCCCCCTCTGCCTATAATAAGGGAGTTGGGGATTGGTGATGAGGTGGAATACATAGTCGACCCCTTGATAGGAATGAATAATTTCATGGATGTTGGAAAACTCAAACATTCGTTTACATGATCCTTGTAGATGGAGGAAAGAAGGATAGTCTACAGTGTACGTCTTGATTAAGATTTCCTCCAAAATTTCATTGGGTAGGGATGAGATATTTGTTTGTCGATCCATCTGAAAATACATTCATGATAATTCACTTAATAGTTTAGATAAGCTATAGACAGGAAAGAATAATCGGAAACATTTCAATAACACAAAAGTTTATAAATCAGTGCCTGAGTCTACCACACGAACTCCACACAGAGAGGAAAAACTCCCTATCTCCTCAAACCATACACAAGATGAGCATTCAGGGTTAAACCCATAGAGTCGCCTGTGACATCTCCTGAGTGTAGCATGAGGGGTATGAGGTTGGGAAACATCAAAATACACTTGTTTCCTATAAGACAGTAAGGTGGACTCATCTTCTAACACCCTGAAGCCCAACAATTGGCCGCAGAAGCCATAGTTCAATATTTGGCAGAGATAGGCTGCTCAGAGGTCTCCGGTAGCAGCAGATTCTTGAAAAGCGTTGAGGGACACTAAACAAATATCCTCACCTACCATGAACACTCGAAAAAGTCCCTCATGGTATCTCCCCTGACGTACATAAGAGGGAAATTAGGTCATCATCATAAGAAGGTAATCAAATCCCAATCCCCAATGCAGACGAAGCACCCGTGGTGAGTTTAACACATCATACAGGTGGTTGCATGACATGTAGATATGGGAATAATTAAGAAAGTTCTCTTGGATATCGAGAGAACAATGGTTTATTTGGCCTCAGTGAGAAGTGATAGAAGATTGGTAGGTATATTTCCATCCGCCATATGAAAGTTAAAATATAATTACTTATTAATGCTCAGTCACATATTTATACTACCTGGTATTCCGGAGTTATCTGAACCTATCCTCTGATACCAACTATAAGGAACCGGCCTCCAAGTGCCCAAAGTTGGTGCCAATGAGACATGATGTACTAAAAATACATTACAAACATTTACACATATTACATCATGTCCCAGTATTACATAGGCTCATGATGTTTAGGTTCTGGGAAACCAGTAGCATCTAAAAATTCTATGAAGACATAACTGATACCTCAAAAATTTTCATTTAAAACGTATGGTGAGTATTGAAATGCTCAGTAAGGGGTTTTGAAAATACATAAAACATCTTTTGAAAACATCCTTATAAAATAAATTCACATAAATCAAAATTATTCCTTTGAAGAAAACATCACGACATTTCAAAGGTCGTTATAATATAATTAAAGAAATTCATACACAAGTATTTGAACATTTAACTAAAAGCCAGTAAGCATGTTTGTAAAAAATTGGATGAATTCAATCATGTAAATTAATCATAACATGAAAGGTATGCAAGTACTAAAAAGTGTTAACATTATCAGAGTTATGCATAAACAATTTCACTACAACTTATAAAAATGCACATTATGACATAATTAATGTAATACTAACATTTTCATTTATATTCTGGAAAGGTAAACTGATCATACATCAACACTGTCTAATCCTATGTCATGTTCACTTCAATATCATACTCATAGGTAATGGTTCTATAACCAAGGATATTCCTCTATTGGAAATAATCACTTGGTTGGTCATATAATGAAACATAGTGAGAAAACGTATAATGTCGGACTCATGTCTGAATGTCAAGGCCTCGTGGCATGTCCTAAGGGTAATAACCCAATCTGACTGTCTTGATAACAATCGATGCATCGAGGATCTTACTTTTACCGGTCTCCAACCCAGAGGGTTTACTTTTACCAGTCCCCAACCTAGAGGGATTACTTTAACCAGTCCCCAACCTGAAGGGATTTATTTTAACCGGACCCTAACCCGGCAGTCCAATACATTTCTCACATGTCATTAAGGTTTGATATTCAAGGTGTCCCATACCACTTTGGGTAATTTAGTTCTTAGTTCACTAACATGGTATGTCATATGCATGCATTATGTACAATAATAAATAAAAATGAACAATAAAACCATTATGCATTTAGTTTTCAAATTCTTGGCATAACATTAACAATATGGAAATAAATAATCAAACGCATACATGGTATGGTAAACATTCTTTGCACATAAGATAACACATAAAATGATGGGTGATTAGGCTTTGTCACATGAAATGATAGCTTCTTAATTAAATAACCTTATCCATGGAAATGAATTCTTCCTATAAATACATGCCATTATTTATAATGATAAAAGTGTCAATGAACATGAAACTAGATTCAAATATAACTTGATTTATCAACAACATTTACTGCTTCTCATAAAGGACCATATGGACATGTTACTTTATATCATTTTTAACCTAATATCATGAATTCAAAACATGTGAAGCTAATATAATTAAAACATTTAAAATTAATGTATGTTTGACACAAATATATTTTAATTTATCAAGCACCAAAATTAACATTTATTAAATATCCTTCAAATACTAATTGCATCAAAACAATAATTATATTTTGATGATCATCGTATTGAAATTAGGGTTTGAGAATTATACAAATTTTTATATATGTGCATATATATGAATATCCGCAAGTTGTATACTTTTATAACCAAATAATTTCTTATATGTAATAAATACTTCAAAACATAATCTATCATTAATACTTATTGATTGAAATCCAAACCATGTAAGGTAAATAACTTGTGTGACTGAATGTATATTCATATGTAAAAATTAGGGTTCTAGAAATCAAGCATATATATACATACATACATAACCATATATACACAAAGTGTATATATGGGTTTCCACATAAACCAATTAAGGTCCATTAAATTCCTTAAGATTAAAACACCTCTAACCAATATCTATTTATTTGATTGATACTGAAACCATATATGGTTTATTATTCATGTAACCGTATGTACATATATAAAAACTGTGATTTTATACTATAACATAATTACACTTAAACCCAAAACCTAGTTTGCATCTAAAATGCTATTTAAAGTCAATATTCATCTCTTAAAAATAATAATTGTATTGTATTTAAATAAATACATATATATAAGTTTATAGTTATATATATACAAAGTTTACATAAAGGATTTTTCATGCTAAAAGTAAATTTAGAACAACCATTATAAATACATTACCCCTATAAAACATGCTGGGTCACCTTATAAATCTTAAAAAAAATTGAATTCGGGTTATAAATATTAATATACCCATATTCAAGATGGCTATATACAATATATATATATATATATGAATAGAAACTTTGTACAATAAATTGGGTGAAGACCATCCCCTTACATAGAAAACTTTAATAGTCCTATTTTAAATCATTTAATACCAAATGGAATGGTATTTACTCATATATTTATGTTTAATAAAACATATATACACAACCACATGTTATAGGTTTTATAAAACTAAATCATTTAAAATATAAACCCTTACCGATCTTATTAACCTCTAAACAGGAGGATAAGGAGAAGTCCATGATCTTAATTTACTTTAAAGACATCCATGTATATATATATGTATATATATAACCCGTATACATATATATAACCTGGTTTTCATAAAAAGATAAGATAATAAAAAGTAAAACCTCCCTTACCTAGACTGTTAGAAGCTACTGGAGGAGAGGAAGAGTTTATTGGAGATCTTGGAGAGTTTGAGGGAGAGAAGGAGGAGATGATTCCGTAGTGTTCACTGGCATGGAGGGGGTATTTTAATAGGACCAACAAGCCTTGGTTCAAAACAGAGACCCTATGCTTGACTACCGAAGGAGAAGACAAGCCTTTGAGTTGGAGAAACCCTAATGATATAGTAATTCAGAACTATATATATATATATATATACTGATATTTATGTGGATTAGTTTTGAGACATTAGTGGGGTAGGTTCGTGAAAAGGCGAGGCCAACGGGAACCTCTGAGGGTGATGGTTAAGCACGGGCTGAAGAGGAGCAGTGGAGGAGGGATGTGGTGATTGTGATGGCCTACTAGTTCGGTCTTGCGGAGGAAGAAGACGATGAGGGGAGCTGTGATGGAGTGGACAACCATGATTAGGCCAGACCAGATCAGATAGCTGCAGTGGGGTGGGATTCGATCGATCATAAAAAAAATGGATGGTCGGGATTATATCTCACGGGAGATCCTTGGCTACGGGAAAAGCATGGAAGTCTGTGGTTTGCACCTGGAGTGTGACGCACATAACCCTAATGGGATTTTCCACCTTATTAATTATTATTATCTTTTATATTATTATTTAAATATCAATATTATATCTTAATAAGTAAAAAAGTTATATTTAAAATAACCTATTAATAATCATAAGTTTTATAATATTAATATTTTTTTCTATAATTTTAGAAAATAAAAATTACTATTATCTAACGTTTATAAATCATTTTACATGTATATTTTTATTATATATCTTATAATGTCATTATAAATTAAACTAATAATTGACAATGAGAATAATTATCACAATTTGTAAAAATTTCTTGTATATTTTTTTTTTGAAACTTTCAAAAAAATGATAATTTTTTATGATTTCAATTAACTATAATTTATTAAAAGTTCATATGTAACATTTTAATCATTCCATTAATACATATAAATTTATTAGGAAAAATTTAAAATGTTGATTTATATCTAATAATTATTACATTATATACATATGCATGTGTATATAACATAGTTTTGAACTCACATCATAGATCCTTCATATATGAGAAATTTTAATCATTCTATAAAAATAATGGTTATACATTTATAATTTTATTAAACAAATTTCAAAATATTAATGATGTTATGGAACATTAATAAAAAAATTATAGTCTAATAATTATGCATAAATCCCATATGTATTAAATAATTGTTTACAAGTTTACAGTACATACATATCATATTTCTGAAAAATATATAAACTCATGTAAATATTCATATAATAGATTCAATATTAGATCGTATACAAAATAGTGTTAAAATATTTCCACGCAATAAATCTCGATGTTATTTAAAAAATTATAGTATTAGTTTTATATAATTGTAACATTCTAATATATATATACCATATTTGAATAAGTAATAAATTAGTTGTATTCATATTTTAGTATATTTATTATTAAAAATATTCTTTTAATTAATAATTCCGAAAGAATAAAATAATTATTTTCAACTATATATCTAAATTACACAATATAAATTTTCTGTTCTTATTTACAAGAAACTGTCCAAAACATCAAAGGTCACTTAATTTGAACTTGAATGGCTATAAGTATTCTTAACGGTCATATTGGTGCCCTATAAAACCAAGACATGGGGTGTCCTAGTTTCTTAGGAAGGAGAATGGTTCTCATCATCCCCCAGGTACTCAGCACGGTCGTGGTGGAACTTGCTATTCTGATGCTCATGATGGGTCCTAATGATTCATATTATGTTGTTGGGATTGTTTTTATCTTGGGTATCCCTCTAGTGATTTTTCTAGGGTTTTTATTAGGAATTTTTGGTTAGTGATCTTTCCTTGTAAACTCAGAATGTTGTAAGACACTTTGGTGTTAAGTTCTTAAATAAGAAGTTATGTGTTTTATCTTTTATATTTTGTGTGGTTAAAAGGATAAAAGCTTAATGGCATTAAAAACACAATTTCTATTTATAAGGTTATGAAATATTCAGGGTGTTACATTATTCCCCCCTTCAAAGAATTACATCCTCACAGTTCTATTCATGAACTGAAAAAGAAAACCCCCAGAAAATCATCATCACCAAAGTGGGAGATTTGGCTCAGTCAATGGAATACCTATGTTGGTACTCAGTTCCTATGCTTCATTGGCCCAGATACACCTTGAGCAGTATGTTCTGAACTGCTGCTCATGCGTTCTACACACATGCTTACATAGGGAGGCTTGTGTGGTAATAATGTTAGGGATGTCTGAATGGACATATTCTCTGGTACTCTGCCAGACTATATCATGCTCAAGATATTCCATTGGAACGATGTGATCAAATAGACTGAGGATTAGAATCTGGAACATGAAGGCTGCTCTATGGTTCCCATCTTGGGCAGTTACTAGGAAACATACTCTGGCAAAAAAAATTTGTGCCAGAGTAAAACATCGAAAAATACCTTCAAAGTATCTCCCCCTATGCCTATAATAATGGTGTTGGGTATTGGCGATGAGGTGGAATACATGGTTGAACCCTTGATAGGAATGGATAATTTCGTGGCTGTTGGACAAATCCAAAATGCGTTGACATGATCCTTGTAGATGGAGGAAAGAAGGATAGTCCATAGTGCACGTCCTGATTAAGATTTCTTCTAAAATTTCATCGGGTAGGGATGAGATATTTGTTTGTCCAGCCATCTGAAAATACATTCATGAGAATTCACAAAACAGTTCAGATAAGGTATAGACAGGAAAGAAAAACAAGTAATATTTCAATAACACAAAAGTTTATACATCAGTGCATGAGTTTACCACATGAACTCCACATAGAGAGACAAAACTCCCTATCTCCTCAAACCATACACAAGCTGAGAATTCATGGATAAACCCATGGAGACGCATATGACGTCTCTTGAGTGTAGCATGAGGGTTATGATGTTGGGAAACATAAACATAAACTTGTTGCCTGTAAGACAGTCGGGTGGACTCATCTTCTAACATCATGAAGCCCAAAAATTGGCCCTAGAAGCCATAGTTCAAGATTTGGCAGAGATACGCCCCTCGGAGGTCTCCGGCAGCAGCAGGTTCTTGACAAGAGTCAAGGGCCATTAAGACAACTTCATCACCTATCGTGGACACTCGAAAAAGTCCCTCATGGTATCTCCCCCGACATACATAGGAGGGAAATTGGGTCATCATCATGAGAAGGTAATCAAATCCCAATCCCTGGAGTAGACGAAGCACTTGTGGTGAGTTTGACACATCATACAGGTGCTTTCATGACATGCAGATATGGGCATAATTAAGAAAGTTCTCTCAGCTAGCTAGAGACACAATGATCTCTAGGGCCTCAGTGGGAAGTGACAGAAGATTGGTAGGTACATTTCCATCTACCATCTGAAAGCTACAATATAATTACTTAGTTATGCTTAATCATATATTTATACCACCTGGTATTCCAGAGTTATATGAACCTATCCTATGATACCAACTATATGGACCTGGCCTCCGAGTGCTCGGAGCCGGTGCCGATGAGACATGATGTACCAAAACTAAATTACAAACATTTACACATATTACATCATGTCCCAATATTACAGAGGCTCATGAGGTTCAGGTTCTGGGAAACCATCAACATCTAAAAATTCTTTGAAGACATAACTGATACCTGAAAAATTTTCATTTAGACATAGTGTGGGCATTGAAATACTATGTAAGGGGTTTTGAAAATACTTAATACATCTTCTGAAAACTTCCTTAAAAAATACATTCACAAAAATCAAAATTATTCCTTTGAAGAAAACATCACGACATTTCAAAGGTCATTATAATATAATTAATGCATTTCATACATAAGTATTTGAACATTTAACTGAAAGCTAGTAAGCATGTTTGTACAAAAGTGCACGAATTCAGTCATGTAAATTAAGCATAACATGCATGGTACGCATGTACTACTAAGAATGAACATTATCAAAGTTGCACATAAACAATTTCACTACAACATATAAAAATTCACATTATGAAATAATTAATGTAATTCTAAAATTTGCATTAAAATTTTGGAAAGTTAAACTAATCATACATCATCATTGTCTCATCATATGCCATGGGAACTTCAATATCATTCTCATAGGTAATGGTTCAATAACCAAGGATATTTCTCTAGTCTAAATAATCACTTTGTTGGTCATATACTGAAACATATTAAGAAAATGTATAATGTCAGACTCATGTATGAATGTCAAGGCCTCGTTCCATAACCTAAGGGAAATAACCCAATCTGACTGTCTTGAGAACTATCGATTCATTGAGGATCTTACTTTTACCGATCTCCAACCCGGAGGGCTTACTTTTACCAGTCCCCAACCTGGACGGCTTACTTTAACCAGTCCCCAACCTAAAGAGCTTTATTCTAACTAGACCCCAACCTGGCAGTCAAATACATTTCTCACATGTCATTAAGGTCTGATATTCATGGGGTCCCATACCACTTTCAATATTAAATTTTTATTTCATATTACCAAAAGTGTCCCATACCACTTTGGGTAATTTAGTTCTTAATTCACTAACATGGTATGTCATATGCATGCATTATGTAAAGAATAAATAAAAATAAACAATGAAACCATTATACATTTAGTTTGAAAATTCTTGGCATAACATTGAAAATATGGCAATAAATAATAAAAGGCATACATGGTATGGTAAAAATTCTTTGCACACAAGATAACACATAAAATGACAAGTGATTAGGGTTTGTCACATGAAATGATAGATTCATAATTAAATAACCTTATCCATGGAAGTGAATTCTTACTATAAATACATGTCATTCATTATAAGGATAAAAGTGTCAATAAACATGAAACTAGATTCAAACATAACTTGATTTATCAACAACATTAACTGCTTCTGGTAAAGTACCATATATACATATTACATTAAATCATTTTTAACCTAATCTATTGAATTCAAAACATGTGAAGTTAATATAATTAAAACATTGAGAATTAATGTATGTTTGACACAAATATATTATATAGCAACCACCAAAATTAACATTTTTCAAATATCCTTCAAATACTAATTGCATCAAAGCACCAATTATTTTTTGAGGATCATCATATTGAAAATAAAGTTTGGGAATTATACAAATTTTTATATACATGCATATATATGATTATCCTCAAGTTGTATACTTTTATAACAAAATAATTTATTATATGTAATAAATACTTCAAAACATAATATATCATTAATACTTATCGATTGAAATCCAAACCATGTAAGGTATATAACTTGTCTGACCAAATGTATATTCCTATGTAAAAATTAGGGTTCTAGAAATTAATCATATAAATACATACATATATAACCATATATACCCAAATTGTATATATGGGTTTCCACATAAACAAATAAGGTCCATTAAATTCCTTAATATTAAAACACCTCTAACCAATATCTATTTATTTGATTGAGACCGAAAACATTTAAGGTTTATTATTCATGTAACCATATGTACATATATAAAAACTATGGTTTTATACTATAACATAATTACAATTAATCCCAAAACCTAGTTTGCTTCTAAAATTCTATTTGAAGGTTAGAATTCATATCTTAAAAATCATAATTGTATTGTATTGAAATAAATACAAATATATAAGTATATATGTCACATACATGACATATGTTAAAGGTATTTTTTTATTTAATTTACATTATTGCTTTTTTTGGGGGGTTTTCAATGCATTTTTGAAGGAAATGGTGGGTTTCCATAATTTGGGTCAACTCGAGAGCCCATTTCCAGTTTTGACAATAAATTTTGTTTGTTTAATAACTCCCTCGTTTTTCAACATTTTAAACTCATTTAACTTCCAAAATGACATTAATTTAACTATTAAAACCACCAATGAATTTTGGCCCCCTTAAAAATTCATTTGCATCTTGGATTTGGGTGATCAAGTTAGGTATTGGGCCAACCCGAAAGTCCATTTCCAGTTTTAAGATTGTTTTGTAATTATTTCATAAAATATTCAATTGTTAATCTTTTTCGGTGATTACACCTCTCACCTTCTCCCACTGTACCTAGCCGCACCCCCAGCTTCGTTTCCCCCTCTTTGGAGATCGCATCTGTCGTGAATTAGGGCCTAACTTCTCTGGTTTCTAAAAACGTCCAGTTTTCTCAAGTAAGTGACTATCCTTCTAGTTCTCTCCTTTTCCTTGAGATTTATCTTTTTTTTTCGTGAATCCCCAAATTTCCAGAAGCTAGGGCTTCGTGCCTAGGGTTTCATTTTGGGTTTCATGGTTCAATCCTCTGGTTTTAGGTTTGATATCACTTCCTTGTGGCGCGGTGGTCGTGCGGTTGAAGTTCCGCACTAGGATTTGCGTTTCTTGAATCTTTTGGTAGGTGATTCCATTGTGTGTGCAATTTTTGGGAATTTGCTTGCTGTTTTGAGGGTGAATTAATGCTTATTGAATTTTAATGTTTCTATAAAAATTTGTTTTAGTTGCATTTACTATGCAAATGAATTTTATGTTACAATTTTTAGTGAAATTGAGGGTTTTTCATGCAAGTCTTTTATTGGTTCATTTTGGGATGAACTCTAATTACATAGTTGATTTTTTTGAACTGTATTAGGAATTAAAATAATGTTTTAAATATTTATTCTTTTTGTTTGTGGCTGAAAAAGTTTGTTTAAATTGTGTTTGAGAAGCAAATGGGCATTAAGTGCCATGTTGGTGTGAAAATGGTGGTTTTTAAAATATATAATTTCTTGGTTAACATTAGGCTGCCCCATAACTGAATTTTTGGTTTTATTAAATTGTGTTGAACTGAAATTTTGTTTTGATGACTTACAAGTGTTCACATACAGTGAAAAGTGGATATTTTAAAGAGTTTTGGGTGCAAAACAATGTGATGTTTTGAGAGGTTGTTTTATTGAAGATCAAAATATTTTATTGACTGTTTCAAATGATATAGAATGTGTGTAGCTACAGTACTATTTTTTTGTGACCAGTAGTGATACTTTACATGAAAAAGTATGTGTGTTGTTTGCTGAAATTGTTTGAGCACAAAAAGGGGAATCCCGGGTACTTAGGTGGGTGGATATGTACTAGTATGGCTAGTGGACCGGATGGGTTGTGTCCCTGTTTCACTGAGCAAATGGATAACGACAACACTAACTGAACTATGTGGATGTTATTTGGGGACCACTAGGTTATGGGTTTGTTCCCTACTAGTGGCTCTTGCACGGGAAAGGATTGTGACTTGGATACTTTACACCGAGGTACGAGGTACATAGGGCCCGAGACTATCTAGTTGCCTAGGGGTGTTCCCAATTTTTGTGCTCATTAGAATTGTAGTATTTACCCTTGTTGTGGGATCTTTTGGCAATACTTTACAGTAGCTCACATGTTTATTTAATGTGTTATCATTCTGAAATTCTTGGATTGAAAACTGTTTTCATTTGAAAGTTGCTTTTCTTGAAATTTTTAACATTGTTTCACCTTGTGTGTTAAAATTGCTAGTTGTGTTCCCATTGTATTGCATCCTCTTTGGAATCTTCTGGTGGTATCCTATTGGGCTTAGGCTCACACCCTACTTACACCCCTTGGGTGTAAGTAGAACTTCTTATGTTTGACTCAGGTAAAGGGAAGGCTAAGGGTGATGGCGCTTCAGGGTGTTAGTCCCCATCGTTGGGGCAGAGTTGTGGAGAAGGATTGCGGGTGATGACACCCTTGTTGTGTGAAGTGATTGGGGATGTCTTGATGTTGTCATTATTTTTATTTGGACCACATGTAGTGTCTTTAAACATATGTATTCAGATCTGGTTTTGTTAAGAATGGTTTAGCATGGAAATTTCAGATTCTTATTATTGATTGTTTTATTTGTTTTATGCTTTCATACTCGGGTAAATCATTCCCAAATCATATTGTTTTATACCCGGGCACTTGTGCCAGCCCGTGGGGATAGGGAATGCCCTTCGGGCCTTGTCATGGGCCGGTTTTGGTGCCATTAATGGTGGCGACTAGATCTGGTATGTGAAAAAATGGTATCAGAGCAGGTTAAAGTTTTTGGGTTATATTGCTATTTTGGGATGAGTCGGGATAGACCGGAGCTAGGACTATCAGGGCTAAGGGTTTTGGTTGTGAGTAAGGTGCCTAGCCCACACCTCTCATAGAAGACCTTGAGTCACCATAGGATGTTGTAATTTATGAATTGACCTCACTTCCAGGTGATACATGTGGGCTGCAGACCACATGTGGACATCAGGCGGATTTGAAGTAGTTGTTTCTTTGTTTTTTACTAGAATGTGTTTAGTTTATTTATAATCGATGTATTTGATTAAAATTTTCAGAATTTTGGTATTGACTATTGTTTTGTGACTGTTGCATTTTGTAGCAACATGCCTCCCCGCAAAGCTCCCACGCGTCCACAAGAGGATGTTGAAGAGAGTTATCCCACACCGATTGATCAGAGGCTCATGGAGGCTATGGTTCGGGCTGTCCAAGCTTTGGGACAGGGACCGGCTCCTGCCACTATTCCTATTAGGACAGTAGATACAGGTCCAAGAAAAGATAAAGCACAAGAGTTTCTGAAAAACAAGCCTCCTACCTTCCGAGGTAGCTCAGAACCCCAGGAAGCAGAAGAATGGCTCGAGAAGATTGAGCATATGTTTGAGTTCCTAGAAACCCCCGAGGAGCTCAGGGTGAAGTGTGCCTCATTTCTATTAGAGGGTCCAAGCCGTAAGTGGTGGGAGTCAGTGCTTCAGGCAGGGAAGAATGAGCAGATGCGCTGGGGTGATTTCAAGGCTGTCTTCAATGAACAGTACTGCCCTGAGGTATTGGCTTATGCAAGGTCTAGAGAGTTCATGGAGCTTGTTCAGGGGAATCTATCTGTGATGGAGTATGCCAACTGTTTCGCTGAGTTGGTTCGATATGCTCCAGAAATTGTCTCTAATGAGCAGGCGAAGGCCCAGGGGTTTGAGAAAGGCTTGCGACCAGAGATATACTCCCAGGTGTTCTTGTTTAAGCAGAGGACCTATGCTGAGGTTGTTGATCGAGCGTGCATGGTGGAGATTGATAGGAAAGGCAGGGCTGGTTTCTATGGTTCAGTATCAGCAGTGGGAAGTGGTAGCTCCTCAGAGAAGAAAAGGAAGTGGGAGGATCATGTGAAGAAAGGAGGGGGCAGTTCAGGCCACTCTTCCAGGTAGTTTTCTTCTACTACTTCTGATGCAAGATCGGTCGTGTGCCACCAATGTGGGAGGCCTGGGCATATCCGACCAGCATGTCCACTTCCTCCGAAGCCTTGTTTCCAGTGTGGAGGTATGGGTCATTTGCAGCGTTTTTGTGGTGTGGCACGTCCACTTCCGAGTGGGGTTGGTTCAGTGGCTTCAAAAGGAGTGTCAGCACAGTCTGAGCCATCGAGGACTAGGGGATCTCGATTTGGAAGTCGTGGTGGAAGGGTTGGATCATCTTCTGGGCAGAGCCAGTTCAGGGCACAGCCTCAGGCTAGCGGTCGTCCTCAGACAGATACTGGACACCTCCATGCAGTGGATCAGACACCAGTAGGATCAGAGGTGGGACCATCGACAGTTCGAGGTACCGTTCTGATTTCATCTTCTATAGCTACTTCTCTTTTTGATACTGGTGCCTCTATTTCATTCATTTCTGCCCATTTTGTGGACATTCTGAATTTTCCAACTGAGTTGATGTCTTTCGCGATGGAGTTGATGACACCGCTGGGAAAGAAGAAGGAGCAGGGCCTTAGGTGCCCCTCATGTGCACTTTCTGTATTAGGGGTCGAGATGGAGTGGGACCTTATGGTCATAGATATGGACCTTTTTGATGTCATACTCGGGATGGATTGGCTAGTTCACTTCCAGGCACACATCGACTGCTATAGAAGGCGTGTGAGTTTCACGGCACCTGACGGGAGTCGTCGGGTTTTTCATGGTGAATGGGATCCTCGGTCAGGTCGTGCAGGGCCTCCACTCCCAAAGTTGGGAAGTATTATCTTCCAGTTATCTTCGCCCATGCTAGAAGATGGTATTTCTTCTAATGGTTCACTACCTCATGTAGTGAATGAGTTTCCAGAGGTATTCCCGGATGATTTTTCGGGTTTGCCCCCAGAGCGGGATGTGGAGTTTTCGATTAATCTGGCGCCGGGAACACAGCCGATATCTCTTCCCTCTTATTGCATGGCCCCCACCGAGTTGAGGGAATTAAAGATGCAGCTGGACGACTTAGAATCCAAAGGATTCATTCGCCCGAGCGTCTCTCCTTGGGCCGCTCCTGTGTTGTTTGCAAAAAAGGCTGATGGATCCCTCCGTCTGTGCATTGAATACCGGAAGCTGAATAAGGTAACAATTAAAAACAAATACCCTTTGCCCAGAATAGATGATTTGTTTGACCAGTTGAAGGGAGAAAAGTGGTTCTCAAAGATAGACCTACGTTCAGGGTATCATCAACTCAGGGTGAAGGAGTCAGATATCCCAAAGATAGCCTTTCGGTGCAGGTACGACCACTTTGAGTATTTGGTCATGCCCTTCGGATTGACCAATGCTCCAGCAGTCTTTATGGCACTCATGAATAGGTTGTTTCATCAGTATCTCGATTCCTTTATTGTGGTGTTCGTGGATGATATTCTGGTATACTCTAGCTCTGAGGAGGAACACGAACATCACTTGAGGATCGTTTTAGGTACATTACGGGATCACCGCCTCTATGCACAGTTGTCAAAGTGCACCTTCTGGATTAGAGAGGTGAGATTTCTGGGGCATGTGATCTCAGAGCACGGAGTTTCAGTGGACCCTGAGAAAATTAGTGTGGTTATGTCATGGGAGCAGCCGAAGAATGTGTTCGAGATCAGGAGTTTCCTTGGCCTGGCTGGTTACTACAGGCGATTCGTTCGGGATTTCTCTCGGCTTGCATCACCAATGACTGCGCTCACCCGAAAAGGGGTGAAGTTTGTATGGGGTCTAGAATGTCAAGCATCATTCGAGGAGCTGAAGATACGGTTGACTACCGCCCCTGTGCTGATTTTGCCTGAGGCTGGGAAGGGTTATGTGGTTTATTGTGATGCTTCAGGTATGGGTCTTGGGTGCGTGCTTATGAAGGATGATCACGTGGTGGCTTATGGCTCTCGCCAACTCCGACCACATGAAAAGAACTACCCTACCCATGACTTGGAGTTGGCAGCGGTGATGCATGCTTTGAAGACATGGCGTCACTACCTCTTTGGCGAGAAGTTTGTGGTCTACTCTGATCACAAAAGCTTGGCTTATATCTTCTCGCAGAAGGACCTCAACTTGAGGCAACGTCACTGGATCGAGTACTTGCAGGGGTTCGACTTTGACATTGTCTATACCCCAGGCAAGGGTAATGTGGTGGCCGATGCTTTGAGCAGAAGAGTTCCAGTGCAGGCTTTGAGGAAGTCTAGTGATGAGTGGACATTGATGGGGCTCTTTTCTCAAATGCATGTGGAGGCTAGGGAACACAGTGGAGGGGCATTCTTGGCGAGTGTCCAGTTGACTCCTTCTCTGTTGGAGTTGATTCAGCGGGAACAACCTAGTGATGAGCTTTGTCAGTGATCTAGGCAGTTTCTTCATGGTGGGGAGACATCCTCTGATTGGTCGTCGTCTCCCGAGGGAATCTTGTGCTTCAAGGGCCGTTCAGTAGTACCGTTATCTCTACGGAAGGCAGTGATGCATGATAGCCACCAGTCTCAGTGGGTTGTCCATCCAGGTGCCACTAAGATGTATTATGATGTCCGTCGGCATTTTTGGTGGCCTGGTATGAGACGATACATAGCAGACTTTGTTTCGATATGCTACACATGCCAGCAGGTGAAAGCAGAGCACCAAAGGCCCTCCGGTTTGCTCCAGCCATTACCCATTCCTACCTGGAAGTGGGACGAGGTTTCCATGGACTTCATTGTTGGCTTACCTCATACACCTCGGGGTAAGAATTCCATTTGGGTGGTGATTGATCGTCTGACCAAATCAGCCCACTTCATTCCGATCAGAGATACATCTAAAGTGGATGAGTTGGGCCATTTGTATCTTCAAGAGGTGGTGAGACTCCATGGTGTACCATCAGCTGTTGTCTCGGATAGATACCCCCGCTTCACTTCTCGATTTTGGGAAGGCCTTCAAAAGGCCTTGGGCTCTCAGATTAAGATGAGCACGTCGTACCACCCTCAGACGGATGGTCAGACAGAGCGGGCGAATCATATTTTGGAGGACATGCTTCGTGCATGTGTCTTGGACTTTGGAGGTTCTTAGGATAGCCATTTGGGATTGGTTGAGTTTGCTTATAATAATAGTTACCAATCCTCAATTTGAATGGCCCCTTTTGAGGCGCTCTATGGTCGGCCATGTCGGTCCCCCCTATGTTGGGCTGAGGTAGGAGAGACTTCACTATTGGGGTTGAGCCTTGTGCAGGAGACTTCTGAGAAGGTCAAATTGATCAGGAAGTGCTTATTGATAGCTCAGAGTCTTCATAGATCTTATGCTGATCGGAGGCGTCAAGACCTAGAGTTTACTGTGGGTGATAGGGTATTCTTAAAAGTGGCCCCTCGTTTGGGCCATCGTCGATTGGGGAAGCAAGGTAAGTTAATGCCACGGTATGTCGGGCCCTTTGAGATCACCGAGCATATTGTAAAGGTGGCATACAGGTTGGCCTTACCTTCTCAGCTGACGTCCATCCATGATGTCTTCCACGTCTCTCAATTGAAGAAATACAACCCAGATCCGTCCCATGTGTTGAATTGGGAAGAATTGGAGATAGAGCATGACTTGTCTGTTGTTGAGAGGCCAGTAAAAATTGTGGACTCCCAAGAGAAGATACTTCGAGGGAAGTCTATTCCATTAGTTCGGGTTCTATGGCGGCATGGGAATGATACACATGAGACTTGGGAGCGAAAGTCATGGGTCGAGGAAGAGTACCCATTCTTGTTTACCAACCAAGAATCATGTTGACTTTCCGGGGCGGAAAGTCCTTCATGGTGGGGAGAATTGTCACATACATGACATATTTTAAAGGTATTGTTTTATTTAATTTACATTATTGCTTTTTTTGGGGGGTTTTCAATGCATTTTTGAAGGAAATGGTGGGTTTCCATAATTTGGGTCTACTCGAGAGCCCATTTCCAGTTTTGACAATAAATTTTTTTTGTTTAATAACTCCCTCGTTTTTCAACATTTTTAACTCATTCAACTTCCAAAATGACCTTAATTTAACTACTAAAACCACCAATGATTTTTGGACCCCTTAAAAATTCATTTGCATCTTGGATTTGGGTGATCAAGTTAGGTATTGGGCCAACCTGAAAGCCCATTTCCAGTTTTAAGATTGTTTTGTAATTATTTCATAAAATATTAAATTTTTATTCTTTTTTGGTGATTCCACCTCTCACCTTCTCCCACTGTACCTGGCCGCACCCCCAGCTTCGTTTCCCCCTCTTTGGAGATCGCATCTGTCGTGAATTAGGGCCTAACTTCTCTGGTTTCTAAAAACGTCCAGTTTTCTCAAGTAAGTGACTATCCTTCTAGTTCTCTCCTTTTCCTTGAGATTTATCTTTTTTTTTCTTGAATCCCCAAATTTCCAGAATCTAGGGCTTCGTGCCTAGGGTTTCATTTTGGGTTTCATGGTTCAATCCTCTGGTTTTAGGTTTGATATCACTTCCTTGTGGCGCGGTGGTCGTGCGGTTGAAGTTCCGCACTAGGATTTGCGGTTCTTGAATCTTTTGGTAGGTGATTCCATTGTGTGGGAAATTTTTGGGAATTTTCTTGCTGTTTTGAGGGTGAATTAATTCTTATTGAATTTTAATGTTTCTGTAAAAATTTGTTTTAGTTGCATTTACAATGCAAATGAATTTTATGTTACAATTTTTGGTGAAATTGAGGGTTTTTCATGGAAGTCTTTTATTGGTTCATTTTGGGATGAACTCTAATTACATAGTTGATTTTGTTGAACTATATTAGGAATTAAAATAATGTTTTAAATATTTATTCTTTTTGGTTGTGGCTGAAAAAGTTTGTTTAAATTGTGTTTGAGAAGCAAATGGGCATTAAGTGCCATGTTGGTGTGAAAATGGTGGTTTTTAAAATATATAATTTCTTGGTTAACATTGGGCTGCCCCATAACTGAATTTTTGGTTTTATTAAATTGTGTTGAACTGAAATTTTGTTTTGATGACTTACAAGTGTTCACATACTGTGAAAAGTGGATATTTTAAAGAGTTTTGGGTGCAAAACAATGTGATGTTTTGAGAGGTTGTTTTATTGAAGATCAAAATATTTTATTGACTGTTTCAAATGATATAGAATGTGTGTAGCTACTGTACTATTTGTTTGTGACCAGTAGTGATACTTTACATGAAAAAGTATGTGTGTTGTTTTCTGAAATTGTTTGAGCACAAAAAGGGGAATCCCGGGTACTTAGGTGGGTGGATATGTACTAGTACGGCAAGTGGACCGGATGGGTTGTGTCCCTGTTTCACTGAGCAAATGGATAACGACAACACTAACTGAACTATGTGGATTTTATTTGGGGACCACTAGGTTATGGGTTTGTTCCCTACTAGTAGCTCGTGCACGGGAAAGGATTGTGACTTGGATACTTTACACCGAGGTACGAGGTACATAGGGCCTGAGACTATCTAGTTGCCTAGGGGTGTTCCCAATTTTTGTGCTCATTAGAATTGTAGTATTTACCCTTGTTGTGGGATCTTTTTGCAGTACATTACAGTAGCTCACATGTTTATTTAATGTGTTATCATTCTGAAATTCTTGTATTGAAAACTGTTTTCATTTTAAAGTTGCTTTTCTTGAAATTTTTAACATTGTTTCACCTTGTGTGTTAAAATTGCTAGTTTTGTTCCCATTGTATTGCATCCTCTTTGGAATCTTCTGGTGGTATCCTATTGGGCTTAGGCTCACACCCTACTTACACCCCTTGGGTGTAAGTAGAACTTCTTATGCTTGACTCAGGTAAAGGGAAGGCTAAGGGTGATGGCGCTTCAGGGTGTTAGTCCCCATCGTTGGGGCAGAGTTGTGGAGAAGGCTTGCGGGTGATGACACCCTTGTTGTGTGAAGTGATTGGGGATTTCTTGATGTTGTCATTATTTGTATTTGGACCACTTGTAGTGTCTTTAAACATATGTATTCAGATCTGGTTTTGTTAAGAATGGTTTAGCATGGAAATTTCAGATTCTTATTATTGATTGTTTTATTTTTTTTATGCTTTCATACTCGGGTAAATCGTTCCCAAATCATATTGTTTTATACCCGGGCACTTGTGCCAGCCCGTGGGGATAGGGAATGCACTTCGGGCCTTGTCATGGGCCGGGTTTGGTGCCATTAATGGTGGCGACCAGATCTGGTATGTGACAATATAGTTATATATATACAATGTTTACATAAAGGATTCTTCATGCTAGAAGTAAATTTAGAACAGCCATTATAAATACATAACACCTAGAAAACATGCTGGGTCACATTAGAAATCTTAAAAAAAAATTGCATTGGGGTTATATATATTTATATACCCATATTCGTGATGGCTATATAGAGTATATATATATATATACGAACAGAAACATTGTACAATAAATGGGGTGAAGACCATCCCCTTACATAGAAAACTTTATTAATCCTATTTTTAAACATTTAATATGAAATGGAATGGTATTTACTCATATATTTATGTTTAATAAACCTTATATACACAACCACATGTTATAGGTTTTGTAAAACTAAAACTTTTAAAATATAAACCCTTACAGATCTTATTAATCACTAAACAAGAGGCTAAGGAGAAGGTCAGGATCTTAATTTAGTTTGAAGACATCTGTGTATATATATATGTATGTATATATATATAACCCGTATACATATATATAACCTGGTTTTCTTAAAAAGAGAATAGAATAAAAAGGAAAACCTCCCTTACATAGAGTGTTTGAAGCGATTGGAGGAGAGGAGGAGTTTTCTAGATATCTTGGAGAGTTTGAGGGAGAGAAGGAGGCGATGAACCCATTAGGTTCAATTACATGGAGGGGGGTATTTTAATAGGACCAACAAGCCTCTATTCAAAATAGAGACCCTACGCTTAACTACCGAAGGAGAAGACACGCCTTTGAGTTGGAGAAACCCTTATAATACAATAATGAAGAACTATATATATATATACTGATCTTCAGGTGGATGATTTTTGAGACATTAGTGGGGTAGATTCATGGAAAGGCGAGGCCAATGGGAACCCTTGAGGGTGATGGTTAAGAATTGGCCTAAGAGGAGTAGTGGAGGAGGGAGGTGGTGATCGCGATGGCCTTCTGGTTCTATCTTGTGGAGGAAGAGGACGACGGCGGGAGCTGTGATGGAGCGGACCACCATAATTAGGCCAGACTGGATTGGACAGCTGCAAAAGGGCAGGAGTCAATCGATCATAAAAAAATGGATGTTCGAGATTTGATCTCACGAGAGATTGACGACTACGGGAAAAGCGCGGAAGTCGGCGGCCTGCACCTGGAGTGCGATGTGCCTAACCCTAATGGGATTCCTTCCCCTTATTATTTATTATTATATATTCTATTATTATTTAATTATCAATATTATATCTTAATAAGTCAAAATTTATATTTAAAATAAGCGATAAATTCTCAAAAGTTTTATAATATTAATATTCTTTTCTATACTTTTAGAAAATAAAAATTTCAATTATCTATCCTTTATAAATCATTTTACATGTATATTTTTATTATATATCTTATAATGTCATTATAAATTGATCTAATAATTGAAAAATAAGAATAATTATCACAATTTCTATAAATTACTTGTATATATATATATATTGATACTTTCAAAACTAAAGTTAATTTGTTTATGATTTCAATTAACTATAATTTATTAAAAGTTCATATATACCATTTTAATCATTTCATTAATACATATAACTTTATTAGGAAAAATTCAAAATGTTGATTTATATCTAATAATTATTACATAATATACATATGCATGTGTATATAACATAGTTTTGAACTCATATCATAGATCATTCATATATGTGAAATTTTAATCATTCTATAAAAACAATGGTTATACATTTATAATTTTATTAAAAAAATTTCGAAATATTAATGATGTTATTGAACTTTAATAAAAAATATTATAATTTAACAATTATTCATAAATATTATATATATTAAATAATTTTCTGCAAGTTTAGAGTGCATACATATCATATTTTCAAAAAATATATAAAACTCATGTAAATATTCATATAATAAATTAAATATTAGATCGCATACGAAATAGCGTTAAAATACTTCCACGCAATAAATATTGATTTTATATATAAAATTATAGTATTAGTTTTATATAATTATAACATGATTATATATATATACCATATTTGAGTAAGTAATAAATTAGTTGTATTCATATTTTAGTATATTTATTATTAAAATAATTCTATTAATTAATAATTCAGAAATAATTAACTAATTATTTTAAATTGTACGTCTAAATTACAAAATATAAATTTTCTATTATTATTTACAAGAAACTATAAAAAACATTAATGGTCACTTCATTTTAACTCAAACGACTATAAGTATTTCTAATGGTCATATTAGTGCCCTATAAAATAAAGACTTGGGGTGTCTTAGTTTCTTAGGAAGGAGAATGGTTCTGATCATTCCACTGGTACTCAGAACAACCATGGTGCCACTAGCTATTATGATGCTCATGATGGGTCATAATGATTTATATTATGTTTTTGGGGTTGTTTTTTATCTTGGTTAGCCTTCCAATGATCTTAATAGGGTTTTATTAGGCATTTTCGGTTAGTGAGCTTTCCTTGTAAACTCAGAATGTTGTAAGACACATTGGTGTTAAGTTCTTAAATAAGAAGTCTTGTGTTTTATCTTTTATATTTTGTTTGGTTAAAAATATAAAACTTTAATGTCATTAAATAAACAATTTATATTTATAAGGTTTTGAAATATTCAAGGTGTTACAGTTTTGGTCTTCCTCTGAGTTCCTAGAATTTCCTGTGTTTTCCCATTATGAGTATGACTAGTGTCATTGCCCTCTCCATTTAGAATTCCCTTTCTTTATACCAGGTTTTGATTTTTATTTGGAGAACTGTGAATATTTTGTTGGTTTTTAAAGTTTTTCTAAAATTTCCCATTTTCCTTTTTTTCCTTGTTTTAAAATGTGAGGGTAATGGACCATGTTGTTTATTTTTTTAAAGTGAAAGGTAGATATATAAATATAATTTTTTATAAACTGATTTCAAACCAGTTTCAGTTGAATTTTTTTTGGGAAGAATGGAAATTATTTTTTGGTGTTTCTTACTAAGCACTTTGGTGCTCGCCTCTACTTTATCTTTCCAGTTGCGGGTTCAGTTTCTTATTTAGGTTTCTTGTTTAGCTACTCAATGTTGGATCAGACTTGGTTTTGAGTTTGGTGGTGAGCTGAAGGGTCACAAGGAGGTATGTGAATTTATTTTCTTTCATCTTCTAGTTTTATTTCCTTATCTTCAATCTTTATTTATTTGGTTATTTTTTTTCATGGGCCAAATCATTCCCAACGGTTAGATTTTTGATGACCAAAACTAGTTTTCATCCCTTGGGGATCGGGAAAACCCCTCGGGCTATGCCGTGGGCCGGCTCGAGTGATCGGTTCATGGTTGACATGGGTTGGTACATGAAATTTATGATTATGAGATTAACTATGCATAAAAATTAAATTTATGTTAAGTATTTGGTAGTTTGAGATTATACATTAAAATTCATAGCCAAAAATAGTGTATGCCATTATTTAGAAATGAAGCCTAGTGGAAGGAATGGACACCATATCAATGAACCTATCCCATATAGGGATTTACCTTCTATAAAGGATAATGATGTCAGTATTGTAGTTGCGACTGGTGTTGTGAAACATATAACTATACTAGGATAACTGACTAAGGTTATAAAAAATAAACTTAACCTTATGGATCAATTGATCTGTAATGTGGAGGAGAAATATTATACCACTTTATGCGACAACAAAATCCATCATTCAATGGGACTAGAACCCCAATTGTTGCTGAGAAGTGGATAAGTTTCTTATAGAAGATATTTATTGCTTTGGGAAGTAATGAAAGGGATAAGGTTATCATGGTAGTTTATCTTATATTAAGAGATACAGATCAATGGTGGTCACTAATCCAAAATAAAAAGGATGAATACAAATTTAAAAATATTTAATGGAGGGTTTTTAAGGAAATTTTCCTAGATAAATATTTTCCCCGTGAATAACAAGCTGATATGGAAAGGAAATTATTAAATATGAGGCCAAAGGAGGATGTGAATGGTTATAACTATAAACCTAATTTTACAAGGATATAAAGGCATATTAAGGACTATATATGTAATCCAAGAAATAATATTGATTGATTCCTTGATGTTTTAAAGCCGTTCATCTGAAGGGAACAATTTTCCCAAACTTTGTCCATATACGAAGATATAGTCTCATGTGATATCAATACAATGAAAAAATTATCTATGTCTTATGAATTTAAGGGAAATCAAGAGAAGAAAAGGGTTCTGGAGGAAATAATGGATAAAGGGAAGAATAAAAAATAGTGTTTTGCAACATGTGATACATGTTGAAGGAGATTCCCTAGGGCCAGCTTAAAAGGAAAAGGAGTTTATTACAAGTGTGGAAAAAAATTCCACCACGACTATGAATGAAAGGGAAAGAAAAATGTTCAATGCTACAATTATAAGGATATCAGACACTATAAAAATTATTTTTCTAAGCGTTAATGATGCACGCCTATCGTAGGGCATGGAAAAAACGTATTTTTATGTTTTCCTGGTGCAGTATAGAGGCTGAACAGGGTCATCTCACTTGAAGAGCTTTCTCACTTCGTTCACTTACATAATCTAATTCACCTAAGAAGTAATTATTTTTGTTGTTTTATGTTTTATGAAATAAATTTAATTTAATAATATAATTTAAATGAAAAAATAGGAAACTAACATTCAATTATAAATTATCATCCATGCTAAACAAAATGGAATTATGGAAGAAAGGAAGTTCTCCCGAGAGAACTTTCAGGGAGCACCTTCATTGAAAAGCTTCAAATATTCTTAGTGAACACACTCCATCATATATGTGCACACCTTAGTCTACCTTGGTTATAATTGAAAAGTCTACTTAGTGATCCCCAATCACACCCTCCATCCACCTCCTCAATCGAGGGAAAATAGTTATAGATTAAGAAGATAAACTTTGGACAACCACAATGAAGATTACACCCACTATAAATTATCATTAGGATTAACGCAAAAAATATTAAAAACGTGGTATTGGGTTCAAGAACCTTATTAATCCTTCAGGATATTCCTCAGATTAGATACTCATGATTATGTGTATTAAGGTTCATGATGGTAAGATGTGAAAAAGAAAAGATGGTGGATGGGTGGACACAATAATAAAAACAATGCATGAATTTATTAAAAATCGAAATTAAAAATGAAAACTAAAACTAAAATAAAGAAAATAAACAAATTAAAAATAATTGGGGAAGGGTTTCAGCCATCCACCCTCTGTGGAGATCTCCTTCTTGGTGCCTTGAAGGAATGAGATGATGAATGGGATGATTTGGGAAGGAGGAGAGGGCCTCCTTTTATAGGCAGAATTATGTACTCTGAAATTTTGCACATTGTTGTCCCAATAAATGGCGTATTCACACATGGACCCCTCAATAAACACTGTTATTTAATGTTTTATCTGTTAACTATCCAAATTTTATCTAATTTGGACACTAGATGAATGAGTTATTATTTTTCCTTTGGGAGTTTATTTTTCTCGAAGTAGGCTCCAGGATGCTTCCTTCACAAATATGACATCCAATGACAACATTAATGACTTCAAAACTCTCTCAAATTTTATTTATAGTCGTAAATATATTTCCTTGTTCTATCCCAGGTATAATAAGCTCAATTGAAGGTGTTTAGTTCTATATTCGGTTCAGTTACTATGGTAGGGTCCACGCTCTCCGCCCATGAAACAAATTTAAATTAATTGATTTTTTAGGCCCTTTAAATGGCCGAATCAGCTCCTGGTCCTGAAGATAAAATTTGAGGAAATAAAATAAAAATTCAAATAAAATAATATTCACTAAATTTGGAATTATATTTTAAAATTAATGGCCAAAATACCCCTATGAAAAAAATCTTTCAAAATTCTAGATTTAACTGCTTTTGCATTTAAGCTCAAATTACCACTAAAACATAAAAACATGAAAATTACCCATAAAATAACACTATGGTGGGATTATAAAAAATTATTTACAGTTTAAAATATATGAAAATTTGATCTTAATCACTCCCCCACACTTAAACATTGCACCCATAGGCAATTATCTTACATCCAAATCAAAATCCACACAACAATCAATAATGAGAAAATATCAATGATCATATCCAAAATAGAAGTACATCATGCATCATATATGAAAAACAAGTCTCTTTAATTTTCATTTCATTCATTAATTTTTTTTATCCTCATAAATTAATCCATGGCCTAATCACAACCTACCTCACATTGAATTTTATATCACTCTTCACTCAAGAGAAATTGAATCTAGAGTTATGATCATACATGAAAATCGCATGTATCACCATAGGCTTCTGAAAATTATCATTTATACACTGATTAAAACATGAAAATAAATTAAATCATTAGGGATTTAATTAATGGTTCAAATTATTCTATGTCTTAGGGTTGGTGGGAAAATAATTGAAAAATTTTCATGCTAGAAACAGGAGTTTGGACTTTTAAGTACAATACATGATTAATTCAAGTGAAAACACAGAAAATTATTCTATAAATCCCATTTGAAAAAGTGAAAAACAAAACCAACACATTTTATGACACAGTATATGATCCATGACATGATTAAAAAGAATGATATCATCTATGTTCTCCCTCTTTTTTTAAAGCTCTAGAAAGGCACAACTGTATTTTCTTTTTGTATGGAGGATGTGCTAAAAATTTAATATAATGAATGAATGACAATTAATGCCTTTGATTTTTGA
Source organism: Viscum album (assembly GCA_963277665.1). NCBI lineage: Eukaryota > Viridiplantae > Streptophyta > Magnoliopsida > Santalales > Viscaceae > Viscum > Viscum album. Next base: position 2,104,014,832 of record OY728147.1, on the reverse strand, counting down.
GATGTATATGAGTCATTAATAATATAAAATGAGTAATTCTAGCTCATCTCTATTTTTACATTTTTTTGAAGGAGAAATGGATGAAACAAATAAAGAACAATGAAATGATGACACGTTCCCAATTATCTTATTTTCCATTGCCCAAAATATTAACACACACCTCACACCACCCATAAATTATAAAAATCCCAATGAATTCACATGAAAGTCCCTTCTCCCACACACATACTTGAAATATCCATGAAAAAATAATAAATGTGCTGGTAGGTAAGGAAAAATATACTTGTAATGTGGTTTAAACCTATAAGGAAATTGATGGCATCTAAGGGATTACGAAGGATAAATGTAAAGGTGGGTCTCAAGATAAAATGTGGATACCCAAAGAGATGCCTCGATCATATCAAAAACATTTCATGAATTCCAATGCTTTGAAAGAGAATATTCACAAATTCTGGTTCTCACACAAAATCCAAGTTTCTCACCAAAAAGTGTGGGTATTAGGAAGAATATGTAAAAGTGGTTTAAAATACCTCACATGATTATAAAAATATTTTAAGACAGTGTTTCATGGGCATGGATTTTAAAAACTAGTCGAACATATAAAAAATATTAAAAAACCATTTCAAGGAAAAATAATTCACATCCAAAATCATTTAAAATCCATTATTTCAAAAATCATTTCAATTATTTCTAAACCAATTGATGTGTGAAAAGTGATAAGAATATTCACTAAATCTCAAAAATCCTAAAAATATGGTAAAAAACATGAAATAACATAATAATTACTAAGAAGGTTGACACTCCACCAAATTTAAATTTTACTACCCCTTTTTATAATTCTAAAAAATATAAATATAAAGGTAGAATAACCAAGTAAAGGAAAGATACAACCTGATATTATTTTTGAAGTGGATGCCTTGAGTTAAGCTCCTAGAAGATGACACTTTAAGACTATAAGAAAGAAATAAAAATACATAAGAAAAATAAATAAAAAGAAATAGAAATGGAATATAAAAGAGATAATGCTTAGTTCAGACCCCCAAGCGGGTGCTAGGTTTTTACTACCCCTAGTCAGGTAGTATCAGTTGATTATCCCCAATATGAAGATGGGTGTAGTTTATTTGAGATGAACCACCAGATGTGAGTTTTTTCGATTTCCATGATTAAACACTGAATGTGGAGAACCCCAAATAAGATATGATTGTTCCCAAACATGAAGAAATAATAAAGAGTGAAATTATGATCTAGAGTGGGAGGTAAAAGAATATAGGGGTGATCCCTGTTGACTTCTGTGGTATCCTCCTCCATATGGTATGTAAATTGTTGTTGAGGAGATAGTCATACCACCGCAAGATTGACCAACTCTTCTTCAATCACCACCACTTGGGTAGTCTTTTCATTAACATCCAAGTTTTGCTTCATTTGTGTTGTATCATAAATTTCAATGAAAGAGAAATCAGAAAATGATTCAGATTGAATATGATTAAAACATAAAGAATTAATAAAGATATATTCCCTTTCAAGTTATTCAACTTGTTAATTAATATCTTCAGGAATGACCATTGTAAACTCAATCTCAATAGGGGAATCTTCTTCATTATCTTCCAAAGCAAGAGAGAGGTAGAATGTTTACGATGTTTCATTATCCAGGATGGGAAGATCATGTTTCAAGTTATCTTCAACAAAGATATTATAACATCCCAGGTAAATAAAAATAATAATAATATTTCATTTTAATTAATATTTTGTGAATTAAATATTAATTTTACATTAAAAGGGTTTATATGTTCGATGGTCTAATCGTTACACAATAATGGGTTTCTTTGAAATCTTACGATGCACAATAATAATATAATATTATTATTTTAAATGGTAGTTAACACCTAGTAATTTTATTGGTGGAAATGAATAGAAATAATTATAATTTGATTATATATGTTTTTTTGATGTTTTTACATTTATCCAATAAAATTTACAGTCTTAAAATGTAAATGAATCTAATTTTAAGCATAATTTACATTAAAAGGTTGATTTACCGCCTTTTAATGGAAAACCCTCTTTAAATACAGTTTTGGTCAGTTTTAAGTATTCTATTTGACCAAATAAAATTCTTTTTTAGAATAGGGACAACAAAATTCACTTTGTGTAAAATTTTGGTTATTTTTCTGATAAAATTCAATTTTTGATGAATAGTGGAAAATACTATATTTTAATTCAAAAATGCCTTTTAATCTAATTTTTTTATATGGTTAGATTATATTTTACCTTGGTTTTAAAGTTTAATTAGATTATATTTTTACTATTTAATCCAATTTTGGTTATTGTAATTAATATCACTTTGAAATTAGACATAAAAAAGTGTCAATCTTTTGATAGTTAATATTTCTTAAAAACACATTTTTTATTTTGACAACGATAATTAATTTTAAATTAATTAATACAACTTCCATGTCTTGAATTTGGAAAAATATAAATCATTTTTTAATTCATAATATCAAATATAGCTTATGCTGAAGTTTTGGTGTTTTTCTGAAAAAACTTCAATTTTTTATGAATAGAGAAACCACTAAGTAGTAGTTAAAAAATAACTTTTTCATTTAAATGAAATTTTACCACTTTTGTGAATTAAATTTTGAAAATATTACATACATGGTTGTTATTAGTAAGTAAAAGTTGGGTCAATAAGATGAATTTTTTTTGAATAGTAACTTTTGACTTTTATTTACCGCAGTTAAATGTAAATAGGGTAATTCAAGGTAAAAATAATATCATAATAATACAAAATTACCTTAAATCTTATCATAAACTTATATTATGAGTCATGGAAGACCATGAGAATCCTTGTGTATATTTTTGGACCCCATGGAGCCACTTAAGAGTGATAATGACAGTTTATTTTAATTAACATAAAGTAAAGGTAAAAATGACATAAAAAAATATCTTTTAGTAAATTAATTTTTACACGGGGTTATATAAATTTTATTTTCAACTATAAATATTATCATTAAATATAAAACTATTTCTTATATCATGGTATTTTTTTTATAATTTTTATACATCAGATAAATAAAATTATTTATGACACAATAATGATGTAGTGTTTACCTCATTAATAAATGATTTAAATAAATATTATTATAAAGATTAAAAAAATATCCAAAACTTGTACAATTATTATTGGATGATTTTATTTAGACCATGAGTAATCTTATCTTAGACTTTAATTAGTTTTGGGCCTTTAGAAACCAAAAATCATTATATAATAAAATAATATTTTCACATTTTTCTAAAGAGCCTCTCCACCCCCTTATAAAAAGCCCTCACCTCTAACCCTTTAGTCACACCTCTCAAGCCCCTTGTATCATCTAATATTTTCCCAAATAATATATGAATATTCCTCTCTTCCACCTAGAAGCCTTACCTTAGGTATAAGGCACTTCAATAAGTCCTTTTGGTTCAAACCAAAGGAAGTTACCCGAATTAAAGGTAATCGTTTCTCTTAAATTATTTTCTTTTATTTTATTTCTCCAACCCCTAAACTAGTTTTATTAATTTTTTATAAAAACACCAGTACTCTTAATATACTAGGATGTTTTTATGATACGGATTTGAACTACACTTACACACACCTTCATCTAATTGGTAAAGAATATATTATTTCTGTGGATGACAAACTAACACCTCACGAAAGGATGATTGTTCAATTATCTTCTACTGCCTATCATGGTGGCCATTATGACGACACTATATTTATATATGTTATATATTATGTTTATGTTTTCTTTAAACATCTGAAATTCTCATTTATATCAAACTTTTATGTTTTCCATTATGGGTAAACGGGATAATTGCATTTGAGGAAGTGCGGACTACCACCCCCTCAAAGTGATATGACTCATTAATGACATATGTGGGACATATAAAGGATGGAGTTAATGATATTATATATGATATTATATTGGAATTATAATATACCTATGTATCATTATGTTTTAATTCCATTAAAATAATAAATAGAAATGAAAGCAGTGTTATTGCGTACGTACTGCTTACCGTCTCCATGAATGATGCATTTCATTTCTTAGCTCCAAATGTTATGTACTGTTATAAATACATGTATATACTGGATATATATGATATATATGATATCAAAATCCTGAATATCATTTTGTATATAATTAAATTTTTACCACATGAACAACTTGTAATTATAACAAGTCCATTTTTTACTTAAGTACCAAATATTGATAAAATGATCATTATTAACTTAAATAATTACATATGGTTTATAACATTGTAATAAGTGATTTAAAAGGAATGGTAAAATTGAAAAAGGTTCTTAATCTAGTATAAAATAACTCTATTTTATTATTCAGAAGATTAAATAATGAACAAGTCTAGTCAGACACAAGGTAAGCGACTTCGTCTCAATCTCCTTTCATTGAGGCATATTTTGTTTTATACACAACTTTATTTTATACAGTATATAAACACCTTTTGAAGTTCATTTATTTAAAAGGTAATATTTTTCTATGAGAAGTTTCACTAAACAAAAAATAATGGTTTCTTTTTAACGTAAGTGGTGACAACGACCTTTCCACCACCACGAGTATTATTTGATCTGTTGGCTTCCTTAACAAGCTGTAATGTTTTTGAAAGGAAAATAAATACCATGTAATCCATTATGTATTTTGGTATTGAAAATGGTTTTGATAATGGATTTGTTATGTTAATATATTTAAATTATATATTGTGATTGAAATATATAAATGTTATCTTTCCTTTATATTTGTTTTATGTGTTATGAATATATTATAGTTATTGGAATTATTACATATACGGGTGGTTCTGTGATAAACCTAGGGTGGGTGAGCCTGAGATAGATCTACAATGAATTGGGTAACTTTCCAGAGGTAAACATCAATGTTTCTCCTAATAGATTTAAGGAATATACTGTTATGGGTATTCCAAATGTAACTCCCTACGTAGATGTGATAGCTACAATGCTAGTATGATATGGATGCCACAAGTTACCATTATGATTTATGTATTCTATGTGTGATTAATAAATCTTATGATTTCATTAGGTATCTTAAAGAGCTTATGTTATGTATGTAATGATGAACTAAATTTTTATTTCTTTGTTTTATAACCCTTACTTAGCTTTTTATTCTCATCCCATGTTTTGAAATGTTTTTCACAAGACTTAAAGATGAATAGGGTCAAGGATGGGACCATAAAAAGTCATGTTGTCTAAAACATGGAACTAGACATGACTCTTTTTTTAAGAGTTTTTATTTTGTGAAAAAAATGGGAACTTATTAGAAGTGTATACTTTGTAATTGTTGAGATGTAATGTAATAGTTATGGCCTAATTCTCTAAAACACTAAACCTGAAAGGATCCTCAATGTAAATTATTAATTTAATTCAAGATTATGTAATGTTTAAGGTTGGGTCCTTATATTTGGTATCATTGGTCTGTTTATAAAACTTCAGAAGTGAGGGTATTGTTAAAATAATATCCATAAATCAATTTATGTTAATATTGAAATGATATCATTTATAAATTACCATGTTTCTTCAACTAAGATATCTTTGTGTTTATAATGGTTTTACGTAAAGGAAACAAGGAAGATATGTTTGAAAAACCTCTGGAGGAATACAACCTTCCAAATCAACAACTTGAGATGGTCAGAATTGGAACTGGACAGTTTGTTACAGTGATGAAACAACTGACTCAGGCTATAAATGGTGGTGGTATCCATGGATGAGATCTTCCAGATCAACTGTAGAGGAACATGTTAGTAGTGGAGCATTTCATGAGACATCACCCCCATATTTCAGAGGATCATCTGACCCTGTGCTAGATTAAGGGTGGATTAAAGAATTGGAGAAAATATTTGATGTCATTGGGTGTTCATAACATCAAAAGGTTAGTATGGATGTTTACTGTTTTGAAGTTGAATCTGATTAGAGGTGGTTAATGGTGAAAACTATCAAGGATAGTGAGGAGATTTATGCTCTTTATTGAGATGAATTCAAAGGTATGTTCCTTGAGAAATATTTCCCTAAGTCGGTTCATCTTAGGATGGAAAAAACAATTCATGGAATTGAGATAGGAGGATGACTCAGTGACTGCTTATAAAGAAAAATTCACTCGACTGGAAAGGTATGCTCCAAATTTCATACAAGATATTGATAATAAAATCAACCATTTTTATTTAGGATTAAAGCCAAAGTATTGAAGTGATTCAGCTTATCGTGAGTTCAAATGTTCTGGAAAACATGTTTGATGTGCGGAGAAGGTGGGAATAGAGTTTTCCGATGATTAGGTGTTCTTTGAAAAATAATAGAATAAGAGGGCAAGGTGGTAGGTTAAAGGGAAGAAATCTCCAAAAAAGTCTGATGGTAAGAAAATTAAGTTTACAGTTTGTGAAAATTGTGGAAAATAGCATGCTAGGGAATGTCTTTTGAATTCTAGTAAGTGCTACTGATGTGGTAAAATGGGACATAAAGCTCATAATTGCACTGAAAAATATCAGGGTAATGGTAAGAAAAAAACTGATTTACATTCAATAAATTTTTTTAAGTGCAATGAAATGTCTCATTATGAAAATGAGTGTCCAACGAAGAACTCAACTAAGGGAAAGAAACCATACTACAAGAAGAAAGGGGTGGTGAAATCCTTTGCAATTACTTCATCATATGTTGGGACATCAAATGAAGTAGTATCAGGCACACTGTTTGTTTGTTCAGATTATGCCAATGTGTTATTTGATTCAGGGTCTACACATTCATTCATTTTTTAGAATTTTTGTAGTAAATTTGGAATTCCATCTCAAGATATGGATCATGAACTTATGGTAAAAATACTGGGGAGAAATTTTGAGACAAAAATATATTATAAGAACCTTCATGTCCTTGTGTGCAGAAAGAATATACCTTTAACCTTATTCTTTTTCCTCTAGTAGAGTTTAATGTTATTTTGGGCATGGATTGGCTTTCTATTTATCATGATAATATTGACTACAGAGCTAATGAGGTTTCTTTTAGGAAAGATTTTCAGTTTTTGTACAAGAATGATCCTTTACTTTTGATATTATATCAGGAAGCTGTGAAACTAGTAAAATATGGAAATGAATTTTATCTTTCACATATTGTTTAAAACAAAGGAAATATTCAAATTAATGATTTTCCAGTGGTAAATGAGTACCTTGATATTTTTACTGTTGAGTTTCCTGGTATTATACATAATTGGGAAGTTGAATTTACTATTGACTTAGTTCCTAAAGCAAAACCAATTTCAAAACCCCCTTATCAACTAGCTTAAATTGAACTTTTAGTGTTAAATAAGCAATTGCAGGAGTTATTAGATAAAGGTTTTATTCGACCTAGGACATCAACATGGGGTACTCCTATATTTTTTTTAAAATAAAGATGGTTCAATGAGACTTTTCATTTATTATATATCTTTTAATACCATCACTGTTAATAATAAGTATCCTTTGCCTCATATCGATGATTTGTTTGATCAGCTCCAGGGAGCTCTGTATTTTTCGAAGATTTACTTGAGGTTGGGGTACCATCAGTTGAAATTAAAGGTATAAGACACTCCAAAGATCTAGTTTTGTACTATATATGGCTATTATGAATTGGTATTTATGCCTATTGGGTTAACCAATGTAGCTGCAATATTAATGGATCTTATGAATATAATTTTCCGTGAGTTCTTGGATAAGTTTGTGGTTGTGTTCATTGATGATATTTTAGTTTATTCTAAAAGTAAATAGAATCATGAATGTAATTTAAGGGTTGTCTTGAAAACCTCAAAAGAAAAGAAACTGTATGGGAAATTCAGAAAGTGTGATTTTTTGTTTAAAAAAATCTCTTTCCTTGGTCATAATATTTCAAAAAATACCATAACTATTGATCCTGCTAAAACAAAAGTTGTTGAAGAATGACCAGGACCCATAAATATAACTGAGATAAGAATTTTTCTCGGTTTGGAAGGTTATTACCAGAGGTTTGTTGAGAATTTATCATGGTTATTTATCTCACTGACTAAGTTAACTTGAAAAGGTGTTAAGTTCATTTGGAAAAAATAATGTGATGATTATTTTCAGGAATTGAAAAAAAGATTGGTAAATGCTCCAGTTTTGGCACTACCTTCCAGAAATGGTGAGTTTGTTATTTATAGTAATGCTTCATTGAAATGACTTGGTTGTGCCCTTATGTAGAATGATTAGGTAATTTCTCATGCTTCACATCAATTGAAACCTCATATGTTAAATTACCCTACACATGATTTGGAATTAGCTGCTATTTTTTTTCCTTTAAAAATTTGGAGTAATCATTTGTATGTGGTAAATTGTGAAATATATACTAACCAAAAAAGTTTTAAGTATATATTCACTCAGAAATAATTGAACATGAGACAGAGTAGATGGTTGGAATTAATCAAGGATTATGATTTCATGATCCTTTACCATTCGGTAAAATCAAATAAAGTTTCTGATGATTTGATTTGAAAAACTAATGCTTAATTAACCATGCTATGTTTGGAATGATATTCTTTGGTTTTTGATTTGATGAAATTTATAATAGAAGTTGTTGGTGAAGGAAATTCTTATTTTTTGTTTCAGGTGTTAGTGAAATCATATCTATCGGATAGAATAAAGAAAGCGCATATGGAAGACAGTGAGTTGAAAAAAAAGTTAGAGTTGGTTCAAAATGGTTTGTTTTTGGAATTTAACTTTGATAATGACTGTGTTTTGAGATTTCGAAAGAGATTATATATGCCTTGTGATTCATAGTTGAAAAATGAGTTGTTATGTGAAGATCATAGTTCCCCATTTTCAGTTCATCCTGGCAGTACTAAGATGTACAGAGATCTTTGGGAGTATTAATGGTGGGATGGAATGAAAAGAGATATTGTTGATTTTACTATGAAGTGTTTGACTTGTCAGTAAGTTAAAGAAGAGTGGCAGTTACTGAAAGGGATGCTACATTCTTTACCAGTGCTAGAGTGTAAATGGGAAAATAAATCCATAGAATTCATTTTGGGATTACTGTAGACAATCCTGAGGTAATAATGCAATCTGGGTTATTGTTGATCGATTGACTAAATATTATAATTTCCTTCCTATTAGAGATACTTTGTCTCTAGATAAAATTTCTTAGTTGTATGTTAAACAGATAGTCAGGTTGCATGGTGTTCACCTCTCCATTGTATCTGATCGTGATCCTAGATTTACTTCTAACTTTGGGAAAGACTATCAGAAGTCGTTGGGTACTAAATTAAATGTTATTACATCTTTTCATCCACAATTAGATGGGCAGTCAGAACGAAAAGTTGAGACCATGGAGGATATGCTACGTGCTTATTCACTGGATTATTGGGGAAGATGGGACCAACATATTTCTTTTGTTGAATTTTCATATAACAACAGTTTTCATTCTAGAAAACAGATGGCTCCATCTGAGGCATTATATGGGAAGTGGTGTCAAACTCCAGATTTTTGGGATGAAGTGGGTGAAAGGAAGATGATGGGACCAAAATTGGTAGAAGATATAGTAGAAAAGGTTTAATTGATTCAGAAGCACAGTAGAACAACTTAGATAAGTCATAAAAGTTATACGGATAATCAGAGGAAGGATCTTTCCATTGAGGTATGTCATCATGTCTTTCTCAAAGTTTCCCCATGAAAAAGTGTGATGCATTTTTGTAAGAAAATAATGTTGAGTCCGAGGTTCATTAGACCATATGAAATCCTAGAGAAAGTTGGATCTGTTGTGTATAAAGGGGATTTACCTCCAAGTTTGTCCTAGGTACACAATGTTTTTTAGGTTTCAATGTTGAGAAAGTATATGCCAGATCCATCTCATGTTTTAAGTCCAGAGGTAGTTCAATTGGAAGAGAATATCTCTTATGAGGAACAACCAGTCCAGATTCTTGATTGTAGAGAGAAAGTTTTGTGTAATAACGTAATTAATCAGGTAAAGGTTTGTGTAAAAACCATATGGTTGAAGAGGCAACATGGGAATATGAAAATGCTATGAGGGATAAATACCCCCATTTATTTGAAAAGTGAGTATAATTGTAAGGACGTAATTTCCAAAAGGGGGAAGAATGTAACATCCCAGGTAAATAAAGAAACAACACATTTTCATTTTAGTTAATATTTTGTGATATTTAAAGGGTTTTCTATGTTTGATGGTGTACCCAATACACAACAACAAGTTTCTTTGAAATCTTACGTTGCACAATAATAATATATTATTATAACTCAAAATGGTAGCTAAAACCTAGCCATTGTATTAGCGAGAATGATTAGAACTAACAACAATATAGTTATACATGTTTGTAAAAAAATTTACATTTATCCAATAAAATTTATAGGCTTAAAATGTTAATGAATCCAATTTTAAACATAATTTAATTTAAAAGGGTGATTTACAACCTTTTAATGGAGAACCCTCATTAAATCTAGTTTTGATCACTTTTATATGTTCTATTTGACCAAATAAAATTCTTCTTTTGAATCAAGACATCAAAATTCACTTTGGGAAAAATTTTGGTATTTTTTTGATAAAATTAATTTTTTGATGTACAGTGGAAAATACTGTATTTTAATTCATAATTTAATTTTAATATAAATTATTTATATGGTTATATTACCTTTTTAATTGATTTTAAAGTTTAATTATATTATATTTTTACCATTTAATCCCATATTGGTCATCGGAATTAATATCACTTTGAAATCGGATATAAACAAGTGTCAATCTTTTGATAGATAATATTTCTTAAAAACACACTTTTTATTTTGATAATGGGAATTAATTTTAAATTAATTAATCCAACTTCTATGTTTTGAATTAAGAAAAATAGAATAATTTTTTAATTCGAAATATCAATTATATCTTAGGGTGAATTTTTTGTATTTTTCTGAAAAACATCAATTTTTGATGAATACTGAAACCACTAAGTAATAGTTAAAAACGGACTTTATCATTTAAATTAAATTTTACCACTTTTTTGAATTGAATTTAAAAAATCCAACATACATGGTTGTTATTAGTAAGTAAAAGGTGATTCAATAAGATGAAAATATATTTTGTTGAATAGTAACTTTTGATTTTTATTTACCACGGTTAAAGGTAAATAGGGTAATTTAAGGTAAAAATAATATCATAATAATAAAAAATTAACTTAACACTTGTCCTAACCATATTTTATGAGTCATTTCCGACCATTGGAATCCTTGGGTCTATTTTTGGACCCCATGGAGCCACTTAATAGTGATAATGACAATTTATTTTAATTAACTTAAAGTAAAGGCAAAAATGACATAAACAAATATCTTTTTCTAAATTAATTTTTACATTGGATTATATAAGTTATCTTTTTAACTATAAAAATTATTTTAAAATTTTAAACGATTTACTACATCATGGTATTTTCTTATAATTTTTATACATCAAATAAATAAAATTATTTATGAACCAATAATGATGTAGTGTTTACCTCATTAATAAATGACTTAAATTAATAATATTATAAAGATTAAAACAATTTCCAAAAATATTCCAATTATTATTGGATTATTTTATTTTGAGCATTAGTTATCTTATATTTTACATTAATAAGATTGGGACATTTAGAAACGTAAAATCATTATATAATTAAATAATATTTTCACACTTTCCTAAAGAGCCCCTCCTCTTCCTTATAAAAAGACCTCACCTGTAACCCATTACTCACACCTCTAAAGCCCCTTGTATCATCCAAAACAAACCCAAATAAGCTCTCAAGATCTATATCTTATACCTATAATCCTTAATTTAGGTATAAGACACTTCAAGAAGTCCTTTTGGTTCAAACTAATGGGACATACCCAAATTAAAGGTAACGATTTCCCTTAAATTATTTTCATTTATTTTACTTCTCCAACCCCTAAACTCTTTCTATCATTTTTTTATAACAACACTATTATTACTAATATACTAGGATGTTGTTATGAGAAGTATTAGAACTACACTTACATACACCTCCATCTAATAGGTAAAGAACATACTCTTTCGGTGGATGGAAAACTAACGCCTCACGAAACGATGATTGTTCAATTATCTTCTACCGCCACTCATGGTGGAAATTATGATGTAATTGTATTTATATATGATATATATTATGTTTATTATTTCTATACACTTATTTATTTTCATTTATATCATAACTTTATGTTTTCCATTATGGTTAAACGTGATAATTTAATTTGAGGAAGTGCAGACTACGGCCCCCTCAAAGGATGTGACTCATTAATTCCATATGTGGGATGTATAAAGGATGGAGATAATGATATTATATATGATATTATACTGGAATTATAATATATCTATGTTTTATTATATTTTAATTACATTAAAATAATAAATATAAATGAAAGTAGCGTTCATACGTACGTACGACTTACCGTCTCTATGAACAGTTCATTTCATTTCTTACCTTCAAATGTTATGTATTGTGATAAATATATGTATATACTGGATATATATGATATATATGATATCTAAAAAATTAATATCATTCTGTATATAATGAAATTTTTACCACATTAACTACTTGTAATTATAAGAAGTCCATTTTCCCTCAAGTACAAAATATCGACAAAAAGACCATTATTAACATAAATGATTACATAATTTTTATAACATGGTAATAAGTGATTTAAAAGGAATGATAAACTTGAAAAAGGTTATTAAAAAAATATAAATTAACTATAGTTTATTATTAAGGATATTAAAGAATGAACGAGTCAAGTAAGACATGTGGTAAGGGACTTCGTCTCAATCTCCTTTGATTGAGGCATATTTTTTTTTATACACACCTTTCTTTTATACAGTATATAAACAACTTTGACATTTCATTTCACTCAAAGGGAATATTTTTTCTATGGTGTATTTTAATAAACAACAAAAAGGAATGTTTCTTTTTAATGTAAGCGGTGACAACGACCTTTCCACCACTGTGAGTATTATTTGACCTTTTGGCTTCCTTAACAAGCCATAATGTTTTTAAAAGGAAAATAAATACCATATACTATGTTACATATTTTGGTATTGAAAATGGATTTGATAATGGATTTGTTATGTCAATATATTTAAATGATATATTGTGATTGAAATGTTAAAATGTTATCTTTCCTTTATATTTGTTTAATATGTTATGAATATGTTATGGTTATTAGGAATTCTTATGTATATGGGTGGTTATGTGATAAACCTAGGGCGGGTGAGCCTGAGATAGCTCTCTAATGCATTGGGTAATGTGATAGAGGTAAATGTGAATATTTCTCCTAAGATATTTAGGGAATTTACTGTGATGGGTATTCCAAATGTAACTCCCTACGTAGCTGTGATAGCTACATTGTAAGTCAAATATGGATTACACAAGTTACCTTTATGATTTATGTTTTCTACGAGTGATTCATAAATCTTATGATTTCATGAGGTATATTAAAGAGCTTATATTATGTATGTAATGACGAATTAATGTTTTATTTCTTTGTTTTATAACCCTTGTTGAGCTTTTTATGATCATACCATGTTTTGAAATGTTTTGAACAAGACTTAAAGATGAATAGGGTCAAGGATGGGACCATGGAAAAGTCATGATTTCTAAAACATAGAAATAAACATGACTCTTTTTTTAAGAGTTTTTATTTTGTGAAAAAATGTGAACTGAGTAGAAGTGTCTACTTTGTAATTTTTGAGATGTAATGTAATATTTATGGCCTAATTCTGTAAAACATTAAACCAAAAAATATCCGTAATGTAAATTATTCATTTAATTCAATATTATGTAATTTTTAAGGTAAATTCCTTATAGATATTCCATGATTCTTCCATAAAATGTAGATCCCCCATCAGTTCATCAGCTGGAATGTGTACTTCCAGGATCTCCTCGAGAAATGGTTGAGTGTGGGGTGATGTGATTAGTTCCTTTAAAAGTTCATTCTCATCCACCTATGGTTCTTTAGAATAAAAAATTATTTGTGAAATCTCTTCCCCCGCTCATTTTGGTTCAAGTTCTGGCTCAGGTTCAGGTTGCTCTTGGGATGTGCATACATATTCAGAAATCAATCATATTTAGCTCTCAAGGTTATGAAATTTATCACTAATCCTATGAAACTGAGCATCATGTTCATTCTAAATATTTTCTTTCACTTGAGATTGGTCAGAACATGCATAATAATCACAATTTGAATACATCATGAACAAATAATTTTTTTTTAGTTTTTAAAATTTAGGATTTTTTTGTTGTTTTTTTAAATGAAAATATATCTAGAATGTGAAAATAGAAAAAGATAAATAAACTAATTATTGGATCCCTAAAAAGAGCACCAATTTTGATGCACACCTATCATAGGGCATGAAAAAAGCATATTTTTATGTTTTCCTAGTGCAACATAGAGGCTGATCAGGGTCATCTCATTTGAGGAGATTTCTCAGTTCGTTCACCTACTTAATCTAATTCACCTAAGTAATTTTTTTTTGTTTTATGTTTTATGAAATAAATTGAATTAAAAAAACTGAATTGAAAAATAATAAGAAACTAACATTCAATTATAAATTATCATGCAATGCTATACATAATGTAATTATGGAATAAAGGATGTTCTCATGAGAGAACTTTCAGGGAGCACCTTCATTGACCAGCTTCAAATATTCTTAGTGAATGCACTCCATCGTATGTGTGCACACCTTATTCTACCCCAGTTATGAATGAAAAGTATACATAGCAATTTCCAAGCACACCCTCTATCCACCTCCTCAATAATGAGAAAATGGTTGTAGATTAAGAAGTTAAACTTTAGACTACCACAATGAGGATTACACCCACTATAAATTATCCTTAGAATTAACTCAAAGAATATTTAAATCATGGTCTTTGGTTCAAGAACCTGATTAATCCCTTGGTATATTCCTCAGATTATTTACTCATGATCATTAGTAATATAGTTCGTGATGGTAATATCAGAAGAAGAAGAAATGGTGGATGAGTGGACACCATAATAAAAACAATGCATGAATTTTTTAA
The DNA here is from genome assembly GCA_963277665.1 of Viscum album. Classification (NCBI taxonomy): domain Eukaryota; kingdom Viridiplantae; phylum Streptophyta; class Magnoliopsida; order Santalales; family Viscaceae; genus Viscum; species Viscum album. The sequence continues at coordinate 2,103,999,731 of OY728147.1, read as the reverse complement.
AAATCTAAATTAAAAATGAAAAATGAAACTAAAATAAAAAAACTAAAAAAATTAAAAATAATTGTGGAAGATTTTTGGCCGGCCTCCCTCGGTGGAGATCTCCTCCTTGGTTCCTTGAAATAATGAGATAGAAAATGAGATGATTTGGGAAGGAGGCGAGGGCCTCCTTTTATAGGAATAATTATGTACTCCAAAATTTTGCACATTTGTGTCCCAATAAATGGTAGATTTGTGCGTGGTCCCCATCATTAAATTTGTTCCTTAATGTTATATCTATTCACCCTCCAAATTTTAGCTACTTTGGACACTGGATGAATGAGTTATTATTTTTCCATTGGCAGTTTCTTTTTCTGGATGTAGGTTCCAGGATGCTTCCTTCACAAATATAACATCCAATGACAACATTAATTACTTCAAAACTCTCTAAAATTTTATTTATATACTTATCTATGTTTACTAGTTCTATACCAAGTTTAATAAACCCAATTGAAGGTGTTTAGGCCTAGATGTGGTTCCATTACTGTGGTTGGGTCCACACTGTCCGCCCAGAAACAAATTTAACTTAATGGATTTTTAAGGCCCTTTAGATGGCCGAATCAGTTCTTGGTCCAGAATAAAAAATTAGAAGAAATAAAATAAGGATTCAAAACAAGTTATATTCACTCAATTTGGAATTATATTTTAAAATTAATGACCAAAATACCCCTATTATAAAAATCTTTCAAAATTTCAGATTTAACCACTTTTTTCATTTAATTTCAAATTACCACTAAAATTTTAAAACGTGACAATTAACCATAAAATAATACTATGGTGGGATTAAAAAAAATAATTTACAGTGTAAAATATATGAAAATGTGAGCTTCATCATTTAAGGAATCATCCCTCATAAAAGGCCAAAGGAGAAAGGTCAAGCGTATGCAATCATAACTATTGATGTTGAAGTTCATAATGATACAGTGATAGGTTCAATAATCATTTCCTAAAACTTAGAGAATTACTTATTTGATTACAGATCTTCACATTCCTTTATATCTTCCCAGTTTTTATTAAAAACTAGATATTTCTAATTCTCCTTAACAAGCAAGTTATCAGTTAAAACCCATAAGTGAAGTCTCATTACAACAAATATGTGTTAGGTAGTTACCGTTATGGCATACAAATGTGCTTTATCTTCTAGTTTTGTCATTTTAACTATGGTTGACTATAACATAATCCTTAGTATGGATTGGATTTCAAAATATGATGTAAAAATATATTACAAGAAGAAGGAAATTACGATTTGTGGGGAAGGTGTATAATCCCTTATATTTAGAGTAGAAACATCACCATATGATTATTATCTAGATCCACCCCCAATAGATCAACTAAATGAAATTATTGGGAAGGAATAGAATGAAATATATATGGGATAGGAATGAAATATTCAAATTGAAGATGTACTTAGTGTGCAAGAATACATTGATGTATTTCTAGAGGATTTACCTAAACATCCTCTAGAGCATGAAGTTGAGTTCTCTATTTATATAATTCTTGCTTCAAGACCTATATCAAAGACTCCATATAGAATGACCATAGTGAATTTTTTAGAATAAAATATACAACTAGATGAATTGAGTGATAAAATATTTATCTGCCCTAGTGTTTCTTTATGGGGATCCCATATTCTCTTTGTCAAGAAGAAATATGGATCCATGAGGATATGAATTTACTATAAAGAAATCAATGATATTACAATGAAGAATAAGTATCAACTAGATTATATTGATGATTTATTTGATCAAATTCACAGATCTCAAAATTTCTCAAAGATTCACCTTTGATCTATTTATCATTAGTTTTGTGTGAGGAAGGTAAATATTTGAAAGATATCATTTCAAACGAGGTATGAACATTATGAATTTATAGTAATTCCATTTAGACTAACTAATCCACCCTCCATTTTCATGGATCTAATTAATATATTTTCAAGGAATATATTGATGACTTTTTTGTGGTATTTATTGATGGTATATTTGTATACACCAAAAGCTACAAATACTATTAGAATCACTTGCAGATTGTTCTGATGTTTATTAGAAGAAATGAATTATATAGTAATATTAGTGAGTGTAAATTTTGGATTCAATCAGTTTAATTTCTTGGCCATATTGTCTCAAAATATGGAATCTTAACTTATCCTTCTAATATAAAGGTGGTTTAGAAATATCCTACACTAATGAACATAACTGAGGTATGTAGTTTTATTCATTTTTTAGGTTATTATTGGAGTTTCATTCAGAACATTGCCTGATTAGATAACATGTTAACCAAACAAACTCGTAAAGTAGTTATGTTCATATAGACTAAAGAATGCAAAGAATTATTTGAAAATTTGGAAAATAGGTTAGTGATTTCTCTAATCTTTAATCTACCACTAGGAAATAGTGGATTTGTGATTTATAGTGATTCACTAAAGAAAGGACTTAGCTATGACCTTATACAGAATGATAGAGTTATTACCTATGCATCAAGACAGTTAAAAACTCATGAATAGAACTACCAAAATCATGATATTGAGTTAGAAGCTATAATATTGGATATGAATATATGGAGACACTATCTCTATGGTGAAATATGTGATATATATACAGATCACAAGAGTTTGAAATATATCTTCTCATAGAAAGAACTCAACATGAGGCAAAGGTGATGAATCAAGCTGCTCAAGGATTATGATTATTCAATACACTACCACCCTAGGAAGGTGAATAAGGAAGCAGATGCATTAACTAGGAAGGATCATCAAGTTCTGAACAAAATGAGTATTGGTAAGGACCCTGTGTACATGGATCTAGCAAAGCTAGATTTGGGAGTTATTGAGGAATGTAAAAAATAATTACTTTTTCAATTGGTTTCTAAACTATATTTATTAGAAATAATTAAAAGTTATCAATATGATGATGAGGATCTTAAAAATAAAATAAAATCTGTGAATGATTGGAAGTTTCAAAACTTCATGTGTGAGGATAGAATTCTGAAATTTGGGAGGACGATATGTATTCCCTCTAAACCCGATCTAGAAAGGGAGTTATTGTATGGTACCCATAGCTCAAATTTATCTATAAATCTTGGTTGAAATAAGATGTATATATATCTAAAGGAACATTTATGGTGGGATAACATCAAAATGGGAAATTGTTGATTATGTATCAAGATGTTTAGTCTGACAACAAGTGAAGGTTGAAAGACAACATCTTAGAGAATTTGTGAATCCTCTTCCTCTTCCTACATGGAAATGGGATGATATCACCATGTATTTTGTCACTGGATTACCAAAAACCTCAAGATATAATGACAAAATATGGGTGATTTTTTATTGACTTATCAAATTAAGACATTTCCTTACTATAAGGGAGTATTTTCTACTAGAGAACCTTGCAAGACTCTACATTAATGAAGTATTGAGACTTCATGGAGCACCTCTTTCAATAGTTTTGATTAATGATCTATTATTTATATCTAAATTCTAGAAAATTATTTAGAAATTCCTAGATACTGAGATTCATTTGAGTACTTCTTATCACCCTTAAACTGGAAGGCAGTTAGAAAGAACAATCTAAACATTAGAAGACAAGTTGAGATCATGCTCACTTGATTTTCAAGGTATGTGGGATCTGTATTTACCTCTCATAGATTTTTTCTACAATAATAATTTCCTTTCAAGTATTCAAATGGCCCCATATGAAGCATTTCATAGAAAGATATGTCATACACCAATATATTAAGATGAATTTGGTGAAAGGAAGCTTATAGGACTAGAGATTATAGAGAAAAAAAAGTGAAGGTAAAGACAATTTGAACCCATATCAAAGTAGCTCAAAGTAGGAAAAAGAGCCATGCTGATAATCAAAAGAAGGATTTGGAATTTCAAGTAGGAGATCACATTTTCTTGAAAGCACCTCCATGGAAGGGTGTTATAAGATTTGGGAGGAAAGGGAAACTGAGCCCTAGGTACCTTGTTCTTTTGAAATTATTGAGATAATTGGAGCTATGTAATATCATTTGGCAATTATGCCTAGCCTTTACAAGGTACACAATGTGTTCCAGATCTCTTTTTTAAGGAAGTACATGCCAAAACCAACTCATGTACTCACTTCTAAAGGAATATAATTGGAACATGACTTGTCTTAATATTAATAGATTATGCAGATTATGGACACTAAAGAATAGGTGTTGAGTAATCCGATGACTAAGAGGAAAAAATTACTTTGGAAAATCATAAAAATGAAGAGGTGATGTCGGAGCCTATGGAGGATATAATAAAGAACCACCAAAATATTTTTGTGGGGTGACAATATAGAAATTTTGAGCACAAAATTTTTGTAGGAGGATAGATTGTAATGAACCAGAACTCTATCGATGAAATTTCTCTTCTTATGTGTATTTAATATAGTATAGATCACATTAAATCACTTATAGAACACAATAAAAACAATATAAATGAAGAATGAATGAAATAAAAGGTATTTATAGAATTTAAGAAACCTATACAGATAAAATAGTAAATTGATATTAGGAATAGTAATATGTACATTATGAATAGTAAATCAGACTAATGAATAGTAACAACACCCATTAATTTATAAATAAAATTTAGGCACCTAATAAATGTAATTATCATGTAATTATATCATAGTATAAGTAACTGAAAATTTTAAAAAAAAATTAAATCATGTGTTTGTATTTTTTAGTTCATAAATATTTAACTAAAATTTCATAATTAATAAAATGGTTTTAAAAAAATAAATTCATATAAAATGTATTAATAATATAATTTTATGAGACCTAAGTTAAATTTTTAAAGTGTTATAAAATCAGTTATAGATTTAAAATCGGTATTTTTCAAGTAAATGATGGTTTTAATTCAAAAAATAAATTTCTCATATTTATAAAATTACTTTAATAAAATGGAGTTCATTTTTGAATTCTAAATGTTGGAAAATGGTTAGGGTGATTTTTTTGGGATTTTTCTAAAATACTTGAATTTTTTTTTAATAGTAAAATATGATAATTTAGGATAAATGATAAATACATGATTTATTGAGCCATAGGAGTTGTTTGGATGATGTAAGCACCCTTGGTTATAAATCACATTCACTTATTACTATATTTAGAAATAAGATCCAACAATATCATTTTTCTTGAGATAAATAATAAAATAATGAATAAAAAAATGAGAAATCACCCCTCTCCTCCACTATAAATACCACCCATCACCATCCCTTATCCTCACACCTTCCAATATTTTATCCTGGTCAAATTTTTACCCACAAATATTCACAAGACTATTATCCACGTCCAAGATATCTTGGTATTAACAAAAGGCCAAGACCAATCCCCTTAAAGAGGTTCTCAATGAGGAGTATTCAAGAGGTAAAATCCTCTTCTTTTCCTTTTAGTTTCTTTTCAAGTTCCTTTCATTTGTTATTATCTCCCCAATTACTCTATAAAAATAAGCATGATAACTCTAGTATATCTATTTACAATAATTATATCATTTTATTTGAATATCCTTAATCAAACCCCTTTCTCATTCTTTGTTATTTTAAAAATGAAATCACCATCTGAGAGGTTCCAATTTATAACCTTCATGAACGAATGATTTTCATTCTTCAATTTGTCCTTCAATGATGGTAATAAAACCATTTTTATGGTTAAAATAGAATATAATATATGTATTAAAACCATTATTATTTTCTATATGTAACATATTTACATAATACTAAATGATAAAACAAAACTATTTTGTAATGATCAATAACCGCAGTAATAATGTAAATGATTATCACTTAATGCATTATCTAATGATTTTTCTTCATATCATATAATCAAATGAAATATAAAACCATTTAAACTTATATATGTTCATTAATATTATAAAAATTAAATTATGGAGAGTTTTACCCATTCCACATGAACTTCTATACTCATATACAAGTATAACGATTGTGAAAACCAAGGAAGTAAATTCTCCCAAGTAATATAATTCTTTCTTATAACTCATAAAAAAGTATATAAATGAACTTAATAAAATTATAATAAATAAAATACATGTATATAAGGTTATAAATTAATTAATTAATAGATTTAATTTAATTATGTAGGATGTTAAGGTCAATTACAGAACACATTCATACATAAGGTAAGAGATTTCTTCCTGAACCTCCATTTTCATTAGGGTTATGATTTATTCCACTATAGACCAATGTAATTATTCATTATTTTTAAATAATTTTTATAAATTATATGTATAAATTCCAAAATCATGTTTCCAGATCAGTTCATTATTATTTTTATAATAAATACATGTTTTTACAAGGTTTCTTTTTCAATTCTTACTGATACGCAAGCCCAATTAAAGTGAACATTTGATTCTGGACCATTTTGATGTACAAGTCATATAATATTATAAGAAACAATTATTTTTCTAAAACATCTAAATTGTTCATGGGAAAATATATCTTTTCATTAATGGTTTTATAAAAAAATTATCGTAATGCCCCAAACCCAAAAGCATGGGGCTGGTGCGTTGTTTTAATACATTGGTATGATATAAGGAAGAAAGTCCCAAAGGACTGATTAGTTTATAATTCTTGGAAAATAGATTTCATACATAAACAATTCATTACAATTCAAAACAAAATATAAAACAGGGTCCATTCTTTGAGAACGCCATTATTCTTCTATCTTAACCCTTTATATCAATCATAAAACACATATTGGTATCCTAGGAAAATAAAAAATATGAATGGTGTGAGTTAAAATTCTTAATAAGGTTAAACAATTTAGCATAATCTATCATAAATAACCATAAAAATTAAGGAAAGTATAAAACGAAAACAAAATCCTTTTAAACATAAAATTGAACATAATATGGAAAGAATAAATCAAGCAATTCCATTTAAACATTCACATGAATATTATAATAGTTGAATAATCACATGTAATATCAATAAATAATATCATAATAAGGGAATTAATAATGACAAACATCTAAAACATACCGTTTAGGCCTCATCTAAACCATCTAAAAATAAATTGTTAAGGCCTCATCCAAATCCATTTCTGGAAATAAATTGGCAAGGCCTCATCCAAGTCTTTATCTAGTTTATCTCATGAGACCTACCAATTCTTTGAGGGGATATAGCAGGCCCCAAATATCACTTACTAATTATTGTGCATTCCTCATATGAAAAGGGTGAAACATAACATAAATATTTATATTAAAACTCAAATACTAAATGTTAATACTTTATCCACAAACTATGAATGGTATAAACATAGAACATCCATAGTCAAATATATCATAAACCCTTCAATAAAATATATAAGATTGTATCATAACAAATTAACCTCAAATAATCATAAAATACAAAAAATGATGTTGACATGGATAAAAAAAATTTAATAAATTCATTGAAATTCTTTGAGAGAAATATCCCTTTTTTATTTTAAATCATGTTAAAGCTACACAATTTTAAAATAAAAAATTTCTTTTGAAAATAAGAATGTAATATTTTAAGGGAATAATCAGAATGGTAAGGTGAAATAATGATAAAAATAGTCTCTCATGCTGTATAATTTTAAAAAAACATTATTTCTTTAATTTTTCAAAAAGTTTATAAAGTATCTCGTTTGGAAAATGACCAAAAGATTCCTTTCAAAAACATTTTATAAAAAGTAAAACTTGGGTAAAAATGAATTTAAACATCAAAAAGAGAATATTAAAACATTTGATGAAAACATTTTAGAAACATTGACATGGATGATAAAGATTTCCCAATATACACTTACGTATAAACAACCTCAAATAATAATGATATTGTGAAATTAACCATTACCTTGTATTTTACTTTAGTAGAGGTTGAGTTAACCTCCCATATAATGGTTAAATCATGTTATTAAATTATACCAGAACTAGAACCCTATTTATGATATCATATATGATCCTTTTATAATATCTTATTACTCATTTGTTAGTAATCTTTCATTATTTTCACAGTTTCAGGTGTTAATTGCTTAGTTTCTCGAGTAAGTTTTGGCTTATTATTTGTTATTTGCATTAATTAGAAAATGGTTTCATCATCTATAGAATGTAAAACATTATTTAAATATTATATATATATCCAGTATATATTTATTTAGAATAATCCACAATACTTAGAGATAAGAAATGAAATGCACCGTTCATGGGGATGGTAGGCCGCATGTACACATGAATGCAACTTTAATTTTTTTCGTATAAGAATTAAATTATATAAATTTATATTATAATTATATTATTATATTAATGTCATATATGTCTCATAGTTTTAACAAAACCATCCTTTATATGTCCCATGTATTTCATGAATGAGTCATATCGCTTTGAGGGGGCAGTAGTCCACACCTCCTCAAAGAAAATTATTTTATTTACAAAACTTGGAAAGAAAAAAGGTATGTTTTTAATAGAAAATTAAGAAGAATAATGAAATTATAAATAACATATATATGATATATAAATATATTTTTTGTCATAATATCCACCATGAGAGGTGGTAGGGGGAAATTGAACAATCATTGTTTTGTGAGGCAGTAGTTCACCATACAGAAAAACAATATGTATGTTACCCATTAAATAGAGGTATGCATAAATTTAGTTTAAAACCATATCATAAAAAAATCCTAGTATATTTAGGATACTAGTTTTGTAATGTAATTATAGAATAATAAGATTATATGGAGTAAAGAATGGAAATGAAACTAAAAATCATGAGAGAAGGTGTTTCCTCTTAATCAGGTAAATTCTTCTGGTTTATACAAAAATGCATCCTTGGGAGGATTTATTCCCTATGAGAGGCTTCTAGGATTAGGGGAGTAAATTTTGGAGATTATTTGGTTAGGGTTTGATCGATCTATAAGGCTCTATGTGGCGTGAGTAAAAGAGGGAGGAGGTTTCCTATCACAAACCGAATCTGGTTGCCGCCAAAACAGGCACCAAACCCAGCCCATAACAAGGACCAAAGGGCGTTCCCAATCCCCACAGGCTGGAACATGTGCCTTGGTATCATAAAATGAAAATTGGGAATTATTTACCTGAGTTTATAAACATAAAACAATAAAATAATCCAATAAAACGAATTTGGATTTTTCAATCCAAAAAATCTTTTACAAAAGATCAGAACTGTATCACATATTTTAAAACAACTCAACAAGACTATAACAAAGGTAAAAACCCAAAAGGGAACAACCCAAGAAACCTCATGGAAAGGGGCACTGTCCTCAAGCCATCTCCATAAGACTTCACCACCAAGGACATGCTAGAAACCCGAACCACTGGAACTAAAAACTCTACCCAAACTGCGACAAAAAATATAACCAAGTCTACTTACACACAAGGTTTTATCTAGGGTTTGATCCAAATCCCAATAGGATACCACCACTAATATATTTCATGTGATAAAAACTTAATGAAAAAAATCATGCAAGTTTTTAAAAACATGAAATACTAGTTACAATTTCTAAAAGATGCAGCATTAAATAAAAACAGTTTTCAAGTGGGATAATTTAAAGAATAAAAACATTTAAAATAAATATTAGAGCTACTGAATTTTCCATTCACTCATATCGTATGTCGACGGTAATCACAAAATATATAGTGAGCACAAGCAATGGGAAGTAACCCCTAGGCACTAGTTAGTTGTGGGTCCGAGGTACCTCGTATCTCGGTGAGAGTAACCATCACAAATATCCATTCTTGTGCACAATCCACTAGTAGGGAACATAACCATAACCTAGTGGTCCCCAATAATCATAATAATAGTTTTTTTAGAGTTGTATGTGTCAATATTTCTATGTAAAATTGAGGCCAAACCCCACTGATTCATTAGCATACTCGTACACGTCTACCCACCTAGATACCTGGGTTTTCCCTTTGTGCTCAAACAAGTTCAACAAGTCAATGAATATACTTTTCACATGAAAATATCATATCCATATCATAAATTCACCAAAAATCACACATGTATACAACAAAAGTCACAAAATTCCACTTTTCATTCAAATAGATTTTGAAATCTGACTCACACCAAAATAGCCCACAACACTTTTCATATTTCTTTAAAACTTACACAAATCCATTAAAAAAATTTATAAAACCATTCCAATATATTAAAACTCTCATAGAAGTCCACTCACTTGTTACATAATACCCTTTTTACCTTCAAAATCATTTTTTCATCAAACTTACACGAAACAACCCACAAACAAGTTTCACTACAATATCACAATTTAATAAAACATTTTAGAAATTTTCAAAACATTCTAAAAAAGTTTGAAATCTTAAAATATCACATCACCTTTAAAAACCCCTTAATAGGTGAACACTCATACCAAACATTACATATGAACCCTTTTCCCACTTTGTTTAACCAACTAAAACATTTATAATTTTCATAAAAAGAACCCAAGTGATGTAAATATGTCTTGCACACAAAACACATTTAAAAACCCCCATTTAAGACCAAAAAGCATAAAAATTCCTATCCAAAACAGAATTGGAAGCCCTGGAGACATTTATAAAACCACTTTCACGTTTTATAAAAAAACCTTGAATAATACTACAAAAGATCCAAATGAAGACAAACAATTTTCATAAAATGCCCTCAAGAAGTATAATAATGTTATACACATAAAAACTATTCAAAACCCCTCTTTTTTGTCCCAGATGACACTAATAAATTACCAAACCATAATTTTTAGTCCAAACAAGATTTAGTAAACCAATTCCATATGTTATAAAATACACCCAAGTAATACCCCACGAGTAACACATGAAAACACCCAATTTCAAGTTAAAATGAAACTATATGATTGGACACTTAACCAAATCAATCATAAACAGTTTTCGCACCACAACCAACATATGAGTAATATTAAAAATTAGTAAATACATCAAGATAACTCATAAATAATAGTTTACACATGGAACCACCAACTGAAAGTGTCAAATACCTCAAAACTTGGTGTGAAACATCAACCGCACCACCGCTGCATCACAAGGATGATAAATCCAGCCCTAGACCACAATATTTAACAAAAAAGACACCAAATAAATCCATATTTTCGAACCCTAACTTCTGAAAATATTAGAACATAATTAAAGAGGGAGGAAACCCTAAGGAGAATGACGAAATTGAAGAGAGAAATACTTACTCTAAACAATCTTGAATAAAATGACCCACAATCCACCAGTATCTGAATTTGAAAACATCTAACCATTAAAGGGATTTTCTAACAAGTATTACGGGATCTTGTAGGAACTAGAATGGGGGAAAAAGAGTAAAAATATAAGTAGTTATGAAAGGATAAATTTAACTCTCCAAATCTGGGATATTTATGAAATTTAGATACTTTTCGACATATATCGCGATTCTATTGAGATCCAAATTGAGGTAGGATAGAATTGGGGAGTACCTTAGGTAAGTGGTCTTGGAAGAGTGTTGGAATCACCAAAAAAGTTAAATATTATAGGATATATTAAATAACTAAAATTTATTTTTAATGCAGAAAATGGGCTTTCAGGCTGGCCCAATCCCTTAAAAAACCCATATCCAGCATGATTATGTATTCCTAAATGGTCCAAATTAATTTTTTGGTGTTCATAGGTCATAGGATTCCAAGTATAAATTAGAATTGATGAAAAATGTTGACAAATTAAGGATTTATAAAGGAAACAAAATTTATTTTTAAATATGGAATTGAGCTCACATTTTGGCCCAATTCATTAAAAGTCACCCATTCCTAAATAAAAGCTTTGGAAACCCCCAAAAAAAATCATGAATGGAAATTAAATGAAATTTATCTTTAAAATAAGTCATTTATGTGACATTTCCTTTTATAATGAAGGTAAGGGGCACTTTTCAGATTTCTCAAAGGATTAATTTATAATAAATAAAATGTACATTAAAATACCTCAAAAGGTCATGTATTCGAAGATAAAGTGAGATAATGTTGTAATATTAACAATAAATATATTTTAGAAATGTTTTTGTGTAATTTTAATCCTTATCATTTTTATTAACCCTTAATTAACCAAGTTTATGTTTTACTATGGTAAGAAATTTTTCTTTACTAAGAGGATGCAATTTTTACTTATCAAGTGTCAATTGGACCATAAATAGACACTTAATGATATTTTAGACCGTATATATTCCCTTTTTATTTATTTAATATTTTTATGATTTTTAAATAATTTAATGAAATATTATTTTCATAAAATATCATAAGTATCCATTTAGAAACTATTAATAATTTTGAATTTAATAAAATACATAAAACAATATAACTTAAAACCAATTCATTTAACATAACCCTAACATGTCATATTAAATTATAAAATTATTTTATCACCTCAATTATGTTAAATTAAATTTATTTTATTATTTTAATATAATTTATTTGATATTTTATTAATAAAATAATTTCCATGTCACTATTGTGTCATCATTAATGCTAATTCTTTATTCATTAAACATTATAGATAAATTTCTATGATGTACTAAATTATTTTATATTTCCAAATACTACTTATAATCTATGTTATATACTAGTTATTCATATATTAAAATTAATATACTTATATAAAATGAGAGTGTGGCATTTTATCACTTTCATTTATTTTTATTATATTCATGTCATATTAATGGAGAAGTGGTCATTAAGTGATTACATTTCAAAATATTGACTATAAGGGTCTAATTTAGTCATCCAATAGGATTTTTATAGGTGTTAAGGTAATTTTATAATATTATTTTTACCTTTAATTAACTGATTTACCCTAAACCATGGTAATAAAAGTAATTACAAAATATACTATTTATAATAACCAAAAATAAAATGAACATATTTACATAATTTGGAACCAATAATTCAAAATATTGAATCTATTTTTCAAAATTAAAAACACAAAAGTTTCAGTAATTAATTTAAAAATTAATCCTGTTATTGGAATGAAAAACAAATTTTTAAAAGTTAAAACATTGCAAAAAAATGAAATGTGTCTACATCAAAATTCATGATAAAATAAATTCCAATGACAGAAATTATATTAGATTATAAAAATATATTCTATTTATACTTTAAAAACATTAAATAATATAATTTATCTGCATAAATTATTTTGATTAAAAGGTTGTTTTAATTAAAATTTAGTATATTTTTACTATTCATAAAAATTTAAAACTTATTAGAAAAATATCAAAAATTCACCCAAAGTAAATTTCGATATCACTATTAAAAAGAATGAATTTATTTTTCTAAATATTATATATTAAAGTTTCAAAACTTGATTTAAAATGGGTGCTCCATCAAAAGGCAGTAAAACTGCATTTTTTGTAAAATACTTCTTTTATCTAAAAAAATTAAATTTGTTCCTATATCATGCCTTAAAAATAAATTAAATAAACTTTAAAGTTATATGAAATATATAAAATTAAAAATAGGGTTAATACTATTCATAACCACTTCTTTAACGGCTAGTCTTGGTGTGATCGAACTCGGTGTTGCATGTAGTGAAATCTATTTGAATTATTTAAGAAGAAGAATACCGTGGAAGCATGGGGTGTTACATGCTTAGCTTCTTCAATAAATTTCATCCTCAAAATTTAAACACAGGATTTAAAACTAGGTTTTTGAAATTTCAAAATATATTTGTTGAAATACAACATAAAAAATGGATTAATGATACCTCTATTTTAAAATAAATGGAAGTGTGAAGGTCACCAGAGATAATGCATTCTAGGGTTCTATGTAGTAATATATAGAAATGAAAGAAAAATATAACCACCAAGTTTCGATGAATAGTGATAGGGAACGTGGTGAGGAGAAATTAAACAATCACAAAGATAGAAATATGCAATTATCTAAGGGATCGTTAGATTCATTGGAAAATTAATAGGATAACATTTTTTCGGTTTCAAGATATTTTTCCTAGTAAGAATCATTAGGAAATAATTTAATTTATTTATTTCCATGTCATAAACATAATCTCATCCTTTGGTTGTGCTTTGATCTATTTTCACTTCATCCCTTATACCTAGAAATGAATGTTAAAAATGAATTTTTTACACTTGATGCACTTTTGACAAATCATAAGGACCATAAGTATTTTATTAATCCTTTAAATTTTTGCTAAAACCAAGAAGGTTATCCCAATAAATAATAATTTAACCTAAAATATCCTAATTTTAACTTACTCAATTCCAACCTTAAGAATTTTCCAAAATACTCTTGTCTAAATTCACAGTCTAAAAAGGTATCTAAATTCCCAAAATCAATACTAACATTAGATACACCAAAAATGTAATATAGATCTTATTGTCACTAACCAAATATTTTATCACCTATAAATCCTTAATTATAACTCTTTTTCTTCAAAATCATTAAATAATAAGTACTATAGTACAATCCTTATATTTCTCATGAATCTTATAACCATAGAATCATTAATGTAATAATTATTTAATCCAAGTATAATATAACCTTAATCATTCCACTTTAATTTTAAACAATTAACTACGCTTCAACTACATATTACTGAATACCTCCTTCATCTCATTATTCTTTTTTAATCTCTTCATCACTAGTAGTATAACCATTTCATGTATAATCTTTCTGATTCTAACCATTGATCAAAACTCAAAGAACAAAGTGAGGAACACTAATCGTAGTGATATAGTCATGAAAAATCACTTATAGGATCTCTAAATGATTCCATATTCTTATCAATCCGTAAGTCGTTATATTTAACCTAGGTTATCCATTACCGAATCTAAATTATGATATCCAATACTTAGACTTATCCTAAAATTAATTAATAGGGTTATGTTTTATAATCTATGTTTTCTAAATCTAGCTTCCAAGGTTGATGCTAAACTTCCTCTGATACCAACTATAATGCCCCAACCCTAGAAGCCTAGGACTGGTGCATTATTTAAATACATTGTCATTATATAAAGAATCAGGTCCCGAAAGACTAAATAGTTTACAAGTATTGGAAAATATTTTTCATCCATGAACCATTCATTAAAATTAAAAACATAATATGAAACATAGTCCATTATTTTATAACTCCATTATTATTCTAACTTAACCCTATATATCATTCATAAAATAATTCTTGGAATCTTGGGAAAATAAAACATACAAAAGGGGTGAGCTCAAATGATTAGTAAGGTTAAACAATATAGAATAATCTATCAAAAATAACCATAAACTTTAAGGCAAGTATAAAACTAAAACACAAGCCTTTTAAACATAAACTTGAACATAATATGGAATGAATAAATCAAATAATTCAATTTAAACATTCACATAGATATTCTACTAGCCAAATAATCACATGTAATATAAATCACTAATCTCATAATGAAAAAATTCATAATATTGGTCATCTGAGACATACTATTGAGGCCTCATCCAAGACATCTAATAAAATGGTTAAGGCCTCAGCCAAATCCATATTTAAAAATAAATGGGAAAGGCCTCAGCCAAGTACATATCTAGATTATCTCATGAGACCTACTAATGCATCAAGGGGCTATAATGGGCCCCATCTATCACTTACTAAGTCCAATGAATTCCTCATATTAAAAGGGTGGACCATAACATAAACATTCATATTAAAATGTGCATACAAAATTTTAATACTTTAACTATAAAACATGAATGTTATAAACATAGGAATCCATATTCAAATATATCAAAAACCCTTCAATACAATATGGAAGATTTTATCATAATAATTCAACCTCAAATAAGCATAAAATCCAACAAATTATGTTGACATAGATGAAAATAATTTAATAAATTCATTAAAACTCTTAGAGAGAAATATCCTTTTTTTACTTTAAATTATTTAAAAGCCACATATTTTTTTTTTAAAAAAAATTCTTTTGAAAACAACATTTTAATCTTTTAAGAAAAACTTCAAAATCAAAAGGTGACATAATGGTAGGAAATAGATGCTCGCACCATATAATTTAAAAAAACATTCTTTCCTTAATACTTTTGAAAAGATTATATAGTATCTTGTTTAGAAAACAACTGAAAGATTCCTTTTATTTTTGTATAAAAAGGTTAAACATGGTTATAAATGAATTGAAACATCCAAAGAATAATAGTAATTTTTTTATTAAAACGTTTTAAAAACATTGACATTGATGATAAAGATGTACCCATATATACTTACATATATAAAACCACGAATAATAATGAGATTATGAAATTAAACCTTACCATGTATTTTCCTTTAGTCGACGGTGCGTTAACCACCTGTATAATGGTTAAATCATGTTATTAAATTATACCAAAACCATATCATTATTTATGATATCATATATGATCCTCTTATAATATCTTATTACTTTTTTGTTAGTAATCTTTCATTATTTTCACTATTTCAGGTGTTAATTGCTTAGTTTCTCAAGTAAGTTTTAACTTATTATTTGTTGTTGCCATTAATTAGATCATGGTTTCATAATAAACAGAATTTAAAACATTATTTGAATATTATATATATATATATATCTATTATATATGTATTTAGAATAATCCACAATACTTTGAGATAAGAAATGAAATGCATCGTTCATAGAGATGGTAGGTTGTACGTACTCATGAACGCTACTTTCATTTCTTTATCGTATAATAATTAAATAATACACATGTATATTACAATTAAAATATTATATTAATGTCATATATTTATAATAGGTTTAATAAAACCATCCTTTATATATTCCATGTATAGAGTGAATGAGTCATATCGCTTTGAGGGGGCGGTAGTCCACACATCCTCAAATGAAATTATTGAATTTACACAACTTTAAATGCAAAGAGGTGTGTTTTAAATAAAAATTACAAAAGAATAATGACATTTAAATAAAATATATATGATATATAAATATATTTTCCATCATAATGGTAATCATGAGAGGTGGTAGGGGAAAATTGAACAATCATCATTTCATGAGGTAGTAGTTTTCTGTACACAGAAATTGTATGCTCGTTATGTCACGACCAATACCCCGGGGTCCATGCCATTAAATACCCCAAGCCCACCTCCCAAAGGCCAGGGGTTGGAAACTAGTATAACTAAAAGTTAAAATGGTTCAAAATATAAACCCAATAAGAGACTAACTGGAAAGCAGGAAAGTACCAAAGAAACTCTGAATAGCCATCCGTTGAAAGCCCCACCTAATAAGAAATTTAGTGTAGCTAATATAAGCTATAGGAGTATGTTGTTCATGACAGATCTCACTAGACCCCGCCTGGTCCTTGGCGACCAAGTCCTCCATCGAAGCATTGATCATCTTCACTAGACACAACATGTGAGGGTGAAGCCCGTGCTGGGGTGAGTAACAAAATAATCAATAGGGGTCCCCAAAACACAAAGGAAATACCACAAAGTAATCCACAAAAAAACCAAAAAGAATGATAGCCATTCATGATCAAGAATCAAGACAACTCACACTGGTTATATTCTAGAGTAGGATAGTAGAACCATTAGTCATATCATCGAACATCGTGGGATGCTGGAGAGCTCCTCCTCAATGACTACAGTGGGCCTACTAGGTAACATAGAAGTTTCTTCCCACTAACCTTATTGTTGTTTTTATACACATCCCTAATGATTACTATGGGTATTATGGGTCACACAGAAGCTGCTCCCCACCGTGGGCATTCCGAGTCACACAGAAGCCGCTTCCCACCTATGACCATACTGAGGTACTCTTTTTGTTGAGTATCGTGGGTCTGCTAGGTAACACAGAATCCACTCCCCACCATAGGCTTTTCTGGTCACACAAAATCCACTTCCCACTAATCTATAGTATCTGATCCACATAAGGTTTCTAGTTAATAGTCTTTAGGTCTCATCCAACCACAATGTTTCTGCACATCACACACTTGATCTAGGGATAACCGCTTCTCAAGCCATTTTTTGAATTTCAACTTCCATTAAATCCTATATAGAGTATGAAAAAATATATTTCCCCTCATGAGGGTTCCAACACTAAAAATATATCGTCAATCAGACACCCGGTTTTCATGATATTTATGTTTTTTCAAAAAGGGGTCGGTGGGGTCCGGGTCCGATCCAACCCGGTCAGCTTACCCAATCAGCCCAACATGGGTCCGATAATTTGGGCCATGGGTCTGGACTATCCTGTGACCTACTCGGTTCACCTGGCTAGGATGTGACTGGAGGCTATGTCCGGCACCCTTTCTCCATGGGTCATCTGTGGGGCCTGCTCCCCCTACCGCAGTCGGTTGAATGCGGCGCATCACGTGCGACGCAGCACGGTGCCGCGTCTACCACTACCAGCTATCGAAATAGATTTCGGTGGATTCTTCTACCACACCATGGCTCGTTATGCCCACAATGGTCTTCTCTAGTATGCTATTGGGTCATTCTGGAGACCATCAGGTCTGCACCGATGGTCTGTTAATCATGTCCCTTACAGCTATGGCCTTCAGGGGATGTTGTCTTCCCTGTGATGGCCACAAATCCTCCTTACCACCCAATTGGAAATTCAGCCACAAATAACGCACAAATAGAGGGGATTGGGCCTTGTTTGTATCGGTCTATTCCCTTTGCATTTGAATTTTAAAACAGGGGAGGTTCAGATATTACATTTTTATCAATCATAAAAATTAATCCCAAAGAGAAAACCAAAGAAATGTCACCCTCCAACAAGAACAGACGATCCAAAGAACAACTTTTTCATGGGTTGATCTGAATTCTTCATTTAAAATGAATAATGAGGAAAAAATAAAGCAAAATAAACCCCTACCTCGAAGCGGTTTGACATTGAAGTGGTCTTCCAATGAAGATTCAAGAAGTCGAAGGGGTTCATTGCTTCATGGATCCATTCTTTGAGGTGTGTTGAAGTCATTAATGTTCTGATGATGTTCATCATTCTTCATTGGATAGAGAACTCACTGGTGGATCATCAGAGAATTTTCCACCATTTAATTATCATTTCCCCCAATGCGTTAGCTTATTAAAAGAAAAATACATCGCAACATTTCTATTACGCTGTGACATCATTCTGTTACACTTAATTTAAAGCATCATTACGCTGCACATTAACAATCCATTAATGATCCTCTTTTAATGCACCTCGTCTTCACCTCATCGCTGCACCACAGTGCTACTGTCCTCCGTTAAACAGTGTGATAGAAAATAAAATAACTTTTTTTATGTTATTTTATTATTTTCTAAAAATTTCAAAAAATAAATTTCTATCCAACCCTTACCGGTCGAAGTTAAGTGTTTTCTAGGTGAATCCCAGCATTCTGAGTTCAATGGTGCCCTCATATTTTCGATTTGATCACCAGTTAAAAAGTTAGAAAAACATGATCTCATATTTACTTAAGTGAACTAAAAAATGTTCAAAATTCCATTTCGGCTCACTGGGATTTAGAATCATGTGCTATCAAAGTGTCTATTCTCAAAATAATTCCATATAAATTTAAAAAAAATTACAAAAAAAATCTAAGACATTACAAATTACCCATTAAATGGAGGTGTGTGTATGTTTTTTTCAAAAACATAGCATAACAGCATCCCAATATATTGAGGGTACTTGTGTTATTATGTAATCATAGAATAAGAAGATTATAGGGAGCAGATAATGGAAATGAAACTAAAAAGCATGAGAGAATGCATTACCTCTTAACTTGGAAACTTATTTTTGTTTATACCACAAGGCTTATTTGGGAGGATTTATTCTCTATGATAGGATTCTAGGATGAGGGGAGGGAAGTTAAGAGATTATTTGGGTAGGGTTTGGTCAAGCTATAAGGATCAATGTGGTGTGAGGAAAAGATGGAGGAGTTGTCCTTTTATAATGAAGGCAAGGGGAACTTTTAGATTTTCTCAAAGTATTAATTTATAATAAATTAAATATATATTAAAATACCTCCAAAAGGTTATCACAACCCATCCTTGGGGCCCATTCCGTGACTACTCCAAGCCCGTCTCCCATAGGCCAGGGGCTGGCGACTAGCACCAAAGGCATAAATCCTAATAAAAGGGAAGGGGTTTCCTTTATATAAGAAAACAAACACCACAGAGTACACAAGATGAAGTAAATACTAAGTAAACTGAGTAAAAAAGTAAGTTCTGAAAGTAAATGGGCCAGTACACAAACCCAATTGAAAGTACAGTACAATTGAGAAAAGAAAGTACAATAGCTGAAAAGTATAACAGAAACCACCAAGACATCCTCTGGAGCTCCCACATGAAGGGTGATTACAGATGGTCTCCTCATCTCCTCGGGTCCAGCCGTCCGCTCTGTGTACGTCCCGCTTGATAGTCCACCCTCAGGTATCGTCCCGCTCTACAAGCCTCAACGACGATCAGCGCTTTCCGTCGTCTGTAACCAACACAATGTAGTGTGGGCATAGCTCGTGCAGGGGTGAGTATACGATACTCAGTAGGGACCCTGAGACCCCCGAGGGTCTCCCAGAATCCACAAAGGGTAAACCACAAAGGAAGGATACAAACATGAAGTATAAACCAACTCTACTTAGTTATATGCCAATATATATACCTAAGTCATCATTTCTAGTTTGGCTCCAACTCACGAGTCCAATTACAACCCAGTCCACATAGGAAAACACAACCCAATCCACACAGGAAATCAAGTCAATCATATCAATGATAGTGATTGAAAGTCAAGTCTCATCTCACACAGTTATATTATTCATGAAGAGGGGTGGAGATGATTATATGTAGCCTATGAATCATCTCCTCTGCCGAACCCATGTAGGATCCATGTACAGAAGTCGTCGTTGCCGAACCCACATAGGTTCCAAGTACAGTCGTCATCGCTGCCGAACCCACGGAGGATCCAAGTACGGTCATCCTCGCTACCGAAACCATGTAGGATCCAAGTACATTCGTCCTCGCTGCCCATCCCACGTAGGATCCAAGTACAGTCATCCTTGTTGCCGAACCCATGTAGGATCCAAGTACATTCTCCATTGTCGTAGTCACAGCCTGCTCTAGTGTTCCTGTACACAGCACGCTCGATTCTGAGAGGATCTTCTCCACGATCCAAGGGGTTGACACATCAACTATCACGAAGTTCAGAGTTGATGTATCACAAAGTTTTGTCTCGTCAATAGGAACTCAACACGACAGACGGTGCCTCAATCGGACGCCCGGTCTGAGAGTTATTGGCCTTTTCGTCCCAGGGGCCCGGTTGGTTTTTAAGTTAAAAACAACCAGACCATAGTCTAGCTGCATCCAAAACTAATCCAAAAGAACCATCTCACTTAGAGGAAAACAACGTATCTTACAACACATCGTTCGGATGTCCGGTCGTTAGGTTATAAGTGTTTCTGCTCCAAGGGCCCGGTTGGTTTCGGGTTCGAACCAACTCGGACATACACAAACATTACCCAAATTTTGAGTGTAATATAGAAAAACTACCGTCTCGATCCAAGGATCCCAATGCGACTGACGGTGTATTGATCAGAGGTCTGTAGCCCAAGATATGGGTGTTTGAACGAATCTGTCTGAAAATAGGGGTTCGGGCCCGGTCCGACCCGGCCCGAGACCCCCTAGGTCGTCCCAACCCAGGTCCGGCCCATTTGGGCACGGCCCAGCCCACGACTGGGCGCGGCCCGGCTCGAAGGCCGACCATGGATCCACTCGAGGCCGAGAAGGGTGCGAAGGGGGGGGCACCCCCCTGTTTCTGAAACGGTCGGCCATTAAGGCCGGCCTTTTTTTGTAACTGCCAGACCCGAGGGGGGTCCCGCCACCAGTTGGCGCAAGTGGTCGGATCTATCGTCCGCCCCTTTGAAGAACATTCATGGCCTTTAGCCGCAACTCCTGTCTAACTAGCGTGGCATGACGGCGCTGCTCCCCACCATTGCGGCCCGCTCCGACCGCAGTTCCTTCGGCTTCATTGGTGCGGCATAGCACACCACCACCGAGGCCCGCTCCGGCCGCGGTTTCATTAATTTCCGCGCAATGCAACGGCACCACACCACCGTTGCCGCAAAGTTCAACAAGGATCAACAAATAAAAAGGGGAGTAGGATCGTCCGTTTTTGTGTGGTCCAATCTCCTCCTGTTACGTCGATAACAAGCATCCAATTTAATTAACGAAGAACGTTAAATTAATCATGAATTTCAATAACCCCTACATCATCAAAAGTTTTCGAACGACGGGCGTCATGGAAAACGGCGTCATGGGGTGAGGTTCCATAGACGTTGACAGATAGCATCCGAGGAGAAAGTGGCATCTCCCCTTTTTGTCATGGAGATAAGAAAAGTAGGTGTGTCGTCGTCCTTTGTGGATTTGGCGTTCTTTGACGAAGATGATGAAGTTCCTCGTGGAAGGAACTAGAGCACTCTCTCCCCAATATCTTCACACAATAACTAACCCACCAAAATAAAATAAGACTTATCTTATTTTATTACTTCAAGACATGCATTTCAATTTTAAAATTCAAACACATAACTCACATTAATTGATTAAGTGTGTTGGCATGATTAAAGAGGAGAGAGGGGGGAGTTTCACAATTAATGGATACCAAAATTTAATGGGGAGTTTCCATGTATTTATCATGGGAGTTTAAGGGTTGTGGAATGTGAAAAGATGGGTTCTCACATGAGCCCAACCTCCCCCATACCCACACATGTGAAGTTGGGTTGTTGTGCGCCCCACCAACAACTTCCCATGAGAGAGTTTAACTTACATGGTTAATAAAATAAAATTATACACACTTTTATTTACTTCTCTCTTAATCCCCAAAATTTAACTTCTTCTCCCTGGAAAATGCATCAACAGTAAAAGTCATCTTAAGAAAATACTGGTGTTGTGAGTTCATCGGTGCCCTCGGATTTCAATTTCGAGCACCGGTACAAAAGATAGAAAAACCCACTCATTAGTTCACTGAACGTACCCGAGCTAAACTTTGAAAATTGATTCCGGGAACTCTGGGCCTCAGAATCAGGTGCCGTCAGAAACTACTTACTCGTAAAATCCCATAGAATTTAAGAAAAAAATTTCCTTGAAATTTATAGGTCTTTACATTACTCACACCTCAGATCTTTATGTCCCCGTAAATATACATCATAAACATGGGAAACAAATGAGGGTAATATGCACACATCTGAGCCTCCCGCTCCCATGTGCTCTCTGAGAGGTTCCCATGCTGCCACCTAATGTGTACTAGAGGAATCGACCAGCCACATAAGACCGGATCATGTCGATCCTCGATCTCCACCAGGACCTCCGCAAAAGTCACCCCATCGTCGATGTACATATCCCTGTGATCAATGATATGCGTCGGTTAGTGCACGTATCTCCTCAGCTGAGAAACGTGGAATACGTCGTGCACCCGGTGCAACTGAGGTGGAAGAGCCAGGCGATAAGCCACCTCGCCTATCCTGCTGAGAACCTAGAATGGTTCGATAAAGCGTGGAGATAACTTGCCACCCTGGAAAAATATCTGTAATCCACATCGTGGTGAGACCCGTAAGAAAACGTGGTTTCCATCCTCGAACTCTAGTGGTCTCCGCCTCTTGTCATCATAGTCCTTATGTCAGCTCTGATCAGTCCTCATCCTCTCCTGGATGATCTGAACCTTCTCCGTCATGTCCTGGACCATCTCTGGTCCAATAAGTGCTGACTACCCAGGGTCTGTCCAACACAGAGGTGATCTGCAAGGTCGGTCATACAATGCCTCGTATGGTTCCATCTTGATGGTGGAGTTATAGCTGTTGTTGTATGAAAACTCCACCAAGGGTAGGTGATCCTCACAGTTGCGACCAAAGTCAAGGACACCTGCACGGAGCATGTCCTCGATAGTCTGAATGGTCCTCTCTGTCTGTCCATCTGTCTGAGGGTGAAAGGCGGTGCTCAGGCGTAACTGCGTCCAAAATGCCTCCTGCAACCCCTTCCAAATCCAGGAAGTAAAGTGAGCATCTCGATCGGAGACGATGGACGATGGAACACCATGAAGCCTAACAATATCATAAATGTAGAGGCATCCCAATCTCTCTACTGAGCCCTGCTCTCTGATGGGTAAAAATTAGGCCGACATGGTGAGTTAGTCTATGATCACCCAGATGGAGTCGTTTCCTCTGGATGTACGTGGAAGTACCATCAGTAAATCCGTAGATATCCCATCCCACTTCCACTCCGTGACCTCTAAGGGTTGTACCAAGCCTACTGGTACCTAGTGCTCCGCCTTCACCTGTTGGAAGGTGAGGCATCGTGAAATGAACTCTGGCACATCCTTCTTCATACCTGGCCACCAGTGTTGTTGTATGAGATCCTGGTACATCTTCACTACTCCAATATGTACTGCTAGAGGGTAAGTGTGAAATTTCATCTGCACCTCCTCTCGTAATGCTGCTGGTACCATCGTACGTCCCCTAAAAAGGATGACATTCTCTCCTCCTGCAGAAAATCCATCTGGTGCATGTCCTGAGGATATCTGTGCATATCGCGTCTCACAGTCAACGTCCCCACATTATGCCTCTCTGACCTGCTGAAGTAGTTGAGGAGTGACTGTGAGTGACTATAGAAAGTTTTCCCCATCTCTATCCATGAAGGATATCTTCAACACGACTAGCTACTCTGTCACCTCTCCAAGTAGTTGAATGCCCGACCTCCTGCTAAGAGCATCAGCTACTGCATTCCCCTTCCCAGGAGTATAGACTATCTGAAATTCATAGTCTGGGAGGAACTTGAGCCATCACCACTGTCTCAGGTTCAGGTCCTTCTGTGAGAAGATGTACCTGAGACTCTGGTGGTCAGAGTAGACCGTAAAGCGTTCGCCCATCAGATAGTGTTGCCACATCTTCATGGTGAATACCACTACTACTAACTCCAGGTCATGGGTAGCATAGTTCTGCTCATGCTACCTCAACTTTCGTGATCCATAAGTGATCACTGCCCACTCCTACATCAGGACACACCCGACTCTGGTCCCTGATGAATCACAGTAAACTAAGTTCCCTATGCCCTCCTCCGATATCCTCAAGATGGGTGCATTGGTCAATCTCTATCTTAGCTCCTGGAAGCTCTGCTGACATCTATTTGACCACACGAAGGGTTTCCCCTTCTTCGTCAATGCTGAAAGTGGTGTTGCAACTCTAGAGAAGTCTGGCACCAATCTCTGATAATACCCAGCCAGACCTAGGAAACTCTACCCCTCGGTCATGCTCTTGGGTGGCTCCCAAGCTAGAAATGCCTCGATCTTCTCAGGATCCACCGTATCTCCCACCTTATAGATGATGTGTCCCAAGAATTGGATATCTCGAATCCAAAACTGACACTTTGAGATCTTAACATAAAGCTGGTGCTCTCAGAGTGTATCCAGTACAACCCGCAAGTGGTAGGTGTGCTCCCCCTCAGTAGTCGAGTAAATCAATTTGTCATCGATGAAGACTACAACAAATCGATCAAGATAAGGCTGGAAGATCCTATTCATGAGACTCATGAACACTGCTGGAGCATTGGTTAAGCCAAAAGTTATAACCAAGAACTCATAGTTGTCGTACTAACACTTGAAGGCCATCTTCTACAAATCCTCATCTCGAACTCTGAGCTGATGATAGCCTGACCTGAGGTCTATCTTCAAGAACCACCATGCTCCCTTGAGCTGATCGAAGAGTTTGTTAATCCTCGGAAGTGGATACTTGTTCTATACGGTCACCTGATTTAGGAAACAGTAATCGACACATATTTGTAAGCTCCCATCCTCATTCTTGGAGAAAAAAATCGGGGAAGCCAAGGGTGAAACACTAGGTCGGATGAATCCCTTGCCCTGAAAGTCCACCATCTATACTCGTAGCTCTCGAAGCTCAGCAGGATCCATTCAATATGCTGGAGTTGATATCGGGGTTGTCCCGGGATAAAGGTCACTATAGAAGTCTACCTCTTTGTGAGGAGATAGTTCTGGAACGTCTTCAAGAGAAACGTCCACATACTGATCCACCACTATAGGAAAACTCAGACTCCACACATCTACTACTCCTAGGATGAGACTAGCCAACTGATGAGTAATCAGTTTTCCTCTCCTCTGTGTGAGTCCATCCTGTGCTGCAAAAGCTCCCTTCTCGCCGGTGAAGGTGAACCTACTCCCATTGGTGCGAACACATCGCACCTTGCACCTAATACAATTTATCTGAGCATGGACCATAGATAATCAATCCATGCCCAAGATGATGTTGTAAGGCCTCGATGCCACTACAAGAAGATCTCAACCGAATTTATTGCCTCTTAGAGTAAGATCACACTATCGGAACCAGTGCGTAATCGTCGAGTCTTCTCCTGTAAGAGTCTCTAGCCGTAAGGATCAAGCCAACGGCTCTGTTGGAATCTCCAAGCTCCGAACAAAGGCAGCGGAAATGAAAGAATTACTCGCTTCTGTGTCTATAAGAACTTCAGCAAGGGTGGATTAGACACAGATAGTACCTCAAATCATCTCAGGTGCACCGTGGTCGTAGTCCTCCACTGCCTGAAGCTGAGCCTGTCTTTTCCCGCCAGTTCCCTATGGTCGGGGTGGACCTCCTGGTGGAGGTGGTGGTAGATCCCCGAAGCATCATCCACCACCAATTGCTCGGCCAACTCCTCTACCTCGTCCGTCAACTCCCTGCGGACCACCACGGTCGAACATATGACTCTGCCTGGGTGGTACCTCAACTATCTTCTTCTCCTCTGCAGGGTGGTTCGGGATGTCATGAGCCATGTGACCCTGCCCGCCACATGCATAGCATTATTTTCCTCTCGCATGACTGGCTCTACTACATGTGCCCTGCACCTCCAAACCAGTATCCCGAGGTCTCCCACCTGATGGCCTGGTCTACTTGGACCTCTGCAACATCTGTCTACTACTGCCTATATAAGACTCCTCTACGTGCCTCCCTATGGTAGGTCTCGCTTCTAGTGAAGGTCTGCTAGAAAGCACTCTACAAGAAGGGATCGCTCCAGTACTCCTGCCTGTGTCAGAATGCTGAGGGAGATCATCGATGCCCTGATCTCATTCCTCGGTCCCTGCTCAATGGTTTAGGCTCAGAATAATGCTTCCCATACCATGTCAGTGGAATAGCACGAGAGGTCAGTAAATCTCGCTGAGTACTGGGCTACTGTCATGCTGCCCAGACACAGCTATAGTAACTCATGGATGTGCGCCGCAAGGAGGGTGGCTGGGACGAACTCCGAGCAGAAAAGGCTCTCGAAATCCATCTAAAGTAGTGATGTCCCATTGTGAACCTAAACCATCAGGCTCCACCATCTACCTGATGTAGCGTGAAGGAGACTCGCCATAAGGATCACCATAAGATCTTTTAGTGTCCCCACTAATCTGAAAACTTGAACAACAGCCTCCAGGCAATCCTCGGCTACTTGAGGGTTCGTCTCCCCGTGGAACCTAGGCAGTCTCTGATGCTGAAACTCATGCAGTGCACTCAGGAAACATGCACTCTAAGCTTCTAGGGCTAGTGGAATCGGTGGCTCAGTATGTAGAGGTACCGTCGGTGCCTCCGCTGTAATGGGGCCCTGCACCGAGGCCTTGTCGCTCGGTGGGCTGCCATCTCGCACAAAGCTCGGAACCCTAGATGGATGCCACTGTGGATCCATCCTGAAAAGAAATAGGTGTGCCATAGTCAATACAGTATACCTGGTGAGATGACACAAATTAATCACAAAGAAACCTTTTGAAACACACATGCAATCAATGTTTTCATGCATTGAATCGGAAATCAGAATTCAGGGTCCTGGTGTATGGATACGTCGGCCGTCGCACCAACACTGGACTCCCTGGAATGAAACAACACTCAATACCCTTAACACTATTACTTTACATAGAAGAAATTATCAGAGTCCTAAGTTCTGCGGTAGAACCGATTCCTCTGATACCAATTTGTCATCACACGTCCTCGGGGCCCGTGCTGTGACTACCCCATGCCTGCCTCCCATAGGCCAGGGGATGGTAACTAGCACCAAAGGTGTAAATCCCGATAAAAGGGAAGGAATTTCCTTTATATAGGAAAACAAACACCACAAAGTACACAAGATGAAGTAAACACTAAGTAAACTGAGTACTAAAGTAAGTGCTGAAAGTAAATGGGAAAGTATACAAACCCAACTCAAAGTACATTACAACTGAGAAAAGAAAGTACAACAGCTAAAAAGTAGAGCAGCAACCACCAAGACATCCTCCGGAACTCCCACCTGAAGGATGAGTACAGATGTTCTCCTCAGCTCCTCAGGTCCGGTCGTCCGCTCCGTGTACGTCCCACCTGATAGTCCACCCCCGAGTATCGTCCCTCTCCACAATCCTCAACCACGATCAACGTTGTCCGTCATCTACAACCAACACAATGTAGGGCGGGTATAGCCCATGCAGGGGTGAGTATACGATACTCAGTAGGGACCTTGAGACCCTTGAGGGTCTCCCATAATCCACAAAGGGTAAAACACAAAGGAAGGATACAAACATGAAGTATCAACCAACTCTACTTAAGTATATTCCCATACATATACCTAAGTCATCATTTCCTGTTCGGCTCCAACTCACGAGTCCAAGTACAACCCAGTCCACACAGGAAAACACAACCCAATCCACATAGGAAAGAAAGTCAATCATATCGATGATAATGATTGAAAGTCAAGACTCAACTCACACAGGTATACTATTCATGAAGAGGGGTGGAGATGATTACATGTAGCCTCTGAATCATCTCCTCTACCGAACCCACGTAGGATCCATGTACAGAAGTCATCGCTGCCGAACCCATGTAGGATCCAAGTACAGTTTTCATCGCTGGTGAACCCACGGAGGATCCAAGTACATTCGTGCTCACTTCTGAACCCACATAGGATCCAAGTATAGTTGTCCTCGATGCTGAACCCACGTAGTATCCAAGTACAGTCATCCTCATTTCCAAACCCACGTAGGATCCAAGTACATTCGTCATTGTCGTCGCAGTCGCAACCTGCTCTAGGGTTCCCGCACACAGCACGCTCGATTCCGGGAGGGATGCTCCACGATCCAAGGGGTTGATACATCAACTTTCACGAAGTCCAGAGTTGATGTATCACAAACTTTTGTCTCATCAATAGGAACTCAACGTGATAGAAGGTGCGTCAATCAGACGCACGGTCTGAGACTTATTGGCTTTTTTGTCCTAGGGGCCCGGTTGGTTTTTAAGTTAAAACCATCCTGACCATACTCCAGCTATGTCTAAACCTCAAGATGAGTAATCCAAAATAACCGCCTCACTAAGAGTAAAACAACGTAACCGGTGGCATGTCGTTCGGACGTCTGGTCGTTAAGTTATAAGTGTTTCTGCTCTAAGGGCCTAGTTGGTTTCGGGATTGAACCAACCCGGTCGTACACACACTTTACCTAAATCTTGAGTGTAATATACTGAAACAACCATCTCGATACAAGGATCCCAACTCAACTGATAGTGTGTCGATCAGAGTTTCATATCCCAAGATATGGGAATTTGAATAAATCTGTCCGAAAATATGGAGTTCGGGCCCGGTCTGACCTGACCCAATACCCCTGGGTCGGCCTGAACCGGTTCAACCCGACCCGGGTCCGAATCCGGCACATTTGGGCATGGCCCGACCTGGCAGGCATGGCCTGGCCCGGCTGTACATGCCCTGGACCGGCTGGCGCGGCCCTAGTCGGAGGCCGGTCGTGGCTCAACTTGCGACCAAGCGGGGTGCGAGGGGGGGGGGCGCCGCCCCCTGTTTCTGAAACGACCGGCCATTAAGGCCGGCCTTTTTTTGTAACTGCGGGACCCGAGGTGGGTCCCGCCTCCAGGTGGCGCTGGTAGCCGGCTCTGCCAGCCTCCCCTTTGAAGAACCACCGAAGCCTTTGTCCGCGGCTCCTGTCCGATAGGCGCGGCACGATGACGTCGCGCCCCTCTGCTGCGGCCCGCCCCTACGGCGGCCACTTGAATCTCTGGTGTGGTGCAATGGCGTCACGGCCCACCGCCACGGCCCACACTGGCCGCGGTTCCTTCGGCTTCACCGGCATGGCGTGACGATGCCGTGCACCACCACTGAGGCCCACTCCAGCCACGGTTTCTTTAATTTCTGCACGGTGAAACGGCACCGCCCCACCTTTGTCGCAAAGTTCATCGAGGATCAACAAATAAAATGGGGAGGAGGATCAGCCATGTTTGTGTGGTCCGATCTCCTCCCATTATGTCGATAACAAGTGGCCAATTTAATTAATGAATAACATTAAATTAAGGATGAACGTAAATAACCCTGACCTCAACAAAAGTTACCGAACGACGGGCATCGTGGAAAATGGCGTCGTCGGGTGAGGTTCTGTAGACGTCGATGGAGAGTGTCTGAGGAGAAAGCGGCGTCTCCCATTTTTGTCATGAAGAAAAGAAAAGTAGGCACGTCATCGTCCTTTATGGATTTGGCATTCTTCAATGAAAAGGATGAAGTTCCCCACAGAAGGAACTAGTGCTCCCTCTCCCCAATATCTTCACAAAACAACTAACCCCCCAAAATAAAATAAGACTTATCTTATTTTATTACTTCAAGCCTTGCATTTCAATTTTAAAATTCAAAAACATAACTGACATTAATTGATTAAGTGTGTTGGAATGATTAAAGAGGAGAGAGGGGAGAGTTACACATTTAATGGATACCAAAATTTAATGGGGAGTTTCCATTTATTTGTCATGGGAGTTTAAGGGTTATGGAATGTGAAAAGATGGGTGCTCATGTGGGCCCCACCTCCCTCATACCCACACATGGTAAGTTGGGTGGTTGTGGTCCCCACCAACAACTTCCCATGAGAGAGTATAACTTATAAGGTTATTCAAATAAAATTGTACACAATTTTATTTACTTCTCTCTTAAACCCCAAAATTTGACTTCTTCTCCCGTGCAAATGCATCAATGGTAAAGTCATCTTAAGAAAATACTGGTGCTGCGAGTTCATCGGTGCCCTCAGATTTCTATTTCGAGCACCGGTCCAAAAGATAGAAAAACTTTCTTGTTCGTTCACTAAACGTACCTGAGCTAATCTTCGGAAATTGATTCCGGGCACTCCGTGCCTCAGAATCAAGTGCTGTCAGAAACTGCATACTCGTAAAATCCCAAAGAATTTAAGAAAAAAATTCCCAAGAAATTTACGGGTCTTTACAAAGGTCATGTATTCAAATATAAAATGAGATAAGGTTGTAATAATACCCACCAATAGATTTTATTCAAGTTTTTGTGTTAATTTTAATCCTTATCATTTTGATTAACCCTTAATTAACCCTTTATAATTTTAGCTACTATAAGAAAATTTTCATTACTAAGACGATGTAATTTTTACATATCAAGTACCAATTGGACTATAAATGTAAAATTTATGATATTTTCAATCATATATATTACCCTTTTACTTATTTAATATTTTTAAATAATTTAATGAAATATTATTTTTATAAAATATCATAAGTTTTAATTCTGACACTATTGATAAATTTGAATTTAATAAAATAAAAACATAAAGCTAACTTTGAACCAATTCATTTAAGATACCCATGAAATGTCATATTCAACATGAAAATATTCCAATCACCTCAATTATGTTAAATTAAATTTATGTTAATATTTTAAAGTCATTTAAATGATATTTTATTAATAAAATAATTACTGCATCACTATTGTGTGATTATTAATACTAATTCTTTAATTTCTAAAAATTATAGATAAATTTTTTTGCAGTAGGGAATTATTTTATATTTTCATATACTAATTATAATCTATGTTATCTTCTGGTTGTTCATATATTAAAACTAATATACTTATATAAAATGAGAGTGTGAAATTTTGTCACATTCATTGATTTTTATTATATTCATGTCATATTCATGGGAAAGTGGCCATTAACTGATTCCATTTAGAAAAATAGATGATAATGGAAAAATTTATTCATCAAATAAGATTTTGAAAATTTTTAAGGAAATTTTATAATATTATTTTTACCTTTAATTACCTTATTTACCCTTAACCATGGTAATACAATTAATTAAAAAAGGTACTATTCATAATTCAAAAAAATAAAATAAAGTTATTTAGATAATTTAGACCCACTGATTACAAATATCGAATACATTTTTCAAAGTTCAAAACATAAAATATTCTGTAATTTATTTAAAAATTAGTTCCATTTTATAAATGAAAAACGAGTTTTTAAAAGTTAAAACATTACAGAAGAATAAAATGTTTTTACAATGAAATTCATGATAAAATTAATGCCAGAGAAAAAAAAAATTAAATGATAAAAATAGATTCTATTTATATTTTAAAATAGTTAAATAATATAATTTATCTACATAAATTATTTCAATAAAAATATATTTTTTATTTAAAATTTAGTATATTTTTACTCTTTATTAAAATTTTAATCATATTATAAAAAAATCAAAAATTTCTCCAAAATAATTTTTCATATTCTACTTCAAAAGAAGAATTTTATTTTTTTAAATAGAATATATTAGTGTATTAAAAACTTGATTTAAAATGGGTGCATCATCAAAAGGCAGCAAAACTTCATTTTTTTGAAAAATACTTCTTTAATCTAAAAAATTGAATTTGTTTATATATCATGTCTGGAAATTAATTATGATGAATGTTAACGTTATATGGAATATATAAAATTCAAAATGTGGTTAATAATTTTTATAACTACTTCTCAATCGGCTAGTCATGGTGTGATTGAAGTCGGTATTACGTGTAGTGAAATATTTTTAAATTATTTAAGAATAACCATACTGTAGAATCTTGGGGTGTTATAATTATGAAAAAAAAATGATTTTTCCAAAATAAATACTCTTTACAAAGTAAAAGGGGTATTCCTCTCAATAATATCTCAATGATTTTATTAGAGTATTTTTATCTATTTCAAAACATCTATTTAATTTTATACTTTATTGAGATTGATATATTATTATTATCATCTACTATATGTTATTAAATTATTTATAACCAGTTTGAATATGGATATGTTATGTTGATACCGTTCAGCATGCTACTCTGATTGGTTATTGATTATGATTACAGATTAGGTAAAGTTATTTACATTTCATATGTTCATGTTGTTTATGATTTTCTATATTCATGTGAGGAATGCATTGGGCCTAAAAAGTGTTGGGTGGGGCCTGCTATAGCCCCTCAATGCATCATTAGGTCTCATCAGACAAAACAGAATTGGGTTTTGGCCGAGGCCTTACCCTATTATTTGAGACATCTTGGATGAGGCCTTGATTATATGTTTCATATGTCTGACATTATGCATTCCATCATTATGATATTATAAATTGATAAACCATGTGATATTTGAGTAGTATCATATCCATGAATAAGGTTCATTTTCTTATGATAAATTATATGGATTTATTTACTACACTTTAATTCCTTCTATATTACCCTCAACTTTATTTTTAAAGGCATTAATTTTTAGTTATTCACCATGCCTAATGTTTATGTTTATGATAACTTCTACTGTATTACTTACCCTTACTGAGAATCTAAGCTCACTCATTTCTTCGGTTATATTTTCCACCAGGATGAAAAGATGAATACTATGAATAGCTTGATGGGATAATCTAGGATTTATGGATGTTTCTAATGGAATATCTATATTGTTTTTAATTTCATATTTTAATGTAACAATTATGTATGTATATGGTTTTCTAATGCTAAAAAACTATTTGGTCCTTTGGGATGTGATTCCTTGTAATCTTACTAATGTAATAAAATAATACGCTGGCTCTGGACTACTGAGTTCAGGGTCCTTATAAAGGAAATATCTATTCATAATTCATTCATATGAGATGAAATTTACTTTTGATGGATATTTTAATGATAAATTTCCCTTATAGTACATTTTTTATTTGTACCTAATATATGATAATCATAGATTGTAATGGGTTGTGATGGTATATTAATATTATCATGAATTTATTCTCATATTCATTAAAAAGAGCTTTATATGAGATATGAAGAATAGAATAATGATGTAATAAGTAAATAATTTTTTCTTAGATTGAACCTCCAAAGTATATCTCATTGAATGTCATATTATCCTTGATATACTTAGGGGTGTATTCATAATATCAATCCTTCTTACCTATGTTTTAAATGTACCTAGTATGAGAACCATCATACTTTGATACCTTATATATGCAAGTCAAAATAAACTTATCAAACCATGGGGTGGTTGGGTGTGTTTTTGATCATGTCGTCAGTTAGAACACAAAGATTGGATTTATCCAAATGTATGATGAGTAAATGTTTTTCCCTTGATTGAATTAGACTTAGAAAATTCATTTTTATTCCTAGTTAAGTCACAGATGAAGTGTTTATCAACTTGGATGAGGTACATGTGATGTGCTCATCTGTTAGTGGAATGACATGTGATGTATTTAGAAACCTATTCAGTCAATGTTAGAGAATTAATAAAAGAATAATTAGAATGTATTAGATTGAAATTTTACATGTTTGGTAGTCACTCAGTGTCATGGAAAATGGGATTATATAGGTATATATATAATGTATATGATACATCTTGTAGTGAACATGATTTAAAGAGACATGAGTGTGTTTGATGTATATCACACAAAAACGTTTTATAGATTGAGTAGAATTTATGATTTTATGGATTAAACTATTTGATTATATCTATGAAGTATTTATCTAATATTTTTCTTTAATTCTATTATGGCCTATAGGGTCACATAGTGAGGAAAAGGGATAAAGATTATGTTTTGCACAAAGTGTTTGTTCCAAAATAAAGATAGTTTTAAAGAAACTATATTCAAAATAAGTTTTATATGGATATAAAAAGTGATATATAGTTTTTTATGAATTCATTATGAATTTTAATGAAAGTATGAAATTGTTTATTCTGTATATAAAAATTTATATGATATATATGACAGAATATATTGGACCCGACAAAATGCATGTTGAGTGCATGCGTTTTCCACATCCTTGGTTGAGTAATACATCTAAAATATATTTCCCACAAGGTTTGTTTTAATTAATAATTAACCATGAATTAATTTTTAATATTATGATATTTTAAAATAAAGACTATTTTTTATAGCGAACATGATATACATCACTAAACATAATCAACTGGCACAATATTATATGAATGTTATATGCCACTCAATAAATTATAGAGTATTAATAAGATTGAAATATTTATGAAATATTTATAAAGCTACTAATCAATATAAATTTATTTATTAATTATTAGGAAATAATCACTCAAATTTTATTAAAGTCATTTTATGCTTCAAAAATATATTTTCTTCAAAAATGATTTTTATTGCTTTTGTGAAGCAAATAATAGAATTAATTTCAAGAAATATTATATAATTCATTTGATAAAATTAATTTAATTTTTTAAATCATCATTTAAAAATTATCTTAAGGTGAAATTTTGATAATTTTATGAAAAGTTTGATTTTTTTAGTGAATAGTGAAAAATACTGATTTTTAATGAAAATTGTATTTTATTTTAATGTATCTACATGGTAGAATTATATTTTAAATTATTTTTGAAATTTAATTAGTTTATTTTTATTAAAAATAATCAAACTATAGTCTATAGTATGAATTTTATTGTCGAATTTGGTATAAAAACATTTTTATACTTAAAAAAGGAGGGTTTTTTTAAAAAAAAGTCATTTTCATTGCGTTTTTATGTTTGATTTTAAATTAAATAATTCCACTAATGTAAATTGATTTTTGAAATTTTTTCCCATATTTGGAATCATTAAGTTTAAATTTTGAAAATGGGTCCATTTTAGTTTTGGTCATTATAAATAGCAACCTTAGTAAATTTATTTCACCTTAGTAAGGTAAACTATGTAATTTAGGATAATAATAATTTGATAATGACTAAAAAATGATCCGAAATCTTTCATAAATTTTATTGGATGATTATATATCATCAATAAATATCAAAATTTAAAATATATGACCTTTTATTCAATTCTCCATGATTTTGACCTTTATAATATTTTTTTGTAATGAAATGTAGAAAATGTATTCCTCTTTATTTAATTATATATAATATTTTACACATGGATAAATAGAGGATATGTTAATTTATAAAGATTAATTTATAGATAAATTATTTTTTTCCTGATGCAAATTTATTTTTAAATTTTAGTGATGAAATAATTACTTAAAATTATTTTGCAACACTGACACGGTGCCTGTGCAAGCAGTAGAAAAATCAATAAAATGATTTTAAAAACTCTAAAAATAATATTATTTGAATGATTTATAGTGTCAAAAATATTTTAGATAATTATATCATTTTATTTTTACGTTAAAGTATTATATTCTAATTCATTTTTCATAAATTTATTTTTAAAGTCACTTTAAATGAATAGAACCAAAATTGTCATTAATGATATTTTATAATAAATAATTTTATATTAAATTTATAATTTCACTAAAATTTTTATATTCCTAAAATTGGATGGTATATAGTTTATTAAATCAATAATGTTCCATTTATGGTCCCTTTTCCTTTTATAGTAACTATATTAATCCCTAAATAGTATTCAACTTTGTTATATCGGTAATCGTCAAAAGGGTTAACTAGGGGTTAAAATAAATACATAAGGTTTAATGTATAACCTAAAATAGTCCATTTTTTGGATGAGATTATTTATACCCATAATATTAAAATATTCTATATTAATCCATTTATATCCAATTAGGAGAGAAAATTATTTTATATTTATTTACAACTTAAATAAATTCAAAAAGTGCCCCTCTCGTCACTTATAAAAGGGAACCTTTTATCATATTTTTTGCACACTTAAAAAGAATTTTTTCAGAAAATACCTATATGAATTACATACATAAATCCATACTCACTTACTATAGTAAATTTTTTGATTATAAATCCAACCTAGGAAGGTCTTTGGTGTAAACCTTAAGAGGTTTTCTGAAGAAGAGGTATAGTTCTTAACCGAGGGTTTTTGTTTTATTTCTTCTTCCACCTATTTAAAATATTATTAAACCATACTAATACAATGAAATTTAAATCTAAAATATATCAATATTTTATTATTTTAATGTAATAACCCACATCCATCTCCTCTCCCATAAAAATGGGAAACAAAACCATCATTTGTGTGTATGGTGAACAACCGCCTCGCGAACCGATATAATTCATTTTCCATCACCATCTCTCAAGTATGGTTATAATTATATAATTAATATATATATACATTATATTTATATATATTATATTCATCACATATTAATCATTATTATAATATAATATATCATATAATTTCTTACCTTTCCATCCATTGAAGAATCATAATGTCATCCGTGTGTATGTGAAGATTACAACCTCCATGAAGGCATATGATTCATTTTTTATCACCACATCACATGGATGGTATATATAAGGGAATTTAAATTAATAATTTTTTATTTATGATATAAATTTCATTTAAAAGGGAAAAATAATACTCACCTTCCATCTATAATGATCATTAAAAATGGAAATGTTACTTATGCATATGTATGACCTACTATCTCCACGATTGTAATACAGTTCATTTTTCATAATAATATTTAATGACTATTTTAAAAATTGTATCTCATATATAAAAATTATAAATATTTTATTATTAGTATTCTATATATGGTAGAATAAGGAACACTCTATCCATACTAAACCAACCAAATCTATTTTGGACATATGAGTCGAATATCATCAAAACATCTAACGTGAACTTAATTGATTGAGTAATTAATTAATATATGGTAAAAAAGAATTTTTAAACTGAAAAAGGCTATTAATAAATTTAATAAGTAACATAATTTTATTATTTAGGAAGATAAAGAATGCACATGATTATTTGGACTCAAGGGATGTGACTTTCTTTTAAAAATCCTATATTAATGTCTCTATTCCAAATATTTTTCTTCCATATCCATATTATTAAAATTATTTTATGGACATATTTATATGTATATAAAAGAATTGTAAAGTTAAATTTTATTCTACTGTTTACTTTATTTAAAAGGGTTTAAAATGGAATCTTTTTATGGAATGTTTTGACATACTTTATAAATGTCAAATGGAATGTTCTGCTTTTATATTTACAGCGATGAATAATTTTTCCTACACCATACCAATTATTTTATATTGTAATTCCACTATAATATTCCCTGTTTTATTCATAGAAAATCTACCCTTAACTATTTCTTATTAATTTATGTTTTAAAAATTGGTTTCTAAAATGAAATAGCATTTTGATATTCGAAAATGCTTTTAATATGGGTTAAAAAACGTTTTCAAGTGTTTTTGTGATGAAATATGAAATATAAAATGTTTTATTCAAGATATGGTAATTGTAAATTGTTTATAATAGGTTATAATGATATATATCATGATTATTAGTGAACCAGATATATATTTTGATGAAGGGTGTTCCCAGATAGCACTCTAATGCAGTGGGTAATTATATTGTAAGTTGTTCGTATTGTTATTCCAATTTGTAAGTGTTTGATAAGGATTATATAAGGGTAATATAAATATGGTTTCCCCAGAATCCTACATTAATTCTCTATTCTTGATTATTATTATTAATGTAAATCTTTTAATTTCAAAAGGTAAGAAACTATTATTCTCTTTTTTGGACAAAAAGTAAAATCTTTAAGATAATGTTTTTCATGGTTTCTCATGTTTTCCAAGAGACCTTCATGATTTTGATTTTCCAATTATCATCACTTATAATTTTTCTTAAGAAAACCTTTAGGTAGTAGAGATTATTTATTGAGTAATTAAATTATTATTTTAGCTCGTATTTTATTATGTTAAAAATATATCTTTTATTATCTCATAGTTTTAAAATGGCTAAAAAGTTTCTTTTTTTATTTTTATATGTCCCCTAATAATCTTTTTATGATAAAACCATTTTTAAAAAAAAACACAATGTTTAAGGATAAGTAAGTAAAAATATGAAGTTAATTTGAAATCCATAAAGTTTTTTCATGAAAATAAAAGAATCAATATTTTAAAAGTTTTAATATTGTATAAAAATTAATATTTAGTAGATGTATGCACTCTTAATGTACATGTATTTTTTATATAAGAGTTATGAAATAATTATCTAAAATTATTAATTGTTTTGATTCTTGAAATGTAATGAAATTAATTCTTGATTAAAACAAAATATTGTGTAATTTTTAAGGAGAATTTATTATAGTTGGTTTCATAGGTAATGATTAGATAAATTTAGCAGTTATAATGT
The DNA here is from genome assembly GCA_963277665.1 of Viscum album. Taxonomy (NCBI): domain Eukaryota; kingdom Viridiplantae; phylum Streptophyta; class Magnoliopsida; order Santalales; family Viscaceae; genus Viscum; species Viscum album. Next base: position 2,103,960,347 of record OY728147.1, on the reverse strand, counting down.
TTTCATATGTGTATAATTAAAATATTTGACACTTCAGGTGTTAGTATGTTGGTTTGGGATCAAAATTTAGCAGTCTCTTATAATTATAAGGTTTATAATGTAAATGAGAAGTTTTGTTATTTTTATATAATTTATTTAGAAGGATAATAAACTTAGGATTAAATTATTTGAAGGTTAAATTATTATAGAACTTTTATGGGTTTTTTTCTCAAAGGGGAGCTTTTCATTTTAACATACATTAATTCATTTAAATTTTTAAGAAAGTTATATTCAAAAAATTAAATATCATTTATTAAAATATAAGTAAAAGTATCTCACAAAACGTTTTTATCCATTCTAGATGATTTAATCTTCACTATCATGGAAAAATAATGTTTCAATGATTTTGAATGATTTTTAAACATCCAAATCTCCCAGTAGAAACCATTTAATCTATCCAATGCATTTTTATTTCTAGAAAATTTATATAGATCATGGTATATATTTATTTAAATTTCAAAATCTTATCTCATAAATATCATTCAGTAACGGAACTATCACCAAGAACATGAATATTTGTTTTTTAGAGATATGGAATTCATTCATAAAAGGAAATGGGATATCAGTAAAATAAAATTTTATCCTGATATCTTGATTTTAGCTATAAATTATTTTTATTATTTTTAAAATATGAAAATTGATTGGGTTGTTTTTTATGAATCATAAATAAATAATTAATATCTCAAATTTTTAAGAAAAAAGTATTAAGGAATAAGAAAATAAATCTTGATAAAATGTTTATGAATGAAGTTGAATGAAAAATGTGTTTATTTATATAGTTTTAAGAATTATGATTTAGTGGCATCTTCTCAATAATATTTTGATATATTATAAATAGTATGAGAATCATGAAATTCACAGGAAATATTCTATAGTATTTTTTTTAAAATTTGGAAACATTTGATGTTTCAAAAATGTGGTAATTTTTTGATACATTTATTGAGTTTTGATATATGTTTAAGGTATATGTAACATTTAAGTTTTACATGAGAATATTTTATTTGAGGAAGAATGCTTTTTCATTTTTTTGAATATAAGTTTAAATGTGATAATAAACATTATGATTTATATGAACTTTGATATTGAGGTAATTATTGGTTATTATAATTTATATATCACATGTTTTATCATATAGATAACCATGGGATTGATGAATTATTTAGTGAATAAGTGATCGATGTTATTTTTAAAAAAAGTTAATTATTTTGGGAATCTTATATTATTAATGTAAATGAAAATATTTTTGGATAATAGGAGATTTTAATTGAGTAAAAAAGGATGAATTATATTTTAGAAAGAATATATTATTTTATTATGGATTTATGGTAATTCAAGTTATTTTTTGAAATTATTATCAAATTCATGGAGATTATATGATTAGGGAATATACATTTTTTGTAAGATGCTTTAAGAGTGGTTTATGTTATTTAGAGATGAATGTTAAATTTATTTTGGAATAATATGTTATCAAATAATTTTGATCTTTGGGTTTAAATATTAGTATAAAATAATTTGAATAAATTTAGGGTTAGTTTTTTATTGAATGATATAATTTTGAATTTGGGTGTTACTATTGTGGTTTATATATTAATGATTTATTTACTAATATGAAGGTTTATTATTTTAGATAATTTAATTATCTTCCTCTAAATATTTTGGTTTTTTTTAATTTCTAAATAGAATATGAATAAATTATTTTCCCTTTGTGTATTATGTCATTCATTAGAAGTTAATTTAAGTGTTTTCAGGAATAAAAAAATATTCTTGACTACACATCGATTTGAGAAAAACATGATATTGTGATGGAAATTGATTAAAGGATGAAATTATACTTTTAAAGTAATTATATTTCATTATTATTATAGTATTTATGAAAATTTAATTCCTTAACTCTATGGAAAAGGATCCTGAAACAAAAAGGTTATCATATTACCTTTATTTATAATGAATCTATGGTCTCTTAACCCATCGTAGATTTATGATGTTGTGGTCATTATAATTATCTTAAATGTGTTTTGTATAACTCTCTATCAGTACTTGGATGTTAGTTTTTTCTTAAATGTCCATATTTTCACTTCTCACAAATTTTATCATATTTTAAAACCTATTATTGGGTTATTTCAGATGACCTTCATATTTAACTTCCACCTTTTAAGAGGAAGTATTTATGAACTCTTTTTATGATGTTGATTTCTATAATGGAATTTTCAATTTTCAAACCCTTTATTATTGAGAAAAAGTTCAAATTTTGAGTATTCAATTTATTAATGGGTGGAGATAATTTAATAACCCAATATTTTAAAATAAATATTGCATTCAATAGCGTATAATATTCATAACATTGAGCATAAATGAAACATGAAATATTATATAATCATTTTAATTTATTCATTAAATTGGAGGGTATGAATATGATTAACTAATTTCTGAAATAAATATAATGGTTATAATAAATATAAATTTATTAATTAATTTTAAGTAAATAATCATTTAATTTTTATTAATGTCATTTTATGCTTCAAAAAATATGTTTTCTTCAAAAATGTTTTTATTGATTTTGTGAAGAAAATATTATAATTAATTTGTAAATTTTTTAAAAAATATATATTTTGAAAATTATCTTAAATTATAAAATCATCATATAAAAATTAATTAACAGTGAAATTTTTATAATTTTCAAAAAAGTTTGATTTTTTTGTGAATAGCGAAAATACTGATTTTATTGAAAATTGTATTTTATTTTAAATTATTTACAAAGTAAAATTTTATTTTGGATTAGTTTTAAATTTTAATTATTTTATTTTTAATAAAAAATCCAATTATATTATTTTTAATGAAGTTTATTCTTGAATTTGGCATAAAATATTTACACTTAAAATGACATTTTTCTAAAAAACTTTTTTTCATCTCGTTTTGTGGGTTTAATTTTGAATTAAATTCCGAAACTTCTATAAATTTAATTTTTAATTTTTTAAATATTTGGAATAATTTAATCAAATTTTTTAAATAGGGCTAATTTCTATTTGTTATGAATAATTACCTTTGTAAATTTATGTCACATCGGTAAGGTTAAATCGATTAATTTATGTTAAACATAATAGATAATGACTAAAAAATTACCCTAAAATTTTAATTAAATTTATTTGATGAGTATATATCATCCATAAACATCAAAAATTTTAATATATGACATTTTTTCTATTTTTTCATTATTTTTACCATTATAATATTTTTAGTAATGAAAAGTCAAAAATTTCATTCTTTTTGTTTTATTAACTCTAATTTTTTTTACATATTTGTAAATAGAGGATATAATTTTTTAAAATTTTTAATTTGAAATAAAAATGATTTTTTTTCATTAAGGTAATTTATTTATAATTTTTAGTAATGAAATAGTTAACTTAAATTCGTATGAAACATTGACATAGTGCTTGTGCAAGTAATATAAAAATAAAAAAAATGATTTTAAAAACAATGAAAATAATATTTTTTGTGTGAGTTATAATGTATCGTAATTGTTTTAAATAATTATAACATATTTAGTGTATTTTAAAGGATTATATTATAATTAAATTTCTTTTATTTTTTTTTTCAAATTCAAATTAAATGAATAGTTTCAAAATTGACATTAATGGTATTTTATAATAAATATTGTAATATTAAATGATTTAAATTCATGAAAAACTTATCTTCATACAAATGAATTTGATATGGTTTATTAAATAAAACATGTTCCTTTATAGGAAACTATTACTTTTATAGTAACTATATTGACCCTGAAAGTGTAAATAACTTTGTTATAGCAATAATTTTTAAAAGGTTTAATAGGGGGTTAAAAAATAATGGAAAAAGCACATAAACTTGTCTAAATTTTTTTATATGAGATTATTTCTAAAAATAATAATCATAAATTCTAACTAAATCATTTTCTATCCATTTAGATATGAAAATTAACTTATGTTAATTTAATACATTATGAAATTATAAAAGCTCCCCCACTCACTTATAAAAGGGAACATCCTATCCTATTTTATTAACACTTAGAATGACTTTTTATTTATCAAATACCTACCAAAAAAATTAATTACATATATACTCACATCCTATAGTACTTTTCTTTGGATAAAAATCCAACATATGAAGGATTTTGGTATAAATTGTAAGAGGTTGTGTGAAGAAGAGGTATAGTTTTTAACCGATCATTTTTTATTCTATTTCTTATTCCATGTCATTAAAATATTATTCAAACTTGATTATATAATAATATAATTGTTTAACATATAATCATAAGTTATTATATTAATGTCATAACCCACATCCACATCTCCTTCCATCAAAATGGGAAACGAAATCATCGTTCATGTGTATAGACTACAACCACCTCACAAATCGATATAATTTTTTTCTATAATCATATATCACAGATGGTTATAATAATAGATTTAATATATATATATATATATAATATTCATGAATTATTTTTCATTATTATAAGATATTATATATTATAACTTCTTTCCTTTCCATCCATTGAAGAATGGTAATGTCGTTTATGTGTACGTGTGGGTTACAACCACCATGAAGGGATATGATTCATTTTCCATAACCACATCACATGAATGGTATATATAAGTATATATATAATATGGTATTTATGATATAATATTAATTATGGAAGGATAAAATAATACTTACCTTCTTTGCATACTAATCATTGAAAAATTGAAATGTTACTCATGAGTATGTACAACCTATCATATCCATAATTGTAACATAGTTAAATTTTCATAATAATATTTATTTATATGTTTAAATAGAATAGTGGATCAATAAAAATTATAATTATATAATTATTACTCTTCTATATATGGTGTAATAATGACCTCTTTGACCATAGTCAACCTACTGAATCCATTTTGGACATATGATTCGAATATCATCAAGACATATTACATGATTTTAATTGATTAATTAATTAGTAATAAAATGTTAAAAAGAAATAATAAACTTTAATAATTTTCTTAAGAAAGCTAATAATTTAAATAATTTTATTATTCATGAATATAAATAACATACATAATGAGTCGGTCTCAAGGTAAGTGACTTTCTTTCAAAAAATACTCTTTTAAAGTCTCCCTTCAAACTCTTTTTCTTCAATGTACATATTTTTGAAATAAATTTATATATGTATTTTTATGGACATAAAATAATTATAAATGAAATTTTTATTTTTAATTTATTTCAAATTTCATCAAAATAAATATTTTTACAAAATTTTTTTACTTTCTTCACAAAAGACAAAAGTGATGATATATTTTAATTTATAGGAAGAAAACAACTTTTCATACCAATATAACCATTATTTTATATTTTAATTACATTTTATGATTCCATATTTTATTTAAAGGAAAACCCTCCTTACCAAGTCTTGATTTATTTATGTTTTGGTACTGTGTTTTTTAAAGGAAATTGTATTCCAATATCCAAAAATATTTTTCATATGGGTTGAAATGTGTTTTCAAAGGATTTAGGATGAAAATGTGAAATATAAAATGTTTTATTCATGTTTTTATCCATGTAAATTGTTTATAATGGGTGATATCAATATAGATCCTGATTTTTTGTTAGACTGATATAGATTAGGATTATTGATACACCCATATATCACTCCAATGAATTTGATAATTATATTGGAATTCAACCATATTCTTATTCCAATTTTTAAGGGTACAGTATGGGTTTTATGAAGATAATGTCCCAAGGAACCTAAATGTTTTTTCTATTTTCTATTATGAGTTTTCATGGAATTTGTTTTATTTTAAAATTAAATCAATGATTATAATCCTTTTTGGATTAAAAGGTATGTTTTAGGAAAATGTTTTTTATGAGTTCTCATGTTTTTTAATAAAATTTCATGATTATGAATTTTATTTTATGCTCTATAATAATTTTTTTTATTAAAAAATTTGGGGATTAAATATGAATATATGAGTATGTACATGATTATTTGAGCTCAAAATTAATTATTTTAAAGGAAAGCTCTATTTTATGATATCATGGTTTTAGAATTACAAATGTATTTATTTATTTCTTTTTATATCTCTCTTATTGAGATTTTTGTTCTAATCCCTCCTTTTCAAAAATTTGTTTCAAAAGGTTTAAGTATGGGTAAGGATAAATAATAATTCAACTTTAAATTCATGAAGATTTATAATGAAAATAAAACAAGATTTATTTTAAAAAAAATTATATTATGAAAAAATGGATATTTAGCAGATGTAACTAGTTTTTAATATACATGGGTTTGTTATGTAAGAGTTATGTACAAATTATCTAAATTTATAAACCATAATGATCCATGATATTTAATAAAGTGAATTATTGATTAAAAATAAAGATTACGTAATGGTTACAGAGAAGTTATTATATGATTAATTCAATATTTCATGCCCATTGAATGGGTTAAATGGATTCCTATAACAATAAGGAACATTACAATCAATACATTTCTTTAAATAGAGATTATATTGATTGTATATATAATGGGATCTGATTACTACTATTTTGTGTGATCAATGATAAAAAGTTTCATGTAAAACTTTATAAATAAATACCTCTTATATTAAGACTCATTATTTATGTTCTAGTGGTGGTACTTGCACCCATTAAAGAATTATAGTAATACTCATGTAAAAAACTTGGATATTTTAGTTGGTGCTACCCCCATTGTGATATGAGGCTTAGTTCAACTACGTCGTGATCTTCATCCAGCTTTTTACCTTAAAGAAATAAGATATATGCATTTTTTTCAATGTCTAGGTATACTACTTATCATTTAAATATAAACATTTTATTTTTCGATTATAGATTTGGTTTTATTTGGGTTTAATTATACTTACAAGTATTATAGGATTATTCAATAAAACCCATTTGTTTAAGATTTTAATTCAATATTTTTTAATTCTTTCTTTATCTTTATTATTTTAGTTTCAGATGTAATATAATTTGATTTTAGCTTTATCAATTCATATTATGTCACAACCAATATTTGATTCAATAAATCTCATTATTTTATCAGTCTTAGTAACTTTTATATTTAATTTTTTGATTTCATCAATGATCTAATTTTTTATTTTTAGAAACTATTATTTAAGATGAAATTTATTTCCATATCCCTTCTCCAACAACATTATCTACTTCTTGATCATTTTATTATTCTTAGGAAATGCTTCCAATTCCAATTTCATAATTTGTTTTATATATGCTATCTCACATTTTTCTTCATTGCTACTTTAGACACATTCATTCTTATCAACATCTTCTATAAAACTAGTGATTTTATCAGGTACTTTAACCTCTAATTAGCTATTATAGAAAGCATATTATTCTTATTTAATCATAAACATTATTTTTTTATTCTTGTGAATTTCATAATCATATCACTATGATTTTTCATTAATTTAGAGTATTCATCATTTCTAGTTTTTGAGGTTTTTCATCATTCTCATTCGTTTCCAACTCATAACTTTTCAACGTTGGATAACTAAGTGTAAAGTGTTTAATTCTTCTGTATTTTCATTATTTCAAGGGAATATTCCAATTAAATTTATCCTTTACTTTTTTTTTGAAATTTTGGAGATAAGAGACATTATTCTCTAGTTTTTATTTAAACTAATTTTTAATGGGTAGTTTCTTCTAAATTTCATATGAAATTAGTATTTTTTATCTTATCTAAAGAAATATGCACTCCTTATTCCATTATTGATATTTTTGCATCAAATATATAAGGATAATTTATTACAGGCCTCTTCAAAATAGTGGAATCTTCAAGGGTTTTATCCATAGCCTCTAATATTTCTCACAATTTATTAAATCATGTATAATAATCATAAATATTTTCCTCTAAACCAATTTTAATCCTCCAACCTACTTCTCCATATTTTTAACTTTTCTTACTTTACTTTTACATTATCTTAATAAATATTCTTAATTTTATCCCTGATATATTTCTTAGTTTGAAGTCCCATTACTTTTGTGAAATGTTTTTAGAAAGGGACATGATAATGGGATTTTTATCCTTTCCATCAACATAAATATTTAGTTTATAAAAACATTTTATCTGGTCACCCCTTTGAATAAGTGGAAATACCAAAATAGTTATATTTCACACTATAATACTAAGAGGAAAAATATATTGCAACACTTTAATTTTTTATACATGAAACGTTTTTCCATCGAATGGAGGAAAACCCCTATTTTTCATTGAATTGATATTATCTATCTTTCACTATTATAGGATCAAATAGTGGGATCCTTATTTCTCTTACACCTCTTGATATTCCCTATTAATGGGTGAAACACTAAAAGGGAGAGAGTGAATCATTTGTGGAAAATTTTTACAATTTATTCAAATTGAAATTAACCAATTAAATTGGTAAGGATTTGGTCCTATAATAAATAAAACTAAATATAACTCAGATTATAGTAGAAATGAAATTAAAAATGTGCACATAAGTTTTCATAAGGATGGAACATAATGTGGGAATCTATAATTTACTGTGTTAGGTTGTCATCCTAGTCCACAAACTTTCAAATAGGACTTTATGATAAAATACAAGTGAAAAGGTGGAGTATTATCATATAGTATTTATTTATCCAACATCACACTATCATTTACATAGCATCCCACTAGTTATATTAAGAACAAACCATGATGAGAAATATCACTTGAGAATCTGTATTTCCCTTGTAATCGATGAAGATATTTTTATAAAGCATCTCAGATAAACAAAATATAAAGCGATGAATTATTCCATAAAATAAACCAAAATGAAGTATTGTAGTGATCCTATTGGTTAGCCTTGATCATAACTTGTATATATAGATATTTATCTGCTTCTTATTCCTATCCTCAATCTTAGTTCACTAAATGAAAAGTATCGTATAGATTTTTTATTCTTTTCTATTCTCCAACTATATGATCTATTTTATTTTAATACTATGATTCTTAAAAAACTTATTATCATAATATATTTCTATCGAGTACTCCTATTATTCAAGAAAATATCATAATTCTAGAATTAAATAATTTCATAAATCAATTTACATCTCAAAATTTTAGTTAATTCCCATTACCATAATTGTATACTGGGATCGTTGTCTCATTTAATCAATCTATTTCTACATGGGTATTCTCCCACAATCAAAGATGTTTCCATTCTACATTGAATGGTTGTGTTCGACTAATTTATATGACTTCCCCTATATTTATTCTATCTAATAAAGAATACTTGAGAAAAATCCAGTAGTAATCACTATAAAAATAATAATTCTCAAATACATTAATTTTTTAATTCTTTAAGTACCCATTAGTGATTTCTTCTAGATACTCCTCAATCCTTGTCCTCATCAACTTCATTATGGTATAACAACACTAGATATTTTAATATCTTGAAAATTTTATCACTTTAAGATCTCATATTGAATAATATAATTATTTTCATGTGATTAAGAAAATTAATATCAACAAGGAATCATGACACTTTCATTCTAGTTCTAAAGATTCTTCAAGGACAGACTCATCTTCATATTAATTATTTTTCATTAATTTTTCTCATGGATAATCATTTTCTTCATGATATATATATTTTATAGTCTATTATAAATATTTTATAACAAATTATTTTTGATGTTTTTATTATTTAATAATGGCTTAATAATCATCTAATTTTATTTCTTTATAATATGCAGTATTCTATAATTCTCCACTTTCTTGGAATTTTGGCCAGATAATGTGCCCTATGAAGTGCATGGACCCTATAAAGTTTATAGAGTTATTTTATTTTTCAAAATATTTTATTAAAAATACTATATACATTATTAATCTTCATCATATGGTTCATTATACCCTATAAAGTCTCATGTTACCCTATGAGGATAAACCTTTCCAAGTTATAGGTACAATATGAAGTCCATTATAGGGTTCATGCCATTGTAAAATTCTAAACACACTAATATAAATGTACCCTATAATGATTTAGGTTCCCTAATATGTTCCCTAGTTATACCCTATGAATTTTTTTATACTTTTCCTAGTCTGGGTAAACATTATAAGGAATGTAATGTTCAACACTTAGGCAAAATACCAATATTCAAAAATCTATAAAACATTAATATAACTTCATGAAATTATCTTAGGGATTATAGAAACTTATAAAAATAAATCCAATCATCTTAAGACACATCTCAACAACCTATAATTATTCTCAACCCCGTTTGAAAAAAAATACATCCCATCAACAATTCTATAGGGAAATTCAACATAGAACCCAAGGCTATATGAGAATTTGATTCCCTAATGAATTATATGGTGGAGTGTATGAAATAATAATAGATAAAGGGTATAATATAAATCCATTTGAAGAGAAAATATCTTATCCTATAATTGAACTATAACTATCACCCAACATGAAAAACTAACTTCCATATCAAGGAATACAAAGTCCATTATAAACTAAATATACAAGCATCAAAAGTTTTCATCAATAATCTTTTAGTAATTCAATAATTACCATTTTCCTTAATAAACAACATAATATTTTATAGTTTAACCATTTATATTAATTCATAAAGATAATATGATTTTATAATATTATTTTCAATTCTAGGTTTCATCTTAGGCTCTTAAATCTTTTATCCTAACTTATTCTTGGTTTTAATTTAATAAATCATATCCATCATTAAAACCCATTCCCATTAGTTCATTACAATTCATTACCACTCTATGTTATCAAGTATTTTATGAAGTAAACAAATATAATTTCAATAAAGTGATATATCTGAAGGTAAAAAGAATATTACATTAAATGGAAACTAAACTCAATAGAAAAATATAAGAAAATAGGAACTCTTAGCTCTCAACTTGTACCAACCAACCCAATGTCACAAAAATAGGCAAACAGAATGGTTTAAATCTAAAACTACTCCAACCATCCCAATAATAACCACAATAAAATGAACTAGCAGATATGATAGACCAAATAAAAATTTATTACATTATACGGGGGAAATATCCGTTCTCACAAAATCACCTGACCCTAACAGGTTTTACATTAATTCAAAATAGGGTATCTATCATCCTAAGGCATATCCAAGGAAGTTAAATATATTCTAAAAATATATTCAGGGCAACCAAAGCCATAAAAATTATGAAATACAACATATATTAGAGAAGCTTTAGGTTCAAAATAGACTCAAGAATGTATTTACAAAAAATAAATATCGTACATTACTATTTTGAATTAACTGATTCCTTATGAAAATATTTTCACAGTCAATAAATATATAAATAATAGTTACAACAAATATAATCAAAAAAGGATAGAAGAAAATTTACTACTTATTAGTTTTAAGAAAGAAAGATAAAATCATTTCATATGCCTCATACATTAACTATTAATCTTACTATTATTATATTTTTTATCCATCTTTAGAAAGTCAGTTATGATAGAGAAGAATAATTATCACAACTATCAATTTTCACACTATCTATAAAATATCATGAGGAAACATCAAACATAACATAAATCTCTTCTGAAATAAAACACCATTCCAATTCTAAAATTACGGACTATTATCTTCATTATGATCAATTTTACCATTTAATTATATAATATTAGTCATGATAATTATATATTGACACATAAAATAAGGAGAAATTATGAATCAATTACCTCTATATGAAGATTCCAATGTTCCCCATAAAAGAATATAATAATGGACAATGATCTCTAATCAAAACTATCTTGAGGAACTTTTGATTACTATGGATATAATCACAATATTAATTATCCATCAATCATTATATTTTAACCATAAAAATTAAATAAATAGGGATATCATAGCATGGAATAAAACAATTATATAGAACAAGAAAATATGTAGAGGAAGGAAAATCACCAACCAAAAATCAATCTTCAGAAGATGAGGGATAAATCCTAGAAAAATTGTTTTAAGATTCTCTAAAAGATATCCTTTGGTCACCTAGGGTTCAAAGAAAGATAGAATAAATAAGGGGAATTTTAAGGGACTTTTGAATTCATACAAGATATAATTTTCATAAGACAGTGGTGCATTATGGTCAACTATGCCACAATAGTTAGGAATTTTACAAAAAACATGATGTAGCAAGAGTATCCACACCACAACGAGTCCATGTGAAGCAAATATTGAGTGACCCTCTATAAATATTGGTTTAAATCCCCTTATACCCCCATTTAATACTAATACAACCCTATATCTGATATAACCAAGGAACTATTAAGACAGAACCATGAAATCACACCTGTATAATCCATAAAATAGATTATCCCGTGGAATAAATATTTTATTATACATAACATAACCCAATAACCACAATTTATAGTTCATTAATAACATAGATATAAGGAACATTACCCCAAAAGTCCATGACACAACTTAGGTAACACACCATACTAATTCATAAAATGATAGAGCAACTAAAACAAACCAAATAGGGCTCCATGACACAACTTGGGCACCACCGTGTAGGGTTATCAAAGTATTAAACAAAAAAATAAATATTATGAATATATAATAATCAATGTAGTAATACCATAATTTATAGTCATCACCTCACCACCCAATACCACTCATAAATAAATTTGACTAAAGCTTCCCCCATGTGAACTCCCTAGTCTATGAACATGAAAATAATCACCTAGAGTCTAGCTCATAAGAGTATATTATTTCAAATATCACCATAATAATTACTCCCCAAATAAAAAAAGTATGTATAATATAATTAAAAACATCAAATATAGAAAGAGCCTCTATAAAGAAACTCACACCCATTTATAACCACTTCCCTAATATCTTATGTCATACCACTAACCCATTATCATAAACAGATTACATAACATCACATTTATTTCAAGAACTAATCCACCACATGTATAATCCATAACAACTAGTGGGGTGAGGGATGGTATACTATGTTGGTCATCTACTCAACACACTCTTCTGCTGGATATTGGGTCTTATTTAATTAAACCTACATTAGGTTGTTTTTTAATAGAGAATAGTCTTCCATCATTGAAACAATATCAAAATAAATAAATAATAACTCATATAATACCTTTCCAATAATAGAGTCACAATTATAAGCCATACTCAAATAATCCAAGTCATCTCCATCACAATCATATAGTCTACATCATTATTTCATATGTGTCATATTAGAATAATTAAAAAGAAAAATCACTATCACTATGAACATATAATTTGATAAAATAGATATAAATATACATTAAATCTAACACCATGTTGTGTTGATTTTTTCAAGAGTAAAGTATGTCGTAGTGATGGACATTACGTCATGTTTTAGTGTATGGAAGTGCATAAATTATGAGATAGAAAATGAATTGATCATTTATTCCATATTAGCCTTTATATATTCGTTTAATCAAAATATTTTGATTTTCAAGGTATTATAATTATATATATTAATATTTTATATGTTAAATTATTAATTAGAGGTTGAATACAAGGTTACAAAGAGTTATACATTTTTAAAAATTTATGAAAAAAATCAATGATAGTTGGATGTTAATAAAATATTTGGAAGTTCATGGAGTGTCCTTAGAATATGTATAACATGATTAAATCATTGTAAAAAAATTCAAGAGATATTTATGACATTTGATCTATGGTACTCATTATACAAAAAATCAAATTCTCTATTTCTCTTTAACAAAGGTTCCAGTAGGTTGTGAGAAAGATAAATTCCTTCCCAAACAATAGGTGATTAAAAATAACTCAAGGATACCCTATGAGAAAATATACCTTAAGCTATTTTAGAATTATATTCATCAACAATTTTTAATAATAATGATGTTGGTTTCATTAAGGAAAGGGTATACTGTTTATTTATGTTTTATTCAATTAAAACAAAAATTGGATCATATGAAAAACAAATTTTTTTAATTTATTTCAAGTGAGTTTAGACAAGGGTTTTCCCCAATAAAACTCAGAAGGTATATAAGTGTGACTTTGATTATATTTTCATTGAATTTTAAATATATAAATAATCTAGAAAATGATTTTTTTCACTAGATCCATGATATGTTTTATGAAATATAGTAATTGTTCATGAATATTTTTATAAACATAACATAACATTAAGAAAAATATATGTGTATTATGAATATAATTTAGATTATTTTTTAATGGATATTTCATGTGTTATTAATATTTTTTTGTGAGTGTTTTTTGTGTTTCAAGATAAATTTTATTACTGAAGAAGTTAAGTGTTCTTACTGAGCGTAGGGAAATTTCCTCAAGTAAGATAATGATATTTCATTCCTTAAGATACTAACATCATGAATATACTAATTATCATAGATGAATTCATGAAAAGTGTATAAAGATTTATGATGTATAATGATACCAGATAGAGAAAAAAAACAATTCTGCAGTACTGATTTTTCTTGCTTTTGTAAAAAGTGTGAGAAGTACAAAGTGTGAGAGGTCAAAGTTTGATTGGAAATAAAGTTTTCAGGATGGAGTGATTAGATATAAATGTTTTATGTTTTTGAGTATATGAAGTTAAATATCCAAATAGTATGATTTTTAATATTATAAAGTTATGGAGAAAGTTGTGGTATGAAGGATTTCAGTTCAAGTCCACCAGACAAAGAACCATCAAACTGAGTATAGAGAATATTCTATATAGATATTTACAAATATAATCAAATATATAGGTTAAAAATTATATTGTATGAATAATTTTATTGTTATGAGATCCATCAGATGAAATTTAATATTAATATATACTAGATGAATGTTTCAATTCTATCAAATAGTGATTTTTCGAGTCACTTGTTGGAGGTTTGTGATATCATTCATCAAAATTTTACCAAGCCCTATATAAATATGATTTGAATTAGATGGGGAGAATATTACAATTTCTTACTAGTCATAGAATAATTATGCTCATCCTAAAAAGAAGGGGTATTATTAATGAATTCACCAATGAGTTTTCTCAACCACGTCTTATATGAGGTTGAGAAAAGGTAGTGTGATCAAAAAGATTATTTTTAATTATGTGTCAACTAGACCAAGTCAATTTATTGAAAATGATTATATATATTGAAGTAAAATATAGTAGTTCACCAGTTGAAGAAATATTATATGTTCACTAAACAATGAAACAATGCACCAAATGTAATTTTCTTATAGCGTCATTAGACAATATTTTTTCTGAATGAAGTTCATAGAAGATTTACATAGAATTGTTAAAGTCCTTAACTATGAAAATTCTAGGTTGTTCCTAAAAGATTTGTTATCTTTTAATGGATAAGGAATTTTGAATATGATCCTTAACATCTAATTTAAGGAAGTTCAAATAAAATTTTTATCACAGATTTTTTCAATAAATATTCAAGAATTTTTTAAAAACAACCACCATATTTTTATTGAGTGGTAGGTTTAAAAATTTGTGTTTGATTTGTTTATAAAACAATATTTTAGTTCCCATGTATTTATTTCATGAGAACACCTATACAAAGGGGTAAATATACTATATGTACATGAACTATTCATATGTGCAAGAGAGTCAATGTTATTAATAATTAAGATAAGGGTGAGTTTTTAACCAAATAAATCTTCTTGTTGAATTAGAGGCACTAAAAAATTATTCTAATTAGAGGAATCATATAGAGGTTTTCTAGTAAGAGGAATATTTTTAAAGAAATTGGATAGAGGTATTGTGTAGTTATTGTAAGTAATATAGTTTTATTCATTCTACAGATCACTGATTAGATGCAAAATGAGTGTGAGGTGCACTTGGAAGATTTATATAGGATGATGGTAAAAAGAATTCCATATTTTATATTACCAAAAAAATTACATCAGACATAGAATTTTTGAATGAACATTCAGTTAACTATTAAGAAAAACTTTTTATCTTTATTTTTCATAGAAAAATAATAAAAACTTTAAATGAGGGGAGTCAGTATAGTTTATTATAAGTAGAATAGATTCTAATGGGATTTTAGTAATTTTATATTCACTTCATATTATAGTGAATTTTCGTGGACTAACAAGACTCTAAAAATTTTATAGTCACCCACAATGGGGGAAAACCTTGTAAATATTATAAATATTGATTTACCTTCTTATCCTTTCATATAAGTAAGGTTGATATATAATGTTGAAAATCATAGAAACTATAACAAGTTACTAGGGTTTATTTCAAGAGAAAAAAATTTAAGATTCCCACACTGATTTAACCTCCACTTCAAATAAGTTCTCATATTCCTAGAAACATCAATTGGTATGAGAGCATAAATTTTCCCTCTCTAAGATACTTAATTTTATTTATCGTTGATAATCTCAACTCATTTAATATTATGGGTATTCCTACCTTTAAAGGAAAAAATTATCCTAAATGAAAAAATATACTCTATCTTTGTTCACATGGATTAGAGGCGATTGATGTAGTTATAGTTCAGTTTTAAACCATTAAGAAAGATAATACTATGTGATTTAATAAAAAATAAATATTGAGGTTGATTTTAAAGATAGAAATTCATTTCTTATTTCCTTGATATAAATTTTATCAGAAGGTTATGGGTCTCAAGATAGCTAAGAAAACTCAGGAAAAACTCAGAATTACCTTTAATAGGAATGTTAAAGTAAAGAAAGGCTTAAAATATAGAGAAGTATGTTTTATGATATCTGAATGGATGAAGAAGAAACTATTAATGAATACTTAAGAAGTGTAAATGAGATTTTTAAAAATATCAATCGTTATATAGATATCTTAAAAGATTATACCATTTCTAAGAAACTTTTGAGAAAATTAACACAAAGGTTTGATCATAAATTCTTTACTTTAGAAGATAAATTTAATTTATATCTTGATTAATCACCAAAAATTCTTGTTGAATATGGGGTGTGGGAAGACATAACATTCAAGAATAAGATTATAGAAGAAATATATTTTTTGGATATGACGAATCTTCAAATTTGTGAACTTGAAGATTAGATAGTTAGTTTTAGTGATTCAAAAGATAAGGAATATTTTGTTGAAATTAATGAGAAGATATTATCACTTATCTATAGAAATTATTGAAATAGTAGATAAAAATATCAAGGAAATATACAAATTTATTTTTTTAGTGTGGAGGCATTGTAAATTTTTATATGAATTATTTTAATAATAAATTTATAGAATATGATGATGATTATAATGAAAATCCTTGATAGAAGAAGTGGAATAAAAATTCAAAGGAAGATAATCAGCCTGCCATAAAAAAGAAAAAGTATACTTGAATCAAATGAAGTATACTGAATAAGTAATATTAGTACAAATCTATGGAGAGCAGGTCATCAAAAGATGAAAATCCAATGAAGTAGAAAACCTTATTCAATAATGTTTAAGGAAATGAAGATTATTAAAATAGTGAAGAAGAATAAAGTAATGAATCTTATAAGGAATATCTGATAAGATCATAACTTTTGTAATCTTCTAATAAAAACACAAAACAAAATAATGATATTATAATGATAAAAACCTATGTGATATGAAAAAAATGGAAATAAAGTTTTTCTTATAAAGGAATATGAGTATATTATGTATATTAAGAACCTCAGGATGAAAGTTATATATGAAGTAAACATGGTAAAATATCTTGATTAGAAACTTGATACTATGTAAGAAGAGTTATTTAAATCAGAATTAATGTGTCTCAAGGCTGAAAATACATTTAATAAAATGAAAGAAAAATTCAACAAATCCTTGGTGTTGAAAGATGAAACATGTTAAGATGTTGATCGAAACCATTACAAGAATTTGGTGATATATCTACCTGATGAACATAAAAGGTAACCTAATAGTACTAACCATGAAAGATTTATAAGTAACTATAAAAAATCTCAAGCTAATAGAGAATGTGAGAAACTCATCAAATTAATAAAATTTTAAAATAACTTCTATAATAAAGTATTATCATGATTGGGGGGATTATATATAGATAGATGTATTTAACCACAACAAACTAATTATGGGTAAAATCATTTTCATACTAAATATGAAGTCTCAATGGATATTTTTGTTTTTGTGGTATTTATAGTTGAAATTAATATAACTATTGGCACAACATGTATCTCCCTTTAAGTAGGCACGAATTGATGAGAAGAAATATGGGTAGAAATGAAAATAACCTTCTAAATTTGTAGTAAGAAATAAATATAAAGTCTTCAAAAGCTAGAAAGTTCCCAAAGAAAAAATAAGTTGACTTATAAAAAAAATCTCTAGAAGTTGTGGAAAACTGGGTCACTCTGATAAATAATGTTTTAAAATACTTCTAAGTAAATTTTATTATGCTAGAAAACAAAAGGAATCTGGAAAGAAGAAAATTAAAGAAAGAGATTTTATTATTGATACTATTCTAAAAGCTAAAGAAGGGAACCAAATGTAGATTCTTGATAGTGGGTGTTCCTCACATATGAGAGGTGACATGAAATTTTTTATAAAATTAAAGAAAATGAGGGAGAATTAGTTACTTTTATAAATGGTAGATTCATAGAAATAATAGGAATTGAATGACTGGGATTGAATATTAGAAACTAAAATTAAAAAAAAGTTATGTATTATGATGGGATCAAACACAACATTCTAAGTGTAATCCAACTCTATGATGAGAGTATGGAAGTTATCTTTATAAAATATTATTTTGTTTTCCAATGTTTGAAAAATTGAAAAATTATTACTAAGGGAGAAAGAACCCATGTCAATATAATTTAGATTAGAGATTCTTGTAAATCTTATTACCTAAGTGCTAGTGATGAAGATAAATTGTGATACTAAATACTTGGTAACCTTTCCTATTAAATTATGCATAAATTTTATAAGGTAGATTCTATAAGAAACTTTCCACCACTAAAAAGGAAATATATGTTCTTTATAACTTTCTAAAAAGTAATAATAGCTAGTGGGAGAATCGTAAAAGTTAAAATCTAATCCACCAGACCTCTTGATATCACACACTCTATTATTTTTTGTTGATGAAGAATTAATAAAAAAATGTGATTTGTTCACTTTATTTAATTCTTTGACAACTTCAATTGGATGACCAACATGTTGTTCATGAAATATAATTCAAAGACTGGTGATTTTTTTAGAAAATTCAAAGGAGATTTTGAGATAGATATGGGTGCTTATATAATGAGGCTGAGAAATAAAAAAGGAAAGGATTACACAAGAAACTATTTTGAGTCCTATATGAAGAAATATGGAATTAAAAACCAATAAAGTGATCCCTAAACTCCTTAACCAAATGGAGTTGTTAAAATGAAAAATAAAATTTAGTAGAAATTAGAATAAACATTCTTGTTTAAAATAAACATTTTAAATTATTATGGAGGGAAAACTTAAGTATAAATTTTCATGTTCAAAACATATGCTTATTCCATATATAATAAAAAATGACTACCAATGATATGTGGTATAGGATATTTTTTATAGTAAAATAAAAAAAATTGGGAGTCCTTTCTTTATAAAAAAATTGGTTCATTGAATGTTTGATGAAAAATCCAAAGAATGAATTTTCATGGTTTATTTATCCCATAAAATAAGTTACAAGTCCTAGAATAAACATCTAAAATTGTTGGTTGGATAATTTAATGTGAAATTTTTTAAAATAATACTTCCATAACAAATTTTTTTAATGATTATAATGAAGTTGTTATGAAAGCTATAATGTTGACTTCCAAAGAATATTTTGAGAAGGAATATGACACTGATGGAAAAAATATACAAGTTAATTCAAATTAGTCCATTGATGAGGAATGTAATATTGGAAGATAATAACTAAAGATTAAAACATTAAAAAATAGGTTCTGTCTGAAAAAATCATAAGAAATTATAAATCCCCAGTTCTGACTAGATGGAAATTGAGATTAGAGAATATGGCATAAAATATCACACAAGTGGAGCCACAATCAGTTTCAAAGGTAGTTTAACATAAAGAGTGGTTAAATTTGGTGAATGAAGAGTTAGATTAGATTGAGAAAAATGAAACTTTTGATCTTGTTACCAAAATAGTACTAAAGAATAGTATATGGAAAAATGGGTTTTCATAAATAATCTCAACTAACAAGGGGATTTTTGAAGAAATAAATCATGACTTTTGTTATTAAAAGTTACACGTAAGTGGAAGGTGGTGATTTTAGAGAAATATTTTTCTCTATTTCAAGAATAGAAACTATAATTATTATCTTGGTAGTTATTTCACATAAAAACTAAAAAAATTAAGTAGATATTAATTAATTTTTATTAAATGGAAAAATTATAGAAGAGTTTTATATTTAAAACCCTAAGGGGTTATTACATGAAAATTATGGAACCATGGTTTGTAAGTTGAAGAAAGATTTTTGTGGGTTGAAATAGGCTCACAGTGTGAGGTAATATAAACATTAATTTTGCCTAAATAATTTGAAATTTTTTTGAGGAAAATTTGATAACAACATATATATTAATAAGATGATCATATATACCCTTTAATTGTTTACAATTATGATATAATTTTTGTAGGTGATAGGGATAAATCCTGTGAATAATTTAATTACCAAAATAAGAAGAACTTTGAAATTTATGTTCTTGAAGATTTTAGTTTCCTTCCAGGATTAAAATTTAAATGAAAAGGGAGATATATCTTCTTATCTCAAGAAAATTATTCCAAGGTGTTATTAGAAAAGTTTGAAATGTGATCTTCCAAGTAGGTTTCTAATCTTACTTCCATTAGCATAAAGATAAAAAAAAGTTAAATCTAGAAAAAATGTGAATCAAAAGGAATTATGATGGTTGATAAGAATTTTACTCTAAATTAATGCTTTAGGACTAGAAATTGGTTATGCTATTACATTATGTGCAAGATATCAGAGTGATACAAAGGAATCATATTTTTCTGATGTAAAGAGAATACTCATGTATGTTAATGGAACTTCAAATTATGTATATATGTATATAAAATGTAATGAGTTGATATTTTATGGGTTCATTGATTTCCATTGGGATTGAAATTGTAATGATATAAAGTTAACATCAAGAGGAACATTCTTCTTCACAGAATTTTGTGCCAGATAACATAATAAGAAACAATGTTCTATTATATCAGGAATAGAATAATAAGAATATGTTTTTTCCAAAAAATCTTGAACAAAAATTATGTAGATGTAATTTCATTTAGATGATATGAAATTTAATGTTTCTAAACCATTGAATATTATTTTTTATAATCAATGTGAAATTTATTTTTCCAAAAAACCAATAGAACATTCTAGATCAAAACACCTTGATATTAAATATAATTACATTAAGTGAAAAATTTGATGGGGGAGATGTTATAATGGAATATATTTCCACAAAATATCAAATTTATGATATTTTCACCAAAGATATTCCAATGTAATGATTTAAATATTTGAGTCTGAAACTACATGGTTAGTCTCCACTAATTAATTTTTAAAGTATTTATGTAATACCCTGACAATTATTTGTATTAATTTGTAAAAGGGGGAGGATAATTAATTTTTTTTAAAAGTTTTAAGATCTTTATTTTACATATATAAGGCTGGTGTTATCATAAAAATGGAGAGAAAAGGATATATTTGGAGTTTATCTTATCATGAACACAAATTTCTTATCCCTAAGAGATGGAATTCCCTTAAAAAAATTACTTAAACCAGTGGTGTGGTGTTAGGAAATTCATTATAATAAAGGATATGGTATGAGGAAAATGTTAATAAAATTGTTATGAATGTTTCCAAAAAATAAAAAGGGGTCGATTAAATATATTTTGGGTTATTTTTTAATGAATATTATATATTTTTCAACACATATTATTTGTGAGTTTTTTTATTTCATGTGACAATTTGTTACTGAATAAGTTTATGAAATATTTCATATATAGCATAATAAACTTTCCCAAAGTCAAATGATGTTATTAAAATCATAAATATCTTAATATCATAAATATTATTATGATTCTAAATGATTTTATATGAAGAATATAGAGATTAAATTTTTATAATTATACCAGATAGATAACAACAAGAAGTCTATGATACATGGTTTTTATGATTTTTTTACAGAGTGAGAGAAGTACAATGAGTGAGAGGTAAAAGTTTTATTAGTAGTGAAATATTCAACCTGGAGTGATCATACTAACAAGGTGTACATTTTTTATGTTAAAAAATTGAAGCTATGATGTTTGATATTATAAATCAATGGAGAAGGATGTGGTGTAAAGGATATCAGTTTGAGTCCAAGAGATGAAGAACCAATAAAATGAGTAAGGAGAAGAGTTAATATATATCATTAAAAATATCATCAGATAGATTTTTTTAAAGTTACATTATACAAATAGGTTGATCAGTTAGAGATTCATTAGATAGAAGTTTTTATTAAGATCCATCAGATGAATGTTTTTATTTCATTAGATAGTGGTTTTTCTAAGTCAACGATTGGAGGGATGTGATATCATCAGTCCTAATTTTACCTAGAATAATATGATTTTAAGTTAATGTAGATAATAATAAGATTAAATTTTAATAATGATTCTAGAATAATGATGTTCATGAGATGTAGAAGGAATACTATCAATGAATTCGTCAGAATTATTTTTTCTAAACAAGTCTGGTATGAAGGTTGAGATGAGGAATTTTGATCAGATGGAGGCTTTTCAAGTTTTTATTAACTGATATGTGTCAATCATTAAAATATTATTGGATAGTGGGAAGTCAAATAAGGAAATTAATTGGTTAAATAAATATTAAATGACCACTATATAGAGAAACAACACACTATATAAAATGTTCTTATGAAGTAATTAGACAATATTTTATCGAATAAATTTCATAGAAGCTTTACATAGAATTTTTAAATTTCTTAACTATGATGATGCTATGTTTTTCAATCAATGTTTTTTATCTTATCCTGGGTAAGTATTTTTGAATAAATTTATGAATATTGAGTTTCAAGAAGTCCTAATAAAGTTGTTTTCTCAATAATTTTCAATAAGCTTTAATAATATTGTAGAATATTTTTGAAGAATCTATAAGAATTTTTTGAGTGAGAGAGTTCAAAATTTGAGTTTTAGTTATGCTAGAAAAATATTTTGGTTTTTATATTTTCCACCTCATAGAATACATATATAAATGGGAGAAAGTACAATACATACTAACACTGTTCATTTGCATGATATACATAAAGTTATGGAGAATTATGAATAGTGTGAGCTAATAACCAATGAAACCTTCTGTTGAAGAAGAGTCACTAGAAAATGATTTTGATCAAAGTTTTAAGATATTAGTTTTCAAGTAATAGGAATTGCGGTTCTAGTTATTATATATAGGTATTTGGAAGTGTTTGTGAGTATTATTGTTTTGTTCATCAAAAAAATTTCCAATAATTGGAATAGAGATTATTTGGTGCACAAGATAGAGTTATACAAGATGATGGTAGAACATGCAATGGACATAGTCTCACAAAATGGAGTGCATCAGACAAAGAATCTCAAAAAAACATTCATTGAGCTATTAAGAAAATTTTGTTATCTAGATTTGGATAATAAGATAGAGAAAAACATTTTAATTAATTGGAGTCAATTTTATTTCCTATCAAGAGATTTAAATAGTTTAATTGGAGTTGTCTCATTTTTTATTCACATCATATTATAATTAATTTTCATGGAATGATGATATTATCCATGTAAAGGATGTAGTCACCCACACTAGGATTGAACCTTGTAAATATTTTGTAATATAATTTTTTTTCTAATTATTCATATAAGTAAGGTTTAGATATATATATAAAAAATATGGAAACGCTAAAAAGTTACAGAGGTTTATTTAAATAGAAAAGAAATTGTAAAATTACACCACTGATTCAACCCCCCTTTTCAGTGAATATAACTTTTTTGGGAACTTCATAATATAATTATTTAAAACCTATTATGTTATTATTATTTATTTAATTTTTATGGTTTTTTTGGATCTTTTACTTGAGTTGTAGAATCTCACTCAATTATTTTTTGGCTTCATGATGATTATTCTTCTCTAGAATGGATTGAGGTTTTCTCATTTATTCAAAATTATATATCATTTCATCTATATTGAAATGAGTAACCAATATACTGATGGTGGTATGTTTATTAAGAGAAGTTAATGGATTGGATTGTGATTGTGGATAAACATTAGGATTTTGTAATCATTATTTTTTTGTGATGCATGCCCCTTTGTTTCGTTTTTGTCTTGATTTTTTCTCTTAGAGGTTTGGGAAGATGTTCTGGGGACTAATGTTTTAGTTTTTAGTAGAATCATTTAAATTTGTTTTAATTTATATCTTCATTAAAAAACTATGGAGTGGATATGAAAAATGACATCATGGTTTTAAAAGTCTAAATTTTGAAGTATTCAATCAAAATGGATTCACCCAAGAAATAAATTCATAGTTATTTGTAAAATTTTGTCACTTATTAATAAAAAATGATTTATTTTAAAAACTATTCATGATTTAATGTTTTATAAAACTTTATTTTGAAAAATTATTAAAAACCTTTGTCAATGAGGGGTCGATGGGTCATTAAACTATACTAAAATTGTTTTGGTGGATATTCTATTAGTCTAAATTAGATTTACATGGTTTAATAGTCTATAAAATGTTAACATATTTCTAAATGTGGTGAAATAAAAAATATTATATATAAATTTAGGAAACATTATTAATTAATAATATAGAATGTTCACATTAAAAGTATTTATTTAGAATATTATTTAGGATGAGAAGAAATTAATTTTGATAGGTTTGGTCATGATTTAAATTGATTAATATTATTTTATATTTAATATATATGAATTTTTTTACATAATATATGAAAATATTTTATAAATTTTAAAAGTATTTGTATTTCCAAACATATAATATATTAAAATTATAAACATGTTTATATTGAATAAGATATAAAATGATTATATGAAAGAGTTCATATTAATATAAATATTAAATGATCATGTTTA
This sequence comes from Viscum album, assembly GCA_963277665.1. Taxonomy (NCBI): domain Eukaryota; kingdom Viridiplantae; phylum Streptophyta; class Magnoliopsida; order Santalales; family Viscaceae; genus Viscum; species Viscum album. Next base: position 2,103,935,207 of record OY728147.1, on the reverse strand, counting down.
TTTATTTATATAAGTCCTAAAAATATTTAATAATTATAATTTTTTATAATTGCTCTTTAGTCAATGTTGATGTTTATCTCAAATCTCATTTTATGAATTACACATTTATTGAGTTTATTTATTGCTTTATTTAATTCATGAATATAAAGTGTTTATATGATGAATAAATTAATACTTTTTTAAGTGTTAAAAATAATCTTATTTACTTCATACCATTAATTTTAGGAGTTACATGCTAAGTGTGACACAATATTTAGTTAGGTTTTTCCAAGACTATGATTTTTTTGTGGGTTATAATGTCGATGGTAAAGATTTGTTGGGGTTTGTATATTATGTATTAGGATTGTATTAAAATTAAGGGTTTTACTTGAGTATTGATCTATGGGTTGTGTGAATTTTGGTTGAAAGTATCATAGAACTTGTGGATTATAATCTATATAGAAAAATTAATGTTGACAACATATTGTACCAAACTTTCTCTTTTTAAGATTTTTGTTTTTTAAGATTATAATCTTTTAGGAGAAAGGGTTTCATATAACTTATGCAAGGGATTCATTTTCATATGGGTGGATATAATTGGATTTTATTTTTTGTTAATTAACACAAATCATGAGTTTTATAAAATTTATATATTAATTTTTTAACATATTAATTTGGTTAAAGATATGATATACAAAAACTAAATCATTAGATGAAAACATATACAAAGGGAATATTTAATATAAGATAGTAAGATGTTAAATCACCTTAAAAATATTACATGTTAGATTCCCTATAAAGAAAATTATTTTAAAAACCTATACCATCCAAATGAGAAGGATTTACCAAACTAGGGTACCTGTGGATTATATTGGGTAAGTGAAACATAGTGTGTATAACCCAAATAATATTAGGTGATTATATCTAACAAGATATTTGAATTATGATTGGTGAGATGGATAATAGAGTAATATAGTCAAGATAATTCATATTATATATTTGGGAATTTATTTTTTCACTCAATTATCCAAAATTCATATGTGATGAGATTGGTATGATTAAATACCTAAATATAAAAAGGTGAAAGAAACCCCGAAGTAAAATCAATGATTTAGTAAAATATAGATATTGTACCAATAATGGATATAATGTAACTTAGTATGGGATATCATTTTAGTAGGATAATATTTAATAAAAAATACTTATAAAATGATTATAAAACAAGGTACTCATATTATGAAAAACTCTAATATAGATAAAAAATTAGGATCACCAAAATAGACTTTTAAATCAATAATTAATAAAATAATCTTAATGGGAGAAATTTCATTGACTATTATAGGGACTTGAAAATAGTTCTCTGACTAGAAGGAAAATTCTATGTTTTAGCATATAAAAATCCCAGGAAATAATTTTATAATTAAGTTAGTTAAGAATAAAAATATATTTATAGTATGCATCATGAAGATTCACTTGAAATATCTTTTTTGATGTTTGTTTTTAAGGGTAACAAGATTCAAAAGCATTATAAGAATATATATTTTTTTAGAAGATAAAAAAACTAAAAAATCAGATAAAAAATAAACTAAAAATTAGATATAGAGAGTTTATTAGGAACCTTTCAATGTAATATGGATGAGGGTACTTCAGTATTCAATATTATTTGGTACATAGTTGACATAGAGAGATCGGGGTTACCACTCAAGCTTGATCTATCCATGGACTTTATTTGTATATCACTCCCTAAAAGGATCTAATAGTTAATTGTAAATTAGAAAATTAATGCATTGAATTAAAGTATACTAGCTATCCTCAATATGTAGAGGATTTCTCATTAAGACATAAAAGGTTAAAGATCACGTGCAATGATGATATTATAAAAAGGAAATTGTATAAGTTTTGAAAATAAGGAAAATATTATAATTAATGGAGAGTCCATTATAAATTATTTTAAACCAATGAAAGAATCTTATAAATAAGGGAAGTGCTTTCTATTTTGAAAACATGGAAATTGGAGATTAATCTTTACAAAATAATTGAATGGGTACAAGAAACTAAAAAGAGAGTCCATGTTAGATATCGATGTTTTATAAATAAATTATTTTATTTTAATGGGTATGCAATATGAAATATATATTAAACAATTATTTTGAATATGTATAGGAAGAAAATTTTATATATCTAACTTGAATTATACATTCAAGTGATGAAGTAAATAGTAGTTTAATCAAGAAGGTAGATTAATTTGATTACATCAATACTCAAATGGATCTAAATAAAGGATATTTATTTTATCACATTTACTCCACTTTGTATGAGAATATATTTTTTTTAAACAAATTTTTTTTTGAATAAAATGATATGGTTTATTTTGATACACATGGTTTATGATTTATCCAATTCTATAACCTGATCAAAAAAAGAAATGATAAAAAGAGTTTATAGAGGATAAAACACTTTTATAAAATTTATTTACTAACATATAAGGGGAAGATTTTCCACCACCCAATAGTAGAATATTATAAAGAATAAAATATTATTTTTAGAATATGGATCCAAACACATACATTAATATATAAAATAAGGTTATTGATAATTCATTCAATAAATATTCACACAATTAAAATAATTTTAGTTTTCTAACATAAAGGGTTTATGTATAAAAAATATATTTTGGTGAAGATATATATTCAAATACTATAGTGGGAGTATGCTTGAATGTTTAAAAGTTGAAAATAAAATTAATAAATGATTATGATAGCCTAATTCAATGTGAAATTCACTCTATATTCAGAAAATTTTAGGATATGTTGGTAAAGAATGATCTTAATAAAAATAGTGAAATTAAAAAATTGTATAAAAAAATAAAAGAAAATTTTATGGAATTTTTACAAAGATAATAATGATTATTAACTTATAAAGTTTTATAAGTATTTAAATAAACATATGTTATGAAAATTGTAATGTTGGATATTGTAATGTAATTTAGCTCGGATATTATGTTCACATTATGAGGATTATAAAACTTAATCTCAGCATTATTCAAGAAATATTTATTTATATATGTTAACACATTACAAATTTTAGTGAGAGTATTTATTATATTTTCAAATAAATACGTAGAAAAAATTACATACTAATGTAATGAGTTTAACAAAACCTTAAAAATGAAGAAAAAACATAAGGCCTCTCTAATGGTACATCATATAGAATATGATAATATGGGATCTTATATATGATTTTTTTTGTATTATTAGTGAAGTTTAATAATATACAAATTGTATCAAATTATACATAAATAAATCTTGAATTTATCATTATTTTATATTGGTTGTATATATTACATGAAGTGTAATGATAATTAACCACTCAAATCATGACTTTTAGTTTTCACTAATTGATGTTCATCATGGAGTATTATAGGCTGTGATGAAATTTTTAGATTATCATATATTATATTGGATATATAGACTTAAAATTCACTCATGAGGAATAAAGATAGTTTTTGTGACAAATGACTCATTATGTATACCACATGCAGTTCCATAAATTATGTATTTTTTATGTTAAGACCAAATGTTTTATATTGAACCCCATTACCTAAGGTTTAAAAGACACCTAGAATGAGAGACTTCATACTTTTTTACCTTTCTTACACTACCCATAAGGATGATATAAACAATGTTTGTTTGGGTATGTTGTTAGTTATATCATTAGTTAAGGATTTACCAAGATAGTATTTTTACACTAATATAATGAGTATGACATCTAGACCCTAAATTGATATAGAATAAATAATTGGATGTCCATACTTAGATAAGTGAAATGTGATGTGCTTATCTTTTTGGATGAGGGGTGTGTGACGTGATCATACATGTGAATTAATGATATATGATATGTTCATCTATTTAGTTAGTATATATTAAGATTTTTTAGAATGTATGAGTTGGTTATATGATATTGATATACTATATGTCTTCTGAACATTTGATGATCTAGAAATAAGTATTATATGATTAAATATATTTTTATAATATGGATGATTGAAACATATATGGAGATGTATGTTTTTGTTGTAGATAATATTATATCCCTTTCTAGATAGAGTAGAAGTGTTGATTTCTAGTAATATTGTCTTAGATAATAATTATGGATTATATAATACATAATTTTTTTAATGATACATTGAAAAGTGTTGTCACAATTAATTATTATATGTATGAGTATTAAATTTTTTTTATAAAACAATGATATACACTCTTATTTTTTTTTTGTAATATGTGGTGAAAATGAATGATAACTTCTCTAAATTTAGTTTTATAGGATATATAAATTGTTTATTGGATGTTGTTTTACATGTTGTGAAATATTATATGACATAAGGTGAACATTTTAGTGACCCACATCGTTATGGGTTGTGAAATTTAGAGGAAGATTGAATTTTTTGTCATGGAGAAAGGTATGTTTCTTGGATTAATATTTGAATTAGGAATTTAAGTGTTTTTATGTCCAAAGAATGTTTTTTAGATGAGTAATGAGGATCAATTAGTGGTTTAGGTGGTTAGGTGATCTCCATAAAAGGGTTTGGATAACCTTTATACATAATTTCAACTGTAAGCAGGGCACAATAGTGAAATAATAGGTGGTGTGGAATAGAAACCTATAGATATAAAGGGCTACGACACATCCTACTAGGTTTTTCCAGGGGTATGTTTATAAGGGAATAAACATGCCACAATCAAAGGATTTGATATATTGTTCTAAAGGTAATACCCTAACATGGGGGTGAGTACCCTTATGAATGGAACTATGTCACAACCTAGGGATTTTTTACATGGTGTATTTTTAAGGTAACCTTATAGAGGAGGCATTTAAGTACCCTTATGAAAGGGATCGTGCCATATTCTAGAGTTTATATAGTGTGAAGGTCCCTCAAGAAGTATAGTTCCATGTTTAACATTTTTTGAGGTTGTTTAATAATACTAGGGACCAAGATTTTGTGTAAAACTAGTAGGAGAGGCCTAAGACACATCCCATAGGGGATAAGTTATATGGGTGGGTTGCAGGGGTTGAATATAGGGGTTAATTATTCCATAATTCATAAGGATATGGAAAACATCTTCTTAAAAGGGTAGTTCTATGGCACAAACCCAATATTTTTATCATATCCTAGGTGTTGGGATGTTTTATGGTATTTTTTATCTTTTACTATGGTTTTTATTTGGAACTTTTCACTCTTATCCTGCTCCAGGAACATGGATAGGTGGGAACACATGTCTTTGGATATCCCCTTCCTCACATTATTATAATTTTATTTGGGAGGTTTTGGATCATTTAATTAATTTTATTCTATATAGTGTCTCCCCTCTCTTATCCCTTGTTAGTCTTCCTTATTTACCCTTGGTTTTCGTTCAATCATATAGGGACTTGGGGAGAAGATTTCAATGAAGCATGGTGAAATCATACCACGTAATGGGACTCATGTGTGTCTTTTAAAGGATAATATGGGTAGAGTAAATTATGTCTTCATTAATTATATACCTTATGGTGTGATTCTTGGAGGATTTCTTTACAGTTTTGTTCATTTTTATTGAATATGGTCATTAATTTAGTTATTAAATATGGGGATTCTTTGGGTGTGTTTCAAGAGTATACTGCACCTCGTTGATCTTGGTTTCAGCACTATGAGATAACTTAGTGAGTTTTTAATTGGTTATACTATTTTTTGGTTTTTGGTTTTAATTTTTTAATTTACCAATTTGATGGTGTTTATTTATTGAATAAATTATAATGGACTTGGTGAAGGTGGTACAATCTTGGGATGATTGAGAGATCATTGTTTTAATCAAGGGGAATTTAATTTTATAAGTCTCTCATTTAGTGGATGATTTTATGTTCATGTGAAATCATTACTATATATAATTGTACATTTTATGACTTGTGTGATATCTTCATAAATTGGGAGAGAGTGAAGTTAGATTAACAGTCAACACAAAACACATAGTTGTTAAATGGTTGAATGGTGGTACCCCGGTTGAACATGTGTCAATGAACCTATTTAAGTATTTTCTATAGGATTGTGTTGTATTTTTAAATTAAAATAGATTTAACTTTTTAAATGTTATTTTAAAAATGGATATGGACCCGTATGAATTTCAAAGAAAAAAATGGTATGTTTAGAATGGGTTTTGAAATGGTATTTCAAAATGAAAATGAAATTTTCTAAAGAAAGTTGTGATGTGATTTTGTACAAAGGTCCTGGGATGATTAAAGGTGGCATGTGAAACCTATTATAAATAATTTTAAAGAGTATTTTTATTATATTTTCAAGGTAATAAGTCACATGATCTTGACTTAGCACGTTTTTAGTTAGTTTGACCACATGTGGAAAATTCATCAATTTTCAAAGATTGATTGTTTAGTGATATATCCGATTGTGATTTCACATGGATTGTGTTAATGTTTTTTGATTCATTTTTATGTGTTAGATAATTATGTGGGTTTTTATCAAATAATTGGTTAGTGAGTGATGTGGTAAATGGGTATAAGTGGGACTGGAGGGCCATAGTGGATGCCCATAGGGGCGAGATGAGAAATTTGTGTGGTTTAACATGTTATATGTTTGTGACCATGCTAGTGGGAGGGTTAGAATATAAGGATAGATAGATGAGGAGATACATAGTCTTAGGTCCAAAGGTAATATTACCCAAGTGTTGAGTTAGTGAGTGGTGTCATGGTATGAGGCCGGGAGAGAAAAATGTTATTGAGGTTCCCGTGTTGGGAGTCTGTATTGTGTTCTGGCCTACGGGACTCTTGGTCGTTGCCTTTAATCTATGTTTATGTTATAGAGGGTATATTTTAGATATGGGTATTGATGATTTTATATGTCACTATAGAACCCAAATAATTGGTTTGAAACAATTATTGTTAAGGTAGTGATAAGTCATGCATATGAGAGGCCAACCAATGATACAAGAGATGAGTTCAAAAAATGGGTGAACCCATAGAGATGTGTTATGTGATATGATTCATATGGTTTATACTAACCACCAATAAGTGTATAGATACATTGGATTTCATGGTTGTTTTCTTTAGATCTGGCTTTTATGTATTCTATCATGAAATAGACAGTAGGTATGTATTGGCCCTGATGTTACACATGAGATAGATGAGAGAGAAACACTTCCCCCAAGGAGGTGTATACATGTGATAATATATGAGGGATGCACTTCTCCCTAACTGATTAGTATAATATGAGATAATGTGAGAGGGAAGAACTTACCCAAAGGAGATGTATCTGTGAAATGACATGGGAGGGATACATTGCCCCTCGAGTGATCAGTATACTGTACAATGATTAAATAACCTAGGAGAAGATATATAAGTGAGATAAAAGAGGAAGGGGCACACTCCCCCTGAGTGATCAATACACTTGTAATATAGATTTTCTGATTCTTCAAAGACACTTTGGCCCTAGTTGATGTAACTCCCCGACCACAGTTACCCAGAGTCAGTGAATTATTACATAACATTGGCATGATCACAAAAGAACAAGTCTTGAAAGACTGATTAGTTTAGTATCCTTGGAAAAACTAGATACATTCATAAAGTTTACATTACATCATAAAGTGAAAAATACAACAACATCTTGCCTCAACACTCATATCCCCTTATACTATCCCTGAAGGTCATTCATAAAATACTTCTTCACATCCTGGGAAAAATAAAACAAAGAGAGGGGTGATCTCAAAATTCCCAGTAAGCATAACAATTTAGCAGAAACTTTTATAAATAAGCATAAAAATTTAAGGCAATGTATAACTAAAACAAAAGCCTTTTAAACATGAACTTCAGAATAATATGGAAAAGATAAAATGAAATAATGACATTTACTTATTCCATGGATATTCTACTAGTCAAATAATCACATGCAATATCAATAACCACTTTCATAATGATGGAAAGCATAATGCCAGGCTATCAAAACCACATAGTCAAGGCCTTGTTCCAAGACTACAAATAAGATTTTTTCAAGGCCTTGTTCCAAGAAAATATTTTGTCTCATTAGACCCACCGATGCATCGAGGAGCTATAGCAGGCTTCACCTATCACTTATTAAGTCCAATGCATTCCTTATATGAACAGGTTTAAACATAACATAAACATTCGTATTAAAACAAGAATACGAAATGTCAATACATTATACATAAACAATGAATGGTATAAAAATAACACATCCACATTCAAACATATCACAAAACCTTCAATAGAATATGGAAGTTTTGTATCATAATAAATAAACATCAAATAATCTTAAAATCCATCAAAGGATGTTGATATAGATGAAATCAAAACTATTTGAGAGAAATATCTCTTTTTTTGAAATCATTTAAAAGTCACATAATTATAAAAGAAAACATTTACTTTTAAAATATTATTATAATCTTATAAGCGAGGTTTCGATGATTTTATAATGGCGGAAACTAGCCGCACTCACTGTATAAGTTAAAAAAAGACATTCTTACCTTACTTCTATTGAAAAGATTAAAAAGGACCTTGTTTGGAAAATGATAGAAAGATTCATTTATAAACTTCTTATAAAAAGTAAAAAAGGGTTTAAATGAATTTAACCCATAATCTGTAAAATAGTAATAATTATTTGAAATACATTTTTTAAGAAACATGGATGTGGATGATAAAGAGGTCCCAGTAGATAATTGCGTATAAACAACCTCGGATAATGAAGAGATTGTGAAATAAACCCTTAACTTGTACTTTTCCTTGGTTGAGGGTAGGTTAACCTCTTGTATAATGGTTAAATAATTGTTATTAAATTATACAAGAATCATATACATTAATATGATATCATATATGATCTTTTAACATTGCTTTGTTAATAATATCTTAGTATTATTGTCGTTTCAGGTATTAACTTACTCGTTTTCTTTTATATGTTTTATTACATAAGTCATGTTTATTATCGATAGGTTGTATATTATTCACAGACAAAATTATATCAAGTCCTTAAACATTATTTTTAATCATTAAATGAGAATTATTCTTGAATGGATACGAAGGAGAATTAATCTCATCGCGTTCGTGGAGACGGTAGTCCGTACGTACGTACTAGTGACAATATCATTCTTTTTTATATTAAAATAATATATAATGGGATGGTATGTCATATATAAAGAATAATTATCATGTTATATTTATTATTTTCATGAATTAAACATAATTATTATACCCATCCAAATAATAATTTATTGAATAACAATTACACCATGACGTGGAGACGGTAAGTCGTACGTACGCACGTATGGTGACATGTCATTAAAAGGATGGATAGAATAATTAATATGATTGTAACATATTTATAATAACATTAAATTATATATAATATACTAGAGTTATTTTTTTATAATTGGAATAACAATGAAAGAAGAAGTTGAAGAAGAAAGGAACTTGAAAGAGGGTGGTGAAAACATTACCTCTTAATCGATTTCTTCCCTTTTATTTGATCAAAAGGGATCCTTAGGTTGGATTTCTTATCAAACTAAGGCCTCTTGGTCGAAGTGCGGTAATTTGAGAGAATATTTGGGTAGGTTTTGGCCGATTCAAAAGGCTTTGAAGGTGTAAATTAGAGAGAAGGGGGAGTTCCCTTTTATAAGAGGGGTGAGGGGCACCTTTGGAAAAGCAAGAAATTTTATTTTATAATAAATTCATATTCGGTTTCTAATGTCTCAAATGTGGATTATTTAAAGTTTAAGGTGGGTATGGGTTGAAATCCTTTCAACCAATAGATTTTAGACAGGTTTGGGTCACTATGTTACCTTTATCATTTATATTTAACTCTTAGTTAAATAGTTTGACATTTACCATATCTCATTATATTTTTATATTATATAGTTAATAAACTTACTATATACATACAAGAGACGTCCAAGTGGTCCATTAATAATACAAATATCATTATATAAGTCCTTTGACCGAACCTTTGATTTTTAGGAATATAATATCAATTAATAATATAATATTTGTTTTGAAAACTCTTTTATGTCAATTTTGACACTATTGGGTATTTTGTTTTTTATAATTTCATAAAAGTATTATTAATTAGAAAAAACTTTATGTAACCAATTATAATTTGTCATATTAACCTAGAAAATTATTGGAATTCATAAAACGTCTTAAATTACAATTATAATGATATTTATAATATCAATTATTTTCATATTTCATAATTAGGTAATTACTACATCACCATTGTTTCATAAATAAATTAAATTATTTAAGGTCTAAAAATTATAATAAAACTACCATTATTTACTAAATCTTCTTATCTTTCTAATGAATATTTATAATCAAATTTATCTTATGTATAACCCTATATTAGAAATGTTTTAGTAATTATACTTTTATTTTAACTCTTTTAACTCTTCTTTGAATTAAATAATAATAAATGTCCTAATCTAATCCAAGTAGACCTAAATGACAATATTTTATTCCTAAGGTTGTTTTTGGTCAATATAAACTTGGCCAATATAATTATTACATGTATTAGGGTAATATTAATATCATTTTTACCCTTAATTACCCTATTTACTTTTAACTGTGGTAAATAAAAGTAAAAATTTACTATTCATAGATAATTATTTTTATCATATTGAACCACATTTTACTCCTTCATATTAACTATGTCTCTCGGATTTTTGAAATTCAACTAACAGAAGTGCTAAAATTAAGTTTTATGTGAATTTTTAAATTCTCCTAGGAGGTGGGTAAAAGATGGAGAAAAGTTACATACAATTTTTATATATCTAAAATTATTCTAATCAAACTCCAATAAATTACATTGAACTTATATAGGTATTATGCATCCATTTTTACCTTAATCAAATTTAAATAAAACAATGAATTATTTAAATAAAAATTTGGTTTTGAACTATAACTCAGTTTTTTTTCATTATTAATCAAAAATTGAATGTTCTCTGAAAAATACCAAAAATTCACCCTAGGCTAATTTCGATATTCTGAATCCAAAAATAAAGTCCATTTTGAAAGATAAAATGTATAAAATTTCAAAAAGTGGTTACTACTATTCATAATGGCTATTTTTATTGGTTGTGGTGTGTGTTAGTACTCGAAGTTGCATACAACACACGCTACTGTATTATTCAAAGAGAAGTATACTGTCGAAGCACGGGGTGTTACGTTCTCCCCTCCTTCAAATAATTTTGTCCTCAAAATTTCTAGAATACTACCGAATGAAAAGACTTGGGTGGTTATTCATCATAAGTTCCTTGGGTTCCCATGTTGCCTCTTCTGTCTTATGGTTTCTCCATAGAACTTTTACCAGACGATTCGTCCGGTTTCTTAGGGCTTGTTCTCTTGAATCAAGAATCCTGACGGGATCTTCGCAGTAAGACAGATCAGGTTCCAGTTATAATTCTTCATAGGTGAGTACATGCGTTGGGTCAGGCATGTATTTTCTCAACAATGATACGTGGAACACATCATGAACTTTGGAGACATTTGGCGGCATTGCTAAATGGTAAGCTACAGCACCAATTCATTCTATAATTTCGAAAGGTCTGGTGTACCTGGGACTCAATTTACCTTTCTAACCAAAACGTATAACTATATTCCATGTAGATACCTTCAATAAAACATGATCGCCTACCTAAAATTACAAATTCTTCCTTTGATTATCAGCATAGCTCTTCTGCCTACTTTGAGCTGCTTTGATGTGGTTTTGTATTACCTTCACCTTTTTCATCGTTTCCTCCACCAGTTCTGGGCCTATGAGTTTTCTTTCACCAACGTCATCCCAACAGGTTGGTGTGTGACATCTATTTCCATACAACGCTTCATATGGTGCTATCCGAATACTTTAATGGAAGTTATTGTTATAGGAAAATTCCACGAGAGGTTAATATTGATCTCATATACCCTGAAAGTCAAGTGACCAAGATCTAAACATGTCTTCTGAGGTTTGAATAGTCCGTTCTGATTGTCCATCTGTTTGAGGGTGGTAAGAAATGGTCAAACTAAGTTTAGTATCCAAGGCCTTCTGAAAACTCTTCTAGAATCATGATGTAAAATGAGGATCGATATCAGAAACAATTGATGAGGGTACACCATGAAGTTTTACAACTTCATTAATATATATTTTTTATAAACATTCAAGTGGTAAATCTTCCCTTACTGCAAGAAAATGTGCAGATTTTGTAAGAAGGTCAACAATGACCCATATCGTATCATTCATTCTTGGAGTCATTGGTATCCCCCTGACAAAGTCCATCGTGATATCATCCCATTTCCACATAGGTATAGGAAGGGGTTGAATGACTCTTCCAGGATGTTGTCTTCCTGCTTTCACATATTGACAAACTAAACATATCGAAACATAATCAACAATATCCCTCTTCATATTGTCCCACCAAAAATGTTCCTTCAAATATCTATACATTTTGGTGCTCCCAGGGTGTATAGAGAAATTGGAACTATGAGCATTGTCCAACAATTCCCTTTTCAGATCAGGTATATCGGGAACACAAAGTCTCTTCCTGAATTTCAAAATTCCATCTTTATACACAAAGTCACTCAATCTCCCATCATTCACAGCTTTAATATTCTTTTGAAATTCTTCATCATCGGTCTGAGAACTCTTAATCCTTTCTAGTAAAGATGGTTTGGAAACCATTTAAAAAAGCATTGATATTTCACCTTCCATGGTGATTCCCATATCAATCTTTACTAAATACATGAAAATAGGATCCCTTTCAACTCTCAAAATGTTCAAAACTCCATGATCCTTTCTGCTCAAAGAATCTTCCACCTTATTTTCCTTCCACAGGTGGTAGTGTATCATTCAATCATAATCCTTGAGTAGTTCAATCCATCGCCTTTGCCTCATGTTGAGTTCTTTCTGTGAGAAAATGTACTTCAAACTCTTTTGATTGGTATATATCACACATTTTTCACCATAGAGATAATGTCTCCATATATTCAAAGAAAATATTATAGAAGCTAACTTAAGATCATGAGTAGGATAGTTTTTCTCCTGAATTTTCAGTTGTTGTGATGCATAGTCAATAACTCTATTATTCTGCATAAGGACACAACGAAGTCCTTTCTTCGATGCATCACTATAAATAACGAACCCATAATTCCCCAATGGTAGGGTCAATATAAAAGCATTGACTAATATTCTCTTCAGTTATTCAAAACATTCTTCAGACACTTTTTTCTAAACAAATTTAACCCCTTTACGTGTGAGCTTTGTAATGGGTTATCCAATCGGGAAAATTTCTAGAATAAACGTTGATAATAACCTGCTAAACCAATAAAACTGCGTACCTCAGTTATACTCGTTAGTGTAGGCCATTATTGGATTTCCTTGGTCTTAGAAGGATCAACAGAGATTCCATCTTTAGAGACAATATGACCAAGAAAATAAATCTCTTGAGGCCAGAATTCACACGTTCTAAACTTCCCATATAATTCATGTCTTCGCAGAGTCTTCAGGATAATGCGCAAGTGATTTTCATGATCATCATAGATATTGGAATATACCAAGATATCATCAATAAATACTACCAAAAATTCATCGAGATGTTCCTTGAAAACTCTATTCATTAGACCCATGAATACAGAGGGTGCATTAGTCAATCCAAAAGGCATTACTATAAACTCGTAATGCATGTACCTGGTTTGAAATGCTATCTTCGAAATGTCTTCCTTCATCACATGCAAATGATGGTATCTAGATCAAAGGTCAATCTTTGAAAAGTATTGAGCTCCATGTAGTTGGTCAAATAAATCATCAATGCTAGGTAGGGGATACTTCTTCTTTATTGTTATAGCATTGATTTCCCTGTAGTCGATACATAACCTCATAGACCCATCTTTCTTCTTAACAAAAAGGATAAGGTCTCCCCATGGAGAAACACTAGGGTGGATAAATACCTTTTTAATAAATTCCTATATTTGTTTCTTTAATTCATCTAATTCCACAGTGGCCATTATATAAGGGGTCTCCGATATAGGCTTTGAACCAGGAATTAAATCAATGGAAAACTCAATTTCTCATTTTGGAGGATGTTCAGGTAAATCTTCTGGAAACACATCAACATAATCTCTCACAATTGTTACATCCTCTATTTGAACAGTCCTTTCCTCACCCATAGTCACTTCATTCTCTTCCTCCCTAATAATTGAATTTAGTTGAGCTACTGGGGGTGGATCTAGGTAAGAATTAGGTAGTGATGATTCTGCTCTAAAGATAAGGTGTTCCTTATCATCATCATCAAAAATAGTAACCTCCTTCTTCTTACAATAAATTTTTTCATCATGTTTCAAAAGACAATCCATACTGATGATTATATCAAATTCAATCATAGGTATGACAATGAGATCTGCAGATAAAGAACATTTATGTACTCTAATGGGGACTAATTCACAAAACCTCATTGCAATTATACTTCCCTTAAGAGTATTGATTGACAACTCCATTTTTAAATAAAATTGGAAATATCTAATTTTTTTAGCAAACTGGGAAGATATGAAACAATGTGATGATCTATAATCAAATAAGTCATTGGATAAACATGAGGAAACCATTAAATTACCTACCACCATGTCTTTCAGAGCTTCAACCTCAGCAGTATTGATAGCATAAGATTGGCCTTGATCCCTTGGACTTTTCTGAGGTAAGTTTCCCTGAAGCTTATGAAATTAATTTGCATAATGTCCCATATCCCTACAATTAGAGCATTGAACATCGGTAGCTTCTTTCACCCCCTTGCAATCACGAGCTTGGTGGCCTTTTTAACCACACTTGTAATAGACTCCCATTCCTTTTAAGCAAGTACTGGGGTGTTTCTTCCCACATTTACTACAGGATGGATATTCAAATTTTCCCTTCTTGACCTTATTTCCATTTCCATAGTGATCAGTAGATCTCTTCTTCTCTTGCTTTGCTTTAAAGTCGTAAGACTTAGATAATTCATTTTCTGTCTTGATAGTACATGAGACAATATCTTCGTACGATGAGAAGGATTGTGAGAATAATGCTCGATGGAGAAATGGTTTTAACCCATAAATGAATCAATCAATCTTACTTCTTGGGATACGTATATAATATTCAGCATACCTTGTTAACCTTGTAAAGTTAACCTCATAATTTGAAAAATTCTCATCCTCCTTTTGTCTAAGACTTAGAAATTGCCTTTACATATCTGCTTGATGGTCACGAGGAATGTATTTTTCTAAAAATAGATCTTTGAACTCCCTCCATTCCATATTTGATACTTTATCATCTTCCTTCATGTTTTGAATCAATGACCATCATTGGTCAGCATCTCCAGTGAGGCGGTAAACTGCCATGATAACTTTTTCCATTTCACTACTCCCCAAGGCATGGAATATTTTCTCTATGAAATTTATCCATTACTCAGCTACTATGGGATTTGTACTCCCATTGAACATTGGTGGTTTTTTCCTCATGAAGCGATATAACATTGATCCTCCACATTGTGGATCTGTGTGCTCCATATGAGTAAGGTTATTATTCATAACCTGAGTGAGTTTTCCCAATATAGTGATTAGCTGATCAGCACCAGTTGCATCACCAGATCCACTATAATAATCTTGAGGAGGAGATAAATCCTTACATGGAGTGCGTGAATTGATATAGTTTCCATTCCTTCCACTAGGTTACATTTCTTAACAATGATATAAACTAGATCAGTTTATGAATCAAAATACATAATTCCATTCCTGTAAAACACTTAACAAAAATTGAACAATTTATGGATATAATCCATAATCATAAAAATGTTTTATTTGAGGAATTATATACTCACAAACCCTTTATAATGGTTTGTAAATAAAATGAGAATTATCCTAATTATATTCCCCAGAAGTATCGTAACCAAGAGTGCAGCAAGGCCCGTTTTCGTGCACCAGTTCCCATTCGAGTCTACCTCAAAGCGGTGTTTTTGGGTTTTACCCCTAAGTACATCTGTGCTAGAGACACCTCTACCTGCTCATATCTATAGAGGGATGTATTGCTCGAAAAACTCACAAAATCTATAAAATACCAAAATTCTAGGAAGTTCTTCTATACTAATCCTCAAATTCCATCTTAGTTCTATGTGCTCTAATCAGAGTTTATCTAAATCTAGCTTCCAAGGTTTGTAATAAACTTCCTCTGATACCAACTGTAACGCCCCAACCCTAGTTACCTACAGTCGGTTCGTTATTACATAACATTGTCATGATCACAAAAGATGAAGTCTTGAAAGACCGATTAGTTTAGTAGCCTTGGAAACACTAGATACATTCATCAATTTTACATTACATCATAAAGTGAAAAATACAACAACGTCTTTTCTCCACACTCATATCCCCTTATACTATCCCTGCAGGTCATTCATAAAATACTTCTTCAAATCCTGGGAAAAATAAAATGTAGAAAGGGGTGAGCTCAAATGCCTATTAAGGATAACAATATAGCGGAAACTTTCATAAATAAGCATAAACATTTAAGGCAATGTATAACTAAAAAAAGCCTTTTAAACTTGAACTTCAGCATAATATGGCAACGATAAAATTAAATAATTCCATTTAATTATTCACATGGATATTTTACTAGTCAAATAATCACATGCAATATCAATAACCACTTTAATAATGAAGGAATGCATGATGCCAGACTATCAAAACCACATAGTCAAGGCCTTGTGCCAAGACTAAAAATAATATTTTGTCAAGGCCTTATTTTAAGACACTAGTTTGTCTTATTAGACCTACTGATGCATCGAGGAGCTGTAACGGGCTCCACCCGTCACTTATTAAGTCAAATTCATTCCTCATATGAACAGGTTTAAACATAACATAAACATTCATATTAAAACTAGCATACGAAATGTCAATACTTTCCCCATAAACCATGAATGGTATAAAAATAACACATCTACATTCAAAAATGTCACAAAACCTTCAATAAAATCTGGAAATTTTGTATCATAATAAATAAACTTCAAATAAGCTTGAAATCCATCAAAGGATGTTGACATAGATGAAATCAAAACAATTTGAGAGAAATATCTGTCTTTTTAAATCATTTAAAAGTCACATAATTATAAAAGAAAACATTTACTTTTAAAATATTCATATAAGATTATAAGTGAGGCTTCGATGATTTTATAATGGTATAAACTAGCTTCACCCTCCATATAAGTTAAAAAATACATTCTTACCTTAATTCTGTCAAAAAGGTTAAAAAGGACCTTGTTTGGAAAATGATAGAAAGATTCATTTATAAACTTCTTATAAAAAGTCAACAAGTGTAAAAATGAATTTAACCAATAGTTTGTAAAATAGTAATAATGATTTGAAATACATTTTTTAAGAAACATGGATGTGGGTGATAAATATGTCCCAGTAGATAATTACGTATAAACAACCTTGGATAATGAAGAGATTGTGAAATAAACCTGTAACTTGTACTTTTACTTGGATGAGGGTAGGTTAACATCCTTTATAATGGTGAAATAATTGTTATTAAATTATACAAGAATCATATACATTAATATGATATCATATATGTTCTTTTAACATTGCTTTTCTAATAATATCTTAGTATTATCGTCCTTTCGGGTGTTAACTTACTCGTTTTCTTTTATATGTTTTATTACATAAGCTGTGTTTTTTATGGATATGTTGTATCTTATTCATATCTAGAATGATATCATGTCCTGAAACATTATTTTTAATCCTTAAATGATCATTATTCTTGAATGGATACGATGGGGAATGAATCTCATCGCGTTTGTGGAGACGGTAGTCCGTACGTACGCACGAGCGACAATATCATTCTTTTGATATTAAAATAATATATAATTGGATCGTATATCATATATACATAATCATTATAATGTTATATTTATTATTTACATGAATTACACATCATTATTATAGCCATCCAAACAATAATTTATTGAATAACAATTACACCACGACGTGGAGACGGTAAGTTGTACGTACGCACGTAGTGTGACATGTCATTAAAAGGATGGATAGAATAATGAATATGGTTGTACCATGTTTCTAATAACAGCAAAGTATATAGAAGATACTGAAGTTATTATTTTATAATGGTAATAACAATGAAAGAAGAGGATTTAGAAGAAAGTAACTTGAAAGAGGGTGGTGAAAACATTACCTCTTAATTGGGATATTCCTTTTGATTTGATCAAAATGGATCCTTAAGTTGGCTTTCTGATCAAAATAAGGCCTCTAGGTCTAATTTAGGTAAGTCGAGAGAATATTTGGGCAGGGGTTGGCCGAGACAAAAGGATTTGAAGGTGAAAATTAGAGAGAATGGGGAGTGCCCTTTTATAAGAGGGGTGAGGGGCACCTTTGGAAAATCTAGAAATATTATTTTATAATAAATTCATATTCAGTTTATAATAGCTCAAAAGTGGATTATTTAAAGGTTAAGGTGTGGATGGGTCGAAATCCTTTCAACCAATAGATTTTAGATAGGTTTGGGTCACTATGTTAACCTTATCATTTATATTTAACTCTTAGTTAAATAGTTTGACATTTACCATGTCTCTTTGTATTTTTATATTATATAGTTAATAAACATACTATATACATCTGAGAGACCTTAAAGTGGTCCATTAATAATACACCTATCATTATATAAATTCTTTGGCTGAGCCTTATATTTTTAGGAATAGAATATCAATTAATAATATAATATTTGTTTTAAAAACTCTTTTATGTCAATTTTGACACTATTGGGTATTTTGTTTTTGATAATTTCATAACAGCATTATTACTTCGAAAAAACATTATATAACCAATCCTAATATGTCATATTAACCTATAAAATTAGTGGAATTCATCAAAAGTCTCAAATTACATTTATTTTGATATTTATAATATCAATTATTTTAATATTTCATTAATTAGGTAATTACTGCATCACCATTGTGTCATAAATAAATTAAATTATTTAAGGTCTAAAAATTATAAATAAAATTTCATTATGTATTAAATCTATTTTTATTTCTAATGAATATTTATAATCTAATTTATCTTATGTATAACCCTATATTAAAAATGTTTTAGTAATTAAACATTGATTTTAACTCTTTTAACTCTTCTTTGAATTAAATAATAATAAATGTCTTAATCTAATTCAAGTGGAACTAAATGATAATATTGTATTCCTAAGGCTTTTTTTGGTTGATATACACTTGTACAATAGAATTATGACATGTGTTAGGGTAATATTAATATTATTTTTACCCTTAATTACGCGATTTACTTTTAACCGTGGTAAATAGAAGTAAAAAAGTTACTATTCACTGAAAATTATTTTTATCTTATTGAACCACATTTTACTCCTTGATTTTAACTGTGTCTCTCATATTTTTGAAATTCGACTCATAAGAGTGGGTAAATTAAGTATTATGTAAATTCTTAAATTCTCCTAGGTGGTGGGTAAAAGACGGTGAAAAGTTCCATAAAATTTTTATATATCTAAAATTATTCTAAACTAACTACAATTAATTACATTGAACTTACATAGGTATTATGTATCCATTTTGACCCTAATTAAATTTAAATAAAATAAAGAATTATTTAAATAAAAATTTTGTTCTAAACTATCACTCAGTGTTTTTTCACTATTCATCAAAAATTGAATGTTCTCAGAAAAATACCAAAAATTCACCCTAGGCTAATTTTGATATTATAAATCCAAAAATTATGTCCATTTTGAAAGATAAAATGTATAAAATTTCAAAAGTTGGGTATTTATATTCATAAGGGCTAGTTTGATTAGTTGTAGTGTGTGTTAGAACTCAAAGTTGCGTACAACACACACTACTGTATTATTCAAAGAGAAGCGTACCGTGGAAGCTTGGGGTGTTATAGTTTAAGTAGTCATGGTCATGGATTAAGGTATATTAGTTTATTCTCTAAGACTTAATGTGAATTTTTATGTTCTTTACATGTTTCATTTCTGGTTGGATGTGTTGGATGATCACAATTTGAACTTATATGTTTTGAATGAATATCTACTTGATCACAGTAGCACTTAGTATTGTTGAGGAATTATGGATTCTTACTGTTTCATTGGATTCACCCCTATCAAATTCCATTAAATGGGTTTCTCTATACCAAGATACACCTTTAAATTTTCTCTCAGGGAATATGAATCTCTTGGAGTTGAACTTAAAATTTAGTTAGCATGCCATAATGTTTATGGATTTAGTAGGTTGGATAACATGAGTTAGGTTAGAGGAAAATTTATTTTTATTTATAACTCAACATCTATTGTCTACAATGACATTTTTTAATATATATGATTCATGTTATTCCATGTTTTATTGATGATTCTCTATTATGTATTGATGCATCTTATAGATAGATTTACTACACTCTATTCTAGACTTCGTAGACTCATGGGGATTCCTATTTTATGTTTGTTGGTGTTTGGGATGTCTATTATATGAATAGGTTATTCTATAGTTTTGTAATATTTGAGCATAACTCTTGGGATTTATATTATATGGAATAGTCTCCACAAAACTATTACAGGCCCTCAAATCTAGTTAGTACTATTGGAATATTGGGAGATACATCTAAGGTCATGTTGTGTCATTACGTGTAACCCCTTTGGGAGAATTGAGACAGGGAAGGAAAAAGGATATATCAAAGTATATTTTGGGATAAAGTTGTGTAGTTAGAGGTAGAGTTAGTTTTTTTTTGGACTTTTTGGTAGATCAAAAATAATTATTGTACAACATAACATATGTTGAAACCCATATATCAAAGGGAAATCTCGTTTCAGGACAAGGAACTATCGGTTTAGTGAGATATTGTATTGTGTTGATAATTCCAATATAGAATGGTTGAGACTTGGGAGTAGTCATAGGGCTCAACTGGGTGCCTGTGAGTTTTTCATGCTTTATGATAGTGGCGTACTTAGGGACTGATACATGCTCTTATGGGAAGTGTTTTTTGACATGTTTCCTCATCAGAATCTAGTAGTAATTAAAGTAATTTATAGTATAATTGAGGTTGTCTCGAATACATTAAAACATATTATTAGATTAATATGGATATAAGGGTCTTATATTATTTATTGAGATTGTGATTGTTTGACCACTATAGGGAAATGGATTATAGGATGGTTGGTTTTTTAGAAAACTATGTTTTAAGATGAAAAAATCATTTTTGAATGGAATACTTGTGTGGTGGCATGGGTGGTGCCTAAATGGGTTTATGAGTTTGTTTTACACAAAATAGATCATGTAGTTGGTGATTTTTAAATGATTAATAATTTCAGGATTTCATAAAAGTGTAAGTAAATGTATTTTAAAATTGAATTTTAAAATTGTTTTGTAAACGATATCAGTTTTTAGGAAAGGGACCTACTTGGCCAAGGATTTTGAGATTTTGATCTGGGTAAAAACCCTTTGAAAAAAAGGTGTGTTCTAAAATCTTGTGTGAGATTTGGGATGTATCAAAAAATTTAAAATGGATTTTTAAATAATCAATTGGAACATATATAAATTTTGCATGTTTGGGGTCTTTGTCTTGACTATGAGTAACTCAGATTCTTTAATTATGTGATCATCTTGTGTCTTGGGTTTTTTCAAACCTCAAAGTGAGTTTTACTGGTGTAGAGCTGATTTATTAAAATGATGGGAAAATGAATTTAGTCACTGCATAGACTTAGGTTTCTTGGTTTTAGGTGTTGTATTGGGGTTGGAATGGGTGTTTGTCTTATAAATTTGACAGATATCTCATGATTATTTTAGGATGTCCACTTATTTAAGAATAGTGGTATATATGTTTTGTTTTAGGCTCTAGTATCAAAATTTGGGTTTTTTTGGTTTGTGGTATTCAAAAATTGGGTTTTCGTATTAGAAGTAAATTACTATAGTGGGGAGAATCCTTACTTAGATTTGGTCATTAGTAATATAGTATTATTGTGAGGGTGAACCATAATCCTCAAGATGATTCGGTTATCGACACATTAGTTTTTTGGGGTTAATGGGTGCATTTGGGGCCCATCTTGGTGTTTAGTGATCATTGTTTTAGGTTTCTGCTTGAATATGAATAGAGTGGCCATATCCATTCATTATGTTTAGAAATATATGGATAGTGGGTGGTGGAGGTAAAGTGTTGGTTAAGTGAGGAGATGATATGGATAATATTATGGTCAGTATAATCTTATAATTCATGGTTTTTACAACCCTTGTGATGATATGGTTTTGGGTGTAGTTAAACTGGTCAATGGATGGTTGAGGTGGTAGCATAATACTAGATTGATTAAAATCGGTATGTGTGGATTCTTAAGGAGAGCATGATGATTTAATGGTTTAGTAGAGTATTTACTCATATAATTACATTCATAATTGGGTTTAGACTTTAGTGTGGGTATTTAGATAGTTCATTAAT
Source organism: Viscum album (assembly GCA_963277665.1). Classification (NCBI taxonomy): domain Eukaryota; kingdom Viridiplantae; phylum Streptophyta; class Magnoliopsida; order Santalales; family Viscaceae; genus Viscum; species Viscum album. Next base: position 2,103,912,734 of record OY728147.1, on the reverse strand, counting down.
TCCTTCTGGTATTAAGGAATCATGATTGGGTGGTGTGGTGATGAGGACATATGTTGGTGGGTGAGGGAGAGTATTTTAGAGAGTTAGACATGGGAAGGTCGATATTTTATTTAGGGTATAATATATGCAATGTGGTGGAAAACTCACTAGGAGTGTTGATTTAGATTCATTTAACACATTTTAAGGAATATATTAAGCTTTTGGAAAAATTATAGCATTTCTGGGATTAGTGGTTAGAGTTGTGTAATGAAAGCATGCTTAATTTCTACTGATGTAACTTGATGTGTTGGTAGTGAATCAATGAATTAGGTAGTTCATGAATCATTATTATAAGACTAAAATACATTCTACAGGATGAGATGTGTTATAAAGGGTAAATTTTAATGATATACATCATTATGGGTTTTTAAATTTATAAGAATTTTAAGTGTTGTTCCCAATGAAATTAATGTTCCTTAGATAGATATTATGATAATTAATTTGAGTGTTTTGATATGTCAACATGGTTTTTTTATTGGGAAAAGGACATGGTTTGAGGTATATGTGATCAAAATATTTTTTGGAGACGGTTTTGGGTGACCCTACTATAGTATTGTAGTTGCAAGAAGTGAAACACAAGGCAACACTAGGTGTTATGGCATAGTTCCCTATCGCCAAGAGGTCCACAACATAGCCTAATGGGTTGCACTATGGTTGTTCTTGCAAGACAAGAACCACATTGTATCCTAGGGATTTATAAAAGGGAATTTAATGGAATAACTTTATTTAAGGGGGTCTGAGTAACCATATGTAAGGGACCATGTCGTAGCTTAAGGTTCTGTGAAATGGTATGTGTTTAAGGGACCCTTAAGTGGGGTAGGGTTCTGTGTTCCCATATAAAAGAAACCATGCCATATCATATAAGAGATATAGTGTGGAGTCCCTATAGGATTCAGTGATCTTGGATGCCCCTTAAAATAAATATCACTAAAATCCTAATGACTATCTCGTAGCATGGATCTATTGGGAGAGTCCTATAACACAAATAATCGGAGAAATTTCATATGGGTGGGTTTTAAAGGTCATAATTGGGGTTCAGTTTCACTTCAACCAAGAGGGTCATGACATTACACTTCCTAGTAGTGGAGCGCTATGGTGAAACTCCTATAGTTCTGTTGTATCCTATATGTTGGGATGTTTTTAGGGGATATTAAAGGGTTCCTATTTGGAACCCCTCAAGATTATATTACTCCAGAAATAAGAAATAAGTGGAGATCCCTCTTTGTATTTCCTTCATTATCCCTTTGTTCTCCTTTGATCAAGGTTTTTAAGATCATTTAATTACTCTGATTTGAGGTAAGGTCTCTCCTTTCTTATACCTTGTTCTTCTTATTTATTTTCTCTTGATTTTAGTTAATCCATGTATGGATTTATGGAGATGATTTCAACATATCATGATGAAATTTCCCCACCTCATGGGTCTTTCATGCATGGATTGTAAAGGATATCATGGAAGGAGGAAATAATGTCAAAATTCATTGTTTACCTTTGTAAGGACCCAACCCCAATTTCCCAGAGCCGGTTCCTTATTTGATTTCATTGGTATACAAACAAGGAATATGAATCCCAAAGGACTGAGTAGTTTAGTATTATTGGAAACAAGTTACATACATAAGATTAACATTACAACATGAAATGAAAAACAACATAGAAACTACTTAGACAACTTCTATAACTCCAATTTTATTTCAGCATGTCATTAATAATAGAATTATTCTTGCCCTGAGAAAAGGAAACATAATAAAGGGGTGAGATCAAACTCCCAGTAAGGGTAAAAAATACAGAAAAAGATAATATAAACATTGTACATGGTGAATAATTGACAACACATGCCTTTAATAATAAACTTGAACACATTATGGAAGGAATATGAGCTGAGTAAATAATTCCATAATAAAACATAATCATGGGTATTATAATAGTATAATAACCACATGAACTTTCAATTAATATCTTCATAATGAGGGAAGTGTATATGTCGGACATTCTGAAATATTTTGTCATGGCCTCGGCCAAGACGTCTAATGATTAAGGCCTTGGCCAAAATCCATATCACAATGGGAAAGGCCTCGGCCAATTACACGTCTAGTTGTCTCATGAGACCTACCAATGCTTCGAGGGGATATAGCGGGCCACACCTATCACATAATAAGTCCAATTCATTCCTCATATGAGCGGGGATAAACATAAACAACAAATACATTAATATTTAAACTATCATATGAAATGTAACTATCTTTCCCCAATCATAAAACATAAAACACTAACCATTCAGAATAATATGGTGAATGGTTTTAGGATAGATCATCCATAGTATATTTATTCATAAATAATTAAATAAAATATTTTATATGACTTCATAAATTATTAAACCCAATAATACCATGGAATCAACAAGAGTGTTGAATTAGATGAAACACTCTTATAAAATTATTAAGTAATTTTTGAGATAAATACTCTATTATTTTGAGAAGAAGAGTTATTTTGGAAAAAATATTTATATAAAACCATAATTTAAGTAATATGGTATTTTTATAACAAAATTTTTGATTTTATAAAGATAATGGCTTCAAAAAACAGATTATAAAGTTCCCTTGAAAAATAAGTAAGAATTTGAGAAATTCCCTTGAATCTGGCTTGTATTTTGGAAACAGTTTTAATAGTTTCTTTTAAAAACATGTAACAATTCATAAAATAAGGAACGTTTATGGTTTTTAAACATATATATAATACTCAAACAGAATATATGATGAGTACATAAAAATACATAATAATTTCATTGAGGTAATTAGACAATGAAAGTAACCCAAATGAAAATGGAAGTTCGGGTGGAAAACCCTTACCTTAACTCCAAACGTGTTCTTCTCTTGTACTTAAGCTCCTGGAATATGAAATTATACTTCTTAGTAAATTATTTTAGAAACTATTAGAAATTTATTTAGTTTACCATAATTCTGGTTATTTCATTTAAGTCTTTATTGATAAGTTATTGTATTGAATTTCGTCGTTCTGGAGTGTTCGGTTCCTTTATTTTCATATTCGGTTCACTTGTTTTTAAGTAATTAAGTTCATGTGGAAGGGTTATAAATCTCCAGGATTGGAATTATATATTATTAATGTACATAAATAATTGATAATGGTAATTTCTATCATTCGGTTACATGTAATGTGGATGAATCATTAGATGACAACCACTTCGATTATTCGGCGGTATTTGGAATATTATGAACTAGTTTTGTCATATAACTTAATTATATATACATATTCTTGTTCTTGAATATTAATTAGGTTATAAAACATATATTATAGACTATTTCAACCATTAATATGGTTTCATGACTAGTACTGAAATATAAATTGAAGAATGAAACTTTGTTGTCCACGAAGGTTATAAATTGGAACCTCATGGACGTCAATTTCGTTTATAAAAATAAAAGAGAGGGAGTAAGAATATTTATGGTGGTTATTCCGTGCACATGATATAAATCCAATATATAGATGTTACTGGAGTTATTATGGTCATTTATATTGAGGATGTGAGGACAGGATTGAAAAATCAGATAAATAGAAATCAAACCAAATGAAAAAGAAGGGTGCTTTACCTCTTGAAATAACCTCCTTGAGAATCTCCTTAAGGTAAGGGATTTTGGTCTTTTGGCAATAACAAAAGCTTCTTGGACGTGGGGAGAGACTAGGGAAGGTAATTGGGCAGAAATTTGAGAATCTTCAAGGCTTAGTGGAGTGAACAGAAGATGGAGTGCTGTGGGGTTTTTATAGTGGAGTAGAGGAATAAATTTTGAGAATTTAATTCATTATTTTATTATTTCCCTCAAGACAACCAATAGCGTGGTTTCATGTGACCCATAATAGTAATAAGTGATTTTGAGTTCAAACCAAGTGGCCTTGAATCACTTGTGATGTCATAAATGGTGTATTTAACTGATAATTTGTATATATGGCATTTTATCATATTTCACTATTCATCATAAATTCAAGAATTTCTGAAAAATCCCAAAAATTCACCCCTACCATTTTTTGACGTGTAGAATTCAAAAGTGAAATAAATTTTTCAAAAATAAGTTTTTAAATATTATTAATTTTATTTTTAAATAAAGTCATAGTTAATTCAACAAATAACAATTTTAGAGGTATAATTTGTTTTATGTGACATTGAAAAATTAATTAAGATCTCATTATCTTATTACCATAAGAAAATAAAATAATATCATTATTTACTATTCATAAGGGTCATATTACTATTCATATTACTATTCATATTACTATTCATAAGGGTATGTTACTATTCACCAAAAATCAATTATGTTCTATCAGACCCCAAATGACTTACTGAACACAACTCTAGATGACCATTTTTTAAAATTCAAAGCCTAAAAGAGGCAAAGTTGTGTTTAATGGCTAGATTATAAAATTACATTCTATATTTAATTTTAAAACCATGGGGTGTTACATTCTCCCATACTTACAAAAAATTTGTCCTCGAAATTCACAAAATATTACCTAAAAAGATTCAGGTATGTCTTTAACATAAGCCCCTCAGGTTCCCATGTTGCTTCCTCCATCTTATGGTTCCTCCATAGAATCTTCACCAGACAAGTTGTCCGATTTCTCGATACTTGTTCTCTAGTATCAAGAATCTTGATAGGATCTTCATAGTATGATATATCAGGCTCAAGTTCCACTTCTTCATAAGTGAGTACATGTGTTGGGTCTGGAATGTACTTTCTTAACATTGATATGTGGAACACATTGTGAACCTTGGAAAGAGTTGGAGGAATTTACAAATGGTAAGCTACGACTCCAATTCGGTCTTTAATTTCAAAAGGCCCTATGTACCTAGGACTTAATTTTCCCTTCTTACCAAATCGTATAATACCCTTCAATTGAGATACCTTTAAGAAAACGTGATCACCTTCTTAAAATTAAAAATCCTTCCTTCAGTTATCATCATAGCTCTTTTGCCTACTTTGGGCTATTTTGATATGGTTCTGGATAATCTTCACCTTTTCTGTTGTTTCTTCAACAAGTCCTAGGACCATGATCTTTCTTCAACCAACATCATCCCAGCAAGTTAGTGTACGACATATCCTCCTATATAATGCTTCATAGGGTGTCATCTGAATACTTGAATGGAAGCTATTATTGTAGTAAAATTCTATGAGAGGTAAATACAGATCCCACATGCCTTGAAAATCAAGTGAACAAGACCTCAACATGTCTTCCAATGTTTTAATAGTCCGTTCTGATTGTCCATCAGTTTGTAGGTGGTAGGCAGTGGTCAAACTAAGATTAGTATCTAGGGCCTTCTGAAGACTCTTTTAGAATCGTGATGTAAAATAGGGATTGCGATCAGAAACAATTGATGAGGGTACACCATGAAGTTTTACAACTTCATTAATATATATTCTTGCTAAATGTTCAAGTGTTAAATATTCCCTTATAGCAAGAAAATGAGCAAATTTTGTAAGACGGTCAACAATGACCCTTATCGTATCATTATTTCTTGGAGTCTTTGGTATACCCATGACAAAGTCCATTGTAATATCATCCCATTTCCACATAGGTATAGGAAGGGGTTGACTGACTGTGCCAAGATGTTGTCTTCCAGCCTTCACCTATTGACAAACTAAACATCTCGAAACATAATCATCAATCTCCCTCTTCATGTTTTCCCACCAAAAATATTTCTTCAGATCACTGAACATCTTTGTGCTACTAGGGTGTATAGAGAAATTTGAGCTATGAAAATTGTCAAATAGTTCCCTTTTTAGCACAGGTTCTGATGGAACGCATAACCTCTTCCCAAACTTCAGAACACCTTCTTCATACATAAAGTCAGGAAATCTCCCATCCTTAACTGCATTAATTTTATTGTGCATATTCTCATCATCATATTGAGAAATTTTTATCTTCTCTAGTGCAGATGGTTTATCAATCATTTGAAAGAGTAGTGACGTTTCCCCTTCCTTAACAATTCCCATATTCATCTTCAGTAGATCCATGAACATAAGATCTCTTTCAAAAATCATTTGAGTCAAAAGTCCATGATATTTCCTGCTTAATACATCTTCCACCTTATTCACTTTACCTGGGTGGTAGTGTATTGAACAATCATAATCTTTGTGTAACTAGAGCCATCTTCTTTGTCTCATGTTGAGTTATTTTTGTGTGAAAATATATTTCAACCTCTTGTGGTCCTTATAGATCTCACATCTCTCTCCATAGAGATAATGCCTCCATATTTTCAGAGTAAAGATTACATTTTCTAACTCAAGATCAGGAGTTGGATAACTTTTCTCATGAGTCTTCAACGGTCTTGATACATAAGCAATAACTTTATCATTTTTCATAAGGACTCAACCCAATCCATTATTTGATGCATCGCTTTATATTAAAAATCCATCACTCCTAGAAGGAAGATTCAAAATTGGAGCATTGACCAATCTTCTTTTCAATTCATCGAAGCATTCTGTACATTCTTTTGTCCACACAAACTTAACTCCATTACGTGTGATCTTGGTTAGCGTGTTAGCCAGTCGGGAAAAATTATGATTGAAGTTCTGATAATATCTTGTTAAGCCAATAAAACTACGTACCTCAGTTATGTTTGTTGGCATGGGCCAATCTTGGATTGTCTTTTTCTTTGCAGGATCAACTAGGATTCCATCCTTAGAGACAATATGGCCATGAAAAGAAACTTATTGAAGCTAGAATTTGCACTTTTCTAAACTTCCCATATAATTTATTTCTTCTAAGAGTTCTCAAAATAACCTGCATGTTATTCTCATGGTCTTCATATCTTTTTGAGTATACGAGGATATCATCGATGAATACCACAATAAAGATATCAAGATATTCCTTGTAAACTCTATTCATTAAATCCATGAAAATAGAGGGTGCATTTTTCAGTCCAAAAGGAATCATTGTAAACTCATAATGCCTATACCTGGTCCGAAATGCTGTCTTATGAATATCTTCCTTCATCACACGCAATAGATATAAGGCCCCAGCCTTAAACCTTACTTAATGTTGAGTTATTACAAGATTACACATTGATGATCTTTTCAGGTTTAGAGTTTTAGAGAATTAGATCATGAAACTTGCATTACATTCCACATTTAAACAAAGTGGTTACATAAAAGACAGTATTCATTCTTCCCATCAATGGAAACATATTGAAAATAAAACATGGATTCTTTCTTGACACATCCTTGACACTATCATCACATCATGTACCTTTACCTTGACCTGTGAAAAACATTTCAAAAAACTTGGGATGAGCATAAAAAGCTCAGTAAGGGTTATAAAAATATGGAAAGGAAACATGAGTGCATATATATATAAGAATGAAATCATACTTTACCCATAAAACATAGGCACTTTAACATACCACATCAAACCATGAATAAATCATAGAAAACATAAGACATAAAGGTAACTTGAGGCATTCATAAAATTCTTACGTAGGGAGTAACCCTCTTGGTTACATTTGGAATACCCATCATAGTATATTCCCTAAATCTCTTTGGAGAAACCTTAACGTTTCACTCCTTCGCGTTACCCAATGCATTGGAGAGCTATATCGGGCTCACCCGCCTTTAGTTTATCACGGAACCACCCGTTTTCATAACAATGCCCAAGAACCATATCATATCACATAAAACATGCATAAAGGAAACATAATATTTCCACATCACAATATAACATTTTAGTATATTGAAATAATGAATCCATTCAAAAAGAAACCATTTTCAAAACCATTTAAAACATTTAATAAAGAGATTTTTGAATCAAAGTGTCTCATACCACCTTGAAGATTTTAAATTTTTAAACCATTAATATCCATATAAATAAATCCTTAAAACCATTTTGAAAACATGGATATTAATAAGAAAAAATAATTAAAACATTTAAAGAGATATTTTGGTTAAAGGGGTTTTACCAAAATTAGAGACACCTGAATACAATAATTGAGGAATAACATTTAGTCAGAACTTTATAATATCATGAGAATAAATGGATTCATGATATAATATTCCAAAGTATAGTATATACACCATATAAAAGTGAATTGGTGCATAACAACAATGAATTCTCAATAGATATGTAAAATGTGATGAAATCCCTTATAAAAAAGGTATCCTTAAATTAAGGATAAATCAATCCCAAAATTATGTGTGACAAATATAAATACACCCAATATAAGTGGATATTAAGTGTGAAACAATAAAAGGTCATTCACACATATCCAAAGGATGACATATTCAATAACTACATGTTGAACCCAAAGAAATCGAAATTGGGTTAAGAAGTTCCCTTGACAACCTAACGGCGTCACATCAGAATGAGTTGATGTGAGATAAAAAGTGTATCTCATCACTTGGATATAAAATTTACATCAATAGGGATATATGAGAACATATCCCAACATAACAAATAGAATATTAAAAGAAGTGACATAAAGGAGAGTACTTAAAAAGAAAGAGAGAGGTTAGATCTCTTACGAAAATTCGGCAGCCTAACGGCGCCACTCAAAACTTCCAAAATGGATTGATGAGAGAGAATAGGGTCTCTCATCACATGAACATAAAAATTACAGTAATATTAATATAAAATTACATCCCAATAACAAGAAAGATGAGCTTTAAATGTAATGACATAAAAGAGTGTACTTAAGAAGAAAGAGTGGAGTAGGATCCCTTACCTCAAGTCCAACTTGTCTTGTTCGTTTCTTTATATTCCTGAATAATAAACTTTGGTCAATTAATAATTGCCTATGTACCTCCTTTAGAGATTATTATTCAGTTCATATCACATATTATAATGTTATTATAATTGTTTAATAATGTTAGCTCATATCAGACGTTTTTGCCGATGTTTGGTACATTAGTCAAAAATGAACTTGTTTGAAAAAAGATTGCCCATGTAGTTATAAGTAAATAATTTTATAATAGTATTAATGATTAAAATATCATATATATCCAGTAAATATTCATTTCATACTATTCCATATCATTTGGAGATAAAAAACAAAAAGCACCGTTTATGGAGACGGTAGGCCGTACGTACGCATGAACGCTACTTTCATTTTTTTGACATATTAATGGAATTAAAACAAAATTAGAGAGATATATATATGTTATAATTCCAGAATGATATCCATAATTTTTATGTAATATATTACATATATATCCATTATATATATGTACTTATTATATTACATAACATTTTGAGATAAGAAATGAAATGTACCGTTCATGGAGACGGTAGGTCGTACATACGCATGAACGCTACTTCCATTTCTATTTCATATTTAATGGAATTAAAACATAATGATACATAATATTATTTTAATTCCAGTATGTTATAATATTAAATATATCCTTTATAAGTACCACATATGGTATTAACGAATCAAATCACTTTGAGGGGGCGGTAGTCCGCACTTCCTTAAATGAAGATATCGCGTTTACCCATAATGGAAACCATAATGGTATGCCCAAAATGAAAAATACAGAAGCTTAAGGAAAACATGAACATATTATATATCACATATAAATATAGTGTCAACTTAATGGCCACCTTTGAAGGTGTTAAAAGAATGTTGAACAATCATCGTTTCGGGAGGCCGAAATTCGCCATCCACAGAAACAGTATGTTCTTTAACCATTAGATGTAGGTGTGTGAGAGTGTAGCTCGAATAATTCTTATAAAAACATCCTAGTATATTTATTATACTGGATTTTTTACAAAAGAAATGAACAAAAAGAGTTTAGGGGGTTGGAGAAGCAAAATAAAACAAAAGGACTCAAGTGAAGACATTACCTTATAATTGGGTAACTCCCTTTGGTTTGAGCTCAAAGGCTTCCTTGGGAAGACTTATTCCCAAAGTGAGGCTTCAAGGAGTAATAGAGGGAAGTGTAGAGACAAAATGGGTAGAGTTGTGCCGATCCAAAGGCTTTGGGAGTGTGGGTATGGTGGTAGAGGTGGGAGCCTTTTATAAGAGGAGAGGAGGGGCACTCTTGGAAGGTAAAGAAAAGTCACTTTATTTTAAAATGGTATTCGAATTTTAGAGGTCCCGCATTGATTTATTTCGAGGATAAGGTGATAAGGGTTCGAAATCCACTCATACAATTGGTTTTGGACATGTGTAGGTCTTAGATATTACATTATCTTTCCATTTTATTTAAATCGTTAAATAATGAGGTCATCGCTGCATCATCATGATGTCATATATAATTTAATTTATTTAATGTCTAAAAATTATAAAAAAAATACTATGATGTAGTAAATATTTTTATCGTTCCAATTAATATTTATAGTAACAAATATGATTTGTATAACCCCATGTAAAAATTGTTTTAGTAAAACATTTCATGTTTGTCTCATTTTTACTTTAACTTTAAATAAAAATATATTAATGTCATTTTCCAACCAAAGTGGCTTCATGAGGTCCCCAAGTTAACCCATAGGTTTTCTTGGTCTTCCATGACACATAAAATGAGGTTAGGACACATTTCAAGTTCATTGCATATTATTAAAACATTACTTTTACCTTAAACTACACTAATTACCTCTAATCGCGATTAAAAACTTAATAAGTTACTATTCACAAAAAAATTATTTTTATCCCATTGAATCACATTTTACTTCTTAATTAAAACCATTTAAGTCAGATTTTTGAAATTCAAACCCCAAAGATGGAAAAATTTCATTTAAACGGAAAAAACAGTTTTTATAAGTACCACTTAGTGGTTTCACTATTCATCAAAAATTGAAGTTTTTCAGAAAAATCCCAAAAAATCACCCTAAGCTATATCTGATATTAAAAATTAAAAAATGAAGTACATTTTACTGAATTAAAAACATATAAGTCACATTAATTAATTTAATAATTAATTCCCGCTGTCAGAGTAAATAGCGTGTTTTTATGAAACAATAAGCATCAAAAGATTGACACTAGTTTAAGTCTAATTTCAAAGTGAAATTAATTCCAACAACCACTATTGGGTTAAATGGTAAAAATTTATTCTAATTTCAATTTAAAACCAATTCAAAAGATAATATAATCATATAAATAAATTAGATTAAAAAGAGATTTTGAATTAAAATACAACATTTTACACTATTCATTAAAAAATGAACTTTATCGAAAAGATACCAAAAATTTACACAAAGTAAATTTTGATGTCCCAATTCTTAAGAAGAGTTTTATTTGGTCCAAAAGGATGTATAAGAGTGAACAAAACTATATTTAATGATGGTTCTCCATCAAAAGGTGATAAGTGAACCTTTAGTGAAAATTAGGGCATATACGCCTAAAATCGAATTATTTCCGTATTTTATGACTTTATCTTTTATTGGATAAATGTAAAAACATTAAAAAACATATATAATAATATTTTATTTATTTCTATCCATTCCCTCCAATACAACGGCTTCATGTTAACTACCATTTAAAATAATATTATTTTATTATTAGAGTGCAACGTAAGATTCCCAAGAAACTCGTTGTTGCGTGTTGGGTACGCCATCGAGCATAGCATCCCCTTTAAAGTCATATTAATACTTTATTCAAAAATATGTATAAATATGAAAATTTCATATTCTTTATTTACCTGGGGTGTTACATCCTTCCCCCCTTTTGGGAATTGCGTCCTCACAATTTTTAAAATTGAGCTTGGAAAAATCCTTGAAAGTCCCACATCGGAACAAGAGTCGGTAAAACAATCACTTTAAAATAAAGGAAGATAAGTATAGAGGTCACCCGAGTTAACCCATATGTATAAAAACATGGACATGGAAGAAAAAGAAAAGGGTCATGTTCTTGAGGGAGAGTGATAGTAAACATGTCTAGGAGAAAGTTAACCATAAGAAAATCACAAACTTGTGATGGGTTAAACGGTATTCGATTCCCCAGTAGAAAAAGTTAATAGACAACATTTTTGTTTTAAGTTACTTTTTATTGAGGATTTTATTCTTAAGGAAACATAATCACTTATCATGTTGACTTTCAACTTTTACTAGATTCCTTAATCAAACTCATATTTTTTCCAAAAGATGAGTATTTAGGGAGACGTGTTCGCATTAAGAGTACTATAATCAACTTCTATAGAATCACTTAATCCACCAAAGAGAACTATATACTTACCATTTCTTTAGGCTTTAACCAAAACCAAAACAAAAAGGTTAGTACAAGGTCAGATAATCCAGAAAAGGATAACCCTTTAAAAAGAAAATCTATGCTTAATCTCCAAAATTTGTCTAACAAAACCCAAAGTTCAACAAGGACCATACGATAAACAATTTGTCCATAAATTTCTTCAAAGTAAACCAATCTAAGATTGAAACCCAAATATTTGAAGGATTTAGTCACATAGTCTTCCAAGTTAAATCATAACATTTATCTCCAAACAATATCAGTTGCTCCTAAAGTCTCATATTGAAAAGTAATTAACCTAATCACATATCCTCCATGATAGGTTAATCATTTTCATAAATAACCCAAAATCAACTTACTCTTAATTCATAAAATCATATAACTAAAAAAATAATCAGTCAAACTAACCAGGGACTTCACGTAGTCCAGTGGTAGGTGATAAATACCAGTCGCAATTTGGTTGTGGGTTTGATTCCCGCAGCTTTGTCTGACGCGACAGGTAGTCACACGGTTTGCGTGTTGTCCTTTTTCCAAAACTATATAATTCTCAAATCGTTCCCCAAAAAGGGATAAAATCATCAAAAATAACTATAACATAATTTAACCTCAATTTTATCTCATGCCTTTCACTTCAATAATAACATATAGTAACCCATAATTACCTCAAAAGTAAGGATCATATAAACCCAAATGGTTCTTTATAACTACATCCAAAAAAGAAAAGATAACTATTCCTTGAATAAAATTTTCCTATATTAAACATCAGGGTTACACATAATATAAAAAGTCTTCTAATGTAACTCATCATCAAAAGAGACTTAATACTCTTAAGAATTTCACCATAACTCTTGAAGCCCTTATATGTTGACATCTTACTCATTCAACATTCTTCATGATCCATTAACCATTCCTTTACAACTTATTCTGAAATTCCTCTTTCCTACAAACAAAATCATGAATCATATCCTAAGATTCCAAAATAGGAAAACAATAGTCATGAAATAATACATACCTTTGATTGGTCATTGTCAGTTTCTTCATCCTCAATCGGAATGGCATTAGGTATTGGTAAATGAACATTTGTATGCTCTTGGTAACCCCATTCACAAAACTTCTTCATAGGATATGTGTTTTTATAATGACCATGCACACCACATTTAAAACATTCAATTGATCCCTCAGAAAGAACTTCTTTCCCTTTCCTCGAGTCAACTGGATGCTTCCTTTTTCCATGGCAGGTTCTTTCTTTATGACCTTCATTTCCACATCTATATCATATTTATGTCCTTTTGAAACATTTTCCTAGGTGTTTCTTTCTACATCTTTGACACATAGGTTTTTGAACACACTTACCTTTATGATTATTACCTGTACTTCCGTAGGGATTTGTTTCTTGCATATATGATGCCTTAGAGAAATCACCAAGGTTTAGGTGGTCAATCATGACTCCAGATAGTTGGTTGAGGATAATCACAAGAGTTATCATTGCAGCTCCCATATCATTCAGTTTCTTGCTCAAAAAACTGTCACAGTTTCCTTCACATCCACTGTTACTTTGGTGCCTGCTAGATCCAGCCATTTACTAAAACCAAAAAGGTCAGTGTGAGTATATCAAAAAAAACCATCATGTACTAATGGGGATGATAAACACTAAGATATACTTACCCATTCACTGTATCTAAAACTAGGACTCTTTCTGAAATCCTAACCATTATGGTAATGCCACTTATGCTTAAAGAATACCCTAACCTCTAAAGTTATCTAAACTGACCATTGATACCAACTATAAGTCCCCAGCCTTAAACCATACTTAATCTTGAGTTATTAAAAGATTACACATTGAGTATCTTTTTAGGTTTAGATTTTTAGAGAATTAGATCATGAAACTTGCATTACATTCCACATTTAAACAAAGTGGTTACATAAAAGACAGTATTCATTCTTCCCATCAACGAAAACATATTGGAAATAAAACATGGATTCTTTCTTGACACGTCCTTGACACTATCATCACATCATGTACCTTTACCTTGACCTATGAAAAACATTTAAAAAAACTTGGGATGAGCATAAAAAGCTCAGTAAGGGTTATAAAAATATGGAAAGGAAACATGAGTGCATATATACATAAGAATGAAATCATATTTTACCCATAAAACATAGGCACTTTAACATACCTCATCAAACCATGAATAAATCATAAAAAACTTAAGACATAAAGGTAACTTGAGGCATTCATAACATTCTTACGTAGGGAGTAACCCTCTTGGTTACGTTTGGAATACCCATCACAGTATATTCCTTAAATCTCTTCGTAGAAACCTTAACGTTTCACTCCTTCGTGTTACCCAATGCATTGGAGAGCTATATCAGGCTCACCCACCCTTAGTTTATCACGGAACCACCCGTTTTCATAACAATGCCCAAGAACCATAACGTATCACATAAAACATGGATAAAGGAAACATAACATTTCCACATCACAATATAACATTTCAGTATATTGAAATAATGAATCCATTCAAAAAGAAACCATTTCCAAAACCATTTAAAGCATTTAATAAAGAGATTTTTGAATCAAAGTGTCCTATACCACCTTGAAGCTTTTAAAATTTTAAACCATTAAAATCCATATAAATAAATCCTGAAAACCATTTTGAAAACATGGATATTAATAAGAACAAATAAATAAAACATTTAAAGCGATATTTTGGTTAAAGGGGGTTTACCAAAATTAGAGACACTTGAATACAATAATTTAGAAATAACATTTAGTCAGAACTTTATAATATCATGAGAATATATGGATTCATGATATAATATTCCAAAGGACAGTATATACACCATATAAGAGTGAATTGGTGCATAACAACAATGAAGTCTCAATAGATATGTAAAATGTGATGAAATCCCTTATAAAGAAGGTATCCTTAAATTAAGGATAAATCAATCCCAAAATTATGTGTGAAAAATATAAATACACCCAATATAAGTGGATATTAATTGTGAAACAATAAAAGGTCATTCACACATATTCAAAGGATGACATATTCAATAACTACATGTTGAACCCAAAGAAATCGAAATTGGGTTAAGAAGTTCCCTTGACAACCTAACGGCGTCACATCAGAATGAGTTGATGTGAGATAAAAAGTGTATCTCATCACTTGGACATAAAATTTACATCAATATGGATATATGAGAACATATCCCAACATAAAAAATAGGATCTTAAAAGAAGTGACATAAAGGAGAGTACTTAAAAAGAAAGAGAGAGGTTAGATCTCTTACGAAAATTCGGCAGCCTAACGGCGCCACTCAAAACTTCCAAAATGAATTGATGAGAGAGAATAGGGTCTATCATCACATGAACATAAAAATTAAAGTAATATTAATATAAAAGGACATCCCAATAACAAGAAATATGAGCTTTAAAAGGAATGACATAAAAGAGTGTACTTAAGAAGAAAGAGCGGAGTAGGATCCCTTACCTCAAGTCTAACTTGTCTTGTTCGTTTCTTTATATTCCTGAATAATAAACTTTGGTCAATTAATAATTGCCTATATACCTCATTTAGAGATTATTATTCAGTTCATATCACATATTATAATGTTATAATAATTGTTTAATAATGTTAGTTCATATCAGACGTTTTTGCCGATGTTTGGTACATTAGTCAATAATGAACTTGTTTGAAAAAAGATTACCCATGTAGTTATAAGTAAAAAATTTAAGAATAGTATTAATGATTAAAATATCATATATATCCAGTAAATATTCATTTCATACTATTCCATATCATTTTGAGATAAAAAATGAAAAGCACTGTTCATGGAGACGGTAGGCCGTACGTACGCATGAACGCTACTTTCATTTTTTTGTCATATTAATGGAATTAAAACAAAATGAGAGATATATATATGTTATAATTCCATAATGATATTCACAATTTTGATGTAATATATTACATATATATCCATTATATATATGTACTTATAATATTACATAACATTTTGAGATAAGAAATGAAATGTACCGTTCATGGAGACGGTAGGTCGTACGTATGCATGAACGCTACTTCCATTTATATTTCATATTTAATGGAATTAAAACATAATTATACATAATATTATTTTAATTCCAGTATGGTATCATATTAAATATATCCTTTATATTTACCACATATGGTATTAACAAATCAAATCACTTTGAGGGGGCGATAGTCCGCACTTCCTTAAATGAAGATATCGCGTTTACCCATAATGGAAACCATAAAGGTATGCCCAAAATGAAAAATAAAGAAGATTAAGGAGAACATAATCATATTATATATCACATATAAATATAGTTTCATCTTTATGGACACCTTTGATGGTGTTAAGAGAATGTTGAACAATCATCGTTTCGGGAGGCCGAAATTCGCCATCCACAGAAACAGTATGTTCTTTAACCATTAGATGTAGCTGTGTGAAAGTGTAGCTCTAATCCTTATTATTACAACATCATAGTATATTTATGATATTGTATTTGTTACAAAATAAATGAACAAAAAGAGTTTAGGGGGTTGGAGAAGCAAAATAAAACAAAAGGACTCAAGTGAAGACATTACCTTAAAATTGGGTAACTCCCTTTGGTTTGAGCTCAAAGGCTTCCTTGGGAAGACTTATGCCCAATGTGAGGCTTCAAGGAGTAAGGGAGGGAACTGGAGAGACAAAATGGGCAGAGGTTGGCCGAGCTGAAGGCTTTGGTAGTGTGGGTAAGGAGGTAGAGGTGGGGGCCTTTTATAAGAGGAGAGGAGGGGCACTCTTGGAAGGTAAAGCAAAGTCACTTTATTTTAAAATGGTATTCGGATTTAAGAGGTCCCACATTGATGTGTTTCTAGTATAAGGTGATAAGGGTTCGAAATCCACTCATCCAATTGGATTTGGACATGTGTAGGTCTTAGATATTACATTATCTTTCCATTTTATTTATATCGTTAAATAATGAGGTCATCACTGCATCATCATGATGTCATAAATAATTTAATTTATTTAATGTCTAAAAATTATAAAAAAATACTATGATGTAGGAAATATTTTTATATTTCCAATTAATATTTATAGTCAAAAATCATATTTTTATAACCCCATGTAAAAATTGTTTTAGTAAAACATTTCATGTTTGTCTCATTTTTACTTTAACTTTAAATAAAAAGATATTAATGTCATTTTCCAACCAAATTGGCTTCATGGGGTCCCCAAGTTAACACATGGGTTGCCTTGGTCGGCCATGACACATCCAATGAGGTTAGGACATGTTTCAAGTTCATTGCATATTATTAAAACATTACTTTTACCTTAAACTACACTAATTACCTATAATCGTGATTAAAAACTTGATAAGTTACTATTCTCCAAAAAATTATTTTTATCCCATTGAATCACATTTTACTTCTTAATGACAACCATGTATGTCGGATTTTTTAAATTCAAAACACAAAGATGGAAAAATTTCATTTAAACGGAAAAATCAGTTTTTATAAGTACCACTTAGTGGTTTCACTATTCATCAAAAATTGAAGTTTTTTAGAAAAATCCCAAAAATTCACCCTAAGCTATATTTAATATTACACATTCAAAAATGAAGTCCATTTTACAAAATTCAAAACATATAAGTCAAATTAATTAATTTAATAATAAATTCCCGCTGTCAGAGCAAATAGCATGTTTTTATGAAACAATAAGTATCAAAAGATTGACACTAGTTTAAGTCTGATTTCAAAGTGAAATTAATTACAACGACCACTATTGGATTAAATGGTAAAAATATATTCTAATTTCACTTTAAAACCAATTAAAAAGATAATATAATCATATAAATAAATTAGATTAAAAAGAGTTTTTGAATTAAAATACAACATTTTACATTATTCATTAAAAATGAACTTTATCGGAAAGATACCAAAAATTTACACAAAGTAAATTTTGATGTCCCAATTCTTAAGAAGAGTTTTATTTGGTCCAAAAGGATGTATAAGAGTGAACAAAACTATATTTAATTATGGTTCTCCATTAAAAGGCGATAAGTGAACCTTTAGTGAAAACTAGGGCATATACGCCTAAAATCGAATTATTTCCGTATTTTATTCCTTTATCTTTTATTGGATAAATGTAAAAACATTAAAAAACATATATAAATATATTTTAGTTATTTCTATCCATTCCATCCAATACAACGGCTTCATGTTAACTACCATTTAAAATAATATTATTTTATTATTAGAGTGCAACGTAAGATTCCCAAGAAACCCGTTGTTGTGTGTTGGGTACGCCATTGAGCATAGCGTCCCCTTTAAAGTCATATTAATACTTTATTCACAAATATGCATAAATATGAAAATGTCATATTCTTTATTTACCTGGGGTGTTACAATTGATGATATCCAGATCAAAGGTCAATCTTTGAAAAGTATTGATCTCCATGAAGTTGGTCATATAGATCATCAATCTGGGGCAGAGGATACTTATACTTTATTGTAATAGCATTGATTTCCCTTTAATCAATGCAAAACCTCATGGATCCATCTTTCTTCTTTACAAAGAGGACATGGGATCCCAATAAGGAAAAACTAGGTTGAATAAATCATTTTTACTCAAATCCTCTAGTTGTTTCTTTAGCTCTACTAATTCCACAATAGCCATTCTATAGGGAGTCTTTGATATAGGTCTTTCATTAAAAATTAAATCAATAGAAAAATCAGCCTCCCACTCTGAAGGATGTCGAGGTAAATCCTCTGGAAATACATCAATGTACTCTTTCACTATGTCAACATCCTTAATTTGAAGATTTCTTTCCTCGCCCATAGATATTGGTTTATCTTCCTCTCCAAGTATTGTATTCAGTAGAGCTATTGGGGGTGGTTCCAGATAAGAATCAGGTGGTGAACTTTCCACCGTAAAGACAAGTGATTGTACACCATTTTCAAAAATTGTAACTTCCTTCTTCTTACAACAAATCTTCACATCATAATTCGATAGCCAATCTATACTGAGAATTATATCAAATTCAATCATTTGTATGATGATAAGGTTATAAACTATAGAACATTTTGGTTTCTAGAGGGGGACTAATGGACATTCCTTTATGGCAATGATACATCCACTAGAAGTTTTTACTGATAACTCCTTTATTAAATTAAATTTGACATATCGAATTTTCTTGGAAAACTTGGAAGATATAAATGAATGCAACAATCCAGAATCAAATAAAGTATTGGCAACATTTGAGGAAATGATTAAAGTACCTTCCACCACATCATTAGGAACATCAACCTCTAATGTTGTGATTTCATAAGCTCGTCCCTGATCCCTTATCCTTTTCTATTTCATATTTACTTGATGCTTTGGAAAATCATTAGCATAGTGTCCCATCTCCCGAAAATTATAGCATTGAACATCATTGGATTCCATCTTCCCTTTGCTATCACCAGCAAGATGGCCTTTCTGACCACATTTGTAGCATACTCCTTTTCCTTTTAAGCATGCACTAGGCTGTTTCCTTCCAAAATTGTCACATGGAGGAAATTCAACTCTTCCCTTCTTCCCCATTTCCTTATTTCCTTTCCCAGGTTTTTCAGCAGCCCTCTTCTTTTCATGTTTTCCCTTAAAGTCATACGACTTAGAGAATTATTTTTCTTTCTTGATAGCAGATGAAACTATATCCTCATATGATGAAAAAATTTGGGAGACCAGTTCTTACCAGAGTAATGGTTTTAGGCCATCAAATAATCAGTCAATTTTTCTACTTGAATTTCGTATATAGTCCACTACATGTCTTGCTAACCTTGTGAAGTTAGCTTCATACTTGGCAATATTTTCAACCTCCTTATGCTTCAGATTCAAGAATTGTCTCTCAATATTTGCTCGCTGGTCACTAGGGAAATATTTTTCTAAGAATATTTCCTTAAAATCCCTCCATTCCATCTATCCTACCTCTTCCTCCTCCTTTTTGTTTTTGATTAATGACCACCACTGATCTGCATCTCTCGATAAATGATATACTTCCATGACAAATTTCTCTCATTCATTACATCCCAAAGCAAGAAATATCTTCTTGAGGAAACTTATCCACTGCTCATCTACAAATGGGTTTGAAGTCCCCTTGAATGATCAAAGCTATTGTCACATAAAGAGATCCAGCATGGCTCCTCCACGTGGTTGACCTGAATGCTCCATACGAGTAATGTTATTATTCATAACCTAAGTAAGTTGTCCCAGTATAGTTATTAGTTGCTCAGCACCAGAGCCAACATCATTATCTTGCGTCGAAGGAAAATCCATATAGGGGACACGTGCATTCGTGTGGTTTCCATTACGTCCACTAGGCTCCATATCTAGATAATGGAAAACACTTGATTAGGTTATGAATGATAATGTATAATCTTAACGTAAAAAATTGAGATCCTACGCATGGTTAATTCCATATTCACAAAAATGGTTTCTTTAAGGAATATTTTATATTTCAATCATTCATAATGGCTTGTAAAAAAAATTTGAATTATCATAATCTTATCCTCTGGGAGTGTCGTAACCAAGAATGCAGCAAGGATGGTTTTTGTGAACCAGTTACCATTTGAGTCTAGCTCAAAGCGGTGTTTTTGGGTTTTACCCCTAGATACATCTATGCCAGAGCCTCCTCTACCTGCTCGTATCCAGACAGGGATATATTGCTTGAAAGACCCACATAATAAATTCCTTACCAAAATACCAAGATGTTATTTTATGTATATCCTCAAAGACTAACTTATGGACTCTTCCCTAATTCTACGTTTTCTAAATCGAGTTTCCAATTATTCTACTAAACTTCCTCTGATACCAACTGTAAGGACCCAAACCCAGTTTCCTAGAACTGGTGCATTATTTGATTTCATTGGCATACAAACAAGGAATACGAATCCTAAAGGACTGAGTAGTTTAGTATTTTTAGAAATAAGTTACATACATAAGTTTAACATTACAACATGAAATGAAAAACAACATAGAAACTCCTTAGACAACTTCCATAACTCCTAGGTTATTTTAGTATGTCATTCATAATAGAATTCTTCTTGCCCTGAGAAAATGAATCAAAATAAAGTGGTGAGCTTAAATGCTCAGTAAGGGTAAGCAATACAGTAGAAGATAATATAAAACATTAGACAAGGTGAATAATTGAAAACACATGCCTTTAATAATAAACTTGAACACATTATGGTAGGAATATGAGCTGAGTAAATAATTCCACAATAAAACATAATCATGGGTATTCTACAATTTAAATAACCACATGAACTTTCAATTAATATCTACATAATGAGGGAAGTGCATATTCCAGACATTCTGAAACATTTTTTCACAGCCTTGTACAAGACGTCTAAGGATTAAGGCCACGGAAAAAATCCATATCACAATGGGAAAGGCCTCAGCCAATTACACATCTAGTTGTCTCATGAGACCTACTGATGCATCGAGGGGATATAGTGGGACCCACTAATCGCATAATAAGTCCAATTAATTCCTCATATGTTTTGGGATAAACATAAACAACAAATACATTCATATTGAAACTATCATATGAAATGTAACAATCTTTCCCCAATCATTAAACATAAAACACTAACCATTTGGAATAATATGGTGAATGGTTTTAGGATAGATCATACATAGTAGAGTTAGTCATAAACCATTAAATAAAATATGGTAGATGACTTCATAAATGATTAAAACCAATAACACCATGGAATCAACAAGATTTTTGAATTAGATGAAAACAGTCTTATAAAATTATTAAGCAATTCTGGAGATAAATACTCTTTTATTTTGAGAAGAAGAGTTATTTTGAAAAAAAATATTTATATAAAACCAGAATTGAAGTAAGATAGTATTTTCATAATAAAATTGGTGATTTTATAAAGATAATGATTTCCTAAAATAGATTATAGAGTTCCCTTGAAAATAGGTATGAATTTGAGAAATTTCCTTGAATCTGACTTGTATTTTGGAAACAGTTTTGAAAGTTTCTTTTATAAACATGTAACAATTCATAAAATAATGAAAGGTTATGGTTTATAAACATATATATAATACTCACATAGAATATATTAGGAGTAAATAACAATACATAATAATTTCATTGTGGTAATTATACACTAAAAGTAACCCGAATGAAAATGGAAGTTCGAGTGGAATACCCTTACCTTAACTCCAAACATGTTCCACTCTTGTAATTAACCTCATGGAATATGAAATTATACTTGTTAATAAGTTATTTCAGAACCTATTAGACATGTATTTAGTTTACCATAATTTTGGTTAGTTCATTTATGTATTTATCGATAAGTTATTGTATTGAATTTCATCGTTCTGGAGTGTTTGTTTCCTTTATTTTCATATTCAGTTCACTTGTTTTTAAGTAATAATGTTCATGTGTAATGGTTATAAATAACTAGGATTGTAATTATATATTATTAATGTACATAAATAATTTATAATGGTCATTTATATCATTTTTTTACATGGAATGAGGATGAATCATTAGTTGATAACCACATCGATTATTCAGTGGTATTTGGAATATTATGAACTAGTTTTGTCATATAAATTTATTATATGTAAATATTCCACTTCCTAAATATTAATTAGGTTATAAAACATATATTATTTTCTGTTTCAACCATGAATATGGTTTCATGACTAGTAATGAAGAATAAATTGAAGAACGAAACATCGTCGTCCAGGAAGGTTATAAATCGGAACCTCATGGACATCGATTTCATTTATAAAAAAAATGGAGGGAGTAAAACTATTTATGGTGGTTCTTCCATTCACATGATATAAATCAAGTATATATATGTTAATGGAGTTATCATGGTCATTTGGATAGATGAGGTGAAGATAGGATAGAAAAAGAAGATAAATTGAAAAAAAAACTACATGAAAATGAAGGGTGCTTTACCTCTTGAAATAACCTCCTTGAGAATCTCCTTAAGGGAAGGGGTTTTGGTATTTTGGCAAGACCAAAAGTTTCTTAGACGTGGGGAGAGACTAGGGATGGGTAATTGGGTAGAAATTTGAGGATCTCCAGGGCTTATAGGAGTGAAATGAAGAGGGAGTACTGAGGGGTTTTAATAGTGGAGGAGTGGAGTAAATCTTGAATATTTAATTCATTATTTTATTATTTCCCTCAATACAACCAATAGTGTGGTTTCATGTGACCCATAATAGTAATAAGTGCATGTGAGTTTGAAATAAGTGGCCTTTCATCACTTTTGATGTCATAAATAGTGTATTTAACTGATAATTTGTATATATAGTATTTTATCATATTTCACAATTCATCATAAATTCAAGAATTTCAGAAAAATCCCAAAAATTCACCCCTTCCATTTTTTGACATGTATAATTCAAAATTAAAATCTATTTTTCAAAAAAAATTCTAAATATTATTAATTTAATTTTTAAATAAAGTCATAGTTAATTCGAAAAATAGCAATCTTAGACGTATAATTAGTTTTATGTGACATTGAAAAATTAATTAAGATCCCATTATCTTATTACCATAAGAAAATAAAATAATATCATTATTTACTATTCATAAGGGTCATATTACTATTCATATTACTATTCATAAGGGTGTGTTACTATTCACCAAAAATCAAGTTTGTTCTATCAGACTCCAAATGACTTACTGAACGCAACTCTAGATGACCATTTTTTCTAAATTCAAAGACTAGAAGAGGCAAAGTTGTGTTTAATGGATAGATTATAAAATTTAATTCTATATTTATTTTCAAAACCTTGGGGTGTTACATTATCCCCTACTTAAAAAAAATTCATCCTCAAAACTACCAAAATATTGCCTAAAAATATTCTGGTATGCCTTTAACATAAGCCCCTCACGTTCCCATGTTGCTTCCTCCATCTTATAGTTCCTCCATAGAAACATCACTAGAAGACTCATCCGATTTCTCAATACTTGTTCTCTAGTATCAAGAATCATGATAGGCTCTTCATTGTAAGATAGATCAGGCTCAAGTTCCACTTCTTCATAAGTTAGTACATGTGTTGGGTCTGGAATGTACTTTCTTAACATAGACATGTGGAACACATTGTGAACCTTGGAAATACTTGGCGGCATTTCCAAACGGTAAGCTATGACTCCAATTCGGTCCATAATTTCAAAAGTTCCTATATACCTGGGACTTAATTTTCCCTTCTTACCGAATCGTATAATACCCTTCCATTGAGATACCTTTAAGAAAATGTGATCACCTTCTTGAAATTCCAAATCCTTCCTTCAGTTAACAGTATAGCTCTTTTACCTAATTTGGGCTATTTTGATATGGTTCTGGATAATATTCACCTTTTCCATTGTTCCTTCAACAAGATCTAGGCCCATGAGATTTCTTTCACCAAAATCATCCCAGAAAGTTGGTGTACGACATCTCCACCCATATAATGTTTCATAGGGTGTCATCTGAATAATTGAATGGAATCTATTATTGTAGGAAAATTTTATGAGAGGTAAATACTGATCCCACATACCTTGAAAATAAAGTGAAAAAGACATCAACATGTCTTCCAATGTTTGAATAGTCCATTCTGATTGTCTATCATTTTGTGGGTGGTAGGCAGTGGTCAAACAAAGATCTATATCTAGGGCCTTCTGAATACACTTCTATAATCGTAATGTAAAACGAGGATCGAGATCAGAAACAATTGATGAGGGTACACCATGAAGCTTTACAACTTCATTAAAATATATTCTTGCTAAACATTCAAGTGGTAAATCTTCCCTTACTGTAAGAAAATGTGCATATTTTGTAAGAAGGTCAACAATGACCCATATTGTATCATTATTTCCTGGAGTCTTTGGTAACCCCTTGACAAAGTCCATCGTAATATAATCCCATTTACACATAGGTATAGGAAGGTTATTAATGACTCTTCTAGTATTTTGTCTTCCTGCCTTCACCTATTGACAAACTAAACATCTCGAAACATAATCAACAATCTCCCCCTTCATGTTTTCCCACCAAAAATGTTCCTTCAGATCTATGAACATCTTTGTGCTTCCAGGGTGTATAGATAAATTTGAGCTATGAGAATCATCTAATAGTTACCTTTTTAGCTCAGGTACTGATGGAATGCATGACCTCTTCCCAAACATCAGAACACCTTCTTCACACAGGAAGTCAGCCAATCTCCCATCCTTAACTGCATTAATTTTCTTGTACAGATTCTCATCATTAGATTGAGAAATTTTTATCTTCTCTAGTAAAGAAGTTTTATCAATCATTTGAAAGAGAAGTGATGTTTCCACTTCCTTAACAATTCCCATATTCATCTTTAGTAGATCCATGAACATAGGATCTATTTCAATCCTCATTTGAGATAGAATTCCATGATCTTTCATGATTAATGCATCTGCCACCTTATTCACCTTTCCTGGGTGGTAGTTTATTGAAAAATCATAATCTTTGAGTAACTGAAGTCATCTTCTTTGTATCATGTTGAGTTATTTTTGTGTGAAAATATATTTCAACCTCTTGTAGTCCGTATAGATCTCACATCTCTCTCCATAGAGATAATGCCTCCATATTTTCAGAGTAAAGATTACAGCTGCTAACTCAAGATCATGAGTTGGATAATTTTTCCCATGAGTCTTCAGCTATCTTGATTCATAAGCAATAACTTTATCATTTTTCATAAGGACGCAACCCAATCTATTCTTTAATGAATCACTGTATATTACAAATCCATCACTCCCAGAAGGAAGATTCAAAATTGGAGCATTGACCAATCTTATTTTCAATCCATTGAAGCATTATGTATATTCTTTTGTACACATAAATTTAGCTCATTTATGTGTGAGCTTAGTTAGAGGGTTAGCCAGTTGGGTATAATTCTGAACAAAATGCCGATAATAACCTGCTAAGCCAATAAAAATGCGTACCTCAGTTATGTTTGTTGGAATGGGCCAATCTTGGATTGCTTTGTCTTTGCAGGATCAATTAGGATTCCATCCTTAGAGACAATATGGCCCAGAAAAGAAACTTATTGAAGCTAGAATTCTCACTTTGCTAAACTTCCCATATAATTTATTTCTTCTAAGAGTTCTCAAAATAACCCGCAAGTGATTCTCATGGTCTTCATAGTTTTTTGAGTATACAAGGATATTATCGATGAATACCACAAAAAAATTATGAAGATATTACTTGTAAAATATATTCATTAAATCCATGAAAACAGAGGGTGCATTTTTCAGTCCAAAAGGCATCACTATAAACTCGTAATACCCATACCTAGTCTGAAATGGTGTCTTATGAATATCTCCCTGTATCACACGTAGCTGATGATATCCAGATCCAATGTCAATATTCAAAAATTATTGAGCTCCAAGAAGTTGGTCATATAAATCATCAATCTGGGGTAGAGGATACTTATTCTTTATTATAATATCATTGATTTCCCTGTAATCAATGCAAAGCCTCATGGATTCATCTTTCTTCTTGACAAAGAGGATAAGGGCTCCCCATAGAGAAACACTAGGTTGAATAAATCCTTTTTCACTCAAATACTCTAGTTGTTTCTTTAGCTTTACTAATTCCACAATGGTCATTCTATAGGGAGTCTTTGATATAGGTCTTGCATCAAGAATTAAATCAATAAAGAACTCAACATCCCAATCTAGAGGATGTCTAGGTAAATCCTCTAGAAATACATCAATGTACTCTTTCACTATGTGCACATCTTAAATTTGAATATTTCTTTCCTCACCCATAGATATTGGTTTATCTTCTTCTCTATGTATTGTATTCAGTAGAGCTACTGTGGGTGGTTCTAGATAATAATCAGGTGGTGAAGTTTCTTCCCTAAAGATAAGGGATTCTACACCATTTTCAAAAATTGTAACTTCCTTCTTCTTACAATAAATATTCATATCATAATTTGACAACCAATTCATACCAAGAATTATATCAAATTCAGTCATTGGTATGATGATAAGGTTAGCAACTAGAGCACATTTTCGTGTCCGGAGGGGAACTAATCCACATGCCTTTGTTGCAATGACACATCCACTAGGAGTTTTGGCTGATAACTCCTTTATTAAATTAAATTGGACATATCAAATTTTCTTGGAAAACTGGGAAGATATAAAAGAATGCAACTATCCATAATCTAATAAAGTATTGGCTAAATTTGAGGAAATGATAAAATTACCTACCACCACATAATTAGGAACTTCAAACTCTGTTGTTGTGATTTCATAAGCTTGTCCCTGGTCCCTTATCCTTTTCTGTTGCATATTTCCTTGATTATTTGGACAATCATTACCATAGTGTCCCATCTCCTAAAAATTATAACATTGAACATCATTGGATTCCTTCTTCCCTTTGTAATCACCAGCAAGATATCCTTTCTAACCACATTTTTAGCATACTCGTTTTCCTTTTAAGCATGCATCAGGGTTTTTCCTTCCACAATTGTCACATAGTGGAAATTCAACTCTTCCCTTCTTCCCCATTTCCTTATTTCCTTTCCCTGGGTTTTCAGTAGCCCTCTTCTTTTCTTACTTTCCCTTAAAGTCATAATACTTAGAGAATTATTTTTCTACCTTGATAGCACATGAAACTATATCCTCATATGATGAAAAACTTTGGGAGACCAGTTCCCACCAGAGGAATGGTTTTAGTCCATCAAATAATCAGTCAATTTTACTCCTTTAATTTCGTATATAGTCCACAGCATGTCTTGCTAACCTTGTTAATTTGGCTTCATACTTGGAAACATTTTAATCCTCCTTCTGTCTCAGATTCAATAATTGTCTCTCCATATCTACTCGCTGGTCATGAGGGAAATATTTTTCTAAGAATATTTCCTTAAAATCCCTCCATTTCATCTCTTATATCTCTTCCTCCTCCTTTTTTGGATTAATGACCACCAATGATCTACATCTCCTGATAGACGATATACTGCCATGACAACCTTCTCTCTTTCATTACATCCCAAAGTAAGAAATATCTTCTTGAGGAAACTTATCCACTGATCAGCTACAAATGGGTTTGTAGTCCCATTGAATGATGGAGGTTGTTGTCTCATAAAGTGATCTAGCATGGCTCCTACACATGGTGGATCCAGATTCTCCATACAGGTAAGGTTGTTATTCATAACCTGAGTAAGTTGTCCGAGTATAGTTATGAGTTGCTCCACACCAGAGCCAACATCATTATCTTATATCGGAGTAAAATCCCTATAGGGGACCCATGCCTTTGTGCAGTTTCCATTCCATCTACTAGGCACCATATCTAGATAATGGCATATACTAGATTAGGTTATGAATGATAATGTATAATCTTAACTTAAAAAAATTGAGATCCTTCGTATGGATAATCCCATATTCACAAAAATGGTTTCTTTGAGGAATATTTTACATTTCAATCCTTCATAATGGCTTGTAAAGAAAATGTGAATTATCTTAAGCATATCCCACAGGAGTGTCATAACCAAGAATGCAGCAAGGCCCAATTTTGTGCACTAGTTCCCGTTCAAGTCTAGCTCAAAGTGGTGTTTTCAGGTTTTACCCCTAGATACATCTGTTCCAGAGCCGCCTCTACCCACTCGTATCCAAACAGGGATGCATTTCTTGAAAGATCCACATAATCTATTCCTTACATAAATACTAGGATGTTATTGTATGTATATCCTCAAAGACTAACTTAGGGACCCTTCCCTAATTCTATGTTTTCTAAATCTAGTTTGCAAGTATTCTATTAAACTTCCTCCTATACCAACTGTAAGGACCCAACCCCAGTTACCTAGAACTGGTGCCTTATTTCATTTCATTAGAATATAAACAAGGAATACAAATCCTGAAGGACCAAGTAGTTTAGTATTATTGGAAACAAGTTACATACATATGTTTAACATTACAACATGAAATGAAAAACAATGTAGAAACTCCTTAGACAACTTCCATAACTCCTAGGTTATTTCAGCATGTCATTCATAATAGAATTTTTATTGCACTGAGAAAATGAAACATAATAAAGGGCTGAGATAAAATGCTCAATAAGGTTAATAAATACAGTATAAGATAATATAAACATTATACATGGTGAATAATTGAAAACATGTGCCTTTAATAAAAAACTTGAACACATTATGGCAGGAATATGAGCTGACTAAATAATTCAATAATAAAACATAAACTTGGGTATTCTACTAGTCCAATAACAACATGAACTTTCAATAAATAGCTTCATAATGAGGCAAGTGAATATTCCGGACATTCTGAAACATTTTTTCATGGCCTCGGCCAAGACGTAAAATGATTAAGGCCTCGGCCAAAATCCATATCACAATGGGAAAGGCCTCAACCAATTCCACGTCTATTTGTCTCATGAGACCTACCGATGCATCAAGGGGATATAGCGGGCCCCACCCGTTGCATAATAAGTCTAATTAATTCCTCATATGAGTGGTGATAAACATAAACAACAAATTCATTCATATTGAAACTATCATATGAAATGTATCTATCTTTCCCCAATTATTAAACATAAAACACTAACCATTCGGAATAATATGGTGAATGGTTTTAGGATAGATCATACACAGTAGAGTTAGCCATAAACCATTAAATAAAATATAGTAGATGATTTCATAAATGATTAAACCCAATAATACCATGTAATCAACAAGAGTGTTGAATTAGATGAAAACACTCTTATAAAATTGTTAAGCAATTATGGAGATAAATACGCTTTTATTTTGAGAAGAAGAGGTATTTTGGAAAAAATCTTTATATAAAATCAGAAGTTAAGTAAGATATTATTTTCATAATAAAATTAGTGATTTTATAAATGTAATGGTTTCTAAAAACATATTATAGAGTGCCCTTGAAAATAGGTAAGAATTTGATAAATTCCATTGAATCCGACTTGTATTTTGGAAACAGTTTTGAAAGTTTCTTTTTAAAACATGTAAAAATTCATAAAATAAGTAAAGGTTCTGGTTTGTAAACATATATATAATACTCGCACAGAATATATGAGGAGTAAATAACAATAAATAATAATTTCATTGAGGTAATTAGACAATGGAAGTAACTCTAATGAAAATGGAAGTTCGGGTGGAAAACCCTTACCTTAACTCCAAACATGTTCCGCTCTTGTACTTAAGCTCCTAGAATATTAAATTAAACATGTTAATAACTTATTTAAGAACCTATTATACATTTATTTATTTTACCATAATTCTGGTTAGTTCATTTATGTCTTTATTGATAAGTTATTGTATTGAATTTCGTCGTTCTGGAGTGTTCGTTTCCTTTATTTTCATATTCGGTTCACTTGTTTTTAAGTAATGAAGTTCATGTGGTATGGTTATAAATATCTAGGATTTTAATTATATATTATTAATGGACATAAATAATTGATAATTTTAATTTCTATCATTTGTTTACATGGAATGAGGAGGAATCATTATATGACAACCACTTCGATTATTCGGCGGTATTTGGAATATTATGAACTAGTTTTGTCATATAACTTAATTATATGTACATACTCTGGTTAAAGAATATTAATTAGTTTATAAAACATATATTATAGTCTGGTTCAACCATGAATATGGTTTCATGACCAGTAATGAAGAATAAATTGAATAACGAAACTTCGTCGTCCACGAAGGTTATAAATCAAAACATCATGGACGTCGATTTAGTTTATAAAAATAAAAGGGAGGGAGTAAGAATATTTTTTGTGGTTATTCCATTCACATGATATAAATCCAATATATATATTTTAATGGAGTTATAATGGTCATTTGGATAGAGGAGGTGAGGAGAGGATAGCAAAAGAAGATAAATTGAAATGGAACCAAATGAAAAAGAAGGGTGTTTTACCTCTTGAAAAAACCTCCTTTAGAATCTCCTTAAGGGAAGGGGTTTTGGTACTTTGGAATGAACAGAAGCTTCTTAGACGTGGGGAGAGACTAGTAAAGGGTAAGTGGGAATAACATTGAAGATATTCAAGTCTTATAAGAGTGAATAGAAAAGGGATTGGTGAAGGGGTTTTTATAGTGGGGGAGAGGAGTAAATTTGGAATATTTAATTCATTATTTTATTATTTCCCTCAATACAACCAATAGTGTGGTTTCATGTGACCCCTAATAGTAATAAGTGCATTTTAGTTCGAACCATGTGGCCTTGCATCACTTGTGATGTCATAAATAGTGTATTTAATTGATAATTTTATATACGGTATTTTATTATATTTCACTATTCATCAAAAATTCAAGAATTTCAGAAAAATCCCAAAAATTCACCCCTACCATTTTTCAACATGTATAATTCAAAAGTGAAATACATTTTTCAAAATTAATTTTCTAAATATTATTAATTTTATTCTTAAATAAATTCATATTTAATTCGAAAAATAACAATCTTAGAGGTATAATTAGTTTTCTGTGGTATTGAAAAATTAATTAAGATACTATTGTCTTATTACCTTAAGAAAATAAAATAATATCATTATTTACTATTCATAAGTGTCATATTAATATTCATATTACTATTCATAAGGGTATGTTACTATTCACTAAAAATCAAGTTTGTTCTCTAAGACTCCAAATGACTTATTGAACGCAACTCTAGATGACCATTTTTCGAAATTCAAAGCCTATAAGAGGAAAAGTTGTGTTTAATGGCTAGATTATAAAATTGAATTCTATATTTATTTTCAAAACCTTGGGGTTTTACAACCATAAGATGTGATTCTAGGTGTATTTATTTAGATTTTTTTGTT
The DNA here is from genome assembly GCA_963277665.1 of Viscum album. NCBI lineage: Eukaryota > Viridiplantae > Streptophyta > Magnoliopsida > Santalales > Viscaceae > Viscum > Viscum album. The sequence continues at coordinate 2,103,880,688 of OY728147.1, read as the reverse complement.
TTTTGGGTGAATTTACCCATCGTTTTGGGTATAAATTATAGGGGGGGTTTTAGCTTAGGTTTGAGTGCATTTCAATAGCGAATCACACCTTATTTCTTGTGTTTTTTGTGTTTTGAGTTCACCACATGAGTTTGGTGTTAGTTATATCAATTCGGGGTTTTGGATTTAAATGTTTAATTTATTAATTTGATGGTTTTTATTGATTATATAGTTACTTTTGGGATCATAGGAGGTTGGTATGAGATTTTGATGATTTAAGGACCACCATTTGAGGTAGGTGACCTTAAAATTACTAAGTCACTTGTTTAGTTGATTATTTTATATTTTTGTATCATCTTTATTATATAATTCTATATATTTTATGACTTGTGTGATACCATCATAAATTAGGATGGACTCACACCGACCTAACAGTCAACATGGATAGTATAGCTTGTTAAATGGTTTGATGGTAGAACCTTGTTCAAATGAGTGTTGGGGGACCTCTTGAAATGATTTTTATATGTGTGTATTTAATTTTAAAACTAAAAATAATTTAATTTGAAAAAATTTATTTTAAAAATGGATTTGGTTCATGTATAATTTCAAGGGAAAAATGGTTAGTTGAGAAGTGGTTTTGAAAAGGATTTTTAAAATGAAAATGGAGTTTTATTAAGACCATTTTGATGTGATTTTTTATAAATATTTGACATGAGTAAAATATATAATTTTATTCCTTTTATCTATAATTTTAAATAGGATTATGACTATATTTTTAAATTGGAAGTCTAGAAGGTCTTGACGTGGATATTTTTGGTCAGTTTGACCTTATAAGGGAAATGCCTAATTTTCTAATGCTTGAGTGCTTAGTGTGATTTTTGGATTTGATGGTTTATGTATTTTTTTCATTATTTCTGGTGTGTATTTATGTGTTATATAATGATATTTGTTTTTATAAAATCTTTGGTTGGGGTGTGATGTGGTAATTGGGTAGAAACGATATTGGAGGGCCTTGGTGGATTTCCATGTGGTAGTTATGTAGAAACAAGATTAGACTGGAGTACTGGGAGGATTGAAATACAATATTTGAGTGAACATTTAAGTGAGTATATTTACCCTATATGGATATATGGGAAACAAGATTCATGGGCCTAGTTACTAAGGGAATAGTTCCCTAGTGATGAGTTGGTGAGTGGTCTGATGGGATGAGGCTAGGAGTTGGAAATGCGATCAAGGTACCCATGTTGGGTGTCTATGATGTGGTATGACCTAGGGGACCCTTGGAAGGTTCCCCAGTAGTTTGTTTATATAGATAGGGTGAGTGTGAGATTTGGGTGTTGATGATTATAGATGTCTCCTTAGAACCTGAATCGATGGTGCAAGCTTGTTATAGAGAAGACAGTGATTGGTTGTAAAATTGAGAGGCCATCCTTTGTTCTATGTGATGGGTTCAGAAAAATGTTTAAACTCGGGGAGATGTATTATATGAGATTATTTGAGTGGAACACACTTCCCATCGAGATGTATATAGATACATGGGATTCCTTGGATGTTTTCCTTGGTTCCAACCTCCATTCCTGCTACTATAAGACAGAAAGGATGGGTACACTACCCCTGATATAACACATGATATTAACATGAGGTACACAGTGACCCTAAGGATAAGTATATATGTGATGATCTATGAGGGATTCACTTCTACCCAATTTATCAGAATAATTATTAATGATGTTGGATGGATGCCCTTCCTACCCCAAATAGATGTTTATGTGAGATGATCTCGAAGGGATTTACTACCCCCAAGTGATCAATACACTAAGAGATAATGTAAGAGGGATGCACTTTCCCCTAAGGAGATTTATACATGAGATTAACTGGGAGTGATTATCTAATCCATGAGTTATTAGTACACTTGGGGCATGTTTTTGGTGATTGTTCAGAGAAACTCTAGAACTAGTCAAAACCAATCTGATTGATTATAAAGGTGGTTTGGTTAACACCTAAGGACTCAAAATGTATATTAATGTACTATTTGTGTTTCATTTTTATTTGGGTGTGTTATTCAAGAATGGTTTCACCTTATATATATATATTTCAAGAATATCCACTTTATCAAATAAAGACTCATTATTATTGAATCTTTAGAGATTACTACTAGTTCATTAGACTCATCCCCTTCTAAAATTCAGGGTAAGGGTTTCAATGTACATGGGTATACCTTCATGATTTATCTTAGGGTACAAGTATCTCATTGATTTGGACTCGTGGTTTAGTTGAAATTCCATGGAGGCTGAGGATTTGATAGGTTTAATTATGTGATTTAGGTTGGAGGCTAGATTATTTTCAATTATTGTTCAGTATGTACTAGTAAGTGTGCCATTTTTTACTATATATGATGCATTTTATTCCATGTTTGGCTTCTACTACTATTTTATGTATTGATGAATCATAATATAAATTTGTTTCATTATATTCTGGACTATAGGGTCCCATGTGGATTCTTGTTTTTTTATATAGGTTTTTGGGATTTCCATTCTATGGATAGGTCATGTAAAAGTTTTAGTAGATTCAGGCATGAACCCCAAGATTTATATTAGATGGAATAGTATCCCCATAAAAATTTTAATCCCTCACTACTAGTTATAATCATATGGCATATAGGGAGGTGTGATTGATATTGCATTTCATCCTTACATAAGTGTTATTCAGGTGACCTGAGCCAGGGCATGAAAAACATACATTAATATGGTGAAATTTTAGTGTAAGTGGGAGATTGATTAAAATATACATTAAATATAAAACCTTTACATATTGGTATTAACCACATCTTGTTTTTTTCTAAATTAAATCATTAAATAGTGTAGGTCTCCCCACTATGGTATCATTTATGGTTGTGCATACATTATAAGATAATGCATGACTCAATCATTTCTTTAATATCATATATCATATATTATATGAAACATCATATAATGATATTTAAGGAGTTTTATATGTATATATTGATTTTTTAAATTTTAAATAATTAATATGAGGTTGAATATGGATATGTTCTCTCTATAAATTCTTTCTTGTATCTCTTCTTTGGCATGATATTGTTTCCTCAGTGTTCACATGTGTCGATGGATCCCTTATATAGTGTGAATTTTATCATTTTTTTCTCATTATTGTATCTATTATTTATTATGGTTTCCCTATTTTTCTGTTATTTTTGTGTATTTTTTAGAAGAGTTTGGATATATTGTTTTTAGATTATTCTATTGTGTTTGTTTTTTATTTCTAGGTGTTTCAGTTTGGTTCTTGTTTTCTACTATCAGAGAGGTTACCTTTAATTTCATTGGTGTCTATTGTGGGTATTAGTTGTGATAGTTTCTCTTCTCATAGTGGTTGTTTCAATGGAAATGTTTAGTTGTTCTAGCTAAGGTTTCCTATAGTGATAGTTCAACCACTAGTAGAAACATAGGCTTTGGTGTCGGTATTTTGATGTTGGTTTTTCTAAATGGGATTTAAATGTAACTAGGGGAACTTTTAATGTTGGTTTTCATTAATTACGACATTAAAATTTATTCTATATCAATTTTAACATCAATTTTCATAAAAACCAACGTTAATTGTTTGAAAATATTCTTTAACATGGGTTTTCATTACAATAGATTTGAAAAAACAAGATTGAATATTTTTAACATCATTTATTTGAAAATCAATGATAAATATATTTTTAAAAACACTTAAATGTTAGTTTTCTTAAATCTTATATAATTCCCTCTATTTACACATACATCAATTGATTTTATCACAATTTAAGAGTTATTTTTCATTATTGAGCTCCAAATTTTTTTTGTTTTTTTGAAAATTAAATATTTATAATTCTTTGTTTTCATAATTATTTGTAAGTTATTATATGTTTTTATATTTAACTATTTTTATGATAGTTATTTATTACAATAATTTTTTGTAATATATATTTCATAATTGTTTGTATAATTATTTATAGGTTATTTATGTATAAATGTTTTTATAATTGTTTGTATAATTTTTCATATAATTGTTTACAATGATAATTATATTTATGTTATTTTTTTAAAATAATTTTCATAATATTTCATATAATTGTTTTTATATTTTTTTAGAATTTAAAATATATTTTGAATAATTATCTAAAAGATATTTTTTTAATGTCAATTTGATTATTATGTAATTTTTTTGAAAGATAAGTTATATATAATTTTCTGTTATGATAATTGTATGCTAGTTATTATATGTTTTTTATTTTTAATAAATTATGTATAAGTATTTTTTATAATTTTTTATTATTGAAGATTAATTATGTATAATTTGTTGAAGTTAAATTATAGATATTTTTTATTCTTGAAGGTATATTTTTTATAATATGTTTTGATCACTATGTATAATTGTTTGTTATGATCAAATAGTTATCAATAATTGATTGTTTTAATTATATGCTTTTATGTGTAAAGTTTATCTATTTCTAGATATTTTAAAATGTATATACATTTGAATTTATTCACCTTTTATATTTTGATCTTAGGTATTTAATTGATTATAATTGGATAAATTTATAAAGAACCACTGATCAGTATAAAAAAAGAGATGATGATTTCATCGAATTTGATAAAAGGTAACTTAAAAACAAATATTTTATTTTTAGTCTATGAATGAAGTGTTTGAATATGAGAAATTTTAATTCTAGAGAAATCAAGGATCATCTCATTTACTATTTTTTCCATAATTATACCCACTAGATATTACATGGTGAAAAAAAGGAAAATTTAACATCTAATATTGATGAAAATATTCAAAATGAGATAGAGGAATATATTGAAGAATTACTTCATAATGTTAGAATTGAAATCATAAAAATTAACTATTGAATGATTTTATAGTGATTTTTAGAAACCATTATTCTTAGGTTATACTAAATATACCATGTTATCACCTGTTCTAAGATTAGTTAAATTGAAAATAAGAATTGGTTGGAGTCATAAATGTTTTTCTGAGTTTTTTAACTTTTAAAAGAGATAATTCCACAATTCAATGAGATTAAAGAATCTAATTATGAGGTAAATAAAATATTGTGCCCAATGGTATTGGGGTATAAAAATATACATTCTTACCCAAATTATTGTGCAATTTATAGGAACAAATATGATTTTTTTATCAAAATTTTCAAAATACAGGATATCAAACTAAAAGGAGAATGAAAAATTCAACTCTAATTTATCCTTAGATACTATAATCAAACCTCAGACTAAAGAAATTTGGTACCTTCCAATAATTCCTACCAATAATTCCAAAAATTCAACTCTGGTTCATTCTTAGGTACTAGAATCAAACCTCATGCTAATGAAATTTGGTACCTTATAATAATTTATCGTTTGATGTAACTGTTTTAATATTAAATTGATGAAAAATAGTTAAGATTTCATACAAATGAGCACATATCTGATGGTATGTTATCTCACCATACTTATTCCCCATATTAGAAGAGTTTTGATAAAAAAAATCATGATTTTATAAGTGACGTTATAAATATATGGATAAATTTGTTCCCAGAAGGAATGAATCCATATTGGAGCCTCGGTTGCCAAAAAAATTCTATGACTATTTTATTGGTAGTTTACAACTTTTCCCCACATATATGCACAATGTAAAAATACATAAGGAAAATAATGATTGTTTATGGACCAAAATAGATAGGAAATGATATTTATGTGTATCTTTCACCATTATTTGATGATTTGAAACTTCTATAAGAGAAAAGTTTTACTATTTTTGATGCATTAAAGAAAGAGTATTTTCTTTTTAGGTGCTATGATAACATTAATTTTAAATGAATTTCCTATGTATGAAAAAGTTTATAGATTTAATTTTAATCAAGATAATGCATGTCAAATTTTTGAAAAATGATTTTGTATTATCAATTTCAGAAAGGAAGAAAAATGGTGTACAAGGGACATTGAATATTTTTGTGAATTGATCATTCTTATCTTAGATTGAAATAAAAATAATCATTTATAAGAATACAATATTTCCCCACATCTATTGTTTGTTGAAGAATATTTTGACAGGGTGAAAAATTTTTATTCCATATTTGAAAAGAAATGAATTTATAGTCATCTAAAAAAATATCTCGAAGAACCAATTTATATTTTTCAAACTACCTTATTGGATATTTTTAGAGATAAAACATAACATAAATGTTATGTATGTTTAGAAAAACTTATGTGAAAGTTTTATTAAAACTTTTTTAGCCATAAAAGGTAACAAAAATATGTATTTCATGCTAGATTTGTTTTAATATTCATGGGAATAAGTTTGGAGTTAGCTCCCACTATAAAAGGAAATAAAACATAATTACCTCTAACTTGTCATACATTAAAAAGAATTGAGATAATGAATTTTTTTCAATTTCAGAAGGATATTAAATTACCAAATAAGTATTATTAAAATATAAATAATTTGGTTTTGTTAATGTATTGTAAATTAATAATTGTAAAATATCATAAATGTTATGTATTAATGAAATAGAAACTACTAGTTTCATTACATGGTATATTGTTGACACCTATCAGAAATACTATCATCGAGTTTTTTAATTATTTAAAATCCATTTTTAGAAAATTATTTGATCCAAATTTATTATATGTTTGGGAGAATGAAAATTATCTTATACATTTTCAACTAAAAATTATTTACCACCTACATTTTATGATATAAAAATTCATCTGGTGATTCATCTTGTGCATGAGATAAAAATATGTGGGCCTGTTAATTTATGTTGGATGTATAAAGGGATATGTTAAAAATATATATCTATCAAAAGTATCTATTGTTCAAAAATATGTATCATGATATTTGATTGTGTTATTTACTGATTATTTATATGAATTGAGACATATTGGTCACCCATTAAATTGAAATATGATATTTGATAGTGAAGGTAGAGGGATTATAGGATTAAAGTTAAAGTTAATTCCATATGATGAAGTGATGGAAGGAAATTTATAGGTTTTAAACAAAAGAGATGAGGTTCAACCATATATATCATCATGAATTGCTTAATTAAAGGAACAATATCTGAAAATAAATTTAAAAAGTTTTATGATTGAGTATAATAAGACATTTGTTTCTTAGTTTAAAGAGAAATTAAACCCAAATATATCTACATCAGAAACATTGAAATGGTTTGAAGGGGAACTATCTCTTAATGTAATCAGATGTTCTAGTTTTGAGATAAATGGGTACGCATTTTACACAAAAATTAAGTCTTACAATATTACCATTAAAAATAATGAGGTAATCGTCATTTCTGAAGAATTTAATTTTTTGAACAGAAGTGATAAAAACTCAATTTTTGAATCAATTAAATATTTTAGTGTTCTTAAGGATCTATGGGAAATTGATTATATTAAATTTTGAGTCACAGTGTTTTTGTGTAACTGGGTAGATATTAATAGTCGTGTGAAACATGATGATTATGGGTTTACACTAAGTGATTTGAAAATATTTAGTTGATAAGATGAATCATTTATAATTGATAAACATTTAAATAAAATATTTTATGTCATTGATCCATTGAATGATCAGTGGTCAATCATTTTTAAATGGAAAATAATTCTTTTGGGTGATGAGGATGATAATGATTTTATGGATTTATATGAGGCTTATTATTAGATTACCTAATTTTCAAATGATAATAATGACTATAATGTAGACATATTACAAGATGTATGAAATTATCATGTTGAAGGTATATGAGAAAACACTGAATAAGTATCCTAATTATTCAGGTAAATATTTATATTTTTTTTGAAATTTACATGTGTAATTTTTTTATTTTTTATTAACTATTGAGTTTTTAAATATAAATATTGTGTATTAATATTTTTTATGAGTTAAATATAATATTAAAAATTTATGGTTAAACACTTTTTGATTGAAAATATCAACGTACATCATTTGGTTTTGGTCAAATTTATGCATATAAAAATACTTTTTTTGTAATTATGATATTTAAATTTACAATATTTTCTATCATTTTAGAATTAATGTTTATCTTAAATAGTTTAATTTTCATATTTTGTGGTTAAAAATCATAAAATCACTATTTATTTAAGCTTACATATGTGTGACACTATTTTTTTACTTACCTATTATTGTAATAATTGTTTTTAAGTATTCAATTTTCTCATAATATGTAGGTACATATAATTTCATTACATTTGACTATTTAAATGAAATACATAGAGGTATATCAATGTTTACTAAGGTATATTATTTTTTTATATTATTAAATATTCAATAATATGATTATTAAATGAAATTAAAAAATTAATTTTAAAAAAATATATTTACAGGACTATTAATGAGCCTCCTATAAAAGAATTTTCTCATTATTTTATAGAGAAATATATTTTTAGAGCTAGTAAACATGGGATTAAATATTTACCAAAACTTTCACATTCCTATGGATACTAGAGAATATATATTATTTTTAATGGTAATAATAACCCAACTAACTGAAATTAAATGAATTTTACCAGTTATATCACTATATAGACTCGTTATAGGATTAACATTTTATATCTTTACTGGAAGTCCATTTAAAAGATATTGAAAGAACAGCCGTGGGAGTCCATAATGGTAAAATATCAAAATTGATTTTTCTTTATCTCATTTTTTAGAATATTATATATTTTAAATGACTAATATATAATTTACTCAATTTCAAGTGATATTCAATTTTGAAGAAATGAAATGAATTAAGAAAATATTTCTATCCTTAGTGGTAGTTTTATGGATATATTTTAAAACAAAAATGAAAAAAATATGTTTCTAGGAAGTTAAAGAATGAAACCCAATTCCTTAAGTATGAGTTTTTAGATGTAGATATAAGGAATAAATTTCTCATCAGCCAATATAATGAAGCATTTATGGTATGATAATTATTTTATATTATAAAATTCTTTATAAATTAATTTATTTTTAATAAACATGAATCCAGGAGATATTATCAAGATCTTCAATTTCAGAATATATATCATAATACTTTATCACATATTGGTTATCATTTATTGGAGGATGAAATTATTTTAGAAACATTTGTTAAATTAATATCTCAATATAGTAGTGGTTCATAGGATGTCTAGTTTAGTCCTCCGTCTCCCCCCACTTTCAATGAAAATGGAAAGGAGAGATATGGAAATAAAAATTAAAAACATCTTATAGAGAAATATAAGGAAGTTACTGACAAAATTATGAGAATTTTTTTATTTTTTAAATTAACAACACAAATATACCATTTTTATTTTATATTTCAGGAAGAAATTACAGACTGAGAAAGATAGGCAACCTTTGTCCATGATGGTAGGATGAATATCCTAGATACTACTTTATATAATCATGAACACCTTGGCCACATCACAGGATATGAGGTAAGTTTTAGTATTAGGAATGTTTTTGGTCATCAAATTAAGTAATAAAGAGACCCAAAAATTGATTCCACAAAATCTAATTTAAATGACCAAAAATATCCCACGGGTAATCAAATTCATTACATTATGTATTATATGTTTGAGAAATTCATGAGATAATCACAACATGTGCAACTTTTGTAGCCTACACAGCTTTGATATCCTACACAGCCTACCCAACCAACCCAGCCTGCATAGCCTACCTACTTATTTCCTCTACCTTCTCATTTTGACTTCACCATATATTATGGGTTATCTATTATAGATCCCCATGTATGTATTGTATCATACAGAGTAGTACATATTTTTGGGGACTCTACATATCACCATCTAATATAGTTAGGTCAGGTAATAATATAATTATATGATATTGTTGATCTAACTAGTCTACTACGATTGCCTCCTGAGGATGTCACTATAGTTGAACACTGTATGAGTTGTTTTTTAGTTTGGATGACTAGCCTTCTTCATTATATGATGTATGAGGAATGTGTGTTTTCTTTAATATCATTTACATTTTATTGAAAATTACTTATAATTATTTTTATAATTTTATTTATATAGGAGTATTTAAAATCAAAAAAATGTAATAAAGAAATAAAAGGTGTAGGAACCAACAACATCTGATACTTATAAGATTAATGATGGGATAAAAACATTACCCAAGGTTTATTATTCCTTGGATAATATTTATGATTTTTGGATGAAATATTATACATGTGTAAGATACTATCCATTGAGAATATTTGAAAAATATATCATGGATCTGGTTATTTTTTATGAGCTTAGCATGCCTATATTGCAATTTTTTCCATGTAAGTGAATTTATGTTTCACTTTTTTTCTTAAAATAAAAATTATTTCAAGTGACTTGCTATATTACTTAATAAATTTTGTATTTACACATGATTCTTAATAAAAATGAGACTACTGGTGTTTAGGGTCTTATAGATCCATAATATATTTGAACGGATATGCAATCTATGAATACGTTGGCTAGAGTTATATATATATGTGAGAAATTATCAAATAAGGAGATTGGGAGCTCTATTTTTCTATTACATGATGGGTAAGAACACTAAAATAATTATAAACATATATTCATTATAATTTCATTAATTTTAAACTTCTTATATTGTATAGGTAATTGGATGTTAGGAGTATTTGGCCCAAATTAAATCACATTATTTCTTTCTATTTATTGGGAGGGTTTAATAAAAAAATAATAAACTTGTTAGAAAAGTATGTGTTATTATTTTTTATAAGTTATTTTTTTTAATTCTCATCATTTATACATTTTTTAGTTGATATATATGAAAATTCATCTCATGGAAAACGTTTAACAGGGAAAAGTTGTTCATAAAGTAGACAATAGCGATCCAATACATGGAATTAATGGTAAATATATTTTATATTAGATAATATTTTGTTATATATATATATATATATTGGTTTTTATTTTTAAGTTAATGCTTTACAACCGTAGTGTCATCGTCAAAAAGGAATGGTGTAATGTGGTTATTTTGTTTTAAGATTCAAAGAAATATTTCTATATTATTTCTTTTTTGAAATTTAAATGTTTAAAACTATATTTTATATTAACTATTGGATGTTTAACTATATATATTTATTATTTATATGTTTTCTAAGTTAAATCTTATATTCAAAATTTATGGTTAATTTTTTTGGATTGAAAAGTTAGACATACATCATTATGTTTTGGTTAAATTTACACATATAAAAACACTATTTTGTAACTCTGATATTTAAATTTATAAATCTATATATCTTTTAGAATTAATTTTTATATTTAATAGTTTAACATGTATATTTTTTGGTTAAAAGTCACGAAATAATTATTATTTTTATGCTTACACTTGTGTGGCACTATTTTTTCACTTACATAGTTTTGTAATATTTCTTTTAAAATATTAAATTTTCTAATAATATATATATACACAGAATTTCAATACATTTTTCAATTTAAATTAAAGACACAGATACATAGAAATATTTATTAATCTATATGATTTTTTTTATATTATCAAATATTTCTCAATATAATTATTTAATTAATGAAAACATTTTATTTACAAAAATAATTCCGGACTACCGATGAACCTCCTATAGAGGAATATTATCCTTTTTCTAAAAGAAATGTATTTTTAGAGTTGGTAAATGTGGGATTACACAATTACCAAAACTTTAACTTTAATAAGGATACCATAGAATCTATATTAATTTTGAAGATAACAATAATCCAAAAATCCAAAATTAAATGCAATTTACAAGTTATATCTCTGTGAAGATCAATTATAGGATTAGAATTTTATATCTAGACTGAATGTCCTTTGAAAATATGGAGAAAGAAAAGTTGTGGGAGTCCATAATGGTTAAATATGAAAATTGATTTATTTTTATATCATTTTTTTGAATATTATATTTTTTAATTGACTTATATTAATTTTTTCAATTTAAAATGACATTAAATCCTGAGGAAATGAATGAAAATAAGAAAATATTTTAATCCTTAATAGCAGTTCAACCAACTGACTCTCGAACGATGATGAAACTGATAGGTTTATTGACCCTCAATGACCTTTGATTGTCTATTATAGTATATTTTCATCCAATTTTCACATTATTTCTATTGAATCCTCAATCCTTAATTATTCTTCCATTATCCTAAAGCTATTATAATCGACATGCAACTATGATTTGAGGTTTTTGGGTTCTTTTATTATTTCTTTTTTTATTCATTTTCCTTCAATCATGAAGAATTTACTGTGTTGACATGAACATCAATTGAGTTTATTAGAATTTTGGAGGTATTTTTCATTATCAAGCTCCAAAATTTCTAAGTTTTTTTTACAAGATATTATTTATAATTATTTTTTATCATAATTTTCTACAAGTTATTATATGTTTTTATGTTTAATTATTTTTTTTTATAATTGTTTATTATAATAATTTTATAAATATATTTTCTATAACTATTTTTATAATTATTTGTAGGTTATTTATGTATAAATGTTTGTACAATTATTAGTATATTTGTTCCTATAATTTTTTTATGATAATAGTTTTTAAAGTTATTTTTGTAAAATTGTTTGCATATTATTTTCTGTATTGGTTTTTATAATTTTTTGGAATTTATAAGATATTTTAAATAAATATTTTTCATTTTATTCTTTCAGTCTAATTTATTTTATGAAAATTGTTTGTAAGAGAAATTATGTATAATTTTTTGTTATTTATTATATTTTTTTACTTTTTATTTATAAATTTAGATATAATTTTTTTTAGTTATTTTTTATTATTGAAGATAAATTATTTATAATTTGTTAAAGATAAACTATGGATGATTTTATAATAATTTTGAAGGAAAATTATGTATAATATGTTTTGATCATTATGTATATATTTTTATGATTAAATGGTTATCAATAGTTGATTATTTTGATCATTTGTTTTTATATTTAAAATTTATCTGTTTTTAGATATTTTAAAATTTTATATGTTTTAATATATTCACATTTTATATTGTGATCTTAGGTATTTGATGGATCATAATTAGACAAATATATGAAGAACCACTATTGAATATGAAAATTGAGATGATGATTTTTTGGAATTTTATAAAGAGAATCTTAAAAAAAAATATTTGATTTTATATCCATGCATGAAAATTTTAAATATGAGAAATTTAAATTATTGAAAAATCAAGGATCATCTAATTTGTTATATATTTAGCCATATTTATACCTATTGGATTTGGCATGGTGAAATAAAGAAAAATTCAATATCTAATGTTGATGAAAATATTCAAAATGAGATAGAGGATCATATTGAATAATTAATTCATGATTTTGGCATTGAAACCATCAAAAAACAACAAACTTTGAATGATTGTATAGAGATTTTGATAAACCATTATATTAGTATGCACTAAATATACAATTTTATCTCTAGTTATAATATTGGTTAACTTGAATGTAATAAATAGATGGAGTGATAAATGTTTCCCTAAGTTTCTTGAAATTTTAAAAGAAATAATTCCAGAACGAAACTTGCTTATTAATTGTAATTATAAGGTAAAGAAAATATTATCCAAAATGGGGCTGAGTTATAAAAAGATACATTAATTCCAAAATAATTTTGTATTTTATAGGAAGGAATATGAATTTTTATTAGAATGTCCCAAATGTGGGACATCACGCTATAAGGAGGATGAAAAATTTAACTCTGATTCATTCTCAGATATAGGAATCAAACCTCATACTAAAGAAATTTGGTACCTCCAAAAAAATCATTATAATAATTCCAATAATTCAACACTAATTCATTATTATGTACAAGAATAAAATCTCTTGATAATAAAATTTAGTACTTTATAATAATTTCTATTTTTAAGTGTATATTTTCATATTAAATTGTTGAAAATTGGTTAAGATGGCATACAGATGAGCTTATCCCTGATAGTATATCATGTCACCCTGTTGATTCCCCATTGGCGAATTGATTTGATGAAAAAATCCTGATTTTATAAGTGGAGTAAGAAATATTATAAGGATATTATGCATAGATGGAATGAATCCACATCAGATCCTTAATATCCAACATAGTTCATGGACTATTTTATCTATATTTTAAAACATTTCTTAACAAATATGTATGAAGTAAAAATAAATTTTGACGATCATGATGATTTATGGGACAAAATATCTAGGAAAAAATATCTTTGTGTATCCTTCACCATTGATTGATTATTTGAAAATACAACAGGAGAAAAGTGTTAAAAAAATTTATGAACAAAATAAAGTGCATTTTCTTTTATGTGCTATTATAAAGTGTACTATAAATGACTTTCCTTCATATGGAAACTTTTCTAGACAGAATTTTAAGGGAGATAAGCTTATCCAATTTGTGGATAAGAAACTTCATATTATCAATTTTAGAATGGAAGAAAGGGAGTGTACATGGGACATTGAATATTTTTCAAATTGATCATTCTTATCATTTATTGAAAAAAAAATTAATTATTTATTGGAATATAATCTCCCCCTACAACCATTTTCAGTGGGAGAATTTTACAACATGGTGAAAAATATTTATTTCACATTTGGAAAGAAAGGATGTCATGGACATCTAAAAAATATCTCAGAGAAATAATTTATCTTTTAGAAATACATTATTGGATATTTTTAGAGGTAAAACATAAAATTGATGTTATATATGTTGGGAAAAATTATTTGACAATTTTATTATAACGTGATTAGAAATAAAAGGAATTAAAAAAATGTGGATTGCATGATATATTTCTCTTGATATCCTTGGGAATAAGTTTGAAGTTATCTCCCACTATGAAAGGAGGAAAACATATTTACCACCAAATTTTCACATATTAATAAATAGTGAGAGGATTAATTTTTATTAGCTCCTACATGGAATTAAATTACCCAGTGTATATTTTTAAAATGTAAAGAATGTGGTTTTGTTGAAGGATTTTAAATTAATAGGTATAAAATCTCATTAATGGCTTGTATTTATGAAAAAAATTCAACCCATTTCACTACATGGTATATTCCTAGCACCTGTTAGAAATAAAATACTATGTGGGTATCATTTGAAGAATGTATACTATCATACTTTATCATGTATAGGGTATCATTTATTGGAGGAGAAAATGATTGAAAATTGTTTTGATACATTAAGATTTAAATATAGCATTGGATCAGATGAGGTATAGTTCAATCCTCTATATCTCCTAACATGCAATGAAAAATGGAAAATAATAACATAGATAAAAATGAGAAGTATCTTGTAGATAAATATAAGGAAGTTACTAACAAAATTGTGATAAATTAATTTTTATTTTCTATTAATGTTTTTATTTTTTAAAATTATCAACACAAATATAACAGTTTGATTTTTCATTTTAGGATGAAATTCATGAGAAAGAAAAATAGGTGAATTTTATCCCTATGGGTAGGATGAACACCCTATCTACTACTTTATGAAAGAAATAAAACCACGACCACATAAAAGTATATGAGGCAGGTTTCATTATTTTGAAAGTTTTTGGTCATCAAAGTGATAAATCAATAGACCTAGAAATATATTACAAAAAAGATAACAAGAAAGACAACAAATTGTCCATGTGAAATAAAATTTAGTTAGTTGTGTTGGATATGTTTGAGAA
Organism: Viscum album; assembly: GCA_963277665.1. NCBI lineage: Eukaryota > Viridiplantae > Streptophyta > Magnoliopsida > Santalales > Viscaceae > Viscum > Viscum album. The sequence goes on along the minus strand of OY728147.1, from coordinate 2,103,865,014 downwards.
ATTGATGAGACAATCATATCTTATGAAACTTTCCTAGCCTACATTACTTTCTCAGCCTTCACAAATTTCCAAACCTACCCATCCAACATAGCCCTCTTTCTTAGATCCTCCACCATCTCATTTGGACTTGACAGTATACTATGAGTTTTCTATTAAAGATCCCCATGTATATATTGTATCATGTAGAGTAGTAAATATTTTTTGGGACACTATACATCACCATATTATGCAGTTAAGTTAGGTAAAAATATCAGTACATTATATTATTGATCCAACTAGTTTTATGCCATTTACTATTGAGGAAGTTACCAAAGTTGGATATTGTAAGAGTCATTTTTTTGTTGGGATGACTAACATTCTTCATTATCTGACATATGATATCTTCATTGTTTTTTAAATATCATTTAAATTTTATTGAAAATTACTTATAATGTTTTCTGACATTTAATATATTTAGGAGTACATAAAATTAGAATAATTAGTTAAAAAGAAATAAAAGGTTCAGGAACCAACGGCTTTAGATACTTCCAATATTTTTGATGGGTAAGAAAAATTATCCAAGTTTTCTTCTTCCTTGGAAAATATTTATGAGTTTCGAATGAAGTTTGATATTTTTTTAAATGACTATACATTAGGAATATTCAAAAATGATATCATGGATCTGGTTATTTTTTATGATCTCAACATGTTTGTATTGCAATTGTTTTCTATGTAAGTTAATTTATGTTTTTGTTTTTTCTTAAAATAAAGATGATTTTAAGTAAATTACTATATTACATATTAAATTAGGTATTTAGACATGATTATTATTCAAAATGCGACTATTGTTGTTTAAATTCTTATAGATCCATAATACATTTGAGTGACTATGAAATATGTGAATACGTTGGCTATATTTACATATATAAGTGAGGGATTATCAAATATGTATATTATTTTCTAGTTTTTTCTATTCCTTGATATTTAAGAACACAAAATAATTATAAACTAATATTCATTACAATGTCATCAATTGTGAACTTTTTCTATTATAGAGGTCAACGAACATAATGCATGTTCTTCCCAAATTAATGTACATTATATTTTTTCCTCTTTATTAGGTATTTTTATAAAATAATTAGAAACTTATTTGAAAAGTAAGTATTATTGTTTTTATAAGTTCTTTATTTTTAAATCTTATTGTTCACACATGTTTTGTTAGTTGATATATATGAAAATACAGGTCAAGGAAAAAAGTTTAACACATATCACTTGTTGATAAAGTATGAAAATACAATCCAATACATGGAACTAATGATAAATATATTTTATATTATATAATAGTTTTTTTATATACATGTGGTTTTTTATCTCCAGGTTATTGTTTTATAACCATTGTGTCATCTTCAAAAAAGAAGGGTGGAATCTGGTTATTTTGTTTTAAGATATATATATATATATATGATACAATCATAACTGGTTCAATGAAAAAATTTGATAGGGTTAGATATAATAATTTGTTTATTTTTTATATAAAAATATTAAATTTGTTAATCTTATAATATTCATTGTTATTATATATTTTCAACGATGTCAACTCCTATAAGAAATTACCCATCTTCATAATTTTTTAAAAAATGATTTTTTAGGTATGATTGTGATTTAATATATCAATTAAGACTTTTTTAATAAAAGCTAATGAATTAATTATTTAGACTGATTTTTTATTCTTTTATTTGGTATTGTTTTTGATTTTATAGGTATTTTCCTTTCATTAAGTCATTTTATTAGGCAGAGTGCATAAATATTTTAGAAAATTTTGAAAAAATTAAGTTTTATTATATTTTATAAGTTCTTTATTCTTAATTATTATTGTTTATACATGTTTTGATCATTTATATATGAAAATACAAGTCATGAAAAAGGTTTCACAATGATCAATTTTTGATATAGAATCCAAATGAAATCTACTACATGAAATTAATGGTAAATATATATTATATTAGATAATATATGTTTTTACTGATATTTGTGTGTGTGTGTTGGTTTTTATTTTCATGTTAATATTTCATTACCACAGTCTCAACGCAAAAAGGAAGGGTGAAATATAGTTATTTTGGTTTATGATTAATATTTGAGATAATAAAAACTAGAATGATGACTGAATTTGATAAGGTTGGTTATATTAATTATTTTAGGATTTATATCAAAAAAAATTATGTTATAACTTTAATTTTTATTGTAGATTTTAAATTATTCTAAGTTGTATATAAATAAAATACTTACCCATCTTTAAAGTTTGCAAACTATTTTTATAATATGGTTAATATATGAATTATAATGTATATCGTTTTTATATAATATTCAAAAATTTAATAATTGGAAAAATTTTCTTTATTAAAGTTTATATATTTTTTTATTTTTATAGGTTTTTTTGAATTTTTTTAAAGCTTGGTTAAATTTTAAATTATTAGGTATGTATCTTTTAATTTAAGTTAAAAAAATGAGTAATTGTAATTTTTTTCCTTAATGTTTGTATATTCTATTTTTTTATTGGTTTTATATGTTTTAGGTTTGTTTATTTTAATTAAAGTTAAAGAAATGAGTATTTATAACAATTTTTTCAACTTCTAGTTGGTATATTTTGTTGGATATTACAGGGTTTTTCAAAGCATTAAGTTAGTATATTAGGAAGAGTATGTAAATATTTTAGAAAACTAATAAAAAAGTTTATTAATTATTCTTTAAAAGTTATTTATTTATAGTTTTTATTGTTATTTGTATTTTGATAATTGATATGTGAAATATAGGTCATGAAAAAGGTTTAATTATGATCAATTGTTGATACAGAATCAAAATAAAGTCAACTACACGAAAATATTAGAAAATATATTTAATATTAGATAACATATGTTTTGTATTATATATATGTGTGTGTGTTGGTTTTGATTTTCATGTTAATATTTCATAACCATAGTGTCATCATCAAAAATGAATGGTGGAATATAGTTATTTTGTTTTAAGATTCATGTTTGAGATAATCTGAACCGGTATAAGGACTACATTTTATAAGGTTAGTTATATTGTTTATTTTCAGTTTTATATCAAAATATTTTATTTTTAAATCTTATAAAATTCATTATTATTGTAGATATTTCAATGAGGTAAATTTATATACAAATGAATAACTTACCCATCATCATGATTTTAACTTTTCCAACCAAAAATATAACAATAAATTCCAATTGTATACTTATAAATTTTAATATTTCCATCGATTCATGTATTTATATTATTTAGTTCATTTCAAGTTCTTATTATTACTTCAACATGGAGGTTTGTAGTTTAGATATTCCAATACATCATCTCGGTTTTTAGAATCCATATTATACTTTATCTTAGTATGAATTATTCCCCCAAAGTTCCTTCTCCACCTATAAATATTCACCACTTCACTTACACTTTTTCTTGATAATTTTATTCTTAATTTATTTCCATTCAGTTATAATGTATTTTTTTCTTTTTATTGAGTATCCTAAGGTTGTTTAGTATTATGTTTATCTATTTTATTTAATCTTCATTTGTTTTAGTTTTAATCCTCAATTTTATAACCATTTTTTCCTTTTATTTACAGGTATATAAGAATCATGATTCTCCTATCCATCTATAGATATTTTTTCAGTATTAAATGGTGTCACTCATCCCATGTAACAAAAAACTCATATTAGATCCTTAATCATCCAATTGATTTTGTTTATCCATAGTTTCAAATTTACTATATTTTTTTATCTATAATTTTTAATCTTTACATCCCATGAATAAATGACTTTTAAAATTGCATTTGTGTTAATCTATTAGATTAATTTGATAAACAAGGTATGGGAAATATAATTTTTTTAATTTTTCTGTTTTCAAAATTTCCTATATTTTAATGATAGGTGGATACTTTTATTTAACATTTTTTATAAGATAAAATCATTCAGATTTACGAGTATATTATTATTATATTATTTTAGTTGAATGCTAAAAATTCCACCCTTATAAATTCAGTTTTTGATGACACTTTGTATTGATATCATTATTGTAATTTTAGGGGAAATCAAGTATTCTGATATAAAAAGTATGAGTTATTATTGTTATATATTTCATTTTGATTACATAACCAAGAGGACTAAAGATGTGGAAATGGAACATTTGTATATGGAAAGTCATAAAGCATAGTTAATCTAACATCAATTAAGGAATATATTGATATATTCCAATACGATTCATAAAACTTCATGCCAAAAATTCCATATTTGTTTTGGATTCATTTTTTATTATTTATTAGTAATTTTGAATTTTTTTAAAGACATTTTAATTTAAAGAAAATGGGTAGATTATTTCTTATAAAATAAGTATTTTGAAAGCTATATTTTAAAAAATTACATATTTTAGTAGGATTTATTATATAAAACAACTAAAAATGTTTTTTTTAGTGATGAGGATTTGAATTTAGTTTTCATTGGGAAGAAACCAGATGTTTTAAATTAAAAATATTTGGTAATTCATTTTACGGATGTGATTGATTTGTTTTATGATTTAGTCTTTTATGTTAGAACCTAATTTTTTTTGAATTCCTAAGAAAAAATGTTTTGAATAAATTAATTATAACATTTATATTAAGTGAATTTTTTAAATGGTACAGAATCTTCATCATTATAAAAATGGAGCAATTAGAATCCATGAGTTTATTGGATATTTGAAGGTTGTTTAATTTTTTATTTAATGGGAAAAAAATATAAAATTATATTCATGTTTTTCTTGATAAAATTTATTTATTTCAAGTATTAAAACATAATATTTTATTAGGTATTAAATTTTGTTAATAAATTTATCAAAGAACCAGATTATAGTATCTAAATATACTTGATTTTATAAGAATTTCTGAAATATTTTTCATAATTTTTAGTCCGGTTTTGTTGTAGATAAATTTTTTTTGTTATATATAATTTTTTTTTCATATATTCATTCAAAAATCCATGCGAATATAATTATTTTTTTAAAATTTCATGTTTTTTATTTATATTTAAATTTTAATATGTTTCTTGAAAGGTGTTGAGTTATTGTTTTAATTTTTATGTCAAATATTACAATTTCCAAATAAAAAGTGATAAAAATGATTATTTTGTTTTAATAGGTATTTCATACAATTGAGTGAATAGGTTTAATGAAATTATTTATGTTTTAATTATTCTTTAATTTTTTGTTCAATTTGTTGAGTTTATAATGAATTTATAAAAATAATTAATATTTGTTTTTAATTACAATGTTCTTTTTGGTTGTGTAAAATTTATTCTTTTTGTTATATATGTGTTTTATAATAAAATATATATATATATATAAGTGATTTATACAAAGTTTTGAAACTAATTTATGAGCACCATGGATTTTTGGGTATCTCTTTTATATATAATAAAATTTTTAATGTCTTATAATGTAAAAATAATTTTATGATTTTTTATTAAGTTTTTGACAAAATATACTTGATTTTAGATAAAAATAGATTTTCAATATTTAAGTTTATTATTAATTTAAATTTAAATTTAAAATTTAGTCTTCAAAATTTAAAATAGTCATCATAGTTTAATGATAGATTCAAATTATTTTTGATTTAGTTTGAATAATTTTTAAATTTAAATTTAGTAAAAGGGGATGTAGTTTTATTTTGGATTATTAATTTCAATTGTGTATTAAGATGAATGGAATTTTTTTATGAAAGGAATATTGATCATTATTGGTCTTTTTGTAATGAGTTTCCTTATTTATGGTAATTTTTTCATAAAAATGTTCTGTTAGGATAGTTGATTTTTAAACTATCTTAATTGGGGTTTTTAGTGTGTTTGTTATAATTTAATATTAGGAAATTTTTGAATTATTGAATTAGCATTAAATTTATTATTTTATGTTTATGATATTTGGTGGATATTTTTTAATTTTAGTTACATATAGATTCAAAACAAAAAATTCAATTTTGAACATTGTGTAATATTCCTTAATAAGTATTTTGGGTTTCAATTTAACTAGTTTTCCTATGAATTATGAAGGTGTGATATTTATTAAATATCCATGTAATTAATAAAGTTTTCTAATAAGATAAGATATAATATGAGTCTAACTCAAAAAAATTTGTTTTCAGAAGCTCAACTTCACCCTAAATAGGTCAATTTTTGTGTTCAATATTACTCAAAAATTCTTATAATCAAAATTATAAAAATTGGTCATAAACAAAGTGATTTCAACTTAATAAACAATTATAGAGAATTTCACATGGTTTGAAGCATTACTTATCTAACTATGCATAAAACTATGTGTGGTATTTTTTATGATCTAAATTTTTTACTATGTTGTAGCTTTATTAATATCTTATACACTTAAAATTATAAATCTTTAATTAAGTTTTATTTTCATGTGTTTCGTATTGTTCCTCTTAGTGGATTGAGTTTACATTCTTCGATCTTATGTACTATTGTACCTTATTTATTGAAAATATGTATCAAAATAATGATCCTATAGGAATGCTTTATGGATAACCATGTTATTTAATTATAAATTATCATGTATGTTTATTTTTATTATAGTTTAAAAAATTATCATTTATAAAAAAAATTCTAATTTAATTTTTTAAATTGTTTTTATTTTCACAGGTTTCTTTCAATATTGTATATGTAGTATCTCTGTTGTATATTCAATTAAATTTTATAGGTTTTTAGATAATTTTGGTTCTTGTAATTTAATTAATTTTTTTCTATCTTTCCACGTAAATTTTTCAATAAAATGATGTTTACTAAAAATTATGGAACCTTTGACATTAATTTTCATAAAAACTGATATTTAATTTCTTAAAAAAAATTCTTGGTTGTATTTAAATGTCAGTTTTTACAAAAACCCATTGTTGAAGGTACTAATTTAATTTTTACACATGAATTTGAATGTGAGTTTTACCAAAAATGGACATTTAAATTTCAATTCAATCTATTCCACATCAGTTTTATAGAAAAAACAACATGGAAAAATATTTTCAATGTCGATTTATAAAAAAAATTATGTTTAAATACACCATTAATTTTATTTTAGTTAATGTTTAGGTGTGGGTTTTATTAAAACTAATGCTAGAACTTTTATTTATAACATCACATGTATAAACTTTGATTAAAAATAATATTAAAAAGTAAAAAAAACGATGTATAAATATATTTTTACACTAGTGGATAGTGTCAGATTATGGAGGTGTGATTTCCCTAGTCCCCATCTGAGGGTGGATGTAATTATTTTATGGTGAGTAGTAGGTGTGGGTGATTAGCGTGATCCTATGATGATGAGGAAATTGAGTTGAGTGATAGTGTTGGTATCTTGATGTGAACCACCTTAAAAAATTCCTTAAGTCATAGTGATGCATGCCAGTGGGTTTTGGGGATTGAGGTATTGATGTTATTAGCTTCAGGAAACCCACATTGATGTGATACAACCATTCATGAGTCCCCCGCCCATGTTTGTGTATTATCTAGTCTATATGAGTGGCCCATTTTGGCATCTAAGTGGCCAATTTAGGGGTTTCCCTTTGTTTATTTTGAATTACTATATAGATAGGTTTGTATTGTTTCCCACTCAACCATATGGTTTTCATTTAAAGAAACCAGAAAGGGGATTAGATAGAGAATATGAGGTTCAATCATAAGTGTGTTATAAGTTTTTGAAATTTTTTTGAAATATTTCAATGATAAATAAAAGTTTATGAAATGTTTATAAGTCTAATAAATTTACTTGGAAGCTATATAATGTGGATTAATACTTTTATAATAGTTATAAAATATTTGAGTGACATTTGATCTGAAAACCCCCTAAATTAAAGCTCTACTTTAATTCCCTTATTTAACGATATTTATATTAGACCATGAGAAATAGGGAATCCTTTTTAAGTAGGTATTCATAACATCCCATGAATACCCCAAAATAAATAGTTCATTTATCTTCTTCTGTGTGATCTTTATCAACCACAATGAAGAATAAGTATGAGCTCTATTTCATTATAGAAAAGTAATGTTCTTGATTTATCTTTTATTTAATTAAAACGAATGATTTAATCTTGTAAAAAATATGTTTTCATGGTTTTTATACAATATTTGAAAAAGGATTATCCTCATTAAAACCCCCCAAAAAATCTAATGTTTAATCCTTTACACTAAAATAAGGTGGTCAGTGATATGTCAAGCTAGTGTCATTCAGAATTTTTTTATTCCCTCACAGTCATGTATTGAAAAATTATATAATTGCCTATATATTATTTAACCAAAATACATGTTCATTACCCAATTATAATATAAAATGATATAGATAAGAGTTTCATATCATCTATTATTACATCATAGAATTCCTAATGACATAATCAAACTCAAACCACATCATATCACCATTTCACATCATCGATATGATAAGTTCCAATTCATCACCACATCAAGTTCACTTTATCAATGTGAGAATAATAATATTATCTTAAAGTTTTTATCATATTTAATCACTTTTTATATATCAAAAATCTTTAACAATCATTCTTTAGCTCATAATAACCATCGATGGTTTATAGTTTGATAAACCATTAAAGGTTCATCATCATCTACCATAATTAATAATTTCATTAAAACATCATGTAATGTAAAGTCATCAAACTGAATGAATAATCATATTATTTTCCAAAGTCATGTTACCCAAATAAATCTCATCACACCCTATCATCACTACCATTATAACTAGGATATATTCAAACATATCTGTATATAACAAATTATTCAATAATTTCATCATCTTAGAATATCAAAATGATCCAAAGGAAATAATTTTTTTTGTTCCAATCAAGAAGATGAATAAAATAATACCCTCATAATTTTACTCAAATAAATAGTTATCAATTTTTGTGTCTAAATATTTAAAATGATAAGAAATCCCTTGAAACAATCTCCAATATCCTTGAAAACATAAAATTATCTTGAAATTTAGATAAAAAAGAGAATCCATATGATAGTAGAGATGATGTTGGGCCTATAGACCTCACATACCATGGTAGTGAATCCTATCAGGTAAGGTTTGGATTACCTTTACTACCTGAGTCTCTTTATCATGTATACATACCTAGTCCCATTATACATGGCTTAAACATCTAGGTTGGGTCATGCCTCAATAAAATGTAAGGCACCTCAAGGCATAACCAGATACACCCATAACCTATAAACTATGTCATGGGTCTTCCCTACCTGAGTCTTACTACCCAAGGGTATAAAACAATCTTCATTCATTTCCTCCATTTCCCACCCCCCATTTCTTGGAAATTTATTTTGCATACCTCTATTGAAAACACTGAGAGTCGCTCTATAGTTTCTTCTTACAACTTGTTATAGTATCGACCTCTTCATCTCCACACACCAGTGTTAGATTTGACTAACCAATGGAGTTGTGATCCTTAATAGCATAAATATTTAAATCTAAAACCCCTTAGATTAACCCCTTAACCCCCTTTCACCATTTTTCAAAACATCATCCACTACCACAATTGGGGGAATAATTTTGGGTACTCATCAATAGTCATAACTTTTTGTTATGTAGTGGTCAATAATGGTGGCTGGAATTAGTGATCCAAGTAGCCACCACATGTTTATATAATCAAGATAAAAAACACATAATAAAAAAAGGAATAATTATTTTTTTGATAATTTATATACAAAATTAACAATAAAAACTATATATTATAATTAAAATCAAATTATTAAAATACATAAATGGGACCGAATAATCCGTCTCTCATCCTACCTCAAAAGGAATATTTTTTCTTTCCTTGGTAGTATTCGAATCTTTAACCTTGATTCATGTGAAAATGAGGGTTAATGGGTGAAGTCAACCATCTTTATAAAAATAGGCCTTGAACGGGCTTAATTTATTCACTAAATGAAACATCACATCCCAATAGATAATACACTAATAAAATTTCAATATGAGGTCATGTTAAGAGATGTTCTAATTTTTAAGTAAAATTAAATAAATATATTATTCCATTAAAATAATTAATAAATTAAAAAAATGCATAAAAATAAAACTTCTCAGAATTAAATCAAACTCTCGCCTCAATATAAAAATTTTATCATGAACTCGTTAAAATATTCAAGAATTCTATATGAGGGTTTTTACTTGGTTAAAAAGGTCATTCCTATCCTTAGATATGAAATGAAATATATTTTTTTGGAAATCTCTAAACATAGTAACTAGAAATTTTCAAAACCCTACAATAGATACACCATTAACACTTTTCATCCTCAGAAATCTTAAAGGCCATAATTACATCCCCAAAACCCCAAGCACATGAGTTATTATAAAACAAAACACATGAAAATCCAAAAAAGTTACACCTTTATAATGCTCATTTTATAATTCAAATAAAGTATCATATCTAATATAAAATGAAGTCAACAACCTCAATTTCATTTAATTATTTATAGACATCACACTGACCTTGAAATAAATCAAAATACCATGATTTGACCTAGTAAATCTATTCCTAGGTGTTATCCTCCACAACTCCTTGTATCTATCGCACTCAAACTAGAGAGATCACCCACCCCATATAACTTTATCTTTATAGTCTGTAATCTCAATGTATTTATATATGAATACAACATCAACATACAAATAAAACTTGTTCCATGACACACCATGATAATGATATGTAAGATAACTTTTTATAAAACATGTAGAATATATCATGAACCTGAAAAAGGTGAGATGGTAGTGATACTTTAAAAGACACTTATCCAAATAAATCAATGCTTCCAAGGTTTCCTACAAAGGATAATAAAAAATTAACTTTCTTTCAAAATCCCCTCTATCCCATCTGTTTAGAGAACTCCAAAACAATATGATCACACCCCTAAAATTCTCTAAGACTCCTCATATGATCTATGTATCAGTTTTTTATCTATGTGTGGTGATCATATAGTCCAACATTGGGGGTATTTCTCCTTTATACCAAGCCAAAGCACAAGGCTACTAACCCTACGACCATTAACAAACAAAATAGAGTCATATTAGGTCCCCAAAAACACCTATAAATAATTCATGTCCATTATATATTGATATTTATTATTATATATAAACTCTACAAGTAATATGAACTCTAAACACACAACCCTAAAGATCTCAAATACACATTCTTAATATATTCTCTAGAGTGTTATTTTTCTTCAAATATTTCTTATAAATTTTTACTATAAAGTAGTACTCAAGAATAGTAGGGTGTCAAATAGAAAATTTCAACATCCTCTTAAACCTAGAAGTGAAAAATATATCATGATTCAACATGACCACTAAAAAAACTCTACATAGATTTACTATATAATCCAAAATATTACTTATCAATCCAAAACCTAATAACATGAAAATAAAATATAAATCATACTTAGTTAAAGACTAAAAATTCCAAAGTATGAGAAACAAATCATCCAAATATATATATTATCCATAAATTAAAATTATATAAGCTCACAATAGTTTTTTGGTATTATATATTTTTTATCATTATAGAATAACATAAAATTACCATCGTATCTTATGGATATATCTCAATGAGAATTCATTTGAGGGGAATGAAGATATTTTATATACATTAATAGTGAAACAAATAAATAATTCTTGATAAGAAAGTTGGTAGGGTGCCTCATCTTACTAATATTAATAAAAGGAAAAGTTATAACATACCATGATTATATATAGTGATTATTGATAAAATTATCATAAATAGAAACTTTGTTTTTTAAAACATTACTTATTTACATTATTGTAATGTATTTCTCATGGAATAGAATCTTTTCATTATTTTTTAATATAGTTTATAAAATTCATGGTCAAACAATTTAACACCTATGTGTATCCACTATTTAGGGGTATGAAACTAATTTGAAACTCCATTCTTTAACTTTATTGATGTTGCCAATTAGTTCCAAGGAATCACATTATGCTTCCCAGTTTTTTAGTAAAATAATTTATATATTTTTACCTTCAAATGTCTAATCATATTCGACACCCCATTTTTAATATATCCTAACTGTATTTCTATCAGACAATAATGGAAAATTTAAATCATGGTCATCAACTCAAGTAAGTTACTTTCTAATTATATACTATTCCAAGGCATATTTTTGTTAACTAATTTCATCTACTCCAAAGATGACTCTACTCAAAAGTTTTTCAATAATATACACCAATATAGTGATTCATTAAAAACAAATATAATTTTATTTTCTTTATATTATACATATTAATCCCCCATTATCTTTTAAGCCAGTAATTATTTCATCTCAAAGACATCACAAATTCCCAATTTATCACTCACTGCATCACAACCCCTAAGGATGAATAATATCTCACCAGTAACTGTTGTTATATATTATTAAATAATAAAAATAAAATTAACTATGGTTCAATCAATTTTATTTCTCATGTACATGTGGTTGTTCAAAAAATATCGAAACTAACATGTATAAATCTCCACAATTTCAAAGCACACATTTTATTAATATTGTTAAGAATAAAACACACTAAGAACCAAATTTGCACAACATTCATATCACCTAAAAAACCTCAAATAATCTTCCTATGATCTGAGAAAATAAATTGAATAATAAATATATCCCAACCAAGACCAAAACAAATCATCTTTGATTTTTATCTCTTATGGTTCAATTAACTTCAAAGATTTCATTAATAAATATATCCAATCATATGAACTGATAATATTAGTTTTCATATTCTCATAAATTTATATCACACATAACAACATCATATTAGTTTAAATGCATAACATTCTATTCTAAATTGAATTACACTTCACTCAATTTAAGCTAAAATTTCCCGTATAATTACCATTGGGGTTGGTTACCATTAACCAAAGTTTCTAACACTCTATCTTGATCTATGACTCCAACTAAGGTAGACTGAAATTCCACTGCAAGGTATAATGGTAAAACAATTCTTTACATATAGGTTTTGATACCAAGTTTTTAAAACCATGATAAACATGAATACATTTTACATTACATCTCACTATAATCTCACAATCACATGAACTAAAGGTTTAGTCTCTTTGGAGATTGGCTACATAATTTTTAATATTATAAAAATTTATCTATAATTACCCCATAATAGACCTTCTTCTAAGTATATCATGTATTTTACTCATATATATAACATGGTAAATAGAAAAAGTAAGGGGTGGGATCAAACACTCAATAATTAAAAAATATATCAACATGTCATCAATGGTTAAATCATAAGAATTTGAGTAAAATTGAGGTTATGAGAAATATATAATTATAATAACATGGAATAATAGGATTCAAACATGAGGTATAATGAAAGGAAATTTAAAATCAAATAGTCTAATATGTATCATGGAATAAGAGTGTGGAAATATAAGACAATAATCATGAGTCATGGAGAATAAAATAATCATATAATAAATAAATATGGCATGATAACAAGAATAGGAAATAATAAAATTGTGAACATAACATAACCATAATTATTTTTATTCATAATATTGGGAGAATATATTAATCACAGTTACTCCCATGCATAATCATGAAATAATTTTTAAACCACAATCACGCTCAAGAAAAATCTTGTGATAATAGATTAACTAAAATTACACTCATAAAAAACATTATCTAATGAGATATAAAAATTTATCCATTTTATTTTTGGGAGATATAGGACCCCAACCATCATAATAATAATAAACCATAAATATATAGGTTATAAGAGTATGAAAGTATTAATATTTCAAACATCAATTAATTAACTAATTAAAAAGAGATGATTTTCAGGAAGAAATTCCTAAAACAATTCATTATTCACAAAAATAAAGATTTTATATGTTAGTGTAATGAAATATCCAAAATTAAGATTAAAAAATTTAAAGGAAGTTGATCAAGATGAATATCAAATTTCTAATAATATCACGACAAATGGTACCATATAAGAAGGGATCAAGAATTAGATCATTTGATACTATGATTTTAATTCCCCAAAATAAAAAGTGTAATTGAATATAGAGGTTAATTCATTTGAAAATTACATGGAAATAAATCCTCTTGATATAAAGAGGAAAGTATAAGGGAAACCATAAAAATATTTTTTAAATACACTTTGTAATTTTTCTAAAATAATAGCTTTTAGGAAAATTTTAAAAGTGATTTTTGAAATGGAGAATTGAAATCTATTTAAAAATTAAAATTTAAAAAAAACTTCAATAATGGATCCTTGAAAGTGTTATAAAGGTTATCCATGGGAAATATGTAATGGAATATAAAACATACAATCATGAAAATAAAAATATTTTTAATATTTTAAAATACGGTTCATAAAACCCATATCATAAAAAGAGTAATAAATATTCCATTTGAAAAAAGGTAAATATAAATTTAAATATCACCAAAAGTAATAAATTTTTGAATTTAAAATTAATAAATTAAATCTTTTATGGGGATAGAAAATATATACATGGAAGTGAAAGAGTTTATTAGGAGAGGGTGTGAATTATTCTTAACATCATTAAATTTTATAAAGAAAGAAATCCCCCAAATAAGAAGTAATTATTTTAAAATTTTAATTCCACAAAAAATAAGGAGAAAATGAAATATAACATCATCATAGGATATGTGAAAAATGTCTTCTAAAACTATAGTTAAAGAGGAATAATTATGAATCAAGAAAAAAGTAGAGTTAAGAAAACCCCTTACCACTATGGTTTTAAAGGAAATCAGGTAGTTTGAAGTAATGATTATGAAAAGACTTGTAAAATCCATGAGAAAATAATTTTAAAAATATAATAGAATCCATTTGGTAGTATGTACACCATATAAAGAAATAATTGGCGCATTATTTGAAAACATACCTCAATGGATGGAAATTGAGATGAAATACCTTATAGAAATCATATTCGTGAAGTAACAATTTAAAAGGTATTTATGTGATTGAAATGTAAAAACCTATAAATAAAGGAAATAAAACCTAATATAGTCATATTTTAGTATTTACCCAACATATAAAAATATATTTCATGAAGCACCATTATAACTCAATGAAAGTGTATTGAGTTAAGAAGAACCATTAACTTGTATTCCCACTTATTGAAACATGGTTTAAACTACTATATAATAAAATAAAATTTAATAATTATTTATTTAGGAAACTTATTTATTTATATATTTCCTTTTATATTCATCTTTATGGTGGTTTCGGCATCCCCTCCTTGGGCACATGGAAGGGGTATGACTCTACAGTGTATCCCTAATAGAGGTATGCACTTCACTCCCTCCACTTATATTAATTTTATTCTTCTTCTCCATCCAATATATCTTGTCCCTTGGGAACCACTATGGAGGAAAAATTTCCTGGTGGTTTATATATTCTCTATTCAGATGGTTTCTGTGACGGATTTCCTCGATCTTGAAGTTCCCTTTGAGAGAATTTCATTTGTTGTCAATAGGTATTTGTGATAATATATCAATATGTTTCCAGGATTTAAATGTGACGATTGTTGAGATGGTATTAAGTTTTAAGACATGCGTCAATTGTTTATGAGGATGGAACATTTTCCCCAACAATAAATAAATTACATGAAGAATGTTTAGGGAGGAAGAGGATAATGAATTTTTTTATATAACTTTATGAGATATGGATAAGTGTTTTTAAATGGTGTGTATATTAATAAATCTACTATCATACTAGCCAACCAAGGAGGACTACAGCCACTGCTTAGGTGGGTAGTAAACTCCTTATATAGCTAGTATGGAAAAAATAGGTGTTCAAGCGCATAATGAATCCACAGAGAGGCACAAGGATCATGGGAACATTAGCGAGCAACCATGTGGGGTGATACAAAGGTATAATAGGGATCCAACATGGCGTGATTCCAACAAGTGGTCGAGAATGGACCCCATACTCGCAAATGGCCTCTCCAAGTCGTGATTTATTATAAAAGGGAGTGTGTGATTGAATGATGTTTCGATTTTTAAATCAATATCTATGGGCACTATTCTTCTTCCTTTAAAAATATTGATAGAACTGTTGTTATATGATCATATCAACTAATATCATTTATTCTTCATTGATTATCATCTTCCCCCCTTCAATCGAAGGTTTCTTCATGTGTATTGAGTTCTTTATGGATGAATGTACTATGGGTGAAGCCAGGTATTTGAAGCAATATTTGAATGTCCTGATGATTATAATATGATTAAACCATCATTTAGTACCATTTTCATAAAATAATGAATATCAAACCGAGGATAAAATATGAAAATAATATATGACAGTTATTGTGATGGATATTATCATTATTTCGAAGCATGAGATGAGGCATTGAGTGCTTGAAGTAATTTGGTGATCATGAGTTAAGTTAGTGGTGTATTTGTCTATAAATAACTACAAGGAGATAATTTGTAGGTATGAGTTTAACACATATCCAACAGAGAATTTAAGAGAAAAATAGAGCAGTGGAAGCACTCTATTTTAGCATAATGTTTCCAAGAATGCATTCATATACTTCACATTCACATGATGGTGTTTTAAATCCATGAAATAGTTTAGATTATCCCACTGTATTGTAAAATGACATTTGAGAAGTGTTTCATGAGATGTGTTGAGTTTTATGTAAAAACTATGAAGCATTTATACATCTACGTAAAGAAGAAAAAAGATCCTGTATATACTGTTACACAAATATTTTGAGAATAATTCTTGAAATTTTATTCATTAATTAAGGTAGTATCACATCTAACATTTGAGGAACAATGTATACCATGTGTTTCATGAAGACAAAGTAGCATCACATAAAGCACTACCACAAAGGAAGAATAAATATTGATGTGTGATACATATAGTATACACATACAATTTGAGAAAATGGATTGAGTTGAGAAGGAAATTTAATTATGAAAATAAGATTGAATATTTTGTTCATGGATGTGAGTAAGATCATGAAAATGTGATTACTTAATAACTTGAAGAAAACAGAAGAGAATAATGAAGAGTTTTTTCATTTGTATTGGTGCACATATTTTTTTGTGAATACAATGTATTGTATTATATAAATTCATTAAATTTGAATAATTTCACCCAAAATATACTTGGTATAGTGTCTTGTGGTTGAAGTTAAAGATGAGATAGAATTTTAATAATTGTTTTAGAAGAAATCTATATTCACGTTTTTAGTAATCAGTAAGGTTGGGACTTCCAAATCAAAATAAATCATAGCCTATGTAGTGTTTACTAAGGCAGCTGATTATAAACTGTGATAAAAAATTGTTTGAGAAAGACCAACACTAGTTCCAAGGTAGTTGAAGTTTTAAATGATCCAGTATGATCCAAAAGGCTCATAAAGGAGGATATTTAATAGATATTTCAATAGTGGATTGGGATATCTGAAGAATAAGGCCACAACTATGGGTGCTAACCAAATTTAGGAAGATATTATTTTGGTGGTGTAAAAAATCACTATAAAAAAAGGTGCAGTTGGGGGGGGGGGGGTTAACCAAATATTGATGGCAGATTGGTGCTATGGGGTATAAACTTATTATAATGGAGGGGGGTATAAATAGTTACTATTCTATTAAGCTTCTGTTATACTGGATAATCCATGTTTGGGGGTCTAAACAACACAGAAAAGAGTAGGTCTTTGTATCAAACCTTATAAATACATGTTTTATGTTCTTTATTTTATTTATTGTAGGGTGAGGCTAAAGATTAAAGATAAGGGATCAAAACTTTAATCAATCACAAAGGTTGATCCAAAAGAAAAATATTCATTAAAAATAGTGTACCACTGATTCACCCTCATCCTAGTGAAACCTAACTGATCCTTGGACACTAAACTTGGTATTAAAGGAAGTTCCCCTCTATAGATCTGATTTATTAGAAATTTATAATTTTATTTCTTTGAAAAGTTAAGGAGTTCCTACTTTTGATGGAATTAACTACCAAAGATGGAGAAATACTATGATTACTCACCATCTATATCTTAGTTTGGCAGTGAGAGATTCAATAATAGTGGGATTCAATCCTATTAGTGAGGATGTTCTTATGACTCAAGATAATGAGATAAAGTAGAAATTTTATGGAAAGACCCAAAATGAAATCTTTATAGATTTATCAGAAAAGTTGTACACTTAATTCATGGGTCTCTAAACTACCAAGGAGATCATGGATATATTGAGAAGTAGTTATGATGTAAATATTAAAGTCAAATAATCCAAGATAAAAATATGGATAGGTATATTTGAATATATTAAAATGGATGATGATAAAATTATTGATGACTGATTTACAAGAGTAAATAAAACTTTTCCGCAATATTGGAGGTTTTGGTGAGAATATGGATGATTACACTATTGTGAAAAAAGCTTATAGAAAATTTCCAGGATAGATTTGAGTCAAATATTTTAGCTCTACGAGAGTGATAAGATCTATCATTGGAATAAAATCATAATATTATTATAATATATAAAATGATAAAATTAATAGCATTTAAGAAAAATTCAAGAGCTTTGATGGAATTTGATGACATGATAAAAGGTAAAACTAAAATCAATGAGGAATCAAAATAAATCAATTCTAAAGATGAGGAAGACGAAGAGTACTTCAGTCAAATGATGGCCTTGTTTACAAGAATATTCAGAAGGGGATGATGGAAAAGTAATAGAAAACAACCACCAAAGTGATATAATTGTCACAATCTTGGTCATTTTTCTCATAAACAACTAAATAAGAAGACAAATGACACTGAATTAGATGAAGATTATAAGAAGTGCTATAAATGGAAGTGAAATAATCACATGAATAGGTTCACTTACAAGATGAAAAATATGATGACTAGATAGATGGATAAATTTTCAACATCGTGAGTCATAAGATGGAAGATACTCTAATTATCATATGTTCTTTATATGAAAAGATAATAAATATATAGACTCATTTGAAGGTGATGAAGGATACTAGATAACTAAATTAGAATAGATTTTAAATGAAAATACAGAAGCTACTCTTCTAAAAAATATGAAACTCAAGAAGGAAAATAAAACATTGAAAAAATAAATTGAAAATATATCCTTTGAGAATATATAACATGTTAAGAAAGACGAGATTCATCTTAATGAAATAAGAGAAAATAATATGAAGAAAATTGAGTTTGTAGGAAAATTGAAAACTTTTTGAAAGGAAGATCTTGGAATGGAAGAAATAAAACTTGTTGAAGAAAATAAAAAAAACTAATTGAAATTAGTTGAATTCGTAAAACGGTGAATGATATTGAAGAAATAATTGTTGAAAAATGTGAAGAATTATCTGAGATACAATTTATATTCCTTGTACCTCAAAGTGAGTTGTGGAAGATGAAATATAACTTCACTAAATTTGTTGAATTAAGTGTGAATCTTCTAACCCTGCTAAGGAGAAGGGTCTATTGAAAATGATGATTCTAGACCAAATTAATCTCAAGGTAAATTTTTTATTTCTGACATAACAGGTGTGAAAGATAAGAATGTATCCAAATTTCCCAAAAAACAAATGATAGAATGTCTGCCAGAAAGGAAAATTGAACTAATTGAGCAGAATAATTCCTCCCAAGTAGATACATTCATAATCTGTGAAACAATAACAACTAAAATATTTAGATCATAACTACTATTAGTCTTGAAGATCAAGGTTTAGAGGCTATTACTGGGTTTGTGGAGTGTATAGTACTAAATCTTATTCATTATGGTATAAGATTTCTATTCTACGAAATATGAATGAATCAAGGAGGATAAATGCTGAGCAGATGAGATCATATTATCAAGAAAAGAATCATGTGAATAAAACATCATATAAACTGTCAATTCAAAACATACATGAATTCTTGAATGAAGTTTTTGGTATATGTGGTCAAGAAGGTCCCAAATCCAGGAAATGAAAAGTTTTTTTACCAAGAAAATATTTATCAAAATGGAAATGAGAATAAAATCTAGATAGTTAAGAAATCTATGGTCACCAGTGAATTGTGTGAGAAGATAAAACAATTGGAAAACATTATAATTTTTTCAACAAAAATGGAAATGAAGTTGTGATTGTTGATGAGTTTAAATCTGATGGAGAATCATATAAAAGTTATGACATGAAAATTATGAAGTGATAAATATGTGAACAAATTTTGCATGAAAAAAAATCATGAAAATCCTAACATCCTAAGAGATGAGGGAGAACCCTTAAAAATCTTAGATGAAAAAGAAGAAAAAAATAATGTTTGAGAGTAAACTCTTAGCCTATATTCTATTTTAGAGGAACAAAAAGGTCCAACATTTTTCCCTTATACAAATGCTTTTTTAATTACCTGTAGGGAATTAAATGATATGGATGAATCCCTGGAGTGGGAGCATAGATGATTTAAAGTTTTCAAATATTCACAATTTTTTGAAAATGATTATCAGTCTCAAGTTAAAAATATAAAAATTTAAAAAAAACTATAATCATAAGAGAGTAGATATTCAGATGAAAAAGGGGGAGATATATGTTTTTTAACATGAACTTTTTGATGTTTTTTTAGTTGTGTGCAAGAAATTTCTTAATAATATTTCTCAAATATACCATGTAATAATTTTATTGAAATAACTTTGAGAATGGTATTACATTACTAAATTTTAATAGACATGATTCTTAGGTGACATCATCCTTTTTATATATCAGGATTTCCCATGTAGACTTAGAGTTAATTAACTAAAATCTAACTGATTGTTTTGAGCGTGGATTTCATTATTTGAGAATACATTGAAGTGGGGAAGTGGTTTTTAGTAAGAAACCCAAAATTCACCTCCGTATTCATTTTCAGTAAGGGGTAGAATGAAAAGAAAACATATTTATATTTGGGTATTGAAAAAAATAAAAAAGGTGATATTGAAGAGACATTTGAGTGAATTAAATTTATTATAAATAGGTATTTTTTAGAAAATATTAATAGGAGTTGAAGATTTAAATGTGATGATTATTGAACTGGTGTTAAGTTCAAAGACATGTTTCAATTATTCATGAGAATGGCACATTGATCTCAATTATAAATAATTATATGATGAATGTTTGAGGAGTAATAGGAGATTAAATTTTATATTTTCACTTTATGAGATATGGATAAGTGTTTATAAATGGTGTGTATATTAAAAAATTTCATATCATATATACTATCCAAGGAGGACCATAGACACTTCTTAGGTGGGAAGTCAACTCTCTAGCTTCCTATAATAGGAATAAATAGGTGTGTAAGCATATAATGCACCCATAGAGATGAGCATGGTGTATGAGAGCATATGAGAGAAACCATGTAGGACAACATGAAGGAAGAATAAGGATCCAACATGGGGTGGTTCCAGTGAGTGGTCAGGAGTGGACCCCATACTTGCAATTGGCTACTCCAAGTCACAAGTTATTATAAAAGGGGGAACATAACTGAACGAAATTGAGATGTAGAACATGGAATCTATGAAAAATGTACATATTCCTTTAAAAAGAAAGACAGAACTAATTTCATTCAATCAGATCAACCCGGACCATCAAATATTCACCAAGCGTTGTCTTTATCCTTAGATCAAAAGCTTTTGGAAGCACTTTAATTTCTTTATGTACTAATATCCAATTAATTGAGATGGGGATTCCATAATGCATTTGAATTTTTTTATGATTCTAATATGGTCAAATCATAATGAAGCACTATTTACATGAATTAAAAAAGATCAAACCAAGGTACACTATTTGAATCAAATATGATAGTTACAGTGATGTTGAGTCTCTTAATCGCAAAGTGTGAGATGATTCATTTTGTTCATGAAGTATTTCCGTGCACATTAGTTGAGTTAGTGGTGTATTTATCTAAAAATACCCCTGAATATCTAATTTTCAAGTATAATTTTAACTCATATCCAAGATATAATTTGAGAGAGAAACAGAGTAGATGATGTACATTATTTTCATGTAAGGTTTCTATTCATTCATGATACACCTTTCAAAGCCTTCATGTTCGTATAATGGTGTTATGAATCCATGAACTAGTGTATATTATACTACAATTTTTCATGATGATGTTTGAGAAGTATTTTATGAGATTTTATAATTTTTTAGAAGAACAGTGAACCATATATACAACAACATGAATAAGACAGAGAATACTGTGTATACTGTTTCATGAAAAATTTTAGAATAATTCATGAAATGTTATTCATGCATCAAGGAAGTATCACATGTATCATTTGAGGAAAACAATTCCTATACTTTTTTTGCATGAAGGCATAGTAGCATCATGTAAATAATTATAAAAAAAAGGAAGATGAAATATTATTGTGTGATACATGCAGTGCAAGCATACTATTTGAGAAAATGGATTGAGTCGATAATGTAGTGTATTTATGTGAACTAGACTGAATAGCATGTGGAAGGGTGTGAGTAAGTTTATGCACATGTGATTACTTATTACTTTAAAAAAGAAGAAAATAGTGAAGAGTTTGTTCATTTGTATTTTTTAATATATTATATTGTGAGGACCATGAAGTGTATTATATACATGCATGATGTTTGAAGAATTGAATATGAAATATACTTTGTATATTGTTTAGTGTTTGAAACTAAATCCGAGACATAATTTTGATCAGTGTTTCAAAATAAATTCAAATATGAGTTTTTAGTAATCAGTATGGCTGGGACTTTAAAATCTGAAGGAAGAATAGATGGAGTATTGTTGCAATGATTTAGATGATTATAAACTACGATACAAAATTATTTGATAAATACCAAGATCATTGTAAAGGTATAAGAAATTGTACATTAGATGGTGTGATACCTCAAGAACATAGAGTAGGATCTTCAATAAATCAATATATAGTTGATCAATCCATATGAGGAAGAAGGTTGCAGTTGGGTGGTCTAACAAATTGCTATAATATTGTGATTATGGGGTATAACCAATCACTATGAACATGGTTTAATTGGGGTGTCTAGCAAACTATTGAAGTCTGATTAGGGCTTGGGGGTTTTACCAGATTGTAATTAGAGGTTATAACCAGTTATTGTTGTAATCACCTTCTATTATCGTAGATAATCCATGTTGGGGGTATAAATAACATGACAAGAAGTTGGTATTTATATTGAACCTTTTAAATATATATAATCCATTGTTTCTTTATTATTTCTGCTAGAATGGCATGTATAAGGATTTAATTAGTCCTAGAGTTTTAATTAAAATAATTTTTAAAAATAGAGTACCGCTGATTCACCCACAATCAGTAGTACCTTACATATCCTTGGACACTAAAATTGGTATATTAGGAATTTCCCATCTATATATCCAAAAAAACATTATGAGAAATGGATAATTTGAATTTAGTGAATAGCTGAGGAATTCCTACTTTTGATAGAATGAACAACCAAAGATGGGGGAATAGTCTGCTTCCTTGCCTTCTATCTCCTGGCCTAGAAGTGAGAGATTCATTAACAGTTGTATTCTTATATATTGATGAGGTTGTTTCTATGACTCAAGCTGATAAGAGAGATATGGAAGTTGATAGAAACGCTCATAATGAAATCTTTATGGATCTATTAGAAAATGTATACACTAAATTTATGCATCTCAAAACTAGCAAGGAGATTTAGGATAATCTTAGAAGAAGTTATTTATGAAATATTAATGTCAAAGAAGCCAAGTTTCAAATATGTATAATCATGTTTAAAGATATCAAAATGGATAATGATGAAAGTATTGATGACTAATTTAAAATATTAAATGAGATTTTAAGAAATATCGAAGGATTTGGTAAGAATATGGATTATTCTACCATTGTGAAGAAGCTAATGATAAATTTCCAAAATAAAATCAACTCAAGGTATCATCTCTAGAAGAGTGATAATATATATAATTGGATGAACATTATAATATTCACCAAACATATGAAATGGAAAATGTTACAACATTAAATAAAAAGGAAAGAGATGATATGGACTTGGAATATATGATAAAATGTAATAATAAAGACAAATAAGTACCAAAATCAAGTGATTTTAAGGACGATGAAGATGAATATGACTTTAGTCAAATGATGGCCTTGTTTACAAGAATTTTTAAAAGGGGAATATGGAAAAAAATAACAAAAATCTACCAAAGTTATGGAATTATCACAACCATGGTCATTTTTTGCTAACTTTCTAAATATTAATAACTATGAAATTGAATCAGATGAACATGATAATAAGTCCCATAAATAAAAGTTGAAGAACCATAAGAATAGGTTCACTTCTAAGATGAGAAATATTATGGGTAGATAAATGAATAAATTTTCATCATCAAGTAGTGAGTTAGAAGATGAATATATTCTATGAATCGTAAGTGATTTACGAGGAAAATCCATGAAATGTATAGACTTTTTTGAAATTGATAAAGGTGGTGAGTGATCTATATTAGAATGGATGTAAAAAAGAAAATATGGAAGCTACTCTTTTGGATAATATAAAAATAAATAAGGAAAATAAAAATAATAAAGAACATTTCAAGAAATATGAGTCTAACATTAAATAAATAATAAAAAATAATTTGAAGATAGTTGAGTTATAAGGAAAGACGAAATCTATTGTAAATTAAGTGCTTGATAATGAATAATTACCACTTATTGAAGGAAATTAACAAACCCGGTTGAAATTATCTGTATTTGAGAAGATGGTGAATGATCTTGAAGAAAGACTTGTTGAGAAAGAGTAATAATTATCTAAGACACAATATATGTCTCTATCATATAAAATTGAGTTTAAAAATTTGAAATATGACTTCAAAATATATATTTAGATTAATTATATTGACTATATACTTTTATACATATTATTTCATGATTTTCAGCATAATTATCCCAGAAATACAAAAAAAGGATCTGAATTTATAGTGTCTTGGAAAGAATAGGTACATAATTAGAAATCATTATGCTATAATAAAAAATATTTTTATTAATCTTCATAATGAGATCCTAAATTCTTTTGAGCTCTTACAACTTCATAGGACAACCTAAGGAGAACGTAAAAAAAATGGATGAGCTAAAAATCCCAGTAAGGAAATAAACATGGGAATGAATAATAGAACACTGGTTATAAAGAATAACCTGATAAAATAAAAGGCACAAATTATGAATAAACATAATAAGAAATAAAATAAAGAACACAAAATCCTACGATCATGAAAACATAAAAATTTTTGTGACAATGCATAACTTGACATAAACATGAGCTAAGGCTAACTATCAAGACTATATCACATGGTGGAAAAAGTCCCATAATGGATTAGGATTACTTCCTAATCCCATATTTAGCATATCATGGGACTAAAACATTACCTAATGAATTTTAGAGCTATCTATTTAGACCCATCATAACATGTTCATGCATATGTATTCCACATAAAGAGTCAAACAAAAGAAATAAAAATTAGAGTTACCCATGTAAAGAAATGGGTATTCTAATCACGTCATAAGGAATAACCAAAGGGTGTATAACAATTATAACCTCAAAATAAGGGATTTAATCACTCTATGAAATTAATAAAAGAAATATAATAATATATCATAAAAAAATTGTCCAATTTAATTTGAAACATGAAAAATAGGGGCAACGTAATATTTGAATTCTGCCACTTAAGTGTGGTTTTAAGAAAAACTATAAAAATTATTTAAAGAGGAAAATCGAATAATTGTTTGTATAAAGTCATAAATGAACTAAAATAGTTTTTTATTATAAAATTAAAAATTTCAAAAAAAAATTGTAACTTAAAATACTTTATAAAGTGTACTTGAAGATGGGTTTGAAAAAAAGAATTTCCCTTTAATCGGGCTTCCTTATAGAGAGGAATTGAGAAGGGAACCTTATAAAACATGTATTTTACCATAAAATAAATATAAATTTATTAATATACCCATTTTTTAATTATTTACATAGAATTTATGAGAATTATATAATAATAATGAAGAAATACGTTGGGGTAAAGAGAGAGAAAACATAACCCGTAGTAAAAATTGGAGGTTAAAAGAGATTCCTTACCTTATGTATAAATGTATTATACACTTGAACATAATCTCATTGATAATAAAATTATATTAATTTATTACTTAATTTATAACCTATTATAAAATTATTTTATTTATTATAATTTTATGATGTTTATTTATGGCCATTTTGGTGAGTTATAATGTTTGATTTCATCATTTCGGGAGAGTTCGTTTTCATAATAGGTTTACTTATATATAATTATAGATGTTATTTTCTAATGGAAATAATTCTCTAAAAGTGAGATTATATGGTATTAATTCCATTACATAAGTTTAATAATGGTCCCATATATCATTTTGTTTTTTATATGTGGGTGATTCATTTTATAAAATGTTAATGATAAATGTTTAGTTATTATTTATGGGTTTTTGATCATTACAAACAAGTTTTTTTATTTAATAGTATGTCTATATACTAGTTTTATAACATATAACAAGTTGTAATATACATATTACAATCTTTTTTAACCATAATAATGGCTTTATGACCGTCCTTGAAGGTGGTAATAGAAAATGAAAAGTCATCATCTACGAAGGCAATAAACTGACATATCGTGAATGATGTTTTCATTTTTAGAATAAAAGAAGAAGAGAAGAGATTTTATGATGGATACTATCATGACCCAACCCATTCCAGGACTTGAGACAAAATTACCCCAAACCCACCTACATAGGCCAAGAGGTGGAGACAAGCACAAAATGCACCACAAACTCAGTGGGGCCCTTACCTAAGAACCCGCATGCACACACACAACCAAATCAATGAAAAAGTGTAGATGGAAAACAACAAAAGATAAAAAAAAAACTTATAAATATAAACCAAAAACAAGAATCAACCTCTAAACAGTGTAATTATAGAAAATTAAATTGAAAGGTAAAGGGGAAAAATACAAACCCAACCAGAAAAGTGCCCCAAACTAGAAGTAACTGAAAATTAAAACTGAGAGAGCCATGCTCCTGTATCCAAAGATATGATCACTATACATAGTCCAAGAACCCATATCCCTAAGCTCCTATGATGACACGAACACCTGTCCATCATCTTCACAAGGCATGACACATGCGAGAAAAGCCCATCCAGGGGTGAGTATAAAAATACTCAGTAGGATTCCCCCAAAAGATGAAGGGGGAGCTGTAAGAGATACACTGAAGAGGAAAGAAGTCGAAAAAACATGGTATAGAAAGAAGAGTGCATATCAACCCCATAAGAGAGTGAATATAAACTCATCCAAACACAAGGATATTGAAATAGTGAGAAAATGAACTTCTCATTGAGTCTTCACTACCTATAGTAAGATAGAAGACTCATCCAACAATGAGAATCTAGACATAGAAATCACATGGCATACCCCATGTGTCTTAGCCTCTCTTGGAAGGAGAGTAACTAAAAAATAAAGGAGTGGGTGATGTAATAAGATATATACGCTCAACCAAATAATCCCAAATGAGAGAGTAAGGGGATGTCCATCTCAAAGATCATCCCAGGAAAAGAGTCACCAACCATTCCAGAAGTAACAACCAATGATACACAGCATCCTCATGTATGATCTAAATGTGAAAGTCAAAAGGAATTAATCACCACACCTTGATACTATCCTCTTTGGGTGGCACTGTCTTGCCTTCATAATTTTTTGTCATGTCACAAGGACGTGTCTTGTTGGGGAAAGCGCCCCAATTACATATGAGCCCAATGTAATGTCAAAGTGTGTCTCAACATTGATCCGCATAGTTGGATGGAGGAAAATCAAATTAGATGACCCTCTACCTAGTGCATCAAGGGGATTCCACTCTAAATTATTTGATAGAGGACCCACACCCTAGTGCATTAGGGATCTACTAGTAGTTGTCAAAGAGGACCCATGAATCAAGGGGATATCACTCTGGTAGTCATCGTAGAGGACCCAATCCCTGATGCATTAGAGGTATTTCACTATGAAGTAGCTGATAGAGGACCCATTCCCATGCCTATGTGGGATTCCACTCGGATGTATATGACAGAGGAGCCACACCCTAGTGCGGCAGGTTGATACCACTCTAGTAGTTGTCGTAGAGGACCCAATCCATAATACGTCAGGGGTATACCACTCTGGTAGTTATCGTAGAGGTTCCACTACCTAATTCGTTAGGGGGATTCCACTATGAAGTAGATGATAGAGGACTCAAAACCATGTTGATGGGGAATTCCACTCTAATTCACCGAGGACGCTCACACTACTCAGTAAAGGGGATTACTCTAGGAAGGCATCAAGTAACTACACTGTCCATCAAGTTAGATGGTATCTATCAGAAAGAAATCGATGAAAGCTACTACCCAACCCTACTAGAGGATAAGATTGGAAAATTTTTATAAACCTTCTTGATCATAGCCATCATCGGGCATCAACTAAAATGATGTCATTCTCGAAACATCTTGTATCATATCTCAAAAGCCACTACAGAGGGAACCATCACATTCTACGTCTAATAATACTCAATATATGCTACCCACATGCCAAAATAGGAGTCTTAAAGCAGGAGATATGAGAAATAGTAGATTCGTAGTGTGTTACATAATGTGTGTGGGTCCCAAATGATGTGTTACCTCGCCTCATCACCTGGCTATGTATCTATTCATACTCAGGTACTAATCTATTAACTAGTACCCCTAGGAATACCATTGCAATCCAAGGGTATATAACACATCTTTTTGAATGGATGACGAGCGCATGATGCTCTTCGCTAGTTCGAAAGGGTGAAAATGTAACATTATTGACTTTCCTCCTAAAATAGATTTGGGTAACCAAATAGATCACACCATCATGATCCTTGCGTAAAAACACACAGGATCCACTATTAATTCACCTGAATCAGACTCCTAGTAAAGAAACTACATTTCACAACATAGTGCACTAATGGTGCTTCATGGGGCCCATGTGTCAATATTTGAACACATCGTATAGATCAAACCATTGCAATCCTCATATAAAAACATAGGGATTATCTATTCATTCATCCAAAACAGACACCCAGTGAAAAAGTCACATTTCAACGCAAATGTCCAAACCAGGCCTCATGGGGCCCACACCATGATTTCTGTTTAAGTTCCCCAAATTGATCTTGAAATGTCCTCCTTAATTTTAGGGTTGTGACATTGATGATGGGATATCGATCAAACATCATATGCAGAAGTTATTTCTGGTCAAAGTTTTAATAATAATATATTATTATTATTATTTGAGCATTTCAAGGGCCTGAGTCACGAGCCAGAAAAAGGTAACCAACATCGGTCTTAAAATGACCCTCTCAATTCCAAGTTCATTTTTCTACAAACAGTTTGTTAATTTGATAATTCATAGAGGAGTTATGTATGAATTTTGATTTGACACCAAAAATAATAATAACATAACAGCAACAACAACAACAACTACAACAACTACAACAACAACAATAATAATAATAATATCTTTTTTTTACACTCCATCAAGGGGCACACATGAGCCCCCTCCCCACTTTTCTCCATGCAGGTGGATTTCCCCAAAATTGTCTCACATTATCTCTCTATTACAAACCATATCATTAATTAATATTATTAATATAAAACTCATATAAATAATATTATGATAAGGGATCCACATGGCTATTTCCATCCCCCTCCGTCCTGCGTATATAGGGGTGTACCACCCGTTTTTCATCCATGTACATGCAGCGCTCCCCCATCCCCTGTATGATTTTTTCTTTCATTATTATTTATTCATTGTTATCTCCTCTCATACCATCTTCATCCTATTTCCACACCTTTCCCTATAAACCCCTAAATGCGTACTAATCCACTACCACTGCTACCCAAGAAAACACATTACCTCATGTGCCTGCGCATCACGCGGACTGTGTTTCTCACAACCGGCCATTGTATCTAGACAGATGATGATATCTTATCCATCTAGAGATGGAAATTTCTCACACTTCTATTGAACGCCATCACCAATTGGACACCTGGTCGTGTCATATTTCTTCTACTCATCCTAATCTGTTTCCCCTTATAAACATCGTTGTTCATAGCTTGGACAGCTGACCTTCAATCACCGGGAGAAAGGGTGTATTACAATATAAATATATATATATATATACATACATATATATATATTAAATAGGGGGAATAATGGTGAGAAGAGTAGATACTGATGATTAATTTGATGATAAAATTTGCACAATCATGAAGAAAAGAGGTCAATGATTTGAATAATCCCAACGAAGTTCAAAAATAAGTTTAACAAAATTTATGTATCTATATCAGATCATGAGATGCATATTGAAATCATAAACTCAATTAGTGAATTCATGACAGATGAAACAAAGTGGGGATAAAATTGACAATGCAAAAGTCCTACCTCAAGCTAGAATCTTTTTCTGGTGAAGAATGTTCTTGACAATAGAGGAGGTGAATCATTGATTCATCACACATTTTTGTCTCGATCCAAGGATTTTTCATTGATCTGCCAAAGGAGGAACAGGAGAGCTCCTCTGTTAGTGCTTGAGGTAATGAGGAAACCCTATAAAATCCTCATAACCACATATATATAATTGGTTAATAAAATGATTAACCGCACCCGCCAACGGTCACGAGATCTGAACATCCCACGCCCTCTCACTTAAGGTTACGCTTAGGTAAAACCCTACGTTATGAACTCAATGGTGGTATCATATTTATAATCCGAGTCCCCATTCAAAAGTTATTCAAAACAACATTTGAAATAAATTAATTTTATTTTATTATTTAATTTATGGTTACATCCTCAGTAACTTTTTCTGCAGAAGACCTGCTCCAAAAAAGTTATACCATGGCTTGGATAAATATCATGCTATGAACTCAAATATTCCCTCAAATTTCTAATCTGAGCTAACATTTATGAGATATCCCATTTATGTTATATTCAGAGTATAAAATATGCTAAATAGTTTTATAAAATTAATTTTGAGCACATTGGGCCTCATAATTTCATGCCATCTTAGCACCTAACTCTGGATATATAAATATAGAAATATTCCCAAGTCTTAGCAGGAAAAAACCAAGTTTCTACCTCATTACCTCCTTCAAGATTTTCTTCCCTGAAACAAAAAACTAGGAAAAAAACTCGAGATACTGATCCAACACATGGCTCTCCCTCTCTCAGGGACTCCCACATATTTTTGTACTACCACAACATGAGAACTAAAGAGATGGTATGTCCTCATAAGGTCTTCTCCTATTGATTTCATGCATAGGATTATGAATTTATCTCCTTAGTTGTGACATGTGGAAAACTTCGTGCACCCGCTCAAACTATTGGGGGTAGTCCAAGGTGGTGGGAAACCTCCCCATCCCTTTTCATGGTCTGGAATGGCCTAATGAAACTCATGGGATAATTTTCCTCTCCATCAAAACCTCAACATCCTGCTTCACTAATGGAATCACTATTTGTACCTTGAACAAGGTCACATGATTTGCTCGTTCAGAATATCCATATGGTGAATCACCTAAGTACATCTGATCATGGAAGATTTCATAGTTGATGCATCACAACCAATACTCTCTTACACGCTCAAGAAGTAAAGGAGTTAACACCAGGGACTGTAGAGGAATTGTACCCTCCCACTCTATTAGATTTAGGTATAGGGAGGCTAACTGCTCCAAAACATCCTGCACTAGGCGAGCTTGGGACTTCTTACTATGTTAATCTACTTCAACGTTTCCCTTTTCCAGTGTATAGACTATCTCGAAGTCATAGTCCTGTAAGAAGTTCAACCAGTATCACTACCTCAGGTTCATGTCTCTCTGAGTGAAGACGTACCTAAGACTCCGGTGTTTTTCACAATCCATCAAGAATTCTCCCAGAAGGTAGTGTCTCTACAAACTCAAAGAGGAGACAACCACTTCCATCTTTAGGTAGTGATTATCATAGTTCTATTCATGGTTTCACCATAGCCTTGACTTATACATGATGGTTTTAGTATCAAGATTGACGTTGATCATGAATGGTACCTATAAATATGATAGGTTAGTAAACTCATCCAACTGTAGGAAGCTAGACACAAAAAGAAGGTTGCATACCCTATGCGTATTTTTCTCTCCTAGAAGGGGCGTAAACCCAAACTAGACACCCCTCCACACCCACTAGTGGAATTACAAGAAAAAGGAGGCCAAGAAGAAAAACTCCACTTGCAAATCTGGGACCTGTTCCGACACTACACTATATAACCCCACCAAAAAATGCACAAGTTATAGGGACTCATCCACTTCACCTCAATACTATCTGGTTTGGATAGTACCGACTCACCCTCACAGTTTTTCTCAAATCACAAAAATGCATCTTGGTTGGGAAAGGACCCTTATTCCTTGGGCATTCGAAGGTACATTGAACAACACCGACACAGAGTTACTCTAATGCCCCATATCACCCTATTAAAACTTCTATTGGAACCAATTATTTTCATTAATGGAAATTGTGTATAGTTTATGTTTTTTTCAATCCACATTGGGTTGATCAAGTATTTTGGAAGGAACGTGGTCTTATGATTGAGTCTAAAAGAAAAATTAAAGGTGGCACAGTTTCTTAGTGTTTTCCAAATTTTGGGGCCTCAAAATCAAGAGTTTGTTTTTGGGAAAGGAAGAGTTTATATAGCATAATGGTAGACCGTGAACAATTTTCCAGGAATATATCCTGGAACATTAAATATGGTATGTGGAATAGTGAACTGATAACCACATAGTGGGAATGCTATGTGAACCATGTAGGAGGACCAATTCGTGGAGTGAAGAAGGTTCGCGAGAAGGCTCATAGAATGCGGAAGGTGTGATGGTTCACAGGATGGCATGTCAATCACTAAAATGAGGTGGAGATCATTTCGCAGAAGAGGTCATCTACCATGAAGGGATGAGTGGTAGTATGTGGAATTTTTAGGAATATTGTTTTTGGGAGATGTATGGTACACGATAAAGGATGTTCCATATCAAAGATTTGTTAAATCTTGGTTTAGTGGATTATACGGAACTATTTTCCTATATAAATAACACTAATACATTCATTAGAAAGAAAAACTAAGATAAAAAATTAGGAGGATTTTGGTGAAGTCTAGAGTGCTTCGCGAGAAGATGACTATGCAAAGAAGGTTCTGATTCAAAATTCAGATAAGTTGGTGAAGTGTGAAGTGGTTTGCATGAAGATAGGTTTGTGTAGGAGAGACAGTTTGTGGAGGAAGAACTTATTCCATGGAGTACATGTAGTATGTAGAGAAAGTAGAATAGTACACGTAGTAGGGAAGTATGTGGAGCACTTGTGGTACATGGAGTAGGGGTGGTTCACAAAAGGTGATATTTAGAGGCAGTACATGAAGGTAGTTCATGGATAGAGTATGTGGGATCTGTACGCCAAAACAGTACAAAGGATCGGCTAGTGGAGGAGGTGAGTGGAATTGGTACATGGAGGTGGTTTGCGGAAACAGTACACAAACGTGATTTTTTAGGGATGGTTCATAGAGAAGTACGATATGCAGAGAAAGAAGTCTAATTATCGAAGGACAAGTTTGCAATTGAACTATACATGGAAAAGTAGATTACATCCACAGAGGAAAACAATACTTCAACAGAGTATCCATTTATAGTCAAGGATACAAGATTTTATTCCAATACATTGAAGTGACCTTTACGTCAACAAACCAAGTTCATATTCTTTTCAACTCTATGAGAATGGGGGAGTCAATAGAAGTGATCTGAGGGATATAGTGATCTATCCTTAAAAACTTGTAAAGGTAGTGTTCATGGTAAAAATTGATTGTTCTAAACTTTTTTACTCCACAACTAGTGAATATTAGTGGACTTTGGTAGGACCAATAACTTATCAGCATATACACCTTGGATATAGCCCTTAGTGATGAACCAAGTAAAATTGTTTTGTCTCTGATTTTCATGTGATTTTTTGTTTTCTTAATTGCCTCATCAGTAAGGTTTAACAGGTTTCTACCAACATGGGAACAAGATACACCGGTTTAAAAAGAAATGTTGACACCCTGATTCACCCCTCCCCTCTTTGGGTGTTCTGGGGTCCTTCAATTTGTATCAGAGGGAAATGTTTGCTGGTGTTAAATCTTACCTTCATTTCTAAAATGGAGAATACATATTTTATTAAGATATTACCCCTATTTGACAAAAGTTACTTTTAGATCTAGAATAATAGGATGAGATATCATATAATATCCCTTGGAATGGAAGTCCTATTTCCACTACACAAGGAATACAGGTCAATAATCCAACTAGGTTTTCTATGATTGATATAGATAATAAAGTGATTGATGAAGATGATAAATCATATAATTATATCACTACATCTATTTCTGAATAGATATATCAAAATTTGATGAGTTTTACATCAAAAAAGTTTATGTGGGAAAAACTAGAGAATATTTATAAAGGTGAAAAAAGGTATAGAAGTTGAAACTGTAAGTTTTTCACAATAGGTTTGATGATTAGAAGATGCACCCTGATGAAGATGTAGATACCTTTTTCAATCAAATTACTAAAGTAGTTGGACCAATATGATGACTTGGTGAAGAAATAAAATACATTTATATTGTAAAAAAATCTTGAGAAGACTTCCACCTCTTTAAAATGAAAAGGTGTTAGCCTTTAAGGAAAGGGACCTTTCCAAACATTATCTAGATGATTTACTAAACAACCAGGTGGAATATGAGATGAGAGTCAAAATAGAAGATAAAAGGACTCAAGTATCCAATGAAATGGAATTCAAACCCATAGACAAACATGAAATTTTAGGAGATAGTATTGATGATGATAATGAGGAAAAAGAAATTAGTTCTCTCATTTTCAAGAAATTAAAGAAGGAAAACTGGAAATTTTAAGGCAAGTTACCTCTGGCTTGTTTTCATTGTGAAAGATTTGGTCACATTTCCTCTCGATGCACTAGAATGTTTGATTATGAAGAAAGAGAATCTAAAGAACTGAAGAAGCCTCGAAAAAGGTTTTTCAAAAGGTAAACTTCATGTCTAGTAGTAAACTATAGAGAATTGTTTTTTTCTATGAAGAAGAAAATGATGATAGTAAATTACTTTATAAGAAGAACCAGAATTTAAATATGGAACCCATGCATTAATAAGTTCTACCATTTAAAAATCAGAACCATCGAGAGATAAGCCTAGAGATAATAAATTGACCACTCATATCTATCTAAAGTTGAAAATTAAGGATTATTTTGGTAATATTTATAATCAATGAGAGATATGAAAAAAGTGGAAAGAAATTGAGGAAGAATCATCAGAATATGTTGATATAATGGAAGAAAAAATTGATCAACTTGAGGAAGTTGTTAAGTTATATTCAACAACTTCTAAAACCTCAGAATATATAGTTGAACATAAGCTTAGAATTGAAGAACAAGAAAAGTTCAGTAATGAACATACATTAAGACTAAATGAGATGTAAAAAACTATTGAGGGACTTGAGGAAGAAGTTATTAATTTTAGGAGTAAACTTTAATGTGAATCATTCCCAAAAGAAAAAGAAGAAAATTTAGATTGGAAAATTATTAGAAGCTGAGCTGCTAGAGAGAGTTAATCATGGTACTCCTAGAGTTGAAAAGGTTCTGAATAATCATAGATCCTCGATCATTGTAAACATAGGAATTATTTGTGATGCTAAAACATCAAATGATGGTTGTAAAATGGGCCAAAATAAAGGCAAGATAAAAGTCAGACATATCACAAAGACTCCTGATGTAAAAACAAAGAAAGTCTCAAATAAGACTAAAATGAGGACTGAAAACTATCCTTGAGTTTACTTAGATGATATAAAATAAAATTATACCTATAAAGAAGTTGGAATGAGGAGTAATAGAAGTGATAAGACATTTACACTTATGAAATGTTAATT
This sequence comes from Viscum album, assembly GCA_963277665.1. Lineage (NCBI taxonomy): Eukaryota > Viridiplantae > Streptophyta > Magnoliopsida > Santalales > Viscaceae > Viscum > Viscum album. Next base: position 2,103,828,963 of record OY728147.1, on the reverse strand, counting down.
TTATGGCTACATGGGCCATATTAGGTCATACTGTGAAGAATCAAGGAGTTATTTGAATGGGGAAGATCTAGAAATTCAACAAAAGATAATGAATTAATATCCTAGTTCTTAAAGAAGAGATTGTTTTATGGATATTTTATTCATTGTTCTAACTTTTATCATATATCTATTGATTTAAGGCAGAGGAATGACAAGAAAATTTCATACAAAACCCAGAGACAAGTCCATACTCACCAAGCAGATATTGGTTCACTTAAAAACAACTTTTCTCTACTAGAAGAAGAATTAGGGTACGATGAACATACTCACATGGAAGAGGTGTTTGAAAGGAAATATTTATCATTCACTCAATCGTATATTTAATGGAAGGAAAAGAAGAAAATTGAAAAATCTAACCTTTCAGAAGTAGCTATCCAAGCTACCAAGAACATCATCACTTGGATTCCTGATAGTGGGTGATTATCCCATGTGATGGGAAATGTAGACCTATTAACAAATATCAATAAAAAGGTTGATGGAATTGTGGGATTCAGTAATGATGGTGCTTTTAAGATCAAAGGCAGTAGAATTATAGAACTAGCCAATGGTGAGCAGAAGAAGACCAAAGTTCTTTGTATAGATAGGTTGTGTCACAATCTATTGAGTGTGATTCAACTCTATGACTTAGGAATTGTGGTCATGTTCAATAAAAATGGGTTCACTATAAAAGTAATAACACATAATTATATCATGATGGGATGAAAAACAAATGAAAATTTATATCAGGTTGATAGAAAAGAGAACATTTGTTTCATGATAGTTGAATAAGAGAACAACTTATGGAAATAGAGGTTGGGCCATATCAATAAACGTGATCTATAAAAGATATATAAACTAAATATTTTCTTGGATATCCCAAATATAAGGCATGAACAAGAGAAGAACTAAGATGATTTCATACAAGGAAAGTTGGTGTGCAGTTCATGTCATCTAAAGAAGAAGAAAACATCAAATCTTCTTCATCTCATTAATAAAGATGTATGTGATCTGATAAATGTTGATGGATAATATAGAGAAAAGAACTTTTTCCTTTTCATTTATGATTATAGAATAATGTTTTGGGTGATGGTTATGCCTAGGAAACACCAAGTTCTTGATTTAATGAAAACTTATCACCAAATAGCTGAGATTGATTTTAGACGGACAATTAAAGTTTTGTGATCTGATAATGGATGTAAGTACACATCCATTTAATTTCAAAATTACCTAGAGAAACATGGAATATAAAATTAGGTGGTGTATGTGATAACCCCATAGAAAAATGGAGTAGTTGAGTGCCAAAATTGATAGATTAATAGTATGGACAGAACTATGCTGATTAAGAGTTGTACCCCTCACCATTACTAGAAAGAGGCTTTTAAAGCTTCATTTTATATTCAAAACCAAACAAGGATTTATATGGGGGAAACCAAGACACCCTATGAGTTGTGTAAAATAAGGAATCCCTTGTTTAATTATTTTTTTGTTTTTAGAAGTAAATTCTTTATCTAAAACAAATAAGGAAATCGAGGAAAGTATGGTGATGCTACAAATAATAGAACATTCATTGGATATTAAATGAATAACAAATACTATAAAAGCTTCAAAAAAGAGTCTTAGAAATTTTTTACAAATAAATGATGTGAAAATAATTAAATATAAAACCAAAAATTCTTTAATAAATTCATTTATTGATGTGATTGAAGATAAGGAAGAATGTGGTCATAGAACTGATCCAAACACAAAAGTAGAGGAAGGTATCAAAAACACTAAAGAATAACATCATGGTGTTGACTCAAAAGAAGAATAGAAAGAGGAAACCATGGCTGAATAAAATTCTCCTAAACCTCACAAGAGAAATCAAAGAGAAAAAATTGATCAATAAAACCTTATTGGGGATTGGAAAGCTTTTGCATAGACAAGGAAAATAAGGAATAATGAACAATCTACATTCCTATCAATTATGGAACCATCCTCATTTAAATAACCTATAAAGGATGAATCATGGGTTAAATCCATGAATGATGAGTTGTATCAGATCGATAAGAACTAATCATAGGACCTAGTTATGAGACTTGAAAACCACAATGTGATTGGTACAAAGTGGATTTTAAAAAACAAATTTGACGGACAAGGAAATGTGATTATAAATAAGGCACGACTAGTGTGTAAAGTACATTTACATATTAATGTTGTTGATATTGATGAAACATTTTCTCCAGTGGCTAGATTAGAGTCAGTTATATGGTTTATTTTCATAGAAATTCAAAGAGGATACAAAGTGTATCAAATGGGTTTCAAAACAGATTTTTTAAATGGTTTCTTGAAGAATAATAAGTCTACATAGAACAACCAATGTATTTTTTACTTTTTAATGATGAAATGATGGTTTGTAGATTAAAGAAGGAACTTTATGGATTGAAGTAGGAACCCCAAGCATGGTATTATAGACTAGATTCTTATCAAAAGAAGCTTGAATTTAAAATAAGAGGAGTGTACCACAATCTCTATAGGAATAATTCTTAGAAATATCAGTTCATGGTACTGGTGTGCATAGATGATATTATATTTAGTGTAAGAAGAAAAGGATCAGTGAATAAATTTTCTAATCATATAAAATAAGAATTTGAAATGTCTATGATCCTTGAACTCACATACTTATTAGGGATGTAAGTGATTTAGAGTAAAGGATACACATTAATTTCTTAGGAAAAGTATAAAAGAAAGTTATTGAAGAAATTAAATATGCATGATTCCAAACAAATTTCGACTCTAATTGTGGTCAGGATAAAATTTGCAAAGCATAAAGATGGTACATATATAAATCCCACAATGTATAAGAGAATCATTTGAAGTTTGTTGAAATTGATTGTGACATGACCAGATATTTTCATTGCAACATGCTTGGTTGATTTTTTTCAAAGTAATACAAAGTAATAACATAACACTACTACAAAATAAGGCTATAGACACAGTTTTAAATTGTGGCTATAGGCCCCAAAACTATGGCTATAGGTTATAGCCACAGTTTACTCAATCATAGATGGTATTGGTGTGGATATAGGGTAAATACTATATCTACAATTTTGAACCATGGCTATAGGCTTATAGCCATAGTTCAGACCGTGGTTATTTTGCTATAGTTATGATTCCAACTGTGGATACAAACTTATAGCCATAGTGTGAAATCCATTAAAAAGGCTAAAATTACTCATCATCTATATCTGCGGTTCCCAATCGTGGCTATATGTCTATAGAAATGATTTTGGACGGTGGATATAGGCCTCCACATTTCCTAAAAAAACCAGCAATGTTCAGCTGGTGCTAGCCCCTTGCACCCCCTACACACCAATGCCCCCTTGCATCACCCATGCACAACCCCCTTGAACCCCCTTACACACCCCTTTCACCGCCTGGCACACCACTTGTCCCCTTGACCACATCCCCTTGAACACTTGCACACCCCTTGCACCACCCCTGGTAGACACCCCCACTGAACTCCCCCCCCCCCTCCTAGACAACCCCCCTCCTTCTGGAAACCTCCTGGATAGACCCCCCTCCCCCCACCCCCTAGACAAACACACCCTCGACAACAACCCCTCTACCCCTAGGCCAGACACCCCCTACACATCCCACCTTACACCCCCCTCCATAGACCCCTTTCACCCCCTACTCACACATCCCTTGAACCCCCTGCACACCACCTGGTCCCCTTAAACACACCCCCTTGCACCCCCTTGCACACTTGCACACCCCCACCTCACACCCCTTTCACCACCCTTGCTAGACCTCCTTGCACCACCCCTAATGGACACCCCCTTTCACCCCCTACACACTCATTCCCCTTTTCACCCCCACCCCCCAACACAACCCCCCATCCCACTTACACCCCACCCCCTAGAGAGATACCCACTGGACAACAACCCCCCTCCCCCTAGAATAACACCCCCTGGACAAAATCCCCTAGAAACCCCCACCCCACCCCCAGGAAAGACACCTCACCCCCTATATAAACAACACCCCTACCCCCACCACCTAGACAGAAACCCCCTATACAACAGTCCCCCCTCCCTATGCAGACACCCCCTAGAAAACAGCCCCCACCCCCATGGACAGACACCCCCTAGACAACACCCCCCCTGGGACATACACCCTCCTAGACAACAGTCCCCCACCCCCTAGATAGACACCCCTTGGATAGTAGTCCCACCCTATGGACAGACACCCCCTACATAGCCCCCCTTTCACCCCCCCCCCCAAATAACCCCCCTTGCACCCCCCCCCCCCCCTTGCACCCCCTGCCCCCATGCTCACACCCCTTGTACACTTTCACACCCCCTGCACACCCCTAACACCACCCCTACTGGACACCCCTTGCACTACCCCAGCTAGACATCCCCTACACACCCATGCCCCCCTGCATATCCCCCCATGCACCACCTGCACCCCCTCCACAACCCCCTTGAACCCCCCCCCCCCTAAACATCCCTTTCACCCCCTGCACAACCCTTTCGCCTTTCACACACTCCCATTCACACCCCCCTGCACACCCCCTTGCACCACCCCAGCTGACACCCTGTGCACCACCCCTACTGGAAACCTCCACTGCACACTCCCCTTGCACCACCCCTACTGGAAACCCCTTGCACCACCCCTGATGGACACCCCCCTGCACACCCACGCCCCCCCCCCCACACACACACAACCCCCTTGAACCCCCTACACAACCCCCCTTAATCCCCCTTAAACATCCCTTACACCCCCTACACACCCATATCCCCTTGCGCACACCCCTTGCACACAGCCTCTGCTGGACTCCCTTGTACTCTCCCTGTTCACCGCCCCTTGCACCACCCATGCTAGACCCCCTTGCACCACCCCTTCTAAACACACCCAATACACACCCCCCTCTTGGATAGACCCCCCTTCCTGGACACCCATGAAACCCCCCCCCCCCACACACACACAGCCCCCCTTGCACCCCCTACACAACCCCTTGAACCCCCACCCTTACTCACCTCTACACCCCATGAACACCCCCTACCCCCCCCCCCTTCCGCACACTCCTTGCACACCTACACACCCCCAACACACCCCCAATACACCCCTATATTTCAAATTTGTAGTGAAATTCACCATGAATAAGCCACTCTATTTATTTCATGCCATCCAATTAAACTTTAGAAATGAGGCATAACCGTTACATAATTCACTACATGAGGAATTACCTCTCATGTTTCAAGTTAATCATGTTTGGTTACATTTAACTCATTCAATTCATTAAAACATGGAAATTCCATTTATAAGATCAAATGGGGGGTCACTTAGTGGTGACATGGTCATTACATAACTTGCCTACTTGGGAAATTCCATCTTAAAAGTCTAACGGCAATTAAAGGGTGTTTTGGTTCAAAAAATCGTATTAATAAAAAAAGGGAAACCCCCACATATATATAAATAGGTTCAAGAATGATCTGTGATTTAAGACTAACAAAAACATCAATTATAAGGAAAACATCAATGAAATAATTCAAGAAAGGTATACCACTGTGAGTTTTCACAAACAGCGCACCTCTGTTGGAGGGGTTCTATTACAAAACCATGACTTGTTTATCAAACGAAAAAATTATATTTACTAAAACTTATTAATGAATTTAAATTTAATATAAACAAGTAGAATTAAGAAGGAAACTTAATGCAATTTAAAACATTCAAAAATTAAAAGAGGCTAGGAGAGGGACCCTATGTCAAATGTGTCGAGGCACACTCAATGGTTGACACTTTTATCAGTGACAACTCTAAGCTACTTCATCCATCCTATGGCCATATTCACCTTTTCATATACATTGGGACACCCTATCCCCTATGTATGTATCTGTAGGGCCTTGAACATGCACAAGAGGATCTTTATATATATGGTCACATGCATAAGCTCGTTATGGAGTTGGTTGGATCAATGTCGTTTAAACTTCCAAGGCATTGACACATACACACAAAAATTTGTTAATAATCTCGCAAGGTATCTTTCAGACCACTCACTAGTCATAGTGAAACTGAATAAGGATGAAATAAAGAGTATTCAATTTTTCTACTTAATGAATTAGATGAGGATGGAGGTATTTCTTCAGCTTTTAAAAATTGGGCTCTTTTGGGTGGGTTTAACACATTTCTTATAAGGTTGTGCTCATTCAAAATATTAAAGATCATACTACTATCAATCACTACAGGCCCATATGCCTCTGTAACTTCACATAAAAATAAATTATTCCCTTATAAATTGGAGACTCAACCTTTTCAATCTTAGGTTGGTCTTGGTTGTGAATTATATATCTATACAAGGGATGAGTTTTCAGGGGAGATAGAAGTATCCAAATAGATGGTGGACAACATAAATAGAAAAGAGCTATGCTTGATCATCATAATTAAAGTATACATGGACAAGTAATATGAACATATTTAATGGAGTTTCATTGTCAAAGCTATGAGGAAGTTTGGTTTTAGGGAATTGTCTTGTAAATTTTTAGTTTTATGCTAGTATATGGTATTAAATCCATAACAATAACAATAAGTGTTATCATACAAAATATGATTTGTCATAAGTGATATCAGGCCATGATTTAGTGAAAGAATTTTTTTGTAAATAGGAGGGAATATTTGAAAAAACCTAATCATGAAGAAATGGGGGATTTAGAGATGTATTTTAATGGTTATTCAACCTCATCTAAGATTAAAGAAACCTATGGAGATTAACAACACCCCCTTCCCCAATGCCCTACCCCTTTCACCCCCTACCCCCTACCCCACCCTCACCCCCCTGCACCCCACCTACACTCTCCCCATATCCTGAAAACCCCCCTACAGACCCCCCGCCCCACCCCACTGCACCCTCCCCCTGTTAGTTTCCCCTCACCCCCCCCCCCCCCCCACTGCCCCTTTCACCCCCTTCCCCACCCCTTTCACCCCTGCCCTATAGATCCCCCTGCCCCACCCCTCCCCCTTACACCTCACCTGCACCCTCCCCCTACCCTGAAGACCTACCACCCCACCCCCACACCCCCTACTAGTTTCCCTCCCCCCCACTGCCCACCTTTCACCCACTACCCCACTACCCCACCCCCTTGCACCCCTGCTCTGTAGACCCCCCTGCAGACCACCACCCTCCCTCCCTTGCATCCCACCTACACCCTCCCCTTTCTCTGCCCTGCAGACCCCCTGCAGACCACCCCCCTACAGACTACCACACTCTTTCCACATAATAAATTATGAATATCTCTATGATATGATTATCTTGAACAAGTCATGGTGGTCCTCGATAAGGGTAGTGAGAAAAATGAAAAATTCCAAGTGTGCATAAGGTTCATTTTTAAAAAAAGTAAAACAATTAAAGTATAAGAGACAAAAAGGATCCATCCCTAGTTATCCATAAGATATAGTATTTTTTCCCATGATTCAATGACTAGGCTCAACTACAACTAGAATTTGGTGGTGAATGAGGAACACAATGCTAGTACAAAGTGGTTCTATGATGGGGAAATAAGAACCCAGTGATAGGTGGAACCAAGCAGTATTCAATAACTAGTGGTTTTGGTATAGGCTAATAACACATGACTTTAAAGTGGTATATGTATCATATTGAGTGATTAAATAGTAGATTCATTCACTAAAGTCTAATGTGGGACTCAGAAATATAGTGTCAAAAAATAGAGGAAGGCCACCACATGGAGGATTTGGACAATGCTTATAGTGGATAGAAAATGGATAGTATTTTTTCACCATGTCATAGTAAGACTCATGGTTGCAATGATTTATTTAAATGATTTATAAAATAGTGGAATCATGATCATTCTGTATTCCATATTTGAAGGAATAACAATGAACAGAAGATTCCTAAATCTATTGGATGGCCTAAAGATTCCATCTAGAGGAGACCCTTCTATGGTGAACACCATATTATATTTCTAAATTACCTATGGGAAATAGGATGTCTAACTAAGGGAATTTTATTCACCATGGTAGACTCTTGTAAGGTGTTTTAAAGAGAGATATTGGAGGACTCATGAATCGTGGAATTGAGTGTGTTGGGTGTTAGATGTTTTGGATCTACAACCAAAACAACCTAATGAGTGTGGTGATGGGAATTTGAAAAGATATTTTTTAGGAAAGAGTGGTATGTTGTGATAAGAGAAGAACCATTCCATGTTTAGATATTAAAGAAACATTGTTGAATTTTTTTTGAGAATTAAATATTATAATTAACCAAATTTCATGGATATCATTATTTAAAAAACACCTTCCATGCATAATGAATATATGTCTAAAATAATAGATATGGTTATGTTTTGAAATAAATATAAAATGGTATGATGTTCAGGGTGTTGACCTAAACCTTTTTTGGAATACCAGACAGGAAATACCATCAAAATGTAGAGGTATTAAGTATATATTTGTGGAGAAATATTTAGAGAATTTATGTGAATTAAAGGAATATGTTTGACCAAACTAAAACCATGTAGAATACCTAGAATTATTGTGAAAAATCTAGAGAAGGTGAATTGATTCCATCTCTCAGATAAAAGGGGTTGGTTTCATGGATCTATATGACTTGATAAAGTATTTAGAGAGATTATATATGAGGTACATAAAGTTATATATTTTAATTAGGAGTAAAGAGACCAAATAATGTCATTACTAGATATGATTAAATTCTATATGTGGTGACTTTAGATAAAAAGTCTTGCACTACTTCATCAAAACAATAACGGAAAAATACTACAATGTAATTCCATCTTGGAATTATCTAAATCTAGAGAAGAGGAGTTCTACATCTATGATTTTTTGGGATTAATAAATTCAACCCTCACACTGTAGATTTGTACTCATCTAGAACAAAAGAATAAAATTATATTAAAGTGAAGGGAAAAGACCATGAAATAAAAACCATTATCAAAGTGAAGTCTCATGTTGATTAAAGAGAGATCTTTATGTCACTAAACTATTAAAGAATATCCAAAAGTATATAAACTTTCCATCATTATCTTAAAGTAATGGGTTGTTAAACAAGAAGTCAGTGTGACCAAGGATTGGAAACACACCTTTCTAAACCTAATTATAACACATAAAGTGATTAGTTATATAATATATTATATTGATACAATTCCATTTGTATGCATAAAATTTGGGAATAGCCTTTTCACACTTGTGATGATCACCCCCTCCCCCTGCCCCCTCCCCTACACACCCCCTTCCCCTTACCACCCCCATACACACCCCCTGCCCACCCCCTATACACCCCCGGCCCACCTTATGCACCCCTTTCACACCCCTAACACCCCCTCCCCCTACCCCGAGAACACCCCCAACCTCCTGACACCCCCATGCACACCCCTTACCCATCCCCTGCACACACCCCTGCCCACCCCATGCACCCCCATCACACCCCCTCCCCCTACCCACAACACAACCACTGCCCCATGTCCCCTCCCCTACACACTCCCTTTCCCACCCCATATCCCCTACCCACCCCATTAACCACTTGTGTCACCCTAAAAATTTCATTCCACTTCAACCACTTAATACAAGGAAAAACATAGTAAAACTCTTAGAAACATGTCACTTAATACAATCATAACTATTCATTTTATTATAACAAGGTCCTCTCAATTTAAAAACTCATGGAAAGGATTTCCTCCATGATAAGTCATTCTATCCAAATCATGATATTCAATTCATGGTGACATGGTCATTACAAAAATTTCCTACTTGGGAAATTCCATCTTAAAAGTCTTACGGCACTTAAAGGGTGTTTTGGTTCGAAGAAATCTTTTAGTAAAAAAAGGCAAACCCCCTATAGGGATATAAAAAGGGTCAAGTACGATGTGTGCTTTATTACTAGCAATGAAATCAAGTAGAAATAAAAACATCAATACAATAATTTCATGCAAGGTATACCACTATGAGTTTTCGCAGACAGTGCACCTCCGTTAGAGGGGTTTCATTACAAATCTATGACTTTTTTTATCAAATGAAAAAATTATATTAACTAACACTAATTCAATAATTTCAATTTAATATAAACATGCAGAATTAAGAAGGAAACTATATGAAATTTAAAACATTATTGAATTAAAACAGCTAATAAGGGGGGCTCAACCTCAAGGTGTGTTTGATTTTGATGATGATAACTCGAATCTTCCTTTTTTTCCTCTTGCATGCATATACAACTTCACATATATATAATAACACCTAGACCATATGTACATATTTTCATGGACAAATATGCACAAGGGTGTCCTTATATATATGTTTAAACTTGCATATACCCCTTTACACTTACACAGATATCCATTTTTTATATCTATATATAAGCACACCTATCCCAAATATACATATATTCATACTACCATGAGTGAATATATATAAATGGAGAACTTATATATGTATATTCCTACTTATTCATACATATGTAATCCTCAATGAAATCCACTAAAAAAACATTAGTCAATTCCCCCTTTAATCTTACATTAAATTAATTCAGAATACAAAGAATAAGAAATAACATAATCATTCCATATTTCCATATTACAATTTTATTTACAAATTTAGGTAATTCATTAAATATTGTAGGTGAATCAAATACTTTGACAATAATAAAAAATTCATATATATCAGAAATTTCAATCTAGAATCATCAACATATATCAATAACATGAATTCATGTTCTGCTCATTTGATTTACCTATTTTAAATTAAATTACTTTTGTTTAATTAGTTATTTTTATTATGTTAATCCATACAATTCTCTTAATAAAGACAAAGTATTACTAACTACACAATTTAAAATAATAATAATGGATAATTTTGGAATATCTTACCTCAAATGATGATTCAAAAAATCATATCATGAGAGTAAGGAATAAAGGATGGTCACACTGCCAAGAACATGAAGATCCTTATAATATATACAAAAAAACTCTTTTTGAATATAAAACATAAACACACCAAATGATAATGAATCCAAATAACATATACTCCCTGGGAAGATAAAATAAGAAGTAATAGAGAATAAAAGTAGAGGGAATCACCTTGGATCTCAATGTGATCGATCACTTGAAGCAAAAAAATAAAGATGAGGGTCATGAATTAGGGGAGGATAGAGGAGGAGGATGCCTTCGTGAGAGGAGGGTCATCGATTGGGGGAGTATATAGGAAGAGGGTTCCACCGTGAGAATAGGGTCATAGATCGAGAGGAAAGTCACTGTGAGAGGAGGGTCACTATGACAGGTTGGGGTGGAGGGTCGATCAGGGGAGGATGGATGAGGAGCCCGATGCCGGCGGAGGGTCGATCGGGGGAGGATGGGGGGAGCCTGATAGGTTTTGTAAAAAAAATGGATAGATTTTAGCCATCGTTTATTAATTAAACCATGGATAAAAATAGTCTATAGCCATAGACCTATAAAACCATGGCTATTGGTCCGTGGATATAGCCTAAATTTCTAGTAGTGTATGGCTGAAGTAAAAATAATCATGAGTTATATTCAAGGAACTCACAACTATGGCTTATACTTTGCTGTAGGAAGAGATAGTATACTATCAACATTTTCTTATGCCGACTGGCCCAGAGCTGTTGTTGATAGAAAGTCCAAAAGTGTTAGATGATTATTTATTGGAAAGAAATGTGTCGTTTCGTTGAATATGAAATAGGAAATCACTTCTCTCGGTACTATTGAATCTGAATATATCTCCGCTACAAAAGCTGGAACTCAAATTATTTGGATAAAGAAACACCTAGATAATAGTGGTTATAAGTTGAAAGAGCCAATGGTGATTCACTATTATAACAAGAGTGAAATTGATCTTATAAAGAATAATGTTCAGTATTCTTGTACGAAACACATTAAAATTAGATATCACTTCATCAAGGAAGAATTGGATTAAGGAATGATTAAAATGGATCATGTTGGAACTAATGATCATATTGTTGACATACTGACCAAGCCATTATCAACACATGTGTTCGAGAAGCATCAGTTGAACCTCGGTGTTCAGCCACCTCCTTGTGCATGAAGAGGTTACGAACATCCCCTCACCCCATTTTTTCTAACTATTTTAATTTATTTTCTAAATTATTTCTAGTTTATATGAGAGATAAGATCTACGGGGAGTGTGATTAAATCACTACAAGTCAAAATTTGATTCTTTGTGTTTATTTCCAATGGGGAAGAATATAAAAATTAAATTATTTATGGATCAAATCAAACAAGGATGATTAAATATCTAATTTTTTCCTAGTTGTATGATGATGGGGAATAGAGGAATTAAAAAATGTTACAATGGGGTCGAATTATGAGTTCAAAGGGAATATTTTTTGGAGAAAATGATAATGGAGAAAAAAATATGGAGTTTGGTATCCAGAGAACCCAATTCATGATCCCCCTATTGTTTTTTAAACTAATCATTTCTCAAGTAGACTTATAGTGTTGGTTGAGTGGTTTATCATTTATCAGGTTTTGGTTGGGGCGTCATTATATTTATCTATGGATTGCCAACAAAACCAATGATGGAGATTTTTGGAACCAAGGTTGTTCTTTTCTGGAAATGAAGTATGGTTTGTGTTTGTTGTCAATCCACATTGGGTTGGTCAATGATTCTACAAGTAAATTGGTCTTAAAATTAAGGCTAAAAGTAGTATTGATGGTGACGCAATTTTATAGAGTTTTCCAAATTTTTGGGCCTCAAAATTAGGTGTTTTTTTTTGGAAAAGGAAGACTTTTGGTAGCAGAATGGTGGAACCTAAACCATTTTTTAGGAATATTTTATAGAACATGTAATATGATACATAGAATAGTGAACCACAAACCACGTAGAAGGAATGGTACACATACCACATAAGATGAGTCGTTCATGGAGCGAAGGAGGGTCATGGGAAGGATCACAGTATGCATAAGGCATGGTAGTTCATAAGATGGAATCTCATTCGCTAAAACGATGTGAAGATTGGTTTGCAGAAGTGGTCATCCATCACAAGGGGATGCGTGGTGGTATAAAAACTGCATTGGGATATGGTTAATGTGAGATTCATGATACATAGTATAGGTGGTGTTGTATGGAATATTTGGAAAATCTAGGTTTAGTGGATTATGCTGATCTATTTTCCTATATATAGAGCACTAATCTATCCATTAAAAAACAAGACTGAGATTAAAAAACCTAGGAGTATTTTGGTAAATTCTAGAGCAGTTTGTGAGAAGACGGCCATAAATAGAAGGCTCTGATTAGAAATTCAGATAAGTCAATGAAGTCTGAAGTGGTTTGTGTGAAGATAGGTCTGCATAAGAGAGACAGATCATGAAGGAAAAACTTGGTCCATGGAGCACATGTAGTATGCATAGAAAGAAGAATAGTGTGCGCAATAGGGTAGTGTGTAGATCACTTGTGGTATGTAGAGTAGGGCCAGTTCATATAAGGTGATCTACATAAGCAGTATGTGAAGAAGGTTCACAAAGAGTTATGTGGTATATGTACACCTAAGCGGTATGAGGAAGTGGTTTTTGGAGGCGGTGCACAAATGTGGTACACAGAAGTGGTTTGAAGAAGTTGTACGAAGACGTGATTCTTTGGGGGAAGGTTCTCAGAGGTGGTACGCTGAGAAGTGAGGTATGTGGATAAAGAAGTCTATTTCACATAAGAAAATTTTGTGAATGGACAGTACATAGAAATGTGGATTACATTTACAAGGGAAAACAAGAATTCAACATAAAATCAATCTACATTTGAGGATTCATGATTTAATTTCAATCCATTAAAGAGACCTTAAATTAAATAAACTTAGTTCAGATTCTTCCCAAAGTAGGGAGCAAGGGGGAGTCAACGGAAGTGATCTGAGGAATGTAGTGTGCTATCCTTAAAATCATGTAAAGTCAGTGCACCTGGCACCAAGTGACTATGCTAAACTTTTTTACTCCAAAACTAGTGAATATTAATGGAATTTGGTATAATAAACAACCTATATGTGTATGCTCCTTAGACATAGCCCTTAGTGGTGAAACATGTTAAATTTCTTTTGTCTTTGCTTTGTATGTGATTATTTGTTTTCTTCATTTTTTCATTAGACGGGTTCAAAAGGTTCCTACCAATGTGTGAACAAGATCCATTAGTTTAAAAGAAAAATTTGACACCCTGATTCACCCCTCCACTCTCAAGTTGTTCCAAGGTCCTTCAAAATCAAGTAAGAAGTAAGAAGAAAAGAGTACCTCACACATAATAATCAAATAACTAGGCCTCCCTAGGATTCCCAAATTCTCTACGCTACCTTGGAGACATATGACTACATGAATAAGCTCAATTATGGGGTGGCCTCTTACATCAAGATCCCGTCATCTGATTTTTACTAGTTGCGACAGGCGTCTCAACTCTGATGTGCCCACTACTAAGTTGTCTTACCAAATATTATTTACTAGAAATATCTATTTCACCAGTGCCCGATCCAACCCCCCCCCCCCCTCCCTCCCCGACATAGGTGGGGATTCAAAAGGGCACTATGTTGAAACAAATCTCTCTACGGAGTCCCTACTCAAACTTCCTTTCTTGTAAGTAGCCGTTACAGATCATATTAAGAGAGTACCCAGATAGTTCGATGAAACTAGCCTCATACTCTTCTACTGTCATCATGCCCACCTAAATCTCAATAACCTCCTTGAATCTGAATAGAGAATAAGAAGAAGGGGTATTACTCATCATAAAATAGCTGCTGGAAGTCATGCCATGTTAGTATCGTCTCATGCTCATCTATGAAACCATACTCCACCAATATCCTACCTCTCTATAGAGAAGACTGGATATTAAATCCACCATATGATCTTTCAGTGTCCAAAAAATTCTGAAGTGGTGTACCACAGACACTATCCAAACCTCTTCTACTTAAGGATATGGATCACCATGAATCCTTATTGATCTCTAATGCTGGAACTCACAGACTACACTCAGCCTACACACGTCCTCAGCCTACTCTGTTAGGGCTAACTATGGATCAATCGGTTGAGGTGCTACTACCTGTCCACCTAGAAGAAGGGGGATCAAATGATGGATCCTGAATTAAGGCATCCTCGCTCATAGAGTCATACACATGAACCAAATATAGTATCCTGGTTGGCTATCATCAAGGAGTACCGTGGTCAAATGAGAATACATATATGTGTGTCTGTGTGTGTGTGTGTGTGTGTTTCAACCAAAAAGGGAAGCTTACTCAAGAGGGAAAGTCAACGACTCAATCCTATATGATGCATGTACCAATGTTCCCTAAAATAAATGTAGCAGCATGCCGAGTTGACAAGTGAATAATCACGGTCCTGGTGAATGGCTACGTCGGCCACTGCACCTTCACTAGACTCCCTGGCCTGAGAGCCACTCTCAAGACATGTTGAAAAGGTTTCCCTAAACCAAACCAATATCTTTTTAGGGAAAAATCCGTACAATGTTCCAAGGGTTGAACCACCTCTGATACCACTTTTTCCTAACCCTACCCATGCAAGGGCTCGATCTGAAACTACCACAAGCCCACCTTCATAGGCTAGAAGGTGGCGACAAGTTTCGAAGACACAACGAACTCAGGGAGGCCTTTTCCTAAGAACTTGTACACCCACATGCAACCAAATCAATGAAAAAGTTCATATGTAAAAGAAAATAGGATACATACCTTCTAAATATAGACCAAAAAAATCATTAACTCTAAATAGTAAAAGTACAGAAAAGTAAACCGAAAGGGAAAGGGAAAAAATACATGAACAACCAGAAAAGTACCACAACCTGGCAGTAACTGATAATTAAAACAGATAAGAGAGCCCCTCTCCTAGATCCCAATATATGACCACCATACATGGTCCAAAAATGCTTATCCCTAAGATCCTTTGATATCATGATCAGCTGTTAGTCTCCTGTATAAGGTAAGACACGTGAGTGAAAAGCCCATGTTGGGAGAGTATAAAAATACTCTGTAGGATGCCCCAAAAAGTTTAAGGGGGAGTCATAAGAGATACACTAAAGAGGAAAGCAGTGGATAGAATAGGGTACAGAAAGAAGAGTGAAACTAAAACCAATAAGAGAGTGAAATTAAACTCATCCAAACAAAAGTAGATTTAAATAGTGAGAAGATGAAATTCTCATCGAGTCTTTGATACCTATAGTAGGAGAGTAGACTCTTTCAACCATGAGAAGCTAGACACAGAAATCATGTGGCATAACCCGTGCATCTTATCTTATCCTTGAAGGAGAGTAACCAAAAACCTAAGGAGGGGGTACTACACTAGGATATATATATATATATATATATATTCTCAACCAAAGAATCCTAAACAAGATAGTATGGGGATCTACATCGCACAACTTAGCCCAGGAAAAGAGTTTCCAATAGTTCCAGAAGTAACCACTAATAATTCCCAACATCCTCACATCTACACTGAACATGTATGTCAAAGGGAATCAATCAACACGCCTTGATACTATCCTCTTTGGGTGGCACTATCTCAACCTCATGGTTTTATTTTGCATCAAAAGGATGCTTCTTGGTGGGGTAAATCTCCCCTCTTACTCATCAGTATAATGTAACGTCAAAGTGTGTCTCGCCACTGATTCGTATAATCGGATGGAGTAAAATAAAAGTATAGGACCCACTCTCAAGTGTGTTAGAGGGATTAAACTCTTAAGTAGCTGGTAGTGGTCCCACACCCATGCCACTGATGGATTCCACTCTGATTTAGCGGATAGAGGACCCACACACTAGTGCGTGATGAGGATACCACTCTGGTAGTCATCGTAGAGGACTGACTCCCTAATACATCTAGGGTATTCCACTATGGTAGTCATCATATAGGAACACACCCTTACATGGAATGGGATTACACTATGAATTAGCTTATAAAGGACACACACCCATGTTGATGGGGGATTCCACACTGATGTAGGTGAAAGAGGACCCACACCCTAGTGTGTTAGGGGGATACCACTCTGGTAGTCATCGTAGAGGTCCCACTCCCTAATGAATCATGGGGATACCACTCTAGTATTCATCTTAGAGGACCCAATATCTAATGTTTCTGGTGGATTCCACTATGAATTACCGGATATAGGACCCACACCCATGCTGATGGGGGATTCCATTCTAAGTCATCGAGGACCCTCACCCTACCTAGTGGGGAGATTCCACTATGAAGGCATCGAGGAACAACAATGGCCATCCCTAATGGATGGTACCTCTCAGAATGAAATTGAGGAACACTACTGCTCAGCCCAACTAGAGGATAATCTCAGTAATCTCTGATAAACCTTACAGATCACAGTCATTGTCGGGTATCACCTAAAATGGCGTCTTGTCTGGAATATCTTGTATCGTATCTCGAAAGCCACTATGGAGGTGACTATTGTGTTCTATATGGAATAACACTCAATATAGGATACTAAGATTCCAAAATCAGAGTCTTAAATAATGAGATATGAGCGAAAGTAGATTCGTAGTGTAGTACACGGTGTCTGTGGGGCTGACATGATGTGTGACCTTGCCTCATCATATAACCATTTCCCCATCCATAATCGGGTACTAAACTATGCACTAGTACCCCCAAGAATACCAATTCACTCCTAGAGTACATGGAACATCCTATTGAAAGGCTGACGAGTGCATGATTCTCTTCCCTCACACGTATACAGGGGTGTGCCTCCCCTGTTTCCTCCACACACATGCAGTTCTACCCCATCCCCCATTCGATGTTTTTTTATTGATTATTATCTCTTCCCAATACTTCTTCAACATATTTACAAGAATTTACCTATAAAACCCTAAACATGTACTGCTCCTCAACTGCTGTAACCTAAGAAAACATGTCGCCTCATCTGCTTGCACATCATACTGACTGAGCTCCTCACAACTGGTCATTGCATCTACACAGACACTGCCCTCTTCTCCATCTTGTGATGTACACTGCTCACACCACTATTGTGCACTATAAAAAATTGTACACCTAATCATGTTTGATTTATTCTGCTCATCCCAATCTACTACCCCTCATAAACATCGTTGTTCATAGCTTGGCCATCTAACCTTCAATCACTGAGAGAAAGGGTGTATTACAAAAAATATATATTTACAAACATATACATGTATATATATATATATTTATGAAACATGTGGAGTAATGGTGAGAAGAGGAGATACTGATTATTAATTGGATAATAAAATTTGTACAATAATGAAGAAAAGAGGTCAATGATTTGAATAATCCCAACCAAGATCAAAATGAAGTTCAATAAATTTTTTTATCTTGATCAAACCATGAGATGCATGTTGAAATCATAAACTCAATTAGTGAATTTATGAAAAATGAAACAAAGTGGGGATAAAATTCACAATGAAAAATTTCTACATCAAGCTTGAATCTTTTTCTATTTAATAATGTTCTTTCCAATAGAGGAAGAGAACTGTTGATTCGTCGCGATTCGATTTGTCTCGATCCAAGGATTTTTCATTGATCCATAAAGGTAGGAATGAGAGAGCTCCTCCATAGGTGTTGGGGGTTATGAGGAAACCCTATAAAATCCTCATAACCAAATATTTAATATAGTTCAAGTAACTTATTAACTGAACTGGCAAATAGTTTTGGGATCTGAACATCTCGTGCCCTCTCACATTAGGTCGTTCTTAGGTAAAACACCGCATTATGAACTCAACAATGGTCTTGTATTTCAAATAAAATTATCCATTCAAATGTTATAAAAAACAATGTTCAATATAATTTAATTTAATTTAATTATTTTATTTATGGTTATCTCCATAGTGATTGTTTCTATAGAAGACCTACACTGACAAAAGTTATATCCTAGCTAGGGTAAACTTCATGTTACAGACTCAATGGTACCCTCATATTTCTAATATGAGCTACTTTTTAAGAGATATACTGTTTTTGTTGCATAAATATTATAAAATATACTAAATATTTTTAGAAAATTAATTCTAAGAAAATTGTGCCTTGGAATTTCATGTTGTCTCAGTGCCTAACACTTGATATATATATATAAATATTCCAAAGTCTGACAAGGAAAAATCTTGGTTTCTATAGAAATTAAATTAACAAAAAAAATTAAAGTTTATATATGATAATGGATTTTTCATGCCTGTTTTTATAGGGTAGGTGAGGAGATGATAAGAAAATAAAAGAAATTAAAAGAGAAGGATTGAGAATTTTTCCTCTTTAATTTTGTCTCTTTGCAAACCTCCTTAAGACACATGGGTTTGGTATTTTGTGGAGACCAGATGATATTGGACATGGGTAAGAGGCATGGGAATGGATATGGGTAAAATTTTGACAATCTACAAGGCATAGAAGGTGTGAGGAGAAGAGGTAGTGAGGGGTGGTATTTATATGGGAAAGAGAGGAGTGTTTTTGATTATTATATTCATTAGTTTATTAGTTTGGATCAAGACTATCAATAATTCTGATTATTATAAATAAATATATCAAATAGTTCTAGAGAGTTTTAACTAATGGGTTACTACATCTTTCTTAGATAATCCATGAATCAAAAATTCATGTATTTAGCGTATAATGTTAAATACAAAAAATTACCATATTTATCTCTTCATAAAAAATTAATCTAATTGAAAAATATCCCAAAAAATCGCCCTAAACATTCTTTATTTGTATATTTAAAAAATGAAATCCATTTTATGAAAATAAATTTCTAAAAGTTTTAAATTTAATATTTAAATAAAATCAACATTTATTCAGAAATATTGATTTTATTATTGTCATCAATTTCATGACTCTTTAAAAAATTAATTAAGGTATCAAATAATTATATTATAATTATAATAAAACATAAATTTAATTTATGAATATATTGTATAAAAAATATATTTTTTCTTTTAAATCACTTTATTAATTATAAAATTATAAATAAATATTTAGATTTTTTAAAAAATACCTACACTTAATTAATAATTTTAAAAAATTTATTTATTTATACAATGATATAAATATATTATATTTTAATTTATAATATACCAAAATTTTATTTATAGTTTCATTGGTGATGTTACTATTGTATTGTCCAGATCACTGTTCCTAATGGTCAAGTTACTATTCCAATGGTATAAGTTTCTTAATTTCTGTAAATACCACTTATTCCATTCCTTCTTCATTTAATTCTATTTTATATCAAGTTTATATATAAATTCATCTTAAAAATTAATATTATATTATTAACATTATTTTTAATTTATTCTTCTTTGTTCAGGAGCATTGTCATTCTAGTGGATCGATTAGATTCAAATTTTCCCTTTCTTGTTATCTTATTTTCTATTTATTGACCAATTATAATAGTTGTAATTATTATTGGTTTAATTTTTGACTAATATATAATTATTTATTTAGGAGAATAATTTTTTTATTGGGTTCTCTATTTGATGCTTTTTATGACATAATTATAAAAAGAAAATCTCATTGATAATTTTTTGGGTCCTTACATTCTTCCCCCATTATGAAATTTCACCCTCAAAATTTCATATTAAATAATTTAATAAAAATAGATGATGATATTTATCCTCATCGGTTACTCTAATTCCCTTTTTTCCTCTTCATATTGATGTTTCATCTATAGTACATTGATCAGGTGAGTAGTCTTGTTGCATAGAATTTTATCTCTATAGTCCAAGATCTTAATCAGATGCTCCTCATTAGAGAGACCATTTTCTATTTATACCACCTCTGAATTTAGTATATATAAGGGATTTGGTATGTACATTCTTAAGAGGGATAAATTGAATACATCATGTACTTGATACATTGTTGGTGGAAGTTATAGTTGATATGACATAGCTCTGACACGATCAAGAATCTCAAATGGGTAAATATACATGGGACTTATATTTCCATTTTTTCCAAATATCATAACTCTCTTCCATAGAGATATGAATAAAAATAATTTTTCAGCAACCTCAAAATCTAACTCCATTCAATGATTATCTTCATAGCTCTTCTATCGACTTTGGGTATCTGAGATATGATACTAGATGGTCTAAACCTTTTATTTCATTTCCTCAACCATTTAAGTCACAGTAGCTTATGTTAACCAACTTGATCCTAGAATTCATGTGTTTTGTATCTCTTCCCATAATGGGTTTCATATGGAGAAATTTGGATTCTTTAGTGGAAACTATTGTTTTAAGAGAACTCGAATAGTGGGATATGTTTATTCAATCCTCATTTGATGTTTATTGAGAATTTTATCTACATATCTTCTAGTATCTGAATAATCTACTTAGATTTGACCTCAGTTTGGGGGTGATAAGTCGTACTGATGTTCAAATCATTATTTAGTTAATATTTTAATCTTTTCCAAAACATTGAAGTAAATCTCAGATCATGATCAAATATAATCAATAATGGTATTCCATGTATCCTCGCCAATTCATTAATTATATCCATAAAAGTTGGTCAAGTGAGAAGTCCTCTCAAATCATAATAAAGTGAGCAGTCTTTATAAGATGATCCATAATGACTCATATATAATTACATCCTTGGGATGTCTTTAGAAGTCTAGTAAGAAATTCCATGGTGAAGTTTTCCCATCTCCAAGTAGGTATGGGTATAGTTTCATCATACCCATATAATTTTCTCTTTTAGTCATCAAGTACTGACGTACCAGACACTTTGGTGTATATTTAGTAATCTTCTTCTTCATATTGTCCCACCAATAGTGCTCTCAGAGTTCGTGACAAACCTTTTTTATCCCTAGAGGAATAGAGATGGTTTATAAATGTGAATCATTTAGAAGCAATTTATTTATCTTTTTATTGGATGGTACACATATTCATGATGCAAATCTTACAACTTCATCCTCATAAATTTTTAACTCTGAGGATTTCCCTTTTCTTATAGCTTATACTTTTTTTTAATTTCCAATTCATTTATTTAAGTGTCCTTTATTTTATATATAAGGGATGGTTGAGAAATAAATTTGTAATGGAATGATTATGTACCTTCCTTTATGATTCTCATGTATATCATATGAAAGTACAAAAATATTGGACCCTACTTAATTCTCATAATTGATATAGTTGTAGGATCCTTCTAATTAGACCATCTTCAACTTTATTTTCTTTAGCATGATGGTAGTGTATTGAGTACTCATAGTCATTAATGATATCTAACTATATTAACTTGTTCATATTAATATATTTCTATGTGAATGTAGATTTAAGGCTCTTATAATTAGTATATATATCACAATTCTACCCATAAAGATAATTCCAACAAATTTTCAATGAAAAAATCATAGCCGCTAACTCTATATTTTTTGTGGGATTAATTTTCTCATAAAATTTATAATTCCTTGAGGCCTAGGATATGAATTTATTATTTTTCATTGTTACAAAGACTAATCCATTATTTTATGCATCAATTTATATAAAAAATAGTTCCCAATTTTTCATTACTTTAAGTACTAGTGCCATGATAAACATATTTTTATCTCTTTGAAGTAGTCTTCACAATCACTAGTCCAGAAAAACTTTAATCCCTTCCAAGTAAGCTTGGTTAGTGGTTTTGAAAATAATGATAAGTTCATAAAAACATCACTAATACCTATCTAGACTAAGGAAACTATGGATCTATGTTATAGATGCTGGTGTCGGAAACTTATCAATTGAATTTTTTTAGAAGGGTCTATAGATATTCCTTTTCAAGGGATAACATTCCCTAATAATGATACTTCCTCCATACAAAACTCATATTTACTATAATTTACATATAGTTTCTCCCCCATAATTTATTTAGCATAATGTTAAAATTCTATTTGTGTTCCTTCTTTCCCTTTGAGTATATGAGAATATCATTTATAAAGACTACCACAAATTTGTCGAGGTAATATTTAAAGACTCTATTCATTAAGTCCATGAAAATTTCTAGAGAATTTTTGAGTATCAAGGGAATCAATATAAACACATAGTTTATTTACATTGTTCAAAAGGTATTCTTGGAAATATTTTCCTTCCTCACCTTTAATTGGTGATATCCCAACTGAAGGTCCACCTTAGAGAAATACATGGCCCCATATAGTTGATAGAACAATTCATTTATCTATAGATGGGGAGACATGTTGTTTATCATGATTTTATTAATCTCATGATAATAAATATAGAGGCACATTGATACATCCTTATTTATGATGAAGAGAACCAGCACACCACAATGAAGCACTTAAAAGTATAAAACCCTTGTCCAAATTCTCTTATAATTGGTTCTTCAGTTCCACCAAATAAATAGTAGCCATATTATAAGGATTATTTGATATATGTAGAGATCTAGGTATAAGATCAATTGAAAACCCAACCTCTTAGTTACAATAAAGACCATGAAATTCTCTAGGGAGCACATCTGTGCAGTGCCTCACAATGGGAATTTCTTCGAGCATGATTCTCTCTTTTGTCTCCATAATTTGAGCAAGATATTATTTCTAAAAAGGAAAAAATATCCACAATTGAGATGATGAAACTGATAGAGATTCATCCTCATCCTTATACTTTTATATAATTGGGGGATTCCTTGGGATGTGAAGATTTATATCCCCTCCCTAACTGTAGATGTTGGATTGGTAAAAAGATTGTTAATCCATAAAAAATATAGCATCAAACTTCACCAAAGAAAGTAATACATGATTTTTTGGGAGGTTCATTCTACAAAAACTACCTATAGAGGATTTATATGCTTTAGATACAATAATTTTCCCATTTTTTATTCTCACATATTACTCAACCTTCATATTTTGTGGTGGTGTTTGAATAGTTATACTAAAACTTTATGATACAAAAGAATTGATAGAACTAGATTTAAATACTGGATTTACTATTCTTGAAAGAATAACCAATGTACCTATAAACACATCATTTTTGGGATCCACCTTTGCTATAGCTATATAATATTCTATTCATTCTTTTCTTAGAGGTTATTGTTGTTGATTTTCTTCGATAACCATTGGCATAGAGAATTGGCTTGCATAATTCCCTTGTTTCGTTTAGTTGAAACACTACAATATAAGATGAGTGTTAATCTAAACCTTCCTTTATTATTTCAAATTAGATGAATTATTCAAATCCCTTTACCAATAATTATCCTAATTCCCCTATTTTCCAAATTTTAAGCATCTCTTGGTTCCCTTTATACAGTTCCTGAGATGCTTCTTCCCACACTCTTTAACATGTGGGATATTGGGTTTTCTTTCCATCATGGGATTTATCTACTGAACCTTTCATATTAAACTCCATTTTTATCATTTTATCTCCAATTCCATGAGATAACTTGGATTCAAAAATATCCATCTCATCCCTTAGGTAACATCAGACAATCTTCTCATAGATATCAAAATCTAGAATTGAAAAGTATTTTCATAGACTCCACTTCAATCCACTAAATAAGTGATCCTCATTGCCTTTTGTATTTTTTTGAAAAAAAGGTTTATCATGAAATACTTATAATGTTTTCCTTGTATTCCCTTATATATTCACATTCCTTTTGATTCAGTTTGATGAACTCTATCTCTATATTAAGGCAGAGAGTTTGATTGAAATATTTTTTGAACAATATTTTCATGAATCCTTCCCAATCCACAGAATCAATTTACTCCTTATACATTGTGTTTTTAATCATTTTCCACCACTGATCTGCTTCTCCATCAAAATTATTGACTAACTGTGTTACTTTACCTTCTTCTGAGCATTGGAGAACCGAGAATATCATTTCAGGGAATTAATCCATTGTTCCGTAATGAGGGGATCAAAAGATTCACTAAATATATGGGGTTATTTTAATGTAAAGGATTCAACCACAAATTTCTATTTCTTATGATAATGGTGTTCTATATGATTCATGTTATTATTTATAACCTGATCTAGTTGATCTAGAACTTTCATGAAGTTATGATCTCCCATTCCCATTAGATTTTGAATTTAATTAAGTAAACCATCATATTTAATATCACATTTGTTATTGGCATGACTTCTCATATTTCATACCCTTAAATAAATAAATAGAAAAAACAATATGGGTGATTTAATACTTATATAATGATAATATAAAAATGAAACCATAAAATTAGAGGGAATAATTTATAAATAAAAAGAATATCCTAACTTATAACTCCCTAAATTACAATTTGGGTTATTCATGGTGATATAATTATCCATATAGGTGATTTTTGTATATTCCCAATCCCCAAAAATAACCATATTATGCTATGATACCAATTGTCGCAACCATATCCTTTTACACATAATATTACATGATATTGAGCATAATTATCCATGAAATACAAACCAAGGATAAAAAATTATAGTATATTTAAAATAATAGATACATATTTAGAAATCATAAAACTAGAATAATTTTTTATTAATCACTATAATGAGATCCTAAATTCCATTGAGATCCTACAATCGTATAGGATAAACTGGTGGAAACATAGACAAAAGGGATGATCTAAAAACTCCAGTAAGTGATTAAACATGGGAATGAATCATTGAACGTGATTTAAAAGGAATGACAAGGTAACATAAAATGTATAGACTATAAATAAACATATTAATACATAACCTAAATAACATGGAATCATATGACCATGTCAATATAGGAATGTGGTAGCAACACATAAATTGACATAAACATGAGTCAAGGCTAACTACTAAGACTATATCACGTAGTGTAAAATGTCCCATTATGGGTTAGGTTTACTCCCTAATCTCATACATAAGGTATCATGAGACTAAGAAATTACCAAATTAATTGGATTCCTATCTGGGAACACCCATTATAACATGTTCATGCATATTTGTTTAACATAAATAGTAACATAAGAATTAAATATAAGAGTTTCCCATAGAAAGAAACTGGTATTGTAATCATGTCACAAGGCATAACCAAAGGGCATATAATAATGGTATCCATGAAAGAATTTATTTAATAATTATTTTAGATTTATAAATCAGAGATAATAATATATCTTTAATAATGATGTATAACTAAATTCAAAACATGGAAAAGAGTGGTTCGGTAACACTAGAAATGTGCCTCTTGAGAATAGTTTTAGGGAAAATAATAACGAGTGTTTAAAGAGGATAAAGGAATAATTGTTTGCATAAAACCAAAAATGAACTATTTTTTCATGATAAAATGATAAATACTATAAAAATATTTATTTATTAATTTAGTTTAAGAAGTGTACTTGAAATTGGGAAGAAACAGATACCTTTACATTTATCAGGTCTTTTTTTAGAGTAATTGAGAAGGGAACCTTATAAAACATGTATTTTCCCATCAAATAAATATGAATTAAGATATATACGCATTTTTGGAAAATTTAATCATAATTTAGTGGAATTATATAATAAAAAATAATAAATACAATGGGGTAAAGAGAGAGAGAGCATAACCCAAAGGAAGAATTGGTGGTTCGAATAGATCTTTTACCTTATTGTTTGAATGTGTTATATACTTGCACTTAATGTCCTAGACAATAAAATTATATTAATTAATTAATTAAGAACCTATTATACATGTATTTTATTAATTATAATTTTATTAAGTTTATTTATATCCATCTTGATGAGTTATAAAGTTCAATATCATTATTCAAGGAGCATTCATTTTCATGGCCCGTTTACTTATATATAATTGTGGAAGTTCTTTTCCAATGGTAATAATTCTCTAGAAGTGAAAATATATAGTATTAAATAACATAAATAAGTTCAAATAATCCAATATATGAACTTTTTGATATGATAATGCTTTATTTGATAAAATGTTGATGATAAATATTTAGTTTATTTTGGAAGTTCTTTGATCATCACGAACTAACTTCATTTTATTTAATATTATGTCTATATATTAGTTATATAACATGAAACATATTATAATATATATATTAAAATATTTTTTAACCATAATAATGTATTTATTACCATATCTTAATTTGGTAATGGAAAACAAAAACTTTTCATCCATGTAGGTGGTGAATCAACGTATCACGGATAATGTTTTCATTTTGAGAATAAATAGAGAAGAGAATAGATTTAATGTTTTATATTCCATTTTTATAATAAAATTATAGTACATATATATTATACTAATATTATAATGCTAATTTGGATATGGGCTATGATAGGATAATAAAATAAAAGAAATTAAAAGATATAGATTGAGGTTTTTACCTCTTGAATGTTGTCTCCTTGAAAACCTTATTAAGACACTTAGTTTTGGTCCTTTGTTTAGATCAATATATCTTGGATGTTTGGAAGAGTATTGTTATGGGAAATGGGTAGAATATTTACAAGATACAATTCTTAGAATGTGTGAGGATAAGGGGTGGTGGGTGGTTGTATTTACAGGGAGAGGAGATGGGTGCTTTTTATTATTGTAATCATTAGTTTATTATTTTGGCTCAATATTATTAATAGTGTTTATTACTATGAATAAATATGGTAAATAGTTCTATATAGTTATAAATAATGGGTTATTAAATAATTATTTGATCATCCATGACTAAAAAACTCCTGTATTTATCTTATAATGTTAAATATAAAAAATTATTGTATTTCACTATAGCATCCCACCTTTTTATCACATAAACTTTCATTACATTATACAAAACTGAGGATCTTTAAGGTTTAGTGTCTTGGAAACCAGGAACTTAAAACATGAAAACATAAAACATTCTTCTAAAAGACTTGAAAGGCTTCTCCTCATGTTCATCCTAGGTTCATTACGGCATCACATAACCTGGGATCATACATCAAAAGAAAGGGTGAGAAGAAGGCCCAGTAAGGGAAACAAGGGAAACATTTAACATGTGAACTTGAGATACATCAACTATGTCATGAACAAGAACTTTAAGGCATGATAAAAAAAAATCATGTGGCATATCATAATAAAAATAACATTTTCATAACTTGAAGATGTGGCTACATCATTTAACATAGACAATCATGAACATATCACCAAGGTCCATCCCCAAGGTGTCATTTGAAAATTACCAAGGTTATTCACCAAGGTATCGTGAAAATTGTAATCTCTAGTGGTTACATCATTACCCAATGCATTGGAGCGCTATCAGGGCGCACCCTTAAATTTGCCTTTATTATCATGTGAGCCACATATATAATCATCAAACATTTCATAAATAACCCACATAGCATAAAATAAATGGGTTTCATTTCATAATCATAATGTTTTAAAAAACTGCTTTAAAGACATGATCTTTACGTCACTTTAAACCCACGGAAAGGGAAAGCGGGTCTCATGTATGTAAATCCCAGAATTTAAAATGGAACATTTTGATATATATGTGAATACCCTTGTAGAAATAAGAGCTTTGAGTATTCACTTTATAACATAAAATAATTTTTGAGAAAAGAGAGAGGCATTTTGAGGGGAAAATTCTGCAGCATAACGGCTAAGTTTCGGGGTTTTAGAAAACATTGAAATGAGAGGGGACATGGGTCACCCTCTCATTAATGATCCATAAAACAGTAGGGTGAAAGAATAATAAGGACATATGGACATGGTAATGAAATTTTAGGGACATACCATTTGAAATGAAAAACATGGAAGGAAAAAAAATAGATTTCTCTTATGAAAATTCGGCAGCCTTACGGCGTCACTTAACTTCAAAAGAAAATGATTTGACAAGATCAAATAGGGTCCCTCATCATATGATCATAAGAGATCATTATGATAGATATAGAGATAATTCCCCAACATAACAAAAAGGAACTTGAAATAATTGACATGAAAGTAGAACATCAAAACGAGAAGGGTGAAGAACCACTTAAAAATTCGGCAGCCTAACGGCGCCACTTAAAACATCAAAATACAGAATTGAAGAGATCAAATGGGGTCTCTCATCATATGAACATAAGAGTCCAGTATGATATATATAGAGATCATACCCCAATATAACAAACGAACTTGAAATAATTGACATGAAAGTAGAACTTCAAAACGAGAAGGGTGAAGAACCACTTAAAAATTCGGCAGCCTAACGGCGCCACTTAAAACTTCAAAATACTGAATTGAAGCGATCAAATGGGGTCTCTCATCATATGAACATAAGAGTACAGTATGATATATATAGAGATCATACCCCAATATAACAAAAGGAACATGAAAGACTTGAATGAAAATAGAACTTGAAAACGAGGAAGGTGAAGGAATCCCTTAAAAATTCGGCAGCCTAACGGCGCCACTTAAACATTCTTAAAACGAATTGATGAGAGCAAGGGGGGTCTCTCATCATATGAACATGAAATAGGCAGTAGGATGAATATAAAAGAACATCCTCCAACATAATAACATGGAGTATAAAATAAATGACATAAAAGAGATTACTTGAAAAGAAAGAGAGGGGTCGGATCCCTTACCTTAAAA
Organism: Viscum album; assembly: GCA_963277665.1. NCBI lineage: Eukaryota > Viridiplantae > Streptophyta > Magnoliopsida > Santalales > Viscaceae > Viscum > Viscum album. The sequence continues at coordinate 2,103,799,486 of OY728147.1, read as the reverse complement.
TGTAACTCTTAAACCTCAAAGGTTGGGACCTTGAGGGCTTAGGGGGCACCTTGGTAGGACTCCTTGGGAGGTAATGAGACCAGAAATTCGTTGGGAATGAGTGGGGAGTCGAATGGATGAGAGGAGGGCTTGGTATTTATAGGGAAAGTGAGGGGACAAGGCATTAATGGCCAAGGGACACCTCACATGTGCTTTTCTCAAACCCATGTGCTCTCCCTTGTCATTTATCATGGAGTTAGGCCACATGGAGCCCCCATAACAATAATTCATCACCCTTGGCCGGCCAACCCTCAAAAGATCTCATGGCATCATCGTGACACCGTTATGATGTCATTAAACATACCGAAACCCTAAAACTGTATTTTTACTATTCACTGAAAATTCAACTTTCTCAGAAAAATCCCAAAATTTCAAATTAACCAAATATCAATGCTCTGATTTCAAAAATGAAATCCATTTTATAAAAATAATTTTCTAAATATTATTAATTTAATTTTTAAATAAAAACACTATTCATCGAAAATTCATTTTTTCAGAAAAAACCTCAAAAATTACCATAACATAATATCGATGCTCTGAGTTCAAAAATAAAGTCATTTTTATAAAAATAATTTTCTAATTATTTTTAATTAAATTTTTAATTAAAAAACACTATTCACCCGAAAAAACTAATACTTGAATAATAATTAATGAAACCGTTATTTAACTATTTTATTGAATCACATTACTTAATCAAGGTGCCTAGATTATTTTAAAACTTTTTTTAAGTGAGATTACTAATCCATTTGGTCATATTACTAATCCTAATCATAAAATCACTATTCATAATTTACTATTCATCAAAAATCAAGTTGATCTTATTAGACTCTAAATTTAGTACTGAACATAATTGCAGAAGACCATTTTTTGAAAATCATTACACATTTTTAATTATTTAGGGTTTACATAAACATATTTAAAATATCCTTTTTCTAAAATTCATCAAAAATTTGCATACTATATTTATCCGGTCATTTCAAAATTCATAAACTTCATCATAAGAAGAAATCCCAATTTTTATTTAAAACAAGGATTACACAAGGTAGTTACGGTCTCGTTACATAACCCCTTATAATACCAGCATAGGACCTAAGAGTAAGGTGTGCTAGGGTGATAGAAGCTTGGGGCGGCTCAGTCAACATTTCCCGAGTAGTAATTTCTATCAGTTTGAACTTCTCACGAAGGCGATTCCGTTCTAGCTTCACATGATGAAGCTCGGCTTGGATTTGATCCAGAGCAAAGCCCAATGGTGCTACCTCTTTCCCAAGCTCTGTTAGATGGGCTTCGATCGGTCCAAGACTACTAGGTGAGGCCATCGAATCTTCTTTCTATAATAATTAACCAAGATTACTTATATTTAGAGACAATAATCAAAACATTTTGTTCACAGCGGTCATATTGACCGATGGTTATATAATAGTCAAAACCCACTGATCTCATTTTAATTATAATCATGTTTATCAAATAAAACATTTTTGTTGAGTATAAAAATAAAATAAAATAACACATGAAATTAGTAAACAAGATTTATTCAAAATTTCGGGTCGTTACAATCTTCCCCCCTTAAGAAATTGCGTCCTCGCAATTTTAAAAAAAAAATTGGGTTTTGAAATTTCATTGAAAGTCCCACATCGGAAAAGGAGTCAGTAAAACTATTACTTTAAAATAAAGAAAGGGAAGTACAAAGGTCACCCGAGTTAACCCACGCTAGGGTTCCATGTAGGAAAACATGGACATGGAGGAGAAAACAAAGGGTCAAGTTCTGAGGGAGAGTGATAGAGAACATGATTAGGAGAAAGTTAACCATGAGAAAATCCCAAACTTATGATGTGTGTAAACGGTCTTTGATTACCTAGTAGGAAACGTAAACCAACAACATTTTTGTTTTACATTTCTTTTCATAATTTTGAGGATTTCATTTACTACATAGAACAAAAACATAAGAAAATATACCTACCTTCAAGTAGAGTTTCATCCATTAACAAGTCCCTACCAACACTAATCTTTTCTCCAAATGATGAGAATTCAAAAACACTTGGTCTTATAAAAGCACAAGAATCATCTTCTATAGAATCACATAATCTACAAAAGATTAACTATCTATTTCTTCTATCTTTAAACATTATCCCAAAAACAGAAAGGTTAAGGTAAAACAACTCTTCAAAAAGAAAGAATCCCATAGGAATGGAAACTACTTTTAAATCATCAAATTCCATGGTACTACCCAAAGTTCATCATAGTCCATTCCGTAAATAATGGTCCTTAAGATTCCTCAAAATAAACCAAACTAAGATTGAAACCCAAATACAAGAAAGATTTGATAACATAGTCTTCCAAAATAAACTTCATTTTTCATCTCCAAACAACATCAACCACTCCTAACATCTTATAACAAAAGTATCTAATCTAAACATATTTTACCCAAGATAGGTTAATCATTCCCGTAAGTAACCTAAATTACTATAAGTCCACCTTAAATTCATCGACTCTTCAAAATATAAGTCAACCTTACTCCTCAATGAAAATACCGTTGTAATCTATTTACCTCGATCAAATAGGGTCCCCAAAATAGTGAACGTCTTCCAAAATAAAAAATCATATTTTAATCCCCTAATCATCTCTGTCATCTTAATACGGCAATCGTAGCATTTCCTATCACATTGGTTGTTGAGACATGTTCTTCTATTTCCCGCCATTAACTATGAAAAGAAACTATAATTAGGGGCTTAAGTACTTAGCTAATAACCATGAAAAGGAACTGAAAGCATATAAGGATAACTTGTATATGAAAGGTATACCCTAACTTGTGATCTCCTGGGTTCCCATCTAGGTTATGAATGATCATATATTCTTATGTGAACCTTTATTTTATTTTATCTTTGTTCCTTTAACAATGGTTCATACCAAGCTTATGAATTTACCAAAGCATATCCCCTGGGAGTGTCGTAACCAAGAGTGCAGCAAGGCCTGTTGTCGTGTACCAGTTCCCGTTCGAGTCTAGCTCAAAGCGGTGTTTTTGGGTTTTACCCCTATGTACATCTGTGCCAGAGCCACCTTTACCTGCTCGTATCCAGACAGGGATGTATTTGCTTGGCAACCCCTTACTCAATACTCACCAAAATACCAGGAAGATTTCCTATATTAAACTTTTCTATAGGGTTCTTCCTAGAGTTTTCATATCCTAATTTCCACAAATAACTAAACCATCCTTTGATACCAACTATAGCATCCCGCCTTTTTATCACATAAACTTTCATTACATTATACAAAACTGAGGATCTTTAAGGTTTAGTGTCTTGGAAACCAGGAACTTAAAACATGAAAACATAAAACATTCTTCTAAAAGACTTGAAAGGCTTCTCCTCATGTTCATCCTAGGTTCATTAAGGCATCACATAACCTGGGATCATACATCAAAAGAAAGGGTGAGCAGAAGGCCCAGTAAGGGAAACAAGGGAAACATTTAACATGTGAACTTGAGATACATCAACTATGTCATGAACAAGAACTTTAAGGCATGATAAAAAAAATCATGTGGCATATCATAATAAAAATAAAATTTTCATAACTTGAAGATGTGGCTACATCATTTAACATAGACAATCATGAACATATCACCAAGGTCCATCCCCAAGGTGTCATTTGAAAATTACCAAGGTTATTCACCAAGGTATCGTGAAAATTGTAATCTCTAGTGGTTACATCATTACCCAATGCATTGGAGCGCTATCAGGGCGCACCCTTAAATTTTCCTTTATTATCATGTGAGCCACATATATCATCATCAAACATTTCATAAATAACCCACATAGCATAAAATAAAGGGGTTTCATTTCATAATCATAATGTTTTAAAAAACTGCTTTAAAGACATGATCTTTACGTCACTTTAAACCCACGGAAAGGGAAAGCGGGTCTCATGTATGTAAATCCCAGAATTTAAAATGGATCATTTTGATATATATGTGAATAACCTTTTAGAAATAAGAGCTTTGAGTATTCACTTTATAATATAAAATAATTTTTGAGAAAAGAGAGAGGCATTTTGAGGGGAAACTTCTGCAGCATAACGGCTAAGTTTCGGGGTTTTAGAAAACATTGAAATGATAGGGGACATGGGTCACACTCTCATTAATGATCCATAAAACAGTAGGGTGAAAGAATAAGAAGGACATATGGACATGGTAATGAAATTTTAGGGACATACCATTTGAAATGAAAAACATGGAAGGAAAAAAAATAGATTTCTCTTATGAAAATTCGGCAGCCTTACGGCGTCACTGAACTTCAAAAGAAAATGATTTGACAAGATCAAATAGGGTCCCTCATCATATGATCATAAGAGATCATTATGATAGATATAGAGATAATTCCCCAACATAACAAAAAGTAACTTGAAATAATTGACATGAAAGTAGAACATCAAAACGAGAAGGGTGAAGAACCACTTAAAAATTCGGCAGCCTAACGGCGCCACTTAAAACATCAAAATACTGAATTGAAGAGATCAAATGGGGTATCTCATCATATGAACATAAGAGTCCAGTATGATATATATAGAGATCATACCCCAATATAACAAAAGGAACTTGAAATAATTGACATGAAAGTAGAACTTCAAAACGAGAAGGGTGAAGAACCACTTAAAAATTCGGCAGCCTAACGGCGCCACTTAAAACTTCAAAATACTGAATTGAAGCGATCAAATGGGGTCTATCATCATATGAACATAAGAGTCCAGTATGATATATATAGATATCATACCCCAATATAACAAAAGGAACATGAAAGACTTGAATGAAAATAGAACTTGAAAACGAGGAAGGTGAAGGAATCCCTTAAAAATTCGGCAGCCTAACGGCGCCACTTAAACATTCTTAAAACGAATTGATGAGAGCAAGGGGGGTCTCTCATCATATGAACATGAAATAGGCAGTAGGATGAATATAAAAGAACATCCTCCAACATAATAACATGGAGTATAAAAGAAATGACATAAAAGAGATTACTTGAAAAGAAAGAGAGGGGTCGGATCTCTTACCTTAAAATGTAACTCTTAAACCTCAAAGGTTGGGACCTTGAGGGCTTGGGGGCACCTTGGGAGGACTCCTTGGGAGGTAATGAGACCAGAAATTCGTTGGGAATGAGTGGGGAGTCGAATGGATGAGAGGAGGGCTTGGTATTTATAGGGAAAGTGAGGGGACAAGGCATTAATGGCCAAGGGACACCTCACATGTGCTTTTCTCAAACCCATGTGCTCTCCCTTGTCATTTATCATGGAGTTAGGCCACATGGGGCCCCCAAAACAATAATTCATCACCCTTGTCCGGCCAACCCTCAAAAGATCTCATGACATCATCATGACACCGTTATGATGTCATTAAACATACCGAAACCCTAAAACTGTATTTTTACTATTCACTGAAAATTCAACTTTCTCAGAAAAATCCCAAAATTTCACATTAACCAAATATCAATGCTCTGATTTCAAAAATGAAATCCATTTTATAAAAATAATTTTCTAAATATTATTAATTTAATTTTTAAATAAAAACACTATTCATCGAAAATTCATTTTTTCAGAAAAAACCCCAAAAATTACCATAACATAATATCGATGCTCTGAGTTCAAAAATAAAGTCATTTTTATAAAAATAATTTTCTAATTATTTTTAATTAAATTTATAATTGAAAAACACTATTCACCCGAAAAAACTAATACTTGAATAATAATTAATGAAACCGTTATTTAACTATTTTATTGAATCACATTACTTAATCAAGGTGCCTAGATTATTTTAAAACTTTCTTTAAGTGAGATTACTAATCCATTTGATCATATTACTAATCCTAATCATAAAATCACTATTCATAATTTACTATTCATCAAAAATCAAGTTGATCTTATTAGACTCTAAATTTAGTACTGAACATAATTGCAGAAGACCATTTTTTGAAAATCATTACACATTTTTAATTATTTAGGGTTTACATAAACATATTTAAAATATCCTTTTTCTAAAATTCATCAAAAATTTGCATACTATATTTATCCGGTCATTTCAAAATTCATAAACTTCATCATAAGAAGAAATCCCAATTTTTATTTAAAACAAGGATTACACAAGGTAGTTACGGTCTCGTTACATAACCCCTTATAATACCAGCATAGGACCTAAGAGTAAGGTGTTCTAGGGTGATAGAAGCTTGGGGCGGCTCAGTCAACATTGCCCGAGTAGTAATTTCTATCAGTTTGAACTTCTCACGAAGGCGATTCCGTTCTAGCTTCACATGATGAAGCTCGGCTTGGATTTGATCCAGAGCAAAGCCCAATGGTGCTACCTCTTTCCCAAGCTCTGTTAGATGGGCTTCGATCAGTCCAAGACTACTAGGTGAGGCCATCGAATCTTCTTTCTATAATAATTAACCAAGATTACTTATATTTAGAGACAATAATCAAAACATTTTGTTCACAGCGGTCATATTGACCGATGGTTATATAATAGTCAAAACCCACTGATCTCATTTTAATTATAATCATGTTTATCAAATAAAACATTTTTGTTGAGTATAAAAATAAAATAAAATAACACATGAAATTAGTAAACAAGATTTATTCAAAATTTCGGGTCGTTACATTCACTATTCCTCAAAAATTCAACGTATAGAAAAAATTAAAAAAAATAAACCAATTTTTTTTCAATCTGTTGATTTTGAAAATGAAAAATAATTTATAAAATTAAATTTATAAATATGATAAATTCAATTTTAAATAAAAACATCATGTATTCAAAAAATACCAATTTTAATATTGTAATCAATTTTATAACCCTTTAAAAAATTAACTAAGGTATCATAAAATTAAATTAAAATTATAATAAAATACAATATTAATTTATGAATCTATTTTATGAAAATAAATATTCTTTTAATCATTATATTAATTATAAAATTGTAAATAAAAATTTACATTTTACAAAAATACCAACACTTAATTAATTATTTTTTAAAAATTTATTTACTTATACCATTATATAAATATATCATATTTTCATTTATAAGATGCCTAAATTTTATTTATACTTTCATGGGTGAGGTTAGTATTATAAAGGCTAGATTACAATTCATAATGTCTAGGTTACTATTAACATGGTATTGGTTCCTTAATTTATATAAATACCTCTTATTTCATTCATTCTTCATTTACTTCTATTTTCTCTCAAGGTTATATATAATTTCAAGATAGAAATTGACATTAAATTATTAACAATCTATTTTATTTCTACAACTTTGTTAATGAGTGCATTCATTCTAGTGGATATAGTAGATCCAAATTTTTCCATTCTATTTATCTTATTTTATATTCATTATCCGACTACAGTATTTTGAATTATTATTCATTTATTTTATAACTAATGTACCATTGTTCATTTCTCTGAATAATGTTTTTATTTGGTTATCTATGTTATGTTTGTGTTTTATGACATAATTATAAGAAGGAAATTCCATTTATAAAATTTTAGGTCTTTACATTTTGGTAGAATTTTCTAAAGATGGTAAAAAAAAGGTCTAAAGAAAAATTATTATTATATACCAATTTAATCGCAATGTAAATCTATTATTTCTAATAGTACATATCTAAGAGATGAGAATGGATCCAAATGAACCAAAAGAAAAAATGAGAGAATATATTCCAAAAAGGATGAGTAGACTAATTCAGCCATATGGTTTCCTTACATGAAGATACATAAAAAAATATGTGAATAGGAAATAACTAAAATCCTCAAAGAAGAGCTACTGTTAATCTTTAAAATCAAGGTTAATAGATTGTATCTGGTGTTATAGAGTTTTTGTTCATAAATCTTATTCATTCTAGTATAACATGTCACTACCAAGAAAAAGTCATAAGTAAAGGATGGTAAATGCTGACCAGATGAGATCAGATTATGATGAAGAGAAGACTATGGCAAAGAAATAATCTAAAATGTCACTTCATAAATTATATGAATTCTTGAATAAAGTTTTTGGAAGATGTGTCTAATAAGTTCATGGACACATGATTATGTTGTGAATAGTGTGTGTATGGATGTGACTAAGCTCATGGACACATGATTACATATTCACTTAAAGAAACAGGAAGGTAATAGTGAGGAGATTTTTCATATGTATTGTTGCACATATTATGTTGTGATGACCATAAAATGTATTATATACATCAACGAAGTTTAAAGAATTGAACGTGAAACATACTTAGTATAGTGTGTAGAAATTGATATTAAATATGGGAAAGAATTTAGATAAACGTTTTAGAAGAAATTCATATATGAGTTTTCAATAACCAGTGAGACCAGTACTTCAGAAACAAAATGAATCATATCCTGAGAAGTTTTAAAATGAGGAAGCTAATTATAAACTATGATCAGAAATTGTTTGAGCAAGAATAACATTAGTGAAAAGTTATTAGAAGTTGTACATGATCTAAAGTGATCCAACAATCTCATGGTTGGTTATATTCAATAGATCTTTCTATATTGTATTGATCCATCTTAAGAATAAGGTTGTAGTGAAGGGTTCTAACCCATTTCTGGAAGATTTTGATTGGAGGTTCTAACCAGTCACTATTAAGAGGGTGAAGTTGGGGTGGGTCTAACAAACTATAGAAGGCTTATTAGAGATGAGGGGTATAACCATCATTTAATTTTGGGGTCTAACCAATTACTATTTTAATCCACATCTGTTATTTTGGAGAATTTGTGTTAACGATTTAACCAACACGGAAAGAAGTAGGTCTCTCTACTGAACCGTTTAAATCCTTGTGTGCTATGATATGCTTTCTTTTTATTATTATTTCTTATAGGGTTAGGTTGAATATTAAATAAATTGGATTCGGACATTAATCAGTCATAAAGGTTGAATAAAAAAATAATTTTTAAAAATAGTGTACCAATGATTTACCCTCTATCAGTGGTTCCTAACTGATCCTTGGACATGAAAGATTTCACCTTGGTTGTAAGATTATACCTTTAGTGACCTTTAACAAAGGTCTTTGATTATAATGTGAACCTAGAGTGGGGTCTAGGAAACATGGTTATGGTAGGGCTTATTGTCTCTAACTCATTCTCTATAATATGTGATAATTTTGAGGAATTCATAGTCACCTGATCTCATACCTCATGGGTGTATTGTTCCATTTATTTATTTATTTTGCATTGGATATCGTTGATCCATCAAAAATAAGATATTACTATCATAGTGGTTTAGAACTATCTCACTAGACTCCTAATTAATTTGTATAATATTTCTTTTATTAAGTTATTTGGAGATGTAATTGAGAATTTATTATCAGAATATCATTGAACATTGAAAAGGAAGCACCCTATTCGGGCAAGAGTTTCACCTGGCCTCATCCCTACCAGCTTGGTTGGAAGGAGGATTTGGTTTCAATTTGACATAGGAAAAAGAATTTGTTGATGTAATTAGGATTGTTGAAGAGGTGTTAGTAGTTGGAGATGTGAAGCAGGATATATTTGATAATATCTAGCATTAGGGACTTCAACCTAGAAAAAAAATTAACATTTTGGAGGGGTTTAATATGTATTCATAGATAAGGTAATGAAAGGAAAATAAAAATAGGAATAATAAATATAAATAGGAATTGGGCCTAATTAAAAGTCAGGAACAAGAGGAGTTTTACCTAGTAGATGATGATAGAGATAGAGCAGACTCATCCTCACTGGTGACACTTAAAGATGAAGTGGTTTATCTAGATGGAGAGAAATATCTATTTAAGTGGAAAAGGGGAATAGTGAAACCAATGTTACGAGAGATCATTCCATAGATAAGAGGAATAAGGCAATAGGTTGAAAATATTATTCATACCTTTCTATAACCATGGTGATAAGGTCATATGGGAAGGAATAGGGTTCCAAAGAGACTAATTATAAAATAAAAATTCTTGAGGAAAAGGAGGACACTTCATTTTAGTATGATGGTGTCTAGGAATATTACATATCAAAAGAAGATCAGGATTAACATGGATCTTTGGATAGCATTGTTAGGGTCTAGGGTTTAGTTCCTAGGATGGAAGGAATATAGAGACTTCAATGTGAGACTATAGTCATTCCTAAAATAAATGATAGTTTTTATAAAAGAGAAAGAGATGAAAGATCCTTGTGTTGAGGAACGAAATCCAATAAATAAAAACCAGGTATCCTCATAAGTGGTGATCCTATGTGGGTTCCATTTGACACTCTGTTGTGACGTATATTTTCCCAAGTGGAAGAATTAAACTCTATAGAAATAATAATAGATGAAAAATAGGTGGGGTCTTCGACCAAGAATATTATAAAAATAACCTATTAGACTAAAATATGAGGTTCGTAGATAGGGTGAAGGTAGGATTAGATGGTTTATCCCTCCTTATAGATCATATCATGCACTAATTTGAGGTTATGAAGTAAAAATATTTTTATTTTAAATCCACCTCCCAAGAATATTACAACAAGATGATCACTTGAATTTTATATTTTTATAACAATAAAGAATAAGAGGAAGGGAGTAATTCTAAGGATCACATTTTTATCAAGTATTTATTAAAGGAATGATCAATCCTTTGAAGTACATCAAGCCTTAGGGTATGATGGATTAACATTTTCAAGATATCATTTATATGGAGAAAAGGGGAATAAATTTATTCCCTAGTATAGACCTTACAAAATTCATGAACCTAATAATTTGAGGTTGTATTATAATTTTTTAGAATATTGAAGTCTAATATCTAGTTTTTAGGTTATTATTAAACCCCTAAAAATAGTCTCTTGATGATGAATAAAAATATAATTTCGTAGGAGGTGTTGGTAATTTCAATTATTTATTTTATACTATTTTTTAAATGGTGATGTTGATTATAATTTATTGACACAAATTTATAATTTAGATATTTTTCAAGATAATAGAATAATTGTTTTTTAATGACTTATGAAATATTATTCTCATTTAGTGGAAGACATGGATATAGTTTGTAAAGATAGAATTCATGATTAACAAGTTTAGGTAAAATTTTTATGAACAAGGATAATATATTAATAATAAATTGAATATTAATTTAAAATTTATTGAACCATAGTCATATCATAAATTCTATATATAATAATTAAATTCATTTTATATATATCTATAAAATGTTTTGATCAAAAACAAAATATATCACTCCATAGAGGTGATATTCCTCTCGTACACACAGATAAAGTTTTCATTTTTCATAGAATAGGGGAAGGTATAAAATGGTTTATATTTTACATAATATTAGACATGATATAAATATAATATTTCTTTATTAAATATACTTTTATAACCCTCTATGTAGATAGTGATTAAAAATAAAACTCATCATTCGTAGTGGTTATAGTTCACATATATTCATGGATGGTGATTTGGTTAGTTTTATGGGGAAGGTAGAAAGGCAGATAATTATTATTTAATAAATATAATAAATTTTCAGTATAATTATTATTATGGTTTTATTATTTTTGGTTGGTATAATATAATTTTTGATAGAATTAGAAGACTTAAGGAAGTGGAAATGATAAAGACAGATTTGGGAATTTTTAGCTTTATGGAATATCTCCTTTGAAAATTGGATAAAGACTTTAAGGGATGATATTTTGGGGAGTACATAACCTATAAGATGTGGATATGATTTTTGAGAGGAACTTGGGAAGGTTTTGGTAAAACTTATGGGCTTTTGGTGTGAGGATTAGTGGGGCGATGAAGGGCTCCTTTTATAAGTGGGAGGAGTGACATTTGTTTAATAAGAGGTGTGTTATTCAAGTAAATTGCCTCCAAAAGTGGATAATAATGGATATGGGATGAGGGAAGGTTGATCGAAGACTAAACCACTCTTTTTAGTTGAGTTTTTAACATGTTTTAGGTCCTTTATTCTATAATTTAACCATTCTAGCATTTTTATCTTTAACCATTGTAACTAATTCTTAACTATGTAAATTATGTTTATACCTAAAAATAAAATGGGACTTATTAAATAATTTTTAAATTAAAATTTCAAATATTAAATCCATTTTATTGGACACTATTTCTAAAAGTGATAAAATTTATTCTAAATAATACATGTATAACACATAAAAGAAATTTTTAGTGAAAAATATAACTTAAGTTATAAAAATTCATATATTGGTTTCTAAATAAAACTCAATTTTTTAAAATTTTTAAATTTAATTATAAAAAACATCTTTAGTCAATAAAAAAATTCATAAATTTTTTGTTCATTATTGTATCTTAATGATGTTATAAAAGTCATGATATTAAAAAAAATTGGTATTGTGTGATATTCATCTAAAAATTAATCATTTTAGAAAAATATAAAAAAATCATAATCCAATATTATAATTAATAATATAAAAAATAAATTTTTTTAAAATTCAAATTCTTAAATTTTGGAATTATAATTTTAATTGGAAATATAAAATATAATGAAAAATAATTTTTATCGAAAAGGACATTTTTAAATCACTAAGTGTTATTATTATTATTTACTATCAATTAGAAATAAGTGTTAATAAATTTGTTTATTTGTTTAAAAATAAAATTTTAGTAATTATTTTAAAGTGATCAATTTAATATATTTAGATAAAAATTAAACAACATTTGTGATAACAATTCTTTGAAAAGAACCATTTTAACATTATTGCTATAACTAACTTTAATCTTGATAACTAATTTGTATTCATAAAAATTAAAATACCCTTGCTAATTAATTTGATAATTGTGATGTAAAATATAAAAATAATTTCCTATGATTCATTTTTTAAAAATTATATGAACTTTTTTTATTACAATCACAAATAACACATAAAAACAATTTTTAAGAAAATTGTATATTTTATGCCTAAAATGAATTTATTAATTTCATAGTAAAAACTATTATATGGATATTATATTTTTTATTATATATATTATCAATTAATTTAATTAAAATCATTATTTAACTTTAATATAATAAAACACATAGTGAATAAAAAGTAAATTTTTAGTAAAATGTATTTTTATCCTAAATGATTTCATTAGTTATTTAGATACATTAATTGAATTATGTTAATGAATTAGTGTTAAAAATGATTTTTATTTTTCTTTATACGTATATTTCATAATATGGTTACCTCAGTTTAAACCCTTCAACTTAAAAACTACAATATAATAGTTATAGTTAATATTTATAATTTTATCTTAATAAAATATTGCATGATTTTTTTAGTTTGATGTTGCATGTGAAGTAATATTTTATCAATAATGTTGATTTAAAGAAAATATTGATAATAAAATATAGGGGTCTTATATTCTCCACCATTAAATAAATCATGTCCTTAAAATTTGAATTATCATTCATTAATGAAATAGCTAAGGGTATCTATAAGATATACAAAACTCAAGATATAATTTCTAATGAGATAGAAAAATCACAATCATAGAAAAGACTATAAAACTTATATATTCATTTATAAAAGGTATATATTGAGATTATAACCATTTTTTCCAAATATAAATCCTTATTTTCCTATAATTCTTAATAGTTTCTAGAGGTATACATTTCAAAAATTTAGTTTGATAATCCTATTTCCTACCAAACAGTAAAAAATGGTTATTATGATAATATCCTAAATAAAAACCTTTCAAAACATTCCTATAATTTTATAAAATCAAAAATAATTTAAATCTATGGTCTTAAAATTTAACTTAATTGTTATCCATAAAAGATCATTTAAATTAACATGTACCTTAATTTATGAATATTATCTTTTAATCTACGTTATCCTTGATCATTTAAAAATAGGTTCTCTAACCTATATATATTCATATCCCTCATAATGGTTCCTTATGATTATATGAATTAACCAAAGGATATTCAATGAGAGTTTCAAATTAAGAGTATAGTCATGCCACTTTATCCTACACTAGGTAAAAATCAAGTTAATACTCAACTATTTTTTTTTTCAGGGTCATTACACCTAGATAGATCTATGCCAGAGCATTTATCCATTTGTTTATATCCATGTAGGAATTTAATTACCATGAAACCAAAAAATATATACTTTAAACAAATTTTAGTGTGTTATCCAATACTTAGGCTTATCATTAAGATTTTTCACTAAATTTCTCTCTTCTCAATCCCCAAATATAACTAAAATAATCCCCAAAAATAACTAAATCGTTATCTGATAGAAATTTAGGCACACTAGAACCAAACCCTTGGGTCCAGTGCTAAAAAATATTTCTTTACACATAGGATTTGATAAAGAGTGAGCAAACCCAAGATAATCATCAATACATGTCGCATTACATCTCACTATGATATCATAATCCCATGAACTGATGGTTTTGGTGTATTTTAAGATTATCTATATAATATTTAATACTATGGATATTTCTCCAAAATTTCCAAATTCCATACCTTCTTCTAAATGTATAATATGGTTTACCCATCTATATAACCTAGGGAATGGAAAATAAAATAAGGGGTGTGCTCAAAACCTCAGTATTGGAACAATATATAAATATATCATCAAGGGTAAAATCATAAGCATGTGAGTAAACATGATAATAGTAGAAATATATAATTAAAATAATATATAATATTAAGTATCATACATTAAGAAAAATATAAGGAAATATAAAATCAACTGATCAAACATATATCGTGGAATAAGAGTGGAGAAACATGAGAAAATAATCATGATCCATGGAGCATAACATTGTATTATAACAAAGAAATATGGAATGATAATTATCATAGTAATATAATACATTATTAAAAAATAATAACAATAATTATACCCATGCACAATTTTTTGATCATTGATTAACTGCAATTATACCTATAGAAAGTCTTGTGAGAAAGACTTAACTGATATTACACCCATATACAATGTCATTATCTCATGAGATATCAAAATTTATCCAATTTATTAAGGGATATATAGGACCTATCCTATCATAATATTCATAATCTAGAAATATTTATACCATGAGAACATTAAAAAATTCATATTTCAAACATCATTAAATTAACCCATGAAAAAGATATGGGTTTCAACAAAAATTCCCTAAAATATTTCATAACTCAATCAAAGAAAAAACATGGATATAATCATAATTATATATCCCTTGTGAAGTATAAAAACTTTTTAATATGTTTATATATATGAAAATAATATTTATAAGAATAATTCTTTAACTGTTTCTACATAAAAATGGATCAAGAATCAGATCCTTTGAAAATATGAGTTTAATTATCCAAAATAAAAAATTTATAAGGGAATTTAGAGTGTAATTAATTAAAAATAATTTCCAAGGAAATAAATCCTTTGGAGATAAATAGGAAAATGGAAGTAAAATCATAAAATATTTTGAGATTTTTTTACATTTTCAAAAGAGATAAATATATGGGACAATTTGTAGAGTCATTTTTAAAAATTTGAAGTGAAATATTTTTAAAAATGTTATATTAAAAAAATAATCATTATAAATTTGTCCTTTAAATATACAAAAAGATTATCCCATGGAAATGTGGAGTGTAAGATAAAAAATATAATCATGAAAACATTTTTTTAAATATTTTAAAAATAATTTTTTATATATAAATCATAAAAAGTGTGATAAATATTCAATTTTAAAAGGGTTAAAATGAAATTTTAATATAAATAAAAATAATAAAAATGTGGACTTTAAAATAAGAAAGGTGAAAAATTGTGGGAAGAGTGAATATGTAGATGGAAGAGAAAATGATCATTTGGAGATAATGAAAATTATTATTAACATCATTAAATTTTATAATAAAATAAATCCATTAGATTAAATATATTTGATATGGAAATGAAATTACTTTAGAAATAAGTTTGATATGAAATATAATATCATCATTAGATAGAAGAAAAAAATATTTTAAAACCATACTCAAAGAGAAATACTTATGACTCATGAAAAGAATATGAGTTAATAAAACCCCTTACCGCTTTGGTATTAATGGAAAAAAAATAGTATAAAGGAAGGGTTATGGAAATAATTGTTACATGCATGAAATAATCTCTAAAAAATAAAATTGAAACCATTAATCCTTAGATACACCATATAAAATAAGAACAAGAATGTAATTTGACAACATGCCTCAATTAAAAAAATTCATATTAAAACTCTTACAAACATCATAATTGATGAATTAAGAAACATTTGAAAAAGAGTTTAGGTGATATAAATTTAAATAAACCAATAAAGAGAAATAAAACATAATAAAATCATAGTGTATTATTAACCCATATTATAATAATGATGTTAAAGAGGAAAAATTATAACTTAATGAAATAATATTGAGTTAAGAAACACCTTTAATTTGTATTCTCGCTTATTCTAATGTGGTATAACCTCCTGTATAATAAAAATAACTATTTTAATTAGTTATTCAAGAACCTTATTCATATATATTACATTTTATACACTTTGTTTATAATAATTTATTATAAATATATTAGTAATTTATAGTTTTATTTTCATTAATGGGTGTTAATAATTTTTAATGTTTGTTTTGTACAAGTTTCATAATAAAGATATTGGTTCTTATTTATCAATAAATATTTCATTATTCCTATATTATTAAATTTATTTGAATCTTTTTTTTCAATGATTTATGAAATATCATTTTAATTTAGTAGAAGACATGGATATATTTTGTGAAGATGGAATTCATGATGAAATTGTTTCAAAAAAATTTGATGAATAAAGATAGTATATTAATAATGAGTTAAATATTAATATAACTTTTTAAAAACATTATTAATATCATAAATATCATATTTAATCATTCAATTTTAGGTTACATGAGCATTAAATATATAAATATTATATCATTTTATATGAATATTTAATAAATATTACAATAATACATGCCCAAGAACTATAATTTTTTAATTTATATGGATACTAGATGCATAATAAAATTATTTAAAGAAAGATATTCAATATCTACTAAAATTTTATTCTTAGGTATTAACCTTAATATACATTTCCTCATTAATTATTTTTATAATCTAGGGAATGAGAAACAAAATAAAGTTAAGATTATATGCCCAGTAAGCGTAAACATGAGATATGTAAATTAATGAACATAAGTGATAATAATATAATAATAAGGTTATTATAAAATTATCCTAACTTTAAAAAAATCTCCAACAAGTTAATGACCATTTATCATGATTCATGGCATAAGGTTGGGTCATAAAAAAGGACTTGAGTCCCAAGAGTGTGGAATCATTAATAATCAATCTTGAGCCATGATAACATATCAAAAGAATAATACTTAAGTTTGTGACAAACACATAATCATATAAAATAATTTACTTAGTAGAGTCTCACTTATACAACTATTTTAATAGATATCATCCCATAGTTTATTGGGTTCAATCTACATTACCATATATATAGTAGACAAAGTCCCATAATTGATTGGGTTAACCCCTATTCGCTTTCATATTATCTCATTAAATATAAATATTTACTCAATAATTTGTAGGGATATATAATTTTGGGCCCACCTATAACATAATGAAAACCATATATAAGTTTTCCAAAAAATCATAAAAGAATTCATCATTTCATGATAGATTAATTAACCCACGGAAAAGAAAGTAGTTTCATAAAACATTCCTTAGAAAATTATCATCATAATCCATAAAAATAAATAAAATGGATGGTATCATAATATAATATCCCTAGTGATGTATAACAATCCTTAAAGGTTGTTTTCATAGACAAAAAATACTTTTATAAAAGTACTAGAAATATGAATTTAAAAATAAGAAGAAAAATCCCTTTATTTTTAAAATGTTAATGAAATAAAAATTCCTAGAACCATGGGAATATTATTTTTTGAAATAAAAAAAGAATCATGTAATGTAATTTAAATTTTTATAAAAGTTTATGTTGGTGGGGAAAACGCTATTATACTATAAGTTAAATAAAAATATTGTTTTCAAACTTTTATAAAAAAACTAAAAAGTGAGATGGAAGGGAAAAAATTGAAAATATTCCTTTTGATAATTTGTAAGTAAAATTTAGTATAAAATACATTTATCAAAAAATTAATTTTATATAAAAACTTCCATAAAACAATTTGGTGAACATGGATATGGAAGAAAAACATTCCCAAATAAAAGAACATAAATAAGGTTGGATTTTCTTAAAAACAATATTTAGGTATTTTGAGTAAAAAGAGGGTGAAAAAATCAAAAAAACATACAAACCATATAAAGAAATAGATAAGAAGAAAATAGATGTGTTTTAGGAGGTAAATAATATATTATTTTCTACTAAGTATATTGAAACATAAACAATCTTGATAAAAATTGAGATAGTAACATAATTAATTATAACTTTGAATATTCGAATCAAAACCCCTTGAAAGAGTCAACCATAGATAGATTTTTAAATATCCATAAAATTTATTATAATAATCATAAAAATTATTTATGGGTATTATATACACCAAGTAAAATAAAGAAGGTGGTGAATGTATAACATATCTTAATAGAGGGAAATTTAGATGAATAAACCCTTATTATAAGTCCTAGATTGTTTTTTATAAGTTTTGAAATATTGTGGAATAATTTTATATTTGCTACAAATATATAATAGAATAATATTAAAACTTATATTAATTTATATAATTACATTATAATTTCTAATCACCCATTTATTAACAATTCTTTTTTAAGATCAAATGTTGGTGAGTTAATTATTCTATTTTATATACATGTTTTTTGAAAGTTCTGGTCCTTTACCCTTAGTCCTTATTTCATATATAATATTTATAGATTAATAGATATATTATATATTTATTTTATACAATTTTAGAACAATACATGTAAGTAGGTGATGAAAAATAAAATACATCACTTTGTGGAGGTGGTAGTCCACACGTACGCATAAGTTATCTTTTTATTATTTAATGGATAAAAATAAAGGAAGGTAAATAATAATATATCTTATAATAATTATAATTATATCACATATATAATATATATTAATTAAATACATCTATATAATCATCCATTATAGATAATAATGAAACATAAAATACAACACTTCATAGAGGTAGTATTCTGCACGTATGTATGAGTGATACTCTCATTTTCCATTGGATATAAAGGCGATAGAAAATGTGTGAACCATTAAAATAATTTTTTTTAGTATATTAAAAGTATTTCTATATTTTTTAAAGATAATTATTATGGATTTTTAGTTTCTTTATAAAGAAATAAACCTGAAAGAGTTCAGTAAGAACAGATAGCTCTTCCTTTGCTAACCTCCTTTGAAAAAAAACATTAAGGATTCAAGGATGGGTATTTTAGGAATAAAAGAAGATATGGGTCATGTATAAGAATTTTTAAAAGTAATTTGGGAATATATTTCATTAAATAATGTGCTCATGTGGTGTGGAGAAGTGATAATAGGAGGTTCCCTTTTTTATATGTGAGGGGAGTGTCACCCTTGTGGATACCCTTAAATTTAAAATAATATAAAGTCATTTTCCTGAGAAAGTAGTAATAAACAGAAAATATTATAGAGATAAGATAATTGAAGGTATAAATATACTAAATTAATCATATTTATTAATTTTTATCAATAATTAAATCATTGTATTTTTTTGACCTCATCATCACCCCTTTTAATCCTTATTGTTATAATGAAATTTTTACCATGGTAGATATTTATTATGGATAAATTTTAAAATGAAATTATTAAATATTTTTTATTATGATGCTTCAAAATATTGAATACATTTTAAAATATTTAATTCTTAGAGGTGGTAAAAATTAGTTCTAATATCCACACACAAATCACATAAAACCCATTTTTAGAAAAAAAAATCTGTTTTTAAGAAAATCAATGGTTTTATTCTCATTAATTGACAAGTAAAAACACATAAATGAATGTTAATTTTTTTATTAAATATATTATCTACATATTTTATTAAAATAATTCATAAATTGTTAATAATTTAATTTATTAAGAAAAAAATACATTGTTCAAAATAAAAAAAGTTTTCTAAAAAATAACTTTTTTTACTTTCTTATGATTTTATATTTTTTTGAAGAAATTAATAATAAATGTATGAATGATTATAAATTTTTATACATAAATAAATAATAAATTTACTTATTTTTAGTACTCTAAATAAAATAAATTAATTTTTAAACAAAACATATAAAATATACAATGTTTATAAACAATACATTTATGTTTAACCAAGAATAATTAATATTTTACTTCTTATAATCTCTTAATTTATTTTAATAACTATGTTTCATTTAATTTTCATGTAATTTATTTAATTTTTTATTTTAATAAACCATTATTATCTTAAATTTTATTCTTCTTATATCACAAGCTATCAAATACATAAAATTAATTAAAGAGAAATATATTAAAAAATCATGGGGTGTTTCATTCTACCCCCATTATAGAAATTTCTCCAATGAAATTAAGTTACTCTAGAGAAAATACATGAGGTTATTTATGCCACATTACATCCTTAGGTTCCAACATATCTTCCTAAAATTTATGGTTTCACCAGAAAAATCTAACCAGGTGGATGGTCTTGTTCCAAAATTCTCTCTTCAATTAGAACCTCCACCAATAATTCCTCATAAGAAAGATAATTCTCCCAAAGTGAAATATTTTAGTTTATTTTAGGTGAAGGATTAGTATTTAATTCATCATAAGATATACATGGAACACATTGTACACTTGCGTGAAGTTTGATAGAAGTTTCCAGTGATAAGCTACCATTCTGATTGATCAAGAATCTCTTAGGGACTGATATATATAGGGATCAACTCCCACTTATTTCTAAATCACAAAACCTTATTCCAAGGAGGAATTCAAAATAATACCTTATCACCATGTTAAATTTCTATTTCTCATCAACAATTGTCAATATATATTTTCTATGAAATCTCGTATTTTTTTATGTGATATTGATAGGATCTAATATTCTTTTCCATCTATTTATCTAGATCAGGTACCAATATAAATTTTTATCCAAATTAATCAATCATATTGAAGTTCTAAAATTCATTCTATAAAGGGATTAACAAGGAAAAGTTTTATATATGATGAAATTCACTGACTTTATAAGGTGATCAGCTACTACCTAAATGGTATCATAAACATTATATTTCATGGGGAGTCCTATTATGAAATCCATGGTAATGTTTCCCATTAATAGATAGATATGGTTAATAGGTAAAGCATTCTAAAAGACTGTATAAACTACCAAAAAAATTGGTGTTCAGTGGCATAAATTTAGAAGGTGTTATTCTAAACCCCCTCTAAATAAAAATCAAAATGGGTTAATAATAATGCCTTCTAATAAGTGGAAATTTTGATGAAAATGTGCCCCAAATTATTACCCCGCCCATGATAACCTTATTTTTTCCCTACCATCACTCACCTATACTATGATATTTCTCCTCCCCTAGCCCTGATAACCCTATTTCACCTCGACTTTCACCTGTTCTAGTGCTCCCCAATCCCACATAAATATCTATCACCTTTCCCCTACCCCATTAGGTGAATTCACTTACCACACAGTGCTCCCCTTCCCATCATATATGATTTATTACCTTGCCTACCAGCACTCCCCTACCTTCTATGTACAATGAATTCCATACCTCCCATCGTAACAAAGCTCCTCTCTTTTATGCAGTTGAGGTATTCCCCTTCCTCCCATTATGATAATGATCCTCTCTCTTCAATGGCTTATGGATTTCACTGAATCCTATAATGATAGTGCCCCTCTGTCATATTTTGATAGCGCATATCCCTCATGATCAAGACATCACCCCTCCCCCTGCTTGTTAGATTTCCCTATCTCTCTTAGATCATGGATACCCCTCAGATCAATAATTATACTCCTCATGTGAGGGTCTCATCAACACTATAATAAAATCAAATACTTATCCTCACTAAAATCTTATATGAGTCATATAAAACCTCTTAAAGAATCTAGTCTCATAAAATATCCATCATAAAACCCTCGACTAATGGGATACCTCACCTAACCAAATGATTTTTATGTATTATTAACCTTTTTCCTCTTTATTTTAAACCCTCAACAAAACCCTCACTGAATGAGTTGTTTTAATATTTTTTCCATTTTATAAGGGGCACAAAGATACTTTAGTCCTTAAGGATACTAATTCTAGACCTAAGGTATGGTCAACTTGGTAATTTGATAGCTCAATTTGATCATGGGTTTTTTTTATTGACTTAGAAAATTAATGCTATTTTTTTAATAGAATTTCAGTATTGATATTATTCTATTTATTATAATATTTAGAATCACTTCTTATTTATTAAAATATTCCCATTAAATTTGATAAACATGCATAATTTTTACCATACACTTTATTTTTATTTGAATTATATGGTATTTAACTTGTGTTATTGTTAACTAACTATAAGACATATTAGTTATAATAAGTTTCACTTATTTATGTGATTTTATTCTGAAATTAAAGTGCATATTTTTTATAGAAACTAAAAAAACATTATTTATTTTTCCAAATATTTTTCATAACTGATAAAGGTTGTGATCAATTTTCAATAATAAATTCCAAATGATTCTGAAGTATGATTTTTTTTGAAAACATATACAATAATTTTACAGAATTTTTATAGGATTTTTTAATGTTTTTAATAGAAAAACAATAATTTTTTAAAAAAGTAGTTTTTAATTTTCTTGAATAGAAAATATATTAAAAATTTTTTAAATAAAATTATTTTATGAAGAAAAATTATTGAGATTTTTTTACTATAAAATCTATTTACTTAATTTTTTTTTTCTATGTTTATTTAGACATATTTAATTGTAATATTCTATTTCCATTAATTCATTATAAATGGGTAAATCATGGAATTACTAGTCAAGAAAAACTGATGAGGATAAAGAAGGATTAGATAAATTTCTCAATATTTTACTTGAGAAACAATATTTAGAGTGAAGAATAATATTTCCTTTTTATAATTGAAAATTTTATAAATGGTTGACTAGAGTTAATGAATATTACTATTTGAGTGGAAACCAATTTTCAGCTGAATGCACCAAGTGGGTATAGAATGGAGAATTTAATAAAGCAGAACTACCATATAACAGACAATAAGAGAATGAAACCTCTCCTCAAAATATCGGTCCTCAATATCCTATAGATAAAAGGGTCAATGATGAATTTGGTCTTGGTAATATGCAGGTGAAAATGGATCAAAATCTTCTCTTGGTGTAATAATGTTTGAAACTTCTAAAAAAATTTCTATGTTATTGAATGAATGAAATAAAGAATAATATGAAGGCTATAAAAAGTACTCTAAAATATATTTTATAATAAAACCGTATTACAGAAAATGTTTATGTGGAATGAATGATAATAAATATGAAGCATCTAGGTGGAAGTAATATATTTTTAGAAGAAAAATAAACAACCAACAATTTTTTTCTATTATTTCCCATTAAAAAAAGTTTCAAATGATTTTTTATGTCTAGTGATACTGCCAATCATATGCATTAGCACAAAAGTGAAAAATGTAATAATGAATTGGTGAGGTATATTTGAGATTCTAAAGCATAAAATAAATTTAATATTGCGCATCCTCAATTTTATTTTGATCCTTGAAATTTTCACTTTGGTCTTGTTGTTGATGGTTTTAATCTTTTTGGTAGAATGAGTTGAATTTATAGTATTTGTAATATAATATTGATACCATATAATCTGTCACCGTGGACATGTATGAAAAATATATATGATTCTTTCAATGATCATTAATCGAATAAAAATTCCATGAAATGACACAGATTTCTATTTAAGACCTCTTTTTTAGGAGTTGAATGAGTTTTATGTCGATGGATTTGAAACATATGATGTCTCTATGTATTTAAAGTTTAAAATGCAAGAAACATTACTATAGAAAATTAATGTCTTTCCTAGACACAGTATCTTATCTGGATTTAATAGTTATACTAGATCATCTTGTCTAACTTTAAACATTAACACAAGTCCATTACATTTTACTCATAGTAGAAAGTGGTGTTTTTGGGAGGCATCTTTGATTTCTTGATGATAACCATAAATTTATATTGATGAGATTACATTTTTATTGAAATAAATATTTTTTTAAAACCTCTACATGCACTGTATGTCATGGAGATTTAAAAATATATATAAATCATAAATTTATTATTTGGAAAGATAATAAAAAAGGACGGTAAAAGAATGAATTATCAGGGGAATAAAAATGAGGATGACTCCAAAAAATTAGAAAAATATCTATTTTTTAAATTATCGTATTGAGAGACTAACATGTTACATCACAATCTTGATGTCATGTATATTGAGAAAAATGTATGTGATAATGTCATTAATATTTTTTTAATGAAAGTGTAAGGTAAAAGATCATCTTAAGGCCCAAAAATATCTTCAAAAAATAGGTATAAGAGGGTATTTTTGGCCAAATAATAATGGGAAATATCATCCACATATTCTCTACATTGAAAAATTAAATGAAAGATAACTTTATAAAATGTAAATTGAATATGAATTTTCATGTTGGTTATTCTAGTGACCTTTATAGTTGTATAAATATAAAATATATTACAATATTTAGCTTTTAAAATCATTATTTTCATGTCATTATTGAGAAATTACATCCCTTTACAATATGTAATGTGTTTAAAAAAAAATTATAATATTGATAGATTTATTTTCATTTTTAGTCAAAAATTGTTGTATTGTTATCAATCCCATTGATCTTTAGATGTATAACATCAAATTTTTCCCAAAATCTTTCATTTGGAGATGTTATTTACGCCATAATTTTTCACTGTCATGATTCATTTGTGCATACATCTAGTCGAAGAACTATAATTGAGTGGTTCAGTAAAATATCAATAGATGTATCCAATTAAAAGTTAATTTTTTTCATATATTATTTCACACCATAATATTTTGTTTTTTCATATTATTTGTGTAGTTTATATAGATGTTTGGTACATTTAAAGTCTTATGTTAGTAATAAGGCTCAACTATAAGGTTCTATTATTGAGAGGTATATTTCAAAATAATGTTTAAAATTTTTGTTAAAAAAATTGAAGGCACTGAGGCCAAATTCAATAGGTTGTGTCATGTTAATGATGAAGTAATGGATGTTGACAATGATGTTGTCTATACTATCTTTTCAATAGTGGAAAGACCAGTAGAGAGTGGTACTGATTTTATCTTAACTTCCATTAAGATGAAATAGGAACACTGAAATGTGTTATTTAATTATGAAGAGGTGGATGCATTCATAGAGTAGGTATAAATTTATGTTTATGTATTCAGTAATTTAATTATATGATTTATTATCTCAACAAAAATTACTCGTATGAAATACACATTTTATGTAAGGAGAAAAATGAGGAGTCAGATACACTTCTTTTATGTAGTGTAAAATATTGTAAGCAAATAATTTTTTGATTGATTTTCTAGATGAGTAAATTAAAGGGTTTATTGATAATTCAATGTGAATTGATAATTATTTTCATAAATATTTTTTTATTTTAGGCATTTTTAAAAGATATGGTATGTACTCTATTAGAAGAGTTAAAACATCTAGCATAAATCCATATTTGTAATTCTAAAAGGTTTTCTACATTCAATATTAATAGATTCAAGTATTTTATAATGGATTGTGAAAAATATTAAAAACACAAAAATCTAGAGTGTTCATTACTTATAGAACTAGATTTTTTTCAATTCACTATGATGAAAATGGAATTGATGTTGGTCTTTTATATCATGGGAAGATGAAAGATATTATCAAGATTTATTACTACCAAAAACATACGACTCTTTTTAAATGTTTATTGTATGATACAACAATTGATATAGGTTTTAGAAAGTATTATTGGGGTATTAATGTTTTCAATTTTAATAAATTGATTTACATTAGAAAAAAGTGATGAACATGAACCTTTAAGTTACACATCTCAAGATCAAATTGATTATTATATTGAGATGTCTCTTGAATGGAGTGTTGTTGTACATCTTAATCCTAGATATCTTTATAAAATGGGTGAATATGATGAATATATATGTGACCATACTCCTATTTAAGAATAATAGGTGAGTAAATATTTCAAAAAATGAAGTGAAAATATTTATCTAGAAATATAATTGAAATACAATGATGTTTTCTTTGTGAATTTAGAGGAATATTTATTTTTTGTGAATAAATACTTTTATTTTTTTAATTATTGGATTTTTTAATTTTAATGGAGAAAACAAATGTATTATTTGTTATTTTTTAACTAGAAGAACATTTATGTTTTTGATGTTAATTATTATTTTTATTTCATGGGAACCCATTGTGTTATCTTTTTTTGTAATAATATTTAGAAGAGAAAATGTTATTTTCTTTAAGAGAACATTTGTTTTGCAATTAATTCTGTTACTTGTTTTTTTTCTATATATCAAAGAACTATATAGGAATTTTAAATATATGGAATTTTTTTAATCATTTTTTTGTGATAAATTTCATTATATAAACTGATCAAGGACGTTTCATGCGTTAGATTATGAAAAAAAAAATAATGTTTTAAAATGTTTTATTCGTCAGATCAAAGGAGGTGTCAACATTACTAATTAATATTTTTTGTCTTAAAACGTTTCTCAATTTGTTTCACATGTTATAACAATTAATGTGCCTTAAAATGTTTTTATTCAAAATAAATTTTTGATAACTTCTTGACACTGTATAAGAATTGTTTGTAAATGTAATCAGCTAATAGACATTGTATGATGATATAAAAAATTATTTCAACCTCTTAAAATTAGTTGAAGAATTAATTAATAATTTGTACTATTTAATAACACAAATTTAAGTACATAAGAATTTAAATCATTCCAAAATTATTTTAAATTGAAGAAATATAAAACTTGGAGAACATTAGTAATATTTGGAACATGTTTGTTGGATTTTATTTCTTCTAAATGGACTGTTCTTGAATCCATTTAAAAAAATTTGTTGGAAAATTTTTATTTTAAATTAGTAAGGTTTTTTATATTTTATTCCCATAAAGAATTTATGGA
This sequence comes from Viscum album, assembly GCA_963277665.1. NCBI lineage: Eukaryota > Viridiplantae > Streptophyta > Magnoliopsida > Santalales > Viscaceae > Viscum > Viscum album. The sequence continues at coordinate 2,103,772,260 of OY728147.1, read as the reverse complement.
AATATTTATACAACTGCTATTCAAGAATTAGGTGATTATGATAATGTTAATATATAATACACATACATGTTAAATTTGATTTTTTTTTGTTGAGGATATCAATAAAATGAATTTTTTATATTTTTTTATTTTAACCACATTATAATTATTTATTCAAAAAAATTTAGGCATGTAGTCACCATATAGATATGCATAAATGAATTGTGCATAAACTTTGGAATATAAATGAAAAACATACAATAGAATCAAAGATCAATGTAGATGTTCATCCTTCCTCAACTGAAGGTGTTTCATAAAACTCAACACGAGTGAAAATCACCAATGTTGTTTTCCCCTGACAAAAAAAATATATTATAGTCAATAAACACATTTCACATTATCAAAGTCCAATGAAAATGAAAATATTTGAATTTCTATTCCTAAAATAGGTTTCATCATTGAATCTAATATGGATGTGAATGTTTCTCCGACATCAATTGGTTTAACGAAAAAAATGAACTGGTTGGATATAAAATTTTATAGGTACATTATATTTTATTCAATCATTATTTATTTTAATTAATCTATTATTAAATTTATTTTATTATTTTATTATATTTGTAGGGTGTGACATAAATTAAAAAGTTACAAATAGAGAAAATTTGGACATTGGTGAATGGAAAATTTGTAGCTAACTTTGATAATCAGGGCTAGGCAATTGGGAAAGTAAGAGGTTTATTTTTATGTTAAATGAGGCATATAGAGAGGGAAATATTTCTTATAGATTAAGAATTATGTCAAAGAATACAAAATTATCTTAAAGAACATGTGTTTTGCAGATTATATATAGTATTTATTTCTTTGATTTAATTACTTTTTAATTTTTTTTTTAGAATTTCAGAACTAGTGTTTTAATTTTGTTGTTAAAGTCCTACTTTTAGTTTCCATATAATAAGTTGGAAAAGTGTTTTTCTAATATTGAAATGGGATAAATATGGAGAGTTAACAAAGGGATTTTATTTCATAAAAATTATTATTATATCTTAACTATAGAACAATGTTTTGATTATAATTTTTAAAAATGTATAACAAAGGAGTACGGGAAAATTTATATCATCATCCATGATAAGAAAAAAACTAAGGCACTTTAAATTTTTTTATTACCATCATATTTAAATATTCAATTTTTTGTATCCATTAAATGTTACTAAAATGTCCATTTTTATATATTCTAGACAAGTGTAATCAAATTTCACTAAATCATAGCAATCAAAGCATTCCACATACATTCAGAACTAAATCATTTTCCTACAAGTAATATGAGATGGTATTATATCATTTACATTTTTATAAATTAGTTTCATATTTTTTTTATAAGATTTTGTATTATAGGAGAAGAACATATGATATCGTATTGGTAGGGATAATATATAGGGTGTGTTCCCTCAAAAAAGTGATGGATCATATGTAAAGGATGATACAAAAACAATGGGACTAAGAATTCATATTAAAGTTGTGTTACTTATATATGTAACAAAATTGATTTCATCTTCATGTAGGAAAAATTGAGTGTGGATTTAAGACAATAGGAATCGTCAAAACACCCAATACTTTATCAAGTTTATACTCAAGGAAACATATTTAGGAAAGATAATCCATGTTGTGTACATTGTCTTGGGATGGGATATTGTTTGAGAAGTGTATTGATATCATTATCTCAATGATTTTGAGGTATCAATGGCACTATATATAATTTATGTCCAATATATCAAAAAGATAATGATGATTTAAAATCAAATTGAGTCAAGAAGAATTGAAATTAAAATGTAATGAAGATGTGTTATCCTAATAAAAAGTAAAAATTCATATGATCATTGTTTTTCATAAATGAATGGGGGACAATATTCATTCAATGGGAGTCAACAAAAACAGTAATTATAGACCATTATTTCTTCATTATGAGTTTTTTAGTGTATTTTTAACTTTCCAAAAAAACCTAAATGTTCTATGAATGTTAGGACAAAAAAACCTACTACCAACAAAAAATCATACTACCAGCAAATGCTACTTTCAGTAAAGGTCGTTGCAAGAAAATACATCCAAAAAATGCTACTACTAGAAAATGTTAGTTTTCTAGCACCAACATAAAATATATTTCTACTATTATATTCTCCAAATAAAACATACCCTATTATAGAATTAAACTCTATATTTATTACGCAACCTATAACTAACAACCTCATAACTTCCTTTACGATCCCTAACAACTATGAGATTAGAAAAATAAAAAGCATCCCCTAATTATTCTCCAATACTCACACACGCCAAATCCTTCCCCCATATATTCCTAATAAGGAATCCTTTTTGTTTTGATCATAGGTATTGGATTGATAATTTATGGTGTTTTTTTATTATGTACATAGGTGTATTGTTTTAATGTTGGGGATTTTTTATATCATGGATTATTAAGAAATTCAAGTATCTAGTAGTTAAGCATTTATATAGTGTTATGAATTTTATTGTTTACTGAAAACATATCTTTTTAATATATGATTGATGACACTTATTATTTGTAATTATTAAAACATTTTATTTTTAAATCTTATTTAGGATCCCATTAACTATAAATATGCGGGATAGACCAGAGGTCAACCTTCACCATATCATGAAAGATTATCCATATAAAGTAATGTTATTTAGAAATTTCTACATACCCATGCTCTTTCTATTTAGGTATTTGATCCAACACTCTATTACATTCCTATTTCTTCATTTGATTTTTTTTTGAATTCATTTTGTGTAATATGTTTAAGTATTTTAAACAATTAATTTTTTGTAAACTATTTACATATAATAAATTGGGGTTCTTATTGGTAAATTTATTGTGGTTTTCAAATTGAATTTCCAAAAACGGATTTGTAATGAGAATTTATATGATGTGTAGTAATTTATAATTTTTTTGAATTAGTTTTATTATTATTAATATTGGGTAACCCAATAATTTGTTATATATCATTGGTTTATAAAATAAATCTAAAATTTGTTTTTGAGTAAATTATAAACAGTGGATAATTTTTTCTTCTGAATTCATATATATATATAACACATGATTATGTGGTTAATATTATGATCAATATCCCATGACATTGATAAGTAAGGATTATTTGTTATGAAAAGAAATGGGATTCTAATATAGATTTATATTTAATAATTGAATTAAATTCTCTCTAGTAACTATTGGAAATATGATATTGATTTTAATATGTGATGGGATAATTAATACATGATTTTGGGTAAATAAAGGAATTTATAAATGGCATGTGTGTTGGAATTGAATTGGAAATAAATTTAATTGAGTAAATGTGAATTATAAATGTGGATTAATTAATAAATTTTTTGATTAATCATTTTCAATGATCAAATACTCAAATTTTCTATTTGTATCATTATGGAATTGCCTTGGTTATATAACTTTCATATGTGATTATATAATTTTTCAATGATATATGTTGATTTTTTTTGCATGGAAATCCTTGAGTTAGATTGAGAGATAACCATAGGATTTATTATAATGTGAGGTATTCCATGTGTTAGGATATTCTTAAGATTAATAAAGGGTTTTGAACTCCCATGATTTTAGTAAATGGAGGATTACACCATTGGTTTAGCTATGTAATGATATTGGAAAATGGATGATAATGACTTGAGTTTGGAACGGTTAGTAATAGATCTATGTGTTTGGCTATAATATTTTCTAATTAATATTCCAATCTTCTTTCATCATTGACTGAAGTAGGTAAAATCTAGTAAAGTTAGTTCCCTAAGCTACTGATAGTGTCACCAAAATTTTTTTCTAATATTAAATCTATAGTATGCATTTCACCATAAACCTATGAGTGTTATTAGAAAGATGAAAATGCACATGAAAATTTGTTTTCTTATATGTCCATTGAAAAAAAAATTATTGTAATAATAATTTTTATTTATGTTTTTCTGTTGTCTTTTTGTGTTTCACCATATTGATATTTCTTGCTACTGCCACTATGTTTTTGCTTTTTTACTACTACTGTTGTGTTGATTTTCATCTAGTGTAAAGGGTTCTTAATTTCCATTTGGTAGAGAGGGTGATACTTTTCATTTGGTGTAAATCCCATACCCCAGTTACCAAGATTCAGTGCATTATTATATAACATTGTCATGATCATAAAAGATCAATTATCGAAAAATCGATTAGTTTAGTAGCCTTGGAAACACTAGATATATTCATAAGTCTTACATTACATCATAATGTGAAAAAAAAAACTACAAAAACATCTTGTATTCATAACCCCTTATACATTCCCTGCAGGTCATTCATAAAATACTTCTTCACATCTTGGGAAAGAATAAAACATAGAAAGGGGTGAGCTCAAATTCCCAGTAAGGATAACAAAATAGTGGAAACTTTCATAAATAAGTATAAACATTTAAGGCAATGTATAACTAAAAAAAAGCCTTTTAAGCTTGAACTTCAACATAATATAGCAAAGATAAAATGAAATAATTCCATTTACTTATTCAAATGTATATTCTACTAGTCGAATAATCACATGTAATATCAATAACCACTTTCATAATGATGGAATGCATAATGCCAGACTATCATAACCACATAGTCAAGGCCTTGTGCCAAGACTACAAATAAGATTTTTTCAAGGCCTTGTGCCAAGACACTAGTTTGTCCCATGAGACCTACCGATGCATTTAAGAGCTATAGCGGGCTCCACTCGCCACTTATTAAGTCCAATGCATTCTTCATATGAACAGGTTTAAAAATAACATAAACATTTGTATTAAAACTAGCATACGAAATGTCAATAATTTCTCCATAAACCATGAATGTTATAAAAATAACACATCCACAGTCAAACATATCACAAAACCTTCAATACAATATGGAAGTTTTGTATCATAATAAAACAACTTCAAATAAGCTTAAAATCCATCAAAGGATGTTGACATAGATGAAATCAAAACTATTTGAGAGAATTATCTCTTTTTTGAAATAATTTAAAATTCACATAATTATAAAATAAAACATTTACTTTGAAAATATTATTATAATATTGTAAGGGAAGCTTCAACAATTTTATAACGGTGGAAAATAGCTGCAACCACCATATAAGTTAAAAAAATACATTCTTACCTTAATTCTTTCGAATAAGTTAAAAAGGACCTTGTTTGGAAAACGATGGAAATATTCCTTTAAAAATATCTTAAAAAAAATTCAACAAGGGTATAAATGACATTAAACCATAGTATATAAAATAGTAATAATGATTTGAAATACATTTTTAAGAAATGTGGATATGGATGATAAAAAGGTCCCATTAGATAATTACGTATAAACAACCTCGGATAATGAAGAGATTGTGAAATAAACCCTTACCTTGTACTTTTCCCTGGTTGAGGGTAGGTTAACCTCCAGTATAATGGTGAAATAATTGTTATTAAATTATTTAAGAATCATATACATTATTATGATATCATGTATGATCTTTTAACATTGCTTTGCTAATAATATTTTAGTATTATCATCATTTCGGGTGTTAACTTGCTCATTTTATTTTATATGTTTTGTTACATAAGCCGTGTTTGTTATGAATAGGTTGTATCTTATTCATATCCAGAATGATATAAAGTCCTTAAACATTATTTTTAATCATAAAATGAGAATTATACTTGAATGTATATGATGCAGAATGAATCTCATCGTGTTCGTGGAGACGGTAGTCCGTACGTATGCACGAGCGATAATATCATTCTTTTGATATTAAAATAATATATAATTGCATATTATATCATATATACATAATAGTTATAATGTTATATTTATTATATACATTAATTACATATCATTATTATACCCATCCAAATAAAAATTTATTAAATAATAATTACACCATGACGTGGAGACGGTAAGTCGTACGTACGCACATATGGTGACATGTCATTCAAAGGATGGATAGAATAATGAATATGGTAGTACCATATTTATAATAACATCACAGTATATAGAATATACTAGAGTTATTATTTTATAATGGTAATAACAAAGAAAGAATAAGTTGAAGAAGAAAGAAACTTGAAAGAGGGTGGTGAAAACATTACCTCTTAATCGGGTTCTTCCTTTTGATTTGATCAAAAAGGCTCATTAGGTTGGCTTTCTGATCAAAATAAGACATCTAGGTTGGCCGATCCAAAAGTCTTTGAAGGTATGAAGAAATTGTTAGAAGTGGTATCCTTTTATAAGGGCGAGGAGGGGCTCTTTAGGAAAAACTTAAAGTATTATTTTATAATAAATTCATATTTGGTTTATAATGGCTCCAAAGTGGATTATTCAAAGTCTAAGGTGGGTATGAGTCTAAATAATTTCTACCAATAGATTTTAGACAGGTGTGGGTCATTATATTAACCTTATATTTTAGTTTTAACTCCTAGTTAGTTAGTTTGACATTTACCATGTCACTTAGTATTTTTATATTATATAGTTAATAAACTTACTATATACATACAATAACCCCCCAAGTGGTCCATTAATGATACAAATATCATGGTATAAGTCCTTTGGACGAACCTTATATTTTTAGGAATATAATATCAATTAATAATATAATATTTGTTTTAAAAACTCTTTTATGTCAATTTTGACACTATTGGGTATTTGTTTTTGATAATTTCATAACAGAATTATTACTTCGAAAAAAATTTATATAACGAATCCTAATATGTCATATTAACCTAGAAAATTAGTTTAATTCATAAAAGTCTCAAATTACATTTATTTTGATATTTATAATATCAATTATTTTGATATTTTATTAATTTAGTAATTACTGCATCACCATTGTGTCATAAATAAACTAAATTATTTAATGTATAAAAATTATAAATAAAATACTATTATGTATGAAATATTTTTATATTTCTAATTAATATTTTTAATCGAATTTATCTTATGTATAAACCTATATTAAAAAAATTAGTAATTAAACATTGATTTTAACTCTTTTAACTCTTCTTTGAATTAAATAATAATAAATGTACTAATATAATCCAAGTGGACCTGAATGATAATATTTTATTCCTAAGGTTGTTTTTGGTCAAGATACACTTGTCCAATATAATTATGACATGTGTTAGGGTAATATTAATATCATTTTTACCCTTAATTACCCTATTTACTTTTAACCGTGGTAAATAAAAGTAAAAAGTTACTATTCACCAAATATTATTTTCATCTCATTGAACTACATTTTACTCCTTGATATTAACCATGTCTCTTATATTTTCAAAATTCCACTCATAAAAGTGGTAAAATTATGTTTTATGTGAATTTCCAAATTCTCCTAGGGGGTGGGTAAAAGACGGTGAAAAGGTCAATAAAATTTTTATATATCTAAAATTATTCTAAACTAACTCCAATGAATTACATTGAAATTATATAGGTATTATGTAAATATTTTTACCATAATTAAATTTAAATAAAATAAAAAATTATTTAAATAAAAAATCAGTTTTAAACTATAACTCAGTGTTTTTTCACTATTAATCAAAAATTGAATGTTTTCATAAAAATACCAAAAATTAACCCTAAGCTAATTTAGATATTACAAATCCAAAAATGAAGTCCATTTTGAAAGATAAAATTTATAAAATTTCAAAATTTGGGTATTACTATTCATAACAGCTAGTTTGATTGGTTGTGGTGTGTGTTATAACTCGAAGTTGTGTACAACACATGCTATTGTATTATTCAAAGAGAAGCATACCGTGGAATCTTGGGGTGTTAAATTTGGTGGTGAGGGTGATACTTTTGATCTGGTGGTGAGGCTACAGGTTTTTATCCAGTGAATACCTTGATGTTTTTTTATGAAAAAATTGTATTTTGGTAAAATCACTTGATGTCACTATTGTTTAATGAATAATGATTTTATAGTTTCTTTAATATGTACATTAAAATGATGTCATCTAATTTTTAATAAAATAATTTTATGTTACCCATAATGTAGATTTTCGTGATTTATTTATTGGAGTTTTTTCAATTATATTTTTACTTTATTTGTAAATATTCTATAAATATTCATGTACTAATATTATATTTTATGGATTTTTGGTGGCTAAGTGGGAAGGTTTTTTGGGGTGGAATTTCTTTTGACAATGCATGTTTCTATAATATATATATATATATATATATATATATATATGTATTTATATATTTCTTCAATTTTTTAATGAATATAAAAAATTATGATTTATAACTTTTTTTAAAAACAATTATTAGATTAGTGGCTATTTTAACTGCCTCTATTTTTTTCCAAATTTTAATTATTCTATTAGAGGGGGTTAAAACCAAATCTTTTTTTCTCAAATTTTATTTTTTTAGATTTGAGGTTTTTTTAACCCTCACTATTTTTTTATATTTTAGAATAGATTGGGCTAAAATTGTCTCTAATTTTCCCTATAATTTTATTCTTTTAGATTAGAGGTAGTTATAACCCTATGTAGTATTTTTTCAGTTAGAGAAGGTTAAAATCATCTCTATGTTTCCAAGAATTTTAATTTTTTTAGATTAGAGGTGGTTATAACCACATATATTTTTTTATTAGAGGTGTTTAAAACTGTTGATAAATTTCCTACAATTTTATTTATTTTATTAGAGGCATTTATAGCCCCATATAATATTTTTTTTCCAATTAGTGGGGGTTGGAATGGCCTCTAACATTCCCTATATTTTTATTTTTTAGGTTATAGGTTGTTTCTACCCCCTATAAATTTTCCAACATTTAAATTTCTTATTTTAGAGGGAGCTTTAACCCCTATAATAAAACAACTGCTAATTTCATTATACTAGTGCCTACCATAAACCACTACTAATGAAAGGTAGGTGGCCATATTAGTGGTGATTTTAATTACTACTACTAATATGTTTATTAGGGGTTATGAACACCTAAAATGTAAAAAATAACCCCTTCTAATATTATTAATTTTTATAGTGAGACATTCATCCTTATATTATCAACATACTAGGAATTGAGATACATTCTCTTCAATATCCCTATTCATGATGTACCATTAAAATTTTATTTGAGATCTATATACATATATTTACATCTAAGAAAATTTGAGAATGATGAGAAATATTCTTTATATAATAGCTCATTCTTAAATTATAGTATTTAAGGAAAACATATCAAATTCCTAAATATTATCACCCCTTCATTATCAAGGCTGAACTCGAGAACATATCTTACATCCATTTATTTCTCCAAATCCTACTTTTCCATTTATTTAATCTTCAAATGAATGGATATTTGAGAATTAATTTGAATTAGATAGGATTTCAACACTTCCCTCATGATTTAAAGGTTTATCCTTTAAAATCTATAATTATTAGATCTTTTTAAATACTCATAGTGAACAAGAAAACATAAACCTTCAGAATCAGAGCATTATCCACCATGTTCATCTTCCCTAGGTGGTAATGTATTAAGAAGTCAAAACCTTTAATCAACCCCAACTATCTCTATTATTTGAAATTAAAATATTTATGTGTAAATATATACTTCAATATTTTTTTATCTGTATATATATATACATATATATATCATACCTTTCACTATAAATATAATACATCCATATTTTTAATACAAAAATTACTAAAATTAGATAAAAATCATGATAAAGGTAACTATTCTTATGAATATTCAATTTATGTAAGGCAAAAGATACCACCATATCATTCTAAATGATAAAAAATCTCAATCCTTTATTGGATGCATCACTGTATATCACAAACCCTTCTCCACTTCAGATTAGTCTAAGCATAGGTTTACTAAAAAAACATCACTTTAACTCCTTTAAATTCTCTTCACATTCATATTTCTAAATGAACATGGATACCTTCCACAAAAACTTGTTAATTATATTTTATAATCATGAGAATTTTTCCAAAAAGTCTCAGTATTATCCAACCAATCCAAAAAAAATATGGATTTTGATCATTGTGGTAAGTTTAGTTCATTTCTCAATAGCTTCCATATTTGAAAGATCCACCGATATACCATAAATTTAAATTAAATGACCCATGAATGAGACTTTCTATATCAAAAATTCACACTTAAAAAATTGGCATGAAACTTTTCCTTCTTCAAGGTATTCAATACAATCCACAAATTAACTTCATGCTCTTCCTTTCTCTTAGAATATATGAGAATATCCTCTATAAAGACTACAAAAAATTGATCAAAGTAATCAATAAAGACTATATTCATTGTATCTATAAAGATATAAGTGGAATTAATAAGTCCAATTTCCATCATAATAAATTAATAGTGTCTATACCTTGTAAAGAATTATATATTGAGTATAAAATCCATTATGAACCTTAATTTATGATATCCAAATCGAATAATAATCTTTGAAAAGTATTGGTCTTCACATAGTTGATCAAAAATTCATCAATATGCGTTATAAGTTACCTATTATTAATAGTGAAAGTGGGTAAATATCTGATATCAATAAAAACATGCAATGAACCATCCTTCTTATAAACAAAAAGAATAGGTGTACCAAATGTTAATCACAAGGGAATATGTATCCTTTTTTATATTCTCCTGGAGTTTTTTATTCAATTCCTATAACTCAATTGGGAATATTATATAATGTTTTTTTGAAATAGGTATAGCACCTTATATGAGTTATATAAAAAAACATCTTGACAATTTTGGGGAAGAATAAGCAACTCTTCATGAAATACATTATCATTTTCTTGAACAATTGGAATATCTTCAATATTTATTTTCTCCTCAATGATTTTAGATAAATACCATTAATGAATATGTATTAAGGCCCATATAATTTAAGTAATTTACATTGGAAGTTCATTCTCATCCTCACATTGATAGGTGTCCATAGGTTAATTTAAAATATAAAATTTGAATTCCTATCCTTGGAAATTTATAAGGTATTTATATATAGAGGGACAATATATGCCCAAATCACAAAAAATGACTATATACGGAATAAAAAAAATTTAGGAAGCACATTCCCATATAATTATATCATAGAGGAGCTATATAATTGAGATGTAGTCATCATACCATTCCGATTTTTCACTAATAAATCAATATCTAACTATTTAGGTGGTGATGTGATTATTTTGGATAATTATGTAGATATAAAATAGTGGGTTGAACATAAAAAAACAAGAAATATATAGTTATAAAGTGTATGATAAGTATACCTTTCAACACTTAATTCTCATGACCCACTTCAAAAATTTCGATTACATAGGCCTTCCCTTTTTTACTTTAGCTTAAGAGGTTTTGGATGTTTATTATCATCATTAACCCTTGTATTCATGCACTATTTTGTATAATGTCCATACTTTATATAATAATTAGAGTGTGGGTAGTGTATTCTATTGATATTTATTTTCATCATTGATCAATCTCTTCATGTATCCTAAACATTCACTTCATCCATCCATCCAACAGCCCGAAGGCCATAATTTTTTTTAATATAAGATGATAAACCCCCTTTTAAGGGAATAAGGAGGGGAACCCAGACTTCATGGACATTGGACATTGCATGACCTGATGTTCAAAGAGAGAAAAATCGGACTAACAACATAGAGTAACCCCACTAATGCATTTGATTGTGAAAAAAGTACTCCACCTTTGTATGTTAGTTCAGCAAGCAAGTGTCCTATGTCAAAGGACAGGCCCAATCCGATGGAAAATGCCACACCCTCTCAAACAACAAAATCTTAAAAGCTATAAAAAGATGAAACACAAACTCTGATTCCTCATTTGGGGCATGTTCCATGCAATCAAGTCCAGCAACAAACCAACCTTGCACAATCTTCCTCTATCAAGAGAAACTCCCAGAAAAACCCCACCATGCTCCACACAACCACTAACACCATAACCATAGAATCCACCAGAAGACAAACCAAGGAACATGCAGTCGAACCATTGTCACCTAGGACTGAACAGTCCAACACCACACCTAGGAGCATCACCGCTGAGGGGGACCAAGCCGCACTGAAACAAAAACACCGCTATGGGCCTAAATCTGCTCAAATTTGAATTGTAGACACACCCTCAACAGATTATGAAGCCAATCACAGGAAGAAGGGGAGAGCACCAGCAAGATATGTAAACAATTTCACGATGCCACATTTCAAAATACTGAACCTCTAAATCAAATCCATCAAACAGAAACACAAAAACTCAATTTTGCAGAACCACCGTCAAAAACACGAACCATAAAATTCCCCCCCCCCTCCGAACCACGCCAAATCCGACACCAAACACACCGAAAAGGATCCTACCAAAGCCAATGTCGGGCCTCACCATTGCTGAAGAGAGATCCCGAAGCCATTGTCGAGCTGCATCTATGCGATCTGAGACCATTGCCGATTCGTGCCAAGGTGTGCATCACTGAGCCGAGATCTCAAAACCAGACCCATCGGAGCTACCGTCGAGGCATGCTGACATTGCACCAAGATCCAGCGGCCAGTACCAGGACCACCCAGCCATCATGGAGGAGGGGAGGGGAAAACTTCTGAGAGAACATCAAAGGATTTATTCAGAGTTATAAAAATATCTTATAGCCAATTCCTTTTAGATAATTGTTCTTAAGCCACTAAATAATAGATAAATTTTTATCTTATAGTAAATGATAAAATTATAATAATACCTTGAAAGACCTATGAAATTTTTCTCATAGGTACAAATTTATTCATCATCCTTTTTTTCAATTCCAAGAATTTCATCCATTTTTTATTGTGAAGAGTATGAGGAAAATTCTTTTTGAAAACACCTTGTTAACCTCTTCCAATTTTATGTATTCAATTTATTTATCTTTCCCCATATTATTTATAATAATCCACCATTGATTTTCTCCATCTTCAAAATGATACATAACTATAACAAACATCTCATGGTCTGAGAACTGGTTAATAAAAAATATATTTTCTATAACATTGATCTATTTCTTAGGAATATGTGGATTATAGGAACTACTAAAATAATGAAGACATTTTAACATGAATTTCTCAATGGTGAGTTTTTCATTAATTTTAGCATTTGGAAGTTCATCATGATTCATGTGATCTTTAAATTAAATAGTTGGGTAATCATGGCCAAACAATTTTCCATTCCAACTCACATTGCATTTGATTCCTCACGATGATGGTCATTTACATTAGTCATCACATTTTCTATTCGCACATTTCATCCTATTTCTATCCATTGACTAAAACAAAAAATCTTAGTAAGAGTATCAATAATAAATTATCAGGGTGAGTAATCATATGATAATGAAAATCATTCATATGATGTCCTAAATAATGACACCTTCTAATCAACTTATGATTCTTCCAATATCACTTTGGTTTGTAATAGGTCATCATAGGTTATATACTCTCATTACTCACAAAATAATCTCCAAAAATAACAAATCCCTACTTTGATACCAACTGATGTGTCCCAAGAATTTCATATATAAATATTAGGTCATTATTCAGGAATGTTAAAAACATATTACAATAATATACACTCGAGAACCATAAAATTTTAGTCTCTTTGACACTAGATACATAATAAAATTATTTCATGAAATATCTTTAACATGTCCTTAACAATCTTCTCCCATAGTTCCCTTTTTATACCTATCCTACATAAAATATTTCTTAAAAAACTAGGTAAATTGAGACATAAGAAAGGTTGATCTCAAATTATCAGTATGGGTAAAAATGGGAAATATCAATCGAGGGTCATTATTGATCATGAGATAAGAATAAGGTTATGATATCGTGATTATAACTTAAAAAAACATACCCAACAATCCATGGACCATAAATCATGAGTAATGACAAAAGGATTTGTCATAACCAAAATTGTGATTCATTAGTGTATAGAATCATCAAAAATAAATCTTGAGCCATGAGAGCATATCATAAGAATAAAACTTATAATTTTGGCATACAAATAATTATAATGAATAATTTATTTATTCAAGGATTACTAGAAATGATATTGTAGTGGAAAAATCTCCATAATGAATTGAGTTTACTCCTCATTCCCATGAACATAGATGATAAAGTCTCATAGTGGGTTGAGTTTACTCCCCATTCCATTTCATATTATCTAATGAGATATAAGTATTTACCCAATGAATTAAAGAGTCATGTAATTTAGGACGTACTCATCACATAATGAAAACCATATATAAGCAGGCCATAAATCATAAAAATATTCATCATCTAATTATAGTTTAAATTTGGTTGTAAATCCTCTTTTTTTTAAATAGAGTAAAAACCACTTTCTTTAAGGGTATAGGGGAACCCATTATATGACCCGTAGTCCCAAAGGCATAAATAACCTAAGAAATATGTCCTTGAGGGTTTAATAGTTGACCTGATGAACTATGTCCCATATTCCCCTCAAACAAGCTCAAATGCTCCTAGCCCATAATCCCACACCACCTATGCATGACCCAACTCACCCACCAATGCCTTGCTATATCGTTACATGATGCCTTCACATAGCTCCATCATTGAAGTAAACCTTACCCTACTCCACCATTAGAGGACCCCATGACCATACCTACTCCCATGCACCCACACAAGCCTAATTAGAGGCTTCCACCACCCATGTTCATTGCACATGCCCATTCCCCTTAGTCACCTACAATCCGGACCGACACCCCAACATGCCTTATGTTCACCCTCCTTAAATAATGGCCATCCCATCAATACATGGGGGGAAAACAATTCCCCCAAAATGGGGTACCAAAAATGTGATGCAGTTAGGATTTGATCGAGAACACTAAGGAGGAGTTTCATAGCCAAGTACCATTTAGATGTGGTGTTGGCCTCTCATGATTGTTTAATTAACTCATTGGAAAAAACATGTTTCATAAAAACATCTTTATGTTATAATCATCATAAGACATATAGAGAAAGAAATATGATGGTATAATAATATAATATACCCAATGAATCATAAAAATAATTAATGATTATGGAATAAACAAAAAATAATATTATAAATTCATTAGAAATATTCTCTGAAAAACATGATGAAATATCCCTTTATCATTATAACTTTTAAAAAATAAAAATTCCTAGAATAATGGGAAAATAATTTTATTTGAAAATACATATAAAATTATAAAGGAATTTAAATTATGAATAAATGAGATTATTATAATAAAATTCATTCATATTTTATTCATTTAATAAAAACATTTTTTTCACAGTTTCATAAAAATATAAAAAGAAAGCTATTTGGAATTTTTTCAAGGATTAATTATTATTATTTTTAATAAAAGTACAATTTATTAAAAAATTAATTTATAAAAATTTTAATTATAGATGAAAACTTTTATAAAAAAATTTGGAGATAATAGTTATAAAGGAAAAAGATTCTCAAACAAATTAAGTGAAATAAGGTCAACTTTTCTAAAAAAACTATTTCAGTATTTTTGAGTACCATAGAGGGAGTAATAGAATTAATTCCTAAAACCATAGAAATAATATAAGAATAATAAAATGATAGGGTTTTTGATATAACTAATAAAAAAATTTCAACAATTAAAATTGAAACATACACAACCCTCATAAAAAGTGGGATTTTAAAAGAAACACTTACAACTTTGGTATTCATTAAATAAAAACCTAATTAAAGAAAAAAACTTAGATATATTTTTAAATAAAAATTATTTTAGTGAAAATCATTATGAAATAAATTATTTTTTTGTATATAAACCACACAAAATAAAGAAGGTGGTGAATACATAATATATCTCAATAAAGGGAAATTAAGATGTGGAAATCCTTACATCAAGTCCCAAATTTTTTTATACACCCCATAACATACAATATAATAAATTTATATTTATTATACATATATAGTATAATTATATTATCATTACATTATTATTTCCAAAAATTTATTTCTTAATAATTCTTAATTAAAATTAATATTTTGGTATTAATGGTACTATTTTACAATCATCTTTTAGTTTTAAGGTTATGATCCTTACACATTGGTCATGGTTTAATCATATAAAAAATATTAATAATGTTATATATCTCATATATAATTATCATATACAATTTTATATCTATCTATGTAAGTAGGTGATGAAAAAATTAATTACATCACTTTGTAGAGGTAGTAGTCTTCATGAACGCCCAATTTTTATTTTTACATTTCAATGGATGGATTAAAAGAAAAATAAATAATAATTTATATTCAAAATATCATAATTATATAATATATATAATATATATTCATTAAATATATCTATATAGTCATCCATGAGAGTCTCTAATGAAAAATGAAAAACATCACTTCATGGAGGCGGTAGTCCGTGTGTACACATGAGCAATCCTCTCATTTTATATTGGATAGATAAGAGATTTAAAATGATTATACCATTAATATAAAAAAATTATGTATATTAAAGACACTTATTATATTTTTTAAATATTGTTATTGAATATATGGAGGAGTTATAAGAGTAAATAAACTTTAAAAGGGAAGGTAAGAACATATAACTATTCATTTGATAATGTCCATGGAAAAATACCTTCAGAATTCTTGGATGAGTATTTCAGGATGAATAGAACCTATATATAATGTATAATAGTATTGGGAAGGTATTTAGTAAGAAAATTGTTGAGATAAGGTGATCATGTTGTGTAGATATGTGAGATGAGAAGTTGGCTTTTAATAAGTGCAGGGAGTGTCATCCTCATGAATACCCTTAACTTTAAAATAATATAAAATCATTTACATAAGAAAATAGAACCAAATAGAGAATGTTTCTAAGATAATATAAGTAAAGGTATAAATAAACTCAAATGATCAAATTTATATATGTTTTAGGGATAATTGAAATCTGGTTTCTTATTTTAACCCCCTCATTAACACTTTTGACACTTAACTTGGTGACAAGATTTTTTCTGTGATAATTATTCATTATAGAAAAAAATTGATTAAAAATTATTAAATAATATTTATTATGATACTTCAAAATATGGAACTAGTTTTATAAGATAAAATTCCTTGAGGTGATAGAAATTAATTCAAATATTCACACACACAGTGAAAATAAGACCATTTTATGAAAAATTATATTTTAAAGAATAAAAAGGTATTTAATTTCATTCATTTACTAGTAACAACCATTATATGAATACTAATTTATTTTATTGAATATATTATCTATAAAACTAATTAAAATAATTCATTAATATTTATTAATCTAAATTCTAATATAAAATGCATTGCGCACATAAAAAATGGTTATCTAAAAAATATATATTTTACCTTCAAATGATTTTATATATATTTCAAACCATTTTATAATAAATTTATATATTATTATTCATTTTTATACATGTATAAAAAACAATTTTCCATAAATTAACACTAAAAAAGAGAAAATTACATTCAAATAAAGCATACATAATAAAACAATATTTGTAAATAATACATTTCTTTTAAGCCAAGAATAATTAAATTTATATTTATATTAATTAATAAATTGATTTTAACAATTATTTTTCATTTAATTGTCTTGAAATATATATTATTTTGTATTTTAATAATGAATTATTGACTTAAGTTCATTGTTTTGTCAATCAAAAGATATCAAATACATCCAATTTATTATAGACAAATGTATTTCAAAATATAATGGTGTTGGAAAATACATTTTTTAACCATCCATATAAGTAATGTAATGAAAAATTAAAAATAAAGTCACTCCATGGAGGTAGTATTCTGCACATACACATAATCAAAATTTTAATTTTTCATAGAATGGGAGGAAGGTGTAAAAGTATTTTGTCTTTTCCAAATAATAATAATTTTATTAATATCATATTTATTTATTAAATACTATTTTGTAACCTTCAATATGGGGTAGTGATGAAAAATTAAACATGTCATTTATTGAGGTGATAGATCACACATGCGCAAGGATACCATTTTCATTTTTTCTAAAGAGAAGGGAGGAAGGTAGATAATGAGTGTTCCATAAATATAATAACATTTAAATATAGTAATGATACAGATGGTATTATTTTATAATGGCATAATAGGTATTGAGGTAAAAGAAGAAGACTTAGGAAAAAAATAAAAAGATTGATTAGGGAATTTTTACCTTACATTTTTGAATAAATCCTTTTAAAATTTGATTAATCCTTTACCAAGTGGTATTTTAATGATACCAAAACCATTAGGATGTTTTTATGAGTTTTTTGGTGGTATTTAAGAAATTTTTGTTTAATAAAGGGGATTTTCGTGTGAGGATAAGTGGGGGGTAAAGAAATATTTTTATAAGTGAGAGTGGTATTTATGTAACAAAAGGTGTACTATTCAGGAAAAGTAGCTCTTTTTAATTTCAATACATGCTTAGTTTGGGAGATTTTTTTGACATGTTTTAGGTCTTTTATCATTTTATTTAACCCTTTTACCATTTTGGAATTTCCCATGGTAACTAATTTTTACCTAAGTATCTATTATTATGCATAAAAATAAAATATTCCTTATTATACAATTTATGCCTTCTTATTTCAAATATGGAATCCATTTTACCAGATAAAATTTCAAAAGTGGCAAAAATTAAGTCTAAAATAATAAATTTATAACATAATAGAAATATTTTTTGAATTAAATATAACTTAAGTTATAAAATTTCAAATATAGGTTTTTAAATTTAACATAATATTTTTTTCATTAATAATTAAAATTATAATATAGATATAGTCGATAAAAATGGTTCATAAATTTTTAATTCATTATAATATCCTAATGATGTCATAAAAGTCCTGGTATTTCAAAAATTAGTATTATGTACATTTCATCTAAAAATGAATATTTAGATAACCAAATTAAGGTTATATTCTTTCGGGATTTTGAGACATTTTTTATTTTTTTCTTCAGTATCTCCTGAGCCATTGGACTATAAGTTTTTTGGTTTTTTGACATGAAATGGTTCTCCCTAACCCATTAAGAATGGGTTTCGTTTTTCTATTTTAATAAAGGGGTTTGACCTTAAATAATTTAAAAAATATTTTTTAAGAAGTATTAAAAAATTTATCATAATATTATATTATAATTATATATCAAAAAATAAATTTTTTTGTAATATTTAAATTCAAAAATTTGTTAATTCATCTTTTAAATGGAAACATAAAATATAATGAAAATATATTTTTATCAAAAAATGAATTTTTTCAAATATTAATTGTTCTTATTATTATGTATAATAAAATAATATTGTGTGTTAATATATTTTTTATATGTTTAAGCATAAAATTATATTTATTATTAAAAATAGAACAATTTATTTTATTTTTATAAAAAAATTCACAATGTTTTTGAAAACACTTATTTAAAAATAACCCTATAATTATTATCATGGTAATTAACATTAATCTCATTAAATTATTTTTATTCAAAAAAATAAAATTTACCTTATTTTATAATTTAGAAATTATGATTAAAAAACTAAAAAAATTATCAAATTCATTTTCTAAAAGTGATAAAACATGATTTTTACTTAAGCTTGTATATTGCATAAAAACCATTTTTAGTAAACATGTTTCTTCTAAGAATAAAATAGATTTATTAATTAGTAATAATAAATATTAGATGGATGTTAAATTATTTTGTTATATATATTATCAGTAAATTTTATTATACACATTAGCAAACTAATTTATAATACAATTAATTGTGTATAAATATGAATTTTTTACTAAAATACATTTTTATTCATATAATGATTTTATTATATATTTTATTACCAAAATTGATTTTTTTCAATGAATTAGTATTTAAAATTACCAGTATTTTACAACTCTATATATATTTAATAATTAAATAACCTATATTTATACCCTCCATCTTAACAACAACATTATAATGGTTATATTTACTACTTATAATTTTATCTTAATAAAATATATTGTGATTTGTTTAAGTTGGGTGTTTAATGTGATGAAATATATTTAAAATAGTATTTATTTAATTAAAAAATTGATACTAAACTAATGTGGTGTCATACCTACTTGATTTTTTATTCCCATGTAGTCAATCAACATCAAGTTAGTATAGGTGGAATGAAAGTTTTAATTCATACCCAACTGAAGTGATCTTATTCTAGTTCATATATCATGAAACCTCAGAGTAGGATGGGAAGTGATATCACCGTTTGATCTCCTCCACTAACCCAAGATCACACACATGAGTCATAAAAATATTATCACTCAGAATCTCATAAAAATGAAAAAAAATATCATATCAAAAGGTATACTATATATCTATCAAGAAATGCATCTCAAATAATTTGACTCAAGAAATTTATCCATCATCAAACCCCAAAAAAACTCCAACTGAAATATTTTAAAAATCTATAATCAATCTAAATCTATCATCTCTTAATCACAATTGAATTTTATCTACTAACTTTCTACATACCATGAAACAAAATCATAATAAAAAGATTTTTCATATATTTGGATGTCCTAAATAACTAAAAAAGTAATCCATTCTCATCTATATAAGGCCCCTCCATCTAAAATCCAGCTAAATCTAGCATAAGAGTATCATTAATTGATGAATCATGGATAATCATAAATAAAAACTAGCTATCATGAATTATATGATGACTTAATTCCATAGTATAAAAATATATGAAATACCACCATACTTTAGTCTCATAGGGAAGTCCTCATCACCCTCACAATAAATAAAGGGTGGATCATAAATAGATACATACCTAATCATTATTAGTTCAAGAATTCACTCAGAAGTAATCATGTGGTATGATATAATATTTATAATAATTTTCAAATATTGATAAGTTTGTAGTGTAATAAAGAGATAATTTTATAAGATATATTGTAATTTCCTAACTATTCAACCTAAAATAGTTCCCATGTAAGAAGAAAGCATGTGCATAAATCATGTTATGAAAACTACCTGATGTATGCATTAACTTAACTATACTCTTCAATTAATTATCTAAGTACATGAGTTATTCAGTGGGAAATAAATTTCCTTTCATAGAAATTTGTCTTCTACAACACCCTATGATAGGTTCTCTAGCCTATTATACATAAAAATTGATACCTATTAAATTATTACCCTAGTTTAACCAAACCAAAATATTACATGTTTTTATCTACAAAATAAATCATAGATCTCAACCAAATGATCTAATATTACTATAACATGATCCATCCACAATTAGGCCCCTCCCTAGACTGGTGATGAAAATGAGAGAGATACCCCAAGAACACATTTAGTAGGATAATAGTTAACAACTTGTATAGATGGTTTTTAAAAAATTAATAGAATACATTTTTCTTTAAGGATCAGAATATATATATTAAAAGAAGATAAAAACCCTAATCCATAATTAATGGGAAAACATCAATCCACAAGTGATTAATTTGATAAATTATTAAATGATACAGAAAAACACAAAATTTAATAAAATAAAATTTAGTAAAATTAAAAATAAACAAAAAAACATAAATAAACTCATAAACCCATTATACCTCGATGGTATATAAAAAATCACTAACTTTAAACTACAGTGGAAATTTTAAAAGGAACGGGATAGGTAATTTAGTGTAAAACAAAACAAAAAAATCTAAATCTCTATATTTATCATCAATGATTACTGTGGATTAATATCTATGATTATGATGTGATTACCTAGGATAGAGAAAGAAGTAATACAAGTGTACATTTGGGTTTTTCTAGGGTTCACTGACTCATATAATTGGGTGGATAATACTTATTGTAAATTGGTTTCGATACCACTAACCAAATTCAAATTTACTATCAAATGAAAAAAGTAATGTGGAAAGAAGTTTTTATTAAACTCTAATTACAAAATGATTTTCTATTAAAATATATTTGAATGACTATTGCTTCCCATAACTCAGGTACCTTCAGATTTTGGATTGCATTTATACACTTTTTCTTCCCCTAAATTTCCCCCCAAATATATATTGGGATGATTTCATGAATAAGTTGTTGAATAACTCATATTTTCACCTATTTTAATTGAAAAAACTCCAAGTTGTTCTCTATATATATATAGAAAATCTTAAGTTGTGACATGGCGATACACTCATAGATTTTTATAACATATTTATCTTTAATAAATATGATGTTTTTTATAGATATTGATGCACAAAACACTAAAATTAAGTGAATAACTATTTAACAAAATATAAAATATAAAATTAAATATATTATTATATAGTTAAATTAAATTGATATATAATTGATTCTGTATAATGGATCAAATTCAATTATAATTGTTGATATTTTTTTGAATTATTGTGTTGAATTATGAATTTTTTTAAATTTAATACTTTCAAAGAATGATATCAATAACATTTATTGATAAAATTGAATTAATAATTAATAAAATCAATTAAGTACATATGCGAAATTTTTATGTAATGGTGAGGAATATTAGTCTTATAATTTATCGTTAAACATAGATGTTTTTTTTCAAACACTATTTTATTATATATGTTTTATTTTATAGTAAATTAATTTTATTTATAGTATTAAAATTATGGAAAATTATTGTTTATACATGTATAAAAATTAGTGATCATTCAAACATTGATTATAAATTGGTTATAAATTATTGTAAAATCATTTGAAGTTAAAAAGATATATTTTTAGAAAATTTATTTTTTATTTGCACAAAATATTATATCATGATAAATTTAATTAATAAATATTGATGAATGATTTTAATAAAAAAAATGGTAATTTATTCAATAAAAATAAATTTTCATTTATATAATGGTTTTTAAGAATCGAATGAGAATAAAATCATTTTTATGATTAAAGATACATTTCTTTTAAAAGTGGTATTTATATATTTTGTGTGTAGAGGTTTGAATTAATTTATATTATATTTATAAATTTAACAATATAAAATAGAATCCATGTTTCCAATAAAAATTTCCAAATTTTTTTATAATTTTAATGTCATTTTCATAAAAAAATATGCTACTATGGTAAAAATTTAAGTTTTCATAGTAAAGGTTAAAACCGGTTAAAATGGGTTAAACTAAGAGATATGGCTTGTAATATCAAAAAAAATATTATCTAAATTTTATTGGTTTAGTGTATTTATACCTTCCCTCAAATTATATTATAAATTGGTGTTATTTAGTGTTGATTTTCTATTAATTTTACTTTATATTATTTTAATGATACTAGTATTTATAAGGGTTACACTCCCCTCACTTATAAAAGGGACCCCCCCCCCCTCACTTATTCACACACTTTTATAACCTTAAATTAAAAAATATCCATCCAATAACTTCAAAAATAAACTAACCATTTTTTATAGGTTATTTTATCAGAAAAATACTGACTTAATGTGGATTAAAGTGTCTGTTAATGGAGGATACCTGAGAAAGAGGTAATTATCTAATCCAGGTTCTTTTAAGTTAATTTCTTCTCCCACCTACTTTGAATATATTATATAAATAATAATATGATTATATAAGTATCATAAATATATTAAAATTATATTATATTGATATAATATCCATTATCTACTTTTTATCCATCTAATGGAAAATGAGAGTACCGATCATGCATATATGCGAACTACTTCCTCCATGAAGCGATTCATTTTATTTTTTATTACCACCTATAATAGATGATTATATATGATATTTGTGATATAATTTTTATTCTTGAAAAATAAATTATTATTTAATATCATTTCTTTCCATCCATTGCAATATAAAAACATCACATTTTCATACATATAGACTACTACCTCCACGAAGTGATATGATTTACTTTTCATTCCCTGCATACATGGATGATTATAAAAGTGTATATAATTAATAAATATTATATTTATAACACTATCAATATTCTTTAAATGATAAAACCATGAAAAATGTGAGATTACAGAAATATCTAAGTCAAAAATTATATGAAAACATAATATTTGACACCTAAATATTGATTTAATTAAAATTGTTCAATAAATGGGTATTCAAGAATTGTATGTAAATTATATATACTAATATAAGTATTAATATTATTACTATATAGATGTATAATTACATTAAAATTTATTATATAAGAGGGTACAGTGCGTATGAAGCAAGTCGGGGCTTAAGGTAAGGGTTTATGTCGCAATCTTACTTTTTACTAAGATTGTTTATGTTTCAATTTCCATTAAAGGAATTTGTATGTTAAATCTCATATAAAAACCATATATTTTATTCTTATCTAGTTATTTCTGTTATTTTAAATTATTCTTCCCATTTCCTTCTCTTTGGTACTCAAAAATACAGAGAAAATGGTATAAAGAAAATCTAACCTTATTTCTCCTTTTTGGTTGAGAATAATTATCATCCATATCCATATTCATCAAAATTAATTTTTAGATTTTATTATATATTTTTAAAATATTGATCAATTAATTTTTAAAATATCTTTTACGTTATTTAAAAACATCTTAAATCAATATTATCATCATTATACAAACATGTCACTTTATGACTTCTTTTACAAAAATGTGAAAAAAAATATTTTTAAACGTTTATGGAATGAAATTATTTTCCCTTAATCATTTCCTTTATTATTCAAGAATATTACATTAAAAGTTTACATGATTTTATCAATCATATTCTATTAACATTTTTATAGGATTTTTTATTTTATAAAAAAATTACAAAAAATAAAAATCTATTTTTTTTAAATAATATTTATATTGCTTTTAAAAAAAATTATTTTTGATATATGTCAACATACATTAAAGATTATTATCATTCACTAGTGACATGATATTATTATTTCATCCACATACATTTTAGGGATGTATTATAATGATTATTTTTTAATTATTTCTTTATGAAACTCATTTCATTCCCATAGGTTAATTAATAAAATATGAATTGATGAATGTTTTGTGATATTATAGAATACATATATGCAATTTATCATTATATAATGGGTGTTTCAGTTATACCCTTTAATTTATTAGGAAATATTAAATTTTGCATGATATAAAAGAGTGTACCATGGCTTATCCCAAGACTTATGGGGTACATGGGCTATTTTCCCAATCCTAAGAGGGTACACAGGTAGTTTTCCCAAGCCCAAGAAGTTACATAGGTGATTAGCCCAATCCTAATATGTGATAAAAGTCTTGGTAAGTATCCTTGACATATTATTAATATGATTAACTGTATTCAAAAAAGTTATGTATTATTTATATGATATTATCTCAATGATCATGATTGATTATATATGATTTAATACTCTTATAGATCATGTATTTTATTATTAAAAATCATTAGGCTATAACTCATGATTTATTGTCTATGAAATTTTCAGTATGATTTCATAATTTATGTTCATATTCTCATATTTTTATTTTTATCATATTATCACTTATGATCGTCAATTTATATTTCCTTTGTTTACCTTATTAATCATTTGAGCTCAACCTTTCTAATGTTTTCATTTCCACAAGTTATAAAGAAATGTTTAAAGTATTCTATATCAACTAAGGGTTGTATATGATAAGATTTTTTTTGAGATATATTACAGATAAATATTTTAATAACTTTATTATGTAATGAGACTCTAAATAAAATAAATTTTTATGATTCTTGAGTGTGTTTTATTATTATATTTATAAAATATTAATAAAAAATGATATATTATTTATTTAAGTGATACATGGGTCACCATAGTTTTAATAAAATACAAGTTTAGTTATTTTTGGAAATTTAATTATGAGGAATGAGAGTATAGAACCTATCATAAATAAAAGTAATATTATATGAACGTAAAATTTAATGGGTTGAAAATAAGATTTCATAATTTGAAATATATTAGGAAAATTTTTTATTATCATATAATTTCTCACTTTTTTTATTGATTCTTGATAATCACACTAATATTTTGGGTTTTAGTAAATGGAATAAACCATGAAAAAACATGAGAACAATGAATTTGATGGCCAATGTAATGACCATCTTCATGAGGAACCCAATGGAACATTAGTTATGATGAAAAATATTTTTGAATTTTCTCATCTAATTCCCTTAAACTATGAGTGGTAATATGAATCATGTTGAATTTATAAATGTCCAAAGTAATGAATAACTCAAAATTGACCCTTTTATGTGGAAATAACTATCTTACTTCAATGGGTTCATACATCCAATTATTACTAAGAAATGGATTGATGTTATAGATTATATATTTTTCATTCCATAGTGGTTGTACCATGAGAAGGTTATTTTGTCTATGTATTATTGGAAGGTAAATCTGATCAATGTTGAACTTTTATTAAGAATGTAATAAAATAGGAAGAAATTAACTCCATGAAATTGTAATTATTTATGAAAGTATTTTTAAATAAGTATTTTCTTTAAACACTTCACTCCAAAATGGAAATGTAATTCCTAGAACTAAATAAGAAGGATAATCAATCCATTGGTACCTATAAGGAAAATTTCACCAAAAGTAAAAGTATACTTTTGGTTTTTTTCATAGACCGTGAAAGAAAATACAGTTGACTCTTTAGTAGAATTAAACAAATTAAACTAAGTCATCAGATATAAGATGCATTGATAGATATGAATTAATTGTTCAATTTTCTCTCAAGGTATAAATGGTTATTAGAGAGTCTCATTGTTTTCATGGTTTTTAGGATAAGAACTGAAAAATGTACTTCTTAAGAGATTTGAATAATAAAACCCATATTGGAAATTAAATAAATGTTTCTTTATGAAAACAAATATAGGAAGAATCATCGGTAAAATTGCCTCTATAGGATATTTAAATGCTTTAAGTGTGGAAGAAAAGGTTATCAAGAACATGAATGTTGAGGAGATATTGATAAATCAAAAGTTCATCCAAATACACCACCCATACTCCAATGATTCAATTATAATTAGTATGAGTATTATTCCATAAACTATTACAAATAAAGTTTTAATAACAACAATTAACCTAATAAACCACCTTATATAAAGGAAAAAGGGAAGGAATATGTGATTACAATTAATGAAGTGGGTGATGAGACCAAAGTGTTGAATTATACACTTATAATCCAATATAGTATTAAAAATTTCTTTTTTGATTTAGGTTATACCCAAGATTTTATATCTGACAAATTTTCTAAGTGTATCACATAACCAAATCAATTGTTAAATATAATATTATTGCTAAAAAATAAATATGGTATGATGATTGAATCTCAAGTCTATAGATCATATCTGATAAAACTTTTTGGGAATGTTCTTCCTAGAAATATTATTATTCTTATCTAAGTTTAATTAATTGTAATTTTGGGCATGTATTTATACTATCTATATAGATACCATATCAATTGATGAAAAATGTAAGTCACGTTTCATATTCAAAATCAACCTATGATCACCAATCAATGTGAAGATTAATAATAACTTCTGATGGAAATTACATCCATTATATAGGTCTTAATAACTATTGATGTTGGGTATTTATCTTTAATAGTTGGGATGAAAAATAATATTTAATACATATATATTGGTCATAAATATGATGATGTATTTACTGAATAATTTTCAAGTCTTCCACCTTATAATGAATATAAGTTTTTAATAGAAAAAATATATGGTAACATGACCATTTATGATAATATATATAAATATACAGAATTGTGTTTTATTAATTAAAGAATAAATTAAAAGATAACCTATAAAAAGAATTCATATGCCCTAGTGTTTTACCATGGGGTGCACCAATTCTTTTTGTTAAGAATAATGATTTATTAATTCAACATTTCATTGATTATTAGGATCTTAACATGATCAATATCAATAAAAAGTATCATCAACACATATTTACTACATGTTTGATCAAATACATGGAGCTTGATACTTTTAAAAGATTAATATTTGATCTGGATATCATTAGTTAAGGGTAAAAAGGGAGAATATAACCAATAATACCTTCTGTATGAGGTATAGACGCTATAAATTTTTAGAGATTTCATTTGGACTTACCAATTCCTTTATTATCTTAATAAATTTAATTAATATATCCTTTATATATTACCTTTATCAGTTTGTGATAGTCTTTATATATGGTATTCTTATATATTCCAAAATTAAGGAAGAGCATAAAGATTATATGAGGATTGTGTTGAAGACCTCGAGGAAGAAGATTCTGTATTCCAAATTTACAAGTGCGAATTACTGGTATAGAAAGTATCATTCTGTCCTTACATAGTTACAAATTATGGAATATTTGTGTATACATAAAATATTGTGGTTCTTTTGTTATTTCTCAAACCAACTAATGTGATTGAGATCCATAATTTTCTTGGATTGGTTGGATGTTATCAAATATTTATTTTAAATTTCTCATGACTATCTAGTATACAATCAATGTTAATGTGAAAGGGAGCCAGGTTCCTTTGGATAGATAAATATGATGAAAATTTTAAATAGTTAGAGGGAAGGTCTATTAGTGCACCTATTTATACACTACTATAATGTGGAGATGGTTTTTTTGATATATAGTGATTCATCAAAGAAAGGACTGGGACATTTTCTCATGAATAATGTTATGGTAGTAACATATGAACCATGAAAATTTAAGTTTTGTGAGAAAAATTACATGAATCATGAATATAACCAGTAGTGGTAATTTTTTGTTTGAAAATATAGAAAAATTATCTCTATGGAGAAAGGTGTGATATATACACAAACCATAAAATCTGTAAGTATATATTTATATAGAAGGAGTTGAAGATTCACCAAAACAAATGGTTAGAGTTGATTAAAGATTATTAATTTACAAGAAAGTACCATCACTGAAATGTGAAAAATGTGGATGATGATCTATGTCATAAGGATCATGTTAAATTTCACATTATGGTTATTAAAATTGATCTAATACTTACCATTTTTTAAAACATAAACCTTTAAATCATTATGGAGTGAGACAATCATATCTTTCTCAAATAATATTCAAACATTCATCCATTTTTAATATTAAAGAGGTGTAGAATTTGGGTTTTGAACTAAAATATAATGTAAGGGTTATTATAAAGTTCATCCTAAACCATTTTTTGGATGGTAAGATTCAAGAACCAGATATTTTTCCCTTCAATACTAGAATTAAAGAAGGATATATTAGATAAAACACATAGAACATCACTCTGTATCCATTATAGAAGGGAAAATATATATATATATATATATCATAGAGAATTTCTAGTTGGTCAACATGAAAAGGTACATTGAAAATTATGTATCTTGATGTGTTTTATATCAAAAGGTTAAGGTTTAATGGTATAAGTCTAAGGGAATGATGCAACCATCACACATACCTCTATAGAAATGGGAAAAAACACCATAGGAATCCCCAAGACATATAAAAAATAATATTTTAATTAGTTCATAGCTTATCTCCTAAAAAAATCATTTCATTTCATTTAAATCACATTATATGTATCACATAATCAACTTTATAAGATATACAATAAATATGTGGTAAAGTTTTATGGTGTACCACTCTCAATTACATCTAATTGATATTTGAGTTTTACCTAATCGTTTTGGAAAAGTATTTATAAAGAATTGAATATAGTGTTTAACTTTATCAATTTATATCATCATTAGATATATGGTCGGTCTGAGAGGACCATTCAAATATTATGAAATATTTTGAAATATTTCTCTAAATATTTCAAAGTTGGTTGGGAGAAAGACCTTCCTCTAGTCAAATTTTCTTATAAAAATATCCTTCACTCAACAATTTAGATGGATCCTTATGAATTTCTCTACTTAAAATAACACTAAAATGTTGGCATGAAGTTAGATAAGGAAGGATATTGGGACTTGAGCTAGCTAGAGAAATAGAAGAGAAAGTTAGAGTCATTCAACAACACATCAAAGCATATCAGAGTTTATAGAAAACTTATGAAAAAAATAAATTGGGAGATATATATTTCAAAGTTGGTGATTAGATATTACTATAAATATCTCATTGTAAGAATGTTATTTGATTTTTAATGAAAGTTAAGTAGATATCTAGATATATCTATCCCAATGATATTATTTATTGTATCATGATTGAAGCATGTCTCTTAGAACATACATCAAACATATCCCAAGTTCATGATGTGTTCCATGTATATATATTGAGGAAGTAAATACATGATTATTCACATGTAATGAACTTAGAGATTATCACTACTAAAAATACGCCTTTATCAGCGCTAAAAAGGGCCTTTAACAGCGCTAGGAAAAGCACTGTTAAAGCCGACGAACATAAAGGGGGGTCCCCTTTATCAGCACTCAAAAAAAAGCGCTGATAAAGACCCCTTTTATCAGCGCTAAAAAAACGCTGATAAAAGTACCCCTTTATCAGTGATTTTTTAGCACTGATAAAGGGGTCCTATATCAGTGCTTCCTTTATCAGCGCTTTCATTTTAGTGTTGATAAAGGACCTGTTTATCAGTGCTTTTAAAAACGCGCTGATAAAAGTTAAAAAAATTAAAAATTTAAAAAAATTACAAAAAAATTACAAAAAAATTACAAAAAATTAAAAAAAAAATCATGCCAATCATGGGGGGCCTTTATAGCGCTTGATCCCCCCTTTTAACAGCGCTTTTTAGCCCCTCCAGTGCCTACACGCACCGCTCCACCCTTTATCAGCGCTAGCTCCCAACATCCACCCCCATGCGCACACCTCTTCCTCCAGCAGGTTTTGAACTCAAGACCTCCCCCCTATGCGCCTAAGCTCTTACCACTACTCTATTTTGATTTGTTTGCTATTTTATGATATATATATATATATAGTTATATTTATTCGTATATTAATATATATATATATATATAGTTATATTAATATATATAGTTATATTAATATATATATAGTTATATTAATATATATATAGTTATATTAATATATATATATAGTTATATTAATATATATATAGTGATATTAATATATATATAGTTGTATTTATATATATATATGTATTTATATATATATATATAGTTATATTTATTCATATAGTAATATATATTTATATTAATATATATATATATAGTTATATTAATATATATATATATATATATTTATATTAATATATATATAATTATATTAATATATATATATATTAATATATATAGTATATTAATATATATATATATATTAATATATATAGTATATTAATATATATATATAGTTATATTAATATATATATAATGATATATATATAGTTATATTTATTCGTATAGTAATATATATTTATATTAATATATATATATAGTTATATTAATATACCTATATATAGTTATATTAATATATATCTCTATTTATATATATATATATTTAGTTATATTTATTCTTATAGTAATATATATTTATATTAATATATATGTAGTTATATTAATATATATATATATATAGCTAGATTAATATATATATATAGTTATATTAATATATAGTAGTTATATAAATATTAATATATTGGTATTTTAAATAAAATGGATATTAGTTATTATTTAGATAGAGCTAATATATTTTATAGGTAAATATGTTTCATTATTTATTTTAAAATTTAAATTTTTAGGTGTGAATATATAAAAAATATGTACATATAGTTATATATTTGATAATAAATAGGAGTGCACTATAAAAAATGATAAAATTTTAAATACATAATATCAATATGAATGTAATACCTTGGAATAAATTCAGTCCCCACCAAAAAAGCCAATAATACCCCCTCAAATGAGGCTGAAAACCCACAAAATGTTAAAAAAATCTGGGTACCCCGACTAAAAACTCAGTTTTGGAGGCCTTTTGGGACTCTTTTGGCCTCTAAAAATGCTTGAACGGGATCCTCCTTAGTCACAGCGACGTAGATCTCGTCGCAGGCTTCGATTTGATGTGAGGTAGAGCTCAAACGGACACCCGGATCAAAAGTTATGGTCGTTTGAAGTTTGAGTTGCGTTTTCAACTTATTTTGGATCTTTTTTTAATTTTTTAAATTTTTTAGTCTTCAAATTGTTATTAAATTACTACTACTCCATAATAATTGGAAAATTATTAATTAAAAATATTTTTTTAATTTTTTAAGAAGTCATTTTCACTGAATATCTTATATATTAAGTATATTAAGTGTTAATGTACATTTATACTTATCTAAAATATATTTAAAAATTATATATTATATCTATATCAATATAACTATATTTATATATTAATATATTAATATATTTTTTTATTTTTTTTTGAATTCGACCCTTTATCAGTTCTTTTAAAAAAAGCACTGATAAAGGCCCCCCCTTTATCAGCGCTACTAAACAAGAGCTGATAAAGGGGGTCCCTTTATCAGCGCTAAAAAAAGCGTTGATAAAGGGGGGGCTTTATCAGCGCTAAAAAAGCTCTTATAAAGGGGTACTTTTATCAGCTCTTTTTTTAGCGCTGATAAAGGCACCCTTTATCAGTGCTTTTTCGTTAGCGCTGATAAAGGGGGGGCGCTGGGAAAAACTATTTTTGTGGTAGTGTGTATAGATAGATCTTGATCTTCTATATTAGGAACAACTAGTTTAGATTCTAGATCAAAGAGATAAAGTGTTATGAAACAAGACCACTAACCAGGTGAAAGTTTTTTTTGGGTGAAACCATGAATTTAAGGATCCTACATGGGAACCCGCAGATGTAATGAGGTAGAGGTATCCTCATAAATTTCCATTATATTAATAGAATTTTTAGTGATAAGTTATTTTAATGGTGGTAGAATGTAACACCCTATGATTTTATAATATATTTCTCTTTGATAAATTTAATGTATTTTAAAGGTTGTGATGAACAAAACACCAAACATAAGTGAATAATGATTTATTAAAATTAAAAATTAAAAAAATTAAAATCAAGCTTAGATATTTAAATAAAATTGATTAAATAAATTACTTTGTAAAAAGGATTAAATACACATGAGGTTCTTGAGAAACTTTGCTGAACATTTTTATTGAATTATGATTTTTTGTTAGATTTTATGCGTTTTAGAAATGGTATAAATAAAATTTATTGATAAAATTGAAGTAATAATTACTAAAATTAATTAAGTGTGCCTATGAAATGGTTAATTAATTATAAGTAATACTAGTCTAATAATTCTTGGTTAAATGGAAATTTTTTTTGTTTAAAAAATTTATTTTAATATATATTTTATTTAAAAGTAAATTTTAACTTATTTTTAGTATTAATATTACTTAAAAGTATTGTCTATAGGTCTATAAAAATTAATTATCATTCATATATTTATTATCAATTATATATAAATGAAGATAAATCTTTTGAAGGTACAAAATGATATTTTTTTTAAAAACTATTTTTTCTATGTGTAATGAATTTTATTTTAATAAATTAAATTAATCACTTTTAAAAAATTATTTTAATAATTTTTTTGATTATATATTCAATTAAATAAATTAACATAAATTTTATGGTTTTTAATATGTAAGTAGTATGAAATATTTTTTATGCTTAAAGATACATTTTTTCAAAAAATGGGTTTTTCACAATTTGTGTGTAGATAGTAGAATTAATTTCTTCCACCTTTATAAGTTGAATAAAATAAAATTGATTACATATAATAATTTGGTAAATTTTTTTATAAGTTCAATTTCAATTTGTACATAAAAATAAGTTACCATGGTAAAATTTTCAGTCATCATGGTTAAAATTATAATGGATTAAAAGGGGATAAAGTAAGGGATTTGGTTTTTAATATCACAAAAACTTTATCTGGATTTGATTTTTAAGTTTATTTATAACTTAACTCAAATTATATCATAAATTTTGATTATTTTGTTCTAAATAACCAAAAAATGTAGCTTAAAATATTTTAATGGTAACGGTATTTACAATGATGCTACTCCCCTCACATATAAAAGGGAACCTCCTCTCTCCACATTATCACACACATTAAGAACCCTAGATCAACCAATATTTTATAAAATATCTTCAAAAATATCCTCAAGATACCCTAAAGGTTATTTTCTGGCTAGCATACTAATCTAATAATTTTTAAGTTGTGATACAAAGGTAAATACCCAAGGAAAGGTAATTATCTTTACAAAGTTCATTCAAGATTATTTCTTCTACAGCCTCATTTGAATCTATTATATCAATAATAATATGATAAAATCAGTATCCTTAATATAATTAAATGTTATTATTTTGATTTAATAACCATTATTTGTAACACCATGACTATTCAGTTTAAAGTAATATTAACCTTGATTTTTGGCTTAACATGAAACACCAATCCTTAAGCGAATTTATATATTTTCTAAAAATATTACTATTTAAATGTCACCAATATGAAATTGTAATTAAATTATAGTGTATTTATATTAGTAGAAAAATTATGAAATATATTTATAATGGTATTGTTCAATAAATATGTTTTGATAAATTCATAGGAAATAAGAACAAAAATTTTATTAAAGTTATTTTATTCTTCAAAAAGGAATTTTATTCAGAAATTATTGTTATTAAATTTCATGTGTGGAAATTATAATTAATTTATACCAATTTTAGGAATTTTATTTTACAAAGTAAACATTAGTTTTGAAATCATCATGTCAAAATTAACTTATAGTGAAAGTATTAGGATTTTTTTGAAATGAATGATTTTTCAGTGAATAGTGAAAATTTCTAATTTTTCAAATACTCTCATTTATTTTCATTAAATAAAGTAATTTAAAAGTCACATTATATTTTGAATTTAGTGTTAAATTTATATATGATACATTTTATTTTCAACAATATAATTAATTCTATTTTAATTAGCAATATTCCTCATTTTTTATAAGTTAATTTTTATGCTTAAAACACATTTTTTTCTAAAAATAGTTCTACATTGTGTTTTATTAATTTATATTAAAATTTATTTATTCCATTTCTAGATATATAATATTTTAAAATGGATACCATATTTGGAATTGGTATTTTTACATTTGGTAAATTGGTCCTTTTTAGTTTTTTCATTATGAATAGTAACTGTGGTAAATATTTGTCACTTCAAAAAGGGTAAAATGGGTAAAACAAGGTTAAAAATGAAATATAAATTCTAAAAATTAACCAAAAACTTTACTTTATTTCATTTGGTGGGATTAATTCTAAAAAATAAATTCAAAATTCTAATATATGGAATTTTGGTTCCATTTGACTTTGATATTGATATTTATATTATTTTAAGTAATGAAAATTCCAAAAATGTCATTCTCTTGCTTAAATTTTCTTTTATTTTCTAATATAGGGATAATAAGATGTTATTAAGAAATATAAAATTTTAGATTTAACATAATTACTTTATTTTTGTGATGGTAATTAATTTTTAATTTTTTGTAATGGTATAATTACATTAAATGCTTACACGACGTCGACATAATATTTGATCACCTAATATAAAAAAGTAAATAATTTTAAAAATATTATATATAATATAGTTTTGGAGAATTAATTTTCTTGAAATTTTTTTTATATTTGATGTTTGAAATGATAAAATTTAAATTATATCTTCTTTTTGGCGTCTTTAATGTCAAATTAAATAAATAGTTTCAAAAATGACATTAATGATATTTTATGAAAATAAAATTTTATTAAATTATTAAAAAATAAGGACAATATTAAAAGTTAATAGGGGGAAATATGTGATAAAATTTTAATATATTTTCTATTTATGATCCAATTGTGACCTTATAAGTAAAATCATAACCCTTTCACATCAATAAAGTCGTTATCGCAGTTAAGGATAAAAATAGTTAATGAAGAGGTTAAACTAACATACAAGGGTTTAAATAACCTAAACACTTATGTAAAAATAATTGGCTGGTTAGATTTTTTACTTTACTCATATCACTATCAAATATGAGTTATTTATGGATCCATTTTTTCATGAAAGTTACTTAATAATATTTTAAAACATTGAAAAATTTCAAGTGTGCCACTCACCTAAATTAAAAAAGGGAACCTCTTACACTCACTTATAAACACCTAATGAGTCATATTACTTGATAAAAACCTAAATAAATATCCCCTATAAATACTATAAAATTTCTATAGGTGTTTTTCTTCCCAAAACGAAAACCCTATGGTATTTAATAAGTGGTCCAAAGGAAGTTTCTCAAAGAGAACGAAATCATCTTTAAAATGCACTTTATTTTTTTACTTAATCTTTTACCACATTAAATTATGTCATAAAAATTAAAATATAAAAAAAGAAGTACCTACCATTTAATTATATGTTATTATATTTATGTAATAATATTTATCCATATCCTTTTCTGTTAAATTAGGAAAAAAACCATCCCTCGCATGTACAACTGACTACCGCCTTGCGAACCAATGAAATTTTTTTTCTATCACCAGCTCACATGAATAATCATACTAGTAATAATTATGAAGATATATTACAATTAAGACTTAAATATTATTATTTTAATTTAATATATCATCTACTTCATTATTATTTCATCCAATATAGAAATGTTAATGTCGCTCGTGTGTACGTATGGCCTACCGTCTCTATGAAGGGATACGATTAATTTTACATGTAAAAATATTAAGAAAGATTAAAAAAATGTATATAATGAATAAATATGATATTTATATGTTTAAAATAATTAATTATATTATGAAACCATATCCAAATCAAAATAATTGCAACTTTTTTGGAAACTCATGCATAATAAAATGAAGTAGTAAACACATGAAGCAATGTTAATAATGAAATATGTTAACGAACAAGTTATAATATGTTATAAAAGGATCATAAAAGATATTAAAAATATTAATATGGTTATAGTATAAAGTAATAACATCTTTAAAACCATGATATAGGATTTTAAATCTTGTTTAAATAAATAGAAGCAAGAGGTAAGGGGTTTCTTAACTCAATTTTCATTTATTGAGTTATACTTCAACTTAATTAAATTTATTATCCCATGATTATGTATAAAATTACCAATAATTTTATTATATTGTATATAAATTTTTTAGTGAATTTAAATTTTTATATATAATAAATTCATTAATTAGTTTTCACTTCAATAATATGACCTTTGTAAGGGATTTCGCCTCAACTTCCACTCCATTGTGACATATTTGGAATTATTCATATGTTTATTTTTATGTGGGGTATATACTTTCTATTTGAGGAATTTAACATGGATATATATTTATTCACAATGATTAATATTTAAATTAATTTTTAATATTTCATGGGGTTACAATTTAAATGTTACTAAAGAGGTAATGATTTATTATAACGATCTCATTTTTGGGTTGCCTTTATTTTCATTGAATAAATATTTTGATTTATCCTTATTAAGCTCCAATTATTTTCAAATCCTATATATATTTATATAGTTTCAATATTTTTAGAAAATTTTCATTTTTATTACACATTATTCAAGAAATTAAATTTTTTAAAAGAAATTATGATCTTATTTCTCTTTTGGTGATGTTTATTTTTCTTCAATATCCATATTTTTCAATTTTTTTTACAAAAGTCATTTTTATTTACTCAAAGGAAATGTTAAGTCATCTATGGCTATCTAAAAGGTTATAAAATAATATTTCTAATATTTTCCAAATGGTTCATTTTTTATTTTATTTTTTAAAAATAAAAATGAATTTTTAAACATATATTGAATTAGTGGATTTCCCAACTGTCATAACCATTTTATGATCTTTATCTTATTCAACAAGTTTCAAATTGTTTTTTAAGTAAAAATATTTAATGGAAATTTATTTTGATGTTTAAATTACATTTTATTTTAACTCCTAAATAAAGAAATTTATTACTAAACCTATATTTCCAATTAATTTATGGTTATATTTTTTCTCTTATTAAATTTTCAGTTGTTAATTTTATCTTGGTAAATTCACTTTCTTGTAATAATTTTTCATTGGACATTAAATTTCTCTTAAATATAGATATTATATATATCATGGATATTATTATTTCCTAAATAATATACCTTTTATACATAATTTTTTTCTATGAATGTTTTTTGGTTGATTGAGGAAATATTGATATTTTGTATTCTTTACTCAAAACATAAATTTGTTAATAATGAATATTGGTTTGGAATTAAATTGATCATTAAATTTTTAAAGAATTAATTGGATATTAATTAATGGATAGGGATCATAATTAAATATCCCCTTGATGCATCAATATGTCTCATGAGACTAACCAGATTACTGGCCTTGATAAAGGAGTTTTTTGGTGTATTCCTACTCATAGTTTAACTTAACTTAGAACAAGGCCTTAGTGGTAAATATATAATGATATATGATATCATGAAATCTCATATTGTTCATTTTATTCATTAATAATTTAGTTATTGTTATTATTCATGAGATTATGTCATTTATATTCTCCATGGATTCATTTTTTGATCAATTGTTTAATTAAATAGAATGTATTTTCAATTATTTACCTTGACATATTGATTATACCATATTTACTCAGGATATATTATGTTTTTTATCACCCTTATTTAAAATTTGGGACCACCCTTATTTTGTTTTCTTTCTATAGGATATGAAGTGGAATATTTCATTGATTTCAAGGATAAAAAATATTTACTTTCACTATGTTTTTTATTTTACATTCAATATAAAATGGGAATCATGTTTGTGTTTGGTTCTTCAAGACTACCAAACTGATCAGTACATTAGGATGATATCGCTTAAATCTTATAAAAATGTAATAATGTATAATCTAACTCCAGGTTACTAGATTTTGGGTGTCTATAGTTGGTATTAGAGGAAGATTAAAATAAACCTTGAGAAATATATTTAGGATAATATAGATTAAGAAACATTACCATATAAAAGACCTTATGGATATGTATAATTATAGGATAATATGATAAAAGTTTTTTAAGGTAAATATTATTTGGGTTTCCTATGATTACATCCATTTCTAAATACTACAGGTGGAAGTGTTTTTAGAATAGATGAATCTAGGTATAATAGCCCTGAAAAGTGTTGGTTGAGTATATCTCAAACATCATTCAGGTGTATGATGAATGTGCCTTCCCTGAGCACTGAAGGAACCTAGGGCACAAAAGAAGTGTGAAAAGTGAACAATTTAAAAATTTTGGGATTGGATTTATATTAAAAATAGTGAATCCAAAAAAACATTCCCATATTTTTTTAAGGTTAACATGTAATTCAATTTATGAAAGAAAAATATAATAATGGCATAAATGGTACCTTATTCATTTGAATTATCTGGTTTGATTCACTTACTTTTAACATGTTATAGATCAAAGGTTATAATATTAGAATCCTATAAAACACTATTACAGATGTTAAAATTAGATTTTATACTAAGGTTATACTCTTTAAAATTACTCATTTTTTATTAGAAAGTAATAACCTCTATTTTAGAACTTTGTACACACTTATGACTTAATAAAATTTCCATAAATGTAAAAAATATTTTATAAATCACTATTAACACATTAACATGTTACACAATAAATTAACAACCATTAACTCATCCCATAAGCTCCAAAAATAATTAAACGAACCTTGAATATCTTATATTTGTTTGAAAAATTATATTTTCTCATATTCACATTTATAATGAAAAAAATTGTGAATTACATGAGAAATAAATTCAAATATCATTATTCTAAACTTGAACAATATAATTGAATGATTTTAAATTGTGATTGATCATACTCTAACATTCACTGACCCCTGTATATGTGAACCACTTCATCCCAAACTCATATTAATTAGAATAAGAAAAACTTTTGGATACACATAGTGTGTGGACCCCTAGGTCCTTATCTTGAAAACATTGATTCTAACCCATATAACAATATAGGATTCTATAATCCCATAATGTACCACAAAGAGATAAGGAAAAACATACCCATGACTACCTCCTACGATCATGTTCTATGTAATATAATATCTTTATCTTGTGATATCCAATAAATCAAGTTGCACACTTGGTTCATCATACATTTGTTGATTTATATATTTTATGACCTTATTGGATAGACCTATCTTCTTATACCATATCTATAGATTTAATGAAGGTACTACCATCCTCATCAACATGAACCAATGAGTTATATATCACTCAATTTAGAAAGAAACAAATATTGTCTTGATCATTAAACCAATTTCATACCACTAAAGATGCACCCAACACAAGATACCTCACCAAAAAATAAATTTCATGGTTTTTTCCTTAAATAACAGTACATAATAAAATAGTACACATTAATAATGATCTCATGTATGGATACCAACACAATTTTTTATCGATAGGAACAACCAATGACACACAAAAATAATAGTGTTCATATTAGTGGGAAAGTCCTCATGATCTCATTTACTCGAGATCACCAAATATTAATTTCTTGAGAAGATGTATCATTGATTTTGATACCCCAACCCCTGATAGTTATTCATCATCTATATCATGTCATTATTATTTATCTAGACTATAGAATATATATATTTAGTAAAGGGGTTTACCATGTTATCCACTGTGGCTACTTTACTAACCATGTGTTTACATATTTGAGTAAAATGCCTAAAGAGATGAAAATTTTAAAGTATATTCTTTGTCTTATGGAGTGACCTGGGCTATATATCATACAGAAATGAAAAACTATTATCACAGTATACTATAACATTATATGTACTACTATGTACAATTCCATGATTGAAAATGAAGCTACGTATCCAAAATAATTCCTTAATTACATCAGAAACCACTATACAATTAGATTCTAATGTAACGCCTCAACCCTATAAGCCTAGTGCCAGTGAATTATTTGACTACACTGTAATGATTAAAGGGAATCAAATCTTGAATATCAATCAGTTCATCAGTTTTGGAAAACCAGATTACATACATGATACCCATATTGAATTGGGAAATAGAAAATAAAACTTGATACATAATAAAATTAACTCAATAACATCCTTGAAATATTATTCAAATATTACTCTCTATAAACTGGGGAAAGGAAATATAATAAGGGTGGTCTCAAATAATTAGTAAGATTAAGAAAACTTGAAGTAATAATGAATTAATAATAATAAATTAACATGTCAAGGTAAATAACTCATAACACATACCCTTCAAATAACTGGATAATTCATAATCAATATGGAAAGGTAATAAACTAAAAACACATTCCATTAAATCAAAAAAATGATAATTAAATGCATCCATAGATTTTATCATATGAAAATATCATGGATAGTAACACTAATAACTAAAATATATTTGACGGAAATTCTTAATTATTGGACAACATGTCTGAGGTACATGAAAACATATACCATCCAAATATTTCATAATACAGTATAAAAATATAGGTAGAAACCCATTAAATTTGGCCAACATATTTGTGCCATGAGAACCTATTGATGTATCAAGGGACTATATAAAGTCCAGGCCCCACCCGTCATTGCCATTATAATTAATTCCTTATATTAAATATTTGAAACAAATAATATGACTTATGAAATATACGTATTGACTAAATAATGCATATATAACAATATTTTCTCAGTATAGGATAATTAACAACAAGGGTTTTTTATTTTGATTAATGTAATTCCATTGAAATATCATTAAAACATTATTGAGGAAAAAAATTAATCAACACTCTAAAGTTTCCCATAACACTTTGAAGCATTTGAATCATAGTAATAATAAAGGTATAACATTAAATGAAACATAAAATCTTATGATAATAATTATATTTATGATATAACATGTAAAATGGTAGTATATATACCATATAAAATTTAATTGGTGTATAAAAACAAACAATGTTCAGTGGAATGTAAATTGAGACAAAATCGCTTAACTTGAGTCTGACTTGTCATGTGTTTATTTATAATCCTAAATAACAAAGTTGTGATAATTATTTACATGATTAATAAACTTTTTCATGTTTATAATTACTTTTATTTCACTTATTAAAATGTTGTAAGCAACTACTTAAATAATTAAGTTAATATGAGGTGTTTTGACTATATTCGGTTTATGTGTAAGAAATAACTTTCGTAGGTAAACTATGTTCAAAGGTTAATTATATAAACTGATCCATAATAATAATTAAATAATTATCATATTTATAAATAAATTATACTTTTCAAATTAATCATGAAATATGGTTATCAAAAATTAACAAATGTTACAATCATGGAGATGGTAGGCTGTACGTATGCATGAGATACGTTTCCATTTTTTCATGATTGTTATGGAAAGAAGGTAACTAAAAATATATGTTTACATAATGATCATTATATCATAAATATAATTTTATTTAATCAAATATACTTATATATATAGTTTTTTTGATGTAAAAGGAATCAAATCATGTCAGGGAGGTGGTATTCCAAACATCATAGACTGACGTTGTCACCTTTTAGTGCGTGAAGAGGGTAATAAAGAAAATGAAATATTATGTTTATAGAATGGAAATTATTTCCTGAATATCATATATATGTAATTTATGTTACATATTTTTAATTAAAACCATCCTTTATATGTTCCATGTTTTGTGTGAATGAATCGCATCGCATTGAGGAGGCGGTAGTCCACAGGTCCACAAACGATGTTATCATATTTACACAAAATGTAAATCATAATAATATGTGTTTTATAAAAATTAAAAATACATAAATAACTTATAAATATCATATATATGATATATAAATAGTTTTTATATCATTATTACCAACCCTGAGAGGTGGTAAATGAAAAATGAATGATATCACTTTATAAGTCGGCAGTTTGTCGTACAGAAGAATTGTAAGTTTGTAACCCATTAGTTGGAAGAATGTATAAGTTTAGGTATAACCATTAATATAAAAAATCTGATTCTATTTGGGATAATATTTTTATTTTATAATCTTTTAATTATAATATTTTTTGGGGTGGAGAAGGAAAATAAAACAAAAGGGCTTGTGGATGGATGTTACCTATTATTTAGGCTAATAATTTTTTTTTCACCAAAAGACTTCATTGGTTGGATTAATTCCCAAGGTCAGGATTATAGGATTAGGGGAGGGTTTTTTATCTAATTTGAGTATATTTTATGTTAGAAAAATAAATTTAGAGGTATGAATAAGGGGTAGGGGTGAGCACCTTTTTATAGTGGAGGAGGAGTGGCATTCTTGTAAAATTTTGAAAATAGAATTCCACCCATGATTTTCTGATGAAAATTTGATCCAATAAAGGTAAAAATTAGATAATAGTGGGTATAGGGACTAAATATGGATATGAAATGTCTTTTTTAAAAGTTTATAGTAAATTTTGACCCTTGATTTTAAGGTCTAGTCCCTTGTTAAGCTAATTGTCATCTTAATCACTATAATTAATTTTAATCACTTTCACTAATGTTTTAGGTAAAAAACTAATTTGAAATTATTAGATATTAGAAATTATTATTATTCAAAATATTTAATCCATTTTTTAAAATTATAATCATAAAAGTGTCAGAAATTAATTTAAATTTAATTCTACACACAGGATGACAATGCGGGTTTTAATGTAAAAAATGTTATAAAGTTTACTATGTTTTTATATTAAATTTAAAGGTGAAATTGATTACAATTACTTAAATTAGATTAATTTAAATATAATTTATATAATTTTAATTTTAAACCAATTTAAAATATAATTTATCATCATAATCAAATTAGATTAAAAAGCATATTTGAATTTAAAATCTGTATTTTTCATTATTCATTAAAAATGAAACATCTCAGCAAAATACCAAAAATTCTCCCTAAAATAATTTTTAAGTTTCACTTAATTTTTTTTTTATTTTTTCATATTAAATTTATAAAAGTTTAAAAGTTTATATTTAAAATAGTTTCTCCATAAATGGAGGTAAAACTAATTTTATAAAAACATAGGTTTTAATGTGTAAAATTAGGTTTATTCTTATCTTATGCCTATAAAATCTATTAGATGAATGTACAAAAAATTTTAATGAATAAATAACATATATTAAATTAATATAAATACTTAATTTTAATTAATTTAATTTATTCAGATAAAACATCTTCGTTATCATAAAAATAGTTTTTTATAAAAACATTCCCTTTATATTGAATTAATTATTATATTAATTTCAAATTTTTTGTAACCAATGAATTCAACCATATATTTTTCTAATTTAATTA
The DNA here is from genome assembly GCA_963277665.1 of Viscum album. NCBI lineage: Eukaryota > Viridiplantae > Streptophyta > Magnoliopsida > Santalales > Viscaceae > Viscum > Viscum album. The sequence goes on along the minus strand of OY728147.1, from coordinate 2,103,727,924 downwards.
ATAATATTCATAAAGTTCAATTTAATGGATAGGTTTTATCTTATTACATTAAATAATAATATTTTTAATAATTTATTATTGTTTGGTAAAACTCGATCTTGCGTATTATACAAGACATCAAAGAAAGTAAGAATAGCATGTAACATAAGACAACCTCAGTGTTCCATGTACAGAAGGATAAAAATTAAGGTGTGTGTAACATAATATTAACTTTATGTTTCATATAAAAAAATCTAGGAAAAAAATAAATTTATTCAATAAGGAAAATATTATAAAGTCTTAGGGTGTTAGATTCTCCACACCTTAAATTAATTGCATTATATCAATTCAAAATTGATCTCATTAATCAAGGGATTGGTATTAAAAAATAATAAACAATTGAAAAACCCACATCATGAATAGGATTAATAACACATATTCATAATAATAGATAAATAGATGTACAATGGTTTAGTAACTAGGATCCCTAGTTGTAAAATATAGGTAGAAAATAGAAACATGGATATAGAAGAAAAATATAACAATAAAGCTATGATGAAGAGTTATAGAAACATGTTTAGATAAATTTTACAACCACAAAGCATAAAAATAATGTTATGAAAAAGTTTATTGATATCATAAGAAATGATGATAATTGGACATCATTTTTGTTTCAAAACCATTTTTCTATAGTGGAAGTATTCATTCAATTTATAATTATATAATTAAATATAAATGTATATTTCATAAACATAATATTATCCTTTGGTTGTTCCTTGAAATATTTATACTTTATTTAATAGCACAAGATACTTTATATAGTGAATTAATTTATTATTCTTTAAAACCTCATTAAAAGATAATCTTAAAACATTTTCTAAATGGTCAACTTTTATAAATGGTTATGATAAAATTATTTTAGAAATAAGTTCATTGAATTTTCAAAATGAACTTATCTTTAGCCTTTAATAAACATGAAGTATCTCGTTAATCATCACATACCAAATATGTGGACACTTTTATCATGTATTCTCTTGAGATATGTTAATAACATGAATTACCATAAAAAATTATTGAAAACATGAATTATTCCATATTCCTTCAGTAAGACATATGTTATTGGATATATTATTTAAATCCAAAAGTGTTTCAAACTCCATTAATGATGGTATAAACCAATTTTTAAACAAACCATTAATCAGTTCCAAGGTAGTTGGTACTATCCAATTTACTTTATCCAAATCAATCATATCTTTATCCTAACATAATTTTCATAACATTAGGGGCATATTAATAACTATATTTACCTCAGCCATGTGTTTTATAAAAATTTTAATCTCTAATGAATAAACTTTATTGGTACTATTTATTATATGATATAAAATCCTTAATTAAATAGTATTATAGTACAATACTTACATATTTCATAACTATTATAATAAATAAATCATTGAATAAATAATTAAATAATAATAATTATTGAATCCAAATAAAAAACCATTAATAATTCCTATTTATCTCTGGTATTATTAAAATCTAGATCACGATCAATTAGCTTATTCGGGGGTATATTCCTTTGATGCATGAGACATTAATTTTCATAGTGTCCCGTCTTTTTATAGTGGAAGCATTTCCCATTTGAATTTTATTTCTTTCCATTGAAATCACAACCTTTTTTACCATTTTATCTACACTTGTAAAAATCTCCCATTACATTCAATAAAGTATCAGAGTGTTTCTATACAAAATTATCAAATGTGGGAAAATACTTTTTTCCCTTGAAATCATGAATTTTCTGTCCTTTATATCTATACTTATAAAAATCTATCATTACATTGAAGTAAGTACCATAGTGTTTCTATCCAAAATTATCACATGTGAATAAATACTTATCCCCCTTATTCCCTTTATATATATTTTTTATCTTCCATCTTATTCTTTTCTTTCATTCCTTCGAATCCATAGTAATAGAACAATCTTTTTTCGGTCTCATTATAACATTATAATATGTCTGTATATGATGAAAATTATTTAAGACTATTTATTTTCAAAATATTTCCTTTTGACCATAAAATATATGATTCTTCATACTCTTTGGATCATGTATATTGGAAAGAATCATGTTTCTTCTTCTAGATACCATTCTAAATAATGAATTACACAAAATTAGTTCATATAATTTAAAAACATAATGTATAATTCTAAATAACACATAACATAATTTTATTCATTATAAATCTTAGAATAATAAAATTTGGTTTCCTTGGGGAAATATTTACTTTTAAATAATTCATAATAGTTTTCAAAGGAAACATGAATTATCTGAATCTTATCCCTAGGGAGTGTCAAATTGGGTATGTATTAAGGCATATTTTCATATACCAAGATACGCTAAGTCAAGTTTGATGCACCTTTTTAAGGTTGATACCTCTATGTACATCTTTACCAAAACCATGCCCACTTTTAGTATATAGACAGGGATGTATTTCTTAGAATACCCATAAAATTTCTACCTTACCAAAATTATAGGATGTTATTCTATACTTATCCACAAATTATATGTTAGGATTTTGTTCCATAATATACATTTTTTAAATCTAGTTTCCATGGTTACTATTAAACTTCCTCTTATACTAATTATAACTCCCCAAACCTAGAATCTTGGAGCTGATGCATTATTTTATTACATTGGCATTATTACAAGGAATCAAATCCTAAAGGACCCACCTGTTTAGCAGTTTTAGAAAACTAAATTACATACATGATACCCATATTACTTCAGGAAATAGAAAATAAAACATGATACATATTAATATTAAATAAACTGCATCCTTTAAATACTATTCAAATATTTCTTCTTTATAACCTGGGTAAAGGTGACATAATAAGGGTGAGCTCAAATTCTCAATAAGGGTAAATAAAGAGGATTAAATAATGAATTAATGAGAATAAATTAACATGGAAAGTTAAATAACTAATAAAACATCCCATTCCAATAACTGGATAAGGAATAATTAATATGGAAAGGTAATAAACTAAAAAATTCCATTAAATCAATAAACTAATAATGGAATGCAACCATTTATTTTATCATATTAAAATATTATATATAATAATAATAACTGAAATATCTTAAAATTAAATGCTTAATTATTGGACATAAATTATAAATAACATGAAAAAAACATTGTCAAGACCTTTCAAAATATGGTTTAAAACTATGGGTATAAACCCATTTAATTTGGCCAAATTATTTGTCTCGTGAGAACTTGTCGATGAAATAAGGGGAAATATAATGTTTGGGGCCCACCCATAATTTTCAATCAAAATCATTACTTATATCTAATAATAAAAATAAATAATATTCCTTATCAAATATAAATATTATATATAGGATAAAACTTTATCAATATTTATTCATTGGATGATAAGAAAAAATAAGGGTTCTTTTATGTTGATGAATGTAATTACCATTGAAAGATCATTGAAACATTCTTGAGGAAAATAATATTTAAACACTCCAAAGTGTACCATACCACTTTGAAGAATTTGAATCATAATCCCCAGGAAGTATTAACATTAAATGAAACTTATAATATCATGATAATAAGTAAATTCATGATATAATAGGTATAATGGATGTATATACACCATATAAAATTGAATAGGTTCATAATAGTAAATAAATCTCAATGGAATATAAATTGAGACAAAATCCCTTACCTTGTGTCCAAATTATCACATATGTATTTATAAAACTGAATAATAAATTCATGTTAATTTATTACTTGATTCATAACCCTTTTTGTGTTTATAATTACTTTTATTTCACTTATTACTATGTTGTAAACAACTGTGTAAACAATTAATTTTATATTGGGTGTTTTGACCATATTTGGTTTATGTGTCCAAAATGACTTTGGTAGGTCAACTATGGTGGAAGGTTCATTATATAAACATATAAATATTAATAATAATGAAATAATTATCATATTTATAAAAAATTTATACTTTTAAAACCAATCATTAAATATAGGTATCAAAAATAAACCAACATTAAAATCATAGATACCGTAGGTCATACGTACACATGAGTAATGTTCCCATTTTTAAACGATCGTTATGGAAAGAAGGTAATTAACAATATATGTTTATAGTTATATAATAAATAATATTTTATTTAATCATATATACTTATATATATAGTTCTTGAGATGTAAAAGGAATCACATCATGTTGGGGAGGTGGTAGTCCACATGTCCATGACCAACGTTATCAATTTTTAGTGTGTGAAAAGGGTAATAAATAAAATGATATATTATGTTTCAAAAGTGGTAAATATGTCATTAATATAATATATATTTCATTGATGTTACATATTTTTAATTAAATCCATCATTTATATGTTCCATGTATAGTTTGAATGAATAACATCGCTTTGAGAAGGCAGTAGTCCACATGTCCAAAAAGGATGTTATCATATCTACAAAAAATGGAAAGAATAAGGGTATGTGTTATATAAAAATTAAATAATAATAAATAAATAATAAATATCATAAATATCATATATAAATATCCTTTCCATCATAATTCCCAACCATGAGAGGTTGTAAAGGAAAAACGAATGGCATCATTTCGTGAGGCGGTCGTTCACCGTACACAATAATGGTAAGTTTGTTACCTATTAGATGGAAGTGTGTGTAAGTGTAGGTATACAACATAATATATAAAAAAATTAGTATACCTAGGATACTGGTTTTATTATATAATCATTAATTAGTAAGAGTTTAAGGGGTGTATAATGAAAATAATACAAAGGAGCACGAAGAAGGTTGTTACCTCTTATTTGGGTAACTCATATTGGTTTTCACTAAAGGGCTTCCTTGGATGAATTTGTGGCCAAGTTAAGGATTATAGTTTTAGGGGAGTAATTTTTTAAAATTATATAAGTATATATTTGGTGGGTCAAAGGGTTTGAGTGGTGTGAATAGGGGGGGTGAGTGTCTTTTCATAGTGGAGGAGGAGTGGCATTCTTGTAAAGTTTAGAAAAGGGAATTCCACCCACATATTCCTATGAAAAGTAGGCCGAATAATGATCCAAGCCTTAGAACATTGAGTATAGGGTCGAAATATGGAATTAATATTTTCTTTTTCACATGTATATTTGTTATTTTTACCCTTAATATTAAGGTTTTGTCCCCTGTTAAGTTGATTTTCCTCTTAATCACTGTATTTAATTTTAATCAATTTCACTAATTTTTTTAGTCAAAACAAAGTTGAAATTATAATAAATTATAAATTATTCTGATTCCAAATATGGAATCATTTTTTGTTACAATATCATAAGTGTTATAAATTAATTTAAATTTAATCGTATAGATGAGAATATAATGCAGGTTTTTAAAGTAAAAATATTCAAAAGTTTGCTGTGTTTTTATATCTAATTTAGAGGTGAATTTGATTCCAATAAACTAAATTAAATTAATTGAAATATATTTTATATAATTTTACATTATAAAAAATTTAAAATATAATTTGAAATTATAATTAATTAAAAAACATTTTTGAATTAAAATTCAGTATTTTTCATTATTCATTAAAAAAGGAAACTTCTCAGAAAAATACTACAAATTCACTCTAAAATATTTTTGATATTTTTATATCAAAAATTATTTTATTTTTTCAGATTAAAATTATAAATGTTTCAAATTTTTTATTCAAAATAGGTGCACCTTAAAAGGTGGTAAAAGTACTTTTATTAAAATATATGTTTTAATGTGTAAAATTTGGTTTATTCCTCTCTTATGCCTATAAAATCTATTGGATGAATGTTAAAAATATTTTTTTGAATATATAATATATTAATTACATTAATATAAAAACTAATTTTAATCAAATTAATTTATTAGGATAAAATGACTTCATGACCATAAAAATAGTTTTTTGTAAAAACATTCCCTTTATATTAAATTGGTTCTTATATTCATTTATAATTAATTTATAACCAATGAATTCAACCAAATATTTTCCAAAGTTACTTAATCATATTCATAACCATAAATTTAATGACTATTTTTTATATTATTATATTAAATGATAATATTTTTAATATTATATTATTGTTTAATAAAACTCTATCTTATGTGTTACTCAATCCATCGACGAAAGTTAGTATTGTGTGTAACCTAAGATAAACTCAGTGGTCTATGTAGAGAAAGCTTAATATTATATTGCTTGTAACTTAATATTAACTTGGTGTTTCACATAAAGTAATCTAGGAACAAAATTAAATTTATTCTAACAGGAAAATATTGTAAATTCTTAGGGTGTTACATCTACTATTGAATTGGAAACCATAGACTGATTTGAGATCCTATAGCTCACTGCACCACCATTCAGAAAAAAGACATAGTCTAAATATTATTTCAGATGATCCTGATCTTTCAAGTAGCTAGAATTAGTATATCCCCTCATAACTAGATTATCATCTCCTCTATACACTAGTATCATATACTGTGTACGTCTCAAGTACTTCATAATAGTTTTTTAGGTATGTAATATAGCTCTCTTAGATTTTCTTGATATCTACCCACCATATTTAAATCAAAGTAAACATTAAACCTAGTACATATCATGAAATACATGATATATCCCACAACTAAATCATAAGGGATTCCACTCATTCTTTTAATTTCCTCTTATGTTTGTGGATACATATTATTATAGTGGTTAATTCCATGTGACACCAGGAAAAATCCTCACTTGGATCATTCCATATTATAACTTTTGAGTACATTTTCAATATATATACTTTGACTTAGCCCTATAAGCCTCTGATATCTAACTCTATAGTTATTTATTCATTGAATATAATATTCCTCACCTATTTATTTCATGAGGAAGAATTCATTTAACCATACCTCCACTAATTTTAAGACTTCTACAACATTTTATAATAATAATATTAAATCAACATATAATATTAGGAAAATGTTGGTAATTAAAATAACATTATTATTGACACATGGATCTCTTTAATTATTCATGAAACTAAATTTTCTTATGGTCTTATCAAAATGAAAATTTCATGATCAAGCTTCCTAATTCAATCCATAAATGGATCTTTACAGCTTCTATAGTTTATAGGAACACATTGAAATAATTAAACCTGTGGGTTGTTTCCAATAGACGTATTCAAATAACATCCCATTTATAAAATCAATGTTGGAATCCATTTTCTAAATTTCATAATCATGCAAGGATACTATTTCAAGTAATATTCTGATAGATTTAACCATTGAAACTGGTGAGAATATTTCATCATAGTTAATTACATGTCATTTCATGAAACTCTTAACTACAAGTCATGCCTTATAGGTGATTACATGACTATCCATGTCCTAATTTTTTGTGAATACCCATTTATATCGAATAGGTTTTACATTATCAGCTGGGTCTACCGAAATACCAACTTTATTTTGGTACATGGAATCCATTTTAGAATGCATGGATTCTTTCCATTGAGCAAAATCATTTCCATCTACTTCTTTTTTGTAGGTCATAAGTTTTTCATTATTTAGGATTAATGTGTCACCTGAATAAATGAGAATAAAACCATATCTATTTGGTTCTATAACCTTCAATTAGAATAATGTAGTACTTATGTCTCAAGAACATATTCCTTTTTCACTGTCTCTTTTATAGATTGTTCCCGTACTAACTCTTGAGCATCTGGAACATCAACATGATTAAATTCAGTCATTACCACAATATTTCTATCATAAATTTGTCCCCTTTACAAATATATAACTTTTCTTACTAAAATTACCTTAATATATGAAGGATTATCCTTTATTATCCTTAGGATAACCTATAAATATTCACATAGTGATCCAATATACTAATTTTTACTATGTATAATCTTGAAAAAAATCCTCACATAACCTAAAAAAATATGTTTGAAAGACTAAGTTTCTTTCCATACCACAACTAGTATAGAATCCCATCTACTAATTTTTTTGGTACCCAGTTTAGTGTGTATTTCGCAGTCAATAGTGCATATCCATAAAAGGATAATGGTATAGTTTCATTACTCATCATTGATCTGACCATGTCAATAAGGGTCTAATTCCTTCTTTTAATAACAATATTCTACTAAGGTGTATAATGAGGGGTCATTTGGGAAACTTTTGAACACTCCTTTGAAGGATTAATTAATGATCTATTAAGATATTTTACACTCGGATATGAGTGAAGTTTCTTAATATTCTTACCAAGTTGATTCTATACGTCAATATAGTATTACTTTAACATGCTAAAGGAATATTAATTATTCCTCATTATGTTGATATATATCCATATTTACTATATTGATTGATAAAATTAATGAAGTATAAAAAACCATCCCTTACCACTAATTTAAATGGACCAAATATATTAGTATGATAAAATTCCAATGATTCTTTATATATTTTTATTTCACACATAAAGGTTATTTAGTCATTTTACCTTGTACAAAAGTGTGACATTCATTAAAGGGATTTAACTCCAGGGAGCCTAAATACCCTTCTTGATATATGTTTTGTAAATGATTCTTATTTACATTACCTTTCTTGAAGTTCTATAATAAAGTAGGACATGAGTCATTCTTGAGGAAATTTCCATTGATTACCAATACCAAATTTTATTATTATTGCATGTATAACCCATTTTTATGATTTTTCATATGATAATATATGTTATCCTTATACATAACAAAACAAATATTTCTAAACATTAAATAAAATCCCATAATGTATAAACTCGATATTAATATTATGTTTCTTGTAAAATATGGTACATAATAATAATTGATTAGTATAAGAACTATCCTACTATGAAAAGAAATATGATGATATACACTATTAGTGATTCTAGTCTCTCCCCATTTGATGTTATGATATCTAATTCATCATTTTCAATTTTAATTAATTTAATTGGTTCTTATAAATGAATAAATTTTTTTGAGGAACATGCATTATCCAACAACAAAATTTTATAAATAAACATATTGCATTCAATGAAAAATATACTTGAAGCTGAAGTGTCAACTTGATTATTCTTCCTACCTATGTAATTATTCTTCCAGTTTCCTTTCTTACCACATGAAAAGAAGAAAACCTTATGATCATTTCTCTCCCTCTATATCATTGGATTATTTAAAGGTAGGGGAATCAATGTCTTTCGCTTAGACTTAGATTTTTTCACTTTAACCTTGTCTTTCCTCCTCTTGTTCACTATAAGGACCGAAGAGTTGGAATTATTTATATGATTATATTCTTGGTGAACTAAAAAATCATGGAGTAACTAATTCATGCTACTCATATTATAATTAATAATAATAGTTGATATGTAATGCATTAAAGAGGAAATAATGAGATTAGTTTATAGATATTGCTTTAGTTTGAAACCAATGTACTCAAGTCTCTCAATGTACCCAATAATCTTGAGTACATGAGGTCCTGATTGATTTCCTTTAGCTAATCTGTAAGTATACATAAAACTTAATATCTCATATCTTTCTTTCTGAGATCACTTTTGGTATAACCCTTGGAGACAAGATAAAATTTGGAAAGAATCTTTATGCTCATTAATTTTATATATCTCACTTGACATAGATGAAAACATAAAACACTAAACTTCCAGTTCATAATCCATATAATTATTTTATTTATCATTATTTTTTATTTCTTTACTCCTAAGGGGGGTCATCATAAAGTAGGTATTTCAGCACATAAAGATTTCTATATTGAAGTAATACTATATGTAAGCCCCTGGATGTTTTGGCTGGCCTGGATATTCTCTTCATCCAATAGTTATCAAAGTGAAATTAAATTAGTGTTGGTTTCTATTTTATCTAAAACAAATAAACATAGAAAATTAGTACTTTATCTTGATTACACATAGAAATTATCAAATTATTAATTTTAAATATCTTCCATTGTTTTATCTAATCTAATTATCCCCCAACTACTAGATTTGTAATACTCAGTATCTTGAGCATTCTAGTAGAAAGGATCCTTAAAACTCGCTTCATAGACTATGCTATGGAATCTCCATTAGTTTAAGAGTACAAGGTAGGATTCTGACTAGACAACTACATCAACTAGAGGATATTTTATCTGTTTTCCAGAGTCAAATATTCTATAAAGAATTTATTTTCATTACTCAATGCTTTTCCTCTAAAGTTGAAATAATCTATCTAGGGTTACTCCTTTAATTAAAACCTTAGTTATGTCAACCCATCACTCTTATAAGAACTCTTTGGTGGTAAGAGGCACCCTCAATTAGGGATGATGAAAACCTTGACCAATTAGTTGTGTCTAAAATTCAAGAAATCTAAGGAATTTAATGAATTAATATGTAACACCCCAAGATTTCATATTATGTTATCTCAATAAAATAATTCAATAGCTTGTGCTAAACGTGACACCGAGTTTGAGCACGCCACAACTTACCAAACTAACCGTTCAAAAAGAAATTATAGATAATATTAACAACATTTTGAATCTTATATACTCTACATAATTTTAACATTCATATTTTTTGTTTCTCAGACATAATATAAGAACAAATTCATTTTTCCAAATAAAAGAATTATTTTTTAAAAAATGAAATTTTACCACCTTTAATGGAGAACCATTTTTAAAAATTAATATTTGACATTTTTATATATGTAATTTAATGAAATTAAATTCTTATTTAGAAGAGGGAGATAAAAATTTGGTTTGGATAAATTTTTGGTACTTTTCTGATAACTTTCATATTTTGATAAATAATGAAAAATACTATGTTTTAATTAAAAACAACTTTTTTAATCGAAATAATTTATAGTTTCAAAATATGCATTTTAATGGTATTTAAGTATAATTAGATTACATTTCTATCATTTAATACAATTTAGGTCATTATAAGTAATTTCACATTTAAATTTGACGTAAACACATGTTAATATTTTGATAGTTTTTACTTTTTAAAAACCTGCTTTTTGGTTTTGACAATGGAAATTAATTTTAAATTAATAAATAAATCTTCTATTTTTTGAATTTGGTAAAATAGAATTCATTTTTTAATTTGGAATATCAAAATTTTCTGAGGGTGAATTTCTGGTATTTTTCTGAAAACTTTCAATTTTTGACGAATAGTGAAAGACACTACGTTATTTTTTTAAACCGCCTTTTTATTTAAATAATTTTTTTAAAATTTATTTTAAGTCAAAATATATATATATATATATAATACATATATAAGTTCAATTTAATTCATTGGTGTAATTTTATAATAAAATTAGATGTATAAATTTTTATGGAACTTTTTACCGTCTTTTACCCACCTTCTTTGAGCATTTGCAAATTTTCATAAAATTTAATTTCACTGCTTCTATGAGTTGAATTTCAAAAATTCAAGAAACATGGTTGAAATCAGTAAGTAAAATGTGATTCAATAAGATGAAAATAATATTTGGTGAATAGTAACTTTTGACTTTTATTTACAACGGTTAAAAGTAAATAGGGAAATTAATGGTAAAAATGATATTATAATTACACTAACACATGTCCTAATTCTATTATATAAGTTTAATTCAACCCAAAAAAAACCTTTTGAATAAAATATGATAATTTAGGTTCACTTGGACTAGATTAGGACATTTATTATTATTTTATTTAAAGAAGTGTTAAAAGTGTTAAATTCAAATATTATTAACTAAACTATTTTTAATAAAGAGTTATACCTAAGATAAATTCAACTATAAATATTATTTAAAAATATAAACATATTTCCAACATAATGGTATTCTATTTATAATTTTTAGATATTAAATAATTAAATTCATTTATGACACAATGATGATGCAGTAATTACCTTTTTAAAAAAATATTAAAATAGTTTATATTATAAATATTAAAATAAATATAATTTAAAATTTTTTATTCCAACCACGAATTTTATAGTTTAATATGACATGTTAGGGTTGATTAGATAAATTTTTTTCGAAGTGATAATGTTTTTATGACTTTCACAAAAACAAAATACCAAATAGTGTCAAAATGGACATAAATGAGTTTTTAAAACAAATATTATATTATTAAATTATATAATATTCCTAAAAATATAAGTTTTGTCCAAAGGGATTAAATAATATTATATATGTCATTAATGAACCACTTGAGGTTCTCTTGAAATTTTAGAGTAATTTTATTAACCATATAGTGTAAGAATACAAGAAGACACGGTAAAAGTTAAATAAATTAACTAAGAGTTAAATCTGAAAGATAAGGTTAAAATGGTAACCTAAACATGTCTAAAACCTATTGGTTGAGATTATTTCGACCCATAACCACCTAAGGATCTAAATAAATTCATTTTGATCCATTATAAACCTAATATGATTGTATAATAAATTAATATTTTAATCTTTTCCTAAAGTGACTATCACCCCTCCTATAAAAAGGCATGCCCCCTTCTCTTAAAATCACACCTCCAAATCCATTTGATTCAACCTAAACCTGCCCAAATATCTTCCCAAATTACCTAAAATAAACATATAGTCCTTACTTTGATCATAAATCCAACCTAAATATCCCTTTTGATCAACTCAAAAGGAAACACCTGAAGAAGAGGTAATAATTTCACCACACTCTTTTAAGTTCTTTTCTTCTTCCACTTCCTATTTCTTTGTTGTTTCCATAACAAAATAAAAACACCAGTACCTCCTACATACTGTGATTTTATTATAAAAATTTTACAACCATATTTGTTAATCTATCCATCCTATAAATGACAAATTCAACATACGTGCGTACGTACGGTTTACCGTCTCCACGCCATAGTGTAGTTTGTTATTCAAACACTTCATTATTTGGATAGGTATAATAATGAGTATAAATGATGTAAATAATTAATATAAAATGTAAATTTTTCTGTATATATGATATACCTTCCAATTATATATCACTTCACCATCAATATAATGATATTGCCACTCGTGCATACATACGGATTACCATCTCCACGACGCGATGAGATTCATTTCCATATTCACCATTCAACGATGATTATAAAAATATATATTATTAATAAGTATGTAATATATGAAATAATAATTATACTTAATATATATATGTGTTTGTGTGTGTGTGTATTTATTTACTTACATATATCTTATTCACTTACTGCCATTCAATACAATATGAAAATGGAAACAACGTTTATGCGTACGTACGACCTACCGTCTCCATAAACGGTGTTTTCCATTTCATATATCTATCTATTATACATATTAATATTCTAAATATATATGATATATAAATCATTTTTTATATTCTATAATTATGTAAATCATGATCTAAATGATACGATCAAGAATAACAAGTTAAAACACGTATGATAAAGAAAGCGATTATTACCCGAAATGTTAATTTAACATGGAAATAATTATTAAATGGGTAGTATAAAGTCATAAATGAATCATGTATGATATAATAAATATGAATATGGTTCTATTATAATTTAATAACATACTATGGTCATTATACAAGAGGTTAAACTTACCCTAGACCAAATGAAAGTTCAAGGTAAGGGTTAATTTCACAATCTCTTTATTATTTGAGGTTGTTTTTACGTAAGTATCTACTAAAACCTCTTTATCATCCACATCCATTTTTTCTTAAAAATGTATTTGAAAACATTTTTACTATTTACTAGAAAATGTATTAAAGTCATTTATACCCTTATTTGACTTTATATGTTTTGAAAGGAATCTTTCCATCGTTTTCCAAACAGGGTACTTCATGACCTTTTTGATAAAAATAAGGTTGGAATGTTTTTTACCTTATACAGTGGGTGTGTCTATTTTCTACTGTTATAAAATTGTTGAATATTCCATTACAAGATTATAATAATATTTTAAAAATAAATATTTTCTTTTATAATTATGTGACTCTTAAATGATTTTAAAATAGAAAGAGATTTTCTCTCAAATAGTTTTCATTTCATCTATGTCAACATCCATTGATAAATTTTACACATGTCTGAAGTTGATTTATTATGATTCAAATATTCCATATTGTATTTAATTTTTTGTGATATATTTGACTGTGGATGTGTTATTTTTATACCATTCATGATTTATAGTTAAAGTATTGACATTTTGCATGCTAGTTTTAATACGAATGTTTATGTTATGTTTCAACCTTTTCATATGACGAATGTATTGGACTTAGTAAGTGATGGGTGGAGCCTAATATAGCTCCTCAATGCCTCAGTAAGTCTCATGAAACAATTAGACATGGAATTGGCTGAGGCCTTTTCTATTTTTATATATTGTTTTTCCAGAGGCCTAAATCATTTTTAGACGTCTTGGTAGAGGCCTTGAAAAGATGTTTCAGAATGTCCGGCATTATACATTCTCTTATTATAAAAATAATAATTATGGTTCATGTGGTTATTAGACAAGTAGAATACCCATGACTATATAATAAATCACCAACTCTGGGTAACTAGGGTTGGGTTGTTACAGTTGGTATCAGAGGAAGTTTAGTACATAACTTGGAAACTATATTTTGAAAAAGTCTGATTAGAGAAAATTAACCTAAGATACAATTTGAGAATTAGTATAAAAGAACTTCTTAGAATTTTGGTAATGTGTAGATTTTTTGAATTTTCCCAGAAATACATCCCTGTCTAGATACGAGCAGGTAGAGGCGGCTCTGGCATAGATGTACCTAGGAGTGAAAACTCTAACAATGATTTTCAGGCTTGAACCGAGGTATCCTGGTACATGACAACAGGTCTTGTTGCACTCTTGTTTACGACACTCCTGGGGGATATGCATAGGATAATTCATATTTTCATTACAATACATTATTAAGGATTTAGGTGTAAATACTTTCTCAAATAAAACATTTTATGATTATATATTATATCCATTATCTTTTCAATTTACATTAGGTATTTTACAAGTTTGGAATTATGCATTGTGATTCATAAACTAGCCTAGTGTATGAAATTGTTTAGAAATGGTTCCTAGTAGAAGGAATAAGAATTTCAGCAATATGTATGATCTAAATATTAAGAAGGATCATATATTCCATGGTATTAATCCAACATTTAAAAGGGAAATCTTCTCACACATATTCTCATCATATGAAGAAATAATATCATGTGTTTATAAAATAATTAAAGAATTCTATGAGTCCTATGGCTTTGAAGGGAATCAAGAGAAGAAAAGGATGTTAGAGAGAAATATGGATAAAGGGAAGATGGGAATGAAGAATTTTTCCATATGTGATAACTATAGAAAGAATCACCTTGGCAAATGATTGAAGGGAATGGGAGTTTGTTATAAGTTTGGAGAAAAAGGACACCAAGTATGTGATTGCAAGGGTAAGAAAAAGGTTTAAAATGTACAATGCTTCATCTGAAATGAGTTGGGACACTACGCAAATCAATGTCCAAATCATCAGAGTATGACCCAAATGATGCTATTGGATAATAATCAAGTTATGATACTACCACAGATGAAGAGAATAATTAGTGTTATTATGTTTTTATTAAAGAGTTATTTCATTTGAGTGTTGTATCAACGATGTACTGGTTATATGAATTATGGAAATAAATAAGGATTGTACTACAGTACTATTTCATTAAGGATTTGAGATTTTATGGTACCAAGTAAAGTGACACAATTTCAGGTTAATATTTTTGGAAAATACATGGTTGAAGGAAAGGTAAACCATAATATGGTTCTGATACTGAGGTAGTGATTTTGGAATAATATATGATTGATTTGGATAAATTATATTTGATATTCTTTTCTACCTTGAAATAGATTAATGATTTTTATATTCCATCATTGTTGGAGTTTACAACATTTTTGGATAGAAGGAGTATATCCAGTATTCTATAAGGAATAAGGGAGCATGAATGTAATCAATAAGGTTTTATGGTAATTCAGTGTGTTACAGTTTTTTAAAAGAATACATGATGAAGGTATTTACATGTTATTACATGGAAAAAAGGATCTTCAATGTGTTTACCTTCCTTATAAATTTCGGACTGTGAGTTTGAACAGAATTATTTTGGATAATAATAAAGGTTGTAATCAATTAAGTTTTACATTGGATACTATTGTTAAGGATAAATCATTTCTCGATATTATTTTTGTATTGTCATAAAAAGGACAACCTAGAGGTCAGGTGACAACCTGTCGTGTCTAGTAAGGCTGTGAAACTTGAACCCGCAACATAAGGGCACCATGAGTAATCACCTACCACTGGCCTAAGTGATGTCCTAGTTTGTGTAATGTAATTTTTTAAAATATTTTGACAAATGAATTAAAAATTAATTATTTTTGGAACCCTATATGATTAAAATAAATATAATATTTTTTAATTATATTATCTTTTGGAGTGAAAGGTGAGTTTATTGTAGGAATTAATTGAAGGATGAAACTCTACTTATCAAGTATATTTTTTTCTTCTTATTCAATGAATAAATTAATTCTTAAACTTTATGAAAGGGATCTTAAAACAAAAAATGTGTTATCCTAATACCTTATGTTTTTTTGAACCAATTATATTTCAAATCATTATAGATTGATGGCTTTGAGGCCCTCAATTTTACACTTGTTTGTGATTGAAGACCTAAATCACTCCCAATAAATATTTATGTTTTCCTCCAATTATGTGCCTCTAATTGATACTAATGTTCTCTTAATTGATATCATAATTTAGTGGTGACTTATTCATTCCCTTTCCCTCTTATTAATACTAAATTTTATTAACCCAATTTCCAATGTGGGTTTTCCACAAAGGTATTTTTCTATTTTTAACCTTTTATTTTCGAAGAACAATTTTAAATTGTGAAGCTGCAATTTATTGAAGGAGGGGAGAATATAACACCCCAACCATGTATTAATTGCATTTTGAATCTTATATACTCTATATAAATTTAACATTCATATTTTTTGTTTTTTAGATATAATATAAGAACAAATTCATTTATTTCAGATAAAATAAATATTTTTTAAAAAATGCAGTTTTACCACCTTTTAATGGAGAAACCTATTTAAAAACAAATATTTGACACTTTTCTATATTCAATTTAATGAAATTAAATTCCTATTTATAAGCGTGACAAAAAAATAGTTTGGATAAATTTTTGGTACTTTTCCGATAACTTCCAATTTTTGAAGAATATTGAAAAACATTGCGTTATTATTTAAAACCGATATTTTATTTAAAAAATTATTTATTTTATTTAAATTTATTTTAAGTAAAAATAGATATATAATACCTATATAAGTTCAATGTAATTAATTGGATTCATTTTATAATAAAATTATATGTATAAATTTTTATTTAACTTTTTACCGTCTTTTACCCACCTTCTAGAAGCATTTGAAAATTTGCATAAAACTTAATTTTACCGCTTCTATGAGTTGAATTTAAAAAATTTGAGAGACATTATTGAAATCAGTAAGTAAAATGTGATTCAACAAGATGAAAATAAGCTTTCATGAATAGTAACTTTTGACTTTTATTTACCACGGTTAAAAATAAATAGGGTAATTAAATATAAAAATGATATTATAATTACCCAAACACATGGCCTATTTCTATTGTATAAGTGTAATTAGATCAAAAACAAACTTATGAATAAAATATTATCCTTTAGGTCAACTTGGATTAGATTATTAAATTTATTATTATTTTATTTAAAGAAGAGTTAAAAGTGTTAAATTCAAATTTTAATAACTAAACCATTTTTAATATAGGGTTATACATAAGATAAATTAGACTATAAATATTAATTAGAAAGATAAAAATATTTCCTACATAATTTTTTTTTATTTATAATCTTTATATATTAAATAATTAAATTTATTTATGATGAAATGATGATGCAGTAATTTTCTTCTTAATCAAATATCAAAATAGTTTATATTATAAATATTAAAATTAGTATAATTTAAAAGATTTGATGCCATCCACGAATTTTATAGGTTAATATGGTATGTTATGGTTTATTAGATAAACTTTTTTCGAAGTGATAAGGTTTTTATGACTTTCACAAAAACAAAATACCAAATAGTGTCAAAATTGACATAAATGAGTTTTTAAAACAAATATTATATTATTAAATTATATAATATTTCTAAAAATATAAGGTTTAGCCAATGGGCTTAAATAATATTATATATTTCATTAATGAACCACTTGAGGTTCTCTTGAAGGTTTAGAGTAATTTTATTAACCATGTAGTGTAAGAATGCAAGGAGACATGGTAAAAGTTAAACTATTTAACTAAGAGTTAAATCTAAAAGATAAGGTTAAAATGGTAACCTAAACTTGTCTAAAACCTATTTTTTGTGAGGATTTCAAACCATAAACACCTAAGGATATAAATAAATTTATTTGGAGCCATTATAAACCAAATATGATGGTATAATAAATTAATATTTTAATATTTTCTTAAAGTGACCATCACCCCTCTTATAAAAGGGAACTTCCCCTTCTCTCAAAATCACACCTCCAAAGCCATTTGGATAGGCCAATACCTGGCCAAATATACTTAAAACTTCCCTAAAATCAACCTATATTCCTTAATTTGATTATAAATCAAACCTAAGAAGCATTTTTGATCAATTAAAAAGGAAACACTCGAAAAAGACGTAATAATTTCACCACCCTCTATCAAGTTCTTTTCTTCTTCCACTTCATCTTTATTTTTTGTTTACATAAACAAATAATAAATCAAGTTCCTCCTACATACTGTGATGTTATTATAAATATGGTACAACCATATTAGTTATTCTATCCATCCTATAAATGACAAAGTCTCCATACATGCGTACGTATGGCTTACCATCTCCACGTCGTGGTGTAGTTTGTTATTCAAACACTTCATTATTTAGATGGGAATAATAATGAGTATAACTGATTTAAATAATAAATATAACATTTTAATGATTCTATATATTTGATACACAATCCAATTACATATTATTTCACCATTAATATAATGATATTGTCATTCGTGCGTACGTACGGATTACCGTCTCCACGACACGATGAGATTCATTTCCACATTCACCATTCAACGATGATTATAAAAATATATATTATTAATATGTCTATAATATATAAAATAATAATGATAATTAATAGATATATATATATATATCTATATTTCTTTACTTACATATATCTTATTCACTTACTTCCATTCAATACGATATGAAAACGGAAACAATGTTTATGCGTGCGTACGACATACTGTCTCCATAAACGATATTTTCCATTTCATATATCTATCTATTATACATATTTATATTCTAAATATATATGATATATAAATCATGAGTTATATTCTGGAAGTATGTAAATCATTATCTAAATGATACGATCAAGAATAACAAGTTAAAACACGTATGATAAAGAAACTGATTATTACCTGAATTATTAATTTAACATGGAAATCATTATTAAATAGGTAGTATAAAGTCATAAATGAATCATGTAGGATATAATAAATATGAATATGGTTCTGGTATAATTTAATAACATACTATGTTCATTATATAAAAGGATAAACATACCATCGCCCAAAGGAAAGTGCAAGTTAAGGGTTAATTTCACAATCTTTTCATTATCCGAGGTTGTTTTTACATAAATATCTATTGGGACCTCTTTATCATCAAAATCGATGTTTTCTTAAAAATTTATTTCAACAAAATTACTATTTACTAGAAAATTTGTTAAAGTCATTTATACCCTTATTTGACCTTATATTTTTTTAAAGGAATCTTTCCATTGTTTTCCAAACAAGGTACTTTATGACCTTTTCGACAAAATTAAGGTAAGAATGTTTTTTTAACTTATATGGCGAGTGTAACTATTTTCTGCCTTTATAACATCATTGAATCTTCAATTACAATCTTATAAGAATATTTTCAAAATATATGTTTTCTTTTATAATTATGTGACTCTTAAATGATTTCAAAATAGAAGGATATTTTCTCTCAAATAGTTTTGATTTTATTTATGTCAACATCCTTTTATAAATTTTACACCTGTTTGAAGTTGATTTATTATGATACAAATATTCAATATTGTATTTAAGGTTTTGTGATATATTTGACTATGGATGTATTATTTTTATACTATTCATGGTTTATGGTTAAAGTATTGACATTTCATATGCTAGTTTTAATACGAATGTTTATGTTTTGTTTCAACCATTCCATACACTAATAGAAATGGTGGTTTTCCCAATGGATATATAACAACGGTTTGAAGAAATAGTTAGTATACTATAAAAAAATCCACATTTTCCAATGGTTTGATCAAACCGTTGTCAAGGGTGTTAAAATAGTTAAGCTTTACCAACAGTTTGATAGAACTATTGGGAAAGCTTTACTTCCTCTAACATATACCAATGGTTTTAATAAACTGTTGGTAAAGAGAGGCTTTCCCAATGGTTTTTAAAAACCGTTGGGAATGTTTTCCCCCAAATACCCAGCGCCTCAGCTCCCAGTACGCCCGAATGCAGACCTAATCCAAACTTCCTCCTAAAGACTTCTCATCCTTGAAACACCTTCCAGTTGAAGATCCATCTTTAATCAAACAAATTTTTATTTCTACACTTCAAATTAGTAAGTTAGTTTTTCTTTTCTTACTATTTTTATTTTATGTTTGATTTTTTGTTTTAATATCAGGTAAATTAGAATAAGTTTCATTCGGGTAAATTAGAATTAGTGTTGTTAGAATTAGTAAGTTGTTTTATGTTTTTTTTTGTTCTACACTTCATACATCATAAATGGTCTATTTAGTGGGGTTTATTTAGTGCAGGGGTAAAGTGTTTGTTTTAGGTTTTTGTTTATTAGAGTAAAGGGTATGTTTTATGTTTTTTTATGTTTGTTTTATGTTTTTTGTTTAGTGGGTTTTTATGTATTATGTTTAGTGGGGTTTTATGTTTTTTTGTATAGTGAAATGGATAATTCATGATAGTTTGGATTTCTTAATGAATAAAATGATTTTAAATAAAAATACCCTAAGGGGGGTGCAGAAGGGGTAGGGGTTGTCTAGGTGTCAGGTGTTGTCTAGGTGTGGGGGGGCTATCCAGGTGGGGGTGGGTTGCCCAGGGGGTAGGGGGATCTAGGGGCTATAGGGGTGTGGGGGAGGGGGTATGGGCTTCCCCAAGGATGGTTTTAGGCTGTCTAGGGGGTCATGGTGGGGTTCCAGGTGGGGGAGGGGGTGTGGGGTGTCAAGGGAGGGGTGGGGTATCCGGGTGGGGGGTGGCTGTCTAGGTGGAGGGGATGTTCAGGTGGGGGGTGTCTATCTAGGTGGGGGATGTCCAGGTGGGGTGGGGGTGGGCTGTCCAGGTGGGGGGCTGCAGGGGAGGGGTGTGGGGTGTCCAAGGAGGGGTGGGTTGTCCTAGGGGGGGCTATCCAGGTGGGGGAGGGGGTATGGGTTGTCCAATGCAGGGGGGATGTCCAGTGGGGGGGTTTGGGCTATCCAAGGGGGTGGGGGTGGGTTGTCCTAGACACCTTGTACCCCCTGTACACCCCCTATAGCATCCCACCTTTTTATTACATAACATTTCATTACATTTTACAAACAGAGGATATTTAAAGTCTAGTGTCTTAGAAATTAGAAATATAAAACATGAGAACAATATAAAACATTCTTCTAAACCACTTGTAAGGCTTCATCATAGGTTCATCCTATGTACATTTACTACATCTCATATCCTGGAGATAGACATCAAAGGAAAGGGTGATCAGAAGTCCCAGTAAAGGTAAACAAGGGAGTCAATGTACTTGTGATATCAATAAGAACTTGAATAAAAACATGAAGAAATGAGTAATGGAAGAATAGGAATATCATAAAGAAAAGAACTTGAAACATAAATGAATATTTGGGTATAACATTTCATTTAGACATTCATGAACATATCACCAAGGTCCATCCCCAAGGTGTCATAAATTTTATCAAGGTTATTCACCAAGTTATCACGAAACGTGTCATCTCTAGAGATTAAATATTTACCCAATGCATTGGAGATCTATCAGGGCACACCCTTAATATGTATTTACTTACATGTGAGAAACATAGATCATAATAAAATATTTCATAAATAACCCATATAGAATAAAAGAAATGGGTTTCATTTCAAAATCGTGACGTTTTAAAAGCTCTTAAAAATAAGATCATTATATCATTTATAACCCATGGAAAGTGAGTGATGGTTATATGTATGTCAATTATAGAATCAAATATCTCATCTTTATATATTTATGAACACACATATAAATGAAATATGTCTGGGTATTCACATAAATAAACAAGGGGATTTCTTGAGAGAAAGAGATAGAAATTTTGAGATGAAATTTCTGCAGCCTAACGGCTATATAACATGGTTTTATAAAACATTTAAAAGAGAGGGGAAAAGGGTCACCCACTCATAAAAAATTCATAATACAGTATGGGTACTGAATTAGATCATGTTATGGATATTTTAATGACATACCACATGAAAAGTAAACATGAAAGAAAAGAGAAGATGTGATTTCTTTTACGAGAAATTCGGAAGCCTAACGGCGTCACATAAAAATTCAGAAAACAAATTGATGAGATAAGAAAGGGTCCCTCATAATTTTTACATGAAATGTGTAGTAATAAGAACATATAAGAACATACCCTCAACATAAACAGATGGAAACTATAATACACAAAATAAAGGAAGTCATGACTTCAAAGAGGAGAGTGAAAGAATCTCTTACCTTGAAGAGTAACTTCGAAATCTTGAAGGTCTAGACCTTGGGAGGCTTGAGGGCACCTTGGGAGGACTCCTTGGGATGTAAGGATACCAGAAATTCATTGAAGAGGATTTGGAAATGAAATGAATGAGGGAAATAATTGGTATTTATAGGAGAAGTGAGGGGACAAAGCCTTAATTGCCAAGGGACACCTCATCGGTGGTATTGGAAAAACTATGGGTTTGCCCATGGTATTTTCCCATGGTATTGGCCACTTGGGATACCTCATAACTTATATTACTATTCATAAGTTTACCCGAATTATTTCATAATTATTACATCCTTAATGATGTTATTAAACACCCGAAACTCAAAAACGGTATTTTCACTATTCACCAAAAATTCAACTTTCTCAGAAAAATCCCAAAATTTCACCTTAACCAAATATCAATGATCTGATTTTAAAAATGAACTATATTTTATGAAAATAATTTTCTAAATATTTTTAATTTAATTTTTAAATAAAAACACTATTCACTGAAAATTCAATTGTTTCAAAAAAATCCCAAAAATTCACCTTAACCAAATATCGATGCTCTGATTTCAAAAATGAACTCCATTTTATGAAAATAATTTTCTAAATATTTTTAATTTAGTTTTGTAAATAAAAACACTATTCACCTAAAAAAACTAATACTTAACAAAATATTTTTGAAATAGTTATTTACCTATTTTATTGAATCACATTACTTAATCATGGTGCCTAAATTATATTAATACTTTCTTAAGTGAAGTTACTTAATCCATTTGGTCACATTACTAATCATAAGCATAAAATCACTATTCATAATTTACTATTCACCAAAAAATAAGTTGATCTTATTAGACTCAAAATTTCATACTGAACACAACTGTAGAATACCATTTTTTGAAAATCATTACACTTTATTAATTATTTAAGGTTGACATAAATGTTTTAAAAATATATTTTTTCTAGAATTCATCAATAATATTCATACTATATTTATCCTAACATTTGAAAATTCACAAACTTCACTATAAGAAGAAATCACAATTTTTATTTAAATAAAAGTATTACCCAAGGTAGTTATGGTCTTGTTACATAACCCCATATAACACCAGTATAAGACCTAAGAGTAAGGTGTGCTAGGGTGATAGAATCTTGGGGCGGCTCGACCAACATTGCCCGAGTAAAGATTTTATCAACTTGAACTTCTCAAAAAATTGATTACGTTCCAGCTTCACACGATGAAGTTCAGCTTGGGTTTGGTTCAGAGCAAATCCCAAAGGTGCTACCTCCTTCCTGATTTTCGTCAGATGGGCTTCGATCAGCCCGAGACTACTAGAAGGGGCCATCGAATCTTCTTTCTATATTAGTTAATCAAGATCACTTGTATTTATAGACAATAATTGTAACATTTAGTTTCCCATGGTCTTATTGACCAATGGTTATATAACAGTCAAAACCCAACGGTCTTATTTTAATTATACTCATTTTATTAATTGAAATAGTTTTGTTCAAGTATAAAATAAAATAACTCACGGAGTTAGGAAACAAAATTTATTCAAAATTTCAGGTCATTTCAATCTTTCCCCCTTAAGAAATTGCATCCTCGCAATTTTAAAATTGGTCTTGGAAATTTCGTTGAACGTCCCACATCGAAAAAGAGTCAATAAAACTATTACTTTAAAAGAAAGAAAGGGAAGTACAAAGGTCACCCGAGTTAACCCATACTAGGATTCCATATAGGAAAACATGGATATGGAAGAGAAAAAAAAAGGATAGTGATAAAAAATCTGATTAGGAGAAAATTAACCACAAAAAGATCACAAACTTAAGATGTGTTAAACAGTCTTTGATTACCCAGTAGGAAACGTAAACCAACAAAGTTTTTTTTACGGTCCTTTTCATAATTTTGAGGAATTAATTTACTACATAGAATAAAAACATAAGGAAATATATTTACCTTCAAGTAGAGTTTCATCCCTTGATAAGTTTCCACCAAGACTAATCTTTTCTCCAAACAATGAGCATTCCAAAATACTTGGTCTCATCAAAAGCACAAGAATCATCTTCTAGAGAATCACATAATCCACAAAAGAATAACTATATTTTCCCCTTGTCTTTAGTCATCAAATAAAACTAAAATAGTTAGTATAAGATCATATAATCCCCAAAAAGGATAACCCTATATAAAATTAAATATGAATATTAATCTACAAAATTCAACAAAAGTACCCAAAGTTCCAGAAAAACCATTCAATACACAACCATCCTTAAAATTCTTCAGAATAATCCAAACTAAGATTGGAACCCAAAACGAAGAAGAATTTAATCACATAGTATTCCCCAATAAATCTTAACATTTATCTCCAAATAACATTGAATAATATTAAAGTCTCATACTAAAGTGTAATTAACCTATTATCTATGCTAGGTTCATCATTTTCCAGAAATAACCCAAATCACCATATGTCCACAAAAAATACATAAATTCCTACAAAAAAATTCAACCATCCCTCCTCAATTTAAATCATGTAGTATTTTATTTCCCTTAGGCATATAGTACTCCAAAATAGAAAACATCGTTCAAAATAACCTTTATCATTTAATCACCAAATCATTTTCCTATACAAAGGATACCCGTTTCATTAAACATAAGTTTTGAAAATCAACTTATTCTTGATCCATAAAAATAGTAGGGGCATTAGTCAATCCGAAGGTCATAACAACAAACTCATAATTCCCATATCTTGATTAGAAGTAAGTTTTTAGAATATCATCATTCTTCACCCTCAATTGATGATAACCAGAATAAATATCAATCTTAGAGAAGAATTGAGTCCCATGAAGTTGGTCAAATAACTCATCAATTCTTGGAAGAGAGTATTTTTTCTTCACTATGACCCCATTCAGTTCTCTATAATCAATGCATAGCTGCATCGATCCATCCTTCTTCTTTACAAAGAGAATTGGTGCTCCCCAAGGAGACACACTTGGTCAGATAAACCCATTATCCAAAAGATCTCGTAGTTGTTTATTTAATTCCTCCATCTCCACATTTTCCATCCTATAGGAGGTCTTTGACATCGGATTAGATCCAGGTATGAGTTCAATGAAGAACTCTACCTCTCTTTCTGGGGGAGGTCTGGGTAACTCTTCAGAAAATATGCCAATGTATTCCTAGATGATGGGGAAATTTTCTAAAATAATAAATCCTTTGTGAGAAACTTATTTCATTTATGAATCTTTTAACTAAAAAGGATTTTATGTCTTAAAACTTCATGCTTAGACAATTACATTTTTTTATAATTCCTTCATAATGATTCATAAAAAGCTTGCGATTAACTAAACATATCACCCGGGAGTATCGTAACCAAGAGTGCAGCAAGACCCATTATCTTGAACTAGTTCCCGTTTGAGTCTAACTCAAAGTGGTGTTTTTGGGTTTTAACCCTATGTACATCTGGGCCAGAGCCACTTCTACCTGCTCGTATCCAAACAGTGATGTATTTTCTTAACAAACCACTTACTCAATACTCACCAAAATACCAGGAATATTTACTATATTTAAACTTTTCTATAGGGTTATTCCTAAAGTTTTCATATCATAATTTCCATAAATAATTAAAGTATCCTTTGATACTAACTATAGAATCCCGCCTTTTTATTACATAACATTTCATTACATTTTACAAACATAGGATCTTTAAAGTCTAGTGTCTTGTAAATTAGGAACATACAACATGAGAACAACATAAAACATTCTTCTAAACCACTTGTAAGGCTTCATCATAGGTTCATACTATGTACATTTACTACATATCATATCCTGGAGTTAGACGTCAAAGGAAAGGGTGAGCAGAAGGCCCAGTAAGGGTAAACAAGGGAGTCAATGTACTTATGATATCAATAAGAACTTGAATAAAAACATGAAGACATAAGAAATGGAAGAATTGTAATATCATAAATAAAAGAACTTGAAACATAACTTGATTATGTGGATACAACATTTCATTTATTCATTCATGAACATATCACCAAGGTCCATCCCCAAGGTGTCATAAAAATTACCAAGGTTATTCACCAAGGTATCATGAAATGTGTCATCTCTATAGATTAAATATTTACCCAATGCATTAGAGCACTATCTGGTCACACAATTAATATGTATTTAATTAAATGTGAGAATTATATATCATAATCAAATATTTCATAAAAAACCCATATAGAATAAAATAAATGGGTTTCATTTCAAAATCGTGACATTTTAAAAGCTCTTAAAAATAAGATCATTATATCATTTATAACCCATGGAAAGGGATTGAAGGTTATATATATGTCAATTAAAGAATAAAATATCTCATATTTATATATTTATGAACACCCATAGAAATTAAATAGGTTTGGGTATTCACATAAATAAACAAGGGGATTTCTAGAGAGAAAGAGATAGAAATTTTGAGACGAAATTTCTGCAACTTAACGATTATATAACATGGTATTAGAAAACATTGAAAAGAGAGGGTACAAGGGTAACCCACTCATAAATATTTCATAATACAGTATGGGTACTCAATAAGATCATGGTGTGGATATTTTAATGACATACCACATGAAAAGGAAACATGGAAGAAAAGAAAAGATGTGATTTCTTTTACGAGAAATTCTGCAGCCTAACGACGTCACATAAAAAATCAGAAAACAAATTGATGAGGGAATAAAGGGTCTCTCATAATTTAGACATAAAATTGGAAGTAATGAGAACATATAAGAACATACCCTCAACTTAAATAGATGGAAACTATAAGACACAACATAAAGGAAGTCATGACTTAAAAGAGGAGAGTGAAAGAATCTCTTACCTTGAAGAGTAACTTCTAAAGCTTGAAGGTTGGGACCTTGGGAGGCTTGAGGGCACATTGGGAGGACTCTTTGGGAGGTAAGGAGACCAGAACTTCGTTTAGGAGGATTTGTAAATGAAATTAATGAGGGAAAGACTTTGTATTTATTGGATAAGTGAGGGGACAAAGCATTAATTGCTAAGGGACACCTCATCGGTGGTATTGGAAAAACGATGGGTTTGCCCATGATATTTTATCATGGTATTTTCCACTTGGGGAACCTCATACCTTATATTATTATTCTTAAGTCGACCAGAATTATTGCATAATTATGAAATCCTTAATGATGTCATTAAATACCTGAAACTCAAAAACTATATTTTCATTATTCACTGAAAATTCAACTTTCTCAGAAAAATCCCAAAATTTCACCTTAACCAAATATCAATGCTATGATTTCAAAAATGAACTCCATTTTATGAAAATAATTTTCTAAGTATTTTTAATTTAATTTTTAAATAAAAACACTATTCACTGAAAATTCAACTGTTTTAGAAAAATCCCAAAAAATAAGCTTAACCAAATATCGATTCTCTGAATTCAAAAATGAACTCCATTTTATGAAAATAATTTTCTAAATATTTTTAATTTATTTTTTAAGTAAAAAACACTATTCACCTGAAAAAAAACTAATACTTAACCAAATATTCTGAAACAGTTATTTACCTATTTTATTGAATCACATTACTTAATCAAGGTGTCTAAATTATATTAATACTTTCTTAAGTGAAGTTTATTAATCCATTTTTTCACATTACTAATCATATGCATAAAATCACTATTCATACTTTACTATTCACCAAAAATTAAGTTGATCTTATTAGACTCTAAATTTCATACTGAACGCAGGTGTAAAATACCATTTTTTGAAAATCGTTACACATTATTAATTATTTAAGGTTTACATAAATATTTTAAAAATATATTTTTTTCTAGAATTAATCAATAATATGCAAACTATATTTATCCAACACATTTGAAAATTAAAAAACTTCACCATAAGATAACATCACAATTTTTATTTAAATCAAAGGATTACCCAAGGCAGTTACAGTCTTGTTACATAACCCCTTATAACACCAGCATAGGACCTAAGAGTAAGGTGTGCTAGGGTGATAGAATCTTGGGGCGGCTCGGCCAACATTGCCCGAGTAGTGATTTCTATCAGCTTGAACTTCTAACGAAGGTGATTCCGTTCCATCTTCACACGATAAAGTTCAGCTTGGGTTTGGTCCAGAGAAAATCCGAAAGGTGAAAACTCCTTCCTGAGTTCTGTCAGATGAGCTTCGATCAGCCCGAGACTATTGGATGGGGCCATCAAATCTTCTTTCTATATTAATTAATCAAGATCACTTGTATTTATAGACAATAATTATAACATTTAGTTTCCCATAGTCTTATTGACCAACAGTCATATAACAGTTGAAACCCAATGGTCTTATTTTAATTATACTCATTTTATTCAATGAAATAGTTTTGTTGAGTATAAAATAAAATAACAGACAAAGTTAGGAAACAAAATTTATTCAAAATTTTGGGTCTTTACACCCACTAGAAAGCCCCCCCCACCCACCCTCCTGGACCCCCCGACCCCCATGGATAGCCACGCCACCCTCGTGGACAGCCCTCCCACCCCTCTAGACACACCATGTACCCCCTGGACAGCCCCCCACCCCCACCCCCATGGACAGACCGCCCATCCCCCCTGGACACCCCGTACCCACCTGGATAGCCCTGCCGCCCTGTGGACAGCCCTCCCACCCACCCCATACCCCCTGGATAGCCCTACCCACCCCCTGGACACCCCCTCCCCCCATGGATAGCCCCCCACCCCCGTGGACAGCCCGCCCACCCCCTGGACACCCCATACCCCCTAGACAGCCTTGCCACCCCTGGATAGCTCACCCACACCTGGACACCTCATACCTTCTACAACCCCCCCCCCCCCACCCCACCCCTTGGAAATCCCCTCCACCGCCTAGACACCCCCGACCCCCTGACAGCCCTGCCACCCTCGTAGACAGCCCGCCCACCCCCTGGATAGCCCTCCACCCTCTCCACCCCCTAGACATCCTGCCCACCCCTAGACACTTTGTACCCCCTAGAAAACCCCCCACCCACCCCCTAGAAAGCCCCCCACCCCCTGGATAGCCCTGACCCCCATGGATAGCCCTGCCACCCCCGTGGACAGCCTGCCCACCCCCCCTAGATAGCCCGTGCCCCCTGGATAGCTCCCCCCCCCCCCACCCTCATGGATAGCTCGCCCACCCCCTCAGACACCCACCACCACCCCCCAGACACCCCCATCCCCCTGGATTCCCCCACCCATGGAAATCCCCCCCACCCCCTTGACACCCCCGACCCCACTGGACTGCCCCGCCACTCTCATGGACAGCCCGACCACCCCCCATGGACAGCCCGTCCACCCTTTAGATAGCCCGCCCACCCCCTGGACACCCTGTACCCCCTAGACATCCCTTCCCACCCCCTGGACACCCTGCTCACCCTCTTGGACATCCCGCCCACCCCCTGGACACCCCATACCCCCTCGCCACCCCATATCCCCTTGGATAGCCCAACCAACCCCGTTGACAGCCCGCCCACCTAAACACCCTAACCCCTCTAGACAACCCCCCCACCCCCTAGACACCTCTGACCCCCGTTGACAGCCCTGCCACCCCCTGAACAACCTGCACCCCCCAAACACTCCCTCCCCCTTGGTCAATGTATTTGATCACTCAAATTATCTTCAAAAATATAAAATTTCTTCGATCTAAAATTTTGTCAATTCCTAAATAATTCTCCTCCACAAGTGTACATGATCTTGTACACTCATGTATAGTTCTTCAAAAAAATTTGTTATAAATATAGTATTTTTTTTCTTTTAAATTATGATTCTCATATAGATTAGTGTGTCAGTTATGGTTTCATATAAAGTGAAAAATTGTCGTTTACTTAAATATATTTTCAATGAAACTTCAATCTTATTGAATTTCTTTTGACAAAATGACTTATAAAAAATATTTTTTTACAGAATGGATAGAAGTTGGATGTATGAAACCAATCAGATATCAAGTGATTTTCAAAACAATTTGGAAAGTTTTTTAGATTTTTCATTTTACAATGCTTCAGATAGTGGTCGCATACACTGGTCATGTTCCAATTCTGTTAGCAGACCTTGGTTGATCCATGAAGAAGTCAGCTACCACATAACCAAATATGGTTTTAAATCAAACTACTATGTGTGGTATCACAATGGGGAGAAAATGAAATCTCAAATTCCTAATGATTCGAATGAGAGGACTGAAGTGGAGAATTTTTTATATGACTGGGTTCCATTTAATCATCATCATGAAAAATAAAGGATTCCAACCCAAAAAGAATTTGATATGAGCACACATGATGCGTCAAATGAAAATGATATTGTTGTAATGGTGAAAAAATTGAATGATGTTGCCACGAATCCAGTATATCGATTGTGCGATAAAATGAAAAAGCTGGAATTTTTAATCCGATTGTTTCATGGGAAAATATGTATGGGATTTATAATATAGTTGTCGATTATATTCTTACCCTCTTGAAGTATTTACTTCTAGATGATGTAGATATTCCCTCAAACCACTATATGGAATAGAAGTTAGTTAAAGAATTTGGATTTTCAATAAACAAAATCCATGATTGACTGAAATATTGCAGTTTATTCTGGGAGAAAACCGCTAAATGAAATGATTGTATAAAATGTGGCACATCATGTTGGAAGTCAAAATCTGATGGAACACCATCTCACATGACATAGAAAGTAATGTGGCACTTTCCATTAATCCCCATACTCTAGAATCATTTTATGTCTGGTGAAGTATCAATAAAAATGAGATGGCATGATACCAAGAGAAAGAATAATAATGATGAGTTGGTTCACCCTACAGATGTATTTTTATGGTAGATATTTGATACTCGATATCCTAATTTTGTAGCTGATGTGCGTAATGTGAGGTTGGGTCTTTCATACGACGGTTTTAATCTGTTTGGGCAGATTCTTACTTCGCACAACACATGAACAGTTTTTATACACATTTATAATCTTCCCCCATGGTTGTGTATGAAAAAACCTTTCACTTTCATGAGTATACTCATATCTATCCCTTCTGATCCTAGCATTGATATTGACGTATACAAACAACATTTAATAAAATATTTTAAGCTTCTTTTGGATGTGGGTGTGCACACATACAATGCATATTCGAAAGACATATTTTAGATGTGTGCTATGCTTATGTGGATGATAAATGATTTTCTGGATTATGCAATGATGTCTGGATAGAGCACAAAGGGAAAACAGTCGTGTTCTATTTTTATGAAGAATACACGATCCAGAAGACTGAAACGTCGTTGTACTTTCAGTTTTATGGGATATCGATGATTCTTGCCAATGGACCATCCATATAGAAATAATCGTCGAAGATTTGATAATACCACAGACATCGATGATCCACCTCAGTGTATGTCTGGAACTGATGTGCTTAATGAATTAAAAGATTTCGGTTTTTCATTCGGGAAGGGTAAAATTAAATCTGGAAAGAGAAAGAATGTTTCCACTAAAACTTGTTACAATTGGAAGAAGATGAGTATCTTTTTTTATTTTCCTTATTGGTCAACCAATTTTTTACATCATTGCTTAGACGTAATGCACATTGAAAAGAATATATGTGAAATTTTTCTTTTGATACTTCTAAATGTTAAGATAAATACAAAATATGATTTACGGTCTCAGCATGACTTGGTGGATTGGGGAATCAGACCAGAATTGCATCTTGTGCATATCAGGGAAAATAAATGGCAAGTTCCATGTGCTTCTTATGTGATGAAACCTATAGAAAAAAAATATGGAAGTATTAGATACTATTAGAGTTCTTGATGTCTATTCAAGTAACATATCTAAACGGGTCAACAGAAGAGAGTTGAAGCTAAAATCTTTGAAGACTCATGATTACCACGTTCTTCTACATGAGTTGATTCCAATAGAAATCCATCATCTTGTGTCCAATAATGTAAGGGTGACTGTTAATCAGTTGTTCTATTTCTTTGTATATCTTTGTGATAAGAAGTTATCCAAGTCGTTCATTCAAAAAATGTTGACAGATGCCCCCATTAATTTTTTGTGAGTTGGAGAAAATATTTCTTTCATCATTTTTCACATGCATGTTGCATCTGACTGTCCATATTCCCACTGAAATACTTCTCAGAGGACCTGTTTCTTTTGGTTGGATGTATCCAACTGAAATAAATATGTACACATTAAAGTCTTATGTCCGAAACAAGAATCATCCCTAATGTTCTATCGTGAATGGTTACTTGGCTCAAGAATGTATGGATTTCTGCTCAATGTATTTGTTTGATCTTACTACAAGAATGAACAGAACAATGAGAAATGAAGAAGAATAGTATGAGAAAATTGAACCCAGTTTTCTATCACTTCCTCAAATAGGATTAATTCTTGGATCATATACATTGAAGACATTAAGCCTTGAAGAGTGGAAGATGGTACATCGCACAGTTTTGTTCAACTGTGATTCATTCGATTACTACATCAGGTAACTAAATTGAATATGTATATCTTACATATATATCTTCTAAACTATTCATATTTTTTATCTACAGGGAGCATAAAACAATGATAAATAGAAAGAATTGTTATTTATCTTTGAGAAGGAGGGAGACTTTTCATAGCAAAGAGTTTTCTATTTGGTTAAAATTGAAGGTAAAAATATTACTGTTTAAAATAATTAAAACAATATTTAATTAAGTTTAATATTCATTTATATTGAAGGTATTGAGTTTGTCTGCTGACTCTATCTCTAAGGAAATAAGAGTTTTGGATTTTGGTCCAAATATTGTGGTTCGTGACTGTAAATAAATTGTTATCAATGGGTACAAATTTATTATCACTGAACAAGCAAAGAACATGAGAACACAACATGATGGTGTTATGGTTACTAACACAATAGATTGTTATGCCAGTACATCAGATAGTAGTCCGCGATTTGAAAATGTGGGTTATTATGGAGTTGTTGAAAAAATAATAATGTTGGTTTATTACTCTCATGGATGAGTCACAATGATGAAATTCCATTGGTTTGATTCGATGACGAGACAAGGCACATTTATTGATGATTGTGGATTTCGATTAATTAATATGACTCTCACTCTTGCTACCAAAGAACCATATGTAGCGGCATCAATGTCTAAACAAGTTTTTTATGTCAAAGACCAACTTTGAACTGAATTTGGTGTCATAGTTTAAGTAATTCCAAGACATTTTTTTTATGATGGTGATGATGGAATTGACACCATCCCTACTGCCATTAGAACCAGTCCATTTATTTATTTTGATGACTCCAATATCTCAATTGTCAGAGTTGACTGTAAACCTAAATTTGTGGTGGGAAATATATAAAATCATATATTCATGTTCTCAATTATTTCGGTTTACCTTGATTTGGGTTGTTAAGGTTGGTTTTATTCAAATTGATTTAATATTGAAACCTACATCATCTACCTGAGCTAAAGAAATTAAATTTTTTCTTAATTTTTACAATTGATTTTCCACTTATTAATTTGGTAGAATCAATGTTCCATGATTTTAATAGACTAATGGCACTTACTAAATAATCATCCTACTAAAAATTAAATTTCATTATTGCATCTTGTATGATTTATTGACTTCATTATATATTTGTTAAAGATCACCTAAAATAATGGTTAGTTAAATTATCCATGAATCCCCCTATTCCCTCTCATTTATTTTGTTTTTTGGGTTACACATTAGTTATCCTTTTGTATTTACTTCCATATTTGTTTTCAAATGCCGGAAATTAAACCAATTGAAGAGAGGTAACAGAAACAGATTATGGACAACAATCATCGCATGACCGAGCTGGGCATTCCACCACTAGTTCCTGTAGTGAGTATTTTATTTCAAATATATTTATTTAAATTATATATAATATCATTTGATAAATTTTTTTTAAATATATTTTCAGGATCCATCTATTAGGAGACGGTTATTTGAAGAACAGTCGAGTAGTGGTCCTAATACTGGGGGTGTTCGTACGATGGGGGTGGTACGGGAGCTAGATGATCTGGTTAGAGTACCCAATTAGACCCTTCCCCTCCCACTGAAATACCATCCATCCCACATTCTGATCTCGATGTGCCGTTAGGGACACACGGGATAATTAGGCCTCCCATTTTTCACCACTATTTACATCTGACTCTCCTCACCCGTCTGTATCATATCTGATGATGATTCCTACTCCCCATCTAGCATTTGGCCAGCCATCCCTGTCATCTTCTTTTACTACTGCTTCTATCTCTCTAGAATTTTATATTCCATCTTCTTCGACTACTGTTCCACGAGAGTCTGTCTCTGTAGAGAATACATTGGGACCCACTCCATCTGTACAGGGTGTTCCTTCAGTTTCTATGGATCCAGCGGCGCCCATTGATTAGACTACCACAGGTATACTTATACAACCCTAAAAAATTGTTACACCATTATTTATTTTCATTATAACATGTATTGATAAAAAAAAATTCTTTCATAATAGATACATCTATTGATAGGAGGTGGGGTCGGGGGTGTACACACATGTGTTCGGTGTGGAACCGCTACACACAATTGATGGGGGAATACAATGAAGATAGACAAATGATTGAAAAATTAGGGCAGCAATGTTAGATTTTTTTGGTGATGCTTGCCAAATACTCTGACATCATTCCTTTCAGCCTGCTCTCATGGAGATATCTACCAAATGAAGTCAGGGATAAATCATGGGAAGAGATATGGGTAAAAAAATCAGTTCTATTTAATGCAATATATTAATTTTTTGTATTTATATGAATTAATATTTTTGTTTCAACTGTGGTTTAATTTCCTCTATGGTGAGGGTACACGGCCAGCACATCAAAAGGATTTGGGCGAGCTTTAAAGAGCTTATAAGAATGGTTTGTACGTTGGATGGCATGATAGAGTGGGCATACAGTTGGAGTCGGTCCCTATCATGGATGATTTTCCATTAGAATAGTACCGACAGATGATTACTTATTGGGTGACTAGCCAATTTACAGTATTAATCAAATTAGAAGTATTTAAATGAAAATTTTCATGTTTTTCGTTAATATTAAATATTGAATTTTATTTAGGATGTATCTAGAAGAAATAAAAAACATTTATTTTAAGAAATATGTCCACACATTGGGACGTACTATGATTCCAGATCATGAGAGATAGTTGGTATGACAGTTTATAATCTTTCTTTATGAATTTCACTTTCTATTGCTTTCTCCGTAATTTATTCGATTGTCAAAGTTATTATATAATTTTAGTTATGCAATTAATGTTTTTTTTGTATCCTATTTTTAATTATGGTCTCCTAAATTTAATATCATTTTATAGGCATATTTTAATATATAAGGGTGTGTGCCTCGAGCAAAACTGTTTTGCTTGAGTAGAAAGAAGAAAGATGAAAGTGTAGTTAATGAACTGACTCAGCATCAGATTGTAATTTTTACTTTGTAGATTTAAAATTTTAATCTCTATTTTGTAACTTAATAATCTATTTATATTTTTAACAGGATGATTTAGAGGCCCTTTATGCCCAGGAACCTAACAATTTCAGGCCAAATGATCACTTACATCAGGTGTTGGGAGATGAGCACCCTGGTAGAGTATGTTGTCATTCTGGGAAGAGTATAGTTCTGATGAGGTATTGGCCCTCCTCAGGTACAAGTTGTAGTTCCCCTAAGTTGCATTAGGTTAAGTCATAGGCAGAATAGGTTGATAAAAGGGCCACAGAGATGGCATCACAGTCTCCTATGGAAAACACTACATTTATGAAACTGATGGAAGATTTACGTATAACACTTCCACCAGAGGCCATCACTTCTTGTGAGGAATATATGTCATCGATGCGTTCTATATATGGTGCACTAGGTGGAAATTATAGTGTTTGTAGAGAATATGGCGAGGAGGAGGCCGAGGTAGAGGAGGAGTAGGGTGAGGAGGAAGTCGAGGTGAAGGAGGAGGGCAAGGAGGAGGCCGAGGTAGAGGAGGAGGGTGATGAGGAGGCTGAGGTTGAGTACGAGGGTGATGAGGGTGGGGATGATGATGGGGATGATGGTGAGGACGAGGGTAAGGGTGAGGATGATGGTGATGAGGGACATATTGATCCGTTATATTTTTGAATGATATTACTGACCTTTGATGTTTATTGATTTTTTGTGCCTCAATATATGTGTGATTAGGTAGGTCACGTTATCTTTATTTTTCTATCTATAAATAATAAAACTTAATTTGATGATCTGTTGTGACATCCCCCTATTTTAATGAAATTTTAATATTTTGGTGGAATTTAGAAAATTGGTGGTCTGATTAGAAGTTGATATAATGAAATTATTTATTTAACCTTGAAATAATTTGCTTATAAAATATGTAAATACCATCCCATGAACCCGGGACAGCCCCCCCCCCCCCCTTGGACAGCCCCATGGACAGCCCCCCCCCCCCCCACACCCTCCTCCTTGGACCATAGACAACCCCCCAGATAGCCTCCCCACCCTCCTCCCTGGACCCCGAATAGCCCCCCGGATATCCCCCCAGATAGCCCCCTAGATAGCCCCCCCACCCTCCTCCCTGGACTCCAGACAGCCCCCCGTATAGCTCCCTAGACAGCCCCCCACCCTCCTCCGTGGACCTCGGACATCCCCCCCCCCCCCACCCCACCCTCCTCCCTGGACCCCAGATAGCCCCTCGGATAGCTCCTCAGACAGCTCCCCGGACAGCCCCACAGATAGCCCCCCCACCCTCCTCTTTGGACCCCGAACAACCCCCCAGACAGCCCCCCAGACAGCCCCCCACCCTCTTCCCTAGACCCTGGACAGCTCCCCCCCACCCCACCCTCCTCCTAACATGTATAAACCCCACCATATATATCTTCATCCTCTACTGGGTACCTCACAAAATTGTATATCACCGACATGATCACACCAATCACTACATCATAAGGTCATTGAGCCCAATCTAACCTCTCTTCAAGATTCACCCTAAATCCTAATCTAATTAACATTACATTACTATTACTTCAGTACGAAGTACTGGCCACATACCTTGATTTAGGAGACAATTGCACTCTTAATTCAGTGTCTCAGATCCCAGTCTAATCTCTCTTCAAGATTCACCCTCAATCCCAACAGAAAAGAGGGTTTTAGAGCTTTGAAAGAAGATTAGAGAAGAGTGAAAACCCTAATCAAAAATAAGAATAAAGGAGAGGATTAGACTCAACTAGATATTTAATCTACACTTGACGGCACTCCAAACGCCCAAGTGACGTGTAAGAGTCAACCCCTCCTCAATCTGAGGCACGGTGTGTCCGGTACCACTCAAAGTGACTCACTTTTATTTGAAATGGACAAAATTTTAAGTGAAAAAAACAACTAGCATACTTAAAACCAACCAAATGCATTCGGATTCTATTGATACTTTAGGAAAAAGATCCATGGGTTATTTTTGATGTGTACGAGTCAACCCTACCTCAATCTGAGGCACAGTGTGGCCGGTACCACTCAAAGTGTATCACTTTTATTTGAAATGGATACTCTTTTAAGTAAAAAATAAATGGCAAATAGAAAACTGACCAAACGTATTCAGATTGTGTTGATACTTTAGAAAAACAATCCATGGGACATTT
Organism: Viscum album; assembly: GCA_963277665.1. Taxonomy (NCBI): domain Eukaryota; kingdom Viridiplantae; phylum Streptophyta; class Magnoliopsida; order Santalales; family Viscaceae; genus Viscum; species Viscum album. The sequence continues at coordinate 2,103,689,473 of OY728147.1, read as the reverse complement.
TTGACGTTTATTAGTCAACTCTGCCTCAATTTGAGGAATGATGTGGCCAGTACCACTCAAAGTGTCTCACTTTTATTTGAAATGGACAACATTTTAAGTGAAAACAACCACTGGCATATGGAAAACCAACCAAACACATTCAGACTGTGTCGATACTTTAGCACAACAATCCATGGATAATTTTTGACATGTAAAAGTCAACCCCTCTTTAATCGGAGGCACGGTGTGGCCAGTACCACTCAAAGTGTCTCACTTTTATTTGAAATGTACAAAATTTTAAGTGAAAAAAACAATTAGAATATTGAAAACTGACCAAACACATTTTTATTTTTTTTATACTTCATTAAAATGATCCATGGGTCATTTTTGACATGTACGAGTCAACTTGATTCAATATAAGGCATGGTATCTCCGATACCACTCAAAGTGTATCACTTTTATTTTAAATGGACAACATTTTAAGTGAAAACAACAACTAACATACGAAAAAACTGACCAAACTGATTCAGATTGTGTTGATAATTTAGAATAATGATTTATGGGTCATTTTTGATGTGTATGAGTCAACCCTTCCTCAATCTGAGGCACAGTGTGGCCGGTGCCACTCAAAGTGTCTCACTTTTATTTTAAATGGACTACATTTTAAGTGAAAACAACAACTGATTTACGGAAAACTAACCAAAAGCATTAGTATTCTATTAATACTTTATAAAAAGGATCCATGGGTCATTTTTGACTTTTATGAGTCAACCCCGCCTCAATTTCAGGCACGGTGTGGCTGGTAACACTCAAAATGTCTTTATTCTATTTAAAATGGATACTCTTTTAAGTAAAAACAACTGGAATATGTAAAACTGACCAAACACATTTGTATTGTGTTGATACTTTATCAAAATGATACATGGGTCATTTGTGACATGTACGAGTCAACCCCACCTCAATCTGAAGCACGATGTGGTCGGTACCACTTAAAGTGTCTCACTTTTATTTGAAATGGACAACATTTTAAGTGAAAACAACAACTGGCATACGGAAAACTGACCAAATGCATTCGGATTATGTTTATACTATATCAAAACGATTCATGGGTCATTTTTGACGTTTAAGAGTCAACCCCGGCTCAATATGAGGCATGGTGTGGCCGGTACCACTTAAAGTGTCTCACTTTTATTTGAAATGGACAAAATTTTAAGTAAAAACAACAGGTGGTATACGGAAAACTAACCAAACGCATTAGGATTCTATTTATACTTTAGGAAAACAATCTATGGGTCATTTTTGAAGTTTACCAGTCAACCCCACCTCAATCTGAGGCACGGTGTGGTCAGTACCACTCAAAGTGTATCACTTTTATTTGAAATGGACAACATTTTAAGTGAAAAAAACAACTGACATACATAAAACTGACCAAACAGATTCAGATTGTGTTTAGAGTTTAGCACAATGATCCATGGGTCATTTTTGACATGTATGACTCAACCTCACCTCAATCCGAGGCACGGTGTGGCCGGTACCACTCAAAGTATCTCACTTTTATTTGAAATGGATAACATTTTAAGTGAAAACCACAACTGACATATGGAAAACTGACCAAATGTATTCATATTCTATTGATACTTTAGGTAAAGGATCTATGGGTCATTTGTGACATTTATGAGTCAACCCTACCTTAATCCAAGGCATTGTGTGGCCAGTACCACTCAAATTATCTTTCTTTTGTTTAAAATGGATAATATTTTAAGTAAAAAAATAGGCATACAGAAAACCAACCAAACGTATTCGGATTGTGTTGATACTTTAGAACAACAATACATGGGTCATTTGTGTTGTGTAAGAGTCAACCCCGCCTCAATATGAGGCATGATGTGGCCGGTACCACTCAAATTGTCTCACTTTTATTTGAAATGGACAACATTTTAAGTGAAAACAACAACTGGCATACGGAAGACCAACCAAACACATTTGGATTGTGTTTATACTTTAGAACAATGATCAATGCGTCATTTTTTACGTGTACGTGTCAACCCCACCTCAATATGAGGAACAATGTGGCCAGTACCACTCAAAGTGTCTCACTTTTATTTGAAATGGACAAAATTTTAAGTGAAAACCAAAATTGGCATACGGAAAACCAACCAAATGAATTCGGATTTTGTTGATACTTTATAAAAACAATCCATGGGTCATTTTTGATGTGTAAAATTCAAACCCTTTTAAATCTGAGGCACGGTGTGGCTGGTACCACTCAATGTGTATCACTTTTATTTGAAATGGACAACATTTTAAGTGGAAAAAAAACAACATATGAAAAAGCCAACCAAACATATTCGGATTGTGTTTATACTCTATCACAATGATCTATGGGTCATTTTTGATGCATACGATTCAACCCTGCCTCAATCAGAAGCATTTTGTGGCTGGTACCACTCAAAGTGTATCACTTTTATTTGAAATGGACAACATTTTAAGTGAAAACAACAACTGACATACAAAAAACTGACCAAACACATTAGGATTCTATTAATACTTTAGGAAAAGGATCCATGGGTCATTTGTGATGTGTACGAGTCAATCCCGCATCAATATGAGGTACAGTGTGGCTAGTACCACTCAAAGTGTCTTTCTTTTGTTTAAAATGGATACTTTTTTAAGTAAAAACAACTGGCATACGGAAAACCAACCAAACACATTCATATTGTGTTGATACTTTAGCACAATGATCTATGGGTCATTTGTGACATGTACAATTCAACCCCACCTTAATTTGAGGCATGATGTGGCCGATACCACTCAAAGTGTCTCATTTTTATTTGAAATGGACAACATTTTAGGTGAAAACAACAACAAGCATATGGAAAACCGACCAAAAGCATTCATATTTTCTTGATGCTTTATTACAATGATTCATGGGTCATATGTGATGTGTACAAGTCAAACTTGCCTCAATCTGAAGCACATTGTCACCGATATCACTTTAAATGTCTGTCTTTTGTTTAAAATGGACAACATTTTAAGTGAAAATAATTGGCATACCGAAAACCGACCAAATGTATTCGGATTTTTTGATACTTTAACACAAGTATCCATGGTCCAGCCTCACACAATCCACTTCTCATGTGAGTAACTCCTACCCCTATTCTAAAACACATGACATTTAAGATGCCAATCCCATCCTCAAATAGTGGGTTCTAGGACCAAACCAAAGTCCCTTTGGGAACCCAATACCAAAGACATAATTGAATATTTATACCCACTACCCAAAATGGGGATTCATCTCACATCACACCCAGGAGAACAAATTACAATTACCCACATACCCCCTATTTCAATTGAAAAGTCTATGAAAAACATGTAGGCTATTCTGGTAACCTATCTCATATGTTGAGATTGGCCAATGTTTCCCACTAACACATCAGGAACCATTTATACATGGATACATAGTCATTAGAGGAATATAAACATCCCATGTGCTTCCTATAACTCATATTAGGTCTATGCACATGACCACTACCATTTTCTACCTTATGGGTATCATTATCCTTGTCTACTCTACCCAATCCACTCTACCCAAGTTTTTCTGTTGGTTTTAAGATAGTCAACCCAAGACCATGAGTAAGCATCCCATGTGCTTCCTATAACATGTAGTCTTTTTCTCTTGTGTGTATTGGTGTTGTGGTTTGAGTGAGGAGTGAATTATAAATTTTTAATACTGTTATGGGTGTTATTGCTTTTCAATTCTAAATTTCTGAATTCTGGATGTATTGGATTATGGCTGTATTGGTAATGAATTATAAATTTTGAATACTATTATGTGTATTGGATTTTGGATGTATTGTATTTTAATTTTGTATTGGTTTTATGGGTGTTATTGAATTTCAATTCTAGATGTATTGGATTGTGGATGTATTGGATTCTAGATTTTTCTCTTGTGGTGTGGTTTGAGTGAGGAATAAATTTTAAATTTCTAAATTTCTTAATTCTGGATGAATTTTAAACATCCCATGTAGGATTTTGGATTCAAGGTGTGTATGTGTTTTTTCAGGTCAGGGAGAGTTGTAGGTTAGAGGGGGCTACTTATTGTTGTGGAGGTGCAGGGCTGCTAGCTACTGTGGAGCTAAGCAGATGTATACCAATTGTTTTCAAAACCTTTGGTATAGAATTTTGAGGTATATTATACCAACGGTTTTTTTATAACTGTTGGTATAGCATTTTTGAGGTATATTATACCAACGGTTTGTGAAATTGTTGGTATATCTCTTACACTAACACCTATACCAATTGTTTACATAGAACTGTTGGTATATCTCTTATACTAACACCTATACCAACGGTTTCCAGGCCTTTACCAATATTTATAAACCATTGGTAAATGGTAGAATTCCAGTAGTGATATGAGGAATTTAGTGGACTTTGTAAGTGATAGGTGGAGCCCACTATATCTCCTTGATGCATCGGTAGTTCTCATGAGACAATTATATGTGGAATTGGCTAAGACTTTTCCCAATTTGATATATGGTTTTGGTCGAGGCCTAAATCATTTTTAGACATCTTGGTTGAGTCCTTGACAAGATGTTTCAGAATGTCTGGCATTATACATTCCCTCATTATGAAAATAATAATGATGGTTCATGTGGTTATTCAACTAGTAAAATACCCATGACTATGTTTTATTATGGAATTATTTACTCAACTCATATTCCTTCCATAAAGTGTTCATTTTTATTATTTGTAAAGGAATGTGTTTTTAATTATTCACTATTCCTAATGTTTATGTTATCTTCCACTGTATTTCTTAACCTTACTGAGTGTTGGAGCTCACCCCTTTCTTATGGTTCATTTTCCTATGATGTGAAGACGTTAGTTATGAGTGACTTATAGGAATAATCTAGGAGGCTTGGATTTTTCTAATGGAATAAATTAGTGTTATATTTCTTTTCAAGTTGTAATTTTAAACTTATGAATGTATCTTGTTTCTAATAATACTGAACTGGTCAGTCTTTCAGGACATGATTCCTTGTATCATGCCAATATTATGTAATAAAACACTAGCTTTGGGTAATTGGGTTCGGGGCATTACATAATATTTCCCTTGAGAGACTTGGTAGGTAAATCTAGGTGAATGAAATCCTTTTTTATTTAACATGATTTTTCTATGTGATAACACTCATAACTTAACCATTCTTTTAAATATAAAATATTCACCATATATTTTCATTTTATATATGCATGGTTGTTTATAGTTATATTATGTGATTTAACATAATAAATTTACAATCACAAAATAATAAACCATGCATATGATAAAAAGAATAAATAATTAAATGATCATGATATATTAATTATTAGTTAATCTATCGATAAAATAATGGATTAAATGAGACCCTAGGGGAACTCATTTATTCAATACCTGATTTTAATTGTAGCACCCACAACTCCCATGAACTTCCCTTGTTTTGTCTACAATGAATCTCAACTCGAACCATGCTAAAACGAACTCCTCCAATATTTCTAATGTATACTCACATGAAGGTGAGGAGAACTCAAGGTTTGGAATTAAAATTTATCACTTAAATGTGGTCACATAAACAATTATACAAATTTAATATGGATGGACGATAGATATACCATCAAAATAAAATAATTATTAAATTTTAAATATTATAAATTCAATCATTAATGTAAATAAATAATTAATAAAATAAACACATGTCAGTCTCAAACCATGACCAGTCAATATGAAATTATGTAGAAAAAGAAAAATTAAATTTTACTACATTCAACTCAAGGGTATTTTCAATTCATTAGCTTACATTAAAATAATTTTAATTAATTGTCGATACTTCTCACATCACTAAAAATAATTTTATAAAATATTAGAAATTTAATTTAAATTTCTATGTTTTTTTATAAAGTTTCAGGTCCATTTAGACCTAAAGAATGTCCCTAGAAATTTATTTTAGGGATAGTGATGGGTTGGGCTGGTTAGACCCAGACTATACCAGTCCGACCCACATCTAGTTGGGCATCCATTTAAAGTACATAATATATATGTATATATATATATATTAAAACAACAAGTTTCAAAGGGAATCTTTGAACAAGAATCAAAGGGAAGAATTGTTTCTATTTTTTTTAACAAAAACAATCTTTTAAGGGGAGATTTATAATTTTTTTATTAAATGAAAGCTCGCTTACAAGGGGTTCTTTGTATGTTTTTATTTTTATTTATCATAAAAAATTAAATTTTCCAATGTAAGATTTTATTTCAAATGGACTAGCTCAACAATCTTCTGGTATATCCCACAAACACTTAGTTTACTCACATCCTAGGAAAAAATAAATCACAACAATATCAATTAAAGTGAATGAAAACATAAAACATTAATTTTCATCACAATTTTAATGTAAAACTCATAAATGTTCAATCAAGAATATCATGGCTATATAAAATTGGATCGACATTCCATCAGTTTATTTGGGACTATATCAAAACCCTTTTTCCAAATAATATCAAATTTAATTGAAATTTTAAAATTTTGGACTTAAATAATTACACATTCTCTCTAATACCAAATGATGGAACTCAGTGCATAATAGAAGCATGGAAAACATGAAATTTAAAATTATTTGGTTTAGATTCGTGTAAAAACATAGAATCAACAACCCCTTTACCTTTATTTAATAATTGATAGTGTTTAATTCAATTTAATCACAAAAAAATAAAAACAAACAAAATCATAAACAATACATTTTTCGTTTGAAGTCACCAGTTGGATTTTCTAACCATCGATATTTCTTGGATCTAATGATCCAAGATAGCAATCCTATAGATCATCCACACAACCACTACAGCTCATGGATCATTAAAATATGTTATCTAGATGTTATCATGGGAAATAAAATAGATTTACAGTGTCCCTTTGATCATGTGAAGAACATTGACTTGATTGAGAATAATGGATCAACCCTACCCTATTATTTATTTGGAATATCTTTATAAGAACTTAAGTGGGGAGTAGAGAAGATATTCTCTCAATAAATTTGTTAAAATGGTAGAGAACACTACTTAAGAGTCTAAAATGAGCATTTATACCTTGGTTATACTTCCTAAAATTACACTTTGGTCCTTGTAAAGTAATAACATTCATTTTAGACATTTGGAAACACTTATGACTTAATAATCATGAAATAAATGTCACAAATATTTTATAATAACTTATAATACTTTAACATGTTACATGATAAAATAAAAACCATTACCTCATCCCATAATCACCCCAAATAATTTTAAAAACAATGAACATCCTATGTTCATCTAAAAAATTATATTTTATCTTATTCACTTTTATGATCAAACAACCTGTGAATACCTTGACATATAAATTCAATCAGAATTAGTTTAAAGTTGAATAATATAACTGAATTATTTTTACATGCGATCTATTTGAACCAGATGTTCACTAACCCCCGAACATGGGGCCAATTTATTCTTAAACTCCCATTCATTGGAATATTTGGAACTTGTGAATACAATTAATGTGTGACCATCTAGGTCTATATATCGATAGAAGTGATTTTAAACCACATACCAAGAGTGGAGTATATAAATCTATCATGAACTCTAAAGAGGTAAGGTATATAATATCTACAACTACCTCTTAATAACACATTCTATTTAATATATTCTATTTTTCTCATGATATATCATAAAGCAGGATGCACACTTGTGTAATCATCCCTTTGTTGCTTTATATATTTCATGAACTTACTATATGGACTTACCTTCTTGTTCCATGGACATGGATTTAATAAATTTACTACCATCCTTTTCAACCTGGTCTTATGATATATCTCTTCCTCAACTCGGAAGTGACAATTTCTATTTTTATTATTCAAAAAATTCCATACCACCAATGACACACCCAACACAAGCTACCTCACCATGACTTCAATTTCATGGTTTTTTCCTTGTATCAAAGTACACGATCAAATGGTACACATTGATGATGATCTCAATTTTGGACACCAATACACGTGTTCATAAATAGGAACAACCAATGACACTTGAAACAAGCGGTGTTCTTATCGGTGGTTCAGTCCTCATGATCTCATCTACTCAAGATCACTAAGTGTAAACGTCATGAAAAAAAGTCTCACTGTTTATAACCCCCTATTACAAGATATTTGTACATTATTTGTTTCCCATTAGTATGATGTATCAAGACTATATGACATATATATTTAAGATTGCTATCATAGTATCAAAAGGTTCTCATTATAAATGGGAACTGCTATAACCTTTTAATATGACATGTATTCTAAAGGCATTACCATGTAAATAGTAAATGTTGAAGTAAAAACACTATTATGGTAAGAATAAACACATATATATATAATTGTATAATATTTATGATAATTAAAGTACATATAGTATTTGGGTTTAGGGAACCCACTCAAAACAAGCACATGGTTTGACACCATCAAGGGATAATATTATGTTAACTTATATTTCTTTATGAATTATTTTGATGTATTTGAATAGATGATGTCCATTAATGGACTTGGTTAAACTGAATGTTTCTTATATTGAAAATAAGGTTTCATGATTTAGATATTCGATAAATCATTTTCATGATTATATAGTTTCCCCCATTAAATTATTATTTCTAATACTATGTCTTTTTTGTTTTAGTAAATGGATAGAACTAGAAGGTACTATGTTATAACTGAATATGATGGATAGTGGAATGATCTTATAAATGAGAAACGAAATGAAATGGGATATGAAAGTTGAAAACTTGTGATTATTCCTAATAAGATATATTTTTATATGATGAAAACTCTCAAATGGGGTGAGATTCTTGACACACCTAACAAGAGAAAACTGTAGTTTCATGAAGAAAATAGAAGAAATAATATATTTTTTACTACATGTCAAGTATGTGGAAAGAATAATGTAAGAATCTAGTTCTTCCATTGAATTATGTATTATTCCTTTTCAGATTATACTTAAGAAATAGAGGAAAAGAGGTCAAGGGCTGGTTGCATGCCTGTTACACGATGTTACTAGGAACTACATGCTATTTATTTATAAGTACACACTATGTATTTCCAATTACACACCATGTAATATTGGTACACGACCATGTAATGGTCTGGCCAAAAACTATACAGACATGGCATGTTGTCTGAAGTACACAACGTGTACATTTTTTTATTGATTAAAATAGGAATTAACATCATTTTTTGTCAAAAAGGACAGGGGATCTCATCTGTTGATGAACAAGAAGCGTTGAACCTTCAATCCCTTCCAGATTGATAATCTAAACCCCGATTCCTTTGTCGCTGGTTGCATTTAAACCCAATCGGTAAGCTCTCGATTCCTCTTGAGTTTTTCTTCCTGATTTTTTCTCTCAATGATGTTATTTAAGGCTGATAATTTATCTTTATTTTTTAGATTTGTATCTTTCTAGATTGAATTGGAGCTTAAGGCTAGATTAGGAGAGGCGTACTACTATGTGGTAGGTGGTCTTGTTCCTTTCCATCATTTTCGAGTTGTTTCGATGTTCCATAGTACCATTTTCTCGTGTTTAGGTTGTAATCATGAATGTAAATTAACCCTTGTTGTTTCCTAAAGATTATTAGGTTATAAATTAAATTAATTTAAGTATGTTGAGCTTGGTGGCTTGATTAAGTTACACCCCATGGGTGTGTTTCCCTCATATGACCATTATTTTTCCATTTGTCCTGGGATGCCTATGGGCATGCCTTTGATTCCATTTTATGGATTTTTTAAAACATAATTGGTTAATTGAATGTTTCCAACATGGGATGACAATTGATTAAGCCTTGTTATAGTTTAATTCACATGTTTTCTTGTTACACATAAACTTACCATGTGAGTATTTTTTAAGCCTTTTAATTGTTAGATTACATATTAGGCTTCTGATATGAACTACCCATGTGAGTATAATGGTTTAAGTCTTATGATTATTTAATTCACTTGTTTCTTTTTTTGTATGATTCCCATGTGATTTGTTATTATGTAACCATGTAATAGTGTAATTTACAATTGTTGTCTTTTATTCTAAAATGCTAATTTATTGGGCTCGACTCGGTTGATTGTTATGCCTATAAATGAGCATTTGTTATTCCTGTGGGTGAGGATTTTTCATGCCTGTGGGTGAGGATTTTTTATGTCTATCGATAAGGATTTTTTATACTTGTGGGTGAGGATTATTATACCTATGGGTGGGGTTTTTCTATACCTGCAATAAAGATGTTTATTTGAATTTTTAAATTGAATAACTTGTCATGCATTTGCTAAGCCAAATCATAATATTGGATTCAGTATACACTTTATTTATTAAAATAGAATTTTGTGGTATCCGTTGAGAATTATATATATGGGGGGATTTACAAGATTATGGCGGATCTTGATAATTCAATTTAATTGAATGGTTAAACTGAGCATAATGAATAAAAATGGAAAACCTGACTTGTAGGATTGTTTACTTTTTAGTACTTCCTAGTATACGGATTTTATGTTCTTACACTACTTTTTTCATATACTCACTGATAGATAGGCATAGGTCTTGAATGTTTTCCTACTAGGATTTATTTTTCACACTCTATTTGGTTCGTGATTTTGGGACCAAATATATTTTATTGTTTCAAGAGTCAATAAGGATAGATACCCTTCTACAGGTATTTGAGATGCTATTTAGGTGCCAGAGAGCATGGGAGCGAGCTGAGGCGTGAGAAAATTCTTAGTTTCCTTTGTTTATTTTTTCATTGGGAACATATATTGTGGATTTATACAGTGTAACTATTTTGTCTAATTTCATATAATTTAACATGCTACACCATATTTTGTATGGAATGATGCTTGTTTATTTATCTTATCAGTCATCCGCTATTTATTTCAGATGTATGATGTTAACTGCTTCAGCTATTATATTATTATTTATTCTTTTGTGTTACACTCTACCAATGAGGGAATAGTTTCACCACTATCACACCCAAGACCCTCGCTTCTAGTCAGAGGCCTCTCTTATTTAGGGAAATGCAGTTGATTTCATGTGACCAACTAGGTATAGGGAACCAGTTGAGTGGAATCCGGATCCAAGATGCTATAAAGAGTTATGAGAGGTTTTTTTATTTTCTAGTTTTCTTTATTGTTTAGCGACGATAGGAATAGATAGAAATGTAAGGGATTTAGTACTAAGATATTCCCGAGAGTAGCTACCCAACATATAGGGTAAAGCCAAATTGCATCGAATGACATTGTAATTTTTAGATTTTGAGCTATTACAGTTTATTTGATTTCACTGTTGGGTGATGCACATGTTTTGTGTTGTTATTATTGATATCATTGTGGTCAAATTTTGTTGCAACCTAATGAGATGAGGGTATTCCATCTCATGCATCATATATGCACTTTTTAGAAATTGCATGTCATGCATTCTTGCCATGCCATTTATAGATCATTACTGATTGCATGATCTTTTGATAGATTTCATGATAGATATGCATTCTATTATGCTAGGTACCATGATAGATATTCCTAATATGGTGATACATTTATTGGTACATGTTATGGTTGAATGGATGGACACCAAACTTTGGTCCTAGTGGAGTATGATTCCACTTGGATCAGAATTTTGTGTATCATGTTTTGGCGTTAGGATATAGATTTTGTTTTTATGTGTTATATGTGGACGCCAAACTTTGATTCATGGGGAGTATGTGCCCCCACAGATCATAATTTGTAATATCACTACTATAATTTACAAAAAATAGGGGTTTTGGGGAAGTTTCTGAGGTTTACTATCCAGAAACCCAGATAACACAGTGTGTGGTCCTATGAAAACATGCCATGTTTTCTTCTGTTAAAGAAGAAATGAACTTTTTCAAGTAAACATTGTGTACTTTGAGTACACACCATGTACTTTGAGTATACGTAGTGTGGTATATTATTGTGTCACCAGCCATGTGAGAGGAAACACTGGTTTTTAAGTTTGGATTAGTACACATCGTGTACTTTATGTACACCCCATGTAGTTTTACATAGGATTACCCATGTGGCTCTATCCATATAAATATACATGGCCAGGAGGGACGGATTGAGTACACTCTATGTGTTAGCCCAACACGCCATGTACCTAGGACTTTTAAAAGACCAAGGAAGGTGGAGTTACACACCCATGTGAGAGTTTAAAGGTAAACGTCGTGTGTCAGACTGACACTCCTTGTACCTGGGATGTTTCCATGACCAGGATGGTGGAATTACAATCCTGGGTAGGATCTTTATGGTACATGCCATGTATCATTTATACATGTCGTGTAATTTTCTTTTGTAAACTTTTGAGGCTTTTCATCTCCTTTTTATTTTATGTTCTCTTGAACTACATACCATGATTAATAATAATGTACTGAGGTGTATGTGCTAGAATTTATAGAGCAATGACACCATGATGACCTCCATTAGTACACCAGGTGAGTGGCAATGATCATACCCCAGAGGTGGTAGGCCATGGGCTACCAGGGGATCCTCCAGTCGTGACAGTTTTGGTACCAGCTGTAATACCTAATGTAAGGGATGATGCACTATGTCATGATGGCTTCATAAGGTTTATATTGACTTTCCAGGGAGTACCATAGCTTGGTACATCTATGGAAGAACTGACACAAGTATTCCACCAGCAGCATCCAACTACATTTTCAGAGCATGGTGAACCACATGAAGTAGAGTCATGGATGGAGTCTATGCTAATAATATTTGATCATCTAGAGATGCCTCCTGAGAGGAGGTTCAAGCTCATGACTTATATGTTATGTGATTCATCCAAGAGGTGGTGGGATGTTATCACTCAGATAGAGCGTCATCGGGACATGACATGGAAATAATTTTAGATGGTTTTATATGATTACTATTTTATCAAGACGTTGTGGACTGATAGATCCTAAGATTTCATGAATATGGACTATGGTTCTATGTCAGTGATGGAATACTCTCCCATTTAACTTAGCTTCAAATATTATCTCCTATTATAATGGGTGATGAGAAATTGAGGGATTGGTGATTTGAGGATGGTATTAGGTATGGCATACCATCAAAGTTGAATGTTTTTAGGTGGAATTATATATATTCCATCATGAATTAAGTGATGATTATCAAGAGTAATATGTGGGAACCTGAAGGTGAAAACTAGGGTGGTTTGACACTGAGATCTAGTATTGTATCAACCAGGAGAAAGAAACATCATATGTAACTTTCTCACATGGGTACGAGCTATCAAAATGTTTCTTCCGGTAGCAAGGTGAGGTGATACTAGTGTGGAAAATCTGGGCATATGAGATTTTAGTTTCTAATGGACCCAGTAGAGTGCCAAGATTTAGGGAATATGGGCCATCCACAAAAATTCTATAGGGAATTTCCACCAACAACTAGTGAGAGAGGTTATACATAAACTCTATGTTTAGGAGCAGGGTTAGTAGCTTCTCACCAATCAGGGAATTGATATACGTCAGGCCATTCAGGATAAGGTGGTTGTTATGGTTGTGGTAGCCAAACCCCAAGATCTCAGCGACAGTAGGGCAGGTCAGCTCAGGGTATCCAGGTAGTGTCTCAGGGCCACAGTATAGGTCAGAATTATGTAGTGCAACAAACCCAAAAAGAGAAAGATCCCAAACCTTCTATTGTGAGAGGTTTTATTCTAGTCTCCTCTGTTTTATCTTATATACTCTTTGATATATGGTCTTCACATAGTTTTATATTTGTGCCTATTGTAGAGAGCCTTGGTATCTATGTTTTCTCTTCTGATGATTTTATGATGCTAGACACTGCGTTAGGAATAAGGACGGTAGGTATGTGTCAGTGTAATGAGTGACCCCTTGAGGTCAGTGGGTGTCACTTCATCTAGGACCTCTATTTATTAGAGATGAAAGGATTTGATTTGATACTCGGAATGAACTGTTTAGTATCCTTTCAATCCTTTGTCAATTTTTATCATTGTAGGTTGTGTTTTACATCATGAGAAGGCTGACTGTTTCTATACAAGGTAGAGTGGGATGTTCGGGGAAGCCGAGCAGGACCCAAGAAACATGTGTTGAGTGGTATTAAAACACATATTTCTATGTTATATCTAGATTACTAGGGAATACTTCAGTTGGATTTCCCTCTAGTGGTTGATTGTTTCAAGGATGACTTCCTGGACCACTTTTCAAGCTTAACTCTTGTGAGAGAGTTATAGTTCCCTATTGATCTAGTACCAAGATCTTCACTGATATCCATTCCTCCTTATATGATGGATACAATGGAGTTATAGGAGCTCAAGAGATAGGTAGAGGATTTAGAGTTCAAGGGGTTTATCTGACCTAGTACCTCATCATGGAGTTCACCGGTCCTTTTTTTGAATAAGGCGGATGGTACCCTCAGGCTATGTGTGGACTATCAGAAACTGAAATTATTGACATTTAATAACGAATATCCCTTTCCATGGATAGATGACCTGTTTGATCATATTTGAAGAGATCTAGTGTTATTGAAGATTGAATTGAGATCGGGATATCACCAGGTATGTGTTCGACCTTCATACATACATCATACCACGTTTTGTAGTAGGTATGGTCTATAAGAGTATTTGGTTATTCCATTCGATCTCATGAATGTGCTAGTATTTTTCATGGTGCTGATGAACCGAGTGTTCCACCCTTGATTTGATTTTTTTGGTGTTTTTCATTGATTATATCTTGGTTTCTTCTCACAATCAACATGACCATACCAACCATCATGAGATCATTTTGATTACATTGAGAGATAATCATTTATATGCTAATCTCACTAAGTTCCACTTCTGGATGGATCAAATTCAGTTCTTGGGTCACATAATATCAGATACAGGAGTATCAGTGGACCTAGAGAAGGTGAGAGCAGTAGTTTCTTGGGAGAATCTCAAGAACATATTTGAGGAGCAGATTTTTCTAGGGTTGGATGATTACTACAAGAGTTTCATACAGGACTTATAATTATTAGCAGTGCTGATGACAGGCTTGAAAATATGGGTGTGAGGTATGTATGGTAAGATTCTTGTGATACATCCTTTTAAGAGCTAAAAGGGAGATTAGCATCTGCACCAATACTGATTTTTCCAGAGCCGGGTAGGAGTTACACTGTGTACTATGACACATCTGGTATGGGGTTGGGAGTATTGCATATGCAGGGGGGTCGATTTGTTACGTATGGGTATTAGAAGTTGAGGTCATATGAGAGGAAATATATAACACACGATCTCGAGTTATCCATGGTTGTTCATGCCTTAGGTTCTAAGAGACATTACTTATTGGGGGAGAATTTTGTGGTGTACACAGACCACAAAAGTCTCAAATACATCTTTACTCAACGTAATATGAATTTAAAATAGTGAATGTGGGTTGAAAACCTTCATTACTTTGACTTCAACATTGCCTACACTCTTGGGAAAGGTAATGATGTGGCTAATTCACTGAGAATAAGGGCTCAGATATAGGAATTGAAACATGCTAGTAGTGAGTGGAACCTGATTGCATTGTTCTATGAGATGCATCTGGAGGTACACAATAAGAAGGGGTAGACTTTTCTTACATCCTTAGTTGTTACCTCCAACCTACTAGAAAGAGTGAGGATAAAGCAACTATTGGGTTCTAAATTCCTAGTTCTATGAGAGAGTGTGGTAGGTGAGGACCCTCCTCTTGGTTGGACCATAATCGAGGATGAGGTTTTGCGGTTACATGGTGGCGTATGGGTGTCAATAGACATACGCTGGGAGCTAATGCGGGATTTCATGATTTAGTTTGGGAGGTGTATCCAGGGGTCACCAAGATGTATCAGGATTTTCCTCATTAATATTGGTGGTAAGGTATGAAGAGAGATTTATCTGGTTTTCTTATGAGATGTTCAACCTGTTAGCTGGTGAAGGCGAAACACCAAAGGCCAGCATGACTTTTACAGTAGCTACCCATTCCTGATTAGAAATGGAATGAAGTTGCGATGGATTTTGTGATGGGTTTACCCAGGTCACCCCAAGGTAATAATGTAGTATGGTTTGCAGTTGATAGGCTTATAAAGGTTGCACATTTCCTTCCATTCAACGATACCTTCAATGTTTATGAGCTTGGAAGGTTTTATTTCTAGGAGATTGTACTACTACACAAGGTTCCTAATTCTATTATTTTAGATAGGGACACCAATTTTACTTCTTTTTTATAGAAAATTATATAAAGGGCTTTGGGTACACAGGTTCTTCTAAGCAAAGTTTAACACCCCTAGACAGATGGCCAGGTAGAGTGCACGATTCAGGTGCTGGAGTACATGCTTTAGGCAAACATCCAAGATTTCTGGGGTTCCTAGGAAACACACATACCCCTTGTTAAGTTCACATACAAAAATATCTTCTATGCTACTATTAATATGGATAAATATGAGGCTTTTTACGGTCTACCATTCCGGTCACCCCTATGTTGGCTGGATGCAGGAGAGGCAACTATGTTGGAACCTCATCTTGTATAGGAGACCACTGAGTAGGTTTAGTTATTTCGGAAGCGGATGAATACTTCATAGTCTCGTTATAAATCTTATGCTGATCACCATATAAGACCATTCAATTTTTATTCTTGGGATCAATATTTCCAACGTGTCACACCGAGGTTGGGACAAAAGAGGATCAGGAGGCAGGGTAAGCCTTCGCCAAGATACGTCAGTTGGTTTGAGATTCTGGGGAGGGTTAGGTAGGTTTCCTACTGATTGAAGTTACCTTAGAGGTATAGGGTTATGCATGATTTCTTCCATGTTTATCAGTTGAGACATTACTTTTTAGAATCGTCTCACACCTTTCAGCATGAGGAGGTAGAGTTGTAGGAAGATGCGTCCTTTGAGGAGCATCCCAATCATATTGTGGATTATAGAGCAAAGGTTCTTCATGGTTGGTATGTTCCTTTGGTATAGGTGCTATAGAATCATGACCAAGTGTAGGATTATACTCGGGAGATAGAGGTCAATGTTCAAACTCAATGGCCATATTTATTCTCTAATGTTCCTTCACCACTATTAGAAGGGAAATTTGGGGACAAATTGCTTTAAGGGGGTAATTGGTAAGAACCCACTTCTTCCTTTGAGGTATGGATCATTAATTTTCATTTTATACTTAACAAATAGGGTAAAATAGGTCAAGGGATGGTTGGAAGAATATTACATGATGTGACTGGGAACTACACGCCATGTACTTATAAGTATATGGCATGTATGTTTGGCTACATTCCATGCAATCCCGGTACATGATCTAGAAAATGTATGAACATGTCGTGTAGTCTCAAGTACACACTATGTGATTTTTTGTTGATTAAAATTAGAAGTGGAATTTTTTTTGAAAATAGATATGGTCTCTTTTGATTTGATGAAAAATTAGCTTTAGACCTTCAATCCCTTCCCAATTGATCATACGAACTCTGATTCCTTCACCGTCAATTGCGTTTGAACACGATCAGTAAGCTCTCGATTCCTATTGAGTCATTATTCAAGATTTTTTCCCTCAATGAAGTTATTTTATGGTTGAGAATTTATTTTCATTTAGTATATCTATGTTTTTCTAGCCTAAATGGGAGGTTAAGGCTAGAATATGAGAGTCATCGTACGATGAGGTAGGTGGTCTTGTACCTTTCGCTCAATGGTGAGTTGTTTATATGTGTAGTAGTGTTGTTATCCCATGTTTAGGGTGTATCATTGAATATAAATTGACCCTTTTTGTTTCCTAATGATGATTTGGTCATAAATTAAATTAATTTAAGCATGTTGTCTTGTTCATTTGATTAAGGGCCACGTCATCGGTGTGTTTCCATCGGATGACCATTGTTTGTCCATTTGGCCTAATATGCTAATGGGAATGACTTTGTTTCCCTTTTAGGGGTTGTTTAAAACACAATTGGTTAATTGAATGTTTCCCATGTGAGATGATAATTTCTTAAGACTTGTGATAGTTTAGTTCACATGTTTTCTTGTTACACATAAACTACCCATGTGAGTATTTTTGTTTAATCCTTTTAATTTTTAGATTACATATTAGTCTTGTGGTATGAAATGACCATGTGATTGTAATTTTTTAAGTGTTTTGATAGTTTAATTCACTTGTTTCTTGTTTTGTATGATTCACATGTGATTTTTTATCATGTAAACATGTAATAGTTTAATTTACATGTGTTTTCTTTTATGCTGAAATGGTGATATACCAGGCTTGACCCTATTGTTTTTTGTTCATGAGGGAGGGGATTTGTTTTGACTATGGGATAGGATTTTTCTTGCCTGTGGGAAAGGATTTGTTATGCCTGCGGGAAATAATTTTTTAAGCTTGTGGGTGAGGATTATTATGATTTCAGGAGGGGTTTTTATATGCCTACAAGAGAGATGTTGATTTGAATTTTGAAATGGAATAACTTATGATTTGTTTTCCAAGATAAAGCACAATCTTGGATTCATTCTTCACTTTATTAGATTAGATAGCCTTATGAGGTATCTGTTGAGCATTTTATATATGAGGGATGGATGTGCTTAGTCTAGATCTTGAGACTTATATAATTCAATGTAATTGAATGGTTGAACTAAACATAATGAATAAAAATGGAAAATATGACTTGTAGGATTGTTTACTTTGGAGTAATTCATAGTATACTACTTTTATTTTTGTACACTACTTTTTAAATATACTCACTGATAGATAGTAATTGATCTTGGGTGGTTGTCTAATAGGATTTATTTCTCATCCTCTGGTTCATTCTTTTGGGCCCAAATAAATTTTATTATTGCAAGAGTTGATAAAGGCTAGCACCCTTGTACATGTACTTGAGATAATTTTTTAGAGTTAGAGAGCATGGGACTATACTGAGGTTTGAGATTCTTATTAGTTTCCTTTTTTTATTTTTTCTTTTGGAACATATATTTTGGATTTTTATAGTATACCTATTTTGGCTGTTTTCTTAGAACATAACATATTGCATCAACTTTTGTATGGAATGATTCTTGGTTATTTATCTTATTAGTCTTATGTTTTTTATTTCAGATGTATGTTGTTTACTACTTCCACTATTGTATTATTATTTATTTTTGTATTGTTACACTCTAACAATGAGGGCATAGTTTCCCCACTATCACACCCTAGGCTCTTGCTGCTAGTCGGCAGCCTCTGGTGTTTAGAGAAATGCGCTTGAGGCTATCTAACCAACCAGGTATAGGGAACCAATTGAGTGGAATCTTAATCTAGGACGTTATAAATAAATCATGTAAATGTCTCATTGAAATGAGAAAATGTCTTATGTATAGAAAATAAGGGTATAGAGAAAGAAAATTCTCAGAAAAAATGAAGAGTTCAATGGATGGATATAAAGTTCATCATAATAGACCCTTTATAGTTTAATTTATTATTTATGGGGAACATGGGAATTATCCAAGTCAATTACCTAATCCAATGGTTCAATCCTACAATGATGAATGGATTTTTTTGTTAATCGTTGAAGTGAAAGGATTAAAGTGTTTGGGTATTTTTATTTGTGAATTATATTGTAGAATTATACAGATAATATTATGGTTATAATATTCATGAAATATCTAAGGAATTTTCTCTTGTAGTTTTCATTTTAAATATTTTAAAACCTATTTTGAATAGTACCAATAACCATAAAAAGTGATTTAGTGATATGGTGATATTTTTGGAGAACCCGTGATGGCGGGAAATATAAACCTTAATATATACTTGATGTTGAATTCATAATGTTTAGTTGGGGTAAAGAAATAATTAAAATAATTTATGTAAATAAAATAATAATTTAAAACATTAAATTAGTTAGTTATTTGACAAGAAAGTATTTTATGTCATATTTGACGAAGTTCAATTCATTTTTGGATTTATGGAATAAATCCAATAGTTTGTAATTTTATTTTAATAATAAAGGATGGGTTATCATTTGGCAGAATAAATTATTTTATTTTGTAATTATGGTGATTCATGTTATTTATGGGAAGGATTATCATTTTTTGGAGATTATATGATAGGGAATATAAATTTTTCATATATAAATTTATGGGTTATTAATGTTTCTTAGAGATAAATGTTAAATCGATCTCAAAATAATATGTGATCAAATGTCCTAGATTTTTGGGTTTTAAATTTTTTCATACATATTTTAGAGGATTCGTAAGGTTAACTATTTATAAATGGATTAATATGAACATTGGGAGTTATTATTGAGGTTTTAGAGATTAATGTTTCATATTTATTCATATTAGATATATTTTTAACCATTTTAATTTTTTAAAAATATTTAGTGAAGGAAGGAATAAATTAAAGTCACTTTATGGATCTTATTACCCATAAAAATTTAATTTCTCTGCTTTAGGGATGAAAAATTCATCTTGAGTATTCATTTCCTATAATAAGAGATGAAGTGGAAATTTACCATAACACAACCAAATGATAAAATTTTTCTTATAAAATGAAAACACATCAAGTGATTTTATTTGATCATATTCTCAATATTGATATTAAAACAATCCTTTATCTTTATTAAAAGTAAATTTTAATAAAAAAAATATCATTTCACCTTAATTTACAATGTATTGGTGAGATTTTCTCCCCTCACTAATTTAGGGTTTTTTGTTTGTTAACTTTCTCATGACATGATATATATCAATCTATATTATTCCTTGGATATTAATTTTATCTCTAATGTCTATAATTTACATTCACACTAATGATATCCTTATATAGTAACCCTATTATGGGTAATTTAAGGTAACCATTATACGTCCCACTCCCCTTTAATAAAAGACATTTTATCATACCTATGTACAATGTGGGGTTAGATTAAATGTATTTTTAAATATTGAACCTTTTATGAACAAGATTAAATTGTGAGTATATAATTCATTTAGGGTGGGGGATAATATAATATCTTGAAATTTTATTTTAAAATACTAATAAGCTCTATAGTTTGCTTAAAATGCAAAAATAATCTTTAAACATATTGAGATATTTTATAAATTTTTTTGAATGTGACAATTATAATATAGTCATTAAATTGGTGGGTATGAATATGATTAACCATATAATAAAAAAATATATATTTTTTTCTAATAAATAAACATTTATTGATTAATTATTATGAAATAAAAACTTATTTTTTAGTAAATTCATTTTATTATTCAAAATCCATTTTATTCAAAAATGATTTTTATTGCATTTTGGGCATGGAAATTTTAATTAATTTCTACCAATTTAAAGATATTTTATTTAATAAAAAGAACAAAAAAATTTAAATTAGAATTTAAAAAATTAAATTAGGGTGAAATATAGGGTTTTTTCTATAATTATTTATTTTTTAATAAAGAGTGAAAAATACCAATTTTTCAAATAATCTCATTTTTATTCATTAAAAAATTTTATTTAAAATCTCCATTATATTTTGGATTTGGTATTAATGTTAAATATGATATATTTTATTTTATATAATATAATTAATTCCATTTTAATTAGCAATTTTCATGATATTTATATAAGTTAATTTTTACGCTTAAAAGCACATTTTTTCTAAAAACTATTTCTCATTGCGTTTCATGAATTTATATGAAAATTTATTTTTACCACTTATAAATATGGAATCTCAAAAACATGATACCATATTTTAAACCAGGAGGTTCATATTTTGTAGTAGAAAATATTTTTCACCTCAGTAAGGGTAAAATGGGTAAATAGGGTTAAAACAAAAAGATAGGATCTCAAAATCAACCCAAAACTTTCCAATTTTTTATTTCATTGGATGAATTCAACCAAATATATCCAAAATTAGAAGAAATTTCAATTTTCACCATTTGATCTTGATAATGAAAATTATAGTATTTTAAGTAATAAAAATTACAAAATTTCATTCTCTTGATTTTATTTTCTTTTATCTTCTAAAATAGGGATATGATTATGTTATGAACAGGTATAAAGGTTTATTTTGAACATAATTAATTTTTTTATGGTAATTTATTTTCAATTTTTATTAATGATATAATTAGATTAAATTATTACACAACATGGCACAATATTTGTTCAGGTAATAAATAAATAAAATAAATAATTTAAAAATATTAAAATTAATATAGTTGGAATGAATTATTGTGTTATATGAATTTATATATTGAATTTGTGAAATTATTAGTCTTTAATTCTATCTTTGTCTTGGTGTATTAATTATCAAACTAAATAAGTAGTGTCAAAAATGACATTAATTACATTTTATGAAAATAATATTTTATATTATTTATTTAAAAATAATTCCAATGAGTATGTAGATTTGTGTTATAGGATCCTTATTGGCATCGAAAATACCCATCTTTAAAACTAAGTGGGGTGGATTGTTAAGACACTATAGCAGTCACTATAGCAATTGTTGTAGCAGTGGAACTATTCACTTGAATTAGGCCTTGGGGATATATATTTTCGTCTTCAAGACACATGGAATTCATGATGCCATAGAGTAGTAGGTAATATATATTGAGTAGCTGATCGGTGCAACACATCAGGTAGGTAGTTCATATTATCTCCACACTACATTTCCATGTGGGAAACTCGGAAGAGAAATAGGTGTGTTAGTACCTATCTATCATCACTTTAATTTCATGGTTTAGAGGTGTTATATTCCATGAAATTTTAAACTTAAACATATGATGAAGTTTCTTGGAGGAGGGGGTAATGAATCACATGAATGGTGATGGCCAAAAAGGTGAAGAAACATATCTTTGCTGGTAGTGTGTCATGGAGACATGTAGGCATTGCTGGGTGGGAAGATCGAAAGAGAGATTGGTATGATGATACTTATAATATGGATCTTTACCAAAACATGGTATAAAGATGGGTTATATTATATGATTTCACAGTGGGGTAGTTCAATGTTGCAGTTTCTGGTGGGGGGTTGTAGTGAGAATTTTGGGATCATGATGTGATGTCTGGCTTCTTATCCTGTTCCTTTGAGTCAAGTTCTTTAGATTCCAAGATATATGTCCTTAATACTATTGAAGTATAATAGTCCTTAAATCCCCTAGGAATTTTGGTAATGTAATGGTTACCTCTCAACCCAGTTGAAAAGTGCTTTCATTTCTTAATAAAAGGGTTCATTAACACCAACATATTCAAAAAAATTATTTAGACATAATTAAAATTTTAAAATAGGAACAATGAGATAATATATTATAAAAAATTTAATTTATTGTACATTTATGATCCAATTAAAACCTTATATGTTAAATTATAACCCTTCAATATTGAAAAATTTATTACCACGGTTAAGGTTAAAAATAGTTGAAAAATGGGTTAAACCAAAAAATTCGGGTAAAAATAACCTAAAAACTTTCTTAAGTCTCATTGGTTAGTTGGATTTTCAAAAAACCTTTTTACCATCGAATTTGATTAATTTTAAGTCCATTTATCCAATAAATTTACATAATATTATTTTAAAACATTGAAAAATTACAAGTGTTCCACTCAACAAAATTATAAAAGGGCATCTACTACACTCAATTATTCATAAATATTGAGACATCTAGCTCAACCAAATCTTTAACCCATCCCCACCATCCATATATGTGTTCTATATTTTCTGAAATTCCCAAAAATACCATCCATAGGGTCCATAAGAAGAGATCCCAAGGAAGTTCCTCTAATATAAGGTAACTATTTTAATAAAGCTATTTATTTTTTACTTTTTCTTTTAAAAACTAAAATTATGTACTAATAATAACAATATAATAACACAATTATATACCATATACTGAGAATTTATCATGTATATTTCATGATATTTATCCATATCATTCTCCATAAAAATGTAAATAGAACCATGACTCGTGTGTATGACAAAGTATCACCTTTTGAACCAATATAATTTTTTCCCATCTCCAAGTTACATGTATAGTCATAATGATGAAGCTAATGAATATATTTGATAATTATGACCTAATATTTATTATTAAAAATTATTATATTATAAACTTCCATACCCATTCAATCATTAAGAAAACCATAATTTCGCCCATGCATATGTATGCCCTATATTCTCCATGAAGTGATGTGATTCATTTTCCATGTCCAACATTAAAGAAATATTATGAAATGTATCTAATGAGTAAATCTTTTATTTATATCGCTGATATAATTTTGGGGACAATGTAATTATAAAAACCCTACTCTTTATTACACACTTAAACATTATTTATTACATAAACTTGCACTTAAGATAAATTTTAGGATCAATCGGTCTAGTGTATTAGAAAATTAGGAAAATTACATAACAACTTAGAACATAAAATAAAACATCTTTTCTGAAAACATCTTTTGCATGACCACAAAATTCCTTCGTACTTAGAATTGCATTGGATAACCTAAGGACATGCATAATAAAATGGTGATCTATAAATCCTAGTAAGGGAGTAAACAAGGAATAACATGAAGATTATAGTACATGTTAAGAAATAGGAATAAAAATGTAGAACAGCAGAAACATGAACATAAAGGCATGATATAGCATGATTATCATAACATGGAAATGTGGCAACAACATCTAACATGATATCAGCATGAGCTAAGGATCATTACATATGTATCATGATTAAACACTCGTTAAACTTTAATTATCATGATTAAAACCTCATTTTTCTTGATGTATCATGATACTAATATTTATCCAATGCATTGGAGCGTTATCAGGGAACACCCTTCTTAATCATTTCATTTCATGCATAAGTGTGCCACATAGATCATACAACATGGATTCATTAAAAATAATAATTTATTCCATGAATAAGAGATGTGGAATAAATAAATGTAATTAATAAATAAACAAGTAAATTTTTATAAAGTTGAATACCCTTGATAGTGAAATGGGTTTGGTATTCACTTATATTATTATTTAGGCATGGAAATTTTGGTGTAACTTCAACAAC
This sequence comes from Viscum album, assembly GCA_963277665.1. Taxonomy (NCBI): domain Eukaryota; kingdom Viridiplantae; phylum Streptophyta; class Magnoliopsida; order Santalales; family Viscaceae; genus Viscum; species Viscum album. The sequence goes on along the minus strand of OY728147.1, from coordinate 2,103,664,467 downwards.
CTAACAACATCAAATATAAATCGTAAAATGGGTTGATGAGAGATAAATGGGTATCTCATAATTTATAGAAGAAATGTATAGTAAGGTGGTCTTGTAACATAATATACCAACATATGTAATGGAATTTAGATTCATAATATAAAATAATTTCTTGAATGTAAATTAGGAGAGAGAAATCCCATACGGAATTTTGACATGGTAGAAGGTGAACATGGGAGGAATTAATGAGAGATAAAGGGGTATATAATCATTAAAACACAAGGAGGGTAGTATAGGGGAGGTGAAAAATCATACCCCAATGTTTTTAATTGAAAATAAAAGGGTGTAACAATATAAGGAAACTTGGACATAAATAAGGAATGAAGGAAAGTGATGAACCCTTACTTGGAAGTGTGATCCCAAAGGCTAGGTAGAGGCTTGAGAGAGGCTTATTGGGAGATTGGGACACCTTGGGAGGATTATAGATAGGGTAGTGAAGATTTTGGTTGATCTAGAAATGGTTTGAGTGAAGAGTAATGGGAGATTGAGTGGGTTTATATAGGAAATGAGAGGGAATTATTTATTATTTAGGTTTTGGACACTGCACATTAAACTAATCAAAACCAAAAACCATACCACAATTTTTTCCATGGATTCTTCCAAAGGGGAGAGGAAAAAGTTATTTAATAAGTCCATCGTCCTAACTTATTAAAATATTAGTCTTTCTTATGTTGAGCTGAGTCACACTCTCAAGGAAATCATTTTAAATTATTAAATGTTTTATAAGTCTTGGAGGGTCAAATAAGGCATTGTAAAATTAATCAAAAAAATCTAAAATCACATTATTTTAAAGTTAAAACATATATTGGCCGAATAAACCTTTTATATTATTTTATTACATCACTATTTGTTCATTATTATGTCATAAAACACATTATATATTTATACGGTATTTAATTTTTACCTAAAAATTCGATTGTCTCATAAAATTATGAAAAATTAACTATTGGATAATTTTGAAATCCAAATTGAAAAAATAATATTCATATTATCTAAATAATTTTATAAAAATTTCAATTTTCTCTTTTAAAATAAAAACCTGCATTTATTGAAAATTTATGGGTTTTGACAAAAACAATTTTCAAACCTTAATAAAAATTACAATTGTATTTATAAAAATTATATGATAATTTATATTTAAGAAAAGTAATTTATTAAAAATATTTTATTAAAATATTATTTAATTCAAAAAATACATTAACTCATCAAAATAGATTTCTTAAGTGAATTGAAATATTAACTAAAAAACTATTTATTCTTTAAAAACCATTTATAAAGTAACAATAATAAAATGAATGTATGTTATTTATATAAAAAGGCACATAATAATAGTACTAGGGTCTTGTTACATAACCCCTTATAACACTTTCATAAGACCTAAGGGTAAGGTGTGTGATAGTGAAAAACTCTTGGGGCTGCTCGAATAACATCGCTCAGGTGGTAATATCTATTAACTTCCACTTCTCCAGTAGGTGATTCCATTCAAGATTAACATGTTAAAGCTCATCTTGGGTTTGGTCAATAGAGAAGCCCAGTGATGCTACCTCCTTTCGGAGCTTCGACAAAGGGCTTTGTATGAAGCAATTCTACTGGATGATGACATCACTTCCTTTGTCTGAGTAAATTGGATTTGTTAAAGACCTATATTTATACTAATCATGTGATCACTGTTCAATGGTTATACTAGAAATGGTAAAAATTCATAATAGTATTTTAAAATCAAAAAATATAAAACCAAGGAAGTGTATATTTTTTATATAACCATTTTACATAATAATACATTTAATTAGATCAAGAGGAATTTTCATTATTAAAATTTTGGGTCATTACAATAATAGTACTATATTCACAATAATCATAACTTTCTTTGGAAAACATGCATGAGAAAACAAAGTTATTAAAACAATTGAATCAATGAAAATAATGGAATATTGTTAATTAACTGGTGATAAGATATTATAAAAGGACCATATATGATATTATGAATCTAAATATGGTTCTATTAAATATTAATAACAAGTTTAAAATAATTATTTTAACATCCTAAAATTTTATAAGTAATGACTATGTTCGATAGCATACAAGATACACAACATCAAGCAAAAACAAGGAATGAAATTTTGTTAATTAAATGTGATTTTATAAATGATTTTTTAAATTGGAGTGTCTAAATATGAATAAAGTATTTATGAAAAAAAAAATTCTAAATCAATATGAATTTATTGGAAAGTTCTTAGATAATTACATAGACCCTTTTTTATTGTAATACTATGAAATATTTTAAGATCTATTTTTAGAGGCAGGAGCTAAGACGATGTGTTATTCCAAGTCCATGTGTGCCAAGAATTAATTTTATAAAAATATTAAATATATTTTATATTACACATGTGATTTTCTTAAAGAAAATGGGATAACACTTAAATATAATCTCAAATCATAAATCTAAGACCATGGTTGAGTCCAGAACATTATGTCTACCCTAGGCCCAACCTAAAATAGATTGGCATGCGACATTCAGATAAAAGATATCATGGGTGGGTGCATTTAGTTAAATAAATAACAAATATTTTTAATTTTTTTAATAAAACTAATTCCATTTTCATCTATAAATAGATAATTATGGTAGGATCTATAGGGTAATCAATATAACACTAAGATTTCTTCACAAGGAATTATTCCAACACTCATCAGAAAATTGAATTTAGATGATGATGAGACTCTGTATCAAGGATGATTGAGAAAAAACAGATTGAATGATTTCTCTCAATCACTGGTACATGAATTATTTGATAAATAATGATACAATATATAGGTATAAATCATCAATTGTGGTTTTAAACTCATTTGATTAAATTTATTGAGCATGATCATTGATTTCTTTCATTTGTGCCATTTTCAAGACTGTTCATGTGCCAATGTATATATTTTATTGATTATTCATTTGTTTCTCACCCTTAATATGTGTAGTTTTGTTCCTTGGTTAAGAAATCTTTGAAAATGATCGTTTCACCTATGTTTCTTGTGAATTTATCCCTTTGTTCTTTGTGTTAGTCATCATTGGACCATGGGGTTATGATTCAAAATTTTCTGGCGGGAACGAGCCCGATCAAACCCCTAGAATCATTAATTATTCATATGTAAGGAATGTAATGAATAATAATGGATAGTTTTGGGATGATTTTAGGTTTTAGGTGATTTATTTGTTGATCTGAAGCTTGAATCATAGATGGCGAATGATGGGAGGTGTGTGTGGTGTGTACGACATCAAATGAGAGTTTTTAATCAAATTTCTATCCATTGGATTTCTGAAAATCATGATAGAAGGACATATAATTTTATTTTGAGAGTACTGGAGGAATGATCCAAATTAGTGAGGTTGAATCTATAACAATGGATTATATATGGAAATTCTACCAAAAACTCGACTACACATCATAACATATGAAGAACACACGACGTGTAGATCCTTGGATCTGGAAACTACAGTTTCATGAGATTATAAATATCAAATATCATGTGGTACCCCCAAAAACTATGTTACATTGTGCTGGTGTCATATCATATACTCTGAGAGAACATGATCATGGGAACAACCATGTACACACCAAGTGTTGAAGTACATAGGCATGTGCTGGAAACATAGACATGACTAAGGATCACGCACAGAACCCCAAGTGGATTGAACACACTATGTATACCCTCTACACATAATTCATCCCTATATGGGTTGATATCCATTTACTATAAGGTAAATAACTAGGTGATGGAGCGGGACCACATGCCTTGTGGGTCCCTTTACACATCGTGTACCCCTTCTTTCCTTTTGAGGAAACTTCACCCTCTCATATATTCTTCATTTAAACATTGATTTTGTCTCATATATAGAATATATAGAGTGTTTTTCTTCATAGAATTTGATAGTGTCCACCATTGTATCTTTTGAGATCCAATGAGAGATGTTTTGAGTGGTAAAATTCTTTATGCAATGTTAGGAGATTGTTGTGATCAGACAAGATCACAAGGGTCTTTAGAGTGGCACACTCTAGCTGGGATGGACATGGGTTCTCTACATAGCTATAGAGTGGAACACTCCTATGGGTTAGTTCATAGGTCCTCTATCTATTCTGGGAGTGGTACCCTCATTCTGAGTTAGGGAATGTTTCCTCTACCTATCTATCGATTGGAACCCTCATGCGGAGATAGGTTATGGGTCCTCAAATATGAGAGTGAAACCCTCCAACTGGTATGGGCATGGATCCTCAACTACTAGAGTTCCACCCTCCTACTTGGATAGGGAATGGGTCCTCTACCAACTACAAGAGTTCCACCCTTCATCTTGGACTGGGAATGGGTCGTCTATTAACTACTAGAGTGGTACCCTCCTATTAGACAGAGGATGGGTCCTGTATTTATCTACTGAGTTACACCCTCCTATTGTATCGGGGAATGATTCATCTATTTAGATATTTTCCCCTCAACTATGAGACATAGTGGTGAGGTGTGGCTTGATATGGTTGTTTTCTACTAGGACAATGAGTGATATGCTCGACATCATTGATGTACATTTGGAACTGATGGAATTTTTTTCGGGGCTTGTCTATGAGATGGATATTCCTTTATCTCTCATTTGGGTTTCTTTGGTATGAGTATATATATATATAGATATATACATATCTGTATCCATGTAGTTGGATTATTTTTACTCTCTTTCTTTGGATTGAGCTATCAATTGTATATATATTCCTATCATGACTCTTATAACTCCACTCTTCAGTTTTCAGGGAGTCCTATTTGGTATGTATATTCTCACCCATGCATGGGATTTTCCCACATGTGTTGAGTCTTATGCATTTGATAGGCAGGCTGGTGGTGACTATAGAGGAGCATAGGGATACTTGGTGCATCGAACTGCTTATGGTGGTCATAGCATGGATATTTGGATATGGGATATCTCAACATTTATTTTACTGTATTTTTTCTTTAGGTTAGGACATCTTTATGGTTTAGTATATATTTTTCCCCTTTAATTTCATTTTTAATTTTCATGCTCTTATACAGCCTAGAGGTTTTCACCTACATGGTTATATTCCTGATATTACAACTTTTATTTAATTTCTCTACACTTAGTAAATTAAATGGTTAGGTATGTGTGCATAGGTACATTAGGAAAGGGGGTCCCATGCTATAATTTACTTTCAACTCTTGTCATTAGCCCTTAGCCCGTGGAGGTGGACTTGGGGTAGTTACAACTCAAGCCCCGCCGATTCGAATCATGAAATATTAGTATAAGAGGAGGTTCGATCTTTAAGATGGTTTTTAGAGTATTCTACTAATCAGGATTTTGTGGAATTTATGGGAATAGTTTCAAAGTTTTTTGAGTGTGGATTTCAGGCCATGGAATCTAGTATTAGTGTGGTAGATGACGTATACATTCACTAGGACCTTGAGTACCTACCTACTATCTTAGCTGTTTTAGATCATGATGAAGTTCGAATGAATGATGAGGCCTCAGTTTAGGGTCCTTTTTAAAAGATCTTTCCTATAGGTTTAAAGGTAATAACACCCCCACTATTTGATTAGAATATCATACTAGAATGATAGGTTGAGGATGTGTATAGGCTTCGCACACTCCGTGAGTTCAACCACTAGAGGCCACCGAGGTTTTGTGGCAAGCCAGATTTCCATACAGTAGATGATTTCCTAGAATCAGTGGTCTTTGTTTTTAGGATTATCTAGAAATATAAGGATAATGTGGTTGTTTTAGTACCTATACTTTTCTATGGAACATGTGGGTGTTGTTATTGTATTATTTCCCAAATTCACAATTAGTTGACACTCACATGGCCGAACATCTAACAACTATTTTGTGAGGAGCATGACCCCTAATTTTTTACCTCTGTTCAGATTCAGAATCTTATAAAGATGTATCAAAGAGGGATGGTAGTGGATTAGTAAATAAATAGGTTCACATAACTTATGCAGTACTCCCGTTACATGATTAGATATGGTTACTTCTGATAACATAATTTTATGTAAGATCTTTGTAGATATGTCCATTCCATTTTAGTACCCTTGTGCATTCACACCTATAAAGGGGTGTTGGATTGGGTACTGATGATGGAGAGATTCTTATCAGAGGGATGCCAAAAAAATGGATCTAGAACTAGGAATTATAGGGATTAGTCATCTGCAGTAGCTAGAAGACACATGTTTACAGGGTCACAGCACATGAGAACATCCCATTATTAGGCTCGATCATGTGTTTAGGGGAAACCAAGAAGACTTGGGTAGCATAGAGAGGGTAAGTTATTTTCTTGTGATTGGTGATGTCACATGAAATGTGACTTCCTAACCAGATGTTCTAAGGAATAGTGATAAATTTTTGACATATATCCATGGAATAGGTAGCACTGTGATCAGGGATTTCCCAGGAAAGAGAAGGGTGTCCCTAGGGAGGTAGATCTATAAGCGGAGGAGGTGGAGATTCATGAGGAGGATATGGGGGTGGTGAATGAAACTATGAGATACTTCCAAAACCATCACTAGGTGGCACACATCAAGCTTAAGGAGCTAGTGGTCAGGGATGTGGACATCTGTAGGCTATGGAGGTGTACATACGAGTTGCGCACAAGATTATTAGAGGTATGATATGTGTTTATTGTACTATTTACTAAATATTAGTTGAAATAGGTTTAATTCATTACTTTATCTCTATAATCCTTATGTGTGGGATAAATCTCCAAGATAAGGTGCTAGACCAACATATTTACAATGAAGTTCCTATTGGAAACATTTATTTTGTGTCTTTTATCTTATAGTAGTGAGATATATCGCTTGGTGGAGAGTGGTTCATGTGGGACCTTTTTTCATTATGATGTAACTCTATGATGTCATCTTAGATATGGATTGATTTTTTGTGGTATGAGCATAGATTGAGTACCCCCACAGATGACTCTGATTCATTCACACTAATGGGATGAGATTACCCTTTACTGGTGAGAGAGTTATGATATTAAAATGAGTTGGCGTTATAAGCAGGAGGTTTAAACCCATCACCCATCATTTTTTGAGTGTATACCTTAGTGTAGTGGGTTGTACAAGAATGTTGACATATTCAATCACAGAGGATTTTATGGACGTCTTCCCTATGGATGTTTTGGGAATACCTCAAAGGATGGAGATTGAGTTTTTCATAAACTTTCATATTGGGACCACTCTGATATCATTTTCAGCATACTATATGACCCCTACCAAGATCCAATACCTATTGTTGTAGTTAGAAGAACTTTCAGAGAAGGGTTTTATTAATCCTAGTTCGTTCCCCTAGGAAGCAGTAGTGTTTCTCTTGAAAAGGTTGGATGGGAGATTGCATCTTTATGTGGATTATCATTTCCAGAACCAGACCATGATAAAAAAATTACCCCTTGTAAAGGATTGATGACCTCTTTGATCTGTTATGAGGCACAAGATGGTTTTCAAATATCAATCTCCAGTCTGGATACCACTAATTGAGAGTCTGTCTAGATGATATTTCAAAGCTCACATTCTGCTATCACTATAGAATTTCCCCACCATTTTTATTGATTTGATGAACATGATTTTACAGCCTTACATAGATAAGTTTGTTGTTGTCTTCATTGACAACATACTCATACACATTTTTTGTCCTATGAGGAGCATGACGATCACTTGAGGATGCTCCTATATTTACTTTAGGATAAATAGATTTATGGTAATATCACAAAGTTCTAGTTCTAGATTCACAAAGTTCATTTTATATGGAATTTAATTTCTAAGAATGTTTTAGTTACGGGCATAACAAAATTCGATGCAGTGCTTGCTTGGGATCCAACCTAGAGCACGTCAAAGGTACCAAGTTTTTATAGATTCGAAGGGTATTATCAGTGGTTTTTAGAAGAATTATCTATGACTGAAACCCATTTGATAGCCCTTATACAGAAGGTTCATCCATTTACCTATACTAAGCAGTGCCAAAGATCCTTTGAGGAGTTGAGGATAAGGTTGATGAGTACTCCTATTTTGAGACTATCGAAGGGGGGGTGTGGATTATATAGTGTATTGTGATTTCTGGGTATGAAAACATGTTGATGTAGAGCTAGTAATGTATCTCATATGGGTTGAGGTAGTTGAGACCCCATGAGAATAACTATGTGACTTCTGAACTAGAGATGGTAGCTTTTGTCATCTTCTTGAGTGTGTGGATGCACTATATTCAGGGAGAGTGCTTTTTGGTTTACTCAGACCATCAGAGTCTTGTGTATTTATTTACATAGAGAGGCTTGAACATGAGATATTGGAACTATATGGAGTTCCTATAGTAATTTAACTTATAGATAGTCTATATTCTAGGGAAGGTAAACATGGTATCAGATTCCCTAAGTGGGAAGTCACAAGGTCATTTGGTATAGAAGCCCTCTAAGTAGTTGGCTTCCTTGAGGTTGATTCTATTTGAGTAGGAGGGTGAAACTTTCCTTCAGTCAATGGTGTTGACTCCTATACTAATCCACTATGGGAGAGATTCTTAGTTTGGATAAATTGACTCTGAGGTATTTCATGACCAGATATCCTCAGGAGACTCGCTTGATGGATTTTCTAAAGGATGGAATCACATCATCCTTTTCTAAGGTTGGATGATGGTCATAGTCAAGATTTAGGTGTATGTGATACTTGATTTCCACAATTCACCTTTAACTATATATCCTAGTGTGGGGTAGATGAAAAGAGACCCTCATAAGTATTTTTTGTGGGCTGACATGAGACATAGAATGGCATATTTTGTCTCACAGTGCCTCACCTGTCAAAAGGTGTAGGCTGATTACCATGTTCCAGTAGGTTTCTTGTATCCCCTTGATATCCTAGAGAAAGAATGGGATGAAATATCCATGGACTTCATGATAGATATTCCACGAAGAGAAAAGAACTTGGACCCCATCTTGGTGATAGTTGGTCTACTCATTAAGTCAAATACTTCCTTTATATTAGGGAGTAGAGATCAGTGGAGAGTTAATGAAATATTTATGTATGATAGATTTTTTTCCTTCATAGGGTTCCATTGATAACTATCTATGATTGTGATGTGTAGTTCACATCACAGTTTTGGAGAGGCCTATAGAAGGATTTTAGCACCCATATGTCAATGAGTACTATATTTCACCCCTAGAAAGATGGGATGACCAAGTACACTATCAAGGTGTTGGATTATATGCTTAGGGATTTCAGGTTAGACTTTGGTTATATTTGGTAGGATCACTTTCCCTAGGTAGAGTTCATGTACAACAATATCTACCACTATACTATCCACATGGAATCTTTTGAGACCCTATACCTAATACCGTTCGGTTCACCCTTGTATTGAATGATGATCAGAGAGGCATCTCATATGGTTCCATAGTTGGTGTAGGAAATGATAGGAAATGTTTAGGTCATTAGTGAGAATATGTGTATAGCCTAGAGAAGTAAATAATCTTATTTAGATTGACATTTTTTTCCCTTGGAGTTCAAAGAGGGAGACCATGTTTTCTTGAGAGTCTCTCCATGATGAGGATTGTAGAGATTCAGACTGGGAGACAAGATATCTGTGGGGTTTATCGGGATTTTCAATACCATGCATAGGGTTTCTAAATTTTCTTAAGGCATTATCCTATCCCCACAGTGGGACTGTGCATATGAAATATTCCATGTGTCACATCAGATGAGATATGGGAATGACCCCATGAACTTTATTGACTATGGAGAGTTCGGAATTGAGGATTAATTCACTTTTTTAGAGAACTCGGTGGAGATTAAGGATCAGAAAGATAATACCATTCTTGGACAGACCATCCCCTTAGTTTGTGTGCTCTTGTAGCATGGGAGCATACAGGAGAGCTCCTAGGAGCTAGATAGCTATATATTGCCTCTGTATTCAGAGTTTTTTTAGTTTTTCTTTTCAAGGATGAAAATAATGAATTAGGGAATGATATATATGCCTTTTTTTTGACATGTAAAACTTTTATACATTTCTATATATATTTTTGGATCCAGGCACTCTGACAGTGTATGATTCTGAAGCATAGTGTGCCCAAAATTAATTTTATGAAAATATTAAATACATTTTATATTATGTACACACATTTCTTAAATAAAATGAGATAACTCTTAAATAGAATCTCAAATAATAAATTTGAGACCATGGTTTAGTCTAGAACATGATTTTTACCATATTACAACCTAAAATAGGTTGCCTTGAGGAGTTCAGATCAAAGTATTTTTTGGTAGGTGTGTTTAGTTAAATAGATAAATAACTTTATTTATTTAATTAATTATGCTAATTATATTTTCATATATAAATATATCATTATGGTAGGATCTTTAGGGTTATCTATATACCATATGGATCATTGAGAAATGACTTATTCCTCCTCTCATTGGAAAATCATAATTAGACAATGACGAGACTTCAGATTGAGGCAGATCAAGACACAATGACTCTTATCAATCATTGGTGAGTATTTTCATTGATAAAGAATGATATAATATCTAGTTAAGACTTTTAAATTATTTTATCTTCTTCATTTGACTATATTTATTAAGTTTTATCATCTATTTATTTGATCTTCTCAAATTTCCAAAAATTGCATGAGCATGTGTACATATTTAATTGATTATTCATTTGTTACTATCCCTGGATATTCCTATATGATTTATTTGTCCAGGAACACTTTATCAATGATCATTGAACCTCTATTTATTGTAGATTTCTCCTTTCCTTATTTGTGTTAGTTGTTGTTGGACTATAGGGTCATGATTCAACATTGTCAGGCGGGATTGAGCCTAATCGGACCCTTGAATTCATGAAAAATTCATGTGCGATGAATAGAATGGGTAATCAGGGATGGTTTTAAGAAAATTATGGGTTGAGGGAGATTGATTTGTTTTTCTAAATTCTGAATCAGATATGGTGCATGATGGGAGGCACGTGAAGTGCATAAAACTCCAAATGGGTGTTTTGGAATCCAGTTTCTAGCCATTGGATGGTGGGAAATGATGATCGGTGGTCGTTTTCTTCAATATCAGGAGGTCTAGAGGAAATATTTGATATAACAAGGACAGATCTTCAATGATATAGAGGATATATAAATCTTTCCATAAACTCATCTACATTCTATGTAGCCCAAAGAACATACGATGTATAGGTCCTTGGCTATGCTGGATAGTGTTTCATAAGATTGTTTGTATCACATACCATGTAGGACCCCAAAAAAATTGTGTGACCTTGTGATGATGACCTAATGTTTACTTTGGGAGTACATGTGCATGGGCATATCCTGACCTAATCCATGTTCTAAAGTACACAAAAACAATTTAGATACAGAGACACGATAAAGGAGCACGGGTATGACCCTGAGTGGATTGGACATTCTGTGTAGACCCTCTACACATTTTGTAGCCATACATGGGTAGTGATCCATTTATCATAATGTATAAATATAGGATATTGTGTGGTAACAAAAAATTTGGGGGTCCCCTTACATGTTGTGTACCCCAACTTTCCTTTTGAGGTAACTTCAATCTCATGTATCTCCACCAGTTGGACTTGTATTTTTGCTTGCAAGTAGCCTATCCTGTATGTTTTTTCATATAGAATGTAATGTTTTCTTGAATAGTGTATTTTAATATACTATGATATATGTTATGAGTGTGGCACTTCTTTAGGTGATGCTCGATGACAACAGTGATTGTGCAGGATCACTATGGGATTTAGTGTTGCACCCCCCCCCCCCCCGCTGGGCTAGGCATGGGTCCTCTACCTAGCTACAGAGTGGAACACTCCTACGGGGTAGGTAATGGGTCCTATATCTATTTTTAGAGTGTACTCCTCCTATTATGTTAGGGTAAATTTCCTCTACCTATCCACTTAGTGTCACCCTACTACGGAGATAGGGCATGGGTCCTCGACTGCAAGAGTGGAAACCTCTAGCTGGGTTGGGCATGGTTCCTCTATCTTATATTTGAGTGAAACCATATTGATGTATCAGCGCATGGTTCCTCTATTAATAGAGTGGAACCCTCATACTATGATAGTGAATGGGTCCTCTATATACTACTTTAGTGCCACCCTCTAGCCAAGGCTGGTAATGGGTCCTCAACTGACTACTAGAGTGGCACCCTCCTATTGGATAGGGCATGAGTGCTCTAGTTGTCTACTGAGTGGAACTATCCTATTATACTAGGGAATGGTTCCACTGTATAGATAATATTTATCCTTGATTTTGAGGTACAATGTAAATGTGTGGCTTGAATTGTATGTTTTCGGATGGGAAAACCTACGAGATTCTAGGCATCATTGATGAACTTTTTGAACCGATGGAACTCTTTCCTATGATGGGATGTGAGATAGAGATCCCCTTATCTATAATTTGGGTTTATTTGGTTTGAGAATATATATATATATATATATATATATATATATATATGTATCCACCTTATTGGATTCTATTTACTCTCTTGATTTGGGTCGAGTTATATACTGTCTATCTACTCATATCTTGTCTCTTACTACTCCCCCTTTAGCTTCTGGGGTGTCCTACTGGGTATATTTATAATCAACCCTACACAGGATTTTCCCACATACTTCATGTCTTATGTAGATGATGGATAGTTCATATGTGACTACAGAGGAGCATATGGATACCTAGTGTATTAGACCGTGTATAGTGGTGGGATCTTGGAGATCAGGAGTTGGTCTCTCTCAAAATTTCTTTTACTTTCTAGTTTTTTCAGGTTGGGGCATATTTCTGGTTAGGCATGTATTTTGACCCTTTAATTTTAGTTTTCAAATTATTACTCTTATACACCCTATATGTTTTCAACATCATGGTTATATTTTATATATTGTATCTTTTTTTATTCCTCCACACTTCTACATTTAAATGGTTGGGTGTGTGCATACAGGTACATTAGGCAAAGGTCTCGCATGTTAGATACATCATTTAGCACTTTTCACTAGCCCATATTATATTGAGGTGGGATTTGTGTAGTTTTTTCTTGATCCCCTTTAGTTTTGGTCATGCAAATAATAATCACACAATTTTTAATAGTCATTTTATTCTTCAAAAAAATACATTTTCTTCAAAAATGGCTTTTTCATCTTTTTATGAGTGAATTTATAATTAATTTCTGGAAGTTTAATAAAATTTATTTGATCAAATGAAATTAAATTTTTTAATCATAATATTTAAATAAGTCTATGGGGAAATATTGTGAATTTTCTAAAAAAGATAAATTTTTGGTCAACAGTGAAAGATATATTTTTTTATAAAATACAATATTTTTTGTGATATCGTCAAGAAAAAATTATGATGAAAAAATTTATTAAATATATTTAATGAATAATTTATGATATTTTAATATAAATATAATATTAAAAATTCACAACATGCAAATTATAATTTATTTCATGATAAATATGAACATCATTTTCAGTGTTGACGTAGAGCCCGCGGAACACTGGAAAAGTCAAATTTGGTGTCCTAAAAATAATAATTGGGTTGAGATAACTACATGATATCATTTTAAATTATATATTATATATTATAGATGATATTTATGGTTACAAATTAATTTTATATTTATATAACAATTGGGCTTTCCAAATGATAGTGCAATCGTTGTGCAAGGCCAATAAAGTCAAAATAACACATTAAATGAGTTGGAATGATATAGATGTGAGTGATAATAAATATTTAATCAATATAAATTAATATATTAATAATAATAAACTTATTTTCATGATATAAATTTTTATGACCTTTTGGGGAATCTTGGATATGAATATGACCTTTATAGTATTTTATTTAAAGAAAAGTCAAACACGCCAGAATCTTGTTTTTAATAAGTGTAGTATTTTATATATGGTGTTATAAAAATGATATTTTCAACTATAAATATTATTTTAAATAAAACAAATTTAACTTCATCATGGTAATTTATTTTAAAATTTTATTGAATAAATAAATACCATAAATTCTTGCACAACACTAATGTAATAATTATTCTTTTAATGGGAAAATCTAATAAATGATATTAAAAATATTAAAATGAATTAAAATATAAATAATTAATATAATGAAACAATTTAATATATGACCTTGGTATGTTAGGGATAATATAAAATATTGTTTTTTTAATTTTACATATTTTCTTGATGTTATTAATGTCAAAGAAATGAATATTTTTAAATTTGACATTGATGATATGTTATGGAATTAATAGTTAATTAAAATATAAAAAAATATTAAATAATCACAATGGTGATAATATATGGTCTACAATGGAATCCCATATGAATTTATTGTCTCTTTGGAACTATTTGGTTCTAGAATATCCTTATTATATTTTAATATTTTGAGATATTCCAAGAGTTCCCCTCCCCTATCTTATAAAAGGGAACCTATTCTTCTCAAACCTATACACTTAAAAAAATTGAAAAAATACCAATAAAAATACATTCCTATAATCCAACCCAAATTATGGAGGATTTTATTAGTAAAAATACAAATCTTTGTATCCTTAAGGTTGTTAGGAAAAGAATATTTACAAATAAGAGGTTTAGTTTTTATCTGTATGTGTTATTATTGTTTATTCATCCAAATCCTTCAAAATTTATTCAACCATGATAAAATAATAACTAAAATATCATACATATAATTTTATTTTATTATGTTAATATAATTACCTAAATCTATATACACACCCATCAAATGGGATATGAAATCATCATCGTGTGTACGAATGACTACCGCCTCGCGAACTGATGTCATTCATTTTCCATTATCTCCTCAAATGGGTAGATATAACGATTTACTTAATGTTTATATATGATATTAATGGAATATTTATCTTTCTATAAATGTAAAATATAATTTACATTTCTCCATTTCCATGTACAAAAAAATGATAATGTCGTTCGTGCATACATGTGGACTGCTATCTCTACGAAGTGATGTGATTCTTTTTTCATCACAACATAAAATGGATAATATATATAAGTATATTCAAAAAAATAATATGACATATTTGATATTATGATAATTTTGTAAAGATAATATAATTCTTTCTTTCTTTCTGTAATGACCATTCAAAAATGGGAATGTTACTCATGTGTATGTATGACCTATCGTCTTCATGATTGTAATGTAGATCATTTTTAATGTCCATATTTAATAGATGAATTTAAAATTATAAATTATTTAAATTTGGATAATTATACCATGATTATTATTCAGGATACGGTCGAATAATTACATCTTTGATCATAGTCCACACACCAATGTCATTTCGGACTTATGAACCAAATATCTCAAAAAGTATGACATGAAAATAATTAATTAATTAATTTCTATAACATGGTAATAAGTGATATAAAAATAATAATAATCCTAAAAAAATATATCAATAATTTAAATACTCGACATAATATTATTATCCAGTAATATAATGTACACACATGACAAATCACACTCGAGGTAAAAGAATTCTTAACTCAATTTCCATTCAATGGGTGAAACTTCTAATTTATTGAATTATATAAATATATGATTATGTGTGAGATGAATTTTGATTATATTATGTTGTATTTTAAATTTTTTATGTGTATTTATAGCTGAAACACATAAAAAATTAATTTTATTAACACTCGCTTCAAGGATATGATATTTATAAGGTACTCTTTAACTAAAAACACTCTTTTTAAATATTTTAAAGTTTTATTTTATAAATATTTCTCTTTCATGTCCATGTTTTTAGAATTATTTTTAATTAATGTATTTATATTTAAATGAATGTTTTATAACATGAATTTTTTAATTTCTCTCAGATTTTTTCAAAAATGGATCTTTTATGGTTTTATACAAGGGGATTTCTTTTTAAAATATTCTTTTAAAGTACTTTATTCAGTACGCTTTTTAAAATTCTAAAGAAATGTTTTTAACATATATAACTTGAGTGGATTTTCCTAAATTCATGAAACTTTAATTATTTAATGTCTCATTTATAAGTTTTCATAGTTATATTTAAATAATATGGTCTCATTTTTATGTGTGTGGTTTTTAGATTTAAAGTTTATTTTTAGAAGAAAAGTGTATTTTGATATTCTATTTTTTCACATGGGTTTAAAATCTTTTTCAAGGGTTTTATTCATGACATGTTCATTGAACATTATTTATGTTGGGTTAACCCCATTATAGCTCAAGTTATTAAAGGTTGAACCCCATTGTAGTTCAACATAGGACAGGTTGAGCCCCATTATAGATCAAGATATGACGGTTTTATCCCCATTATGGATTAATATATAATTGATGTTCCCAATTATAGTCCTCCAATTCATTGGGTAATATAGATATGGAAGTCGACCATATGGATATTAAATTTGTAAGGGTGATTATGACAGTGATATAGAAATGATATCTCAAGACACAAACACGACTTTTCTTTGTTTTCAATGAGTCTTCATGGAATTAATTTGATTTAAAAAAGAAAATATAATTATATTTATTTAAGGAAAAATTATTCCCTTTTTGGAAGAAAAAGATATGTTTTCAAGAAAAAATTTTAAGTGGGATTTTCTGTTTTTCACTGGACTAACAGTTTTATTTATTTTACAACCATTACTGATCTTGTTGTTCCCATCCCAGATTTTAAAATGTTTTTCATAGGGTTTATGGAAGATTAGGGACAAGGATGAGGTCATGATGAAAAATATGAAGAATTATCTTTACAAGAAACCATTTTTTATTTTAAAAAGTTTTATGTGGTTGGAAAAATGTATACTAAGTATAAGAGTCCACTTGTAATATATGTGTTACATTGTAAGAGTTTTTCCCAATTCATTAAAACTCTTAACTAAAAATATCCTCATAATTTTAAGAAAGGGAATTCTAATTCAAAAACACTATAATATAAAATTATTAATACCAAGTCTATACAGTTGGTATCAGTGGAGGGTTTTGATAACTTTGGAAATTAGAATGTTTTAATGTAAGGTTATCTTATGATTTATGGACACCATCATGCATTTATAATTTTAAGTTTTATCATAAGGACAATATATTAGAAAAAAACTTAGGCTCTATGTTATGAAATGTTATAGTAACTAATGATATTTTTGGAGGCATTTATTTTTTAGGTAATTATGTGTTATCAAATTTTTGGTTGCAAAATGAAAAGTATAAGATAATATTTGAGGTTAAAACATTTCATTAATATTTAATATATTAAGGTTATTTTAGGGGATTTTTATCACATTTCTATAATTTTATAAGGATTTTATTAATATATTTTTAGAAAAAGGACCACCCGCAGACCGGGTGCCAACCCATTGTGTTCAACACGATCATGTGTCTTGAACCCAAAACGGAAGGGTGATAAGGGTGAATCCCCTACCATTATCCCACATGGAGTACCAGTCAGTATTGAATTTTATTTTTATTTAAATGGTTTTATGTATGAAGAATATTTTTATTTTTATAATATATGTTATATCATATAGATAACCAATTTTATTGAAAATGATTTAGTAATTAAGTAGTTAAAGATATTTCGGAAGACGATCACTATATTTTTTTAGGGAAATTCTAGGATTATTGTATACATAATACTATGAAATTTTATAGAGGAAAAAATATTTTATTATGTTTTAGAAGAATATGTGATCATAATGTGGAGCTATGGTGATTCAAGGGATTTACAGAATTGGTTTGCATATCATGAAGATTATGTGATTAGGGAAATTACATTTTGTTATGAGAATTTAAGAGTAATTGATGTTATTCAGAGATAAATATAAAAAATATCTTGGGAGACTATGTGATAGAATAATTCTGATTTTGGGGATTCAATTTTATATTAGAATATTTTTGAGAAATTTTCAGTATAATTATTTATTCAATGATCTATGTGGAACTTTGGGTATTATTGTCCTATTTTTGGAGATTAAAGTAGTTTTTAATCATATAAAGGTCTATTGTTTTTGTAGAATTGCTTTATTTTATACTAACCATTTTGGTTTTGGTTAATTACTAAATAAATTAGGAATATGTATTTATTATTTTGTGTATTTTGTGATCCGTAGAAGTTTATTATGATACTTTAGGCATGAAAAAATCATCTTGAATACTCATTATTGGAAGAAAATATGAGATCGAGGAAGAAATTGATTACATTATGAAATTATACTTACCAATTAAGTATATTTCTCTATATTATTAGTATATATGGAAATTAAATTCCTCAACTATAGGAAAATTATCTTGAAATAAAAATGTTATCTATTAAATTTTCTTACCAACAATTCAATGGCCATTTAACCTATCACAGATTAAGGATTTTATGATTGTTAAACTTCTTATGAACATGTTCTCTATCACTATATATAAGTCCTTGGGAGTTATTTTTCTCTTCCATGTCAATTTTTTCCTATATGGAAACCTAGTTTGTGTTATCTCTAGTGACTTTCATGCTTTTATTTCTGTATTACCTAGTGAAAGTTTTATAAATAATTTTTTATGATGTGGTATTTCAAAAAATATATTTTGATAATTCAAACCCTGTTTACCAAGATATAGCTAAAAATTGAGAGCGAAAAATTTCAAAAATGTCCGTAGGATGTAAAATCAGGATATTTTAAAAATAAATACTACATTCAATAGTGTACAAGATACACAACATCAAGCTTAAAAGAATAATAAAATTTTATTATTTAAATGTGAAATTATAACATAGCCATTAAATTAGAGGATATGAATAGATTAATTGTATTTATGAAATAAATATAAAGGTATTACTTGATATGAATTTATTTTTAATTTATTATAAAATAATCAAAATGTTTTAGAAAATTCATTTTATTTTTCAAAAAAAATTATTTTCTTCAATACTGTTTTTTCTTCTTTTTATGAGTCAATATTATAATTAATTTTTGGATATTTTAGAAAATTTATTTGATAAAATTAACTTAATTTTTTAATTTATTATATAAAAAATATTATATTGGTAAATGTTTATAATTTTAGGAAAAAAGATAATTTTATGGTGAATAGTGAAAAATGTAGTTTTTTATAAAATGTTGTATATTTTGTGATATCTTCAAGAAAAAAATTTGATATAAAAATTAATTAAAATTATATAATTAATAATGTATATTTTTATAATAAAAATATCATAAAAAATTATTGAAAACATGGAAATTATAATTTATTTCTTGATAAATATGAAAATCATTTTCAGTGATGAGGTAGAGAATGTGTTGTACTGAAAAAGTCAAATTTAGTATCATAAAAATAAAAAACATAATGAGATAAATCATTGATAATATTTTATGTTAAATTTTATGTAATATTTATTATATTTATGCTTATAAATTAATTTTATAGTCATTTAACAATTTTCCAATCCAAATTCTTGTGCAATGCTTGCACAAGGCTAACAAAGTCAAAATAACACATTAAATGTGTTTTCATAATAATTATGTAAGTTATAATAAATATTTGATAAATATAAATGGTTAATTTTATCATAATAAACTTATTTTCGTGATATTAATTTACTTATGACATTTTAGTCTAACTTGGATAATATTATGACCTTTATAGTATTTTATTTAAAGAAAATTCAAACATGTCACACCCTTATTTTTAATAAGTCTAATATTTTTAATATGGAATTACCCAGAGGATATGTGAAAGTATAAATATTATTTTTAAATATAAAATATTTATATTTTTCATGTAAATTTATTTAAAAAAATTAGTGAAGAAATAAATACCTTAAATGCTTACACAACGTTGATGCAGTAATTATTCATTTAATTGGGAAATGAAAAAATTGATATTAAACATATTAAAATAAAAATAATTTTATATAATTAATGTAATAAGATAATTTAAAAGATTAATTTGATATGTTAGGTTTATTATAAAATATTTTTTTTTAATTTTACATGTTGTCTTAATGTTTTTAAAGCTAAAGTAATAAATAGTACCAAATTTTAAATTAATAATATTTTATAGGATTAGTATTTTATTTAATATTTTGAGAAATTTCAAGAGTGATACTCCCCTCTCTTATAAAAAAGAACCTTTTATTATCAATTCAACACACCTAAAAACCCGATTATTTTGGAGATTAACTGCCAAAATCATTTCTTATAATTCCTCCGCACATTCTTGTGGTCCAATTTTAGGAATAATACCAAACTTTGAAGCCATATGGTGTTAAGGAAATGAAGATTTCCAAATAAGAGGTATATTTTTTATCTGCATCTATTAGTTTTGTTTCTTCTTCCATATCCATAAAAAAAATTATTTAACCATAAAAAATAATAAATATAGTATACCACATATAATTAGGTATTATTATGTTAATATAATCACCTAAATTCGTCTCCTCTTCCATCAAATGGGATACAAATTCACTATATGTTTTTATGGAGGACTACCACCTTACAAATCGATCTCATTCATTTTACATTATTACCTATAATGTATTGATATAATGATGAGATTTATGTTTATATATAAAATTAATGAGATATTTATCATTATTTAATGATAATATATCATTTACATTCTTACCTTTCCATGCATTGAAAAATTATAAAGTCGTTCATGCGTACGTGTGGATTACCACCTCCATGAAGTGATGTGATTCATTTTTCATCACCACATCACATTGATAATATATATAATTTTATTAAAATAGTTAATATGATATATATTTTTCTATTATCATTATGTAAAGATAATATAATACTTACGTTTTTTTCTTAAATATTGTTGAAAAATTTAAATGTCACTCATGCGTACGTGTGGCCTATTGTCTCCGTGATTGTGTCGTAGTTCATTTTTATTAACTATATTTAATGAATGGATAAAGACGTATAATTTATGTATAAAAATGATAATAATTTCATTATTAGTATTCTTTAGAAGGTTTAATATTGACATCTAATCATAGTCCACTTACCTAAGTCAATTTGGACTTATGAATGGAATATCATCAAAACATCATATGGGGAGTTAAATAATTATGTAATTATTAAAACATGGTTAAGAGTGATTTAAAAGGAATAATGAAATTTTAAAATAAACTAAATCAAGTAAATAATTAATGAAAGTTGGTTATTTATGAAGATAAAGGATATTAATGAAAACCCATACTCGAGGTAAGGGAATTCTTAACTTAGTTTTCATTGTTAAGGTTGAAATTCTACTTCATTGATTATGTCATACTAATATTATCAATGAGATGATTTTTTGTTTTCTTATGTTGTATTTAAATTTTTTTTAAGTGTATTTATAGCTAATACAGAATAAATTAACTTTATTAATGATCACTTTAATGTTATGATATTTGTATGGGGATCTTTAACTCAAAAAATTATTTCAAATGTTTTGCAGATTTATTTTATAAATATTTTTCTTTCATGTACATAATTTTAAAATGTTTTTTTATGAATTTATTTATATTTAAATGAATTTTTTTTAAATTTACTTTTTAAATTTCTATAAAAAATTTTCAAAAAGGGATATTTTTAAGTATTTCTTTAAGGGTTTTTCTTTTAAAAATATTCTTTTAAAGTTCATATTTTAGGTATTTTTACAAAATTATAAAGAAATGTTTTTTAACTTATATAGAATGGGAAGATTTTCCTACCTTCATGAAACTTTGATGTTTTAATATTTCCTTTCTAAGTTTTGATAGTTCTTTTCAAATGAAATGGTTTTATTATTATGTGTGCGGATTTTATATTTTAAGTGATTTTTTATAAGAAAATGGTATTTTGATATTCCAATTTGTTTTTCACAAGGGTTTAAATGAGTTTATAATGGTTTTATTCAAGATATGGTGCTTGTAAATTTATTCTTTTAGGTTGATCCCATTATAACTCAATATATTTTTCATTTATCCCCATTATAACTCAATATATGACAGGTTGATCCCCATTTTAGTTTAATATATTATGGGTTGATCCCCATTATTGCTCATTATATGAAGGGTGATCCCCATTATATCTCTCTAATTCTTTGGGTACTGTGAAGATGTAAGTTGGACATATGATTATTCCATTTGTAAGGGTAATTGTATGTGTGATATAGAAATCATATCCCAGGACACCTAAATGACTCTTCTATGCTTGTTAATGAGTTTAAAGGAAATAATTTGATTTAAAAAAGTTAAGATAGTGATATTTATTTAAGGAAAAATGATTCTCCTTTTTTAAGAAAAAGGCATGTTTTTAAGAAAATGTATTTAATGGGATTTTATGTTTTTCACTAGACTAAAAATTTCATTTTTTTATGTCAATTACGTTGCTTTTTATGCTCATCCCAAGTTTTTTAATGTTTTCCTATGGTTTAAAAAAGATTATGGATAAGGATGGGGTCAAGATAAAAATTATGAATACTTATCTGGAAGAGAAACCATTTTTTTATTTTAATTTTGTTTTAGGAAAGATGGATACTGGGCCTAAATTTACACATGTAATGTTTAGGTTTAAATTGTTAGAGTTTGTCTAAATTATTCAAAACACTCAACTAAAAAGTTCCTCATAATTTTAAGAAAGTAAATTCTAGTTCAAAAATATTACAATATGTAATGATTAAAGTTGGGTACTTATAAATATAAATGAGGTTAAATAATGTTCAACAAAAGGGAAGCTTGAGGTAAGGGGCTTGTTGAGACAATTTCCATTCATTGGGTTATACATATAGTTTATTGACTATGTTAGGCTATGATTATATGGATGTTACATCTGATTATCTTATGTTTTATTCCTAACTTATTTTTTATATTTACATTTGTTACACATAATCATTTAATTTCTTAATTCTCACGTCAATGATATGATCTTTGAAATGTATTTCATCACAATTTTCACTCCATTGAGAAATATTTGGTATTATGAACCTATTTATTTTTATGTGGTATATATACTTCCCATTTTAAGTTTTTAAAATAAATATATATTTATTCATGATGATTAATGTTTGGGTTAAATTTTACTCTTTAAAGGGTTAACAATTTAAATTTTACTAAATAGGTAAGGATTTATTCTAATAATCTAATTTTTTTGGGTTTCCTTTATTTTAATTGAAAAAATATTATAATATATCCTTCATAATCTCTAATATTTTTCTTATCCTCATGTTATTTAAGAAGTATCCATATTTTATTCCAATGTTAATTTTCTTTTACACTTGAATCTTATGATGAAATTTTTAAATGAAAAGTCAATCGTATTTATCTTTTGATAGGTTTTTTTCTTCATTGTCTATATTTTTCAAAATTAATTTACAAAATTCCTTTTTATTTACTCAAAGTAAATATTAGGTTATCATTGAGTTTTTAAAATTTTTAACATGAATCTTTATTTTTTTTCCAAAATTTCCATTTTCATCATTCTTTACAAAATGTCAAAAGGAATTTTTTGTCATATATATTTTTAATGTATTTTTCTGATTCCATAAAAATTTTATGTTATTTAGCCTTTTATAAAAGATTCAAATGATTTTAAAAATAAAACTATTTAATTAAAACTTATTTTAATGTTTCACTTTCATTTTATTTTATTCTATAAAATAAATTAATTAATTATAAAACCAATATTTCTAATGAATTACTAGTCATCCTTTATATCATATTAATTTTTTGGTCATTAAATTTATCTTGAATTGTTCACTTTCTTGTGATCATTTTTTATTCAATATTACATGTCTCTTAAATATCCCTTATCTTTTTATCATGGATATGATTATTCCCTAAATAATTTACCATTTCTATATATGGTGTTGTGTTATGAATGTTATTAAATTGTCTAGGTAAATATTTATATTATGTATTCCTTACTCAATACAAATATTTGTTGATAAGGTATATTGTTTATGAATTAAACTAATTATTGAATATATGAGGAATTAATTGGACATGTAGTGGTGTGTGGGTCCCATAATTATAAATCCCTTAAACGAATTGACAGTTCCCATGAGACAAACCATTTAGATAACATTGTTAAATAGGGGTTTAGTTTATGCTTACCCATAGTTTAAACTATCTTAGTGCAAGGCCTTGGAAGTAAAGATTTCATAATTTTGGAGACCATAATGTCAAATATTATGAATTTACATAATTTAGAATTGATTTATTATAATTTTTACCTAGATATTACAACACTTATATTATCCATGTATGCATTTCATGCTCATGTTATTGGTTAAATCGCATGTGTTTTTAGATATTTATATTGCCACATCGATTATTCATTTTTTTACTCATGATACTTTCTATGAAATATAACCCTTATTGGGAATTTTACCTGGCCCTAATTTTGGTTCCTTTCCCCAAGTTATGAAGAGGGAATCTTTAAATGAGTTTATGGATGTAAAATATTTACTTTTATTATGTTTTATATTTTATTTCCAATGTAAAATGGGGAGCATGTTTGTATCTAGTTCTTCAAGGTTGTTAAACCGATTAGTCATTTAGGATGATAAATCTCAAATATAATTCTAATTTAATAAATTATACACCATATATAGGTTATTTGAGTTGGGTTTTTTACATTATCTTCTTATCATATATCCTATCGAAAATGAGAGTGTCGCTTAAGCATACGTACAGACTACCACCTTCATAAAGAGATGTACTTAATTTTTCATTACACCTATAATAGAAAGTAATATAGATGAATTTAGTGAATATATATGATATTTAAGAAACAATTATTCTTTTATTAATTAAAATTAATATTTAACTTTCTTTCATTCCATTCATTGAAAAAGAAGTCATCACCTCAGTATGTGCAGACTACCTCCACCATGAAGTGATGTAATTTATTTTTCATCACCACCATACAAGGATGGTTATTAAAGTGTATATAATGAATAAATATTATATTTATTAAATTATTAATATTCTAAAAATTGTGAAACCTTGACCAAGATTCATGGACCAAAATCACTAAATCGAAACATATGTGGAAAATCAAACTGTTGAAACTTGAATATAAAATTTAATGAAGAATTATTGATAAATTTGTAATTGAAAATTATAAGGGAATGATATATAGTTAGATAATTATTATTAAATTTTACTTATATATTTATAATTGTTATAAAGTTATTATATAATAGGTTATATTGTATATAAATCACACCAGGTCATAAGTATGGGTCTATGTTACAATCCCACTTTTTTATCAGGATTGTTTAGGTTTCAATTTATATTATAGGATATAACATTTAATATCTTTTATAAAATTAATATATTTTATTTAAATCAATTTACTTTTTTGTATTATAATTTATTCGTTCCATTTCTACCATCCTTGTTAGACAAAAATACTAAAATAACGTTTTTATGAAAATCTGAACTTATTTCTCATTTTTTTCCAAGATTAATTATCCTCCATATCGATATTATTAAAAAAATTAATATAATATCTTATCTACTTTCAAAAAAAATTATAAAGGTTTTTTTATGTTATATTTTATCATCTTTATATATTTTTTAAATGAATCTTTTTGTCATTTTACGAATAGGTTATTTTCTACATTCTTTACAAAAGTATGAAAAAAATATTTTTTAAACATTTAAATTATGAACTGATTTCCCCCTATATTTTCCATTATTTTTCATGAATCTGACTTTACAATTTTTTAAAATTTTACAAATAAAATCCATTTAAATTTTTTAGGAATTCATAGTTTTTTTTAAAAAATTAAAAAATGGATATTTCTTACTGTTTTCAAATCATATTTATAAAACTTTTATAAAATTATTTTTTATATATATTAAAATTATTTAAGGATTATTAGGTTTCATAATAGATGATGTCTTATGATACCATCCACTTCAATTATCTATATGGATTACCATTTTGATTCTTATGTTGTTTTCATGAAACCAATTTCATTCCCAAGGGTTAATTAAGTTGTGACAACTTGATGGATATTTTTATGATCTTATCACATAAATATATATGTTTTTTCAATATATGATTCATGGATTCGTTATATCCCTATAATTCATTAGGTAATTTTTTATATCTCATGAACATAAAAGGTACACAGGCAGTTATCCCAAGCCCAATAGGGTACATGAGTAGTTAGGCCAAGGCCAAGAGCATACGTGGGTTGTTATCCCAAGCCAAAGAAGGTAAAAAAGTTGTTATAACTGTCCAAATATGTGATGAATTTATCAATGGATATCCTTGATATATGGTTTCTATGATTTATTGCATTCCAATAATTTATGTCTTATGCTTAAGAAATTTTTTTTCTTTTGATTGATTATTGACAATTCCACACTCTTATGACTCATGTAATTTATTATGAAAAGGCATATTCCATGACTCATAATTTATGGTATTTGGACTATTGGGTGTGATTATTTATGTTACTATCATTTTATCATAAGATTATTATTATCACATGCTCACTTATGACCATTTATTTATATCTCTAATGTTTACCCTTACTAGGAATATGATATCATCATTTCTTAAGTTTCCATTTACATAGGTTATGATGAAGGGTTTTTAAGTAGGACATGTCTAATAAAGGTACTATGTATGAATAAACTTGTGTGATATTTTTAATATATTTCTTTAAACAAGTATATTATATATCTAGTCACCAAATACACTAATTTTTTACAGTTTTCTATCATATATCATTGACAAATTCATTGAATATTAATCTAAAATGATGTAATATTTATGTAAGGGATGATCATTTCAACTCACATAGTTCCTATGATTTTGGAATTTGAGGGAATAATTAGGGTCTAAAAACACTTATTAGATGTAGTAAAAGTGATTTTATCCCTTATCAAGGATCTCCCAAGCAAAGAAAAAAGAAACTGTATAAAAACTGAAAATAAAGAACACTATAAATTTCATACCTTACACAAAAAAAGATGTTGTAAAATATTAAAAAACTCTTTTTAATGAGTTTTTGTAAGATCCCATAAGTGGAAGATAAAGGCCTCCCACCACCATAGGTATCAATAGGAAAATGAAATCTATATTTTTTAAGAGAGGGTTAATTTTTCATTCATGGTATGCTAGAACCTCACATTATAAATAGTGACGAATATAAGAGTTTCAAGTTATATATAGGTTTAACCAAGTATATAGAATCACACACACACACACACACATTTCCATCATATGGTAGTTCGTTTATATAGCCTATGAGGATACTCCTCTATTTATTTCATCTACTCATTTTTAAAAAAATTATAAGTAAATGCTACAACCCATTTATATATTTATCACATGAATAGAACTCCTCTCAATAATTCCCTCTTATGAAAAAACCTAATAAATAATAGCATAGGTGAATATGGAACAAGTGTCCAGGATTCATGGAATAATATACCTTATTTATTCATCTAAATCAAATTTTTCAGGCACATTTAAATATAACTTTTATATATACATATATCATATATATATATATATAATTATTTAAGGTATATATCAATCAATATCTCACATAAAGTAAATCCTAAAAGAAATTGTGCAATTTCACCATATATTGATTAATATATAATAACTTGTAAAACCATATCCAAAACTCTTTTTGTATATCTTATAAAAAGTTTTTAGAAAGATGTCATTAATTTCACCTTATATTACATCATAGTTAATATCTAAGGAATGCCCATCCAAAAATATTTTTTGTATTAACTCTAGAATCCTTTTAGAGTAGAGGTTTGAGTTAAAACCCAATGTTCATTTAGTCAACCACAAATTTTTACCCCATGTATATTTATATCATTTAAAATATATAAGAATATCTAGATTCATATATGTAAGTAATTTTAGGACTATAGAAAATCATCAGTGCTACTAAAACTATAAAGTGATCTAACATGAACTCCATCAAAAAAATTTATCTCTATACCTATGACCATAAGTATACATCATATCCCAATGTGCATTCTCATGTTTTCAATTTCTATAAGACTTCAAGAAACCACGGACACAAAACATGACCATACCATATAACCTACTCATATGTTCTCGATTATTACTATACAAACTAACTTGGTCAATGAATACACCACATTTCATTCATCCTCATAGATAAGCATATCATATGTCCCTTATCTAAATAGACATACAATATCATGTTGTGGTCTAACACTCCCACAGTCTATCTTAATAGAGGTACCTAATGTCATAATCATCATATAATAGGAAAAATACCATATTGGTTGATCTCTGATCAGTTACATGAGTAAAAAAATACCCAAACACCCCCATATTAGATCAATCAATATGTAGGAATGTGTAAGTTGTGTATAAAAGTATAAAGTTTCTCATGTTAGGTATCTTTCCAACATTAGGTAGTAGGGACTCAAATATGATTCATGCACCCTTAGAATACCAAATAAATTTGTATGAAACTTCATGTGATATACTTAGTAGTTCATCCATTCCACACAAATAATATTTTTTTCCTTATACCTAACACACATATTCTATATCTCTATATAAGAAACATATTCATGATAACCTTAAAATTTGGTTAGATCATATAATACTCTATGATGAACATCGGTTAGGTATAACTCAATATTATACTTTGAGTGGTCAATTATCATTACACTTCCTGAAATGTATAACTATATATGAATTTATATAGCCAATGTGAAGGAATTATAAAGTGGATATTTCCATTAATATGAAATATTTTATATAATTAATAATATTTTAATAATATTTCAAAAACCTAATATATGTTCCAATATATCATATCATATATGATAATCTTTCATATTATCCTTATGTGTAATACACTTTTAGTGGTTTTTTTAACTCATTAAATCATATGTAATTCTTATTACAACTCTTTTTGACCATTTAATAAAATCCTGTCACTTTTTATTTAGTGAGAAATATATATGATGTAAGACGGTTTGAATAATTATGAGATTTAGGAATCATGTTCATAATTGTTCAATTATTTAAATATATTCCAAATCCTTATTTTCATAACATCAAATTTCACGATGTTAACTTATGTTTTCTACTTAGAACTATTTCTAAGTGATTTTTCATCATACTTAGAACTAATTCCATCAAAAAAATTATTTAATAATTCTTCAAATAATATAACTTTTACATTATTAATTTACCATAATATCTTAAACCCTTTTTCGATAAAGTTAAATTAATACTATTATAGTAACTAGTGGTGTTCAATTATTCACAATAACTAAATGTAACATGTTAAAATTTTCTTTATTATTATATATCTTAAACTATTTAGGATATCAAGTGAAAAAAACATTAATCATATACTAGTTTAATGCTTTGTTTATTAAATTTAAACTTTAATAAGTATAAACAAACACCCAATAACTTCATAGACACTAGATTCTTTTCAGAATATCTTTCCAAGATATAAAAAAGGCTTTAAATTTGGAAAATAAAATTTATTTCCTTCCTGTGGGATTATTAAATAATAATGAATTTTTATATATCATATTTTTTATTCAATGCATTTGAATCATTTTTATTGAAAATGCTATAATTCATTAAATTATTCTAGTGATGGGTGGTGGAATAACATTCCTTCATACTTTAACAAATAATTGAATAAGTAATTTATCCTGGATAAACACTTTTATCAATTTATTATTCTCAAAACTTGTCATAGGAATTAATGAATAATAAAACATGTGTATACACATGATCATCTCAATTTATTCATAACAATTTTTTATTGGATAAAAAATTCTATTGTCATATAATAGAAACTTTGAAGATACACATCCTTTACTTAAATTCATCTCCACATGACATATTCAATTAAATTTAAAAATATATATATATAAAAACTCTTTATGTCACAACATGAATGTGAACTATAATCTCAATATATAATTCTTGGATTTTTAACTCTTGTATATTTACAACACCTGTATAATATACATTTATTATCACATACCCTTTAAAATTAACGGACTGGTTTATATAACACATATACATGAAATGGAAATTCAATGGAGTTTACTAAAACTCCTTCCAGTATCTTGATAATCCATCATATTTAATTATTACTTCATCTCCCTAACAACCTTTGGTTTTAATGACCTTGAATAGACTCTTGAAGAAAGAATATTGAAATTTTTAACAAATATTTCTTCTTTTAGTTTAAACTTTTACCAACAATAACTAACCATACAACACTTAGAACCTATAAATCATATTCCCATTTCATTTATTCTTAAAAATTTGAGAATATCAGGTAGTTGTTTCTTGAATTCATTCATATATTTTGAAAATTTCCAAAAATGACAATATGATGAATTCTCTAACTGTACCCATCCATTTCATTACCCCTTTAAATAATAATATATAATTAATCAAATCATAAAATTGGTATATTAAAAATACCATTGTAAATTTTTTAAACTAAAATCTCTGACATACTCTTCTCAAAAGAAAAATGAGAAAAAACAAATGCTATGACAAGTACACCCTATCTTAAATAATCCATGTTATCAATGTAGAAACTCTTTTATTGCATTACCTCAATCTCCATTATTCAATTTTTTTCTATTTATATTCTTTTGTATATATAAAACATTCATAATTCATACATTCAATATCATGTATCTTTCACAATAATATAATTGGATTCTATAACTAATAAAGCTTTAAGAAAAACGTTTTTCTCACTATTTCATTAACCTATTAAATATTATTGAATATAAATTATAGTACCCAATCACATTGAGTATATGAGACTAAATTTTGATAAATTATTGATATACCCAGTCATATTGAGTACATGTATAGAGACAATGATTAATTTAGTATTTTTTCATCTAATGATTTTAAAAACATAAGTTAATAATTTTATGATTCTTTAAGTAGATATATTTATATGTTTAACAAAATCAATTTGTGATTAATTAATAATAGGTATTTTTTTAACACAATGAATATTTCTTATACTTTTAGAAATTTTAATGTTACCAGTGTAACTTAAGAAATTTTCTTAAGTTTATAGTCATAGGAATATCTTACAATAAGATTCTCCTTATAAGGATTAATCTCAAAGTTTAGTTTGATGATGATGAAGATATTCATCTACAACATAATATTTTATAATATGAGTTTCGTGTTTTATTAACCATTTAATAAGGACTTTTATTAAATAGGATCTCACTAATGTAATGGCACCTTTATGAAACATCACATCCATTAGTGGTACATGAAACATATTTTACAATGACATAAAATAGTGTGTTTATGCAAAATATAAGGGTTATTTATTTAGGGAATCATTTCAATCACAATATTTATGACTATTGAATAATTTAGTGTATAACTCTTTATCCAATCAATCGTATGGATAAACTCAAATTCATTACTCTGTAATCCTAACCATTAGGGTTTTATATCTATTGTAACCCAAAAAAAACATCATGAATAAAATAATAAAGAATAATTAATGGTTACTCATGCTGAGATTTAGAATACCAGGTTGGATAATCAATTTTTTGACAAGTTCAATTTTAGAAGGAATATAACACTTATTAATTGTAGGGGATTTAATATCACCATATTATATCATGTTATTCCCATATTTATGTGCTTATTTCTATGGATTTAATTTTATATCCTATTACCTCCACTAAACCAATATGCTTAAGTCATATTTATGGGTAACACTTTACACAACCCACAAATTTGTATTACTCACCCAAAAATAGAAGTAAAACCTATTCATATATATCCAAATGTATCATATGCATAAGGTATATGAAATTTTTATGTAAATTCATATAGTTATGAAATTTAGAATATATACATGGTTAAGGTTAAAGAATAAAATAACCAGCCCTATTCACCTTTATTAACAGGGTATAGGCCTCCAGGCCAGGTGGTAGTCTGACCCTAAGTCCCTTTAACTAGAAAAACATTACTCAAGAGATAATCCCATTTAACATAACTCTAAAAAAAGATATTAAAATATATATTAAATATCTAAATTTATGTTTATAACTTCTATTACAAACTGAGGTCAATGTAGATGAAAAACATAATTCATTATAGAGTTACTCCTAGAATAAAAATTATTGGATTTATCCTAAAATAAATTTACCATATAAAATTTGGAATCAAAATATTTTTAATATAAAAAATTTCTAACTGTGAAAATAATAGGAAATAACCTTCAAATAAATAAGAAATTAAAATATTGAAACACATGATAACCATTTATGAAAAATTAATAAATAAAATATAATTATAAACTTTTCTATAAATTATATAATAGTATGATCATTCCACAACTTTATATATAAACTCTTTGTATTTGCTTTGATATAAATTCTTTCATATTCTTCATTATATCGAATTTTATTTTAAATATATGATATTTTATGAATTATAAATAATTTATAATTTAATTTCTATTAAGTAAATTTTTTACATAATATAAATAACATATACTTATTATTGTTTAAACCATGATTAAATCATTCATCAAACACTTTTTATGTGGATTAAATAAAATTCAAAATATAACTCTTTAATTTGAACAATTAAAATCAATTATTTATGAATAATTAATAAATTAAATATAAACACCTTTGTATTTTGGTATTATTTATGTAATTTATAAACTATTTATAAATTAATATTATGATTTCTAAATAAATACATTATTTTAATATCATAATGTATATCATATAATAGGTTAATGGAATTTTATATATTTACAGTTAATATTTGGAATATTTTATAAAGAAATGTTTCATAAAAATTATATACAAATAATTATAAATTAATTAAAATTAATTAATTTATAAACTTGTGTAAATTAAATTATTCATGAATACACTTAATTATGATTTAAATACAATTTAAAACCCCTTATAAAATTTAGAATTAAAAATTAATCTTCTCAATTTACCCGTAAAAAGAGTGGTGGTATGTGTAGAGGTAACATCCATTACCTTTATATATCCCCTTCTATATATGGGTAAGTTGGGATAACCCTTATGTAAACCACTATACGTAAGGGTAAACACTGATGAGCCTTATATAGATCACTCTATGTAAGGGTAGTCCAAATGACCCTTACATAGACCAATCTACATATGGTCAAGGAGGGATTCCCCTCATGTAGAATACTCTCCGTAAGGGTAAATATAGATGAAACTTATGTATACTTCTCTATATCAGGGTAACCTAAGATGACCCTTAAACATAACCCTTATATTTAAGGGTAATCCATGATATCCCTTACGCATAACACTTCTACATGATGTAAATTATTATAGATACTTACATAGAATGCTTTTACATAAGGATAATCTAGGATGGACCTTAAAAGGAATAATTATGTGTAATTGTAATTCATTTTACCAAAAAAATCAACTAGTTCCAAATTGTATAATGTTTTCACCTCTGTTCTTTATCTCATGAATTTTTTTCACAAATATAACACATGAGATGGATTTGATACCTATAAAGGGAATATTTATAGAATAATAATAATTATTTTATTTTTGTGAAGCAATTTTATCCCTTCCCCAAGATCAACCATATATAGAAAAATGAAGTTGTATAAAAAATGGAAATAAAAACACTATAAATGGAATACCTTACAAAAAAGAAGTTTATGAAACATATTCAAAATATCCTTTTAACAAGTTTAATGAAGACCATAGAAGTGTAAGATGATAACTTCCCACATCTATATCTATTCACTAGTATACTGAATATCTCATCAGACAAGTGGGATCCTTATTAATTTACGGTGTGCTAACACTTCACAGTGAAAAGAGTGAAGAATACAGGTGTTGTACATTATATAGAGGTTCATCTAAGTATAAGTAATCACACACATACTACCATAACATGGTAGTGTCTTTATACAGCATATGATGATACTCTTCTGTGCTATTTCTTTTGTTCATATATATATAATGTATGAGTAAATTATATGACTATTCTATACATTAATCACATGAATAGAACTCATCTCAAATGTTTCATCTTATAAACCAACCTTATAAATTATATCGTATATGGAAGATGTCATGGGTTTCTAGTATTCAAGTTATAAAATAACATATCTATGCATGAAAGCCTTAATTTTCATTCAAGTTTAAATACAAATTATATATATCAAATATATATAAGACCTTAGGGAATATATCCATCCTTTATGACCTTAGGATATAAAATATTTAGAAGCATTATTCTAAAAACATCATGTATTTTTTAGTGTATTTCTTTTATAGAGGATGATTTGCTCCATGTCAACTCTAGTTCTTCAAGAATCATCAACCCAAAAAATCCAACATCCAAACTCATTAGTGTATGAAATGATCACTATGAAATTCCATTACCTGAATCTCTAGAGCCACAAATTTATCAAACATCTATTACTAATTTAACACCCCATATTTCAAGTACATCACCCTTTGATTATGTATTTTGAGCTTGTATAATACTTATGTTGAGTTTTAGAAGCCTATAGATAGTTATAAAATGTTTTGGAGAAGTTTTTATGGGTGAAAATTTTGCACATGGTTAGTGTAAACTATACATTATCTTGAAGAAACCATGTATGGTGATACTTAGATTCACTGGATATTTCATAGTTGGCATACAGAATTTTCAAACCATTCCCATGATAGGGAAAACCATTCATATGGAGGCTATGGGAGAATAATTTTTGTCACATGGTTTTCAAACCATGTGATCTAACCATGCATTGGTATGACCTTGAGATAGTAGCACAACATGGTTGGTGCACATTTTTCTAAACCATGTGTCTCTCATCATGTTGTCTCGTAGTACACACTTGGTTGGTACATAATTTGATAGACTATGTGGCTTAACTATGATCTTTAATTTAGATTAAGGCCCCAAAATCCTCATTTTTATCCTATTATCTAAGGATCTCAAACTCCCTTCCTATATTAGTCTCCTTTGGTGATTCCCTTGGACCTAGAAGTAACTTTTGACTAATAAAAGTGTGTTATAGATTCAGAATAAATGGTAAGAAAACATTTTCTATCCTTATTATTTTATCGCTTAATATTCTCTCACCCATAATGATATATCCATTATTTTATGGATATATATTTGATCCATGATGTGTTATTGACAATATATTTTTTGGATATAATGAAGGAAATAAGATTCATGTCAGGATCTAGAGGTTTTAGTTTTCATTCCATAATTTTTTTAACCATCATAAGGTAGGTGACTTCTCACTTAATCTAGTAATTTTATAACTTGAAGGATTTATATTTAAATTCCTTTATTTCTGATATTTTTGGAAGACTATATTGGTTTCAGTACCTATATAATTGTTTTTTTAATGATTCACATAAGGTTTAAATAATTTTTTTGAAAGTAAATAGCATTCAAAAGAGAGGATTTATAAGGAATAATTTGATATGAGAACTTTTCATACATGGTGGCATGTTTTGATGGAATTTATGACATATCATGATCAAATGTGGCACCATTAAATTAAAGAACCATGAGACAAATCATTTTTAGAATCTTCACCATCAAAAGGTTCACCAAGTGATTGTTTGGGGAAAGGATGACTCACCACTCATGAGTATAGGTAATTCTATAGTTTAAATGCACATGAATGTGCATATGTGTGTGTGGGGAGGTGATCATGGTACTATTATTCCATGTGTTAATAAAATTTTATAAATTTTATTAATGTGTTTTATACATATAAATTATTTATGTCTTTAAAATAAATTGTTTATATACTTTTCTACTATTTATATAAAATGTTCTACCATGTTTTTATCATAGTTTAATGCATTGGGAAGTATTTAGGAAATTACTATGGAGTTTATAATCACTTACTTCTTGGGAACCTTGGTGATTTTTTAGATTATTTACATTGTGATACAGGTAAAGGAAATGTGTCACATTTATCTAGTCATGAATCATGATGCTTTCTCTATAGTCAGTGTTCAGAGATTGGAGATATCTATTAGTGTAGTTGGAGTGATCCCACATTGATGTTTTTTGTTTGGATGTATTTTTGTTTCCTATATAATATTTATCACTCTTTCACTTCTACTACGATGTTATTGTATTTCAATTTCCTTTGAGTTAAATATTATTACTCATAAAACATATTGTTGTTTTAGTTGATAGTGTTTTTAATTTTTTTTAGTTGTGTTGGTTATTTAAGGAAAATTATACCCCAACCCTTTTCTAAAACCTTGAAATTTATTTCCAACCTTTTTTGTATTTAGGATGCCACTTAAGGTTAATGGAACATACACCTCTTCCCAAGACAATGGGAGAGGGGTGGAATGTTACAAATGGTTTTGTTCTTGGTTAGTCCGTTTTTCTTCTGATATGTTAACAAGGAGATAATAATGTAATAACATTAAATATATATTATAAAAATTAATATCTAACATATTTGTGTTGAAATTCATGTTACCACGGGTTTTTTTGTATGAAATTTTTTCTAGGAAATTTCTAGGTGTGTTTAATCTCATCAATGTGGGTTTACCATATGAGTTTTTCATGCCAATCAAAAATAGTGAGACATCGCACCTGGAATGCATTGTTCATTTTATGTTTGATGATTTATGTAAAAATGGTTAAAATGTATAGTTTTTGAAATGGTTCTTATATATATTATTTCATATAGTGATTTTGAATTTTCTAAGCCTTAAATTTTGAGAAAGTGATGAATAATTACTATTTTTATCTACATATAGAAAATGGAATATAGTAGAAATCATTTAAATCATCAATAAGAGGTCATGAAAAATGTGGTTTCACCTGATCCATAGGTAAACCAATAGATTATCTAAATCATTATAAAAGATTTTCAGGATACTCATTTAAGAAATAAAAATAATGAACCAAGTTATGTGGATCATTTTATGTTGTTTCAGAAAAAATCCATCAGTCTTTTGGAGGGATGCAAAACCAGAAAATAAAGAGGTGTGGCTCAATATAACAATACAAATATTGAATTTATTTAGTACTTGAACTAATCTAAAGTTAAATTTAGAGGTGTATATACTAGAAGATATTTCATTCCAATGGTAAGGTTTAGATATAAAAAATAGACTGAACCAAAGTCTTGTGTTGGAGGACAATGAAGAATTATTAAAAAAACAATTATATCCTTAAACAATCAAGATAGTATGAACAATGAATTTATTAATTTGTAAGTAAGATAATATATCACTGAAGGAGTATACAACTAATATTATAAACTCGATTCATTTTTCTTTAGAGATAGTTGATAGTGCATCATTTAGTGAATGCATCATTGAATCGGTATTATTATAGAATAATCATTTAAAAATTGATGTACTTTTTATTAATAACTATATAGAGATGGTTAATAAAGAAACAACAGAGGAAAGGTATATTGAAAGGAATCATACGGGAGTTATTATATTTGTTTCCATGAGAAAAATTGTGAAATCTAATTTTGGGAGAAAGTGTAATAGGGACACCTATTCTCAAGGAGGTGGAATACCTCAAATGAAGACTGCTAAATCTATTAAATTTCCTCCAAAACCCAATATCCAACATGGTTGTTTCTAGTGAAGTTCATTTAATCATATAAAGAGAGAATATATGGAACCATAATGATATTTTCATGACTATAATTAGATGGGAAATATCCAACATCATTGATTTATCACTCTAAATTATGGTACAGGAGATATATATCATGTTTCTAATTTGACTTAGGATTGAAATGTAAGACATCTGAACAAAAAATCTCACCCCAAAATTGAGTGATCTATGGTGATTCTAGGAACATTGTGACTCCTTAGGTGATATAATATCTATATAAAAGTAAATAATAAGGAGGACCAAGTAATAAATTTTATGATTTTAAGGAGATGATTTTGGGGGGTCAATATGGTCCTTTGATGGAGCAATGTACTATTCTCTTGAATTTTAATCTTATGAAATATTTATAACCTAAGAGTTCATCCCACTGTTTTTTTTATTCTCATTCTATTAATCTTATGGATTACATATGGAG
Source organism: Viscum album (assembly GCA_963277665.1). NCBI lineage: Eukaryota > Viridiplantae > Streptophyta > Magnoliopsida > Santalales > Viscaceae > Viscum > Viscum album. The sequence goes on along the minus strand of OY728147.1, from coordinate 2,103,626,326 downwards.
ATGATACCTTTTGTCCTGAAACATTAAACACCTCTCAACCTATGGAAGTGTTGATCCTTCAAGTGTATTGTGTGTTATATAACTATAAATGTGGAAGGAGTGTTTTGGGATTTCTCTATTCTTGAGATGGAAATCAATGACCTGATTTTGGGAATTAATTGGTTTACATATTTAAATGCAAAAATCATCTATTATGCTCAAATGGATAGTTTCACATCTTTTTATGGTGTTAAGTATCTCTTTAAAGGAGATTTGGATGTGAATGAAAGTAGGTAAAGAGATTTGGTACCAATGGTTAAAACTATATATTATAAGTTAGTAGTGTTTAATGTCTAATCTATTTATGAAATCAAAGATAGATATTTTCTAACCACCATGGATCATTTTCTATATGTATTCCCTAACAATTTCAATGGGTTTCCACCTAAAATAAAATTGGGATTTACAATTAATATCTTACGAAGGACCAATCCTATTTCTCTTAAATATTATAGTATTGAACAACTATAATTAATGGAATTGAAATTATATCTTGAAGCATTGAAAGGAAAAAAGGATCATTCGACTAGGTGGATCTCCATGGGCAACACCAACTCTTTTTTTTAATAAATAATACATAACTCTTCAGCTTTGTGTAGATTATCGAAAGATAAACCAAATTATGATGAATAATTAATATCATATTCCCTAAATTTATGACATGTTTAATCAATTTAAGGAATCCACATGGTTCTATAATATTTATTTATGATTTGGTTACTATAAACATAGAGTTTTGAAGGAGGATACTACAAAAATAACACTATAAGTCATTAAAATCATTATGAATATGTGGTTATTCCCTTTGGTATTTCAAATTAATAGATATTTCATATGGAATTGTTGAATAAAATCATTCATACATATCCAGTATCCATTATGGCAGTATTCATTGATAAAAGTTTGGGGTATTCTCAAAATATGGCTAATCATGAACCACACACGACCATAGTGTAGGGTATCCTATGGGAAAATTATATTTATGTTAAGATTTAAAATTATGATTTCTATATACAATGGGTACATTTACTTGGAAGAATAATTTCAAAACATAGATTCTTAATAGATCTGAAAATGGGGGAATTTGATATCTCTTATAAACCACCATGTAATATTTTTTAGATGCATAATTTTCTCAGATAAAAATGTTATTACTGATGATCTATTCGTGATTTTTTATGACTTCCTCACTAATGGAAGCTTTGATAAGGATTTTGTTTCCTTTATAATAGATAAGTGAGTTCTAAAAATATTTTCAAGACTTTATGGTTTAACATACATCAACATATATCCTTATACTTCCAAAATTAGTACAACGATACATGGTTTACAGTGATGGATCTAGTTCTAGGTTGGGATGTGTTCTCATATAGGGAGATCATGTTCTAGATTATGTCTCATGATAATTATAATTTCATTATAATAATTAATTAAATATTTATTTATAGTTATCAAATGTAGTTCATTTTTTCATAACTTAGCATCATTATCTTTTTGGAGAGAAATTGAAATTATTCACAGATCATAAGATATTTAAACACGTGTTTTAATGAAGTTATTTGAATATAAATCAATAAATATGAATGTAATATTTTTATATGTTTGACTTTGACTTTATGTATACATCTGGTAATGTAAATTTAGTTAAAGATTCATTGAGTTGAAATTCATATAATCAATTGGATAATGAGACTTTAGATCAATAGAAACTAATTTTCATTACAACTAATATGCATCTAGATTATACTGAGAAAGGTGATGTTGCTGTTTTATTTCCAGTTTTTTTAGTCCTGACATGTTTGGGTAGCATAAAGTCATTCAAACATCTAAGAATAAATTTCTAACTATGAGGTAAAAACTCAATGGTGGGGATACCATTAAGGCATGGACATTATATGGGAACTCTATATTGCATTTTCAAGATCATATTATTGTCCCTCTTATTTTTTAGGAAAAACTTATTTCTATCTACCACCATTTGAGATGGGTTTTTCACCTTATCATTTAGAAGATATATTATGAATTGAGAGAATATTTTGGGTTGGATGACATGAAAATAAAGGTATTGAAAGCAAAATTTTGGTGGGATGGCATGAAAAGAAAGGTGGGAGATTTTTTCATGAGATACCTCACATGTCAGAAGGTAATGTTGGGGAACTAACAACTAGCTAGTATGTTATAGTCATTACTTATACCCGAATGGAAATGGGTTAAGATAGCTATTATTTTTTTCACAGTTCTACTAAGAATGGTTCAAGATAATGATTCCATATGCGGGACTATAGATCATCTCATTAATCCATATCACTTCATACATTTTCTTGAAACTAATATTGTAGAAGAATTATAAAATATATATATTCAGGATGTTGTAAATATGCATGGAAAAATAGTTTTAGTGGTTTATAAATGGGACCCTATGATTACATCACATTTTGGTTAGTCCTTTCATAAATTCCACAGAACCTAGATGACCACAAGTATTGATTTTTATCCTCAAATGGATAGTCAGTCCAAATAGATAATCCAATTTTTTAAATATATTATTATAGATTTATTTATGGAATTTGGAGGCTTATGGGAGGCATATATATCATTAGTGGAGTTCTCATACAATACATATTATCATGCAAAAATATATATGGATCCGTTGAAATCTTTGTATGATCATATTTTTTATTCTCCACTTTTTTGGGTGGAATTGGGAAAGACTTAAATTATTAGACTTATAATTGAGAATGATAAAATGGATAAGATTCAGATGATTTGGAAAATAATATTTGATGAATCAAAATATCAAAAAAAATTATGTAGATTAGTATCATCAATTTTTATCATTTGATGTGGTTGGTCATGTTTTCTTTAGAATATCTCCATAGAGAGGGAATTGTCATTTTGTTAAGTAAGAAAAAATTTCTCCTTTGTACATTTTACCTTTTTATATACTTTAATGAGTGGGTGATGTTCCTTATGAGTTATCTCTACCACCATAGTCTAGTTATGTGCACAATGTGTTTCATGTATCTCAACTAAAGTGGTACCAACCTAATCCAGACTATGTTATTTTATGGGTCCATGTAGATATTAATCCAGATACAATGTTGATTCATGTGATGATATGGATTATGGATAGAAAAAAGAATATTTCTTATCGGAAAACATCATCATGGTCAGATTTGGGAAGTGATAAGGGAACATGAGAAGTAGTTCTCGAAGAGTATCCTAACCTCTTCCAAATAAATATCACACTCCAACATTGTAAGGAAGAAATACCAAGGTTCTTTAGTTAAATTACTATTTTATTAGGTATTTTGAGATTATATAATATTTTGGTTTAATTTTTTTATTATTAGGTAGTTTTGGAAGCGTTTTGAAGGGTGAACTATTTGACCATCGAAAGTTGAGATCATGTAATATCTCTAGAAAATTGTTCTATGGGATTCTAAGAGTCACTGAATAGAAACATGGTTGGTGCACTAATTTTTCAAACCATTCAAATTATAGGGGAAACCATGGGGATATAGTTTTTCAGATAAACAAGGTTGATGCCTAGTTTATCAAATCGTGTGAGGGTGTGGCCTTGAGATAGTATCCCCACATGGTTAGAACATAGTTTATAAAACAATATGTCCTAACTATACATCTCCCTAGATGTTTTCAAGTATCACATAGCCAGTTGGGACATGGTTTAAAAAATCATGTAGAATAACCATGCAATGTGTTGTTAATACTCTAAAATGTAATATTTAATTTTTATTAATGCTCGAGAACCCTCGTTTTTCTCTTATTGTATTAGGCTCTCAAAATCCAATCCCCTATTTGGATCCTATGGTTATTCAATTTTATCTAGAAGTAAATTTTGAATAATAAAAATTCATTATAGATACAAAAAATGGTAATTATTCATTTTATATCTTCCTTATTAGATCTTCTATAATAACCCAAAGATATATAGATGAAATTCCCTTTTCAAATAAAAAAATGCCTTATTAATAAATGAATTATAGAAAAAAAATGCACTAATTTTTTTATTTTGGATCATTATAAGTTATATCCTATTGAATTTAAATGACCATTAAAAATCATAACAATTTATAATATACTATTTGTATAGTGATCATTATGATTAGTATATATTAACGGTGATGAAAAAATCTAATTGATATAGATGAAAGAAGTGATGACCTTGACTAGTAATTTTTTACCCTATAATGGCAATTTATTAGAACTTCCATGGGAGATGGAATTACTAGTCTTTGTACATGAAAAATCCCAATACGAGATTCAACAAATAAAGTATGATAGAAACTATTTATATGGGAAGTTCAAGATTATTGAGATCACAACCCAAACCATGTTTGCCGAACCACCCCAAGAAAGTGTCACCATCACACATCTTACCCTCAGGGAGTACGTGGGTGTAATGAGAGGTTATGTATATATACTATAATAGTATTGATTTTATAATTTATTTTTAATAAAATAATGATTATATTTATCCATTTTTTAATGAGTTTGATAAAAATTATATTTTGGCATGATAAAATCAATTTTTTTTGGAAATATATACAGGTTGAATTTGGAATATATTTTTAGATAAATTGAATAATTTTTGAAATAAATGTTATTTTAATATACTATTATTATTAAAAATATTTTTTTGAACAGAAATAGTAATATAATTTAATAAATTCTAATATAATATTTATAAGAGCTAGAAAACTATTATTTTCATAAAAACAAGTATTTTTTAGTAAATGGAGATTTTTCATTTAAAAGTGTAGATACTCACATATAGGAAAAAATCATTTTTTTTCAAATAATCACATCAAAGTTATCCAATGGTGATTTTTTTATAATTTAATGTGATGGTAAATGTTTTAGGTATAAATTATTTATGGTATAAATATACAGTATTTTTTATGACATAAAAAATAAAAAGAGTTTTTTAATTAATATTATAAATAGTATCTACAACTAAAATTATATTTACGCTTTAAAATAACGTGTTTTAAAGATATATTATTTATTTTAAAAACCATTAATGAATCCTCCAAAACTTATATTATACTTTATGGTCATAAAATTAATTCTTTATGAAAATGACTCACTTCTAAATCATTGAAGATATTATTTTAATGATTTAAATTTAGATAATTATAAAATATCAAAAAACTATAATATTTTTCTAAAACCATGTGCAAAAACACAATGAATATTTTGTGTTTTGGATTATTTTACCATATAGGGTTTGAAACAAAAGTTTAGAAATTAATGAAGAATTGCATCTCTTTTGTTATAAAAACACACCCAACCCCTATTACTCTTCACTAAAACCCCTTTTAAAATTAATTTAATCTAAATTTACACCTCTATATTCCTACTCAAGTATTATCAATCTCTTAATATGATCCTCCCATGATTTTAGAAGTGATCTCACAAGGTAAGGGATCCTCTCCTCCTATTTTTTCATGAAAGTTATTTGTATTATGCCTTTGGATTTCCAATTGTTATTATTATAATATATTTTTACAAGTCCATAATACTTTCTTCATTATTTACATTTAATTTGAGACCCCAATCCACTCTCATTAAACCCTTATATAAATCTTTATGTACACCCAGTATGTTGAAAAACTTTTCATGCGATTTTCCATCTATATGTTTTGTATAGTGAATTACTGTCACCATTTCCACTCAAATGTATTCATATAAATGTTACTATCATACATTTATTGGGTAATTAGATTTATGTAACCCAAAATTCTTAATATTTGGAATAAAAGTGAATAAATTATTTCTTATGTTTTTTGATATAGGAGGAACAAAAATACATGTACATGATATGAATGTGACAGGTGGGATTAGAGTTATATAGCCCTTAAATGCATTGGGTAATGTTTTTATCTCATCAAATACCATGTATTATTCATGGGAGGTTATTCTAAGAACACTATGTTATGATTCCTAAGTGATTATCCTTGACTTTCACTAATTATTTAATGTTTTATGTTGTTTCCATATTCTTTATGTTTCTTTGCTGTTATCATATTTTACCATACTTCTATGTTTATAATTTTGATTCTCACCTTATAATACTTCCATGTTATGCCTCTTGACTCACATATAATTCTTTAACTTATATTATTCATTGATTATTCTATTATTGTGTTTTATATATCACCTCTTTCATATACATATCCCTAGGTTATTGCATACAGTTTTATAAGAGATATATAATTTTTGGTGCATGTTAAGAAGCTTTAAATATATTTTTTTTGTATCCCAATTCATATTATTATGAAATGTTCCTAATTTCAAAAATTCCATAGGGATTACAATATCCTAGTATTGTATTAAGTATATTTTTATATAATATATCATGAATTAAGGTGTATTAAAATAAGGTTTGTCATAGTTGTTAGCAGAGAAAACTCTAGTAATTTTTGGGGATTAGGATTATAAAAAATTAGTGAAATTTTTATGAATAAGAATAAACAGAAGAAGAAATACCTAAATTTATGTATAGTATAGAGTAAGTGGTTTCTAAGTAACCAAATACCTATCTGGATACTAAAAGTGCATTTGGATCTAGCATAGTTTTACCTAGCGTAATAATCCTAAAAAGGGATTATTGGGATCAAATAGATCATCACCAGGTATACCAAAAAGTGGCCTTACTGTACACCTATTTTGACACTCACAAGTTAAATGCATGGGAAAATTCTCAATCTCTTTATGAATCATTATTAAGGGAACAAAAATGATCATAATATTTTTGGGAAATAGACCAGGATGAACTTAAGTTATAACCTAAAAATTCATAGGTTAAGAAATATTTTTCATTTATCACTTATCCCATTAATGTTCATGATTTTACATATATGTTCTTATTTTTTTTTTAAATTTCAATCCCTAATTTTACATTTATTTTAGTGAAGGACAATAAATTTGATAAACCAAGTCAATGACCAATGAAAGGAGAAATTTGATAACCACCCAAATGAGTTACCCAACCTAATGGGAATAGAAATAGAGAAATTCATGTAAATACTTTCTCAATTAACTCATGTATTGTAAATAAATGTGAACAATTGGAAAAACCCACACCCCCTTAAGAAAGATCAAGTTCCAATTGAGAACTTTATGCAATAAAGGCCTCAAATGTATAGTGGATCATTTAATCTTTTAACCACATAACAATGGATCATATCCATTTAAAATATATTCTTCATCCTTAAATGCTCTAAGAAAATGAATCACATGATAGTTTTCTATTTTATAGAAGTGGAATCTGATCAATGGTGGACATTGATAAAAAATAAGAATCCTGAGGAGGAGAAAAGGGTAATGGATTAGAAATAATTCTAGAAAATATTTTTCAATAAATATTTCCCTCAAACACTAAAATAAAATAGAGAGGGATTTCCTTAGCCTCAAGAAAAAAGGATGATGATTCCATCAGGTAATACATGGTGAACTCTAGAAGATATTCATCATAGGCCTCCACATATTTCATCTCCCCTAAAATTATTATTGACCACTTCTTTGGTGGGATAAATATGAATTTATGATAAGCTTTGGTAATTTGATCCCTTGACAGTTATGAGGAAATTTTTTATTATTAATTCAATGTAGAGATGGAGGTCGGATAATCTCAAGGGTCTCATGGGTTTAAAGATAATATGTATAGAATGAATTTTATTTTAGGAGGTTTGATGGATAAATCTCAGTGGGGAAATAACATCCAATTTCCCACTCGTTAAAAGTGTAGGAAGAAGCATCATGAAAATTACCTGAAGGGAACAAGAAAATGGCTTAGACATGTGAAGTAAGGTAATATAGATAATGAATGTCAATGGGAGAAAATAAACAATTTTATAAAATAAAGGAATTCTATATTCAAGACTCAACTTATTTTCCAATGTTTCAATTGCATGGAATAAAGAAAAATGTGAATTAATGAACTAAGACAAGGGTTATTGATGAAAATCGATTCCAACAACTTTTAAGGCCTAGAGATAAATGGAAAGCTTGTGCCATCACAACTAATGAGGTGGATCTTGAAAATTAAGTGGTGGTAGGTAAACTAGTTATTTATTCAAGGATAGGGAATATAATAATTTTATTCTATTTCTCTGTATTCTTTCATATTATGTAACTTCAGTAGAATTATTTAAACACAAACTAAAAACATGAAAGTTGAGTTATTTGTAAAGATAGAAAGTGGATCAATTATTTTATCCCAAGAATATAACTCACCCCTATAATTTTTTGGGTTGAATTCCCCATAAAACCTAGTGATACTCTCTATAGGGGGAATTTGGTGCTATTCTGGGCATGTATTGGACATCATTGTGTAGAGACAACATAAATTTATAAGAGAATTAAATAACCATATATATCAAAATAACCATTTAGATATATACAATTTCAAGGAGGTGAATCAATATATTTTGGTATAATCATCTTAATAATAGATATTATTTCTTTATAATCAAGTGTATCTAGTTCAAATGACATATAATAAGGAGAAGATCATCCTTTAATAATTTCCCATTATAATGGAATTTTATGATGTGTTTCCCAAATAATTTTTTGGTATTCCTCCTGGATTATAGGTTATGTTATTAATCAAAATTATAACTGGATATTTTCTAATATCCAAGACTCTATATAGAATGACCACTGTTGAACTTGAATATATGAAGAATAAACAATATGAGAATCTGAATAAGGTTCTCATATTCCCAATTGTTTCACCATGGTGTGTACCAGTCCTTTACATTAAGAAGAATGATGGTTCAATTTGCCTTTGTATTTATTTTCATGATCTAAACATGATCATGATAAAGAATAAATATCCTCTACCATTGAATTATAACTAGTTCGATTAGTTATGTGGATCCTAATACTTATCCAAGGTGGATCTTCGGTTGGAATATTATAATGTAAAAATGAATAAGGAGGATATCACAAAGTTTTCTTTTTGTATAATGTATGGGCACTTCATGTTCACAGTGATTCCATTTTGACTCAATAATGCACCATCTATCATTATAGACTTGATGAATATAGTCTTTTGGGATTAAATCAAAAAAAATATGGTACTATTTATAGATGATATTTATATATACACCAAAATAAAGGAGGAACATGAGGAGAGTTTGAGTTCTTTAATTAAGACCTCATGAAAGTAAAATTTATATGCAAAGTATATTAAATGATAGTTATGGATACACTAAGTAAAATCCATGGAGAATATTATCACTATAAAAGGGATATCTTTTGATCCTTTAAAAACATAGAAAATTAAAGGATGACCCGAACTAATATCTATGATGTAAGTTCATTATTTCCTTTGATTAGTTGGGTACAATAATTGATTTGTGAGATATATCTCATGATTTCTGATCCCACTAAACAAGATAACTCACAATGGAGTAAAATTTGTATGGATTGATGAATTCAAGGAGATTTTTGAAGAGTTAAAGATATGTCTAAGCATTGAACCTTTATTCTCTCTAAGTGCATCCACAAGACCCAAGTCTGAAACCAAGCGGAGGCATAATTTCTGGTTATTGTAGCAGGCACTGTAGCAGGTACTGTTCGGTTCTGAAGTGGCCAGAACTATTCACCTTGGGCCACCAGTTTGGTCTTGGAGTCCTCAAGGCCTTCGGGCCACCCAGGAATTTGGGTCAGTAAGGATTTCGGGCCACCTCATGGTCTTCGGGCTTCTTCAAGGCCTTCAAGACCAGCTGATATGCAGTTGCACAAATAGATTCTACAAGGAACTACCCTAGAGGAGGATTTAAGAGTGGGGCACATTCACTATAGCATGGCCTAAACGGATTTGGAAGAATGATAGGGTATGACATTTTCCACCGGTATCGCACCTGTACACCTACACATGGACATGCTATCCAAATAGATGTGTAAAGGTGGAGAGCTTATCATGATGAAGATGCTGGGGAGGGAATGTTTAAAGTAGTCATAGTCTGTATAATTTTCTTAAGACCTACGGGTCCTGTAATGTGTCCAAGACTACAGGCAAAGTAATTTTTAAGCCTATGAGCCTTGTAAGGTTTCCCCCTAATCCCTTTAAAGGGGGGTTATCAAAATCAATAAAAAAAATAAGGCCTTTGGTCTATTCAGATAGCTGATGCCTCATACCAATTAAAGATCCATGAGAAGAACTAGCCAACATGTGATCTATAAATGGATGTAGTGATCTTCACATTAAAAATTTGGTGACATTATATATATAGAGAGAATTTTGAAATATATATAGATCATCAAAGTATATATTCACACAAAAGGATGTCAATATGAACTAATAAAAGTGGTTATAGGTGATAAAGTATTATGATTGTTCAATACATTACCATCCTAGGAAGTTGACCAAAGTGTAAAATACTCTCAGTAGAAATAATCCTGAAACCCTATCCATGAATAGGATTTCAAGGAAACTGATATTCTTGGACTTGAGGTGGATAAAATGGCAATTATAAAAGGATATTTACCTACCTTGATCAAATAACTACTCAACCATTAATTATTAAGACAATCAAGGAGGCACAAAAATATGATGAGATGTAACATAAAAAGGTAGAGAATATTAAGGAGCTCAACTTTGTTCAAGATTGAGTTATAAGGTTTGGAAGATAGATATCTATTCTATTAAATCAAGATATGAAGAAGGAATTTCTGGATAATGCACATAGATCACCCTTCTTTATTCATCCAAGCTGAAATAAGATGTATAATGCTATGAAGTAAAACTCATGGTGGGATAACATAAATAGATAGATTTGTGAATATGTATCTTGATGCTTGGAATACCAATAAGTTAATACTAAATTATATAATTATATGTGTATGATATAACTATTTCTTATACTAGTATTAAAATAGGAAAACATAACAATGGATTTCATCATAGGAATCCCCATGATATCTAAAAGAAATAACACCATCTGGGTTGTAGTCAATCACCTTATAGAAAAAAATCATTACTATTAAGGAAAATTTATATATTGAATAAATTTATAAGATATAAATAATATTAGTGATCAGATTTCTTGGAGTTCTAATCTCTATTACGTCTGATTGAGATCATAGGTTTATAATGATATTATAGAGAAACCTGCATCAAAAAATTGATAAAGAGTTAAGTTTTAGTACTTCTAATCACCCTTATATGGATTGTAAGTATGAATAAACCATTAAATATTTAGAATATATATTGATATCTTGTTAAATTGATTTAAATTTATTTTTGGATCAACAACTTCCCCTAGTGGAGTTATCATACAATGGTTATTTATATTTTATAATTAAAATGGAACATTATGCGCATATATGTGGGACGGGGTGTCAAAAATTAATATATTGGGATGAAGTTAGAGAGGGGAGTTGATGAGACCTAATCTTTTCAATGAAATGACAAAGAAGTTTCAAACCATTCAATGTCATATGAAATCCAATAAAAAATAAAAAATAAAATATATGAAAGTAATCATGGATGTGACCCATAGTTTGAGGTTAAAGATAAATTTTTCCTTAATATTTATCTATACAATAATGTAATAAGGTTTGGGAATAAACGAAATTATAGCCCTAGATACATCATCCCCTTTGAGATTTATCATCGCATCAGAGTTGTGACTTATTGACTAGAAATGCCACCTAACCTATCTCGTGTACATGATGTGTTTAATGTATCCCTATTGATGATGTACATACTAGACCACTCAAATGTAATAAATTAAGAATTTTTACCCTTGGAGAATGATATTTCAAAAGAGGATATACCTGTAAAGATCTTAGATCACATAGAAAAAATACTAAGAAACAAGACAACTCACCCGGTCAAATTGTTATGGAGGAACAAAAAGTTTGAGGAACCAACATGAGAACTAGAAGAGGTGATGAAAAATAATTACCCTAATATATTTTAGTATATGAAATGATATTTTATGGGATAAATTTATAAAGGGGGTAGAATTCAATGACCCAAATTATTATAAACGAAATTCCATTTTCTAATGAACAAATACCTTATTATGTAATGAAGCTACAAAAAACACATAAACTAATTTATTTATTTTGGACCATTATAATTTATATCCTATTAAATTTAAAATACTATTAATCATTATATAATTTGATAATATATCCATTGTATAGTGATAGTTATGATTAATATGTTAAGGATGATGATAAAATCCAATTGATATAGAAAAAGGAAGTGATAATGATAATATATCCATTTTACAGTGATAGTTATGATTAATATGTTAAGGATGATGATAAAATTCAATTGACATAGAAAATTGAAGTGATTACCTCTACCTATAGGATCATACCCTATAAATCCTCTTTATTAGTGATTCTGTGGGAGTTTAAATCACTATGATTTTACTTTTACCAAGCCCAATATGAGATTAAATATCTAAAGTATGAGTGATACTATTTATGGGAGAAGTATAGGTTTATTGAGATCGTGGACCAAACAATGTTCCATGAACCATGCAAAGAAAGGGTCACCATGGCATACCATACCCTTAGGGTGTGCACGGGTGTAATATGGGGATATATATATTGACCTAAATATTATATATTTTTATATTTTCTTTTTAATAAAATAATGATTATATTTATCCGTTTTATTAATGAGTTTGATAAAAGTTATATTTTCATATGAAGAAATAAAATTTTAATTTTTTACAAAATATATATATTTTTTAATTATGTAACACTTTTCGATAAATTAAAGAATTTTTAAAATAAATTTTATTTTAATAAAATTTTCTTATTAAATAATATTTATTTTAATATAATTATAATATAATTTAATGAAGTTTAGTATATTCTTTATAAGGGTTAGAAAATTGTTATCAATGTAAAAACTAGTATTTTTCAATAAATGGTGGCTTATTATTTTAGTGTAAATTATTATATTTATAGAATTATTTGGATAAAACAAAAAAGACCAATTGTGGATTTTTTTAATTTTATGAGACATTATAATTTTTGGGTAAAATTTTAAAAAGGTATAAATACACTGTATATTTTATGACAATATATAATCTAAAACGTGATGTAAAAAATTCTTTAAAGAGTATTCATGACCAAAATAATGTTTTACCTTTAAAATAATGTGTTTTTAAGTTATTTTATAAATTTTATAAACCATTAATGAAACCTCTAAAACCTATATAATATTTTAAGAATTTAAAATTAATTATTTAAAAACATGAATCACTTCCACATCACCAAGATTTTATTTTAATGATATATTTTCTTATCCTTATAAAATATTGAAAATCACACCTCTTTGGAAGAAACCAAGAGAAAATATAGGATAAGTATTGTTGTTTTGATTATTTTATCATATAGTGTCCAAAACCTATGTTTAGAAATAAATAAATAATTCCCCTATATTATGATATAAAAATCTACCCAAAATCTCATTTCCCTTCACTCAAAACAATTTTATAATGAATTTAATCATAATTTACCTCAATATATACCTCCCAAGGTGTTCCAAAGCTCTTAATAAACTGCTCCCAATCTTTTAGAAGCAACCTCTTAGGGTAAGGGATCCTCTCCTCCAATTTATTCAAGGACTTTATTTGTATTATGAATTTTGATTTCCAATTTTTCATGTTGTAATATGTTTTTACACATACCTATTACTTTCATTATTATTTCCAAGTAATGAGATACCCCCATTAACTCTTATATAACCTTTACATGAATCTTTATGTACACCCATTATGCTAACAAAAATATTCTATGATTTTATTTGGAAAAGTTTTTATAGTTAATATTTATCCCCATTTCCAATCAACAGTATTCACCTAGATTTACTTATCATTAATTGTTTGGGACTTCAATATATATAACATACACTTCTTAATCATGGTATTAAAAGTGATCAAAGGTTCACTTATGTTTTATAATATATGTGACACACAAATGCAGGAACATGATACGAATGTGATGAGTGGGCCAAGAATTATATAGCCCTATAATGCATTGGGTAATGTATTTATCTCATGAGATACCATTTATGGTGCATGAGAGGCTATCCTAAGCACACTATTTTATGATATCTCAGTTGTTATCCTTAACTTAATATTATTATGCCATGTTTTATATTATTTACACATTCCTTATGTCTCCTTGATTTTATCATCTAATACCATGATTTGATGTTAAAATTATTATTCTCACCTTTCAGTTTCACTATTTATGTATATTGACTGATTTTAATGATTTTTAAATATTTTTATTGGATCCTTGTTCATTTTAGTGTTCAATGTACCTAATTTTACAATTACACAAGGCATCATAATTATCTAGGATTGTATTAAGCATGTTTTTATGTAATAAATAATGAATTAAGGTGTATTAAAATATGGGTTATCATCTCATCATATTATCTCACTCAAAAAGTTAGATATATTGTGTTATGGAAATAACCATGTTTATTTATGTTTTTTTATGATATCTTATTGAGTATAATGAATTAAATAAGATTCAAGGTTGTATTTAGAGGTTTAATGTGATATTCCTCAATTTAATTTTTTATCTTAAGGTAGGTGGATTTTCTCTCATTCCACTCATTTTTGAATGTGAAGACTTGGTGTTTAAATTCCATTCTCTCTAATTTTTTTGAGTAACTCTCCTAGTTTTAGTACTTAAATATTTAGTTTTTTAATGATGCACATAAGGTGTTTTATAAAATGCTTGAAACAAAATAGTTTTTGAAAGAAATTTTTTATGTTGAATAATTTCATATGATAAGAAGAATACTTTTTATTGTGTGTTTTTGTTAATTTTGTATGGATCATGGTCAAAAGTACCACCATAAAATTAGATAATCATGGGATGGGTTATGGTTAGAATTCCCACCAATAAAATGGTTCACCAAGTGATGTCTTGCTGAAAGGATGACTAGATACTAGTGAGTTTTATTGAAATAAGCTTTCCATACCTTGATATTACATGCTTTTAGATTAATATTCATTACATTACATAATCACCTGCCTGAGGACCGTAATAGTTTAGTGCCTTTATAAACAAGGTACACAATATTCTAATTTGGTGAAATATCTTCAATATCTCCTATAAATATATTCCCCTTTAGTACTATTAAAAAACCCTACTTAAAACCTTTCTTCATAACCTAAGGAAAGGAAATGTAATAAAGGATAAGTTCAGATGCTCAATAAGGGTAAGAATAACATGAGAATAGAAGTATGAGAACACAATTATAACATTTTAAAATCATACCCTACATATCAAATATAATAATCTTGAGTCATGGAATAAAGATTGGAAGTCTATAAGATATGAATCATATGGTAATAAATGAACATGATCCATGAGATCATATCATTGGCATAAGAAATATAGTTGTGTTATACAAATAAGAATATAAAATAATTTTCATAGTAGTCAAGGTGCACTTCCAAGGATATCATGGTGGAATGGGTTCACTCACTAAACCATTATAGTGGTCAATGTTTACTCCCAATACCACAAAAATGGAAAAATTCCCTTATCGAATCAAGTTCAATCCACATTCTAGTTCTATCTATATCATGAGATATAACTCTTTCCCAATGCATTTGAGAGAGATATTGGTCCCTCCAATCATAGAATTAAAATCATATGTATGTTTTCTACAAGATCATAAAACATTCATTATATCATAACCCATGAAATGAAATGGGATTCATAAACATTTCATCATATCATAACCAGTGGAAAAGAAAAATGTTTCATTACCATTTAATAATTTCTTCAAAACCTAAATTATGAATAGAAGTGGGTTTAATAGGATTTTTATCATGTTATAACCTGTGGAAGAGAAACTTATTTCATAAGAATTACATCATCATAAATATAAATGATTCCAATAAATAATAAACATGGTATCATTGGATCATATACCCATTAAAGAATAAGTAACCTCACATAATGTCATCTCAGATGGTGAATTTTTTTGAAGTAAAATAATTTAGAACTTTTATTGGGTAAAATAACCTCTATGGGAAAATAAATTTTTAAAAATAAACTTTATAAAATATTTTTGAAATCCCTTTCATTGAAAATAAACTTGAAAATTTATAAATGAATATTTAAAAATCATTTAAAACTTTTCTTAAGAAAAAATATAGTTTTTGTTTTGTAAAAAACTTTTTCAAAAATAAAATATTTTGAAAATAATTTTCATTGAAAATAACCTAGAAAATATATAAAGTAATATTCAATGAAAATAATGGTCATGACGGCAGGGAATTCCATTCCTTATGTAAGTGTTAAAACAAAGATTCATTTTATATTTTCAGTAAAAGCCAAACGTACATTGTTTGGAAAAAGATATGAAGTTTACTTTCAAAAAAAAATTTAAAATTATGATACAATTAATTATTTACTTAATAAATCATTTTAATAGTTTTAAAAGTATTTTTGAAAAAAAAATTGAAAACATGGTTTTAGATGAAAAATGGTTTTCGATCGAAGAGGTAAAAAAATGTTTTCTTTAAAAAACTCATTTTGAAATATTATATTTATAAATAGAGGAAAAAATAATTCTCTATAAATAAACATAGGAGAAGAAAATTAATGGGTTTATTGAAAGATTTATCATGATATTTTATTATTGGAAGCATAATCATGAGAAATCCCAGTAAATGATGAGATTCAAACATAAAATGCTCACCACTTTAGAAAATTGGAATCGTAAGCCCAATAAAAGGATAAAATTAAATTAAACTCAAAATATCATGATAAAAAAACAATTCATGATATTAAAATCCCAATATGATATATATACACCTCATAAATAAAGATAGGTCCATAACATGACATAACTCTCAAAGAATGAAAATTGAGACAAGAATCCATTACCTCTTTATTAATATTTTTAATCAATATTCTCAATAAATAATAAAATAAAATATCTTTAAAATAATTATTTTTTTATATAAATTTACAAAGGAAATTTATATACACCATATAAAAGAAATGAGTGGTGAATTTGCAAATTTCTCCAAAAAATAATAGAGCGGCTAGAAATCCCTTAACATAAGTCTGAACATTCTTCATACAAACTTAAACCTCATATATAATAAATATAAGTTTATTATAACTCTAGTATAGTTCCATAATTATATATATCATACTATATATTATATAATTATGACCATTTATTACCAATTTATAAACAATTCCTTGTTAAAATCAGGTTTCAGGTAATGATTTCATTGTTTTTCATATATGTTTTGATTTGTAATTTTTGTTCGTCTTACTTTTATCATGGTTAAATCATCTCTAGAATAATAATATTGTTTTTTCCATATTTATATATCACTTATACTTGTAATATCAATCATGAAAGGTTGTTTTCAGAAATATGGTTTGTTACGATCATGGAGATGGTAGGGAATATGTACACATGAGTAATGTTTTTATTTTTCAAAGATAATTATACACTACCACAAAAATAGTTTTTTCCCAATGCCAACCTTTATCACCGCTAATGAAAAAGCACTGATAAAGGGGGGTACCTTTATCAGTTCTAAAAAAAGCGCTGATAAAGGTACCCTATTTATCAGCGCTTTTTCTTGGCGTTGATAAAGGTACCCCCCTTTATCAGTGCTTTTTTTAGTAGCGCTGATAAAGGGTCGACTTAAAAAAATAATTAAACATAATATATTAATATATAAATATATAAATATATTTATATTGATATAAATATAATATATAATTTTTAAATATATTTTAGATAAGTATAAATATACATTTACACTTAATATACATAATATATAAGATATTTAGTGAAAATGGCTTATAAAAAAATTAAAAAAAATTATTTTTAATTAATAATTTGCTAATTATTATGGAGTAAAAGTCATTTAATAACAATTTTAAGACTAAAAAAATAAAATAAAATAAAATAAAGAACCAAAATACGTTAAAAACGCAACTCAAACTTCAAAAGGCCATAACTTTTGATCCGGGTGTCCGTTTGAGCTCTACCACATATCAAATCGAAGCATGTGGTGAGTTATACACCCTTGGGACTTAGGGGGAACCTCAGTCAAGGTTTTTTCAAGGCCAAAAAATGCCCAGAAGGCCTCCAAAATTGAGTTTTTAGTCAGGATACCCCAATTTTTTAACATTTTGTGGATTTTCAGCCTCGTTTAAGGGGGTATTGTTGGATTTTTTTGGTGGGGACTGAATTTATTACAAGTTATTACATTCATATTGATATTATTTCTTTGAAATTTTATCTTTTTTATAATGTACTACTATTTATAATCAAATATATAACAATATATACATATTTTTTATATATTCACACATAAAAATTTAATTTTATAAATAAATAATTAAAAATATTTATATATAAAATATATTTCTCAATATATAAGCTTTATCTAAAGAAAAAATAATATTCATTTTATTTAAAACACACATATATGAATATTTATATGCCTATATAATGTGTGTGTGTGTATTTGTATGCATTTGTATTAACAAACTGATATATATTATCTATATATTCTAACATATATATATACATATTAATATATAATATTTGTAAATATATATATATATATGTATAATTATGCTGAAAAATACACATATATAATATGTTTTTGTGTGTTGTATATATGTATGTATTTATTTATTTATTTATTTTAAACATAAAAAAACATATTTTATAAATGTATTTAAAATTGATCTTATAAATATATATTAATATACGAATAAATATAAAAATAAAAAAATATAACTAAATAGATATAAATAAATAGATATAAATATATATTAATATATGAATAAATATATATATTAATATCACTATAAATATATATATTAATATAACTATATATATATTAATATAACTATATATTACTATAAGAATAAATATAACTAAATATATATATAAATAAATAGATATGTCATTAACTGGATAAAATATCAATATGGCAGAGTGGTAACGGCTTTAGGCACGCAAGGGGGTGGTCTCGAGATCAAATCTTGGTGGAGGCAAGGGCGCGCACATGGGGGTGGATTTGGGGGGGCTAGCGCTAATAAAGGGGGTGGGTGTAGTGCTGATATAGGGTGGAGGGGGGTGTATGCGAGCGCTAGAGGGGATGGAAAGAACTGTTAAAAGGGGGTTCAAGCACTATAAATGCCCCCAAATTGTCTGGATTTTTAAAAAAAAATTAAATTTTTTTAATTTTTTTTAATTTTTTTTAATTTTTTTATTTTTATCAGTGCTGATAAAGGACCCTTTTATCAGCACTTATTTTTAACGCTGATAAAAGACCCCTTTTATCATCGCTTTTTTTTAGCACTGATAAAAGTGGTCTTTATCAGTGCTTTATGGAGTGCTGATAAAGGGTACCCCCCCCCCTTTATCTTCATTAGCTTTAATAGCATTTTTCTAGCACTGTTAAAGGCTATTTTTAGTGCTGATAAAATGGGTATTTTTAGTAGTGATAGAAAGGAGGTAGGTAGTGATATATTTTTCTATAATGTTAATAATATAATAAATAATGCATTATTACTTTAAATATACTTAAAAATACCATCCATATAGTGTGGTGATGTAAATAGATTGTCACATTGTTTCGTGAAGGTGGTAGTCTACACATACATGAACAACATTATCATCTTTCAGTGATTGAAAAGGTTTGAAATAAAAATATATATTATCATTTTAGAATAA
Organism: Viscum album; assembly: GCA_963277665.1. NCBI lineage: Eukaryota > Viridiplantae > Streptophyta > Magnoliopsida > Santalales > Viscaceae > Viscum > Viscum album. The sequence continues at coordinate 2,103,606,528 of OY728147.1, read as the reverse complement.
AAAATATGTCATAAATATCATAAGTATTTCATTTATATCACATATATTCATTAAATTTATCCTTATTAACTTACATGTAATGTGTTAGTGAAAAATAAATCACATCACCTCATGAGGTGGTAGTTTTCCATACACACGAGTGACGTTATCATATCCATTACGGAATGGAGGGTAAATAGGTAAATATGATATAATGACTCTAAAGATATAATTATACTATAAATATAATATATATTATTTATATCCATCATAATACCCAACCATGAGAGGTCGTAATAGAAAAATGAATGTCATTGGTTCATGAGGTGATAGTCCACCGTACACAAGAATAATGATTTTGCAACCCATTTAATAGAAGTAAAAATGGATGTCGGTAATGACCATAAAATAACAACATCTCGGTATATGAAAGATATTTATGTTATTATTTCTTCATTTTTTAATGATAATTTTATGAGGTGGGGGAAGAAATAAAATAAAAACCCTCATTGAAGAATGTTATCTATTCTTAGGGTATCCTCGTTAGGTTTGAACCCAAATCCTTCATAGATTGGATTTATTCAAAATATAAGACTTATAGGATTGTATGGGGTAATTTGGGAAGGTATTTTAGTTTGTTTCATATCAAAAAGGGTTTTAAGGTGTGAATAGAAGAGGATAGGGGTATCCTTTTATAAGTGAGGTGAGCGACACATTTGTATGTTTTGAGAATAAAAAGGTGTACCCAAATTTTTCACATACCAAAAGAGTTCAAAAAAGAGTATTATAAATAATTAGTCATTATTGGGTCTAAATAAGTCTATAAAATATATTTTCGATAAGTTTGTTGGTCATTTAACCCTTATCTATTTAATTTAACCCTGGGTAAACCCATATATACAATAAACGCAGTAATTAATTATTCTGTTTTCACTATTCATTTTGGTAAAAAAAAAATTGACCTTATTAGATAATATAATTTATTTTGATCCCAAATAGGGAATCTATTTTTAAAAATTCAATTTACATTAGTGAAAAAATTTAGTTTAAAATTAATCTCGCAGACACGGTGAGAAATCGAGTTTTCAAAGACAAAATGTTCAAAATTTTATAAGTTTTTTAAATAAAATTTCAATATGAAAATGATTCCAATAAACTAAATTGGATTAATAGATATAAAATTTATTTAATTTTAATTTAAAAAAAATAAATATAATTTAACTATATAAATAATTTAAATGAAAAGATAGTTTTCTATTAAAATTCAATATTTTCCACTATTCATAAAAAAACTTATAACTTTTCAGAACATTTACAAAACTTCACCCTAATATATTTTTTACATGCAAATTTAAAAAATTATTTTTTTTAAAAAAATATTCAAAAAAATTATAAATTATTTTTAGATTATGTGCGCAAAAAGGTGATAATTTTTTTAGAAAAATGCCTTTTTAAGAGTGAAATTGGATTTATCCTTATCTCTTATCCAGAAAACACATATGATGAATGTTTAAAATTTTATTGAATATTTAATATATATATATATATATATATCAGTAAAATCATTCAACCAAAGTTATTTTATTAATTTAAGGATGTAATTTTTTTTTCATAAAAAAAGTTTTCTAGAAAAATATTTCTTTTATTTTAATTTTTAATTAAAAGGTCACCAAGAATTTATTTTTTATACATGTGTAAAACATATATTTTCATAATTTATTTAATATTATTCATATGCACCATTATAATGGCTATGTTATAACTATATTAAAAATATTACATATTTCATTTAAACTCATTTTTTCATGAAATGTAAGATAAACTCAGTGTTACATGTAACACAAAATATCAAAAAGATTAAATTCATTTGAAAAAAAATCACCAAATATCTATGTGTTACATTCTTCACCCCTTAAAAACTTTCTCCCTAAAAAATCATCACTTTTTTACTAAAAACTTAACATAATTATTTATCATTTCATCCTTAGATTCCTACACAACTTACTCAAGATGGTGGTTTCTCCAGAAAACATTTAACAGGTGAGTCATCTTGTTTCATAAAGTTTTCACTGATCTAGAATCTCTATTGGTTATTCCTCATAAGAAATATCGTACTCCAATAGTACAACCTAAGATGTTATTACATGTCATAGATTAGGTATGTACTTCTTTATGAAATATACATGGAACACATATTGAACTTGAGAGTTGTTTGGTAGAAGCACCAATTAATAGGATACTATCCAGATATAATAATAATTTCAATTAGACTTATATACCTATATATTATATTTAATTTTTATTTTAAAAACATTTTCATACATTTTTTTTGAAATGATCAATTTCTACTTCATTTCTTACACTAATAAATGAATATTATTTTTATGGTTGAAGCAATAATGGATCAAAAGATCCATAATTAAATGATAAGGCATTACTTCTATATCTAGTTTAAAAAATGGTTAGTATTAGTTATAAAATATTGATAAATATTTATATGGTGAAGTAATATTTTAATCTATAAAACCTCGTTTCAATTTAAACATAAACCATTCCATTAATGGTTAACTATATAACCCTTAAAAAATTAAAAATTTGTAAAGAATATGAATAAATTTCTCAACTTAACAATAACCCCCCATATATCAAAAATTATCTCTTGATTTTAAAATACCAAACATGTGAATACCTTCATCATTTATTCTCTTGATACATTGTAATAGCCTAGACTACCATAAAACCTTATTTAAAGCATACATGCTTCATCATTATTTAGATAAAACATAGATTATTTGATATATTCTTTAAATTCAAAAATTATGTAAACTCAATTAATGATTGCATAAACCACTTTTTCAACAAATCCTTTATCAGTTAGAAGTTCATAAATACTATCCAATTTACTTGATCCATATCAATTATCACTTTATCTAAATTAAAAACTATTTTCTCAACCTCAAGAACATGTTAAGGTTTATCTTCCCTTAATCATTTTCATTTTTATAACATATTACCATACCATTAAATCACTTTTCTAGGTAATTAGTACTATTCAACATATTATTTCATATCCTTAAAGAAAATATTGTATTGAAAAATAATTATATATTTCATAATTCATATCATATAATTCTTGAATTCTAATATATAAATTCTTCAATTATCCCACTTCCTTCTAAAACTATTAACTAGGTTTCATCATCTTATTCTTTAACACTTCTTTCCTTTCACATGTCATTTGTAGTATCTTCATGATTATAAATATAACCTTTAATCATACAACCTTTATATTTATCTTCATGAACATTCCCTTTAGAACTTCAATTTGAATAATTCCCATAATTTCCAAATTTAAAACAGTTGACAATTCATCATACCTTAGGGATACTATAATTCTCATCAATTTCATTAACCGAATATTTCATTTTTCTTTTATAGTTACTTTCTTTGTGTCTTATTTTCCACAACCAAAACAACTTCTTTACCCTATGAGAAATTCCATTTAGTGGTTATTTCCACATTCTAAACATATAAGAAACCAAATCTTCAATCCATCATGGTCTCCACTATTAGAACTCTTAATGAACTCTCCTTCTCTTCTTTGGTGATATCGAGAGTTGGTCAAAGTGATCGTTGTTAATAATGTTTTTTATAGTTGATTACTCATAATCACAATATATTTCACTCTGTTAATCATCCCATTTATATTCTCATAAAAAATTAACCATCACATTTACTATTAACCTAGTTCTTTTGGGTTACCACCATTGACTAAAACCAAAATGTATAGTTTGAGAAACCCTAATCCTAATTGGAAACCAAATAATCATGAAAACCACTTATAAAATGTTTAAATAATAGAAAAATATTCATAATCTTGGACACCTTAGGTTTTTCTCAGGTCATTCATATTCACCACCTATTTAAATCCCTCAGGATAGTTTGTAGAGAGTTTGTGAATTTCTAAAGAATGTCTATTAGGAGTGAAAAACTAGGTGTGTATAAAGGCCTATTGTTAATCACTGGTGATGATCATTTCCATCTCAATGCGCACTTTTTATATTTATTAGCCTTAAGTACCACTATTTTAGAGCCAAATCTACTTGTAATATCTAGACAGAGATATCATTTCTTAGAAACCACTTTCTTTATCCTTTACCAAAATTCTAGAACATTTTTTTTACTTTAACTAATCTTTAAAATTATCTTTAGGGTCATCCCTATAAATATCATTATAAATATCCATAGGTATATCAATAATGTTTCAACATCCTAGATTCTAAATTTTAACTAAACCTTTCCAGTGATTCCTATAGTGACCTAGGATTTTCAAACATGGATATCACATATTTTTAGATGAATATTCAATACATTACAGAAACACACACCTAAGGACCATAATATTTTAGTGTATTTAGAGACTAGGTACAAAATATTCTAATTTGGTGAATTATGTTAAAATTTTTCCAAAAATATATTACCATTTATTAATATTTATGAACATACCCTACTTAAATACTTTCATCATAACTAGGGGAAAGGGAACATAAGAAAGTATGAGATTAAATGATCTTTAAGGGTAAAAAAGGGATATATGTAAACATAAAATGAGAATAAGGGTATTATAAAATAATAAAAATAACATTTAAAATTTATACCCTTCACATAAAAGATCATAATCTTGATTTATGGCATAAATATTTGTAGTTCATATGAGACAATCCATAAAAAAATCAAAAAACATGGTCCATGAGAGCATAACATTAACATAAGACATAATTGTGGCCTACAGATAATCATAAGAAAAAATTTCCATAGTAGTCAAGAATACCTTCAAAGGATATCATTGTGTGATGGGTTCAATCACCAAACTATCATAGTAGTCAAGGTTAACTCCAAAGACTATCATAATGTACAAAGTCCCTTACTGAACTAGGTATATTCCCCATTCAGTTCAGTCTATCTCATGAGATATAAATCTGTACCTAATTCATTGGAGGTAGATATAGGTCCCAACCTTCATATAATGAAAATAATTGGTATGTGTGTCAAAATATCATAAAACATTCATCATATCATAACCCTTTAAATGAAATGGTTTTCATAAACATTTATCATATGAGAACCTATAGAAAATAGATAAGTTTCATAATCATTTTATCATTTCAGCATATCATAACACATGAAAAGAAGAGGTTTTAATAATATTTATATCATGTTATAACCCATGGAGTAGAAATAGGTTTAATAAAAATCATTTCATGTTAAACAAAAACAATTCAGGGAAATAATAATAATTGAATCCTTGGATCACATACCATGTAAAGAATAAATAACCTCAAATAATGTCATTATAGATGGATATTTATTATAAAATAAAAATAAATAGGAATGTTTCCTGAGGAAAATAATTATTCTTTTAGAATTAATTTTTGAACTAAACATTATCAAATAATTTTGGAAATCATTTTATTTTAAAATAACAAGAAAAGTTATAAAAGAAGATTTAAAGATCATTTAAAACATTTTTTGAGGAAAATATCTATTCCGCTTTGAAAAATAGTTTTTAAAAAATATTTTTTAGAAGAAAATTTTATTTTAAAATAACCTTGAGGATATATAAATGAAATTAAAATAAAATAATGTTCATAATTGTGGTAAATTTCATTTATTCCATAAATGGTAAAATAAAGATTCATTTTACATTTTCGGTAAAAAAACAAACATAAATTATTTATAAAATGACATGAATATTCAATTTAATTTTTTTTAAGTCAATCATGGGTGAAAATATATTTAATAAAAAAATTTATGAATGTTAAAAATATTTTTGAAAACATTTTTAGAAAACATGGTCTTAGAATAAAAATAGATTTTGACTAAATAAAGAAATAAAAATGATTTTTAATAAAAACGTCATTTTGAAATATTGTATACTTAAATAGAGGAAAATGAATGGAAGACATATATTATCCATAAATAAGAAAATTATAAAATAATACTTGAGTTCATTGATATGTATTTCATAATATTTCATCATTTTAAGTATAATCATGAGGAATCCTGATAAACGAAGAGATGGTAACCTGAAACCCTTACCACATAGGTAAATTTGAATTATAGTACCCATTGAAGGATAAAATTAAATGAAACTATAAATATCATGAGAATTAATAAATTCATGGAATCAATTATCAATGGATATGAATATAGTCCTCATAAAATAAGATAGGTTCATAACATTACATAAGTCTCAAAGTAGGCAAATTGAGACAAAAAACCTTTATTACTTTAGTAATCTTTTGAATAATAATACTTAATAAATAATAGCATAAAATGAAACTTTAAATATTGTGAAATTAATAATATTAAGGACATAACATTTTAAATGGGAATTGTAACAAGCTAAGATTCTGTGAAATGTATTTTTTGAATTAATTCAATCTTTTTGATATTCTGAATTTTATGTAACACTGAATATAGATTGTGTTATATGAAAGCACTAAGTTTGGTTTGATTTTAATACAAAACCATGTTATCCTTATACTACATAAAATAATTATATTATATTTCAGTATAGGTAAAAATATTTTTGTCTTTTATTACACATAATTTCGATTTCATTTTATAACTTTTGTTATACGCAAGACCAAGTTTTACAAAACTACAATGCACTATTAATATTATAATTAACATATAATTGTATTTTTCACCTAGTGGTTGGAATATTAGTTATGAATAATAATAATTATATTATGAAAATATGGTTTAAAAATGTATATAAGAAGAATTATTTGGTTACCAATTAACTAGAAATTAAAATAAAACCCTTTTGAAAATATAGGAAATCTTTTACTAAAAAACCATATTTATGCTTTCAAGCACGTTTTACCTCAATAAATTAATTTAAAAAATTTTGATAAAATGTTTTAATGATATATATATATATATATATATATATATATATATATATTATTCAATAAACTATTTAACATTAATATTATGTGTCTTCAAGATAAGAGATAAGAATAAAACCAATTTTACACATAAAGATATATATATTTTTCTAAAAGGTAGTTTTTCCGCCATTTAAGGGTGTACCTATTTTAAATATAATTTATTAAAATTTAATAAAATATATTAGATAAAATAATGTTCATTTATAAAATATTAACTTTAAATTATTTTAGGGTGATTTTTTTTATTTTTCTGAGAAGTTTCATTTTTGGATGAATATTGAAAAATAATAATTTTTAACTGAAAAAAATAATATCATTAATTTATATAGTTAAATTGTATTTAAAATTTGTTTTAATGTTTAATTATATAAATTATAAATCTATTAATCCAATTTATTTAATTGGAACCAATTTTACATTGAAATTGTATATAAAAACATTTCAAACCTTTGAACCTTTTTCACTTTAAAAACATGTCGTCTCATCCTATATGTGGAATTAATTTTAAATTATTTTGGGAAAATTATGTAATTAAAATCTAGTAAAATGGATCCCATATTTGGAATCATAATAATTTATAATTTAAAATAAGTTCAACTTTGTTTTTTTCATAAAATATTACTGAAAGTTAATAAAATTAATTACAGTGATTAAGTTAAAAATAAGATTACTTAGTGGTTTAACTTTGTTACTAAGGTGTAAAAATGGACATATTCTTGTAAAATAACCATTTTATATAAATATTTCAACCTCACCATTTCATGTCTCTAATTTAGTGTGTTATGTAAGACTATTGGTAGACAAAGACATTGAGAGCTCATAATTCTATTCCAAAATTCCAAGTTTGTCCTCTCCATCCACTTATAAGAGGGAACTCACCCCCTCATGTATTCACACCTATCAAGACCATTTTATTAGACAAAACTATCCAAATATACTACAATATTAAATCCCTTAATATTATAATCCTCACTTTGTATAGAAATACAACTAAGAAAGTTGTTTGGTGCAAACCAAAAGGAGTTACCCAAAGAAGTGGTAAAATCCTTAAACAAGAACTTTTGTTTTATTTATTTATACACCCATTGAATTATTATTATTAAATGATTTTATAATAACATAATTATCCTAAATATACTGATATTTTTTTATTTTAATGTTTTTAATGACACTAACGAACATTTCCATCAAATGGGATATACAATCATCATTCGTGTGTACGACAGACTACTGCTTCGCAAACCCATGTCATTCGTTCTTATATTACCAACTTTAAAGGTTGATAAAAATGATTTTAACACTATTTTAATATTATACATATGATATTTATTACATATTTATGCTTCTAAAATTATTATAAACACATAACATCATGCTTTCCATTTTTTGGGAATACGGTAACTTCATTTCTGGATGTGTAGACTACCATATCCTCAAAGCAATGTGATTCCTTAAAGCTTGAGATGGAATTTATTAAGAATAAGTTTAATAAAAATATATTTCATATATAAAATTATAATCTTATTAGAAATATAATATATATATTTATATCATCTACTTTTCTTTCTTTTAATATGTCATGAAAAATGAAAATAGTGTTAATGCGTACGTACGACCTACCATCTCCATGAATAATGTATTTCATTTTATATTTAAATATTTTATAGATTATTGTAAATACATATATAATTAATATATATGATATTTATATAATTTTTTACATTATATATATAATGAAATCATGATCAAATAAAAAGGACTAAAAAAATAATAAGTGAAAACATATATGTAAAACAATGGGGATATTACCCAAAATGTAACTTTAAAATAGAATAGTTAATAAATGGGTACTATAAATTCATAAAAAAATAATGTATGGTATTATATATAAGAATAATTTTCTTTGATATATGTATAATAAACTTATATTTATTATATATGAGGTTTTAACATGTACAAATAAATTTATGACTTAAGGTAAGGGAATTTAATCTCACTTTTTATATCTATGAGATACATGCCCTATTCACCACTCATTTATTTTATGTGGTGTATATACTTACATATGAAATTTTATATCATGAATTTAATTTATTAATTGATATTATAAGTTTCAATTGATGATATTTTTTCCTGGGAATCCTGATTTAAAAATTACTCAATTAGTTTGAGGATTTTTAGTCTCACTTTTATTCATGCGAGAATTATGCCTTATTCACCACTCATTTATTTTTTATGATGTATATACTTAACTTGAATATATTCTATGAATATTATCCCTAAACTTATTGGTATTTACATATCCATTTTATGATTTATCTTTTATGAGGTTTATGGTTCAAAAGTTATCAAACTAGTTAAGTAATTTTGCCTTAATTTTCCTTTTTTGAGACACATGTTATATTATGCACATATATTCTTTTACAAAAAGTATATAATTCCATTATACATGTTTTACCATTAATATCCTTAATTTAATTATATTTAAATAATATTTTAATATCATTATATCATGGGGATTATAATTCAAGGTTATATAAGTGGTAAGAGTTTATTTCAACAATCTCATCGTTATTGGGATTATTTACAATTATGGTTCCATTGATGAAATATTATGATCCATATCTCCAAAACTATCTGTAACTTTCTTATCTTTTGGTTATTAAATATATCTTCATTTATTGGGACTATTGTTTCACTCTTTGGTACTTAATATAATTAATAAAAAGTTTTTAAGAAAATCTGACTTTATCTCTCTCTTCAATCAAAAATCTGTGTTCTTTCAAGAAAAAGTTTTCTAAAAATGTATCAAAAATTGTTATATTATTGTAAATTGTTCTTTAAAAGATATTTTTAAACATGTTTTACCCTTTTAACGAAATTTTTTATTAAAAATAATTTTCTTTTCGTCTTGTGATCGAGGCACTTTTCTAAACTTTTTACGATTAAAAAGGAATGTTTAGCATGTACAGATTTATCTTCTGTTAATACCATCATTTCATTGAAGATTTATTTGAATGTTTAAAACATTAATATTTTAAAAAAAATATCTTTTTCCCAAATATTCTTAAATTATTTATTTTTAAGAATATTTTAAAATAAAATGGGTTTCAAAAGGTTTTATGTTTTAAAAATCATTTTTAAAGGAAGAAAGGATATTTTCCTTAAGAAATGCTTTCAAAATGTATTTCAAAATTATTTTCCACCTATTATTAAATATATCGATGTTACTCATGAATTTTTGGGGATATGATCCAAGGGTACCATTCATATTCTTTCTCAAAATGGTTTTTGTTTTGATAGCCTGATATACATGTCACATATTTCTATTCCATGAGTTATATGATTTTGAAAGAAACACCATTTCATAGGTTATTCATTGATGAAATATTTATGAATACCATATTTTTTCATGGGTTTTTATATGATAACATGTTTATGATACCCATTTCATTTATGGGTTATGTTATGATGATTTTTTATGATCTTGTGCTATATTTATATATGATTTCATTATGAGATGGGTGAGACCTATATATCCCTCAAATGTATTGGATCAAGATTTATATATCATAAAATAGCCATGGTTGTAATATGGAGTGAGCTCGGTTCAGTAAAGGACTTTGTCTACTAAGATGGTCTTTTAAGTAAACCTTAGATACTAAGATGGTTTGGGGAGTGAACCTATTCCACTAATATGTACTTAGAAATAGGCATTGACTACTACATAAATAGTTTTTATATGATAATGTGTTAGTTATAATTCAATGTATTACTCCTATTTTATGCTCTCATGGATTATGATTTTTATTTCCTTATGATTCTTTTCTTATAAACAACCAATAATTATTCCATGACTCGTGATTATTATATATGATATGTATGGTGTGATCTTAAAATTTTGTTCTCGTGTTTTCATAACCTTATGTCCTTGTTATGATTATGTGTCTCCTTTATTATTACCCTTAATAAGCATCTGAGATCACCCTTTCTTATGCTTGTTTTCCCTATGTTATGAATAATTTTTTAAAGTAGGAGTACTAAAGGGGGATATCTTTAAGAGAGATATTTAAGATCTTTCACAAAGATAGAAGATTATGTTTCCAATTTTCCAAATACACTAAACTATTATGTTCATCAGGTATGTACTTTTATAATGTTCAAAATATTCATATAAAATGATGTAATATCCATGAATGTTAAGCCAGGGTCACTATAGTTGGTATCAAAGGAAATTTTTAGTCAAAATTTGGATGGTAGGATTATAAAATTTTAGCAATATCCCTAGAGATATGTCTAAGGATATATCTTTTGATGTATCTAAGGATAATCCTAAGGTTTCATAGATTTAAAATTTGGAGTCATGATTTAGGCATCCTATAAGTAATTTTTCATGATTATGTGGTTTTCTACTATGATATGTGTATCTCACACTATGGTTTCTAGTCTTATTAAATAGTGGTAACTTGAAGGAATTGGGTTAACATTGAACATTTCAAATGTTGAAATTATAGTAATTATAAAAAATGATATCCTAAGTATAAATCTCATGAAGAGAATCAGGAAGTTAGTACGAGTATTGGTTATACTTCTGAGGATAAATAGAATAAAAATGACATGTGAATAGTGTGGGTTGTTCTAATAGAATTTTTTACATTAAACTTCATAATCATGATTAGATTAAGGTTTAGTAACCTTAAAAAATTATTCATATTTCATATTCTAGTATAGTGGTATTATGGAACAATATGATGAATCCTGAGAAATGGTTTAATAATAATGTTAGATGATTGAAGTGTGTATGTTTTGTAATTCAATGATTATGTTATATAAATCATAAAATATATAAGTATTTTTAGTATAAGTTTTTCATTAAGGATTGAAAATGATATATTGAATGGAGATGAATACTTAGAAAATTGATTTAATGGAAAGGTGGTATTTTGATTAAGGGTATATAAACCTTAATGTGTTTCTGAGGATCAGAAAATGATATTTAGTATGGATAAAGAGATGATGATATGGATAAATTAAATTAGATATTATTTATGACATCATAAGTGATAAATGATTTGTTGAAAAGTTTGTTTTTTCTATCATGGATGTAGATTATAAAATTTAAGGAATATATCAAATGATCTTTGGAATAAAAAAGAATTTTTTTTCTATAAGGTTGTATGGTAATTTGGGTTATTAACTTGTTTTAATAGAATTTATGATAGATGTATTCACATTTTTGGAATGTGACAACTAAGATATACCTTATGATATATAGGGTATCAATGTTAAGGTAATTTATTGAAACTATTTATAAAGTTCTGGATTTTCATATTTCATAAGGGTTATAAGGTTGATCATTTATGGAATGATTTATATTAAACTTTGGATGAGGTTTTAGAGATTAATGTATTATCTCTTCATAGGAGTATTTATGTATAATTGATAACATGTGATAATTTTTTTATATGATAATAACTAAAGACAGATGGAATGACTTATCATTCTACATATGCATCTTATGATCTATCAGTGCTTCAGGAATAACAAATTCACCTTAGTTTTTGGAGTAAGTGATAATGTGTAAATTGGTCAAGACACAGCCCAAGGGTTAGATTGTGCATATAAAATAGAATGAAATCAATTAATTATATATCCATATGAAAATTATTAAACTCTTTGAAAAATTATTTTTTAAAAAAAAAATTATCTTATTAAATTCATTTTTATTTAATAAAATTATCCCTTAGATCATCATATATTTACAGTTTTGTGATATTTAACTTTATATTGATCCCAAATTCTGCTGGTGAATGTTCTCTATCACTATCCATTGGAACTTGATAGGTATATTTCATTTCTGTGTCCATTTTTTAAATTTCCATATATGTTCTCATTCGTCGAAACCTAGTTCTAAGTTACATTGGATAACCATTATGTTTCCAACATTCCTTTTTTAAAGGGAGTTTTAGTATTCATTTTTTTATATAGGTTTCTATGAAAGGAACATTAAAGTATTAAATATTTGATAAAAAAGAATAATTTATAGGGAAAAACCATTTTAATAGGGTTTTAATGTAACACCATGATATTTTGTGAAATATATTTTTTGAGTTAATTAAATATTTTAGATATTTTTCATTTCACACAACACAAAATATAGACTATGTTATATGAGAACACTATGTTTAGTTTCTGTTGAACACAAAACAAAGTTATTCTTGTGCTATATGAAACATTTAGAATATCTTATGGAACACACAACACTATGTTTGTATTGTGTTACACACAATGTCAAGTTCATTCGATCACTAACGTTACACACAATACACAGTTTTAAAAAACTACAATATACTATTAATAATATTATTAAAATATTATTATAGTTCTCACCTAGCTATTGGAATCATGGTTATTAATAAGAATAATTAAATCATAAAAATATGGTTTACACATGTATATAATAATAATTATTTGGAAAGAAATTAACTATAAATTAAAATAAAACCCTTTCGAAAATATGGGAAATATTTTACTCAAAAACAATATTTATGAAATCAAACAAACTTTACCTCAATAAATTAATTAAACCACTTTTGATAAATTAATTTAATTATATATATATATATATTATCAACTATTTAACATTCATCTTATTTTTTTCTAGATAAGAGATAAGAATAATTGCAATTTTACACATAATGATTTATATATTTTCAAAAGGCAATTTTACCGCCTTTTAATGGAATGCATATTTTAAATATAATTTTTGACACTTTTATAATTATATTTGATAAAATAAACTTTATTTATGAAATATTATTTTAATAATTATCTTAGGGTAAATTTTTGGTATTTTTCCAAGAAGTTTCATTTTTGGATGAATATTGAAAATTACTAAATTTTAATTGAAAACAATTTTTGATTTATTTTATTTATATAGTAAAAATATGATTTAAATTATTTTTAATGATTAATTAGATAAATTATATATCTATTAATCCAATTTAGTTAATTTTAACCAATATAACATTGAAATTGGATATAAAAACATTCCAGTATTTTGAACTTTTTCACTTTAAAACCATGTCGACTCATCTTGTCTGCAAGATTAATTTTAAATTAATTTCTACCACTTATGGTATTATAATTAGGAAAAATGGATTAAATATTTTAATAAAAATAATTTATAATTTATAATAATTTCAACTTAGTTTTTGAACAAATCTATAATTGAAAGTGATTAAAACTAATTACAGCGATTAAGGTAAAAACAAGATTACTTAGTGGTTAAACATTAAAATTAATGTATAAAAATGCCCCAAAACATGTAAAAAATCAATTTTTTGTATATATTTATACCTAATACATTCATTTATTTAATTTGGTCTATTATGGAATCATATTTTTAGGTATAAATATGGGGATCACATAATTATTTTAAAAAAATTCAAGTGTGTACTCTCCAACCAGTAATAAAAGGTTGCTCACCCCTATCACTTACTCACACCTCTCAAGACAATTGTATAAAAAAATAATATCTAATTATCCTCTCAAATTCTGTAACATCATCTTATAATCCTAAATTTGGGAATAAATACAACCAAGAAATCCCTTTGGTAAAAACCAAAAGGAGTTACCCAAAGAAGAGGTAATATCCTTTAACTATGAATTTTTTTATTTCAATCTCCACCCCATAAATTATTAATATTATATGATTATATAATAAAATAATAATCCTAAATATACTCATATGTATTTATTTTAAGGTATTTACTTGTAGTCACATAAAATTCCCTCAAATGGGATTCAAAATCATCATTCATGGGTATGACAGACTACCACCTCGTGAACTGATGTCGTTCGTTCCTCCATTACCACCTTTAAAGGTTGGGAAAATGATGGAATTACTATATTTATATGATATATATATATATATATTTTATTTATATTTTATTTATTCTTATGTAATTATTATATAACACATACCTTTCTACTTTTTATTTTATGGGAATACAATAACTTCGTTTGGGGATGTGTGGACTACCTCCTCCTCAAAGTGATGTGATTCATTCACGCTTTACATAGAATGTATTAAATATGAGTTTAAAAAAACTATGTTATATATATTATATTATAATTATACTATACTTATAATATATTTATGGATCATTTAAATTTCTCTCTTTCAATTTGACAAGAAAATATAATCAAAGTTTATGCGTACGTAAAAACTGTCGTCTCCAGGAACAGTGTATTTAGTTTTATTTTATAATACATTATAGATTATAATAAATAAAGATACACTGAATATATATTATATTTTTAACATGATTTACATTTTAGATATAATTTGATAATTATTAAATAAAAATGACCAAAAAATAACATGTCAAAACATATATGATAAACAAATCAGATATTACCTGAAAAGTAACATTAACATTGAATTGTTATTAAATGGGTAATAAAAAGTCATAATAAAATAAAATATGGTATTATATATAATAATATGTTTCTATTTTATATGTATAATAAACTTATATTTATTATATATGAGTTTTGAACATGTACAAATAAATTAAAGACTTAAGGTAAGGTAATTTCATCTCACCTTTTATATCTCTGAGATACATGCCATATTCACTATTAAATTCTTTTATGTGGTGTATATAATTCACTATGAAATGTTATATCATAAATTTAATTTATTTAATAATATTAAAAGTTCTAATTGATTCAATTATTTTATAGGGATCATGATTTAAAAGTTACTGAATTAGTAAGGGGATTTATAACCTCACTTTTATTTTTTATAAGACTTATGCCTTATTAATCAGTAATTTATTTTTGTGTGGTTTATATATTCCCATGTATTTATTATTTGAATAATTCCCATAAATCTATTGGTATTTAAATAATCATTTTATTATCTAAATTTCATGGGGTTTATGGTTCAATGGCTACCAAATCGGTAAAGTACTTTGGTCTTACTTTTCCTTTCCTGAGAAACATGTCTTGTTATGCATGTATATTATTTTAAAAGGAGTGTATACTAACCTTTGACATGTTGTATCATGAATATGATTATTTTAAGTTCATTTAAAGATTATTTTAATTTCATTCCTTCAGGGTTATTATGTTATAATGTTACTAGAGTGGTAGTATTTTATTGATAAAATATCATCATTATCAGGATTATCTACGATTATGCTTCCATTGATAAAATTTTATGATCCATATCTCAAGAAATCTATTGAATTTTATTATAATCTATTTATTCAAGATATATTCATGTATTGGTAAAATTTTCCCACTCTTTGGAACTTAAGATAATTAGGAAAATGTTGTTAACAAAATCCAACATTATCTTTCTCTTCGGTCAGAAATCTATATTATTTTAAAACAATGTTTTCTAAAAATATATTCAAAAAAATTTCTATTATCCTATTATATTTAAAAGAAATTTTTATATATTTTTTAACTTATTAAAAACTTGTTTTTAAAAAAACTAATCTTCTTGTCATTTTCTGATTAAGGTACTTTTCTAAACATTTTATGATGAAAAAGTAATATTTTATATATACAGATTTATCTACCATCATGACCATAATTTATCTTGAAGATTAATTTGAAAGTTTAAAAGAATAATTTTTAGAATAATTTTTTTCCTAATATTCTATAAATTCGATTTTTAACATGGTTTTCTAAAAAACATTTTCATAAATGTTTTATGTTTAAAAAGTTTTTTATATGATTTTAAATATATTTTTTATGTTTTTAGGGAAAAGGGTTTCATAATGTTTTCAATATTCCTCTATAATTTTTCAAGGAAAGGGGTTTTAAAAATGTTTCAAGACTCCTTTATAAGTTTTCATGGTTATTTTCAATGAAAATGGTTGTCAAAAGGATTTAGGTTTTAAAAATTATTTTTCCAACAAGAAAGGCTATTTTTCTCAGGAATTTTTTTTAAAATATCATTCAAAATTATTTTCCATCTAAGATGACATCTGTTATTTTTTTACTCATACCTTTTAGGGGATATCATAAAATGGTACCATTCATATCCTTTATCTGAATGGTTTATTTTTTAATAGCATGATGTCTATGAATACTACGTCACTTCTATAGGTTATATGATTTTAAAAACTTATTCCTTTCATTGGCAATGATTTGATGAAATTATTATAAAACCTATCTATTATGTCACTAATTATGATATGATGAAATGTTTATTATATCCATTTTATTTCATGGGTTTTTATATGATGATTGTTTATTATCTTCTAGAACATGTATGAATTATTTCATTATGAGAAGAGGGGACCTATATCTCCCTCCAATGTATTGTGTGAATATTTTTATCTGATGAGATATACATTTATGGAAAATGGGGGGAAATCAATTTAGTAAAAAAAATCCACTAATATGGTCTTTGAAGTGAAAGTTGAATACTGATATATTTTGGGGAGTGAAACCATTACACTAATATAGCCTTTTCATAAGCCTTCACTATTATGGATATCATTTTTATGTGATTTTGTGTTTTCCAAAATTCCATGTATTATTACTATGTTATTCTCTCATGGATTATGATTTTTAATTTCATATAATTTATGTCTTATGAACTACCAATATTTATTCCATGAATCATGATTATGGTCTTTGATATGTAGGGTGTGATATTCAAATGTTATGGTCATGTTCTTATACACTTATTCCAATGTTATGCTTACGTATCTCTTTTATTTTTACCCACACAAAATATTTGAGCTCACCCATTATTGGTTTTCCTTTTACTAGGTTATGAATAAATTATTTTAAGAAGGATTACTATTGGGGAATATCTTTATAGGATATGTTGAAGATCTATCACCAAGATAGAAGATTATGTTTTCATGTTTCTAAAGATACTAAAATATTATGATCCTTGAGAATGTAATTTTGTAAAATGATGTATATTTATATAAAATGATTTAATGTCCATTTATATTAAGATTGGGTCTCTATAGGTAGTATATATATCACACAAAAGAAATAATTAGTGAATTTTCATATATCTCATAGAAATAAAAGAGTGACAAGAAATCTCTTACCATAAGTCTTGACTTCCTTAGAACATCCTAAAACCTCATGTTTAATAAATATAAGTTTTTTTATAAATATATTATAGAACCATAAATTTATATATTATACCATATATTATTTTTCCCATGACCATTTATTATATTTTTATTAACAATTCCTTGTTAAAATCACATTTTGGGTAATAGTCGTTTTTCTCTTCATATAGGTTTTGATTTTTTATTTTCAGTTCTATTACATTGAACATTGTTAAATCATCTCAAAAGTAATAATAATGAAATTAATATCATATTTATACATAAATTATACTTTTAATACCAATCATGAAATATGGTTTTGAGAAATTAAGTATGTTATGAAAATGGAGATGGTTTGTCATACACACATGAGCAACATTTCCATTTTTCATTAATCATTATAGAAAAAGGGTAAGTAATATTTTATCTTTGTATAATGATCATAAAATAATAAACAACATATTATTACATAAAATAGACGTATTATTTGGTGTTTTTATTAAAATATAGACTCACATCACTTCATGATGAAAATAGTCCACATGTATACGAACAATATTATTATTTTTATGTGAGTGAAAAGGTAATAAAAATGATATATTATCATTTAATAATGATAAATGTTTCTTTAATATCATAAATATTTCATTTATATAACATATATTAATTAAATGTATCCTTATTAATTTCTATGTAAAATATTTTTGGAAAACAAATCACATCGCTTCGTGAAGCGGTAGTCCATTAGAAACACAAGTGACATTATCATATCTCCTTGGGAATAGAATATGGAAAAGATATATATGATATATTTAATAAAATAGTATAATTATGTTATAAATAAAATATATATACTTAATATCAATTATCATACACAACTGTGATAGGTTGTAACAGAAAAACAAATGACATCGATTCACGAGGTGGTAGTCCTCCGTACACACAAAGGAGGATTTTATAACCCATGTTATAGACGTGGAGATGGTTTTAGGACAAAAAAATAACATTAAAACATATAAATATATTTAATATAAATAGTTTATTATATAATCATGTTTTAATATGAATTTAAGGAGATGGAGGAATAAATAAAATAATAACGTTCATTGAAGAATGTTACCTCTTCTTCATGTATCCTCCATAGGTTTGCACTAAAATCCATCCTAGTTTTTCTTTATGACCAAAATAATCCTTATAATATTATATTACAGGATTTTTTAATGTATTTTGGTAGTTATTTTATGAAAAAAATGGGTATCAAGGTGTGAAGAGGAGAGAAGAGGGGGTGGCCTTCTATAAGTGAGGTAAGGGGCACACTTGTATTTTTTGGGAAGAAAAATGTGACCCTTGTTTTTTCATAATAAAAATTGTTAAAAATTGATTATTATTTATAATTAGACAATATAGGTGTAAATATTTCAATAAAATAGATTTTAGATAAGTTTTTAAGTCATTTTCACCCTTATCTTTTCTGTTTAACCCCTGATAAACCCATTTTTACCTTAAGTGCATTAGTTAATTTTTACTGATTTCACTATTAATAACGGTAAAAAAATTAGTTGAAATTATTATATAATATTAATTATTTTTATTCAATATATGGAATAAATTTTTATAAATTCAATTTATTTAATTTCAAAATTTTAATTTAAAATTAATCCAGTGCACGCGATGAGAAAGCGGGTTTTCAAAGAGAAAATGTTCAAACATTTAAAAGATTTTATATAAAAATTCAATATGAAAATGATTAAAATAATATAAATTGGATTAATATATATATTATTTAAATATTATTTATTTAAAACTAATTAATAAATATAATTTAACTTTATAAATAATTTAAATGAAAATGTAGTTTTGAATTAAAATTCAGTATTTTTAACCATTAATAAAAAAGTTTCCTTTTCAAAAAATTATTAAAAATTCAGAATAATATAATTTTTAAATGATGATTTAAAAAATTACGTTATTCTTTCAAATTAAGTTTCTATAATTATCAAAAACAAATTAATGTTAGTGCATAAAAAATGCAACAAAACAGTTTTTAGAAAAAATATATATTTTAAGCATAAAATTAGATTTATTATTATCTCTTATAGAGAAAAACATAAGATGAATATTAAAAATTTTATTTAAAATATAATATATATATTTCATTAAAATAATTCCCCCAAATTTATTTTTTTAATTTATTGAGATAAAATATGTTTGTTCTCATAAAAATAGTTTTCCAGAAAAAGATTTACTTTATTTTCATTTTGTATAATATGGTTACATAATAACTGATTTGATACACATGTGTACACCATATATTTTCATAATATATTTAATTATATTAATAACCACAATTCCAATGGCTAGGTGATAAATATTTTAATAATATTTCAAATTTCGTTTCAAATCAATGTTGTTTGTAACATGAGTTAAACTCTGTGATACTTGTAACACAAAATATTGAAAAGAATACATTAACTTGAAAAAAATCCCAAAATCTCATGGTGTTACATGAGTATTAGGAGGTCCATGGTATTCATGATTACTTGTGTGTATGTGTGGATGTGATAATGGGATGATTATATCAAGTGATAATAAATGGTTACGAAACTTTGTTTAATGTTTTTCATACAAGAAAATTATTTATGTATTTGTGATAAAGTATTTATATTAATATCTAATATTTATATAAAATTTGATAACATGTTTTTTTCCTATGTAATATGTTGGGAAGTATTTAGGTAATTCCTACAAAGTTTCTTCACACAAATTTTCTAGTAAATTTGGTGTGATTATAGATATTGTATACCAAGATAAAGATAAAGGAAACATTTCACATTTCTCTATGGTGCATCATGATGAATCCTCATTATTTAGTGTTTGGAGATTTAATATCACTCTTGGTGTAGTTATATTGATTCCACATTGGTGTTACTACATTGGTATGTCTTTTATTTTCCTATATTGTCTTTATCACTTTGTCACTGCTAATTTGATGTTGTTTTCTTTTAGTTTCTACTGAGCTATATTATTATTACTCATGCCTAATAAAGTTGTTTTGGTTGGTTTTATTTTTTTCCTCTTTTGGTTATTCATTAAAAATCATCCCCAAACAATTTAATAATCCCTTGAAATATATTTCTAACCTTTAGTGTCTTGTAGATGTCACATAAGGTTAGTTTCATCTCTTCCTCTTCTCAAGAAAATGGATGAGGGGTGGTATGTTACAAACTAGCTTATAGTGGTGTAGATTCCCTTATTACATGTTGGACTTCTTCAATTCACTAAATTTTACATCATGAAAAAATAATCTAAAATGCGATACCACTTATCTAGAAGACTAATATAACACCAATTCCTCTCGGGTTTGTATTCACAATGTAATTGACTCCCCAAAATTCATTAGTTTATATTTCATAGTGTAGAAAAATTAATTATGTAATGATTCATCACACATCATATTAAATATTTTCTCACATTATAATAAATAATTTGTAACATCCTCATATGTTTGATTAACTCGTTCTTCTATCAACATCATCACCAAAAAATAAAAAATCCCATGGTGTGGTCCTCCTCATGTTAAATAAATTTTTACCTATATAATAGTAACTCAGGCATGTGTCATTCTCATTTAAGATATACTCTCTTATTTATAATAGTAATTAAATAATTTTTTGCAATAATCATCACCATTAGCATCATTATTTTATCATCATTATAAAAACATCATTCATTTCATTCCTACTCATCTCTACTAAATTGCATATAGATTTCAACTCATCCATAATCATGTTTCAATAAATAAAATGTGAAAACATACCAAACACATGAATGATTTGAGTAATGAAATAGGGCATAACATGTGTTAAATATAAAGGTTATCCACCTCACCATATAATAGAATAGTGATTGTGAGAGAATTATATCCCACAGTTTAAGAACAATGAAATATTAACCATGTCTTAATTTTTATTTAATCAACTTCCCATTTATAAATTCTCTTCATAAGTATTCCTTAATCTCACAAAGGTTCCTTTAATATCCCCTTTTTTATTTTTTATAAACATGTAAATTAGTATATGATCTCTTATAAAAACTCCAACTCCCAATACCTCAAGATACTTATAATTTAGATTATTGGTATTTTTTTCTCCCCCTTGATGATCACTTACAGTTTAAACAATAACCACTCCCCTATTTCATGAATATATAATTTTTTATTATCCTATTTTTTCAATAAATATAAATTAATAAAATATATAAAATAAAAAAACTATCTTTGATGGTTTTGGGAAAAAATATAATAATAACAACACTATTAAGTTCTAAAAGTAATCCTTTGAATGAAGAATCATCAATTTATTAATTGATTTTACCTTGGTTGATACATATTCTAATTAATACTCAACATTATTCACTTTCTCCCTGATAAAGTGCTACTTGATGTAAATATTCTTTAACCTAAAATGTTTCACTAGAATCTTTGATAAATTGATTTCACTTTGATTTCTACGCATAATCATCAAAGTTTATGGAAAATCAAACCTCGTGTTTTTAGGTTGTGATGTTATTCACATAATCATAGGTTTGGATTGTGATATTACAATATATTCAAATTTTGTTGAGCTAATATTTTGAGAATTTTTACCTCTCAGAGTTCCATGAAACCCATATTCCTATAAAAAATCACCTATAAATATAGAAAATTTATCTCCAACATCTCCTAACTAATATGTATCATTATATCCATAAATATTAAATAATGTACCATTATCATACCTAAGCACATAATCAAGAGTTACTTTGATGTAGCACAAGATCAATTTTATTTTCCCAAATATGATACTTCTTTGGGTTATTTTGGAATTGTTCACAAAGATTAATTTCAAGAACCATATTTAGTCTTGACTTTTTAAATAGATTAGGATAGTGATGGTCCTTCATAACTATATTTAATTCACACTCCTTACTTCTTCATCCATAGAAAAACTGGTTTCATATTCTATTAGTATGGAAACTTATCTTAACTCCTCTATTCCAAATATTTTAAGTAACTCTTGTGAATATTTTATTTTGAGAGAAAAATAGAACTTGGAGTATATGTTACTTTAAAACCCAAGAAGAATTTCATCTCACTAATCATTTCCAATTCAAAAAGTCTTATTATTTGGGTATAAAAACTCTCAAATTTTCCTCATTTTTCTCTATAAAAAAAATCCATCGATATTCATAATTATAATGTGTGAGTTCTCATCATATCACTTGATAAAGATATCTAAATCCAATTTTATTTTCTTGAATTTCATGCTTCTTATGTTATTTTTCATTTTTAATACTATTAAATTGGTTCTTATTTGTGACTATATAATTTATTTTTCATCTTTCAAACTCAAGATCCATTAACTTCAAGGATAATCACATTTTCCTTTTCAATGAATTATTCTTCCTAAAGTTCCATATTAAATAATGTAGTCTTCATGTCTGTTTGAAAAATCTTGTAATTCCATTAATCATAAATACCAAGAAATATTTGTATTTATTTAATCCTTATTACTAGAGAAAAAATCTCGTCAAAATAAATACCCTCAATTTAAATGTAGAATTTTCAAAAAAATAAAATAATTTATTCATGTTAATTTTCCTTTCTTATTAAGATCATTCTGAAAAATAAAAATTTTCTCAACAATATTTGATTTAGGATGAAAAATCAATTCCAAAGTTTCATTATTATCATTTTTGTCCAGACCCTTTCCTATATATATAACACAAGGATCATATTTCAAGGATTTATCCCAAATATTTGGTTTAACTAGTGAAATAATGTTAGTATAATAGATTGATCTCATGTTTTCCTTCATCCCTATATTATCTAATGTCATTTTCAACTAAAAATTATTATTATGAATGATTTACTCTCTCCAACACAATTACATAAATATTTTCAATAATCTTCCTCATATTCTTATTATAGAATTAGTGAGCTCTTCCTCTGAGTGTGTACCCAATAAATATTCCTACCTCAGCTATCTCATCAAAATTTCCCAAATCTTTGAATTCAATATTTATATATCATGGTATTTTTAAAACCTTCATGATTTTAAGCATATATTCTTATAAATCATACCTAATATGGTGTATTGACAAAATTGAGATAGAGTAAACACTAGTTTAAAATGTAGATAATCATGGTATTGGTTTGTCTCTAAAATAATTTTGAAGTGTAATGCTTTGATATCATTATTTTTCTCATTCCCAAAAAACCACAATGATTCTTCTTATTGAATCTTTTTTTGGGAAGTGTATATAGAACTATATTTATTTATTATCATGTGATTCTGAAGATATTCCTTGAAATATTCGTTGTTGTATTTTCTTCTATTATAAGATCAGGAGATTTTAATGAAAAACCCTATTTGAAACTAAAAAATACTCATAAAAAATTTTATATTTTTTATGATATTTTTATTTACCCATAATAAAATATACATAATTAATACTAGTATAATAGACAAAAAAATTAATAAAATAAATATCTCACTAACTGATATCATAAAGTTTCCCATGTATTCTGTTTGTTTCCTTTATTCCCATGAGTCATGTTAATTACTTATATAAGAGTGAGGAGTGTTAGAAATTGTGTTCTCTTACATCTTCTTTGACATTATTTATATCTTCTAAATTATAGGTTTCAATACCATTAGGAATATTAACACCATTCTTGGTGATACCAGTATTTTCTAGGATGAGAGATGGAATATGTAGAACCATCCTATCTCTCTAAAAAACAATAGAATACATTTTCTTCAAAGATGGTACCTCCCTTTTATTTATGACATTCATAGAACTCATGGATATAATTGATCAAAGAAAAAAATAAAATCAAAATTAGATCCTCAAGAAATTACTTAGAGCCATTGATCAAGAATGTACTAATACCAAGTGAAAGCATCAAGATATCTATTTTTCTTATAACCAATTAGTGATATTCAATATAATGGGTGATTATGTTACGATGTGAGATGCAGAAATAAAGAACACACAGAGACACCATAGTTTTTTACAAGGTTCATTTAGCATAATTATATTGTGGTTAATCCTTATTGTGAAATAGTTGTGATCACACTACCCATATTCTATTTTTTATCATAGGAATAAGGAGAGGGTTATCTTGAATTATAGTTAGAATACAAGATATGAGTGCCAATAAATATAATAACCTACACTTCATATGCCTCAAGTGCATCTAGAATTTTGATTGAATTTGTACCCATATTATTCTCTTAAATTTCTAGCCAAATATATATTGTAATGGTCACATTAATAGGTGAATAAATATATTTTAATCATATTTTTAGGAATATTATTCCTTAATTCCATATTTTATTTATGTATTTTGAGTTATGTCCTTTTTTAGTGAATTATCATGTAGCTTTTTAGTGGTTTTGGAGGGTTTTGAAAGCCTTGGGAGCAAGGTTTGAGCATGGTTAAGGGAAACTATATTATTTTCCCAAAAAAACATGTGTCTTGTTATATAAAGTAATTTGGTGGAACATTGTAAGAGATAGGTATACAACATTCCCTAAGTAACTGTGTGACTCTAAATAAAATCAATGATATATTTATTGCATGGTTTACTAAACCTTTTATCCAACATATGTGGGTTTCCTAAATAGGCAATGAGCCTTATATGTTGGGTACATTTTTTAGTTAACCATGTGACCTAACCATGTGTAAAAAATTAAATAATCCAAAAATTTATATATTTACCAAGAAAAAAATCCAAAAACCAACATTATTCCTCTAACACATAGGGATCTCAAGAATAGGGAATCTGGTGGCACTTTTTAGTATATTCTTTCCCCTTAGAGAGAAATTTCATCAAATTTTTAGAGATATTAGACTTAGGCATTTAAAGATAAGTGATATTTTTTCCTCTAATATATATTTTCTTAATATATATTCTATAATCTTCTTATATGAGACCCTTGATCCAAAATTTTATGGTTATGTAAAGTAATTATGACGTGATATAATGAGATTCCATCAAGATTTAAAGAAATTAAAGGTGGAAAGATAGTCTTTTCTTGATCTTTATTGGCTTAATTTAGATCCCCTTGTGATGTTGGATCTCATTGGGTAGGCCTAATTTGAGATAAGTGAAAGAAAATTTAGTATTCTTGTATATTTTATCTGGAATTATCATATGGGGATATGGGGTTGATTCTAGTGATTATATGAGTGAGAGCTTGATTCAGGGGGTGAAACTTTATTTTGGGATTTAATACGCTTAAGGAAGAAAGTTTATTTCCATGTTACAAAAATGACTTATTAGTGTGCTTGTGAATTGATTGTGGTACCTTTCTTGATATTAAATGCTCATGTGTGTGTGTGTATCCTATGATACCATTCTTGATATGATATGATTGTACATGTTTATATATCCCATGAGATCCCTATTGGAATGACATACATGATAATTCTCTTGATTTGACATGTTTTTGTGTGTTTATACCTCATGAATTTTCTTATTATGGATTTTATAAATAAATATAGGTATATTCAAAAACATAAATAATTTATTACAAATGTGATAGGTGTACACTCCATGGCTTGGTTAATCCATTATATAGGGAGCATGTGTGTTAAATGTTGATGATACTTCTCATGATTTAAGATGTTTATGAACGTGTATATCTTTATTCATTTCTAAATATGTATTTTTTATATAAATATGTATATCATTATATACTTATACTGTCTAGTATCAATTTGATAGGGGGACCCTTTATGTATTGGTTATTCCCTTTGAGAGGGAGGGCATGATGGCCTGATCTGAGATTGGAAATGGGGCATGATGGCCTTGTGGTCTAACCTGAGATTGGAAGTGGGGCATGATGGCCTTGTGTCCTGACTAGACATAGTTATCATGGGATGAAGACGTTGTGGCCAAACCCAAGTCATGAAGACCTTGTGTCATGTTTCAAGACATTCATACGTAATATGGCATATTATGAGGTTTGTGGAAACTAGGAATAACTTCAATTTTAGCATGGAGCAGAAGTAGGTGGGGTTATGTTTTGTGGTGTCTTGGATCATGCATGATGACTCAACATGAGTTTTGTTTACTGTTAATTTACTTTTATTTCATTAAATACAATTTTATATAAATATTAACATTTTTTAAGGATGAATTTGTGGTTTCCTACCATGGTTATACTTACACCATTTATGGGAATCTCAGTTCATGTTCATAATTTATGGCTAGGGGTCTATTAAAAGTAAAGAACCATGTGTCGGTCAGATGAGCTAGAGGATTAGGAAAGACATGTTGAGTTATGGTTAACATTGGTTTTCTTATCATAGAGTCTATTGTTATTATCCATTTTATTTTATTTAGTAATAACATCAGATTGGTTATTTAGTTTTATTGTATGTCATATTGATATAAAATGGTTTATTATAATTTTATTATATTGTAGCTTCCTCATGTATAAGATTTTGTGTTGGTTATTTATAATTATGGATAGTCTACCCATATTTTGATTTAATATCTCTCTTTTAGTCAGTATCCTCGTATATAAGGGGACTCGCTCAATATTCCATGTGACACTCCATCCTAGACCCAATGATTCGGGTTTGGGTATACAATATAGTATTATAGAATTTTTCATGCGATGTGATTTATAGGTTTTGTATAAAATGGATAGGATATTTGGGACTCAGGTAGTGGAGGCATGTATGTGCTTGGCTAGCTCATGTTTAATGGGATTTCAAGTTACTAAGGAAATTTAGATTGATATTATTGATTTTTGAATTAATGTTTCATGTTGATCTTGTGTATTATTTATAAATTATAATTTATTGTATTTGGGTGAGTTCATATATCATGAGTAGGAATATAGGTTCGCATTTCCTGTGTCTGTTTTCATTTCTTTGATTGTGGTTTTGTTAATTAAGTGTGAACTATCATCTATGTTCTTGTTTTGATGAATTCTGTTTGAAATTTAATAATTTGAACCAAATAATTCTATACCTTTTTATATGTATATAATTGTGAATAATGTTAAGGTATTAGATATTTGGAATTTTTCCTTAGGTAATGTAAGGGGTTATGTGTTATAATTATAGTAATCCTATAAGTACAAGTCTATGTATTGTTTTTCAAATTTTTGTTCTTGTTAAACACTTAGTCAGTATTTATATTTATGTTTTAGAAGAATTTTTATATGTTTTTTAGAGAATTTAATATATTTTATCCTTGACGATGTCTTAGGAGACCATATAGGAAGACTATTTAGGATTATATTGTCATGGAAAATTCTCCTGAAATACTTGTTGACATGTGGGAAAATGTCATTGATCATATTTTTGTAGTCTCTCTAGTAGTCTTAGAGGAAAAATAACTTTAGCATAGAGTCTTTGTACTAGTACCTGTTAGGTAGGAGAAACTCATAGTGGTGGTTTGAATATAGTGTATTTTTTCTAAGATGTCATATAACAGCATCCCGCCCAACATTCCAGGGTAATAGAGGCCCCCATGATACTGAGTAATGAATTGATATCATTAAGTTGATTTTAATTTTGGTAAATACTCATGGTGAGTGGTGATTAAAATTGGATATATATATATATATATATATATATATTGAAAGAACCTTCTTGGAGAAAGTTGTTCACAATGAACTAGGCTAGGAGGTAGGATGATTTAACATGGGAGATATTAAAGGGCCTCTTTTTGAGGAGTTATTCCTAGATATAATGAAGTTGGATAAATCTTGGTAGATCTGGGAGCTCTAGTTAGGTATGACTAAAATGATGGATTATTCTTATAATTTAATAGAGTTACTATTATTTTATCCTATTTTAGATAGAAATAAGGTGAAGAAATCACAGACATTCAAGATTATATCACAAATTGAGTTAACATGCCAGGTGAGGAACTTCGCCTTAAACACAAACTCAAAAGTTCTTTTCAAGGACATTATAATTGAGAAGGTTTTATAGGAGGATAAAATAATAGTTTTTCTTCCTATCCTTAGTGTAACAATAGGTGGGTTATGGAGTAGAGAAATGGGTTCCCCATCTAGTAAAAAAAGAATAAGGTTGAGGAGATACACAAAACCAGTGGAAAGTATCTAAAGAAAATC
This sequence comes from Viscum album, assembly GCA_963277665.1. Classification (NCBI taxonomy): domain Eukaryota; kingdom Viridiplantae; phylum Streptophyta; class Magnoliopsida; order Santalales; family Viscaceae; genus Viscum; species Viscum album. The sequence goes on along the minus strand of OY728147.1, from coordinate 2,103,577,347 downwards.
AAGGTTTACTCATCCTCTTATGTTGGAGGAGGTGTTTAATAGTGCTTTAATAGTAGATATATTATAAACTACTAGGGATTATTTATAGATACTCAAAGGATTTTTCATAAGTGTATTATAATGGAACATATCCATCATTTATGTTTGAAAATGTCGTGATCAAGTTCTCATAGTAATGTTGGATAAGTACAAACTCTAAGGGTGTGGTCATAAGAATCTCAGATAGGGAGTCAGAAAACAAGAAGAGGGTTAGTCCATAGATCAGGGAGGGGGTCTTAGCAGTAGTTACAGACCTTATAGGGTTTAGTGAATTAGATGAACATGGATCATGGGGGACAAGGCCATGAATCCGATGTGGGTAGAGTATATGAAGTGGATAAGATTCCATCATATGGTGGAGTGAAAACTTAAATAATTCAAGGAATGGTTTTTCTTATATATATTATTTTACTACCTTATTTTATATAGTATATTCCTAATATTTTATATATGTGCAAGTAGTTAGTGGGAAAGGTTTTTTCTTAATTATTTTTCCTGAATTTTTGTCTCTTGAAACTCATATAGGAAATATGAAAGAGTGCATATATTGATTTCCATAATTTCATATAGTTGTTTTAGTCCATAGACATATATGGAATTTTCCAGTTTTGGAGATGACTTGAATCTTTTTGTCTTTGGTATGAAACAGTTTACCCGTTAGAGATATTGTATCAATTTTTATCAAATATTGGTGACCATTATGTCCCTATAAGGGTAAAATAATGTTCATATCAGAGAATGGGATCTTGGAGTTGGTATATTGAGACTCAAAATTAGTCAAATTGGAACAATTATGACTCAGGTGGTAGGTATGGTTCTAGGAAAAAATTAGGCAATGGATCCAACCAATTTTCCCCTTAAGGTGGAAATTTATCAAGATGTATTTCTAGAATATTCCTTAAGTTTAACTACCCATAGAGTAATGAAGTTCAATATTTAACTCATTCTAGGTCTGAAATCTCTATCGATTCTCCCATATCATATGGCACTGGCTGAGATGAAGGAGTTAGAAGTGCAAATTGAAGATATTTAAGTGAATGTGTTTATTCGGTCAAGAATGTATAATTGGGGTATTCTTTTTTTCATGAAGGCATATTGTAGCCAAGTAATATGCATGGATTACTATAAATTTAATCAAGTCATAGTGAAGAACTAATTTCTATTTCCTAGTATCGATAATTTGTTTGATTAGTTTTTTGGAACCAAATGGTTCACCAAAATTGATCAATTCTTAGGCTATCACCACCATTGGTTTTGAGAATATCATTTACAATAGATAATATTTTGTAGAATATATGGGTTATAAAATTACCTTTTGATGTCGTTTAGGTTGAAAAATTCTCTTGTAGTGTTTGTTCCCCCATGAATATAATTGTTCACCTATACTTATATTCCTTCATTGTGGTGTTTTTAACAATATCTTGGTATATTAAAAAACCATATAATTTCATGATAAACATTGAGAGATAGTATTGGCTACATTTCAATGGAATTATAATTATGATAATATTTTTATGTTTCACTTTTTGGATCTAAGGGGTATTCTTTCCCAGGCATGTTATTTCCAAGATAGTTATTTGTGTTGATATGAAGAAGGTGGAAGAAATTAAATCATTGGAATGACATAAGAATGTGTTTGAGATTCATATATTCCTAGGATTGGATAGATACTATAGGTGGTTCATCCAATAATTATCATGTTTGGAAGTACCTTTGGCCAGATTTTCTATGAAGGTGGTAAATTTTGAGTGGAATGAGCAGTATGAGGATGCCTTCCTAGATCTGATGATAAGGTTGACATATGATATGATTATAATTCTTCCGTAACATATGATTTTTTATGTACCTTACTATTATGAATCTTGTTTTTTATGGGATTTATTAATGAAAAATGATTAGTTAGTTGCTTATGGGTCTCACTAGTTATGACCCCATGATCTAAACTATCCTAATCATGAATTGAATTTAGTTATTGTGGTTCATTCCTTGAAATTTTGTTATCATTGTCTCTTTGGAGAGATTTTTTTCTATAAAAACCACAAGAGAAAATGATATATTTTTTCCAAGAATACCTTAGTATATGGAGAATGCATTGGGATGAGGTTCTATAAATATTAGATTTTCAAATGAAATATTCCACTAAAAAAGGTAATGATGTTGAAGATTATCATAAAAGGAAGATTCATGATTTGGAATATTGGACATTGAAATAAGAGATAGGGTTGATGATTTTTCTCATGTATTAGAATTTGGATATATTTTTGGATCAAGAGGTGGAATCTTGTTCACCCTTGTTCATCACTTCTGATTTGGATGATTGGGTCAAGGCCATTGAAGAGAGTATTTTGGATTTCTTAGTGATTAAAGAGGGTTTTATAGGAATTGAAATTGTTCCAAGATATCCCATAGTTCATAATAATTTTCTATATGGGGGTCTGAATGGCCCGAAAGCCTTATTTTTTTATTGACTTTTGATAACCCCCCTTTCAAGGGATGAGGGGAACCCTTACATGGCCCGTAGGCTTATATATTACATTTCCTATAGGCTTGGAGACATTACAGGACTCGTAGGTCTTAAGAAAATCATACAAACTATGACTAATTGAAACTGCCCCTCCCCAGCATCTGCATCGTGATCATCTCTCCACCTTTTCATGGTTTTTTGGATAGTTTTCATGTGCAGTGATGCATAGGCTCGGTACCGATGGCAATGCCATACCCTCTTATTCTTCCAAATCCATTTATCCCGGCTCTGTTGAATGCACCATGCTCTTAAATCCTCATCTGGAGTTGGTTCCTTATAGAATCTATATGGGTATCTGTATATCAGGTGTCCTGAAGGCCTTAAGGTGGCCTAGAGGCCTTAAATTTGGACTGAAGGCCTTAAAGACTCTAACCCAAACTGGTAGCCCAAGGTGAATAGTTCTGACTACTATAGTACCAAATAGTACCTACTACAGTAACCGCTACAGTATCTATTATAGTACCCGCACAGTACTAATACAGTTCCTACTACAGTACCTACTATAGTACCTATTACCGTACCAGATACCATACTATTATAGTACCCGAAATTATGCCTCTACTTGGTTTTGAACCTGGAACTCTTGGATTCACTTAGAGAGACCTCACCAACTAGGTTGAGGCTCATGTGCAAAATTTTATATATTACTATGGTAAAGTGGTAGTTCCTATATTTTTTAAAGAGGAATTGATGATGGATTCATACCCCTTGAAATGGGTGGTACATCTAGGATCAAATAATATATATCAAGATATTTGATGTCATTTTTAGTGGCTAGGCATGAAAAATAACATAGAATGTTTCATTCCTCATTGCCTATATTTCCAAAATGATCAAAGTCGAACATCAATGACCTTATGGTTTACTTTTTACTATTTTTTTACCTATCTGGAAGTGTTTATGGAATTTTTCATGGGGTTTCCTATAACCCTGATAGGTTGGGATGCAATGCTTTTTATCATTGTTCATCTTAAAAAAGTTTCACATTTCTTACCCATTTAATAAGCTAAATAAATAGATGTGTTGAGTAGGTTGCACATCCAAGAGATAGTATGATTGAATGTAGTTTCTATGATTATTATGTAATATTGATATTCTCTATTTACATAATGGTTTTGAAAAGGATTTTATAATTTTATGGGGTTACAAATGAAGTTGAGTATATCATATCAGCCTCATACAGATAGATAGTTTGGGAGGAAAATCTTTATTTTAGAGGATATACTCATGGAATGTGTGTTAGACTTTCATAGATCACGAGATGACCATATATCCTTGGTATAGTTTTCATATAATATTAGTTTTGAGTATTTAATTTATGTGGAACAATTGATACTCTTTATGGTTTAACATATCATTCTTCATTATGTTATAATTAAGTCAGTGGGGAAAGAGTTATTGAGTTGATTTTAGTACAGGAAACCTTAAAGAAGGTGTAGTTAGTCAGGAAGTGGTTAGTTTCAACTCAAAGAATGTAGTGTTTTTATATATACCAATTATGGAGACTTGTGGAATTAATTATTGGTGATATAGTTTTCTTGCAGGTTTCACCTTGATTAGGGTATCTGATATTGTGAATGTAGGTTAAATGAACACTATGATTTGTGGGACAGTTCAACATAGTGGAATGAATCATGATAGTGTATTACCAATTTAATCAACATCTTTTCCATCAAGGTATTAATGATGCATTCAATGTTTCTTAACTTATAAATTATGATATGAGTCCTTCGCATGTGATTAATAGTGATTAAATTAAGTTGGTGGTGAATGCTTCATTCAAAGAACATCTGGTGTAGATTTTTTATCAGAGTGAAAAGGAACTAAAAGGGAAGATAATTTTTATCATTCATGTTTTATGGAAGGACAGGTATATACAATAATGAACTTGGGATCAAGAATAATATGTGAAAGCTCCATGGGCCAATTTTTTTTGCATGATCTCTAGTGAAACTTCTCAAGTCAGAGAAGTAATTGGAGGTGTAGATTGTAACAAATTTATATTTTTCAATTATTTTATTACTTTATTTTATTTTTTTATTAGTGTTTTGAATTATTATTTTGTTAAGGAAGCCTTATAAATATTCTATGTGGGTCGGAGTGTGTTGGAATTATTTTATGTGGGAGCACGATTTGAGCATGATTTAGGGAAACTATTTCATTTTACATAAGAATCTATGAATCTTGTTAGTAAAGGGAAGTAGGTGGACCACAATTGTTGCATAGTTAGAGATAACCATGTGACATTCCCCAGGTAACTATGTAACTCATAATAGAAGAAAAATCACAATTGGTGTATGGTTTACCAAATTTTGTATCTAAATCATGTGGGTTCCCTAATGAGGTAGTGATCCTTACACGGTTGGTGCATGGTTTGATAAACCATGCAGCTAAACATTACACGTAGAATTAAATAATTTTAGAAGTCATTTTTGTCCTTAAAACACCTAAAACCCCTCATTTTGGGATCAACAATATCGGGATATCCTGTCTTGAAAATGACTTGAAGGTGATCAACAACTTAGTTCGCAGCTATATCCTTAACCCCTAAAACATCACTTATCAATAACATAATGGTAGAAACTTTATTTCAAAATGCATTGAAATTAGTCACACCTAGCATGAGGTAAATAAGGTTTCTGGTTTCTTTATTTCTTGGGATACTTGAGATGCTCCTATTGATTTTTATTCAAGTGTAAGATCCATCTCGGTATAAGGTATGGATATTATTAGAGTTGATTCACTCAGTCTTCGCTATTTAAACCCCCTAATCCCCTACCCCTTTTCTTGTACTTGAATATTGGGTTTCCCTATCCCCTATAAAATTATCATTTTCAGTTAGTCTTCCATCGAGAGATAAATCTTGTTGGGTATAAAGACTCCAGTCATAGGGATTTAAATGAAAGTGATCAATTTTACTCTATAATTCATGTTATTTATAAATAATCTCTATTCTCCTTGGTGAATATCATAGATCTAGACTATCATGGTTGGATCTAGTAATTTTGAAATTTTATAATGATATTCCTTCAAGATTCAATGAAAAGGAAGGGGGAAATCCATTTTTTCTTCATTGTTATTTAGTTCATATAGATCCACTCATTATATTGGATCTCCTTGGGTGAGTCTATAGAGATCTTAGCCTTTGAAATATTCTTCTTTTTTGATATTCTCTCCCAAATCCTCACATGGTGATTTGGGTTTGATTCTAGAGATTATAGCTATGATATCTTGATTCATGTGGAGAACATTGACATTGGGATTCAATATGATTAGGTTAGGAAGTTAATTACCATTTTATGATTATATAAATTGTATGATATTAAATACTTATGAATGTTTGTATAGAATGTGATACTTTTCTTAATATTACATGCTTGTACATGTGTTCGTAACCCAAGAGAAATTTCTTGATTTGACATGCTTGGGCATATTTATATCCCATGACACCTCTCTTTATATGACACACTTGAGCATGTGTGTAGATATCCCATGATACTTATCCTAATTTTACATGTTTGTGTGTACGTATAGATCAAGGATTTAATTTATATAGATTATATATATAAATAAGTACATGGAAATAGATTTTTTCTATCCATCATCAAAGTTATATGTGGTGCCTTCATGGATTTGTTAATCACTTAGAGGGGGAGTATATGCAACATGATGTGTGAGGATTATGGTAGTGTCTGGAATTATAAATAGTGATGCATGATGAACTTATGGTTTGACCATATATTTAAAGTGGTACATGATATCCTTGTGACCTGAAGTGATATTAGTAGTGGAGCATGATAGTTTTGTGTCATGGACTAAGATAATTGGCAGGACATGACAACTTTGTGGCATAACCCAAGGCATGCAGGCATTATAGTCTGTTTTGGGAAAAACATTGGCCTTGTGTCCCACTCTAAAAACATGAAAACTAGAAAAAAGTTCTATTATAGTATGGAGATAAAACATGTAGGGTTGGGGTTCATGGAAATCAAGTTAGTGTATGATGATCGGTCAAGTGAAATTTTACCAATCAATTTACTTTTATTAAATCAGAAACATTTTTATATAAATGATTCAATTATGTTAGGGATATATTGGTGGCGTCCTACTGAGTTTATACTCACACCTTGAAAGATAATATGAGTGTTTGTGTGTGTGTGTGTGTGTATACTTTATGTTCAAGGATAAAGTAAAGGGTAGGGTCCCTTTGTTAACAACCTAAGATGGAGAAGCATGTAAGATAGGTGGAGTTATAGTGGACTTCGGGTTGCTTGTCACAGTATCTCTCATTGTCATCTATCTTATTTTCTTTCGTATTTGACCTATAGTTGATTTTTTGTTTAGTTTTATTATATTATATATTGATATATCATGGATCTTTTATTTTTCATTCATTGTAAAGATTAATTATTTATTTATCACTTCCTTGTGTGTGTGTGTTGGTTGGATATCTGTATCGAAGGAATTTTCATCCCATGTTTCGATTTATCCACTCACAGCTAGTTGTAAACCACTTGTATATGGGGAGGTGCTCATGTGGTCATTTGAATCTCTGACTTAGACCCAATGTTTTGAGTTAGGGTGTTACACTAAATCTCATTAATTTTCACCTCTTTTCATCACACAAAACTAAATTCATATTTCCATTTATTTATAGACAAATATTGTATTGTGGAATGAAACCTCCAACTACAACTTGAACTTCTTATTTGAAAGATATGGAAGGATAAATACCAAATATATTATATTATATTTGAATAAATTTAATACGTTATTGATGAGTTTTAGATTGATAGTTCCATTATTTCTTGAATCCACAACTTAGTGAACTTCGGCTCCCAAACTCGTCATGGCATGAAATAGGCACTATGACATTACGAGCCTCAAATACCTAAAACCAAAAAAATACTTAACATACCATCGCTCAACTTATAATGGAGTGGTTTTTTCTATTTTTCATGGTCCTTTTAACTTCTCTAGATCCTATAGTGTGATCCATTTCTTTGCAACATGATACCACTTAACTATCATTCCAGCGTGACAATAATTTCTCATTGGTTGGTATTCACAGCATTATAAACTCCTCAAAATTCATCATATGATATTTCATTATGTAAACAAACCAACTATATCATGATTCAAGACATGAAAAATTAACTCTTTACTCATATTATAATAACCTTATGGCACAATCCTTGTACATGATCTTTAATCATTATTCTATCTATATTATCACAAAGCAATGAAAAATCTAGTGGTGTGGTCCTCCTCGAATTGGATAAATTTTAACATATATAAGGGTATCTCAAGTATTTCACCTTATCACATCATATAAAATATTTCATAGAAATAACATCTAAATCCCATCATGGCATGATCATCACAGTACATGGTGTAGTTTTATCATCCCTGGAATAATTTTATACCTTTTATTAATATAGATCTCCTGTCAACTATAAAAATCTTTTAGATCACCAATGATAATTTTTATAATAAATATAACATGAAAAAATATCAAACCCATGAATGAATTTCATTAATAAATAATTCATATAATGCATTTAATATAAAATTTATCTAAGCGCCTCACCATAGGATAAAATGGTGATTGTGACAGAACATCATGACTCTCTTTAAGATCAATTATACATTGACCATGTACCCATTTATATCAACTCATCCCCCATTTATTCAATTATCTTTATGAATATTCTTAAGTCTCATAGATGGATATTCAAAATTATGTTACAAGGGTTACCCTATTCAACTCCTCCACCAACATGGTACTTTAACATAGTATATAAAATTAAGGATGGGCATATCTACATACTTAATGGGTCATCCATGAGTACTGAGAAACATAGTCAACATCATACATAAAATAATTTCAATGTAATAAAATCAAAATACATATTTTCACCCTCACCACACAATAATAGTCATATGTAAACTAAATTGAAACCTCCACCAAGAGAACCCCATGGTCTATCAATATATAAATAAATATATAAATATTATACCATTAGAGTATATTTCATAAAATCATATCAAAACCATCCATACACAAATAAAAAATTATATATGATATAATACATACTGAAAATTTTAAAAATATACCATGTAAACTAAATCCAACAAGTTAATACATGCATCCCTAACATCAAACATCCTTCCACCGACCCATTATATAACCATATCTCATCAAATCACATCTATATTTAAGACCAATATATCACATATCCAATCCATACCTACTGATTGGGTAAGGGTGAACTAATATGGTATTTTAGTTAACTCATTCACTAGGTGAAAATTGGGTTGTGGCTAAGAAAATTTCCCTTCTGATAATTTAAATGACCACTTACCATCACTATTTGATAACATTAATATCTAGTTTAGTATTTTACATTAAAATTAGTTGGTCAAAGAAATGTTGAGATATTTTATTTCTTAACTTGGTTATCATATCACAGTCACATTATAAACCATTATAAACTTACTTTTCATATAATACCCTCTTATAAAGAAAAACAAGAGAGGTATGAGTGTCATACTATTCAGTATTATATTGTAACACAATAGTTGATCCTAGACTCTACCTCAAACCACAATATATAACTACTTCACATCATTAATACAAAAATTCAAATTAATAACAGATATATTAAAACTTAATAATACCATAAGAATAATGGAATTATAAAATCACTACTATATTTAATTACATTTTTTATATTAAAAACCGGAAATAAATTTTTTAGCTCATAATACAAAATTAAGTTTTATAGTTTAATGATCCTTTAAAGGTTATTCACTATACACCATAAAATATAATATCATCAAAAAAAATTCCATATCCAATTTTCAAGATAAAAGAATAATTAAATTCCTACATAAATTATTGGGGGCTATTAGAATCCCATCATGCCCCGTTGTTATGACAACAATTTCTTGAATTGATTCATGTACAGTTGTATATAAAATATTATCTATTTTTTTAATTTAAGATATATAAATGATATAAAAAATGTACCATTGTATTCTATTTTGAAAACAAAAAAATGGTATACTCAAATAAAAATTAGATCAATTTTTCATTAATCTCTATGTACAATTATTTAAAATGCTAAAAATTCATTTAAAACAAGATACAATAGCCTTGCAAAACAAACAATGATGTTTTATATGGAAAATAAATAAAATTAAATTTTTATTTAAAAAATATAGACACTAAACCAAAAATCCATAATTTTCATTAAAATCAAACACAAAATGTAACAACCCAAGTTTTTTTAAATGATTTTTTTGAATAAATTTAATTTCATTGATAGTTTATGTTACATGCAATACCTTTTTTTAATAAACCGCGACAATAAATCAATATTATTATTTAAACAAGAATATTATTAACTACTAATTAAACATGGAGGAATGAATAATAATCGTAATAATATTTTAAATATTGATTATAATGATTATATATAAAGATTAAATGTGATAAAAAATTACTCAATTTTGGGTAAAGTTGTTATATATTTCAAAAATTCTATTTTCTATAAAAAAAATTATTTATTTTTATGAAAAATAATAAAATTATTTTTTTACACTTTTAGAAAATTAATTTGATAAAATGAAATTAATTTTTTAAATAATAATTTCAAAATTAACTTAGTTTTAATTTTTTTTATTTATCTGAAAAGTTAATTTTTTTATGAATGGTGAAAAATATTAGTTTTTATTATGAATTATCATTTCCTTTAAGGAATATAAAAACATAAAAATTGTTTTAAGATGGGATTAAAAGTAAAATTAGTAAAATTGTATATATATATTAATCTAATTTATTTCATTGTAATCATTTTCATATTAATGTTTTTTACTAAAAAATTTTAATATTTTGGACATGTTTCTCTTTGAAAACACGCTTTCTGATTGTGCTTGTAGGATTAATTTTAAATTAAAATTTTACACTTATGTGAATGGAAATAAAAAATGTATTAAATATTTGTAATTATAATGATTTATATTATATGATAAGGTTAAATTAATTTTCCACCATAATGAATAGTGAAAACCATAAAAATTAATTACCATGGTTAAAGAAAAAATGGGTTTACTGGGGGTGTTAAACTAAGGAGATAATGGTTAAAATGACTATATAACTTTTAAAACTCATATTTTAGGGAAATATTTCAGTCCTAAACGTACCAAGTTAGAATATATCATCATTTTTAAGCTTTTTTCTTTGAAAATACATTATTTTTTTGAATTATTTTGGGGAAAAAATTAAGTAGCTTCCATGTGGTTTCCTTTCCCCGACTTATAAAATACCACCACTTAACATCAGTTATTCACACCTCTAAAGACATATAATATTTCTAAAACCTAAAAAAAATCCCACCAAAATATCCTTATTTATGTTATAAATCTTATGTTCCTCCCAAAATACCAATTTTATGGTATTTAATAAGAGATCTGAAGTTGGTGCTTCTAAGCAAAGGTAATTGTATTAATTAAGATTCTTATTTTTATTTCATCTGTTTCCAAATTAAATTATGTATTATTAGTTACAATATAATAAAACCATTATAAAATATATAAAGTTTTATTTTATTATATTAACAAAATAACCTATATAAATCTCATGTTCCATCAAATGGAAAATAGAATTATCGATCAAGTGTACAGTGTACTATCACCTCAGAAACTGATGTAGTTTGTTTTCCATTACCACCTTTCAAGGATATATATAGTAATTTATTTAACAAATTTATATTATATTTATGAATTTAATATATCTATGTAATTATTATATCATATAGACATACTTTCTTTCCATTCCATTAGGGATATGATAAAGTCGTTAATGTATATGGCGGACTACCACCTAGAGAAGAGATTTGATTCATTTTCAATTAAGATTTAAATTGAAGGTATTAAGGATAAATATAATTATTATATGTTATTTATGAAATTATAATTATTAAATAATATTAATATATTATTTAACTTTCTTTATTTTAATCCATTTAGAATATGGAAGCATCTTTCATGCATACATATGACCTACCATCTCCATGAATGATGTATTTTATTTTTACCTTTAAATATTATAGATTACTAAAAAATAAATATAAAGAAGATATATGAAATTAATATCATATTTCAAATTATATAGATAATGAAACTCGTATTAAAGTAAGATTACAAAAAATAAAAAATTAAAACATACATGAAAAACAAATTAGTTATTGGTCAAAAAATGACATTAACATGGAATTTTTAATAAATAGGTAATAAAAGGTCATAAGAAAAAATATATATATAATTATAAATATAATAATTCCTCTTTAATATATGTATAATAAACTTATATTAATTATATAGTAGGTTTTATTTTTTATAAAGGATGTTGATACTTAAGGTGAGATATTTCTGTCTCATTTTTTACTTCTATAAGACACAAACTATATTCACTACTTATTCATTTTATGTGGTCTATATAATTCCCATGAATTTTTTTATGATTATTATCAGAACATTTTTTATATTTAAATATCCATTTTATAATCTTTTTTTCATTGGTTTTATGGTTCAAAATTTACCAAATTGGTAAGGTATTTGTGTCTCAATTTCCCTTGATACATATGTTATGTTATAAACCTATATTATTTTATGAGGTGTATACATACCATATTTGACATGTAATATAATTTATTTATTTATTTTAATAATATTTTATGTTTCATTTAATTTTATTCCTTCATGGGGCTTTCGACTCAAAGTTACCAAAGTGGTAAATAGTTTATATTTCAATTTCATCATTTATCTGTATTGTTTATGATTATGTTTCTCATGATAAAATATTATGATCCATATCTCAATAAACTCATTAATTTTATTATCCTTTATTTATTTCATGATAAAAAATGTTTTAAATTCATTTTACTCTCTTTTTTAACATAAGAGTTGTCAAAATATTTTAAAAAAAAATCACCTTTATTTCTATCTTCAGTCAAATACAATTTTTCTTCCAGAACCATTTTTCTAAAAATGTTTTGAAAAATGTTTTTAATGTTCTTAAAATTATTTATTTAAGTCATTTTTATCCATGTTATACTTTTTTAAAAAAAATTAATGTAATATTCATGTTATTTTCCAAAAAACAATTATATTTATATTTTACTAAAAATGTGAAAGGAATCATTGTTTTAACGTGTAAGACATAAATAGAATTTACCACCTCCATAAAAGTTACTCTATTTTAAGAATCCTATATTTTTTAAAGGTTATTTTTGAGTAAATTGAATTTTAAAATGTATTATGTTTTAAAAAAAGTAAATAAAAAAAGAAATTTTCCTTAAAAAATGTTTTAAATTATTTTTAAATTTTTATTAATATGTTTCAAAGTTTATATTCAAAGAAAAGGATTTATAAAATGTCTTATGATTTCTTAGTTTTAAAATTTTATTTTCAAATGAAATTTATTTTTTCCAATAAATGTTCTATGTATTTCTTCAAAATAATATTTCATCTAAGATGAAATCCATTAATGTTATATATTACTTATAATGGATATGATCCAAGGATACAATTCTAATTCTTAACCTAGATTGTATATGTTTCTAATGACAAGATTTCTACCAATACCATTTTTCTTCCAATAATTACACAATGATAAAATTCTTATAAAACCCACTTCATTTTACATGAGTTATACATTGATGAAATGATTATGAAACCTATTTTTTCTCTATAGGTTATGTTAGGATGAAATATTTAATAAGAATTATTAGTTTTAACAAGTGATTTTAAAATAAAAATAATTTTCCTCAAGAAAAGTTACAATTTTATTTTAAAATCATTTTTCATCTAAGATGAAATCTATTAATGTCACCTATTTATTTTCAGGGATGTGATCTAAAAATACAATTATTATTATTTCTTTACATGGTTTTTGTTTATAATGACAAGATATCTATGAAACCCATTTCTCTTCCATGGGTTATTCAAGGATAAAATGATTCTGAGATCTGCTTCTTTTTTCATGGTTTATGCTTTTATAAAATGATGAAATTATTATGAAACATATTTCTTTTCAACAGGTTTTGTTTTGATGAAATTTTTATGAAACCCATTTCATTTCATGAGTTTTGATATGATAAAATATTTATTATCTTATGGTAAAAATTGTTTTTATTTTCATTACGTTATGGTGGTAACATTATAACCAAGGGTGATGGTTATGTTATAACCAAGGACAATGGTTATGTTATAACCAAGAATGGGTGGGATGTATATCTTATAGGTTCTGGGTACAACAGAAGCATGTGATGGGTGACGCCCAAATTTAATTTTTTCTATAATCAATGAAAAATCTACAATATATATGATGATGAACAATATAATCCACTTAACTGATTCAAAGAAACAAAAAAGAAGAAGAATTGTACCAGAACCGAGGGAGGGGGATCAACACATATTGTTTATAATTAATTTTATTACATAAAAAAATTAACTATAAGAAAATATTTATTCATTGATGTGTCTGATGATAGATCTAAATTTCACCATTATTGTGTTGGAGAAACTAGGCACATATTTCCTTTAGCGGTGATCCATATATTTTCCAGGAATCTTGAAATGTTGCTGAAGGAGTCTCTGGGTGATAGCATGTAAGATCATTATGCTTTAGTCCTACACCTTTTATCACCTCAAAAACTAATTCTAAAGCATTCTCCTTGATCTTGTGGAGGAGTATTAGTCTCCATTATCAAGATAATTCTTGGAGAATAGAGCTCTCTAGGATTGAGAGGTTTTTCTCCAAAACCATTGTCCACAACTGAATAGGCTAATAAGAAAATAACATAATTGAGTATTTTTATTACTAGGGTTAAAATAAAATAATTGAAAAAGTTCCCTTAATATTTATTTAAACATAGAAAAACCCCAAGTAAAATAATAATAGTAATATTATTATTTCTTGATATGTGGTGAACTTGCAAATGAAAATTAAATATTATTTAATTAAATAATATTCAATATTATAGTTTCTCATCAGATCATTAAACTAGGTCCACCATTCCTCGAAAATATTTATTGGGACTTTAATAATGTCTATTTATTTATTAAATAAATATCACTCTATCATTCACCAATAAATAAATAAATATTATATTCACTAAATAAAAAACAAATATTAATTATATATTCTGCTCAAAATTTATTCTCTCAAATAACTAGTGAAAAAATAAATGTTATAAAACATACTTTAATAATTATTAAACCACATACATGAATAATATTTATTAAACATGTTAAATAATAAATAATAACATATTATTTAACTAATATTTTCGATACACATAGTGTGTGGCCTTCTAGACCTCTTTCTCAGTGGCATTAGGAGAAGCAACCTAAAGTCCAAGGCTAGCATCTAGAAACACGCCAAGTCACCAATAAAGAAAGAAGATAATGTTTTAATGATATGTTACCACATACGAATTCTTATAGTGTAATATAATACCTTTATCATAATATCTCTAATCGAGTAGGTTTCATGCCAGTTCTATCAAACTATGTGGTCAATATCCCTTTATTTGATTTTTCAGAAATAGAACTTACCTATGGAACACTATGTCCATGGATTTATTTAGTCTATATCATTTCCATCAAAGGTCCTGAAATATTAAATTATGTTAATGAAAACAAGGGATAAATCCTTTCTCGCATTATTCATTAATGCAATATTACTCATGATGCACCCAACATATCCTACTTCACCACGAACATCATTCATCATGATTTTGATCAATATTTCTATGTGTGTGACTCATAATAATCATTAATAATAATAATAAAGTCTAATGACCAATACACACATCCAAATATAGGATCATCCAATGAAATAGAAGTGTGGATTTTCTATTAGTGGGTCTTATTCTCATAATATACATATGGGACATTACCATGCGTGTGCACCATGAGAAGGTGCATCAATGTCCTATGAGTATCCATCCCTGAGAGCCTATATTATTAGTTTCCCTAAAATTATATAGTTCAGATATAGAACTTATATATTCAAGAATAGTGTTGTAGCACTTTCGGGTTCTGTAGTTCCCATACTTATCTTACTATCCTACACAGTACATGTGTTTTAGGAACTACTTATTTGATGGGGGACTTGTAAACCTTTTTCCTATACCAACTCATGTATATCATAAGAATCAACTTTATCAATGTGAATCTAAATCCCATTATCCTTTTTGAATATGTGATCCCTCTCAAGAAAGAGTACTTATCTGGTGATAATTAATTTATTATCTAATGGGTTGTATAGGTAGTATCCCTTTTTTTCTTAGGATACCCTATAAATATACACCTCGGGCCCTGGGGTGATAGTTTGTTTCCTGATAAATCCTTAACAAATTTCTTGCAACCTCATACATGTGTATGTGACAAATGGGTTTCTTTCCACTCCATAGCTCGAAAAGAATTTCATTTTCCACTTTTGTTGGTACTCAATTTAAAGTGTACGTCACATTTTGTAATGCATATCCCAAAATGGATAATGGAAGATCTACATGACTGATCATTAACCTTACCATGTCCAACTATGTATGGTTACTTGTTTCACTAACACCATTCCACTATGGTGAATAAGGTTTAGTGAATTGAGATAGAATTCCAAACACCCATAGAATGTCGACGAACTCTTAGTTAAGATATTCTTCAATTTGATACGATCAATACTTCTTTATATTTTTACCAAGTTGATTATCTACTTCAATCTTTAATTCCTTGAATATATAAATGGAATCTAATTTATACCTCATTAAGAAGATATATCCATATCTTCTCAATTCATTAGTAAAAGTTATGAAGTAAGAATATCCGCCAATAGCTTCTACTAGAAATGGTCCATACACCTCAATGTGTACCATTCCTAGAAGCTCCATGGACCTTTCACCCTACCCACCAAATGGTGGTTTGGACATTTTTCCTTGTAAATAAGAATGACATCTATCAAGTTGTTTTAGATTAGAAGAGTCTAAATAACCATCTTGACATAGATTTTTCAAAGCCTTCTTGTTTACATGACCAAGATGGTGATGCTAAATTTGGGTGTTATATGAGTCATGTGAACTTGACTATTTTTAAATTTACAAAACTTAGTTTTTGTAATTTAATACATAATTAATGTTATTTAAATATTCCATACCATAACATATATTGTCCTTATAATAGAAACATCTTTTATCTTTGAACATGAAAAAAAAATATGTATCAAAACATAATACATATGTTATGTTTCTAGTAATAGTAGGTACATAATAAAAATCACATAAAACAAAAATCATTCCCATTGGAAATGAAAGGTGGTATTCATCAATGGAAAGAGCAGGCAGCCTCGCACCATTGGCAGCTCATAGATCCTCCTCTCCTCTGGAAATTTTCCAAAATTTACATTGTTCCTACATTTGGATACAAATGTGAGAACCAAAAACTATATCTAATACCCAATGTGTTGATATGGAAATATTGAACTCAATAATGAACACACCTTTAGCATCCACATTCCTTTGGGTACAGTTCCTCTTCTAATGTCTTGGATTTCCACATGAAAAACACACTACCTCCCTTTTCTTTCCCTTCCTCTAGATCTTATTCTTCTTGGTAGGATAGTTTTTGGGAGATTTAGACTATATATAAGTAATATACCCCATTAAATTTTCCTTCCTCTTATTATTCGTCATAAAGACTGTAACGACCCAATCTTTTTGAGTAGTATATTAACTTACTCTTATTGATTTAATAAGATGTTAATGGTTAATGCAGAAAGAGGAGTCGATGGCTTCATCCAGTAGACTCAACCCTTACGAAGCCCACTTATCAGAGCTTGGGAAGGAGGTAGCATCTGTGGGCTTCGCTTTGGACCAAGCCCAAGCCGATCTCCAGCGTTTCAAGCTTGAACGAAAACTCTTGCAGGAGAAGTTCAAGTTAGTGGAGATTGCTACTAGGGCAATGTTATCTGAGCCTCCCTCAGATTCTCTCACCATATCACACCTTACACTTAGGTCTTATGCCAGTGTTATAAGGGGCTATGTGATGAGACCCTAGTTTCCTTGTGTAATCCTCTCGGGTGAATAAATTGAGATTTCTTCCTTTAGTGATGTTTGTGAAATTTCAAATGCCTAGATAATTTTAGAATGTATTTTATTGATGAATTTTGAAAAAGGGATATTTTGAAATATTTATGTAAACCCTAAATAACTAATGATGTGTAATGATTTTCAAAAAATGGTCTTCTACAAAAGTGTTCATTAAGGAATTTGGAGTCTAATAAGATCAACTTAATTTTTGATGAATAGTAAATTATGAATAGTGATTTTACGCTTAGGATTAGTAATGTGACCAAATGGATTAGTAATTTTCACTTAAAGAAAGTTTTAATATAATTTAGACACCTTGGTTAAGTAATGTGATTCAATAAAATGGGTAAATAACGGTTTCATAAATTATTAATCAAGTATTAGTTTTTTCGGATGAATAGTGTTTTTTAATTAAAAATTTAATTAAAAATAATTAGAAAATTATTTTTATAAAAATGACTTTATTTTTGAACTCAGAGCATCGATATTATGTTAAGGTAATTTTTGGGGATTTTTCTGAAAAAAATGAATTTTCGATGAATAGTGTTTTTATTTAAAAATTAAATTAAACATATTTAGAAAAATATTTTTATAAAATGGATTTCATTTTTGAAATCAGAGCATTGATATTTGGTTAAGGTGAAATTTTGGGATTATTCTGAGAAAGTTGAATTTTCAGTGAATAGTAAAAATACCTTTTTAGGGTTTCGGTATGTTTAATGACATCATAATGATGTCATGATGATGTCATGAGATATTTTGAGGGTTGGCCGGCCAAGGGTGATGAATTATTGTTTTGGGGGCCCCATGTGGCCTAACTCCATGATAAATGCCAAGGGAGAGCCCATGGGTTTGAGAAAAGCACATGTGAGGTGTCCTTTGGCCATTAATGCTTTGTCCCCTCACTTTCCCTATAAATACCCACCCTTTCCTCCCTTGGTTTTCACTCCCAACTCTTCCCCAACGAAGTTCTGGTCTTCTTACCTTCCAAAGAGTCCTCCCAAGGTGCCCCCAAGCCCTCAAGGTCCAATCCTTTGAGTTTCAAGAGTCACGTTTTAAGGTAAGGGATCCGACCCCTCTCTTTCTTTTCGTGTAATCTCTTTTATGTCATTCCTTTTGTGCTCCATGTGATTATGTGAGAGGATGTTCTTTTATATTCCTCTTACTGCCCTTTCATGTTTATATGATGAGAGATCCCCTCTTACTCTCATCATTTCGTTTTATGAAAGCTTAAGTGACGCCGTTAGGCTGCCGAATGTTTAAGTGATTCTTTCACCCTTCTCATTTTTTTTCAAGTTCGATTTTCATGTCAAATCTTTCAAGTTCCTTTTTATTATGTTGGGGTATGATCTCTATATCTATCATACTGATCTCTTATGATCATATGATGAGAGACCCTATTTTATTTGTCCAATTCATTTTTGTTGAAGTTTAAGTGACGCCGTTAGGCTGCCGAATTTTCATAAGAGAAATCAAATTTTTGTCTTCCTTCCATGTTTTTCGTTTCAATTGGTATGTCCTTGAAATTGCATCACCATGTCCATATATCCTTCTTATTCTGTCCCTTTACCTTTTCATGGGTCAATTATGATTGTTCAACCCATGTTCCCTCTCTTTTCAAAGTTTCTAAAACCTTGTAACATAGCCGTTATGCTGCAGAATTTTCGTCTCAAAATGCCTCTCTTTTCTCAAAATTATTTTATGTTATAAAGTGAATACTCAAAGCTCCTATTTCTAAAGGGGTATTCACATATATATAAAAATGATCTATTTTAAATTCTGGTATTTACATACATGATACCCACTTTCCCTTTCCGTGGGTTTAAAGTAACGTAAAGATCATGTCTTTAAAGCAGTTTTTAAAATGTTATGATTATGAAATGAAACCCATTTATTTTATGCTATATGGGTTATTTATGAAATGTTTGATGATGATATATGTGGCTCACATGATAATAAAGGCAAATTTAAGGGTGCGCCCTGATAGCGCTCCAATGCATTGGGTAAAGACTTAATCTCTAGAGATGACCATTTTAACGACGCCTTGGTGAATAACCTTGGTAATTTTTAACGACACCTTGGGGATGGACCTTGGTGAAACGAAACGATTGTCAATATTAAATGTTGTAGCCACATCTTCAAGTTATGAAAAATGATTATTTTTATTATGATGTACCTCATGATTTCTTTCTCATGCCTTAAAGTTCTTTTCATGTCCTTGTTGAAGTATCTCAAGTTCACTTGTAAAATGTTTCTCTTGTTTCCCTTACTGGGCCTTCTGCTCACCCTTTATTTTGATGTATGTCCCCAGGTTATGAGATGCATAATGAACATAGGATGAACTAAAGGAGAAGCCTTTCAAGTGTTTAAGAAGAATGTTTTTATGTTTTTTTTTATGTACTATGATCCTTGTTTCCAAGACACTAAACCTTAACGATCCTCAGTTCCGTGTAATGAAATGAAAGTTTATGTTATAAAATGGCGGGATGCTATAGTTGGTATCAAAGGATGGTTTAGTTATTTGTGGAAATTAGGATATAAAAACTTTAGGAAGAACCCTATAGAAAAGTTTAAATATAGGAAAACTTCCTGGTATTTTGGTAAGTATTGAGTAAGTGGTTTATCAAACAAATACATCCCTGTCTGGATACGAGCAGGTAGAGGCGGCTCTGGCACAGATGTACATAGGGGTAAAACCCGAAAACACCGCTTTGAGCTAGACTCGAATGGGAACTGGTGCACGATAACGGGCCTTGCTGCACTCTTGGTTACGACACTCCCGGGGGATATGTTTGGTTAATCACAAGATTTCTATGAATCATTATGAAGGAATTATAGAAAAGTGTAATTGTCTAAGCATTAAGTCTTAGTTAAAAGATTCATAAATGAAATAAGTTTCTTACTAAGGTTTTATTCTTTTAGAAAATGGCGGGCAATAGGAGGAACCGTGCCGATGGTGACCGCAATGCACCATGTGCTGACGGCCCTCCGATGGAAGCCGGAATGGAAACATTCATGCGAATGATGAACCAACTGACTCAAGTTATGAGTAATAACTTGAATCAAGCTGAGAGGCCGACCTCACCACGAAGGGAACAACACTCTGTTGAGTCCTTCATGCGTCAACGACCGCCAACATTCAGTGGATCTACTGACCCATTGGTTGCGGAACAATGGATAAGCTCCATTGAAAAGATCTTTTCTGTACTTCATTGTTCGGAACAAGAAAAAGTCACCCTTGCTGTTTACCGCCTAGAGGGAGAAGCTGATCAGTGGTGGTCACTGATCAAAAACACGAAGCCACGAGGAGAGATGGAAGCTATGGAGTGGGAAGAATTTCGGGGGATTTTCTTTAACAAGTATTTCCCTCGTTCCATGAGAACGAAAATGGAGAAAGAGTTTCTCGAGCTGAAGCAGAAGGAGAACGAATCTGTCGGAATCTACGAGATGAACTTCACAAGGCTTTCCCGTTATACCTCAAGCTTTGTCATGGACCCTAATGGGAAGGTTGATAGATTCTTTGGCGGACTACGACCTCATCTGTGGAAGAATCTAGCCAACAGGGACTATGATAGCTATGAAGAAATAGTTCGAAGTGCTATGAAAGTCGAGCTGGAGTTTGGTGAGACACAGTGGTCTCATAAGCCAAATGAAAAGAAGAGATCGTTGGAGCCCAGTTTAGGGAAGTCTTTTGATCAGGGAAGAGGTGGAAAGCAAATGCAACTTACCACATGCAATAAATGTGGGAAGAATCATCTGGGGAACTGCTTGAACGGAAGTGGCAAGTGCTACAAGTGTGGAAGAGGAGGCCATATTGCTCGGAATTGTCATAGTGAGGTGAAGCCTCAGCTTCCCAACACTAACGACAGAGTAAAGATGGTTCTGGCCCTACCCGAAATCACATGCTTCAAGTGTGGACAGCTTGGGCACTTTGCTAACCAATGTCCCAATCCGAGGGCGGTGGAGGGGAATCACCACCAACCTCAGCAGAGGCCAAGAGAGCAAGGTCGTGCTTTCGCTATCACAACAGCTGAAGTTGAAGTCCCGAACGATGTGGTAGCAGGTACTCTTGTTGTCCTCTCAAAACTAGCAAGTGCTTTATTTGATTCTGGTTCTACGCATTCCTTTATTTCTTCCAAGTTTGCAAAGAATATAGAATCAATCCCCGAATTGCTTGAGGTAGAGTTGTCAGTCAAGACTCCAAGTGGGATTATCCATGCATCAAAAGTGTTTAGAGACTCTAGTGTTTACTTTGGTGAGCACAATCTTATCGCAAATCTAGTAGTCATTCCCATGATGGAATTCGACGTTATACTAGGGATGGACTGGCTCTCAAAGTATAATGCTAAGATCAAATGCAGAAGTAAGGAAATCTCAGTAGTCTTGAATGAACGACCTACAGTTATCTTCCGAGGAGAGATATCCCGAACTGATCCCTATCTAG
Organism: Viscum album; assembly: GCA_963277665.1. NCBI lineage: Eukaryota > Viridiplantae > Streptophyta > Magnoliopsida > Santalales > Viscaceae > Viscum > Viscum album. The sequence goes on along the minus strand of OY728147.1, from coordinate 2,103,555,188 downwards.
AAGCACCTCCTATAGCTTTCTTTATGGAGTTAATCGGTGATGAGGAAGAAGGGAAAGGGAGCATACAAATTGAAGATGTTCCGATTGTTCAGGAATACATGGATGTATTTCCTGAGGAGTTACCTGGACCTCCCCCAGAAAGAGAGGTAGAGTTCTCCATTGAACTCGTACCTGGGTCTCAACCGATATCAAAGACTCCGTATAGAATGGCAAATGTGGAGCTAGAAGAGTTAAAGAAACAACTCCAAGACTTGTTGGAGAAGGGGTTTATCCGACCGAGTGTGTCTCCTTGGGGAGCACCAGTTCTCTTTGTGAAGAAGAAGGATGGATCAATGCGGCTATGCATTGATTATAGAGAACTGAACAGGATCACAGTGAAGAACAGATACCCTCTTCCAAGAATTGATGATTTATTTGACCAACTTCTTGGGGCTCAATTCTTCTCTAAGATTGACCTTCGATCTGGTTATCATCAACTGAGGTTGAATAAGGAAGATATTCCAAAGACTGCCTTCCGATCAAGATATGGGCATTATGAGTTTACTGTTATGCCCTTCGGCTTGACTAATGCTCCTGCTATTTTCATGGATTTGATGAATAGAGTCTTTAAGGACTACCTTGATAACTTTGTGGTAGTTTTTATTGATGATATTTTGATATATTCAAAAAGTCGTGAGGAGCATGAAGATCATCTGAGGGTTATTTTGAAAACTCTACGGAAGGATAGGCTCTTTGGGAAGTTCAGCAAGTGTGAGTTTTGGTTACAACAAGTGGATTTCTTGGGGCACATCGTAACCAATGAAGGAATCTCGGTTGATCCTGCAAAGACAATGGTTGTGGAGGAGTGGCCTCAACCCACAATAGTAACTGAGATTCGTAGTTTCCTTGGCTTAGCGGGATATTATAGGAGGTTTGTGAAAAACTTTTCACGGCTTTCTAATCCACTAACTAAGTTGACTCGAAAAGGGGTTAAGTTCATCTGGACAAAGGAATGCGAGGAAAGTTTCCAAGAGCTGAAGAAGAGATTGGTTACTGCACCGGTGTTAACACTACCCTCTATCGGAGAAGGATTCGTTATTTTTAGCGATGCATCTCTGAAAGGGCTTGGGTGCGTCCTCATGCAAAATGACAAAGTAATTGCTTATGCATCTCGACAGTTGAAGATTCATGAGCAGAATTATCCTACGCATGATCTAGAGCTGGCGGCAGTTGTTTTTGCTCTAAAGATATGGAGGCACTATCTTTATGGGGAGAAATGTGATATATACACTGACCACCAAAGTCTAAAGTATATTTTCACTCAGAAAGAATTGAACATGAGACAAAGGAGATGGTTGGAGCTTATTAAAGACTATGATTGTTCAATTCATTATCACCCTGGAAGAGCAAACAAAGTCGCGGATGCGTTAAGCAGGAAAGATCCTGTTGTTCTGGCAACAATGAGGATCCTGGGAGATCCCTTGATTAAAGATCTAGTAAAACTGGACATGGGAATTATAAGGAAAGGGACATCATCAACCCTATCCCAAATGATTTCTCAACCTTTATTACTAGAGAAGATCAAGAAGGCTCAAAAAGAAGATCCTTTGCTGCAGGAGAAGTTTGAGGCTGTAAAGGATGGGAAGTTCCCTGATTTCAATATTGATCAAGAAGGTGTATTGAAATTTCGTACAAGACTATGTGTTCCATCTATTCCGGAGATAAAGAAAGAACTGATGGATGAAGCTCATAGCTCTACTTTCTCTATACATCCGGGAAGCACTAAGATGTATAGAGACCTTCGTGATCATTATTGGTGGGATAACATGAAGAGGGAGATTGCCGATTACACTACAAGGTGCCTGGTGTATCAGCAAGTAAAGGCAGAAAGACAACTTCCTAAGGGGGTATTACAACCGCTACCCATACCAGTATGGAAGTGGGATAATATCACCATGGACTTTGTAACTGGTCTCCCAAAAACATCCAAAGGAAACAATGCGATATGGGTTATTGTGGACCGTCTCACCAAGACAGCCCATTTTATCTCTATTCGGGAAGATTTCTCTCTAGATCAGCTTGCCAAGATATACGTGAAGGAAGTGGTAAGGCTGCATGGGGTACCACTATCCATCGTATCTGATCGTGACCCAAGATTCACATCAAAATTCTGGAGAAGTCTTCAGCATGCTCTGAATACTGAATTGAATTTTAGTACGGCCTATCATCCTCAAACTGATGGCCAATCTGAAAGGACTATTCAGACACTCGAAGACATGTTGAGATTATGCTCAATGGAATTTAAAGGTGGATGGGATCAACACCTCCCATTAGTGGAGTTCTCCTATAACAACAGCTTCCATTTGAGTATTCAGATGGCACCCTATGAAGCTCTATATGGAAAGCGGTGTAGAACTCCTACTTGTTGGGATGAAACTGGTGAGAGGAAGCTTCTTGGGCCTGATCTCGTGCAAGAGATGACAGAACAGGTTCATGCCATCCAACAACACATAAGGGCTGCTCAGAGTCGGCAGAAGAGCTATGCTGACAATCGTCGAAGAGACTTGGAGTTTGGGGTGGGTGACAAAGTCTTCCTTCGAATCTCTCCATGGAAGAGAGTCATGCGGTTTGGGAAGAAAGGGAAGCTCAGCCCTAGGTACATTGGCCCCTATGAAATCCTTGATCGCATAGGAGCAGTGGCCTATCGTCTAGCACTTCCACCGAACCTAGCTCAAGTTCATGATGTCTTCCATGTATCTCTCTTGAGGAAGTACATACCCGACCCTTCGCATGTACTGAACCCAGAGGTGGTACAACTTGAACATGACCTCTCTTATGAAGAGCAGCCAGTGGAGATCTTAGACCGTAGAGACAAGGTCCTACGAAACAAGACTACCCACCTTGTGAAAGTGTTGTGGAGGAATCATAAATATGAAGAGGCGACTTGGGAGCCCGAGGAAACAATGAAGCAAAAGTACCCTCACCTTTTCGACTAGGCCTCAAGTATAAATTTCGGGGACGAAATTTCTAAAGGGGGGAAGAATGTAACGACCCAATCTTTTTGAGTAGTATATTAACTTACTCTTATTGATTTAATAAGATGTTAATGGTTAATGCAGAAAGAGGAGTCGATGGCTTCATCCAGTAGACTCAACCCTTACGAAGCCCACTTATCAGAGCTTGGGAAGGAGGTAGCATCTGTGGGCTTCGCTTTGGACCAAGCCCAAGCCGATCTCCAGCGTGTCAAGCTTGAACGAAAACTCTTGCAGGAGAAGTTCAAGTTAGTGGAGATTGCTACTAGGGCAATGTTATCTGAGCCTCCCTCAGATTCTCTCACCATATCACACCTTACACTTAGGTCTTATGCCAGTGTTATAAGGGGCTATGTGATGAGACCCTAGTTTCCTTGTGTAATCCTCTCGGGTGAATAAATTGAGATTTCTTCCTTTAGTGATGTTTGTGAAATTTCAAATGCCTAGATAATTTTAGAATGTATTTTATTGATGAATTTTGAAAAAGGGATATTTTGAAATATTTATGTAAACCCTAAATAACTAATGATGTGTAATGATTTTCAAAAAATGGTCTTCTACAAAAGTGTTCATTAAGGAATTTGGAGTCTAATAAGATCAACTTAATTTTTGATGAATAGTAAATTATGAATAGTGATTTTACGCTTAGGATTAGTAATGTGACCAAATGGATTAGTAATTTTCACTTAAAGAAAGTTTTAATATAATTTAGACACCTTGGTTAAGTAATGTGATTCAATAAAATGGGTAAATAACGGTTTCATAAATTATTAATCAAGTATTAGTTTTTTCGGATGAATAGTGTTTTTTAATTAAAAATTTAATTAAAAATAATTAGAAAATTATTTTTATAAAAATGACTTTATTTTTGAACTCAGAGCATCGATATTATGTTAAGGTAATTTTTGGGGATTTTTCTGAAAAAAATGAATTTTCGATGAATAGTGTTTTTATTTAAAAATTAAATTAAACATATTTAGAAAAATATTTTTATAAAATGGATTTCATTTTTGAAATCAGAGCATTGATATTTGGTTAAGGTGAAATTTTGGGATTATTCTGAGAAAGTTGAATTTTCAGTGAATAGTAAAAATACCGTTTTAGGGTTTCGGTATGTTTAATGACATCATAATGATGTCATGATGATGTCATGAGATCTTTTGAGGGTTGGCCGGCCAAGGGTGATGAATTATTGTTTTGGGGGCCCCATGTGGCCTAACTCCATGATAAATGCCAAGGGAGAGCCCATGGGTTTGAGAAAAGCACATGTGAGGTGTCCTTTGGCCATTAATGCTTTGTCCCCTCACTTTCCCTATAAATACCCACCCTTTCCTCCCTTGGTTTTCACTCCCAACTCTTCCCCAACGAAGTTCTGGTCTTCTTACCTTCCAAAGAGTCCTCCCAAGGTGCCCCCAAGCCCTCAAGGTCCAATCCTTTGAGTTTCAAGAGTCACGTTTTAAGGTAAGGGATCCGACCCCTCTCTTTCTTTTCGTGTAATCTCTTTTATGTCATTCCTTTTGTGCTCCATGTGATTATGTGAGAGGATGTTCTTTTATATTCCTCTTACTTCCCTTTCATGTTTATATGATGAGAGATCCCCTCTTACTCTCATCATTTCGTTTTATGAAAGCTTAAGTGACGCCGTTAGGCTGCCGAATGTTTAAGTGATTCTTTCACCCTTCTCATTTTTTTTCAAGTTCGATTTTCATGTCAAATCTTTCAAGTTCCTTTTTATTATGTTGGGGTATGATCTCTATATCTATCATACTGATCTCTTATGATCATATGATGAGAGACCCTATTTTATTTGTCCAATTCATTTTTGTTGAAGTTTAAGTGACGTCGTTAGGCTGCCGAATTTTCATAAGAGAAATCAAATTTTTTTCTTCCTTCCATGTTTTTCGTTTCAATTGGTATGTCCTTGAAATTGCATCACCATGTCCATATATCCTTCTTATTCTGTCCCTTTACCTTTTCATGGGTCAATTATGATTGTTCAACCCATGTTCCCTCTCTTTTCAAAGTTTCTAAAACCTTGTAACATAGCCGTTATGCTGCAGAATTTTCGTCTCAAAATGCCTCTCTTTTCTCAAAATTATTTTATGTTATAAAGTGAATACTCAAAGCTCCTATTTCTAAAGGGGTATTCACATATATATAAAAATGATCTATTTTAAATTCTGGGATTTACATACATGATACCCGCTTTCCCTTTCCGTGGGTTTAAAGCAACGTAAAGATCATGTCTTTAAAGCAGTTTTTAAAATGTTATGATTATGAAATGAAACCCATTTATTTTATGCTATATGGGTTATTTATGAAATGTTTGATGATGATATATGTGTCTCACATGATAATAAAGGCAAATTTAAGGGTGCTCCCTGATAGCTCTCCAATGCATTGGGTAAAGACTTAATCTCTAGAGATGACCATTTTAACGACGCCTTGGTGAATAACCTTGGTAATTTTTAACGACACCTTGGGGATGGAACTTGGTGAAACGAAACGATTGTCAATATTAAATTTTGTATCCACATCTTCAAGTTATGAAAAATGATTATTTTTATTATGATGTACCTCATGATTTCTTTCTCATGCCTTAAAGTTCTTTTCATGTCCTTATTGAAGTATCTCAAGTTCACTTGTAAAATGTTTCTCTTGTTTCCCTTACTGGGCCTTCTGCTCACCCTTTCTTTTGATGTATGTACCCAGGTTATGATATTCATAATGAACATAGGATGAACTAAAGGAGAAGCCTTTCAAGTGTTTAAGAAGAATGTTTTTATGTTTTTTTTTATGTACTATGATCCTTGTTTCCAAGACACTAAACCTTAACGATCCTCAGTTCCGTGTAATGAAATGAAAGTTTATGTTATAAAATGGCGGGATGCTATAAAGACTGTGGGTTTTTCATTCCCCAGGACCTTATCCGCTTGTAAAATTAGGGTCATAAGTTTTGGTAGACTCTTATCATTATTGCACATATTATAATTTATAATAAAACTAGATAATGTCTTGGGAAGTGATAAAAGTAGGAGATTGATACACAACTCATCTGGGAAATTAATCCTTATGATGTTTAGGTATTCAATATAGCTAATAAGATTGACTATATGAGTCCCAACTAGGGCATATAATCCAACTTATTGGTAAACAGAAAATTGGAGATCTCATACCTCTCTTGTCTCTTCTTCTCTTGATAGAGATACTAAAGGTGGGAAATCATGATATATGCATCCATTTCCTCATATTTCTTTAAAATATCATTTTCCATGGATGATATCATGAATCACTAAACATTAATAGTATCATTTATAGGTTTCTCATAGAGAGATAGTTCTTTATCACTTGAATTATTTCTAGGCACAACTAGTAATGGGTCTTCCAGCACATAAAATTCCCTTTCAGGGATAAGGATGACACATAAACACCTATTCCATTCTTGGAAATTTGTTTAAGTGAGAAGGTTTTCCTTTTCAAGTATGGATCACAATGATATGATTGATATAATTTTTAATTCTATTTCTACAAAATGCATAAGTATAATTTTAGTAATTTATTTGATAAAATTTAAACAAATAAATAAATATTATATTTATTAGTCTCTCACTATTTTATCAAAACCCAATGGCCCTCACCATTGGATTTATAATATCCTGTTTCTTTGAAATTCAAGTGTAAAGTATCCATATTCCCCTTCTCATTGCGCCAATATTGGTTGGTCATGCAAGGTTCAATTCTAACCGAATTAATAGAAGGATATGCCGACTTAATTTTTTATTATATGATTTTATCCTTTATTCATAAATTTCTAATTATTATATTTATTACATTATTATTAATATTAATTGGTATTACTTAAGTGATTAACCATGTCTTTGATAATATTTACGCATAAGATGGTTTATTTTAGTTCTATCTTCTATGATTGTTAATTCATTAATTATGTGATTGTAACAAGACATCTATAATGAAAAAAAACATAAAACTGATATAAATAAAATAAAGGGCATGATCATGAGCTTATACTAATGGTCGGTTTATCTAGAAGTTTATAAAAAAACTGTTGACCTAGGGGAGAAACATCGGAAACCAATTGAGGTTTATGTTTAAAGTTTTCCACATGCCTGCCTTAGTATCTCCTTATATTAGTTTCACATTGGCTCCTAACATGAACTGTATCCACTAGCTTAGGAGATCCATCCATTACATATGCTTTTTACTCACACTCAGGTGAAGGGAAAAAAGGGATTTACATATAAGAAAACATGGGCACACATTCCCTACCTAATAATGAGGAGAGAAGGAAAGAAAACCAACAATTTAATTTAATAATAAATTAAATGAAATCAATAACATAATTTTTTTTGTTTTAACTCATGATCATACACATGCATGCAACATGTTACTCATTTAATAAATCTAACATTCAATTCATTAATCATTCTTATTTAAGATAAATCATGCTCAAATCGATTAATTATTATATTTAATTAATCAATCCCTTTATCTTAATTATTTTTTGGATTTCCTTGATATTATCATCCATTATAATTTTAAACATATTAAATAATTTAAATTAAAATTAATCTTTTTCATAAATGTACCTTGGAGGCAACATGATGAATACCTATCCAAATCTTCCCAACAAGCATTATAATTGTATTCTATTTTACTCTTGTGACATATGGCATACACGACATATCACATACTTTCACAATGTGTAATTCACATTTTATTACATGAATTACATGATTTTTTGATCACGTGTTATTATAAAATGCACATAGAGTAAAAAATTGTAATATTACTCATACACGATATGAAGATCTTGAACATTATAGAGATATTAATTAAACATTTATATATTTTTGTATATTAAAACCTATCACATGGAATGTCCTATCTTTACAACCACACACAAGTACATGTCTCAAGGTCTTCCTAGTAAAATAAATAAATTTTAAATATTTGTAACTTGGTATAAGTACACAGTGTTTAGATCCAATTTACACGGTGTGTACACCTCTCATCGTCTATCCAAGACACATGCCAAGGGAATCGGTGTGTAGTTTGTGCCTTGAAAATTTTGTAGTTCACAACATGTCCAATGGGACACATGTTTTTTTGAATATGTATTACATGGTAACCCAGCATGTAGGTCATGTATTGAATACACGGTCTTTATTTGACACAAATGGACCACAAACCATTTCCAATGTCCCCCAATATGTGTAGTCCGGCTAACCCTGAACCAATCTATCCCAGTCAACATGCAGTGCAAGAATTTACTACACCACATGTAATTAATTCACATAGGTTGAGTAATTTTTTAATTTACTTCTAGTGCATTGAACACAACTACTGGGCATATAATTTTGGTTACAAGAAATGAATTATTGTGTTATCCGAGAAGAATCCTTGGCTCCTTTGAAAGAGTTCCTTGATTTTATTTTAATAAAAAAATTAAATGTCCTGATTAGATATATGAGAAAAAAAATTAGGAAGAAACAAATATGTTAATTCATATTAAAATAAAAATTAAGCTTTAATTGAAAAACTAAATAATAAATGCCTAAATCACTAATGATCATAAATAAATATACACAATTATGTGCCCCCTCTGATACCACTTGTGGGTTCCGGGCGTAGCGGAAGTGTGTGATAGGAGATTCCCAATTTCAATTTTTTCCACAATAAATGATAAATCTAAGATCTGTACGATGATAAATTTTGTGATCCATGGAATGGAATCAAATAAATAGACAAAGAAGAATTATGTTGGAACCGATATAGAAGGATCAAAACTCATTATATATAATTAATTTAATTTGATAAACACTTACCTTTAAGGAATTATTTTTTCGTTGATGTGTCTGACAACAGATCTATAGTGCACCATCGATGAATTGTAGAAACCAAGTATATATTTCCTATAGTAGTTATCCAAATGTGTTCCACGAATATCTGGATATTTCCGAAGGAGTCTCTAGGTGGTATTACAAAAGATCCTTGTTCTTGCATTGTTCGCCTTTGATCACCTCGAGAACGGTTTCGAAGTGTTCTCCTTGATTAGGTTTAGGGGGATTGCTCTCCGTTCTAGAGATCATTCTTGGAGAATGGATCCCTCTATGATTAAGAGGTTTTTCACCTTATATGTTGTGCACAATCGAATAGGCTAAATAGAAAATAGCATAATTGTGTATTTTTATTTCTAGGGTTAGAATAAAATAATTACACAAATGCCCTTATTATTTATTTAATCCTACCAAAAGAAGATTTCAAATAATAATAGTAATATTATTATTTATTGACATGCATTGAATGTGAAAATTAAAAATAAATATTACTTAATTGAATAATATTAAATATTATTACCTCTCACTGGATTATTAAACTTGGTCAGTCATTCCTAAAAAATATTTATTGGGACTCAAATAATGTCTATTTATTTATTAAATAAATACCACAACATTATTTTCTAATAAATAAATAAATATTATATTCATTAAATATTAAAAAAATATTTATTAAATATTACTCCTATATTTTCTCAAAAAAATAGTGATGTAATAAATTTGATCAAAAACACATGAATAATTATTAAAACACAAATGGGAATAAAATTTATTCAACTTGTTAAATACTAAATAATAAATTATTATTTAACTGATATTATGGATACACTTAGTGTATGACCCTCTAGGCCTCTTTCTCAGTAGCATTAGGAGAAATAGCCTAATGTCCAAGGTTAGAGTCTAGAAACATGCCAAGGCACCCATAGAGAATGAATCTAATGTCGCAATGACATGTCACTACATCCAAATGCTTACTGTGTAATATAATCCCTTTATCACAGTATCTCTAATTGAGAAGGTTTCATGTTAGTGTCATCAACCAACATTCTCAATATCTCTTTCTTTGGCATTTGAGAAATAGAACTTTCCTATGTAACACCATGTCCATGGATTTATTTAGTCTATATCATTTCCATTAATGGTCCTAAGATATTAACTTCTATTAGTGAACAGACAAGATAAATCCTTTCTCTCATTATTCATTAATGAAATTTTACTTGTGACACACCCAATATATCCTACTTTACCATGAACATATGTCATCATAGTTTTTGTCAATACGTCTAAGTGAATGACTTGTGATAATCATTAATAATAATCTTAAAGTATAAGGACCAATACACACATCAGTAGATAGGAATATCTAATAGAACATAGAAATGTGGATTTCCTACTGGTGGGTCTCATCCTCATAATATCTATACTAGAAATCACCAAGGGTGTGCACCATGAGAAGGTGCCTCAAAGTCCTATGAGTCTCCACCCTTGATAACATGTATCATTTTTGTTATTCAAATGATATCATCCAGCAATAGAGCATATATATCCATGAATAGTGTCATAGTACTTCCAAGTTATCATCATAGCGGGGAACTTCTATGACCTTTTACTATAACAACTACTCTATGGACATTATCACATACTATGTTATGTAGAAAAAAAAACCATGATGTGATAAAGATTTTATTAATATTAAAAACCCATGGATATATGTTTACCATAAAGTAATAAGAATTTTGTTTCGAGGAACCAACTCCAACATATCTCTCTCTAATTTTTAAGTTAAAGATTAATATCTCATGAGATAGACAAGACTAGAATAAGAATTGGACCCACTATAGTATGGGAATTATCTGTTATGATGGTATTGGGAGTGATCCTTGACTTCTATGATGGTTTGAGGAGTGAACTCATTCCACAATAACAACCATGGTAGTGATACTTAAATACTATAGAAATGATTTTATATGATTATTTATATGCCATAATTCCATGCCATATGCCACTGTTATACTCTTATGGACCATGTTCTTTGATTCCTTTATGATTCATGTCTTATTAATTACCAATATTTATTACATGTATCAAGATTATGACCTTTTATATGTGGGGTATAGTTTTAAAAATTTAATCTCATGTTCTCATACCCTTATGTGCATGTCATGATTATGTGTCATTGATATCTCACTTTATTACCCTTAATAAGCATATGAGTTCACCCATTCTGATTTCCCCTTTCCCCAGGTTATGAAGATATGTTTTAAGTAGGGTATGTTTGTGAAAAGTAGAAAAGGGGAAGATAATTATGTGATATGTTGAAGATATTTCACTAAATTAGACTATTTTGTACTTAGTCTCCAATGACACTAAACTATTATGATCCTCGGGATTTTGTTTATGTAATGTATTGAATATTCATATAAAAATATTTAATATATATATATATATATATATGAAAGACTGTAGTTTCTATTATTGTTATTAGAGGAAAGGTATAGTTAACAATTTGAAACTAGGATGATAAATCTTTAGTGAGATCCATAGGGATATTTCTAAGGATATGTCTAGGGATATGAAAAAGGATAATTATATGGATGGGTCAAAGTACAAAAAAATGTATTATACCTTAAGAAAATGATAGAGTGAGTGGTTTCCAAGAAATTACATCCCAGTCTAGATAATACAAGTGGATATAGATCTAGAATAAAGATACACAGGGGTAATATCTCTGAAAAGGTAATAATGATATGGACTGAATCATTACATGGTGCATGAAAATGGGCCTTTATTTTCATTTAGCTTGACACTCATGGGGTATTATTTTTAGAAATTTACATAATCTTTACAAACCATCATGATGGATTTGAAAAATGACCATGAATAACCAAGGTTAATCATATGGGGTCATATCTTGAAAAGATGGTGTCATAATTTAGGAATACTATAAATTACTTTTTAGGATTATGTGGTTTTACACTATGATTAGTGTTTCACATATTATTATTTATAGTTTTAGTCAATTGAATGGAACCAAATGAACAATGTTAATGCTAAATGTAATAGATAATGTAATGATTTCGCTCTTGAGAAATTGAATGTTATGATAAAATGAAATAAAAACCTCATTTCTATTCTCACACAACATTATTAAGCTAAGAATAATGCTAAACTTTAAAATTGGAAAAGGAGGAAACAAATTTTTGTTAATTACTTTATGAGGCAACATAAAACCTCTTTTAATGGGACCACTAAAGTGCTAGTTGCTGATAAATGGATCAGTACCATTAAAAATACAATTTCCATTATCTAGGGTTTGGATAATGAAATATTAATTTTGGTTGTATATCATTTAGATGGAGAAAAAGATCAATGGTAGAACCTTATTAAGAATATGAGTCAAGAGGAGGTAATTTACTCCATGGAATGGGATGAGTTCAATAGGATATTTTTAAGTAATTTCTTTTTATTCTACAAGTATGGATGGAGAAATAATTTCTAAAGATCAAATAGAAGGGTGGTGAATCTATTGGTATCTAGAAATCAAATTTTACCTGAACTTCTTGGTACACTTATGGTTTAATCATCAATTTTAAAATAAAAATTCATTAATTCTTTGGTGGCATAGGACCAAGCCTCCAAAAGGCATTGGATATAGGATACTTTAGTATCTATGAAGAAGTTATTCTATGTAAACTAAAGGTAGAAATATAAATTTTAGATTCCACAAATTCCTATTATTTTGATAAGAAAAGGAAGATAAAGTCTCATGATAACTTGAATAAATAAATTTATATAAATAACTTTCAATCACCTACATTCTAGAAATGTTGTAAGATACACTGAATTGAATTCCTAAAAGGGAAAAGAGGGTGTTAAAAGTGTAGGAATCCTGGACATCAAGCAATGGAATATAAATATGATGTGAAAAGGATAATCAATGAAATAAATAAATGGAGAGATAAATAGAATACACCACCCACACATCAGTGTTTCAAGTGCAAGGAGTTTGGTAATTATGTGAATCAATTCCCAAATCCAATGTCTAATGTGGGTGATAATCCACAACAACCTATATAAATTTTTGAATAATTTAATAACTTTTTATTTTATATTAGTATAATGATAAAAAAATATTATAATGATTTTTTTGTATAAGTTAGGAGATCATATAAGGAATGTATGGGGGAATTAATATTTTTAAATGTATACATATCTATGGAAAATTAAATTAATAATTATGGATACCATCATTGGTTTATGAGTTTAAGGTTGATCATTAGTTAAAATTAATTAACACCCATTTTTAGGTCTTATGTGATGGTATTTTATCATGATTAATGATATTTTAAGATGAATTTATAACAATAAAACCTTTTGGTTTGTTATATGTTTTATTTATAAAGTTATTTAATGAGGAGTTATTTTAAACTTTGTGGATATATGATTAAATTTGATGGTAAACATTAGGGTTTTTCATATCTTTGATGTTCAAATAATTATGGGTTGTAATTTATCACCTTACAAATTATGTACACCTTGTTGATATTAGAGAATATTTTTCTATGAATCCTCTTTCTAGAATATACATTCAGGAAGTGGTAATGTTGTATGGGGTACCACATTCAATTATATCTTATTGGGAACTGAATCCAACCTTAATGTTTTAGAAAAGTCTTCAGCAATTTCTTGATACAGATTTGAGTTTTAACACAATGCATCATCCTCAGAAATATGTCCAGTTTGAGAGAACAATTCAAACCCTTTATTATATTCTAATATCTTTTTTATGGATTTCAAAGGGTTTTGGGATCAACACTTTCCTCATGTTGATCTTTCTTGAAAATATAGATTGTAATAGAGTATTCATATGGATCCTTATGAATTTATTTATGGAAATAATTGTGTAAATCTAATATAATAGACTGAAGATGTAGAAATAAAGTTATAAATACCTAATAAAGTTTGAGATATAGTAGATAAGGTTAGAGCTATTCAATAACATGTATGGATAACACTAATTTTATAGAAATTTTATTTTGGTAATTGTCAACATGATCTAGCATTTGAGGTTAGTTTGAAGTTATTTCTATGAATTTATCTAAGGGAGAAAGAAGGGAAAAGTAATTCATAGTTATATCAGTCCCTTTGTAATACTTGATTGTATTGGGACATGAGAGTATTGTTAGGAACTTCCACTGAACCTCTCTTAGGTTCACGAGGTGTTATATGTACTACCCCTGAGGAAGTACATAATGAATCATTCACATGTACTAAAATTAGAAGTTGTACTGCTAGATCATGATAATTATTATAAGGACCATCAGTTTAGATTTCGGAACATACATAGAAAGTTCTATGATACAAGACCACTCACGAGGTCAATGTTTTTTGGTAAAACCACCATCTTGAGTAAGCTATGTGGGGACTTGAGGTTGTAATGAGGTAGAAGCATCCTCAGTTTTCTGTAAAAAATAGAAGAATTTTGAGGGTGAAATTATTTTTTAGTGGGGTAGAATGTATCACCCCTACTTTTTAAGAAATATATATTTTTTTTAAAAATAAAAATTTTCGATATATTGTGTTACACATAAAATCAATTGTTAACTCCCCACAAAAAACTATTTATATTATTATTTAAATATGACCATTATTACCAAGCTATTAATTTTGGAATAATGAATAATAATTACCCTAATTCAAACATTATGTATAATGGTTTTATATAAATAAAATATATTAATAAAGAATTAATTAATTTTTGGTAAAGCCTTTAGATGTTTTGAAAATAACATTTTATCCAAAAAAAGTTTTATTATTTATTCATGTAAAAAATTATGAAAATAATATTTAAAGATTTTATAAAATTAATTTAATAAAATAAAATTTATTTTTTAAATCATCATTTAAAAATTAGCTTAGGGTGAATATTTGGTATTTTTCAAAAAAGTTTAATTTTTAGATCAATATTAGAAAATATTGATTTTATTAAGAATTTACATTGATTTTAATTCATTTAAAAACATAATAAATGTTTATAACTAGTTCAATTATATAACTATTAATTTAATCTAGTTTATTGTAATCATTTTGATATTAAATTTTGATATATAAACTTTGTAAGCTTTTGAACAGTTTTCTATTCAAAGACCCGCTTTCTCATCGCGTCTGTGAGATTAATTTTAAATTAAAATTTTCCACTTATATGAATGGAATTTTGAAAAATGGAATTCATATTTTTAATTATAATAATTTATATTATCAAATTATTTCAACATAATTTTTTACCAAAAGTGAATAGTGAAAATAATAATGATTAATTAACGCAGTCAAGATAAAAATGTTTTTATCAGGGGTTAAACTAAGAAGATAAGGGTTAACATGAGTATAACACTTTTATAATTCCTATTTTATAGACACATTCCAATATTATACTTTCAATTTTAGAATATATGGTCATTTTGAATCTTTTTTCTTGGGAATTACATTATTATTTTGGATTATTTTGTCAAATTTACAAGTAGTTTCCAAGTGGGTTTCTTTCCCCCACTTATAAAGGTCACCACCACTCCTCACTTATTAAAAAATATAAAGCCATATATTTTGGAAAAAAACTACCAATATACCTCCCCAACAACCTTATCTTTATTATAAAGTTGATGGACCTCCCAAAATAACAACATTATGGTCCTTAATAAGAGATTTGAAAGTAGTTCTTCTAAGAGAAGGTAATTGTCTTCACTAAGATCCTTCATTTTCTTTCTTTTTTTTTACATTAAATTATGAATAATAACCTAAAATGTAATAAAAATAGTATTTAATATATAATTATATGTTATTATATTAATTTAACAACCTATTTCCATCTCCACTTCCACCAAATGGAAAATGAAACCATCGATTGTGTGTATGTTAGACTACCACCTCCCGTACCGATGCATATTTTTTCCATTGAAACATTTAAATGATGGATATAGTGATGGATGTAAAATATTTATATTATATTAATGATAGTAATATAATCATTTAATTATGATATCAAATATACCTTCTTTCTTTCCATTCCATGGGGGATACAAGAACTTCGATCGTGTGTACGATAGATTGCCGCCTCGCAAAGCGATGTGATTCATTTTCACTTATGATTTACATGGTAAGTAGTAAGGATAAATTTAATTAATATATGTAATATATATTACAGAATAATAATTATTTAATTTCAATATATTATTTACCTTTCTTTATTTCAATCCATCAATAAAATGGAAATAATGTTCATGCTTACGTACCACCTACCATCTCCATGAATAATGAATTTATTTTTATATATCTAAATCATAAAGATTACTATAAAAATATATAATGAATAAATATTATATATATATCATCATTAAAAATATGTATATTAAGTAAGTATGATCAAATTAATTAGACCAAAAATTACAAATGAAACATACATGAAAAACAAAGAGGATATTTCCCAAAACGTGACTTTAACATTGAATTTTAAATAAAATGGTAATAAAAGGTAATTATACAATCATATATGGTGTGATATATACAATTATTTTTCTATAATATATTTATAATAAACATATATTTATTATATATGATTTTTTAACATGTGTGAAGGAATTTGAGACTTAAGGTAAGAGATTTCCATCTCAATTTTTACTTCTTTGAGACATATTCCATATACACCACCTATTTATTTTATAAAATTTATATACTTAACATGAATATATTTTAGGATTATTCTCAATAAAATTATTCATATTTACATATCCAATTGAGTATCTCTCATTCATTGTGTTTATGGTTGAAAGGTTACCAAATCGTTAAGGGATTTTTGTCTCAATTTTCCTTCCTCGAGTCGTATATTATGTTATACACCTATATTCATTTATGAAATGTATAAATAAACCCATGGACACATAATATCATGAATTTATTTATTCTAAAGTTATTTTAATGTTCATATAATTTTATTCATTTGTGATGCATACGATTCAATGATACTAAATTAGTAAAGATTTTATGTTACAATCTCATCATTTATCAGAATTGTTTATGATTATGTTTATGATGATAAAATTTTATGATATATATCTAATTAAACTCCTGAATTTTATTATCTATTGTTCATGTCATTAGAATAAAGTTTATCCATTCATTTTACTCTCTTTTTCACTCAAGAGTTCTAAATAATGTTTTTAAGAAAAATTGTCTTCATTTCTCTCTTCATTCGAAAACACTTTTTACTCCAAAATCATGTTTTATAACTTTAGTATAGATTCTTTGTAATAGTACCTATTAGGAAGGAAAAACTCATAGGTGTGGTCTAAATATAGTTTATTTTTCTAAGATGTCATATAAAAGTATCCCGCCCAGCATTCTAGGGTACTAGAGGCCCCCACGATATTGAGTAATGAATTGATATCATTAAGTTGATTTTTATTTTGGTAAAGGCTCTTGGTGAGTGGTGATTAAAATTGGATATATATATATATATATATATATATATATAAATAACCTTCTAGGATAAGGTGGTTTACAATGAACCAATCTAGGAGGTATGAGGATTTAACAAGGGAGATCTTAAAGGGCCTCTTTATTTAAGAGTTCTTCCTAAATATAATGAAGTTAGATAAATCTTGGGATCTCTAGGAGCTCTAGTAAGGGATGATGAAAATTATGGAGTATTATTTTAATTTAATTGAGTTACTATTATTTTCTCATATTTAAGAGAGAAATGAGGTGAAGGAATCCCATACGTTCAAGATTATATCACAACATGAGTTAACATGCCCGGTGAGGAAATTCTCCTTAAACACAAACTCGAAAGTTCTTTTCAAGGACATTATAATTGAGAATATTTTATAGGAGGATAAAATAATAGTTTTTCTTCCTATCCTTGGTGAAATAATATATAGGTTCTGGAGTGGATAAATGGGTTCCTCATCTGGTAAAAAAGAATAAGGTTGAGGAGATTCGCAAAAACAGTGGAAATTATCTAAAGAAAAGAAAGGCTTACTCATCCTCCTATGTGAGAGGAGGTTTTTAATTGTGTTTTAATAGTAGATATATTATAACCTACTAGGGATTCTTCATAGATACTCATATGAAGTTTCTTAAGTGTATTAGGATTGAACATATCCATCATTTATGTTTGAAAGTGTCGTGATCGTGTTCTCATAGAAATGTTGGGTAAACACAAAATCTAAGGGTGTGGCTAGAAGAATCTCAAATAGGGAGTCATAAAACTATAATAGGGTTAGTCCATAGAGCGTGGAGGGGGTCTTAGTAGTAGTTATAGACTTTATAGGGTTCAGTAAATTAGATGAACATGGATCATGGGGGACAAGGCCATGAATCTGATGTGGGTAGAGTATATGAAGTGGATAAGATTCCATCATATGGTGGGGTGAGAACTTAAATAATTCAAAGAATGGTTTTTCTTACATATATTCCTTTTACTACCTTATATGATATAGTATATTCTCAATATTTTATATATGTGCAAATAGTTAGTGGGTAAGGTTTTTCGTTATTTTTTTCTGAATTATTATCTCTTGAAACTACTATAGGAAATAGGAAAAGTGCACACAAGGATTTCCAGAATTTACTATAGTGTTTGAAATCTATGGAAATATATGAAATTTTCTAGTTTTTTAGATTACCTAAATCATTGTGTCTTTGGTATGAACAAGTTTACCCATTACAGATATTGTATCGATTTTTATCAAATATTGGTGACCATTATGTCCCTAGAAGGGTAAAACCATGTTCATATCAGATAATGGGATCTTGGACTTAGTAGAGTGGGACTTGACCTTAGTCAAATTGGGACAATTATGAATCAGGTGGCAGGTATGGTTCTAGAAAAAAAAATTAGGCAATGGATCCAACCAATTTTCCCTTTGAGGTGGAAGTTTATCAGGATGTATTTCAAGAATATTCCTCAAGTTTCCCTCCCCATAGAGTAATGAAGTTAAATATTTAACTCATTATAGGTCTGAAATATCTATCAATTCTCCCATATCGGATGGCCCTGGCCAAGAAGAAGGATTTAAAAGTTCAACTTGAAGATATTGAAGTGAATGTATTTATTCGGTCGAGAATATATAATTAGGGTGTTCTAGTTTTTTCATGAAGGTGGATTTTAGCCAAGGGATATGCATGTATTACTAGAAATTTAATCAAGTCATAGTGAAGAACCAATTTCCATTTCCAACTATCGATAATTTGTTTTATTAGTTTTTGGGAACCAAATGGTTCTCCAAAATTGATCTATGATTAGGTTATCACCACTTTTTGGTTTGAGAAGTTGATTTACTAAAGATTATATTTAGAAGAAGATATGGGTTTTAAGAGTACCTTTTGATGTCATTTAGGTTGATAAATGATCATGCAATGTTCATGCCCCTTATAAATATAATTTTTCACTCATACTTAGATTCCTTCATTGTGGTATTTTTAATAATATCTGGGTATATTCAAAAACCTTAGAATTTCATGATATACAGTGAGAGATCATATTGAATACATTTTAATGGAATTATCATTATGCTAATATTTTTATGTTTCACTTTTTGGATATAATGGGTATGCTTTCCTAGGCATTTTATTTCCAAGATAGTTATTTGCATTGATATAAAGAAGGTGGGAGAAGTTAAATCATTGGAATAACCGAAGAATGTGTTTGAGATTCATAGATTCATAGGATTGGATAGATACTATAGGTAGTTCATCCAATAATTCTCCGTTTTGGAAGTATGTTTGGCCAGATTTTCTATGAAGGTGGTAAATTTTGAGTGGAATGAACAGTATGAGGAGGCCTTCATAGATCTGATTATAAGGTTGACATATGATCTGATTCAAATTCTTCCATAATATATGATTTTTATGTAGCCTACTATGATGAATCTGGGTTTTTTTATGGGATTTCATAATAAAAATGATTTGGTAGTTGCTTATGGGTCTCCCTTGTTATGACCCCATGATCAAAACTAGCCTACTCATGAATTGGAGTTAGTTATTGTGGTTCATGACTTGAAATTTTGTAGTCATTGTCTCTTTGGAGAGATATTTTTTGTCTATACAAACCACATGAGAAAATGATATATTTTTTCCAAGAATAACTAAATATATAGCGAATGCATTGGGTTGAGGTTCTGTAAATATTTGATTTTGAGAAGGAATATTCCACTAAAAAGGTAATGTTGTTAAAGATTATCATAACAGGAAGATGCATGATTTGGGATATTGGACATCAAAATAAGAGATGGGGTTGATGAGTTTTCTCATGTATTAAAAGGTGGATATATTTTTGGATCAAGAGGTGGTATCTTGTTCACCCTTGTTCATCACTTCTGATTTGGATGATTGGTTTAAGGCCATTTAAGAGAATATTTTGGATTTTTTAGTGATTAAAGATAGTTTTACAGGAATTGAAATTGTTCTAAGATATCCCATAGTTCATAATAATTTTCTATATGGGGGTCTGAATGGACCAAAGGCCTTCTTTTTTTATTGATTTTTGATAACCCCTCTTTCAAGGGATGAGGGGGAACCCTTAAATTGCCCATAGACTTAAATATTACATTTCCCATAGGCTTGGAGACATTATAGGACCTGTAGGTCTTAAGAAAATCATACATACTATGACTACCTGAAACCACCCCTCCCCAGTATCTGCATCGTGATCAGCTCTCCACCTTTGCATGGTTGTTTGGGTAGTTGTCATGTGCAGTGATGAAAATTCTCGGTACCGATAGAAATGTCATTCCCTCTTATTCTTCCAAATCCATTTATCCATGCTTTGTTGAATGTTCCATTCTCTTGAATCGTCCTCTGGAGCTGGTTCCTTGTAGAATCGGTTTGGGCATCTGTATATCAGGTGGCCCAAAGGCCTTGAGGTGGATCATAGGCCTTTAAGTTATCTTGAAGGTCTTAAATACTCTAAGCCTAAACTGGTAGCCCAAGGTGAATAGTTCCGGCTACTATAGTACTGAATATTACCTACTATAGTAACGGCTACAATATCTTCTACAGTACCCGCATAGTACTGCTACAGTGTCTTCTATAGTACCAGCTATAGTACCTGCTACCGTACCTGCTACCATACTGCTACAATACCCAGAATTATACCTCCACCTGGTTTTAAACATGGGACTCTTAGATGCACTTATAGAGACCTCACTAACTGGATTGAGGCTCATGTGCATAATTTTTTATATGACTATGGAAAAGTGGTAGTTCCAAATTTTTTTAAAGAGGAATTGATGAAGGATTCATACACCTCAAAATGGGTGGTACATCTAAGATCAAATAAGATATATCAGAATATATGATGTCATTTTTAGTGTCTAGGCATGAAAAATAACATAAAATGTTTCATTCCTCGTTTCCTATATTTCCAAAGGATCAAAGTGGAACATCAATGACCTGATAGTTTACTTTTTCCTCTTTTTTTACCTATCTTGAAGTGTTTATAGAATTTTTCATGGAGTTTTCTATAACCTTGATAGGTTGGATGTAATTTTTGTTATCATTGTTCATCTTAAAAAATTTCACATTTCTTACCCATTCAAGAAACTAAATCAATGGATTTGTTGAGTAGGTTGCACATCTAGTAGATAGCATAGTTTAATGCAATTTATATGATTATTATATAAGATTGATATTCACTATTTACATAATGGTTTTGGAAAGGCCATCAGAATTTTATGGGGTTACAGATGAAGATGGGTATATCATATCACCCTCAAATAGATAGACAGTTTGGGAGGACAATATTTATTTTAGAGGATATACTCATGGAATGTGTTGTAGACCTTTATAGATCATGGTATAACTGTATATCCTTGGTATAGTTTTCATATAATATTAGTTTTGAGTATTTAATTTATGTTGAACAATTGATTCTCTTTATGGTTGAACATATCATTCTCCATTATGTTATAATTAAGTTAGTGGGGAAAGAGTTATCTAGTTGAGTTTAGTACATGAAACCTTTAATATGGTGTAGTTGATCAGGAAGTGGTTAGTTACAACTCAGAGTAGGTAGTGTTTTTATATATACCAATGATGGAGACTTGTGGAATTAATTATGGGTGATATAGTTTTCTTGAAGGTTTCACCTTGATTAGGGTATCTGATATTTTGAATGTAGGTTAAATTACCACAATGATTTTTGGGACTATTCAATGTAGTGGAATGAATCGGGATAGTGTATTACCAATTTATTCATCATCTTTTCCATCAAGTTATGAATGATACATTCCATGTTTCTTAACTTATAAAGTATGATCCAAGTCCTTCACATGTGATTAATAGTGATTAAATTAAGTTGGTGGTGAACGCTTCATTCAAAGAAAATCTGGTGTAGATTATTGATCAGAGTGAAAATGAACTGAAAGGGAATATAATGTGTACCATTCATGTTTTATGGAAGCACAGGTATATACCACAATAAACTTGGGATCAAGAATCATATATGTAGGCTACATGGCCCAATTTTTTTTAGCGTGATCTCTAGTGAAACTTCTCGAGTAAGAGAAGTACTTGGATGTGGAGATTATAACAACTTTATATTTTTCAATTATGTTATTACTTTGTTTTAGTTTTTTTATAAGTGTTTTGAATTTTTATTTTTTTGGGATAGCATCATAAATATTCTAGGTGGGTTGGAGTGTGTTGGAATCCTTTAAGTGGGAGCATGATTTGAGCATGATTTAGGGAAACTGTTTTGTTTTCCATAAGAAACTATGAATCTTGTTAGTGAAGGGAAGTAGGTGGACCACAATTATTGCATAGTAATAGATAACCATGTGACATTCCCCAAGTAACTATGAAACTCATAATAGAAGAAAAATCACAATTGGTGTATGGTTTTAAAGATTCTATATCTAAATCATGTGGGTTCCCTAATGAGTCAATAATCCTCACATGGTTGGTGAATGGTTTGATAACCCATTCAACCAAATATTACACGTAGAATTAAATAATTTTAAAATTAATTTTTGACCTGAAAAACACCTAAAACCCCTCATTTTGGGCTCAACAATATCAGGATTTCTTATCTTAAAAATGACTCAAAGGTGATCAACAACATAGTTTTTAGTTGTATCCCTACCCCCTGAAACATCACTTTTCAATAGCATATTGGCAGAAACCTTATTTAAAAATGCATTGAAATTAGTCACACATGGAATGAGGTAAATAAGGTGGTTAATTTCTTTACTTCTCGGGATACTTGAGATACTCCTATTGATTTTTATTCAAGTGTAAGATCCATATTAGTATAATGTGTTGATATTATTTGAGTTGATTCACTCATTATTAATTATTTTAGACCCCATAAGCCACTACTCCTTTTCTTGTACTTGAATAGTGGGTTTCCCTCTTCCCTTATAAAATTATCATTTTTAGTTAGTCTTCCATCGAGAGATAAATCTTGTTGGATATAAAGACTCCAATCATAGGGATTTAAATGTTAGTGATCAATTTTCTTATATAAATCATTTTCTTTATAAATCATCTCTATTCTCCTTGGTGAAGATCATATATCTAGACTGTCATGGTTGGATCTAGTAATTTTGAAATGTTATAATGATATTCCTTCAAGATTCAATGAAAATGAAGGGGGAAATTCATTTAGTCTTCATTGTTATTTAGTTCATCTAGATCTAATCATTATGTTGGATCTCCTTGGGTGAGTCTATAGAGATCTTATCCTTTGAAACATTCTTCTTCTTTTATATTTTCTCCCAAATCCTCACATGGTGATTTGGGTTTGATTCTAGGGATCATAGCTATGAGATCTTGATTCAAGTGGAGAACATTGACATTGGGCTTCAATATGATTAAGTTAGGAAGTTAATTTCCATTTTATGACTATATAAATAATATGATAATAAATAATTATGAATGTGTGTGTATAACGTGATACCTTTCTTAATAAGACACGCCTGTACATGTGTTCACAAACTAGGAGACATTTCTTGATTTGACATGCTTGAGCATATGTATATCCCATGACACCTCCCTTTATATGACACACTTGATCATGTGTATAGATATCCCATGAGACTTATTCAGATTTTACATGTTTGTGTGTGTTTATAGCTCAAGGATTTCATTTATATAGATTATAAATGTAAATAAGTACATGGTAATATAATTTTGGTATCCAGTATCAAATTTTCATGTGGAACTTTCATGGATTTGGTAATCACTTAGAGGGAGAGTATATGCAACGTGATGTGTGATGATTATGGTAGTGTCTTGAAATATAGATAGTGAGGTATGATGGCCTTATGGTTTGAACATAGATTTGAAGTGGGAAATGATAGCCTTGTGACCTGAAGTGAGATTGGTATTGGGGCATGATAGTGTTGTGTACTGTACTGAGATAGTTGGCAGGGCATGAAAACTTTTTGGCATAACGCAAGGCATGCATGCCTTGTAGTCTGTTTTGGGACAAACATTGGCCATGTGTCCCACTCTGAAAAGCATGACCACTAGAAAAAAGTTTTTTTATAGTATATATTTGAAACATATAGGGTTGGGGTTCATGGAAATTAGGTTAATTAATGATGATCGGTCGTGTGAAATTTTACCAATCAATTTACTTTTATGAAATCAGAAACATTTTTATATAAATGATTCATTTATGTTAGGGATATATTGGTGGTGTTCTACTAGGTTTATACTCACACCCTACAAGAGCATCTCAGTGTGTGTGTGTATACTTTATAGTCAAGGATCCAAGAAAGGGTAGGACCCTTTGTTAAGAACCTAAGATGGATAAGCATGTGAGATAGGTTGTGTTATGGTGGAATTTGGGTTGCTTGTCACAATATCTCTCATTGTCTTCTATCTTATTTTCTTTAGTATTTGACCTATAGTTGATTGTTTGTTTGGTTGTATTATATTATATATTTCTATATCATGGATCTTGTAATTTTTATTCATTTTATGGATTAATTATTTATTTATCACTTCCATGTGTGTGTGTGTGTATGTTGGTTAGATATCTGTATCGAGGGAATTTTAATCCCATGTTTCGATTTAGCCACTCACCGATAGTTGTAAACCACTTTTATATGGGGAGGTGTTCATGAGATCATCTAAATCTTTGACCTAGACCCAATGGTTTTATTTAGGGTGTTACACTAAATATCATTAATTTTCACCTCTTTTCATCACACAAACCTCGATACATATTTTCGTTTATTTATAGAAAAATATTATATTGTGGAATGAAACATCCAACTACATTCTTGAACCTCTTATTTAAAAGATATGGAAGAATAAATTCAAAATATATTATATTATAGTTTAATACATTACTGATGAGTTTTAGAGTGATATTTCCATTATTTCCTGAATCCACAACTTAGTGAACTCCAGCTGCCAAACTCGTCATGGCATGAAATAGGCACTATGACATTGTGAGCCTCAAATACCTAAACCCAAAAAATAATTAAGATACTATCACCCAACTTATAGTGGAGTGGTTTTTTCTATTTTTCAGGGTCATTTTCACTTCTCCAGATCCTATGGTGTGATCCATTTTATTACAACATGATACCACTTAACTACCATACCAGCGTGACAATAATTTCTCATAGGTTGGTATTCACAGCATAGTAAACTCCTCAAAATTCATCATATGATATTTCACAGTGTAAAAAAACCAACTATCTCATGATTCATGACATGAAAAAATAACTCTTTACTCATATTATAATAACCCAGTGGAACAATCCTTGTACATGATCTTTACTCATTATTCTATAAATATTATCACGAAGCAACGAAAAATCCAGTGGTGTGGTCCTTCTCGAAATGGATAAAATTTAACATATATAAAGGTAAAGTATTTCACCCTATCTCATCATATAAAATATTTCATAGAAATAACATCTCAATCTTGTCGTGTTATAATCATCAGAGTACATGGTGTAGTTTTATCATCCTTAGAAAAATTTTATTCCTTTCATTACTATAGATATCCTATCAACTATAAAAATCTTTTAGATCACCCCTGATAATTTTTATAATAAATATAACTTGTAAACTTATCAAACCCATGAATGAATTTTATTATTAAATAATTCATATAATACATTTAATATAAAATTTATCTAATGCATCACCATAGGATAAATTGGTGATTGTGAGAGAACTTCATGACTCTATTTAAGATCAATTATATATTGACTATATACCAATTTATATTAACTCATCCCCCATTTATTAAATTATCTTTTTGAAAATTGTTAAGTCTCATATAGGGAGATTCAAAATTATGTTACTAGGGTTACCCTACTCAACTTCTATACCAACATGGTACTTTAACATAGTATATAAAATTGAGGATGGGTATATCTACATACTTAATAGGTCATCCCCAAGTACATAGAAACATAGTCAACATCATACAGAAAATAATTTCAATGTAATAAAATCATAATACATATTTTTAACCTCACTACATAATAATAGTCATAGGTAAACTAGGTTGAACCCTCCACCAAGAAAACCCCATGGTCTATCAACCTATAAATAAATATATAAATATTATACCATCAGATTATATTTATTAAAATCATATCAAAATCATACATACCAAAAAAATTATATATGATATAATACATGCTGAAAATTTTAAAAATATACCATGTAAACTAACTCCAAAACGTTAATTCCTGCATCCCAAAAATCAAACATCCTACCACCAACCCATTATATAACCATATCTCATCAAATCACATCCATATTTAAGACCAATATATCACATATCCAATCTATAGATACTAACTGGGTGGGAGTAAACTAATATGGTATTTCAGTCAACTCATTCACTAGGTAGAAATTGGGTTACGACTAACAAAATTTCCCACCTGTGTTTAATGTATGGAAAATGGAACTTCTATCATTATAATTACACAGAAAATTTTTAAATAACTATTATAATACATTTCCCATTACTAATACATAAATATAAACCATTCATAGATCATTAAAGTTTCTATTATAGTCATTATAACATTTTTTCAATTTCTCCATCATTATAGCATTCACTTCACCATCAAAATAATTAAAATGACCATTTACCATCACTATTAGATAACATTAATATCTAGTTTAATTTGTTACTTTCAAATTAGTTGGTCTAAGAAATGTTGAGATATTTTATTCCCCAACTTGGTTATTATATCAAAGTCACATTGTAAACCATTATAAACTTAAATTTCATATAAGACCCTCTTATAAAGCAAAACAAGAGAGGTATGAGTGTCGTAATATTTAGTACTATATTGTAACACAATAGTTGATCCTAGACTCTACCTCAAACCACAATATATAACTACTCCACATCATTAATACAACACAGTCTAATTAATAACATATATATTCAAACTTAATAATACCATAAGAATAATGGAATTATAAAATCACTACTATATATTTTTTATATTAAAAACCAGAAATAAATTTTTAACTCATAATACCCAATGAAGTTTTATAGTTTAATGACCCTTTAAAGGTTCTTCACCATACATCATAAAATATAATATCATCAAAATATTTTTTCTATATTGAATAATCAAGATAAAAGAATAATTGAATTCTTACATAAATTATTGGGGGCCATCAGAAGCCCATCGTGCCCCATTGTTATCACAATAATTTATTGAATGCATTCATATACAGTTGTGTATAAAATTGTATCTTTTTTGTTAATTTAAGAGATTTAAATGAAATAAATGAAGGTACTATTGTGTTCTATTATGAAAAAAAAATGGTATAATAAAATACAAATTATTTCAATTTTTCATTAATTTATATGTCTAATTATTTAAAATGCTAAAAATTCATTTAAAACAAGATCCAATGGACTTGAAAAACATACTATTATGTTTTATATGGAAAATAAATAAAATGAGATTTTTATTTGTAAAATATAGAACTAAACAAAAATTCCATAATTTTCATTAAATTCATACATAAAATTTAACAACCCAAGTTTTTTTTGAAATAATTTTTTTGAATAAATTTAATTTCATTGATAGCTTATGTTAAATGAAATACCTAGTTTTAATAAACCATGAAAATAAATCAATATTATTATTTAAACAATTAACTATTAATTAAACTTGTAGGAATAAATAATAATAGTAATAATATTTTAAATATTTATTATAATGATTATATAAAAAGATTAAATGTGATAAAAAAGTACTCAATTTTGGGTTAAGTTGTTATAAATTTTGAAAATTCTATTTTCTCCAGAATTGTTTTTTATTTATTTTTATGAAAAATAATAAAATTATTTTTTATACTTTTAGAAAATTAATTTGATAAAATTAAATTAATTTTTGAAATAATAATTTCAAAATTAACTTAGTGTAAATTTTTTGGATTTATATAAAAATCTAATTTTTTTATGAATGCTGAAAAATACTGGTTTTTATTATGAATTTTCATTTCCTTTTAGGAATATAAAAACATAAAAATTGTTTTAAGATGGGATTAAAAGTAAAAATTTTAAAATTATATATATCTATTAATCCAATTTAGTTCATTGTAATAATTTTCATATTAATTTTTTTACTAAAACATTATAAACTTTTGAACATGTTTCTCTTCGAAAACACGCTTTCTGATTGTGCTTGTAGGATTAATTTTAAATTAAAATTTTACACTTATGTGAATGTAATTCAGAAAAATGTATTAAATATTTGTAATTAGAATAATTTATATTATATAATAAGGTTAACTTAATTTTCCACCATAATGAATAGTAAAAACCATAAAAATTAATTTCCATGGTTAAAGAAAAAATGGGTTTACTAGGAGGGTTAAACTAATAAGATAAGGGTTATAATTACTATAAAACATTTAAAACTCATATTTTAAAGAAATATTTCAGTCATAAACATACCAAGTTAGAATATATTATCATTTTTAAGCTTTTTCCTTTTGAAAATACATTATTGTTTTGAATTACTTTGGGAAAATTTTAAGTAGTTTCCAAGTCGGTTCCTTTCCCCGACTTATAAAATACCACCACTTAACTTTAGTTATTAACACCTATAAATCCATATAATTTTTCTAAAACCGAAAAAATAATCCACAAAAAATATCTTTATTCATGTTATAAATCTTATGTTCCTCCCAAAAGACCAATGTTAGGGTATTTAATAAGAGATCTAAAGTAGGTTCTTTTAAGTAAAGGTAATTGTATTAATTGAGATCCTTATCTTTCATTCATCTGTTTCCAAATTAAATTATGTATTACTAGTTACAAAATAATAAAACTTTTATATAATATAAATAGTTTTATTTTAATATATTAATTAATTAACCTATATACATCTCATGTTCCATCAAATGGAAAATAGAATTATCGATCAGGTGTACGGTGTACTATCACCTTAGAAATTGATATAGTTTGTTTTCCATTACTACCTTTAAAGGATATACATAGTAATTTATTTAACAAATTTATATTATATTTATGAATTTAAAATATCTATGTAATTATTATATTATATAGACCTTCTTTCTTTCAATTCCATTAGGGATGTGATAAAGTCACTAAGGTATATGGCGGACTACCACTCTGTGAAGAGATTTGATTCGTTTTTAATTAAGCTTTAAATGGAAGGTATTACAGATAAATATAACTATTATATGTGATTTATGAAATAATAATTATTCTATAATATTAATATCTTATTTAACTTTCTTTATTTTAATCCTTTTAGGATATGGAGGCATCGTTCATACATACATACAACCTACCATCTCCATGAATGATGTATTTGATTTTTATCTATAAATATTATGAATTGCTAAAAAAATAAGATATATGATATTAATATCATGTTTCAAATTATATAGATTATGGAACTGATATTAAAGTAAGATTACATAAAATAAAAAATTAAAACATACACGAAAAACAAATTAGTTATTGGTTGAAACGTGGCATTAACATGGAATTTTTAATAAATAGGTAATAAAAGGTTACACAGAAACAATATATATAATTATAAATATAACTATGCCTCTTTAATATATGTATAATAAAATTATATTAATTATATAGTAGGTTTTATTTTTTATAAAGGAATTCATTACTTAAGGTCAGATATTTTTGTCTCATGTTTTACTTCTATGAGACACGTGTCATATTTACCACATATTCCTTTTATGTGGTCTATATAATTCACATGAATTTATTTTATTATTATTATCATAAAATTATTGGAATTTAAATATCCATTTTATGATCTATTTTTCATTGGTTTTATGGTTAAAAATTTACCAAATTAGTAAGGTATTTGTGTCTCAATTTCCCTTAATACATATGTTATTGTATACACCTATATTATTTTATGAGGTGTATACATACCCCATTTGACATGTAATATAATTTATTTATTTATTTTAATGATATTTTATTTTTTGTTTAATGTTATTCCTTTATGGAAATTTTGACTTAAAGTTACCAAAGTGGTAAATATTTTATGCTATAATTTCATCATTTATCGGTATTGTTTATGATTATGTTTATCATGATAAACTATTATGATCCATATCTCAATAAACTCATAAATTTTATTATCCTTTATTTATTTCATGATAAAAAATGTTTTAAATTAATTTTACTCTCTTTTTTTACTCAAGAGTTGTAAAAAAAATTTTAATAAAAATCATCTTTATTTTTATCTTCAGTCAAATACCATTTTTCTTCCAGAACCATTTTTCTATAAATGTTTTGAAAAATGTTTTTAATGTTCTTAAAATTATTTATTGAAGTCATTTTTATCCATGTTATACTTTTTAAAAAATGTTTTGAATATAATATTCATGTCCTTTTCCAAAAAATTCATATTCATATTTGACTGAAAATGTGAAAGGAATCGTTGTTTTAACATGTAAGACATAAAGAGAATTTCCCACTACCATTAAAATTATTTTATTTTAAGAATCCTTTATATTTTTTTAAGGTTATTTTCAAAGAAATTTAATTTTAAAATGTATTATGTTTTAAAAAAATGTAAATAAAAAAAATAAATTTACATTAAAAATGTTTTAAATGATTTTTAATGTTTCCTTTATATGTTTCAATGTTTATATTCAAAGAAAAAGGATTTATAAAATGTATTATTATTTCTTAGTTTTAAAATTTTATCTTCAAATAAAATTTATTTTTTTCAATAAATGTTCCATGCGTCTCTTAAAAATAATGTTCCATCTAAGATGAAATCTATTAATGTTATATATGACTTACAGTGGATATGATCCAAGGATATAATTCTCATTCTTAATCTGGATGGTTTATGTTTCTAATGACATGATTTCTACATATACCATTTTTCTTCCAATAGTTACACAATGATAAAATTCATATGAAACCCACTTAATTTTATATGATTTATACATTGATGAAGTTATTATAAAGCATTTTTGTTTCTCTATATGTTATGTTATGATGAAATATTTAATATGAATTATTAGTTTTAACAAGTAATTTGAAAAGAAAAATAATTTTCCTCATGAAAAGTTCCAATTTTATTTTAAAAT
The DNA here is from genome assembly GCA_963277665.1 of Viscum album. NCBI lineage: Eukaryota > Viridiplantae > Streptophyta > Magnoliopsida > Santalales > Viscaceae > Viscum > Viscum album. The sequence goes on along the minus strand of OY728147.1, from coordinate 2,103,523,714 downwards.
TATTTTCCATCTAAGATGAAATTCATTGATGTCACCTATTTCTTATCAGTAATGTGATCTAAAGTACCATTATTATTATTTCTTTGGATGGTTTATGTTTATAATAACAAGATAACTATGAAACCCATTTCTATTCCATGGGTAATACTAGGGTAAAATGATTCTCAGACCTGCTTCTTTTTTCATGGGTTATTCTTTTATAAAATGTTGAAATTATTTTGAAAAATATTTCTTTTCTACAGGTTTTGTTTTGATGAAATTTTTATGAAAACCATTTCATTTCATGGGTATTGATATGATAGAATCTTTATTATCTTGTGAAAAAACATTGTTATGATTTTCATTTTGTGATTGTGGTTACATTATAACCAAGGGTGATGGTTATGTTATAACCAAGGACAATGGTTATGTTATAACCAAGGATGGGTGGGACGTATATCTCATAGGTTTTAGGTACAACAGAAGCATGTGATGGGTGACTCCCAACTTTAATTTTTTCATAATCAAAGAACAATCTAATATCTATATGATGATGAACATTGTAATCCACATAATTGATTTAAAGAATCCAAAAAAGAATAATTGCACCATAACTGAGAGGGTGGTATCAACACATATTGTTTATAATTAATTTTATTAGATAAAAAATTACATATAAGAAATTATTTTTTCATTGATGTGTCTGACGATATATCTAAAGTGCACCATCGTTCCGTTGGAGAAAATAGGCATATATTTCCATTAGCAGTGATGCACATGTGTTCCAGGAATCTCTGAATGTCGCTAAAGGAGTCTCCGAGTGATAGCATGGAAATCCTTACGCTTACGTCCTCCGCCTTTTATCACCTTAAAAACAACTTCTAAAGAATTCTCCTTGATCTTATGGAGGAGGATTACTCTTCGTTCTTGAGAGCATTCTTGGAGAATAGATCTCTATAGGATTGAGAGGTTTTTCTCCAAATACATTGTCCACAACTGAATAGGCTAATCAGAAAATAACATAATTTTATATTTGTATTTGTATTACTAGGGTAAAAATAAAATAATTGCAAAATTTCCATTATTATTTATTTAAACCTATAAAACCCCCATGTAAAATAATAATAGTAATATTATTATTTCTTGATATGTGATGAACTTGAAAATTAAAATTAAATATTATTTAATTAAATAATATTCAATATTATCATTTCTCACCGGATCATTAAACTAGGTCCACTATTCCTCCAAAATATTTATTAGGCCTTGAATAATGTATATTTATTTATTAAATAAATATCTCTCCATTACTCACCAATAAATAAATAAATATTGTATTTACTAAATAAAAAACAAATATTAATTAAATATTCTGCTCATAATATATTCTCTCAAATAACTAGTGATAAAATAAATGTGATCAAACATACCTGAATAATTATTAAACCACATACATGAATAATATTTATTCAGCATGTTAAATAATAAATAATAACATATTATTTAACTGATATTTTGGATACACATATTGTGTGACCCTCTAAGCCTCTTTCTTAGTGGTGTTAAGAGAAGAAACCTAAAGTCAAAGGTTAGAAACTAGAAACACACTAAGTCACCCATAGATTAAGAAGATAATGTTGCAACATGTCGCCTCATATGAATTGTTACAGTGTAATATAATCCATTTATCATAGTATCTCTAATCGAGTAGGTTTCATGCTAGTTCCATCAAACTATGTGCTCAATATCTCTTTATTTGACTTTTTGGAAATAGAACTTGCCTATGAAACACCATGAACATGGATTTATTTAGGCTATATCATTTCTATAAAAGGTTATTATATATTAAATTATGTTAATGAAAACAAGGGATAAATCCTTTATTGCATTATTCGTTAATGCAATATTACTCATGATGCACCCCACATATCCTACTTCACCACTAACATTTGTCATCATGATTTTGATCAATATTTCTATATGAGTGACTCATAATACTCATTAATAATAATAATAAAGTCTAAGGAACGATACCCACATCCAAATATAGGAACATCCAATGACATAGAAGTGTGTATTTCCTATTAGTGGGTCTCATTCTCATAATATTCATATGGGACATTACCAAGGGCATGCTCCATGAGAAGGTGCATCAAATTCCTACAAGTATCCACCCATGATATCCAATATTATTTGTGTCCCTCAAATGATATTGTTCGGATATAGAACATATATATTCAAGAATAGTGTTGTAACACTTCTAGGTTCTCTAGTTCCCTTACTTATATTACAATCCTATATAATACATGTGTTTTAGGAACTACTTATTTAATGGGGACCTGTGAACCTTTTTCCTATACCAACTCATGTATATCTTAAGCATCAGCTTAATCAATGTAAATCTTACTCCCACTATCCTTTTTTGAGGATGTGATCCCTCTCAATAAAGAAAACTTTTCTGGTGATAATTAATTTATTATCTGAGGGGTTGTATTGGTAGTATCCCTTTTCTCCTTAGGATACCCTATAAAGATACACCTCGGGCCCTGGGGTGATAGTTTGTTTCCTGATAAATCCTTAACAAATTTATTGCAACCCCATACATGTGTATGTGAAAAAATGGGTTTCTTTCCACTCCATATCTTGAAAAGATTTTCATTTTCTACTTTTGTTGGTACTTGATTTAAAGTGTACGCTGCATTTTGTAATGCATATCCCTAAATGAATAATGGAAGATCTACATTGTTGATCATCAACCTTACCATGTCCAACTAGGTAAGGTTCCTTGTTTCACTAACACCATTCCACTATGGTGTATAAGGTTAAGTAAGTTGAGATATAATTCCAAACAGCCATATAATGTCGATGAACTCCTGGTTAAGATATTCTTCACCTTGATATGATCGATACTTCTTTATCTTTTTACCAAGTTGATTATCTACTTCAATATTGAATTCCTTGAATCTATAATGGGAATATAACTTATACTTAATCAAGTATATATATTCATATCTTCTCAATTTATAAGTAATATTTATGAAGTAATAATATCCACCTATAGCTTCAACTATAAATAGTCTATACACATATATGTGTACCATTCCTAGAAGCTCCATGACCCTTTCACCCTATCCACCAAATGTTGGTTTGAACATTTTTCCTTATAAATCTGAATGACATGTATCAAGTTGTTTTATATTATAAGAGTATAAATAACCATCTTGATAGATATTTTTCAAATGCTTCTCTTTTACATGACCAAGATGGTGATGCCAAAGTTCGGTGTTATATTAGTCATGTGAACATGATTCTTTTTAAATTTACAAAACTTGGTTTTTGTAATTTAATTCATACATACTATTATTTAAATATTCCATACCATAACATATATTTTCCTTGGAAAAGAAAGATATTTTATATTTTAACATGAAAATAAAAAAATATGTATCAAAACATGATATATAAGTTATGTTTTTGGTAATCGTAGGTACATAATAACAATCATGTAAAACAAAAATCATTCCCATTTGAAATGAAAGGTGGTACTCATCAATGGAAAGAGTAGGCATCCTCAAACCATTGGTATCTCACAGATCCTCCTCTCCTCTAGAAATTTTCTATAATCTACATTGTTCCTGCATTTAGATAAAAATTTAAGCACCACAAGTTGTATCTAATACCCAATGTGTAGATATGGAAAATCTAAACTCAATCATGAACACACCTTTAGATTCCCCATTCCATTAGGTATAGTTCCTCTTCCAATGTCCTAGCTTTCCACATGAAAATCACACTACCTCCCTTTCATTTCCTTTCATCTAGATCTTATTCTTCTTGGTAGGATGGTGTTTGGGAGATTTATACTATATATAAGTCCTGTAACCCATTTCATTGTTCTTACTCTTCTTATTCACCATAAAGACTGTGGGTTTTTCATTCCCCATTCCCTTATCCACTTGTAAAATCAAGGGTAGAAATTCCAGTAGACTATTATCATTATTTCACATATTATAATTCATAATAAAACTAGATAATGTCTTGGGAAGTGATAAAAGTATGAGATATGTATGCAAATCATCTGGGAATTTAATCCTTATGAATTTTTGGTATTCAATGTAGCTAATAAGATTGACTATATGAGGCCCAACTAGGGCATAAAATCCAACTTATTGGTAAATAAAAAATTGGAGATCTCATACCTCTCTTGTCTCACCATCTCTTGATAGAGATCCTAAAGGTGAGAAATCATGATATATGCATCCATTTCCTCATGTTTCTTTAAAATATCATTGTACAAGGATGATATCATGAATAACTAAATATTAATAGCATCATTCAGATGTTTCTCATAGAGATATAGTTCTTCATCACTTGAATTAGTTCCAGGCACAACTAGTAATGGGTCTTCCAACGCATACAATATCCTTTCAAGGAGAAGGATAAGACGTAAAATCCTATGCCATTCTGGGAAATTTTTTTAAGTGAAAGGTTTTCCTTCTCAAGTATGGATCACAATAACATGATTGATATAATTTTTTATGTTATTTCTAAAAAATTCATAAGTAAAATTTTAGTACTTTATTTGATAAAATTTAGACAAATAAATTAATATTATATTTATTAGTCTCCCACTATTTTATCAAAATCCAATGGCCCTCACCATTGGATTTAGAATATCTCGTTTCTTGGAAATTCAAGTGGAAAGTATCCATATTTCCCTTCTCATTGGGCCAAATTTTGTTGGTTATGCAACATGAATGGTTTTTTGTAAGAATTCTAAATGTCAAATACATTAACTCATAGTTCCTTGATCTGTTGAGTGGACTCCCCAATCCTGAATTCATTAATTTAAATTTCCTCAACCTTTTACTCTCAGTTACACAATGTACTTCTTAGTAGTCAACCCTTGATGTGAACTAAGTTAATCTAACCAAAAACCTCATGTTATAATTCCTCGATAATTGAAATCACCCCAACATTGGCAGGTTAAGAACTTTAAAGTATAGTTCTATTCTAACCAAAGTTATAGAAGGATATGCTGACTTAATTTTTTATTATAAGATTTTATCCCTTATTCATAAATTTATAATTATTATCTTTATTAAATTCTTGTTAATATTAATTGGGGTAACTTAAGTGATTAACCATGTATTCGATAATATTTACACATAAGATGGTTTATTTTAGTTCTATATTGCATGCTTGTTAATTCATTAATTATGTGATCATAACAAGACATCCATAATGATATAAACATGAAACTGACATAAATAAAATAAAGGGTATGATCATGAGCTTATACTAATGGCTAGTTTATCTAGTAGTTGATAAACTAACTGTTGACCTAGGTGAGAAACACCGGGAACCAATTGAGGTTCATGTTTAAAGCTTTCCACATGCCTACATTTGTATCTCCTTGTATTGGTTTCACCTAGGATCCTAACATGAACTGCATCCACCAGCTTAAGAGATCCATCCATTACATATGCCTTTAACTCACATGTAGGTGAGGGGAAAAAAGTATTTTCATACAAGAAAACATGGGCACACATTCCCTACCTAATAATGAAAATAGAAGGCAAGAAATCCAACAATTTAATTTAATAATAAATTAAATTAAATCAACAACATAATTTTTTTTGGTTTTATTCATGATCATACACATGCATGTAACATATTCATAATTTAATAAATCTAACATTCAATTCATTAATAGTTATTATTTAAGATAAATCGTGCTCAAATTGATTAATTATTATCTTTAATTAATCAATATATTTATCTTAATTATTTTCTGAATTTCCTTGATATTATCATCCATTATAATTTTAAACATATTAAATAATTTAAATTAAAATTAACCTTTTTCATAAATATAAATTGGATGAAACATGGTGAATAGCTATCCAAATCTTCCCAAAATGCATTATACTCGTATACTATTTTACTCTTGTGACATATAGCATACATGACATATCACATACTTTCACAATGTGTAATTCACATTTTATTACATGAATTACATGATTTTTTTATCATGTGTTATGTTAAAATGTATATAGATTAAAAACTTGTAATATGAATCATACTTGATATGAAGATCTTGAACATTATAGAGATATTAATTAAACATTTAAATATTTTTGTATATTAAAACCTATCACATAGAATGTCCTATATTTATAACCACATGCAAGTACATTTCTCATGGTCTTTATAGTAAAATAAATAAATTTTAATCATTGTAACTTGGTATAAGTACACAATGGTTAGATCCAATCAACATGGTGTGTACACCTCTCACCATATATCCAAGACACATGCCTAGGGACTCAGTGTGTAGTTTGTTCCTTGAAAAATTTGGAGTTCACAACATGTCCAATGGGACACATGTTTTTTTGAATCTGTGTTACACGGTAACCTGTCAGGTTGGTCCTATATTGAATACACAATCTTTATTTGAAAAAAATGAACCACACGCCTTGTCTAATGGTACACACTATGTGTAGTCTGGCTAACCTTGAAGTGGTCTATCCCAGTCAACAAATAGTGTAAGAATTTACTACACCACATGTCATTAATGAACATAGGTTGAGTAATTTCCGAATTTACTTCTGGTGAATTGAACACAACTACTCAGCATGTAATGTCGGTTACATGACTTGTACTATTGTGTTATCAAGGAAGAATCCTTGGCCCCTTTAGAAGAGTTCCTCTATTTTATTTTAATGAAAAAAATTAAATTTCTTGATTGGATATATGAGAAAAAAATTAGGAAGAAAAAAATATCTTAATTCAGATTAAAATAACAATTAAGATTAGATTGAAAAACTAAATTATAAATGCATCAATCACTAATTATCTTAATGAATTATAAACAATTATGTTCCCCCTATGATACCACTTGTGGGTTACGAGTGTAGTGGAAGCATGTGATGGGCAGTTCCCAACTTTAATTTTTTTCCACAATCAATGATCAATCTAAGATCTATGCGATGATAAATTCTATGATCCATGGAATTGAATCAAATAAATAGACAAAGAATAATTACTTTGGAACTAAGATAGAAGGATCAACACACATTATATATAATTAATTTAATTAGATAAATAATTACCTCTAAGGAATTATTTTTTTCATTGATGTGTCCGACAATAGATCTATAGTGCACTATCGATGCATTGTATAAACCAAGTATATATTTCCTCTTGCAGTGATCCAAAAGTGTTCCATGAATCTCTAGATATTTCCAAAGGAGTCTCTAGGTGGTAGCATGGAAGATACTTGTTCTTGCGTTGTTCACATTTGATCACCTCGAGAACAGCTTCCAAGTGTTCTCCTTGATTAGGTTGAGGGGGATTTCTCTCCATTATTGAGATCATTCTTAGAGAATGGAGCTCCATATGATTAAGAGGTTTTTCTCCAAATTTGTTGTGCACAACCGAATAGGTTAATGAGAAAATAACATAATTGTGTATTTGTATTGCTAGGTTTAAAATAAAATAATTACACAAGTTCCCTTATTATTTATTTAATCATGCCAAAACCAGATTTCAAATAATAATAGTAATATTATTATTTATTGACATGCATTGAACGTGAAAATTAAAAATAAATATAATTTAATTGATTAAAACTAAATATTATCACCTCTCACTGGATTATTAAACTTGGTAAGTCATTCCTAAAAAATATTTATTGAAACTAAATTAATGTCTATTTATTTATTAAATAAAGACCACAACATTATTTTACAAAAAATAAATAAATATTATATTCATTAAATATTAAAAAAATATTTATTAAATATTACTCTTAAAATATATTTTTTCAAATAAATAGTGATGTATTAAATCTGATCAAAAACACATGAATAATTATTAAAACACAAATGGGAATAATATTTATTCAACTTATAAAATAATAAATAATATATTATTATTTAACTGAGATTATGGATACACTTAGTGTGTGACTCTCTATATAAGGCCCCAGCCTTAAACATTACTTAATCTTGAGTTACTTCAAGAATACACATTGAGGATCTTTCCAGGTTTAGAGTTTTAGAGAATTAGGACATAACTATTACATCTCAAAGATTACAAAGTATTCACATCTACTCAGCTTCCATTTTTTTCGAAAAATAAAAACTCTTGAACAAAATATTCATGTCTAGTTCCTTGTTTTAGACATCCTAACATTTCCTTGATCCCATCCTTGACCCTATTTAACTTTATCTCCTGTGAAAAACATTTAAAAAAAACTTGGGATGAGAATAAAAATCTCAATAAGGGTTATAATAATATGGAAAGAAAAAATTATTCCATGTATACATAAGAATCAATGAAATCATACTTTACTCATAAAACATAAGCAATTTAACATACCTCGTGAAATCATAAGATTTATGCATAACTCAATAGAAATCATAAGGCATAAAGGTAACTTGAGGCATTCATAGCATTCTTACATAGGGAGTAACCCTCATGGTTACGTTTGGAATACCCATCACAGTATATTCCCTAAAATCTCTTCAGAGAAACCTTAAAGTTTAACTCCTTCACGTTACCCAATGCATTGGAGATCTATATCGGGCTCACCCGCCCTTAGTTTATCACGGAACCACCCGTCTTCATAAACAATGCCCAAGAACCATAACATAATCATAGCACATAACTTAATCATAAAGGAAAGATAACATTCCCACATTACAATAACAATATAACATTTTAAGATATTGAAATAATGAATCCATTCTAAAAACCATTTTCAAAACCATTTAAAACATTTAATAAAGAGATTTTTCAATCAAAGTGTCTCATACAACTTTGAATCTTTTAACATTTTAAACCATTAGTATCCATATAAATAAATCATTAAACCCATTTTTAAAACATGGATATTATGATAAATATTTATAAGAATAAATCATTAAAACATTTAAAACAATATTTTAGTTAAAGGGTTTTCAACAAAATGAGAGACACTTGAATACAATAATTGAGGAATAACATTTAATCAAAACTTTATAATATCATGAGAATAAATGGATTCATGATATAATATTCCAAAGGACAGTATATACACCATATAAGAGTGAACTGGTGCATAACAACAATGAAGTCTCAATAGAAATGTAAAATGAGATGAAATCCATTACAAAGAAGGTATCCCTAAATTAAGGATAAATCAATCTCATAATTATGTGTGAAAAATATAAATACACCCAATATAAGTGGATATTAAGTGTAAAACAATCAAAGGTCATTCACACATATTCAAAGGATGACATATTCAATAACTACATGTTGAACCCAAATAAATCGAAATTGGGTTAAGAAGTTCCTTTGACAGCTTAACGGCGTCACATCAAATTTTAGAAAAAGAGTTGATGAGAGAGATAAAGGGTATCTCATCACTTGGACATAAAATTTATGGAAATATGGATATATAAGAACATATACCCACATAATAAGATGAAAATTAAAATACATAACAAAATAAGTCTTTTAAAAAAGGAGGGTGAAAGGTTCCCTTACCGATTTGGGTAACTTTCGAAACGTACACCCCATGAAAGAAGGACTATACAACATTAATGTAAATACTCATAAATGAAATTATATTAAAAAAAGAGTATAATAATTGACAGTACATACACCACTCAAAAGTAAATATTGGAAAATGTATCATGAATCTCACGAAAACACAAAGTGAGATAAAAAGTCCCTTATGAAATTTCGGCAGCCTAACCGCGCCAATTAAAACTTCCAAAAATGGATTTATGAGATCAAATAGGGTCTCTCATAATATGAACATAAAAATTATATAATTAGTAATATAAAATAACATCCCCAAACATAATAATTATGAGCTTAAAAGAAATGACATAAAAGAGAGTACTTAAAAAGAAAGAGAGAGGTAGGATCCCTTACGAAAATTCGGCAGCCTAACGGCGCCACTTGAAAATTATAAAAAATGAATTGATGAGAGTAAGAGGGGGTATCACATTATATGAAAATACAAATTACATTATGGTTAATATAAAATAACATCCTATATCATAATAACATGGAGCATAAATGAAATGACATAAAAGAGGGTACTTGAAAAGAAAGAGAGAGGTCAGATCCCTTACCTCAAGTCTGACTTGTCTTGTTCGTTTCTTTATATTCTTGAATAATAAACTTTTTTTAATTTATAATTTCTTAAGTAACTCCTTTAAAGTTTATTATTAAATTCATATCACATATTATAATGTTATAATAATTAGTTAATTATGTGAGTTCATATCAGATGTTTTTGTCGATGTTTGGTACATGAGTCAAAAATGAACTTGTTTGAAAAGAATTGTCCATGTAGTTATAAGTACATCATCTCCAGAATAGTATTAATGATTTAAATATCATATATTTCTAGTACATATCCATTTTATACTATTCCATAACATTTGGAGATAAAAAGAAATGAAATTCACCGTTCATGGAGACGGTAGGCCGTACGTACGCATGAACGCTACTTTCATTTCTTTGTTATATTTATGGAATTAAAAATAATTGAGATATATATATATATATATTATAATTACATTATAATATATTTTGTTATATAGGTCACATAATTTCATTAATTTCATTCTTTATACATTCCATGTATTGCATGAATGAGTCACATCACTTGAGGGGGCGGTAGTCCACACTTCCTCGTATGAAATTATAGCATTTGCACAACATGAAAAGAATAAAGGAATATTTTAAATATAAAATACAGAATCATATAGGAAACATAAATACCATATATATCATATATAAAATACAGTGACATCATAATGGCCACCATGAAATGTGTTAAGATAAGATTGAACAATCATCGTTTCGTGAGGCTGTAATTCGCCATCCACAGAAACAGTATGTTCTTTAACCATTAGACAAAGGTGTGTGTAAGTGTAGCTCTAATCCTTCACATAAGAACATCCTAGTATATTGAATATACTGTTGTTTCTACAAAATAAAGGAATAAAAAGAGTTTATGGGTTTGGAGAAGCAAAATAAAACAAAAGAACACAAGTGAAGACATTACCTTTAAATCGGGTAACTCCCTTTGGTTTGAACGAAAAGGGTTCTTTGAAGAGCTTTCTACATAAGGTGAGGATTCATTGATTAAGAGATGGATGTCGAGAGATGAAATTGTCAGGGTTTTTCCAAGACAAATGCTTGAGAGGTGTGGGTAAGGAGGTAGAGGTGGGGGCCTTTTATAAGAGGATAGGAGGGGCACTCATGGAAAGTCAAGAAATGTTACTTTATTTTAAAAAGAGTTTCGGATTTTAAAGGTCCCAAATTGATATATTTCGAGGATAAGGTGATAATAGTTCAAAATATACTCATCTAATAGGTTTTTTCCAAGCGTAAGTCTTAGATTTTACATTATCTTTTCGTTTTATTTAAATCGTTCATTAATGAGGTAATCGTTGCATCATCATTATGTCATAAATAATTTAATTTATTTAATGTCTAAAAATTATAAAAAAAATACTATGATGTATGAAATCATTTTATATTTCCAATAACTATTTATAGTCTAACATATCATTTATGTAGACAAAATTAAAATTATTTTACTTAGGTGTTACATACTTTGGTTACATTTTCCTTTCTTTTAAAAAAAATATGATAAAAGGTCACTATCACACTAAAGTGATTACATGGAGTCCCAAGGTTGGAACAAGTTGTAACGACCCAATCTTTTTGAGTAGTATATTAACTTACTCTTATTGATTTAATAAGATGTTAATGGTTAATGCAGAAAGAGGAGTCGATGGCTTCATCCAGTAGACTCAACCCTTATGAAGCCCACTTATCAGAGCTTGGGAAGGAGGTAGCATCTGTGGGCTTCGCTTTGGACCAAGCCCAAGCCGAGCTCCAGCGTGTCAAGCTTGAACGAAAACGCTTGCAGGAGAAGTTCAAGTTAGTGGAGATTGCTACTAGGGCAATGTTATCTGAGACTCCCTCATATTCTCTCACCATAGCACACCTTACACTTAGGTCTTATGCCAGTGTTATAAGGGGCTATGTGATGAGACCCTAGTTTCCTTGTGTAATCCTTTCGGATGAATAAATTGAGATTTCTTCCTTTAGTGATGTTTGTGAAATTTCAAATGTCTAGATAATTTTAGAATGTATTTTATTGATGAATTTTGAAAAAGGGATATTTTGAAATACTTATGTAAACCCTAAATAACTAATGATGTGTAATGATTTTCAAAAAATGGTCTTCTACAAAAGTGTTCATTAAGGAATTTGGAGTCTAATTAGATCAACTTAATTTTTGATGAATAGTAAATTATGAATAGTGATTTTACGCTTAGGATTAGTAATGTGACCAAATGGATTAGTAATTTTCACTCAAAGAAAGTTTTAATATAATTCAGACACCTAGATTAAGTAATGTGATTCAATAAAATGGGTAAATAACAGTTTCATAAATTATTATTGAAGTATTAGTTTTTTCGGATGAATAGTGTTTTTTAATTAAAAATTTAATTAAAAATAATTAGAAAATTATTTTTATAAAAATGACTTTATTTTTGAACTCAGGGCATCGATATTATGTTATGGTAATTTTTGGGGATTTTTCTGAAAAAATGAATTTTCAATGAATAGTGTATTTATTTAAAAATAAAATTAAAAATATTTAGAAAATTATTTTTATAAAATGGAGTTCATTTTTGAAATCATAGCATTGATATTTGGTTAAGGTGAAATTTTGGGATTATTCTGAGAAAGTTGAATTTTCGGTGAATAGTGAAAGTATAGTTTTTAAGTTACAGGTGTTTAATGACATCATTAAATGATGTATTAAGTATATATTCAATATGGTCGAATTATGAATAGTAAGATAAGGTGTGATTTGTCCCAAGTGGCCAATACCATGGGCAAATACCATGGGCAAGCCCATGGTTTTGCCAAAACCACTAGTGAGGTGTCCCTTGGCCATTAATGCCTTGTCCCCTCACTTTTCCTATAAATACCCACCCTTTCCTCCCTTGGTTTTCACTCCCAACTCTTCCCCAACGAAGTTCTGGTCTTCTTACCTTCCAAAGAGTCCTCCCAAGGTGCCCCCAAGCCCTCAAGGTCCAATCCTTTGAGTTTCAAGAGTCACGTTTTAAGGTAAGGGATCTGACCCCTCTCTTTCTTTTCGTGTAATCTCTTTTATGTCATTCCTTTTGTGCTCCATGTGATTATGTGAGAGGATGTTCTTTTATATTCCTCTTACTTCCCTTTCATGTTTATATGATGAGAGATCCCCTCTTACTCTCATCATTTCATTTTATGAAAGCTTAAGTGACGCCGTTAGGCTGCAGAATGTTTAAGTGATTCTTTCACCCTTCTCATTTTTTTTCAAGTTCGATTTTCATGTCAAATCTTTCAAGTTCCTTTTTATTATGTTGGGGTATGATCTCTATATCTATCATACTGATCTCTTATGATCATATGATGAGAGACCCTATTTTATTTGTCCAATTCATTTTTGTTGAAGTTTAAGTGACGCCGTTAGGCTGCCGAATTTTCATAAGAGAAATCAAATTTTTGTCTTCCTTCCATGTTTTTCGTTTCAATTGGTATGTCCTTGAAATTGCATCACCATGTCCATATATCCTTCTTATTCTGTTCCTTTACCTTTTCATGGGTCAATTATGATTGTTCAACCCATGTTCCCTCTCTTTTCAAAGTTTCTAAAACCTTGTAACATAGTCGTTATGCTGCAGAATTTTCGTCTCAAAATGCCTCTCTTTTCTCAAAATTATTTTATGTTATAAAGTGAATACTCAAAGCTCCTATTTCTAAAGGGGTATTCACATATATATAAAAATGATCTATTTTAAATTCTGGGATTTACATACATGATACCCGCTTTCCCTTTCCGTGGGTTTAAAGTAACGTAAAGATCATGTCTTTAAAGCAGTTTTTAAAATGTTATGATTATGAAATGAAACCCATTTATTTTATGCTATATGGGTTATTTATGAAATGTTTGATGATGATATATGTGGCTCACATGATAATAAAGGCAAATTTAAGGGTGCGCCCTGATAGCGCTCCAATGCATTGGGTAAAGACTTAATCTCTAGAGATGACCATTTTAACGACGCCTTGGTGAATAACCTTGGTAATTTTTAACGACACCTTGGGGATGGACCTTGGTGAAACGAAACGATTGTCAATATTAAATGTTGTAGCCACATCTTCAAGTTATGAAAAATGATTATTTTTATTATGATGTACCTCATGATTTCTTTCTCATGCCTTAAAGTTCTTTTCATGTCCTTATTGAAGTATATCCAGTTCACATGTAAAATGTTCCTCTTGTTTCCCTTACTGGGCCTTCTGCTCACCCTTTCTTTTGATGTATGTCCCCAGGTTATGAGATGCATAATGAACATAGGATGAACTAAAGGAGAAGCCTTTCAAGTGTTTAAGAAGAATGTTTTATGTTTTTTTTTATGTATTTTGTTCTTGGTTTCCAAGACACTAGACCTTAAAGATCCTCAGTTATGTGTAATGTAATGAAAGTTTATGTTATAAAATGGCGGGATGCTATAGTTGGTATCAAAGGATGGTTTAGTTATTTGTGGAAATTAGGATATAAAAACTTTAGGAAGAACCCTATAGAAAAGTTTAAATATAGGAAAACTTCCTGGTATTTTGGTAAGTATTGAGTAAGTGGTTTATCAAACAAATACATCCCTGTCTGGATACGAGCAGGTAGAGGCGGCTCTGGCACAGATGTACATAGGGGTAAAACCCGAAAACACCGCTTTGAGCTAGACTCGAACGGGAACTGGTGCACGATAACGGGCCTTTCTGCACTCTTGGTTACGACACTCCCGGGGGATATGTTTGGTTAATCACAAGCTTTCTATGAATCATTATGAAGGAATTATAGAAAAGTGTAATTGTCTAAGCATTAAGTCTTAGTTAAAAGATTCATAAATGAAATAAGTTTCTTACTAAGGTTTTATTCTTTTAGAAAATGGCGGGCAATAGGAGGAACCATGCCGATGGTGACCGCAATGCACCATGTGCTGACGGCCCTCCGATGGAAGCCGGAATGGAAACATTCATGCGAATGATGAACCAACTGACTCAAGTTATGAGTAATAACTTGAATCAAGCTGAGAGGCCGACCTCACCACGAAGGGAACAACACTCTGTTGAGTCCTTCATGCGTCAACGACCGCCAACATTCAGTGGATCTACTGACCCATTGGTTGCGGAACAATGGATAAGCTCCATTGAAAAGATCTTTTCTGTACTTCATTGTTCGGAACAAGAAAAAGTCACCCTTGCTGTTTACCGCCTAGAGGGAGAAGCTGATCAGTGGTGGTCACTGATCAAAAACACGAAGCCACGAGGAGAGATGGAAGCTATGGAGTGGGAAGAATTTCGGGGGATTTTCTTTAACAAGTATTTCCCTCGTTCCATGAGAACGAAAATGGAGAAAGAGTTTCTCGAGCTGAAGCAGAAGGAGAACGAATCTGTCGGAAGCTACGAGATGAACTTCACAAGGCTTTCCCGTTATACCTCAAGCTTTGTCATGGACCCTAATGGGAAGGTTGATAGATTCTTTGGCGGACTACGACCTCATCTGCGGAAGAATCTAGCCAACAGGGACTATGATAGCTATGAAGAAATAGTTCGAAGTGCTATGAAAGTCGAGCTGGAGTTTGGTGAGACACAGTGGTCTCATAAGCCAAATGAAAAGAAGAGATCGTTGGAGCCCAGTTTAGGGAAGTCTTTTGATCAGGGAAGAGGTGGAAAGCAAATGCAACTTACCACATGCAATAAATGTGGGAAGAATCATCTGGGGAACTGCTTGAACGGAAGTGGAAAGTGCTACAAGTGTGGAAGAGGAGGCCATATTGCTCGGAATTGTCATAGTGAGGTGAAGCCTCAGCTTCCCAACACTAACGACAGAGGAAAGATGGTTCTGGCCCTACCCGAAATCACATGCTTCAAGTGTGGACAGCTTGGGCACTTTGCTAACCAATGTCCCAATCTGAGGGTGGTGTAGGGGAATCACCACCAACCTCAGCAGAGGCCAAGAGAGCAAGGTCGTGCTTTCGCTATCACAACAGCTGAAGTTGAAGTCCCGAACGATGTGGTAGCAGGTACTCTTGTTGTCCTCTCAAAACTAGCAAGTGCTTTATTTGATTCTGGTTCTACGCATTCCTTTATTTCTTCCAAGTTTGCAAAGAATATAGAATCAATCCCCGAATTGCTTGAGGTAGAGTTGTCAGTCAAGACTCCAAGTGGGATTATCCATGCATCAAAAGTGTTTAGAGACTCTAGTGTTTACTTTGGTGAGCACAATCTTATCGCAAATCTAGTAGTCATTCCCATGATGGAATTCGACGTTATACTAGGGATGGACTGGCTCTCAAAGTATAATGCTAAGATCAAATGCAGAAGTAAGGAAATCTCAGTAGTCTTGAATGAACGACCTACAGTTATCTTCCGAGGAGAGATATCCCGAACTGATCCCTATCTAGAAGCACCTCTTATAGCTTTCTTTATGGAGTTAATCGGTGATGAGGAAGAAGGGAAAGGGAGCATACAAATTGAAGATGTTCCGATTGTTCAGGAATACATGGATGTATTTCCTGAGGAGTTACCTGGACCTCCCCCAGAAAGAGAGGTAGAGTTCTCCATTGAACTCGTACCTGGGTCTCAACCGATATCAAAGACTCCGTATAGAATGGCAAATGTGGAGCTAGAAGAGTTAAAGAAACAACTCCAAGACTTGTTGGAGAAGGGGTTTATCCGACCGAGTGTGTCTCCTTGGGGAGCACCAGTTCTCTTTGTGAAGAAGAAGGATGGATCAATGCGGCTATGCATTGATTATAGAGAACTGAACAGGATCACAGTGAAGAACAGATACCCTCTTCCAAGAATTGATGATTTATTTGACCAACTTCTTGGGGCTCAATTCTTCTCTAAGATTGACCTTCGATCTGGTTATCATCAACTGAGGGTGAAGAAGGAAGATATTCCAAAGACTGCCTTCCGATCAAGATATGGGCATTATGAGTTTACTGTTATGCCCTTCGGCTTGACTAATGCTCCTGCTATTTTCATGTATTTGATGAATAGAGTCTTTAAGGACTACCTTGATAACTTTGTGGTAGTTTTTATTGATGATATTTTGATATATTCAAAAAGTCGTGAGGAGCATGAAGATCATCTGAGGGTTATTTTGAAAACTCTACGGAAGGAGAGGCTCTTTGGGAAGTTCAGCAAGTGTGAGTTTTGGTTACAACAAGTGGATTTCTTGGGGCACATCGTAACCAATGAAGGAATCTCGGTTGACCCTGCAAAGACAATGGTTGTGGAGGAGTGGCCTCAACCCACAACAGTAACTGAGATTCGTAGTTTCCTTGGTTTAGCGGGATATTATAGGAGGTTTGTGAAAAACTTTTCACGGCTTTCTAATCCACTAACCAAGTTGACTCGAAAAGGGGTTAAGTTCATCTGGACAAAGGAATGAGAGGAAAGTTTCCAAGAGCTCAAGAAGAGATTGGTTACTGCACCTGTGTTAACACTACCCTCTATCAGAGAAGGATTCGTTATTTTTAGCGATGCATCTCTGAAAGGGCTTGGGTGCGTCCTTATGCAAAATGACAAGGTAATTGCTTATGCATCTCGACAGTTGAAGACTCATGAGAAGAATTATCCTACGCATGATCTAGAGCTGGCGGCAGTTGTTTTTGCTCTAAAGATATGGAGGCACTATCTTTATGGGGAGAAATGTGATATATACACTGATCACCAAAGTCTAAAGTATATTTTCACACAGAAAGAATTGAACATGAGACAAAGGAGATGGTTGGAGCTTATTAAAGACTATGATTGTTCAATTCATTATCACCCTGGAAGAGCAAACAAAGTCGCGGATGCGTTAAGCAGGAAAGATCCTGTTGTTCTGGCAACAATGAGGATCGTAGGAGATCCCTTGATTAAAGATCTAGTAAAACTGGACATGGGAATTATAAGGAAAGGGACATCATCAACCCTATCCCAAATGATTTCTCAACCTTCATTACTAGAGAAGATCAAGAAGGCTCAAAAAGAAGATCCTTTGCTGCAGGAGAAGTTCGAGGCTGTAAAGGATGGGAAGTTCCCTGATTTCAATATTGATCAAGAAGGTGTATTGAAATTTCGTACAAGACTATGTGTTCCATCTATTCCGGAGATAAAGAAAGAACTGATGGATGAATCTCATAGCTCTACTTTCTCTATACATCCGGGAAGCACTAAGATGTATAGAGACCTTCGTGATCATTATTGGTGGGATAACATGAAGAGGGAGATTGCCGATTACACTACAAGGTGCCTGGTGTGTCAGCAAGTAAAGGCAGAAAGACAACTTCCTAAGGGGGTATTACAACCGCTACCCATACCGTTATGGAAGTGGGATAATATCACCATGGACTTTGTAACTGGTCTCCCAAAAACATCCAAAGGAAACAATGCGATATGGGTTATTGTGGACCGTCTCACCAAGACAGCCCATTTTATCTCTATTCGGGAAGATTTCTCTCTAGATCAGCTTGCCAAGATATACGTGAAGGAAGTGGTAAGGCTACATGGGGTACCACTATCCATTGTATCTGATCGTGACCCAAGATTCACATCAAAATTCTGGAGAAGTCTTCAGCATGCTCTGAATACTGAATTGAATTTTAGTACGGCCTATCATCCTCAAACTGATGGCCAATCTGAAAGGACTATTCAGACACTCGAAGACATGTTGAGATTATGCTCAATGGAATTTAAAGGTGGATGGGATCAACACCTCCCATTAGTGGAGTTCTCCTATAACAACAGCTTCCATTCGAGTATTCAGATGGCACCCTATGAAGCTCTATATGGAAAGCGGTGTAGAACTCCTACTTGTTGGGATGAAACTGGTGAGAGGAAGCTTCTTGGGCCTGATCTCGTGCAAGAGATGACAGAACAGGTTCATGCCATCCAACAACACATAAAGGCTGCTCAGAGTCGGCAGAAGAGCTATGCTGACAATCATCGAAGGGACTTGGAGTTTGGTGTTGGTGACAAAGTCTTCCTTCGAATTTCTCCATGGAAGAGAGTCGTGCGGTTTGGGAAGAAAGGGAAGCTCAACCCTAGGTACATTGGCCCCTATGAAATCCTTGATCGCATAGGAGCAGTGGCCTATCGTCTAGCACTTCCACCAAACCTAGCTCAAGTTCATGATGTCTTCCATGTATCTATCTTGAGGAAGTACATACCCGACCCTTCGCATGTACTGAACCCAGAGGTGGTACAACTTGAACATGACCTCTCTTATGAAGAGCAGCCAGTGGAGATCTTGGACCGTAGAGACAAGGTCCTACGAAACAAGACTACCCACCTTGTGAAAGTGTTGTGGAGGAATCAAAAATATGAAGAGGCGACTTGGGAGCCCGAGGAAACAATGAAGCAAAAGTACCCTCACCTTTTCGACTAGGCCTCAAGTATAAATTTCGGGGACGAAATTTCTTAAGGGGGGAAGAATGTAACGACCCAATCTTTTTGAGTAGTATATTAACTTACTCTTATTGATTTAATAAGATGTTAATGGTTAATGCAAAAAGAGGAGTCGATGGCTTCATCCAGTAGACTCAACCCTTATGAAGCCCACTTATCAGAGCTTGGGAAGGAGGTAGCATCTGTGGGCTTCGCTTTGGACCAAGCCCAAGCCGAGCTCCAGCGTGTCAAGCTTGAACGAAAACGCTTGCAGGAGAAATTCAAGTTAGTGGAGATTGCTACTAGGGCAATGTTATCTGAGACTCCCTCATATTCTCTCACCATAGCACACCTTACACTTAGGTCTTATGTCAGTGTTATAAGGGGCTATGTGATGAGACCCTAGTTTCCTTGTGTAATCCTTTCGGATGAATAAATTGAGATTTCTTCCTTTAGTGATGTTTGTGAAATTTCAAATGTCTAGATAATTTTAGAATGTATTTTATTGATGAATTTTGAAAAAGGGATATTTTGAAATACTTATGTAAACCCTAAATAACTAATGATGTGTAATGATTTTCAAAAAATGGTCTTCTACAAAAGTGTTCATTAAGGAATTTGGAGTCTAATTAGATCAACTTAATTTTTGATGAATAGTAAATTATGAATAGTGATTTTACGCTTAGGATTAGTAATGTGACCAAATGGATTAGTAATTTTCACTCAAAGAAAGTTTTAATATAATTCAGACACCTAGATTAAGTAATGTGATTCAATAAAATGGGTAAATAACAGTTTCATAAATTATTATTCAAGTATTAGTTTTTTCGGATGAATAGTGTTTTTTAATTAAAAATTTAATTAAAAATAATTAGAAAATTATTTTTATAAAAATGACTTTATTTTTGAACTCAGGGCATCGATATTATGTTATGGTAATTTTTGGGGATTTTTCTGAAAAAATGAATTTTCGATGAATAGTGTATTTATTTAAAAATAAAATTAAAAATATTTAGAAAATTATTTTTATAAAATGGAGTTCATTTTTGAAATCATAGCATTGATATTTGGTTAAGGTGAAATTTTGGGATTATTCTGAGAAAGTTGAATTTTCGGTGAATAGTGAAAGTATAGTTTTTAAGTTACGGGTGTTTAATGACATCATTAAATGATGTATTAAGTATATATTCAATATGGTCGAATTATGAATAGTAAGATAAGGTGTGAGGTGTCCCAAGTGGCCAATACCATGGGCAAATACCATGGGCAAGCCCATGGTTTTGCCAAAACCACTAGTGAGGTGTCCCTTGGCCATTAATGCCTTGTCCCCTCACTTTTCCTATAAATACCCACCCTTTCCTCCCTTGGTTTTCACTCCCAACTCTTCCCCAACAAAGTTCTGGTCTTCTTACCTTCCAAAGAGTCCTCCCAAGGTGCCCCCAAGCCCTCAAGGTCCAATCCTTTGAGTTTCAAGAGTCACGTTTTAAGGTAAGGGATCTGACCCCTCTCTTTCTTTTCGTGTAATCTCTTTTATGTCATTCCTTTTGTGCTCCATGTGATTATGTGAGAGGATGTTCTTTTATATTCCTCTTACTTCCCTTTCATGTTTATATGATGAGATATCCCCTCTTACTCTCATCATTTCGTTTTATGAAAGCTTAAGTGACGCCGTTAGGCTGCCGAATGTTTAAGTGATTCTTTCACCCTTCTCATTTTTTTTCAAGTTCGATTTTCATGTCAAATCTTTCAAGTTCCTTTTTATTATGTTGGGGTATGATCTATATATCTATCATACTGATCTCTTATGATCATATGATGAGAGACCCTATTTTATTTGTCCAATTCATTTTTGTTGAAGTTTAAGTGACGCCGTTAGGCTGCCGAATTTTCATAAGAGAAATCAAATTTTTGTCTTCCTTCCATGTTTTTCGTTTCAATTGGTATGTCCTTGAAATTGCATCACCATGTCCATATATCCTTCTTATTCTGTCCCTTTACCTTTTCATGGGTCAATTATGATTGTTCAACCCATGTTCCCTCTCTTTTCAAAGTTTCTAAAACCTTGTAACATAGCCGTTATGCTGCAGAATTTTCGTCTCAAAATGCCTCTCTTTTCTCAAAATTATTTTATGTTATAAAGTGAATAATCAAAGCTCCTATTTCTAAAGGGGTATTCACATATATATAAAAATGATCTATTTTAAATTCTGGGATTTACATACATGATACCCGCCCTTTCCGTGGGTTTAAAGTAACGTAAAGATCATGTCTTTAAAGCAGTTTTTAAAATGTTATGATTATGAAATGAAACCCATTTATTTTATGCTATATGGGTTATTTATGAAATGTTTGATGATGATATATGTGGCTCACATGATAATAAAGGCAAATTTAAGGGTGTGCCCTGATAGCGCTCCAATGCATTGGGTAAAGACTTAATCTCTAGAGATGACCATTTTAACGACGCCTTGGTGAATAACCTTGGTAATTTTTAACGACACCTTGGGGATGGACCTTGGTGAAACTAAACGATTGTCAATATTAAATGTTGTAGCCACATCTTCAAGTTATGAAAAATGATTATTTTTATTATGATGTACCTCATGATTTCTTTCTCATGCCTTAAAGTTCTTTTCATGTCCTTATTGAAGTATATCCAGTTCACATGTAAAATGTTCCTCTTGTTTCCCTTACTGGGCCTTCTGCTCACCCTTTCTTTTGATGTATGTCCCCAGGTTATGAGATGCATAATGAACATAGGATGAACTAAAGGAGAAGCCTTTCAAGTGTTTAAGAAGAATGTTTTATGTTTTTTTTTATGTATTTTGTTCTTGGTTTCCAAGACACTAGACCTTAAAGATCCTCAGTTATGTGTAATGTAATGAAAGTTTATGTTATAAAATGGCGGGATGCTATACAAGTCATCCCATGGTCGGCCAAGACACCACCAATAGAATTAGGACACATGTTGGGGTCATTTTATATTTTTATGATATTATTTTCTTACCCTTAATTACCCGATTACTAATTAAACACGATAATTAAAGATAATTACCGTCGTTACAATTCATAATGTCCAAAAAAAGAGTCTTAATTACATAATTTGGACCTTCTGATTCCAAATATGGAATCCATTTTATTAAATTAAAAACATAGAAGTTTCATTAATAAATCATATAGTTAATTCCCACTGTCAAAACAAATAGTGGGTTTTTTGGAAGTAATATCTATGAAAAGTTTGGCACTTGTTTATATCCATTTTCAAAGTTAAATTAATTATAATTACCACAATTTAATTAAATTATAAAAATGTATTATAATTAAACTTTAAAACCAATTAAAAATCTAATCTAACCATATATTTAAATTAGATGAAAAAGCAGTTTTGATGTAAAATGCAATATTTTTCACTATTCATTAAAAAAATGAACATTGTCAGAAACATACCAAAAATTTATCCAAAGTAAATTTCAATATCCCAATCATAAAGAATATGTGTATTTTGAAAAATAGAGCTTATAAAATTGTCAAAAGTTATAATTAAAAAAGGTTCGCCATCAAAAGGTGGCAAAACAATCTTTTAAAAATATTAGAGTATTTATTCTTAAAATTGGATTCATTTGGATTTTAAACCTCTAAAATTTATTGGATAAATGTAAAAATATTTAACAAACATATGTAATCATTTTTTAGTTATTTCTTTTCATTCCCTCCATTACAACGGCTAGGCGCTAACTACTATTATATTATTAGTGTGCAACGTAAGATTTCAAAGAAACTCGTTGTTGTGTATTGGGTATGCCATCAAGCATAGCATTACCTTTAAAGTAATATTAAAATTTTATTCACAAATATTGATAAACCTTAGAATGTAATATTATTTATTTACCTGGGATGTTACATCCTTCCCCCCTTTTGGGAATTGCATCCTCTCAATTTCAAAATTGGGCTTGGAAACTTCATTGAAAGTCCCACATCAGAACAAGAGTCAGTAAAACTATCACTTTAAAAGAAAGAGAGAGAAGTACAAAGGTCACCTGAGTTAACCCATACTAGGATTCCAAGTAGTAAAATGTGGATATGGAAAAGAAAACAAAGGTTCATGTTCTGAGGGAGAGTGATAGAAAACATGTTTAGGAGAAAGTTAACCACCAGAAAATCACAAACTGGTGATGGGTTAAACGTTATTTGATTCCCCAGTAGGAAAAGTTAACAGACAAAATTTTTGTTTTAAGTTAATTTTTATTGAGGAATTTATTTTTGAGATTAACTAAATCATAAGGAAACATACTTACTTGTCATTTTGACTGTCAACTTTTACTAGATTTCTTACACAAACTTATACTTTCTCCAAATAATTAGTATTTAGGAAGACTTGTTCACATTAAGAGTACTATAATCAACTTCTCGAGAATCACCTAATCCTAAAAAAGAGAACTATATACTTCCCATGTCTTTAGACATTAACCAAAACCAAAACCAAAAAGGTTAGTACAAGATCATATAATACCCAAAAAGGATAATCCTTTTTTTAAAAACAAATCTATTCTTAATCTCCAAAATTTGTCAAACAATACCCAAAGTTCAACAAAGACCATTCAATAAACAAATTGTCCATAAAATTCTTAAAAGTAAACCAAACTAAGATTGAAACCCAAATATTTTAAGGATTTGATCATATAGTCTTCCAAGATAAACCTTAACATTTATCTTCAAATAACATCAGTTACTCTTAAAGTCTCATACTGAAAAGTAATTAACCTAATCACATATCCTCCATGAATGGTTAATAATTTCCATAGATAACCCAAAATAAACTTACTCTTGATTCATAAAATCATATAACTAAAAATATTTAGTCAAAATAACTAGAGACTTCACGTAGTCTAGTTGTAGGCGATAAATACCAGTCGAACTTTGGTTGTGGGTTCGATTCCCGCAGCTTTGTCCGACATGACAGGTTGTCATATGGTCAGCATGTTGTCCTTTTTTCCAAAACTATATAATTCTTAAAACATTCACCAAAACGAGATAAAATCTTCAAAAATAACCATAACATAATTTAACCTCAATTTTATCTCATGCCTTCCGTTTTCCATAATAACATATAATAACCCATAATTACCTCAAAAGTAAGGACCATATAAAACCTAATTGTTACCTTTATAATTATTACCTGAACTTCCACATAGATTTAGTCTTCTCATACACGATTAATTAGAGAACTCACCAAGGTTCAAGTGGTTGATCATGACTCCTGATAGTTGGTTTAGAATAACCACGGGATTTCTGATTGAATCCCCCATTTCATCCAATCTCTTAATCAGAGAACCACCACAGTTTCCTTCAAACCCATTGTCACTTTGGTTCCTGCTAGATCTATCCATTTACTAAAACCAGAAATGGAAGTGTGAGTATATCAGTAAAATCATCATATAATAAAGAGCAAGATAAACACCAAGATATACTTATCCAAGTTATCTCAACCTCATTCTAACTTTAAAAAAACAATAACTCCATCTAATTTACTAACCATTGTGGTTATACACAACTTGTCACTTTTTCTTAAACAACACTCTAACCTCTAAAGTTATATAAACAGACCTCTGATACCAACTATAAGGCCCCAGCATTAAACATTACTTAATCTTGAGTTACTTCAAGAATAAACATTGAGGATCTTTCCAGGTTTAGAGTTTTAGAGAATTAGGACATAACTATTATATCTCAAAGATTACAAAGTAGTCACATCTACTCATCTTCCATTTTTTTCTCAAAATAAAAACTCTTGAACAAAAGAGTCATGTCTAGTTCCTTGTTTTAGACAGGCTGACATTTCCTTGATCTCATCCTTGACACTATTCAACTTTATATCCTGTGAAAAACATTTCAAAAAAACTTGGGATGAGCATAAAATGCTCAGTAAGGGTTATAATAATACGGAAAGAAAACATTAGTCTATTTATACATAAGAATCAATGAAATCCCACTTTACTCATAAAACATAAGAAATTTAAATACCTCATGAAATCATAAGATTTATGCATAACTCAATAGAAATCATAAGGCATAAAGGTAACTTGAGGTATTCATAACATTCTTACGTAGGGAGTAACCCTCATAGTTACGTTAAGAATACCCATCACAGTATATTCCCTAAAATATCTTCAGAGAAACCATAACGTTTAACTCCTTCGCGTTACCCAATGCATTGGAGAGCCATATCGGGCTCACCCGCCCTTAGTTTATCATGGAACCACCCATCTTCATAAACAATGCCCAAGAACCATAACATAATCATAGAACATAACTTAATCATAAAGGAAAGATAACATTCCCACATTTCAATAACAATATAACATTTTAAGATATTGAAATAATGAATCCATTCTAAAAACCATTTTCAAAACCATTTAAAACATTTAATAAAGAGATTTTTGAATCAAAGTGTCTCATACCACTTTGAAGATCTTAACATTTTAAACCATTAATATCCATATAAATAAATCATTAAAACCATTTTGAAAACATGGATATTATGATAAATATTTATAATAATAAATCATTAAAACATTTAAAATGATATTTTAGTTAAAGGGTTTTTAACAAAATGAGAGACACTTGAATACAATAATTGAGGAATAAAATTTAATCAAAACTTTATAATATCAGGAGAATAAAGGGATTAATGAAATAATATTCCAAAGGACAGTATATACACCATATAATAGTGAACTGGTGCATAACAACAATGAAGTCTCAATAGAAATGTAAAATGAGATGAAATCCATTATAAAGAAGGTATCCTTAAATTAAGGATAAATCAATCTCATAATTATGTGTGAAAAATATAAATACACCCAATATAATTGGATATTAAGTGTAAAACAATAAAAGTTCATTCACACATATTCAAAGGATGACATATTCAATAACTACAAGTTGAACCCAAAGAAATCGAAATTGGGTTAAGAAGTTCCCTTGACAGCCTAACGACATCACATCAAATTTTAGAAAAAGAGTTGATGAGAGAGATAAAGGGTATCTCATCACTTGGACATAAAATTTATGTCAATAAGGATATATAATAACATATCCCCACATAATAAGATGAAAATTAAAAGACATAACAAAATAATTCTTTTAAAAAAATGAGGTTGAAAGGTTCCCTTACCGATTTGGGTAACTTTCGAAACGTACACCCCATGAAAGAAGGACTATACAACATTGATGTAAATACTCATAAACAAAATTATATTACACAAAGAGTAGAATAAGGGACAGTACATACACCACTCAAACGGAAATATTGGAAAATTTAGCATGAATCTCACGAAAACATAAAGTGAGATAAAAGGTCCCTTACGAAATTTCGGCAGCCTAAAGTCGCCAATTAAAACTTCCAAAATGGATTTATGAGATCAAATAGGGTCTCTCATAATATGGAAATAAAAATTACAGAATGATAAATATAAAATAACATCTTCAAAAATAATAAATATGAGCTTAAAAGAAATTACATAAAAGAGAGTACTTAAAAAGAAAGAGAGAGGTAGGATCCCTTACGAAAATTCGGCAGCCTAACGGCACCACTTAAAAATTATAAAAAATGAATTGATGAGAGTAAGAGGAGGTATCTCATCATATTAAAATAAAAATTACATTATGGTTAATATAAAAGTACATCATCCAACATAATAACATGGAGCATAAATGAAATGACATAAAAGAGGGTACTTGAAAAGAAAGAGAGAGGTCGGATCCCTTAACTCAAGTCCGACTTGTCTTGTTCATTTCTTTATATTTCTGAATAATAAACTTTGGTCAATTTATAATTTCTTAAGGACCTAATTTAAATTTTATTATTAAATTCATATCACATATTATAATTATATAATAATTAGTTTATTATGTGAGTTCATATCAGATGTTTTTGTCGATGTTTGGTACATGAGTCAAACATGAACTTGTTTGAAAAGAATTGTCCATGTAGTTATAATTACATCATCTCCAGAATAGTATTAATGATTTAAATATCATATATTTCCAGTACATATCCATTTTATACTATTCCATAACATTTTGAGATAAAAAGAAATGAAATTCACCGTTCATGGAGACGGTAGGCCGTACGTACGCATGAACGCTACTTTCATTTCTTTGTCATATTTATGAATTAAAAATAATTGAGAGATATATATATTATAATTCCAGTATAATATATATGTTATATAGGTCACATAAGTTCATTAATTTCATTCTTTATACATTCCATGTATTGCATGAACGAGTCACATCACTTGAGGGGGCGGTAGTCCACACTTCCTCGTATAAAATTATCTCATTTCCACAACATGAAAAGCATAAAGACATGTTTTAAATATAAAAAACAGAAGAATATATGAAAAATAAATACCATATATATCATATATAAAATATAGTTACATCATAATGTCCACCATGAAAGGTATTAAGAGAATATTGAACAATCATCATTTCGTGAGGCTGTAATTCGCCATCCACAGAAACAGTATGTTCTTTAACCATTAGACAAAGGTGTGTGTAAGTGTAGCTCGAATCCTTCACATAACAACATCCTAGTATATTTAAGATACTTTTTTTGTTAAAAAAGAAATTAATAAAAAGATTTTAGGGGTTTGGAGAAGAAAAATAAAACAAAAGAACACAAGTGAAGACATTACCTGTAAATCGGGTAACTCTCTTTGGTTTGAACCAAAAAGGTTCTTGAAGAGCTTTCTGCCTAATGTGAGGCTTCAATGATGAATAGAGGGATGTTGAGAGATTAAATGGGTAGGTTTTGTCTGATCTAAAGGCTTCAGGGGTGTGGGTAAGTAGTTAGAGGTGGGGGCCTTTTATAAGAGGAGAGGAGGGGCACTCATGGAAAGTCAAGAAATGTTACTTTATTTTAAAAAGAGTTTAGGATTTTAAAGATCCCACATTGATATATTTCTTGGATAAGGTGATAAGGGTTCTAAATATACTCATACAATAGGTTTTTTCCAAGTTTAATTCTTAGATTTTACATTATCCTTTCATTTTATTTAAATCGTTCATTAATGAGGTAATCGTTGCATCATCATGATGTCATAAATAATTTAATTTATTTAATGTCTAAAAATTATAAAAACTCCTATGATTTAGGAAATATTTTTAGCTTTAAAATGGATATTTATAGTCTAATATATCGTTTATTTAGACAAAATTAAAATTATTTTACTTAGGTGTTACATACTTTGGTTACATTTTCCTTTTAAAAAAAATATGATAAAAGGTCACTATCACACTAAAGTGATTCCATGGGGTCCCAAGGTTGGCACAAGACATAACATGGTCTCAAAAGACACCACAAATAGAATTAGGACACATTTTGGGGTCATTTTATATTTTATGATATTATTTTCTTACCCTTAATTACATGATTACTAATTAAACACGATAATTAAAGATAATTACCGTCGTTACTATTCATAATTTCCAAAAACAAAAGAGTCCTAATTACATAATTTGTAACTTCTAATTCTAAATATGGAATCCATTTTATCAAATTCAAAATATATAATTTTCATTAATAAATCATATAGTTAATTCCCGCTGTCAAAACAAATAGCAGGTTTTTTGGAAGCAATATCTATGAAAAGTCTGGCACTTTTTTATGTCCATTTTCAAATTGAAATTAATTATAATGAACAAAATTGAATTAAATTGTAAAAATATATTCTAATTAAACTTTAAAACCAATTAAAAAGATAATCTAACCATATATTTAAATTAGATGAAAAAGCAGTTTTGATGTAAAATGCAATATTTTTCACTATTCATTAAAAAATGAACATTGTCAAAAACATACCAAAAATTTATCCAAAGTAAATTTCAATGTCCCAATCATAAAGAATAAGTTTATTTTTACAAATAGAGATTATAAAATTGCCAAAAGTTATATTTAAAAAAGGTTTTCCATCAAAATGCGGCAAAACAATCTTTTAAAAATATTAGAGTATTTATTCTTAAAATTGGATTCATTTGGATTTTAAGCCTCTAAGATTTATTGGATAAATGTAAAAATATTTAACAAACATATTTAATCATTTTTTAGTTATTTATGTTCATTCCCTCCATTACAATGGTTAGGCGTTAACTACTATTATATTATTAGTGTGCAACGTAAGATTTCAAAGAAACTCGTTGTTGCGTATTGGGTACGCCATCGAGCATAGCATTCCCTTTAAAGTAATATTAACATTTTATTCACAAATATTGATAAACCTTATAATTTAATATTATTTATTTACTTGGGATGTTACACTCTAGGCCTCTTTCTCAGTAGCATTAGGTGAAAGAGCCTAATGACCAAGTTAGAATCTAGAAACATGCCACAACACCCATAGAGAAATAAGTTAATTTTGTAATGACATGTCACTACATCTGAATGTTTACCATGTAATATAATAACTTTATCACAGTATCTCTAATCGATAAGGTTTCATGCAAGTTCCATCAACCTACGTGCTCGATATCTCTTTCTTTGAAGTTCTAGAAATAGAACTTGCCTATGGAACACCATGGCCATGGATTTATTTATCCTATATCATTTCCTTAATGGTCCTGAGATATTAACTTCCATTAATGAAAAGATGGGATAAATCATTTCTCTCATTATTTATTAATCTAATATTACTCGTGACACACCCAACATATCCTACTTCGCCATGAAAATATGGCATCCCAGTTTTTTTCAATACATCTAAGTGCATGACTTGTAATAATCATTAATAATAATCTTAAAGTCTAAGGACCAATACACACATCCGTAGATAGGAATATCCAATGGAACATAGAAATATATATTTCCTATTGGTGGGTATCATTATCATAATATCTATACTAGAAATTACCAAGGGTGTGCACCATGAGAAGGTGCCTCAAAGTCTTGTGAGTCTCCACCCTTGATAGAATGTATCATTTTTGTCCCTCAAATGATATCATCTAGATATAGAACATATATATCCAAGAATATTGTCATAGAACTTCCAATTTCTCATCATAGCGGGGAAATTCTATGACCTTTTACTATAATAACTACTCTTATGACATTATCACATACTATGTTATGCAGAACAACAACCATGATGTGATAAGTAGTTTATTAATATTCAAAAACCATGAATATATGTTTTCCATAAAGTAATAAGAAGTTTATTCTAGGGAACTAACTCCAACATATATCTCTCTAATTTTTAGGTTAAAGATTAATATCTCATCAGATAAACAAGACTGAAATAGGGAGTGGACCTACCATAGTATGGGAATTATCTATTATGATGGTATTGGGAGTGATCCTTGACTGCTATGATGGTTTGAGGAGTGAACTCATTCCACGATAATAGCCAAGGAAATGATCCTTGAATTTGATTTTCTATAATTATATATATTCCAAAATTCCATGTTATATTCCATTGTTATACTCTCATGGATCATGTTCTTTGATTCCTTTATGATTCGTGTCTTATTAATTACCAAGATTTATTCTGTGTATCAATATTATGACCTTTGATATGTGGGTTATGGTTTTTAAAATTTAATCTCATGTTCTCATACACTTATGTGCATGTCATGATTGTGTGTCATTGATATCTCACTTTATTACCCTTAATAAGCATATGAGTTCACCCTTTCTTATTTCCCCTTTCCCTAGGTTATGAATAGATGTTTTAAGTAGGGTATGTTTCTGAAAAGTAAAAAAGAGGAAGATCATTATGGGTGATGTTGAAGATATTTCACTAAATTATATTATTTTGTACTTAGTCTCCAATGACACTAAACTATTATGATCCTCAAGATTTTTTTTGTGTAGTGTATTGAATATTCATCTAAAAATATTTCATATATATATATATATATGAAATACTAGAGTTTATATTTTTGGTATTAGAGGAAAGATATAGTTAACCATTTGAAACTAGGATGATAAATCTTCAATGAGATCCATAGTGATATTTCTAATGATATGTCTAGGGATATGACTAAGGATAATTTTATTGATGGGTCAAAGTATAGAAAAATGTCTCATACTTTTGGAAAAAGATAGAGTGAGTGGTTTCTAGGAAATGACATCCCAGTCTATATAATACAAGTGGATATAGATCTAGAATAAAGATACATTGGGGTAATATCTTTGAAAAGGGAATAATGATATGGACTGAATCATCACATGGTGCATGAAAATGGGCCTTTATTTTCATTTAGTTTGACACTCATGGGGTATTTGTTTTATAAATTCACATAATCTTTATAAACCATCATGATGGATTTTAATAATGACCATGAATGACCTAGGTTAATCCCTATATATATTTTTGAATAATTTAATAACTTTTTATTTTAAATCAGTATAATGATAAACCCAAGATTCTAATGATTTTTTTTGTATATGTTAGAAGATTATATAAAAAATAAATAGGGAATTAATATTTGGAAATGTATACATCTCTATGGATGATTAAATTAAGAATTATGGATACCATCATTGGTTTATGATTTTAAGGTTGATCATTAGTTAAAATTAATTAACACCCATTTTAAGGTTTTATGTGATGGGATTTTATCATTATTAATGATATTTTAAGATGAATTTATGACAATACAACCTTTTGGTTTTGTATATGTTTTATTTATAAAATTATTTAAGGAGTAATTCGTTTACACTTTGTGAACATATGATTAAATGTGCTGGTAAACATTAGGGTTTTTCATATCTTTCATGTTGAGATAATTATGGGTTGTAATTTATCACCTTACAAATTATGTACACCTTTTTGATATTAGAAAATATTTCTCTTTGAATCCTATTTCTAAAATATAAATTAAGGAAGTGATAATGTTGTATGGGGTACCACATTAAATTATATCTGATTGGGAACCAAATCCTACCTTGATGTTTTGGAAAATTCTTCATCAATTTCTTGATACATAGTTGAGTTTCAACCCTATGCATCATCCTTAGAAATATGTCCAGTTTGAGAGAACAATTCAAACCCTTTATTATATTCTAATATTTTTTTATGGATTTATAAGTTTGTTGGGATCAACACTTCCCTCATGTTGAGTTTTCTTGCAATTATAGCATTCAATCGAATATTCATATGGATCCTTATGAATTTGTTTATGGAAATAATTTTATAACTTCAACATACTAGTCTAAAGATGTATAAATGAATCTATAAATACATAATAAAGTTAGTTATATAGTATATAAGTATATACTTATTCAATAACATGTATGGATACCACAAATTTTATGAAAATTTTATGTTGGTAATTGTCAACATGATCTATAATTTGAGGTTAGTTAGAAGTTATTTCTATGAATTTTTCTATGGAAGAAAGAAGGGAAAATTAATTCATAGTTATATCAATCCCTTTATAATACTTGATTGTATCAGGACATGAGATTATCCTTTGGAACTTCCACTGAACCTCCCATAGGTTCACGAGGTGTTACATGTACCATTCCTGAGGATGTACATACCGAATCATTCACATGTACTAAAATCAGAAGTTGTACCGCTAGAGCATGATAATTAATATAAGGAACAATCATTTGAGATTTTGGAACATACTTAGAAAGTGCTATGATAGAATACCACTCACCTGGTCAATTTTTTTTTGTGAAACCACCAGCATGAGTGAGCTATGTGGGAACTTTGGATTATAATGAGGTAGAAGTATCCTCTATTTTCTATAAAAAGTGAAGAATTTTGATGGTGAAAATTTTTTTAGGGGGGTATAATGTATCACCCCTACTTTTATGAAATATATATTTTTAAAAAAAATAAAAAAAAATTATATATTGCATTGCACATAAAATCCAGTGTTATCTCTCCACAAAAAACTATTTAAATTATTATTTAAACATGACCATTATTACCAAGCTATTAATCATGGAATAATGAATAATAATTACCCTATTTAAAACATTATGTATAACTGTTTTATATAAATAAAATATATTAATAAAAATTAATTAGTTTTTGGTAAAGTCTTTAGATGTTTTGAAATACCATTTTCTCCAAAAAAAAGTTTTATTATTTCTTCATGTAAAAAATAATCAAAATAATATTTAAAGATTTTATAAAATTATTTTGATAAAATAAAATTTATTTTTTAAATCATCATTTAAAAATTATCTTCGGGTGAATATTTAGTATTTTTCAGAAAAGTTTAATTTTTAGATTAATATTGAAAAATACTAATTTTATTAAGAATTTACATTGATTTAAATTCATTTAAAACATAAAAAATGTTTAAAACTTGTTCAATTATTTATCTATTAATTTAATATGGTTCATCAGAATAATTTTGATATTAAATTTTGATATATAAACTTTATAATCTTTTAAACAGTTTTCTCTTCAAAGACCCGCTTTCTCGTCGGGTTTGTGAGAATAATTTTAAATTAAAATTTTCCAATTATATGAAGGTAATTTTTAAAAATAGAATTAATATTTTGAATTATAGTAATTTATATTATCAAATTATGTCAACATAATTTTTGACCAAAATTAATAGCGAAAACAGTAATGATTAATTAACGCGGTCAAGATAAAAATGTTTTTATCAGGGGTTAAACTAAGAAGATAAGTTTTAACATGACTATAACACTTTTATAATTTCTATTGTATGGACATATTCAAATATTATAATTTAAATTTTAGAATATATGGTCATTTTGAATCTTTTTTCATGGGAATTACATTATTATTTTGGATCCTTTTGTCAAATTTACAATTAGTTTCCAAGTGGGTTTCTTTCCCCCACTTATAAGAGGCCACCACCACCCCTCACATATTCAAACATATAAAGCCCTATAGTTTGAAAAAAAAACTACCAATATCCCTCCTCAACAACCTTATCCTTATTATAAAGTTTATGGTCCTCCTAAAATACCAACACTATGGTCCTTAATAAGTGATCTAAAAGC
Source organism: Viscum album (assembly GCA_963277665.1). Lineage (NCBI taxonomy): Eukaryota > Viridiplantae > Streptophyta > Magnoliopsida > Santalales > Viscaceae > Viscum > Viscum album. The sequence continues at coordinate 2,103,489,216 of OY728147.1, read as the reverse complement.
AGTTCTTCTAAGAGAAGGTAATTGTATTCACTAAGCTCCTTAATTTTTTTATTCTTTTTCCACATTAAATTTTGAATAATAACTTAAAATATAATAAAAATAGTATGTAATATATAATTATATGTTATTATATTAATTTAAAAACATATTTCCATCTCCACTTCCACCAAATAGAAAACAAAACTATTAATCGTGTGTATGTTAGACTACCACCTCTCGAACCGATGTATATTTTTTCTATTTCCACATTTAAAGGATGGATATAGTGATGGATTTAAAATATTTATATTATATTTATTATATTAATATAATCATTTAATTATGATATCAAATACACCTTCTTTCTTTCCATTCCATAGGGGATACAACAATGTCGATCGTGTGTACGACAGACTGCCGCCTCACGAAGCGATGTGATTCATTTCCACTTATGATTTACATGGTAAGTATTAAGGATAAATTTAATTAATATATGTGATATATATTACAGAATAATAATTATTTAATTTAAAAATATTATTTACCTTTTTTTCAATCCATCAATAAAATGGAAACAATGTTCATGCTTATATACCACCTTCCGTCTCCATGAATGGTGTATTTAATTTTATATACCTAAAACTTAAAGATTACTATAATAAATATATAATTAATATATATGATATATATATATATCATCATTAAACATAGGTATATTAATTAGGTATGATCATATTAATTAGACAAAAAATTTCAAATGAAAACATACATGGAAAACAAAGAGGATATTTCCCAAAATGTGACTTTAACATTGAATTGTAGATAAAATGGTAATAAAAGGTCATTATAAAATAATATATGGTGTTATATATATAATTATTTTTCTATAATATATTTATAATAAACATATATTTATTATATATGATTTTTTAACATGTGTGAAGGAATTTGAGACTTAAGGTAAGGGATTTCCATCTCAATTTTTACTTCTATGAGACACATTCCATATACAACACCTATTTATTTTATACAATTTATATACTTATCATGAATGTATTTTATGATTATTCTTAATAAACTTATTCATATTTACATATCCAATTGATTATCTCTCATTCATAGTGTTTATGGTTGAAAGGTTACCAAATTGTTAATGGATTTTTGTCTCAATTTTCCTTCCTTGAGTCATATGTTATGTTATGCACCTATATTCATTTAAAACATGTATAAACTGACCCATGTCCACATAATATCATGAATTTATTTATTCTAAAGTTATTTTAATGTTAATTTAATTTTATTCATTTGTGAGGCTTATGATTCAATGATACTAAAGTGGTAAATATGTTATGTTACAATCTCATTATTTTTCAGGATTTTTATGATTATGTTTATTATGATAAAATATTATGATATATATATATACTTAAACTCATAAATTTTATTCTCTATTTTTCATGTCATTATAATACATTTTCTCCATTAATTTTACTCACTTTATGTACTCAAGAGTTCTAAATAATGTTTTCATGAAAAATCATCTTCATTTCTCTCTTCATTTGAAAACACTTTTTATTCCAAAACCATGTTTTATAAATATGATATCAGAAATTTTTTTAACAATATTGAAATTATTTATTAAAGAACTTTTTACCCATGTTTTAATTTTTATAAAATATTTTGAAAGGTATCTTCATATTGTGATCTAAACAATTCCTATTTGGATTTTACCGAAAATTTGGAAGGAATCTTTGTGTTTATGTATATGGAATGAAAAAAATTTCCTTCCATCATGACCATTATTTTAATTTATGATTACTTTATAAGTTATCAAGATTAATTTAAAATAAAAATATTTTTAAAAATTTTTGTGTTTTAATTTTTTTCAAAGCAGAAAGAATATTTTACAAAATAAATTCTTTATATGATTTTAAAGTTTACTTTATAATTTTCAAAGTTAATATTCAATGAAAAAAAATCCAAGATGTTTTATGGATTTTTTGTTTTAAAATTTTATTTTAAAATAAAATTTATTTTCCTCAATAAACGATCAAAGTGTATTTTCAAAACCATTTTTCATCTACTATGACACCCATTGATGTTTCATATGATATACTGAGGATATAATCTAAGGATATCATTCTTATTCATTATCTGGATGTTTTATGTTTATGATGGTAAGTTGTCTTCAAAAACCATTTATCATCAAAAGCTTATACCATGAAAAGATTCTTATAATACACATTTTTTTCATGGGTTATTCATTGTGAAATGATTATTAAACCAATTTCATTTTGATGGTTATGGTTTGAGGAAATTCTTATGAAACACATTTATTTTCATGTGTTTTGATATGATGAATTTTTTTAGGGTCTTGTGGAACACATATGTATTATTTTCATTATGTGATGGTGGTTATGTTATAACCTAGTGTCATGACCCAACCCTACCCAGGCTCGAGCCGCAACTACCCCAAGCCCGCCTCCATAGGCCAGGGGCTGGCGACCAGTGCCGAAGGCACAATAACTCGGGGAGGCCTTTGCCTAAGCACTTGTACACACACACGCAGAAAACTCAATGCAACAGTGCAGAGTAAAAGTAAAGACAAGCAAATAAAAGGAAAGGGTAACTGCTATATAAATATCGCAAAGTGAATCGACCTCTATAAGTACAAAGTACAAACTGAAAAGAAAAGGGGAAAAACACGCGCCCAACCAAAAAGTGCCACAACCCGGAAACAGGTAAACAAAAGAAACTGCTGATGGGTCTCCCACCTGGAACCCGGCCATGACCACCGCACGCGTTCCAAGTTCCCAAGCTCCTATGCTCCACTGAAGTCACGCTCCACCTGTTCGTCGTCTGCAAGGGCACACCAAGTGCGGGCAAAGCCCAAGCAGGGGTGAGTATAAAAATACTCCGTAGGATACCCCGAAGGCTCGAGGGAGCAACAAAAGGAGGTACCTAAGGGTGAGAAGTAGAGTGAACAGAAAAGTAAAGGAGTACAACAAGGAGTGCAGTAAAGATTCCAGCTCAACCCAACAAGAGGAAAGAAGGTAGACCCATCCAGACACAAGGAGCTGGAAACGGTGAGAAGATGAACTTCTCGTCGAGTCTTCGCTACCTATAGTATGAGAGTAGACTTTTCCAACCATGAGAAGCTAGACATGGAAAGCATGTGTCATACCCCGCGCGTCTTCGCCTCTCCTGGAAGGAGAGTAGACAAACCCAAGAAGTGGGTGCCGGAAATAAGGTATATACATATGTATGCTATGTCAAGAAGCCCGAACAAACTCGTAAGGGGATCTCCATCCCATAGCTCAGCCCAAAAAAGAGTAGCCAACAGTCCCAGAAGTAACACCATTGATGCCCAGCATCCCGCACGTCTACCCCGAACCGCAAGACAAGGGGCTCAATCACCACACCTCGACACTATCCGCTTTGGGCGGCACTGACTCACCCGCACGGTTTTAGGTCGCATCACAAGGACGCGTCTCGGTGGAGGAAAGCGCTCCTCGTACTTGAGAGTTCTAGGGGAACGTCAAACCACACCACGTCACTACCCCGCAGTCGAGAGGTCTGCTCAAACGACGTCCCGTGATCCTGAGCCTCGGCCCTGAAAACAGTCGGGCGCATCGCACCATTGCGATCCCCTCAGGAAAACACGTCAAAAGCACTAATCACTTGAGTGCAATGGATATCCGGAGAAAAAGGTGCATCCCAGCGCACCGCACATGAGCGGTGCCACGTGGGACCCACATCCCGGTCCCGAAACACAAAGAATGGATTGCACCGTTGCGATCCTCTCGAAAAAGTACATGAAATGGACTACTCACTTGTACAAAACGGTCGCCCGGTGATAAAGATGGAAATCACCGTCAACTCCCGAAACGACCCTGGTGGGGCCCGCACCATCGTGCGGAATTACAGTGGGCAGACTGCGCCAACGCGATGCCCTCGGAAAAACACCCAACATCGACTGCTCGCACGCCCCGAACGGAAGTCCGAGGAAAAAGTCGCTACTAGCTGCACGCAGCTCAAAAGACGGGTCGCGGGGCCCATGCCTCAACTTCAGCCTCAACACCTGAAACCACCCTGGAAACCTCCGTCTCGATGCCAGGGTCCCAACGCCACTGACAGCGCTCAAAACGGACGTCGGACGCGTCCGTGCCGTCCAAAACAAGCATCTCGGGGATTACGCTCACCCACTTAAGGACACGTCGCACCTCCGCGACCCCTCGTTTCAGGAATTAAAAATTCCCAAAACCATCTCAAAAATATCGTATCGTCAATATGGTTCCACCGTCGTAGACGGCACTCAAAACGGACACCCGTAGCGGAAAGTACGAGTGTCCGAACACCGAGGGGGCAAGACCCCTGGGGCTGGACCGGCCTGGACCAACCGGTCCGCCCGGCCTGGGCCGGCCCGCGGCTTAGCCGTGCGGGCCGGCCGCGGACACGCCGTACCTGCGCAGACAGGCCACGAGGTCCTGTCGCGGCCGCGGCGTGAAGACCCGTGCGGCGCGGGTCTTTTTCGCCGCACAGGGGTCGCGCGACGCGACCCCGCGGTCGCCGCTCCCTGGCGACCGCCATCTCGCCGGGAGCTCCGCCAGACGCCCCCGCCAGACGCCCGAGCGCCCTGCTGCCGCACCCAGCGCCTCCCTCGGACACCCGCGCCGACGCCGCGGACACCCCGCCAGACACCCCTGCAGCGCCATCCGCCCTCGCTGCGCCGCCGCTCGAACCCGCCGGAAACCGAAAACCCGCAAAGTTCGGCGGATCATTGCGGATGCCACGGATCTCGGAATTTGAATCTGAACGATGCGGTGAAAATGGAATTAACTCTAATACATAATCATGGGTTTTGTTCGAAAATCCGACAGAGTTTGAATACAATTAATCGAGTTTGAAGTAGGTGCGGTGAATGAAAAACGCAAACGACAAATCCTACCTCGCGGGGCTTCGCCCGAAGCTTCACGACGATCCGCCGACCACCACGCCTCCCCGGAGCTGTCTCGTCGGAGTCTCACCGGAGATGGAGGATGAGGAGGGAGAATAGGGGATGTCAGGGGAAAGGGAAATGAGAGGAGGGAGGAGGGTGTGTTAAGCGTTTAAATAGAAAACGCTTAACCACCCGCCCGTCGGCCCGGACCCGAACTCTCAGCAGGGTCAAGGTTAAGCCTCCCCTAGGGTAAAAACCACCTCCCGAGCACAACGGCGATCTCGGAATTTTAATCTGAGATCCCGTTCAAAAGTTATAAAATTTAACGTCCGAAGCTGCTAAATTACGGAAACGCCCCTGGGGCCATTTTTCACAAACGGCCCGCGCCCGCAAAACTTATACCCCTCCTAGGGTAAACGGCACGCTCTGAACTCAACGGTGCCCTAGGTTTTCTAATCCGATCCACTTTTTAAGATATACTAGAGTTTTTCCATTAAACGAATTAATTAATTAATTAATTAATCCGTTTAACGTTCCAGAAGCGGGCGAGGGGTCCAAACGCCCCGAGCCGACAAGTTTTATGTCGTGCCTAGGGTAAAAATCCCATTCTGGAACCATACGTACACTCGGATCTCTGATCCGGAACTTCATTTAGGAGTTATCGCATTTATTTGGCATTTCAAGTGTGAACGCACTGAAAATTTAATTTCGGCCATTCCGGAGCTCGGAATCGCACGCCGTCTGAAGGAGCTGCTCTGGAATATCATCAAGAATATTCCAAAGTCTTTCACAGAAAAAAAACCAGGTTCTTACATCATTCCCTCCTTCAATATTTTCGTCCCCGAAAAGCAAAACTAGGGAGCAACATAGGGTACTAATCCCACACCTGGCTTTCTTGTACCCAAAAGAACCCACGCACAGCTCTACGTCACCGCACACGGACCAAAGGATTGATCTGTCCATGCTAAGTCGGCCCTTGCCGACGTTGTGAACCCACTCCAGGCTTTGGGTTTAGGGCAAGGCGGTAGACAACCTCGCCATCCCTTTGCATGGTCTCAAACGGCCCGAAGGCCCTCAGGGGTAGCTCACCTCCCCGGTCAAACCTCTACGCTGCATGTCGCGACTAGAATCACCGCCCGCACCTAAAACAAGGCCTGGTGATTCCCTCCTTTAGAATATCCATATGGTGAAACAGCTAAGGATATCTGGTCACGCAAGGTTCCACAGTCGATGCTCTCTTACATGCTCAAAAGGCGAAAGAGTCAACACCATCGACTTAAAGGAAAAGGTCTCACGCCTTTTCCTTACCAACACACGGTCACACCCGACACCCTGTGTCACCCTAGTAACACATCAAACAAGGAGCAGGGAGGAAAGCAGATCACACACAGTCTAACAATTCTACTGCACAAAGGTAGAAGAGCTGTAGAGCGTACCTCTTATCACTTCATGCTCTGCAGGATAGTAGACATCCAAGGCTCGTGGCTGCCCGCAGTCCCAACAGTCAGCTCCTGGAGCCTGACGTAGACCGCCTAGTGGTGATGGGGAGACCTCGTAACGTCATCCCCCACTACCAGCTCCTCCCGCTCCTCTGCTAACACCACCTCTCTGGGTACTACTCCGATCACGGTACTGCCTCTGCCGTGGTGGTCCACCTGCTGCCTACCCGAATCTCCCAGCAACTCAGGTCGGGCAGTCTCGTGCCAAGTGACCTCGGCCATCACAAGCATAGAACCGACTCTCTCTGGGCTGCACTGGTGCCCTCTGGTGCCACTGTGGTGTACGCCCATTCCCCTGAGTCCAGTTTTCATAAAGCCATCTGCGTCGAGGTCCTGCTTGCCAATGCCCACTAGCTACGGCAGACGTCTCGGCTCCAACGTGCCTGCCTCCACCACGAACACTAGAATGTGACAGGAAGCCCTCTGTCACCAGTGCCTTCTCTAGCACCCCGGCATATGTGGAAATGCCCAAGGGTACTATGACAGCATGAATCTCTCAGCGGAGACCCTTCTCGAACTTTCGCGCTCGGAGGTTGTCATCACGGACCAAGTCCGGGTAAAAGCGTGCACGGCTTGCAAAACTAGCCGCGTACTCGGCCACCGTCATCCCTCCCTGCTGAAACTGCAGGATCTCCTGAATCCGAAAGGAGTGCAAGCAGGAGGGGGAAAACTTTTCATAGAACAACAACTGATAGTCGCCCCACGAAAGCGACGACTCGCCAAGAAACTGAGTCACCAGACTCCACCAACGCCAAGCTGCTCCACGAAAAAGGGTGGCTGCCAAAGCCACTCTCTTTTATGTCAGCGTCTGCACAAGCCTGAAAAGGAAAAACACTCCCTCGAGCCAAACCTCTGCTACCTGAGGGTCTGGCTCACCACTGAACCTCATCAGTCTCTGCCGCTGGAACTCACGGAGCGCGCCCAAACTGCGCTCAAACTCAGCCTGCTCTGCTGAAACTGTCTGCTGCTCAACAGGTGGGGGTGCTGCTACCGGCCCACCCGGAGAAAGGGGCTCGCATGATGGGTCATGGACTGTGGCCTCGTAGCTCATAGGGTCGCCGTCACGAACTAAAGCTGGTATCCTGGCAGGCTGTCCTCACGGAGACATCCTGAATATTATCAAGGAGTGTCGCGGTCAGATGAGCATATATGTATATACCAATAACAACAATGGGGAGCTGACTCAAGAAGGATAGTCAAAGACTCAATCCTATGTGATGCACAAACAAATTTCCCTGCAACAAGTGTCTCAGCGTGCCGATTCGACAAGCGGTTTATCAAGGTCCTGGTGAATGGATACGTCGGTCGTCGCACCATCACTGGACTTCTTGGCCTGAGAGCCGCTCTCGAGACACGTTAACATTGTTGCCCTATATCCCAACCAATTCCTCTTTTAGGGACATCCGCACAACATCCCAAGGAACGAACCACCTCTGATACCACTTTGTCACGACCCTACCCTACCCGGGCTCGAGCCGCAACTACCCCAAGCCCGCCTCCATAGGCCAGGGGCTGGCGACCAGCGCCGAAGGCACAATAACTCAGGGAGGCCTTTGCCTAAGCACCTGTACACACACACGCAGAAAACTCAAAGCAATAGTGCAGAGTAAAAGTAAATAAAAGCAAAGAAAAGGAAAGGGCAACTGCTATATAAATACCGTAAAGTGCATCGACCTCTACAAGTACAAAGTACAAACTGAAAAGAAAAGGGGCAAAACACGCGCCCAACCAAAAAGTGCCACAACCCGGCAACAGGTAAACAAAAGAAACTGCTGATGGGTCTCCCACCTGGAACCCGGCCACGACCACCGCACGCGGTCCAAGTTACCAAACTCCTATGCTCTACTGAAGTCACGCTCCACCTGTCCGTCGTCTGCAAGGGCACACCAAGTGTGGGCAAAGACCAAGTAGGGGTGAGTATAAAAATACTCAGTAGGATACCCCGAAGGCTCGAGGGAGAAACAAAAGGAGGTATCGAAGGGTGAGCAGTAGAGCGAACAGAAAAGTAAAGGAGTACAACAAGGAGTGCAGTAAAGAGTCCAGCTCAACCCAACAAGAGGAAAAAAGGTAGACCCATCCAGACACAAGGAACTGGAAACGGTGAGAAGATGAACTTCTCGTCGAGTCTTCTCTACCTATAGTAGGAGAGTAGACTCTTCCAACCATGAGAAGCTAGACACGTAAAGCACGTGGCATACCCCGCGCGTCTTCGCCTCTCCTGGAAGGAGAGTAGCCAAACCCAAGAAGTGGGTGCCGGAAACAAGGTATATACATATGTATGCTCTATCAAGAAGCCCGAACAAACTCGTAAGGGGATATCCATCCCATAGCTCAGCCCAAGAAAGAGTAGCCAACAGTCCAAGAAGTAACACCATCGATGCCCAGCATCCCGCACGTCTGCCCCGAACCGCAAGCCAAGGGGTTCAATCACCAAACCTCGACACTATCCTCTTTAGGCGACACTGACTCACCTGCACGGTTTTAGGTCGCGTCACAAGGATGCGTCTCGGTGGGGGAAAGTACTCCTCGTACTTGAGAGTTCTAGGGGAACGTCAAACCACACCACGTCACTGCCCCGCAGTCGAGAGGTCTGCTCAAAGTCGACAGGCGACCCCCTGCCCAGCCCTGCTGGAGGATCCCTGCAAGTCAACGGGTTCCCACTACAGGGAGACCCGGAAAGTTGAAGGGTGCCTCACTGCCCAGTCCAATAACAGGGTAATCCATTGGAGGGTGACCCGGCTAAAGTCGGCGACGGGACCACTACCCAGCCCAGCTGGAGGTAATCTGGCATCGGGGACCACTGCCCAGCCCAGCTAGAGGTAAGAACGGTATCAGGGACCACTGCCTAGCCCCGCTGGAGCTAAGCCCGGCATTGGGGACCACTGCCCAGCCCCACTGGAGGTAAGCCCGGCATCGGGGACCACTGCCCAGCCCAGTTGGAGGTAAGCCCAGCACTTCTCTGGCCATCCCTACTGGATGGTACTGCTCAGTGAACACCACTGTACTGGCCATCCCTACTGGATGGTAACCCACTGACGAGCCCTGCTCGAAACAACCTCAGCCCTGCTGGAATAACCTCAGCCCTACTGGAAACAACCTCAGCCCTGCTGGAACAACCTCAGCCCTGCTGGAAACAACCTCCTGGGTAGAGGATCGGTGCCCGCGTAAAGTGTTGGTCACACCGAAACCACAAGCTCTACTAGGAAACACGGAGCAATGGGAGAAACTCCCCAGGCCTCACAAGGCGATCCCTCTCCAATCCGCTGAGTCACCATCGAAGGGGACTGAGACATCTCATCCCAAAAAGTGGGGAAAACACCCATGCTGCACGAACACCCGTAGTCGCAGATGGTGTCGCAGTCCAGTGAAAGGGCACAGTACCGAAACCCCTCACAGCCGAAGAAGCAGAGGAACCAAACCATCTCTGTCGGCCAAACCATCGATAACAAGACCAGGGGGAGACCGCTCAACCCTACTGGTCAGAAAAAAGAGCACCAGGCCAGGGGAAACTCCGCCCTACTGGTCAAACAGATGAGCACAAATCCAGGGGAAAACTCCACCCTGTGGTCCAAACAAACGAGCACAAAGCCAGGGGAAAACTCCACCCTGCTGGTCAAACAAACGAGCACAAAGGGACCCTCTATGTCGCGAGAGGTCAAAGTATGTAAAGAAGATCATGGCACGCACGTGGGGACCACACAACGTGTGGCCCCAAGTCAACCCCAACTGAGCGCACAAACATCCTCAGGTACAAACAACCACACGTACCTCCAAGAGCTCCCGTATACTCCCGGAGTATACCTCATTCCAGCCCAAAGGCTATCGTGCACACGACACCCAGCGTCAACGCGAAGGCGTGACGTAACAACTCCACCTCAAAGGCCCAGGCACGGCCAACCACATCTCGTGGACCAATTATATCACTCTCCCAAGAGTGCACGATCACACGCCAAGGATCCTCTACAAACAAGGTAGGACGAACCACCACCGGAGCATCTCCCACATTTAACAAGATCACGCAAGAGGCTCCGCACAACCAAACGTACTGCACCGTTGTAATCCTCGCAGAAAAACATGTGAGATCGACTACTTACTCACCTCAAACGGATATCCGACAAGAAAGTCACCAACACCGCCTCACGCCCGAACGACGTCCCATGATCCTGAGCCTCGGCCCCGAAAACAGTCAGGTGCATCGCACCATTGCGATCCCCTCGGGAAAACACGTCAAAAGCAATACTCACTTGAGTGCAACGGATATCCGGAGAAAAAGGTGCATCCCGACGCACCGCACACGAGCGGTGCCACGTGGGACCCGCATCCCGGTCTCGAAACTCAACGAACGTATCTCACCATTGCGATCTTCTAGAAAAAGTACACGAAATGGACTACTCACTTGTCCAAAACGGTCACCCGGTGATAAAGCTGGAAATCACCGTCAACTCCCGAAACAGCCCTCGCGGGGCCCGCACCATCATGCGGAATTACAACGGTCAGACTGCGCCAACGCGATGCCCTCGGAAAAACACCCAACATCGACTGCTCGCACGCCCCGAACGGACGTCCGAGGAAAAAGTTGCTACTAGCTGCACACAGCTCAAAAGACGGGCCGCGGGGCCTGCGCCTCAACTTCAGCCTCAACACCTGAAACCACCCTGGAAACCTCCGCCTCGATGTCAGGGTCCCAACGCCACTGACGGCGCTCAAAACGGACGTCATACGCGTCCGCGCCGTCCAAAACATGAATCTCAGGGATTACGCTCACCCACTTAAGGACACGTCGCGCCTCCGCTACCCCTCGTTTCAGGAATTAAAAATTCCCGAAACCATCTCAAAAATACCGTCTCGTCAATACGGTTCCACTGCCGCAGACGGCACTAAAAACGGACACCCGTAGCGGAAAGTACGGGTGTCCGAACACCGAGGGGGCAAGACCCCTGGGTCTGGACCGGCCTGGACCGGCTGGTCCGCCCAACCTAGGCCGGCCCGCGGCTTAGCCGCGCGGGCCGGCCGCGGACACGCCGTCTCCGCGCAGACAGGCCACAAGGGCTTGTCGCGGCCGCCACGTGAAGACCCGCGCGGCGCGGGTCTTTGTCGCCGCACAGGGGTCGCGCGACGTGACCCCGCGGTTGCCGCTCCCTGGCGATCGCCGTCTCGCCGGGAGCTCCGCCAGACGCCCTCACCAGACACCCGAGCGCCCTGCTTCCACACCCAGCGCCTCCCCCGGACACCCGTACCGATGCCGCGGACACCCCGCCAGACACCCCTGCAGCGCCATCCTCCCTCGCCGCACCGCCGCTCGAACCCGCCGGAAACCGAAAACCCGCAAAGTTCGGTGGATCATTGCGGATGCCCCGGAGCTCGGAATTTGAATCCAAAAAATGCGTTGAAAAGGGAATTAACTCTAATACATAATCATCTATTTTTTTCGAAAATCTGACAGAGTTTCAATACAATTAATCAAGTTCGAAGTAGGTGCGGTGAATGAAAAACGCAAACGACAAATCCTACCTCGCGGGGCTTCGCCCGAAGCTTCGCGACGATCCGCCGTCCACCACGCCTCGCCAGAGCTGTCTCGCCGGAGTCTCTCCGGAGATGGAGGAGGAGGAGGGAGAAGAGGGGCTTCCAGGGGAAAGGGAAAGGAGAGGATGGAGGAGGGTGTGTTAAGCGTTTAAATAGAAAACGCTTAACCACCCACCCGTCGGCCCGGACCTGAACTCTCAGCAGGGTCGAGGTTAAGCCTCCCCTAGGGTAAAAACCACATCCCGAGCACAACGGTGGTCTTGGAATTTTAATTCGAGATCCCGTTCAAAAGCTATAAAATTTAACGTCCGAAGCCGCTAAATTACGGAAACGCCCCTAGGGCCATTTTTCACAAACGGATCGCGCTCGCAAAACTTATACCCCTCCTAGGGTAAACGGCATGCTCCGAACTCAACGGTGCCCTCGGTTTTCTAATCTGAGACACCATTTAATAGATACTAGCGTTTCTCCATTAAACGAATTAATTAATTAATTAATTAATCCGTTTAACATTCCAGAAGCGAGCGAGGGGTCCAAACGCCCCGCGCCGACAAGTTTTATGTCGTGCCTAGGGTAAAAACCCCATTTAGGAACAATCCGTACACTCGGATCTCTGATACGGAACATCGTTTAGGAGTTATCGCATTTATTTGGCATTTCCAGTGTGAACGCACTGAAAATTTAATTCCGGCCATTCCGGGGCTCGGAATCGCACGCCGTCTGAAGGCGCTGCTCTGGAATATCATCAAGAATATTCCAAAGTCTTTCACAGCAAAAAAAACTGGGTTCTTACACCTAGGATGGTGGGTATGATATTTAAAAGGATGATGATTATGTTATAACAAAATATGTGTGGAACCTATATCTCCCTCCAATGAATTGGGTAACGAATTATATCTCCTGAGACAGACTTATCTTGAATGGGTAGTGATCCCAATTCAATAAGGTAATTTTTCATTAAGATGGTCTTGAAAGAGAACCTTGACTAATATAATGGGTTGGGAAGTGACCCCATTCCACTATGATATCCTTGGTAGTGAGATTTGACTACTATATAAATGATTTTATATGATTTTTTGTATGCCAAAATTCAATGTATTATTCCAATGTTATGATCTCATGATCATTTTATTTAATTTTTTGATATTCATGTCTTATGAACATACATTATTTATTCCATGTCTTAGGATTATGATATTTTATATGCATGGTATGGTTTTAAAATTTTACTCTCATGTTCGCATACCATTATGATTATCTCATGCTTATGTAATCATTTATATCTCACTTTCTTACCCTTACTGAGTGTCTGAGATCAGACTTTTTTATCTTTACTTTCCCCAATTTATGAAGAATGGTTTTAAGTAGGGTATGTTTGTGAAGAGTATAAAAGGGTAAGATCTTTATGGGTGATGTTGAATATCATTCCCCAAATTAGAATATTGTGTACCTAGAATCTGATGACACAAAAATGTTACAATCCTTAGGTGCGTGTTTATTTGATGTATTGTATATTCATCTGAAAAGATGTAATATCTATGTTTGAAAATTCCAGGATTCCATATAAAATTTGGGGCCTCATGGAATCAAGGATACAATATATTTAGAAATCATGCATCTAAGGGGGATGTTTGAGTTTCATAGACCTCTACCAACCTGGTTTTATATCCTACTCCAATCGAGTCTATTTTTCCTGGATTACTAGAGTATCTCTAGATGGAACACCTATCCTAGTTCACTACACATGGGATGGCCCATTTATCCATACCATGACTCATTTTGCCACTAACATTCATATGTATTGACATAATTTACCCTTAACTCATATCATATGCCTCACATTCACTCTGCCTTGGTTATTTGATCCTAATAAATAATATTTTTACAATTAATCTACCCTAATCACCCCTTTTACTTGAAAAATACTCCGCATGAACCTCTATTAAAAATTTAGTTGCATCCCTCTAGCAGACCCCTCCCATTGGATTGATTCTTGATCTTCTCACCTCTACATTCCTATCAAGGATCAGACTACCAAATCAATTAACCATCCTCTATTGAATAAATATCATTTTCTAAAACTTTTTTTTTTCAACTATTTTATACCCCTTCACTATTATAGGAAATGTGGGCCACCTCCATGATTATAGGTAGAATTTTTTTCCTCAACATTATCTGCAGTTGAGATCCATGGCGATTTTCACTCATGGTGTGATAATAGTTTTAACAATGGTGGGTGGTGTCCTTAATAAATACCTATCATTTTTTCATTGCAATATGATGAAATAGTACCAATAAAAAAAATAAATAATTAAATTATTTCCACTTTAGATACTAAATTATGAATCAAAACCATATATTATTTTTATTAAACTTTAACAATTTAAGTGAATAAATGAGATTAAAAGGTGGAATGTGAATCTATCTCAAGAAGCGCCCAAAATAATTCTATTTAATTATTTAAAATTTTATCCTCGATTCACATATAAATGGGATTTAATGGGTTTAATAATAAATTTATTGAAAAATGGGTTGTGTGTTTGTTGAGAGACTATTATCAAAATTAGGATTCCATTAAATAAAAATAATATCTCTAATAAAAACTATACTAAAAAATTAATATGTGGTCTGGTTTAGGAGATATTATCATTTTTAACCAATATTTAATAAATACACTATGAAATTAAAATAATTAATTAAATAAGAAGGTCCAAACATCAAACTCTATATAAGTATTCCAAGATCTCACCCCAAGGTAAACATCTCATCTTGAACATCTTCTTTCTGAGCTTGAAAATCCCAGTCTAATTTCTTAGTCTGAATCCAGAAACCCTGATTACGATCTTCTATATTATCCTTTTTTCTTTTGTTTGGGAAACTTCCTTAGGTAATCATGATCTGGAAACTCTTTCTCTTTAGATTTTTTTAGTGATCCATCTTTTCTATTGAACAGTACATGTGTCAAAAAGTACAAAGTACTTACTCCTTTTATAGGTGACCCAAAATAGGTTTGGGGGGATTCTAAAAATGTTTCCCACGCAACCAAATTTTCCCAAAATATAAATTATCCTTAAATTTTGGGTGCATATTGAATTCTTCAATGCTTCTCAATTCTTCTCAAAACTTCTTGAATCTTATCAAAACTTTTGGTCGCTTCAAACTTTCTTCAAAAACTTTTGTTTGATTCTAATTACCCATTTTGATTTCTTCATTAAGATAAAAACAATGAATTCTTCATTAATTTTCTCTACACCAGAAACTTCTAACTAATTGAAAAAACAAGAAAACATATGAAAAACAAATTTCTTCTCATTATAATCCCAAGAACTAACTTCTCATTATGATATCTTCATTACATTATAGATATCATATTATTCATTATGTTTCTATGCACCAAATGAAACATATGAAAACCATTATTAAAACTTCTTCAAATTATTATGTGATCCCCTTGATAACACTAAAAAAATATTCAATAAATTATACTTTTATTTATTTTCTCAGCCCGATGATCTTGATGATATTATCAGTGATATCCTATGTTTGATGGATCATTATATACATCACTATGATAGTCAGTGTCATCATTATTATAATGGATCTTGACTGAATTAAAATTATAAGGAAAAAGATAATTTATCTAATGCCCAAAAAAAATATCATAGTTCTTATTTTCTCTTAACCCGCTTGTTAAGGAAAACAATCAACAATTTATCTTGATGAAAAATGATTGACTTCATTGTTGATTGATCTTTGATTTTATTCTTTATATTGGTCACAACAAAATTTTCCTCATCTCTATAAATTCCTCACAAAATAATTCTACATTCGATAAAACTCTACATCTGACATAAAAAATATCAATAATATTAATTAGTGTCAAAACCCATTATGATGGATTGATGGAACACTGTGTCTAATGGATCAGTTCTAGAAACTTCAACTTTAGAAACTTCTCACCTTCTCTGAATATGATTCATATAAACTTCTTTTTATAAATATTTGTTTCTTATGAATTATTGGATTGACTGAAAACTAGTATCTTTATAAATTCACATTCAGATCAACCTTCTCAGCTAATAAACATTTCTGTGTTCGATGATCTCGCACTAATGGATTGAGATCAAAAACCTTCGGCTTTAGTAACTTCCTTCTTTCATAAACTTATGCTTATATCATGAATTCCTCATGACTTTGAATACAATAAAGATCAGATTCAGCATCATCTGACTTATAATGGAAAGTTTTTGTAACTTCCCATACTTTCTAGCATACATCTTTCTTTCCAACCCTCAATATGATTGGTAGCACTTCCCCTTTCTTATATAAGGCTTACATCACACATTTCAAACGCTTATCATTTTTTGAATTACTAAACAGAAAATAATCATTAGATTTACATCATATCCATGCAGAATCTGATTCTCTTACAAATTATGATCATTACCTCATTCTAAACCCAAAGTGAGTTTGATGAGCCTTTTATTCTAGAAAACATCTTCCCAATCCGATGGACTTTCTTAAGAATTGTGAGTCTGAAATCCTAAATATGATGGTTATTCTGATCACCAACAAATAAAAAGTTTAGTTGATTTTTTCCTTTGATAAAAAAAGAAAATTATCTTAAAAAATAACTTCATTCATCATCCGAAAATAACTTCCATCCAACTTGGTCCCAACAATCTCTCCCTTTTGATTTTTTTTCAACCAAGATTCATAAATCACTGAACATTGTAACCTAAATATATGGATTACTTATTGATAATTATAAGACTATGTGAGTTAACTCATTAAAGGAAACAATAATTATTGTCATCAAGATCATGTTGTCCAAAAGTAGTGACTTACAAAACTTTCTTATCTTTTCTTCACCTCTTTCTTTTATTCTTCCAATTTCCTATAACAAATGTTTCCTACAAACACTCCAACAAATATTTAGAATAGTTCACCCACTTACAATGTTGAAATCACAGTTTACCCATAACTCCCCCTTTTTACAAACTTATTTAAAATGTTTAGCATATAATAATGGATATATTTATGAAACAATTCTCCCCCTTGATAGCATTATCCAAAGAAAATATGAGAGAGGGGGAAATCACATACCTAAACAATGATGAGAAAGAGGTTGGACTCCCATGTTCAACCTAAGTTCATAAAAAGGTTCCTTTGGTAAGGGTTTTATAAAAATTCTAATAACTTGTTTCGATGTAGGAACATACTCCAACTTTAATTCATTATTCTCTATAGGCTCTTTGATGAAATGATATCTTATATCAATATGTTTTGAATGAGAATGTTGTACCATATTTATGGTAAGGTTGATTTCACTTTTATTATCACAACCCAAAATCAAGGGTAACTTCACTTCAATAAGTTAATCTTATAATAGAGTCTCCATCCACATAATTTGGGTAGCGTCTTGAGTGTAAGAAATATACTCATCTTTAGCCATGATAAGAGCTTCCAAATTCTATTTCTTTATATTCTAAATAACACAAATTTTCCCTAGAAAGAAAACTCCACCATATTTGGATCTTCTATCATCAAAATTTTCTTCCTAATCATAGTTTTAATTCCCAAACAAGTCAATACTTTTTTATATATTATACCTAGTTCTGAAATTTGATGTGCATTTGATATATATGAGAATTATTTTTCTAGACAACAAATGTGATTATTTTGGAGCACTCCGAAAGATTTCACAAAAGGTAACATCATAAATAATGTCGGGTCTTGAGGTAGTAAAATATATAAAACTTCCTATCAACTTTTGAAACTCTTTCTGATCAAATTTATTACCTTATACATCTTTAGTCAACTTGGTTCCCACTAATATCAGTGTGGAAATAGGTTTTGAATTCTCCATGTTAAACTTCTTAAGAAGTTTCTTAGCATACTTTTCTTGGGTAAGAAAAAAAATTATTCTTTTGTAATATTTTTAACCCAAGAAAGTATTTCATTTCTCCCATCTTGGACATCTCAAAAAACTTTTTTATATCTTTATCAAATCTTTCACAATTCCTTTCATCATTCTCAACAAAGATAATTTCATCAATATAAACAATTACAATGAGGGAAAAAATTGACTTTCTTTAATGTACATATTACTATCAACTCTTCCTTTATTAAAACTCATCTACCTTAAGAAAGTATCCAATTTGGAATACCATTCCCTTGGATATTATTTTATCCCATACAAGTCTTTATTCAACTTGCACACATAAATTTCATCTTTCCTGACAATAAATTTACATGGTTGTTTAATGTAAACTTCCTCATCAAGATCACCATTAAAAAATGCTAATTTCACATCCATCTGAAAATTTTTGTAAATTTTTTGTGCAGAAATATCAAGAATGATTATGAATTTTTTTAACCTTTTTTATGGACCAAAATTTTCATAAAATTTAATACCTTCAATTTGTGAGTAACCTTTTCACACTAATCTTTCTTTGTTTATTATAACTTCACCATATTCATTTAGATTATTTCAGATATCCCAATTTTTAATAATAATATTTCATTATCTTGATTAGGTACAAGTTCTCATGTATCATTCTTTTCAATCTGATCAAGTTCTTCATTCATGGCCTGAACTGATTCAGGATGCTCAAAAGCTTCATTCATGTATTTTGGCTCAAATTTTGAATAAAAAGAAGTATGTGTGATTATTATTATTATTTGAACCCTTTGATTTTGAACACCAATAAGGTTTTGAGATTACACTTGATTCCTCATCCTAGGATGATATTTTTGAGATTCTTACTCATCATGATAAACAGCTAAGTCTAATTCTTCTTATTGATAAGGATTACAATTGTTTCCATCCTTATCAGAACCCTTATTAGAAGTTCTTTATTCTTATTCATATTCCTTATCTGTATGATCCTATTTATATTCTTTAGATTTTTCAAAAACTTTCACATAAATAGAGTCGACTAATCTTCTTGACTCTTTGTTGAAACATTTATATCCTCTTCCATCTGGATCATATCTAATAAAAATTTCATCTTTAACTCTCTGATCAAAATTTACAAGGTTTATACCTTTGTTATTTATGATGCATGGACTCCCAAAAACTCTTAAGTGTTTAAAAATTGTAGTTTATCCATAAAAAATTCATATAGATTCATATCTAAACTTGGTCTATAGAAACATCGGTTTTGAATATACATATAAGTGCTCATGTCTTTCCTCCAAAAGTAATGAGAGGGACCATGTTCAAGTAATATAGTTCACCCCATTTCCATAAAACTTATATTCTTCCTTTCAAAAACAATATTTTGTTGAGGAGTGTATGTTGTATTGAAATCATGTATAATTACATGGTTATTAAGCTAGCTTTCAAATTTTTCATTTTTATATTCCCCAACATTATCAGTTCTCAACTTCTTTACTGAATACTCACGTTTATTCTCATATTCCCTCCTAAAACTTTTAAAAAATTTAAAATAATATGACTTATGTTTCATATACATAACATAGCTAATGCGACTAAAGTCTTCAATAAAATTAATGAAGTACTTATCTCTATGAGTTGATTATTCTCTCATTGACTCATATATATCGAGATAGATAAGTTTCATGGGTTTTTTTGAAAAAATGTCAACTTTCTTATGCACAGAATTAGTAATCTTTCCTTTATGAAAAAATTTTCAACACCAATATCTTCTTCTTGACATATCAAGATTTCCACAAACACTTTCTTTCTTTGATAACTTTCTCATATTTCTCTGACACATGTGTCCTAGCCTTGTATGACACAACTGATTTTATTCCACCAGTCTAAAATAACATGAGTTTTGTATTTAACCAACTTGAAATAAGTTTCCTTTTGTATGTTGGCTTATTGTAACAATATTTCCATCCTCCTCGCTTTTCAAAAAAAAACCCAAATTTTATAAAAATAAATTTGTTTCTTTCATCACAAAGTTTTGAAACACTTAATAAGTTGTGTTTCAGCCCATTAAAATACAAATCTATTTAGGACATTAAATTTTATTTCCAAATAATGGTAGATCTAATAACTTTGATTATGAGGGATTAATCATTACCAAAAGTCACTATTAATTATTTTAAGTCTTTCACATTATCCAACAATTTTAAGTCTCCTATTATATAAGAATAAAACCCACTATCCAAGATCCAAGGTCATTATCCTTTTATATCTTTAAGAGAAGTTTCTAAAATAAGATCTTTTTCATTACCTTTATCTTTCTTAATATATGGATTTGAGAATTGTTAGAAAACTTTTGTTGTATTAGTGACAAAATAAGAAATAGTTTTTCAAAGTGTCCAGGTTTTTCACGCCTTTCAAAAATAGTTTCTATAGGTTTAAAACTATTTTCTATTTTTACACCAACCTTATCAGGTTTCAATAGAACATCCTTCCCAAAAGTCTTCCTTTGAGGGGATTGAATCCCCATAAAAATTTTCCTTATAAAGTTTTTGGAATAGTAGTAATGTTGTTGATTAATCCAATACATATTTTTCATGTGTTTGAATCCATTAAAATATCAGCAGTATTCATATAAATAATAGTTACCTCTGAAACTTCTATACTTATTGGAGTTCTTCACATGTATCTCAGTAACATTATTATATTTTTTATCAAATTTTTCTTAACCACAAACACTTTTGTTATCAATCGGGGTCTTCTTTTTAAGATCGGTTTTATTTTCATCTATATCTGAACCATAATTAATAGGAATTTTTCTAGATTTATAATTTTTAGAAACTTCTAACTTCTCTAATTTTTTGGTCTTATACACATACATAACTTTCCCAGCTTTCTTCTTCTCATGAACAATTTCAACTTTCTTCTCAACCTTTGAAGATAATTTTTTATTCTTCTCAAGTTTACTCTTTTCAAAGATTTCACCAACTTCAGAAGTAGAATTATTGAAACTTGTAACCCTCTATTCATCTTTAGAAAGTTTTTGTTGGAGAAGTTTCAACTCTTCTTATTTTGCCTTCAACTTTACTTCCAAATGTTCATTAAGATTATTTTCTTTCTCAAGAAATTTCTTCAAATCATCAATCTCTTCCAGTAACTTGACTTTCTCATCAATAAAACCTTATTGATTGTTTGTGGAAGAGTCTTCACTTTTCAACTTCTTGATTTATTTCTCAAGCCTCCCAATATTTCTCAAACATGCTTTTAATTATTCTTTAAGATGAAATTATAATTTAGTTTCTTCTTATTAAGAACTATTTCTTCCAAAATCTTCATTGTTAACTATTGTAACCTATTTCTTCCATGATCTTATCTACCTTATATCATATTCCTCGCTATCTTATTCTTTATTTATTCAAGGAAAATTAGTCTCAAAGTGAATAATGTCTTCACATTCAAAACACTTCAAGGGAATTTTCCCTTTGTATTTACCTATACCACTTTTCAAGTTTTTAGAAAACAAGGATAAAAAAATAAATATTTTTACATACCTCATTTTCAAAATAAAATTCACCATATTCTTCTTAAAAAAGAATGTTCTTTTCATTTTCTTTCTTGGTAGCTTTGAAATAAATTTCTCTATCAACTTTTTATTTTCCCTTCTCATTTCATAGGTAATGAGAGTGCTATAAAAATAATTCATAGATAATGTTTTTGGATCTCTATATTCCAATGAGAAAACTTGGACATCAAACTTATCTGGAATAATTCTCAAGATCTTTTCAACAATAGTATAATATTCTAATTTTTCACTAGGACATCTAATAGTGATGAAAATTTCATTAACCCTGGTAAAGAAGTCACAAACATATTCATATTCACCCATCTTGAGATCTTTATACTTCAGCCTCTAGATTTGTAACTTTTCCTTCTTTAATTTTTTATTTCCTTCACAAATTTTTTTCAACTTATCCCATATACCTTTGGAAGTGGAAAAACTCTTCACTCTTAAAAACTCACTTTTAGAAAGTGATAAGAGTAAATCATTCTTATCCCTTCCATTATTCTCAAGATTCTTCTTTTCAACAGTTGCAAGAGAAAATTTATCATCAATAGAATAAAATTCATATGTTACAGCTTCAAGAACATCATACCCAATAGACATAAGATAATTAAATATTTTATCTTTCTAGATATGATAGTTCTTACCATAGAAGACTAAAATCCCCTTAATATTCACATAATTTAGATTTTCCATCACAAATTCTTCTTCAAAACTTTAGTAAAGAGTAAACAAAGGGAACATAGATCTCATACGAAATGAGAATTCCCAGAAGGATCAATGTATCACTAAGAGGGGGATAGAGTGAATTAGTGATATCTTTTTTCCTTTTAAGTTTTATTCTTTCTAGACAACCTTCACCTCCTGTTAAAGAGTTTATACCCCGATAAACACAAAACCAAACACATATCAGGAACATAAGAATTTATAAGGTTCACTACTCAACAAGAGTAGTTATGTCCTTGGTATGGTATAGAAACAATTTGATACTATAGAATCCACTAGAAAATAATCCTTTTGTGTGGAATACAATGAGTAGGATATTCCCTTACACTCATATTGCACTATGTTCAATACAGTAGTGCATGTGCTTTAAGTATCACGAAATGATGTAATATATTTTTTGTAACTAACATGTTATGGTGCTTCTTGATCAACTTTCATAAATAAGATATTCAAAAATAATTCTTTACTTTCTTACCTAGAATTAGGAAATAACTTCCTAGAATTCATAATGATACTCAGTTCGATTTCACAATCTAATTTTCTAGTCCAATTTCTCAATACGAAAATATAATACTATCATAATATGGCTGATAAAATACTAAATTTATTATGTATGAGTTCAAAAATCCAAATCTAATTTCTTAGCTCAAATCCAGAAACCCTAATTATGATCTTCTCTTTTATCCTTTCTTCTTCTATCCGAAACATTTTTTAGGTAAGCACAATTTTGAAACTCCTTATCTATAGATTTTTTCAGAACTCCACCTTCTCTCTTGAATAGTATGTGTTTCAGAAAGTAAAAAAGTATTTTCTCCTTTTATAGGTGACCCAAAAGAGGTTTATACAGGATACTAAAAAAGTTTCCTGCTCAAACAAATTTTCTCGAAACATAAATTTTCCTTGAATTTTTTGTGCATCTTGACTTCTTCAACGCTTCTCAATTCTTCTAGAAACTTCTCTAATATTCTTGCAACTTTATCTCACTTCAAACTTTATTAAAAAAATTCAATCTGATTCTAATTCCTTATTCTGATTTCTTAATTATGATGAAGATAGTGAATTCTTTATTATGTATCTCCACACCAATTGAAAAAATAGGAAAACATATGAAAAACAAATGTCATATCATTATGATATTCATAAATAACTTCTCATTTTGATTTCTTCATTATGATAGAGACATCATATTATTCATTTCATTTCTCTACACCAAATGAAACATATGGAAAACATTATTCAAACTTATTCAACAACTTTTATGATTACTTTGATAACAATTTGACAAGATTCAAGCAATTATACTTTTATTCATTTCTTCAGATCAATGATCTTGATGATATTATCAATGCCATCCTATGTTTAATGGATTGGTCTATGCTTCATTCTGATAGTCAGTGTCTTCTATAGTTTTATGGATCTAGACCTAATTGAAATTTTAAGTTAAAAGATACTTTATCTCATGCCCCAAAAAAATACCATATTTCTTCTTTTCTCTTGACCCATATGTTAATGAAAATAATCAACAATTTATCTTAATGAAAAATTATTGACTGCATTATTGATTGATATCTAATTTTCTTCTTCATATTGGTCATAATAAACTTTTGTTCTTATCTAAATTCATTAGCCCCAATAAATTTCTCACAAAACAATTTTACCTCTGATAAAACTCTACATCCAACATATGAAAGATATCAATAATATGAATTAGTGTAAAAACCCATAATGATGGATCGATGGAACACATGTTCGATGGACCGGTTCTAATAGTTTCGACTATAGAAACTTCTTTCCTTCTCTGAATATGATTTGCATCAACTTATTTTTCTGAAGATTTGTTTCTCATGACTTATTGGTCTAACTTAAAACTATAACCTTTATATCTTTACATTACAATCAACCTTCTAAACCAAAAAACATTTATGTGTCTGTTGATCTCACATCAATAGACTGAGATCAAAAATCTTCAGCTTCAACAACTTTCTTCTTTCACAAAATTCTACTTGTATCATGAATTCCTCATGACTTTGAATTAATTGAAGATTAGATTTAGCATCATCTAATTTATAATGTAAAGTTTTGTAACTTCCCATCCTTTCCAGCATGCATCTTTCTTTACAACCCTCAATACTATTGGCAGTGCTCCCCTTTTCTTACATAAGGCTTGAATCTAAAGTTTTTCAAAAACTTATAATTTTTCTGAATTAAAAAAAACATCATCAGATTTACATCAGATTTATACAGAATCTGATTATTTTCCTTATTACGATCAGAACCTCAATTTGGACCCAAAGTGAGTCTGATGAAATTTTTATTCCAGAAAAAAATATTATTAATCTAATAGACTTTCTTAATCATTATGAGTTTGAAAAATATGATGGTCATTTTGATCACTAAAAAATACAAAGTTTAGGTGATTTATTTCCTTTGACCATAAAATAAAATTCTCTTAAAAAAATAACTTCATTCAGTATCCAAAAACAACCTCCATCCAACTTGGTCCCAACACATATAAGTTTTGAATTCTCTAGCCACATATTATATGAATCACCATCTCATGAAATGGATTTAGTTTACATTATGAACCACCACCTATAGTACTTATGCATCTCCTGCTCTGAAAATCCCTCTAGACCTCCTCTAAAGACCTCCAACTTCCAAAAATAGAAAATAGGTTGGGAAAGCATAGGACATTATAGGAGGTCTCTTACACCGATCTTTAATTCTTATCCAGTGGTATGATATGACACCACGAAGGCATCCATCATGTTTATTCTCTTCTATATCCATTAGATTCACTTAAAATTTATTTTCCCTTGGTGTGTCTTTCTTGTCATGTTTATCTACTTTTCTCATGTATGGATAATTTTTTTTATATTCCAATTTTGTTTTCTTTCTCTCTGTGAGGGTTTTTATAAGTCTAAAATCATTTATGATTGTTACACCCATTGTTTTTCTCCATTTTTATTTTCATCAAAAGTAGTAAATCTTTTTTCTAGCTTAACTGATTTTTTTTAGTAAGGACACAACCTTAAACATTACATAATCTTGAGCTTTAAGTCAAGAATAAATTTTATTACATTTTAGGAACTTATGGTTTATAATTTTATAAAATTATAACATCCCCCTTACATAAATAAATATTATATCACAGAGTGGAAACTTTCTATTAGTATCTATTTTTTCCTACAAAACAAAATTTTTATGATATAATAAGTTTTATTTTCATGTAATATCTTTTCAATGTTTATCTTGACCTCGTCCTTGTCCTTGATCATCCTTAAAACCCTGTAAAAACATTTTAAAATATGGGATGAGCATAAAAACCTTAGTAAGGGATGTATAAACATAAATAAAGAAACATGTTAGTTTGTGAATACATATACAATATTTTTAATTTTCAAAATTAAAATTTGGGCTCAAAATAAACATTTTATTACCCAATAAATTGAATTTTCTGCCCAAATATTTTCATAAAACATTTCATAAAAAATCTTAAAGGAAGAAAAAAACTCATAAAGGTTCCTTTGAAATCGTGAAAACTTATGAAAACTTTTTCAAAAAAAAGTTGTAAATTTTACCCTTAAGAAGTATCATATACTTTCCATTAAAAATAATCTCATGAGTAATCATGTGGGATCATAACATAAATAACATGGTATCATAAAATCATGAAAACATAGGAAATATGGAAGCAACACAAAACATAAGCATAAGCATAATTCAAGGATAACTACCGATACAAAATAACATAGTGGATAGAGTCCCATTGTGGATTAGGTTTACTCTATAATCGCATATATAATTCCTCATGAGAAGAAACTTTATCTAATTCATTGAAGTGATATCTGGGAACACCCATCATAACATGTTCATGATTATGTGTACTATAAAAAGGAAATCAATCATAATTCATAAACATAATACTTACCCATGGAAAGAAAATTGGTTTCATAATCTTGCCTCATATCTTAATCAAAAGATATTTATTAAAGAATAAATTTGAGAAATGATCAAAAGGAATGTATTACAATGTCAAAGATAGGAGTAATAATATAGGTATATATATGACAGACATATATATATAATTTAGAATCATTCTATAACATTAAATAGAGAGTGTGTGTGGTTTAGAGAGATAATGGTTAAAATCCAAAGAAAAGTATAGTTCAGAGAGACCCCTTAAACCCATAAGAAAAAAAATTCTAGATATCAAAATATCCATTCTATTTAAAACCTTTTTTAAAATACTTAGAATAAAGGGAAATAGGGGTATTTTTCATTGAATAAAGTATGGAAGCCTATAAAGGAACCCAAACATCAAGTAACAATTATGGTGGAAAGAAAAATCATTGACGTCGAATAAGTTAAAATAAAACTTTTTTTATTTTATAAAGAAACTCAAAACATTTATTATAAAATACATAAAAATATTCCTTTGAAATTATTTTAAATAAATTCAAAATAGACATAAAATTTCCTTTATAATTAATTTATGTCCATATAAATACATTAATAAAATAATTTTAAGAATATGGATATAGAAGAGAAATATTTAGAAAATAAATATTTAAAACCCTTAAAAGGAGGTTTTTAAAGTAAATTTTCCCAAATGTAAAACATTAAAAAGAATAATTTTTAAAAACATTGTAAATATAGTAAAATACGGTAAAAAATGACCTTTATAATCCATTTAAGTGTAAATAAAAATTGTTTTGAAACATTTAGAAGGACATGGATATGGAAGAAAAAGAGTTGTAAGGAAGAATTTAAAATTTTATTTTTCAAATTAAAGTCCCTTACCTTGATTGTGAATCATCATGTAAGTTATCTATCTTCCTGAATAATAAACTTACCTTAATTATTTATTTTCTTAATAAAATTTTATAATTTTTATAACATCCTGAGATTTTATGAAATGTATTCTTTCAAATTAATTTAAATTAATTGATATATTGAGTTACACATAATGAACATTTTATCTTTAATTATAATCAACACCAATTTTATCTTGTATTGCACACAACATCGGGTTTATTTGATTATGTGTGTCACGCGTAAAACCGAATTTTATGGAAAAAAATATACTATTTCTATTTAATATGATAGTAATCACCTAGCTGTTGGAATGGAATGAATGAATAATATCAAATAAATTATTAAAATATGGTTTTAAAATGTTTATATAATGAATCCTTTTGAGAAAATTTAATTAGAAATGAAAATAAAGACCAACTAAATATAAAGGATATTTTTTATGAAAAACTATTTCTTATGTCCACAAAGGAATTTTATATTAATATATTAAATTAAACACTATTATTGAATGATATTAATAAAATTTATATTTTATATATTTATTAATATTTTTTTACATTATTCCAATATATTTGATAGGCATAAGATAAGAATAAATTCAATTTTAAGCATAAAATTTGTATTTTTCTAAAAGGTAGTTTTACTATATTTTAATGGAATACTTGATTTGAAAACTAAATTTTGACAGCTTTGTAAATTTTATTTGACAAAATAAACTTCTTATTTGAAATATAAATGTCAAAATTTTCTTAGGGTGAATTTTTTTATATTTATAAGAAGTTTCGTTTTTTGATGAATAGTGAAAAATACTGAATTTTAATTGAAACCTGATTTTTTGTCTAATTTATTTATATAGTTAAATTATATTTTAAATTAGTTAAAAAATATAATTAGTTAAATTATACATAAATAAATCCAATTTAGTTCATTTTAATCAATTTAAATTTAAAATTAATATAAAAACATTTCAAACTTTTGAACTTTTTACTTTAAAAACCGGTTGATTTGTCCCGTCTATGGGATTAAATTTAAATTAAATTCTACCAATTTTATGATTTTAATTTGGAAAAATTTATTTCATATTTTTAATCATAATAATTTATAATTTTTAGTAAGTTTAACTTAATTTTTTACCAAAAATATTAATGAATTTAATTAAAATTAATTACAATGATTAAGGTAAAAATGAGTTTACTTAGTGGTTAAACTTTAATATTAAGGGTCAAAATGACCTAGAAACTTATACAAAACCCATTTTATTTTCTTATTTATACCATTAAACCTATATTATATAATTTTTTATGTTATGGAATCCTATTTTTAGGTAAAAACATGGGTACACCTAACTTTCATTTCAAAAATACCAAGTGTGTCATCTACCTCACTTATAAAAGGTTACTATATATCCCCCTCTATTCACACATCTAAAGGATTTTTAATCATACAAAACCTATCCAAATAAACTACCAACATAACTAATATCATCATATAATCCTAAATTTTGTCATAAATTAAACCAAGGAAGTCATTTTTTGCAAAACAAAAGGAGTTACCCAAAGAAGATGTAATGTTCTTCAACAAGCACTTTTGTTTTATTTCTTTATCCATCCATTAAATTATTATTATTATATGATTTATAATAACATAATTATCATAAATATACTTATATGTTTTTATGTTAAGTTTGTGACCTAAAACCATACAAACTTCTATCAAATGGGATATGCAATCATTGTTTGTGTGTACGGCGGACTACCACCTCGTGAACCAATGTCATTTGTTCTTCCATTACCACATCTCAAGGTTGGGAATAATTATGTAATTACTATTTTTATATTATATATATTATATTTATGATGTATTTATACTTGTATAATTATTATATAACACATGCTTCCATGCTTTCCATTTTTTGGGAATACAATAACATCGTTTGTGGATGTGTGGACTATCATCTCCTCAAAAAGATGTGATTCATTCACTCTTTACATGGAATGTATTAAGGATTGTTTTAATAAATATATATTATATAAATGAAATATTTATGATATTAATGACATAATTATCTATCTGTTCATATAACATATCATTTTCTTCTTTCCATTTCACACACTAAAAAAGTGATAACATCGTTCTTGGATGTGTGGACTACCACCTCCTCAAAGCGATGTGATTCTAATTTTTTGATCACCATAACACAATAATTATATATATAATTATTTATAATTAGATAAAATGGTATTTATGATATAATTTTCATTCTATAAATATAATTGTTACTTACCTTCTTTCCATAATAATCATTGAAAAATGGGAACATTACTCATGCGTATGTACGACCTACCATCTCCATGATCGTAACGTTGGTTAATTCCTTATAACCATATTTAATGATTGGTTTTAAAAGAATAATTTATTTATAAATATTACTATTATTATATATATTTCTAAATAATGACCTCATTGACCTTATTCGTCCTATCAAAGTCGGTTTTGACACATAATCTGAATATAGTCAAAACATATGACTTAAACATTATTGATTAAGTAATTATATATAACTTGTCTAGAAGTGAAATAAAAGAAATAATAAACCAGTTAAAGGTTATAAATCAATTAAATAATTAAAATAAGTTTATTATTTATGAATATATATGACAATCATGAAAAATCATACTCAATGTAAGGAATTTTCATCTAACTTTTTCTATTTGTGAGATAAATGTTATATTTACCACTTAATTATTTTGTGTGGTGTATCTAATAAAACTTTCAATATATTATATCATGAATTATTTTATATTCATGGTATTTAAATTTTTCATTTGATGGTTATTACTTTTGGGGGTTTATAATTCATATGTTACCACAGTTGTAACGGGTTTCATCCTAATTTACATTCCATTGAGACTTATTTATTATTATGCACCTAATTACTTTTATATGGTGTATATAATTCCATATGAAATGTTATATCATGAATTTAATTTATTTCTTGATATTAAAATTTTCATTTGATGTTATTATTTCATGGATCTCATTATCAAGTATTAAGGGGATTCGTCTCAATTTACATTCCATTGAGACTTATTTGTTATTATGCACTTAATTACTTCTATATGGTGTATATACTAACCTATGAAATTTTATATCATGAATTTAATTTATTTCATGATATTAAAAGTTTCAAGTGATTTTATTCTTTCACGTATCTCATTATTCAGAAGTTACTCAAGTAGTATGGGGATTTCTAGTCTCACTTTTATTTCTACAAGACTTATGTCATATTCACCACTTATTTTTATTATGTGGCATATATACTTCTCATGAATATATTTTATGATTATTATACATGAATTTATGTGTATTTACATATCCATTTATGATTTATCTTTCATGGGGTTTACGTTTTCAAAGTTATCAAAGTGATAATGGACTTTTGTCTCAATTTTCCTTCTTTGAGATGTTTGTTATGTTATACACCAATCTTATTTTATGAGGTGTATATAATGATCCTTTAACATGTTATATCATGAATTTTCTTATTATAATGATATTATAAGTTTCATTTAATGTTATTCTTTTATGATTATTATGATTCAAATGTTTCAAAGTGGTATGGGACACTTTGAATGTTTAAAGATTATTTTCATCAAGAATGTTTTTAATGATCTTTTAAGGGAATTTCTATTCACCAAAGTCAAAAAAACCTTGTTGTTAATTATCCTATAATAGGGATATTTTTTATTGATATAATATTCATTATTTTTTTGTATCGATTATGATTGTTTCAAAGGGATTGTTATTGAACCCATTTCTTTTTCATGGGTTAATCATGTTCCAAAGAGATTGTTATGGAACCCATTTCTTTTCAATTGGTTAATCATGTTTCAAAGATATTTTTATTTAACCCATTTCTTGTTCATGGTTTAATCATGTTACAAAGATATTATTATGGAACCTATTTATTTTCCATGGTTTAATCATGTTCAAAGAGATTTCTATAGAACTAATTTATTTTCCATGGGTTAATCATGTTCCAAAGAGATTATTTTGGAACTCATTTATTCTCAATGGGTTAATCATGTTTCAAAGATATTGTTATAGAACTCATTTCTTTTCTAATTATTCATCAATTTATGAATGGTTTATTGGTTTCTCTAATGATTTTAGGATGAAATGTAAGATTTTATTATTTTGTAATGGTACTTGGTCATTTTGTTTGTGGTTATGTGATAAACCAATGAATAGTGTTTTTATGATAAACCACTGATGGGTGGTTCTATGATAAACCAATGATGAGTGGTTTCATTATAAACCAATGAGGAGTGGGTTCATGATATTCCTCCAATGCATTAGGTATGAAAGTTGAATGTGTGTTTATTCCATTTGTAAGAGTGATTTTAAGAGTGAAATAAAAATGATACCCCAAGTACATACATGTTTTCTTTATGTTTTCTATGGGTTTATAATGTTTCTAATGGTCAATATTGATATCATATGGCTCATGATTATTGATTATGATGACTCCTTCCTTTTCCATGTTTTCATATTTTATGGTCTAAGTATTTATTGGTATGATTTATTTTTATAATTCACTCATGCACTTTTATTATTTCATCATACCCTTATGCACTCTTATAATCATTGATGACATTAATTTGTTAATGATTATGCTTACCCTTACTGATTATCTAAGATCAAACTTCTTATTTTTCCTTTTCCCTTGGTTATAAATAAAAAATTGAATTAATTGTGTCCATAAAGGATTTCACAAGGATGATGTTGATGACCTAATGTGAAATAATAAAATTTGGGTTAAATGGGATAAATTTTCACTTGATGTATTGTGAATTATTTATGTATGAGTTTTTCTAAATTATCTAAAAATATAAACCTAAAAGGTCCTCTATAATTTAAGTGATCAAATTTTTCCTTTTTATTTTTTAAGGTTTTGATCAAAAAATTTGGGTCATATTTATCAACAACATAGCTGGAAATATAAAGTTATGGATTTTAGCACAGGATCTGGGAGTTCATGTCTTAGGCTGTTATCATTGGTATCAAAGGTAGATTTAGATAATTTTTTAGATTATTATGTTTTAATTTAAGGTTGTATTAAGAGTTATGGATACCAAATAGGTCTATAAGATTATTTATGATCATATATTAAAAGTATTAGACACCCCTTTGAGGTTTTAAGTAATGAGATCTTAAAGTGATTAATGACATTTTTGGAAATTTTCTAATGGTTTGTTGTATTTTACACCCCTTGAATAAACATGAAGTGTTTTTAGAGAGGAATTATTTTTTAGGATTAAAAAAATGAAAACCTAAAGTTCGGGTAACAACCCTCTGTACTCGTCAAGGTTGTGGGGCTTGATCCCACAACTAAAGGGTGACAAGGGTGTAACGCCTACCACTAGCTTATGTGATGCCCTAGTTAGTATGAAATTTTTATAGGTTGATATTATGTTCATTTAATAAACATATAGTATTTTATTTGATGATTAATGGTTTATTTATCTTGGAAGAATATATGATAAAATCCTTCTAATATTTGGGTTTTGAACTTAGTTAGGAAATCTTTGAATAATTTTAAGGATAATTGTTTATGGAATGGTTTGGTTTGAAATTTGGGTATTAATTTTGAATATTAATGTTTTATATTAAATTTAACTCACTTTGGGAATTATATTACTATGTTATAATCATTTTGGTTTTGGTTAATGTCTAAAGATATTTGGAATATCTTGACTAACCCTTTTATGGTTAGGAGGCCTTTAAAATTTTATTTTAGTGATTTAGGTGTGAAAAAA
This sequence comes from Viscum album, assembly GCA_963277665.1. Taxonomy (NCBI): domain Eukaryota; kingdom Viridiplantae; phylum Streptophyta; class Magnoliopsida; order Santalales; family Viscaceae; genus Viscum; species Viscum album. Next base: position 2,103,456,452 of record OY728147.1, on the reverse strand, counting down.
AGCATCTTGAATACTCATCATCTTTAGAAAAATATGATATTGTGGAGTAAATTTATTAAATGATGAAATTATACTCATCAAGTAAATGTATTTCCATATTCTCTTAGTCTATATGGTAAGATAATTCCTCGAATATAGGAAAAAGGATCTTGAAATAAAAGTATTATTATAGTACCTTTAATACCGGTGAACTGGTGGTTATTTCAATCATCATATATTTATGGTTTTTAGCCCCTTAATTTTCCATTTATCATTCACTTATTTGTGATCAATGACCTCGATCACTCTCTATAATTATTTATGTTTTTCCTTTGTTCTCACCTATGTTCTCCCTATGTGGAATTTTAGTTATGTGTAACTTATGATGACCTTTATATTTCCCACTTTCCATTTTTAAGAGGATGTTTTATTGAACCTTTGTATTATGTGGGTTTAAATAAATTAATTCTAAAATGTTAATCCTTTGATAACCAAGAATAATTTTTAGGGAGAAATTCATTTTAAGGGGGGTAGGATGTAACATCCTGAGATTTTATAAAATATCTTCTTTAAAATTAATTTAAATTCATTAATATATTGATTTACATGAAATGAAAATTTTATCTTTCTTTATACACAGCACTAAATTTATCTTTCATTGCACGAAACATCAGGTTTCTTTAATAATGTGTGTTACATGGAAAACCAAGTTTTACGAAACAAAAATATACTATTAATATTTAATATGATAATTATCACCTAGCCATCGGTATGAAGTGAATGAATAAGCTAAAATAAATTATGAAAATATGGTTTAAACATGTTTATATAATGAATACTTTTGTAAACAATTAATTATAAATGAAAATAATAACTAATTGAATATAAAGGATGTGTTTTTATGAAAAACTATTTTTTATTCCCATAAAGGAATTTTATATTAATAAATTAAATTAAACACTACTATTTAATGTTATTAATTAAATTTATATGTAATATATTCAATCATATTTTTTGGAATTCATCCAATATATTTGATAGGCATAAGATAAGAATAGATCTGATATTAAGCATAAAAGCTGTATTTTTCTAAAAGGCGGTTTTACCATCTTTTAATGGCAGACTTGTTTTAAAACTAAATTTTGAAAATTTTATAAATTTAATTTGAAAAAATAAAATTATTATTTTAAATATAAATGTAAAAATTATATTAGTGTGATTTTTTGGTATATTTCTAAGAAGTTTCATTTTTTTTATGAATAGTGAAAAACACTGAATTTTAATTAAAAAAATGTTTTTTGTCTAATTTATTTATATAGTTAAATTATATTTTAAATTGTTTTTAAAGTATAATTAGTTAAAGTATACATCAATAAATCTAATTTAGGTAATTTTAATAAATTTTACATTAAAATTGGATATAAAAATATTTCAAACTTTTGAACTTTTTACTTTAAAAACTCATTGTTTCATCCCATCTCCAGGATTAAATTTAAGTTAAACTCTAACACTTATGTGATTTGAATTTGGAAAAATGGATCCCATATTTATAATCATCATAATTTTTAATTTCTATTAATTTCAAGTTAGTTTTTGACCCAAAAAAATACTGAATGTAATTAAAATTAATTATAGTGATTAAGGTAAAAATGAGTTTACTTAAAGGTTAAAATTTAATCTTAAGGGTCAAAATGACCTATAAACATGTATAAAACCCATTTTATGGACATATTTAGACCATTAAACCTCTATTATATACTTTATTGTGTTATTTAAGCCTCTTTTTTAGTTAAAAATGTGGGTACACTTGAATTTATTTTCAAAAATACCAAGTGTGTCCTCTCCCTCACTTATAAAAGGACACCACCTCTCCCACTATATTCAAACCTATAAATCCATTTAACTCATCCATACCCTGAAAAAATAAACTCCAAAAATCCATCATATAATCCTATAATTCTCTCTTTGGGAATAAATCAAACCAAGGAAGTCATTTGGTGCAAACCAAAAAGAGTTACCTGAAGAAGAGGTAACATTCTTCAATGAGAACTTTTGTTTTATTTCATTATCCACCCATTCGATTCTTATTATTCCATGATTATATAATAATATTAGTATCTTAAATATACTTATATATTGTTATTTTAAGGTTAATATATATAAATTCACACACTTCCATCAAATGGGATACACAATCATTGTTCATGTGTACGGCGGATTACTGTCTCGCGAACCGATGTCATTTATTCTTCCATTACCACCTCTCAAGGTTGATAATAATGATTTAATTACTATTTTATATTATATATATGATATTTATTATGTATTTATTCTTCTATAATTATTATATAATACATAACTTCATGCTTTACATTTTGTGGGAATATGATAACTTTGTTTGTGGATGTGTGGACTACCGCCTCCTCAAGGAGATGCGATTTGTTCACTCTTTACATGGAATGTATTAAGAATGGTTTTGATAAAAATATATTATATAAATTAAATATTTATTTTATTCATGAAATAATTATCTATATTTTCATATAACATATCATTTTCTTTCTTCCACGTCACACACTGAAAAAATGATAACATCGTTCGTGTGCGTGTGAACTACAGCCTCCTTAAAGCGATGTGATTCTTCTTTTTTCATCACCACATCACAATAATGATATATATATATATATATATATATAATTAAATAAAATTTTATTTATGATATAATGGTCATTATGGAAAGATAATTGTTACTTACCTTTTTTTCATAATGATCATTGAAAAATGGGAACGTTGCTTATGTGTATGCATGGACTACCATCTCCATGATCGTAATGTTGGTTAATTTTTCATAAAAATATTTCATGATTGGTTTTAAAATAATAATTTATATATAAATATGATTATTATTTCATGATTATTAATCTGGATATTTCCAAATAATGACCACACTGACCTTAGTCGACCTATCAAAGTCAGTTTTGACACATAAGCCAAATATGGTCAAAACATTTGACTTAAACATTATTTATTAAGTAATTATATATAAATATTTTATAAGTGAAATAAAATTAATAATAAAATTTTAAAATTTTATGAATCAATTAAATAATTAATATAATCTTATTATTTAGGAATATAGAGGACAATCATGGCAAATCAGACTCAATGTGAGGAATTTTCATCTCACTTTTTACATTTTAGAGATAAATGTCATATTCACCAATTAATTCTTTTTGTGGTATATATGATGACCATTTTGATATATTATATCATGAATTATTTTATCTTCATGGTATTTAAATGTTTTGTTTTATTATTATTACTTTTGGGGTTTCCAATTCATATGTTACTACAGTTGTAAGGGGTTTCGTCTCAATTTATATTCCATCGAGACTTATTTGTTATTATGAACCTAATTGTTTTTATATGGTGTATATACTTCCCTATGACATGTTATATCATTAATATAATTTATTTCATGATATTAAAAGTTTTAATTGATGTTATTCTTTCATAGATCTCATGATTCAAAAGTTACTCAAGTAGTAAGGGGTTTTGTCTCAATTTACATTCCATTGAGACATATTTGTTATTATGAACCAAATTATTTCTATATGGTTTATATAATACCCTATGAAATTTTATATAATGTATTTAATTTATTTAATTATATTAAAAGTTTCAATTTATTTCATTCTTTCACGGATCACATGATTCAAAAGTTACTCAAGTGGTAAGGGGATTTCTAGTCTCACTTTTATTTTTGCGAGAATTATTCCATATTCACCATGTACTTTTGTTGTGTGGTGTATATAATAACCATTAATATATTGTATGATTATTATACTTTAATTTATTTGTATTTTAATATCCATTTTATGATATCTCTTTCAGGGGGTTTATGGTTTCAAAGTTACCAAAGCGGTAATGTATTTTTGTCACAATTTTCCTTCTTTGAAATACTTGTTATATTATACACCTATATTATTTTATGATGTGTATATAATGATCAATTTACATGTTATATAATTAATATCCTTATTCTCATGATAATATAAGTTTTATTTAATGTTATTCCTTTATACAGATTATGATTCAAATGTTTCAAAGTGATATGGGACACTTTGAATGTTTAAAGATTATTTTCCTCAAGAATATTTTTAATGATATTTTAAGGGGATTTCCATTCATCAATATCAAAAAACCTTGTTTTTACTTATAATATAATGGGTATATTTTTTTATTTATACCATCTTGATTATTTATTTATATGGATTATGATTATTTCAAATGGATTGTTATTAAACTAATTTCTTTTTCATGGGTTAATCATGTTCCAAAGAGATTGTTATGAAACCCATTTATTTTCCAATGGTTTATAATGTTTCAAAGATATTATTATTGAACTCGTTTATTTTTCATGGGATAATCATGTTCCAAAGAGATTTTTATGGAACATGTTTATCTTTCATGGGTTAATCATGTTTCAAAGAGATTGTTATATAACCCATTTCTTTTCCATGGGTTAATCATATTTCTGAGATATTTTTTTGAAAATAATTTATTTTTTACTGGTTAATAATATTTAAAATATATTTTTATAGAATAAATTTCTTTTAAAAAGTTTAATTAAGTTATTAATGGGTTATTAGTTGTTCCAATGAGTTTATGATGAAATGCAGGATTTTATGATTTTGTAATGGTACTTAGACATTTGACGGGTGGTTGCATGATAAACCAATGATGGGTGGTTTCATGATTAAAAATGATGGTTGGTTCGATGTTAAACTAATAATGGTTGGTTATGTTATAAACCAATGATGTGTGGTCTTGTGATATCCCTCCAATTCATAGGGTATGGAAGTCGACCATATCATTATTCCATTTGGAAGAGTGATTATAAGAGTGAAATGAAAATGATTTCCAAAGTACATGCATATATTCTTTATTCTTGTTATGGGTTTATACAGTTTCTAATGATCGATATTGATATCACATGTATCGTGATTATTAATTATGATGACTCTTGCATTTTCTATGTTTTTATATTTGATGGTCTAGGTATTGATGGGTATGAGTTCTTTTATGATTCGATCATGCGCTTTGATTATGTCATTATACCCTTATGCACTCTTATGATCATTGATAATGTTAATTTGTTAATGCTTATGTTTACCCTTACTGAGCATCTGAGTTAACCCTTATTATGTTTTATTTTCCCAAGGTTATAAATAAAGAGATTGAAAAATTTATGTCTATAAAGGATTTCAGAAGGATGATGGTGATGAACCAATGTGAAATAAGAAAATCTTGGTTAAATGGGAGAAATGTTCATATGATTTATTTTTAATTGTTTATGTAAGAGATTTTCCTAATTTTCTAAAACTATAAACCTAAAATATCCTCTGTAATGTAAGTGATCCAAGTTTTACTTTTGATATTGTAAGGTTTTGATGAAAAAATTTGGGTCACAATTATCGATATCATAGTCAGAAATGTAAAGTTGTGGATTTTAGAAAAGGATCAAAGAGTGTGGGTCCTAGTTTATTATAATTTTATTATCTCTTTAATTTTATTTATTATCATATTATATTAAATTACTTAATCATTTAAGTTCATGTCATACGTTTTGATGGTATTCGGCTCATAGATCCAAAATAACTTTGATGGGTTAACTATGATTAATGATTTCATTATTTTTTCATCTAAAAAATGATAATAATTAAATAATTATCATTTTATACATAAATTATAATTTTAAAACCAACTATTAAATATGGTTATAAAAAATAAACTATGTTACAATCATGGAGACTTTAGGTCATACAAACACATGAGCAGTGCTTCCATTTTTAAATGATCATTATATAAAGAATATAATTGTTATATTATATTTATATAATTATAATTATATCATAAATATAATATTATTTCTTTTAATACACTTATATATATCATCCATGTGATATGATAATGAAAAATGAATCACGTCGCTTCGTGGAGGTGGTAATCCACAGATATGCATAAACGACGTTATCATTATTCAATGAATGAAAAGGTGTGAAAATATATGATATATTAATTTTATATAATGATAAATATTTAATTAATATCATTTATATACATTAAATCCATCATTATAAATATTTTTTAGAGACGATGATGGAAAACGAATTGCATCAATTTATGAGGAAGTAGTCTATCGTACACACGAATGATGGATTCATTTCTCATTTGATAGAATGGGAGATGGATGTAGGTTATTACATTAATATAATAAAATCTTAGTATATGGAATATAATTATGTTATTATACTATCAGTTTTTAATAATATTTTAATGATGTGAAAGAAAAAATAAAAGAAAAACACTCGGTTAAGAACGATACATCTTCTTCAGATAACCTCTTCATGTTTACATCAAAACCCTTCCTATGAGGGTTTTATAATCAAATTAAGTCATATAAAATATGTTAAGGGAAGTAATTAATATATTTTTTTAGGGATTTTTTTAGCCAAAAGTCTTTTTAATTGTGAAGAAAAGTAAAAAGGGGGTTCCCTTTTATAAGTGAGGGGAGGGGCACTTTTAGAATTTCATAAATATTAAATTATTATAAATTAATTTTCATGTAAAAAAAGATATAGACTTATATAATTTGAATATAGGATGATTATGAGTAAAAATAATATCATCCAATAAAATTTGGACAAGTTTAGATATGGTTTTTACCCTTATATCTTTTACGTTAACTATTTTTGACAATTACCATGATAACAAAGTTTTTACTGTTTAGGGGTCAAGATAATTACTATAAAAGGATAATTGGTAAATAAATGGATCATGAATGATATTTTAAACTATATACCAATCACTTGGATGAATATAGGTTTTTTATAAATTTTAAATCATTTAATAAAATATTATTTATTATAAAATGTCATTAATTTCATTTTTAGAACAATTCATTTATTTTGACTTTGAAAGGAACATGATAGGAACGGAATTATAATGTAATAATTTAAAAACTAAAATGATATATTTATCTAAAAATTCATGTAATATAATAATTCAATCAATTTGTATTACATTTATTATTTTTTAAAATCATTTATTTTATTTTTCTATTAATTAATTAAATATTATGTCAAAATTTCATAATAATTTAATGTAATTATTTATTTACTAAAAAATATGTAAGAACCCGGTTCTTAGTTTGAGGTACAGGTTTCTTCTTTTCTCTTTTCCTTAAGTGTTTTTGAGAAAATATGGGAAATGGGGGGAAATCCTAAATTTTGGAAGTACACGCCGTGTACTTTTTCCACACGCTGTGTACTTTTGGCCGTGTGGGATGAGTACACAGAGCATGTAGCCATGTCGGTGACAAAGGGTGTAGGAACCGACTACACACCATGTAGTATTCCTTTACACTCCGTGTAGTCAGTCGGTAGTCCAAAACAGTAAGGCGGTGGAGCATCCGCCAGCTGGGCGACAGTACACACCGTGTAGTCAGGAGTACATGTCGTATACTCATGTCGACGGATGAACAATGTGGCGGTGCCTCCAGAGGAACAGTTAAATGAAGGAATTACACACCGTGTACTTGGAAGTACACACCGTGTACTTTGTTTTTTTCTTAAAATGGGCAATAGCCTCCCCTGTTCACAAGGAAGGCTTAGAACCGGAGGAAGGAGCGGGAGGGGATGGCCGAACCTTTGAAGATCCGTCGGGTGTTCGTCTGGAATCTGTTTCCGCCTCAGACGATCTCGTCGGAACCGCACGGGTAAGCCCTCTCTTCTCCTGGTGTGGTTCATACCAATTCTTTCCCTAACAGGAGTTATTTACGTTTGAGCAGGTTTTATTCTTCGTCAGATCTACGTCGTTCTTGGGTGTTTCTGGAACCAACATTCGAGTATAGTGCTCGTTGGCGTATAAGGTAGGTGGCTTGTTGTTAATTTTTCCAACTGTCATGTGTTTTGTGCATTTTGTGCCACGAACCCATGTTGGGGTGTTGTGTGGATGAGGCCATTGTTTTATTGAACACCTAGAATTAAATAGGTGGCTAATTATGGTAATAAAATGTTGGTTGGGATCATTGCTTGGATCCAGGACCATCCTGAGGGGTGCGTTCCTCTGTTTCGTCGTTTGGCCAGGATACCCGAGGGTATGCCTTATTTAAATTATGCATTAATTTTTCCTTGAGAGGAATTGTATTCAAATTGTATGTTTATTTGTTGGGAATGGCCCGGTTACTTATGCCTGAGGGCGGTGTTTTGCTATAGCCTGAGGGCGTGACTATATTAGCCTAAGGGCGTAACTGTATTAGCCTGAGGGAGACGTTCTATTTCGCCTGAGGGAAACCTTTCGTTCCTAAGGGCTTGACTTCTGTGCCTGAGGGAGACACATCGTATGCCTGAGGGAAAGAATTCTGAATGCCTGAGGGTGAGATTATGATTAACTGAGGGTGCGGTTTTACTTGTCTGAGGACACTGACTATTTAATTAGAAATTCACTGTGGTGTTTCTCTTAATATTAAATGGTTAAATGAATAATTAAATGGCCATATAACTGGTACGTTAGTTACTTTTTAGTACTGATTATCTTACTGAATTTTTACTACTGCACACTTGTTGCATGTTTTACACACAGTTGAGTACGGGCCTTTGGTGGGTGCCTACTGAGATATATTTCTCACACCCTGTTTGGGTCATGATTTTCGGCCCAAACAGATTACATTTCTACAGGTGTGGATAGGGGCAAGAGTCCCTACATAGGTACTTGATTGTGGCTGAGGAGTAGGAGGGCATGGGACTGAGCCTAGGCTCGCGATGTCGATGCCAGCTATTTTTCTTTGTATTGTTTTACTCTGCTTTTTATTGTATTGTATTGATGTATAACATGTTCTGGTTATTTTCTTAGAACTTGAGACATGTATCATCATTATTTAAATACTTTTGGTTGTATACACTGCAGTTGTTTATTTCAGTTGTGTATGGTTTATTGCTTCCACTGTCGTTGTATGTTTTGTTTTGTATTCCGCTGTGCTACACTTTGAAAAATGAGGGCATAGTTTCCCCACTATCAGACTTGGGCCCTCGCTACTAGTCGGTAGCCTCTGGCATTGGGGAAATGTGCTTGAGGTCACGTGGCAAACTAGGTTCTAGGCACTCGTTGAGTGGCACCTGAAACTGGGATGTTACAAAGTGGTATCAGAGGGGTTCTTTTCTTTGACTTAATATTTGGCGCTGTAGTCTGGGATAGGATGAACGGTAGTTGGTAATAAGTTGTGCCCGGGGCGTAGCTAACCCATGTACATGGAAAATCCAATTTACCTTGTATTGAAATTTTTACTGATTTTTCAATTTATAGTTGATATGATTTCACTGAGGGGTGATTCACTTGGATTGTGCTATTGATATTTTATCTATGGGTTCTATTTCATTGCAACCCAATGAGATGAGGGTATTACATATCATTCATCATTTAGGTACATTCTAGAAATCACATGTCATGCTTAGTTCCATTCCATGTAGGTGCATTAGAATTTCGCATGTTGTTGTGTTAGTTGTTGTGCTAGTAAAGCATGATGTTATGATAGCTGCTTTGATAAAATACCTTATGTGTGATAGGGTAATTTTATTTGAGCCTTTGTATAGAATGAATGCCAAACTTTGGTTTTTGGGGAGTATGGGCCCTCACTAATTGGAATTTGGTGGATCATTAGATGGTTATTTTGTTATAACACAGACAAGATGTCAAACTTTGATTCATGGGGAGTATGGGCTCTCACGGGTCCGAATTTGACACTTAGGTGTTGGTTTTTAGTATTTTCTGGGTTCCGGGGAAGTTTTTAAGGCAGACTGTCTGGAAACCCAGTATAGACGCCATGTAGTATCTTTACACACGCCATGTATGGCCTTCTGTTCAGGAAGAAAAATGAACTTTTTAAGTACATGTCGTGTACTCTGAGTACACGTCGTGTAGTCTCTTCCCATGTCACAAACCATGTGGGCGGCGACACAGGGTAGGGAAAGGCTTGGGGAAAACACGTCGTGTACCGAATGTACACGCCATGTAGTGTTGACCTGGAGTCCGTTCGTGTAACTAACAACATGGTTCGGTGAACTCCTATACAGAACACGCTGTGTCAATTATGAACACGTCGTGTAGTGTGACCTGGGGACTCAGCCGTGTAACTAAAAACACGGGTCAGTGTCACCTCTCCTTGAACACGCCGTGTACCTATGGGACATGCCGTGTAGTCTTGTTTGAGGACAGACTGTGTGGAGTTAGTCATGTGACTGGAAAAAACAAGGTGGTGTACACGCCGTGTGCGGGTGAAACACGCTGTGTGGTGTTAAGCTGAGTAGTTGGTCGTGTGACAAATGACACGAGCAGTTGGAAAATAACACCATACATGCCATGTAGATTATATACACGCTGTGTAGTTTTGTTCAAATGGGATTCGTGTGGCTTAGCCGTGCAGAAGGACCCAGGCAGGGAAAGGAAGTCAAGTACATGCCGTATAGTTAGTATACATGCCGTGTATCTTGTTTTGCAAATATTGAAATGCCTTCTTCCTCTTGTTACCTTTGTGGTTCCTTTGCTTTCATTATTTGATAAATCTTGTTCTAAGGCATGCATTTGACCTTGTAGTGTCATGTCGCCAAGACGACCGCGTGTTGTCCACCAGGAGAGCGGCAATGAGTATACTCCAAAGATGGTGGGCCATGGGCTACTAGTGGATCCCCCAGTAGAGCCAGATGTGGTGCCAGCTGTTATACCAGACACAGGCACGGAGGCGTAGTTCCGTGAAGGCTTTATGCAGTTCATACAGACCTTTCAGGGAGCACTGCAGGTTGCCACATCTATGGCTGAGCTGACACGTATCTTACAGCAGTAGCAGCCGCCTACATTTTCAGGGGATGGAGGACCACAGGCTGCGGAATCTTGGTTGGGATCGATGCAAAATATTTTCGAGCATCTAGAGATGCCTCTAGGGCGTAGGGTCAAGCTCGTGACTTATATGTTGCGTGATTACGCCAAGAGGTGGTGGTATGTCACCACCCAGTCAGAGCATCACAGAGACATGGCATGGGATGATTTTTAGACAGTCTTCTATGACTTCTTCTTTCCCAAGACGTTGCGGGCAGACAGAGCTCGAGAGTTCATGAATCTGCAGTAGGGTGCCATGTCGGTGATGGACTATTCTGCTCGATTCACCGAGCTTCAGCGTTTTGCACCTGTGATGGTGGGTGATGAGACGTTGAGAGCCAGACGTTTTGAGGATGGTCTTTGGTATGACATCCGAGCACTGGTGAATGTATTCTTGTTACCTATTGTATATGTTATTGTGAACCAGGTGCTGATTACAGAGAGGAACCTGAGGGAAGCTAGCGGTATGGGCCATGGAGGTTCAGTACTAGTTACTGGTACTATTTCTACTGGCAAGAGGAAGAGACAGATGGATTTCTCTTAGAGTGGCAGTACCAGCTAGGAAGTTTCTTCAGGTGGCCCGATCAGGTGCTACCAGTGTGGCAGAGAGGGGCACAAGAGACCACAGTGTCCACATAATCCAGTGGAGTGCTGAGCTTGTGGTAAGATGGGTCATCTGTAGTGCTTTTGCAGGGAGTTTTTACCAGTGTCTAGTGAGAGGGGTTCCGTGCAGACTCCGCATGCGGGAGCAGGACCAGTGGCTACTTACCAGTCGGGTAACTGGAATACGTCAGGGCGTGTAGGTAGAGATGGTGGTCATGGCCATGGTAGCCAGACACCAGGATCTCAGAGGCAGCAGGGCGGGATAGCTCAGGGTAGTCAAGCCATGTCACAGGGCCACGGCACTGGGCAGGCATATGCGGTGCAACAGACCCAGTAGGAGCAGGATCCCGGACCTTCTACAGTCAGAGGTACTATTCTAGTAGCTTCTGTTTTATCTTCAGTACTTTTTGATACGGGTGCTACACATAGTTTCATATCTGTACCCGTGGTGGAGAGCCTTGGGCTCTATGTTTCTACTTCTTCTGATGTCATGATTCTAGACACTCCGTTGGGGATGAGAACGGCTGGTGTGCATTAGTACAAAGAGTCCCCCCTTGAGGTCGGTGGGTATCACTTTATTTGGGACCTATATGTCTTAGAGATGACGAGCTATGATGTCATTCTCAGAATGGACTGGTTGGTTCCCTTTCGAGAATTTGTAGACTGTTATCATCGTAGGGTGCGTTTCACATCACCATAGGGTGGAGAGTTTTTATACAAGGGCGAGTGGGATGTTCAGGTAAGTCAAGCTGGACCAGAGCATCGTGGGAGAGGTGGAGTCACAGCCCTGATTGTGAGCTTATATCTGTATGATCAGGGAACTTGTCAGACGGATTTCCCTCCAGTGGTTGATCATTTTAGGGATGTCTTCCCGAACAACTTTTCAGGTCTACCACCAGAGCGTGAGGTGGATTTCTCTATTGATCTTGTGCCAAGAGCAGTACTGGTGTCCATTCCTCCTTATAGGATAGCCACACCTGAGTTTCAGAAGCTCAAGAGGCAGTTAGAGGAGTTACAGTCAAAGGGTTTTATCCAACCCAGTACTTCTCCTTGGGGTTCACCGGTCCTTTTTGCAAAGAAGGTGGACAGTACCCTCAGACTCTATGTGTATTATCGGAAGCTGAAGCAGTTGATGGTTAAGAATTGATATCCCTTGCCAAGGATTGATGATCTTTTTTATCAACTTCGTGGAGCACGAGTGTTCTTGAAGATTGATTTGAGATCCGAATATTATCAGCTACGCGTGAGACCATCGAACATATCGCTTATGGCTTTTCGGAGCAGATATGGTCTGTACGAGTACTTGGTTATGCCATTCGGACTCACGAATGCGCCAGTAGTCTCCATTGCTCTGATGAATCGAGTGTTCCATCTGTATCTGGATTCTTTTGTGGTAGTATTCATGGACGAAATCTTGGTGTACTCTCACACTCGACACGACCATGCCACCCATCTTGAGATCGTATTGAGTACACTGAGAGAGCATCGACTATATGCTAAGCTCTCCAAGTGCCACTTTTGGATGGACCAGATTCACTTCTTGGTTCACATTATCTCAAAGGCAGAAGTTGCAGTAGACCCAGACACTACTGGAAAACAAACCTATACCAACGATTTGGAACCGTTGGTATAGGCCTCCAAACCGTTGGTATAGACTATACCAACGGTTTGGAGAACTGTAGGCAAGTAAGCCGTTGGGATAGGTCTATACCAACGGTTTTTGGAAAACCATTGGTATAGACCTATACCAATGGTTTTGAAAATCGTTGGTATACGTAATATGAAAATCTATACCAACGGTTCCATAAAACAGTTGGTATATGTATTTCCAAAAAAAACATTCGCTGGGATTTGATCCCAGGACCTCCTGGTTTATCATTGAACGACCTAACCACTAACCTAACATGAATTTTTTTAACATAATTTCATAAATATATATATTTATTATCATAATTATTTTAAATTTTTATTTATAGAATGTTCTGGTTAAGAGGATTCGATAAAAAATCAAAGGACCTATACCAACGGTTGTCAAAACCGTTGGTATAGACCTATACCAACGGTTGTCACAACCGTTGGTATAGGTCCCTGGAATCTGGAAAGTGATGTTGATATTGTGGTCACTTTTCCAAACAGTTTGGCCAAACTGTTGGGAAATCCTACCCTTTCCCAACAGTTTGGACAAACCGTTGGGAAAAGTGGCCACAAATTGGACCTTTCCCAACGGTTTGGCCAAACCATTGGTAAAGCCTACTCTTTCCCAATGGTTTTTCCAAACCGTTTGGAAAAGTGGCCACAAATTGGACCCTTCCCAGCGGTTTGGCCAAACTATTAGGAAAGCCTACCTTTTCCCAACGATTTTGGAAAACCGTTGGAAAAAGTGGCCACAAAGTGGGATTTCCCAATGGTTTGGCCAAACTGTTGGGAAAGGGGGTATAGAAGTGTTGGTAAAGGTCACATTTCTAGTAGTGAGAGAAGGTGAGAGCAGTAGTTTTATGGGAGAAGCTAAAGAACGTGTTTGAGATACGGAGTTTCTTAGGGTTGGCTGGTTACTACAGATGCTTCATACAGGACTTCTCTCACTTAGCAGCACTGTTGACGGGTCTGACTAGGAATGGTGTGAAGTTCGTTTGGTCAGAAGCTTGCGAGACAGCCTTCCAGGACCTGAAAGGAAGGTTGATATCAGCACCGATCCTGATACTCCCAGATCAAGGGAAGAGCTATACAGTTTACTGTGATGCATCAGGTATTGGGTTGGGAGCAGTGTTGATGCAGGGCGATCGAGTTGTTGCGTACGGGTCATGGAAATTGAGGCCACATGAGAGGAATTACCCGACGCACGATCTCGAGTTGGCTGCATTTGTGCATGTGTTGCACTATTGGAGACATTATCTCTTGGGAGATCATTTTGTGATATTCACCGACCACAAAAGCCTCAATTATATATTTACTCAGCATGACCTGAATCTGAGGCAGAGAAGGTGGGTCGAGTACCTACAGTCCTTCGATTTTGAGCTTGCCTATACACATGGTAAAGGTAATGTAGTATCCAATGCACTGAGAAGGAAGACTCAGATACAGGCAGTGCAGGAATCTAGTGGTGAGTGGCAGCTTATGGATTTGTTCTCAGAGATGCATCTGGAGGTGCACGACAGTCAGGGGTAGACTTATCTTTCCTCGTTAGCCGTGACATCTACCCTCCTGGACAGAGTGAGGATGAGATAGCTATCTGATTCAGAAGGCCTAGTTCTACGGGAGTCGGTGGCAAGTGTGGACCCTCCTCTTGGTTGGACAATAGGCGATGATGAAGTTCTGCATTTCCATGGATGCATATCGATTCCAGGGGATATACGCGAGGAGCCGATGCGGGATTTTCATGCTTCAGCTTGGGCAGTTCATCCCGGGGTTACCAAGATGTACCGAGACTTGAGACGTCAGTACTGGTGGTCGGGTATGAAGAGAGATGTAGCTGGTTATGTTACGAGGTTTTCCACCTTTCAGCAGGTGAAGGCAGAGCATCAGATACCAGCTGGACTGTTACAGCATTTACCCATTCTGAAGTGGAAATGGGATAATGTCGTGATGGATTTCGTGACTGGTTTTCTGAGGTCACCTCGAGGCAATGATGTCATGTGGGTTGTTGTAGACAGACTCACGAAGGTAGCTCACTTCTTACCGATCAAGGATACCTTTAGTGTTGACGAGCTCGGAAGGATGTATATCGGAGAGATCGTCTGTCTTCATGGGGTCCCTCATTCTATCATTTCAGATAGGGACACTCTCTTTACTTCTCGTTTCTGGAAAAGTTTTCAGAGGGTACTGGGTATACAGGTGCTTATGAGCATAGCATACCACCCTCAGACAGATGGCCAGTCAGAGCGTACAATATAAGTGCTAGAGGACATGTTGCATGCATGCATCCTATACTTTGGGGGCTCTTGGGAGAAGCATATACCCCTAGTAGAGTTTGCCTATAATAATAGATTTTAGGTGACTATTGAGATGTCACCATACGAGGCTTTATATAGTAGGTCATGATGATCACCCTTGTGCTGGTTAGAGGCAGGTGAGGCAGCTTTACTAGGGCCACATCTCATACAGTAAACTTCTAAGCAGGTCCAATTGATTCAGAAGAAAATGGATACTGCACAGTCTCTTCAGAAATCATATGTTGATCGCCGCAGACAACCTTTAGAGTTCGTGGTTGGGGATCAGTTTTTCTTGCATGTTTCACTGAGGCTGGGACACAAGCGGATCAGGAGGCAGGGTAAACTTTCACCGAGGTATGTGGGGCCATTTGAGATTCTGGGGAGAGTCGGTCCAGTTTCTTATCAGTTGCAGTTACCTTAGAGGTACTGGGCCATGCACGACGTCTTCCATGTATCTCAGTTGCACCGCTATCATTCAGACCCGTCTCACACCTTTTAGCTAGAGGAGGTTGAGCTTCATATGGATGCGTCCTTTTAGGAGCATCTAATTCGTATCGTTGAAAGGATCACGAAGGTTCTTCAGGGTCGGTCAGTTCCTCTCGTATGAGTGCAATGGTAGCATAGCCGAGTGCAGGATGAAACTTGGGAGCGGGAGACTGACGTACGTGCTCAGTGGCCGGAGTTGTTTACGGCTATATCTTCACCACCCTTGGAGGGGAAATTCGAGGACGAATTGCTATAAGGGAGGAAGTTTGTAAGAACCTGTTTCTTAGTTTGAGGTACGGGTTTCTTCTTTTCTCTTTTACTTAAGTGTTTTTGAGAAAATATGGGAAATGGGGAAAAATCCTAAATTTTGGAAGTACACGCCATGTACTTTTTCTACACACCGTGTACTTTTGGCCTTGTGGGATGAGTACACGGGGCGTGTATCCATGTCGGAGACGAAGGGTGTAGGAACTGACTACACACCGTGTAGTGGTCCTTTACACGCCGTGTAGTCAGTCGGCAGGCCAAAATAGTAAGGCGCTGGAGAATCCGCCAGCTGGGCGACAGTACACGCCATGTAGTCAGGAGTACATGTCGTGTACTCATGTCAACAGATGAACAGTGTGGTGGTGTTTCCAAAGGAACAGTTAAATGAAGGAATTACACACCGTGTACTTGGAAGTACATGACGTGTACTTTTTTTCACTTAAAATGGGCAGTAGCCTCCCCTGTTCACAAGGAAGGCTTAGAACTGGAGGAAGGAGCGGGAGGGGACGGCCGAACCTTTGAATATCCATCGGGTGTTTGTATGGAATCTGTTTCTGCCTCGGACAATCTCATTAGAACCGCACGGGTAAGCCCTCTCTTCTTCTGGTGTGGTTTATACCAATTAATCCCTAACAGGATTTATTTACATTTGATAGGGTTTTATTCTTCGTCAGATCTACGTCGTTCTTGGGCGTTTCTGGAACTGACATTCAAGTATAGCACTCGTTGGCATATAAGGTAGGTGGCTTGGTGTTAATTTTTCCAACTGTCATGTGTTTTGTGCGTTTTTTACCAAGAACCCATGTTGGGGTGTCGTGTGGATGAGGACATTTCTATATTAAACACCTAGAATTGAATAGGTGGTTAATTATGATAATAAAATCTTGGTTGGGATCATTACTTGGATCCAGGACCATCCCAAGGGGTGTGTTCCTATGTTTAGCCATTTGGCCAGGATACCCGAGGGTATGCCTTGTTTCAATTATGCATTACTTTTTCCTTGAGAGGAATTGTATTCAAATTTCATGTTTATATGTTGGGAATGGCCTGATTACTTATGCCTGAGGGTAGTGTTTTGCTATAGCCTGAGGGAGTGACTATATTAGCCTGAGGGCGTGACTGTATTAGCCTGAGGGAAACCTTTTGTGCCTGAGGGCTTGACTTCAGTGCCTGAGGGAGACACTTTGTATTCCTGAGGGCGAGAATTCTGAATGCCTGAGGGCGAGATTCTGATTACCTGAGGGTGTGGTTTTACTTGTCTGAGGAAATTGACTGTTTAATTAGAAATTCACTGTGGTTTTTTTTTAATATTAAATGGTTAAATTAATAATTAAATGTCCATATAACTGGTAAGTTAGTTACTTTTTAGTACTACTTAGCTTATTGCATTTTTACTACTGCACACTTGTTGCATGTTTTACACACATTTGAGCATGGGCCTTTGGTGGGTGCCTATTGAGATATATTTTTCACACCCTGTTTGGGTCATGTTTTTCGGCCCAAACAGATTACGTTTCTGAAGGTGTGGATAGGGGCAAGAGTCCCTACACAGGTACTTGACTGTGGCTGAGGAGTAGGAGGGAATGGGACCGAGCCTAGGCTCGCGATGCCACTGCCAGATGTTTTGCTTTATATTGTTGTACTCTGCTTTTTATTGTACTGTATTGATTTATAACATGTTCTGGCTGTTTTCTTAGAGCTTGAGACATGTAGCATCATTATTTATATATTGTTGGTTGTATACACTGCAGTTGTTTATTTTAGTTGTGTATGGTTTATTTCTTCCACTGTCATTGTATGTTTTGTTTTGTATTCCGTTGCACTACACTTTGAAAAATGAGGGCATAGTTTCCCCACTATCAGACCTGGGCCCTCACTGCAAGTCGGCAGCCTCTGGCGTTGGGGAAATGCGCTTGAGGTCACATGGTGAACCGGGTTTGGGGCACCCGTTGAGTGGCAACCGGAACCGAGAGATTACAAAATAGAAATAAATTACCATGATAAAAAAATATTTATATTTCAAATTACTATTTATAACTGAACATAAGTTGTTTTTGTCACTGTCATAAGATATTATAGTTATTAAAAGCAAGAAAGTGTCATTTTTTCCTTTATCTTTTACTTAAATATTATAAAGGTAAAAATAAAATAAATATGGAACCAACAGGCCATATATTCAATAATTGGATGTAAATAATAGAAATGAACTCCTATAATAGGATAAAATCAAGTTTTAAGGTCAATATTTAGTCCTTATCATATTATTTTTAACCTTAACTACCCAATTTACCCTTATCATGGAGATAAATATTTACGATAGTTACTATTCATAATGACTAAAAATAAAAGATACCTATTTACCAAATTTTGACCTCATTATTACAAATAAATAATTCAGAATTCACATAACTGGTAGAATTTAATTTAAAATTAAACCTGTATAATGCTATGAAAAATTGTTTTTTATAAAAATGACTTTTTAAGTATAAAATTGTTTTTATGAAAAAACCAAGTATAAAATTAATTACAAGGACTATAATTGTATTATATTTAATTAAAAGGAACTAATAAAATTTTAAAACTAATCCAAAATAGAATATGACATTTCAAACACTTTAAAATAAAATACATATTTCAATAAAAATCAGTATTTTCACTATTCATTGAAAAATCAAACTTTTTATAAAAATATCAAGATTTCATC
Source organism: Viscum album (assembly GCA_963277665.1). Taxonomy (NCBI): domain Eukaryota; kingdom Viridiplantae; phylum Streptophyta; class Magnoliopsida; order Santalales; family Viscaceae; genus Viscum; species Viscum album. The sequence continues at coordinate 2,103,437,552 of OY728147.1, read as the reverse complement.
ATAAGATAATTTTTATATTATTATTTAAAAATTATATCCTTGTTATAAAATAAAATTTCTAGAATTTATAGAAATTAATTATATTATTTTCTCCTTAAAAGCAATAAAATCCATTTTTTAAAAAAACATATTTTTGAAGAATAAAATGAATTTAATAAAAATTGAGTGATTTTTCACTATGAATTTGTAAATATATATATATTGAGTATAAACTTTATATATATTTTATAAATAATTTTATCCTATTCATACTTGCCAATTTAATGAATAGGTTATAATGAGAATATTTAAATAATAATATTTCATGGTTCATTTAGGCTCGATGTTGAATATCATATACGCTATCAAATAAAGTTTTCTTTTTTTAAAATATTGAGGTGTTACATTCTTCCACAATTTAATAAATTGTTTCCTCATAATTTGAACTTGGTCTTGGTAAAAAAGGGTTTGACATCTAAATACCTTAGTTGAAATCTCACATCATAAAATGGTTTAATAAAACTTCCTCTTAAAAAAATGGAAAAGAAAATATGAAGGTAATCACATAACTAAGTTTCCAAATAGGAGAAAAATAGTGGGAAGTGAAAATATAGACATGTAAGAAAAGCATAATGTTAAAGTAATGAAGGCAATAGGATAAATTTTTTGTTTTGAGATTATTTTCCTAGAGTTTAGAAATTATTTTACCATCTAAACTGAGAACATAAGGAAATATACTTACTTGAAAATTAGAATTTAAATCTTTAATCAATTTCCACCACAATATCATTTTTTCTCCTAACTATGAGTATTCACGATGAATTTTTCATTCTTGAAGCACCAAAATAAACTTATAATAAATCACATAATCCAAAAAATGATAACAAGATCTTACTCTTATACTTAGACATTATCTAAAACCAAAATGGTTATATTATGGTAATTATCAAAATAAATAAACCATTATATGAATAAATGAAACATTAATCACTAAATCCTCGATAATAACACCCAAAGTTAAAATTAGATCATTAGATAAATAACTAAACTTAAAATTATTCAAAATATTCAAGACTGATATTGAAAACCCAATATTAGAATAATTTTATCACATATTATTCCAAGAAAAATTTAACATTTATCTCCAAATAACATTAATCAATAAAATGTCTCATACCAAGAATGTATATGACCTAATCATATAATCTCTAATATATGATAATAATTTCTATAAATAACCCGAATCTCCATAAAGACACATTAAAATAATATATGATTCCAAAATATAATTCAACCTTTATTCCTCAAATAAAATCCCATAATGTTATGTTTACAATAATCATATAAGTTTCCAAAATAGTGAACTTATTCTAAAATAACATGAATCACCAAATCAACAAATCTCTTTTCAATATCAAGGTTATATCTATGATAAAAAATATGTTTTCAAAATCAACTTAATATTTATCTATTATATCATTTAAAAAATATACTAACAAAGAAATCACATAGGCAAGTGGTGGGTGTTACACCCTTATCTACCTTTGGTTGTGGGTTCAAGACCCGTGGCCTTATCGGATATGAAAAGTTATCTTTTTTACTAAAACTATATTAATATAATTAGTATAACATCCATATAAATAGGGCCAAAATTCTTAAAAATAACATTAATAATCAAAGATCATATAAAATCTGAAGGTTATCAACACCTTTAAACTTATGTAAAAATCATTCTTCCTCAATAATTCATGTTAAACCTATGTGTTACATATAACTCATAAAAATAAAACATCTCCCAAAATTTCATTAATCACATTAAAATATCATCAATTAAAACCTCAAAAGGGTTGTATAAGCCTTTGAACTTATGATTAAACTTAAACTCATAAACCCATGATGGTATCCATAACTCTTAAGTTAACCTCACATTAAAACATTCTAATCTATAAAGTTATCTAATCTTTTCCCATGATACCAACTATAAGGACTCATCCTTAAATGACACATAATATTTATTTTTAAGTCAAAAATTCATTTTATTACATTTTAAGATATTTATATTTTTTAGTTTTATATAATTAGTCCATCAACCTTACATAAATAAATATCACATTATAAAGTGGACACTTCCTCTTAGTATCCATTTTTCTCACACACAAAAACTTTTATGATATATAAAGTTTTATTTTCATGAAATATATTCACAATTTTCATATTGGTCTCATATTTGTCCCTAATAATCCTTAAAACATTGTGAAAAAAATTTTAAAATGTGTTATGAGTACAAAAAGATCAGTAAGGTATATATAAAAAATAAACAAAGAAACTGTTTAGTTCATGAATACATATACAATATTTTTTTTCAAAATTAAACATTGGGATCAAAATAAAAATTTTATTACCCAAGAAATCAAATTTTATTCCTAAATTTTTTCATAAAATATTTCATAAGAAATATAAAAGGCAAAATAAAACTCATAAATGTTCCTTTGAAATCATGAAAAAATTATGAAAAAATTTTCAAAAAAAATTATACATTTCATCCTTACTAAGTAGGATATACTTTCCTTTAAACATAATCTCATGAGTAATCACGTGGGAACATAAAATAAAGAACATGGTATCATAATATCATGATAATGTATCAAATTTAGTAATAAAACAAAACATTACATGAGAATAAGTGAAGGATAAATTCCAAGACAACCTCACATAGTGGACAGAGTCCTTCCATGGATTAGGTTTACTCTCTAATCCCATACATAACATCTTATGAGACAAAAAATTTACCCAATTCATTTGAAATATATCTGGGAACATCCATCATAACATGTTCATGATTATGTGTGACACAAAAATGAAATCAATCATAAGGAATATACATAAGAATTGCCTGTGTAAATAAAATGGGTTGCATAATCTTACCTCATATCATAATAAAAAGATGATTATTAAAGAATTAATTTAATAAATAATCATAAGGAATGAATTACCTTGTTCAATGGAGGGATAATATGTTGGTTATATAGTTTAGATACATATATATTGAATTTAAAATAATTTTATAACATTAAAGAGAGAGATAAAGTGAGTTAGAGAGATAATTATCATAACCCAAAGAAAATATTAGTTTAGAGATATCCCTTACACCCATAAAAAACATTTATAGATATAAAAATATCCATTCCATTTAAAACCCTTTTGAAAATACTTAGAACAAAGGGAAAGTGGTGTTTTTTCATTGAAGAAAACATGGAATATTATAAAGAAATCCAAACATAAATTAACATTTATGGTGTTGGGAAAAATTGTTGACGCCATATACGTTAAAATAGAATATTCTTTTTTTCTTTTGTAAATAAATTCAAAACATTCTATATAAAAGATGTAAAAAGATTCCTTTTGAAAAAGACATAAAATTTACTCTATAATTAATTTTTTCCATGTGAATACATTAATAAAATAATTTTAATAATATGGATATGGAAAAGAAATATTTATAAAATAAATCTATAAAACCTTTAAAATGATGTTTTTAAAGTAAAGTGTCCCTTATGTAAAACCTTAAGAAAATTACTTTTAAAAACATTGTAAATAAAGTCAAATATGGTAAAAAATGACCTTTATCATCCATTCAATCATAAATAAAAATTTTCTCAAAAAATTTTTAAGAATATGGACATAGGAGAAAAAGAGTTGGAAGGGAAAGTTTAAAAGACGTTTTTTCAAAAGAAAGTATCATTATTTAAGTCTGAATCATCATGTGTGTTCTTTATAATCCTAAATAATAAACTTATTTTAATTATTTAATTTCTTAAGAACCTTTTTAAATTTTATTATCCTGTTAATTTTATTTATTATTATGTTATATTCAATTACTTAATCATTTAATTTCATGTCATGTGTTTTTATGATATTCGGATCATAGGTCCAAAATGACTTCGATAGGTTGACTATGGTTAGTGTGGTAATTATTTCATCATATATAGAATAATAATAATGACATAATTATCATTTTTACACATAAATTATACTTTTAAAACCAACCATTAAATATGGTTATGAAAAATTAACTATGTTACAATAATGGAGACAGTAGGTTGTACGTACGCATGAGTAATGTTTCCATTTTTCAATGATCATGATGGAAAAAAGTTAAGTGTTATTTTATCTTTTTAAAATTATAATTATATAATATCATATTATTTCATTAAATACACTTATATATACCATCTAAGTGATGTGGTGATGAAAAATGAATCATATTGCATCATAGGGGAGGTAATCCACATACATGCAAGAACGAAATTATCATCTTTTAATGAATGGAAAGATGAGAAAATATATGATATATTGATTTTAAATAAGATAAATTTTAATTAATATCATATATATGCATTAAATTCATCATCATAAACATATATTAGAGGCGATGATAGAAAATGAATTACATCGGTTCGTGAGGCGGTAGTCCGTCGTACACACAAACGATGGTTTTGTTTCCCATTTGATGGAAGAGGAAATTTATGTAGGTTATGTCATTAAAATAATAACATATAATTATATTTTAGATACTGATCTTATTATATCATCTTGGTTGAATAATATTTAAATTATGTGGAATAAGAAATAAAACAAAAATGCTCAGTTAAGAACGATATCTCTTCTTCGAACAACCTCTTTAAGTTTACACCAAAATCCTTCTTAGGAGGGTTTTCTAATAAAACCAAGGAATTTAGGATATATTAATGGAAGTAATGAAGGTATTCTTTTAGTTATTTTCTAAACTAAAAGGATTTTTAAGGGTGAATAAAAGAGGATAGGAGGTTCCCTTTTATAAGTGAGCGGAGGGGCACTTTTGGAATTTCTTAAAATATTAAATTAATATAAATTAATTTTCATGGAAAAAATGATAAAAAATAATATATTTTGAATATATAATAAGTATTGGTTTAAATAGTATCATATAATAAAATTTTTACACATTTATATTAGGTTTTTATTCTTATCTCTTTATTTTAACCTGCGTTAACTATTTTTGATAATTACCGTGATAACAAAGTTTTTACTCTTTAGGGGTCAAGATAGTTACTATAAAAGTATAAATTATGAATAAATGGATTTTGAAAGATATTTTAAACCATACCCCAATCACTTGGATGAATATATATTTTTTCGGAATTTTAAAACATTTAATAAAATGTTATTTATTATAAAATATCATTAATGTCATTTTTGGAACTATTCATTTAATTTGACTTTGAAAATAACATGAAAACAATGAAATTAGAAAATAATACTTCAAAACATCACTAAAATGTTATATTTATCTAAAAAAATTATTTAACGCAATAATTAATTCAATTTATATTACTTTTATTTATTTTTTAAATCATTTATTTTATTTTTCTATTAATTGAATAAATATTGTATCATCATTTCATAAGAATTTAAGGTAATTATTTCATTATTAAAAATTAAAAATAAATTAAAATCATAAAAAAAATTATCTTTAAAATTAATATTTATTACCAAACATAATTTATTTTTATCCATGTCAAAAAATATTATAACAACCCTGATCTTTAATTCATTTTTAAACATGATTTATTACATAAAACTACACTTAATACAACTCAAAAGATCAGGTCTAGTATATTTGGAAAATTATTTACATTACATAACAACTTAAAACATTAAAAGAAACATTTTTATTGAAAACTTCTTTAACATGACCAAAACATTCCTCCATACTTAAAACTGCATTGGATAACCTGAGGACATATATAAGAAAGGGATGAGCTATAAAGCCCAATAAGGGAATAAACATAGAATAACATGAGGATAATAATACATGTTAGAAAAGTTATATCAACTTGGTGTAATGTAACTTGAATAATAAGGCATGATATATCATGATAATTAGAACATGGAAAATGTGGCAACAACTTAAGACACTGCATCATAAATAGATCAAGGCTAAATCCTCCAAGAACCCATGGTGGGAAAAGTCCCATAAAAGAATCAGGTGAATCCCCTATCCCAACATTATGTATCATGATACTAACCATTACCCAATTCATTGGAGTTATATCAGGGTTCACCCTTCATAATCATTTCATTATCACGTTTAAGTGTGCCACATATATCATATAACATGGTTTCATTCAACTTCATAATTTATTCCTTGATATAAGAATATGGAATACATACATGTAAGTCCACAATCAATAAGTATACATTCATTAAGGTTAATATCCTTTATAGAGAAATGGGTATGGTATTCACTACATGATAATTTTGGCATGGAAAATCATGGTGTAATTTTGGAATCATAACAACATCATATAGAAATTCATAAAATGGGTTGATGAGAGAAAAAGGGGTCTCTCATCATTTATAAATGAAATGTAAAGTAAGAGGAATATTTAATAACATATAACAACATAAGAAAAATTAATTTAAAAGACATAACATAAAAGGAATACTTGATAAAAGAGGAGGGTGGAAGATTCCTTACGGAATTTCGGTATAGTAACAGGCGTACATAAGGGCTAATAAGAGGGATAAATGATAGTGAAAGGGGATACCAAAATTTAAACATCAAATGTAAAGTAAGGGGGATATTTAAGAACATATACTAACTTAGTAAAATGTAAATTAAAAGTTCATATCATAAATGAAGTGTTTGATAAAAATAGGAGAGAGAGAATCCCTTACAGAATTTTGGCATAGTAACAGGTGTACAAAAAAGATTATAGGAGGGATTAACGAGAGTTAAAGGAAGATATCATCATTTAAACATCAAATTTAAAGTAAGGGGGTTATGTAACATCATATCCCAACATATTAAAATGGATTTTGAGAGGCATAATATAAAAGAAGTGCTTGAATGAAAATAAGAAGAGAGAAATCCCTTACTTGAATGTGTGACTCCAAAGGCTTGGGAGAGTCCTCTTGAGAGATTTTTTGCCTTGGGAGAAATATAGAGAGTATAAGGAAGAGTTTTCTATGATAAAAGGATTTTTAGTGGAGATAAATGGGAGCTTGGGTGGGTTTATATAGGAAATGAGGGGGATTTCTTTATTATTTTGGTTTTGGACACTACAAAATGAAATATTCAAAAACACAAACCATCCCATGGTTTTTTCCCATAGTTTATAGAAAAGGGGAGTGGATTAAATTATTTTATAATTAAAAGTTCTGGAAAAAATAAAATATTTCCCTTTATTATGTAGAGGTGAGTCACACTTTCAAAGAAATGATTTTAAAATCTTAAAATATTTTATAAGCCTTGGAGGATTCATTAAGGCTTTATAAAATAAATAAAATAAACTTAAAATCACATTATTTTAAAGGAAAAACATATATTTTTATTATTATACATTTTATAGTATTTATTACATCACTATTAGGCTATTATGATGTCATAAAACACACTATATATTTATATGGTATTTAATTTTTACCCAAAAATTTGATTGTCTTGGAAAATTATGAAAAAATTACCATTGGATAATTTCAATGTCCTGATTCCAAAAATGGTATTCATTTTATCTGAATAATTTTTTAAATATGTGAATATTTAATTTTAAAATAAAAAGTGACATTTATTGAAAATGATATGTTTTTGTCAATAACAGTTTTCAAACCCTAATAAAAATTACATTTGACTTTATAAAAAATTATATTATCATTTATATTTAAAAAAAAGTAATTTAATAATAATATTTTATTAAAATATTATTTATTTAAAAAATCCATTAATTCGTCAAAATATATTTCTTAATTGAATTTGAATATTAACCAAAAATACTATTTGTTATTTAAAAATAATTTACAAATTAATAATAATAAGATAAAAATATATTCATTATTCTATAAAAAATAATATACATATTTATATTTATAGGGTCTTGATACATATCCCTTTATTACATCATCATATTCCCTAATATTAAGATATGTGATGGTGGGTCTTTCATGGGGTTGTTTGGTGAACATGGTTTAGGTCGTGATCTTAATGAGCTTGAACTTCTCCTGTAAACGGTTTCAATCATGCTTAAGTTGTTCGATCGCATATTGGGATTGGTCTAGGTAAAATCCCAGAAATTTTATCTCCCTAAAAATCTTTGATATATGGGCTTCATAGGGTATTATCCTATTAATTTTTGCCATTACTTCCTTTTTCTATGCCAAAAATGATTTATTAAAACCCTATATTTACACTAGTTATATTATCACTATTTAACGGCTATATTATCAGTAGTAAAGATACTTAACAATCATTTAAATTCAATTATATATAATAAAATAAATAATTACATGTTTTTTATATATCCATAATACATTTAATTAAATAAAAAAATGTAATTTTATTCATAAAAGTTCATGTCATTACAAATATTATAGTTATTAAAAGCAAGAAAGTGAAATTTCTGTCTTTATCTTTTACTTAAATATTATAAAGGTCAAAATCAAATAAATATGACACCAAGTGGTCATATATTCAATAATTGGATTTAAATGGTTGAAATAATATCATACAATAGGAAAAAGTCAAGTTGTAGGGTTAATTTTTAGTCCTCAACATATTATTTTTAACCATAATTACCTGATTTACCCTTAATGTGGTGATAAATATTTATTATAGTTACTATTAATAATGACTAAAAATAAAAGAGACCTATTTAATTCTCCTATGATTAATTTATAAATGAAATAATTCTTGATAGATTTATCAACCACCCTCGATTGGACCTCTTGATGGATACTGGCATCACAGTATTACTAGTTGTTTATCCCCCCTTCCTGTGTGAGTTGAGAGTTAGAAAAACACTTTTATCCTACCAAGGTAATACCCAATTGAATATCGGTGTTCCAAGGTAATTTATAAGCAACTCACTACTACTATACACATTCCACCAATTTATAGATACTCATCCCCTAACTCAATTTTTTTCTTCACTAAAAATTTTATTAGGTGGAGGGAGAAGATAGATTTTCCATATAAGGTAGTAAACAATGAACAAATTCAAAACCTAAAATACAATTGTATTTAAAGTGTTAGAACCCCTTTTAAACCCATAGTCAATAAATCATAAAAAAAATTAATAACACGTGATTAATTAAGCATTAAAAGGGGAAAATTTCCCTTCCTTGATCACTATAGAGATTGCCCCTCCATTTGAAGGTAAACAGAGAAGAAAGTTCAAGGAGAAGGCATTACAAGACTAAATTAGGCAAAAAATAAAACTACAAATGAAAATAATAGCAGATTCTCTAACATAAAATCATAGTCCAAGTCTCAATCCAAAAATCTTCTCAATAGTATCCCCCTCTTCCTTTTGTAGATTCATGGATTCATTATCTTATAGATTAGGAAAACCCCATGAAATATTATATCTGTTGAATTTATAAAGTTCTATTCTTTCTCATGGATTCAAATTTGTATCATTATTTAAAATTCCAAGAACTTTGTGGCCTTCCATATTATGTTTTGACCAAACTATTTTTCATGTTTAGATCCTTGTGGAATATTTTTATTGATCACATGTATTTTCACATGGTGGATCAAATATTTAGCTTGACTTTTGGATGAGTTTCCTTAAATCCTACACATGACCTTTAATTTATCATCCAGTAGATTCTTTGAAAATTGGATAAGTATTGAACCAAACATGGGGCTCATATTAAATGGATCAAACATGAGGTTTTAGTGACTATATGACCAAAAAAATTATAAAAACAATTCACTATTTAGTTGATCATATGGTCATGTAGTCAATGGATGACAGGCACAGTCAATTGAAATGAATGTGCTGATGGTTTTGTCCCTTGTAATTTTGTCAGGCATGGTCAATTGAGTTTATTATTGTGGTCGATAGTAAAAAAAACAATTATTTAGTTATAATATTATTTACATTTATTAATTTTCATAATTTTCACTTACGAACATTTATATGTAATAATTGATTGTTTTTCTTCTCACAGTTGATGGATCAACTACATGGAAAACTCAATGTAAGGTTTGTCAGTCTCTTATTATGGTAGGTTGAGGACTTTGTAAAATTACAATCATTGTATATTGTTTATAGCACCTCTATAATTCATATAACTACTTTGATTTATCTATATAATAATTGTTCACTAGAAACATCCATCAAAACATTCATGATTAAGTGCAATATTTATTCTAAAAAATTCAATGAAATAATTAAAAAACAATTTAAAATCTATTTTCTCACTAAATCCTAAAATACTATTATAATTTAAACATGTGAAAATTACCTATTAAATTTTAAAATGGTGGTACTAAGACTATTAAAATAATCAATTAAATATATGAAAATATTGGCTCTGTCAATTCCCCCACACTTAAATATTAAACTCTGGATGAATAGACTTCAAAAATATTACCAAGGAAAAAATCAAATATCCAGTCAATGTGAGTCCCTTTTTCAACACCATGTTTTTCGATTTATAATTCCTCCTTAATTTTGTTGATTATATTTCCTTCATTAATCACATTCAATTAATCCCCACTTTTTTATCCTCTTATACACACTTATACTTACCTTCCTAGAATATTTCTTTCAATGCTAAAATATGATTTTTCAAGTAAGGTTTTTCTCAATCCAAGTTCCTAAAAGTTTCACCATAGGCTTAATTAATTTATTCATATCCATCCAATGAGTCAAGTATTTATTCATAACATGATATCTTAATTAGGTTTGTTCTATGGCTCAAGGTTTTATAATATTTGAATGTTAAATTATTGAGTTCGAATAAGGAGGCTTAGATATAAGTGAAGATCAATGCATGATCTTTAGTTTTCTCTGAGAATGGATTTGTCCCTAAAATTCCTCTTCCACTAATTTATATTTACTTATTTTAATTATTAATGAAAATATCACACCTTTTAGCAATTCAGAAATAGCAATATTCTCTTTCTTTATTTCCTTCAGTAGGTTTTATAAAAAAAATTACTTTAGTACTCCTATTTAAAGAAAGTGGGGGACTCATAATTTTATAGGTGGTGTGAGTTATACCTATCCTCAAATTAGGAAGTATTCTCCCTTCCACATGATGTTCTCTAGGGCATCTCTTTATCCACTTTAACACTTCTCTTCAAGTATCCCATGATATATAATAACTTCACAATAGATATGTAATAGATTTTAGCTTCTAATCAACTTAAATCATTCACTTAGGTACTATATAGCTTCATGGGCAATCTATGTCCTTATAATTTTAGTTTCAATGAGTATATCCCCCCTTGTTTCATTTTTTCAGCCTTTATTCAGATATGTATTTCTTTTCAAAATCATATTTTTTAGGGAAATAGAGGAACTTTTTTCACTTCATGACTATGGGGGATTTTCATGTACAACCTTGGATGACATTAGGAATATTTTTCCATTATCTCCATAATAATTTCTCTCCCAAAATAACAACATAAAATTTAAATTAAATTATTCTTTAAATTCAAATATATTCTTACAAATAGATTTTTATAGCTCCTTTTCTATCTTCCCCCACACTTTAATTCAACTTCAGTCATAAAAAAGATCCTAAAGAAAGGTAGACATGGATATTTTTATTGTAATGTGGCTACCTAAAAATTCATTCATGGATTCTAAGGGATACAAGTATTAATGTACATATAGTCTTGAAATAGATTTCATTGTAAAATGGGGCTTTAAATCAAAATAATTTCTCAATAATTTATAGCACAAGGTCTGTGAATACTCCAAGGTTTTTATTATATTACATATTAAGATATGGTTATTCAATAATGTATTGGTTCTCTCAAGAAATAAGAATTATAAATTATATTTCAACATTGTTTTAAAATCCTATTAGGTATGTGATTAAAAATATAGGGCAGTATGTCACGACCTGAGTTTCAAAAATCGGTGATCTTTACTTGATTCCTTCACTTAGAATCTGAAAAATAATTTCATTTAAGTATTAATATAAGGTGAGTTTATAGGTAAAATAATCTTTCTTAAAATTATGATGGATTTAAAAGCTTTAAGAGTGTTCAATTTAAGCTCACGGGTTTCAAAAACATACTAAAAATGAAAAATAAAAGATATAAAAAATCTGTAAAAGACGAAAATTTATAAAAAATTGAAAAATTGAAAAATATTAAACTATAAGGTTACCTCAACCACAATTAAATGAAATATTTTCCTCAATGTATTAAAATTGTTTTAACATATAATATGATTTCAAATAAAATTAAATAAATAAATAAATGAGAAGGATCAGTACAACCTGGTGGGTTTTCATTGATAGATATGGTAGAGGAGTGTAAGATCATCCCCTATTTCTTGGCATAGATACTTATGATACTTATTCATATTATATCCCTTAGTAGTGAATGGGTTTTTTTTCCTTATTTAACAACCTAAAATAAAAAAGGTGGATATTTTATTAACTATAAAAGGGCTTCTCCATCTATAATGAAGCTTACTTATCATTAGCTTCGACCATGAATTGTATAATAGCACTTGGTATCTAGGATAGAAGTCATTTTATTGAATCATTTTTTCATGATCCACTCAAGTTATTTCCTTTTATATTTTATAATTCTCAAATAATTCTCTCCTTATTTCTTCTAGATCTTATAGAGATAATTTCCTATATTTTCTATCTTTATCTAGGTCCAAATTCACTCCTTAAATGTCCTAATAGGTTTTATGTTCTAAATATATAAAGAGATTATAGATTTTACCATAAATAAATTAGTAATAGATAATTTCTATAGGTGTATTATAGGACATCCAATAATATCATAAGGTGTCTTCCAACCTTTAGATCTGGTCTTTATTATTTGGTTTTACAATCTTTTCCAAAATTCCCTTAATCTCCCTATTCAAAACTGTAGCATTCCCATTTTTCAGTCGATGGTAAGGAGTGGATATCTCATGATGTACTCCATATTTTCTTAGAAAATTATCCACGATTCCTTTGAAAAAGTGTGTTCCTTGGTCACTAATTATGACTCTTTGAACTCCAAACCTACAAAAGATATTAGACCTGACAAAATCACATGCAACCTTGGCATCATCAGTTTTGGTGTCCTTCTTTCCACACTTTTAGAAACCTAACATATATAAATAATAATGAAAGAGTTACTAAAAGAATTATAAAGAGGTATCATAAATTCTATTCCATAAACATCAAAATTTTCCAAAAATATGGTGTATTTTTTGGGTATTTCTTATCGCTTTGAAATATTTCCATAAAATTGGAATTTTTTATATTTTTAGAAAAAACATGTGCATATCTAAATAAAGTGGGATAAAAAATAAATATTACAAAAATTCACATGAAATTATTTTAGTTCCAAAGTGGCCTCCAAAATCTAGTGTGTGACGGAATTAAAAAACATGCACAATTTCACTTACAAGCAAACATCCTCTTATTGTTTGATCATTGAAAATTTTCCACATGAATGAGTCTTCCAAAATGTAAAATCTATATTTAGATTTAAGTATTTAAATTTAGTGGTATTTTATATGACATGGTACTTATTAATTTATCAAATAATTTACCATATATACATACTATAGTACTTCTCTTTCAACCAAATATAATTATTATCCAGTTGGTGGTCATTTACTGGGTCTTGATCTGAAATGTTTGCTTCATCAGAGTTGGGTAATATGATTAGGTGATTGGATGCCTAATTTTTAGATCCTTTATTATCCTTAATATATAGGTTTAACTCTTGAAGTAGTAACATCCACCTGACTAGCATGGGCTTAGTATATATTTTCTTCATCAATTTTTTAAGTGTCTCTATGATTATAAAATATAGTGACTTTAGTTACAATAAAATAATATTTGAGTTTATCTAAATTAAAAAATGACAAAAAGGAACCCCTTTTTTGTAGTTTAATATTAAATCTGAGAAACATACAATGTTCTTAAGGAATAAGTAATGAATTTTGGTTTTCCTTCAATTCTTTGGGACAAATGATCCTCCATAGTGGAAAAGGATTTATGTTACAATATTTTTTCTTTCATGATTGTTTACGTTCAAGGTTCATTTAGAGGAAATAATATTATTTTATTTTATTTAACCCTATATCTTTTTTTATCCTATAGTTATGAATTTGGTTCACATGTTTAATTTATATTTCCTCCCTTATTGATCGAATAAATATCAAGAAATTCATTTGTAATTGATATTGATCTTGTATCTTCTTCCAGGTTTAGAATCTTTCTCTTTCATATCCATGTTTTCTAAAATGTTTTCTGAAATATTATTTTATAAAAATAAATTATTTCCTAAAGAAATTTTACATGTTCTTTTACCTTATTTAAAGAAAATTAAAATGAATTTTCTTAACATTTTCTAAATGGATCACTTTTAAATCCCTTTTTCAAAATGTTTTGAAAATGATGTTTATTTTTAAAATTTATGACATAAATGGATTTCCCAAAAATAATATACATTATTTTAATTGAATTCTATTTTATATTTTTTCAATTTTGTTTCAAAGAAAATTATTTTCACAATATTTTTTAAATTTTTAGTTTTTAAATGTGTTTTTCAAAGTGAAAATGTTATTTTCCTCAAAAAAAATTATGGTCTTTTAATGGTATTTCCATTCATGAACATAAAAAAACCTTTTTTTAATTATGCTCCAATGTGGATGTTTTTTAATGATACCATACTGATTATTTATCTAGATGGATTAATATTGTTTTAAATATATTGACATGGAAGCCATTTCTTTTCCACAGGTTAATCATGTTTCAAATAGATTGTTATGGAACCTGTTTATTTTTCATGCGTTAATCATGTCTCAAATATATTTTCATGGAACCCATTTCTTTTCCAAGGGTTAATCAAGTTATAAAAATAATATAGGTTATTTATATGAGTTTATAATGAAATTAATACTCTATGTACTTTATTTATGAATAGTACTTAGACATTATTCATGATTATGGGTGCACCCAAATAGTTATAGGTGAAATATATATAGCTTATGTGATGGGTGTGCCCAGATAGCATCGGGTGAGCCTGATATAGATTATATGATGGGTGTATTCATATAGTACTAGGTGTGCCCAATATATATTATATGATGGTTATGCCTAGATTGTGCCCCAATGCATTGGGTAATGGTCTTTGTTTTAATAAATAAGAATGAGGGAGTTACTGGTGGGTTTCTATCATAGATTTGGCTGGGCTCTAGTTATTTATGACATGGGTTTAAAATGGGTTATGAAGATGATGTTCCAAGATACCAACGCATTTTATTTACAATTTTTATGGGTTTTAATGATTCCCTTGATCAAGTTTGAAATCACATGGCTTGTGATTACTGATTTTGATGACTCTTGCCTTTTTTAAAGCCTTATGACATGATTTCATGTTTGATGATCCAGATATTGATGGGTATGAGTTATCTTATTTTATGCTAATGGACTTTGATTATGTCATCATACCCTTATTCTCATCTTATTCTCACCAATGACATTCAATTGTTAATGCTTATATTTACCCTTATTGATATTTTTAGCTCACCCTTCTTATGTTTCCTTTTCCCTAGGTTATCAAGAATGATGTTGAATGAATTATGTATAGAAGGGATTCTTATAGATGATGATGAATACTTAATGTGAAATAAGAAAAACTGGGTTAAGTGGGAGAAATTATCATTTAAATACTTAGGTATTGTTTATGTAATATTTTGTCATAATTATTGAAAACTTTAAAAAAGGTCCTTAGGTATGTAAGTGATCCAATATTTCATCTTGATGTTGTAAGTTTTGGATGGAGAAAATTAGTTCACCTTCATTGGTATCAAATCCATAAATCTAAAGTTTATGATTTTAGTACCGGATCTAGGAGTGTGAGTTTAGGGATGTTATAATTGGTTTTTATTGGGTTTTTTCATCTTCGTCTATGCCCTTTTCTTCAATATTAGGTTGTGTTTTTTCAAGTTTAGGACCTTAAACTTCTTCATCTTTACTTTTTGGTTGGCCTTGTTCTAGATTTTGTGTGGTATTAGGGTTAATTTTCATTCAAATTCTAGTTTTTATCATAATTATATTCTCCTTTGGATTAGTGGATGTTTTGGATGGTAGTTTACCTCAATCATTGGACAAAACTACTAAACTGATTCTTTAAATCCTCAATTTCAGTCCCTATATTTTAAACTCCAGGTTCTTATTATTATTGTATTGGGGTTTTTTCACTGGTATATGGCTATTCATAGGGCCTCTTTTATTGAAAATGGGGTTGTTGGTGCTTGTATTGGTTATAGAGTTGTTTGAAGGTTTGTTGGAAGGGTGGTGGGTGTTGGTATTGTCGGTTTTATTTCTAGAATACGTGTTGGTTTTAGTAATAATTTTGAAGTGGATTTAGCCTAGTTCTATTGGTTTCTAAATATATACTAGACTTGGTTAAGCTCCATCCATAATTTATTTTATTTAAATTTCATTGGATGAAAGTATGTTTCACAATTATTTATTCCCTACACATCAACACACTAGTTTGTAAAATCATTATAAGATAAGCATAAACCACATAATTTAGTTGGTGTTTATTGTTCACTGATTTTTTCTAGATCCATCTACATTACCAAAATCATTTTCTCTTCAAGTTTATTTTCACCCAATGGATACGAATTAGAAGTTATCACCTCATGTATTTCTCTTATAACAGTGCAGCATATACCAAATTATTTCAAGTTCTATGAAATATTCTCAATCAAGACCTTGGATTATTCTAGTGACTTGTTGATCAAAGATCCTCCAGATGATGTATATAAGATATTTATATCATTATCAAGTAGTCCGTGATAAAATAACATAAGGAAGTGTTAATATTCAATAGCTTTATGTGGCCATATATAATAGATCTTTTTTAATATATCTCAGTGATCATAAAGTGTTTTCCTGATGATTTCCTTGTGAGATAAATCTCCTTCATTATTATTGGGATACTAGATATGGGGAATAATATTTGCATAAATCATATCTATAATTAATCATAGTCATTAAATTCACATGTTATAAGATATAAAACCATATTTGGTAGTTTTTTCAAGTGGGTAGGGAAATTCCTTCCACTTCACTTTTTCTTTAGCCACTCCTCAAGATTTTAGAGCAGAGAATACATGTGTCGATGATTTTATGTGTCTTTTGGTTTCTTCAACTACAAGACCATGAAATTTGGGAAACACTTGTTTTATAAAAAATTTCAATTCAAATTAATTTTTCAATTTAGGAATATAAAATTGGTTGTGTTTATTATAAAATTAAAGTGCACATAGGTGTCTAAGGTTCTGGTTGGGATTTCCATCCATGGTAATAAGATATGAGTGAACACTTGAGGTTTTACTCAAGTTTTCAAGAGAAATTTACTCAAGGTTCTGGTTGGGATTTCCATCATGTTTTGATGCACACATGTCATGGGGCATGGAAAAAGAAATTGTATTCCTAGTCTAAATGTAGTTTTAGTGGTAACCTAGGTTGTCCCATATAGATAAGTGCCCAAAAATCAATTTTCTATTTTCTATTAAATAAAAGGGTTGTTTTTTGTTTTATGATTTTTAAAAATAAGCAATAAATTTAAACTAGAGTTTGAAAATAGTTTATTAGAAGGGTGATCAGTTCAGGGTTCAGTTTCCTCTTGAAATTATTTCATAGTCCTAAAATTATATTTACTACTCCTCATATTAATTGATAAATGAAAAACTCCATGATTTATTTACCAATCATCTTTGGTTGTAAGTATTAATGGAGACTAGACTCATAGTATTACCAATTAGTTATCCCCCTTCCTGTGTGAGTGGATATTCATCATACCACTTATATCCTACCAATAAAATACCCAATCAAATATTAGTGTTCTTGGGTAATTTATAATTGAATCCTTACTACCACACATGTGACAGTGATTGTTAAAAACTCACCCACTAAATCAGTTTATTCTTTTAGGATAAATTGAATTAGGTAGAGGTAGATGGTATATTTTCCAATTAAGGTAGTAAATAATGAACTAATTTAAAACCTAAAATAAAAATGTACTTAAAGTTTTAAACATCCATTGAAATCTGAAATTAATCAACTAGAAAAGAGTTTATTCAATAATGTGTAAAGGAACCAATCATTATAAGGAAAAACCTTCCCTTCTCTAATCACTCAGGATATTACCCCTCCATTCAAAGAGTAAAATAGAAGAAAGGGTGATAAGAAGGAATTAAAAAACTAAAATAGACATAAAATAGAACTAATAATGAAAATAATAAGAGATTCTCTGGTATAAAATCTTGGTCCAAGTATCAATCCAAAATTACCCTCATCAGTGGCTACCTCTTCTATTTTTATATTTGTAGGTTACTTATCTTCTGGATTGGTCAAATATCGTGTGATATTCTCTCTTTATAATTTATAAAGTTCCCTTATTTCTCATGTATTTAAATCTATATTATGATTTTATCTTCTAAGAAATTTGAATCCTTCACTCTTGGGTGTTAACCAAACTATTTTTCATGTTTATATCCATTTGGTAGATTCATATTGATTATATGCATGTTTAAATGGCAGCCTAAAGCTTTGTCTTGAAGTTTGGATGTGTTCCATTGAAACCTACATGTGACCTTCAATTTCCCATACAATGGATTCTTTGAAAATTGGCTAAGTATTGAACCATTTTTTATGCTCATATTTAATTGATTGATCGCGAGGTTCAAGTGATTGCATGATATACAAGTGATCATGCAAAATAATTAGCATGTGGCCGATCAAATGGTCATGCAATTGATGGATGATAGACATGGTTGATTGAAATGAATGTGTGTAAAGTTGGGTCCTTTATAGATTTTTCATTCATGGTTGATTGAGTTTCCTCTTATAGTTGATGGTTTGTGACATGGTCGGTCGTTTTTTACATTCGATTTCTTTATAAATTTGCATAATTATCACTTATGGATGGTAGAATGTCATGATCAATCAGTTACCTTTTTGTGGATTATGGATCAACCACATAGAAGATAGGTGACTGCATAACAGACTCAACATGAGGTTATTCTATCTATTCTTGTGGTAAGTTAAGTAATTTGTAAAATTTTAGCCATAATTGATTGTCTCCAGCACCTCAAAAATTTATATATTTATTTTTATTTCTCTATATCAAACTCATCCACTTAAATAATTCATGATTAAGTGCAAGATTTATTCTAATAATTGTAAATATTAAACAAAACAATTAAAAACCAAGTTAAATTCAATTTTATCACTAAAGAACAAAATAATCCGATAATTAAAACATGTTATAGTTACCCAGTAAATGTTAAAATGGTGGGATTAAAACCATGAAAATATATAATGAAATTTTTTTAGACTTCTAGATACACATAATCTTTGTGTGTCTCATTATTCCATAAAAGTAGTACTTTGTAGCTACCTTATTCTAAGAGATTTCAAATTTGGTGTGAATATTTATTTTATTCACTTATTCTAGATTTAGGACTTTTAATACTCTAATTTTTGAGGCTATCATGGAAATAATATCCAGATTTTATCTTCCATTTGAGTATTTGGGATTTGATTCAAGATCCTTGATCTTCTCATATTTATCTTTCAATTGGGTGGGCATTTATTTTAGTCTCAAGTCATATTCCTTTATATATTTTCTCCTATATTTAAGTCATGACTTTATAGGGATAATTATAGCTTTTAACTCTTTCTTTATAGCTATATGTTCTCCCACATAATGTTCAAGTTCTTTAAGTAAGCCACTTTGCTCCTTTAACCTTACACCCATCTTCATAATATATATATATATATATATTCAAGGACACTTTTACTATATTTAATCTTTTATTTTCCATTAAAATATGTTCTATGAAATCATGGTCCATTTAATGAATTATTTTTATTTTATCCACCTTCTCATATAGGGATTGGATCTTGTTTTGATCACCTTATGAGAATTCTCCAGACTGATGACTAGAAATCGTTGTCATGTCATCATTGGAATCCACGCATTCATTAATCTCTAGGGGTGAATCTAAATTTTCATATTTTTAAGAATATTCCAAAATATTATTTAAATTAGATTTAATAATGGAATTATAAATTATCACCATGATTGGTGATTCTGTCTTTTCAGGTGTCTTCTTCTTATTTCTCCTTTTCTTTTTTGCCTTATATCATAAGGAAATTTTATTCATCTATGATAAATGGTTTATATTTACATCCAGATTTGTATGAATCTCTTTATATAGTTTCTTCAACCTTCTCTACTCTCACAAATTTATCATATATCACTTCCAATGTTTTCTATATCTTGTAGGTGGTAGCACAATGAGATTTTTTCTTGTAAACTTCATTGGACAATGATCCTATCAATATTTTTTCTATATTTACATTACCAATTCTTTCATAATTCTAGGTAAAATCAGTAACCCAAAATTTTTATTCCATGACTATAATAACCCATGTCATTAGGGTTTGTGAATTCCTAAGGGATTTTGAACATTTGATATGGTGAGGGGTTCATTTTGAAAACTGGGACTTGGATTGGGATTCTGAGTGTTTTTATGTCTCTAAAAGGTGTTTTTAGACAAGTTTTAAGACTCAGGTGATGTTTCAGGTGTTTGGCAGGACATTAGGGAAGTTTTGGAGTGTTTGGACTATTAAAAATAGTAGTTATAGGCCATTCACAACGTGAACATAGGTTCAATCCATGAAATAGTTGAGGCATAGAGGTTGTTACCCTTCTTGTATAATGATTTATGGTATAAACTCATTTTCATGCCTTAAACTATTGTTAGATTAACCTTTTTCAAGGGTATTTCTTGTAATTTTGGTTGGGATTTATTTTTGAAAACCCACTTGAGTTTCCCCATTTTCAGTCACTCAAATTGAAGGGGGAGAACCCCTTCAGCTCTCCTCTTCCCCTCCCGAGTGATCCTTCGATTCGGGTCATTTAATGGTGTTTCATCATGTTAAATTAAGATAAGATATCCTCCCCTATCTTCATTGTTCCTCTTCCTCATTCTTCTTTGATTTTGGTTCATCCAGTAGGGTTTCAAGATGGATAATTTAATAGGATAATGGTGAAATCTCCACACTTGATGGTCCTTCCATGTGCAGCTCATAGAGGATGTCCCAAGAGGCCATAAACAAGTCAACATTTGTTGTTTACCACAATGTAAGTTGTTTTTTGGATTTATTTAGGGTTTTGGTTGAATTTAGGTTAAATTGTACATTGTTTTAGGTTTTAATTTTGGTTCTTTTTTATGTATTAGGTTTGGGGGTGTGCCGATATTGAGCCCCATCCCGTTGATCATGGTTTCAGATTCGTTGAATTTCCTGATGAGTTTAGCGCCTATTATACCATTTTTGGGAAAATATATTTAATTGTTTAATTAATTAATTTAATGGTTTTATTAATGAGAAGGGTGATCATGGACTCAGTGGAGGTTGGTATGAGATAGGACAGGTTTATCATAATGTTGGTTAGTCTAGGGGGCCTTGACTTTATTTGAGTCTCCTGGTTATTTTGTTTATTTTATGTTTGTGTGTCATCATTTCTATTATCTCTAAGAATATTTATTATCTTGTATAAATTACCCCATAAGTTTGGAATGGAATCTCATCAGCCTAATAGTCAACATGAACAACATATCTTGCTAAATAGATCAATAGTGGAACCTTGGTCAAACAGGTGTCGGTGGCCCTCCTTATGGTTTTTCTGGTGTCATGGGTTAGATTTCAAAGAAAAAATGGGTTCCTTTTTAAAATTTAGTTTTATAAAGAGTATTTGGATAAAATGTAATTTCAAGAGAAAAGAGGGTAATTTGAGGGATGGGTTTTTGAAATAATGTTTAATAGGATTTTTCCAAAGGCCTAGCATGAGTAAAAATGTCATGTGATGTATTTTAAAATAGTTTTAAAGAGGATTTTATTTTGGATTCGAAGGAAAGTTGGAGGGATTGGTTTCATATTGTTTTGGTTTGTTTAACCTCGTGATGTAAATTACCTATTTTCTAAATCTTGTGTGCTTTTTTTACTTCTTAATTTTGGTTTTCCAGAGTGCATGTTGATGCATAATGATGCATTCATGTGTGTAGCCCTATGAGAAAACTATTTGTTCTTGATGGTGCATGTTGTGTATGTAGCCCCATGAGAACTTTCTTTTTGTATAAAAGTGGTGGGTTGGTCTGGGTGGATGGAATAGAACCCTTAGATAGTTGAGATGAGTTTAGGGATGTTTTCAAGATATGGAATTGGGTTTTGAGGAACTATTGCCTTAGTGGTGGGTTGGTGGGTTGTAAAGAAGGTTCCATGCCTTATTTGTTGTTGCTTGTGTGTGATAGCTATATGCTTGTTGGACCTTTAATTTAGAGTATTAGGTCGGTGTGATTGATTTTGATCTCCCTTGAGTGTGTGAGGATGGGTCAGAGTGCTTGAGGTGATCTCCCAAGAGTCCATGGGGATGGGTCAGTGTGCTTGATGTGACCTCCCTTAAGCATGAGGGGATGGTTCGGTGTGCTTGTGGACCTTGCCTTAAGAGGCTTGGGTCAAGTGACACCCTGGGGTATGGGTAGTGGTTTGACATTACACATAGATGATGGACCTCCCTTGAGTGGGAAGGTATGGGTTGAGGTATATGGTTGTATGACCATTCCCCATTCCTTTGGGTAGTGGGTTGAAGTTTAGATGACACCCCACCCTAAGTCTTCAAGTGTGGGCTGGACATCGTTTTGATTATCACCCTAACCTGTATCTTTGGGTGTGGTTTGGGTTATAGTATAATGTGATTTCTTCCTTCTAGCATTATGTTGAATTAGGTATAGTCAAGTGTTGTGGTGGCTTGTTTAGCACACAGTGGCCTGACTTGTATGATTATGTGCGCATTATGTGTTATGATTTTTGGGTGGGTGTATTACATGGAAACAATTGAAAATATTTATATGTATTTTAATCATATTCACTTGATCATAGTAATACTCAATATCGTTATGGAATTGGGGATTCCTACTGGTTCATTAGACTCACCCCTACCCACATACACAACATGGGTTTTGATTTATGTGGGTAAATATCCATTTTTTCTCTCAAGAAATAGGTACTAATTTGAGTTGGACACTTGATACAGGCCGGACAGGTCATGGAAGCTGATGATTTAGCACGATTATTGTGTGAGTTGGTTCAGATGTTGTGCATTTCTTTTTCAGTTATGGTTCATCATATACTAGACACGTCACGACCCGTCCTCGCGGCCCGTGCCATGACTGCCCCAAGCCCGCCTTCCATAGGCTAGGGGCTGGTGACTAGCACCCAAGGCATAAATCCCGATAAAAAGGGAAGGAATTGCCTTTATAAAGTAAACATACACCACAGAGTACGCAAGCTAAAGTAAACACTAAGTAAACTGAGTGAAAAAGTAAGTGCTGGAAAGTAAATGGGCCAGAATACAAACCCAACTGAAAGTAAAGTACAGCTGAAAAGAAAGTACAACAGCAGAAAAGTAAAGTAGCAACTCCGAGCCATCCTCTGGAAATCCCACCTGAAGGGTGGGTACAGATAGTCTCCTCAGCTCCTCAGGTCTAGCCGTCCGCTTCGTGTATGTCCCGTCCAGTGATCCACCTCCAGGTACTGTCCAGCTTCACGAGCCTCCACCTCGATCAGCGTTGTCCGTCGTCTGCATCCAATACAACGTAGTGCAGGTATAGCCCGTGCAGGGGTGAGTATACGATACTCAGTAGGGACCCTGAGACCCCCGAAGGTCTCTCAGAATTAATAAAGGATAAACCACAAAGAAAATATACAATCACGAAGTATCAACCAACTCTACTTAGTTATATGCCCATACATATACCTAAGTCATCAATTCTAGTTCTGCTCCAACTCATGAGCTCAAGTTCAACCCAGTCCACATAGGAAAGTACAACCCAATCCACACAGGAAAGCATAACCCAATCCACACAGGATATCAAGTCAATCATTTCAAAGATAATGATTAAAATTCAAGACTCAGCTCACATAGGTATACTACTCACGAAGAGGGGTGGAGATGATTAGATGTATCCTATGAATCATCTCCTATGTCGAACCCACGTAGGATCCAAGTACAGAAGTCGTCACTTCCGGACCCACGTGGGATCCAAGTACAGTAACCATCACTGTTGTTCCCACGTAGGGTCCAAGTATAGTCTTCATCACTGCCAAAACCACATAGGATCCAAGTATAGTCATCTTCGATGTCAAACCCACGTAGGATCCAAGTACAGTCGTCATCGTCGTCGTAGTCGCAACCAGCACTAGGGTTCTCGCACACAGCACGCTCGATTCGGGGAGGGTCCACTCCATGAGCTAAGAGGTCGATACATCAACTATCACTAAGTCCAAAGTTGATGTATCCCAAAGTTTTGTCTCGTCAATATGAATTTAACACAACAGACGGCGCGTCAATCGGATGCCCGGTCTGAAAGATACTGGATTTTCCGTTCCAGGGGCCCGGTTGGTTTTCAAGCTAAAACCAACCTGACCGAACTCCAGTTGCATCCAAACCTCAGTTGGAGTAATCCAAAATAACTTTCTCACTAAGAGTAATTCAACGAAGTCGACGGCACGTCAATCGGACGTCTGGAGGTAAAGTTATAAGCGTTTCTGCTCCGAGGTCCCGGTTGGTTTCGTGTTCGAACCAACCCGTCCATACCCAAGGTTCTCTAAAACCCTGATTGTAATATAACTAAATTACTATCTCGATCCAAGGATCTCAACACAACTAACGGTGCGTCGATCGGAGGTCTGTAGCCCAAGATATGGGTGTTTGAACGAAAACTGCCCAAAAATAGGGGGTTTGGGTCCGGTCCGACCCGGTCCAATACCCCCTGGGTCAGCCCGAACAGGGTCTACCTGACCCGGGCCCAGGTCCGGCCTAGTTGGTCGCAGCCCGACCCAGTCGGCGCGGCCCAGCACTGGCGGCCCGGCCTGGCGTGGGCGGCCCGGCCCGGCGCTAGCGGCCCGGCCCAGCGCGGGCGCAGCTCGGCTCATGGCCGAGTGGGACATGAAGGGGGGGCCTTTTGTTTTGAAATGGCGGCCCCCCTTCTAGAGGGGTCCGCTCTAGGTTGTTGGCTGGGGATTACAACCCCCGGTCTTTTCGGAAATGGTCGGCCATAGTGGTCGGCCGGTGTGGCTGTCGCGGGACCCACAGGGTCCCGCCTCCTGGTGCGCCGGTGGCCGGCCGAGCCCGGCTGCCTCTTTCTGAACCGTCGCGGCCTAAGGTCGCGTATCTTCCTTGGACGGCGCGGCACGACAGCGCCGCGGCCTCTTTCGGTCTCACCGGCGCGGCGCGACGGCGCCGCGCACCTCCGCGTCGGCCCGCTCCGGCCACGATCCTCTTCGTCCCCGCGCGGTGCAACGGCACTACGTCGCCTCTATTTCAAGCCACAATGAAGAGGATCAGCCGTGTTTGTGTGGTCCGTTCTCCTCCCGTGATATCGATAACAAGTGGCCAATCATTAAATAACAAAGATCATTAAATAATACTTGAACGAATAATTAACCCCTACCTCAATTCAAGAAGGTTTATCGCTTGACGAATGATGGAGATGCTTTCATTGATGTTGTCGCGGAATGACGGTGTCGCTTCGTCAATGTTTAGAAGAAAGAAGTCGAGGTTGGCGTCGGCGTTCTTTGCGTTCTTCAATGAAGAAGATGAAGTTCTTCAAGATTTTAGATCTCTCTCTCCCAATATAATCACACAACAACTAACCCCCAAAATAAAATAAGACTTATCTTATTTTATTACTTCGATCCATGTATTTAAATTTTAAAATTAAAACACAAAACTCAATTAATTAAACTTGATTTGTCTAATTAAATGGGGTGTTATGTTGGCAAGCTTAATGAGGGTGAGAGGGAGGAGTTACTCACATAAAGGAGAGAGTTAGGGAGTTAAAAGAATGTGAAGGGGTGGGGCTTGTGTGGGATTCACCTCACCTTTATCCTCTCAAGGGTTGTTAGTAACCAGTGGGTCCCACCCCAACTCCCACACATAGGATTAAACCACTTAGAATAAGGAAATAAAATTGTAACACAATTTTATTTTACATTACATTTAATCCACATTTTTTAACAACTCCTCCTGAGAAAATGCACCTTCGGGAAAGGTCCTCTTAAGCAATTACTGCTGTTGTGGTTTCATCGGTGCCTTCGGATTTCGATTCTGAGCACCGGTTCAAAAGATAGAAAAACCAGCTCGTTCGTTCACTGAACGTACTCAAGATAAACTTCATACATTGATTTCGGGCACACTAGGCCTTGGAATCAGGTGTCATCAAAAATTGCGTACTCATAAAATCCCAAAGAATGTAGGAAAAAAATTTCCTTGAAATTTACTGGTCTTTACGTTACTCCCACCTCATGGCTTTACGTCTCCATAAAGATACATCATAAACTAGGGGAACAAATGAGGGTACTGTGCATGCATCTGAGCCTCCTGATCCCATGTGCTCTCCTGGAGGTTCTCGTGCTACCACCTGATGCGCACTAGAGGAATCGACCGTCCACGTAGGACTCACTCCTGTCAATCCTCAATCTCTACTGGGACCTCCACAAAAGTTTCCCCGTTATCGATATCTAGCTCCTCGTGATCAATGATATGCGTCGGGTTGTGCACGTATCTCGTCAGCTGAGATACGTGGAAGATGTCGTGCACCCGGTGCAACTGAGGTGGAAGATACAGGCGATAAGTCACCTCTCATATCCTACTGAGAACCTGGAATGGTCCGATGAAGTGCGGAGATAACTTGTCGCCCCGGACAAATCTCCATAATCCATGCCAAGGTGAGACCCGTAAGAAAACGTGGTCACCATCCTCGAACTCTAGTGGTCTCCACCTTCTATCAGCATAGGATTTCTGTCGGCTCTGAGCAGTCCTCATCCACTCCTGGATGATCTGTACCTTCTCCGTCATGGCCTGGACCATCTCTAGTCCTACAAGTGCTGACTCGCCAAGGTCTGTCCAGCACAGAGTTGATCTGCAAGGTTGGTAGTACAATTCCTCGTATGGTGCCATCCCGATGGGGGAGTGGTAGTTGTTGTTGTATGAAAACTCCACCAAGGGTAGGTGATCCTCCCATCTGTGATAAAAGTCAAGGACACATGCACAGATCATGTCCTCAAGAGTTTGAATGGTCCTCTCCGTCTGACCATTCGTCTATGGGTGAAAGGTGGTGCTCAGGCGTATTTATGTCCCAAATGCCTCCTGAAACCCCTTCCAAAGCAGGGAAGTAAAGTGAGCATCTCGATCGGAGATGATAGTCGATGGCACACCATGAAGTCGTACGATCTTTTAAACATAGAGGTGTCCCAAGCTCTCCACTAAGCTCTGCTCTCTGATGGGTAAGAAGTGGGCCGACTTGATGAGTCGGTCGATGATCACCCAAATGGAGTCGTGTCCTCTAGAAGTACGTGGAAGTCCCATCACGAAATACATAGATATACCATCCCACTTCCACTCCGGGACCTCCAAGGGTTGTACCAAGCATGCTGGTACCTGGTGCTCCACCTTCACCTGCTGGTAGGTGAGGCATCGTGAAATGAACTCTACTACAGCCTTCTTCATACCCATCCACCAGTGATGTCGTCTGAGATCCCGGTACATCTTCACTACTCCTGGATGTATCGCTAATGGGGAAGTGTGAAACTCCCTCAGCATCTCCTCCTGTAATGCAACTGGTACCATGGTACATCCCCTGAAGAGGATGACGTGCTCTCCTCCTACAGAAAACCCTTCAGGTGCCTGTCCTGAGGATATTTGTGCACGTCGTGTCTCATAGTCAATGTCTCCACGTTGTGCCTCTCTGACCCGCTGAAGTAGTGGAGGAGTGACTGTGAGTGATTATAGAAAGGCTGCTCCATATCTATCTATGAAGGATATCTACAACGCGGCTAGCTGCTCGGTCGCCTCTCCAAGTAGCTAGATGCTCGTCCTCCTGCTGAGAGCATCTACTATTATGTTCCCCTTTCCAGGAGTATAGACTATCTCAAAGTCATAGTCCTGGAGGAACTCGAGCCATTATCGTTGTCTCAGGTTCAGGTCCTTCTACGAGAAGATGTACCTGAGACTCTAGTGGTCAGAGTAGATTGTAAAGTGCTCGCCCATCATATAGTGCTGCCACATCTTCAAGGTAAAGACCACTGCTTCTAACTCCAGGTCATGGGTAGCATAGTTCTGCTCGTTCAACCTCAACTGTCATGATCCATAGGCGATCACTGCCTGATCATGCATCAGGAAACACCCGAGTCCGGTCCCTGATTCATCGTAGTAGACTACGTACCCTACTCCCTCCTCTGGTAGCCTCAAGATGGGTTCACTGGTCAATCTCTGTCTCAGCTCCTAGAAGATCTGTTGACATCTTTCTGACCACACGAAGGGTTTCCCCTTCTTCTTCAAAGTTGAGAGTGGTGCTGCAACTCTAGAGAAGTTTGTCACAAATCTCTGATAGTACCCAGCCAGACCTAGGAAACTTCGCACCTCCGTCACACTCCTGGGTGGCTCCCAAGATAGCACTTCCTCGATCTTCATTGGGTCCACCGAAACTCCCACTTTAGAGATAACATGTCCCAAGAAGTGGACCTCTTGAATCCAGAACTGGCACATCAAGAGCTTACCATAAAGCTGGTTCTCTCAGAGTGTATCCATTACAACCCAAAAGTGATAGGCGTGCTCCTCCTCAGTAGTCGAGTAAATCAGTATGTCGTCGATGAAGACTATGAAAAATCGATCGAGGTAAGGCTGGAAGATCCTGTTCATGAGACTCATGAACACTGCTGGAGCGTTGGTTATGCTGAAAGGCATAACCAAGAACTCATAGTGGCCATACCGACACCTGAAGGTCATCTTCTGCACATCCTCATCTCGAACTCTGAGCTGATGATAGCCTGACCTAAGGTCTATCTTAGAGAACCATCGTGCTCCCTTGAGCTGATCGAAGAGGTCGTCAATCCTCAGAAGTGGATACTTGTTCTTCATGGTCACTTGGTTCAGGCGACGGTAGTCGACACAAAGTCACAAGCTCCCATCTGAATTCTTGGCGAACAAAATCGGGGAAGCCCAGGGTGAAACACTGGGTCAGATAAATCCCTTGCCCTGTAACTCCTCCAGCTGCACCCGTAGCTCTGGAAGCTTAGCGGGAGCCATCCAATATGCTGGAGTAGATATCGGGGTTTTCTCTAGGTATAGGTCAATATAGAAGTCTACCTCTCTGCAAGGAGGTAGTTCTGGAACATCATCAGAAAAAACGTCCGCATACTGATCCACCACAACAGGAAAACTCAGACTCCGTATGTCAACTGATCCTAGGATGAGACTAGCTAACTGATGAGTAATTAGTTGTCCTCTCCTCTGTGTGAGTCCATCCTGCGCTGCAAAGGCTCCCTTCTCACCGGTGAAGGTGAACCGCTCCCATTGGTGCGAACACATCGCACCTTGCGCCTAATACAGTCTATCTGAGCATGGACCGTAGATAACCAATCCATGCCCAAGATGACGTCTTAAGGCCTCGACATCGCTACAAGAAGATCCCAGCCAAAGCTATCACCTCTTAGAGTAAGTTCACACTGCCGACACCAGTGCGTAATCACCGAGTCTGCTCCCGTAGGAGTCTCTAGCCATAAGGATCGAGCCAACAGCTCCATCGGAATCTCCGAGCTCCGAACAAGGGCAGCGGCAATAAAATAATGACTTGGTCCTGTGTCTATAAGAACTAGAACAAGGGTGGAGTAGACACAGATAGTACCTCGAATCATCTCAGGTGAGCCGTAGTCGTAGGCCTCCACTGCTTGAAGTTGAGCTTGCCTCTGTCCGCCAGCTCACTGTGGTCGGGGTGGACCTCCTGGTGGTGGTGGTGGTAGAGCCCTGAAGCGTCGTCCACCACCTGCTGCTCAGCCAGCTCCTCTACCTCATCCGCCTGCTCCCTGCGGACTGCCACGGTCGAACCTATACCTTTTCCTGGGTGGTCCCTCAACCATCTGCAACTCCTATGCATGGAGGGTCGGGCAGTCACGAGCCATGTGGCCCTACCCGCCGCATGCATAGCACTGTCTGCCTCTCGACTGACTGGCTCTATTGTGTGTGCTTCGTACCTCCGAACCAGTATCCTAAGGTCATCCACCTGATGGTATGGTCCTCTTGGACCCCTTTGAAATTTGTCGACTTCCAGCTGCAGAAGACTTCGCTATGTGTCACCCTGCAGTAGGCCTCGCTGCAGGCGTAGGCTCAGCAAGGAAGTTCTCCACGAGAAGGGCTCGCTCCAGTACTCCTTCATGCGTCATAATGTTGAGGGAGATCATCAATGCCCTGATCTCATGCCTTAGTACCTACTTGAAGGTCTGAGCCCGGAAGAATGGGTCTCGTACCATGTCCGTGGAATAGCACGAGAGGTTGGTAAATCTCGCCGAGTACTGGGCTACTGTCATGCTTCCCTGCCGCAGTTGTAGCAACTCCTGAATATGCACCACATGGAGGGTGGATGGAACGAACTTCGAGCGGAAAAGACTCTCGAAGTATGACCAAAGGAGAGATACCTTGTCATGCACCTGGAGCATCAGGCTCCACCATATACCTGCTTTCGCATGCAGGAGACTCGCCTCAAGGATCATTATGAGGTCTGTTGGTGTCCCTACTAATCTGAAGACTCAGACAACAGCCTCCATCCAATCCTCGGCTGCCTGAGGGTCCGTCTCCCTGCGGAACCTGGGCGGTCTCTAACATTGAAACTCATGTAGTGCACTCAGGCGACGTGCACCCTCAGCTGTTGGGGCTGGTGGCATCGGTGGATCGGCAGGTAGAGGTACCACTGGTGCCTCCACTGTAATGGGTCCCTGCACCGAGGCCTAATCACTCGGTGGGCTGCTATCTCGCACAAAACTCGGAACCCTAGCTGGCTGTCGTCGTGGGTCCATCCTAAAAAGAAACAGGTGTGCCACAGTTAATACAGTATACCTGGTGATCTGACACAAAGTATTCACAAAGAAAACTTTTGAAACACACATGCAATCAATGTTTTTTTTCATTGAGTCAGAAATCAGAAGTCAGGGTCCTGGTGTATGGATACGTCGTCCGCCGCACCAACACTGGACTCCCTGGACTGATAACCACACTCAATACCCTTAACATTATTGCTTCACATAGAAGAAATTATCAGAGTCCTAAGTTTTGTGGTAGAAATGACTCCTCTGATACCAATTTGTCACGACCCGTCCTCAGGGCCCATGCTGTGACTACCCCAAGCCCGCCTTCCATAGGCCAGGGGCTGGAGACTAGCACCCAAGGCGTAAATCCCGATAAAAAGGGAAGGCATTGCCTTTATAAATTAAACATACACCACAGAGTATGCAATCTGAAGTAAACACTAAATAAACTGAGTACAAAAAGTAAGTGCTAGAAAGTAAATGGGCCAGAATACAAACCCAACTGAAAGTAAAGTACAACTGAAAAGAAAGTACAGCAGCAGAAAAGTAAAGCAGCAACTCTGAGTCGTCCTCTGGAAATCCCACCTAAAGGGTGGGTACAGATAGTCTCCTCAGCTTCTCAGGTCCAGTCGTCTGCTCCATATACGTCCCGTCCAGTGATCCACCTCCAGGTACCTCTTAGCTCCATGAGCCTCCATCTCGATAAGCGTTGTCCGTCGTCTACATCCAACACAACGTAGTGCGGGCATAGCCCGTGCAGGGGTGAGTATACGATACCCAGTAGGGACCCCGAGACCCTCAAAGGTCTCCCAGAATCCACAAAGGATAAACCACAAAGGAAAGATACAATCACGAAGTATCAACCAACTCTACTTAGGTATATGCCCATACATATACCTAAGTCATCAATTCTAGTTCTACTCCAACTCACGAGCCCAAGTTCAACCCAGTCCACATAGGAAAGTACAACCCAATCCACACAGGAAAGCACAACCAAATCAACATAGGATAGCAAGTCAATCATTTCGAAGATAATGATTGAAAGTCAAGACTCATCTCACATAGGTATATTACTCACGAAGAGGGGTGGAGATGATTAGATGTAGCCTCTGAATCATCTCCTATGCCGAACTCATAAAGGATCCAAGTACAGAAGTCATCACTGTCGGACCCACGTAGGATCCAAGTACAGTAACCATTGTTGTCGAACCCACATAGGATCCAAGTACAGTCGTTATCACTACCGAACCCATGTAGGATCCAAGTACAATCGTCCTCACTGCCGAACCCACATAGGATCCAAGTACAGTCGTCATCGTCGTCGCAATCACAGCCAGCTCTAGGGTTCCCGCATACAACACGATCGATTTTGGGAGGGTCCACTCCACGAGCCAAGGGGTTGATAAATCAACTGTCATGAAGTCCAAATTTGATGTATCCCAAAGTTTCATCTCGTCAATAGGAACTTAATGCAACAGACGGTGCATCAATCGGACGCCCGGTCTGAAAGATACTGGTTTTTCCGTTCCAGGGGCCCGGTTGGTTTTCAAGCTAAAACCAACCCGAACGAACTCCAGATGTGTCCAAACCTTGGGTGGAGTAATCTAAAAGAATCTTCTCACTAATAGGAATTCAACGAAGTCGACAGCACGTCAATCGGACGTCCGTAGCTCAAGTTATAAGCGTTTCCGCTCTGAGGGCCCGGTTGGTTTCGTGTTCGAACCAACCCAGTCATACCCAAGGTTCTCCGAAACCTTGAGTGTAATATACCAAAATGACCGTATCGATCCAAGAATCCCAACGCAACTGATGGTGCGTTGATCGGAGGTCCGTCGCCCAAGATATGGGTGTTTGAACAAAAATTTCCAGAAAATAAAGGGTTTGGGCCTGGTCCAACCTGGCCCAATACCCCCTGGGTCGGCCTGAACCGGGTCGACCCGACCCGGGTCTGGGTCCGGCCTAGTTGGGTGCGGCCCGGCTTGGCCCGGCGCTGGCGGCCCGGCCCAGCGCGGGCGCGGATCAGCTTGTGGCCAAGCGGGACATGAAGGGGGGGCCTTTTGTTTTGAAACGGCGGCCCCCCTTCTAGTGGGGTCCGCCCTAGGTTGTTGGCCGGGGGTTACAACCCCCGGTCTTTCCGGAAATGGTCGACTGGTGTGGCTGCCTCGGGACCCGTAGAATCCCACCTCCTGGTGTGCCGGCGGCCGGCCGAGCCCGGCCGCCTCCTGCTGAACCGCCGCGGCCTAAGGTCGCAGCTCTTCCTTGGCCGGTGTGGCGCGATGGCACCACGTCCCTCTGCCGCGGCCCGCTCCTGGTCACGGCCTCTTTCGGTCTCACTGGCGCAGCGCGACGGCGCCGCGCACCTCCACCGCGGCCCACTTTGACCGCGGTCCTCTTCGTCCATGTGTGGTGCAACAGCACCGCGTCACCTCCGTTTCAAGCCACAATGAAGATCAACAATAAAAGGGGAGGAGGATCAGCTGTGTTTGTGCGGTCCGTTCTCCTCCCATGATATCGATAACAAGCGTCCAATCCTTAAATAACGAAGATCATTAAATAATACTTGAATGAAGAATTAACCCATACCTCAATTCAAGAAGGTTGATCACTTGACAAAGGATGGAGATGCTTTCGTTGATGTTGTCGTGGAATGACGGTGTCACTTCGTCAACGTCGAGAAGAAAGAAGTCGAGGTTGGTTCCAGTGTTCTTCACGTTCGTCAACGAAGAAGATGAAATTCTTCAACAGTTTAGATCTCTCTCTCCCAATATCTTCACACAATAACTAACCCCCAAAATAAAATAAGACTTATCTTATTTTATTACTTCGAGTCATGCATTTCAATTTTAAAATTCAAACACAAAACTCACTTAATTAATTAAACTTGAGTTGTCTAATTAAATGGGGTGTTATATTGGCAATCTTAATGAGGGTGAGAGGGAGGAGTTACTCACATAAAGGGGAGAGTTAGGGAGTTAAAAGAATGTGAAGGGGTGGGGATCGTGTGGGCCCCACCTCACCTTTATCCTCTCAAGGGTTGTTAGTAACCAGTGGGTCCCACCCCAACTCCCACGCATAGGATTAAACCACTTAGAATAAGGAAATAAAATTGTAACACAATTTTATTTTACATTACATTTAATCCAAATTTTTTAACAACTCCTCCTAAGAAAACACACCTTCGGGAAAGGTCCTCTTAATCAATTATCACCGCTACAGTTTCATCGGTGCCCTCAGATTTCGATTCTGAGCACCGGTTCAAAAGATAGAAAAACCCTCTCATTCATTCACTAAACGTACTCGAGCTAAACTTCGGAAATTGATTCCGGGCACACCGGGCCTCGGAATCAGGTGCCGTCAGAAACTGCGTACTCATAAAATCCCAAAGAATTTAAGAAAAAAAATTCTTTGAAATTTACGGGTCTTTACAATACATTGTTCATTATATTTATATATGATGCATGTTATTCCATTCTTATTTTTTTTTTGCTACTCTATTTTGGTTGATGCATCATATAGGTAGTTTATTTTTTCATATTATATACTTTGAGGGATCTGTTTGGATCCATGTTTTATGTATATAGGTTTTTTGGTATTCCTGTCATATAAATGATTTATGTTGAATGTTTAGTAGATTCATGCATGACCCTTAGGATTTATTTTAGAGAGAATCATCTCCTTGTTACCATATTATGCCCTTGCTACTAAATGGAAGCCTCTAGAATATGAGGAGGTGTGCCTGAGGTTTTGTATCATCCCCATAGAAGAACCTTTTAGATGGTCCTAGTCAGGGCATTAAAAAGTGGTATTAGATCATGTTTTAAGATAATAAAGTGTGTTACAGTGATGTATATGTATTGTGAGGACTCTAGAAGTAGATTGAGTGCTTGTCTGGCCAACATCACATCAATTAAAACCCAAGTTTCCTTGGGATGTCTAGCTTTGGTACTAGGAATTCTAGGATGAGTGAGAGGTTTTTTTGACAGAGAATCCCAATTTGGGATGGATGAGACTCAGGATGATCCATAGGGATCATTTGGGAGATGGTTATTTGTTCATGCATCATGATTGAGACATGTCAATGGCATGATACATGTGCCTATGAGTAGTGGTGTTTGACATGATTCCTTATCAGATCCATTATTAATTGGATCAACTTATAATATAATTGATGTTTTCTCACTTATATTATAAGGTTTGATTAGATTAATATGTATTTAAGGGGTGTTATTGATTGATTGTGTTTGTACTTGTTTGGTCCCTATAGGGCAATGGTTTTCAGGATGTGTGAATTTTTTAGGAAAACCTGGTTTTTGAAAGAAAACTTTCATGGTGGAATAAAATGGGTGTAAATGGTTTTAGAAGTTATTTTTACTTGAAATGGATTATGGATTTGATGATTTTGAAATGGTTTGTGATTTTTGGGTTTTAGGAAAAGTGTAAGGAAATAGGTTTCGGAAACTGAATTTCATGAGGGTTTTAAAATTTTATTTTAAAATGGTTTTAGAAATGGGGTCGATTTTTGAGAAAAATGACTGATTAGGTTGGGGATTTTAGTGATTTCAGTTTTTGGTGAAAACCCTTGGATGAAAAGTGGTTTTTTGAAAACTTGGGTGGGTTTTGTCATGTGTAAATTGTTTTATGGGCTTTGAAATAAGTGACCATTAAATGTGTAGACAGATCAATTTGGGTTTTTTTTGTTCAGTGTGGCCCAAATGTTTCAATTGTGTTCTTTACTTTTGTTTCATATTGTTGGAACCACTAAGTGAGGTTGGTGGGTGTGTTTTTCTTGGTTGATGTGGTGTGTGGAGAGAAATGGGTACCTATGTAGGTTAGTTTATTAGACTTTCTGTTATAGGTTGAGATGATCCTGGGTGTTTAATTGTGCATTTAGCTGATAGGTCATGGATTTTTTGAGAGAGCTACATGTGGAGGAATCATGGGATAGACATTTATGTTGGGTTCAAGTATCAAGATGTGTTTCTATGGGTTTAGGGATTGGATACCTTGATGTATGTTTTGATGATTTCACATGTTGGACCACTTGATGTGTGTTTAAGTAAGTGGTTACTATGGTAAAGTGATGAAAAACAGGCTTGCATCCCACAGGCTTTGTGGGTATAGGGAGGATGTTGGGTGGGGCAAGCCTAAAAATTCTGATCATTAAGGGCACAGGCCAATACGGGTTGAGCCCACGCGAGTGCAAGCTTACCCGTGGGCCTAATTTTAAAAAATATTTTTTTACAATATATAATTCTTTAATATTTTAGTTTTTTAATAAAAAATCATGATTAAACCATGAAATATTATTTCTCATCGTAATTATCATACTAATTCACCATTCATTCACTTGTAAATTTTAAATAGGTTTATATTTATTTTTTAATATGATATTATAATATTTATATTGTAATTATTTACCATATTCACATGGTGTGTCATCCCACCTCTCGAAAAATGTAACTTGTCTCCCCTATAAATGGTTTCAATTCTAAAAGAGTTATTATAATTTTTGTTGGGTCGATTTAATTTTTTTCTTATTTTATTTTATTTTTTTATTAATAAAATAGGAAAATACCTCATGAGTGACCTAATAGACATCTTTGAAACTGGTTGATGTCTGGAAAGTCATCATTCATTCACAGGTCCAGTCATTTGCATCACCACACAACCAACATCATCATTCATCACCCCTCACCAATCACTCACCTACTTTGCATCACAACAGTTCACCGCCACATCAGTATCGCTGCATTCCACCATTAATCCATAGAAAAATGTTTCATAACATCTCTTAAAACTATATCTATTATCAATCCATACTTATCCCCACAACTACCATTAATAATGAGAAAAAAATACAATATTTAAATGATTATAAATTGTATATTTTTTAAAAAATGTGGGAAACCCACGGGAAACCCGCTGGCTTATGCGGGGAAGGGCGGGCTTGAAATTTTTTGTTTGCATTATATGCGGGATTTTGTAACCAAACTCACGTGGAATCAAACCCATACGGGCTTGGCCCACCTTTCCCCAGCTCACCTGTTTTGCATTACTACTATGGAAGGGACCACCATTAGCTATAATCGATCATTAGTAATAGATTTTTGTGGTGGTGGCACCATAAGTCTTGGGGTGAATTGGTTATTGACACTTCAATGTTTTGGTAAATA
Organism: Viscum album; assembly: GCA_963277665.1. Lineage (NCBI taxonomy): Eukaryota > Viridiplantae > Streptophyta > Magnoliopsida > Santalales > Viscaceae > Viscum > Viscum album. Next base: position 2,103,400,431 of record OY728147.1, on the reverse strand, counting down.
GAAGTTCTTGGTGATTGGTGTTTCATGTTTAGATCTTGGGTGTGAGTGGAGTAGTCACATCCAGTCATTACGTGTAGTAATAAATGAGACTTAGGTGTCAGATATTAGGTGTTTGGATCAGTGGGGCGATGATAAGGATCCTCCTATGGTTGGGAGTATCAAATCGGTCAAGGAATGTATGACCCTTGCATCATAAGGGTCATGGACATAGTAAAACTGATCGGTGGATGGTAGAAATGGTATTGGGATGTAGGTGAATGTCTAGACCCAGTTGAGAATTTGGGTATATTTTTGGATGGTGTCTATGTTCTTATAACATTCTCGAGATGGAAGTAGTGTGATCTAGAAGTGAATTAGGTCGGTGGAGCATTGGTGTTGTGGGTAGAGTATGGCGGTTGAATGGTTTGGTTGGGGATTTAATCATGGAACTGCACTGAGTGTTAGGTTCAGACATCAGTGTGGAAATTTTGGTGTTTTATCGATGCCTCTAGGGTTTAAGGAATCATGATCAGGAAAGTGATAGCATGTTAGTAGGTGAATCTGATTGGTTAGGAAAGAAGAAAACCATAGGAATAATGGTTGGTGAATTTGCATGGATCTAGATGTGAAGAGGTGGAAACCACATTGGGAGAATCATTTGGGATATAGATGATGTGGTTTGAGGATCTAACCTAGATTTTTTAAGGAAAATCAGTGTGTCTGATCTTGTTATTTGGATTTGTGCAACAAAATCATGTTCAGTGCTCGTGGACAAGACATGAAGGTTTGGTCATGAATTGATGACCAAGATAGGTTAGGATTCATTTTCAGAGGACCAACACAACTTCTTGAGTATGTGAATCATTATGGTGGATAGTATGTAATGAACCACTTCATTATGTGTTGTGAATTTGTGAGGTAATTTAAACTTCTAATCTAGTGAGGGGTTTGTTTTGAGAATCAAGAGTCTAATTGGGATTCTAAGTGGTTAGATATCTCTAAAAGGTGTTTTTATATGGTTTTTAATGCTTGGTTAGTGTCTCATGTGTTTTAGTGGATGTTGGGGAAGTTTTGGAGTGGTTGGGATACTAAAAACCGTAGTTCCAGGCTATTCATGGAGTGAACATAGGTTCACATTGTGAAATAGTTGAGGCAGAGGAGTTGTTCCCTTGATTAGAGAAGGGTTCATGGCATGAACCCTTGTTCATGTCGTGAAATATGTCTAGGTATCCTCCTTTTTTATGGTATTTCTTGTAATTTTGGTTAGGGTTTATTTTTGGGAACCCAATTGGGTTCCCTCATTCTTGGTTTTTCAAATGGAATGGGGTGGTACCCTTTGGATCTCTACTTCTCCTCTTTGGTGTGCCTTTGATATGAGACATTTGAGGGTGTTTATTCACACTTATTCAAGGTAGGATATCCTACCCTATCTTACTTATTCATATTATCCATTATTCTTTGATTTTGGTTTGGATAGTAGGGTTTCGGGGTGGATGGTTTTGTCAAAGCATAATGAAATAATCATGCTTGATAAGACTTCCATGAGAGACTCATAGAGGATGTACCAAGAGGTTATAAATAAGCCTTTATTTTTTATTTACTATAAGTTAAGTTGTTTCACATATTTATTTAGGGTTTTGTCCAAATTTTGGTTAAATTGGTAATTTTTTAGGTTTTAATTTTGGGTATTTTTCTTGGCTTAGGCTAGAAGGTGTGTTGGGAGTGAGTCGCACCCCGTTGTTTGTGTTCTTGACTTCATTGTGTTGACTGGTGAGTTTGGAACCTATTATTCCATTTTTGGAAAATGGTTTTAATTATTTAATTAATTAATTTAATGGTGTTTATTTGAGTCTCTTAGTTATTTAGTTATTTTATGTTTGTATACCATCAATATTAATATATGCCTATATATTGTTTATTATGTGTGAGTTACCCAATAAGGTATGTACAGGCCTGTATTGGCTTAATAGTTAACATGGACTCCATATCTTGTTAAATGGTTTGATGGTGGCACCTTGGTCAAATGAGCATAGATGACCCTCTTTATGGTTTTTCTGGTGGTGTTTGTTGGATTTCAAAGAAAAAATGATTTAATTTTTAAAATGTTATTTTAAAAAGAGGATATTTAAAAAATGAAATTTCAATAGGGATGGGTTTTGAAAGGGTATTTCAAAATAGAAATGGGTTTTAAAAATAATTTTTGATGGGATTTTTCCAGGGGCCTAGCATGAGTAAAAATGGTATGTGATGCCTTTTTAATTGGTTTTAAAGAAGATCATATTTTGGTTTCAAAGGAAAACTGAAGGTCTTGATTTCAAAAAAAAATGGTTTGTTTAATCTCATGAGGGTGGTATCTTATTTTCCAAAGCTTGTGTGATTATGGTGCTTCTTTATTGTAGTTTCCCAATGTGCATGTTGATGCATGATAAATCATATGTGTGTGTATACCTATGATAACTCTACTGATGCTTGATGGTGCGTGTTGTGTGTATAGCCATGTGAGAAATTTCTTGTGGTATCAAAGTGGTGGGTTGGTTTGGGTGGATTGAATAGAATCTTTATAGGGTTGATATGATTTTTGGGATATGTTCAATATACGGGACTAGGTCTTCAGGGACTAGTGCCCTGGTGGTGGGTTGGTGAGTTGTGATATGGGTTGTATGCTCTATTTTTTATTATCTATGTATACTAAATATATGATTGTTATGAATTGACTTCAGAGGCTTGGTTTGGTGTGCTTTATTGTGACCTCCCTTGAGTGTGTAGGGATGGGTCGGTGTGATTTTGGACCTTGCCTTCAGAGGCTTGGTTTGAATAATTCCCTGAGGGTTCGATTGTGGTTTTATGTGATGCATAAATGATGGACCTCCCTCAAGTGGGAAGGTATGGGTTGAGGCTTATGAATGTATGATCATGCCTTATTCCTTAGAGTATCGAGTCAAGGTTTGGACAACTCCCCACCCTGAGTCTTTGAGTGCAGGCTAGATATCATTTTAGTCATCACCCTCCCTACCCTACATCTTTGAGTATGGGTTGGGTTATGGTGTGAGGTGACTTCTTCCTTCAGGCATAGTGCCAAAGTAGGTATGGTCATGTTGCATGGAATCTTGGTTAACACATGAAGACCTAACTTGTATGATTGTATATTCATTGTGTGTTATGATTTCTAGGTTGGTGTATTGCATAGACATGATTACACATATTTATATGTATTACAAGCACATCCACTTGATCACAACAACACTCAGTGTCATTTGGGAATTAGGGAGTCCTAATAAATTATTGGATTCACCCCACCCTACATACATTGTATGGGTTTCAATGTATGTGGGTAAATCTATCTATTTTCTCTCAGGACATGAGTACCGCTTGGATCTAAACACTCAGTACAATTTTGGTAGGTCATGGAGGTCAAGTATTCTATAGAATGATTATGTAAGTTGTTTTGATGGTTGTGTATTTATTTTTTAGTTATGGTCCATCATGTACTAGATAGTGTGCCTTTTATTTATATATAATGATTGTTATTTCATGCTTAATTTTTATCATTTCTCTATTTTGGTTGATGCGTCATATGGGTAGTTTATTTCTTTCTATTCTAGACTCCAAGGGCCCTATTTGGCTTTATATTTTATGTCTATAAGTTTTTTGGGATATCCATCATACTAACGGGTCATCCCAAATTTTTGATATATTTGAGAATGACCCTCAAGCTTTATTTTAGATGGAATAGTCTCTCCATGGCTATCTTAGGCTCTCGATGATAGTCAGAAGCCTATGGAATATAGAGAGTCTTGCCTGAGGTATTTTAGCATCCCCATGTTAGTGTCATTTAGTTTTTCCATGTTAGGGCATTATAATTACCTTTTTTCCACAAGCCTATAGGAAAAAAACATTTCCTTTTTAAAACCATCAAAGTTAGTTCCTCTAAAAAATAGAGGCTTCATCATTGACTCTATGTTCACAACAAATCCAGAACAAATTTAGAGATTTAACATGATGTCAGAACCTTTTTTCTTTGATACCACTTGTTAGAACTGGGTTTACCTAAAGCACCCTGAGGGGGGGGGGATTAGGGTACACACTAATTAAAAAAATTCTCCTATTTTGTTCTTATAGGTCGTATGGATCTTGTTCTATTATTATAATGAACACATCCAAACTACCATCCTCTCACACTTTTGATCACACTAAATAACAAATACAAATTCATATATGTAAAGCATACACATGACACTGAGATTTTACTTGGTTCACTTCAAAGGTATAATACAAGGAGCATACATTGATAGTGTATTGATGTTCCAATAGAGAATACTCCTCACTAGAGTTATTACAAAATGTTTAAGAAAGAAAAAATATCAATATTATTCTTCAATCCACTCACTAATTCAGTGAAGTAAACAATCAATTTTTATACTCGAGGGTATCTTTTAAATAAACATGGGATCATGATTCACCTTGCATACTTATCTATAGATAGATGATCTACTAAGATCTACCTTTGTTACTCTTCCTCTTCAATTCCATATGATATCAACTCTAAAAAGTGAGATTTTAGTCTTTTCCTTTTCACAAAATCACAATTGCATCGCTTCTTCTTCAGATAAAGATAATTATAAACTAAAATTATCTTGTTTTACTATTTCTTATTCTACATCTAGGTATATAGATATAATTACCTCTTCTTCCTCTAATTATTATCTACTTGAACTAAACTAGATGTGTTAATGGAATCCTTTATGGATCTCTTATTCTTCTTCTTCTTATTTTTATGAATTAGATATATCAATCTCAAACTACAGATGTACTTACATCCACAAATCCTGTTTTTCTCCTAAGATTTATGATGAATACTATTTGTTGCATAAGTTATATACTCAAAACTATCTTTGTTGAAATTCCTTTGTGGAATCTCTTCATGAAACTATACATTGTGAAATTCCCTTAGTGGAACTCCTCTGTGGCCTACCACTCATGAAACTCCTATCACAAAATCATTCATAGTTGTTCTTCACATACTCCCTCTATGGAGTAGCCTTCGCAAAGTACCTTAGAAGATCTGACTTTGTGTTCTACTTTATAGATCTTCAAATACTTCTTTTTGTTTCTTCCCTTCATGAATTTTCTTCATGGTATTTCTTTCATGAAACCCTTCATAGTTCTACTTCACACAATTCCATTAAAAATATTCTTTATATGGAATTACTTTATCATTTTTCTTTTATAGAATAAGTGATAACTTTTTATCTGGTCTTCTTTGAGCACTTTTTTATTTCTTAATAAGGCAATAAGTGGGTTATTTATAGGAAAATACCCCTAAAAACTTTCTAATAATAAGATTACATTTAAGACTTTCACATAACACCACTTTATGAATAATATACCTTTCATGATATATATGTCTCTTTCACAAATTACCTCCTTTTTGGATTTCACAAAGCTCATATGCAGTTTGAAAACCTCTTCTACCACCCCTTTGTAAACAATCTCATCATTCACACAGGTCCTATGTAGTCACAAAACACCTACATGAAAATTCAACCTTTGTAAAATTTCCTTCAATAAAATATTTTATGGATTCATGAAAATCATCCCTTCATGGTTTACAAATAGTTTCTGCCACTTCTTTACAAATTAACTCCTTCATAATTCACATAAAGCCTCTTATGAATCAAGTTTTTGCATGATTATTTCATGAAATGGCTTCTATGTGCCTCCTTTTTGACTTCACATAAGTCCTGTGTGAAAATATTTCCTTTTCTATAAATTTTTTCTACACTTCACTGAGGGGTCTAAATTTTTTCTAAACTTTTCTATTTTCTCTTAATACACAAAAACATCACGAATAAGTACTCCAATAAATGATTATTCTTTATACTAGATATGTGGGTAAGATTCAAACTCTATTTATTATGCTACTATGCACTTTACCATATCTATTTTCTTTATTCCATAACATACTCTTACACATAAGGAAACTATATTTCCTTTTCCATATAACAAGTATGGATCAATAATAATCTTATATGCTAGATTTTTTTAAATGCTTATAATTCCACCCATGAAATTAGAACCATCTATTTGTATCATGACTAGTGAAATCATCTTGAAACCAACCACTATTCCTTTAATTTTGATGTACCATAACAACTCATAAATTCTAGATATTCAATTATCACCTCTTGTTGTAAAAATTCTAGATATCCTGATTTGTACTCGACTTTTAGAAAAACTCCTATACCATAATCACTTGAAGAACTTCTGAAAAAATTAATGCTTTTTATGAAACTAACATGAATCATCAGCAAATCCAATAGTTGTAGTCAATACATCCAACGACTATTTTCAACAAATCCAATAACTATATGCTGAGGGACCTCACCCTGAGTGATATGGTGGTGGTTGAGATGTGATATGAGACCTCACCCTAAGTGAGAGGGTGGAGGTGTGAGACTGGAAATGAGATCGGAACTTGGTACTAGACCCTACCATGAGTGGGAGGTTAGTGTTCGAGACTCATAATTAGGACCCTGCCTAATGCTACAAGGTATGGGTTAGGGATTATAGTGTGAGGTGAATTCTCTTATATCATTTTTTGAAGTAGGTGGGGGTTAAGTGTCATGGTGACCTGGTTAGCACATGATGACCTGACACATTTTATTATATGTCCATCATGTGTTATGTTTCCAGGAGTGTGTGTTGCATGAGAACGAATTTCACTCCTTATATGTATTTTATGAACATCCACTTGATCACAATAACACTCAATGTGTTAAGGCAAGAAAGTGAATCATACCGGGTCATTGGAATCACCCCTACCCGCGTGCACGAGATGGGTTTCGATGTACGTGGTTATACCTTCATGTTTTCTTTTAGGCACAAGTATAGCTTAGAGTTTTACATGTGGTTTGGGTCTAGTAGGTTATAGAAGCTGAGGATTCAATGGGATGATCATTTTAGTTGGGAAAGAATCCATTATTATTTACCTTCTGATTATTGTTCTGTGTATGTATTGATCAGTGTTCCACTGCTATACTTATATGATGATGCCTATTATACATTGTATATGTCATTGTTGATATGTTATGTTGTGATTCATCATACAAACTATTTATTAATTTTTTATTCTGAAATGTAGGGGCCTTTTGTCCCCTTGTTCATTGTCTATAGGTTTTGGGTTTTGTCTACCATGTAGAAAGGTTATGTTGAATTTTCAATAGATTCAAGCATGACCCTTAGGATTTACCTTTTGAGGGAATATTCTCTCCATGACTATTTTTGGCCCATGTATCTAGTCAAAAACCTCTAGTATATGGGGAGGTTCACATAAGGTCTTATAGAACCTCCGCTCGGGTGTCGTTTGAGCGATCTGGTCAGGGGAATTACAATTTTAAACTCTTTAAAACTAAATCTCACTTGCACTCTCTCTTTTTATTCAAGATATTTTCTCAAAAATCATGTGGAATAATAATCTTACCCAAGAATTAGAAGATTCATATAGCCTATGGATACCCTAGGAGAAATAATTTTATTGGATGCTTTTCAGTGATCCCTATTAAGGGCATGTGGAGAAGCTTGGACAAATTGGGTTCAATAGAGAAAAGGGTATGCATTCTTCATTTATTTTATTCAATTCTATCATATTAATAGATATTGAGGCATGGTGAAATTTATTTTATTATTTCTATAGTGTTTGGACAAGTGTTGTTCCCTCTAAAACCTTTCACTTACATGAGTATATACCAATTATTCAAGATCATTAAGATATATGGGTTATTCTGAATCATTTAATTAAAATAATATTTATAAAACCTTTGCATTGTGATAATTTTGTATAAGATCTTAAATATATTATATTAATCATATTTTACACATTCATGAAAAATTAATTATTCATATTTATCATTGTTATTATAATTTCCACTTATAGTGTCAAAATCATAAACGAGTTCATAATATACTCACAATAGGCTAGTCCCATAACCTATTACATATTTTATGCTTTGTAACTTCTAGCATGAATGGTTTTAAAATGCGTTTTATAGGGAGAGGATCCACCACATATGTTAAAGTGGGTGTATATGGTTATGATGTGATGTGGATGAATCTTTGGGAATCACAGTGCATTCCCTCACTGTGGCCATAATTATAATTTAGAAAATTATTTTTTTAATATTTTTTATTTTGGGGAATAAAATAAAAATCGATTGATCAAACTGTATGATTTTTTAAATATTCATGGTCAATAACATGCTTTTTATAATAAAAAATCGTGAATAATTTCATTCACTTCTAAAAACGAAATAAAACCATTAAAATTACATTTATATCTGGGGTAGTAATTTGAGAAATCATTTATTGAATTCCTTGATTCCTAAATGATAATTCATTATTTATAAACAATGATCATCTCATGCAAAAAATATTTTATTTATTATGATGGTCGTCATTTAACTATGTTGAGTGGTAAAATTAATTGTATGGAATGTATTTGATCATAAAAGCTATGAGTCCACAATGAAATCTAAAAAAAGTCACATCTACTTTGAGGGATGATATCAAGTCAATTACATGACATAATATTGTTAATCCATGAGTATGTAATAAATCATAATTTTTTTATTTTTCATTATTACTACTGCAAGAACAAATTTTGATAAATATAAATATTTTTTAACATAATTCCAAAAGACATTATTTTCATATAATTTTTAAAGAATTTTTTTTTCATAAATATCAATAAAAAATATTTTGGTACATGACTATTATAAACTGATATCATTTCATTGATATTTATTTTAAAATTCATTATCATCTATTAAAATTAATTTTCATCAAACCACTTTTGGTAGTTATATTATTTATGTTTGTTAATTTACTTGTAAACAAATAGGTCATAATGATCATCATAAGATATCATATTGAATTTGACCATGATTTTAAAAAAGCATGTATATTTCACATTCACTGTAAGAGATTGGATAAAATTATATGATTGAGAATTATAAAGCCTTAAAAACCAATAACATGAATATGCAATTCAATATTTTCATAAACTTATGAGGATGACTTATTTGTATATTGAATCATTTTTTTATTAACAATATTTAACTAAAGTTATTATATTTATGTGGTACTTCATGAATGTTTTATTTATTTTATATATTTTTCAAACATAATTCATAAAATTACAATGAAACGTGATATATAACGTTCATTTCGAAATGTTTTTCAAGAAATTATCATAATGAAATCTTTATAAAATAATTTGAATTTTTTTTCAAAATAAAAACATGATCATAAATTGAAAAATGATAATATAATAAATTTATACCTCTATTATTCCAATTATAATTAAATGAATATCATTTTGGTATTATAAAAAGTAAAAGAAAAGTGATGAAGACACTGCTGGTGATAGTCTCTCATTGGTGATACCAAAAGAAAATCATCGGTTGGATATGATGGTTTTTGTTAGAACATCACATGCTTATAAACAACAGAAGAAAGCCATTTAAATATGGATTTATCATCATAGAATCAAGAAGCAGTATGAAGAACATAGAATAACCATGTACACCTCAAGTATAGTGTGTGTAAGAACCTGGTTCTTATTTTTAAGGTATTGGTTTCTTGTTTTCCTTTCTCCTTAAGTGTTTTTGAGAAAATAGGGAAAATAGGAGGAAATCCCAAATTTTGTGGGTACACGCCATGTAATTTTCCACACGTCATGTACTTTGGCCATGTGGGATGAGTACACAGGACGTGTAGGTCGGTCGGCGACGAAGGGTGTAAAAACTGACTACATGCCGTTACTTAGTATATACATGCCATGTAATCAATCGGTAGGTAAATAGTAAGGCGGTGGAAGTAGCCGCCAATAGAGTGACAGTACACGCCATGTAGTCAGAAATACACGTCGTGTACTCTAGTCGACAGATGAACAGTGTAGCGGTGAAAAGTAGCTACCAGAGGAACAATTAAAAAATGAAGAGTATATGCCATGTACTTTAGAGTACACACCGTGTAGTTTGTTTGTTTTTTTGCTTAAAATAGGCAATAGCCTCTATTTTAACAGAGGAAGCTTAGAACGTCATAATAGCGTGGGAGAGAGGGCTGGAGCTTGGAGGAGCTCCCAATCGTACATCGGATCTCAAATTCCTTCATTGACGGTCTCGATTGAACTGCGCAGGTGAGTTATTCACTCTTCTTGAACCCTTCCTTACAATTATTTCCCAAGGGGAAGTTATTTGGGTTTGAACGCATTTTCATTTATCCTAGATCTATGCCATTCTCGGGTATTTCGGGAGGCGTCGTTCGCGTATATCGATTAGTGGAGATCAAGGTAGGTGTTCTGATATTTATTTCCAACTGTCGAGTTGTTTTTGTATATCGTTGTGCTATGCGCCTATGTTTGGGGTGTCGTATGTCTGAGGCCTTGACTGATAAAATACCTAGAATTTCATAGTTAATTTAATCAATATGTATAAACTGTGATGTTTGGGATCGCTGCATTGATTCAGGGCCACCCCGTGGGTGTGTTTCCCTTGTTTAGTTGTTTGTCTAGGATACTCGTGGGTATGCCGTGATTATAAGAATGTTTTGAGTTTTCTTGAGAGGAAACATATTTATTGCTTTCTTATGTTTTGGGCTCATCCCGGTTACTTTCTTAGCCTAAGGATGGTGTTTTGTTTAGCCTGAGGGCAATGTTTTGATTCACCTGAGGGCAAGGTGTTGATTCGCCTGAGGGCAAGGTATTGATTCACCTGAGGGAAAGGTATTAATTTGCGTGAGGGAAACTTTTCTTATGCCTGAGAGCATCAGCTTCTGTGCCTGAGGGAAATATCTGGTACACCTGAGGTAAAGGTTCTGATTAGCCTAAGGTCAATGTACTATTTAGACTGAGAGAAGTGTTCACTTGAATATTCACTGTGGTGTTTTCTTGTGTTATACCTACCAAGATAAAACATAGGCTTGATATTGTTATTACCTTATTTTTGTTAGATAACATGTTGTAGTTTTTTTTGTGGAATTGTACAAGAGATTGTCGACCGAGGCCAGGTCTTGGGAACTTATAATTCAATTATATTGAATTGTTAAATAATAATTAAATGGAAATGGAACTGGTAGGAGTAACTTCTTTTGAGTACTTCCTAGTTTACTGCATTTCATTATTGCACACTATTGTTGCACATTTTCACTGACAATTGAGCATGGGCCTTTAGTGGTTGCCTATTGGGATTTATTTCTCACACCCTATTTGGGTCATGTCTTGGGCCCAAACAGATTATATTGTTGCATGTGTTGATAAGGGAAATAGTCCCTATATAGGTATTTGATTGTTGCAGAGAAGTAGGAGAGCATGGGACTGAGCTTAGGCTTGCGATGCTGCTGAGTTCCTGTTGCACTGTTTTAGTTTGCTTTGTTGTACTTGATACTTTGTACTGTATTATATTTGATTGTAGTGTATCATGTTTTGATTGTTTCCTTAAAAATAGGACATATTGCATCATCATGTATATATATGACTATTGATTATCTTTTTCTTCAGTACTGTTGTCCTTTCAGCTTTGTATTATTTACTGCTTCCATTTTTTGTATGTTTATATTTATTTTCTGCTACGCTGCACTTTGACAAATGAGGGCATAGTTTCCCCACTAATAGACCTAGGCCCTCACTGCTAGTCAGCAGCCTCTGTCATTTGGGGAAATGTGTTTGAGGTCATGTGACCAACCGGGTTCGGGGCACCCGTTGAGTGGCACCCAGATCCGGGACGTTACAAAGTGGTATCAAAGGGTTTATTTTCTTTGACTTACTATTTGGAGCCTATAGTCAGGGATAGGATGGAATTGGTATTTGGTAATAAGTTGTGCCTAGGAGTAGCTAACCCATGTACAGGGAAAATCCAATATACCTCATTTAATTACAATTTATCTGGTTTTGTAATTTTACAGTTGATTTGATTTTCACCGTTGGGTGACGCACTTGTGGTGTGTTGTTTATATTTTTATACTATGTTCTATTTAGTTGCAACCCGATGAGATGAGGGTATGCCATCTCATGCATCATTTAGGCACATGTTAGAATAACATGTCATGCATAGTTCCATGCCATGTAGGTACATTAGAGATTGCATGTTGTTGTGATAGATGTTGTGCTAGAAAATGCATGTTGTTTTGATAGGTACCTTGATAGATACGCCTACTATTGATAGGGTATTGGTACATGTTATGGTTGGGTTTATGGATGCTAAACTTTGGTTCCTGAGAAGTATGGGCTCTCTTGGACCTGAATTTAGCGGATCATGATCTAACCTTTTTTGTGGCATTTTGTACTATAATGTAAAAGGTCGGGTGCTAAACTTTGGTTTGCGGGGAGTATAGGATCCCATGGATCGGAATTTGGCATACCGATGCTTGAAATTTAAGGAAAAGGGGCTCTGGAGTAGTTTATGAGGTCTACTGTTCGGAAACCCAGACAACACGACGTGTGGTTTTATGAACACACGCCATGTACTCTTCTGTTTGGGAAGAAATTCAAAAAATTTAAGTACACACCGTGTACTGTAAGTACACGTCGTGTAGTTGCTACCTGTTTCATAAGTCATGTGGGCAGAAACATAGGATAGTGAAACCTTGAGGGCATATGTCATGTACCGGTTATACACGTCGTGTTGTGTTGAACCTGTGTCTATTGTGTAACTAACAACACGGGCAGAGAAATCTGAGCTTATACACATTGTGTCAATGATGAAAACACCGTGTAGTTTGACCTGGGGATCCGGCTGTGTAACTAACAAACACGGGTCGGTGTTACCTCTTCTTAAACACGTCGTGTACCTGAGGGACACGCCGTGTCATCTTGACTGGTGAGAGACCGTGTAAACTTGGTCATGTGGCTGGGAAAACGAGGTGGTGTACACGTCGTGTGTGAGTGTAACACGCCGTGTAGTGTCATCCGAGTAGTTGTCCATTTCACTAACAACACGGGCAGTTGGAATCTAAGCCATACACGCCATGTCTATCTGGAATATGTCGTGTAGTGTGATTTGTGTACTCGACCGTGTCACTAACAATACGGGTCGGTGAAGATCATCTAGTACACACTGTATAGACCTTATACACGTCGTGTAGTTGCGTTCAAAAGAGAGTCATGTGGATAAGCCATGTAGAAGGACTTGGGCAGGGGAAGAAATTCAAGTACACGCTGTGTGTGTGGACAACATGTCGTGTGTTTGGGGTGTTACATGACTAGTTCTGGAAGAGGTACATACCCATGTGGAAGGCTTATGGGAACAAGTTGTGTAGTTTTATACACACCGTGTAGTCCTGTTTTGTAAAACTTGAATGTTTTTCGTTCCCCATTCCCTTATTGCGTTGCTATTTCTTGGTCCTTGATGATCTTAATCTAAGGAGTGTGTTTGACCTTGTAGAGTCATGCCACCGAGACGACTACGAGTTGTTTTCCAGGAGATCAGCAATGATTATACTCCAGAGATGGTAGGCCATGGGCTACCAATGGATCCTCCAGAAGAGACAGATGTGGCGCCAGCTGTTATACCGGACACGGGCACTGATGCATAGTTCTGTAAAGGCTTCATGCGGTTCATGCAGACCTTCCAGGGAGCACCGCCAACTGCCACATCTATGGCAGAGCTGACATGGATATTCCAGCAGTAACATTCACCTACATTTACAGGGGATGGTGGACCATAGGCTACAGAGTCTTTGCTAGGTTCTATACAGACTATTTTCGAGCATTTGGAGATGCCTCCAGGGAAGATGGTCAAGCTCGCTACATACATGCTGTGTGATTCTACCAAGAGATGGTGAGATGTTACCACCCAGACCGAGCATCACAGAGACATGTCATGGGAATATTTTCAGGTAGTCTTCTATGACTTTTTCTTCTCAGAGACGCTGAGGGTAGATCGAGCTCGAGAGTTCATGAATCTGCAGTAGGGCACCATGTTAGTGATGGACTATTCTGCCCGCTTCACCAAGCTACAGCGTTTTGCGCCTGTTCTGGTGGGTGATGATATGTTGAGGGCTAGACGCTTTGAGGATGGTATTCGATATGACATCCGAGCACTGGTGAATGTTTTCAGGTTTCCTATAGTGCATGTTATTATGAACCAGGCACTGATTACAGAGTGGAACCTGCAGAAAGCTAGTGGTGCAGGCCAGGGCAGTTCGGCACCAGTATTTGGTACTATTTCTACTGGCAAGAGGAAGAGGTAGATGGATTTCTCTTACGGTGGAATTACTAGCCAGAAAAATTCTTCAGGTGGCCAGGTGATGTGCTACCAGTGCGGTAAAGAGGGGCACAAGAGACCTCAGTGTCCACGTGACCCAGTGGAGTGTCGAGCTTGCGGCAAGGTGGGCCATCTGCAGCTCTTTTGCAAGGTGTTTCCACCAGTGGATAGTGAGAGAGGTTATGTGAAGACTCCGCGTGCAGGAGCAGGGCCAGAAGCTTCTTACTAGTCATAGAATTAGGATATGTTGAGGTGTTCAGGCCGAGGTGGTGGTTGTGGTCGTGGTAGCCAGACACCAGGATCTCAGAGATAGTAGGTCAGGTCAACTCAAGGTAGCCAGGTTGTGTCATAGGGCCGCAGCACTAGGCAGACATATGCAGTGCAACAGACCCAATAGGATCAGGATCCTGGACCTTCCACGGTCAGAGGTACTATTCTAGTTGCTTCTGTTTTGTCTTCAGTACTTTTCAATACTGGTTCTACACATATCTTTATATATGTGCCCATTGTGGAGAGCTTTGGGATCTGTGTTTCTTCTTCTTATGATTTTATGATGCTAGACACTCTGTTGGGGACTAGAATGGTTGGTGTGCGTCGGTGTAGGGAGTGCCCCCTAGAGATTGGTGGGTGTCACTTTCTATGGGACCTCTATGTCTTAGAGATGACGAGCTATGACGTCATTCTCGAGATAGACTGGTTGGTACCCTTTTGAGTCTTTGTGGATTTCTATCGTCACAGGGTGAGTTTCACATCACCAGAGGGTGGAGAGTTTCTATACAAGGGTGAATGGAATGTCTGGGCAAGCCGAGCTAGACTTGAGCATTGTGGGCGAGGTGGAGTGACAGCCCAGATTGCGAGTTTATATCTGGATGACCAGGGAACTTGTTATAAGTATTTCCCTCTAGTAGTTGATCGTTTCAGTGATGTCTTCCCAGATGACTTTTTGGGTCTTCCTCCTAAGCGAGAGGTAGAGGTGTTAACGGGGCGGGGCGGGTCGTCCCACGGGGCGGATCATGCGGGCTGTGAATTTTATTGAGTGGTCTGGCCCAGTCCACAAATAATGCGGGCTTAAAAAATAAAAGCTTGACCCTACCATGCGGGACCCACTGACTAACAGGCCGGCCCACGAGCTTAAAAAAATAATATATAAAAATATTTTTTTGCTTCACGAACCATGATAAAGTGGAGCGGAAAATAGAAATGTTTGAGATTTAGCAAAAAAAATTAGTTTTTAATTAACAATATCCCTAACAAAAATAAAAACCATTAAAATATTATATCTTTGATGATTTATGTGATGAATATCGTCTTAAGTGGGGCATTTAATTTGACATTCTGAACCATTTTATAAAAAAAAATACTCTTGCGCTTCTCGTTAACACTGCAACTCATGTATATAATATTTATTACATGTACATATAATAATATCTATTTTTTATTATATAAATTTGTTTAATACAAATAATATATTAATTACATATATATGTAATATATATTATTTATTATATGTACATAAGAAAATTTCCAATGAAAATTTCCATTATTTTTTTTGTGCAGATTTATATTGAAAATTTCATGTGTAAATTTCTACTGAAAATGTACACTTAAAAGTTTTACTTAAAAATGAAAATATATTAAAACATAAATAAAATAAATAAATTTTCACTAGAAATTTTCATTGCAAATTTTTGACAAAAAAAATTTTAATACAAACTTCCACTGAAAAATTAATTTAAATCTCCACTTAAATTTCTAGTGTTAAATTCAACTTGTTTTTTATTATAATTATACTGAAATTTTGATGAACAAAATTCTAAAATAAATTCATACTTAAATTTTTAGTTTAAAAATATCAACACATAAATAAATAATTTAATTTTACACTAAAAATTTGAACTGCAAATTTTCTATAGAAATTTTTAGTATAGACTTCTGTTGGAAATTTTAATTTTAATTTTTCATAAAAAATTACAATGTAGATATGTTAAAACATAAATAAAAAAAATTAATTTTTCAACTAATTAAAACTAAAATAAAAAAATATTAATACGTATATAAAAAATGTAAATTTTAACTGACAATTTTCATTGGAAATTTGCACGAAAAACGTTTAGTAAATATTTTCATTAGAAAATTTTAGTTCAAATTTCCACTTAAATTTATGATATAAATTTTCATTTGACTTTTATTATAATTATACTAACAATTTGATTAACAAAATTCTAAAATAAATGCATGCTCAAATTTTATTATTGAATTTTCCAATGCAAATTACCACTGAAAATTCTCAGTGGAAATTTTCATAGAAAATCCATAGTTTGATTTTTCCATTAAAATTATAATGTAGACACATTAAAACATAAATTAAAAATGTAAATTTTCATTGTAAATTTACGTTTAATTTTTTTCATTAGAAACTTTTACATTAAACTTTCACTAGAAACATCCACTTAAAACTACAACAAAAATATAATGATACATAAATAAAAACTATAAAATTTAATCATAAATTTATATTGAAAATTTACACTGGAAACTATGAATAGACATTATAATAATAAAATTAAAATACATAAATCAAAATATTAGTAGAGCATTGTATTAGAAACAAAATTGTAGTTTTGTATATCCATTTTCATAATTATTACATCAATTTTTTAATACTGAAATCATATTATGCTCTAAATAATCACATGTGCGTCATCTATCCCACAACCAACCTTACTGTCAGGTTTAAAACCTAACATGAGTCAATATTTTCTCTGATTTATGTATGATTTTATTAAACTTGAACTATTTTTTCCACACAATCATGTTAATTTATTGTATTACATTATTATTTTTATTTTTCAAGAATAATATTTTGTAATACTACTTATAATTGTGGGTCAAACGGGACCCACAGACACCCAGCGGGTTAGTCAGTGCGGGATGTGGGTTTTGTGGGTTGGATCAAATGTGGTCCGAATGTTTGCGAGCCTAAATTTTCAAGGCCCTAACCCACATAAATCCACGGGCTAACGGATCGGCCTGCGAGCTTGCAGATTTTTTGATAGGTCTAGCGAGAGGTGGATTTCTCTGTTGAGCTTGTTCTAGGAGTGACACCAGTGTCTATTCCTCCTTAGAGGATGGCTACACTAGAGTTACAGGAGCTCAAGAGGCAGTTGGAGGGGTTGCAGGCAAAGGGTTTCATCTGACCCAGTACTTCTCCTTGGGGTCCGTCTGTCATGTTTGCTAAGAAGACGGACGATACCCTCATACTTTGTGTGGATTATCGAAAGCTAAACCAATTGACGGTCAAGAACCGATATCCCTTACCAAGGATTGATGATCTTTTTTATCAACTTCAAGGAGCACGAGTGTTCTCAAAGATTGACTTGAGATCCGGATATCATCAATTACGCGTTAGACCATCGGATATATCGCTTACAGCTTTTCAAAGCAGATATGGTTTATACGAGTACTTGGTCATGTCGTTCGGACTCACAAACACACCAACAGTTTTCATGGCTCTGATGAATCGTGTGTTCCACCCTTATCTGGATTCTTTTGTGGTAGTCTTCGTGGACGATATCTTGGTGTACTCTCACACTCAACATGACCATGCTACCCATATTAAGATTGTTTTGAGTACACTGAGAGAGCACCAGCTATATGTTAAGCTCTCAAAGTTCCACTTTTGGATGGACTAGATACACTTCCTGGGTCATATTATCTCAGAGGCAGGAGTTGCGGTAGACCCAGAGAAAGTGAGCACAGTAGTTTCCTGGGATCAGCCTAAGAACGTGTCTGAGATACGAAGTTTCTTGGGGCTGGATAGTTACTACAGGCACTTTATATAGGACTTCTCCCACTTTGCAGCGCTGTTGACAGGTTTGACTAAGAAGGTTGTGAAGTTCGTTTGGTCAGAAGCTTGTGAGATAGCCTTTCAAGAGTTGAAGAGAAAGTTGACATCACCACCAGTCCTGATACTTATAGAGAAAGGGAAGAGCTATACAGTTTACTGTGATGCATCAGGTATTGGGATGAGAGAAGTGTTGATGTAGGGTGATCGAGTAGTTATGCACGGGTCTTGGTAGTTGAGGCCACATGAGAGGAATTACCCGACGCATGGTCTTGAGTTGGCTTTAGTTGTTCATGTGTTACGTTGTTGGAGACATTATCTCTTGGGAGAACATTTCTTAGTATTTATGGACCACAAAAGTCTTAAATAAATCTTTACCCAGCATGACCTGAATTTGAGACAGTGAAGGTGGGTTGAATACCTTCAGTATTTCGACTTTGAGCTTGCCTATACACCTGGCAAGGGCAATGCAGTAGCTGATGCACTGAGTAAGAGGACTTAGATACAGGCAGTGCAGGAGGCCAGTGGTGAGTGGAAGCTTGTGGATTTATTCTCTGAGATGCATTTGGAGGTGCACGACAGTCAGAGGCAAACTTATCTTTCTTTTTTAGTTGTGACTTCTACACTCCTAGATAGAGTGAGGATGAGATAGTTATCGGATTCAGAAGGCCTAGTTCTATGGAAGTCGGTGGCAACTGAGGACCCTCCTCCTGGTTGGATGATAGACGATGATGAGGTACTGCGTGTCCATGGACGAGTGTGGGTTCCAGGGGTTATACATGAGGAGTTTATGCGGGAGTTTTATGCTTCATCTTGGGAAGTGCATCCCAGAGTTACCAAAATGTACCATGACTTGAGACATTAGTATTGGTGGCCGGGTATGAAACGAGAGGTAGCTGGTTTTGTTACGAGATGTTCCACCTGTTAGCAGGTGAAGGCGGAGCATTAGAGGTCAACTGGACTGTTACAATAGTTACCCATTCTGGAGTGGAAATGAGATGATATCGGGATGGATTTCGTGATTGGGTTGCCGAGATCACCTTGAGGCAATGATGTCGTGTGGGTTATTATGGATAGACTTACGAAGTTATCTCACTTTTTGTCGATCAATGAGACCTTCGGTGTTGACGATCTCAGGAAGTTTTATATCTGAGAGGTGGTACGTCTTCATGGAGTCCCTTGTTCGATCATTTCAGATAGGGACACCCGTTTTACGTCTCGTTTCTGGCAGAGTTTTCAAAGGGCACTGGGTACATAGGTGCTTTTGAGCACAGCTTACCACCCTCAGACCGATGGCAAGTCAGAGCGTACGATACAGGTGCTTGAGAACATGTTGCGTGCATGCGTCCTGGACTTTGGGAGCTCTTGGGAGAAGTACATACCCCTGGTCAAGTTTTCCTACAATAATAGTTTCAAACAACTATTGAGATGACACCTTACGAGGATTTATATGGTAGACCATGCCGATCACCCTTGTGCTGGTTGGAGGCAGGTGAGGCAACTTTACTGGGACCACGTCTCGTGCAGGAGACTTTAGAGTAGGTCCAGTTGATACAAAAGTGGATGGCTACTGCTCAGTCTCATCAGAAATCTTGCGCTGATCGCCGCAGATGACCCTTGGAGTTCGTGGTCGGGGATCAGGTTTTCTTACGTGTTTCACCGAGGTTGGGACACAGACATATCAGAAGACGGGGTAAGATTTCACCGAGGTATGTGGGGTCGTTTGAGATTCTGGAGAGAGTCGGGCCAGTTGCCTATCAGTTGCAGTTACCACAGAGGTACCGGGCCATGCACGATGTCTTCCATGTATCTCAGTTGCGCCGTTATCACTCAGATCCGTCTCACATTTTTCAGCCTGAGGAGTTTGAGCTACAGGTCGATGCGTCCTTTGAGGAGCATCTGATTCGTACTGTTGATAGGAGCACGAAGGTTCTCTGAGGCCGGTCAGTTCCTCTCGTATGGGTGCTATGGCAGCATGGCCAAGTGCAGGACGAAACCTGGGAGCGGGAGACCAACGTACGTGCTCAGTGGCCAGAGTTGTTCTGAACTTTATCTTCACCACACTTAGAAGGGAAATTCGGGGACAAATTGCTTTAAGGGGGAAAGTTTGTAAGAACCTGATTCTTATTCTTGAGGTACGAGTTTCTTCTTTTCCTTTCTCCTTAAGTGTTTTTTAGAAAATAAGGAAAATGGAGAAAATCCCAAATTTTTTGGGTACATACCGTGTACTTTTCCACACGCCATGTACTTTGTCCGTGTGGGATGAGTACATAGTGCATGTAGGCCTGTCGGTGACGAAGGGTGTAAAAACTAACTACACGCCGTGTACTTAGTATATAAACGTCGTTTAATTAGTCGGTAGGTAAATAGTAATGCGGTGGAAGTAGCTGCCAGCAGAGCGACAGTACATGCCGTGTAGTCAGAAATACACGTTGTGAACTCATGTCGACAGATGAACAGTGTGGCGGTGAAAAGTATCCTCCAGAGGAACAGTTAAAAAAATGAAGAGTACACACCGTGTAGTTTGTTTTTTTCACTTAAAACGGACAGTAGCCTCCTCTTTCGACAGAGGAAGCTTAAAACGTTGGAAGAGCGTGGGAGAGAGGGCCGAAGCTTGGAGGAGCTCCCGATCGTACACCGGAACTCAAATTCCTTCGCTGACAATCTCGATTGAACCGCGTGGGTGAGTTCTTCACTCTTCTTGAACCCTTCCTTCCAATTCTTTCCCAAGGGGAAGTTATTTGGGTTTGAACGCATTTTTGTTTATCCCATATCTACGTCGTTCTCAGGTGTTTTGGGAGGTGTCATTCACGTATATCGATCATTGGAGATCAAGCTAGGTGGTCTAGTGTTTATTTCCAACTATTGAGTTATTTTTGTGTATCGTTGTGCTACGCGCCCATGTTCGGGGTGTCGTATGGATGAGACCTTGACTGATAAAATATATATAATTGCATAGGTAATTTAATGAATATGTATAAACTGTGCTATTTGGGATCACTGCATTGATCCAGGGCCACCCCGTGGGTGTGTTTCCCTTGTTTAGCCGTTTGGCCAGGATACCTGTAGGGATGTCGTGATTATAAGCATGTTTTGAGTTTTCTTGAGAGGAAACATATTTATTGCTTGCTTATGTGTTGGGCTCGGCCCGATTACTTGCTTAGCCTAAGGGCAGTGTTTTGTTTTAGCCTGAGGGCAGTGTTTTGATTCGTCTGAGGGCAAGGTATTGAATCTCCTGAGGGAAAGGTATTGATTTGTCTGAGGGCAACGTTTCTTATGCCTGAGGGCAGTAGCTTTTGTGCCTGAGGGCAATATCTGGTACTCCTGAGGGCAAAGTTCTGATTAGCCTGAGGGCAAGGTACTGTTTAGCTTGAGGGCAATGTTCACTTGAATATTCACTGTGGTGTTTTCTTATATTATACCTACCAAGCTAAAACACAGGCTTGGTATTGTTATTACCTTCTTTTTATTAGATAGCCTGTTGTAGTTTTTGTTGTGGCACTATACAGGAGATTGTCGGCCGAGGCTGGGTTCGAGAACTAATAATTCAATTATATTTAATTGTTAAATAATAATTAAATGGAAATGGAACTGGTAAGAGTAGCTACTTTTGAGTACTTCCTAGTTTACTGCATTTCATTATTGCACACTGTTGTTGCACATTTTCACTAACAGTTGAGTACGAGTCTTTGGTGGTTGCCTACTGAGAATTATTTCTCACACCCTGTTTGGGTCATGTCTTGGGCCCAAACAGATTATATTGCTGCAGGTGTTGATAAGAAAAAGAGTCTCTATACAGGTATTTGATTGTTGTAGAGAAGTAGGAGAGCATGAGACCGAGCTTAGGCTTGCGATGCTGCTGAGTTCCTGTTGCACTATTTTAGTTTGCTTTACTGTACTTGGTACTTTGCATTGTATTGTATTTGATTATAGTGTATCATGTTTTGATTGTTTCCTTGGAAATAGGACATATTGCATCATCATGTATATATATGACTGTGGGTTATCTTTTTCTTCAGTACTGTTGTCCTTTCAGCTTTGTATTGTTTACTGCTTTCGATTTTTGTATGTTTATATTTATTTTCCGTTGCGCTACACTTTGACAAATGAGAGCATAGTTTCCTCACTAACAGACTTAGGCCCTCGCTGTTAGTCGGCAGCCTCTGGCGTTTTGGGGAAATACGCTTGTGGTTGTGTGATCAACCGGGTTCGAGGCACCCGTTGAGTGGCACCCGAATCCGGGACATTACATGTGCTCCATAGCGATGGAGTGTGTTTGATAAAGATCATTGAGCAATAACACTCATACTCTTGTCTCCAACGACAGTACACAGACCACTAGAATCCAAGTATGTTACGTGAGGACCCATCGATCTTCAAAAGGTGTGCCAGACCCTCTCCTTTAAGATGAATGAAGAACAGGGACAAAGAGAGCTTCGACAAGGCTCGACAAACGCCTAAATAGGAAGGACCTCATCCTTTATATAACCTTGCTTCAATCAATGAAAGAGCACAAGCATCGTAACCAACACTTGACAGTCGTCATACGTTACACGCAACATACACCTATTTGATGCCTATGGTCGTTGAATACTTCAATGATCATATAATGGTAATAAAGATTTAAATGAGCCACCACGACGATTCATGATCGAAGAGAGATCGTTTGGGAGATGTGGTAGCTCACCATGCCATACGTTGTCAAATATCATAAGCAGGAACTCTATCGTATGCTGCACTGTATGCATCTCATGCCTATCGGAGCATACAATCCAACTCATATTGATGTCTTCGATATGCATCACATGCTACAATACAAAGGTGAATCACACAATATGAATTGCTTGTTTTAGTGCATATCCATCAAGATTGCCATGTGAGAAGAGACAAGTCAAAAAAATGTCTGAAGAACATGAGACATGTCTGTTCACAAGGAAAATATCCTAAACTGATGATAGTGATGAAAGTAGCAGGTGCGAAGTTTATTACGTAGAAGATAATTGTGGTGATAGTGTATCATGAAATCAAGTGTGACGTTAAATATGATACTAGATATTTTGAAACCGGAAGCGTTGTATTGAGTGTAGACAAAACTTGAACACATGTGAATGTTCTCCGTTATAATCGCAACATGAAAATTTGAACCTTTATAATGATATTATCATTTTAAAGTACAATAATGTTAGATGGAAAAAAAATGCAATAATCATGATTTTAAAATATTTTAAAAATATTAATATAATACATGATTAAAACGTGAATATCATTATCTTCTTCCAGGGAGCTCCTTGCTCTTTCCGAGTCTCCTGCGAATGCATGGTCGTTGAGACGAGTTTGGTCAAATACACAACATCCTTGCTGTAAAAGAACACGCGAACATCTGGACATGGCGGATGCCGGTTAGTGCTTTCCCTTCATCTCGATCCTTTTTCCCCCACCGATTTTCTCGATATCTGTTTTTTTTTTTTTTTAATCTTGATAAATGCTGCTTGGTCTTTCTTCGCTTTCAATTTTGGGTTTTTGCCTGAAATTTTATCTGAATACCACTGCATGGATTATCTTTTCCTGGGTCGGGGGCGCAGTGGGGATTGAGGCCGGAAGGTTTTGTACCCTACTATCTTTTTTAGTTGATGTGCGGTTGAGTTATTGATCGCTACGTTTGTCGATCGAAAAAAGTATCCTCCGTTTAACATGTTAGTTTTCGCTTCTCAAAAGGGTTCTGGTACCATCAAATTTGTGCAAAATCTCGCCCGTTTAGGTTCTGATTTTGATTTCATCCTGTTTTTTCTGTGAAATCTTGTGGTTTATTATCAGTCAAGAGCTATCAGCGCGATTATGTAGATTGACGTTTTTTTAAATGCATCCATTTAAAAACACGTGTATACCTGTGACGATTTATTTTTTTTGCGTACAGGCCTGAACACCTTACTATTGGGAAAATGACTCTGGAGATTTCTCACTTGGTAGATTTTAAGTGATAATGCCATTATGTATTGAATTTGATATTTGAGTTCCAAGGGTTGCTTAGATTTTTGCATCCACGTTTGATGGGATCAATTCTCAACTGCATGCTGTTATCCACGTGCTGTGGGTCTTTAGATGCCGTGTATCTGTTCACATAGCCTTTTCAATTGTTACGGATAAACTTATTTTCCTCTCCCTTTATAAAGTAGGGTTTGAAGGATGATTTTGGATTTTAAACCAAAATGTATTGGATTTGGAAGTGGAACCATTTGTTGGTTTCTATGTCAATCCATATAGAATTTATACCGGTCTGCAGCATGGTGATAAAATTAGATGGAATTGTCCAAGATTAATTGTCTTGAGGTGAATTCCTACAAAAAAATTCTCATGAGCGGAGATGTTGATGTGAAGAGGCATATTATACCTTAGAAGGCTAGATGGAGTGGAATCCCATCTAGTATTTTGTTTCTAAAAAAGATGCCTTACAATGCTAAACTTATTATTTCCCTTTTTAAGTTAATTTTGATTTTTTTTTTACTAATGATTTGATTTGATTTGATTTGTGGGATTTTTTAGTCTTGATTTATATATTTAAGCTTTTATTAAAGATTATGGGATTTATAGTATTTCAAAATTTTCATTAATTTAATATTTCCTGGCCACTATTTTCATATAAAATACAACGTGATCCCTAATTTTATTTGATCATTGATTATTGGATATAATTATTATCAAGATCTTCAAAACCCCTCTTATCTCCTTGGGTATGTTTTTTGAGTGGCTTGTGACTTATGATCTTTAGTTGATTTTTCTCTATTTTACGGTTTGTAGTCACATACCGTGTTTTTACTTTTCTTTTCATTCTTATTTGATCATATTTTTGGATTAGTTCAATGCCCCCATGTAAGGTTTAAACAATGGAATGACCCCAATTAAAGCCTCGTAAGCTTACACAAGGGCTCAAATTTGTACTGGGCGTTCTATCAAACTCGTCATTTTTATTGCTTGTTTCCATTTCATTCTTTATAATTACTATTAGTCACCATTTTAAATTTCGGTTAAGTTCTATTTTCAGAGATTAGCATTGGTTGGAAAAAGACAGTTCGTTTTAATCATTGGGAAGTAGCATTGAAGGCTTTCAATTGACGTTTTTTTAACTAGAAATTCAATAATAATTAAGTAGTCATCTAAAAGTTTTGGAATTCACTAGATTACTTTTTGAATGTAAAGAGTAACTTGCTAGATTACTCATTTTTGAGATCTCGTAGATGATCATAATCATTTTATAGGCATGTCTTATGAGGATTTTTTTTTTATTTATTCTGTGCTTTGTGCAAATGTTCAATTTGGTAGTATGGAGAAGGCTAGGTTAGAACGTGCATAGAGAGAACGCCTGAAAAGGTTGTTTGAAAAAGGACTCCGGAAAACAGTTGGCTGGAGAGGGTGCCTGAAATGGTCGTCTGAAAGAGGATGCCCGGAGCAGTCGTATGAAAGAGGATGCTCGGAAAAGTCTAAAGAACGACGCCTGAAAATGGTCATCTCAAGAGCTGAACATCAACAGATTCAGCAAGCTCAGAGAGGTCAGACAACGATGCCCAGACAGTGACATAGAGGCTCAGCAGAGGCCTGGAGAACAGCAGAGGCCTGACAGGCCTGGGCAGTAGTGGAGAGGTCTGGCAGAGGCTGAACAGTGGCGGTGAGTTCTGGGCCAAGGCTCCCGCAATTTGACAGAGAGCGGTGGAGAGTCCCAATAGAGTGGCTGGACAGGACACGGGCCCTTTCCACGGCAGTGGTAGCATCAGAGGCCCCTGGGTGAGCCTGGGTGTTGAACTGGGTGGAGATGATGTCTTGGCTGAAGAGGGCGCCGGGGGTGTGCCCGGTCTGGACGAGGGTTGGAGAAAACCGCACGACGGACAGAAGAGCAGCACTGAGTATGCATGCCAGAACTTTCAGGACAGAATACTTGGTTGGTGCTCTTGCCTTGCCTGGGTGAAGAAAGATGAAGACAGGTTCCTGTTCGCCACTTACAACAGAGAGAACATGTTCGGGTGCCATGATTCTCGATAGCAGCATGAACTAGAGAGAGCGCAGGATGCAGAGACGCGAGCCTGGGTGTGCCTGGCCTGGATGAGGGCAGGTTGATTTGAGGCCCTGGCGCAGATCCCGCTGGAGGACAAGATACCATGGGTGTCTAGATAAGAACCTGGATGCAGCAGATCTGCACAGTGGCGCGGATTGGGGCTGTCGCATCTGGAGAGACAGAGTGGTCGCAAATCTGCAGAGGCATGCGTGCAAGCATGAGGCGTGCAGTATCTGTGCATGCGGCTTGCGCAGAGGGTGCCTCTGGACAAGTGCAGAAGAAGGGGCTCATGCAGGGAGGTGTCTTGCCTGGGGGGTGCATGCAGAGGCCACTCGCATGGCCTGGGATGACGCGTCTGGTGCAGCTAGTCGTGGGAGGCCCATTTAGGGGCTGCCTGATGCCTCAGCGCTGGCTCAACTGGACAGAGCAGAGGCGTGCATGCTTTCTCCTCAGTGATGTAGCTGCCACTGTGCAGGACAAGGAACCGGGTGCCCAGGCTCAGGAACACTTGGGCTCCGGGAAGAGAGTGAGATGAAAGAGGAGAGGGGCCAAGGGTTTTTTAGGCTCTGACACCATGTTGTATGAAAGAGGATGCCTAGAACAGTCGTCTGAACTAGAGAGAGCGCATGATGCAGAGACGCGAGCCTGGGTGCGCCTGGCCTGGATGAGGGCAGGTTGATGTGAGGCCCTGGGGCAGATCGCGCACGAGGACAAGATACCACGGGTGTCTGGATAAGAATCTGGATGCAGCAGATCTGCACAGTGGCGCGGATTTGGGCTGTCGCATCTGGAGAGAGAGAGTGGTCGCAAATCTGCAGAGGCATGCGTGCGAGCATGAGGCGCGCAGTACCTCTGCGTGCGGCTTGCGCAGAGGGTGCCTCTGGGCACGTGCAGAAGAAGGGGCGCATGCAGGGAGGTGTCTTGCCTGGAGGGTGCGCACAGAAGCCGCGCACATGGCCTGGAATGACGTGTCTGGTGCAGCTAGTTGCGGGGGGTGCGTTTAGGGGCTGCCTGATGCCTCAGCGCTGGCTCAACTGGACAGAGCAGAGGTGTGCATGCTTTCTCCTCAGTGATGTAGCTGCCACTGTGCAGGACAAGGGACGGGGCGCCCAGGTGCAGGAACACCTGGGCTTTGGGAAGAGAGAGAGACGAAAGAGGAGAGGGGCCTAGGGTTTTTTAGGCTCTGATACCATGTTGTATGAAAGAGGAATGCCTAGAACAGTCGTCTGAAACAGGACGCCTAGAATGGTCCTCTGAAAGAGGATGCCTGGAACGGCCGATCGATATACAACACCTGAAAAAGGCTGTCTGAAGTATCTAAAGTGCTGAGCAACAACAGATTTGACAAGCTCTGAGGCCAGACACACGATGTCCGGACTATGACACAGAAGCCCAACAGAGAGGTCTGGACAACAGCAAAGAGGCCAACAGGCTTGGGCAGAGGCATAGAAGTCCGACAGAGGCCGAGCAGTGGCGGAGTGGTCCAGGAAGAGGTTCGTGCAGCCCAGCAGAGGCCGGGCAGCGGTGGTGAGTCCGAGCAGAGTGGCTGGACGGGTTGCAGGGCTCTGCCAGGGCAGTGGTAGCATCAGAGGCGCCTGGGTGTGCCTGGGCACTGAACTGGGTGTAGATGACGCCTTGGCTGAAGAGGCCACTGAAGGTTTTCCTGGTCTGGACAAGGGCCGGAGAAAACTCCACCTCAGACAGAAGGTGCAACGCAGGTCCAGGACAGAACGCCTGGTTGGTGCTCTTGACGTGCCTGGTCGAAGAAAGATGTAGACGGATTTCTGTACAACGGAAAGAACATGTTTGGGTGCCCTGATTCTTGATAGCAGTGTGGACTCGAGAGAGCGGAGGATGCAGAGGCACCTGCCAGGAGCATGCATCCAGGTTGGTTGCCCAGATCAGCACCTGGGTATGCTCGTCCTGGATGAGAGCAGGATGACGCAGGGCCCTAGCATAGATCATGCAGGAGGACAGGACCCCATAGGTGCCAAGATCAGCAC
The DNA here is from genome assembly GCA_963277665.1 of Viscum album. NCBI lineage: Eukaryota > Viridiplantae > Streptophyta > Magnoliopsida > Santalales > Viscaceae > Viscum > Viscum album. Next base: position 2,103,372,303 of record OY728147.1, on the reverse strand, counting down.
CTGGATGCAATAGATCTGCACAGCTGCTCGGATTGGGGCTGGTGCACCTGGTGAGACAGAGCGTGCACATCCGCAGAGGCGCACGCATGAGCAGGAGGCGCGCTGTACGTGAGCTTGCACAGAGGGTGGCTATGGACATGCGCAGGAGATGGGGCAGCTCTCCTGGAGGATGGAAGTCACTCGTGCAGCCCAGGGGCGCGCGTCTTGTTCTGCTTATCAAGGGAGCCATGTGCTGGGGTCGCGCGATGCCTCGACACAGGCTCGAGACTGGACAGAGCAGATGCCATGTGGACCTTCTCCATAGCAATGGAACTGCTACCGTGCAAAACAAGGAGCTGAGCTCCCAGGCACTGGAACACCAGGGTACTGGGAAGAAAGAGAGGAGAGAGGAGAGTGACCTAGGGTTTTCCGGACTCTCTGATACCATGTAGAAAGATTAGGCTCAGAAAATACAAAATGTAACACGTTGATAGGAAATACAAAATTCAAACCAGAGGAAAGATGAGATAGGATAGACCTCTTCAATACCTGTATTCTAAATATCTAAATACATTAACAACCATAAAATGTAACACGTTGATTGTTTCCTCAACCTCTGTGTGTTACCTTCACAAACCTCTTTGTAGGCTCAAGATTGATATCTCAAATCAACATGTGTTTTTTTAACCATGCGCTGCCTTTGCTTGTATGCTTTTGGAGAAAACTTCATAGAAGATCACTCATTGCAAGTCTTTTTTAATGAATGTCAAATCAATAAAATGGGGATGGTAGATCCTGGGGAAGGGGTTTGACAACAGATCAAGGCGAAATGGCCTGATGGTAAGGCAAGGGGGCTGATGGTGGTAGATTGGGGCAAGGAGGGGGCAATATATAACGATCCTACATTGGATGGAGTTTGACAACAGATCAAGGCGAAATGGCCTGATGGTAAGGCAAGGGGGCTGATGGTGGTAGATAGGGGCAAGGAGGGGGCAATATATAACGATCCTACATTGGATCCTTGTAAGGCACATTCAGAAATGTGCGGACATTGCCCAACCTCAATGTGCACTTTTTGTGGGAGAGGGTAATGCTTGGCTCATGACAATTGGTATCAAGGCCGACTTGTTTTGTAATTCGGTCCAATGTGAAGTGCTCGAAGGGGAGTACGTGGGTGGGGTTGGCCTGCTTTCAGGACAAAACAGATTTGAGTAGGAAATAATGTAACAACCTCACCCACTATGGGGGTGTTCCACACCCTTTGTGCCCTTTGACTTTCACAGTTGGCCCATTTCATAATCCGATTAAATACCAAGCCCTCCAAGGGGGATTCAGCAGGGGGTCGACCTGTATGGAGGGCAGAGAAAATCCTAGTGGGGTATGGATGCAATGACCATACAAATGATTTTTATAGGTAGATCTATCGTGAGGTGGGGGGTTCTCATTTTTTCAAGTGCAGTCAAAGTACTCCAACAAGGTGGTTGTAGCCTGTAAATATCAATTAGGGAAAGTCTTGAAGTGCCTTGGTGGTTTCCCCTCGCACAGCTGTTTATAGTGCATTTAAACTGTTGGGACAGGGGCGTCCTTATTATCATGCTCTAATGCCATCAATATTATCTGGAGAGGGGCCTTGCTGCTTTACATTCACAGTCTTGCAGTAGTTATTGGAGTTCTGTAGAGTGCTGTAATATGCAAAATGAGATCAACTAAGCATTCGGGCATTGTGCTCGGGTGTATGTAGCCTATAACAGTGTTGCCATGATCATCCATGACAGGCATTTGTTAGCATTTTTTTCTGTCTTTCAGTTTCTAGTTGAAGAAAGCTGATTCTGATCCTCCCGTTTTCAGAAATGGAACACTTCCTTACTGCCTAGGGAAGCTTTTATCAGCAAGCCTTTGTTGCAATGATTTGCGTGACACTTTGCTGCAATGTGTTTGGGTAAAATGAATGACTATTATTTTTTAGCGGGCAATCAGATTTGATGAATAGCTATAGTTAGAACTATTGAAGTCATTATGTTGAGGTTCATGTGAGACATTGCTGATTCACTTAATATATTTAGTTAGATAAATTCTAAAGCGTTGCATATGTTAAGCTGCTTGAGACACTGTACTTTTTTTTCACATTCACATGGTTTTATCGCATGGTTTGCCTGTATGCTTTTCCTGTTTAATAGTGTTATAGTTGTGTTTTTTCTCTTTGTTTCAGCTTTTCCTTTTGCAGAGCTGTTTTATTCCTGTTGTTTAAAGTATTATTGGTTCTTTGCTGCCACTGATGGGCTGTATTTTGCAATTGTGTTTTTTTTTTGTATTACAGGCAGCGGTGCTCCTCCAAAGCCTTGGGAACGTACAGGGACCTCCTCTGGCCCTGCGCCATTTAAGCCCCCATTGCCTGGTAGCACGAGTGATGTTGTCGAGGCATCTGGAACATCAAGACCTGGTGAAGTAGTTTCTACAGCTGGCCCTAATGCACCTGTAAACAGAAATGCCCTTGGGCGGCCTCTGCCCCCTAGGCCATGGGAACAAAACATGCAAGGGAATTCTTATGGAGGTTGTTGTTTCTACAACTGAAAACTGTCTGTAGTACTTATCACCTATGATAAATGCTTCTGTTCAAGTGTTTTCAGATTTTTTATTGAAAAAAAGTTTTCCTGTTATTTAAGTTGTTTTCTTTTGGAATTTAGGGTCGTTTGACTGCGCTTATTGAAAGCTGCCTATGGTATCACTTATGATAAGTGCTTCTGTTTAAGAGCTTGAATATGGATTATCGAAAAAGTGTTTTCCTGTCACTTATTCAAGTGGTGGTTTTCTTCTGGAATTTAGGAATTGTTTTACTGAAAAATTCTACCTTGATTTTTGAAAAAACAAAAACATCATTTTCTCAAAAAAAAAAATCAAATTAAAAATATCATTATTGAAAGCTGCGTACAACACTCAACACTTAAGTGCATCTGTGCAAGTGTTTCCAGATTGCTTACTGAATGTGTTTTTCTGTCTTATAAGTGAAGCGTTTAACAAAAGAAAGACCACTTATTTTTTCAAGCTGCTTATATTAAGTGTTAACGGCAATAAAAAGTTTTTTGTAGGTGATGCAAATGGGACCCAAAGTGTTTTTTTACAAGAATAGAACTAACTAGATGTAATTTTTCAAATAACTGATAAATGATCCAAGTAGTTTCTCCAGCACATTTCAATTATATTTGGCGTGCTTAGTTATTTTGTTCGGCTTGTGCAGGATATAATTCAGGCCTGAACCTTAACTCGGGGATGGGTTCCGGAATGTATGGTTCCTACGGTGGATATGGAGGGTCTTATGGCAGCGGGCTGTATGGTAATAATATGTACAGAGGCTACAATGGCATGTATGGTGGCTCGAGTTTGTATGGAGGAGGGATGGCCAATGGTGGTTTTGGCGGTCCAATGGGTGGATATGGGAACATGGGCGGGGCGCCATACGGGGAGCAAGATCCAAACAATCCATATGGCGGCCCACCTTCTCCACCGGGCTTCTGGGTTTCCTTTCTTCGAGTGGTAGGTTTTCTTTGTTGACTTTGCAAAGAAACGGTAGAATTTCATTAACCGAACACAGCCTTAGGCTCTGTTTGGCAAAACATAGTGAAAACTGCTCATAGTACTTTTCACTTTGTTTTTTCAAAGTGCTCAAGTGGTATAAGCAGTTGTGGACAAGTGGCGTCAAATGGAACCTTAATTATATTGTTAAAGTTGAATGGCTTTTTGTTAATTTTTTGAACAAATGACAGATGCAAGGCGTGGTGAACTTTTTTGGGCGGGTAGCGATGCTGATAGACCAAAACACGCAGGCTTTCCATCTCTTCATGACCGCGCTGCTTCAGCTCTTTGATCGGTCCGGTATGTTGTACGGCGAGCTGGCCAGATTTGTGTTCAGACTGCTGGGGATGAAGGGTAAGAAAATCCCACCAAATCCACCCACTTCCATCGTGGGGCCTAAAGCTGCCCCGGGCGGCGGCGGCAGCGGCGGCGCGTGGGACAATCTGTGGGGCGAGAACGGTGGCGGCAAATGAAATTGGTGAAAATCCGGCGAGACATCGGAGCAGCGGGAACTGTGAATTCTTGTTTTTGGTCTGTGTATGTGCTGTGTCGTAACGATTGATAAAACCTCCTGATGGTGTTGAGTGGACACGTGTCGTGTGATTCAACGGTTTTTAAGTATTATATTTTTATATTGATATTAATATTATTGCAACTTTATTTTGAAAATAAATTCCATTGTCATTTTTTCAACTGTTATTTTATTTTTATTTAATGTTGAAATGATTCTCTTGCAAATTTTGTAATATCAATTATCCCTATCCCTCCAAGCCCCCTCCCACCGCTCACAATCCCTCCAAGCCACCCCCCCCCCCTCCTGAAATTCCTCACCATCACCTTCTCGCTTTGGCTCCCTCCTCCACTACCCACTACCATCTCCTTCTTCGGCTGCCCTGCTCTGCCTCTGGCCGCTTTGCCTACGGCTGCTCCGCCTCTGGCCGCTCAGCCTACGGCCGCTCTGCCTTCGGTTCCTCCCCCTCCGCCCGCTCCGCCTTCGGCTCCTCCCCCTCCGCCCGCTCCGCCTACGGTCGCTCCGCTTGCGGCTGCTCCGCCTTCGCCTCCTCTACCGCCCTCAATCCCTCTAACCCCCTCTCACCTCGCTCGTGAATTCCCTGGCCATCCCCTAGGGTTCCCATTATTCTTCTTCTTCCTGTTACTTCACATAAGTCGACGACGGATCAAAATTTTCCCTAAGCACAGATTCATCCTGTTCCCCACGCATCATGCGAACGGTATTTTCACCTTCATAACTTCTTTTTAGTATTTTGCTCCACTTTTATGTATTTCATTTCACTCAATTCAAACGAAATTTGCAGACTGTAATACAATACAATGCTTCGCAAAAGGTGGGTTCTCATAATTTTCTAGAAATTTTATTATTTCTCTACAAGAGATTTAGTATTTCCAGTTTCATATAAATTTTATAAACATTAATACAATACATCTCTTGTTCTCATTCACCATTTACTGCTTGTACTTATTTTGTCAGGCCAAAGTTTCTTCATCTAATTTTTTTCCATGGTTGATATAGATTCCCTCCACCCTATCAAAGCGTGCTCCGGTTTAGGTATGCCTAACTCATTTGATTCAATACACAATTTTTGCAGTCTCATTCATGCGGATTTCCTATATTTTTTATTGATGTTTTTATAAATGTCTTCGATTCCATGCATAGTGGATTTACTGTTTGCCTTTACAAAATATATTACATATACTCTCAATCTACGTGCTTATGTATAATTTTTGCACCTCTCCTAATCATTTACATCATTCCCCTTATTTAGTCATCAAATTCCCCTAACATGTTATCTGTTTATTTATCAACGCTGCTACTTTAAAGCATTTCACATATTCCAGATCTGCTTATGATATTCTCCTTGCAGTGAATTCATTATTGTTGTAGATACGAAATTTTAGTTTATATTCAAGTTTATATTTACATTTAAATAGAAATTTATATTTCAGTTTATATTGATGTTTTATTGCATTAAGATGTTCTGGACTTGTAATTCAATTTCAGTTTTAGAAAACAATTTACACTACACATTAATTTCATATGGTACGTTTTACTGTTAACAATCACTCCTCCATCGCTAAATCTCCCAAACTATTTTTTCATTTTTTTCCTTCTATGATTTCAGGTGAAAGGAATAATCAGGTTAGTTTATCTTCAATTTTTCCGGTTTCTCTAATTTCGTTGCCTCATTAAATTTCTTTACCTCTATTCTCAAATGTCATCGCTTTGTTCCTGACCAGTTCCCCATTTCATCTCTTCTGTTACGGTGAAAAACATGTTCTGAAAAATTCCGAATTCTTCATGCATTACATGTATCAATTTCAGATAACTGCTAATCAAGTTGGGCTAATCTTCCTAATTTTGTAAACAAGTTTGCTTTATTTGTTTTTAAATTTGAATTTATTGTTTAATTTGTTTAAATTTGTTCCCATTATAATATTTGTATTATAATGATTCAATTATCATGTGGAATTTCCGTGTGTATTTTATTCTCTAATCTGTGCATAATTTATTTCAATTTTTGCATCCATACTTCTTAAATCTTGTCTTCAATGCCATGAGATTATTCATATTTAAAAAATTCATACCATTTACAAGTTCAATTAGCATCCACCAATAATGAATTGGTTAATAGTGATGTGGTTAATCGGTAGTCTATAGTCATTGTCTGCAATCAGTAGTTTTCAATCAACAAATTGCAATAATGATTAGCTATTCTTTACATATTTTCAAGTTAAAATCGCCACCTTCTATAATGAGTTCACCAGCATAACCAATTAATCATCATTCTTTTAATTTTCCTCTTATTAATTTGTTTTACCCAATTTCAATCTGTCTGCCTATAACCATGCAATTTCACTAATTGATCCGTAGCCTTTTACACTATTACATGCATATTCATTATAGCATGCACTTAAAAATATTACTGGAAAATGAATTCATTAGCCTTTGTAAAGTACAGTTTCCAATATTACTATGTACTCTCAATCTGCATGCTAATGTATATTTTTTGCACCTCTCCTAATCATCTATATTGTTTCCCTTAATTACTCATTTGATTCCCCTAACTTGTAATCTGTTTATTTTATTGGTACCAACACTACTACTTTAAAGCATTTAACTTATTCCAAGCCTGCTTATGGTATTCTCCTTGTAGTGAATTCATTATAGTTGTAGATATGAAATTTTAGTTTATATTCAAGCTTATATTTACATTTAGATAAAACTTTATATTTCAGTTTATATTGATGTTTTATTGCATTACCATGTTTTGGAAATGTAATTCAATTTTTGTTTCAGAAAATAGTTTACACTACACAACACTTTGTTGTGTTCTCTCTTACTGAGGTTATTGTTCTTTCATATCAAAATTCTCTTTGATTCATTTACCATTTCTTTTTTTATAATTCCTTTTCAAATTATTTAATTTATGAAAACTGTGATTTTCAAGTGTAATTCTTCAAATTATTCATTTATACATATCTTTATTTAATTTCAAATTTTTCTTATATACTTGGCATGTATTTTGTTTCATGTAGATTTTCATTTTTATGTATAAGACTATTGATTTATGATTCTATGATTTCAGTTGTCACTATTATTTGCTGCTTATTCTTTAAACTCAATTCTTTATGTAGAAAAATCTGTTGAGTGAGTTTGATGCTGATGATGTGGTCCAATGAAATCTTATAAAGTCTCGAGACTTCACGGCTACACCAAGCCATGCCAATGAACTGCACCCCCTACGAAGGAAAACATCAACAAGAAGATTGAAAAATATGACTGAAGTTTTGTGGTGCAATAGCAAGGTAATACTGAAAATATGACTGAAGTTTTGTAGTGCAATATCAAGGTAATATTGAAAATATGACTGAAGTTTTGTGGCACAATAGCAATGGCCTCAATGGCCCGAAGACCTTTTTTTTATTTTATTATAGATAATCCCCCTTTTAAGGGTTGAAGGGGAACCCGTACATGACCCGTAGGCCCAAGGCACAAGGTCCGACATGACCCACAATACATGACCCGAAGGCCCAAAGGCATACCATGCCCATTACATGACCCGTAGGCCCATCCCACTAGAACTGCCCCTCCTCAGCGTCTTGAATCATTGATCTCCTTAGCTTCCCACCTTGCATTGCTGATCGGCTAGTATTGCCCCGTACAAAGCTGCACGGTGCCTGGTCCCGATGGCGGCTGCCATACCCTCTCATTCTTCCAATCCGGTTAGCTCTGCATCTGGTGGCTACTACTCTTGTTTCTCTGATCCTCTTCTGGGGCCTGTTCTGTGTGAACTGGGCTACTCCACGTTCTACGTGACCTGAAGGCCCTGTGGCCCGAAGACCTTTGATGACCCGAAGGCCCTGGAGACCTGTAGGCCCAAACCGGTGGCCCGAAGGCCCAAATCGAGTGAATAGTTCCGACTGCCACAGTACCGAATAGTAACTGCTACAGTGACTGCTACAGTACTCGGAAATTCGCCTCCACCCGGTTTTGAACCCGGGTCTCTTGGATGCCAAACAGGAGCCCTTACCACTCGGGTACGGGCTCGTTGGCCGCAATAGCAATGAACAACCTTCTTTTAAGAAACAAATCCTCATGTGCAACACAGACTTATGTTAACGAACATTTTGTTATCTTTTCTTGGTTTCCAATATTATCTACCACTTATTTGTAATTTTAATATATTCAATATTATTATTCATTATTATTTTTGTAAATTAGTATTTCATTATTGAAAATAAGCATTGATTTATAGCACTGTGCGAATGCACGGGCGAAGTACTAGTTCTTTTGAATCGTTAGTACACTTAAATTATGATTATGCGTGTTGCTCAACAAGATTTTCATGAAGTCTAAAGTTTGATTTTTGATATTTATATGTATTCCTTTCAATTGATTTCTTAATAATGACGTGTCTTTTTTTTTGTGATTTTTATATTTCATGTATATGATCAAAACTATAATTAACATATCTATTGTTGCAATCATCTGATTATTGTTTTTTTCAAAGAGAAAATAGGTGCATTTTTTGTATTCAGTTTTGAGTGATGTTAAGATTTTTACTTCATAGCTTTATGGACTTGTTTTGTTTGATAACAAATGATTGTAGTGTTTTCTTTTATAAAATATATATCACAAAATATTTATCTACACAACAAATCTAATGCAATGCACTCACAATTTTTTTTGTTACCACAACATATATCATCATTACATGGAGAATCATCACCAATATGACAATCAAAAAACATTTATTTTAATGGAAACATAATATTAATTAGATACACCAATATTTATTTTCATAAAACATTTTATTCAGGATAACCACAAATAATTTCATTCATAAAACACATAGTATTCACAGAACATCACTAACACATTTCAACCCTTTAACAATGCACAAAAAGGGATTTAACAACACTAAAAAAGCGTTTTTGTCCTCAGTGTCATTAAAGAGGGCACACCGATAAAGGTGGTATTTTATCAGTGCTAGTTTAGCATTGATAAAAGACACCCTTTATCAGCGCTAGAAATCGCATTGATAAAGGCCCTACTACTGCAATGTGTTGTTCGAATAACAACACACTGCAACAAATACACCTGCATACACTTGTATGCAAATAAATAATTTAATTGAAATAAAATTTACACCACGAATACAAAAAAACACCATTTTATACATTTCAAACAATGTTTTGTATAATTACACATGCAATTATTATCCACAAACATTTTAAAATATCAATGTTTCATCATCCCGCGCCCCCTCTCAAAAAAGCCCGACTATGGTATTAGTTGCCGAACAAACCACCCCAACCCAAGAAAAAGAATCCACTTCTATAAGAAAACAAATCTTATGTTAGTAATATTATAAAGAAATAAATTAAACATAAATATAAAAGAATACATTAATAAAATGTCAATTTTAAATAAAAGGACACATTTGGAATCATACCGGTCACATCGTGCATCAGATTGAGCGGGACTAATTCCTACACATCAAAAATGACTTATGGATCATTGTCTTAAAGTATCAAAATAATTCGAATACGTTTTCTTGGTTTTGAGTATGTCACTTGACCTTTTTACTGAAATGTCATTTTAAACCGCAGACACGCACTTTGAGTCATACTAGTCACATCATGTATCGATTTGACGTGAGACTAATTCATACATGTCACAGATGACTTAAGAATCATTATCCTAAAGTATCAAGACAATACAAGTGCATTTTTTTGATTTTCAGTGGGTGACACACGTTTTGAATTAAAATAAAAAATTTAGACTGATAACAAACACTTTGAGTCATACCGAGTACACCATGTATCAGATTAAGGTGAGGTTGATTCATACACATCAAAAATGACTTATGGATCATTTTCTTAAAGTATCAAAACAAATTGAATGCATTTTCTTGGTTTTGAGTATGCCATTTGTGTTTTTTTAATAAAATGCAATTTTAAATAAAAAAACACATTTAGAGTCACACCGATCACATCGTGCATCAGATTTAGGTGTAGATGATTACCACATGTCAAAAATAACTTATGGATCATTGTCCCAAATTATCAAAACAATCCGAATGTGTTTTCTCGATTTTGAGTATGTCATTTGTGTTTTTCACTAAAATATCATTTTAAACTGAAAACACGCACTTTGGGTTATACCGATCACATTGTGTATTGGTTTGACGTGATAGTGATTTCTACATGTCAAAAATGAATTATGAATCATTATCCTAAATTATCAATACAATCAGAGCACACTTTTTTTTTCAGTGAGTGACAAACGTTTTGAACTAAAATGTCAATTTTAAACTGATAATAGACACTTTGAGTCATATCGAGCACACAATGTATCAGATTGAGGTGAAGATGATTCCTACACATCAAAAATGACTTATGGACCATTTTCCTAAAGTATCAAAACAATCCGAATGCGTTTTCTCGGTCTTGAGTATGTTCCTTGTCCTTTTTTCTAAAATTAATGTCAATTTTAAACAAAAAGACACAATTAGAGTCATACTGGTCACACCATATGTTGAATTAAGGCGCGTTTGATTCATACTCATCACAAATTACTTATGGATTGTTGTATTAAATAAAAAAATCCAAATGCATTTTCTCGATTTTGAGCATGTCATTTGTTCTTTTTACTAAAATTAATGTCAATTTTAAATAAAAAGACACACTTAGACTCATACCGGTCACACCGTGTATCGTATTGAAGTGCGGTTGATTCCTACACATCACAAATGACTTATGAATTGTTATTCTAAAGTATCAAAACAATATGAATGCATTTTATTGGTTTTGAGTATGCCACTTGTGTTTTTTTACTAAAATGTCATTTTAAACTGAAAACATGCACTTTGAGTCATACCGGTCACATATTGTGTCAGTTTGACATGAGACTAATTTATACACATAAAAAATGACTTATGACTAATTTTATTAAATTATCAAGACAATTGGAGTGCATTGTCTCAATTTTCAACGAGTGACACACTTTTTGAACTAAAATGTTAAATTTAAATAGATAACAGATACTTTGAGTCATATCGATCACATTGTGCATCAAATTGAGGTGTGGTTGATTCCAACATTCCATAAATGACTTATGGATAATTTTTCTAAAGTATAAAAACAATCTGAATGCATTTTCTCAGTTTTGAGTACATCACTTGTTCTTTTTACTAAAATTAATGTCAATTTTAAATAGAAAGACACACTTGGATTCATATCAGTCACACTGTGTGTCTGATTGAGGAGTGGATGATTCATAAACATTAAAAATGATCTATGAATAATTTTACTAAAGTATCAAAACAATACAAATGTGTTTACTCAGTTTTGAGTATGTCACTTGTGTTTTTTACTAAAATGTCATTTCAAACAAGAAACACGCACTTTGAGTCACACCGGTCACATCATGTATCAATTTGACGTGATACTGATTTCTACATGTCACAAATGACTTATGAATTTTTTCCCTAAATTTTCAAGACAATCAGAGTGAGTTTGCTCAGTTTTTAGTGAGTGATACACTTTTTGAACTAAAATGTTAATTTTAAACTGATTACGGACACTTTGATTCATACTGATCACACAGTGCATTATATTGAGATGAGGTTGATTATTACACATCAAAAATGACTTACAGATCTTTTTCACAAAGTATTAAAACAATCTAAATGCGTTTTCTTGGTTTTGAGTATGTCACTCGTTCATTTTATTAAAATTAATGCCAATTTTAAATACAAAGACACACTTGGAGTCATACTAGTTACACCATGCATTAGATTGAAGTGCAATTGATTCCTACACGTCGCAAATGACTTATGAATCATTGTACCAAAGTATCAAAAAAATAAAATTTATTTTCTCGGTTTTGAGTAAGTTATTTGTGTTTTTTTACTAAAATATCATTTCTAACTGAAAACACATACTTTGAGTCATACTGGTCACATCATGTGTTTGTTTGATGTGATACTGATTTCTACATGCCAAAAAATGACTTATGAATCATTTTTTACTAAATTATCAAGAAAATCATAGCATGTTTTCTTGTTTTTTAGTTGTGTAGGACTCCCATAATTTAAACCATGCAAATGATTTTGGATGAAAAATAAGTTTAGGAGTTGCAATGTGGTTAAACATTAATTCACCTCTTTATGGTGGTATATGCTTGTTGGTGAAGAATCATTAGTTATCTTGGTAGAAGGTTTTTGTTTTAGTGTGTAGGAGGGTAGTTTAACTATTGCATCAATAAAGTTTACAATATAGTGGGGTTATTTTTTGTTACTTTAAATTGAAAGGTTTATGTTGAATTTCACAAGGAGTTTGTGTTACCAATCTTTTAGGGTGATTAAAGAATTAAGATAACAATCTATCTATGAATATTTTTTAATAGGTACATTCTATCAATTTCCTATTAGTTTGAATTTTTACTTTTCTATCTATCTAAAGTCTTGTATCTCATTATATATTTTTATAAATAAAGTATCAAACTTATTAAAGAAGAATTTTTTAGCCTATTATTTCTACATGGTATCAAATCCTAGAAACCTTAGAAGTCTCCCTTCATCCCTCCCTTTAGCGTCATTACTTTCGAATTCCCCTTTATCACTCCTATGCTTTTCATACCTATTTTACAAAAAGTTATCTTACACATTATTTGAAGATATCATGTTTTATTTCAGATGACATTTTTCTTGCATCCTTATCCAAACAATCTTGAACATACATCCTTTTCCAAATGATCTTTTCCATAAATCGTTTCCAAAATAAATTTTTTAAACCAATTTGACATCATTTTTCATGTTTTGGAAGGCCATGACATCCATATAACTAAAACAAGAACATATTTTACAACATTTTTGGAATCATCTACATTGGAGATTTTTATGTGTCGGTAACATCACCTTCAAAAAAAGTTTATCATCACAAGTTCCATTTTTTATAAATCAGTGAAATGAGATAGATTATGATTCAGTTTGAAATATAGTTTTAGAATGCTTAAATAATGAGGGTATGTATCTATCTATGACCGATATATTTTAATAGGTATATCATATATATTTTATCTTTAGTATAAATTTTGTATTTTATATTTATCTTGAGTTTTTATCTCAATATTCATCTCTATAAATAGAGTTGTAACATTATTCAAGTGGCACAGTTTCTTGGCCTAATATTTTAAAATATTATTAATGTTGGATGTGAGTGTTTGGTTGTAGATTGTTGGGAAATGTTTATCGTATGTCGGACATTCTTGAGATAAGAGGATTCAAACAAAAGTGTCTTAGAGTATTGGTTATTGCAACCATGTTTTTTACTGTTTCTGCAGTTTGTAAATGCATAAGTGTTATTGCATTATTCTAAATAAAATAAAATTGTTTCCCACTACTAAAATAATGTTATTCATGAAAATTTATTATTTTATTTTTTTTTAAAAAATAACTAACTTTAGGATAATTTAAAAAATTATTGAGAAAATGGAAAAAAATATTTTGTGTTTAAATTATAAAAAAACACTATAGTTTCAATTGAAAAATTAGTTTTAAAAAGATAATACAAAATAAATTTTAAGTAAAAAATGATAATCAATATAAATTTTTGAAAAGTAGAAAATATTTTTTTCTAAAATGCATTTTTTCAAAGAAAAAAGAAACAATAATTTCAAACAAGTTATTTTTTCAATAAAAGAAATTTTTATTGCTGAAAAATTTCCAACAAAGAGGTTGTGAAAATATTTACAAAAACTAAACCATGTTTTAAATGATGAAACATGTTTTGTTAACTCATAATCAATAATTTCTTTTATATTAAAATAAAAATTATAGAAGTTAATAAATATAAAAAAATTGTATACTTTAAATGATTTTCTTCATGAATTTAAATATAAATGTTAAAAACAAAACAACTATCAATTTTTTTAAAAAACTATTATAATTGATAAATGTTATGTAATTGAATAAAAAATAGCCTAAAGATGAATTTGAAAATACTAATTAAAATTATTTTCACCCATTTAGGATTTCAAAAATTTTTACTGAAAAATATTGATTTTCTATCAATTATTTAATTTTTTTTAAATTTTAAATGCAATTGTTTTTTTTAGATTCAAAACAAACATCAATTTTTTTTTCAAATCAATTCATCAAGATAAATGAGAGGTATGAACTCCTTTAAGTGTTATCAAATGAAACAAAAGCCATCAATTCCTTTTTTAGTGGGAAATGTTGCTTCGAATTTTTTGATATCACTTATTTTATACCACTTATCACTTAAATAATTTTTTCCATGATATTTTTAAAAAGTATTTCAATATCACTTAACAATATGGAAACATTTTCACACAAACAATTAATAAGTGATTAAATAATTTATTTCAAATGATTCACTAGTCTTAAAGGAATTTATCTATCAAGTTTTAAGGCATTTTTTATAATAAATAACATTGAAATATTTTCTTAGTTTCTTACATCTAGTTTGAATTTTTTGATTCATATATTAATGTTTCCTAGATAAAAATATAAGGTGATTAAATATTTAAACAATTAATTGAGTTTAAATTATAGGTGAATTACTATTATTCCTTCTTTATTTAAAGACATTTATCTTTATAATATAGGTAAAATTATATTTTTGTGGAATAAAATCATACTAGAAGTGAAGTTTGGAATCCTTGTCATGTGAGGAAAGGATAATTAAAGGCTTCTTTAACAAAAATGTTCCTCATATAATTCTAAACCTCCAAGAACATAACAAGCAGATAAAGGGACAAAGGGTTACATTGACAGTACCCCCTAGAGGGTTACACATAACCTCTGACTTCACCATTAATAATGAAATGGGTGAATTCGGTTCGAACAATAGGGACCAAACCCAATCAAGAATGCAAAGAGAAATATTGAGAAAGAACTAATATATTTTTTGAATTGGAAAGAAAAATTATAATTTATTCAAGGACCAGAAACATGAATTCTCCTTTCATGTGGATGATCGAGTTTATTTGTTTGGAAGTATTTAATTTAATCAAAAGTGTAATGGTTTTCACGTTACAAGAATAAGGGGAAGAAGAAAGGGCGATAGAGAATTCAACACCCATGATTCACATTCATAATGAAAAGCGATTAAAGATGATGAGAAAAAATCTCATACCTTAGATTATGATAGGATCAATTAATTGATTAAGAGTGGTGATTCATTGATGAAGAGCGATGATAGTTCAGTTCCACAAGGGTTAGGTTATATGAGGGAGCGAGGATGAAGGTAGGGAGCGATGAAAGGGAGAGTGGCGGTGGTATTAGTACAAATCCATAAGAGCTTGAAGGTGTGAGCAGCGACGGTAGTCTGTTAGGGTTCTTTATAAGATCACATAAGGCTTTTATCAGTGATTTCAAAAAATTGTTGATAAAGAGTAGTTTTACCAGCACTAAAATAGAAAGCCCTGATAAAACTACACTTTATCAGTTTTAAACACCGATAAAGATACCCCTTTATCCGCACTAAAAAAGTGTTGATAAAGATATAATCTTAATAATATATATTTATGTATAATTATAATTATAAATAAATATATTTAAAAATATTTCTATATATTTATAAATATTTGTATATAATTATAAATATATTTATAAAATTATAAATATAATAAATATATTTATTATAATTTTATAATTATTTAAATAAATATATTTATAAATATTTGTATATAATTATAAATATATTTATATATATTAGGTGCTTAGGGGGTACAATTATATTAAATACACACATACACACATACCACACACAGAGGCTGGAAAGTCAGACCATAGCACCCCAAGGGATAACTCATCCATCAAGTCTTATTTATTCAGAACATGGCCCGAAGGCCCAGTGGGCATGTAGCCCATTACATTACACCACTTTGGTATATTTATATAATTATATATATTTATATCAATATATAAATATTTATAATTATAAATATAATAACTATATCAATTATTTAAATATATTTATTATAATTTTATAATTATTTAAATATATATATTAGGGGATTGGGGGTATAATTACATTAAACACATACACACCCCACACACAGGCTGGAAAGGTAGGTCATTTCCCCCCCAAGGGATAATCCACCAATCAAGCCTTATTTATTTAATACATGGCCCGTAGGCCCAGTGGGCATGAAAGCCCATTACATAGCCCCAAAGGCCCAAATTTTTGACCCAAAGGATCACTGGTGAAAAGTAATAATACATTACCCAGGCCACTACAATACTTGATATAATACTATCACTGCTAGAGTTCTTGCTATAGTGCCCACCAACGTTACAGTGCCACCGGTTCTACATTTCCACCGCCACTACAGTACTGCTACAGTGCCCTGCGCCCAATGGGTTTTGAACCCCCAACCTCATGTAGTATTATAGGGTTTCTTTTACCACTAAGCCAAACCCCAACTACTTATTTAAATATATTTATTATAATTTTATAATTATTTAATTATGCATGTATTTATTTATAATTATAAATATAAATAAATATATTTAAAAAGAATATATATATAATTATAAATATATTTATATAAATATATTTATTTATTAATATATAATTATAAATATACTAAATATATTTATTATTTAAATATATTTATCATAATTTTATAATTATTTAAATATATATTCATTTATTGATAATTTCATAAACAATTTTTTTAAAAAATTATATATATTTATAATTCTATAATTAAATATTAAAATTAAAAAATTATTTAAAAAATAATTTAAATATATTAAATATATAAATTTCAAATATATTTTAAATATTAAAACTTAATAAATAAAAATGAATAAATATTATTGAAAATATTACGTGTATAGTAAATAAATAAATATATAAATAAATATTATAAAATGATTAAATATATTTTTAACATTATTAATGAATATATAATAATAAATGAATAAATTAAATTAAATAAATTAAAAAAAATATTAAAAAGTGAATTCCCAACAATTACATGAATTACAAACATACACATGTACACATACACGTCTACACACACACATGTATATACACACATACATACATGTAATTATAAATGTAGATATATTTTAAATTATCTAAGATCAATATAAATATATATCTATATAAACAGATTGATTTATATATTATATAATTGTTTAAACAAGATATTAATGTATTAATTTATTTTAATTATATACACATTTTGTAATCAATGTATATAAATAAACTATTAAATATATTTATATAATTATATATAATTATATAATCACACATATATATATATATATATATATATATATATAATGATAGGGTTGCAATGAAGGAGTTGGGGGAGCCTCTCTCTCTAGATCTTCATGGCGATTAAGGCGGCGATTCGATGGAATCACACTTGGATTGCTTCTTTGATCCTCACAAAGTGTTTGTTGGCCCCTCAAAGAAGGATAAAGGTGCGATGGAAGGTGCATGTCGATCTCCAGTTCATGTGGTGTTGAATCCTGCCAGGCATGAGGTTCACGATAATAGGGATCTTGATCTGAATAAGAATCCAATCACTTTGGGAAGTAATTTTTCTTTAGATGCCGTGAAATACTCTATTTTTATGTTTTTTTCGACTCTAGGGTTGATGACGTGTAGTCACAGAAGAAATTCATAAAGAATGGAGCTATGGCCTTCCTTGAGGTCAACCCTAATTTTTTCCAGGATTGACTGGAGGACTATAAACACTCACTAATCAAGTGTCTGTCTCCACAAAGCATGAGTAATACTTGGAAGCTAAAAAATTTGAGAAACCAGTTGCGCTAGATCTAGGGGTTTGATTATTGGTGGATCATTTCAATTGGTATGGGTTGTTTCCACTTAATTTTTCTCTTATTGGATCAAAATCTGAAGGCCTGAAGTTATGGATTCATCTCCCTTAAGCCAGGGATTCTAAGATTGTAGGATTGGGATTCATAGTTCAACCCAGCTAAAGCTCCAAACTCAACTATTCAAACATGGATTCAGATATGGGGTTTAAACTGGTTCTTTTTCACCCTCATATCCTCTAGGATACTGCCTCAACCATTATAATTCCTATTAAATTTTACAATAAGACTACCATTACAAGGTATTTGAATTATTCTAGAGTTCTTATGGAAGTTGATATTGCCTCTCCACTTATTGAAACTATTTTTTTGGTGGCTGATGATTTTAAATTTGAGCTTTCTGTTGAGTTTGAATATGTGCCAATTTCTTCTTTAATTGTTATTGCATTGTAAATATTAGGGAATCTTACTTAAAGGGACTGAAATATATCAGTTGTAAGAGGAGTGGGCACAATGTTGACAACTTTAAGTTTAATTTTTTAGTCATTGATTCTGATTTTCTAGATGGAAATAGGAAGATTAGGGCTGATAAGGGGCCTACTTCTAAATCTAATCCCATAGGTTCTAAGGTTTCTAAAATTATAGATGATAGAGGTCCTGATTCTGATAATCTACCATCCATGGATGTTAATATGATAGAGGGAAGAGTAAATGTCCATATCATTGATGCAGTTTAATCTAAGCCGCTGTCTTTTGTTGAGGCTATCTTTAGGTCAAAGGCTAGTGGTTCTAATCATTCACCTTTTATCATATCTTCTATAGAGAATGTTCATCAAGATTCCACTTCTTTGATATTGGAATATATATTTGAAAATAATGAAGATGATGACCATGGTAGTGGATCAGGAGGAGATCTTACTGAATTTATTGAAGATCAATATCTTTCTAGTGGTAAAGTGGCTTATTACACAGGAGCTTCTCCTTTGCAGCATAAGTAGGGTGACATGTCTATGGAAAAGGTGACCAAGAAAATGAAGGAATCTATGGGGATAGTAACTACTAGAACTTAAATGAGCAGGGGAGATCTAGCCCTGTCTATGTTCCATATTGGGAAGGCATCTGGAGGAAATGATTCTCCTCCCTGTCATGGACCTGATGCATGTGATAATCTAGTGGGGAAAGAACAAACTTATGACGTACTTGTGGTTTCTGCGGACAATGCTGGGTCTGCCTCTGATGTCTCTGCACACATATTTAATATCTAATAGACCACTATAGTAGGCTCATCCCTTAGTTTCAAGGGACCGAACTATATTGGGACTCGTTCAAAGTTGATGGAGGATGGATTATGTGATGAACCAACTCGAGTTTCCCTCAAACCCAGCACCCGACCCATTCCATCACATACCCAAAGGGAATTCCCGACCCCCAAGGACTGGTGACAAGCACCTGGGAATCAAACAACACAATAAAGGGAACAATTTCTCCCAACCTGAACAACCACATGACATACATATATAAAGCAATAAAGAAACAACGGAAGACTAGAAAATATATATGTCATAATTGTAAGAAAACTGCAGAAATAGACAACTTCAATGGTAGATTAAAACTCCAAGATAATTCCAACCGCAAAGGACTAAAAACCAAACATTTAATCCAAATTATGGTAGGGACGGACTACCACAATCTCACCACCAACTACCCAACCAGCTGACATGAACCTCATTGCCTCACTACAACGCCTTGCCTTTCCCTGGACTATAAGACAAACAAAGGTCTACAAACCACCGAAGAGGTGCATAGGGTGTGAGCTAATAGGCTCAGTAGGATCCCACCCAGGTGTTCCATAACAAGTATCTATATAAAAATTTGTGTATGCTCATTTTAAGTAAAAACATGTCATGAAAAATAGTAAATACATTTTATAGAAAACATGAAAAACATTTCCCTTTTCTCCATAGTTCTAAACAGAAGCAGGTATATAAATTTCAAATCACATTTCACATATCATTTTCCATAAGCATAAACATGAATATCAAGGCTAACTCAGAAATCCAAGAAATACAAAACAGAATCATGAGTATCACGACACCAAGGAATATATACTACAGGTCCAGGCCACAAACTACTCGTACCAAAATAATCAATTGCACAAATTCGATCCTAGAACATAGGCCTAGGAAGTAGAGGAATACCCCATGAGTAAACCCCCCAAAATATCAATATCAGTACCCTAGAACAATGGGCCTAGGAAAAAGAGGAAATCCCCAAGACAAACCTCCTTAATAATCACAAAATAATAGACGATGTCCCCAAGCTAAACCTTCCACCTAAGTACTCAAGGTAACCCATGTTCTATTTTTCAAAAATTATTTCAATTCTTTTAAAACCATTTCAAAAAAACTTCACAATTTCCATTTCAATGCTTGAAAATGCCCATTTTATCTCCATTTATCAATAACCAGGGAAAAATCATTTTTCACTAAAAATCCCTTTCAACACACACAAAACAACCATTCCAATTTCAATATACAAAACAGTTTATAAAGCAAAAAAATCTGGTTCATCATCGTAGGCTAGAGATGGAACCACCTACCTCAAAACTTGGGTCGCACATGCCCGTAACAGAATCCAAAATCAACGAAATCCAACAACATCAACAAATGACTTAGAATCAAATCCACATCAATATTGATTTAATTTATAAGACAAGGGGTCAGTAGAAGAGAGGAAATACACATACCTCAAAGACGAACACCTACTGCACCACAAAAAATATAAGAAAAGGCCTCCAAAACGAGATCACACAATAGATCTAGAATAAACCAAGAAGAATTACCAATATTAGACCAATGGATCCAAATACATCACCTAACAATGATACTGTGATCAAAGGTAATGAAGGAACAAAAAGGTTATTTACCTAGAGAGATGCACTAAAATCGCAACAAAGATCCAATGTAAATTGGATTGATCCAGAAGGGTTTGATTCACTCAAAAATGATCGAAAACTATCTTAGGTTGATATCCACAGAGAATGGATGAAAATACTTAAACAAAACACCCGAGCATGTGTTTTAAAAACTAGACATGAGCTGTTACATGATGTGTAACCCCGGTTCACAATGTGTAACTTCCATGTCCCATATACGCCAAAAAACCCATCACCTCGGATTAAAAAACCATCATTTAAACCATACATGATGTGTAATCACCATTCATGATGTGTACCAATTCACAGTGTGATATCCCCTTTCAAAACTTGAATCCAGAAACCACTACATGGTGTGTAACTATTCTGCAGCCTGCAAAAAATCCAGAAAACAACTTCTAAATAATTTTAACTAGAAGGTAACTTGGGGAGAGGGAAAAAATTACCCGATCAAGGTAATGGTATGTTACAAACTCCTCACCATAAATACTTTATATCCCTAGGAACTCATGTGAAATATGTAATCCCTGGAAAAAGATGAGTCCACTGTTCCCTCATCAACGATTCACATTTCCAAGTCTCATAAAAATCCGATCCTTGTTGCCATAAAACTATGATTAATGAAATAAACTTTCAATGCAGTAATTTCATCTGAGAGTCAATGATCTCAATTGGTTACTATAGAATAGAATCATCTAGATCTAACTCAATTTCTTCCCAACTCAGAATGTGGGTGGTATCAAGGTGATACTTACTAATCTAAGATATGTGGAAAACATCATGAATGTTTGTCAAATGAATCGGAAATACTAACTAATAAGCAACCTAGCTGAGCTGTTTAGTGATCTCAAATGGTCCAACATATCTCAGATCCAACTTTCCCTATTTTCCAAGTCGACGGTGACCCAAATGAGGAAAAAATTTCAATAAGACCCAGTCACCTATGGAAAACTCCAAAGGATGATGCTACTGATCTGCATACAATTTCTATCAACTTTGGGATATAACCAAATGTTGATGTACATCCTGAATCTTTATGAACATTTCCTAAACCAAACTTAGTCCAACTAAATATAATTCACCCACCTCTGCTCAACAAAGAGGCGATCTGTACATGTGATCATACAACACATCGAAGGGATCCATTCTGATTGACAACTTATAACTGATTTTATAAACAAAATCAACCAGTACTAGATGATTATCCCACAACCCACTGAAATCCAAGATGTATGATTGAATCATATCCTCCAGGATCTAAATTACACACTCTGTCTAATCGTCTATCTGTAGATGGTAAGTTGTGCTCAACTTGATATGAGTTACCATTTTCTTTTGAAGAATCCTCCAAAACCTTGAGGTAAACCTAGGATCCCTATATAAAACAATGGAAGAAGGAATCCCATGTAACCTCATGATCTATTGCATATACAACTTACCAAGATCTTCAACCTTAGTGGTGTCTCTGATCATAATAAAATGAGAAGACTTCATCAACCACTCAACAACCACACGGATATCATTATTCCCTCAGGGTTTCCATGGAAATCCAATAACAAAATACATGGATACCTCATCCCATTTCCAAACTGGCACCAGAAGAGGCTGAATCAAACCAAAGGGTTTCAAGTGCTCTACCTTTATCTGTTGGTAGGTGTAAAAATGAGATACAAACTCTACGATGTCATGCTTTATACTCAGCCATCGAAATCTTCTTCTCATGTCATAATAGATCTTCGTAGTGACTAGATGTATGAACCATGAAGATATGTGATAACAAAACAAGACTGAAATTCTCACAGATGCTGTGATGATAATACTTTTCCTAAAGTTACTCATACCATCTGAAGAAAGAGACCAACCCGAAACAGTCTCCCCACTATAAAGGCTTTCTGAAGTCTTTTGAAACTCATCATCCTACTGTTAACTCTAAAATATAGACTCTAGGAGATATGATGATAACTGAACACTGACCAAAACCATGCCCGAAACATCATCATGAGCATCTAGATGTAACTAAGAAAAAATCCTCATAAGGTTCCACTCTTCCTTTGATTCCATAATAGTATGTGATGGTACGTTCCTGCTAAGAGCGTCTGCAACAACATTTCCATTTATTGGGGTGCAGGTGATATCGAAGTAAAATGTCTAAAGGTATTCTACCCATCATCTCTATTTGATATTCAAGTCCTTCTGATAAAATATATAACTTAGACTCTTATGATCAGAGAATATCATGAAATTTTCCCTAAAGATATAGTTATGCCAACACTTAAGTGTATGCATGACTGCAGTAAGCTCTAAATCATGAGTGGGGTAATTATTCTCATGCGGTTGGAGCTGAAGATAGCTATAAGCCACTACATGGTCATCCTGTATAAGCACACATCCCAAACCATCACCTGAAGCATCACAAAACACCACGTATCCCTTACTAGGCTCAAGTAAGATCAAAATAGGATCTGATGTCAGAAGCCTTTTCATCTCATCAAAATAAGTCTGAAACTTTTCATCTCAGGTGAATTTAACCATTTTCCTGGTGAGGGAAGTCAAAGGTGACACCAACTTATAAAAATACTTAATAAACCATTGGTAGTATCCAACAAGACCAAGAAAGCTTTTGATTTCAAATACATTTTGTGGTTCCTTCCATGAAAAAAAAAACTTTTAACTTATCTGGATCAGCTGATAATACATTCTCAGAAATTCTATGCCCCAAGAAATTTACTTCTTGAATCCAAAAATTTCATTTCAAAATCTTTCCATATAAACGGCGAATTCTCAAAATTTCCAGAACCAAACTCAGATGGTGCTTATGATCACTCTCTGATTTTGAGTAAACCAGAATATAATCCATGAAAACTACCAAAAAAGTGTCAAGATATTGATGGAATATCCAATTCATCAAATCCATAAAAACTAAAGGAGCATTAGTCAGACCAAAAATCATCACAAGATATTCATAGTGGCCATACCTGCTCCATAAGGTTGTCTTCGGTATATCAAACTCCCAACCTCTGAGATGATGATAACCCGACTGAAGATCGATCTTTTAAAACCAATTTTCCACCTTTAACTAACCAAACAGATCATTCACATGAGGCAAAGTACATTTTTTCTTAACTGTTACCTAGTTCAACTTCTGATAGTCCACACATAAATGAAGTGAACCATCTGTTTTCTTGGAAAAGATCACTGGGGATGCCCAAGGAGAAATGCTAGGGTGAACAATTTTTTTTATAATAGATCATCCAAATGAATCTTGAGCTCTCTCAGCTCTTATAGTTCCATAAGATAAGAATGTATCAATATTAGCTACACACCTAGAACTAGATCAATCATAAACTCTACCACCCTCTCTGGAAGAAGAACAGAAAAATATTCTGGGAAAACATCAGGAAAGTCTCGAACAACAACGGGAATATCATAAATAGAAGAAACATCATCTTTCTCAAATGAAAAAACAAAAAAAAAACTCTTGATCTATGGGCAGGAAGGTCCTACATGACCTGAACTTGGGTCCCACTCCCCCTGAAACACACAAAAGCTCTCATCGACAACAAGAAATGAAATGCTCCAATTATAACAATCAACCTCAGCTCGATGAGTGAAAATCCAATCTATACTGATGATTATGTCAAACAGATCCAGATTAAGAATGAGAAAATCCCAGACCAACTCTGTATCAGCTATCATAAATGAATAAGAACACCTGAAACCCTACTCTTTCCTTATACCAAGAGGTGTTTATAACTCCATTGTAAAGGTAATAAGTTCCATTGGAATTTTAATCATATCAAAAAAATTTAAAGATATAAATGAGTGGGAGGAACCATTATCAAATAAATCAATTGTTACTGAAGATGCAATATGGATATTACCTCTCACTATTGCTAGACCTACATCAACTTTTGTTGGAAACTCATATAATATGTGAAAATGATTCACTCCTAAGGCTTGTGGCTGGATCCTTATAGTATTTGAAGCTTCTGACTACACTGTAGTAGCCTTTGAAGATGCTGAACCCTGACCATAATGAGGTGTATTCATAGCCTGATAGTAGCACTATAGATGACTAACATGTCCACAGGTATTTCACATCTTCATAGGAATATGAAAAGAATGTCTAGTATGTACTCCCTTGCCACACTGGTAGAAAGTCAGATGCACACTTCCAGCTACGATGGACAGTGTAGAGGAGGCTCACTACTGAGACCCACCTCCACCACTTCTGTGATGAACCTTCCACTTCCTCTTCTTCCCATTCACACCACTGAAGCTGCCACCCGATGGAAGAGAAAAGGTGGAAAATAAAACCTTACCTGCCATATTCATTTCTGCCATCATATCTCTGTCTACTATCTCCACATAGGTAGAAAGTTTCAGCATAAACACCTGTGATCTGATATTTGGTCACAAAACTTGTAGGTACTTCTGCACCTTCAGTTGGTCATTCTTTACCATGTCTGGAGAAAAAAAAACAAGCACATCAAATTAGTTGGTGTACGCTGACACCAAATTCCCTCCCTACTACAATGACAAGAACTATAGAAACTTCTCCAACATCAGTGAATCTGGAAAAAACTGCTGAAAGAACAAAGTTTTGGGACCCTTCCAATCCAAGTCTACATGCCTATCTTCTTGAACCATAAAATCTCACCATCGCTTTCCAGATCCCTCGAGTCTGAATGCCACACACTTCACCTTGATATTCTCAGGTGTCTCTAGGATGTCAAAGATTTGATTGATCCCATCTATCCAATCCTCTGCCTCTTGAGGTTCAGTCATCCATTTAAAGGATGGTGGCTTCTCGTATAAGAACTCCCACGATCTCTCTCTCTCTCCTCCAGCTCTTGGATGTATCTCAACCACTACGTTCCGAACTAATGGAACACCCTTATGAACAACACATAATAACTGTATGATAGTCTCAATGAGGTTCTGATCTATAGGTGGGTTCCCTTGAGGATCATCAGCTACACCTTCCTGAGGAACTCATGGAATATGTATCGAAGGCATATTGTTGCACACATAAACACAAGAACAACCAGACAATAGAACCAATATCAGTTCAAACTAGAAAACCTATAAGAAAAAACCGAGATTTTTTTAAAACAAAAACCAATACTAGAGACATAGATCCTAATGTCCCATGGAAACTTGAGTCTCGTTATGAAAGGATCTATCCGGGCAATTATCAGAACATACCTCACAAGTCCCAAAAATCCTATCTCTAGTCTAACAGATATACCAAGGCATGGAATCTTGAGGATAGATCTACCTTTGATATCAAACTATGATGAACCAAACTGGGTTTCACTCAACTCGGCACCCGACTCATTTTGTCACATACCTGAAGGACATTCCCGATCCCTATAGGCTGGCGACAAGCACCCAGTCATCAAACAACACAACAGAGGGAATAATTTCTCCCAACATAAAAAACCACATGACATACATATATAATGCAAGAAAGAAACAGTGTGAGACTAATGAATATATATGCCATAACTGTAAGAAAACAACAGAAACAGAAAACTATAGAGGTATCTAAAAACTCCATGATAATTCCAACTTCCAAGGACTAAAAACTAAACATCTACTCCAAATGATGGTAGGGACAGACTCCCACCATCTCACCATCAGATACCCAAACTGTTAATATGAACTTCACCACCTCTCTACGATGACTTTCCTTTCCATGCATTGGAAGAAAAACTAAGGTCTACACACCACTGAAGAGGTGCGTAGGGTGTGAGCTAACATGATCAATAGGATCCCACTCAGGTGTTCCATAACTAGCCTTTGTATAACAATTCTTGTATTCTCATTTTAAGTAAAAACATGGAATGCTAAGAAGTAAAGCTGTTTTATATAAAACATGGTAAACATTTCTCTTTTTTCCATAGTTCTAAACAAAAGCAGGTATATCAACTTCAAATCAAATTTTACATATCATTTTACACAAGCATAAACATGCATATCAAGGCCAACTTAGAAAGACAAGAAATAAAAAATAGAAGCATGAGTATCACAACACCAAGGAATACTACAGTTCTAGGCCACAGTCTACTCATACCATAATAATCAAGTGCACAAATCTGATCCTAGAACACAAGCCTAGGAAGAAGAGGAATTCCCCTTGAGTAAATCCCCTATAATTTCAATATCAGTCCCCTGGAACAATAGACCTAGGAAACAGAGGAAATCCTCAAGAAAAACCTCCTTGATAATCACAAAATAATGGACAATGGACCCAAGATAAACCTTCCACCTAATTACCCAAGGTAAACCAAGTTCTATTTTTCACAAATCATTTCAATTATTTTAAAACCATTTCAAAACCATTTCACAATTTCCATTTAAATGCTTGAAAATGATCATTTTCTCTCCATTTATCAATAACTAGGGAAAAACCATTTTTCACTAATTTTTTTAACACACACAAAAAAACCATTCAAATTTCCATATACAAAAAAATTTATAAAGAAAAACAATAAGGTTCATCAACGTAGGCTATAGATGGAACCACCTACCTCAAAACTCAGGTCGCACATGCTCGTAATGGAATCCAAAATCAACGAAACCCAACAATGTCAAAAAATTCCATAGAATCAAATACACATCAAGATTGATTCAATTTATAAGACAAGGGGCCAGAGGAAGAGAGTAAACCTACATACATCAAAGATGAACACCCACCACACCAAGACCAATAGAAGAAAAGGCCTCTAGAATGAGATCACACAACATATCTAGAAGAAACCAAGAAGAATCACTAACCTCAGAATAATGGATCAAAAGTCATCACCCAAAAGTGATACTGTGATCAAAGTTAATGAAGGAATGGAAAGGTTACTTACTTGGAGAGATACACCACAATCACAAAGAAGATCCAACATCGATCAGATTGATCCAGAAGGGACTGAGTCTCTAAAAAACATGCCAGAACTATCTTTGGTTAAGATCCATGGAGAAATAGTGAAAAGAATAAAACAAAACACCCAATCGTGTGTTTTAAAAATTGGACGCGGGCCATTACACGATATATAACCCAGGTTCACAATGTGTAGCTGCCACATCCCATATACGCTGAAAAATCTATCACCTTGGATTAAAAAGCTATCATTTAAACCATACACAACATGTAATCACCATTCAAAACATGTACCAGTTCATATCATGATCTCCCCTTTCAAAACTTGTATCTAGAAACCATTACACAATGTGTAACATAGTTACACGACATGTAACTATTCTACAACCTGCATAAAATCCAGAAAACAACATTTAAAGACTTTGAACTAGAAGAAAACTTAGAGAGAGGAAAAAACTTACCCAATCAAGGTAACGGGATGTTACAACTTAGTTCTTGGATTTGAGGCTGGTGATCTAGTTCTACATGTGTCTACTGTTGGGATAGCACCTGAGGGGGGTGGAGCTTCCCCTTCTAATCATGGCATTGGTGCTGAGGCTGGTAAGATAGATGGTGTAGACATGAGGTGGCTTAAAGGTTCCCCTACTTTCTTCACTATGCTTGATGATATTAGAACACTTGATTTTGGAAATTTCTATGTGGAATGTATCAAGAAGAGCCATGGTGTTTCTTTTAATGTGGAAGTGGTTGAGGGTTCCAACAAGTTACCCTATAATTTTTAGGAGCTCTCCAAACAGGGGCATGTAGGGGCTACTCAAGTGGATACAGTGGGAAGCATCCATGATGTGAATCTTTCATTTGATGATTTAAAGGAGTATGCACATGATCCAGATGTAGTGCTTGATAAAGCTGATACATTAATCACTTTAGATAAGGCTCTTGATGATGGAACATAAGAATCAGAGGCAGTAGAGGTTAAAGAGGACTATTATAAGTGCTTGGATGATCGAGGTGGTCCATGGGTAACTACAAAATGGAGGAGAGGGCATCACCCTCAAGGTCGTGGGAATGTACAAAATGTGGGAAACTGACACTAAAGGACCCATCTTCTATTGTTGGCTCTTGTGTGTGTGTGTGTGTGTTTATAAATAAATACATACATATATTTATATATATGTGTGTGTTTATAAATATAATTATATGTATTTATATTTATTTACATATATTATATATTAATATTTACATACATATATTAGAATATATAAATAAATATATATATGTTTTTCAATACACACAAAAATATATATTTTTATATATAAACATTATATATACATTAATTGTATAGGTATATAAATATTCATACATTTTTATTTAAAAAAGATGGATATTATTTTTTATTTAAATATAGTTTATATATATAGAAAGATTTTTTATATGTAAATATGTTTACATATTTATTTATAAAATTAAATTTTTATGTGTAAATATATAAAAATATGTATATATGTATATATATTTAATTTTAAATAACAATAGAATATAAAAAATGATAAAATTTGATGTCATAATATTCATATGAGGGTAATAATTGAGAATAAATTGAGTATCCACCCAAAAAAGATAATAAGTCTCCCTTAATTGAGGATGAAATTCCATAAAATGTTAAAAAATGGGGGTGCCCTGACAAAAAATCAGTTTTAGAGGCTTTTTGGGCCTTTTTTAACCCAAAAAAATGATGATTAGGGTTCCTTATTAACTATGGCATAGATTTTTCACAAGTTTTCATTTGATATGTAGTATATCTCAAATGGACACTTGGATCAAAATTTATAACACTTTGAACTTCGAGTCATGTTTTCAACATATTTTAGATTTTTTATTAATTTATTGAATTATTATATCTTCAAATTTTTATTAAATGATTATTACTCAATAATAATTAGCAAATGTTTAATTAATATTATTTATTTATTATTTTATAAATCATTTTCCACTAAATATATTATATATTAAGTGTGATTACATATTTTATATTATATAAATTATATTTTATAAAATATATTATATTTATATCAATATAAATATATTTATATATTAATATATGATTTTTAATGATATATAACATTTTTTATGGAATATACCTTTCATAAGTGCTAAAAACAATCATTCTAGCACTAATAAAAGACACACTTTTATCAACACTAAGAAAAATGATGATAAAAGTACCCTTTATCAATGATAAAAAAACACTGATAAAGGGGGTACATTTATCAGTGCTAAAAAAATTACTGATAAAAGGGTACTTTTATCAGCGCTGATAAAATCACCTTTTATCACCGATTTGTTTTAGCGTTGATAAAATTACCCCCTTTATCGGTGTTTTTAGCGCTGATAAAGTGTAGTGCGAGATAAGTCCAAATCTATGGCATTGAAAAAATAAAATAAATAAATAAATAACTTCCCAAAACATTTATTTTAACATACCATTTTATCTCACAAAATATTTAGATTGACATAACTTTTAAAGATCATTCTTCAACCAATAAAAAACATTGTATTGACTAAACATTTAGCCTTAATTAATCAACTAACATTTTGCTTCGTAGAACATGTGTTTTTTAATATATTTTTATATTTTTTATATAAATTATTATATATATATATATATATTCAAGTGTGATGGATGATGTTTTGATGGTAATTGTTTTCAAATATTTGAATTTAGTGTTGTTTTTAGGATGAAAAGGAATTATAGTGTAATAAACCATATATCTCAAGGTACAAAATTGGTTTAATTTTTTTTTATCAAAAAATATATATTTTGATGGTTTTCATGCCATTATAGGAGTTGGTAGATGTTGGGGATTGGAATCTGTGGAGTTGGGCTAGGTGAGGAGTGTTCCTTTTGATGACAAACAACATCGAGTATCTAGTGACCTATAACGAGTACCTCATAACTTTAGGTATAGAGGGGGAGGTCTCTGAGGGCCACTAACCACTTGGTATCCCTAGGGTGGGTACCTAGTGGGGTATCAGGCAGGCCCTTGTACAATTTTTTCCTTCCAAATTTTAATTAAATTAATTTAAAAAATTTAATGGTTTTATAAAAACAAAACCCCTCATATATTTCTCCCTATCTTCATGACCCTCTCCACTCTCTATTGACTTATTATTCTTCCAAGAATGATTCTACCTCATTTTTGATTGAGTCAACATTCCATATGTCCTGGTGAACCACTATAGGCAAGTCTAACCTCCATCTTCATTCTATTCTTGGTCTCTCTCATTGTCTATTCATTCTTCATGGGAAATACCTAATTTTAGGGTTTGTGTTAGGTTTTATAATTTTTTTGAATAAGTTTGATTCGTCTAATGATCTTTGATAAGCGGGGTATTATTAAGATGAAGTAGGTGGTCCCTAATATTTCTCATCGGTTTATATGAGTTTTCATGTGATGTGTGATATGTGGGTTCCTACACATAACCTGAAATGAACCTAAATATATTCCTTGATGCTTTGAGAGTGGAATTAGAATCATTAAATTCATGATTGGTCCTTTTAGTTATATTTTATGATTATATGGCCTCTGATTACCTTGTGTTTATATTAAAGTGTTATGAAAATTAGGGATGATATCATACAAGGGGTATCCTTAATTATGTTATGACACAATGGACCATGATAGGTTTTAAATGAGCCCGTCATGGGGTGTGATAAAAAAAATTATTTCCTAATTTAAAAATTTAGTAAAGTGGGTAACCAAGGTTATCTCTAGAGAATAGCACACAACAATGACATTTTTCACTTGAAATTAGAGAAACAAGTGGAGGTTGTTTTTGAAATTGTTTGATTTAAAAAAGAAAGAAATCAATTAAAATAAATGTTGAAAAAATTGATGAAGAGAGTGATGGGGTTAGGGTAGGATCAAAATTTTTAATGTTATCATGGTCATAAAAATCATTCCCGCTCTCTTACTTTTTAATGATAAATGAAATACTCCTCGATCAAGTTGTGAATCGCCCTTGGTTGAAGGAAGCAATGAAAACCACTCCTATGTGCATGAAAATTTATAAACCATTCCCAAATACCTAAGTCAAGTCCTGATCAAGATTTTTTTATCCTTATAAATATATAAACAATTAACTTATTTCACAAACATACCAATGATCTCTATACACTCACCACCTAACACAATCTGCTCGATCGAGACAAATTTCACTAGGTGGAGGGGTTTTAAAGAACTTCAACCAAAGCTGTAAAAAATGAATGACACCAAAACCCAAAATAAAATCAAATTAATAGAATTAGGCACCAAGAAAAATATAATCCAATCATTATAAAAATAGAGTTTTATATTAAAGTGCAAGACTCTATCATTACAAAAGAAAAACTCTCCCTTCCTCGATCACTCAAAAAATTTACCCCTCCTTGTGAAGGGTAATAGAGTTGAAGGAGGAATAATAGAAAATTATGAAAATAGTAAAATATAAAATAAATATAACTCAAAGGTTCCAATACACCATCATATCCCCTATTTATCCTTCTTCAACACCTTTGAATTTAAGTGGATTCGCATATTTATAGGACTGAGAGGTGGGAAAATTTCCCTATGGATTCTTTATACTGAAATTTTGAGTTTATTTGGCATAATAAATGGCCAATTATATAAAATTTTTATTCATAATTTTTTTCTCTATATCCTATCCACACACCCTCAAAATCTTATATTCTTTGGAAAATTTTCAAAAAAATAATTCTTTAATTACTAAAGAAAAATTTTTATGGATGAGGAGACTCAAATTCCTTCATTTGAAAGCATGAAAATCCAGACTTAATGAGATAATTTCTCTATATAATTTAATTTGAAAATGAGTCTCAAATTACTCTTTAAAATACATATTTAATCACCTAATTTTAAGGTCTCAGGGCCAATATATGACTCATTTAATTAGGTGGGTTCTATTATGTCATCTAGACATATTTTTCAGATTGATTGATATTTATGGGATTGTGGGTTTCAAATGAGCACTGGGACCAGAATAGGAAGCATCATACCAATAATAAAGGAATACTATAAAAAAATAATCTCTAAAATTGGATCAAAATTATAAAAGTTATTCTCTAAATACACAAGTGATAATAAACTATTAAATTTGTAGAATTAAGCAATTTTCTCATTTTAGCCCAAAACTCACAAAAAATACTAAAATGATGAAAATAAGATCAAATTAATAAATTTTTAGGGATTAAATCATTGAATAACACATAAAAAACAATGAAAATATTATATCTATCAATTCCACCACACTTAACACTTGGAATCCTGGACAAGTAAGCATCAAAATCAAATCAAAGAAATTTTAAAACACATGAATATGAGATCCACAAATTTTACACCAATAAAAAAAATATCATGCCTCCTCACAAAATTTTATTTTAAGTTTTCCATTTATATTATTCAATATATTTCCAATTAATTTCTCCTCCCATTCACACAAGATAACTACCTCACATTATTTTTCTCTCATCACACAAATGTCAATTTTTAACATGGATTTTCTCATCCAAACCCATGAAAGAGTCACCAAAGGCTTGATAAATTTCTATATCTCCACCCTATGTGATTCAAGGAAATGTTTTTATCATGAGGAATTTTTAGTGTTATTTTGTGGCTTTTGGTTGGTAAGATTTATATGTCAAAAATTCTGAGGTCGAATTAGGAGGGTTTGGTTATTTGTGAATAAAAATTATAAGATTCTAATTTACACTCAAGTATGGTATCCTCATCACTCCACTTAGCAAAAAATGAGCTCCAAGAATATTTTAAAATCTCATGTACATCTCACACCATCCACATTTTAGTAGAAAAATTTCAATCTTCTCAAGCATAATTTTTCATGAAATCTCTGGATAGGCATAACTTTTTTTATCATAAAAGCTCTAGAAAGATATAACTTCTTTGATCATAAAAGATCTAGAAAGGCACAAATTTTGATAGAACAGATTTTTCAGTAGAAAAAAAATCTCTTAATCATTTTATTTTCCACTCAATGTTTCAAAAAATGATGTAGCACACCACATGACAGATTCCCCCACACTTAAGTTCAACTAGATTATGCAATTTCACTTCCAGAGCAGGTTGGATAGGAAAATTGGATTTTAATATGGATAAACTAATAGGATGTTCTTAGATTCTAAGGGATAAAAGGATTAAATTTACAAGGAAATATAGAATAAAAAGTATTATTTTGAGAAGGGGCCTTAAAAACCAAATAAACACCACAATCATTGAAAAAATAAGTACCTCAAACACTCAAGTTTTGACAAGAATAAATCAAATTCTAGTTAAAGAAATCATGGTTTGGAACGATCAATAAGTGAGGTGAATACAAATAATATGAAAAAATGGTTTATAAGACTCATGGGAAAGTGATTTCAAAGATAAAGATAGCGATATGTGGCATGGGATTAAAAAATTAGAGGAATTTTCATGAAATTCCCAAGGATTTGAACTTAAAAAAAGTCATTTTTAGAATTCATTTAAAATTAGTTTCATGGGAAAAATTGGTTTACTCATTGAAATGGGCTTAAAAAATTAAAAATATAATCATTTGAGCATACAAGTTTCAAAAACACACAAAAATTCAAAAAGGAATGCATAAAAATTTGAAAAAAACAATTTTTTTTTTGAAAAAAACAAACAAAAAATGAAAATCCTAAACTACAAAGGTCTACACCACACTTAAATGATGTATTTTAATCAATTAATTCAAGTGGATTTAACATGTAAGGATATTTTAAATTGAATCAAAACAATCAAACAAGTGTAAATGAGAGGGACAACCTTATGGATTTTATCAATAAATAGGTTAGAGGGGTGTGATATCCTTCACTGGATCTGATGGTATAGTCCCATGGAATTTCTTCAGCCCATTTCCATTAACTGTGAATGGATCCTTCTCTATATCTTTCACAATCTATAAAACATATAAAGGATATACATGAGTAACTATAAATGGACCTTCCCATCTGGAATGAAGTTTACATGGTGCCATCTTGAGTCTTGAGTTGAATAATAGCACCGTGTCTCTAGGATGGAAGTATTTTGGTTAAATTAGATTTACAGGAGCCACCCTTATTATCTCTTTGTAAATCATAGAATTTTCAAAAAAATCCCTTATAATTTCCTCTAACTCCTATAACTGAAATCTTCTCTATTTCTCAGTGCTTTCAAGATCCAAATTCATCTTCCTCATAGCCCTATATACCTTATGCTCCAATTCCATAGGAATATGAAAAATTTTATCATAAATCAACCTATATGGAATCATTCCAATCGAGGTTTTATAGGTTTTATTGTAAGACCATAATGTGTCTCCCAACCTATGTCTCTAATACTTCCTATTTAGTTTAATAGTATTTTCCAAAATTCATTTGATTTCCCTATTCGACACTTTATCTTGACCATTAATCTATGGATGATATGGAGTTTATGTTTTATGATGAACTCCATACTTCTTTAGAAAATACTCTATTCTCCTATTAAAAAATTGGTTCCCCTGATCAACGATGATGGGTTTGGGCACTACAAACCTACAAAATATATTAGCCCTGAAAAAATCACAAACAAATTTAGCATCCTCAGTCCTGATGGCTTTTGTTTTCACCAATTTTGAAACATAATCAACTGAAATAAAGATATAAAAATTTAAAAATGACATTGGGAAAGGGCCCAAAAATTATATCCCCCAGACTTTAAAAATTTCACAAAAATTAAGTGGATTTTGGGGGATTTCTTGTGTCTTTGAAATATTTCTAGAAAACTAGAATTTTTTACACCTTTTAAAAAATTCATGAGAATATTTAAAAAGGGTGGGATAATAATGTCCAAATTCTAAAACATTCTTTATTTTCTATTGAGGTCCAAAGTGGCCTCAACAGGATAATGTTTTACAAAACTCAAATACAAAATCAATTTCGCTTTCAGGAAAACATCTTCTTATCACTTGGTCATTTCAAATCTTCCAAATAAATGGATCATCTGGGATGTAATATCTTGATTAATATTTTAGTTTTTGATTTTTTTGGGAATTTAAATGAGATGGGACCTGAGCTGTTACCAGATAATTGACCATGTCAGCATACCAAGGCACTTATCCTTCAATCAATCATAACTACTCTCTTGGAAGGTGATCATTCAATGGTTCTTTTTCTAGAATTTTATCTTTATCAATGTTGGGAAGTATACTTAAGTGATCATCTACTTGGTTCTCATCTCCCTTATTGTATTTTATTTCTATATTGAACTTATGTAGTATTAGAATCCATCTCACTAGCCTTGGTTTAGCTCTATCCTTATTTATCAATTACCTAAGAGCTGTATAATAAAAAAACATAGTAACTTTAGTTATAAGAAGATATGATCTAAATATTTATAAAGAAAATAAAACCGCTAAGAACTCTTTTTTTGGTTGTGTAATTGAATTGGGCTGAATCTAAGGTTATCAAGGAATATACAATGACTTGTGGCATACCCTCAATTTGTTGATAAAAGGACTACTCCAACTTCTTGGTTGGAAGCATCACAAAGTATCTCTAATGGTTTTTCCCAATTTAGAGGTTGCATCATTGATGGTGTAATCAATATCCTCTTCAACCCATCAAAGGATTACCTACACACACCACTAAAATAAAAAATAGAATCTTTAAAAAGTAATCTATAGAGATGGATATAAATTTTATTGGAATATTTGATAAACCTCCTATAGAATCCTACATGTCCTAAAAATGACCTAACATGTTTCACACCAGTTGGGAAAGGAAATGGATTTATCACTTCTATTTTCTATTTATCCACTTCAATGCATTTTTTTAAGTGAAATTACCAAGTAAAATTCCTCTATCAACCATGAAATAAAACTTCAAAATTTTAAAAAAATATTCTTTTCAATGCAGGTTTTAAAAAAAATTCCATATTTTTGAAACAATGGTCAAAAGAATTTCTAAAAACCATGAAATCATATAATAAAACCTCTAAGAAATCTTCATTATGATCATAAAAAATACTTACCATGCACCTTTAAAATGTACCTATAGAATTAAATAATCCAAATGGAATCATTTTCTATAAAAAATGTCGAAGGGACAAGTAAATGTAGTCTTCTATTGATCCTCAGGAGCAATGGGTACCTAGAAATAACTTGAAAATACAACTAAAAAGAAATAATGAGTTATCCTTACTAATTTCTATAACATATGGTCAATTAAGGGGATGGGTAAATGATCTTTTCGAGTGACCTGATTCAACTTCCTAAAATCTATGCACACTCTCTAGCTATTATGAATTCTCATAGGGATTAATTCATTATTTTCATTCCTCACAGTGGTTAGGCCATTTTTTTGAATTACATGAATGAGGATAACCCATTGTGAATATGAAATGGTATATATAATCTTGGATTCCAATAGATTCTCAATATCCTTATTCAAAACCTCCATCAAGGTGGGATTAATCCTCCATTGGGGATGGATGATAGGTTTGGAATCTCCCTCAATAATAATTCCATGTGATCATTTTTTGGGTTCTTTCATGGAATATCAACTAATATACACCATATTTCTTGTAAATTCTCTCTCAAAAGCTCAATAAAATATATTTCTCAGGTTTAAAAAAAATTATTATCAATTATCAATGGTAGTTTTTCTCCCTCCATAAGGTACACTATTTCAAATTAGTGGGGAGTGGTTTTAATTCCAAATTAGAGGGATTACCAAGGGATGAAATTAAACTGAGGTTCCCCACTTCCAAAGGATGGACCTACCATACAAAAGTAATCATATTATCTTCTTTATCATTTAATAAATCATCAAAGAAATCAGATTGTACCTCTTCTTCCCACATGAAATCAGAATCTCCATCATTTTGGACATCAACTTATTCAGTGATATTTTCAATGAAAAAAATATCCCATAAGGATAATAATTCATGGAATATACTTTATTCTTTAATTTTTTCAGTTCTAAATTCATGGGAGAGTGCAAAGAGTGACTGATCATCTGATGGGTTCCTCATGGATTCAAAAATATTGAAGTGGATAATACTATATTCAAAATCCATGTTGAGTATCCCTTTATGAAAATTGATGATGGTTTAGATATCTTTAAGAAAGGTCTATAAAAAATTATGGTTTAATGTGATGGGATCCTATATTCTTCTATATTCATAACATAGAAGTCAGTTGAGAATAAAATATCTTTGATTTTCATAAGGACATACTCTAGAACTCGTACTGGAAAAAATGTGGATCTATTTGAAAGATGGACCACCATTCAGATGGGATTAAAGTATCTCATATACAAATAAGTATACAATTATTGAGTAAATACATTAATTTAAGCACCTAGATCACACAATGAATTAGAGAAATTTAAATAACCAATGGTACATGGAATGAAATTTTTTTGGATCTTGAAATTTGGTTGGAAACTATGGTGTGATAAGGGCTGAGATACTTCTTCCCAAGTTGATCCTCTAATTTACTTAAAGTATCCAATTCTTGGTGCAAATACCCTTTAAATTTTTTGCATACTTTGTAATTTTTCTTAGTGATTAAAGTAGGGGGATATTAATTTCCACTTTTTAGAAGGTGTCCATAATTTCTTTTCGAAGTGCTTCTTCCTATGATCTATTTGATTAAACCATACTTGATAAAAATGGTGGGGGTAAGTATTTATTCTCCCTTTGTTTAATTTTAAATGGTGTTTCTTGTATCTTCCTCATCATCCCATCCTTATCATCCTTCTCTTTCTTCTCTTCTTCCTGGTGCATTTTCAAAGAATTTTTAGAATTTCCAACTTTATTCTCCCTTAGCCCAAGTGGTCTTGTTTTAGTTTCAAGGGTATATGGTGGTGGGATTTATTTTAAAATTTTTTTTTTATAATTTTGAAATTCTTCTTTGTGTTTGGGATTGTATGGGAAGGTATTTTCTTTGTATTTTGGTTGGGAAGTCCATAATAGTTTCAAACTTTTTTTTTTCAAATCTTTTATGGTGCCTTTCATCGCATCAAACTTAGATTTATGCTATTGGTTTTAAATTGGTGGTTGTTAAATAGTAGATGGATTATCATAGGGTCTCTATAAAGTGTATTTTTAGTGGTAGGAAATTTGTTTATAAGATTGATTTTGTTTAAATGGTGGTGGATTTTGGAATTGGTGTTGGAATGGGGGTTGGGTTTCGAACTGATTTTAGTAAGATAGTCTTGCTTGATTTTGATGATTTAAAAATCCATATTAGACTTGATTAGAATCCCTACATCCTTGATTTTTTTGGATATTCCTTGGATAAAATCCTACTACACAAATTTCCATTCCCTGTATATTAGCACATTGGTTAGTGAAATGATCAGATGATGAGCATAAACCACATACCTTACCCGATGCTTGTTGTTCAATCACTTGTTTCAGGTCCATCTATCTCACTACACTAGATATTTTATCAATATTAGTTTCCCATAAAGGTGATGGATAATAAGTTCTTACCTCATGAATCCCTATTTTTCCAGTACCTCTTATACCAAACTATTGTGAGTTTTGAGAGATCTTCTCAATCAAGCCCTTGTCTTTTTATGGTGTCTTTTCAATAAATGCATCTCGAGATGATGCATACATAAGGTTTTTTTCATTGTATGTAAATCCTTGATAAAATAAGATAAGAAAGTAATGCTCCTAAATTTCTTGATGTGTGCAGGCGACACATAGATTTTTAAATCTTTCCTAGTACTTGTAAAGGGTTTCTCCAGATGACTATCTGATGGCATAAATTTTATTTCTGATGGCTATGATTCTAGAGGTGGGAAATAATATTTATATAAATAATCTCACTAAGTCATTCCAATAATTCACATATTATAAATATATTCCATACAACCATTCTTTGGTAGTTCCTTCCAATGAAATTGGGTATTCCTTCCAGTCTACCTGCTCCTCAGCTACTCCTCAAGGTCTGAAAGTAAATAAAACATATGTGAACTCTTTAATATTTTTTTTCTATTATCCTAACAAGAAATGAAATTTTAAAAGAAATGGGATAATTTTAGGTTTCATATCAAAATAATTTTGTAACCCTAGAATGGAAAGTTAATTGTTTTGATTTAGGAATTTTACAACACAGAGGTCTCTAAGGTTTGGTTCTAATTTTTAGCCATGATGTTAGGATTAAAGTGAACACTTGAAGTTTCACTCGAGTCTGCAAGAGAAATTTCCTCAAAGTCAGATTGAAAATTAATGTTTCTAAGTCTATTCAAGAAGGATTTTCAATTTTAGGATCTAGGAGGAAAGGTTCAATTTTTGTGGTTCTTTTCATGCAAATTTTAAGAGAAAAAAGATTGTTGGTACCACCTCCCTGAAAATGATTCCAAGTTTTGATACATTCCCATCACGGGGTGTGATAAAAAAATTATTTCCTAAGTTAAAAATGTAGTAAAGTGGGTAACCTAGGTTGTATCTAGATAAGATCACAAAACTATCCTATTTTTCACTTGAAATTAGAGAAATAATTGTAGGTTTTCTTTGAAATTGTTTGATTTTAAAAATAAAGAAAAGAATTAAAATAAAGGTTGAAAACAAATAGATGAAGAGAGTGATGGGGTCATGGTAGGTTTAAATTTTTCAATATCATAATGGTTATAAAAAGCAGTTCTGATCTCTTCCTCTTGAATTATAAATTAAATACTCCTCGATCTAGTTTTCAATCACCCTTGATTGAAGAAACCAAAGGAAACCACTCCTGTGTGCATGAAAATTCATAAAACATTTCCAAATAAGGAAAGTAACAATATTAAATTTTTTATCCTTATAAATATATAAAAAATAAACTTATTTCACACATGTTCCAATGATCTCTAGATACTCACCACCTAACACAATCTGCTCGATCGAGAAAAACTACACTAGGTAGAGGGAGTTTAAAGAAACCAAAGCTGTAAACAATGAATAACACCAAAACCTAAAATAAAAATACATTAATAGAATTAATAATCACTAAAAATATAAACCATTCAATAGAAAAATAAAATTTTAGATTAAAGTTAAAGACTTTGATATTATAAAAGGAAAACCCCCTTCCCCGATCACTCAAAAGTTTTACCCCTCCATGTGAAGGGTAATAGAGTTGAAGGGGGAAGAAGAGAGAATTACAAAACTAATAAAAGAGAAAATATAAAATAAAAAAACTTAAAGTTTACAATACAACAAAATAACCCCTATTTCTCCTTATCCAACACCTTTTAATAGAAGTGGATGCACATATTTATAGGGTTGAGAGGTGGAAAAATTTTTCTCCATATTCCATCCTTTGAAATTTTGAGTTTATTTGGAATAATAAATGTACAATTATTGAGAATTTTTCTTCATAATTTTTTTCATCTCTATAATTTCCATGATCCCTCAAAATATCATCTTCTTTGGAAAAGTTTCAAAAAAATTATTCCCAAATCACTAAAGAAAAATTTTTCTAATCAAGGAGACTCCTCAACTTCCTACAATTAGACACATTAAAAATCATCCTTAATGAGATAATTTATTCATATAATTTAATTTGAAAATTATTATTGGAGCCCTATTTCCAATACAACTATAATAACCTCATTTTGATGTCTCTAGGTTGAGATATGCCTCATTTACTGAAGCAAGGTCCATTCTTTCGACCAGACATATTTTTCATCTTGATTGATATTTCTAGGCCTATGGGGTTTGAATGAGATCTAGGTCCAGAAGAGGAAGTTTCATCCCTAGAAAAAAGAAATCCTAAAAAAATAATCACTCAAATTTTATCAAAATTTTAAAATTTATGCTTGAAACACATAATTAATAGAAAACTGTTAAATTTACAGAATTAATTTTTTTTCTTCACATTTTAGCTCAAAACTCACCAAAAATACTAAAGTGATGAAAATTAGATAAAATTGTTAAATTGGTATGGATTAAATCATTTAAAAATAAATGAAAAATAATGAAAATATTATCTATATCATGGTTTCCTAGAGCACCCTTGACAACAAGAATATCATGAATGTGCAGGCTAACATAAGGGTTAGCCTTGGATGTAATATAAAAATGGAAACAAGGTTGCGTGTGGGTAAACCAACCAAATGTAACTGTGAAATGGAGATTGGAAAGAATTCCAATCCATGTTCTTGGATTTTTTTAAAAAGTTTTAATATGACATGTATATGTTATTGATGTGTTATTGATGTGTTTTGATATGGAATAACCCTTTTTGATTGAGTTGTTTATAATGAGGGTAATTGGTATATAGTTGGGTGTAATACCAACCATGAATATTATTGTGACATAGAATAAGTGAAATTAAAACAAATATTATCATTTTTTTTGGGTTGGGTGTAGTTCCAACTGTGATTACTCTTGTTATGTGGGTTGTGAATAATTCCAACCATGAGTATCATTGTTGTGTGGGATGAGTATATTTCCAACCATGATTCCTCTTGTTATGTGGGATGAGTGTAATTAAAACTTTTCATATCCATGTTATGTGGGTTGGGTGTAATTAAAACCATGCATATTCTTGTTTTATAAGTTTAGTGTAATGCTTTCATTGGCTATTTTGGTGATGTAGGTTAAGTTTAATGCCAAACTTTGTTATTTTTGTAATGTGGGATAGGTGCAATGCCAACCATGAGTGTTTTTGTTAAATAAGTTAGGTGTGATTACAACTATTCTTGTTATATGATGTAGTTTGGTGTAATGACCACTAATTAATTATAGTATGAGGTTTTATGTATTTTTAACTCTCCTCCTTTATTTTTATATGTTGAGTATACCATCGACTGTTCTCCTTAGGGACAATGTTAGTGGAGATCTATTGACTTGTACTCACACCCTACATGGGAATTTTGGTGTGTGTGAAAATTTCATGACCATAGATGCAATTAAGGGAAATGACCCTAAAATTGATGGATGAGATGCGATGTGGGATGGAGTAGTATACATAACTAGATAGAGTATCAGGTTTAGTTTATTTCGTGTTTGTCTCCATTTTTTATTTATTTTAGAAAATGTTGTATATGAAGTTTGATTTGGTTCCCTATAACCAACTACTATGTACATTTGATTCCCGAAATATTCATGGATTTTAATATTAATTAATATATCATCACTTATTTTTAATTATTTTTTTGATAATGAATGTGATAATGTCCTTAGAGCACATGTCACACTGAAAGCTCATAGAAGTTCCTCATTATGATGAGAACCTTGGAGGGATATGAAAATATTCTTAAATAGATGTTATTTGTCCAAATTATATCATTTTATGGGGAAAAAATGATACCAACTATTAGGGGTAGGGGGCTCA
The DNA here is from genome assembly GCA_963277665.1 of Viscum album. Taxonomy (NCBI): domain Eukaryota; kingdom Viridiplantae; phylum Streptophyta; class Magnoliopsida; order Santalales; family Viscaceae; genus Viscum; species Viscum album. The sequence goes on along the minus strand of OY728147.1, from coordinate 2,103,329,222 downwards.
TAATACATTGATATTCCTTCTCATGAAGTTTGTCCTCAGTAATCTCAAGAAAGTAGATTATGAGAACTTGAATCGCTAGTAGGAAATACACATTTATACGTGTCATTGAATATTCCTATCTAAAAATGTGTATAATGTTACTTATACTTTAATATTATTATTAATGAATATCATGAGTCCTATAATTTGATGTATTGTTGTAAAGCACAACGACATATGTTCATAGTGAATTTGGGAATGCTGGGTGTGTCGCGACTGATATTGCATTAATGAATATTGCATGAAAGGATTTATCCCTTATGTTATTTAATAGAAGCTAATATATTAGGCCCTTTTATAGGAATAAAAATACCTGATCAAGTCTATATATATGGATTTTTTTTGTAAAGTTCATTTCTAGAAAATCAAATAAAGGCCCATAGAGCATATGGGTTAATGGAACCAGTATGAAACATGATTAATTAGAGATATCATGAAAAAGAGATTATATTACCCAATGTAAATTCATATGTGGTTATTATTATTGATACATTAACCTATTTCTCCATGGGTTTCTTGACATGTTTCTAGATGGTAACCTTAGAATTTAGGTGTAACAACCTAATTCTATTGAGAAAAGGGTCAAGATAGTCACACACTAAGTGAATTCAAAACCTCAGTTAAATTATATTTGAATTTAAAATGTTGAATAAATATTATTTCCATACATGGTTTAATAATTATTCATTTTTAGTTGATCTCATGTATTTAGTCACCTGTTATTTGAGAGAATATTATGTGAGTTAAATATTAAATAAATATTTATTCAATAGGTAATTAATACTTACATGAAAATATAATATTTATTTATTTTAGTTTATTTGCAAGGAAACAAATATTTATTTATTTGGTTACTCAATTATTTAATAAATATTTATTCACTAGTTTTTTTGAATATAATGTTTATTTATTTATTGGAGGATAAAGCAGTGATATTTATTTATTAAATAAATAATCATTATTCAAGATTTGATAAATAATTAGGAGGATTTGTGAATCAAGTTTAATGGTCCTATGAGAATGTCATACTAAATATTATTTGGATAAATATTAATTTATTTATTCATGGAAATAATATTTATTTTATTCACATGTTTATCACATGTTAAGTAATTAATAATAATATTATTATTTCAACATGAGGTTCATCAGGGATTAAGAAAAATAATAAGATCCTATGTGTAATTATTATTTATCTAATCATACCTCTATTTAAATCTAATTATTTCATTTCTAAACCTAATGGTCATTATGCACAATGAAAAATTTAGAGAGAACCCTCTCAATCCCTAGAGAGATTTTCTCATAGAATGCTCTCATGAACGAATATAGATCCTCCTCAAACAACCTATCAAAACTAAAGATATGAAGAATATTACTTCCACCTGAATTTATTCTTGTGATGATCAACAATAAATGACACAAGTATTAGGATGTTCCATGCTAGCACTGGAATATTTCCACGATGAAACTTGGAGGTTTGTGATGCACATGATGATCATTTCTAGAGGGTTTTTACCCTTGAATACCATTTCTGAAATGATGAAATAATAATAAGTGGTCTATCAATTCATCAAAAAAGAAATAAATTAAATATAAGTTATTTATTTATGAAAATAAATTAATTATAAATTATATGTTACGATCCTTCTTGTTTCTAGTGTAATAGTCAATTAATATTTATTTTAATTCCATTGGTAATGAAATTATTTATCATGTACATCTAAAATTATTCATTGATTATAAAAAATAGATGAGTTATCTATGACCCAAAAAGTGATTCTACTATTCCCAAAACCTTTAAGTAGTACCAGAGTGGCCACCTAATTAATTTATAATTATTTATTAATAATTAATTGATGATATTCATTTTTTTTAGTTTTCATTTTTTTCATTATTCATTATTTAAATATGAATGATTAATTATTCACTTCCCTTATTCATTCTCTCTTATATAACTAAGAAAATTTTAAATTTCATGAAGAACACCTGAAGACTCCATCAAGAGGTGTCAAGGGATCTATCCAAATTAAAAAAGACTACATGATGTGTAGCCCATTAGTAAACGACATGTACCCATGTTCAAAGAACTATTATGAATCCTATATTAATTTAGATAATCATGAATTAAATACACATGAAATTAATTCAATAGATACTATGTGTTGATCAAGATAAGACAACACATAGTTTTCCAGACTACACATCGTGTAGTCCATGTGTTTTTACGATGGAAAAAACGGGGGTCCAAGACATGTCATACATTTATTACATGACACAAGTACTGAAAAAGAATGAAATATTGAGGACAAATAGAGTGTATTTTTAATATATGTCATGTACCTCATATATTTCTGAAACCAAAAAATATGCCCAATCTCTTAGCGTGTATCACAAGATTGGGTAGAAGACGTTACACGTAGTGTAACCCAAGTACATACCATGTAACCAAATGAACCTAGTGTGTGTAATTTGATATAGAAATAAAAATTTATGATATAATTAATCCTAATAAATATGTTTCTATGTTTAATTTATTAATAGTTCATTCCACATGATAAGATAATTACTTATACATTAAATTAATTTATGTATTAAATTCTAAACATAAATTAGTTTATGGTCTTTACATGTAGTGTAATATGCATGCATTAATAGCATTACATGCCACATAATTTAAATATGTTAATGTTTCATTTATTGATAGTAAATTCCTTTTAATTACGTTCCAATCCATGTATGCTGGATTCTATATGAGTACAAAATACAAGGATCATGCCAGAAATTTTATAAGGGTATATGTCGTTTTCTATAAGTAAACTAGTGTACTTAATTAATTTTAAATAAAATTAATTTTCTTAATTTGTTTAAAATTATGGATGATAGAAAATTCTAGTATAATTTAGATGTAATTAAGAAAAATTGAATTATTTCATTAATTAGATAATTAATTGAATTAATTCATGGCGTTTTATCTTAATTAAAGAATGAATTGAAGTGAAAGTTAGATTGTTTACATTTGTGTATTCATTACATGTGTGTGTATGATCATAAGTTTAGAAAAACCTTTTTATATGATTAGTTTATTTTAATTTATTATTATTTCATGGTTTTATAATAATTTTATTAAATTAAAATGATGGTTTGTGTGTTATCCCCCCCTCATTATGTAAGGGATTTCATGACCATAATTTATTTTATATAAACCAATTAACCAATCCTTTGGTTCCCCTATCATATGTGTGAGTAAATATTATGTAATGGATGGAGATACAAGGTGAGTAGAGGCGATTCAAGATGGATATGAGGTAAAACCAATCGAAAATGTGAATATATGGATATGTGAAATCCTACATCTCAAACCGGTACAAGTTTAAGGAGTCATTACCTTAGAGCCAAATTTGGTTTATCATACACTAGATAAACCAAATATTATATAAATATTATGATCATACCAATTTATTAATTTATTTTTATTAGCTACATGGCTATTTATTTATTTGATTAGATGACACTCATATTAAATAAATGAATTAACAATAATATAGGACATAATTAAATAATTAGATAATGCATATTTTTTTTCTAAGACATGGTTAATCACTTAAGTAAAATTCACTTAATATTAATAATAATGAAATAAGATAAAATGAAAAATTTACATATAAATATAAAAATCCTTCAATAAAATATAAATTTAGACAAGCCTTCCATTAGTTAAATAAGAATTCAACTATAGAACTAAGGGTTTTCATGGAAAAAGTTTGGACACTTACTTTTATTAAATAATTTTTATGAGGGTGTTGGGTTAACTTAAAAAAATTGGTATAGAGTGTAATATCTAGTATATTCAATACCATTTTAGAGGAAAGTGTTGAGGAAATACAATTATATTATTTTAGGATTGGGGAGTCCACTCAATGAATAAAAGAATTTCAAGTTAATGCAATTGGAAATTTCACCCTACCTAAAATCTTTCGAGAATTTTTATGGCCAAAGTTCGGGTTATAAAAAGGAGTGGATGGATCCTTGCCACTAGAATATCTAAGAAACATGATAATTTGAAACCAATGAAAAGTGTTATTAGGTTTTGATAAAATTTTGGTAAACCAATAAATAAAAATTTATTACGTCACATATTTGGTAATCAAGATAAAACTTAAATATTCTTTTAATTAATGTAGTGTATAGAAAGTGAATTCATCATAATACTGTGATTTTATAGGACATAGTCTTTGTCCTCATTGAAAAATATTTCTAAGGGTAGTTTTATACACTGAACTACTACATGTAAATTTATACTATGTTTCTAAATTCCTTACACTTTTCCAACCACCTAATAGAGCAAGAGGAGAGAAGGATACCTACAAGAGGTACACAAGGATGGTTTAATTTTCCATTGCATCAGAATATCAATTATGTATATAGAATTGATAATGAAACATAAGGACATGAATGCTTATAACATGATATCTCATCTATTATCTCTTGATAAGTATAAAGAGAGGATTTAGATAAATGAGATTGTCACTACACTATACTAGTGTAAACTAGAAGAGGGTACCTAACTATTAATCTTGAATTCAATATATTGAAGTAAATTTATCACTTAGTGAAGTTATAATTCCATATAGATGAGAAATTTTCCATTAATCTCATACAATAATCCTTTACTTCAAGGTTATCCTTATTCATATATAATTATGGGATAAATAGCTTAAGAATATTTTGATGTAGCTTCACTGAGTAAATAAGAGTTATAGGGAACTTAGTTCCATAACCTTTATGGTGAACAACATGAAAGTAAAGTTTGAAAATACCAAGACTATTTTATATTAAATAGTGCCTTTTCAATGAATTTCAAAGAGAAAAATTATTTAGTGGTAGTGTGGAGAACATGAGGCTATTTGATTCTCATGTGGACAGAAAGGGTTATTTAAAATATAATTGAAATAAATTAAAGGATATTCAAGCATTTTCATCTACTTCAAATATATGCATCGTGGATTGTAATGTTTATTTTTCTACTTCTTAGTTATTAAATACTATGTTGTATTAAAATATTAAAACCAAGAATGAAACATTACTAGAAGTATGGTGTATTCTCACATCAGTTGATGAAGGTGATTCCTATGTTAACCATGAGAAAAACCTAACTTTAAGAAGTAAACCTGAATTCTACCAAAGGCTAAAAAGGGTGATTCCTATGTAAACAATGAGGATTTAAAAACTTATTATTTTTTAGTGGATTGATTCTAGTTGAATGGTTGTTTTTATTAAGTATTACCTATACATTTATCTCAGTGTTTCGTTGGACACAATGATACATTATTTATTTTAAAATTACTATTTTAAGGTATTATATACTTAATTAATAGTTCAAAAATACTATAATCATTGATATCAAATGTTGGGAGAACATGATGAATATAAATTATAATATTCATACCCAGTTTTGGAAAGATAATTCCTTTTCAAGTAAAACTAAAGGTTGTGGTCAAAGATTTACCCAAAAGAGTATTTAATCTCTTTACAGATAAAAACATTTAGTTATTATCAACATACTTAATGATTTTTATACAAATAAACCTTTAAAAATAAAGGTATTCCACAATGTTTTTATAATTTATTAAGTTAAATAGCATGAATAATTACAAGGTGAAGTTAGATGTAAATTCACATGCTTCATTAAATTCCTTTAAGAAATTTTAAGAATGATAGATAAAAGTAATGAATGAACTTGGTAAAAGATACATGATCCTCTATACTGGTATGTAAAAGAATATCTTAACCATGTATTCATTGATCATTAAATACAGAGTGAAGGTTTTCCTAAACTCACATTACCTTATTCACATCATCGATATAGTGATAATACAAGGTAGATCATTTAATAGTCTTATAAACATTGCAAGTCTTACATGATTCCTTTCCGAGAATATTTCACAAAATAAAATCTTAAAAACTAACCATATACCAATTAAATTGACTAATGGATATCATATAAGTTATGATATGATGTGATTCCATTAATGTCACAACCTAATGTGTTTTTATTTGAATCATTTTTTAAGTTAGTATTAGATTTAAATCTATATAAAAAGAAATGAATAGTTCATTTTAGTTTATTATCTTATAACTATTAAGGATATTAACATCCCAAAGATACAAAGGTATTAATCATACTTGCTACATTTATATGTGGGAAGTGCATCTCTTCTGAGATAGTGGGAAAAATAAAGGATTCAGTTGAATCTTGGCTTCAGATGCACAAGTTAGCATAAGAACAATTGTCTTCATAAGTTCAGTGGGATGAATTGTTCTAGAGACACATACTACGTATGAAAGTTAAAAACATATTTTTTGTTTTATATTAACCATGGTGGGTGATATCAATTATTCAGTAAGAATAATAATTCATACAAGAATTATTAAGTGGAAACCTAAATATGATTTACAAGTTCATTTGAATTTAAATATGGATTCTATGTACCAAAATATAGTTCCATATTTTGGCAGTTTCTCTAGTTTATGTAAATATGTTGGTAGGTATTCAAGAGAAACCATACATGTATGGTCAAGTTTGAACCAATAAATCATATATGATTAACGAAAGGTTCACAATATCTAGACATAGTCTATGATAATACCTTCTCACTAATCATCATGTGAAATTACATTCAAATTTTACTTTTCATAGCTTTTCTATGATCATTTTATAGGGAATTGTATATCAAGACCATGATACTTAAAGGAAACCTTATGGGAGATGTATATATAAAACAACTAGAAAGGTTGATGACATAAACCAACACAATATGATATATAATTTTCAAGGATCCATTTATGGATTAAAAAAGAATATTGATCATAGGAAATTCATTTGAAATAAATGTGTGCCCAGGTGTCTATAATATGTTAATGAGAGCACTATAGTTTTCAAGGAAAATATGTTTGACTATATATATAAAAAATTTATTATTATTATGGTTAATTAAGGATAATGTTATTTATAAAATATGAATTAAGTATCTACCCAAGTTCTAGGGAACAAGATATAATATCATAGATTAATGGGGTTTCTTAATCCAAGTCATCCTACACAGCCAACATGGAATTAAAAAAATAAGATGGAACAATACATGTGTCACATGGTATTCTTATGATGCAAAGACTACATATTCCAAAGAGTACTTGGAAAATATATATCACATTTCATGATATGTAATTAAGATTTTATCTTGATTATGCATAAAACATAAAAATTAAAATATCAAATGAGACAAGGAGAACAACATTGGATGGAAATCAGAACTATCTGACTCTTCTTGAAGAAGTAAAGAGGGATGAGTTCTTGATAATTAGAGAAATATGAATACTAGATTTCAAGGGATATAAAACTAGTCTTCTTTAAATCAGTTTGATCTAGGATCATGGTGAGGATAAGGTAATATGAAATTGTTAAGACTATTATAGCCAATAGTTTCCATATATACATTAGTCCAAGTATGTTGAATCTTATAAAGAAGTTTAAGAAGTAAGTTTAAAAACATTTTGTTCCATATTTTGTACATGCACCAAGATAGTAAAGTGTAATCATATAATGATGAACTTTTAACTATGGTATTATAAAACATGTTAGGTATAATAGATGAAAAAATTATTCATTTAGTCATATCATCTCTTGAGGGATTTTATTAGATAAATGAGGTCATAGTAAGTAGAAAAACCATGAAAACATGGTAGGATCAATAACTATATCCATATCTTAGCAAAAGCATGTTTATCATGTGAGGATAACCAATTGAGTTATTAGAATTTGGATTTAATGAAAGTGGGAGTCTGTTGAATTTGGTACCCTTGAACCAACTACTATGTACATTTGATTATTGAAATATCCATGGTTTTGAATATTAATTAATATCTTATCACATCTTTATCATTTTTCTACGTGACAATGAAAGCAATAATATACTTAGAGTACATGCCACACTGAAAGATTAAAGAATTTCCTTATTATGATGAGAACCTTGAAGTGCTATGATGGTATTATTAAATAGATATTCTATGTCTAGATGATATCATATGATGGGACACAAATGATATAAACTATCAAGGGGAAGGGGAATCATAATACATTTATACCGCCTTTCATGAAGTTCATCCTTGGTAATATCAAGTAAGGAGATTTTGAGAACCTTACCCGCTAGTAAGAAATCAAAATTTATATGTGTCATTGGATGTTACTATCTATAAATATTTATAATGGTACTTAGAATTTAAGATTATTATTAATGCATATCACGAGTCATGTACTTTGATGTATTTCTATAAACCATGATTATAGATGTTCATGAAGAAGTTGGGTATATTGGGTGTATCATGATTGATATTTCATTAATAAATAATGATATAAAGGATTTTTCCCTTATGGTATTTAATTAAATTTGATATCTCAGGCCCTTTATGGGAATAGAACTACCTAATTAATTACATGGACATGGAGTTCTGTGGGAAAGTTCATTTCTATAAAGTCAAAGAAAGAGGCATCAAACATATAGGTTGATGGAACTAGTATGCAACCTAATTAATTGGTGATATCATAACAAAGGGATTATATTACACAATGTATATTTTCATGTGGTTATTTTCATTGTTAAATTTAACCTCTTTCTCTTTGGGTTCCTTAGATTTTTTTAGACAATCACCTTGGAATTTAGGAGTAACAACCTAATGCCATCGGGAAAGGGGCCTAGAGGGTTATATAATAAGTATATTATGAACCTTAGTTAAATTATATTTTAATTTAACATGTTTAATAAATATTATTTCTGTATATGTTTTAATAATTATTAATTTTTATATTATTACATATATTCACTTACCAATTGTTCGAGAGAATATTATGAGAGTTGAATATTAAATAAATATTTATTCATCAGGTAATTAATAATTACATGAATATATAATATTTATTTATTATGGTTTATTCAAAATATAAAGAATATTTATTTATTTGGTTATGTGAATATTTAATAAATATTTATTCAATGGTTTTATGACTATTATATTTATTTATTTATTGAAAGATAATGAATTAATATTTATTTAATAAATAAATAGTCATTATTCAAGGCCTAATAAATAATGAGGATGATTGGAGGATCAAATTTAATTTTACAATGAGAAATTTCATATTAAATATTAGTTGAATAAATATTAATTTATTTATTCATGTAAATAATATTTATTTTATCCATGTGTTTAACGCATGTCAAGTAAATAATAATAATATTATTATTTTAACATGGGATTCACCGAGGATTAAGAAAAATAATAAGGTCCCATGTGTAATTTTTATCCATATAACCCTAGATCTATTTAAACCTGACTATTTCATTAAAAAACCCAACACTCATTGTACACAATGAAAATATATAAAGAGAATTATCTTAATCCCTAAAGAGATTTTCTCCTAGAATGCTCTTAAGAATAGAGATAGATCCTCCTATAACAACCTCTCAAGACTAGAGAGATCAAGAAGATTCCTTCCACCTAAAGTGATCTTTTTTCCTAGAACTAAGATATTTCTATGGAAACACTTAGAGGGTTGTGGTACACGTGTGGATCACTACTAGAAGGATTCTACTCTTGAATCCTCTCTCTACAATTACAAAATGATAAGAAGTTTTCTATCTATTCATCAATAATAAAAAATTCACCATAAAGTCTTTAATTATAAAAAAAATTAATTATAAATTATATGTAATGATCCCACCTTCTTAGTTCCAACATAACAGTCAATTAATATTTGATTTAATTCCATTGGTCATGACTTTATTCATCATGTATATCTCAGATTATTTGTTGATTATTAGGAAAATATGAATTAGTTATGACCCAATAGGTGCTTACGATGCACCCAGAACCTTTATACAATTGACCCTATAGTCGATATCATTTTTAATGTATGATTGTATGACATTAAAATAGTTTCTTATTTTTTATCACATGTGATGTGTTTCTATATGGTAGACCCATAGTTTTAATATCTATATGATGATGACACATTGTGATGATATTTTATTATTATTTCCTCTGTAGTTATTTATAATTATATGATCTAGATGGTATAATATCCCCACATTATTTATAGATGTTGTACCAGATTCCTATAATATAGACAAAATCCTTTGGAACCTAAAAATATAGAAAAAATGTTGGGAACATTATAAATATATTACACACCTGATGTTAACAGCTAAAATCCAGAACTAGTCACCAAAATATATATATTGAATTACCTTATATACAAACAAGAACTCCTATAAGAAACTAATAAGAAATAGAAATAAAAGAAATGGAACAAAAACACATGGAATTTTTATGGTTTGGACTTAGCCTTACCCACAGGAGGAAACACTACAACCATTTGTTTAAGAGAGAAAATGAACAATCTACAAGAGACATAAATACTAGAACCCTATATAGAAATAGAAGGATATAACTTTATAACAATACATCATACAAGTGACCCCACCCATCTATTTTTAGACAAGAACAACCAGTTCCATCACTAATTGAACTTTGTGGATAACTGACACTCGATTAAGGAATCTACCAGCAACCCGCTGATTTTACTAAATCTACTTATAGATTTTGGAGGACAGTTAATTCTTCAAAACTCATCATCTATTTATACTATACTTCTAGAAATTTCTATCCCCTACCATTATTGTTGCTTTTTTTTAGATACTCTGGTTCTACTCTACCATGCCTCTATCTGGAATCAACATCATAACTTCTAAAATTCAATCCTTTTGAAATGATCCAAAACTTATCCAAAAAATAAGTCCTTTATATCCAAGCCTAAAAATCTCCCACTTGAAGACTATTTTTATAGGCCTCACTAAATCCTCCATATCACTTTTCACATTTTCTCTTCCTCTTTTTCATAGTGTCACCGTGGTTCTACACTATGAATCCAATCATCCAATCCCCTATAAGGCACAATACCACACTATAATTTTAGGGACTATAACCTTTGTCAACATATCTACCAAATTACAATATCCATCAACCTTACATATCTTCAACACTCATTCATCCAATAACTTCTAGATGAAGTGATACTTTAATTGAATATTATTTATCCTAGAGAAAAACACTAGATTCTTCATAGGATAAATAATGCCATGAATTTTAAAAAATAACATTATACTCCCATGGTTTCTTATAATATCCTCCAATATCCCCTTTAACTAGATTAAATCCTTCCTAGATTATGATATTTACATGTACTTTTCTTCCATTATGGATAGTTTAACTACTAGTTAAAGAATATAAATCCAAATCAGAGTTGTTCCTTAGAAAGTGAACACATGGAAAATGATATTTATTCATGTGTATTCTTGTATTCCAAATTTAGAATCCACAAAATATTGCAATAGATATTTAGTTTTGGAAAAGAGTGACATGTTAGATAAAATTTTGAGATACCAGAGTATCCACTTCACTGATTCACAATAATCTAAGTTCACCATGAATCTACCAATGACTCCCACTGTATATGAAATTTCTAGAATCATATAAACCATGACATAAATAAAGCTTACAACCACTGATGTATATGGAATCCACATCATATACTTAGGATAATCTTATGTTCTTGGTGTATTATCCTTGAATAACTTTAAGTTCCCAACCAGGGGAGTGGTTACATGCTTATATTCATCTATTCTGAATATTTCCACTATGAATATGGAAAAAAATGATTCTACACTTCAATTTATTTCCAATTTTCATCCCCAAAATCCTCTTTATGGAGACGAGTTATTTCATCTCAAATCATTTAGACAATTCAAATTTTAACTCCCCAATATGATCTCTCCTTAGATATTAAAGAATCATGTTATCCACATAAAGAATAAGTATGATGAATATCCCATCACCAAACACATTCTAGTGACAATAATGTTCAATATTCTCTACTATAAATACATTGAACTCCTGATTCCAATTCACGAGTGCTTGTTTCATCCCATATAAACTTTGTTTGAGTGAACACACCAAACCTTCATTTTTTTATTTCTATAAAACCTTTAATCATCTCTATAAAAATTTCCTCCTCTAATTTACCATGAAGAAATTTGATATTCACATATAACTAATAAATATTAAAACCATATATAACAACCATTCCAAAAACCATCCAAATTGTAAAATGTTTTACAACTGGAGAATTTTTCCCCAAAATACATACCTTTTTTGTCGAAATTACTTCATAAAAGCCTGTACTTATACTACTTATTACCATAAAATTCTTATTTAAGCCACTATAAACACTTATTCTATAACACTCTTTTCCTAAAATAAAGTTTTATTAGCTACCATATTTTAGACACATGCTAGGAATCCATATCCATTTTCATTTCTAACTCCTACTATATTCATTCACTCAAACTTATTTCCCATTCCAAGATATTAGGTTCTCCATTTTCTTTAAGAATCAAGAAATGCATGTAATTTTTGAACCTCTACACTATATGTAATCCTTGGTAGATCTCTATAACCAAACCCATGGTTTTGATCCTTCCAGGACTACTACTTCTAGAATTTTACCTTTAAAATATATACTTCAAGATTCTACAATATTCAATCATTCTAGTAAATTTATCCTTGTAAATAAAAATGGAATCCAACTTCCATCTAATACAACCTAAAGATAGTCTGATATCTCCAAAATTAACATACTACTTAAACTAACTGGGCCTTCCATTTATCCATATGAAATTTGGAATGATTTAATTATTTTTTCTCCACAAAATCTTCTTCCAAGTTCCAATCCTTCTACATGATACCCTCATTAAATAATAAATTCCAACTCAGATGACCCTTTTCAAGTCATTATCCTAGAATCAAAAACCAAAGTCTTCATCACCATAACCAACCAATAAACTTACCCATGACTTTTACTTTATCTTTTCTGTCTCCCTAGAACTTATATGGAGGTAGAAGATACAACAAAAAAATTTTATATGAGATACATCCACTGTCCTTATAGAATAGAGTTCTTCTATAACTTCCTACCTTAATATATTGGAAGGAATTTGATTCAAAAATTATGTCATATAGTTTATATCATTCACCTAAATTTCCTTGGGGAAAATGACATGAAACATTATACTTTTAATGCTCTAATTTAAAGTCTGATTCACCCTCTCTATGATACCAATCTACTCCAATTATCCTAGGATACTTCCATATTATCCCCCATTATCAGACCTCAAGAATTTCAACTTAGTTATAATCTCCTTTTTCACCATGGATTTTCTATCTGATGAATGTTTTGAAAACCTTATGATTTTTCTTGGGAAAGTAAACCCACACTTCCTATGCCGCATCATCAATGAAGGTATAATAGTTCAGTGAGCCCCCGTTAGAATGAATTGGGGCTAGATCCCATACATATGTGTTAACCAACTCCAACTTTATATTTTTCAATGCTTTCCATTCCATATTCATGTACACCTTATACTCATTTCCAAGGATATAATCCTTGCATGTTTCATACTTTATCCTTCCAAATTTTAGTATTCCATTTATAGTTAGGAATTTCATCCCCTTCTCTCCCATGTGATCTAGATATTCATTCCATAACCTCACAGATCAAAAATTTGATTATTCAACATGCATTGTTCATAAAAAATTCTTAGTCAATGTCCCATCCTTTACAATGTTGGAAACCACCATGGAACCTCATGTGATTTTCCATATTCCCTATATAAATGTAGTAAGAAAACCAATATCATCCATATATCCTATTTATATTAGGTTCTTTTATAACCTATTCATGTTTTATAGCCCTTTCAACTCCATAAATCATGCATTTGAAGTTATAATGGAAACATCACCTTTTTTATATAATCTAGATAGATTCATTATCTAAAATGTGAAACTTATAAAATATTCTACTAACATAGTTTCTTAATCCCCCTATCTCAGACATAGAGTGAAAATAATCCCTATATCCAACTATCCATAAATTAAGTAGAATAGATACACTCAACATAAAACCACTCTTTTCTTACAAAATGAAATTTATAAAAAAATGTTTTATAAATTTTGAAACAAATGAAAATTTGATGTCAAAAACCAAAATCTAGAACTCTAATACAGAATATCTATACTGAATTTCCTCACAAACATACAATAATTTTCATAAGAAAACAAATATAAAGGAAAAAGTAGTAAATGGAACAAAAAAACATGAAATTTTTCATGAACTGTTACAGAGGGGCCCATGCTGTGACTACCCAAGCCTGCCTCAAATAGGCTAGGGGATGGAAACCAGTGCTGAGTAGGCATATCCCACAAATAGGAGGCATTAGCCTAAAGTACCTGTACACACACACACATATCCAAGAAACATAATGTTGAAATGTAAAAAAAACTGATAGAATGCATGCATACAACTAAGATCCCACAACCAAAGTAGAATAGTAAGTAAAGGAAAAGTAAACAAGGCCAAATACAATCCCACCAAAAAGAGTCTATAACATAAGTCTAACTGAAACTGTAGAAGTTCAACCAGCTCCAAGGGTGAGGACTAAGTCAAGATATGCTCCCAGTAAACACCGTGGTCTGCCCAACTCTTTCTATGCTCCACCCGCTCCTGGTACTCCAAGGACACCGTCATAAGGGCCACCATATTCACAAGACAATAAAAATTTAGGAAAATCCCATGCATGGGTGAGTATAAAAATACTCAGTAGGACACCCCAAAAAAACTAAACATGAAGCCCCAAGTATATTAAGCTCCATACAAGATATAACAATAAATGTTTAAAAGAAACCAAAAGAGAACCTAGATATACTTATTAAATACTCCACACCATGAGGAAATAATAACCAACTACCATCCAAAAGATTCTTCTTGAAGCACACTCATTCCGGGAGAACTCACTCCTCGAGCAATGATACCATCAGATAAACTCGATGAAGAGGTATAGATAATTTGGGCCCCATACAAAGAGAATGAATTGGTCAAAGAATTCAATGATACATATATAGGGGGTCACACATAGAACTACTGGGGGACACCAATAAATCAATCTGAATCAACCTGCTACGTAGGGTATTTTATGTCAATGATTCCACAAACCTTACTGATACAACCCTCTAGATGGAGGATCAAATTCCTACTTAGGGAGGTCATGCTTATTCCAAAAACTCCACTAGATATGATAGAGGATCTCACTATAGTCTCGTGGAGGGATGACACAACTCTATTTGAGACTCGTCCTCTAGAGGGGATTATAATCCAGTGATGTGGATGTAATGCCACACTGTAACCTCAAGGAAAGGGCCAAGGGAACACAACCAACCTATATTGGTCCAAACTAGAAAAAAGAGCATAAACTTAAAATAAGGTACCCAAAATTTGTCTTGGGTCAACCTTCATAAAGTCAGGGTCATGCTTCCACTGACATCATGTTTTTTGGATTCTCTGTTTAGAAGTTATGACGGTTTGAATGAAGCTGCCCGCAGACCTACTAGGGCCTGCAGATCTAGCACCACGGTCGGTCCACCTACCACCACGGTCATTCCACTTACTTCCGTGGACCAACAACCCATGGATTGACCATCGTAGTCAGCCCACCTGCCACGCCTGACTGATCGATGTTGTCGACCACCCTCAGACCGACCACGTGGTCGCTGCACCCATGGAAGATCGAGATGACATGGCACCATAGTCAACTATTGCGGTCGATCACCACAGTCGATCATCATGGTCAACCACAATGAAGCTTCACCCCACTTTCCATGGATCTTACCCGGGTCCGAATCGACTCAGATTTGACCTGCTATCTAGACTCGAATCTGGCCTATTGACTCGACCCAGATACAACCCGTTGACTTGACTCGGATCCTGTGTCCACTTCCACTGTCCCCTTTCTACCACCACATTCACCACTTCATCCCATGCATTCGCCTACTGCGTCTTCCACCACCTCTCTTATCCACACCTCGCAGATCTTCCACTACCGGTCGCACGCATCTCTGCCACCAGCATGCAATCCGCTACCGTGCACCACCGTGTGCCGCCGTCTTTTGCCACCAACCATGTAACATCCCAGGTAAATAAAGAATAAATAATTTTCATATTAATTAATATTTACGAATTAAATATTAATTTTATTTTAAAGGGGTTGCTATGTTCGATAGCGTACCCGATATGCAACGATGAGTTTCTTTGAAAACTTACGTTGCACACAAGTAATAAAATAATATTATTTTAAATGTTAGTTAACAAGTAGCCGTTGTACTGGCGAGAATGGATAGAAATAACTAAAATATGATTAGATATGTTTTTAAATGTTTATACATTTACCCAATAAAAGATAAAGGCTTAAAATACGGAAAGAGTTCAATTTTAGGGCATATATACTCTAATTTTCACTAAAGGTTCACTTATCACCTTTTAATGGTGAACCGTCATTAAATATAGTTTTGATCACTCTTATACTTTATTTTGGACCAAATATAACTCTTCTTTATAATCGGGACATCAAAATTTACTTTGTGTAAATTTTTGGTACCTTTCTGTTAAAGTTCATTTTTTTTATAGTGTAAAATGTTGTATTTTAATTCAAAACCTCTTTTTAATCTAATTTATTTATATGATTAGATTATCTTTTGAATTGGTTTTAAAGTTAAATTAGAAAATATTTTTACCATTAAATCCAATAGTGGTCATTGGAATCAATTTCACTTTGAAATTGGACTTAAACTGGTGTCAATCTTTTGATACTTATTGTTTCGCAAAAACACGCTATTTGTCATGACAGCGGGAATTAATTATTAAATTAATTAATTTGACTTATATGTTTTGAATTTTGTAAAATGGACTTCATTTTTGAATTCGGAATATCAAATATAGCTTAGGGTGAATTTTTGGCAATTTTCTGAAAAACTTCAATTTTTGATGAATAGTGAAACCACTAAGTGGTAATCAGGCAAACTGATTTTTCAGTTAAATGAAAGTTTACCACTAATGTGTATTGAATTTTGAAAATCCGACATAAATGGTTGTCATTAATAAGTAAAATGTGGTTCAATGAGATTAAAATAATTTTTTGGTGAATAGTAACTTTTTTTCATTAATCGCGATTAGAGGTAATTAGTGTAGTTTAAGGTAAAAATGGTATTATAAGAATGTGAAAACACCATGAAACTTGTCCTACACCTATTGGGTGAGTCATGGCCGACCAAGACAAGCCATGGGACAACTTGGGGACCCCATGGAGCCACTTTAGTTGGAAAATGACATTAATATATTTTTATTTAATGTTAAAGTGAAAATGACACTAACATAAATTGTTTTACTAAAATAATTTTTGAGTGGGGTTATACAAGTCCATATTTTTATTATAAATAGTCATTGGAAAGATAAAAAGATTTCCTACATCATAGTATTTTTTATATAATTCTTAGACACTAAATAAATTAAATTATTTATGACATAATAATGATGCAGCGATGACATCATTATTTGACGATTTAAATAAAATAGAAAGATAATGAAAAATATAAAACCTACACATGGACAAAACCAATTGGATGAGTGGATTTCGAAAACTTATCACCTTATACACGAATTATATCAATGTGGGACCTTTTAAAACCGAAACACATTTTCAAATAAAGTAATATTTCTTTACTTTCCAAAAGTGCCCCTCCTCTCCTCTTATAAAAGGCCCCCACCTCTACCTCATTTCACACACTCTTCAAGCCTTTGGCTCGGACAACCCCTGCCCATTTGATCTCTCCACATCCCTCTCCTCATCATATAGGATTCCCTTTGGGCAGAATCCTTTCAAAGGAAGCCTTTAGGCTCAACTCAAAAGGAGTTACACTTTTAAAGGTAATTCATTCTCTCATGTTCATTTGTTTTATTTTGCTTCTCCAACCCCCTAAACTCTTTTTATTTACTTCTTTTGTAACAACACCAGTATCATAAATATACTAGGATGTTGTTATAAGATTTATTTGAGCTACAATCTCACACAACTACATCAAATGGTTAAAGAACATACGGTTTCCGTGGATGGCGAAATTCTGCCTCCCGAAACGATGATTGTTCAACACTCATTTAACACCTTCAAAGGTGGCCATTATGATGTCACTTTTTTTATATATGATATATAATATGTTTATGTTTTCCTTAAGCTTCTGTTTTTTTCATTTTGGGCATACCTTTATGGTTTCCATTATGGGTAAACACGATATCTTCATTTTAGGAAGTGCGGACTACCGCCCCCTCAAAGTGATTTGATTCGTTAAATACCATATGTGGGACATATAAAGGATGGAACTATGATATTATATATTATATTATACTGGAATTATAATATACCTTTATATCATTATGATTCCATTCTATAAAATACGAAATAGAAATGAAAGTAGCATTCATGCGTACGTACGGCTTACCGTCTCCATGAACGGTGCATTTCATTTCTTACCTCTAAATGTGATGTAATATTATAAATGAAAGTATGTAATGGATATATATGACATATATTATATCTAAATCATGAATACCATTCTGGATATAATGAACCTTTGACCAAATTAACAACATGTAAGTGTAAGAAGTCTATTTTTGACTTAAGAACCAAATACCGACAAAATGAACATTATTAACTTAACTGATTACATGATGTTCATAACATGGTATAAAAGGAATAATGAACTTGAAAAAGATTCATAAGAAAGTAGAGATTAACTCAAGTTTATTATTCAGGAGATTAAAGAACGGTCGGGT
Source organism: Viscum album (assembly GCA_963277665.1). Classification (NCBI taxonomy): domain Eukaryota; kingdom Viridiplantae; phylum Streptophyta; class Magnoliopsida; order Santalales; family Viscaceae; genus Viscum; species Viscum album. Next base: position 2,103,310,354 of record OY728147.1, on the reverse strand, counting down.
CAAGTCGGATATGAGGTATGAGACTTCGTCTCAATCTCCTTTCGTTGAGGCATATTTTATTTTATACACAACTTTCTTTTATACGGTGTATAAACCCCTTTGACATTTACGTTTATTCAAAAGGAATCTTTTTTATACGAAGTGTTTACTAAACTACAAAAGGGAATGTTTTTGTCGTACGTATGCGGCGACAACGACTTCTCCGCCGTCGTGACCGTTTTTTTGAGTTTCAGCTTCCTCTACAAGCCATACCTTCTTTTTAAAAGAAAAATAAATACCATGTTTTACTTTTCTTTTATTTTAGTATTGAAAATGGTTTTCATAATGTTTTTATATCAATGTGTTGTATTGATATCTCGTGATTGAAATGTGGAAATTTTATGTTTCCTTTATGTATGTTTTATGTGATATGATTATGTTATGGTTCTTGGGCATTATTATGAAGACGGGTGGTTCCGTGATAAACTAAGGGCGGGTGAGCCCGTTATAGCTCTCCAATGCATTGGGTAACGCGAAGGAGTGAAACGTTAAGGTTTCTACGAAGAGATTTTTAGGGAATATACTGTGATGGGTATTCCAAACGTAACCAAGAGGGTTACTCCCTACGTAAGAATGTTATGAATGCCTCAAGTTACCTTTATGTCTTATGATTTCTATGATTTATTCATGATTTTATGAGGTATGTTAAAGTGCCTATGTTTTATGGGTAAAGTATGATTTCATTCTTATGTATATATGAACTCATGTTTCCTTTCCATGTTTTTTTTATAACCCATACTGAGTTTTTATGCTCATCCCAAGTTTTTGAAATGTTTTTCACAGGTCAAGGGAAAGGTACATGATAAGATGATAGAGTCAAGGATGTGTCAAGAAATAATCCATGTTTTATTTTAAATGTGTTTCCATTGATGGGAATGAAGAATACTATCTTTATGTAACCACTTTGTTTATATGTGGAATGTAATGCAAGTTTTATGATCTAATTCTCTAAAACTCTAAACCCGAAAAGATCCTCAATGTGTAATCTTGTAATAACTCAAGATTAAGCAAGGTTTAAGGCTGGGGCCTTATAGTTGGTATCAGAGGTCGGTTTAGACAACTTTAGGAGTTAGAAAAGTGTTAAATTATAATATGATTGAAATGATATAGCATTTACGGATTACCATGTTGCTTCGCCTAAGATATTTTTGTGTTCAGAATGGTTTTCCGCAGAGGAAACAAAGCAGCTATGTTGGGATGACATCAGGAGGAAGATAACCTTCCAAATCAGCAACCTGAGATGGTCAGAATCGGAACTGAATAGTTTGTTGCAGTGATGACACAGTTGACTCAGGCTATAAATGGTGGTGGTATCCATGCACGAGATCAGCCAGATCAACCGCAGAGGAACATGTCAGTGGTGGAACATTTCATGAGGCAACATCCCCCATCATTCAGAGGATCATCTGACCCTGTGCAAGCTGAAGGGTGGATTAAAGCACTGGAGAAGATTTTTGATGTCATGGGGTGTTCAGAACATCAAAAGGTTAGTCTTGCTGTTTACCGTTTTTAAGGTGAAGATGATCAGTGGTGGTCGATGGTGAAAAATATCAGGGATAGTGATGAGATTGAGGATCTTCACTGGGACGAATTCAAAGGTATGTTTCTTGAGAAATATTTTCCTAAGGTGGTTCGTCTTAGGATGTAAAAACAGTTCCTAGAATTGAGGCAGGAGGATGATTCAGTGGCTGCTTATGAAGAAAAGTTCACTCGATTGGCAAGGTATGCTCCAAACTTCATACGAGATCTTGATAGTAAAATAAACCATTTTTACTCAGGGTTAAAGCCAAAGTATCGAAGGGATTTAGCTTCTCATGAGTTCAAAAGTTATGAAATACTTGTTCGATGTGTGGAGAAGGTAGAAATGGAGTTTGCCGATGATCAGGTGTTCTATGACAAACAACAGAATAAGAGGTCTAGTTGGCAGGAAAAGGGGAAGAATTCATCAAAGAAGCAAGGAGGTAAGAAAACCAAATATCCATCCTGTGAGAAGTGTGGTAAAATGCATCCTGGAGAATGTTTATCCAAGTCTGGTAAGTTCTACCGATGTGGTAAGATGGGACATAAGGCTCGTGATTGCACTGAAAAGGATCAAGGTGAAGGTAAGAACAAATTTGACTTACAGTTAGTGAAATGTTATAAGTGCAATGAGATGGGTCACTATGTAAACGAGTGTCCGACAAGGAGCTTGAGTGATGGGAAGCAGTTAGACTACAAGCAGAAAGGGGTGGTGAAATCCTTTGCAACTACTTCAGTAGATGTCGGTCCATCAAATGAAGTTATATCAGCTCCAGGGAGCTCAGTTTTTTTCAAAGATTGACTTGAGATCGGGGTACCATCAGCTGAAGGTCAAGGAGGCAGATATTCCGAAGACCACGTTCCGTACGAGATATGGATATTATGAATTTGTAGTAATTCCTTTTGGGCTAACCAATGCACCTGCTGTATTCATGGACTTAATGAATAGAATTTTCCATGAGTTCTTGGATAAGTTTGTGGTGGTTTTCATTGATGATATTTTGGTGTTTTCTAAAAGTAAAGAGGAGCATGATAAACATTTAAGGGTTATCTTGCAAACCTTAAAAGAAAAGAAACTGTATGGGAAATTCAGCAAGTGTGAGTTTTGGTTGCAACGAATTTCTTTCCTTGGTCACATTGTTTCTAAAGATGGAATAACTGTTGATCCTGCAAAAATAAAAGTTGTGGAAGAATGGCCAAGACCCACAAATGTAACCGAGATTCGTAGCTTCCTTGGTTTGGCGGGCTATTACCGAAGGTTTGTTAGAAATTTTTCACGGTTATCTAGTCCAATGACTAAGCTAACTCAGAAGGGTGTTAAGTTTATCTGGACAAAAGAATGTGATGATTGTTTTCAGGAATTGAAAAGAAGATTGGTGAATGTTCCAGTTTTGGCACTACCTTCCAGGAATGGTGAGTTTTTTATATACAGTGATGCTTCATTGAAAGGACTTGGTTGCGTCCTAATGCAGAATGATCAGGTAATTGCTTATGCTTCACGACAGTTGAAAACTCATGAGGTAAATTACCCTACACATGATTTGGAACTAGCTGTTGTTGTTTTTGATTTAAAAATTTGGAGGCATCATTTGTATGGAGTAAAGTGTGAAATATATACCGATCACAAAAGTTTAAAGTATATATTCACTCAGAAAGAGTTAAACATGAGACAAAGGAGATGGCTGGAATTAATCAAAGATTATGATTGTACAATTCATTACCATCCGGGAAAAGGAAATAAAGTGGCTGATGCTTTGAGTCAAAAAAGTAATGCTTCATTAACAATGTTGCGTTTGGAACGTGATCCTTTGGTTAAGGATTTGATGAACTTTGGCATAAAAGTTGTTGGTGTAGGAAGTCCTTCTGTTTTGTTTCAGGTATCAGTGAGATCATCTCTATCAGATAGAATCAAGCAAGCACAGAAGCAAGACAGTGAGTTGCAGAAAAGGGTAGAGCTGGTTCAGAAAGGTAAGTTGCCTGAATTCAACATTGATAATGATTGTGTTTTGAGGTTTGTGAAGAGGTTATGTGTGCCTTGTGATTCACAGTTGAAGAATGAGTTGTTATGTGAGGATCATAGTTCCCTGTTTTCAGTTCATCCGGGCAGTACTAGGATGTATAGAGATCTGTGGGAGTATTACTGGTAGGATGGAATGAAAAGAGACATTGCTGATTTTACTATGAAGTGTTTGACATGTCAACAGGTTAAAGCAGAGCGGCAGTTACCAAAAGGGATGATTCAGCCTTTACCAGTGCCAGAGTGGAAATGGGAAAACATATCCATGGACTTTGTTGTTGGATTACCGAAGACATCTCGAGGTAATAATGCAATCTGGGTTATTGTTGATCGCTTGACCAAATCTGCTCATTTCCTTGCTATACGAGATACTTTCTCTCTTGATCAACTTTCCCATTTGTATCTTAAAGAGATAGTCAGGTTACATGGAGTTCCTCTCTCCATTGTATCGGATCGTGATCCCAGGTTTACTTTTAACTTTTGGAAAGGCCTTCAGAAGTCGTTGGGTACTGAATTAAATTTTAGTACAGCTTTTCATCCTCAATCAGATGGGAAGTCAGAACGAACAATTCAGACATTGGAGGATATGCTACGAGCTTGTTCTATGGATTATCAGGGAAGTTGGGACCAACATCTTTCTTTGATTGAGTTTTCTTATAATAACAGTTTTCATTCCAGTATACAGATGGCACCATTTCAGGCATTATATGGGAAGTGGTGTCGAACTCCACCTTTCTGGGATGAAGTGGGTGAAAGGAAGTTGATGGGACCAGAATTGGTAGAAGAGATGGCAGAAAAAGTTCAGTTGATTCAGAAACACATGAGAACAGCTCAGAGCAGGCAGAAGAGTTATGCGGATAACCGGAGGAAGGATCTATCTTTCGAGGTAGGTGATCATGTTTTTCTCAAGGTTTCTCATTGGAAAAGTGTGATGAGATTTGGTAAGAAAGGAAAGCTGAGTCCAAGGTTTATTGGACCATATGAAATTCTGGAGAGAGTTGGATCAGTTGCATACCGGGTGGCTTTACCTCCGAGTTTATCTCAGGTACACAATGTTTTTCATGTTTCAATTTTGAGGAAGTAGATGCCAGATCCATCTCATGTTTTGAGTCCAGAGGTAGTTCAGCTGGAAGAGAACCTATCTTATGAGGAACAACCGGTCCAGATTCTTGACCACAGGGAGTAGGTGTTACGGAATAAGTTGATTCATCAGGTAAAGGTTTTGTGGAAAAACCATGTGATTGAAGAGGCAACTTGGGAATCTGAAAATGCTATGAGGGATAAATACCCCCACTTATTTTGATAAGTGAATAAAATTGCGAGGACGCAATTCCCAAAAGGGGGGAAGGATGTAACATCCCAGGTAAATAAAGAATAAAGAATTTTCATATTAATTAATATTTACGAATTAAATATTAATTTTATTTTAAAGGGGTTGCTATGTTCGATAGCGTACCCGATACGCAACGATGAGTTTCTTTGAAAACTTACGTTGCACACAAGTAATAAAATAATATTATTTTAAATGTTAGTTAACAAGTAGCCGTTGTACTGGCTGGAATGGATAGAAATAACTAAAATATGATTAGATATGTTTTTAAATGTTTATACATTTACCCAATAAAAGATAAAGGCTTAAAATACGGAAAGAGTTCAATTTTAGGGCATATATACTCTAATTTTCCCTAAAGGTTCACTTATCACCTTTTAATGGTGAACCATCATTAAATATAGTTTTGATCACTCTTATACTTTATTTTGGACCAAATATAACTCTTCTTTATAATCGGGACATCAAAATTTACTTTGTGTAAATTTTTGGTACCTTTCTGTTAAAGTTCATTTTTTTTATAGTGTAAAATGTTGTATTTTAATTCAAAACCTCTTTTTAATCTAATTTATTTATATGATTAGATTATCTTTTGAATTGGTTTTAAAGTTAAATTAGAAAATATTTTTACCATTAAATCCAATAGTGGTCATTGGAATCAATTTCACTTTGAAATTGGACTTAAACTGGTGTCAATCTTTTGATACTTATTGTTTCACAAAAACACGCTATTTGTCATGACAGCGGGAATTAATTATTAAATTAATTAATTTGACTTATATGTTTTTAATTTTTTAAAATGGACTTCATTTTTGAATTCGGAATATCAAATATAGCTTAGGGTGAATTTTTGGTAATTTTCTGAAAAACTTCAATTTTTGATGAATAGTGAAACCACTAAGTGGTAATCAAGCAAACTGATTTTTCAGTTAAATGAAAGTTTACCACTAATGTGTATTGAATTTTGAAAATCCGACATACATGGTTGTCATTAAGAAGTAAAATGTGGTTCAATGAGATTAAAATAATTTTTTGGTGAATAGTAACTTTTTTTCATTAATCGCGATTAGAGGTAATTAGTGTAGTTTAAGGTAAAAATGGTATTATAAGAATGTGAAAACACCATGACACTTGTCCTACACCTATTGGGTGAGTCATGGACGACCACGACAAGCCATGGGCCAACTTGGGGACCCCATGGCGCCACTTTAGTTGGAAAATGACATTAATATATTTTTATTTAATGTTAAAGTGAAAATGACACTAACATAAATTGTTTTACTAAAATAATTTTTGAGTGGGGTTATACAAGTCCATATTTTGATTATAAATAGTCATTGGAAAGCTAAAATGATTTCCTACATCATAGTAGTTTTTATATAATTTTTAGACATTAAATAAATTAAATTATTTATGACATAATAATGATGCAGCGATGACATCATTATTTGACGATTTAAATAAAATGGAAAGATAATGAAAAATATAAAACCTACACATGTCCAAAACCAATTGGATGAGTGGATTTCGAAACCTTATCACCTTATCCACAAATTATATCAATGTGGGACCTTTTAAAACCGAAACACATTTTCAAATAAAGTAATATTTCTTTACTTTCCAAAAGTGCCCCTCCTCTCCTCTTATAAAAGGCCCCCACCTCTACCTCATTTCACACACTCTTCAAGCCTTTGGCTCGGCCAAACCCTGCCCATTTTCTCTCTCCACATCCCTCTCCTCATCCTAGAGGATTCCCTTTGGGCAGAATCCTTTCAAAGGAATCCTTTAGGCTCAACTCAAAAGGAGTTACACTTTTAAAGGTAATTCATTCTGTCATGTTCATTTGTTTTATTTTGCTTCTCCAACCCCCTAAACTCTTTTTATTTACTTATTTTGTAACAACACCAGTATCATCAATATACTAGGATGTTGTTATAAGATTTATTTGAGCTACACTCTCACACAACTACATCAAATGGTTAAAGAACATACGGTTTCCGTGGATGGCGAAATTCTGCCTCCCGAAACGATGATTGTTCAACACTCATTTAACACCATCAAAGGTGGCCATTATGATGTAACTTTATTTATATATGATATATAATATGTTTATGTTTTCCTTAAGCTTATGTTTTTTTCATTTTGGGCATACCTTTATGGTTTCCATTATGGGTAAACACGATATCTTCATTTTAGGAAGTGCGGACTACCGCCCCCTCAAAGTGATTTGATTCGTTAAATACCATATGTGAGACATATAAAGGATGGAACTATGATATTATATATGATATTATACTGGAATTATAATATACCTTTATATCATTATGATTCCATTCTATAAAATACGAAATAGAAATGAAAGTAGCGTTCATGCGTACGTACGGCTTACCGTCTCCATGAACGGTGCATTTCATTTCTTACCTCTAAATGTGATGTAATATTATAAATGCAAGTATGTACTGGATATATATGACATATATTATATCTAAATCATGAATACCATTCTGGATATAATGAACCTTTGACCAAATTAACAACATGTAAGTGTAAGAAGTCTATTTTTGACTTAAGAACCAAATACCGACAAAATGAACATTATTAACTTAACTGATTACATGATGTTCATAACATGGTATAAAAAGAATAATGAACTTGAAAAAGATTCATAAGAAAGTAGAGATTAACTCATTTTATTATTCAGGAGATTAAAGAACGGTCGGGTCAAGTCGGATACGAGGTATGGGACTTCGTCTCAATCTCCTTTCGTTGAGGCATATTTTATTTTATACACAACTTTCTTTTATAAGGTGTATAAACCCCTTTGACATTTACGTTTATTCAAAAGGAATCTTTTTTATACGAAGCGTTTACTAAACGACAAAAGGGAATGTTTTTGTCGTACGTATGCGGCGACAATGACTTCTCCGCCGTCGTGACCGTTTTTTTGAGTTTCGGCTTCCTCTACAAGCCATACCTTCTTTTTAAAAGAAAAATAAATACCATGTTTTACTTTTCTTTTATTTTAGTATTGAAAATGGTTTTCATAATGTTTTTATATCAATGTGTTGTATTGATATCTCGTGATTGAAATGTGGAAATTTTATGTTTCCTTTATGCATGTTTTATGTGATATGATTATGTTATGGTTCTTGGGCATTATTATGAAGACGGGTGGTTCCGTGATAAACTAAGGGCGGGTGAGCCCGTTATAGCTCTCCAATGCATTGGGTAACGCGAAGGAGTGAAACGTTAAGGTTTCTCCGAAGAGATTTTTAGGGAATATACTGTGATGGGTATTCCAAACGTAACCAAGAGGGTTACTCCCTACGTAAGAATGTTATGAATGCCTCAAGTTACCTTTATGTATTATGATTTCTATGATTTATTCATGATTTTATGAGGTATGTTAAAGTGCCTATGTTTTATGGGTAAAGTATGATTTCATTATTATGTATATATGAACTCATTTTTCCTTTCCATGTTTTTTTATAACCCATACTGAGTTTTTATGCTCATCCCAAGTTTTTGAAATTTTTTTCACAGGTCAAGGGAAAGGTACATGATAAGATGATAGAGTCAAGGATGTGTCAAGAAATAATCCATGTTTTATTTTAAATGTGTTTCCATTTATGGGAATGAAGAATACTATATTTATGTAACCACTTTGTTTATATGTGGAATGTAATGCAAGTTTTATGATCTAATTCTCTAAAACTCTAAACCCGAAAAGATCCTCAATGTGTAATCTTGTAATAACTCAAGATTAAGCAAGGTTTAAGGCTGGGGCCTTATAGTTGGTATCAGAGGTCGGTTTAGACACCTTTAGGAGTTAGAAAAGTGTTAAATTATAATATGATTGAAATGATATAGCATTTACGGATTACCATGTTGCTTCGCCTAAGATATTTTTGTGTTCAGAATGGTTTTCCGCAGAGGAAACAAAGCAGCTATGTTGGGACGACATCAGGGGGAAGATAACCTTCCAAATCAGCAACCTGAGATGGTCGGAATCGGAATTGAACAGTTTGTTGCAGTGATGGCACAGTTGACTCAGGCTATAAATGGTGGTGGTATCCATGCACGAGATCAGCCAGATCAACCGCAGAGGAACATGGCAGTGGTGGAACATTTCATGAGGCAACATCCCCCATCATTCAGAGGATCATCTGACCCTGTGCAAGCTGAAGGGTGGATTAAAGCACTGGAGAAGATTTTTGATGTCATGGGGTGTTCAGAACATCAAAAGGTTAGTCTTGCTGTTTACCGTTTTGAAGGTGAAGCTGATCAGTGGTGGTCGATGGTGAAAAATATCAGGGATAGTGATGAGATTGAGGATCTTCACTGGGACGAATTCAAAGGTATGTTTCTTGAGAAATATTTTCCTAAGGTGGTTCGTCTTAGGATGGAAAAACAGTTCCTAGAATTGAGGCAGGAGGATGATTCAGTGGCTGCTTATGAAGAAAAGTTCACTCGATTGGCAAGGTATGCTCCAAACTTCATACGAGATCTTGATAGTAAAATAAACCGTTTTTACTCAGGGTTAAAGCCAAAGTATCGAAGGGATTTAGCTTCTCATGAGTTCAAAAGTTATGAAAAACTTGTTCGATGTGCGGAGAAGGTAGAAATGGAGTTTGCCGATGATCAAGTGTTCTATGACAAACAACAGAATAAGAGGTCTAGTTGGCAGGAAAAGGGGAATAATTCATCAAAGAAGCAAGGAGGTAAGAAAAACAAATATCCATCCTGTGAGAAGTGTGGTAAAATGCATCCTGGAGAATGTTTATCCAAGTCTGGTAAGTTCTACCGATGTGGTAAGATGGGACATAAGGCTCGTGATTGCACTGAAAAGGATCAAGGTGAAGGTAAGAACAAATTTTACTTACAGTTAGTGAAATGTTATAAGTGAAATGAGATGGGTCACTATGCAAACGAGTGTCCGACAAGGAGCTTGAGTGATGGGAAGCAGTTAGACTACAAGCAGAAAGGGGTGGTGAAATCCTTTGCAACTACTTCAGCAGATGTCAGTCCATCAAATGAAGTTATATCAGCTCCAGGGAGCTCAGTTTTTTTCAAAGATTGACTTGAGATCGGGGTACCATCAACTGAATGTCAAGGAGGCAGATATTCCGAAGACCGCATTCCGTACGAGATATGGCCATTATGAATTTGTAGTAATGCCTTTTGGGCTAACCAATGCACCTGCTGTATTCATGGACTTAATGAATAGAATTTTCCATGAGTTCTTGGATAAGTTTGTGGTGGTTTTCATTGATGATATTTTGGTGTTTTCTAAAAGTAAAGAGGAGCATGATAAACATTTAAGGGTTATCTTGCAAACCTTAAAAGAAAATAAACTGTATGGGAAATTCAGCAAGTGTGAGTTTTGGTTGCAACAAATTTCTTTCCTTGGTCACATTGTTTCTAAAGATGGAATAACTGTTGATCCTGCAAAAACAAAAGTTGTGGAAGAATGGCCAAGACCCACAAATGTAACCGAGATTCGTAGCTTCCTTGGTTTGGCGGGCTATTACCGAAGGTTTGTTAGAAATTTTTCACGGTTATCTAGTCCAATGACTAAGCTAACTCGGAAGGGTGTTAAGTTTATCTGGACAAAAGAATGTGATGATTGTTTTCAGGAATTGAAAAGAAGATTGGTGAATGTTCCAGTTTTGGCACTACCTTCCAGGAATGGTGAGTTTGTTATATACAGTGATGCTTCATTGAAAGGACTTGGTTGCGTCCTAATGCAGAATGATCAGGTAATTGCTTATGCTTCACGACAGTTGAAAACTCATGAGGTAAATTACCCTACACATGATTTGGAACTAGCTACTGTTGTTTTTGCTTTAAAAATTTGGAGGCATCATTTGTATGGAGTAATGTGTGAAATATATACCGATCACAAAAGTTTAAAGTATATATTCACTCAGAAAGAGTTAAACATGAGACAAAGGAGATGGCTGGAATTAATCAAATATTATGATTGTACAATTCATTACCATCCGGGAAAAGCAAATAAAGTGGCTGATGCTTTGAGTCGAAAAAGTAATGCTTCATTAACAATGTTGCGTTTGGAACGTGATCCTTTGGTTAAGGGTTTGATGAACTTTGGCATAGAAGTTTTTGGTGTAGGAAGTCCTTCTGTTTTGTTTCAGGTATCAGTGAGATCATCTCTATCAGATAGAATCAAGCAAGCACAGAAGCAAGACAGTGAGTTGCAGAAAAGGGTAGAGCTGGTTCAGAAAGGTAAGTTGCCTGAATTCAACATTGATAATGATTGTGTTTTGAGGTTTGTGAAGAGGTTATGTGTGCCTTGTGATTCACAGTTGAAGAATGAGTTGTTATGTGAGGCTCATAGTTCCCTGTTTTCAGTTCATCCGGGCAGTACTAGGATGTATAGAGATCTGCGGGAGTATTACTGGTAGGATGGAATGAAAAGAGACATTGCTGATTTTACTGTGAAGTGTTTGACATGTCAACAGGTTAAAGCAGAGCGACAGTTACCAAAAGGGATGCTTCAGCCTTTACCAGTGCCAGAGTGGAAATGGGAAAACATATCCATGGACTTTGTTGTTGGATTACCGAAGACATCTCGAGGTAATAATGCAATCTGGGTTATTGTTGATCGCTTGACCAAATCTGCTCATTTCCTTGCTATACGAGATACTTTCTCTCTTGATCAACTTTCCCGTTTGTATCTTAAAGAGATAGTCAGGTTACATGGAGTTCCTCTCTCCATTGTATCGGATCGTGATCCCAGGTTTACTTCTAACTTTTGGAAAGGCCTTCAGAAGTCGTTGGGTACTGAATTAAATTTTAGTACAACTTTTCATCCTCAATCAGATGGGCAGTCAGAACGAACAATTCAGACATTGGAGGATATGCTACGAGATTGTTCTATGGATTATCAGGGAAGTTGGGACCAACATATTTCTTTGATTGAGTTTTCTTATAATAACAGTTTTCATTCCAGTATACAGATGGCACCATTTCAGGAATTATATGGGAAGCGGTGTCGAACTCCACCTTTCTGGGATGAAGTGGGTGAAAGGAAGTTGATGGGACCAGAATTGGTAGAAGAGATGGCAGAAAAAGTTCAGTTGATTCAGAAACACATGAGAACAGCTCAGAGCAGGCAGAAGAGTTATGCGGATAACCGGAGGAAGGATCTATCTTTCGAGGTAGGTGATCATGTTTTTCTCAAGGTTTCTCATTGGAAAAGTGTGATGAGATTTGGTAAGAAAGGAAAGCTGAGTCCAAGGTTTATTGGACCATATGAAATTCTGGAGAGAGTTGGATCAGTTGCATACCAGGTGGCTTTACCTCCGAGTTTATCTCAGGTACACAATGTTTTTCATGTTTCAATTTTGAGGAAGTAGATGCCAGATCCATCTCATGTTTTGAGTCCAGAGGTAATTCAGCTGGAAGAGAACCTATCTTATGAGGAACAACTGGTCCAGATTCTTGACCACAGGGAGTAGGTGTTACGGAATAAGTTGATTCATCAGGTAAAGGTTTTGTGGAAAAACCATGTGATTGAAGAGGCAACATGGGAATCTGAAAATGCTATGAGGGATAAATACCCCCACTTATTTTGATAAGTGAATAAAATTGCGAGGACGCAATTCCCAAAAGGGGGGAAGGATGTAACATCCCAGGTAAATAAAGAATAAAGAATTTTCATATTAATTAATATTTACAAATTAAATATTAATTTTATTTTAAAGGGGTTTCTATGTTCGATAGCGTACCCGATACGCAACGATGAGTTTCTTTGAAAACTTACGTTGCACACAAGTAATAAAATAATATTATTTTAAATGTTAGTTAACAAGTAGCCGTTGTACTGGCGGGAATGGATAGAAATAACTAAAATATGATTAGATATATTTTTAAATGTTTATACATTTACCCAATAAAAGATAAAGGCTTAAAATACGGAAAGAGTTCAATTTTAGGGCATATATACTCTAATTTTCACTAAAGGTTCACTTATCACCTTTTAATGGTGAACCGTCATTAAATATAGTTTTGATCACTCTTATACTTTATTTTGGACCAAATATAACTCTTCTTTATAATCGGGACATCAAAATTTACTTTGTGTAAATTTTTGGTACCTTTATGTTAAAGTTCATTTTTTATAGTGTAAAATGTTGTATTTTAATTCAAAACCTCTTTTTAATCTAATTTATTTATATGATTAGATTATATTTTGAATTGGTTTTAAAGTTAAATTAGAAAATATTTTTACCATTAAATCCAATAGTGGTCATTGGAATCAATTTCACTTTGAAATTGGACTTAAACTGGTGTCAATCTTTTGATACTTATTGTTTCACAAAAACACGCTATTTGTCATGACAACGGGAATTAATTATTAAATTAATTAATTTGACTTATATGTTTTTAATTTTGTAAAATGGACTTCATTTTTGAATTCGGAATATCAAATATAGCTTAGGGTGAATTTTTGGTAATTTTCTGAAAAACTTCAATTTTTGATGAATAGTGAAACCACTAAGTGGTAATCAAGCAAACTGATTTTTCAGTTAAATGAAAGTTTACCACTAATGTGTATTGAATGTTGAAAATTCGACATACATGGTTGTCATTAAGAAGTAAAATGTGGTTCAATGAGATTAAAATAATTTTTTGGTGAATAGTAACTTTTTTTCATTAATCGCGATTAGAGGTAATTAGTGTAGTTTAAGGTAAAAATGGTATTATAAGAATGTGAAAACACCATGACACTTGTCCTACACCTATTGGGTGAGTCATGGCCGACCAATACAAGCCATGGGCCAACTTGGGGACCCCATGGAGCCACTTTAGTTGGAAAATGACATTAATATATTTTTATTTAATGTTAAAGTGAAAATGACACTAACATAAATTGTTTTACTAAAATAATTTTTGAGTGGGGTTATACAAGTCAATATTTTGATTATAAATAGTAATTGGAAAGCTAAAAAGATTTCCTACATCATAGTATTTTTTATATAATTTTTAGACATTAAATAAATTAAATTATTTATGACATAATAATGATGCAGCGATGACATCATTATTTGACGATTTAAATAAAATGGAAAGATAATGAAAAATATAAAACCTACACATGTCCAAAACCAATTGGATGAGTGGATTTCGAAACCTTATCACCTTATCCACAAATTATATCAATGTGGGACCTTTTAAAACCGAAACACATTTTCAAATAAAGTAATATTTCTTTACTTTCCAAAAGTGCTCCTCCTCTCCTCTTATAAAAGGCCCCCACCTCTACCTCATTTCACACACTCTTCAAGCCTTTGGCTCGGCCAACCCCTGCCCATTTGCTCTCTCCACATCCCTCTCCTCATCCTAGAGGATTCCCTTTGGGCAGAATCATTTCAAAGGAAGCCTTTAGGCTCAACTCAAAAGGAGTTACACTTTTAAAGGTAATTCATTCTCTCATGTTCATTTGTTTTATTTTGCTTCTCCAACACCCTAAACTCTTTTTATTTACTTATTTTGTAACAACACCAGTATCATCAATATACTAGGATGTTGTTATAAGATTTATTTGAGCTACACTCTCACACAACTACATCAAATGGTTAAAGAACATACGGTTTCCGTGGATGGCGAAATTCTGCCTCCCGAAACGATGATTGTTCAACACTCATTTAACACCTTCAAAGGTGGCTATTATGATGTCAATATTTTTATATATGATATATAATATGTTTATGTTTTCCTTAAGCTTCTGTTTTTTTCATTTTGGGCATACCTTTATGGTTTCCATTATGGGTAAACACGATATCTTCATTTTAGGAAGTGCGGACTACCGCCCCCTCAAAGTGATTTGATTCGTTAAATACCATATGTGGGACATATAAAGGATGGAACTATGATATTATATATGATATTATACTGGAATTATAATATACCTTTATATCATTATGATTCCATTCTATAAAATACGAAATAGAAATGAAAGTAGCGTTCATGCGTACGTACGGCTTACCGTCTCCATGAACGGTGCATTTCATTTCTTACCTCTAAATGTGATGTAATATTATAAATGCAAGTATGTACTGGATATATATGACATATATTATATCTAAATCATGAATACCATTCTGGATATAATGAACCTTTGACCAAATTAACAACATGTAAGTGTAAGAAGTCTATTTTTGACTTAAGAACCAAATACCGACAAAATGAACATTATTAACTTAACTGATTACATGATGTTCATAACATGGTATAAAAGGAATAATGAACTTGAAAAAGATTCATAAGAAAGTAGAGATTAACTCAAGTTTATTATTCAGGAGATTAAAGAACGGTCGGGTCAAGTCGGATACGAGGTATGGGACTTCGTCTCAATCTCCTTTCGTTGAGGCATATTTTATTTTATACACAACTTTATTTTATACGGTGTATAAACCCCTTTGACATTTACGTTTATTCAAAAGGAATCTTTTTTATACGAAGAGTTTACTAAATGACAAAAGGGAATGTTTTTGTTGTACGTATGCGGCGACAACGACTTCTCCGCCGTCGTGACCGTTTTTTTGAGTTTCGGCTTCCTCTACAAGCCATACCTTATTTTTAAAAGAAAAATAAATACCATGTTTTACTTTTCTTTTATTTTAGTATTGAAAATGGTTTTCATAATGTTTTTATATCAATGTGTTGTATTGATATCTCGTGATTGAAATGTGGAAATTTTATGTTTCCTTTATGCATGTTTTATGTGATATGATTATGTTATGGTTCTTGGGCATTATTATGAAGACGGGTGGTTCCGTGATAAACTAAGGGCGGGTGAGCCCGTTATAGCTCTCCAATGCATTGGGTAACGCGAAGGAGTGAAACGTTAAGGTTTATCCGAAGAGATTTTTAGGGAATATACTGTGATGGGTATTCCAAACGTAACCAAGAGGGTTACTCCCTACGTAAGAATGTTATGAATGCCTCAAGTTACCTTTATGTATTATGATTTCTATGATTTATTCATGATTTTATGAGGTATGTTAAAGTGCCTATGTTTTATGGGTAAAGTATGATTTTATTCTTATGTATATATGAACTCATGTTTCCTTTCCATGTTTTTTTATAACCCATACTGAGTTTTTATGCTCATCCCAAGTTTTTGAAATGTTTTTCACAGGTCAAGGGAAAGGTACATGATAAGATGATAGAGTCAAGGATGTGTCAAGAAATAATCCATGTTTTATTTTAAATGTGTTTCCATTTATGGGAATGAAGAATAATATCTTTATGTAACCACTTTGTTTATATGTGGAATGTAATGAAAGTTTTATGATCTAATTCTCTAAAACTCTAAACCCGAAAAGATCCTCAATGTGTAATCTTGTAATAACTCAAGATTAAGCAAGGTTTAAGGTTGGGGCCTTATAGTTGGTATCAGAGGTCGGTTTAGACAGCTTTAGGAGTTAGAAAAGTGTTAAATTATAATATGATTGAAATGATATAGCATTTACGGATTACCATGTTGCTTCGCCTAAGATATTTTTGTGTTCAGAATGGTTTTCCGCAGAGGAAACAAAGCAGCTATGTTGGGACGACATCAGGAGGAAGATAACCTTCCAAATCAGCAACCTGAGATGGTCGGAATCGGAACTGAACAGTTTGTTGCAGTGATGGAACAGTTGACTCAGGCTATAAATGGTGGTGGTATCCATGCACGAGATCAGCCAGATCAACCGCAGAGGAACATGTCAGTGGTGGAACATTTCATGAGGCAACATCCCCCATCATTCAGAGGATCATCTGACCCTGTGCAAGATGAAGGGTGGATTAAAGCACTGGAGAAGATTTTTGATGTCATGGGGTGTTCAGAACATCAAAAGGTTAGTCTTGCTGTTTACCGTTTTGAAGGTGAAGCTGATCAGTGGTGGTCGATGGTGAAAAATATCAGGGATAGTGATGAGATTGAGGATCTTCACTGGGACGAATTCAAAGGTATGTTTCTTGAGAAATATTTTCCTAAGGTGGTTCGTCTTAGGATGGAAAAACAGTTCCTAGAATTGAGGCAGGAGGATGATTCAGTGGCTGCTTATGAAGAAAAGTTCACTCGATTGGCAAGGTATGCTCCAAACTTCATACGAGATCTTGATAGTAAAATAAACCGTTTTTACTCAGGGTTAAAGACAAAGTATCGAAGGGATTTAGATTCTCATGAGTTCAAAAGTTATGAAAAACTTGTTCGATGTGCGGAGAAGGTAGAAATGGAGTTTGCCGATGATCAGGTGTTCTATGAAAAACAACAGAATAAGAGGTCTAGTTGGCAGGAAAAGGGGAAGAATTCATCAAAGAAGCAAGGAGGTAAGAAAACCAAATATCCATCCTGTGAGAAGTGTGGTAAAATGCATCCTGGAGAATGTTTATCCAAGTCTGGTAAGTGCTACCGATGTGGTAAGATGGGACATAAGGCTCGTGATTGCACTGAAAAGGATCAAGGTGAAGGTAAGAACAAATTTGACTTACAGTTAGTGAAATGTTATAAGTGAAATGAGATGGGTCACTATGCAAACGAGTGTCCGACAAGGAGCTTGAGTGATGGGAAGCAGTTAGACTACAAGCAGAAAGGGGTGGTGAAATCCTTTGCAACTACTTCAACAGATGTCAGTCCATCAAATGAAGTTATATCAGCTCCAGGGAGCTCAGTTTTTTTCAAAGATTGACTTGAGATCGGGGTACCATCAACTGAAGGTCAAGGAGGAAGATATTCCGAAGACCGCGTTCCGTACGAGATATGGACATTATGAATTTGTAGTAATGCCTTTTGGGCTAACCAATGCACCTGCTATATTCATGGACTTAATGAATAGAATTTTCCATGAGTTCTTGGATAAGTTTGTGGTGGTTTTCATTGATGATATTTTGGTGTTTTCTAAAAGTAAATAGGAGCATGATAAACATTTAAGGGTTATCTTGCAAACCTTAAAAGAAAAGAAACTATATGGGAAATTCAGCAAGTGTGAGTTTTGGTTGCAAAAAATTTCTTTCCTTGGTCACATTGTTTCTAAAGATGGAATAACTATTGATACTGCAAAAACAAAAGTTGTGGAAGAATGGCCAAGACCCACAAATGTAACCGAGATTCGTAGCTTCCTTGGTTTGGCGGGCTATTACCGAAGGTTTGTTAGAAATTTTTCACGGTTATCTAGTCCAATGACTAAGCTAACTCGGAAGGGTGTTAAGTTTATCTGGACAAAAGAATGTGATGATTGTTTTCAGGAATTGAAAAGAAGATTGGTGAATGTTCCAGTTTTGGCACTACCTTCCAGGAATGGTGAGTTTGTTATATACAGTGATGCTTCATTGAAAGGACTTGGTTGCGTCCTAATGCAGAATGATCAGGTAATTGCTTATTCTTCACGACAGTTGAAAACTCATGAGGTAAATTACCCTACACATGATTTGGAACTAGCTGCTGTTGTTTTTGCTTTAAAAATTTGGAGGCATCATTTGTATGGAGTAAAGTGTGAAATATATACTGATCACAAAAGTTTAAAGTATTTATTCACTCAGAAAGAGTTAAACATGAGACAAAGGAGATGGCTGGAATTAATCAAATATTATGATTGTACAATTCATTACCATCCGGGAAAAGCAAATAAAGTGGCTGATGCTTTGAGTCGAAAAAGTAATGCTTCATTAAAAATTTTGCGTTTGGAACGTGATCCTTTGGTTAAGGGTTTGATGAACTTTGGCATAGAAGTTGTTGGTGTAGGAAGTCCTTCTGTTTTGTTTCAGGTATCAGTGAGATCATCTCTATCAGATAGAATCAAGCAAGCACAGAAGCAAGACAGTGAGTTGCAGAAAAGGGTAGAGCTGGTTCAGAAAGGTAAGTTGCCTGAATTCAACATTGATAATGATTGTGTTTTGAGGTTTGTGAAGAGGTTATGTGTGCCTTGTGATTCACAGTTGAAGAATGAGTTGTTATGTGAGGCTCATAGTTCCCTGTTTTCAGTTCATCCGGGCAGTACTAGGATGTATAGAGATCTGCGGGAGTATTACTGGTAGGATGGAATGAAAAGAGACATTGCTGATTTTACTGTGAAGTGTTTGACATGTCAACAGGTTAAAGCAGAGCGGCAGTTACCAAAAGGGATGCTTCAGCCTTTACCAGTGCCAGAGTGGAAATGGGAAAACATATCCATGGACTTTGTTGTTGGATTACCGAAGACATCTCGAGGTAATAATGCAATCTGGGTTATTGTTGATCGCTTGACCAAATCTGCTCATTTCCTTGCTATACGAGATACTTTCTCTCTTGATCAACTTTCCCGTTTGTATCTTAAAGAGATAGTCAGGTTACATGGAGTTCCTATCTCCATTGTATCGGATCGTGATCCCAGGTTTACTTCTAACTTTTGGAAAGGCCTTCAGAAGTCGTTGGGTACTGAATTAAATTTTAGTACAGCTTTTCATCCTCAATCAGATGGGCAGTCAGAACGAACAATTCATACATTGGAGGATATGCTACGAGCTTGTTCTATGGATTATCAGGGAAGTTGGGACCAACATCTTTCTTTGATTGAGTTTTCTTATAATAACAGTTTTCATTCCAGTATACAGATGGCACCATTTCAGGCATTATATGGGAAGCGGTGTCGAACTCCACCTTTCTGGGATGAAGTGGGTGAAAGGAAGTTGATGGGACCAGAATTGGTAGAAGAGATGGCAGAAAAAGTTCAGTTGATCCAGAAACACATGAGAACAGCTCAGAGCAGGCAGAAGAGTTATGCGGATAACCGGAGGAAGGATCTATCTTTCGAGGTAGGTGATCATGTTTTTCTCAAGGTTTCTCATTGGAAAAGTGTGATGAGATTTGGTAAGAAAGGAAAGCTGAGTCCAAGGTTTATTGGACCATATGAAATTCTGGAGAGAGTTGGATCAGTTGCATACCGGGTGGCTTTACCTCCGAGTTTATCTCAGGTACACAATGTTTTTCATGTTTCAATTTTTAGGAAGTAGATGTCAGACCCATCTCATGTTTTGAGTCCAGAGGTAGTTCAGCTGGAAGAGAACCTATCTTATGAGGAACAACCGGTCCAGATTCTTGACCACATGGAGTAGGTGTTACAGAATAATTTGATTCATCAGGTAAAGGTTTTGTGGAAAAACCATGTGATTGAAGAGGCAACGTGGGAATCTGAAAATGCTATGAGGGATAAATACCCCCACTTATTTTGATAAGTGAATAAAATTGCGAGGACGCAATTCCCAAAAGGGGGGAAGGATGTAACATCCCAGGTAAATAAAGAATAAAGAATTTTCATATTAATTAATATTTACGAATTAAATATTAATTTTATTTTAAAGGGGTTGCTATGTTCGATAGCGTACCCGATACGCAATGATGAGTTTCTTTGAAAACTTACGTTGCACACAAGTAATAAAATAATATTATTTTAAATGTTAGTTAACAAGTAGCCGTTGTACTGGCGGGAATGGATATAAATAACTAAAATATGATTAGATATGTTTTTAAATGTTTATACATTTACCCAATAAAAGATAAAGGCTTAAAATACGGAAAGAGTTCAATTTTAGGGCATATATACTCTAATTTTCACTAAAGGTTCACTTATCACCTTTTAATGGTGAACCATCATTAAATATAGTTTTGATCACTCTTATACTTTATTTTGGACCAAATATAACTCTTCTTTATAATCGGGACATCAAAATTTACTTTGTGTAAATTTTTGGTACCTTTCTGTTAAAGTTCATTTTTTTATAGTGTAAAATGTTGTATTTTAATTCAAAACCTCTTTTTAATCTAATTTATTTATATGATTAGATTATCTTTTGAATTGGTTTTAAAGTTAAATTAGAAAATATTTTTACCATTAAATCCAATAGTGGTCATTGGAATCAATTTCACTTTGAAATTGGACTTAAACTGGTGTCAATCTTTTGATACTTATTGTTTCACAAAAACACGCTATTTGTCATGACAGCGGGAATTAATTATTAAATTAATTAATTTGACTTATATGTTTTGAATTTTGTAAAATGGACTTCATTTTTGAATTCGGAATATCAAATATAGCTTAGGGTGAATTTTTGGTAATTTTCTGAAAAACTTCAATTTTTGATGAATAGTGAAACCACTAAGTGGTAATCAAGCAAACTGATTTTTCAGTTAAATGAAAGTTTACCACTAATGTGTATTGAATTTTGAAAATCTGACATACATGGTTGTCATTAAGAAGTAAAATGTGGTTCAATGAGATTAAAATAATTTTTTGGTGAATAGTAACTTTTTTTCATTAATCGCGATTAGAGGTAATTAGTGTAGTTTAAGGTAAAAATGGTATTATAAGAATGTGAAAACACCATGAAACTTGTCCTACACCTATTGGGTGAGTCATGGCCGACCAAGACAAGCCATGGGACAACTTGGGGACCCCATGGATCCACTTTAGTTGGAAAATGACATTAATATATTTTTATTTAATGTTAAAGTGAAAATGACACTAACATAAATTGTTTTACTAAAATAATTTTTGAGTGGGGTTATACAAGTCCATATTTTGATTATAAATAGTCATTGGAAAGCTAAAAAGATTTCCTACATCATAGTATTTTTTATATAATTTTTAGACATTAAATAAATTAAATTATTTATGACATAATAATGATGCAGCGATGACATCATTATTTGACGATTTAAATAAAATGGAAAGATAATGAAAAATATAAAACCTACACATGGACAAAACCAATTGGATGAGTGGATTTCGAAACCTTATCACCTTATCCTAGAATTATATCAATGTGGGACCTTTTAAAACCGAAACACATTTTCAAATAAAGTAATATTTCTTTACTTTCCAAAAGTGCCCCTCCTCTCCTCTTATAAAAGGCCCCCACCTCTACCTCATTTCACACAATCTTCAAGCCTTTGGCTCGGCCAACCCCTGCCCATTTGATCTCTCCACATCCCTCTACTCATCCTATATGATTCCCTTTGGGCAGAATCCTTTCAAAGGAAGCCTTTAGGCTCAACTCAAAAGGAGTTACACTTTTAAAGGTAATTCATTCTCTCATGTTCATTTGTTTTATTTTGCTTCTCCAACCCCCTAAACTCTTTTTATTTACTTATTTTGTAACAACAACAGTATCATAAATATAATAGGATGTTGTTATAAGATTTATTTGAGCTACAATCTCACACAACTACATCAAATGGTTAAAGAACATACGGTTTCCGTGGATGGCGAAATTCTGCCTCCCGAAACGATGATTGTTCAAAACTCATTTAACACCTTCAAAGGTGGCCATTATGATGTCACTATTTTTATATATGATATATAATATGTTTATGTTTTCCTTAAGCTTCTGTTTTTTTCATTTTGGGCATACCTTTATGGTTTCCATTATGGGTAAACACGATATCTTCATTTTAGGAAGTGCGGACTACCGCCCCCTCAAAGTGATTTGATTCGTTAAATACCATATGTGGGACATATAAAGGATGGAACTATGATATTATATATGATATTATACTGGAATTATAATATACCTTTATATCATTATGATTCCATTCTATAAAATATGAAATAGAAATGAAAGTAGCGTTCATGCGTACGTACGACTTACCGTCTCCATGAACGGTGCATTTCATTTCTTACCTCTAAATGTGATGTAATATTATAAATGCAAGTATGTACTGGATATATATGAAATATATTATATCTAAATCATGAATACCATTCTGGATATAATGAACCTTTGACCAAATCAACAACATGTAAGTGTAAGAAGTCTATTTTTGACTTAAGAACCAAATACCGACAAAATGAACATTATTAACTTAACTGATTACATGATGTTCATAACATGGTTTAAAAGGAATAATGAACTTGAAAAAGATTCATAAGAAAGTAGATATTAACTCAAGTTTATTATTCAGGAGATTAAAGAACGGTCGGGTCAAGTCGGATACGAGGTATGGGACTTCGTCTCAATCTCCTTTCGTTGAGGCATATTTTATTTTATACACAACTTTCTTTTATACGGTGTATAAACCCCTTTTACATTTACGTTTATTCAAAAGGAATATTTTTTATACGAAGCGTTTAATAAACGACAAAAGGGAATGTTTTTGTCGTACGTATGCGGCGACAACGACTTCTCCGCCGTCGTGACCGTTTTTTTGAGTTTCGGCTTCCTCTACAAGCCATACCTTCTTTTTAAAAGAAAAATAAATACCATGTTTTACTTTTCTTTTATTTTAGTATTGAAAATGGTTTTCATAATGTTTTTATATCAATGTGTTTTATTGATATCTCGTGATTGAAATGTGGAAATTTTATGTTTCCTTTATGCATGTTTTATGTGATATGATTATGTTATGGTTCTTGGGCATTATTATGAAGACGGGTGGTTTCGTGATAAACTAAGGGTGGGTGAGCCCGTTATAGCTCTCCAATTCATTGGGTAACGCGAAGGAGTGAAACGTTAAGGTTTCTCCGAAGAGATTTTTAGGGAATATACTGTGATGGGTATTCCAAACGTAACCAAGAGGGTTACTCCCTACGTAAGAATGTTATGAATGCCTCAAGTTACCTTTATGTCTTATGATTTCTATGATTTATTCATGATTTTATGAGGTATGTTAAAGTGCCTATGTTTTATGGGTAAAGTATGATTTCATTCTTATGTATATATGAACTCATGTTTCCTTTCCATGTTTTTTTTATAACCCATACTGAGTTTTTATGCTCATCCCAAGTTTTTGAAATGTTTTTCACAGGTCAAGGGAAAGGTACATGATAAGATGATAGAGTCAAGGATGTGTCAAAAAATAATCCATGTTTTATTTTAAATGTGTTTCCATTGATGGGAATGAAGAATACTATCTTTATGTAACCACTTTGTTTATATGTGGAATGTAATGCAAGTTTTATGATCTAATTCTCTAAAACTCTAAACCCGAAAAGATCCTCAATGTGTAATCTTGTAATAACTCAAGATTAAGCAAGGTTTAAGGCTGGGGCCTTATAAACCATCAGTCACCATCACCGTGTGCTAGCGGTCCCTTTTGTGGTCCACCATTCCTCCTCCGATTCCCAAAAATCAAAACAATCATAGATCGAGCTCCTTGGGTCCCGATCTACACTGATCCATCCTTGATTATCAATTTGCCTCAAATCCAGGGGTCTGATCGAGTTGGAACCACATGAAAACATTGAACAGGAACCATAGGGATTTGACCAGCAAAGAATTAGAGAAATGATGGAGAAAGGTACAAGAATGATGGTTTATCATTGTTGTACAAGCATTATTGGACAATGATCCAGAATGGAGGATTTGGGTTAGAAAACCAGATAAAAAAATCGTAGAATAAATCCCACAATACACATGATTCGTGAGTCAATACATTCATCGATTGTTTCATGTTCATCATATAAATAAAGAACAGATAATAAAAAAACCTAAATTCACACCCTACCTTGATTTGGATTTATCTTTAAAGAATAACTATTGCATTGTCCCTGTTGATGAGATCCTCCAACTCCGCTGGCGCAATGATCCACAATTTGATCCTGACCCATTGTCAAACATAAAGAATTATCTCCTCTAATGGAATCTTGGTATCCATATTTTAGCAAAAAACCCTAAGAAAAAAATATATAACCGTATACTTAAATAGAGAATTAGGTCACTATGTCAAGATAATTTTTATTAAATTATTTTATTCCTTTTACGTTTGTGATTTTTTTTTTACAAATGATCCATGTTGACCAATGTTAGGTTGTTACTAGGGTAAAAATGCTATTATAAACTCAATGATTCCCTCAAATTTTGGATTCGGGCACTTGTTTAAGAGTTATTCAAATTTTTCAGAAAAACTGCTCACATGTGCTATTAAATATTTTAAAATTTTTTAAACATTTTTTTCGGGAACACCGAGCCTCAAAATCGCACACCATATTAGTGCCTTATCTTGAAAATAATCCATATAATATATAAAAACAATATATTAAAAATATGATATGTTACATTCTCCCCACCTTGGGGCTTTACATCCCTAAAAATCCAAAACAAGGGCTACTCAAATAGATGGGGGTACTGAACACGAATCCGAGACTCCTGCTCCCATATGTTCTCCTTGAGATTCCCGTGCTGCCACCATATATACACCGAAGGAATAGATCACCATTGAAGGATCATCTCCTACCAATCCTCAATTTCCACTGGGTACTGAGAAAAGGTCGCTCCATCCTCAATGTACAACTCGTCCTAATCAATAATGTGTGATGGGTCATGCACGTACCTCCTCAGTCGTGATATGTGAAAGACGTAGTGTAACCGATCTAACTACGGAGGCAGAGATAAGTGGTATTCCACCTCTCCAAATATATGAATTATTTGTAAAGGGATGATTAACCTTGGAGATAGATTTCCACCCTGACTAAATCTTTGTAATTCCCATCGAGGTGAAATCTAAAGGAACACATTGTATCCTTCCTTGAACTCTAAAGGACTCCATCACCTATCATCATAAGACTTCTAATGGCTCTATTTAGTCTTCATCCACTCCTATATGATATTCATCTTCTCTGTAGTGTCTTTTACCAACTCTGGGCCCATGAGTGCTGACTCTCTTGGGTCAGTCCAATAAAGTGGTGACCTGTAGGGCCACCCGTACAAATCCTTGAATGGTTCCATACCAATGGTGAAATGGTAGATTTTATTATAAGAAAACTCCACTAGTGGTAGGTGATACTCTCAACTATGACCAAAGTCTAACATGAAATCTCACAATATATCCTCCAGAGCCTAAATGGTTCACTCAGTCTGGATGTCCATTTGTGGGTGAAATGCTGTACTCAAGCATAACTGGGTTCGTAACACCTCCTGTAATCCCTTGTACAACTGAGATGTAAAGTAAGAATCATGATTGTAAAAAATCTTATATGTAACTCCATGGAGTTGAACTATCTCCTGCATGTAGAGGTATCCCAATATCTCTACTGAACTCTGATCTCGGATAGCTAGGAAGTGGGCCAACTTAGTGAGTTGGTCAATGATCACCCAGATGGAATCGTGTCCCCTAGACATACATGAAAAACTCATCAATAAGTACATCTATATCCCATCCCACTTCCATTTTGAAACCTCAAGGGGTTGAGCTAAACCCGCTGAAACCTAGTGCTCAGTCTTCACTTGCTGACAAGTAAGGCATCAAGAAACAAAATATGCAACTCATTTTTTCATCTCTAGCCACAAAAAACTGAAATCAGAGGTCCTGGTATATCTTATCCAAACTTGGATGTACCACTAAATGGGATGTATGAAACTCCCTAAAAACCTCCTCCCGCAATGTCACTAGTACCATCATGCGCCCTCTAAAGAGAACGACATTCTTCCCACCTTTTGAATATCCATCAGAAGCATGCCATGTGGACATCTGATCATCTAGGGTCTCATAGTCGGTATATCCAAGCTATGCCTCCCAAACCCACTATAAGAGTGGATAGGTGAAAACCATTAACTGGAGGTAAGTTTCTCTATCTCCATCTATAAAGGATAACTGCAATGAGGTCAACTTCTCTAATTACTCATTTAGAAACTATGAACTGGATCTCCAACTAAGAGAATCTACCACCATGTTCCACTTCTTAGGAGTATAGAAAATCTCAATGTCATAGTCCTGGAGGAACTCTATCCATAAACTCTATCTCAAGTTAAGATATTTATGAGATAAGATAAACTTGAGACTCTTGTGGTTAGAGTAGATGATACACCACTCTCCCAATAGGTAGTGTCGTGACATATTCAATGAGAATACTACCACTACTAACTAATGATCATGGGTCATGCAGTTCTACTCATGTGTTCTCAATTAGAATGAAATATAGGAAATCAACACTTGCCTCTACATAAGGACACAACCAATACCGGTTCTCAATGAATCACAAAACACTACGTACTCAACACCCTCCTCTGGAAATCTCAATATGGGAGAACTCATTAATCTCTACCTCAACTACTTAAAATTCCACTAGCACTCCTATGTACACATGAAAGGTTTTCCCTTTCGAGTCAAAGCTATCAAGGGTGATTCCACTCTAGACAAGTCAGGTAAAAACTTCTGATAGTACCCTAAAAATCCAAGGAAACTCCTCACCTTGGTAATACCCTTGGTTAGCTCCCTAGAAAACACTGCCTCAACCTTAACTAGATCCACCACAACTCCATTATCTGAGATGATGTGTCCTAGGAAATGGACCTCTTCAATACAAAACTATCACTTAGAGATATTACCATAAAGTTAGTGCTATCAGAGTGTGTCCAGGACAATCCTTAAGTATCTCACGTGCTCCTCCTCGAATGCCTAATACACTAGGATGTCATCAATGACGACCACCACAAATCGGTATAAGTAAGGTTGAAAAATCCAGTTCATGAGTCCCATGAACATTGATGAGGTGTTTTTCAAGACAAATGGCATCACCAAGTACTCATAGTGACTATAACGACATATGAAGGCTATCTTCAGTATATCATCATCCCATACTTGTATCTGGTGATAGCCTGATTCGAGGTCAATCTTTGATAACCATCGCGCCCCTTTAAACTGATCAAAGAGGACATCGATCCTTAGTAATGGATACTTTTTCTTCACGGTCACCTGGTTTAAGCATCGATAATCTACATATAACCTCAATCTCTCATATTCCTTCTTGGAAAACAAAACTAGGACTGCCTAGGGTGAAACACTGGGTCTCATGAATCCCTTCCTCTAAAAGTCCTCCAACTATATCCTTAGCTCATGAAGTTCTGAAAGAGCCATCTGATATGCATGTGTAGATATCAGTGCTGTCCTGGGGTGCAGATCAATGCAGAATTCTATCTCTTGGTGGATAGGTAAACCTGGAACATCTTCGGGAAAGACTTCCTTATACTCTACCACCACTGTAGGAAACTGAGGAATCATATCATCCACTACACTAAGGGTGAGGTTAGCTAATAGATGAATAATTGGCTGCACCCTCCTATGTTTGAGTCCATCCTGTAATGCCTAGATTTCCTTTTCACCAACAAAGGAAAACTTGCTTCCAACACCACAAACACACCGCACTCTTTGCCTAAAATAGTCAATCTGAGCATGAACTATGGATAACCAGTCCATACTAAGAATTATGTCGTAAGGCCTCGATGCCACTACCAAGAGATACCAACCGAAACCCTCACCTCTAAGAGTCAGGTCACACTGTCAGCACCAATGTGTGATCAGCAGGTCTCATCCAATAGGAGTCTCCAAGCATAAGGTTCAAGTCAACGGTTCAACCAGAATCTATGAGTCTAGAATAAGATTCATGGAAAGAAAATAATGACTAGAACCTGTATTTATCAATACTGTAGCTAAGGAAGAAAAGACACAGATCATACCTCGTATCATCCTTAGAGCCTTGGGGTTACAAGAATCTTTAGCATACAGCTGTCCCCATCCCTATCCACTAACTCTATGAGCCTAGCGTGGACCACATAGGGGTGGTGGTGGTAATAGGTCGAACTTACGAACACATCCTTCTACCTTGACCCCCCTTGCCACATCTATGAACCTACATTATACCATTCTCTTGTCTTTGTCTTTGTCTAGGAAGTCCCTCGACCATCTCTTGATCAACTGTGTGATGGGTTGGGTAATCTTATGCCGGATGTCCCCGACCGTCACATGTGAAACACTGTATGTCCCTTGGCTAATTCGAGCCACCCTGGAATCCCTACACTATTGAACCTGAGTCTTGGGATCCCCTCCTAAAGTGCTTGATCTTCTTATATACCTAGGATTTCCATTGGCTACCTGTTTCCAAGGTATCAGCTACTAGGTGCCCACTACTAGCTTCCACTACTAGTGTATGCTCTACCAAAAAACTTTCCACTAACAGGGCTCACTCAAGTACCCCTTCATAAGTAGAAATGATAAGGGAAACCACTAATGCCCTGATGTCCCATCATAAGTTCTACTTGAAGGTTTGAGCCCTGAAGAACTAGTCCCGTACCATATCTAAGTAGTAGAACGAAAGATCAGTAATATTCACTGAATAATCCTCCATGGTAATACTTCCCTACTGTAGATGTATAAGATCTTGTATGTGTACCGATCAAAGTGTGTACATATAGAACTCCTCTAGGAATATATTCTCAAAGTCTTTCTAGGATAGAGCTGTCTCATCATGTGAATAAGTCACTAATCTCCACTATATCCCCGCAGTTCCCAAAAGAAGACTTGTGCTAGCATCTGGTTGGTAGGAATCCTCACAAGGAAGAAAACACAGGTGACTGTCTCTAACCAATCCTCAACCATCTGGGGGTTTGGATCACCCAAAAAACTGGGTGGTCACTTCCTCTAAAACTCATTCAATGCACTCAACCAAAGTGTATCCTCAGCTGGTAGTGTTTGTAGTAGCTGCTGATCAATATGTGGTGGTATAGTTGGTAAACCAACTAGAGGTTCTATCTCTAGTACATGCCCCTATATTGATTCCCCATCACTAGGAAGATCATCCTCATGATCACATAGTGGAATCCTGGATAGCTACCTACATGGAGGCATCCTGAAATAAAACAAGATGTACTATGGTCAATAGAGTATATCTGGGGAGATGACTCAAGAAGGACATGGGAGACACAAACTTTCCTATATGATGCATGTACCATTTTTTCCCCTAAAACTAGTGTTTTTATATATTGAGTTGAAAATTAGGTAGTTAGAGTCCTGGTGTATGGATACATTGGATGCCACACCAACATTGGAGTCCCTAGCCTAAAAGATGAACTCAAAACACTTAACATCATTACCCCAAACCAACCTCACAAACTCCCGATCCTAAAGTAGAACTAACCAGATCTGATACCACTCTATAATGACCCATCCCAGAGGGGCCCGTGCCGTGACTACCCCAAGCCTACCTCCAATAGGATAGGGTTAGAAACCAGTTCTGAGTAGACATATCCTATAAATGGGAGGTGCTAGCCTAAAGTACCTATACACATGCATACATCTCCAAGACACACAATGCTAAAATGTAAAACAACTAATAGAATGCATGAATACAACTAATATCCCAAAACTAGAGTACAAAAGGAAGTAAAGGAAAATTAAATAGGGCCAAAGACAAGCCCACCACAAAGAGTTTATAACACAAGTCTAACTGAAACTGTAGTAGTACAACCTGCTCCAAGGGTGAGGACTAAGTCAAGATATGCTCCCAATAAACAACTCGGTCTAGCCAGATCTATCTATTCTCCACCCACTCCTGGTCCTCCTAGGAAACCATCACAAGGACCTCCGTATGCACAAGACACAACATGTGCGGGTAAAACCCGTGCAAGGGTGAGTATAACAATAATCAGTAGGACACCTCAAAAACACTAAACACTAAGCACCAAGTATAGTTATCTCCATACAATATATAACAATCTATGTATAATAGAAACCAAAAGACAACCCATATATACTCAGGAAAGACTCCAATCTATTAGGCGGCCATAACCAAATACCAACCATATGATTTTACTTAAAGCATGCTCATTCTGAGAGAACTAAATCCTTGAGCCATGATACCATCAGAGACACTTGGTGAAGAGTTCTAGATCATTTGGGTCCCACCCAAAGATAACCCATTGGTCAAAGAATACTATTATACATAGAGAGGGGGTCACACCCCAAACCACTAGGGGACACCAGGAACCCAATCCAGATCAACCCGCTATGTAGGGGATCATATTTCAATGATTCCACAAACCCTATCGATACAAGCCGCTAGATGTAGGATCAACGTCTTACTTAGGGAGGTCATGATGATTCCAAAAAATCTACTAGGTATGATAAAGGATCTCACTCTAGTATCACATAGGGATGCCGAAACTCTATCTAAGAATCATCCTTGAGATGAGATTACAATCCAATGATGTGGATGTAATGTTACACTGTACCCTTGAGGAAAGGACCAAGGGAATGCAATCAACCTATACTAGTTCAAACTAAGAAAATGAAGAGCCTAATCTCCAAAGAAGGTACCTAACATTTTTCTTGGGTCAACCATCTTAAAATTAGGGTCATGTTGCTGCTGATGACACATTGTTTAGATGATATGTTTAGGTGTTATGATAGTTTGAACAAACCTACCCATAGATCTACTGGGGCCTATAGACCTATCACTGCGGTAGGTCCACCAATAGTTGTGGTCACTCCACCAACCACTATGGTTATTCCACCTACTATTATAGACTATCTACATGTGGACTGACCATCGTGGTTAGTCCACCTGTCATGCCTAACCAGCCACTACTATCGACCACCATGGTCGACCGCCCGCACGGTCGCTGTTCCCATGGTAGCTCGAGCTGCCATGACACCACAACTGACCTCTGCAGTCGGTCACCATGCTCAATCACTATGGTCGACCATAATGGGGCTTCTCCCCATTTTCCCTAAATTCGACATGAGTTCAACCCGACCTGGATTTTACCCACTAACCCGACCCGGATCCGACCCATTGACCCTACCTAAGTCCAACTTGTTGACCTGAACCAGATCCCATGTTCGCAACCGCCGTCCCATGTCTTCCATTACTATCCTACGTCCACTATCGGATCTGCCTCCATGTCCCATGGGGTCTCCCTCCATGTCCACCTCCACCACTCCCAGCTATAGCATGCAGTTCCACCACTGACGACCACACGTAGCTTCGCCACCCGCATGTGGGCCACCGACGTGCACTACCACCGGCCGTCGTTGCCATATACCAGTGGTCCCTTATTTAGATCACCGCACCTCCTATGATTCCTGAAAATTGAAACGATCATAGATATGATCTCCTTAGGTCCCGATCTACACTTATTGAGCCTCGGTGTCCCATGGGGTCTGCCATTACCATCCTGCGTCCACCGCTGCATCTGCCTCTGTGTCCCATGGGGTCTCCCTCCATGTCCACCTCCACCGCTCCCAGCTATAGCATGCGGTTCCACCATCACCGACCGCACATAGCTTCCCCACCCGCATGTGGGCTGCCGGCGTGTACTGCCATCAACCGTCATTGCCGCATACTGGTGGTCCCTTCTTTAGATCACCACACCTCCTATAATGATTGAAAATCGAAACGATCATAGATCTGAGATCCTTGGGTCCCGATCTACACTGATTAAGCTTTGGTTGTTGATTTTCCTCAAATCTGGGGGTCTGATCATGTTCAGAACCTCCCAAAAATGTTGATCCAGGACCACAAGGATTCGATTGGTGAAGAAAGTGAGAAATAAGGGAGAAAGGAACAAGAATTAAGGTTTATCATTGTTGTTCAAGAATTCTTATCCAATGATCAAGAATAGAGGATTTAGGTTAGAAAACAAGATGAAAAAAATCCCACAGAATAAATCCCGCAATACGATGATCCATGAATCAATCTGTTCATCGATTGATTCAAGTTCATCCTATAAATCTAGAATGGGGAATAAAAATTCCAAAACACACACCCTACCTCAATTTGGATCGATCGTTGATGAATAATGGTTGCATTTTTGCTGTTGATGAGATCCTCCAAATCTGCTGGCATGATGATCCACGATCTGATCCTGATCTGTTGTCTTTTGTTAAGAATGCTCTCATCCAACGAAGTCTAGGTCTCCATGGTTTTGCGACCAACCATGAGAAAAATATATATTCATATACTTGAGGATATAATTAGGTCACTATGTAAAAATAATTTTTATTAAATTATTTTATTCCTTTTACACCTGCAACTACTTTTTCATGAACGACCCATGCCGACCTATGTTAGGTTATGCCTAGGGTAAAGTTTCTATTCTGAACTCAATAGAACCCTTGTATTTTTTGATCTGGTCACCCATTTAAGAGGTATTCTACTTTTTCAGGAAAACTACATGCACTTGCTATTAAATATTTTAATATTTTTTAAATATTTTTTTCGAGAACACCGAGCCTTGGAATCACACACCGTCTCAGTGCCTGATATAAAAAATAATCCATATAATATCTAAAAATAATACATAGAAAAGATGAGACATTACAAAATTCATATGGTTTATATTTATCTATACTCTATTTGAGGAAAAACTACAATATTTGTATTAATAGAGAAATACTATGAGTTACAAGATCCATAAAACTCTAACAAAAAAAATAACATGACAACTCTAAAATATTATATCATATAAGTGACATCATCTATCTATTTATAGATGATTATAGATGGTTATAATAGTTCCACTACAAACTAATCTTTATGGAGGATCACTAACCAATCAAGAAAATTACCAATGTCCTGTTGATTTTACTATATCAATTTACAACTTCTAATGAACATTTCATGATTTTAAAACCATTCTATACTACTTTTACACTTTCATAAATTACCTCCATCACCGCTACTTGGTTTTGGACACCTTGATTCTATTGTACTCTACATATATTTGGAATCAACATTATATCTTCCAAATACCCTCATTTTAGAAGTTTTAAACACTTATTGAAAAAATAGTTCTTAAAACTAAGTCTATAAGTAGGTCTACACTGCTAGCTGGTAGTCTATGACATACAGGGTGGCACAATGGAGTTTATATGGTGACCCAGTTTGACACTATTTGGGTATACCAATATGAGGATGTTACACATAGAAATTCTAATTTAGTGAAGTTTTTACTTGGAAGAAGATATTTTATTTCAGAAGGATATTTATGCTTCTTCTATAGTATCAATTGATATTATTTATTGATGTTGTAAAAGTATGAATATTTTGGTAATACTCTTTTTATAACTGAGAAGCATGCTGTTATTTTTTGGGTTTTATTTTTTTAAGGTTTAATAGGTTATTTATGTAATTTAAGTAACAATGTTGAATTTTGTGAAAGGGAAGAAATGTTACCAAAATTTATTGAGCATTGAAAAAATCATTTTCATTTTTTCCAATGGTCAACTAACATTGCTGATGTTGGTAAAATATCTCAAAGAGGGTTTAACTCATTTCAAATTTTTTTATGTAAGTATACTATAAATTTTGGATTCGAGTTAAATTATATTAATAATGATAGTGTAACAACCCAACTTGGACCTTATGCCAACCTAAACTAGACCACCACTAACCTTAGGAGCATTATCTTATCTACAGGGGATGATGAATAACACAATAGGTCTTGTTTTATCATTAAGTAATGATTGACCTACTTAGAATATTTAAATGGACTAATGTAATATTCTATTGAAATTTTAGTAAGACCTATCTGTATGTTGAATGTTTTGAAAATTAAAAATGATAACTATATACCTAAGGGAGTACCATATTCCAATAAAACCTACTATATCTATTTATAAACATAAAATGGGGATAAATAGACCTTAATACAATAAAAATAAGATATATATAATGATATTACAAATACTCCTTAAGATGAAGTTAGCCTCTATCACTCTAACACCTTGTATAATACATAAAAATTCTAAATTGATGCTAACATTAAACTAATACACAATTATCTAAAACTATTCTTTCACCTATTAGTATTTTAAATAAGAATAATAAAGTTTCATTTCCACTAAAGTGAACATTCATGGTGTGAGTGTAAAGACTCATTAGACACCAATAAAGATCCCATCTCACACATGATTATTCCTAAGAAAATTTCTAAATATTTACATATATAATAAACAATAGTTTTTTCATGGATATCAAATCGATTAGAAAAATAAAAATAATAAAATAAATCATAGATCAATAATATAGAAAAAGATAACTCCTTTTCCACTAGTAGTATTTAAAACGGCCTCTATCCATGCTTGAAATCCATAATAGTGGAGACAATTTCCACCATGAAATATCTTGTCCACTATGAAGAACCTTTTCAATAATAAGAGTTAGGGAATATCAATATTTTTCCCATAATTTTTTTTTATTTTTATAAAAAAATTTAGGACACCTCGATATGTGTCCTTAATAGAGTTTCTTTTTATAAAAAATTTTAGGTAACCTCTGTACCATTCAAAAAAATAGAGTCATGATAACCTTAGTAATCAGTCCATTCTATAGTGTGTACACACACACACACACATAATGAGTGGTTGTTGTACCCATACTTGTGGGTAGTCAGTGTACCCACACCCAACCATTATTCCATTTCTAAAACCTATCCATCACACAAATTATAACAACATATTCCAAATAATGATAACATAACCAATGGAACAACATATAAAGAATAAGTAAAACTTTCAATAACTGGAGTACCCGCATGGTTAAATCAAGAAAATTCAAGTAAGATAACAATATCATAGTAAACTACCCCCATTACCAATGTATATCAAATAAAGAAGCACAAATGGAATGATCATGAAATCATATAATAGTACCAAGACTTTACATAGTAAATATTATACATGTAATCATTAAATCTTGGAATATTATCAATTAACACACAAGGAAGTCTATAAACATGGTGTAAATGAAAAAAATGTACATGAAAGGCTCTGGTCATGGCATAAAAAAAAACTCCCAAACATAACATATTAATAGAAAAACTAAAAAAATTATGAAGCATGGAATAATAAATAATAGATTCAAACTAGTAGCGCACCAAACAAAACATAAATCATGGCTTAAGCAATAACCAATGAAAAATAATATCACGTTGTGCATTTCATATCTAAATCCATCTTCCCATTTTAAGACCTAATTAAGGGAAAAATTAATTAAATTAAGATAGGAGTTCATTATTGGTTAAAATTACTTTAGATATTTATATCCAAATAAAGGAGGTTTACCTATTTGACCCTTCTTCAATTTTTTTAAAAATACACCAGGTTGTGGAAATATATGCTTTATTAAAACATACCAAGGAATAGAAATACAAGAGTTATGTTTTCTGAAATATTCATTTACCAAATCAAGGTTTGTTTTAAAACAAAATTCCATACTCATTAATTTATGAAAATAAAAACAATTAGTATATAAGTAATTAAGGTTTGGTTTAGAAATCCATTATATAATCAAACCTTTATCGAAGTGGATGAATATTTTATCAACTAAATTTCGATTTCAAGACAAAATTTTACTCAAAACATTATTCAAATAAACGAAATTCATGTTTATATAATAACTTTTATCTTAATATCTAATTACATACTCATTATATATATAAACACAAACACACACGAAATAATTACATCAATGTTACTTAATATCTTCTTTCATTAGATTATAATGAAGGTCAATAAACCACGTTCAATACTTTAATCAAAGTAATAAAGGTTAATAACCATATATATTATCCAAAAACTTTCTTTTATATATCATAGAACCAAATATATGTCCTATTAATATATCTAGTAATGAATTATTCTAATGAAATATTACCATTAAACTAAAAGTGTATATGAAAATACCTCATATTTATGGGAAGAGAAAAATAAAGAAAGTAATCAAGCTCATAACTTAAATTTAATTCAATAATAAAAAAATATCGCAATACATTAAATAGAACATCATTTAGTATAACACCAAATATATATGAAAAATAACTTATAAAGGATCCTTTAAAATTCCATGGAAAACTATTCCTTTTAAATTAATCAATTAAATAATCAATGATAGCATCCATTTATAATTTCAAAAATATATATTTTTAACTTTATTTTCATTTTTAGAAAATAGTGTTAGAAACATTATAATCATACCCTAGTTAAAAAGGAAACAAAATTTATAAACTACCTACTAAAATATTTCACTAGCGAGCCCCACATAATCCCAAAGTTCTTCAAACAACTTCTTAGAAATAAATAACCCAATACAACAACTAATTTGATCAAAACAACACAATTAAATTTTAAAGTAACTTAAAATTAATTAAAATCCTTATATAAAATAAATAAAACCCAATCGATAGTAAATTAGTCAAAAATCCCAATTTATATACCCCTGAAAATTTACAATTTAAACCATGAACCAAGAAATTATAGGGTAGCTCATTGTGTAGATAAATCAACACTAAAACCATAATAAGAGGAATATAAATAACCACATTCATTCTCTTTTATAAATATATAAGAATATCCCTAAGTATTGGTATCATTTTTCCATACTTTGGAGAAATAAAATCCTAAATCCCTAATATTATCAAGAGAAAATTAAGGAAATGGAAGGATAAATATCGTGATAAGGATTCATGTAAACTCAAACATCATAGAATAAAAAAGGAAGAAGAATATAAAGGAGGATGTTAAAGGAGAAACTAGTATTAAAATCCCATTCCTACACCCCTTGGGGGGTTTCCTCTCTCTTTTAATTTTCTTCCCCCATCTAAATTCCTCTTTCCCCCCATTTAATTCCATTTTAAAAAAATATATTATATAATAATAATAATAATATAGTATTTAAAATTTACATATGTTATAACCTAATAAAAATTCTATATAACTATCCCATAATAATAATGATTAAAATAAAATTAATACACATGTTTGTATATGTGTTTTATGACACTAATAATTTATATTAGAAATTGGGGGTACAAGTACAAGAAAACACACACCCACACACACCAAGGGGGATTACCTTCTTTTAAATAATAATTTATTATGGTATGAAGCATGATCTAGAAAACCTAACCATTATCCTATAAAATTCATTAAAGAAAAAGAGTTTTAAAATGATTGTACACTCGGTGTGAAGAGATCGCAACAATAGAGGTCTTAATGTAATACCCTAAGGTTTTACCATACATCTCTCTTTAAATAAATATAACGTATTTTTTAGATTGATCCAAACACAAAACCAAAATAAAATGATCTATAATAAATTAGATAAATATTATTAAGAAAATTAAAATAATAAAAAAACCTCTAGTAAATAAAAAAATATCACACAACTAATTTTTTTCACATTTAGAGGATAAATAATTAATATTATTTAATATTAAAAATGATTTCAATCTCTCAAATAACCATTTTTTAAAGTGGTGTATATTTTATCCTAATAAATTAAATTAAACAATTTTAAAATATTATTATATATTAAATAATATATTAACATTTATTAAATTATAAATTGATATGAAATAGTTATAAGAACTCTTAAAACATCATTTTCAATAAAAATAGTTTTTATTTACATTTTTTTCATTTAAAAACTAAATTTATAAATTTATAAATTTTAATTTTATAAAATGAAATTAATTTTTTAATTTATCATGAAACAATTATCTTACGATGAATTTTTTATATTTTTTCTGAAAATGTTGAATTTTGGGAAGAAAAGTGAAAAATATTGATATTCCAAATACTATTACTTTTATGACATTTTCATAATACAAGAATGATTTGAAAGTGTATGAAATAATTTTAATATAAAAATTATATATTTATAAATTAAAATAAATCATTTAAAAATAAAATTTTGAATTTATAAAACTGATGTTTAACATTTTTGATACTTAAGTAATATTTTACATAATAAAAACTATTTTTTGTCTATTTATTTTAAGTAAACATCCAAAAGGAGGAATTAATTTTTGGATTATTTTGAAAGACACATAACTATTATTTGGTTAATAATGAACCAATTAATTTCATATAAATAAAAAATTTGAAAATTATATCTTAATCATAATTTTTAATCATAAAATACACTTTTTCTATTTACATGTTATGTGCGCTAATATTAAAATTAATTTTTATCACCCTTATAAATTTTATTTAAAAAAATTGATTTCATGTTTGGATTAATTAGGTCCAAATTATGTAATACAATCTATTTTTTATTTATTTAAATTAAATTACTTAGGTAAAAATTAGTTACTATAGTGAAAACAAAAAATGGTAAAATTGAAATATCTAAGAGTAAAAGTCTTAAAAACATGTAAAGAACATGTGATAAAATATATGGTTGAGGATTTCTTGACCTTACCCCTTCCCCACTCCATTATTTTTTACTATTGGACACACTTGACGTTTTAATAGTTACTTTATCTTTTATATTATTACAAAAAATTCCACTCATCTCCCTTATAAAAGGAGACATCAGCACCCCAATTATCCTCATACCCCAAGCCTCTTATATTTAACCAAAATCTACCCAAATAACTTGTAATGGACCAGAATTTTCAGTTACATTATTCCTTAATTTAAAACCTTCAATAATTTTTTTGATTTATGATTTTATTGGGTGAAGTATTAGGAAACTTATGGAAGGTTATATAGGGTTTTATAATCTTCTAAGGGGGTGTATGGTTTAGGAAAACTATGCAGTTCTCCCTTGGATACCATGAAACTTATTAGAGATGGGAAGTAAATGGTGCATAGTTGGTGAACTATTGGAGATAACTGTGTGACATTACCCAAGAGAACATATTTATTGGAATATATTCAAAATAATAGTTGGTTCATAGTTTACCAAACTTTGTAGGTGACTTTAAGAGTTAGTAAAATTTTCACAATTGGCGCACAATCTGGTAAAATATGCAACCAAATTGTGTCAAAAAATTAATTAATTATAAAATTGGTATTTTAACCCGAAACCTACTCAAAAACTTTATTATACCACCTATACCTAGGGATATTGAACCTGGGGACTCCAGTTTCTATTCTTGGTAGTTACCCTCCCTCTAAAATTCAGTTTCGGTAGATCTATAGGTGTTGGTTGTGATAATTCAAGGTAAGAGGTCATTATTCCTTCATTATTCATGTACCTTCTATATCACCTCACCTATTATTGGAAAAAAATATAGATTTGGGTTATCATGGATAGATTTATGAAATATATTGTGATATAATAAAGCATTCTCATTTTATCAATAATTAGACAACTAGATCTAAAGAATTGTTATCTTCCCTTGATAAATTCTAGATCCATTGTAAGTAGTGGTTCTCATTAGGTAATACTAATTGAATTCAATCCCTTATCATTTTCTTATTCTTGGATCTTTATTCTATAATCCTCATGTGATGAATTTGGGATGGATCTAGGAATCTTTGGTTTGAGGGCTTGACTCATGAGACAATTCTTGGCATTGAGCATAAATACTCTTGATCTAAGAATTACTTGCCACATAGGGTCTTTGTATAAGGTTGATCGACATGATTGTAATGTGTTTGTGCATGTGTATCTATGATGAACATTTTGTGATATAGTTTCCTTGTTATTTTTCATATGGTGCGCATGTATGGCCCATGAGACCTATGTATTATGTGCTATGATTGTGCCTTCTATACTATACCCTATTGTATGAGAATTCTTGGCTTATAGAGGTTTGTATCTAATATCAAGTTTATAAGTGAATTGTCTTGGCTTGGTTAACCCATAGAGGGGGATCATGTGATAGTGAGATGTGGTGCCAAAGATAATGATGGGACCTGAAGATAAGAAAGGGGTACAAATACCTTGTTTCCTAACCTAATATAGAGTATGGGGTATGAATTCCTTGTGGCTTAACCTAAGGTTGATATAGGGGTGTGACAGACTTGTGTCCTAACCTAGTAGAGCCAAGGAGATGATGGCCTGACCCAAGGTTGATTTAGGGGTTTGATGGCCTTATGGACTGACCCAGGGCATGATTGGATATGGGATTTGATCCATGTCATGTGTTGTCCTTGTGACTATACCCAACATGTGATGATGTGCGAGACATTATTTCTAGAATGGATCTGAAGTAGGTACCACTGGGGATCATGGAAGACTGGTTAGTGAATGATTTATTTTATATGATTGGTTTATTATTAATTCATTTACTTTACATCTTGAAATACACCTTATATACATTTCTACTTTATATTAAGGACTCATTGGTGGTGTCTTACTGAGTTTATACTCACACCATTCTTGGAAATCTTGATGCACATGCAGATTTCATGGTCAAATATCTAGTTAAGGGCAAGGGCCCTACATTGAGGAGCTAAGCGGGTGGAGTTTAGAGGATTAATGAAATTATGGGATAGACTATGGAATATTTTTGTAGTGTCTTAGTTTATTTTCCTTGGCTGTCATACATTGGTTGACTTACCACATTGTGAGTATTTTGGTTTAATTTTTTTTCATGACATATATGTCATTTTATTATAGCCTGATGATTTATTATATATTTTTATGGTATTTTTTTCATTACTTGTTGTGATTTTAGTGCATGAACATTATTAATGAGGGTATAGTCTCCTTATGTCACTATTAGGACACTTTCTACCAATCAACAACCTATTACACATGGAGAGAAATGAATGCAGTCATGTATGCACCAGAAGAATCTAGTGACTTGATTAGGGTGTTACAAAGTAAAATTAGAGGAAGTTTTTTTCTTTATTTTTGACTATATTTAAGTAAAGTTATAAAGGAGATATTTTTTGTGAAAATTGGGTAGAGGATTCTTGTAAGTGCCTGGACAGCTCTTATGTAACGAACCTACGATTTATCAGTGATAGGATTGCTATTACTGATTGTGATATTTTAGTTTCATATTGCTATAGTTTATGGGATTAAAGTGCATTCATTTGTCATGATTATACATGTAGGTTCACATGTCATGCATATGATTACTTATCATGCATAATAATTCAATTAATTAAATTTCATCGATAATCCATGATATGTTCTTTTATAATACATTTATACTAGTATTTTAAATAATTGAACTAAGCATGCTATGTTTTGTATATTTATATGATCATGACTAATGTT
Organism: Viscum album; assembly: GCA_963277665.1. NCBI lineage: Eukaryota > Viridiplantae > Streptophyta > Magnoliopsida > Santalales > Viscaceae > Viscum > Viscum album. Next base: position 2,103,268,728 of record OY728147.1, on the reverse strand, counting down.
TAGGTACTAGAGAATTGTGTTTGGCCCTAGGTAGTGCTAAGGGGGTTATGACTTTTCAATGAAGGTATCCTCCTAAGATATGTATTTTGGTATAAATCCCTTGCGTGTGCCTATAAACTATTTTAGTTGTTACCTTAAGTGAGATGTTATTGTAATTTATAAGTTTTCATTTGAAATTTTAGATAATTATTCCTCAACATTATATTTGGGGACCGCCTAGGGAAGTGGTTCATAATTCCCCCACAAGGGAGGGAATTCCAATCCTACCACTGGATGTGAAGGAGGATGCAGTTCATCACAATTCTACACCCACTCTAGTGGTTGAGGCATAAAAACTTCTTTTGCCTAGAGTCTTTTAGATAGTAACTATTTAAGGTGTAGGAGCTCATAGTAAAATGGTATATTATTCATGGTATTTCTAGCTTTAACATCCCCATCCTTCTAGGGTACTGGAGGACTAAAAGATGTTGAGTATTGGATCATTATCATCAAAGTAATATTTTATATAGTGGAAACTCTGAAGGATCAACATGTTAACATGGATGCTTTCATGATTTAGGGAACCACTAGGAGATTTAAGGGTGTCATAAACTAGGAGGGGGGATGTTAGGGTTTGACTTACGATACCATTAATGATCTCTTATTTAGAGAGTTTTTCCTGAATACAAAGAATCTAGATTGATATTAGTAGTTTATGGAGCTTTAGTTTGGGACAATGTTTGTATCTTATTATTTTTATCTTTTCATGTATTTTATTTATTTCACTCCAATTTTACCTGGTAATTATTCACATAAGTCTTGAAATTTCAATTTTTAAATTTTTTCTAGGTTAAGGTTCCGGGTTAGGATCTTAAGGTTCTACACAAGGCCCAGAAGATCGAGAAGGATATGAATGAGGATAAATAAAAATGAATTATTTCGGACCTCGATGCGTTTATGGTTGGGAATCCTAGTAATGTAGTGAAAAAATTTTATATGGAGCCTCAATCTCCAAAGTGATCTCAGTATCTCATCTTTCCCTCTTCCTCCTCTTAGGGATTCCTCTTTCCCCGATAGCTAGATCAATCCGATCTCTCATGTTATCTTGCTAGCTTCTCTCTCTCTAGGTCCTCCAATATCTCTCTCTTTTACTGGTTCTAATCCCTCTCTTCCTATTTCACCTCCCCCAATTATGAGAAGACCTTTCTCTGACTGCCTTACTGCACTTTGGCCTCATGTTATACTGCTCCTCTCTAGGTCAAATCTGGAGAAATGGACACACCGAGGCTTTGGGATGGTGGTTTGGAATTCGAGGGTCCTCTCAGCATCTCTTATCTTATTCCTTTAGGGTTTTATCCCCCAGTATTTTTTAGGGTTTAATCCCCTAGTACTTTTTAGGGTTTCATCCCCTCATTGCAGTGATTTTCATCATTCTGTTTTGCTCTTCTTTTTCTAGTTTGATGACGGTGTTGTTTGGATTTGTGGCAACATCTTTTGGTGGGGTTTGTGTTGTGATGAGGATGTTAGCGGTGAAGGCGAAGTGACAAAATGATGGATTCTTAATGGGTTATTCCTTGATCAGTCCTCTTCGATGACTATGGTTTTTGTAGTACATGTACTAGAGGTTTGTATCATGGTGTTGGTGGGTTTTGGTGCATCCCAATTCAATCGGGATTACTGGTGTTTCTGCAGCTTGGGTCTGGTGTCAATGGGTGCCTCAACGTGACTGCTCATGGATTCTATTTTTAAGGTTTGTTATGTTCAGGTTTTATTTAGGTTATCATGTTTTTTTGGTTCGTGGTCTCCCCATTTGGAGATGCTGGACAATCTGGCAATGGCGTTGATTTGTGGATTTTAGTGAGTGTGCTGGTCTCTGGCGATGTTTTTTCAATGACTGGTGAAGTGATGGAATTTTCTGGTAGTGATGCGGGTTTTAACCATCGCCTATTTATGATTGGATGAGGATTAATTTTTGATTATGGGACGATGCTGTAGTGATAGGTTCAATTTTTTCAAGGTTTATGATACGACGCTGGACATGGCCTGGAGGTATTTTTGTTTGAATTTTGAAAAATGGATTTTGAAATTTGAATTTGATGTTGGATGGTCGAATGGGGGTGGTTTGTTTTTGTGGGTTCCCAATTAGCCAAAAGTGTTTTTAAAATAATAAAAAAATGGATTGTGGAAGTGAGAACATTTTTTAGTAATAGGAATAGGAAGTTTGAGGAGGTGTAGTAAGGCGGTAGTAGGCAGTCAGAGCGTATTAGGTTTTCTTCAACACTCTATGGGGAAGGAAGTGTCACCATATAATTAAATTCTGGTAATAGAAGACACTATCATAAGTTTTTCCCTAAATCTCAGGAAATATGGGTCATGTTAATCATTTTTTTAAAGGATTATATATTTAAGAATCTGTAGAGGTTCTAGGAAGATGCAGGCTATGATTCATAGGAATAAAAAGGGATATCAGCAGCAGACCTAGATTTCATAGGTGTTAGTGTCTCAATAAAAATAGGGGTCTTAGGTGAAAAGTCATGGAACTAATGTAGGTAGAGTGTATTCTATAGACTAGGTTCCAGATGATGGTTTATAGGTACCTTCTATAGTTATAGATATAATTATGATTACTTCTATGATTTCTACAACTTTGTTTAATATAAAAGCTTCCCATTATTTTGTATCTTCCCAATTCTTTGCTGGGATTGAATTTATAGTTAAGTTATCTTCCAATTTTTCTCTCTTGATAAACCCTAATAGAAGAAGGTAGATTGTCTTTATAGATGTATAGAGTGTCCTGTATTAGTTACTGGTTACTAAAATTTATATGATTTCATGATCTTAGAGATGACTAGATTTGATGTGATTTCCAGTATAGACTGGTTGAATAGTTACCAATACCATATCAATTATTATCATAGATGATTAAAATTTACCTATCCTAAGGAATAAAATCATGTATTGACCAGATAATGGGATTTAGGAGAAGGAAGAGTGGGACCATAACTTAGCTAAGTTAGATCTATTACAACATACGTCATGAGTATGGTTTTCATGGCAGGACTAGTAGTATATCCCTCCCATTTTACTCTAGTGGTGGACCATTACAAGGATATATTTATAAAATATTTATCAAGAATTAATCCCAATAAAGGAATTGTATTTGATATAAAAAACATGCTAGGATCATAGACTATATTGATCTCTCCATTTCATATAACATTGGTTCAGTTAAATGAACTCAATATGTAGCTTAAGGATTTAGAGTTAAGGAAATTATCAGACTGAGGACTTATCCTTGGGGTGATCTAGTATTTTTTAAAGAGGATATAATCCTTCATCTTTACATGGGATATATAAAGCTTGTAACACCCCATTACCTTCCTTCAGGTATACTTTGACTCTTGTTTTGGCTTCCCTTTTTGTTTGGGTGTATTATAGATTTCTTGGGGATGAAGAGCCTTTACTCGGGAAAATGAACTAAATTCCATGGATTTATGTTTTTTAAATTAATGGAGTCTAGTTATAAATGTTTAAATGGATTTAGAGGGAAATCCTTGGGTTTAGAGAGCCTCAAGAATTAGTTCAAGAATATTCTATAGTAAAATGTATTGTGCACTTCCTACTAGACATATTCAAATTGTAAATGGGTTACATGATATGAACCTATTGTAGGGAATATGTCACGAGTATTATCCAAAATGCAAAAATTTAAAATTTGTGAAACCATTACATGTCATGAATGGTTTGATCGCGATTTTATTTAACCCAAGTAAACTCCTTTTTTATGTACTTTAAATTCATGGATTTTACACCATAAAAGGGGTTTAAAATGTGAATTCTTTGGGTTCAGTGGTTTTAACCATATTAAAAACACAAAACTTTTTTTTATCTAATGCACATACCTACCTATTTATCTTTAGGGTGATTTTAGGCAATTTTGGGTGATCTCCCTACTTTAGGATTGCTCCTTTTTTCATTTGAATCCTACGGTGATGGCATCACATATCCCTAATAAGTGGTATTCTTGATTTTTCGTTTTCTTTAGTCATTTCAATAGTTTTGGATTTGTTTTCAATTTTGATTATGATCAGTTGATGTTTTTTATTGATCATTTGTAGTTTTCTTTTGTGCCTTATATTTTTAAGTCCAATCTATTGGTTTCCAATCTCCATTGTTGAAGGCAACTAGGTTTCCATTGTTCTTGAGGTAGGTGTATATATGAAATTGGTTCTAATTATTGATCTTTTATATGTTCTTGTTAATTCCTTTGGGTTATTTAATGGAAATGCATGTTCTAACATTTAAAATGATTTATTGGAAATAAATATGGGTTTTCAAGAATGGAAGTGATTTTTATTTGATATGAAAAGGTTTTATTAAATGTGATTATAGATTTTGAAATAGTTTTGAAAAAATTAACACATTTGGATCCTTGGGTGCATCGGTAAATGGAAATGTCACTTTAGTGTGTGTAATGACACTAGATGTTTTGTGATATTAATAGACTATGGAGGGACTCGATATTGGTTGTAACCAACAAATTCCTGGTTTAGGATTATTTTATCTCTATCACATATTCTCACATACTAGATCCCAAATGATGTACTCCGTCATTTATACCTGGTTTATCTCATGATGGATTATTTCATGGATATTTTCTCACATGCTTATCTTATGGTTTATCCATGGTTGGTTTTTCCTATTCTTAACTGCTTTTATTTTATATTTGAAATATTCTTGGATTTGGTGAATATGGTATGAATTTATGGAAAATGAAGGAATGCTTACAAAATAGTTTCACTTATTAAAATTATTTATAAAATAGATTTTGTTTTAAAGCTAGAAGTTATACATTCTTGATATTAGAACTTTTATAGATTCTTTGGTTTTATCCTACTAGGCTCTATTATCAAACCCTAATTTTTCATTTCAGCGGTTGTAGACCATGTTTTTTAGGACTCAGGTAAAGGGAAAGGAATCATGTAGCATGCCAGGTTATATTTTTCATTTGTCACCTTTATAGTGGGATGTCTTGGTGGTGATGGATGGTCATATGGAGAGTTGTTTAGTCTGGTCTGTTTTATCTTTCTGGTTTGGCCTATTTGGATTGACTTGTATGTATCATGGATATGTATTGATTTATTATGAATTATACTTTGATGTTTCTTCAGTTATAAATTATACTTATGGTTATTTTATATATCTCACCATGTGGAAGAACATTCATGGTGTATTGTCTAGTTTAATCAGGTTGGTTTGTTATAAAATGGTATTAAAGGGAATGCCTATCCTGAAGTGTTGTCGACACTATCTGGGTGTGGTTTAGTGTTTTGGTAGACTGGAGTTAGGACCGTTAGAATTTGGGTAGTAAGTGTGGAAAAGGGGTCTGGACAGCTCACTTTCATGTATTAATCTGAGTTACCATGGGTAGTCAGGGATTTTTTCCAAGATTGAGACTTAGTGTTTAAGGTTATTTGAATGAACTAGAGATGAGGTTTAGTTAAATTTACCCATTCCTTTTTTTTTTCAGTCTTTGTTTGAATAATTCATGATTCATTTAAATTCATGATATTTTAAATCATTGATATGGATACTTGAAGTTGTTACTATGATTTCAAAATCTTCTAATGCGCCTTCCGACCTTTGAGGAGGTAGTTGATAAGATAAATTTGAAAGGGTTTGACATATCTAGAAAATAGGTTTGGTAGGAGCTTCAGTTGGTACTATCATTAGCCAGGGTGTATATTTTTTCCAGAAAAGGAAGTGAAAAGGTAGTCAGTTTTCTTCAAGACTAGTTTCAGGGGCTTTATCAGGACTACAATCAGTCATTTGATATCAGTGTGGAAGGCCTAATCATACTAAGACTAATTGTATGAAGGCTACCAAGAATTTTCATCATTATGGACAATCTGTCCATATGAAGTGTTTTTGTGAAAGGATTTCCTAAGGAAGTAAGGATGGATCCACTATCACTAAGGGTTTATAGGTTCATAAAGATGCTTCTAAGGGTAATGGATATTATCATTAGGCTAAAGGGTATGTTCATGTGGCCAAGAAATCTTAAGGAAGAGCTGAGAAAAGATGTATTTATATGGTGGATTAAGAACCAGAGGGATCTGAAGTAGGGACGACTATAGTTATAGGTATGGTGTTTATTTCATCTTCTATGGTGCTAGCTTTGTTTGATACTAGTGTTACTCATTATTTTATATTGTCAAAGTTATTAAATGTGTTGGTAATGCATTCATATCTTATTCCATTCTTGTTTGATCTTTCTATACCTCTGGGAAAGTGGTCTAGACAAGGTTTCAAGTGTCCAGCATGTCGTGTGATGATAGAATACCATGAGGTGGAGTGGGAATTCTTATTTCTTTACCTTGATATCTTCAACCTGATTATTATCATGGATTGGATGATCAAAGTTAAGGATGATATTGATTATTATCTTTATTGAGTTCAGTTCATATATCTGGATGGAATCACTCATGTATTTTAGGGTGAGTAGGATTCTAGGTCTAGGAGAACGAGGATTTTTGTTCCTTACATTATGGTGATATCATGTTAATTTTAAAAATTGTTCTTAGATATTGTTGATCCTTGTTTTACCGGTAAAATTCTTGTGGTGGTGTGTGAATACCCCAAGGACTTTATAGAGGATTTTTATGGTTTACCACTATAGAGAGAGGTTGAGTTTACTACATACCTACTACCTTGTATGATGCCCATTTATATTCCATCTTATTATATGGTTCTATTTGGGTTGGTAGAACTTAAGGTCCAAATTTTAGATCTTGAGGTTAATGTATTTATTCATCCTAGAGTGTCACCATGAGATTTGTATATCCTCTCTGATAAGAAGGAATACAATAGCCTCAAACTTTTTATTGATCATCTAAAGTTAAATTAGGTGATCATTAAGAACAAATATCCATTTCCCAGGATTGATGGTATATTTGACCAACTTAGAGGGGCTCATTGGTTTTCAAAGATTGAACTTTGGTCCGGGTACCACTAATTGAGATTCCGAGAATAGGATATACCTAATACAACATTTAGGAGCTGATATGGGAATTTTGAGTTTCTTTTTATGATATTCAGTCTCACTAAAACTACTAAAATGTTTATGGAATTTATGGACCATATCTTTCATTGGTTTTTGGACTCATTTATTATTGTATTCATGGATGATATTTTAGTTTACTCTAAGTTATATTAGGAGAACATTGAATATTTAGATATCATTATTAGAACTTTGATGGAACATATTCTGTATGGTAAGCTTTCCAAATGCAAGTTTTGGATTCAAGAAGTAAAGTTTTTGGGGCATGTTATATATGAGAGGGGTGTCTTAGTGGATCTTGAAAAGGTAATGGAAGTTATGTCTTGGGAGTAGCCTAAGAATGTTTTTTGGTATCCAAATCTTTTTATGGTTTTTTGATTATTACAAATATTTTGTTCGGGACTTATCCAATATTGCATCTCTGATGATAGATTTAACCCGTAAGGGTGTTAATTTTGAGTGGAATGACAAATGTTAGATATATTTTGAGGAAATGATGGTGATATTGAATTCAACTATAGTTTTTATTCTCCTGAAACTAGGTATGGGTTATGATGTTTTCTACGATGCTTCTGGAATAGGTTTAGGGTGTGTATTAATGTAGGGGAGAAAGGTGGTAGCCTATGACTCTCTCTAGTTACATCCTCATGAGTGGAACTACCCTACCCATGATCTTGAGTTGGTAGCAGTTATGAATGCACTCAAAACATGGTGTCACTACCTCTTTGGGGAGTGTTTTACTATATATTCCAATCATAAGATCTTGAAGTATATTTTTACTCAGATGGATTTAAACTTGAGATAGAGACATTGGGTGGTGTATCTTAAAAATTTTGATTTCGATACTGCTTATAATATTGGAAAAGGGAATTTGGTTGTTGATGCACTGAGTAGGAAATTACCAATACAATAAGTGATGGAATCAAAGTGAAAGAGTGGTCTATGATGAGTTTATTTGTTGAGATGAGCTTGGGAATTGAATAAGGTAGTGGGAAGGTATGTTTGTATTTTATAAGGGATAAATCATCATTTGATGTTCTATTTTATCTTGAGAAGATATATGACCCTGAGTATCATAGCTTTAGTAAAATATTTTATAGTGGAAAGACCTCAGGTGAGTGGTCTCGGTCTCCTAGTGGTACTCCATGTTTTCAAAATAGGTTGGTTGTTCCCTTTTCTCCAAGTAAGGAGTTGATAGATAGTGGAAACTATTCTTGTTGGTCCATACATACAGGCACCTCTAAGATGTATCATGATTTGAGATGTTGGTACTGGTGTTTGGTGATGAGATGATTTATTGTAGATTTTGTATCACAATTTCTTACTTTTTATATAATCAAGGTAGATAAATAAAGACCAATTGGTTTGTTATATCCCTTACTCATTCCGATATGGAAATGAGATAATATTTTCATGTATTTTGTTGTTGTTTTACCAAAAAATCCTAGTGGTAAGGATGTGATTTGGGTGATCATCAATTGACTCATGAAATCATCACATTTTCTCCCTATTAAAGAGATAAAAAAAGTGGAGAAAATTGTAGACTTGTATGTTTGAGAGATTGTGATAATTCACGAGGTTCCTTCTTTTGTTGTTTATAACAAGTAACTGGGGTTAAAATATAGGTTTTGGAAAGGTTTTTAGGATGTGATAGGTTCCTAGTTGAAATTGATCATGACATATCATCTTCACATGGATGGGAAAACAAAGACTACTATATAGGTTTTTTAGGATATGCTCCGAGCTTGTGTTGTTGATTTCAGTGGTTATTGGGAAAATAATCTTCCTTTAGTTGAGTTTTCCTATAACAATAGTTATCATGCATAAATAAAAATATCTCCCTTTTAGGATTTTTATGGGTGGCCATGTAGATCTCTCTTATGCTTGGCAGAGTTGGGAGAGAGATCCTTGGTTGGGTTGAAACTTATTAAGGAGATGATAAAAATGGTACAGTTTATCCAAAAGTGGTTTTTAATGGAACAAATTCATCCAAAATCTTATGCAAACTATCATAATTAGATGCTGTAGTTTTGAGGTTGGTGATTGAGAATTTCTTAGTGTTTGAAATTTCTTGGGACATCATCAATTGTGTAAGCCGGGTAAGTTGGAACTGAGGTTTATAAGTCCCTTTTAGATCATTGGATGAATTGGAAAGGTGGAATATTTGTTGTAATTACCATCTTGTTTGACTTCTATCCATGATGTATTTCATGTTTCCCAGATATGGAGTGGCCTTGCCCAAATTTACCCAAGTTTTTAGGGTTAAGTGGTCGCTTGTAGTTTAGCTTGGGTTGTCGAATCCTCAGAGACCTAAGAAGTAACCTAAAAACACGTACATTCTATGGATTGTTTTTGGCTATGAAGTGGAAAACTTGGGTTGGTTTTATATGGGTTTAAGTTAAAACTAAGAGAATTTTCTGAATTCAATTTAAAATAATGAGTTGATCCTAAGTTATTACTTGGGGTAGATTGGATGAAATTCTTTTTTCAATTATTTAAACTTCTTATATTCGAGATGGGTTTATTCAAGAATATCAAAAAACTTCATCACTTACTAGTTTAATACCAAAAATCCATAATACTAATCACCTATACACTTGGAGGATAAAATTTATGATCACACCAAGGTAAAGGTTCTTATTATCACTTGAAGTATGTGGCCTTAAAATTCAATAAGGATGAATAAGTTTTAAAACAATCAAATAAAAATATCAATTAAAAGAAGTGATTATAAATTAATGGGTTGATAAATAACATCTAATATATCCCCTTGATACTCCCTTGGATCAAACCATAAGTGGGTTATACCTCTATTGATTCTATGGTTTCAATGTAAGGGGAAAGTAGACTCACGAGGGGGAATTGGAGAAGTAAAAAAAAAGACAATGAAATAATGATCACTCCACCGTTGTGTGATAATTTCACAAGGTTTGGTGTGAATAAATTCACAACTTGAACCAATGGTATCAAAGTTATATTAATAATAACTAAATAAGAGTATAATAATACATTTTATTAAGAAACTAAGGTGAATCGAACAAAGTACATGAGAAAGACAAACTTAAGGCAACAAATTCGCAGCATAACATTACAATTAAACAAAGCACCAAAGATGATAAAATCCCCCACCACCACTGCCTTAAATTTTAATTTCAGGAGGCTTTGTTAGAGATTCAAATAGTACAAAGTATCCCACTTGAGTATGGTAGGCCTAGGGTGGTGGAAAGTAAGGGAGAATGAACTTCTTTATCCTTGACCCGAAGTGGAAGCTAGCTTTCATCCACCGAATATAGGCATATAAATGACCTTATAGATGTCCAGATTAGAGTGTTCCATAGAATAAGAAAATATATCTCTGGATGTCATGTAACGACATGTAAAATTTCTTCCCAAAATAATTTTTTGTTTGCGAGATATTATTGAAATGGTGGGATGTTTTTTAGGCTGTAGAATCTGGCCCATAATTTTATCTCCAACTTGGGATGCCTGGAACTCAATATAAACATCAGAATTATCTTTGAAAAATATTTAATTAAATGTTCCAAATTATTTCCTCTATCTTTAGTTAAATTTTAAGAATTATTGGGCTTGGATATTGGCCTCTACAATAGTTTTATTATCCTTCTGTCCAGTTTACTTCACCCAAAATGTTGTTTGTTAAAGGCCAACTTTGGTGGTCTTCCAATATGAATATTCAATTAATCAAAAATTATGAATTGTTACCAATTTAATTAGAAACCTTAAAATTAAGTATGAAAATAAAATCAAGATCATTGGTTACTTTAAATGATGTTAAAAAATTTACCATGTAATAGTTCATTTTAAGAGGGAATTACAATTATATTATGAAATAATGTTCAAAGTGTAAAATGCACTAAAATGGTGTTTATGAGTAATAAATCACATGAATATTATATATATTAAAAATTAATATTATACTCATTCATTGGTTAATCACACCCCCAACTTGATTTTTACTAGTCCTGAGCAGAATATATCTCAAAAATGTGAAATTCGAATTTCCTTTTCCAAGAACATGTTAATAAACAATGATCACCAAAATATACTTATATCAAACAAATAAGAAACCCATAAAAATATTTTAATATAATATATTTTCATAAGAATATCCCAATCCCAATCCCACTCCTTTTTTCAAATTCATCTCCATATTTTATCCAATATCAATTAAGCGTGATGATGTGTTGTGCATCACAATAGACATGGGGGTTCATCTTTATTCAAGGGGGAAATGATGGAAGCACTAGGTGGAATCACATTTCAATATTAATATGAGTATTCAAATTTTTTTTTTCATATTTTTTTGTTGTATATTTTTTTTTTCAATTTTTCCATGATAATTGAAATTTCACTCAATAGAGTCAACCCATGTAGGGAGACTTTGCCGATGACTCCCAGGCTTAAAGACCATAGGGAAACAAGTGAATCCCACATACTCGGGAATCATATCAAGTTAAATCAGTCAAAAAAAAATTCAAATTACCACAAATAGAGATAAAATCACTAACTATGGGCCAGAAAACTATGGAGTCACGATCCCCAAGTTCCAAAAGCCACACAATAGGTCATTTCATTTCCCAACGTACAATTTTTTGTTTTCTTTTTTATTTTTTTTGATTTTTTTGAATACTCATATTGAAACTAAAATAATCACCAAACCTATGCTATTTATTTGGGGGACCCCATGAACTAAAACTAATACCCCACAATCCATAGGACATGCGTTATGATTTTTTTATTTGGATGAAAATTTAAATGATGAAATATCACATTAGACAACCACCCTTTCCAAAATCTATGCTCATGAAATTATACATGGATTAAAATCAAAATCAAGGAATGCTAAATTATTTTATATTCAATTTAAATGTTTTAAATGTGAATTATCATGTTCAAGGTTAAAGGAAATCTTCCTTCCATACATTTTTTGTGCACACAAAATTAATTAATTTTTTTTTCATTATTTTCACCCCCCAAATTAGAATAACACTATCCCCAGTGTTTAAATAAAATAAAATTTAGAAGGGGTTAGAGGTAGATGAGAGGAGTTTTAAAATGAATTTTAAATATGAGGATCATGGAATTAAGTCACCTGGTGGTTGAAGTTGAAGTTATTTCTACTCCAATTTAGTCCTTTGATATTCATGTCACTTGTGGAGTTCCCTAGTGGAAAAAGGAAAAAAAAACAAACAAACAAAACAATATATATATATATATTCATATAATAAAAAATAAAAAATAAGTATATATACAAAAATTATAGAATAAATAAGCACTATAAGCTATAGGTCAGTGGTAAGTGCACTCCCCTGTCTCCCTTCGGTCCTGGGTTTGAGTCCCTGCGGCTTCACCGGTTGTGACAGGGTTTTCCCCACAACCTACGATGTGTCCTTTTAATTTTTTTAATTATTTTTTTTGTATTTTTATTTTAACCTACAAACACATAAAAATAAAATAAACTAATGATACATTGTATTCTTTTTAAATTTCTAGGTAAGGTATTACTCAAGGATCACACCACGTGACACAGATGAATATAGTGTTCCCCTTTTATACTCATCCATACTCATAATAGAAGAACAGGTCTACAGTATATGGTACTATCATATTCAGATTTAAGTATTTTTTTAATATAAAATTTATTTATTAATAAATATGATTAAAAATTGTTGGAACTATTAAAACCAAAGGTTGGATCTCGTGCAGTGCTTTTGTTTAACGTCGCTAGATCAACATGAACCCCCTAACTTACCCAATACCAACTTTAAAATTTTTAAGGACCCCATATTTCTCCATTTCTACTTTATTGAGATTGATTCTTTGTTTATAATTTGTGTCATGTACAAACCTATGTTCTACAATGAGTGGGAAAATAAAATGAATATCAGAAATGGTTGATCCAGTTTCTCTGTAGTCTTACCTAATACATAAATGATCATTCAAACTTTTTTGGTTTCAAGAGAAGAATTAATTCCAATTGAAAGGTCATGATTATACCCTCTGAATGGATACTTGAGTAGGGAAGGAAGGACAATAATTTTGATCTCAGGTTGGATAGTAAATTCAGACACAGGTTGAGATTTTGAATCCAACTCAGTTTTATTTTTTAAATTTATCAACAAAAATGGTTCCATTTGAATGGAATATTCAACCACAAAATTGGAAATATCAGTGTCAGGAATGAGTATGGACTCAATTTTTGTGATTTCACCCAATGTTTCAGTGATTGGTGTTTTTGAAAATCATCAATGGAGTTATATTCATGAGATGCAATCCATAATGTCAAATTACCCTCTTTTGAATCCAAAAAATCAATTTCCTCTTGATTTAAATACCATTCAACAATTTATTGATTCAACTCTTCTACACCAAATAAAAATGTTGGTTCTTCAATAAATTCATGAGATGTTTGTGGGAAACTAGACACTCCACATAAGGTTATAGAAGGGATAGTCAGTGTAGGGATGAGTTCCTCACAAGTTGTAACACCCCGATCCCAGTTACCCAGAGTCAGTGCATTATTACGTAGCATTGGAATGATCACAAAAGATCAAGTCTCGAAAGACCGATTAGTTTAGTATCCTTGTAAACACTAGTTACATTCAAAAATGTTACATTACATCATAAAGTGAAAAATAACAATAACATAGTCTCCATAGCCCTCACTTCTATCCCCTTCAGACTATCCCTGTAGGTCAGTCATAAAATATTTCTTCACATCTTGGGAAAAATAAAACATTGAAAGGGGTGAGCTCAGATAGTCAGTAAGGATAAAAATATAGCGGAAGCTTTCATAAATAAACAAAAACAATTAAGGCAATGTATAACTAAAACAAAAGCCTTTTAAACTTGATCTTCAACATAATATGGAAAAATTAAAATGAGATAATTCCATTTACTTATTCACATGGATATTCTACTGGTCGAATAATCACATGAAATATCAATAACCACTTTCATAATGATGGAATGCATAATGCCAGACTATCATAACCATGTAGCCAAGGCCTCGTGCCAAGACTAAAAATAAGATTTTGTCAAGGCCTCATTCCAAGACACTAGTTTGTCTCATGAGACCTACCGATTCATCGAGGAGCTATAACGGGATCCACCTGTCACTTATTAAGTCCAATGCATTCCTCATATGAACAGGTTTAAACATATCATAAACCATAACATAATCATATCAAATAAAACATGCATTAAGGAAACATAAAATTTCCACATTTCAATCACAAGATATCAATACAACACATTGATATAATAAAAACACTTTCAAAACCATTTTCAATACCAAAATAAAAGAAAATTAAAACTTTGTAATTATTTTTCATTTAAAAAAAGCTATGGCTTGTAGAGGAAGCCGAAACTCAAATAATGGTCACGGCGGCGGATAAGTCATTGTCGCCGCATACATACGACAAAAAAAAACATTCCCTTTTTTCATTTAGTAAAATTCTTCGTATAAAAAAGATTCCTTTTGAATAAACATAAAAGTCAAAGGGGTTTATACATCGTATAAAAGAAAGTTGTGTATAAAATAAAATATGCCTCAATGAAAGGAGATTGAGACGAAGTCCCTTACAAAGATCATTTTTTTAAAATAAAATAAATCTATTATGTGTATTCCCTATAAGTACACATAAAGAAAGTGAAAATACAAGATAGGACATAATAATATCATGACATAATTTGAAAGTAGGAGATTAACCCAATGAACAGAAATTGGGTTAAGAAGTTCCCTTACCTCGTGTCCGACTTCACTCGACCGTTCTTTAATATCCTGAATAATAAACTAGAGTTAATATCTACTTGCTTAAGAACCTTTTTCAAGTTCATTATCCCTTTTATATCACTTATTACAATGTTACAAAAATTATGTAGTCATTTAAGTTAATAACGGTCGTTTTGTCGATCTTTGGTACTTGAGTCAACAATAAACTTCTTATAATTACAAGTTGTTTATGTGGTAGAATATCCATTATCTCCAGAATTATATTCATGATGTAGATATCATATATATCATATATATAGTATATACATTCATTCATAATATTACGTAACATTTAGAGGTAAGAAATGAAATGCACCGTTCATGGAGACGGTAAGTCGTACGTACGCATGAACGCTACTTTCATTTATATTTCGTATTTAATGGAATGAAATCATAATTATATAAAGGTATATTATAATTCCAGTATAATATCATATATAATATCATTTACTCCATCCTTTATACATCCCACATATGACATTAACGATTCAAATCACTTTGAGGGGGCGGTAGTCCGTACTTCCTAAAATGAAATTATCACGTTTACCCATAATGGAAATCATAAAGGTATGCCATAAATGAAAAATACAGAATCATAAGAAAAAAAAACATAATATATATCATATATAAAAATAGTGTCATCATAATGGCCACCATTAGAGGTGTTAAATGAATATTGAACAATCATCATTTCGTGAGGCAGTATTTCGCCACCCACAAAAACAGTATGTTCTTTAACCATTAGACGGAGGTGTGTGTAAGTGTAAATAAAATACTTATCATAAAAACATCCTAGTATATTTAAGATACTGGTTTTGTTACAAAATAAAGGAATAAAAAGAGTTTAAGGGGTTGGAGAATCAAAATAAAACAAAATAACATAAGAGAAGACATTACCTTAAAATCGGGTAACTCTTTTTTGATTTGAGCCAAAAGCTTCCTTGGGAAGAATTCTGACCAAAGTGAGGATTCTAGGAGTAATAGAGGGAAGTTGAGAGAGTATTTGGGCAGAGGTTGGCCGATCCAAATGGCTTGTAAGGTGAGAATAAGGTGGTAGTGGTGGGGGCCTTTTATAAGAGGAGAGGATGGGCACTCTTGGAAAGTCATGAAATGTTACTTTATTATATAATGAGTTTCGGATTTTAAAGGTCCCACACTTATATATTTAGAGGATAAGGTGATAAGGGTTCTAAATATACTCATACAATAGGTTTTTTACAAGTGTAATTCTTAGATGTTACATTATCTTTTTATTTTATTTAAATCGTTAATTAATGAGGTAATTGCTGCATCATCATGGTGTCATAAAAAATTTAATTTATCTAATGTATAAAAATTATAAAAAAAATATCATGATGTAGGAAATATTTTTATCTTTCCAATGACTATTTATAGTCGAAAATTTAACTTATATAACCCCATGTAATAATTTTTTTAGTAAAACAACACATGTTTGTGACAATTTTATTTTTACTTAAAATAAAAAGTTATTAATGTCATTTTCTTACCCAAGTGGCTCCATGGGGTCCCCAAGTTGACCCATGGATTGTCTTGGTCGGAAATGACACATTAAATAAAGGTAGGACAAGTTTAAGGTTATTTTCATATTTTTATAATATCATTTTACCTTAAATTTCACAAATTACCTTTAATCGCGATTAATTAAACTTAAAAGTTACTATTCACCAAAAAATTATTTTAATACCATTGAACCAAATTTTACTTCTTAATGAAAACCATGTATGTCAGATTTTTGAAAATAAAATCACAGAAGTGGTAATGGTTCATTTAAATGAAAAATCAGTTTTTTAACTAGCACTTAGTGGTTTCACTATTCATCAAAAATTGAAGTTTTCAGAACAATGCCAAAATTTCACCCTAAGATATAATTGATATTACAAATTCAAAAATGATGTATATTTTACAAAATTCCAAACATATAAGTTTCATTAATTAATTTTATAATTAATTCCCGCTGTCACAACAAATAGCGTGTTTTTAAGAAACAATATATATCAAAAGATTGACAATTGTTTATGTCCAATTTTAAAGTGAAATTAATTCTAATGAACAAAATTAGATAAAATGGTAAAAATATATTCTAATTATACTTTAAAACCACTCAATAGTATAATTTATCACTATAAATTATTTTTATTAAAAAAGTTGTTTTTAAGTATTTTTCACTATTCATAAAAAATTGGAAGTTCTCAGAAAAATACCAAAAATTCAACATAGGCTAATTTCGATATTCTGAATCCAAAAATGAAGTCCATTTTGAAATATAAAATATATATAATTTCAAAAAGTGGGTATTACTATTCATAATGGCTATTTTGATTGGTCGTGGTGTGTTAGAATCTCGAACTTGCGTACAATGCAAGCTATTGCATTATTGAAAGAGAAGCGTATCGTGGAAGCTCGAGGTGTTACACAAGTAGTAATACATTGTAGTTATAATCTCAAAGATGAAACCTTGGAATTCATTATCTCCATTTGATTACAAGATTTTTCAATCAATGTTTGAGTAATAGAATTTTTATGAGGTATAACATCATGTAATTCCCAAGATTGATCTCTTCAACCATCCTTGATAGTGCTGTGAGTTTATCCCTAAGGATTTATTCTTCTCTAAGTGTGTTAATTCAACCAAATTTGGGTGGCTTCTAATAGTAAGGTGATTCCCCTATGTTTGGTTTTGTTCGGCCAGTCCTTCTAGATACTTGTAAGCATCATTTGGGGCTTTGTTTTTAAAGGTCCCATTACACATCATGCCAATGAATTGTTTGTTCCCCGGGCTCAACCCTTCGTAGAAAATTATCACTTATTCAGGAATAGAAAAACCATGGTGTTTAACCTTGTTTATGGTGTCTTTGAACCTTTCCCATGTTTCATAAAATGACTCCCCTCTTTTTCAAAAAATTTTTGGATGCACTTTTTAAGTGAATTGTTTTTGTGATGAGGGAAGTATTTTTTGTAGAATTTTTCTTTGCAATTGG
This sequence comes from Viscum album, assembly GCA_963277665.1. Taxonomy (NCBI): domain Eukaryota; kingdom Viridiplantae; phylum Streptophyta; class Magnoliopsida; order Santalales; family Viscaceae; genus Viscum; species Viscum album. The sequence continues at coordinate 2,103,250,895 of OY728147.1, read as the reverse complement.
TCCTAGGAGTGGATTGATGTAGGCCTTAGATTGTTTAACCAATTATTTTCTCTATCCTTTAGTGATAATTGAAAAGAGCCTCATCTTAGCTGACTCAAGTTGATGTGGTGGGAACATGGTTTCAACAATGTCATTAAACTCTTTGACATGGTGGTATGACATTTCTAACTCCATCCCATGGAAGGTTGGAAGGTGTCTTAGGACATGAGGTTTGAAAACATAGTGGTATTATCCTAGGGCAGCATGCATAGTGAAAGAGGGTGCATTAATCCAAGTAGGTGTGAGGTAGTCATTCATGGTTTGATCAACAACATTCCCCAAGTTTGAGGCTGCCTCATTTGGATTTCCATTTTGGTTCCCACCTGGGTTTATGAGTTAGTTTTTTTGAAGAAATTTAATTGATATAGGCTCAATTTTTGAATCTGGAGTATTAGGAAGGTTAGGATCTAATGTAAAGATTTCCCTTTGTGTACTTTACTCCCCAAACCTAGGATTATCCATCCTAACTAGACGGTTTTATTGGTCACGAGCGTAGGTAGACATGCACCAAAAGAAAAAAAATGAGAAAGGGAAAAGATAAGATAATTTGAATGAGAATAGAAGAAATGGGGGAGAATAGAGTGAGTGTTGAGATGACTTAATTGGGTCCCCTAAAATGGTGCCAAAATTTGTTCTCACCCAAATTTACCCAAGTTTTTAGGGTTAATCGGTCACTTGTAGTTTAGCTTGGGTTGTTGAATCCTCAGAGACCTAAGAAGTAACCCACAGACACGTACATTCTATGGATTTTTTTGGCTATGAAGTTTCCAACTTGGGTTAATTTTATATGGGTTTAAGTTAAATCTAAGAGTCTTAAGTGAATTCAATTTAAAATAATGATTTGATCCTATGTTATCACTTGGGGTGGATTGGATGAAATTATTTTTTCAATTATTTCAACTTCTTATATTCGAGATGAGTTTATTCAAGAAGATCAAACAACTTCATCACTTATTGGTTTAATACCAACAAACCATAATACTAATCACCTATACACTTGGAGGATAAAATTTATGAGAACTCTAAGGTAAATGTTTTTATTAGAACTTGAAGTATGTGGCCTTAAAATTTAATAAGGACGAAGAAGTTTTAAAATAGTCAAATAAAAATCTCAATTAAAAGAAGTGATTAGGAATTAATGGGGTAATAAATAACATCAAATACAACCCCTTGCTACTCCCTTGGATCAAACCATAAGTGGGTTATCACTCCATTGATTCTATGGTTTCAATGGAATTGGAAAGTAGACTCATAAGGGAGGAATTATAGAAGTAAAAAAAAGACAATGAAATAACGATCACTCCACCATTGTGCGATAATTTCACAAGGTTTGGTGAGAATAAATTAAAAACTTGAACCAACAGTATCAATGTGATATGAAGAAGAACTAAATAAGAGTATAAAAAGAAATTTTATTAAGAAACTAAGGTGAATTGAACAACTTACATGAGAAAGACAAACTTAAGGCAAGAAATTCACAGCATAACATTACAATTAAACAAAGCACCAAATATGATAAAATCATCCACCAACACTACCTTAAATAGTCATTTAAAGAGTCTTGGGTTGATATCCCAACAGTATAAAGGATCCCACTTGATTATGGTAGGCCTAGGGTGGTGGAAAGTAAGGGAGATTGGACTTCTTTATCCTTGACCCGAAGTGGTAGCCAGCTTTCATCCACCGAAAAGAGGCATATAAATGACCTTCTACATGGATAAATTATAGTGGGACATAGAATAATAAAATGGATCTATGGATGTATCCTAACATCATGTTAAATTTCATCCAAAAAGATTTTTTTGTGAGATATTATCAAAATGGTGGGCTGTTTTTTTGGGCCGTAGAATCTGTCCTAGAATTTTATCTCCAACTTGGGCCACCTATAACTCAATTAAAACATCATAATTATCTTTGGAAACTATTTAATGAAATGTTTCCCATGATTTACTATATCTTTAGTTAAATTTTAATAATTATTGGGCTTGGATATTGTCCTCTACAATAGTTTTATTGGAATGCTGTCCAGTTTACTTCACCCAGAATGTTGTTTGTTCAAGGCCAACTTTGGTGGTCTTCCAATATGAGTATTAAAGTACTACAAAAGTATAAATTGTTAACAATTTAATGAGAAACTTGAAAATTAAATATTAAAATAAAATCAATATCATTTTTTACTTTAAATTATGTTAAAAAATGTACCATGTAATAGTGAATTTTAAGAAGGAATTACAATTATATTATGAAATAAAGTTAAAAGTGTAAAATGAACTAAAATGGTGTTTATGAATAATAAATAACATTAATATTATATATATTAACAATGAATATTATCCTAATTCAGTGGATAATCATGGAGGAATTGACTAGATCCTTACCATGTGATCGAATGGAAGGATATTGATCTTTATCCCGAAAACACTATGGTTGAGCAACCAGTTCAGATTATGTATTTTTGAGAGAAGGTGTTTTGTGGTAAAATGATTCCTTAAGTCCATGTACTATGGAATTTTGGATTATATAACCATAAGATGTAGGATCAAGAATTGTTGATGAGGTATCCGTAGCCACAACTTTTTTTGATTATAGGATCTTGAGAACTTTCTAGGGATAAAAATAATTTATGGTGGGGAGATTATAACACCCCATTACCTTCATTAATGTATTATTTGGCTCTTGTTTTTGTTTCCCTTTTTGTTTGGGTGCATTGCAGGATTATCAGATATAGAGAGCCTTTTTAGGGAAAATTAATGAAAGTATGGGGGTGTATGTTTGTTTGAATTAATTTAGTATTGGTATAAATATTTAAATAGATTTAGTGGGTGCTACTTGGGTTTAGAGAGCCTCAAGAATTGGTTTGAGGATCTTTTATAGAAAATTGGACTATGCACCACGAGCTATACATATTCACATCATGAATGGGTTACCAGACTTGAACCTATTATAGGGTGGATTTGATGAGTCTTGTTCGGAGCATGAAAATTTAAAATCTGTGAAACCATTACACATTATGAATAGGTTGATCGAGATTTAATTTATCCTTAGGGACAACTTTTTTGGTGTAATTTAAATTCATGTAATTCACACTGTGAAGGGGTTAACAACATAAATTCTTTGAGTTTAGCAATTTTAACCACTTTGCATGCATAAAACTTTTTGTTATATAATGCACAGACCTCCAACTCGAGATTTAAGGTGATTTTGAGTGATCTACCTCCTTCTAGATCACTCTATTTAGAATTTTACTCTCATGGTAGTTGCGTCACATATCCCTGGTAAGATATCTTCCTACTTATTCATTGTTATTGGTCGTAGTAGTGGTGTTGGATCTATTTGTGATTTATATTGTGATCAGATGGTGTTTTATATTGATCCTTTATAGTTTTCTTTCATGCATTGTCTTTCAAATGTTGATCTATTAGTTTCTATTCTCCATTTTTAAGGTGGATAGGTTTCCATCATTCTTGAGGAAGGTGTATCCATACAGGTGGTTCTAATTCTTGAATTTCTATCTGTTCTTGTAATTCCTTTGGGTTATTGAATGAAAATTCATATTTTGTCATTTGAAAGTATTTTTTGTAAAAAAATATGGATTTTCAAGCATATAAGTGTTTTTTATTTGATATGAAAAGGTTTTATTAAATGTGATCATGTATTTTGAAATGGTTTTGAAAAAATTATCACATTGGGAACCTTGGGTGGGATGGGAAACATACATGCCACTTTAGTGTGTGTAATTCCACTAAACATTTTGTGATATCGACAGACTATGGAAAAAATCAATATCAGTTGGAACCAACATATTCCTAGTTTAGGATTATTTTATTTATAGTATGTATTTCCATATGCTAGATACCAAATGGTGTTATTTTTCATTTATACCTAGTTTATCACATGATGGATTATTTCATGGATATTTTTTCACATGATTATCTTATGGTGTATCCATGGTTTGTTTTTCTTATGCTTACTTTTTTTTATTTTATATTTGAAATATTGATGGATTTGGGGAATATGGTATGCATTTATAGAAGTGAAGTAATGTTTAAAAAATGGTTTTATTTATGAAAATGATTTATAAAATTTATTTTGTTTTAAATCTAGAACTTGTGCATTATTAATATTTGAACTTGTATATATTATTTGGTGGTATCCTACTGGGATTTTTGATCACACCCCAATTTTTCTTTTGGGCGGTTTTAGACCTTGTTTTTTTAGGACTTAAGTAAAGGTAAGGGCATCATGTAGCATGCTATGTTCTCTTTTCATTCATCACCTTCATAGTGGGATGGTTTGGTGGTGATTTATGGTCACATGGAAAATTATTTAGTTTGATCTGATTATCTTTCTGGTTTGTCTTTTTTGGATTGACTTGTATGTCTCATGGATATTTATTCCTTTCTTATGAATTGTAATTTTATGTTTCTTCAGTTATACACGAGACTTATGGTTCTTTTATATATCTCTCTATATGGCAGACCATTTAGGGTGTCTTATCTAGTTGACCCGAGTTGGTTTGTTATGAATTGGTATCAAAAGGAATTATTAGCCTGAAGTGTTGTTAACATTTCCTGGGTGTGGTTTGGTGTTTTGGTATACCATATTTTGGACCATTGAAATTTGAGTATTTAGTGTGGAAAAGGGGCATGGATAGCTCACTTTAGTGTCAGAATCTGAGTTACCATGGGTGGTAAGGGTTTTTTACAAGCTTGAGACTTGGTGGTTGAGGTTATTTGAGTGAAACAGATATGGGGTTTATTTAAATGGACATATTCCCTATTTTTTGTTTATTCTTTGTTAAAATAATTCATGAATGCTTTAAATTCATGTTATTTTAAAAAATTGATATGGATACCTAAAGTTGGTCTTATGATTTTGGAAAACACTCATGTTCCTTATGACCTTTGTGGTGTTATCTAATAAGTAAACTTTGGAAAAGGCTAGAATATCCGGAAAAATAGGTTTGGGAGGAGATTAATATGGCACTGTCGTTATCTAAGGTGTATCTTCTAGCAAGAAAAAGAAGTGTAAAGGTAGTCAGTTTTCTTTAGGCCTAGTTTTGGGGGATTCATTAGGAAAACAAATGGTTGTTTTCTATTAGTATGTAATTCCTAGTCATACCATTTCTAATTATATGGATACTCCAAATACTTTTTCATCATTGTGGTAAATCTATCCATCTAATGTATTTTTGTGAAAGGATGTCCCAAGGAATTAAGGTTGGATCCACTCTCACCAAGGGTTTGCAGGTTTGTACCAATGCATCAAGGGTGCTGGGTCTTATCCTTAGGATAAGGGGATGTACATGTGGATAATAAAGATCAAGGAGGATCTAATATTAGGAATATTTATGTGGTAGAGTATGCACTAGAGTAATCTAAACTAGGGTCGACTAAAGTTAGAGGTATAGTGTTTATTTTGTCTTCTATGGTGCTAGATTTTTTTGATACCAATGATACTCATTATTTCATATCATCAAAGTTATTAGAAATTTTTGGATTGAATTTAGGGACTATGTTATTTTTTGGATCTTTACATGACTTTGGGAAAGAGGTATGGACAAGGTTTCAAGTGTCTAACACATCAAGTGATGATAGTAGACCATGAGGTGGAGTTGGACTTCTTAGTGATTGATCTTGATATCTTTGAACTAATTATTGGCATGGATTGGATGATCAATTTTAAATAATAGATTGATTATTATCACCATTGAGTTCAGTTTCTATATTTGGATGGAAACACTCATGTATTTTAGGGTGATTGGGATTCCAGATCTAGGAGAGCAGGGCTTGTTGTTTCTTTCATTGGGGTGATATCATTTTAGTTGTTGGAATTGTTCTTAGATATGATTGATCCTTATTTTAGAAGTACACTTATTACAGTGGTGTTTTCATACATCGATGTCTTTTTAGAGTATTTTTATTATTTACCACCATATAAAGAGTTTGAGTTTAATATAGACCTACTACTTATTATGATGCCCATTTATATGATATCTTATCATATGAGACCAGTTGAGTTATTAAAACTTATGGTACATCTTGTGGAACTTGATGATAAGGGATCTATTCATCCTAGTATATCACCATGGGATTCACTTGTCCTCTTTTATAATAAGGAAGATAGGAGCCTCAAAATTTTTATCGATTATCAAAAGTTAAATTAGGTGACTATCAAGAACAAATATCCATTTCCCAGGACTGAAGATCTCTTTGATCAGCTTAGAGGGTCTCATTAGTTTTCAAATATTGATCTTTGGTTAGGGTACCACAATTTGATATTCTGAGAAGAGGATATACCTAAGAAAACATTTATGACCCTGTATAGTAATTTAATGTTTTTTGTTATACCATTCGGTTTCACTAGCTATCCTATGCTGTTTATGTAATTGATGAAATAGATCTTTTATCTATTCTTGGAATATTTTGATATTGTGTTCATGGATAATATTTTGGTTTACTCCAAGACAGAGGGGGAGCACATGGACCATTTATATATTATTCTTAGAACATTGAGATAATATAATTTGTATGGTAATATTTCCAAATGAAATATTTGGATTTAATAAGTAACATTTCTAGGGCATGTTTTATTTTAGAGAGGCATCTTGGTGGATCTTGAAAAGGTACATGTAGTTATATCATGGGTGTAGCCCATAAATGTGTTTAATATCTAAATATAATTGGTAACTCTTCATGATTTCATCTTAGATAATATATTTAACCAGTAAGGGTGTAAAGTTTTAGTGGAATGAAAAATGCGAGAGATCATTTGAGGAACTAAAGGTGAGATTGGCTTCAACTCTAGTTTTGATTCTTCTAGAACCGAGTTTGAGTTATGATGTTTTTATGATACTTTTGGTACAATTTTTGGGTGTGTATTGATATAGAGGAGACAAGTGGTAGCCTATGATTCTCTCTAGTTATGTCCACATTAGCGCAACTACCCTACCCATGGTCTTGAGTTCACACTGGTTATGAATTCACTCAAAATGTGGCTTCAATACCTCTTCAGGGAGCGATTTACTATATATTATGAATATAAGAGATTGAGGTATAGTTTCAATCAGATGGATCTAAACATGAGATAGAGACACTGGGTGGAATATCTTCAAACTTTTTATTTTGATATTTCTTACACTTCTGAAAAAAGGAATGTGGTCATCGATGTGCTGAGTAAAAAATTGCCAAAAAAAGCTATTAATGAATTGATGAGAGAGTGGTCTCTGATGAGTTTTTTTACTGAGATGAGATTGGGAATGAAAGAATATAGTGGGAAGGTATGTTTAGATTCAATGAAGGCTAACTCTTCATTTTATGAGTGGTTTTAGCTCAAGAAAATATCTGAAATAGAGCGATAGAGCTTTAATAAAACTCTTTATGGTGGGGAGACCTTGGGTGAGTTATCTGGGTCTCCCATTAGCGCTTAATGTTTTCAAAATGGGTTGTTTTTTCCTTTTTCTCTAAGGTATGTGTTGATGGAAAGTGGAAACCATTATTGTTAGTATGTACACCTAGGTACTTTCAAGATGTATCCTAATTTGATACATCGGTATTGGTGGCTGGGGATGTTACAGTCGATTGTGGATTTTGTATCACGGTGACTTACTTTTTAGAGAATTAAAGCAGATCACCAGATAACTTTTAGTTTTTTTATCGCTTACCCATTCCAATATGTAAATGGGATGATATTTCCATATATTTAATCATTGGTTTACCATATACTCTTAGTGGGAAGGATGCAATTTGGGATATCATCAATCAACTCACAAAATTGTCACATTTCCTCCATATCAGGGAGATGAAAAAAGTGGAGTAACTTGGGGAATTTAATGTCTGAGAGATTATGAGAATTCATGGGGTTCCCTCTACAGTTGTTTTTTATTGGGACCCAAGGTTCACATCTAGGTTTTAGAGAGGTTTGTAGGAGGTGATGGATTTCTAGTTGAAATTTGAGAATAACATATCATCTATAGACATATGGGAAGATAGATGGGGACATATAGGTCCTTGAAGATATGATCTGGGATTGTGTGCTTGATTTTGGTGGTTTTTCAAAAAATCATTTTCCTTTATTTTAGTTTTACTATAACAATAGTTATCAGGACTTAATAAAAATGGAACCCTTTGAGGATTTGTATGGGTGACCATGTAGATCTCCCTTATGCTAGTAAAAGTTGGGAGAGTGGTACTTGGTTGGGATGAGTCTTGTTAAGAAGATGATGTAAAGGGTTTAGTTGATCTAGAATAGGTTGGTCATGACATAGAGTCATCATAAATCTTATGTCGACCATCATTTCTAGCTTCTGGAGTTTGAGGTTGGTGAACATGAATTTCTTAGAGTTTCACCTCGCTTAGGACATCATCAGTTGGGTAAGTAGGGTAAGTTGGTACCAAGATTTTTGGGCCTCTTTGAGATCCTAGGATGACTTGGAAATCTAAAATATAAGTTGGACTTACCATCTCTCTTGACTTTTATTCATGAAATATTTCATATTTCTCAGCTAAGGAGGTATCGACCTGATCCTTACCAGGTGATTGAATGAGAGGATATTGATTTTGATCCCAACACCACTATGGTTGAACAATTGGTTCATATTATGGATCATCAAGAGAAGGTTCTATATGGTAAAATTATTCTTTTAGTCCATGTACTATGGTAGTGAATATATGATATCCATGATACTTGGGAGTGAGAATTATTGATGAGAAATAGTGGACTTCAATTTTTGAGAGTCTAGGATCTTGAGGACTTTTTGGGGATAGAAAAAATTTATGGTGGGTATATTTTAACACCTAGTTATATTACTTCAAGTTTTCTTTGACTCTTATTTTTGTTTTCCTTTTTTTGGTGAATTTCAGGCTTCTCAGGGATAGGGAGCCTTTGCTGGGGAAAATGAGCTAAATTCTAAGGATGCATTTTTATTTGATTCAATGAAGTCTTTTTATAAATGTTTAAATGTATTTAAAGGTTTATCCTTGGGTTTGGAGAGCCTCAAGGATTGGTTTGAGGATTTTCTATAGGAAACCGGACTGCACACTGTCTGTTGGACATTTTACATCATAAATGGGTTACACAACATGAACCTGTTGTAGAGAAGATATCATGTGCCTTGTTTAAAGAATGAAAATTTACAAGATGTGAAACCATTTCACACCATTAATGGGTCTATCAAGATTTAATTTAACTCAAGGTGATAACTTTTTTAGTATACTTGAAATTCATGGAATTGACACCATGAAAGGGGTTCATGATGTGAAAGTTTCAGTTTCAATGGTTTTAAGTACACCACATGCATAAAACTTTTTTTATCTAGTGAAAAGATCTCCATATTGAGGTTTAGGGTGATTTTGGGAGATTTGGGGTGATCTACCTCCTTATAGATCACTCTGTTTAACATTTGAATCCCATGGAAGTTTCATTGCATATCCCTAATAATGGTAGCATATTTCTTTCTAATATGATAGAATCTTTCTATAGACGAGTTGGGAAAACATTATGTTTGAGAGAACATAAAAATTCATGGAGTGACTATGGGAATGGTATCTGAATAAGACATTCAGTTCAAATCATGGTTTTGGAAAGTCTTATAGAAGGTGATGAGGACTCAGTTGAAGATGAGTACGGTGTATCATTTATAGACCAATGGTTAGTTAGAGAGGATGATCCAGACTTTTGAGGATATTATTTCAGTATACATAAAAGATTTTGGTAGAGTATGGGATGATCATCTGGACTTGGAAGAGTTTTTTTTAAAATAACATTTACCAGTCCTTTATTCAAATGGAACTGTTTGAGTCTCTTTATGGTCAGCTATATCTTTTACTACTGTGTTGGAATGAGGTATGTGGGAAAACTATTATCAAGATTATAATGGTATAGGATACCTATAACCAGGTCCATTTTACTTAGAAGTAGCTGGTTACCACTCAAATTAGATAACAATCATATGAATACTGGAGGAGATGACCATTGGATTTCACCATATATGGCAAGATTTTCTTACAGGTGTCACATCAGTTGGCACATTAATGATTATAGAAGCAGGTGAAGTTGGTACTGTGGATTGTGAGACCATTTGAGGTCATCAATCATATTGAAATAGTGGAATATTTGTTGGATCTTACTCTATAGTATCAAGGTATTCATAACATGTTACACATGTCTCAACTTCATAGGTATAAGCTTGATCCTATGATTGTGATCGATGATAGAGACATTGAGTTGGAAATTGATGAATTATTCATAGAACATATGATCTAGATTTTAGACCAGAACATGAAGGTATTGTGAGGAAAAATAATGCCCCTTATTCAAGTTTTATGGAAGCCCATTCACATCCAAGAGGAGAATTGGGAGTAGGAATCTGATGTATAAGCTAAATGGACCAAGTTATTTTAGTAGGAACTCTAAGAAATTTATTGAGGATGATAAGTACTTAGAGGGGGATATTGTAATAACTTGTAATTTTTAGGTACACTACACCTTCCATTTGGACCTTCTCTAAGTGTTTTTGAGTTATTATTTTTTTGGGTGAAGTCTTGAGTAAAATATAGATGTGTTTGGAGGGTTTTAGAAGCATCTAAGGGGGTGAATATTTTGAGAATAATTTGAGAAAATGTGTATTTCTACCTTTGAAACCATAAATCTTGTTGGAGAGGGGTAGTATATGGAACATGGTTGGTGAATGGTTAGAGCTAACCATGTGACATTTCCCAGGCGATCATGTGACTTGGAATAAAGGAAAAATCATGGTTGGAATATGTTTTACAAAACTGTGCATCCAAACAATGTAGGCTCCCTAAAGAGGTAGTAATCCTCACATAGTTGGAATAAGGTTTGATAAATCATGTGACCAAACCATGTGTGACAAGTTAATTAATCCAAAATTTTTTATTTTAACCTGAAAACTTCTTGAAACCATTCATTAGTTCTCTTACACCTAGGGCTCTCAAACCTAGATACTCTAGTGGCCATTCCTGAAAATTCCCATCTCTCCAAACTCCAATTCAATGGATCTAGAGGCTTTATCTGTGAGAATTCAAGGTAATAGGTCATTATTACTCCATTATTAATTTTTATTCTAGATCTCCTTTCATATTATTATAAGGAATCATATATACTAGATATCATGGATAGATATATTAATTCTATTATGATATAATAAAGGATTCTTGATTTATCAATGGATAGATGGTCCGATCTAGAGAATTTCCATCTTCCATTGATCCATTATAGATCTATTAGTGGTGGTGGTTCTTGATGGGTAAGACTAATAGAGTTTGAGATCTGATCATGTTATTATTCTTGGATATTTATTATAAAATCCTCATGTGATGAATTGGGAATGGTTCTAGGAATCATTGGTTTGAGGGCTTGATCCAGGAATAAATTCTTGGCACTAGGCATCAATACTCTTGAGGTAGGAATCCCTTACCACATAGGTACTTTGTATAAGGTTGATTGGCATGATTGAAATGTGTGTGCATGCGTGAACATATCCATGAGAACCATTGTGTGATATGGTATGCTTGTGATTTTTCATATGGTGTACATGTGTGGCCCATGAGACAATGCATTGTGTGCTATGATTGCACCTTCTGTATTATAACCTATTGTGTGAATATTCTTATTCTATAGAGGTTTGTATCTAGTATGAAGGTGATAGGTGGATTATAATGGATTGGTTATCCCCTATAGGGGGAGCATGTGTTGGTGCGACGCTATGTTGATAATGATGATGTGACTTGGAGATAGGGAAAGGGTACAATGGAATTGTGGATTGACCTGAGAAAAAGGATTGGGTATGATGGTATTATGGACTAACCCAAGGCTAAGAAAGGGGTGTTATAGCCTTATGACCCAAACCAATAGAGGTAAGGGAATGATGGACTTATGGATTGACTTGAGACTGATCCAAGGGTGTGACGACCTTATGGATTGACCTAAGGATTGATTGTCTATGGGCCTTGATATAGTAAATGTGTTTGATTTATATCCTAACCCAATATGTGATGAAATATGAGACATTCATTCTAATATTGAGCTGAATTAGGTACAATTGGGGCTCATTTCAGTCTGGTTATCCCACGATCACTAATATATAATTAGTTGCTTATTTTTGCATTTACATTCCATCATGACATACACATTTATATATATGTGAAGTTTATGTTAAGGAAACATTAGTGGTGTCCTAAAGACTTTATACTCACACCCTGGATGAGAATCTCGATGCATATGTAAGTTTCAAGGCCAATGATCTATCTAAGGGAAAGCTCCCTACATCGAGGAGCTGAGTTGGTGGATCTTGGAGGATAGAGGCAATTCCAAAATGGGCTCTAGACTATTTCTGTAGTATTTTAGTTTATTTACATTGGTTATCATACATTAGATGACTTACCAAATTGGTAGTATTTTAGTTTTTTTGTATAACCTATATTCCATTTTATTATAACATGATAATTTTCATTGTGTTTTTATGGGATGTTTTATTACTTGTTGTGATTCTAGTTCTTGGCTATTATTATCGAGGGTATAGTCTCCCTACAACACCGTTCATACACTCTCCACAAGTTATAAACCTTTTAAATATAGGGAGACACACATGAGGTCATGTGATACACCAAACAAACCCAATTATTTGGTTGAGGCATTACATAACTCCCCAAAACTCCTATCCACTTCTTATAGGTTATGATCTTCTCAAATGACCACCTCTCAAATCCTTAATCCAATTTGAAAAGGATCTCTTTCAAGGTGTAAGGTAAAATACTAAAATACTTATTATTCATTTCTTTTTCTTTATTTCTTCTTATACATCCTTATAATCCAATCCACCAATTCTGAAATAATTATATAATTATCATTAGTACACTAAAATTATATTATATTTATGGGATAACTATTTTCTACCTTCCTCCTGAACATTCAGAAAATGAAAATGTCACTTGTGTTATGTTCATACTATCACCTCCATAAGTGATGTGATTTATTTTTCATAACCAAATTACATGGATAGTTTAAATTATGCATTTAATGAATAAATATTATATTTAAAACATTGTTATTATTCTAAAAATATAAACCAATTCTTACCTTATTTCTACTCTATGGAAAATGAGAATGTCACCTATGTGTAAGTGAGGACTACCACCTCCACAAAGTAAAATATTTCATTTTTCATCTAATTTCTTTTCTTTATACAATTATCTTATAATATAATTTAATACCTCAATAACATCTAAATAATATCCTTATACTTCTATAATAATGATATTATTCCAAGGGAATCACTTTCTTAACCATACTCACTTATCAATTATAACATGGATGAATATATAAAATTAAATAATGGTATTGTTAGACATAAATGAGAAAATTATGTTTTTTTAATTTTTTATAATGTTTATATTTATATTTAACTTATTATTAATATACCACCCTTTTATTATTAAAAATTACTGAAATAAACACACCACCAATTTCATCTCCAAGAACCATAACCAAAACTACCTTAGAATAAAATTAGAACTTTATAAGTAATTATAAAACATCAATTATAGTACCTTAAATAATATATTAATGATTTAGTTGTTATCAAATAATGGGTATTGGCATCGATTTTACAAATCATGTGAAAAATAATTAAAATTACAAACATCTGATGATGAAAATAAACTATAACTAACTAGTAAATGTATAATAAATAATTATAATTTAATAATATAAAATGTAATAGATAATAATAATGTTATTAAATAGGTTATTAATATAGTTATTTTTTTATTCTGGAACTTTGAGAATGTTCGACCAAGTGGGAATACAAACTAAGGGATTTTGTCATCTCAATTTTTATTCTTTGAGACACATGTCATATTCACCACTTATTCTATTTTATATGGTGTATCTACTACCATATGAGTAAATTTTATCATACCTTTAATGAAATTCAAGGTATTGAAAAATCCATCTCAAGTTCTCTTTCCAAGGGTTTTAGATTTAAGTTATTTTAAATACGTAACAGATTTTGTTAACTCAGACTATATTTCTTTGGGTTGTAATGTTAGTTCATGAAATTTATGCTACTAAGTTCCCTATATTATTATATTTCTAATTTTTTATGATGTTTATTATTTTCTATCTTGGGAAACCAACAATTTAAATTAAAATATTCTTCCTTGATGGATTTCCTTACCATAAAATTATAACATGGTTGAGAATAATTCATATCCTCTTTGATGATGATTTCTCCTTTATATACTTAATTTTTATTCCCTATAATGTTCTAATTCTTTAGAAACCTAATTATAAATTATTTCATGTGAACTTAATATTTATCTTTATCTTATTTTAAAATGAATTTTTATTAATCTTTTTATGATGTGGGTTTTCAACAAAGGTATTTAAAATTTTAAAAAGGTTTTTCCTTTCATATTTGTATGTTTTATCCTTCACTCCACATTTAAACCAATTTTTTAATGTTTTCTTCATGTATTTATTATTAAATATTCTTTTTAAAAGTAAAAGTTTTCAAAAATTTTTTACATCACCTTTTTGAACCCTTTATATATTTTCTAAAGATCTATTATTGAAGATGCTTTTAAAAAAGTAAAAGTTTTCAAAATATTTTTACCTCATAATTTTGAAACATTTATACCTTTTTTTGAAGATACAATATTGAATATTTATTTTAAAAGTAAAAGTTTTCAAAAAAAATTTCACTTATCATTTTTGAAACCTTTATTACCTTTTCAAGGATACATTATTGAATATTCTTCTTAAAAGTAAAAGTTTTCAAAAATGATTTCACTTATCCTTTTTAAAACCTTTACATATCATTCAAGGATTAACTATTGAGATTTATTTCCAAATAATGATTTTGAAAATGTATTCTTTTCAATTTTTCAAAAGTGAACTTTTTGAAAGTGATTAATAACACCTTATTCTCATGGAAATGTCAAGAAATGTTTTCTAAAGACTATTAAGTTTTTTTTCCATTTTCCTATTTAACTTTAAATGATTTATCTCATATAGAGTTATGTTTCATGAATCAACTTATAAATGACTTTATTAAATACTCCTTTTGTGTGATTAAATTTTTAGTATCAACCGATATACTTCTGATATCCAATTATGTAACACCATTTTGAAATTATAAGAAACCCATTTTCTTTCCACAAGTTTTCATGATATGATGAATGATTGATATCTTATAGAACACATACATAATGATGATGATTGGTGGGATCCTATATCGCCTTGTAATTCATTGGTTAAGTTTTGTATCTCATGAGATAATGAAGTGTGGGCATCATGGATTTTTCACAACTTAAGGAATGAACATCATGGGTTTTTTTCACAACATAAATCATGGAAATCCTTAGTTTGTTGAAAACTTAAGGAATGTGTATCTTGGGTTTTATCACAACATAAAGTACATAAATCATGAGTTTATTCCCAAATTAGAATGGAAATCATGGGTTTTATCACAACATAAAGCATGGACATCATTGGTTTTTTTATAATTTAAAGCATGAACATCATGGGTTTGCTCATAATATAAAGAGCATACATCATGGGTTTGTTCACAATGTTATAAATACCTATGATTATGATTACACCATAATTTATTATTATGCTATTTTCCAATGAAATTTTATATTTCTTTGTTATATGACCATGATTATACTCCATGGATCATGTTTAACACTCTTATGTCAAGGTACATGTTTTTTCATTTGATATTACATATCCCTCTATCATGACTTATAGAAAAATATTTTTATTTCATGTTATTTTTAATAAGTTATTTATCCCATGATCACGTTTTATCACATTATTATGACCTAAACACTTATGAAATAAATATAAGTTTTCCCTTACTGAGCATTTGATATCACCCCTTTCTTATGCTTCTATTCCCCAGGTTATGAAGATGCGTATAACCTATGAGGAGTATAGAAGGGGGTATAGTGTGGTTTTATTATGGAGAAATGTCCACAAGTATCATATAATAATTTTATTATGCAGATGATACTCAAAGAAACTAAACCTCACATTCTTGGTATTGTGTTATTATTATGATATGTAATTTTTAACTTATGAAAATTATGTGAAATTAAAATATGTTTATCTTGGTTCAACTCACCTTGTATAAAAGACAATGTTTAAAGAAAGTTTTTTAGAACCATATATGGGAGTGTATACCTGATGCATCTCAGTTGGTATCATAATAGGGTTTATTTATTTTTAGGTATTATTATTATAAAAAAATAGTGAGAAACCTAGAAATAATTCTAATTATAGGAAATATCATAAATTTTTAGAAAATTATAATGTATGGTTTTGTAGAAATGATATACATATTTGGATATAAACAAGTATATTTAGGATATAAAAAAATACACCTAGAGGTAATAAATTTGAAAGGGATAGTTGGGTATTAACTCAAACTTCAAATAGTACATGAAAAAGAGGCCTAACCACACACCTAATTTGACACTCATGATGGGTATTCTTTAGTGATTTATATACCTTTATGAACCATTATAAATTATTTAAATTTAATTTGAGGATATATCATAAAAATAGTTAGGTTATAAAACCTAATAATAAAATTACCATGGACAACCTAGGTTTAAATGAAGCAGTGATAGGTTGATCCAATTATACCATAGTGGAACCAAAATTATCATAGGTTTAAATGAAGGTGTTACTAGATAAGAAATATTAGGATTGGGTTTTCATAATATCTTCTATTTTTATTTTATTAAATATTATCATAACCAATTTGGATTTATTATTTGGTTGGTAACATGATCATGGAAATGAAACTATGAAAAGTCTGTCTCTACAAATTCATAAGAAGAAATTTTTGGACAAAAAGTTTCCTAGTATTAGCTTAGATAATAAGGTAGATATATAATTTTTAATAAAATCCTAAGTTATATCTATAATATGGACACCATTAACTATTTTGGTGAGTAGTAATTAAAACTATGAGTATTCAATTTATTTAGGGGGGATGTAATGCCCCAAGTATTTATTATATATATTTCCTTTAAATAAATCTAACGTGTTCATTTTCTTTCTCCATACACAATAGAATAATAAAATGAGCCACAAATGAATTTCTCTAAGGCCTACAGGCCATGTAATACTTACACCTACGGGCCTTGTTAGGGTTCCACCTCACCCCTTGAAAGGTGGATTATCAAAATCAATAAAAAATGAAGGCCTTCAGGCCATTGGAGGTAGATGATAAATAATCAATATGATTTAATATTAAAAATGATTGTTCTTTCTCAAACAATTGTTTTTAAGTGTTGTATATTATATCCTAAAAATTAAATTTAGAAATTTTAAAATATTATTATATATGAAATGATATATTAACATTTCTTAAATTAGAAATTGACATGAAATAATATTAAGAATACTTTAAAACTTTATTTTTTAATAAAAATAGTTTTTCATAATATTTTTTATTTTTAATTTTAAAACTAAATATATAAATTTTATAATTTGAATTTTATAAAATGAAATTCATTTTTCAATTCATAATATCAAAAATTATTTTAGGATGATTTTCTTATATTTTTATGAAAATTTTGAATTTTGGGGTGAATAGTGAGAAATACCAATTTTGCAAATAATCTCACTTTTATGACACTAAAAAATGATTTGAAATTTTATGAAACCATTTTTATATAAAAAATATATATTTATAAATTAAAATAAATCATTTAAAAATAAAAATTTTTAATTTATAAATTTAAGAACCCAACCTTAAACATTAAATAATCTTGTGTTTTAAGTCTAGAATTAATTCTCTTATTTTTAGTATATTTTTATGTTTAGAGTTTTAGATAATTAGGTCATAAATCATAAATAAAAAACCATATAATATAAATTGAAAAATTATGATCACTATAATTTTTTCCCATAATATAAAACTTTTTAAATAAAACATGGTTTCTTTTCATGACAAATATTCATGACATTCAACTTGATCTTTTCCTTTCCCTTACCCATGTTTAAACCCTATGATTTTTTTTTAAAAAATGGTATGAGCACAAAATTATCAGTATAGAACATTAAAAGAATAATTTCATTAGTCCAGTAAAAAACATGAAAACCCCTGAAATGTTTACTTTTATCTCAACGTTATTTGAGAAAAATGAAATAAATCATTTATATGTGTAATAACACACACTTTTTTCTCAAAGAAATTATTTAAAATCCAAAAAAAGAATATATAAATCATGTAGGTAACTTGGGACATCATCATTAATACCACTCTTATAAATGGAATAACTGATATGGTTAAATTCTATCTCCAGATTACCCAATGCATTGGAGGGATATCACTGACCCACCCATCCTTGGTTTATCATGGAACCACCCATCCTTAGTTTATCATGGAACCACCTATATTTGGTTTATAATGGAACCATCCATCATTGGTTTATAACATAACCACCCGTACTTGGTTTATAATGAAACCACCCATCACCATAAATAATGATCAATAACCATAACATAACCATAAATTATTAAATCTTTCATTTTCATCATAAAAACATTTGAAAAATATTTTAATCCTATATGAAAAACTCTTTCAGATATCAAAATACCCATTTATTTTAAACACCCATTTTCAATACCAAAATACCATTTTATTTTAAAACCCATTTTCAATACAAAAATACTCAAAAAAATGGAAATAGGTATTTTATTTGAAGAAAAAATGAAATATTATAAAGGAATAAAAACCTCAAATAATATTTATGATAGAAGTAAAATTCATTGTCACCATACATGTTAAAATAGATTATTCCTTTTTTCCATTTATAAAGAAAGTACAAAATTCTGTACACAAATTAATTTTATGAAAAAATTTTAAAGAAAGAAAAATTTTGCTTTATAAAAACCTAATGTCCATATAGTTACATTCATAAAATCATTTTAAAAACATGGACATGGAAGATAAAGAGAGTTTCAAGGAAAACTTTAAAAGACATTTTTTAAAGAAGAGTCTCTTACCAGTTTGGAAACATTTGAATCATAAGACCCATGAAAGAATAATATTAAAAAAATATTTATATATAATTATAATAGAATAATTCATGATATAACATGTAAAAGGGTCTGCATATATACCTCATAATATAATATAGGCACATAACATTGAAATATGCTTCAATCAAAGGAAATTGAGACGACGTCCCTTACCTCAAGTTATATTCATCACACTCATTCTTTATCTTCATGAATAATAAAATTATGTTAATTATTTACTTTATTAAGAACCATTTTAAAGTTTATTATTAATTTTATTTAAGATATTAAAATTTTATATACAATTACTTAATCAATTAAGGTTATGTCAGATGTTTCGATGATATTTGTATTATATGTCCAAAAATGACTTCGTTTGGATAACTATGGTTAAAGAGGTCATTTTTCAACGTATCCATAATAATAATCATGAAATAATTATCATATTTATTAATCAATTATAATTTTAAATCCAATCATGAATGACGATTTTCAAAAATGAACTATGTTATGATTATAGAGATGGAATGTCGTACATACGCATGAGTAATGTTTCCATTCTTCAATGATAATTATAGAAAGAAGATATGTATTATTTTATCTTTATAGAATTATCATAATATCATAAATAAAATTTTATTTATTTAAATAAACACACACACACACATATATATATATATATACACACCATCCTTGTGAGTTAGTGATGACAAAAGAGTCACATCGCTTCGGGGATGCGGTAGTTCACACGTATGCATGAATAACATTATCATTTTTCAGTGTAAGAAATAAAATGATAAATTATTTTTTAAAAATGATAAATATATAATTAATATCATAATGTTTTCATGTATATAGAATATATTCACTAACTTTATCTTTATTACCTTTTATGTAAATTGTTAGTGAAAAACGAATCACATCGCTTCTCAAGGCGGTATTCCTCCGTACACATGAGAAACATTATTGTATCTCCCATAGAATGGAAAGTAAGAAGGTATATGTGATATAATAAATAAATAATTATAAATATGTTAAAATTATCACATATACACTTTAAATCCATCATTTTAACAATCCATGAGAGGTAATGATGGAAAATGAATGACATCGGTTCGGGAGGCGGTAGTCCGCCGTACACACGAATGATGATTTCGTATCCAATTTGATGGAAGAGGAGACTGATTTAGGTAATTATATTAAAATAGTAACACCCCAATCTTCCACGATATGCTTCTCTTTGAATAATACAGTAGCGTGTGTTGTACGCAACTTCGAGTTCTAACACACCACAACCAATCAAACTAGCCGTTATGAATAGTAATACCCACTTTTTAAAATTTTATAAATCTTATCTTTCAAAATGGACTTCATTTTTGGATTTGTAATATTGAAATTAGCTTAGGGTAATTTTTTGGTATTTTTCTGAAAACTTTCAATTTTTGATGAATAGTGAAAAACACTGAGTCATTGTTTAAAACTGACTTTTTATTTAAATAATTATTTATTTTATTTAAATTTATTTTAGGTCAAAATAGATACATAATACTTATATATGTTCAATGTAATTCATTGGAGTCATTTTATAATAATTTTATATATATAAAAATTTTATTGAACTTTTTACCATCTTTTACCTACCTCCTAGGAGTATTTACAAATTTACATAAAACTTAATTTTACCACTTCTGTGAGTTGAATTTTGAAAATACGAGAGACACAGTTAATATCAAGGAGTAAAATTTGGTTCCATAAGATAAAAATACTTTTTGGTGAATAGTAACTTTTTACTTTTATTTACTACGGTTAAAAGTAAATAGGGTAATTAAGGGTAAAAATGATATTATTATTACCCTAACATATGTTCTAATTCTATCGGATAAGTATAATTTGACCAAAAACAACCTTATGAATAAAATATGAACCTCTTTGGTCCACTTGGATTAGATTAGGACACTTATTATTATTTAATTCAAAGAAGAGTTAAAAGTGTTAAAATCAAAGTTTAATAACTAAAACATTTTTAATATAGGGTTACACATAAGATAAATTCAACTATAAATATTAATTAGAAAGATAAACAAATTTAATACATAATGGTATTTTATTTATAATTTTTAGGCACTAAATAATTTAATTTATTTATGACACAATGATGATGCAATAATTACCTTATTAATGAAATATTAAAATAATTGATATTATAAATACCCAAATAAATGTAAATTAAGATTTTTGATGAATTACACGAATTTTATAGGTTAATATGATATGTTATAATTTATTTAATTAATTTTTTTCGAATTAATCATGCTGTTATGATTTTTAAAAAAATCAATTACCAAATAGTTTCAAAATTGACATAAAAGACTTTTTAAAACAAATATTATATTATTAATTTATATTATATTCCTAAAAATCTAAGGTTCATCCAAATGACTTAGATAAGGTTATATATATTAATAATGAACCACTTGGGGTTTGATTGTCTTGTTATAGTAATTATATTAACCATCTAATATAAAAATACAAAGAGACATGGTAAATGTCAAACTATTTAACTAAGAGTTAAACCTAAAGGATAAGGTTAATATAGTGACCCAAACCTGTCTAAAACAAATTGGTTGAATGGATTTCGACCCATAACCACGTTATCCTTAAAATAAATCAATTTTTATCCATTATAAACTGAATATTAATTTATTATAAAATAATATTTTAAGTTTTTCCTAAGGTGACCCTCACCCCTCTTATAAAAGGGAACTCCCCCTTCCCTCAATTTTCCTCCTTAAAAGACTTTTGGCTTGGACAAACCCTACCCAAATACCCTCTCAACTATCCTCCATTAATCCTAGAGGCCTTACTTTAGTCATAAATCTATCCTAATGAGCCCTTTTGACCAAATCAAAAGGAAGAACCCGAAGAAGAGGTAAATATTTCATCACCTCTTTCAAGTTCTTTTTCTTCTTCCACTTCTTCTTTCCTTGTTGTTTCCATTATAAAATAACAAATCCAGTATCTTTTATATACTTTGATGTTATTATAAATATGGTACAACCATATTAATTATTCTATTCACCCTTTTAATGACATGTCACCACACATGTGTACGTATGGCTTACCGTCTCCACGTCATGGTGTAGTTATTATTCAATACATTATTATTCGGATAGGTATAATAATGATGTATAATTGATGTAAATAATAAATATAACATGATAATTATTCTTTTTATATTATATACCATCAAATTATATAATATTTTAATATCAAAATAATGATATTGTCGCTCGTGCGTACGTACAGATTACCATCTCCACGAACGTGATGAGATTCATTCCCCATCGTATCCATTCAAGACTAATTTTCATTTGATAGTTAAAAATAATTTTTAAAGACATAATATAATTATGTATATAAATCAAATATATCCTAATCATAACAAACATGGATTACGTAACCAAGCATATAAGGAGAACGAATCAGTTAACACCCAAAACGACGATAATACTAAAATATCGTTAACAAAGAAATATTATAAGATCATATATAATATCATAATTATGTATATGGTTCTTGTATAATTTAATAAAAATTATTTCACCATTATATATGTGGTTAACCTAACCTCTACCAATAAAAAGTACAAGGTAAGGGTTTATTTCACAATCTATTCATTATCTGAGGTTGTTTATACGTAATTATCTACTGGGACCTCTTTATCATCCACATCCATGTTTCTTAAAAATTCCTTTCAAAACATTTTTACTATTTAATAGAAAATGTGTTAAAGTCATTTATACCATTGTTTTAATTTTTATAAGATGTTTATAAAGGAATCTTTCTGTCGTTTTCCAAACAAGATCCTTTATAACCTTTTCGACAAAATTAAGGTAAGAATGTCTTTTTAACTTATACGGTGGGTGAGACTATTTTCCACCGTTATAACATCATTGAAGCTTCCCTTACAAGATTATAAGAATGTTTTCAAAATAAATGTTTTCTTTTATAATTATGTTACTTTTAAATGATTTCAAAATAAGAAAGAGATTTTTCTCTCAAAAAAGTTCTGATTTCATCTATGTCGACATCCTTTGATTGATTTTAAGCTTATTTGAAGTTGATTTATTATGATACAAAACCTCCATATTGTATTGAATGTTTTGTGATATGTTTGACTGTGGATGTTTTATTTTTACACCATTCATGGTTTATGGATAAAGTATTGACATTTCATATTCTAGTTTTAATACGAATGTTTATGTTATGTCTAAACCCTTTTATATAAGGAATGCATTGGACTTAGTAAGTGATGGGTGGAGCCCGCTATAGCTCCTCGATGCATCGGTAGGTCTCATGAGACAAACTAGTGTCTTGGAACAAGGCCTTGACAAAATATTATTTGTAGTCTTGGCACAAGGCCTTGAATATGTGGTTATGATAATCTGGCATTATGCATTCCATCATTATGAAAGTGGCTATTGATATTTCATGTGATTATTCGACTAGTAGAATATCCATGTGAGTAAGTAAATGGAATTATTTTGATTTATATTTTCCATATAATGATCAAGTTTATGTTTAAAAGGATTTCGTTTCAGTTTTATACATTGCATTAAATGTTTATGCTTATTTTTGAAAGTTTCCGATATATTGTTATCCTTACTGAGCATCTAAGCACACTCCTTTCTATATTTTATTTTTCCCAGGATGCGAAGAAGTATATTATGACTGACCTACAAGGATAGTCTATGGGATATCAGTGTTGTCTATAGAAACAATGTTGTTGTATTTTTCCATTTTATAATGTAATGTAAACCTTATGAATGTATCTAGTACTTACAAGTCTACTAAACTAATTGGTCTTTCAAGATTTGATCTTTTGTGATCATGCCATTGATACGTAATAATTCATCAACTCTGGGCTTCTGGGGTCGGGGCATTATAGTTGGTATCAGAGGAAGTTTAGTACAAACCTTGGAAACTTGATTTAGATAAACTCTGATTAGAGCACATAACCCTAAGATAAACTTTGAGGATTAGTATAGAAGAAATTCCTAGAATTTTGGTATTTTAGAGATTTTGTGAGTTTTCCAAGAAATAAATCCTTATCTGGATACGAGTAGGTAAAGGAATCTCTAGTACAGATGTACCTAGGGGTAAAACCTGAAAACACCGCTTTGAGCTAGACTTGAACGAGAACTGGTGCACGACAACGGGCCTTGCTGCACTCTTGGTTACGACACTCCCGAGGGATATGCTTAGGATAATTATCATTTTCCTTACAAACCATTATGAAGGTTTTATGAGTATATACATCCTACAAGAAAACATTTTTATTATTATGGATTATATCCATGAATTGTTCAGTTTATGTTAAGTGTTTTACAAGTTTGGATTTATGTATTACGATTCATAAACTAATCTAGTGTATGCCATTATTTAGAAATGACACATAGTGGAAGGAATGAAAACCGTATCAATGCACACACTCCATGTAGGGATTTTCCTCCCGCTCAAGATAATTATAGTGGATCTGGTGATACAACTGATGCTGATTATCTTATCACCATACTAGGACAACTCACACAGGTTATGAATAATAACCTTACCCTTATGGAGTACCCTGATCCTTAGTGTGTAGGATCAATGTTAGATCGATTCATGAGACAAACACCAACATTAAATGGGGGTACAAATCCACTAGTATCTGAGCAATGGATAAATTCCTTAGAGAAAATATTCCACGTCTTGGGTAGTAGCGAAAGGGAAAAAGTTGTCATAGCAGTTTACTGCCTCACTGGAGATGCTGATAAATGGTGGTAATTGATTCAAAACACAAAGTAAGATGATGAATTATCAAATATGGAATGGAGGGAGTTTAAAGAAATTTTCTTAGAAAAATACTTTCCTCGTGACCATCGAGCGGATATGGAAAGGTAATTTCTGAGTCTGAGGAAAAAGGAGGATGAGAATGTCGCAAAGTATGAAGCTAACTTTACAAGGTTAGTGAGGCATGCTGCAGATTATATATGTAACCCAAGAAGTAATATTGATAGTTTCTTTGATGGGTTCAAACCATTTCTCCATCGAGCATTAGTCTCACAATCCTTCTCATCATACGAAGATATTGTCTCATGTGTTGTCAAGACAGAAAAATAATTCTCTAAGTCTTATAACTTTAAAGCAAAGAAAGAGAAGAAGAGATCTTCTGAACACTATGGAAATGGAAATAAGGGGAAGAAGGGAAAATTTTAATATCCATACTATAGTAAACGTGGGAAGAAACACCCTGGTACTTTCTTGAAGGGAATGAGAGTCTGCTACAAGTGTGGTGAAAAAGGCCACCAAGATCATGATTGTAAGGGGAAGAAAGAAGCTACCGATGTTCAATGGTAAAATTGTAGAGAAAGGGGACATTATGAAAATGAATGTCTTAAGAGTCAAGGAAACTTACCTCAGAAAAGGCCAAGGGATCAAGGCCAAGCTTATTCTATCACTACTACTGAGGTTGAAGCTCCTAAAGATGTGGTGGCAGGTAATTTAATGGTTTCCTCAAGTTTAGCCAATGCTTTATTTGATTCTGGATCATCGTATTGTTTCATATCTTCCCAGTTTGCTAAGAAAATTAGACATTTTTAATTTGATTTAACAAGGGATTTGTCAGTAAAAACTTATAAAGGAAGTATCATTTCAATAAAGTTTTGTGAATTAGTTCCCATTAAGGAATATAAATGTTATTTATCTACTGATCTCATCATCATACCCATGATTTAATTTGATATAATCCTCGATATGGATTGGATTTCAGACCATGATGCAAAAATTTATTGTAAGAAAAAGGAGGTTACAATTTTTGATGATGATAAGAAGTACCGTATCTTCAGATCAAAATCATCACCACCTAATTATTATTTAGATCCACCCCTAGTAGCTCAACTAAATTCAATTATTGGGGAGGAATAGAATTAAATAACTGTGGGCGAGGAAAGTAATGTTCAAATAGAGGATGTACCTATTGTGTAAGAATATGTTGATGTGTTTCCAGAGGATTTACCTGGACACCATCCAGAATGAGAAATAGAGTTTTCCATTGACTTAATTCTTAGTTCAAGGCCTATATCGAAGACCCCTTATATAATTTCCACTATGGAATTAATGGAACTAAAGAAACAACTAGAGGAATTGAGTAATAAGGTATTTATTCTCCCTAGTGTTTCTCCATGGGGAGCCCCAGTTCTTTTTGTTAAGTAGAAATATGGATCTATGAGGTTGTGCATTGACTATAGGGAGATCAATGCTATAACAATAAATTACAAGTATAACCTACCTCACAATGATGATTTATTCGACTAACTTCATAGATCTCAATACTTTTCAAAGATTGAACTTCAACATGGATATCATCAGTTCTATGTGAAGAAGGAAGACATTCCAAAAATATCATTTTGAACCAGGTACGGGCATTACGAGTTTACAGTAATGCCTTTTGGACTGACTAATTCACCCTCTGTTTTCATGGATCTAATGAATAGAGTTTTCAAGGAATATCTTGATGACTTTGTAGTGGTATTTATTTATGATATCTTGGTATACTCCAAAAGCAACAAATATCATGAAAATCCCTTGCGCATTATTCTAAAGACTCTTAGAAGACATGAATTATATGGGAAGTTTAGAAAGTGTGAATTTTGGATTCAAGAGATTTATTTTATTAGAAATATTGTCTCTAAGAATGGAATCACTGTTGATCATTCTAAGACAAGAGCAATCCAAGAATGGCCAACACCAATGATTATAACCGAGGTACACAATTTTATTGGTTTAGTAGGTTATTATCGGCGTTTCATCCAGAATTTTGCCTGATTGGCTAACCCATTAACCAAGCTCACATGTAAAAGAGTTAAATTTGTTTGAAAAAAAGAGTGTGAAGAATGTTTTGAAGAATTTAAGAGAAGATTAGTCAATGCTCTTATCTTGACTCTACTGTCGGGGAATAATGGGTTTGTTATTTATAGTGATGCATCAAAGAAAGGACTTGGTTGTGTCCTTATGCAGAATGATAGGGTTATTGCCTATGCATCATGACAGTTAAAAATTCATGAGAAAAACTATCCTACTCATGATCTTGAGTTAGAAACTATAATCTTTTCTTTGAAGATATGGAGACATTATATCTATGGTGAAAAATGTGAGATATATACCGATCACAAGAGTTTGAATTATATTTTCTCATAGAAAGAACTCAACATGAGGAAAAGGAGATGGATTAAACTACTCAAGGATTATGACTGCACCATACACTACCACCCGGGGAAGGAAAATAATGTGGCATATGCTTTGAGCAGAAATGATCATGGAGTTCTAAACATGATGAGAGTTGAAAAGGATCCTATATACAAGGATCTGGTAAAGTTGGATATGGGGATAACCATGGAAGGTGAAACATCAATACTTTTTCAAATGGTTGCAAAACCATCTTTACTAGAAAGGATAAAGAGTTCTCAGATAGATGATGAAGAGTTTCAAAAGAATATTAAAGCTGTGAATGATGGGAGATTGAGTGACTTTGTGTATGAAGATGGAATTTTAAAATTTGGGAAGAGACTTTGTGTTCCTGATGTACCTGATCTAAAAAGGGAATTGTTGGACGATTCTCATAGTTCCAATTTCTCTATATAACATGGTAGAACTAATATGTATAGAGATTTGAAAGAACATTTTTGGCGGGACAACATGAAGAGGGAGATTTCTGATTTTGTATCAAGGTGTATGGTTTGTCAACAAGTGAAAGCTGGAAAGAAACAACCTGGAGGAGTCATGCAACCTCTTCCCATACCTGAGTGGAAATGGGATAATATTACGATGGAATTTTTTATGGGAATACCAAAGACTCATAGAAGGAACAATGAAATGTGGGTCATTGTTGATCATCTTACCAATTCAACACATTTTCTTGATATAAGAGAAAATTTACCACTTGAACATCTAGAAAGACTATATATTAATGAAGTTGCGAGAATTCATGGTGTACCCTTATTGATTGTTTCTGATCATGATCTATGTTTTACATCAAGATTCTGGAAAAGTCTTCGAAAGGCCTTGGATACTGAACTTCGTTTGAGCACTGCCTACCACCCTCAAACAGATGGACAATCAAAACGAACTATTCAAACCTTAGAAGATATGTTGAGATCTTGCTCACTTGACTTTCATGGTATGTGGGATCAATATTTACCTCTGGTATAATTCTCCCACAATAATAGCTTCTATTAAAGTATTCAGATGGCACCATATGAAGCGTTATATGGAAAGAGATGTCGCACACTAACTTGTTGGGATGATGTTGGTGAAAGAAAACTCTTAGGCCCACAACTTATTGAGGAAATGATGGAAAAGGTGACACTACTACAACTTGGACTTTTATCAGCACTAAAAACTGACATTAAAAGTGCTAGAAAAGCGCTGTTAATGACGGCGATTATAAATGGCGGGGGGGGGGGGGTCCCCTTTATCAACGCTCTAAAAAGCGCTGATAAAGGACACCCTTTATCATCGCTTTTTTTAGCGCTGATAAAGGGGAACCCCCTTTATCTACACTGGCATTAACACCGCTTTTCTAGCACTAATAAAGGGGTGCCTTTATCAGGGCTATCTTGAGCACTGATAATAGGGCCCTTTATCAGCGCTCTTTTAGCGCTGTTAAAGGTGTCCTTTATCATCGCTCAAATAAGTGCTGATAAAGGAACCTTCCCCTGCACCTGCAGAACCAACACCTGCACAAACCAGCACTTGCACTTCTGCACAAAATAACACCTGCACACCTGTATAAAATAGTACCCGCACACAATATTTTGACAAACAATGCTATACACATTTACTTAACATCACGAATACAAAAAAGCACACTACTATATACATTTAAAACAATGTTTTACATGGTTACAATTAAAATTATCCAACAACAGTTATAAACATTAATGTTTCATCCTTTGATATCTGTGATCCTCTCTCAAAAATTTTCGTCTATGGTATTTGTTGCCGAAAAAAGCATTCGAACTCAAGGAAAAAAATTCACCTATATAATAAAACAAATATTATGTTAGTAATACAATAATGAAATAAATTAAAACATTAATATGAAAGAATACATTAATATGGAAATGTGAAACTAAAATATGAAAATGATAAACTCAAATGTTTTCATTCTGATAACAATGAAAGAGAATAATGTAAAATCAATATGTTTTTGGATGATTTATCTCATTTAATAAATACCGATTCTTTATCTAATGAAAAGCTTTACCAGTCACACTGTGTGTTAGATTGAGGTGCTGTTGATTCGTACACGTCACAAATGACTCATGGATCATTGTCCTAAAGTATCAAAACAATCCGAATGCATTTTCTCAGTTTTTCGTATGTCACTTGTGTTGTTTTCTAAAGTTTATGTCAATTTGAAACTGATATCAGACACTTTTAGCCATACCGATCACACTGTGCATCAGATTGAGGTGCAATTGATTCATACACATCACAAATGACTCATGTATCATTTTACTAAAGTATAAAAACAATATGAATGCGTTTTCTCAGTTTTCTATATGTTAGTAGTTTTGTTTTCTAAATTTGATGTCAATTGGATGATTTATCTCATTTAATAAATACTGATTCTTTATCTAATGAAAAGCTTTATCGGTCACACCATGTGTCGGATTATGATGAGGTTGATTCATACACGTCACAAATGACTCATGGATCATTTTCTTAAAGTATCAAAACAATCTGAACGCGTTTGCTCGGTTTTCCGTATGTCACTTGTGTTGTTTTGGGAAGTTTATGTCAATTTGAAACTGATATCAGAAACTTTTAGCCATAACGGTCACACCGTGTGTCGGATTGATGTGCGGTTTATTCTTACACGTCAAAAATGACCCATGGATCGTTTTCCTAAAGTATCAAAACAATCCGAACACGTTTGCTCAGTTTTTCGTATGTCACTTGTGTTGTTTTCTAAAGTTAATGTCAATTTGAAACTGATATCAGAAACTTTTAGCCATACCGGTCACACCGTGTGTCGGATTGAGGTGCAGTCGATTCTTACACCTCAAAAATGATTCATGGATCATTTTACAAAAGTATCAAAACAATCCAAATGCATTTTCTTGGTTTTCTGTATGTCACTTGTGTTGTTTTCTAAAGTTAATGTTAATTTCAAACTGATATCAGAAAATTTTAGCCATATTGGTCACACCATGCGTCGGATTGTGGTGCAGTCAATTATTACACGTCAAAAATGACTCATGGATCGTTTTCCAAAAGTATCAAAACAATATGAATGCGTTTGTTCGGTTTTTCGTATGTCAGTTGTGTTGATTTCTAAAGTTAATGTCAATTTCAAACTAATATCAGACACTTTTAGCCATACCGATCACACCGTGCATCAGATTGAGGTGAGGTTGATTCTTACATGTCACAAATGACTCATGGATTGTTTTCCTAAAGTATCAAAACAATCCAAATATGTTTGATCGGTTTTCCGTATGTCAGTAGTGTTGTTTTCTAAAGTTAATGTCAATTTAAAACTGATATCAGACACTTTTAGCCATACCAGTCACACCGTGTGTCGGATTGAGGTGTGGTCGATTCGTACACATCAAAAATGATTCATGGATCATTGTACTAAAGTATAAAAACAATCTGAATTCATTTTCTCAGTATTCCGTATGTCAGTAGTGTTGTTTTCTAAATAGGGTGTTTTTGATCCACCAAGAGATAGAGTGAGAGTTCTGTTGAATGTTTGTGATTTTGTGATCATCCAGAGATTATGTCTCCATGGAGGCGAGGTTTCTAGTTGTTTTTATTAGAGGATAAGGTTTGTTATGAGATTTGTATAGCCTAGTTTGGTTTTCTAAGGCTATTTGAGTATGTATTAGAGTCTTAGGCCTAAAGAAGATGGATAATATAGTTTTATATATCAAGTATGATGGGGAACACCCTCTTAAGGATATATAAGAGTCATGGTGTGTGTGATGAGTAGGATATTCCATATAGGGATTGGTGAAGTGTGACATAGATTATTTCCTCCTTATAATTGGATTACGATGCTCGTGAGTGGATTGAATGACTATGCATCGGCCGACTTCCACACTATCGACCTGTGTAGTCCAATGAGTTATGCTTTACTAGAAAGACAAATCACATCTAAAACCATTCTTCATAACCTAAGGATATAAAACATAATAAAGGGTGATCATATATGTTCAATAAGTGTAAACAAGGGAGATATCAATGATCATATATGGATAACATTAGTAGGAATTCACCTTCATCCTATTTGTGTACAATCTTCCATCAGGTATGTTGCCCATTCATTTCTAAACACATCTATATCATCTTCTAAATATGAGTTTTTGGGATAGTCATGGTAGTACTAAAAAAATATAAATACACAAAGGATTAATAAATATTTTAAATTAACTCGTAATTATTTTCGAAAATACCTCGTCAGGGATGCTAGTTTTTTGATGAAATATGATCTCTTTCATAAATTTACAAACATAATAACCACAGTCCTTTCCATTTGTTTGTTTTGGACACTGCAGAAACATCGATAACAACAAGTAATTTGTTTTGATATGTGTTTGGATAGTGCAATGTTATTATATATACCCAGATACTTTTCTAGTTGTAGATCTTGTAGGCTTGCTCATCCTTATGCCCTGGATTCATTCCATGCATTAGACGATATTGATGCATCACCCTATCATAATAGAATCCTCATTAAAAGATAACATAAATTATATAACTAGATGTTTATTTTTAAAATGTTGGATCTAGTGTATTACAAATTAACAAATTCCATCATGCGTGGTCGGTTTGTTGGATATCCATGCGTTGAATCCAAAAAATAAATCTTTGGATTATCCAAATTGACTGCAATCAACATCCAATTCTCCCTAAAAATAAAAAAAATAATAAGTAAATAAATAAATGAAAATATAGTTGATATGATTAAATTTTATAGTTTTACCCCTGCATCATTGGTATTAAAAAGAGTCTTTTATCCGTAATTTTGTTTTCTAACGATTTTAGCAGGGATGACATTATTTTAGTCTCTTATCAGAATCTAATTCTTCTTTTGAAGAGGTGGTGTGAGGACTAACGAGTCCAAATTTTTGTTCATGGGGAAATCCCTTCAATTTTTTTCATATATACGCCTGCGAAAAATATAAAATGTATTTAGTCATAATTATCAGAGTATATCAGCTTTTGTAAAATCAAATCATGAAAACATACCTCATGTATACATTTACAACTGAGGTGCCTAGCTATTCATACTTGAGGATTTCATTTACATTTTCAGCACTAATGAAATCTAATGTTTCCTATCTGTACATATTTTTTTCAAAATAAACCGTGTGAGCATTGCTGTCTATCAAATTTGTATCGACATGAGCCTGCAATGATATTAACTGTGGATATAGAACGGGCGGGGTGAAGGTGCTCTCAGTAGACCATTTCAATCGGTTGGTTGATCCTTGAGATAGTTTTGAGTTGATATTTCGTTTCAACCCATTCTCTTTGTCATTCTATAATAAAATTCATCGGTTCAGACCTTTTTTCATTAAATGTTAAAGGTACAGCTTGAAAAATAACTTGGAAATGGATACCTCCTTATCGACATGTTTTTTACAAGAACTGACGACCATGAGATGAATGTTCCAATAGCTTGTTCAACCATTTTAATGTCTTCATCGTTATTTGGAATAGGTAGCTCGACACTCGGCTTATTAGCTATGTTAATTGACACTCTGAAATGATCTATTGGAAGCTGTCTGTTGTGTAGCATGTCTTTCTGCGTATTGAATACTGTAGCCCTCGCTACAAGGTGATAGGTGGGAGTTGATAGATATAAAGCACAATCATTTTCACCCTATAGAATATTAGTATAGGAAAGGTATCAGTGTCTATGTGAATCACATTTCATAGAAAAAATTATTAAAACATTGATTACCTCAGCTAAGTTAGGTTTTTTAGGGGAATGGCTTGCCTCAAATCTGGTGGGGGTGGGGTGGGATCGTCACACACAGGTTGTTGTTGAGTTATTTCTTCTCTTTTCCTCTCCCCCATTAATGTTTTTATCATCTCTCTCTGGTATTGTAATTCTTCTTGAAAAAATAGCTAATTTTTCTTGCATATTTTCCATTTTTTCATTTTCATCCTCCGCTTGTTTTTGTTTTTTAAATTATGTTCGGAGTGTCACCCCAAAACCCGCACCTCTGACGCGGCCATACTGGTCTGGCCGCTTCAAGGCTGCTGAAAGTATGTCTGCATCTGGTGAGGGTGTTGTTGATTCCTATGACTATGTCAGATAGAAAATATAAAAAAATAAGTAGTCATTGTAAAGTAATATCAATTTAAAACAAATCAAATTTATATTATGTCATACTTACACATGTTTCCCACACTTTTTGCGTGTTTTCATCTATTAGTATTCCCTCTTTATTTACACGAGCCTCCTTCTATAGAACATGGCGTGGGATGGATTTGGATTTCAATTTCGATTCATAAATTTGCATATAAATAGAGAAACATGGTTATGGTGTTTTTTTATGTCACATATAAGTAGTACGGTAGATTTAAAAGACGTACCAATTTTTTCTCAAGTGAAGCGTACCCCATCCTTGCTTTACGATAAGGGTACGCTGGTTCTGATGCACATTTTTTATTTTCAGCACTCAGTTGCTGTTTCATAAATAAAAAACTGTCAATCAAAGTGATGAATACAAGCAACGTCAAACAACGTATTACCCCACACAATGTACCTAAAAAGTCTTCTCCCCATGACGGTTGATAAACGCATCCCACGCTCCTTGGGATATCAAGTGTGCATAAAGAAGAGGTGGGTGCATCTTGATTTTCCCTTCAGCATCTTTAAGATGATATTTTGTTAAAATTGTGCGGAAACCTCTATGAATCCTTCTTTCAACTCTTAATACATATTCGTTGTGCGAGGCATATACTATAAATACACTCTGCAATGGATGATGAAGAGTAAGTCAATGTTTTGGTATTTTATTTTAATAAATTAAAAAAATGATATCATAATACTACCGTAATCTCTTCCCACATTAGTGTCTTAAGACCGGTGAAAACATGGTGCCACGACTGTACATCAATCGAAACGCGTTGCCGAGTAACGATTCCAATGTAGCTACTAAATATGGATTTGTTGGGGTTAACATGTTGGCCTCACTTATTCCATCCCACCTCAAATCTGATGCCTTTTTCTTTTGCCTTAAGGATTTTGGATAACATTGTCAAACTATGACACTCTTGTTTTTTTTTTTGCAATTTCAGGGTTTCATTTCCTACCATTTCCTCAAAAGTATCATAGATATCTTTCTCCGGAGCACTAACATCAGCACTGGGACCAGCAACAACAGGTTGAGAAATTTATTGTTGCTCTGCACTGGGACCAGCAACAACAGGTTGTGAAACTAGTTGTTTCTCTGCACTGGGACCACCAGCAGCTGGTTGAGAAACCTGTTGTTGCTCTGCACTAAGACCACCAACAGGTGGTTGAGATACCTTTTGTGCCTCGAGATTGGGCACATCAACAGGTGCAGAAGTCATTATCTGCAAAAGTGGTTTAACATTTAATTTAGATTACATAAAAGTAACAATAGAAAAATAATAACATAACGTAACACAATGTATATTACAATAAACAAATAACCTAATTATTTTACTCTCTTTTTTTTATTTAAAGGCTAAAGAGATTTGAATTTTCTATCAAATATGTAAATCCCTTCCTTGTGGTCTCCTCAAACATAAAAACCTCCGTCTACATTGGGACCGTTGTGAAATGATTGTGAAGTCCCTATAAAAGGGTCATCCTCCGTTGAACTTTCATTTGACCCTTCAGTTGTTTTGGTCGATAACAGAACAGTTGACCAATTTCAGTTTGAGAGGTCTGTAACATAAAATACTTGTACTGATTGTGATTCCATTATAAATGGTTTGTCTTTCTCCCCTTCCTTACTTAAATCAACTTTCACAAATCCTAATTCATCTATTTTAACAGCACTCCTGCTATCAACCCACTTGCATTGAAAAATCGACACTTTTAATTTCATATAATTCAACTACCATATTCGTTTGATGATGCCAAAGTATGACATATTCGCATAAATTGGATTTTTATCCTTAGCACCGGAAACATGCATCGCCTCAGCCACAAGTGTAACCCCACTATTCTTCATGGTACTGTCTTCATCATGTTCATTAGTATAGAATGTATAACCATTAACTACATAAGCATTGTAAGATAATACATACACACTTGATCCTCTGGCTAGCCATCGAAGTCGTTCTGAAATTGAGTCTGGATTTTCTTCTAACTACTTCAAAATATGGTCCTGAAATCATCATATAAACTGTCGATTATGTGTATCTAATATCCATTTTTCATCCCTAGATGGATTCAAATGCCTAATAATTTATTTGTGGGTTTGAACATATGGGTCAACGTCAAAACTGTTATGAAAAACATAAAGGTGAGCCTACTCCCGATCTATAATATTGATTGTGACAAACTCTCTTCCAGAAATTCCTTCACCCTCAAGTCGCTCAGTGTGATGGGATTTTGGTAGGCCAACTTTTTCCACACCAGACAGGTATTCGGTACAAAATTCAACGGCTTCCTCAAAAATATATTGCTCCGCAAACAACCCTCTCGCCGACTTTGATTTTTGACATACCATTTCAAAATCTTCATATACAATTCAATGGGGTACATCCATCTATAATGTAAAAGACCACATAGTCGAATCTCTCTCACCAAATGAACCATCAAATGAACCATCATATCAAAAAATGTCAGTGGGAAGAACATTTTCAGTTCACATAATATGATGGCAATTTCTGTTTACATAGTTGGAAATTTCGCTGGGTCTATAACTTTGTTTCATATATCTTTGAAGAAGAAACATAGCTTCGTTAATGTATGGCAGAAATTCTTGGGCAAAATGCAACGTAAAGCTATAGGAATTAGATCTTGCATCAAAACATGGCAGTCATGTGATTTCAGGCCCTTTAATTTTAAATCGCTCATTGAAACGATGTTCTTGATATTTTATGAATACCCCTCTGGAACCTTTATGTCATTCAAGAAGTTGCAAAACTGATATCTCTCCTGCCTGGAAAGAGTGTAAGCAGCAGGAGGAAGAAATGTTCGTTTTTCACCCTTCACTGGTACCAACTCTTCTCGTATTCCCATCTCAACCATGTCCAATCTAGACTTAATTCCATCCTTCATTTTTCTGGGTGCATTTAGAAACGCGCCGATGAAACTATCACATACATTTTTTTCAATATGCATAACATCAAGAAATTGTCTGACATACAGGAAATTCCAGTATGGTAATTCAAAAAAAAACTGATCTCTTTTTCCAACCAGTTTTCGTAAGGTTTTTCGAAAACTTTTTACCAAAAGTAGTGTCCAAATCTTTTACCTTATCAAAAAATTGATCACCTATTAGTGGAGATGGTGTTGTACGTTCTTCTAAACTTCCGTCGAATGATGTCGTCCAAGATCGGTACTTATGTCATCGGGGTAGAAATCTGCGATGTCCTAAAAATACGGCTTTCAATGAATGTTTCAACCTAATTGACTATGTACCTTGTTCGCAAATGGGACACCCTTGAGTTCCTTTAATGCTATATCCTGACAAATTTCTATAAGAAGGAAAGTCATTTATCGTTCCGTACAACATGACTTTCAAAGTGAAATCTTTTTTTGTAAGCATCATACAAAGTAACAACTAAATCCCACAATATTTTCAAATCCTTGATCAATGGATCCAAATAAACATCAATATCATTACCCATTTGTTTTGGTCCTGATATAAGCATAGATAACATGATGTATTTTCATTTCATGCATAACCACGGTGGTAAGTTATAATTTACCAACATAACTGGCCATGTACTGTGACTGCTGCTTTGAAAACCAAAAGGATTCACCCCATCTGTAGATAACTCCAGATGAAGGTTTCTCGGCTTGTTTCCAAATTCAGGATACTTGTGATCAATTCTCTTCCACTAAGGAGAGTCTGCTGGGTGACATAGTTTCCCATATTTAATTCTTGTATCTGCATGCCATGTCAATTGTCCTACAGTCTCCTCACTTCCATATAGGCACCGAAACCTTGGAATGATTGGAAAGTACCATACAAATTTCGTAGGACTAGAATCATCTTTCTTGTATCAAGAAGCAACACACTTTGGGCATTCTCTAAGTGATTTGTGGTCCTTGCGAAACAATATACAGTCATTCGGGCAGGCGTGTATTATTTTAGAGATCATACCCATCGATCATAGCATTCATTTGGCATCGTATGTTCGGCTTGGGAGTTTATTATCTTTTGGGAACATGTCATTCAGGAGAGTAATTAGTTCCGTAAAACTGGTGTCACTCCACCCATTTCCAGCTTTCAAATTATACAGCTTTAGTACGACTGACAATGCTGTATATTTAGTGCAACCAGCATACAATGACATTTTTTCATAACTCTTTAACTTCTCAAACAATTTTGAGAAATCAAAAAGTTCATCTTCAACTGTCCTTGTAATTTCCTCAATACAATCTTCATCATCATTCACATCTATAATCACACCCTCCATATGATAATTTTCACTGTTCACGCTTGTAATCATATCAGATCTTCCATAAAACGTCGTGTTATCCGAGCCACTACCTACATTTGTTTTTTCCCCATGTTTATTCCAACATGTATAACTTCAATCTATTCCATGACAGATCAGGTGTTCTTCCAACTCCTCTGGACTAATTTGTCTTGAATAACAACAGCGTAAACACAGACAAAGGATTTGAGAAGGGTCACATGCATGATCTTCAGCAAACTTGATAAACCATTTCATGCCATCTTCATACTCTTTTGTCAACCGATTGAAATTCATCCATTCTTTATTCATATTCATCATCTTTATGGGTTCGATCTCGAACTTTCCTAATATTATGTTTTAATTAATCAAGTAGCATTGTTTGGGTTTTATAAAAAAAATCATGGTACAAATTCCTCTACAATGAAATAGAGGAATCTACCCCAAAACATGTGAAAGTACTTGAACTCTATCTATATACAGGGGAATGTGCCCTGTTTTTTGTATATCTCCATGTAGTACCTAAAACCTATACATGGAGGACTCTTCACCAAAACATGGGGGAGTACCATAATCCATATTTTCTCCAAACATCTCACTTTTCATTTGTCAACTCTCAAGTAGAGTTAAGATAATTAAAATATCCAAACCACATCGTGTGCAATTTCCAATGAATGAGGGAATCATAATATTGTGATCTAAATGATAATATATTTATAACGGGCTACTCATACATGAAATATTATCATCTAAGTGAAAAATAAATAATAATAATGAAATTAACATAGCACACAATTTTTTCAATGGATACACAATGTGTAGGGTTCTCAGTCAAGGTTGGTTTTATACTACCATTTCTAAACTCATGTGAAATCCATATACATGGTGTGTCCAGTAGGGTGAACATCGTCTATGGATAAGATACTTGATTTAATCTGACATATATCAAATTAATTCCAAGTTAGTCTTATAAAGACTGCATGATGCCTTTGAAAATACATGACATATAGAAAAACTTTATCTAAAGGCGTGTACTTTAGATACAAAATGAGTCACTTCACCAGCTATGCATCACATTTTTGTGGAATACATGGTGTGTAGTCCTTACATGACCACTAGGGGTGTATAGTCTATACACATCAAGTTTCTATGGTATCTATACATGGTGTGAGTGAAGTAAAACACATATCATATGGTTCTACCATTATTTCATGGCATGTAAATGGTTTCATGCTGAAGTATATGTATTGGAGATACATTGTGTGTGACCTACGTTCACATGACTTGTAACATTTAAAATAAAACTTATTCTAAGTTTGAGTCAGAAGATGAGTCATGTGGTGTAAATTTTAGAGATAACTGTTGTCTGGCATTAAAATCTATATGAAATCCATGTATGGTGAATCATGTTCCATTTAATAAGACTACATACCATGTATTTTAAAAATATATAGAATCTGGAAAACATTATCTTTACACCATAAAGTGTCTCATAGAGTCCTCTAGAAGTGGGTTTTTAGGATTTAGTGGAATTGCACAAGTAACAAAGTGGTGGTGCCATTGAAACGGGTAAAGTTTGGATTGATATTCAATGGTGGAAGAACTAAAACATGGAAAAAAATGGCATACCAATCATTCAAACAACCACAAAACCATACAAAAATACAATCGTGCTCACAATCGCAACACCATACAAACCAAACAATCACAATTTTATATTTTACAAAGCATCCCTTATTCAATTTTGTTTGTTAATTAATGGGTTATCACATAAGTTTTATCATCATGGGGAATTCATTCATAAGTCAAGTATATGTAAATTACCAATTTTTATATTCAAATGTTCAACAAGAACCAACCAACATGCAATTCATTTAGTGCGCAAACAAGGACCACCAACGACTATGATTTTCAGCAGGGCGTTTAGCCCGTACATTTCACATTATAACCATCAATATCAAACAGTAATAACATTCAAAAAAATAGGAAAACAATGAGTAATAGGAGAAAACTCACCGCAAAGGTGTCGTTAAGCACACAACAGAGGTGCGTTCGTGGCAGAGGAGAGGCACACAACAGAGGAGATTTCCAACTGAAAAGAAAACATAAAATAGGGGAAACTCATGAGAATAAAATAATCTAAAACCGAGTACACCAATTACCACATACCACAAACCCCAAGAACCCACTAAAATCGAAATCAACCCACACCATGGTTAAACACACCTTAAGATAACAAAAAATTATAGAACCCACCTTCGATAGAATGAGTTCAATAGACTTTTTAAAATATAAAATATGAACATACAATGGGTAAGAACTAGCCAATAGGTCCTACTTACTAGGTATAATCCCCAAGTTTATTCTAGATAGCATATCCCAAATGAGTAATCCCTGATCAATCCTCTGTTATCACACCTTTCACGACACATACATCCTAATCGCATGACTTTAAACTTCATGGTACAATCTTTTCAACACAACACGTGGTATCTAGTGAGTAGGATCATATCCCTATTCAAACTCAATGAGCCTACCCTTACATCTTGAAAAAAATTAGGGGGAACATACATATTTACAATGGGACACCCCTGGTACTCTTTTCCAATCTTAACATCACACCATGCCAAAACTCCCCACACGATCACCAGTTACCCAACATTATTCCAAAACCAAAGGAATATACCCATGCTTCATTACCCTAAACCCATCCATCTAGGTTAAATAGTGATGGTTATATTAAAACCATGCTATAAATCAATAGGGTTAGGAATCCAAATGATCATGTCCCCCAACCCAGTCATAACACCAAAACTCAAGAATATAGAGTGCTTCCCTTATACAATTCCAAGGCATGACCATTCCTTCGCTATCAACTTGATAACACCTAATATTCATCAATCCATCATGTCAAAGAATCTACCCTAGATTTATGTATCTAAGGTATTCATAACAACAAGATAACCCCACTAATTAGTCTCCCCCAACCACCAAAACTCACTAACTCTCTACCATCCTGAGTCACATGCTAACGACCACTGAGATCTCACACAAACCCCTTACATCAGTTCTTACACAATCCTTAGCCCATGGGTGCCACTCTTATCCCCACCTCAAAAAACACATCATATAGTGAAGCAAACCAACCACTTAATTTAGGTTCTCACACACCCACTATCTAAAACAACCTAAAATACAAGGGTCTCACCACCTGGGCTCTCACTCTTGCCCCAACTACTCATACATAGGTTCAAATCACTTATAAAAAAAACTATAAGTCATCATAATCATTCAAGGATAATCATTTATCATTTATATTAACCCAAGAGAAGGAAAAATAATCCTACACTAACCAGTGGAAGAGGAGGCAGTGGCAGTCGCGGCGGAGGAGGAAAACCTAGTGGCGGGGGAGGCAGCGACGGTCGCAGCGGAGGAGAAAAACCCAACAGCGGTGGAGGCAGCGATGGAGGAGAAAAACCCAATGGGGGCGGCAGAGGAGCAGGAGGAGGAGGAGGAGGAGGAGGAGGACGATGAGGAGGAGGACGAGGACACAGATGAGGAGGAGAATGAGGAGGAGAGGTCGCAGCGGAAGAGGGGCCTGGTTTAGCTTTCGCAAAAGCTTTACCACATGCGAGAGAGGAGGGCCTATTAGGGTTATTAAATTAGAAACCGCTGGAACCTTTATCAGCGCTCGTTGAAAGCGCTGATAAAGGTATGTTTTATCAGTGATAAAATAAAAGTACTGATAAATATTATAATTTTATATAAATTAAGAATAAAAACTTTTATCAGCGTTAAAATAAGCGCTGATAAATTTAACCTTTTATCAACACTAAAAACGGCGTTGATAAAGGGTATACCTTTATCAGTGCTTATTTTAGTGCCAGTAAAGGTTATATTTATCAGTCCTTTTAACTAGAGCTGATAAAGGCATACCCCTTTATCAGTGCTTTCTGTTTAGAGCTGATAAAAGGTAGCACTTCCCTTGTCCTGTTTTGTGGTAGTGTGAAGGTCATCCAAACCCACATCAAAGCATCACAAAGTAGGTAGAATATCTATGCCGATAACTGAAGGAAGGATTTGGAATTTCAGGTAGGAGATCATGTTTTCTTGAAGGTATATCCATGGAAGGGAGTTATACAATTCGGTAAGAAAGGTAAATTGGGTCCCAGGTACATCAGACCTTTCAAAATTCTAGAACGAATTGGGGCTGTAACTTACTGTTTGGAAATTCCGCCAAGTCTCTCCAAAGTTCACGATGTGTTCCACATATCACTGTTGAGAAAATACATGCCTGACCCAACACATGTACTCAACTATGAGAAATTAGAACTAGAACCTGATCCATCTTATTTCGAAGAGCCTGTTAAGATTTTTGATACCAAAGAACAAGTGTTGAGAAACCGAACGACTTGTCTGGTAAAAGTTCTATGGAGAAACTATAAGATGGAAGAGGCAACATGGGAACCCAAGGAACTTATGATGAAGAACCACCCGAGTCTTTTTATGCAGTAATATTCTAGAAAGTTCGAGGACGAAATTATTTGAAGGAGGAGAGAATGTAACACCCCACGCTTCCACGATACGCTTATCTTTGAATAATACAGTAGCACGTGTTGTACGCAACTTTGAGTTCTAACACACCACAACCAATCAAACTAGCCATTATGAATAGTAATACCCACCTTTTGAAATTTTATAAATTTTATCTTTCAAAATGGACTTCATTTTTGGATTCATAATATTGAAATTAACTTAGGGTGAATTTTTGGTATTTTTCTGAAAACTTTCAATTTTTGATGAATAGTAAAAAACACTAAGTCATTGTTTAAAACCGACTTTTTATTTAAATAATTATTTATTTTATTTAAATTTATTTTAGGTCAAAATTGATACATAATACCTATATATGTTCAATGTAATTCATCAGAGTCAGTTTATAATAATTTTAGATATATAAATATCTTATTGATCTTTTTACCGACTTTTACCTACCTCCTAGGAGTATTTGAAAATTTACATAAAACTTAATTTTACTGCTTCTGTGAGTTGAATTTCAAAAATCCGAGAAACACGGTTAATATGAAAGAGTAAAATGTGGTTCAATAAGATAAAAATATTTTTTGGTGAATAGTAACTTTTTACTTTTATTTACCACGGTTAAAAGTAAATAGGGTAATTAAGGGTAAAAATGATATTATTATTACCCTAAAACATGTCTTAATTCTATGGGATAAGTATAATTCGACCAAAAACAACCTTAGGAATAAAATATGAACCTATTTGGTCTACTTGGATTAGATTAGGACACTTATTATTATTTAATTCAAAGAAGAGTTAAAAGAGTTAAAATCAAAGTTTAATTACTAAAACATTTTTAATATAGGGTTACACATAAGATAAATTCAACTATAAATATTAATTAGAAATATAAAAATATTTCGTACATAATGGTATTTTATTTATATTTTTTAGACACTAAATAATTTAATTTATTTAT
Source organism: Viscum album (assembly GCA_963277665.1). Lineage (NCBI taxonomy): Eukaryota > Viridiplantae > Streptophyta > Magnoliopsida > Santalales > Viscaceae > Viscum > Viscum album. The sequence continues at coordinate 2,103,207,604 of OY728147.1, read as the reverse complement.
GATACAATGATGATACCGTAATTACCTTATTAATGAAATATTAAAATAATTGATATTTTAAATACCCAAATAAATGTAAATTAAGACTTTTGATGAATTCCAAGAATTTTATAGGTTAATATGACATTTTAGGATTGATTTAATTAACTTTTTTCAAAGTAATCATGCTTTTATTATTTTCACAAAAATCAATTACCAAATAGTGTCAAAATTGACATAAAAGAGTTTTTAAAACAAATATTATATTATTAATTGATATTCTATTCATAAAAATCTAAGGTTTGTCCAAATGACTTAGATAAGGTTATATATATTAATAATGAACCACTTGGGGTTATATTGGCTTGTTATAGTGATTTTATTAACCATCTAATATAAAAATACAAAGAGACATGGTAAATGTCAAACTATTTAACTAAGAGTTAAACCTAAATGATAAGGTTAATATAGTGACCCAAACCTGTCTAAAACCTATTGGTTGAATTTATTTCGACCCATAACCACGTTATACTCAAAATAAATTAATTTTGATCCATTATAAACCGAATTTGAATTTATAATAAAATAATATTTTAAGTTTTTCCTAAGGTGCCCCTCACCCCTCTTATAAAAGGGCACTCCCCCTTCCCTCAATTTCACACCTTCAAAGCCTTTTGGATCAACCAAACCCTGCCCAAATACCCTCTCAACTGTCATCCATTAATTCTAGAGGCATTAATTTAGTCATAAATCCATTCTAAGGATCCATTTTGGTCAAATCAAAAGGAAGAACCCGAAGAAGAGGTAAATATTTCATCACCTCTTTCAAGTTCTTTTCTTCTTTCACTTCTTATTTCCTTATTGTTTGCATTATAAAATAATAACTCCAGTATATTCTATATACTGTGATGTTATTATAAATATGGTACAACCATATTCATTATTCTATCCATCCTTTGAATGACATGTCACCATACGTGCGTACGTACGACTTACCGTCTCCACGTTGTGGTGTAGTTTTTATTCAATACATAATTATTCGGATGGGTATAATAATGATGTATAATTGATTTAAATAATAAATATAACATGATAATGATTTTTTGTATATTATATACCATCCAATTATATAATATTTTAATATCAAAAGAATGATATTTTCACTCGTGCGTACGTACAGATTACCATCTCCACGAACACGATGAGATTCATTCCCCATCATATCCATTCAAAAATAATTTTCATTTTATAGTTAAAAATAATGTTTAAATACATAATATCATTCTTTATATAAATCAAATATATCCTAATAATAACAAACATTTCTTACGTAACCAAGCATATAAGGAGAACGAATCAGTTAACACCCAAAACGACGATAATAATAAAATATCTTTAACAAAGCAATATTATAAGATCATATATGATATCATAATTATGTATATGGTTATTTTATAATTTAATATCAATGATTTCACCATTATACAGGTGGTTAACCTACCATCTACCAAGGAAAAGTACAAGGTAAGGGTTTATTTCACAATCTCTTCATTATCTGAGGTTGTTTATACGTAATTATCTACTGGGACCTCTTTATCATCCACATCCATGTTTCTTAAAAATGCCTTTCAATTTTTTTTGATATTTAATAGAAAATGGGTTAAAGTAATTTATACCATTGCTTTACTTTTTATAATATGTTTATAATTGAATCTTTCCATTGTTTTCCAAACAAGGTCCTTTATAACCTTTTCGACAAAATTAAGGTAAGAATGTCTTTTTAACTTATACGGCGGGTGCGACTATTTTCCTCCTTTATAACATCATCAAAGATTCCCTTATAAGCTTATAAGAATGTTTTCAAAATAAATGTTTTCTTTTATAATTATATTACTTTTAAATGATTTCAAAAGAATAAAGAGATTTTTCTCTCAAAAAAGTTTTGATTTCATCTATGTCGACATCATTTGATTGATTTTAAGCTTATTTGAAGTTGATTTATTATGATACAAAACTTCCATATTGTATTGAAAGTTTTGTGATATGTTTGACTGTGGATGTGTTATTTTTACACCATTAATGGTTTATGGATAAAGTATTTACATTTTTTATGCTAGTTTTAATACGAATGTTTATGTTATGTTTAGACCCTTTTATATGAGGAATGCATTGGACTTAGTAAGTGACAGGTGGAGACCGATATAGTTCCTCGATGCATCGGTAGGTCTCATGAGTCAAAATAGTGTCTTGGAACAAGGCCTTGCCAAATATTATTTGTAGTCTTGGCACAAGGCCTTGACTATGTGGTTATGATAGTCTAACATTATGCATTCCATCATTATGAAAGTGGTTATTGATATTGCATGTGATTATTCGACTAGTAGAATATCCATATGAGTAAGTAAATGGAATTATTTTTATTTATATTTTCCATATAATGATGAATTTTATGTTGAAAAGGATTTTGTTTCAATTTTATACATTTCATTAAATTTTTATGCTTATTTATGAAAGTTTCCACTATATTGTTATCTTTACTGAGCATCTGAGATCACCCCTTTCTATGTTTTATTTTTCCCAGGATGCGAAGAAGTATATTATGACTAACCTATAGGGATAGTCTATGGGATCTCAGTGTTGTCTATGGAAACAATTTTTTTGTAGTTTTCCATTTTATGATGTAATGTAAACCTTATGAATGTATCTAGTACTTCCAAGGCCACTAAACTAACCGGTCTTTCGATATTTGATCTTTTGTGATCATTCCAATGATACACAATAATGCACCGACTCTGGGCTTTTGGGGAATAATAACATATAATTATATTTTATATACTTTTTTTATTATATAATAATAATTTAATATTATTTTAATGAGGTAGAATAAGAAATAAAATAAACATTCATGGTTAAACACGATGCCTCTTCTTCGAACAACCTCCTTAGGTAAGCACCAAAAAACTTCATAAAATGAATTTATGATAAAAATAAGGGCTCTAGGTCATGGGGATTTAATTTATAAATTTATTTGGGCAGGTATTTTATGATACAATTGTATTTTAAGGTGTTAAGAATATAGGAGATGGGGTGACCTTTTATAAGTGAGGTTAGTGGCACACTTATAATTTTTGAAAAGAAAAATGGTATAACCACTTTTTTCACATGCCACATGGATCCAAAATAGACTATTATAGAGACTTAAAAATGATAATGTCTAAATAGTTCCATAAAATAGATTTTATACAAGTTTTTAGGTCATCTTAATCCTTATAATTTTAATTTAACCCCTGGTAAACTCGTTTTCACCTTAACCACGATAATTAAATTTTTCCATTTTCATTATTCATTATGGTAAAAAATTAAGTTGAAATTATTATATAATATATATTATGATGATTAAAAATATTTAAATCATTTTATTAAATTCAATTCACATAATTGGTAAAAATTAATTTAAAATTAAACCCACAAACACGACCAAAGCGGGTTTTCAAGAAGTGTATTTTTCAAGAAAAAGATGATTTTATATTAACTATATGAATAATAATAATAATTGTATGAATATAAATTAATATTTAATGAAATATAGTCTATAAATTTAATTTAAAAAATTCCTCATTAGTTATTATTTTAATTAGTTAAAATTGATAAACATTATGCACTTTAAATCAGTTTTTAGAAAAACCTGTTTTTAAACCTAAAAATAAACTTATAATAAAATCCTATATAAAGTTGATTAAAAATTAATTAATTGAATTAAATATAAATAAACAATACTTATTTTACTTTAAATTATATTAAAAAATAACAGGTCTTTAAAATTACTTAATTTATTTAAAATACATGTCCTTTTCACAAAAATCAGTATTTCCACTATTCATCGAAAAATTAATATTTTTTGAAAAATAAAAAAATTTCACCTTAAGTTAATTTTTATATTATTATTTATAAAATTAAATTAATTTTTTATAATTAAACATCTATTTTTTAAATTAATGTTTTAAATAAAAACCTTATAAGAAAAGAGTTTAGTTAAAACTATTTCTTTTCTAGTGTACAGATTACTTAATATTTTTATAATGAATATAACTATCTAATTCATATTGATAAACATGAAAATGATTTATTTTATAATTACCTATATTGTTAAATTATCCCCACTTTTTTGAAATTTTACCCTCTCAATTTTATTCACTTACTAAACATGTGGGGATATCTTTCCCTTATAAAATTTTTACATTCCCATGTTTCCTATTCAACCGTCTGATTTTTCCATAAAACCTTAGCCTGGTGAATCAACTTATTCTGAAAAACATTATCTATAAATTCAAGATTCTAAATACAATATTCCTCATGATAAGGCATCTCTTCCAACTAAACTACTTTAGGGCTCAAAACATGATATGAATATGGCACATATTTTATTAACATCAAGACGTGAAAAATGTTGTGTGCCTGGAAAAACTCTAGGGAAAATACACTCAATAGGATACCGATCCAACTTTATCCATGATTTTATATATTCCAATGAACCACATAATTATATTCATATTTTTATCAAAATTCATAACACTTTTCCATAAAGATATTTAAAAAAACAAGATCGCCTACCTATAAAGAAATATCTTTCCTATAATTATCCACATAAATTTTATACCTTCTCTGAGATGTCCTCATATGTTGTTAAATCAACTAAACCTTATCCACCATTTACTCAACCAAATCTGGTCCCATAAAATTTCTTTCTCCTACTTCATTCCAAAAATATGGCATTCGATATCACTTTCCATATAATTCCTCAAAATGTTCCATCTATATATTGTAATTAAAACTATTGTTATAAGAAAAATCCACCAAATAAATATATTGATCTCAAATTCCCTTGTAATACATTGAAAAATAATTAATCATATCTTAGATGTTCTAAATTCTATTCTTATAATGACAAGTAGTTTGAGGATGAAAAGTTATACTGAAATTTAATTTAATATCCAACAACTTTTTAAGTCCTTTCCAAAAAATAGATGTAAATATAGGATCATAGTCTAATATATTGGAGATAGGAGCTCTAAATAAATTGACTATATCCTTTAGATACAGTTGATAAAGATTATATAAAGACATAATATCTTGAATAGGAAAGAAATGTGCATATTTTGTTAATCGATCAACAATAACCCAAATCACATTGTTACCTCATGAAGTCTTTGATAACCCCACCATGAAATCCATTTATTTATTTTACTATTTCCACTTCATCACTGAAAAATGTTGACACATTCTATTCATAAACTATCATCTGACTTTAACTTAATAAAAATAAAACAATTCATGGTAAAGTCAGGAATGAATCTTTTCATACTATCCCACCAGTAATATTTTAAAGGTCTCTGTGCATCTTAGTTCTGCCCATATGAATAGAAAAAAAAATTATGAGATTCACTAAACAAATTTTTATTTAAATAGGAATTATAAGGAATACAAAATCATTTTTCAAATTGAAAAAATACCTTCTTTATCATTATTAAAATCATGAAAAATACCACTCTTAATAGATTCTACCTTTTCTTTCAAAGAATGATCCTCTTTATAAGATTTATTAATTATTTCTGACAAAGTTGAATGCACTGAAACCTAAAACAAAATAGGGTATGTCCCTATATCCATAACTTATAGGACAAAATTAATCAAATCATTAAATAAAGGGTAATGTTGTAAATGTAACATCGTTAATGAAGCACTATTTTTCAGACTCAAATCATCATCCACTTTGTTTAATTTCTAGGATGGTAATTAATTGTGAAATCATAATCATTTATCAGTTCCATCCATCATCTCTGTCTCATATTTAATTAATTTTTATTGAATATATACTTAAATGTTTTTTGATCGTTATATATTTCACACTTTACTCCATAAAAATTATGCCTCTAATTTTATATATAAAAAAACATGAAAACTAATTTCAGATCATGTGTAGGTTAATTTAAATCCCAAGGTTTCAATTGACACGAAGAATAAGTAATAACCTAATCATTGTACATTAGGAAACAACCAAGTCCCTTATATAAAGCATCAATATAGATTAAAAATTCACCATTCCTGGATGGTAGGGCATAAACTGGAGAATTCACCAATCTTCTTTTTAGTTTTAGAAAATAATTATCATATTCTTTTGTCCATAAGAATTTAACTACTTTTTGTGTTAACTTAGTTAATGGGATAGAAAACCAAGAAAAATTTTCAACAAAATGTTGGTAGTAACCAACTAAAATAATAAAACTACGAATCTCTTTAACATTTTTTTGGTCTTGGACAATATTCAAATTTTTTTGTCTTAGTAGGGTCAATAGTTATACCATCTTTAGAAATAATATGACCAAGGAAATAAATATGTTTCAATCAAAATTCACACTTTCTAAATTTTTCATATAGTTTCTTTATTTTAAGGTTTTCAAAATAATCCTTAAGTGTCTTTAATATTCCTCCTGAATTTTAGAATATATCAAAATATCATTAATAAACACAACCATAAACTTATCCAAGATCTCATGAAAAACCTATTCATATGGTCCATAAAATATAGTGGGTTAATTATGAAACCCAAAGGGAATAACTAAAAACTCATAATACTCGTATCTAGTCTGAAATACAGTATTTAGATTACCTGCTTCCTTCACTTTCAACTGATGGTACCCAACTTGGGATCAACCTTAAAAAATAATATTCTCCTTGGATCCGATCAAAAAATTCATTGATATGAGGAAAAAGATATTTTTTATTAATATTTATTATATTAAAAGCTCTATAGTGAATGAAAAGTCTCATTAAAATATATTTATTTTTAACAAAAAAATGGGATCTATCACAACCCATCCCTAATGGGCCTATGTTGTGACTCTGAAAGCCCACCTCCAATAGGCCATGTGCTAGCGACTAGTGCCGAGTACGAATATCACTAACATGGGATGACTTAGCCTAAGTATATGTACACACACACAAACACACATCTCCAATTCTATACAATGCTGAAATGTAAAAATAATTTAACAACCATGTATACATACATCTAAATCCCACAAATAGAGTATGAAAGGAAATGAAGGAAAGTAAATGGAAAAAGATAAAATCCTACCATAAAGAGTCTGAAAACACGTCCAACATGAAAGTATACTAGATACTGCTATTAAAATACCATAGGAACACACCTTGGCCTGCCCGGTCTCACTAAGAACCATCTGGTCCTGGTTTGTCTAGGACTCTGTCAAAATGTCGACCGTATTCACAAGACATGACATGTGCGGGAAAAAACCATGTAGGGGTGAGTCTAAAAATACCTAGTAGGACACCCAAAAACCACAAAGAATACAATAAATGAAAAAAATTAGTTCTACATTGGTATATGTCTACAACACATATAAAAAGAATATCTAGATATACTAAGAAAAGAAACACAATCTCAAAGGTAAGTCACAACTGTAATGCTACTCTAGGATTCCAACTTAAAGGTTCCACAAAGAACTCATCTGGGAGAACACACTCATGAGTCTAAAAGAAATTATGACATCCATTTGAGAGGTACTGCTTTTCGGGTCTCGTCATAGGAGTACACACTAAAAGAATGAATAGATATGATACAAAAATGAGGATCACTCCCAAGGACATGGGGTATACCAATAACTCAATCTAGATTAACCTTATAATTAGAGGATCAACTCCCATGTAGTGTTGATCATGATGATACCAAAAACTCCACCCAGGGAATTAAGATGAATAGAGGATCTCACTCTAGGCCTCATGGATGAATTCCAACAACTACATCTAGAAGTCCTGCTAAAGGGATCGTTTTCCTAGGAGTAGTAGGCGATTCCATACTAAACCTTAGGTAATTTATATGAGGAACACATATTAATGAAACTTTTCAAATATAAAAAGGATAGGGGATTCAAGATAGCTTCTAAGGAGTACACAATATGTAGTAGGGTTACACGCTGTGTCCCTTCGACCTTGAGTCCTACCCATGTAAACGAACCATTTCCCATGTCCGTGTGGAAGTAAATAGTGTGCCACTTCCCATGTAAATTTTCCCATGTAACGGTACACAACATAGAATGTGTAATTTTAGTCCAAGACATGTTCACATGGGAGTACATGGTGTGCCCATGCTCGTGTACTCTATCCCATGTCTATGTATCTTACAAGGTACACACCGATCTCACCAAAGATAACTACATGCCATGTGACAAGGTCACACACCATGTGATACTTATCTGCCTCTGGAAATCCTAGCCACTGATGAGAGGGGCCCACATAGTTTTTAGCTCAAGGTTACAATATATATAGTGAAGAAATTTCCATAATCTCATATTTGGGTTCTGCATTCATTTTTGTACGTTCACCCATCGATCTAACCATTCACTGTAACACCCCGAACCCTCTAGACAAGATCCGGTGCTTTACTTGTGATATTGGAATGGTTATAAGGAATGAAAATCCCAAAGGAATTATCAGTTTGGTAGTCTTGAAGAAACTAGATACATAGATTTAACACAAATTACATTAGATAAGGTTACAAGATACAATACATAATGAAAAGACAAAAAATGCATCCATAAGCACTCAATAAATGACCTCCTCTTCATAACCTGTTGAAGGTAAACAATGAAAGGGGTGAGCTCAAACACTCAGTAAGGTTTAAAAATAGTGGAATCATGAGTACAATAATAAGTTAATCACAATCAATCTGACATAATCAATATGGCATAGTGATTAAATGAACAACTAATGCCATTAATAAACTGAGAATGAAACTGCATCTATAGATTTTTTCATACTGAAAACCTCATGGATAATAATAACTGATAATGAATAAAGATAATTCTTATTAATTAGAAGTCATGTATCTGGCACATGAACCATAATACCATAAAAATGGTTTAGTTCTATGGGTAGAAACCCGTCTGATTTTTTTGGAAACAAACTCGAAGGGTCTGTCGCCAAACTGTTTTGTCTCATGAGACCTACCAATGCATCAAGGGGATTTAGTGGGCCCCACAAACCTCTAAATCCAATAATTATTTATAAATATATTCAATACAAGAGCAATATGTATTTATATTATTCGTATAGAATAGAGGATATGGATTCATCAACATTTCCACAGTCAAAACAACATTAAAAATAAATACCGTATGTAAAATGGTATACAACTTAGACAATAATAATATCCATGATATGAGAATATGGATATTTAAATGTAATATAATTTAAATTGAAAAGTGATATCAAATGGGCAGTAGGTACACCACATAAGAAATAGTAGGTGCATAATTACGAAGCAAGTCACAACGAAGTGAAAACTGAGACAAAGATCGTTACCGTGTTGTATTCAATTGAGTCGTATGACAAATAGTTAATAACCACAAAAAGAGTAACAGAATAAAATGAATATAATGAGAACAATGATAAAATATTTCAAATTTTAGTACACCTATACCACATATAATAAATAAGAGGCGAACAATGAAAATCCCATAGAATTGAAGGTGAGATGAGAAAACCTCTTACAAACATTTTGGCACGGTAACAAGTGTTATTGAAAGGTCTTAATGAGAGGTAAAGGGGTATAATTATTTATATGTCAAAAGGAAATTATGGTGTAGGTGGGGGGACATACCCCATCATTATAAAATTAAAAACAAAAGAACACAAGATAGGGTGGACTCTTGAATAAAAGTGAGAGAGAGAATCCCTTACAAGGACTGTGTCATTGGAGTGACAACACATCAATGAAATAGTTATGAGTGACATATAAAAATCCAAAAAATATAAGTGGATATACATTATAAAACAACCATAGGTCATTCACACATATTCTTGGAACAATGTAACCAATGAAATAGATGTTTAACTCAATGAATGAAAATTGAGTTAAGCAATCCCTTACCTTATGCTTGAAGGTGTTCTTGACTTGTTATTAAAGACCTGAATAAAAAAATTATGATTATTAATTAATAATTCTAGAACCTATTTTATATGTAAATGATTTATTATAATCCTTTTTAGTTCATTCTAGGCCTTTTTGATTGGTTATAAGGTTCAATTTCATTGTTCGGGCTCGTTTGTTTACTTGGTTTTAAATGATCAGTTCACTTATATTCAAGTTTAGATAAATATATAAGATGGATTTGGTTGTCCCGAAATGAAGTTATACACTATTATTGAATATCCAGGAGATTACATGGTTTTAAATTTAATTTTGTTTACTTATATTGAAGTCGAATCTTTATATATATATAACCTTAGTGATAACCGTTTTGGTTAATCGGCGGGTTTGATTACGATGAACATGTTTTGCTTTATAACTTAATACCATTTGTACAAAAGTATTACAGAACTAAAAATAGGATATATTACATAATAATCTGGTTCAACCATAACACAAATGGTTTCCTGACCAGAATTAAATATTATAATTGAAATCGATAAACCGTTGTCCTTGAATGTGCTATATTAGCACAACTCAAACGGTGCTTTCATTTATTTCAAATAAAAGTTGGGAAATGTGAGAAGATAATGGAATATATACCATTAGCATAAAAAAATTCCAGTACATCTATGTTACTAGATTTATCATACTATTTTGGTGAATGGAGGTGAGAAAAGAAGCAAAACTGAAAGAACTTAAAAGAAAAGAAGGGGTTTGAAAGAGGATTTTACCTCTTGATACTTCCTCCTTGAGAACCTCTTAAGGGGAGAGGTTTTGGTCTTTTTATGAGACCAACAATTTTTGGACATGGGGGAGGAGGTTGGGAAGGTATTTAGAAAGAATTTGGAGAAGGCACAAGGCTTGAGAGGAGTGAAGGGAAGGGGGGTGAGAGGGGGTTTTTATAGTGGAGGATAGGGGATTTCTTAATATAAAACTCATTAATTTATTATTTCTCCTCAAGAAAAGGAATAGTGAGTATTCCATGACCAAGAATAGTAATATATGCCTGTGACTTTGAACCAATTGGTCTTACATCAGCATATCATCATCAATGACTCAATTAATCCATTATTTAGCATTTATTGTGAATTATCAGATTTTACTATTCATAAAAAATTCAAGTATTTCAGAAAAATCCCAAATATTTACCCAAAACATTTTTCAATGGGTAGAATCTAAAAATGAAGTCCATTTTTCAAAAATAATTTTCTAAATATGATTAATTAAATATTTAATTAAATCATTATTTAATTGAAATATATAAACACTTAAAATATTTATCTTCATTTTTAAGGTGCCTAAATTCATTTATACATTCAAGGGTATGGATACCATTAATAAGAGTCATATTTCTATTCATAAGGGTAAGTTACTATTCATAAGGGTAGGCTACTATTCATAAGGGTAGGTTACTATTCACCAAAAATTAAATTAGTTATATTAGACTCTAAATATCACCCTGAACATAACCATGTATGTCAGATTTTAAAAATTCACATCATAGAAGTGAAAAAATTAGGTTTACTTAGCTAGGTTACAACAATGTGGTGTTTTTAGAGACTTAATGATCTATGCATTCTATAATAAATCTATTTGAAAATTCTTGGGGTGTTACATTATTCCCTCCTTCGAAGAATTGCATCCTCACAATTCATTTCATAACCACAAAAGAAAGCTATCTGATTTTCTTACCACATCTCCCGTCGTAGAGGATCCTCAGGTGCATTCAACGGAAAACTGAAATTGATGCTCAACCCCTCTATTTCTCTGACCCATACACACCTTGGACAAAAGGGGTTGAACTCTTGCATCGAACACTCGGGCTTCCAGAGGGAGGCTCGAACGGTAGAAAGTTTGGAAATGTCTGAATGGATCAACACACGAAGAACTCGCCGAACTATGTCTCGACTGAGAACATCTAAGTTGTAGATGTTGTTGTAGAGGCTAAAACTAAGGAGTTGGTACATGTAGTCCGCACAAAGGTTTCCCTCCAAATTTTCTACTTTAAAACATAACCTGGCGGTGTAGTTCCAGCCTAGGGTGAAACATAGGAAAAGCCCTTCGTGATATTTTCCTCTTCGCCTATACTCGGCCAATTGTGTCGTGGCTATGCGGTAGTAAATGGAAACATTCCCTTGAAAGGTGCAGAGAATTTCAGGACTGTTTGTCACTTCATATAGTTGTTTACATGTTTTTCACAAGTTTTCGAGAGGTAGGTACTCCTCTTCACTGGTTTTGATCGCAATAATCTCCAGTACCTCCACAGGAAGAGATAACATATGGGATTTTCCTTCCATCTGAAAATTTGTTATAATAGTTCACTTAGTGATACTCTTTCAAAAGTATAACCGATTAAAGAATAACAAAAATAAGAGACAATAAGTTATATTCTTATATAAACACTGGTTCAAATAGTAAAACTGGGCTAATGGTTTCCCAGTCCCCCAATACACGAATCTCCAAAAATAGTTCAAAGATTTCAATCTCCCAGAACCATATGCAACACTAGACACATGTCACTCCTGAAGTCCCTTTACTGGGAATACCACCAATGCTAGGGTGATGAAGACCTTAGGTGGATTCCTAAGGTAGTATTCAGCTGCTAGATTTCCTTAACCCAGACACACTACAGAAAACTAGGGTCGAATCTGTGCTTAAAGCACTCAGGCTTCCATAGAGAGGCATGAGAAGTGTGGAGGTTGGAAATTTCAGTGTGGACTAAATCCCTATAATTCCCACGCACCATGTTATTCTTGAAGATATTGATGTCGTAAAGTTCTCTGTACATACTAAAACTCAGGATCCGGAATAGGTAGGTTGCTAGATGGTCACCATCCAAAGCAGCTTCTAGAAATTTACCCACGGCTCGGTAGTTATCAGCCAAAGTGAAACATAGAAAAAGAGCTTCATGATACTTCCCTCTTTTTCTATATGCAGTAAATTGTGCATATGCAATACGGTAATAGACCAGATTGGTTCCTTGGTAAAGATGGAAAATGTTTGGACGATTCGATACTCAATGGAGTAGTTTACAAGTTAGACGTAAGTTGGCATAAGACTGGTCCTCTTCGGAGCATGTCTTGACTATTATTTTCTCTAACAACTCGATAGGTAGTGATAAAATATTTGTTGGTTGACTCATATCTTCTATCTAAAAAGTTTTAGTAAATCAAATTTCAGTATGGCAAATCCATTTCAAACAAAGTTTATTGTTTTATAAAAACATTTCAAAACAGAGAATACAACATCATTCATTTTGACATGATCTATAAAAATCAATAAATTAAACAATCTCTCGATCCCTTTCACAAGAAACTATTATGGGCTTCCTAGCATCCTCTAAGATTACTCCTCATAGATTCCACTGATGTTGGGGATTTCCCCATCTTTCAGACAAACGGATCCTCAAAGCAATTCCAAATTCCTCTATCTCCTTGGTCCAGATGCAACGTGTGAAACTAGGGTCAACCACATGTGGACATCTAGAATTCAGATTGAGAGAAACATGACAGGTATCAAGTTGATCGACATCAGTATGAACTTGATACTGATAATGCAAATGGGTAGTCTCGTACTCAAGGGCTTCAAAGTCCACAACTCGACCATTGAGTCCGTAGGTCAAAATCTGACATAGTTATGCTGCCCGGAGGTCACCCCCTTGTGCAACCTCCTCAAAGTTCTTAAGAGAAAAGAAATTATTACCTAGGTTAAAACATTTAAATATACCCTAGAAGTATTTCCCTTGTCGTACATATAATAGAAACTGTGTTCTCATCACGAGGTAATAGACCAAACCTGCTCCATGGTGAAGTTGGAGTACCCGAGGAGAGTTGGATACTCGGTAGAGGGTTTTTCATGATAAACGAATATTTTCAAAAGTCTCATAGTTTTCTACACATGATTTTCCCACTATGGTCACTAATACTTCTTTTGGAAGAGACAAAATACAAGTACTTTCGTTTTCCATCTGAAAATCAAGAAAACATCACTCTTAGTATTGTTTAAGTAAGTGTTTTCATTGTTCAGTTCTTGTTTCCAAAGTTATCCAAACCAAATCCTCTGATGAAAAATTTACATTAAACTACCTCATAATGGACTATAATGAAAATGTGAATTATGCTAAGAATATCCCACAGGAGTGTCGTAACAAATAGTGCAGCAAGGCCCATTGTCGTGTACCAGTTCCCGTTCGAGTCTAGCTCAAAGAAGTGTTTTCGGGTTTTACCCCTAGATACATCTATGCCAGAGCCTCCTCTACCTACTCATATCCAGACAGGGATGTATTTCTTGAATGACCCACATAATCTATTCCTTACCAAAATACCAGAATGTTCTAGTAAGTTTATCCTCAAATACTACCTTAGGGCTTTGTTCTATACTATCTTACTCTAGTTTCCAAGTTTCCTACTAAAATTCCTCTGATACCAACTGTAACACCCCGACCCCTCTAGATAGGAGACGATGCTTTAATTGTGATATTGGAATGGTTATAAGGAATGAAAATCCTGAAGTAATGACCAGTTTAGTAGTCTTGATGAAACTAGATACATATATTTAACACAAATTACATTGGATAAGGTTACAAGATACAATACATAATGAAAAGACAAAAACTACATCCACAAGCACTCAATAAATGACCTCCTCTTCATAACCTATTGAAGATAAACAATGAAAGGGGTGAGCTCAAACACTCAGTAAGGGTTACAAATAGCATAAGTATGAGTACAATAATAAGTGAATCACAATCAATCCGACATAATCAATATGACATAGTGAATAAATGAACAACTAATACCATTAATAAACTGAGAATGAAACTGCATCCATAAATTTTTTCATAGTGAAAACCTCATGGATAATAATAACTGATAATGAATAAAAAGAATGCTTATTAATTTTACGTCATGTATCTATCACATGAACTATAATACCGTAAAAACAGTTTAGTTCTATGGGTAGAAACCTGTCTGATTTTTTTGGAAACAAACTCGAAGGGTCTGTCGCCAAACTGTTTTGTCTCATCAGACCTACCGATGCATCGAGGAGCTGTAGTGAGCCCCACACACCTCTACATCCAAGAATTATTTATAAATAGATTCAATACAAGAGAAATATGTATTTACATTATCCGTATAGAATAGAGGATACAGATTCATCAACATTTCCACAGTCAAAACAACATTCAAAATAAATACCGTATGTAAAATGGTATACAACTTAGACAATAATAATATCCATGATATGAGAATATGAATATTTAAATGGAATAAAATTTAAATTTAAAATTGATATCAAATGTGTAGTAGGTACACCACATAAGAAATATTAGGTTCACAATTACGAAGCAAGTCACAACGAAGTGAAAACTGAGACAAAGCTCGTTACCGTGTTGTATTCAATTGAGTCGTATGAAAAATAGTTAATAACCACCAAAAGAGTCATAGAATAAAATGAATATAATGAGAACCATGATAACATATTCCAAATGGCAGTACAACTATACCACATATAATAAATAAGAGGTGAACAATGAAAATCCCAAAGAATTGAAGGTGAGGTGAGAAAACCTCTTACAAACATTTTGGCATGGTAACGAGTGTTATTTCAAGGTCTTAATGAGAGGTAAAAAGGTATCATTATTTATATGTCAAAATATAATTTTGGGGGAGGTGGGAGAACATACCCCATCATTAGAAAATTAAAAACAAAAGTACACAAGATAGGGTGGATTCTTGAATAAAAGCGAGAGAGAGAATACCTTACAAGGACTATATCATTGGAGTGACAACAAATCAATGAAATAGTTATGTGTGAAAAATAAAAATACTCAAAATATAAGTGGATATACAGTATAAAACAACCATAGGTCATTCACACATATTCTTGGAACAATGTAACCAATGAAATAGATCTTTAACTCAAGGAATGAAAATTGAGTTAAGCAATCCCTTACCTTATGCTTGAAGGTGTTCTTGAATTGTTATTAAATCCCAGAATAAACAAATTAGGATTATTAATTCATAATTCCAGAACCTCTTTTATATGGAAATGATTTATTATAATCCTTTTTAGTTCATTCTAGGCCTTTTTTGATTGGTTATAAGGTTCAATTTCATTGTTCGGGCTCGTTTGTTTACTTGGTTTTAAATGATTGGTTCACTTATATTCAAGTTCGGGTAAATATATAAGATGGATGTGGTTGTCCAGAAATGAAGTTATACACTATTAGTGAACATCCAGGAGATTACATGGTTTTAAATTTAATTTGGGTTACTTAGATTGAAGTCAAATCTTTATATATATATATAACCTTAGTGATAACCGTTTTGGTTAATCAGTGGGTTTGATTACGATGAACATGTTTTTCTTTATAACTTAATACCATTTGTAAAAAATTATTACAGAAATAAAAATAGGATATATTACATAATAATATGGTTCAACCATAACACAAATGGTTTCCTGACCAAAATTAAAGATTATAATAGAAATCGATAAACCGTTGTCCTTAAATGTGCTAAATTAGTACATCTCAAACAGTGCTTTCATTTATTTCAAATAAAAGTGGGTAAAGGGGAGAAGATAATGGAATATATAGCATTAGCATGAAAAAAATTCTAGTACATGTATGTTTCTGTATTTATCATACTATTTTGGTGAAGGGAGGTGAGAAAAGAAACAAAACTAAAAGAACTTAAAAGAAAAGAAGGGATTTGAAAGAGGAATTTACCTCTTGAGACTTCCTCCTTGAGAACCTCTTAAGGGGAGATGTTTTGGTCTTTTTATGAGACCAAATTTTTTTGGACATGGGGGAGGAGGTTGGGAAGGTATTTAGAAAGAATTTGTATAAGGAACAAGGCTTGAGAGGAGTGAATGTAAGGGGGGGGGGTGAGAGGGGGTTTTTATAGTGGATGAGAGAGGGGATTTCTTAATATAAAACTCATTAATTTATTATTTCTCCTCAAGACAAGAAATAGTGAGTATTCTATGACCAAGAATAGTAATATATGAATGTGACTTCGAACCAATTGGTCTTACATCAACATATCATCATCAATGACTCAATTAATCTATTATTTAGCATTTATTGTGAATTATCGGATTTTACTATTCATAAAAAATTCAAGTATTTCAGAAAAATCCCAAAAATTTACCGGAACCATTTTTTAATGTGTAGAATCCAAAAATGAAGTCCATTTTTCAAAAATAATTTTCTAAATATGATTAATTAAATATTTAATTAAATCATTATTTAATTGAAATATATAAACACTTAAAATATTCATCTTCATTTTTAAGGTGCCTAAATTCATTTATACATTCAAGGGTATGGATAGCATTCATAAGAGTCATATTTCTATTCATAAGGGTAAGTTACTATTCATAAGGGTAGGTTACTATTCATAAGGTTAGGTTACTATTCATCAAAAATTAAGTTAATTATATCAGACTCTAAATATCACCCTGAACACAACCATGTATGTCAAATTTTCAAAATTCACATCATAGAAGTGAAAAAAATTAGGTTTACTTAGCTAGGTTACAAAAAAGTGGTGTTTATAGAGACTTAGTGATCTATGAATTCTATAATAAATCTATTTGAAAATTATTTGGGTGTTACATTCATCTCACCAAAAAAATTAAGGATTCACATCAGCTAAGCCTTTATATTGACAAATAACACATTTTATCCATCAAATCCATTCAGAAAACACCATTGAATGTTGTTCTTCATTCCCCACTGAAGAATGTAAAATAGGTTATCTAAAACCATCCAATCCTCCACCACTTCTATCTTTTCATCACCTTCATGTCGTGATGATCCCAGATCTATGATATCAAATCATTTCACCAAGAAACCGGTTCACAATGATCGATTTCTCAATGGATGTTGAACTATAGTCCATACAAAGAACACCCGTGATGATTAAAGAAAAAGGGGAGAAATGAACAAACAAAAACATAGGGAATTAACCTCATCCAATTTTCATTTTGGCATAGATCCATCACTATTAGAATAATAATAAAGAATAAAATATCACAAAGAAATTCTCCCAATAAAATCCCCACAAACGAACCCATCATGAAAGATGACCGAACCGCGGATCAATACATTGGTTGATTTATCCATGTTCATTATATAAATTAAGAATAGGGAAGAAAACCAAATAAAACAAACATTATACCTTTATTTGGATCTATCATTAACAAAAAATGGTGATATGTCATGATCATTTGTGATATCCTCTAAATTTTCCTCACACCAGTTTTCTATCTTTGATCTGATCATCATCCGCCAATGGGATATCGTTCAACAGATATCCATCAGTCCTATTTATCTCTAGGTTTTAAAGGATAAGCCTAGTAATTACACATAATCATTTATTTATAAAATAGGTTAGGTTGTTGTTTCAATAAAATAAAATAAAATAAAATAAAATAAAATAAAATAAAATAATTAATTATTTTATTCATTTTACACTTGTGATGAATTTTCTGCAAATGATACACACTAACGAAGGTTATTTCATGCCTAGGGTAAACCCCACATTCTGTACTGAATGGTTCCATAATATTTATGCTCTAGGTCCCCATTTATAAGTTATTCAATTTTTAGTAAAACTATGTGTACGTGCTATTCAAGATATTTAATATATTTTAAAAATTTATTCTGGGCACATTGGGGCTTGGAATCTCATGCCATCTTAACACCTGGTCCTGAAAACAATACATATAATATCCAAAAAAATTACATGGAAAATCCAAGTCATTATATTCTCCCATCCTTGGGTCTTTACATCCCGAAAGTCCAAAACAAAGACTAGACATTGAGATGTGGGTACTAAGAACAAATCTAAGCCTCCCTCTCCCATGTTCTCTTCTGAAGATTACCATGCTACCACTAGACACACACTAAAGGAATCTATCCCCCAAAAAGGATAATCTCTTTCCGATCCTCAATATCTACCAAGAACTCAACAAAATTATCTCTATCCTCAATGTCTAGATTTCCCCAGTCGATAATGTGTGATGGGTCATGAACATACCTCCTCAACTGTGACACATGGAAGATGTTGTGTACCTGATCTAACTATAGTGGTAGAGTTAAGAATTATGCCACCTTTCCAACTATATATAGTATATAGAAAGGGCCAATGAATCTTGGAGATAGATTTCCTCCCTGGCCAAATCTCTATAATCTATGTTGAGGTAAAACCTATAGGAACACATGGTCTCCCTCCTCGATCTGCAAAGACCTCCATCATCTGTCTGCATAAGAATTATGATGGCTCTTTGAAATATTCATCTTCCCCTGGATTATTTGAACCTTTTTAGTAGTTTCTCTCACCAACTATGGGCCAATAAATGTCAAGTCTCTTGGGTTATTCATGAAAAGTGGTAACCTGTAGGTTCTCCCATAAAAATCATCAAATAATACCATACTGATTGTGGAATGGTAACTTTTGTTGTATAAAAACTCCACCAGTGGTAGGTTATCCTCTAAAATAAGTAAAAATTCCACCTGTGGTAGTTTCTCTCACCAACTGTTGGCCCATGAATGTCGACTCTCTTGGGCTAGTCCTACAAAGTGTTGACCTGTAGGGTCACCCATACAAAGCCTCGAATGGTACCATACTGATGGTGGAATGGTAACTATTGTTGTACACAAACATCACCAGTGGTAGGTAATCCTCCCAATTAAGGAAAAATCCTAAAATGAAAGCTCTCAACATGTCCTAAAGAATCAAAATAGTCTTCTCTATCTGGACTTTAGTTTGGGGGTGAAACGTTGTGATCAATAATAACTAAGTCCCAAAAGCATCCTATAATACCTTCTACAACCTGGATGTGAAGTGAGCATCATGATAAAAAATGATCATTTATAGAACTCCATGGAGTTGGACTATCTCCTGCATATAGATGTGTCCCAATATCTCTACTGAACTATACTATTAGATAGCTAAGGAGTGGAACGACTTTTTTATTCGGTCTATGATCACCCAAATGTCATCATGTCCCATTGATGTCTATGGTAAACCCGTCACAAAGTCCATGGATATCCCATACAACTTATACTTTAGAACCTCATGGAGTTAAGCTTAAACTGATGTAACTTGGTACTTAGAATTCACTTTCTGAAAAGTTAGGCATCAAGAGACAAACTATAAAACTCATTTCTTAATCCCTAGACACAAAAATAGATGTTGGAGGTCCTGGTATATCTTTTCCACACTAGGATATACCACCAAAGGATATGTGTGAAACTCTCTCAAAAAATCCTCCCACAACATCACTGGTACTGTCGTTCATCCTTTGAAAATAACTACATAATTTCCACCTTCATAAAATCCATTAGGAGCATTTTTAATGGATATCTGAGTATGTAGGGTCTCACAATCAACATCCCTAAGTTGTTCCTCCCCAAATCACTGCAAGAGAGAAGGTGTGACAACCATCAACTAGAGGTAAGATGATCCATCTCCTCCACAAAAGGATTACTACAACGAGGCCAACTACTCTGATGCCTCATTAAATAATTGTGAACAAGATCTCCCGCTAAGAGAATCTACTACCATGTTACCCTTCCTAGGAGTATATATAACCTTGAAGTAATAATCATGGAGGAACTATAGCCATAGCCTCTATCTCAAATTAAGATCCTTATGAGACAAGATTTACTTGAGACTCTTATGATTAGAATATACGACAAAACACTCACCCATCAAGTATTATTTCCACATATTTAGTGTGAAGACTACCACTACTAACTAAAGATCATGGGTCATGTAGTTCCACTCATGTGGTCTCAACTGACATGAGCCATAGGGAATACCCACTTGCTTATGAATCAGAACACAACAAATCCTGGTTCCTAATGAATCACCGAATACTATGTACTTGAAACCCTGCTATGAAAATCTCAATATGGGAGTGCTCATCAATTTCTATATCAACTGATAAAAAGACTACTGTCCCCTCTCTGTCCACACAAAAGATTGCCCCTTTTGGATCAAGGATATCACGGGTGATGATACCCTAGAGAAAGCAGGTATGAACCTCCAATAATATCCTTCAATCCTAAGGAAGATCCACAATTTCGTCATGCTCTTGGGTGGCTCCCAAGATAACAATACCTCGACATTGGCTGGGTCCACTGTCACTCCATATATTGAGATAACATGTCATAGAAAGTGGACCTATGGAATCTAGAACTACCACTTTGAGAGATTTATGTAAATATGGTTCTCTCAGAGTACATCTCCAACCATACTCAAGTGTATCACATGATCCTACTTGGACGCTGAGTACACAAGGATATCATTGATGAATACTACCATAAACTGATCTAAGAAAGGATGAAAGATCCAGTTTATGAGTCCCATGAAAAACTTCTAGGGAATTATCCATACCAAAGGGCATAACCAAGTACCCATAGTGACCATAGAAACATATTAATTCTGTATTCGATATATCCTCATCCATAATCATTGCTGGTGATTGTCTGACCTGAGGTCAACCTTCAAGAACCATTGAGATCCTATCAACTTATAAAAGTGGTCATCGATCCTTAGTAGTGGATTCTTGTTCTTCACAGGAACCTGGTTTAAGCATCGATATTCCACACACAACCTCAAGTTCCCATACTCCTTGGTAAACAAAATTGGGGCTGCCCAAGGTGAAAAATGGTCCTAAAAAATCTATTCCTCTACAATTCCTCCAACTATACCCTCAAATTGTGAAAATATTCAGAAGACATATGATATGATGACACAAATATTGGTTCCATATTGGGGTGTAGATCAATGCCAATATTTATATCTCAGTGGGGAGGTAAACCTAGAACATCCTTAGGGAAGACCTACTTATAATCTACCACCACTATAGGAAACTGGGAAATCACAACATCCACTACACTAAGGGTCATGATATCTAATTGGTTAGTAATCGTCTATACCATCCTATTCACAAGTTCATCCTGCACTTCCTGGGTTTCCTTTTTACTGAAAAAGGAAAAATTGGTTCCATCACTGTGGACACACTGCATCCTATGCCTAAAATAGTAAATCTGGGCATAAAACATAGATATACATTTCACACCTATGATGATGTCATAAGGAATCATTGCTGCTATAAAGAGATCCTAATAGAAAATCTTTCCTCTAAGGGTCATGTCATAATATCGACATAAGTGTTTGATTACTAAGTTATCTTCAGTAGGAGTCTCCAAGTGTAAGAGTGATGCCAAGGGCTCAACCAAAATCACTAAGTCTCGAACAAAATACATTTCAAGAAAATAATTACTAGAAACTATGTATATTAGTAATAAAACTAAGGTAGAAAAGACACATATCCAATATCAAATCATTCCTGGCGCCTTTGGGTTGAAAGTTTCAACTGCCTGTAGCTATACACACCCCTTTCCTCTAGCTCCCTGAGCCTAGTGTGGACCACCTAGGGGTGGTGGTGGTAACAATTAAAAGAATTTACCACTTCTTGATGTTCTCACAGCTCCTCTTCCACATATTTTCCCTACAAACCTATTTGATCCTACCGTAGCCTCTACCTTAGAAACCCATACACGGTCTCCCAGTTAGCTATACGGCAGGTTGAAAAATCTTGGGATAGATGTACCATGTTTTAACAAGAGTAGAAATGCCTATCTATGGGATGAATAGACCCACCCTGTAAGTCTTAAAATATAGACCCTCTATCTTGGGACCTCCTCCTGAAATGTCTCACACGTCCAGATCCTTGGGGATGATGTCAGCTCCCTTCTACTGAGGTGTCTGCTTCTTCTTTCCCAATACAGACAACCAATGGCTGTGTATACACTGCTAAGAAATTCTCAACCAAAAAATATTTCTATAACACCCAACATAGGTAGTAATTCACAGAGTGATAAAATTGGATCTCATTTCTTTATGCATCACTTTCTTGAAGGTCTGATCCCTAAATAAACGGTCACATACCATATTCATTATGTACCTAGAGAGGTTGGTAAACCATGATGAATACTCATCTACCATTGTACTTCCATTCTAGAGTTGCAGAGGCTCATGGATATATACAACCCTCAACATAGCTAGAGATAACTCCTCTTTGATGAGACTCTCAAACTATGACCATGGTAGAGTCACCTCATCGTAAGACCAGATCACTAACCTCCACTATAGTCCTGCTGAGACATAGAGAAATATCACCACCATAAAAATATGATATTATGGTGTCCTTAATAGATAGAAAACTTGAGTCACTACCTCAAGATTGTCCTCAAATTCCTGTGGGTTGGGATCACCTCAGAACATTAGGGTCCTCTATCGATAAAACTCGTGAAGTGTGATTAGCCTGTGCACCTCATCCTCTATTACTACAGGTACAATGTGATGATCTCTAGGTGGTGGTATAAATGGTGCACTACCTGGAGGTAAAATCTCTAGAATTGGTCCTTTTATCAATGCCTCATCAATAAAGGGATTATACTCATGATCCTGATGCTGAATCCTATTTGGAATACATTGTGGATGCATCTTGAAAGTAAACAAGAAGTACCATGGTCAATGAGTATATTTGGAGAGATGACTCAAAAAGGACATGGAAACTAAAAATCATTCATATATGATTCAAGTGATATTGTTTTACCTACAACCAATTTTCTTATGAACTGAGTCAAAAATAAGGTGATTAGAGTCCTGGTGTATGGATACATCGTCTACCACACCAACACTAGAGTCCCTGGCCTGAAATCCGAACTTAAAACACTTAACAATTTTACCCCAAACCAATATTACAGACTTTGGTGCTAAGGTATAACCAACTACTCTGATACCACTCTATCACGACCCATACCTAAGGGGTCCATGATGTGACCCCCCTAAGACCACCTCCAATAGGACAGGGGTTGGAGACTAGCACCAAGTAGGTATATCACTAACATGGGAGGCCTTATCCTAAGTATCTGCACATACAAACATATCTCCAAGCCTATACAATGCTGAAATGTAAAAAAAACTAAACAAACATGCATGTATACATCTATATCCCCCAATCGGAGTATGACATGAAGTAACGGAAAGTAAACAGGTCCAAATACAAGCCCACCACAAAAATATGAAAACAAGTCCAAACTAAAAGTAATACCAGGGACTGCTGTCAAGATACTATAGGAACACACCTCAGCCATTTTGGTATCACTAAGAACCATTAGTTCCTAGTTTGTCTAGAAATATTTCAAAAGGTTGATTTTCTTCACAAGAAATGACACGTGTAGGCAAATCTCACGCTGGGGTGAGCATAATAATATTCAGCTGGACACCCCAAAACCATAAAGCATACAACAAAGGAATAAAAGTCATATCTACATAGGTATATGTCTATAACACATATATAACAATAATATATAGATATAATCAACAAAGACACACATTCTCAAAGGTAAGTCACAACCGTAATTCCAACCTAGTATTCAAGCTCAAATGTTCTACAAATCACTCATCCGAGAGAACACACTCCTAAGTCTGAAAGCACTGATGATGTCTGTTTGAGAGGTACTGCTTTTCAGGTCTCATCATAGGAGTAAACACTAAAGGTATTAAGATATATGATACAAAGATGAGGATAAATCCCAATTCCATGGGGTATAAAAACAAATCAATCTGGATTAACCTTCTAAGTAGAGAATCAGTTCCCACGAAGTGTTAGTCACGACAATACCAAGAGCTAAACCTAGGGAACAAAGCTTAATATAGGATATCACTCTAGGACCCATGGAAGGATTCCAAAAACACTATCCAAAAGTCCTACTAAAGTAATAACTATCCTAGTAGTAGGAGGTTAATCCATACTAACCCTCAGAAAATTGATATGGGGAACACACCCTAATGAAAATTTTACAAGATACAGAGGAAAAGGGATTAAATCAATTTTCTAAGGAGTACAAGCTGTATAGTAGGGTTACACACCATTTCCCTTCAACCTCGGGTCCTTATCGTGTAAATAGACCATGTCTTGTGTCTGGGTGGAAGTACACGATGTGACACTACCTGTGTAATTATGCCAGTGTACCAGTACATGACTTAGTCCATGTAATTTTAGTCTATCCCATGTCTGTGTGGGAGTACATGACATGACCATGCCTATGTACTCCACCCCATGTTCATGTACCCTTTGAGGTACATGCTAATCTCACCAAAGGGGACCAAATTCCATGTGATAGGTTCACATGACGTGTGATACTTATCTTACTCTATAAAATCTATCCACCACTGAGAGGATCCCACATGGTGTGTGGCTCCGTGTTATATCCTGTGTAGTGCATAAATTTATAGAATCTCAGTCTAGGTTTTGCGTTCATTTTCGTACCTCCGAACATCAATTCAGCCATTAATTTCATTGGAAAAATCAAGGATTCACATTATATGAGACTTGATATAGAAAAAAACACATTTTATCCATCAAATATATTCAAAAAATACCATCAAACACCATTCTTCATTACGCACCAAAGAATGAGAATTAGGTATCCAAAACCATCCAATCTACCATTGGTTCCATAATCACACCACCATCATGTAATTACAATCATAGATCTACGATATTGAATTTTTACACCATGAAATGAGTGTTCAATGATCGATTTCTATGTGGATGTTGAACTATGGGCCAAATGAAGAACACTCGTGATAAATGAAGAAAAAGGGAATAAATGCACAACCAAAAACACAAGGAATGAACATAGGACAATGTTCATGATGGATTTGATCCATCAATATTAGAATAAAAATGAATAATCAAATATCACAAAGAAATTATCCCAATAAAATCCTTACAAATGAACCTATCCTGCAAGATGAACGAACTGCGGATCAATCTATTAGTTGATTGATCTATGTTCATCATAGAAATTAAGAATGGGGAATGAAAAAAAATCAAATAGACATCTTACCATGATTTTTATTGATCACCGATGAGGAACAGAGTTATGCCATGATCATTGGTGAGATCTTCTAAATTCACCTCACAATAGTCTTTGAACTCCGATCCAATCATCTTCTGCCAATGGGATCTCGTTCGATGGCTCTCCAATGGACCTATGGATATCTAGGTTTTATACCCAAACCTATAAATTTACCATAACCATTTATTTATAAAATATATCAGGTCTCTATTTAAATGAAACAAAATAAAACAAAACAATTAATTATTTTATTTATTTTACACCCATGATGAATTTTTGCAAACACACTTCCCTGACCAAGGTTTTATGAAGCCTAGAGTAAAACCGATGTTATGAATTGAATTATTCCCTCTAATTTCTGATATGGGCCCTTGTTTATATGTTATTTCTCTTTTTCAAGAAAATTTCATGTATGTTATATTTAAAATATTTAACATAGTTCAAAAATTTATTCCATACACACTGGGACTTAGAATCACATGCTATCTCAACACCTAGTCTCAAAAATAATCCATACAATATCAAAAAACAATACATGGAAAATATGATTCATTATAGGATCAACCCATGGTGAAGTGCTAGGGTGAATGAAACCTTTATCTAAAAACTCCTATACTTGATTTATCAATTATAAAAGTCCACTTGATCTATTTGATAAGGGGGTTTAGAAATAGGATTAGAATCAAGCACTAAATAAACAGTAAAATAAACCTCTCAATCGGTAATAACACCAAGAGAATCATCAGGAAATAAATACATGTATTCATTATCTAATGAAATATCGCCAATTTGAATAGTTTCTTTCTTGTTAATAATATGAGCTATATAACTTTCACTTCCATCCCTAATCATTTTTCTTAGCTTCTAGGTAATTTATTAAAGGCATTAAATCATTGAACATAAATTTCTTGGATTTTCAATCTAACTTAACATGATAAAATAAAATTCAATCCATACCAAGAATGATATTAAACTCTACTATGGTCACTTTAATGATATTATCAGGAAATAACATCCCACTAAATACAATAGGGAGATTCCTATAAATCTTGGTTGATTTAATACTTCCACCTGTATTTTTCACCAAAAGTTCAATCTTACTTTTATGAGGTGATATTCCCAATTTAATTGTAAATTTATTAGAAATGAGTGAATGAAAATATATACAGTCAAATAGGGTATTGGAACAATTTGAATAAACAAGTAACATACCTTTCACCACTTTAATTAATGTCCGAACATCAACCGTTTTAGTAGAACAATATTTTTCCACACCTTTCTACTTTCGATCTTGATGATTTCCCACCCTAAGTGACAAACTTTGGACACATGTTAGCATAATTCACCAACTCATTTCAAATAAATCATCTTACCATCATATTTTCATTCTTCTTATTCTAATTTTCTTTACAGTAATGAGCCATATGTCAAAACTTATCACATTTAAAGCACTTCCCATAATTTTTAATATATTCCCCAAAATTATTTTTACCAAACTTCTCACAATATGGGAACTTAGTTTTCTTACCACCGTATTTATCTAATGGAAACTTCCCCATTTCCTTCCATCCAAACCTTTTCTTACTCTTATCATCTTGATGTGCATAAGTGTTGGAAAACTTAATCTCTACTTTCTCATCAAAATAAAAACTTTCTTATATATTTTAAATCCCCACATGGATAAATCTCTTAATAAACTTAGTTTTAACCATGTATAAAATCTATTAATTTTACTATAAATGTCCTAAACAAAATCTAGTATATACCTGGACAGTCTTGTAAAATTTTCTTCATACATAGCAAAAAAATATTCATTTTTTTGCCTCAATTCTAGAATTTTTTTCTCCATACTTAGCTGAAAAACCAAAGGGAAGTATTTTTCAAGAAAAATATTCTTAAATGTGTCCCATTACATGGAATAAATATAATCTTTATCTCTTGTTTTCTTAACAAGAGACCCCCATTGATCAACTTAACCTTCAAAATGATAAATTTCAACAGTTACCTTTTGATATTAAAAACATCCCATGACTTCAAATATGTTCTCCAGTGAATTGATCCATCCTTTGGCTACCAAAGGAGCAGATGATCCACTGAATGATGGGGGATATTTGCTTATGAAATGTTCATATATAGACATGATCCTTCATAGTAGTCGAGTAATTATCAAGAATGGATACCACCACCATTTAATACTTTTTTCAACTTATCCATCACTACAACAAAATTTTATGTTCCAATTATAACCATATCAGGATGCTGATTTGGAAGGATGTTTTACTCTTAACGCCTTCCCACTATAGCTTCAATATTACCTATAAAGAAAACCATTAGGAATAAATATAGTTTAGATGAAGAAACATGGTAATATTTAAATTATATATAATTTCAACACAACCATATAGTAAAATATTTAAAGGGTATAATATTACCATTATCCTAAACTCCAAGGTTATCTAAACCAATCTATGATACCAACTATAGGGAATTGATCTTAAACATTAAATAATCATGAGTTTTAAGTCAAGACTTTATTATCTAATATTTTATTATCTTATTTAGTTTATAGTTTTAGATAATTAGTTCATAACTCATAAAAAAACCATATAATGAAAATTGGACACTTCTAAATAGTATCCATTTTCCCATAATATAAAACATTTGAAATAAAATATGATTTATTTTCTTGATCTTAAAAACTTTCAACTTGAAATATTTCATTTAATTGCCCATCTTTAAACCACATGAAAAACATTTTAAAATGTGGGATGAGCACAAAAATCTCAACAAGGTAAAAAAAGAAATTTGTTAGTCTAGTGAAAAGTATGAAAACCCATGAAATTATTACCTTTATCTCCAAGTTCTTTGATAAGAATTGTAATAAATAATTTTCACATGAAATCACACACACTTTTTCTGAAATAAATCATTTAACAACTGTATTTAGAATAAATAAATCATGTATGTAACTTGGGATATCATAATTCACACCACTATTACAAATAGAATAATCGATATGGTCAAATTCCATCTATAGAGTACCTAATTTATTATAGGGATATTACAAACCAACCCATCCTTGGTTTATCATGGAAGCACCCATCCTTGGTTTATAATGGATCCACATGTTATTGGTTTATAATATAACCACCCATTATTATTTTATAACATAACCACTCTTCCTTAGTTTTTAATGAAACCACGTATCATCATAAATAATTTCCAAGAACTATAAATAATCATAAATCAAGAAATATTTATTTTTAATCATAAAACCATTTAAAAAATCTTTTAATCTAATATTAAAATCTCTTTCAGATATCAATATATCCATTTATTTTAAAAACCCATTTTCAATACCAAAATACCATTTTCTTTTAAAATAAATTTTCAATACTAAAATACTCAGAAAAAGGGAAATATGTTTTTCTTTAAGGAAAACATGAAATCTTGTAAAGGAAGATAAACTTAAATAATAGTTATGGTGGTGGGAAAATTCAATTTCACTGTACACATTAAAATAAAACATTCTTTTTGTAATTTGTAATGAAATTCAAACATTATGTACAAAGATTCCTTTTTTTAATTTTTTTTTAAAAAAATAAAAAAATTTCCTTTATAAAAATATAATGTCCATTTAATTATATTAATAAAATCATTTAAAAACATGTAAATATAATATAAAGATAGTTTTAAGGAAAACTTAAAAATAATATTTTTTTAAATAAAAGTTCCTTATTACTTTCAAAACATTTGAATCATAAGCCCCATGAATGAATAACATTAAAAAAAACTTTAAATATAATGAAAATAAATATATTCATGATATAACATGTAAAAGGGACTATATATACACCTCATAAAATAATATAGATGTATAACATTGAAATATTCTACAAGGAAAGAAAATTGAGACAGAGTCCCTTACCTCGAGTTCGATTCATCATGATCGTTATTTATTTTTATAAATAATACACTTATGTTAATTACATAATTAAGAACCATTTTCAAGTTTATTATTCCTTTTATTTCACTTGTTAAATTATTATATATAGTTTCTTAATCAATTAAGTTTACGTTGTATGCTTTGATGATATTTGGAATATTATATATCCAAAAATGTCTTCGGTAGGTTGACTATTGTCAAAGAGTTAATTTTTCAAAATATAAATACTAATAATAATAAAATAATTATCATATTTATTCATCAATCATATTTTTAAAATCAATCATGAATAATGATTATAAAAAATAAACTATGTTACGATCATGGAGATGGTTGGTTGTATATACGGATGGGTAATGTTTCCATTTTTCAATGATCATTATGGAAAGAAGGTATGTATTATTTTATATTTACAGAATGATAATAATATCATAAATAAATATTATTTATTTAAATATACTTATATATATCATCCATGTGTTTTTTTGATGAAAAAAGAGTCATGTTTCTTTGTGGTGGCAATAGTCCACACATACACACGAAAAATGTTATATTTTTCAGTGTAAGAAATAAAATGATATATTATATTTTAAGAATGATAAATATGTAATTAATATAATAATTATTTAATTTATATCACATATATTCATTAAATATATCTTTATTAACTTCCATGAAAATAATTATTGAAAAACGAATCACATTGCTTTGTAAGGCAGTAGTCCGCTGTACACACGAGTAGTATTATCATACCCCCCACAGAATGGAAAGTAAGAAGATATATGTGATATCATAACTACATAAGTATAAATATTATTAAAATATCATATAAATACTTTAAATCCATCATCATAATAATATATAATAGGCGATGATGGAAAAAATGATATCGGTTCACGAGGCGGTATTCCACCGTACACCCGAATGATGTTTTCACATCCCATTTGATAGAAGAGGAGATAGATTTAGGTTATGTTATTAAAATAATAATATCTAAGTATATGTTAGATACTGGTGTTATTATATAATAATAATTTAACAATATTTTAAGTACATTTATGAAGAAATAAAATAAAAAATTCATGGTTAAACATAATACCTCTTCTTCAGATAACCTCCTTAGGTAAGCACCAAAAGCCTTCTTAGAATAGAATTATGATCAAAATAAGGGATATAGATCATGGGGAGGTAAGTTAGTAAAGTATTTGGGTAGGTATTTTCCAATATAATGGGATTTGAAGATTTTAAGAGGAGAGGATAGTGGATGGACTTTTATAAGTGAGGTGAGTGACACAATCATAATTTTTGAAAAGAAAAAAGGTGTACCCATATTTTTCATACAAAAAAAGTCTCCAAAATGGACCATTATCGAGAATTATAAATTATAAGGTATAAATATGGAGCAAAAATATATTTTATAAAACTTTTTTGGTCATTTTATCCCTTAAATTTTTAGTTTAACCCCCGATAAACCTGTTTTCACCTTAGCCATAATAATTAATTTTTACCATTTTCACTTTTCATTATGGTAAAAAATTAAGTTGAAATTATTATATAATAGAAATTATTCTGATTAAAATTATGGAATGAATTTTAAAAAATTAAATTCATATAATTTTAAAATTTTAATTTAAAATTAAACCCACAGACATGATGAAAAAGTGGTTTTTTAAGAAGTGTATTTTTCAAGAAATAGATGATTTTATATTAACTTTATAAATAAAAATAGTCAATTTATGAATATAAATTAATATTTATTTATATATAATATATAAATTTCATTTAAAAAATTCCTCATTATGTATTTTTTTAATTAATAAAATGGGGAAAATTTATGCACTTTAAAATAGTTTTCAGAAAAAAACCCTTTTTGGACACAAAAATAAACTTATACTAAAATCCAATATAAAGTTGATTAAAAAGTAATTAATTGGATTAAATATTAATAAATAATACCAATTTTTCTTGAAATTATATTAAAAACATAATGATACCTTTTAATTACTTAATTTATTGAAAATAAATGACTTTTTAAAAAAATTGATATCTTTCACTATTCACCGAAAAATAAATATTTTTAAAAAGCCAAAAATTTTACCATAAGTTAATTTTTATATTATAATTTATAATTTATAATTTAATTTTTATAATTAAGATTATATAATATTTAAATTAATATTTTGAATAAAAACCTTATAAGAAAAGAGTTTAATTAAATTTACGTTCTTTTTATGTAAAAATAACTTAATATTTTTATAATGAATATAACTATAAAATTCATATTAATAAACATGAAAATGATTTATCATATCATTAACTAGTTTGTTATAATAATACCTAGGTTTAACAATTTTGAAACTTAAGTAATATTTTACTTTAATAAAAGTTATTTTTTGTTCGTTTCTTTTAAATAATATCCATGAGGTGGAATTCATTTTTGGATTGTTTTGAAATAAAAATAACACTTATTTTTTTAATAATAAACCAATTAATTTCATATCAATAAAAAATATTGATAATTTTATCTTAATCATAATATTAAGTATAAAAATACACTTAAAAAAATGCGTTATGTGCACTAATATTAAAATTAATTTTTATCATACATAGAAATTAAATTTGAAAAAAGATATTTAATATTTTTAATCACTATATACAAATTATTTAATAATTCCCATTTTATTTTTAGGCATTTAAATTAAATTACTTTGGTGAAAATTAGTAACCATAGTGAAAATAAAAAATGGTAAAAGTAAAATATCTAAGAGTAGAATACTTAAAAACATGTGATTAAACGAATGGTTGAGGGTTTATAAATATTAAAACTTCCATAAATCTGTTATTTTTTATTATTGGGTCCACTTTACCTTTAAATAGTGACTTTAACTTTTATATTTTTATAAAATGTCACTCCTCTTCCTTATAAAATGATCCATCACCACCCCACTTCTCCTCACACCCCAAGCCTCCTAGATTCAACCAAAATATATCTAAATAAATCCTAAAAACTTATATACATTTTATATATGTTTTTTTCTTCTCAAAATACCACCTCTTAAAGACTTAATCTAATTTTTAAAGGATCTCTTATAAGGAGTAAAGTAAAATTTTGAATTACTCCCTCATTTATTTTCCATTATTTATTTTTATAGATTCTTTGAATATAATAAAAACATGATGAAATAATTAATTTGGTATCATAATTATACTTAAATTTTATTATGCATATGGGATAACCATTTTCCACCTTCTTCCCAACCATTCAAAAAACAAAAACACCACTTGCGCTACGTGCAGACTACCACCTTCGTAGCGACGTGGCCCATTTTTCATATCTGCCTTACTTGGATGGTTAAAAAGAGATATTTAATGAATAAATATGATATTTAAAACATAATTATTATTTTTATAATATAAACCATTTAATACCATCATTCATTTCTAAGGAAAACGAGAACCTCACCCGTGTGTACGTGCAGACCACCGCCTCTATGAAGCAATGCATTTTGTTTTTCATCTAGACTTTTATTATTTATTAAAATATCTTAAAATATGATTCAAAAACTTTAAAAAATATAAATAATATCATTATAATTATGTAATAATGATATTATTTTAAAGGAATCTCTT
Source organism: Viscum album (assembly GCA_963277665.1). Classification (NCBI taxonomy): domain Eukaryota; kingdom Viridiplantae; phylum Streptophyta; class Magnoliopsida; order Santalales; family Viscaceae; genus Viscum; species Viscum album. The sequence continues at coordinate 2,103,174,103 of OY728147.1, read as the reverse complement.
TCTTAACCATACTCACCCATCAATTATAGTATATTCTTATTTGGGTTGGTTTAACCCCCAAAATGAAAAATGCTATACATTTATATAATGGATGACTATGAAAACATATCTACCAGTATTATTAGAAATAAATGATAAAATAATTTTTTGTTTTAAGGTTTTGGAAAGGTTATATTAACATTTAACTTATTATTCATAAAATATCCTTTATTTGTTAAAAATTATCAAAACAAGCACGCTACTGATTTCCTCTCCAAGAACCATAACAAAAAATCTCATGGGATGAAATTGTAACTTTATAAGTCATTATAAAACATCTATTATAGTATCTTAAATAATATATTAATAATGAACTTGGTATCATATAATAAGGATCAACATTGACTTTACAAAGTATGTGAAAAACAATTAAAATTAAAAACACATGATGATGAAAAATAAACTATAACCAACTAGTAAATGTGTTATAAATAATTATAATTTAATAATATAAAATTTAATAGATATTAATATTTTTTTAAAATAATTTATTATGAGAGTTATGTTTTTTATATAGGATGATAGAGCATGCTCGACTAAGCGAGAATAAAAAGTAAAGGTTTTTCTAATCTTAATTTTAATTCTTTAAGACACATTCCATATTCAAAAGTTATTATATTTTGTGTAGTGTATCTAAAAACCTATGAGTTAATTTTATAATTAATTTCATATAATTTAAGGTATTTAAAAATAATTTCCAAGTTCTCTTTCCAAGGGTTTGGTATTCAAGTGATTTTAAAGTCATAATTTATTTTTTAAATTTATATTTACTTTCTTCGGGTTATAATGTTACTTCTTGAAATTCCTGATGATAAGTTCTCTATATTATTTTATTTCCCATTTAATATGATGTCATTTCTTCTCTATTTGGGTAAAATTAAATATTAAATTAAAATATTATTGCTTGATGTATTTCCTTCTCATAAAGGTATAACTTGGTAGAGAAAAATTCACATACTCTTTGACGATGATTTATCATCCATATCTATATTTTGTCTTCCTTAAAATATTATAATTATTTGGAAACCTAATTGTGAATTATTTCATTTTAACTTTATATTTCCATTTATATATTTTTAAAAATAAGTTTTATCACTCCTTTTATGATTTGGGTTTTAAGAAAGGAATTTAAAACATTAAAAAGTTTTTACCTTTCATAATTGTATGTTTTATCATCCACTCCAAATTTTCAATAGAAAAACTTTATGCTTATTAAAGGATAAATTATTAAGGATTCATTTTAGAAGTAATTTTTTTTAAAAAATTCACTTTATCCTTTTGAAACATTTATATATTTTCTAAGGCTCTATTGTTGAAGATTATTTTAAAAAATTAAAAGTTTTTAAAATGTTTTCACTTCACAATTTTGAAACCTTTATTTTATTTTTCAAGGATAAGTTATTAAATATTTATTTTAAATGTAATTTTTTTTAAAAAATCAATTCCTTTTGAAACCTTTATGTTTTCTTTATGAATCTATTATTAAATATGTTTCTTAAAAGTAAAATTTTTCAAAATTATTGCACTTCACTTTTTTAAAGCATATATTTCTCATCCAAGGATTCATTATTGAGATTTATTTCCAAATAATGATTTCGAAAATTACTTTTTCAAATTTATCAAAAGTGATCTTTTTAAAAGTGATTCATAACTTCTTATTTCTACAAAAATATTAATATTTTTTTTTCTAAATTCACATTTATGTTTTTCTTACATTTTCCTCTTCAACTCTAAAATATTTAGATCCTATAGAGTTAGTTTTTATGAACTGCCTTCTAAATTCCTTTATAAAATACACTTTTTGAGTGATTTATTTTTTGGTATCAACCAATATAATTTTTACATCACATTATGTGTTACCATTTGAAAATGATATGAAACCTATTTTCATTCCATGGGTTTTCATGATATGATGAATGATTGATATATTATGTAAGACATATGTATAGATTATGATGGTTGGATTCCTATATCTCTATGCAATGAATTGGCCATGTTTTGTATCTCATGAGATATTAAATCATGGAAATCATGTATTTTCTTACAACTTAAGGCTTGTATATCATGGGTTTTCTATCAATATAAAGTGTGGAAATCATGGTTCTATTCAAAAATTAAGGTATGGGAATCATGGGTTTTCTCACAACATAAAGCATGAAAGTCATGGGTGTGTTCAAAATTTAGCATGACATTCATGGGTTTACTAACAATATAAAGCATGGGAATTATGATTTTTCTCACAATGTTATAAATTCCTATGCTTTTTAGAGTGCCATAATTCCTTATTATGCTATGTTTCTAATGACATTCTATATTTATATGTTATATTCCCATGATTATGATATATGGATTATGTTTATTATCTTAAACTCTTGTGTTATGGTAAATGTTTATTTATTTGAGATTACATTCCACACTATCATGATTTATGGATAACTCTTATTATTATATATTCTTTTTAATATGATATTTCTCTTATGCTCATGTTTTCTCATATGGTTATGATCAAGCCCTTGATGACATACTGATAAGTTTTAATTTAATGATTGTTTGATCTTACCCCATTATTATATTTCCATTCCCCAAGTTATGTAGATGAGTATAACCTATAATGAGTCTAGAAGGGGATCTAGTGTGGTTTTATTATGAAGAAATGTTCAAAAGTTTCATAAAATAAGTTTCTTATGAATTTGATCCTAAAATATACTAAACCTTATATTATTGGGACTGTGTGATTATTATGAGATGTAAATTTTAACTATTAGAAATTATGTAAAATAAAAAATATGTTTATCTTGGGTTGCCTCAGCTTGTATCAAATCCAATGATTAAAGAATGTTTTTTAGAAATAGATCAGGGAGTGTGAGTCTAGGGGAAATTAGTTAGGGGATACAAAAAATATAAAATCATCTACAATTAATTTATACCATTTTAGGTTTATTAGGAATAAAATAAATATGAGTCACTACTTATATATAATCAGTCATCCTCATTGAATTTTGTTATTAAATATCCAATAGAAAATAATGGTTCTATAAAAAAGTTCACTATAGTTATGGAAAAATATTTCCTTATGTATTTTAGTCCCACCTTCCCCTATCACTATTCTATGTTCATTTATTACCCCTTATAAGAATTTTAAAACCACAAGGAGAACCAAGAAACAAGAGTAAACCACTCTAATAATTTTTATCTCATAGAACCTCAAATGTTCATAAATCATTATCATGCATTTTAACCAAAATTTATACACATTAAGAATGAATCCAATTTACCTTCAATCTGAAAACCTTTGTTTGAGAGAGAATTATCCTATAAATAGAAAAAGGTCTAGTATTCAAAGTTATACCATCAATCAACACAACAAGGATCCGAAATCTCAAAAATATCCTAACAAAAAGAAAATTTGAATCAACCTCTACCACAATCAATTGTAATTCTTGGAAAAAAATGTTATCCATTTAAATTTCACAGAAAAACTATATACCATATTATTATTATTCTCATATTCTTTTCATGATACTCGAATAAAAAATTTAGTCATCACAATAAAAGACAGTTTCTTGAAAAGGATTACCTTCCAAAATTTGTACATATCAGATGGTCATCCCCAAAAATAATTATAGTCATAACCAAATTATTGATCCCACACAACACAAATCCAGATGAAGATGCATTATGAAAAAAAAGAATAAAAATATCAACACCTAGAACAAATAGAAATAGAAATCAGAGATATGATCATTTACAAGGGATAATAAGAAAATATCCTATCAGATCACAATACAACTATTATTTAATTTTTAAAATCATCCATTATATGACTTGTACATAATCATATATGCTGAGGTTTCAGACCCAATATTTATTTTGAAAAAAATTCATATTGATCATAAATCCATGTGTAAATATCTTCAACAATTCCTTCTTTAATAGTATTTTTAATATTACTTATAATTAATAATAATAATAATAATAATATGCACATATCATAAATTAATAATAATGTGACCAATAATGATAATACATATGTATATATTTTCATGATAAAATTAATAATATAATTAATATATATATATATATATATATTTCATAACATAATAACACACACACACACACACTTATCACTTAAAAATTAATACTACACCATAAGGATATCAAAATTATCCTTTAATTATTAAGTTTTTTTTACAATGACAATTATTTTTTACTTAACTTTATAAAATTAATAATCCATAATATTATTTATTTCAATATTTAATTTATATCACATATTCATAATTTGTTTCAAATTATTATCCATATTTTATTTATATTTCATCAATAATATAATTTTGTAATTAAAATTTCATTTAAGTATCATTATATAACAATAAAAGAAAAAAGATATATTAAATTTAAATATTTTAAATATCTATCTCTTATTAATAATAATAAAACAACACCACAAATTTAAATAAACAAAGAAAAACAAAATTCACAAAGTCTATCAGATGTTTGTGTCACTTACAAGAATCATAATAAGACCACCAGGTGTCCAGTTCCTATTAAAGGCCTCATAATGGTGGGTACTATATCCATTACAATGATACATTAACTCTAGTGCCTTTTATCAAGGTTTTGATGGGTCTTTACTGCCCCTAAAATAAAAATTCAGTTTCAAAATCACAAAACATCACATACCAGCTTTAAAACTTCCTATAGAATTTAAAATGACTATTCACTTGATCCAAACTCAAATTTTTTAAAAAACCCATTTTTTCACCATTTTAATTACTAGTTTAAATAAACCTTTAAACCTTAATTAATATATATAGGAAATGAGTCACTGTAAACTCCCCATCATACAACTTACCACCCTCGAGAAATAAAACTCACATCCTTTCCTAAATATCCCTACCCATTTTACTCACCAATCCATTGGTAATCTACCAAATGAAACTCTCCATGCTTCTGCTATGAAAATAATAAAATTAATATATGTTTTTATAGACTTAAGAATTATAATACCCAAAAGTGAACACTAGATGAATTATAAATCTACACCATAATAATTAATTGGGGATTTCCTTTGCCTTTCTATCCACCAAATTTACTATTTACTAAAATAATTTCCTTATTTAAAACAATTTTACACAAAGTTAAATTTTATTTCATAAATCACACATGATTTTATTCTTAAAATTTATATTTTCAAAACACCAATCTACCAAATTTCATAACCCCATTAAAAAACCCATTTCCTAGTTCATTTTCAAAAAAATAATCATATTTAAAAACCCCATTTAATATTAAAAATATTTATATAAAAGGGGTTTTTTACTGGTGGGGCATAAAATGTTTTATTAATAGTTTATTCTCTATAATTAAAAATCATGTCCAATAGAAAAATACTAAAACAATAAAAAATAGGAATAACAATAAAACATAATGATGTAAATCTATTCGATCTATTTATCAAATAAAAAAGTGTTTTATTAATATTTTAAAAATTAAAGTTATAAAACACTAATAATGTAATATGCTGGCCCTCATCATTGTCTTGAGAAGTAATGGTGGTGCTACTGGAGTTAGGTGACATCCCCAAGACAACAAAGGCTGAAAATAAATGCTATGGACTTAGTAAAAGGTTGGGGGATGAATTTACCTTTAAATATAAAACAATACGACATAACTAATCAATAAACATAAAATACTATAATATGATTTATGAGTAGAAATAAAAAAACCAAGGTATAATCCAAAATAGATAACAATATTAGAGTTACAATAGAAATAAGATAACCAACTAAAAACTAGAGGAACAACAAGACCAAACCCATCCAAAGACACCATCTAACTAGATCCAAGATCCAACTTCTAATGCCTCTCCCATGGTATCAAGAAGCATCAATAAATAAATGAGATAACTTTCCTTTACCTCTATCCTAACACCCGATATCTACAATTTTACAAAGGTTTCCAAGTAGGGGTGGGTATAAACTCAGTAGGAATTACCTAAAGACTTCCCAACTCATAAATATAGGGAAAGAACCAATTAACACATTTCATATAAAACAATTGAGAAGAAATTAAAATAGTTTATATCAAAACCATAAAAAATTTCCATGTAAAACAATAAAATAAGTCTTAAAACCATTTCTCATTATTTAGAAAACTCATTCCCATGTTTACACACCCCCCACACATGATAAGTGATAGTTACATACTCATGATTGGTCTCTCATCGATTCACCAAGACATCACTTAATAGAAAATATCTTGTACCCCAATGCCACACACCCCTTCTTCAGGGTCACATCTTGGTACCCAAATGGAACACACCCTTCTATAGCGTCACATAGAAAGAAATTAACGCACATAAAACATGTTTTATAAAACACATAGAAAACCATTTCATGTAAAAAAAATTACTTCTTGAAAAAATTTCATCGAACAATTTTTATGAATCAAAACCACCCCATAATTTTAAAACCATTATTTTAAAATTATAAAAAAAGTGGTTTTCTGAAATACAACCAATTTCCAAAAACTTAAAAATGAATTACCAAAAAGAGATTTCTATCGAAAATCACACAAGGTGTACAAAAATTTCAAGAAAAATATTTAATAAAAACTAATAGAATAGTGGAGATGAAAGAGAATCCACCTACCTCTCAACGATTGGAGAAAATGAAGAACGACACTAAGATCTTATAGATCTATCCTTGGATCTTATTTACATTAATATATTCAATCATATATCATCAATATTCTCATCATAGAACATATATGTATCCATAAAATACTATATCTATGACTCCGAGAGAGAAGATAATATCTAATAAGAATAGGAAAGAACAATGACTTACTAATGAATTCAGATCTCCAATGTACTTTTATTCGACAGATGATGTCTCCAAATATAAAAGAATCACTAGAGGATCCTTGGGAGGAAAGGTAATTAGAGATAATGGGATATTAGGTGACTAATGAGGTATCCATGCCTTAATTCAAATTAAAAATACAATTTTTTGAGTATTAATTGTACGTCACATAGTTAGGATGCACAGTTTGGAAAACCATGCACCAACTATGCGGTGCTACTGCATCAAGACAACAACTGACATAGTTGGATAACATGGTCAGAAAAAACCATGAAAAAACCATGATTTTACCTGTATTTCACTTTTTATGGTTTCCCCTAGTAATTTTTATGATTTTTACAGATTGTACCCCAACTATGTGCCTGATCAGTGACCCCAAAAACTTGTTGCACAATTTCTTGAAAGTGGTATATGATTTTTATTACTCATGTACTAACTGTGAACTTTCATAAACACCATCAAAATATGTAAAAACTTCCATGAACCTCAAAAAACATAACCCAATAATCATGAAAGCTAAAAATAAATAAAATAAGGATAAATTTTCTTAAAATAAGGGTGCTACATTCTATTCACCATTTATCTTTCCATCCCTAGAAAGTATAAAACCAATGTTGTCCCAGAAGAGTTCAGGATACTATTCTAACATTTCCTTCTCACTCTACTATGTATCTTCCCGAATCTGAAATTGTTACTATAAAATCCATACTAAACCAATTATTTTACCATGAAAGAGATTATCTTACCCATCTATAATCTTCATTGTAACTTGAATCAACATGCAATTCAGTATCAATATGGTACCATCAAATTACATGGTTAGGATCCAGTTGGTAATTTTTCAATTAAGAGACATTAAATACATTATGTACTAAACTGAACCTTGGTGGTAGTGATAACTGATAAGATACCACACCAAGTCATTCAAGAATTTCAATAGGGACTTTGTACTGAGAAGAAAACTTTTCTTGTTTACTAAAATGATGATTCCCTAGACTTGGATACATTATCAAGAAAATATGATTAACCACCTCAAATGATAAAGGTCATCAATGATGGTCCATGTATGTTTTTTGATGACTCTAGGACATCAATATTTTCTTTATGATCATCTGAATATTCTCTATTTTCTCATACACTATACTAGGTATGATTAGTGAATTCTCACCTGTTTCCACCTAATAAAGTGGATACCAATAAGGATGACCATACAATGCCTCAAATGGATCCATATTTTTTGAGTATTGATAACTTTTATTGTATGAGAAATCTACTTATGGTATATTCTCTTCCCATGTGCCATTAAAATCTATCACAAAATTCATAAGAATTTCCTCTAATGCTTGGATTGTACTATCATATTGTCTATCCATTTTAGGATGATAAGTTGTACTTATAGTCAATTGGGTTCCAAGGGATAATTATAGGGATTTCAAAAAATGATATTTGAACCTGGGGTCTTGGTTAGAAACAATTGATAATGCCCATGTAACTTTATAACTTCCTAAATATAGAGTTTGGAAAGTATTCCACTATATTGGATTCATGAATAGATATAAAGTGGTCCAACATCATAAGTTGATCCAGAATGACCCATATGGTGTTGTGTTTTAGAACTATCCCTGGTAGAACTATTACAAAATCCATCACTAATTATTCCTCTTTCTAGATGGGAATTGGTAATGAGTGATGTAACACCCCAAGTTTCTACGGTACGCTTCTCTTTGAATAATGCAATAGCATGTGTTGTACGCAACATCGAGTTCTAACACACCACAACCAATCAAACTAGCTGTTATGAATAGTAATACCCACTTTTTGAAATTTATAAATTTTATTTTTCAAAATGGACTTCATTTTTGGATTTGGAATATCAAAATTAGCCTAGGGTGAATTTTTGGTATTTTTCTGAAAAATTTCATTTTTTGATGAATAGTGAAACCACTAAGTGGTAGTTAAAAAAACTGAATTTTTCACAAAACTTAATTTTACCGCTTCTGTGAGTGGAATTTTGAAAATCCGAGAGACACAGTTAATATCAAGGACTAAAATGTGGTTCATTGAGATGAAAATAATTTTTGGTGAATAGTAACTTTTTACTTTTATTTACCACGGTTAAAAGTAAATAGGGTAATTAAGGGTAAAAATGATATTAATATTACCCTAACACATGTCCTAATTCTATTCGATAAGCTTAATTCGACCAAAAAAAACCTTAGGAATAAAATATTATCATTTAGGTCCACTTGGATTAGATTAGGACATTTATTATTATTTAATTTAAAGAAGAGTTAAAAGAGTTAAAATCAAAGTTTATTTACTAAATCATTTTTAATATAGGGTTATACATAAGATAAATTCGATTGTAAATATTCATTAAAAATATAAAAATATTTCCTACATAATGGTATTTTATTTATAATTTTTAGACATTAAATAGTTTAATTTATTTATGACCCAATGATGATGCAATAATTACCATAATAGTAAAAAATTAAAATAATTGATATTATAAATACCCAAATAAATATAATTTGAGACTTTTTATGAATTAAACTAATTTTCTAGGTTAATATGACATGTTAGTAATGATTTAATTAACTTTTTTTGAAGTAATCATTCTGTTATGATTTTCACAAAAATCAATTTTCCAAATAGTGTCAAAATTGACATAAAAGAGTTTTTAAAACAAATATTATAGTATTAATTGATATTAAATTCCTAAAAATCTAATGTTCGGCCAAGAGACTTATACCATGATAGGTGTATCATTAATGGACCAATTGGGGGTCTCTTGGAGGTATATAGTAAGTTTATTAACTATATAATATAAAAATACAAAGTGACATGGTAAGTGTCAAACTAATTAACTAAGAGTTAAAACTAAAAGATAAGGTTAATATAATGACTCAAACCTGTCTAAATTATATTGGTTGGGTGGTTTTCGACCCATAACCACCTTAAAATTTAAATAATACAATTTGGAGCCATTAGAAACCGAATACGAATTTATTATAAAATAATATTTCTAGCTTTTCAAAAGGTGCCCCTCACCCCTCTTATAAAAGGGCACTCCCCCTTCTCATTAATTAACACCTTAAAAGCCATTTGGCTCGGCCAAACTCTGGCCAAATACTCTCTCAACTTCCTTAACTTCATCCTAGAGGCCTTAATTTAGTCAGAAAGCCAACTTAAGGAGCCCTTTTTATCAAATCAAAAGGAAGAACCCGAAGAAGAGGTAATGATTTCACCACCCTTTTTTAAGTTCCTTTCTTATTCCACTTCTTCTTTCTTTGTTATTAACATTCTAAAATAATAACTCCAATATCTTATATATACTGTGATGTTATTATAAATATGGTACAAACATATTCAGTATTCTATCCATCTTTTGAATAACATGTCATCATACGTGCGTACGTACGACTTACCGTCTCCACGTCGTGGTGTAATTGTTATTCAATAAATTATTATTTGGATGGGTATAATAATGATGTGTAATTCATGTAAATAATAAATATAACATGATAATGATTCTGTATATATGATATAACATCCAATTATATATTATTTTAATATCAAAACAATGATATTGTTGCTCGTGCGTACGTACGGACTACCGTCTCCACGAACGCGATGAGATTCATTCTCCATCGTATCCATTCAAGTCTAATTCTCATTTGATGATTAATAATAGTGTCTAAGGACTTGATATCATTCTGGATATGATTAAGATACAACCTATCCATGACAAACACGGCTTACGTAACAAAACATATAAAAGAAAACGAGTAAGTTAACACCCAAAACAACTATAATACTAAGATTTTATTAACAAATCAATGTTAAAAGATAATTTATGATATCATATTAATGTATATGATTCTTGTATAATTTAATAAAAATTATTTCACCATTATACAGGAGGTTAACCTACCCTCAACCAAGGAAAATTACAAGGTAAGGGTTTATTTCGCAATCTCTTCATTATCCGAGGTTGTTTATACGTAATAATCTACTGGGATCTCTTTATCATCCACATCCATGTTTCTCAAAAATGTATTTCAAAGCATTTTTACTATTTACAAGAATATTGGTTAAAGTTATTTATACCCTTGTTTGTCTTTTTATAAGAGGTTTATAAAGGAATCTTTCTGTTGTTTTCCAAACAAGGTGCTTTTTAACCTTTTCAACAGAATTAAGGTAAGAACGTTTTTTTAACTTATACGGCGGGTGCGGCTATTTTCCGCCGTTATAAAATCGTCGAAGCTTCCCTTACAATCTTATAAGAATATTTTAAAAGAAAATGTTTAATTTTATAAATATAATACTCTTAAATTATTTCAAAATAGAAAAATATATTTCTCTAAAAAGAGTTTTGATTTCATCTATGTCAACATCCCTTGATGGATTTTACGCTTATTTGAAGTTGATTTATTATGATACAAAACTTATATATTGTATTGAAGGTTTTGTGATATGTTTGATTGTAGATGTGTTATTTTTATACCATTCATGGTTTATGGATGAAGTATTTACATTTCGTATGCTAGTTTTAATACGAATGTTTATGTTATGTTTAAACCTTTTCATATGGGAATGCATTGGACTTAATATGTGATGGGTGAAGCCCGATATATCTCCTCGATGCATCGGTAGGTCTCATGAGACAAACTAGTGTCTTGGCACAAGGCCTTGGCAAAATATTATTTTTAGTCTTGACACGAGGACTTGGCTATGTGGTTATGATAGTCTGGCATTATGCATTCCATCATTATGAAAGTGGTTATTGATATTGCATGTGATTATTCGATTAGTAGAATATCCATGTGAATAAGTAAATGGAATTATTTCATTTTATTTTTTCCATACTATGTTGAAGTTCAAGTTTAAAAGGCTTCTTTTTAGTTATACATTGCCTTAAATGTTTATTATTATTTATGAAAGTTTCCGCTATATTGTTATCCTTACTGGGCATTTGAGCTCACCCCTTTTCTATGTTTTATTTTTCCCAGGATGTGAAGAAGTAAATTATGAATGACCTGCAGGGATAGTATGAGGGGATAAGGGTGTAGACTATGGAGACTATGTTGTTTTAGTTTTCATTTTTATGATGTAATTTAAAACTTTATGAATATATCTAGTGTTGCCAAGGATACTAAACTAATTGGTCTTTCGAGATTTGATCTTTCTTGTGATCTTTCCAATGTTATGTAATAATGAACCGACTCTAGGTAACTGGGGTCGGGGTGTTACAGTTGGTATCAGAGGAAGTTTAGTACAAACCTTGGAAGCTGGATTTAGATAAACTCTGATTATAGCACATAGATTTAAGATGGACTTTGAGGATTAGTATAGAAGAACTTCCTAGAATTTTGGTATTGTAGAGATTTTGTGAGTTTTCCGAGCAATACATCACTGTCTGGATACGAGCAGGTAGAGGTGGCTCTTGCACAGATGTACCTAGTGGTAAAACTCGAAAACACCTCTTTGAGCTAGACTCAAATGGGAACTGGTGAATGACAACGGGCCTTGCTGCACTCTTGGTTACGACACTCCTGGGGGATATGCTTAGGATAATTATAATTTTCTTTACAAACCATTATGAAGGGTTTATGAGTATATAATTCCTCAAAGAAAACATTTTTATGATTATGGATTATATCCATAAATAGTTGAATTTATGTTAAGTGTTTTATAAGTATGAAATTATGTATTTTGATTCATAAACTGATCTAGTTTATGCCATTGTTTAGAAATGGAGCCTAGTGGAAGAAATGGAAACCGTATCAATGAACACACTCCATATAGGAATTTCCCTCTTGATCAAGATAATTATAGTGGAGCTGATGATGAAACTGGTGCCGATCAGCTAATCACCATACTGGGACAACTCACTCAAGTTATGAACAATAACCTTACCCGTATAGAGCACCCTGATCCGCAGCGTGGAGGATCAATGTTAGATCGCTTTATGAGGCAACAACCACCAAAGTTCAATGGGAGTACAAATCTCTTAGTAGCTGAGCAATGGATAAATTACCTAGAGAAAATATTTCAGGCTTTGGGGAGTAGTGAAAGGGAAAAAGTTATCATGGCAGTTTACCGCCTCACTGGAGATGCTGATCAATGGTGGTCATTGATTCAAAACACGAAGGAAGATGATGAAGTATCAAATATGGAATGGAGGGAGTTCATAGATCTATTTTTAGAAAAATACTTTCCTCGTGACCATCGAGAAGATATGAAAAGAAAATTTCTGAGTCTGAGATAAAAGGAGGATGAGAATGTCGCAAAGTATGAGGATAACTTTACAAGGTTAGCAAGGTATGCTGGATATTATATATGTAACCCAAGAAGTAATATTGATCATTTCTTTGATGGGTTAAAACCATTTCTATGTCGATCATTAGTCTCACAATCCTTCTCATCGTACGAATACATTTTCTCATGTGCTATCAAGACAGAGAAAGAATTCTCTAAGTCATATGACTTTAAAGAAAAGCAAGAGAAGAAGAGATCTGCTGATCAATCTGGGAATGGAAATAAAGGAAAGAAGGGAAATGTTGAATATCTATCCTGTAGTAAATGTGAGATGAAACGCCTTGGTACTTTCTTAAAAGGAACGGGAGTCTGTTACAAGTGTGGTGAAAAAGGCCACCAAGCTCGTGATTGCAAAGGGAATAAGGAAGCTACCGATGTTCAGTGCTACAATTGCAAGGAGACGGGAAATTATGCAAATGAATTTCCTAAGCGTTAGGGGAACTTACCTCAGAAAAGGCCAAGGGATCAAGACCAAGCTTTTGCTATCACTACTGCTGAGGTAGAAGCTCCGAAAGACATGGTGGCAGGTAATTTAATGGTTTCCTCAAGTTTAGCAAATGCATTATTTAATTATGGATCATCGCATTGTTTCATATCTTCTCAGTTTGCTAAGAAAATTAGATATTTCCAATTTGATTTAACAAGGGAGTTGTCAGTTAAAACTCCTAAGGGAAGTATCATTGCAACAAAGTTTTGTGAAATAGTCCCCATTAGAGCACATAAATGTTCTTTATCTACTGATCTCATCGTCATACCTATGATTGAGTTTGATATAATCCTCGGTATGGATTGGATTTCAGACCATGATGAGAAGATTTATTGTAAGAAGAAGGAGGTTACGATTTTTGATGATGATGATAAGGAACACCTTATCTTTAGACCAGAATCGTCACGACCTAATTCTTATCTAGATCCACCCCCAGTAGCTCAACTAAATTCAATTATCGGGGAGGAAGAGGATGAAATGACTGTGGGTGAGGAAAGGAATGTTCAAATAGAGGATGTACCTATTGTGAAAGAATATGTATATGTGTTTCTGGAAGATTTACCTGGATATCCTCCAGAATGAGAAGTTGAGTTTTCCATTGATTTAATTCCTGGATCAAGACCTATATCGAAGACCCCTTATAGAATGGCCACTGTAGAATTAGTTGAACTAAAGAAACAACTAGATGAATTGAGTAATAAGGGATTTATTTTCCCGAGTGTTTCTCCATGGGGATCCCCTGTTCTTTTTGTTAAAAATAAAGATGGATCTATGAGGTTATGTATCGACTACAGGGAGATCAACGCTATAAAAATAAAGAACAAGTATCCCCTAACTCGCATTGATGATTTATTTGAACAACTGCATGGAGCTCAATACTTTTCAAAGATTTACCTTTGATCTGGATACCATCAGTTGTGTGTGAAGAAGGAAGACATTACGAAGATAGAATTTCGAACCAGGTACGGGCATTACGAGTTTACAGTAACACCTTTTGGATTGACTAATGCACCCTCTGTATTCATGGATCTGATGAATAGAGTTTTCAAGGAATATCTCGATGAATTTGTGGTGGTATTTATTGATGATATCTTGGTATACTCCAAAATCTACGAAGATCATGAAAATCACTTGCGCATTATCCTGAAGACTCTGAGAAGACATGAATTATATGGGTAGTTTAGAAAGTTTGAATTCTGGCTTCATGAGATTTCTTTTCTTGGCCATATTGTCTCTAAAGATGGAATCTCTGTTGATCCTTCTAAGACCAAGGCAATCCAAGAATGGCCAGCACCTACGAGTATAATTGAGGTATGAAGTTTTATTGGTTTGGAAGGTTATTATCGACGTTTCGTCCAGAATTTTTCTCGATTGGCTAACCCATTAACGAAGCTCACACGTAAAGGGGTTAAATTTGTTTGGACAAAAGAGTGTGAAGAATGTTTTGAATAACTAAAGAGAAGATTAGTCAATGCTCCTATATTGACTCTACCATCGGGGAATGATGGGTTCTTTATTTATAGTGATGCATCGAAGAAAGGACTAGGTTGTGTTCTTATGCAGAACGATAGGGTTATTGCCTATGCATCACGACAGTTGAAAATTCATGAACAAAACTATCCTACTCAGGATCTCGAGTCGGCAGCAGTGATCTTTGCTTTGAAGATATGGAGGCACTACCACTATGGTGAAAAATGTGAGATTTATACTGATCACAAGAGTTTGAAGTATATTTTCTCACAAAAAGAACTTAACATGAGGCAAAGGAGATGACTTGAATTACTCAAGGATTATGATTTCATGATACACTACCACCCAGGGAAAGCAAACAAGGTGGAAGATGCTTTGAGCAGAAAAGACCATGGAGTTTTGAACAATATGAGAATTTAAAGGGATCCAATTTTCATAGATCTAGTAAAGATGAACATGGGAATAACTAGGGAAGGTGAAACATCAATGCTTTTTCAAATGGTTGCAAAAACATATTTACTAGAAAGGATTAAGAGTTCTCAGACCGATGATGAAGAATTTCAAAAGAAGATTAAAGCAGTGAATGATGGGAGATTGAGAGACTTTGTGTATGAAGAAGGAATTTTGAAATTTGGAAAGAGACTTTTTGTTCCCGATATACCTGATCTAAAAACGGAATTGCTGGATGATGCTCATAGTTCAAATTTCTCTATACACCCTAGGAGCACCAAAATGTATATAGATTTGAAGGAACATTTTTGGTGGGACAACATGAAGAGGGAGATTGCCGATTTTGTGTCAAGATGTATGGTTTGTCAACAAGTGAAAGCTGGAAGGCAACAGCCTGGAGGAGTCATGCAACCTCTTCCCATACCAGAGTAGAAATGGGACAATATTACGATGGAATTTGTCATGGGGCTACCAAAGACTCCTAAAAGGAACGATGCAATATGGGTCATTGTTGATCGTCTTACCAAGTCAGCACATTTTCTTGCTATAAGGGAAGATTTAACACTTGAACGACTAGCAAGACTATATATTAATGAAGTTGTGAGACTTCATGGAGTACCCATATCGATTGTTTCTGATCGTGATCCCCGTTTTACTTCAAGATTCTGGAAAAGTCTTCAGAAATCCTTGGATACTGAACTTTATTTGAGTACTGCTTACCACCCTCAAACAGATGGACAATCAGAACAAACTATTCAAACCTTAGAAGACATGTTGAGATCCTGCTCACTTGACTTTCAGGGTATGTGGGATCAATATTTACCTATGGTAGAATTTTCCTATAACAATAGCTTCTATTTGAGTATTCATATGGTACCATATGAAGCGTTATACAGAAAGAGATGTCGCACATAAACCTGTTGGGATGACGTTGGTGAAAGAAAACTTGTAGGCCTAGAACTGGTGGAGGAAATGATGGAAAAGGTGAAGGTAATCCAAAACCATATCAAAGCAGCTCAAAGTAGGCAGAAGATCTATGCTGATAATCGAAGGAAGGATTTGGAACTTCAAGTCAGTGATCATGTTTTCCTGAAGGTATCTCCATGAAAGGGAGTCATACATTTTGGTAAGAAAGGTAAATTGATTCCCAAGTACATCGGACCTTTCGAAATTCTAGAACGAATTGGGGCTATATCTTACCTATTGGAAATGCCGCCAAGTCTCTCCAAAGTTCACGATGTGTTCCACGTATCTCTGTTGAGGAAATATATGCCTGACCCAACCCATGTACTCACCTATGAGGAATTAGAACTGGAACCCGATCTGTCTTATTATGAAGAGCCCATCAAGATTCTTGATACGAGAGAACAAGTACTGAGAAATCGGACGACTCATCTGGTAAAAGTCTTGTGGAGAAACCATACGATGGAAGAGGCAACGTGGGAACTCAAGGAACTTATGATGAAGAACCACCCGAGTCTTTTCATGCGGTAGTATTTTAGAAATTTTGATGACAAAATTATTTGAAGGAGGGGAGAATGTAACACCCCAAGCTTCTACGGTACGCTTCTCTTGGAATAATGCAATAGCGTGTGTTGTACGCAACATCGAGTTTTAACACACCACAACCAATCAAAATAGCCGTTATGAATAGTAATACCCACTTTTTGAAATTTATAAATTTTATTTTTCAAAATGGACTTCATTTTTGGATTCAG
Organism: Viscum album; assembly: GCA_963277665.1. Classification (NCBI taxonomy): domain Eukaryota; kingdom Viridiplantae; phylum Streptophyta; class Magnoliopsida; order Santalales; family Viscaceae; genus Viscum; species Viscum album. Next base: position 2,103,156,749 of record OY728147.1, on the reverse strand, counting down.
AATATCGAAATTATCCTAGGGTGAATTTTTGGTATTTTTCTGAAAAACTTCATTTTTTGATGAATAGTGAAACCACTAAGTGGTAGTTAAAAAAACTGATTTTTTCATAAAACTTAATTTTACCGCTTCTGTGAGTGGAATTTCGAAAATCTGAGAGACACGGTTAATATCAAGGACTAAAATGTGGTTCATTGATATGAAAATAATTTTTGGTGAATAGTAACTTTTTACTTTTATTTACCATGGTTAAAAGTAAATAGGGTAATTAAGGGTAAAAATGATATTAATATTACCCTAACACATGTCCTAATTCTATTGGATAAGCTTAATTCGACTAAAAACAACCTTAGGAATAAAATATTATCATTTAGGTCCACTTGGATTAGATTAGGACATTTGTTATTATTTAATTCAAAGAAGAGTTAAAAGAGTTAAAATCAAAGTTTATTTACTAAATCATTTTTAATATAGTGTTATAAATAAGATAAATTCAATTGTAAATATTAATTAGAAATATAAAAAGATTTACTACATAATGGTATTTTATTTATAATTTATAGACATTAAATAGTTTAATTTATTTATGACCCAATGATGATGCAGTAATTACCATAATAGTGAAAAATTAAAATAATTGATACTATAAATACCCAAATAAATATAATTTGAGACTTTTTATGAATTAAACTAATTTTATAGGTCAATATGACATGTTATTAATGATTTAATTAACTTTGTTAGAAGTAATCATTCTGTTATGATTTTCACAAAAATCAATTTTCCAAATAGTGTCAAAATTGACATAAAAGAGTTTTTAAAACAAATATTATATTATTAATTGATATTAAATTCCTAAAAATCTAAGGTTCGTCCAAGAGACTTATAACATGATAGGTGTATCATTAATGGACCACTTGGGGGTCTCTTGGATGTATATAGTAAGTTTATTAACTATGTAATATAAAAATACAAAGTGACATGGTAAGTGTCAAACTAATTAACTAAGAGTTAAAACTAAAAGATAAGGTTAATATAATGACACAAACCTATCTAAATTCTATTGGTTGGGTGGTTTTAAACCCATAACCACCTTAAACTTTAAATAATCCACTTTGGATCCATTAGAAACCGAATACGAATTTATTATAAAATAATATTTCTAGCTTTTCCAAAGGTGCCCCTCACCCCTCTTATAAAAGGGAACCCCCCCTTCTCATTAATTCACACCTTCAAAGCCCTTTGGATCGGCCAAAATCTTCCCAAATACTCTCTCAACTTCCCTCACTTCATCCTAGAGGCCTTACTTTAGTCAGAAATCCAACCTAAGGAGCCCTTTTGATCAAATCAAAAGGAAGAACCTGAAGAAGATGTAATGATTTCACCACCCTTTTTCAAGTTCCTTTCTTCTTCCACTTCTTCTTTCTTTGTTATTACCATTATAAAATAATAACTCCAGTATATTATATATACTATGATGTTATTATAAATATGGTATAACCATATTTAGTATTCTATCCATCCTTTGAATAACATGTCACCATACGTGCGTACGTACAGCTTACCGTCTCCACGTCGTGGTGTAATTGTTATTCAATAAATTATTATTTGGATGGGTATAATAATGATGTGTAATTCATGTAAATAATAAATATAACATTATAATGATTATTTATATATGATATACCATCCAATTATATATTATTTTAATATCAAAATAATGATATTGTCGCTCGTGCGTACGTACGGACTACCGTCTCCACGAACGCGATGAGATCCATTCAAGTATAATTCTCATTTTATGATTAATAATAGTATCTAAGGACTTGATATAATTTTGGATATGATTAAGATACAACCTATCCATGACAAACATGTCTTACATAACAAAACATATAAAAGAAAACGAGTAAATTAACACCTGAAACAATGATAATACTAATATATTATTAACAAATCAATGTTAAAAGATCATATATCATATCATATTAATGTATATGATTATTTTATAATTTAATAAAAATTATTTCACCATTATACATGAGTTTAACCTACCCTCAACAAAGGAAAAGTACAAGGTAAGGGTTTATTTCCCAATCTCTTCATTATCTGAGGTTGTTTATACGTAATAATCTACTGGGATCTCTTTATCATCCACATCCATGTTTCTTAAAAATGTATTTCAATTTTTTTTACTATTTACAAGAATATGGGTTAAAGTTATTTATACCCTTTCTTGACTTTTTATAAGAGGTTTATAAAGGAGTATTTCCGTCATTTTCCGAACAAGGTGCTTTTTAACCTTTTCGACAGAATTAAGGTAAGAATGTTTTTTAACTTATACGGAGGGTGCGGCTATTTTCCACCATTATAAAATCGTCGAATCTTCCCTTACAAGATTATAAGAATATTTTCAAAGAAAATGTTTTATTTTATAAATATATGACTCTTAAATTATTTCAAAATAGAAAGAGATATTTCTTTAAAAAGAGTTTTGATTTCATCTATGTCAACATCCTTTGATGAATTTTACGCTTATTTGAAGTTGATTTATTATGATACAAAACTTCTATATTGTATTGAAGGTTTTGTGATATGTTTGACTGTGGATGTGTTATTTTTATACCATTTATGGTTTATGGATGAAGTATTTACATTTCGTATGCTAGTTTTAATACGAATGTTTATGTTATGTTTAAACCTTTTCATATGGGAATGCATTGGACTTAATATGTGACGGGTGGAGCCCGCTATAGCTCCTAGATGCATCGGTAGGTCTCATGAGACAAACTAGTGTCTTGGCACAAGGTCTTGGCAAAATATTATTTGTAGTCTTGGCATGAGGCCTTGGATATGTGGTTATGATAGTCTGGCATTATGCATTCCATCATTATGAAAGTGGTTATTGATATTGCATGTGATTATTCGATCAGTAGAATATCCATGTGAATAAGTAAATGGCATTATTTCATTTTATTTTTTCCATACTATGTTGAAGTTCAAGTTTAAAAGGCTTTTGTTTTAGTTATACATTGCCTTAAATATTTATTCTTATTTATGAAAGTTTCTCCTATATTGTTATCCTTACTGGGCATTTGAGCTCACCCCTTTTCTATGTTTTATTTTTCCTAGGATGTGAAGAAGTAAATTATGAATGACCTGTAGGGATAGTATGAGGGGATAAGAGTGTAGACTATGGAGACTATGTTATTGTAGTTTTCATTTTTATGATGTAATGTAAAACTTTATGAATATATCTAGTGTTTCCAAGACTACTAAACTAATCGGTATTTCGAGATTTGATCTTTCTTGTGATCATGCCAATGTTATTTAATAATGCACCGACTCTAGGTAACTGGGGTCGGGGCGTTACAAGTGAAACATACCAGCTGGTCATTGATGATCTTCCTTAACCCGTTAATAGGTGAGGCATCTCAGGAAAATCTTCACTACTTCTCTTTTCATGCCAACCAAACAAAACTATACTTTAATATTTTTTATATATCTTCTAAATTAATAGATGAAAAAACCATATCGAATGGTGGTAGGAATTTAGGAGTTATTCCTAATAGGTTTGTGAAACCACAATCTAATCTCTAAACCATATAAAAGATCTCCCATCTAGATTCAACCCCTGAATAGTCTCCCTACCATTATGTTTTTAACTCATGGTTAAACATTTAGGATCATACGTCTGATAATTTTTCAACAAATAAACTAAATCAGAAATAACTAAAATTGAAAAGAAAACTATTACAATATCTTGTTCTACAAAATCCAGATTCATATCAACTATAATTTTTATACGTTTCTACTAATCTAAAGCCTCTTTTTACAACTAATCATATGAATTCCTACTCAATTAATCTTCCATATAATTCCCCTTAATGAGTGCATACATTAATTTGATTTCAAACATCTAAATATATTCCATCATTCTTCGTTTCCTTATATTCAAATCTATTTGTGAGAAAATGTGTTTCAAGCTCTTATGATCCATAAAAACCAAAAATTTATCACCAAAAAGGTTGTGGCACCATGTATTTAAGGCATGAACTACAAAATATTGTTTCAAATTATGTGGTGGGTAGTTTTTCTCATGTACTCATAACCATCATGACCCATAAGTGACAATGTGATCTCCCTTCATGTGAACACATCCCAACCCCATATCCTGATGCATCAAAATAAACCACATAGCTCTATCCAAACTCTAGAAACATAAAGATTGGTTCTATTTTAAGTTTAACCTTAAGTACTTGGAATTATTTCTAGTAGTCATCAATCCATTGGTAAGGAATTACTTCCCTTGTAAAAACTATCATTGGTGAGTTTAAACATGAAAAATCACAAAACAGTCATCGATAACATCCCACTAAGACAAGGAAAGTGCATATCTCAAAGACATTATTCAGTTATTTTCAAGAGATAACAAATTATATATTTTAAGGATATATAGAAACTACTTTCTCATAAATGAAATGACCAAGGAAACATACCTCTTATATCCATAAGTCACATTTTGATAGCTTATCATAAAGGTGATGATCCTGTAATATTCCTAACACTATAGCTTAGTGTTTCTCATGATCCTCTTTTGTATTAGAATACACCAAAATATCATCAATGAACACCACCACAAAAGAGTTTATATACCTTTAAAATATCTGATTCATTAATTATATATATATGGTTGGTGGATTCATAATACCAAAAGGCATGAACACATACTCACAATGTACATATTTTATTTTGAAAGCTGTCTTTATAAAATCCTCTTTCCAAACTCATGGTTAGTGTTACACTGAACATTAGTCAATTTTATAGAACCACCGGGATCCCCTTAATTGATCAAAAAAATCATTGATGTATTTAAGTGGATAAAAATTATTTATTATAACTTGGTTAAGCATACAATAATCCACACAAATCCTAATATTTTTCATCCTCCTTTACAAAAAGAACCAGTGCTACCCATGAGGACATGATCAATTGAATAAACCCTTAGTTTCAAATTCTTCAATCTAAACTTTAAATTCCCTCAATTTCTTTGGTTCCATACTATAAGATGAAAGGGATATAAAATTGGTATCTAATAGTAGATCAATAAACTCCACATGTGTTTTGTGTGTAAACCTTAAGAAATTATTAGAAAATACATCAATAAACTATTAAACTATGGTTATAAAATATCTATTTTTTATTTCATCCACATATGCTAATGTGACCATTTCCAACTGATAGGAGATAGTTCCAACCACTAATTCCAAAGGTCCTTCTCTTCTTGCATTAAATTCCCAACCTTCTTTAAAGATATTTTTAACACCATATAAAAATATAAAGATGACTTTATAGGCATAATATTCGATATGGGATTTAGATTTTGTTAACCAAACCATTCTCAAGATCAAGTCATAGATTTCAATATCAAGGATAGATAATTCCCATACCAATTCCACCCTATTTATATTCATCATACATGCTGCACACTTAAAATCTTGACACTCTCATTAGACAATAAGAGTTTATAGTCTTAAAATAGAAGGCATCGTATCAACATGAAAACCCATAAGACAAATAGCACGAGAAACAATAAAAAAGTGATATGTTCCCATATCAAAGAAGGTCAACATAAGGGTAGAATTCACAATAATCATACCTCGTACCATCATACTACCAAATTGATAATTCATGATCAATTTCCCTATAACATACAATTTCTTACCCATTATACCCTAGTTTTTATTGGTATGTTAAGATTTGCTTTGCTGAGGAGTCTTGTTGTTTCTAGAATCACCATGACTCACTTGGTTATGAGAATAAGGGTTATTATAATGAGATATTTATATTTAAAAATAGGATATATGAGACACATGATATATATTTCCAACACTATACCTATGATCACTACAAAAACAATGATAAATATATCCCATATTATTACAACTATGGAATGCTCTAGGTGGAACCATACAATCTCTCTTTATATGCTCAAAAGAACCATATTGGAAATATAACTTCTTACTCTTAGGTTAAGGATGTGAGTTGACTGATCTCACTATCTAATTTGGGATATCACACCACTTTGGATGTAGGTTTACCTCTTTTTATTATTCTTAATATTGGAGTTCCCATATATTCCTGTAGAGATAAACATGATCCCTCTAACTATATTTCTTGAGATTTCCCTTTCTTCCACAATCTCTCTATTGACCATTTTTTATATCCCATAATTCAAAGGATGATAATATTTGAGAAAATATTCATTCATAGACCCAACTCAAAAAATACATTCCTTTAAGGATGTACTTGCAGAAACTTCTAGGGAAAATCATAAAAAAATAAAAAATTTACTTAACATTATATTACTATGAGATTATCTTGATCTATTTATTGAAATTATGAATGCATGAGTATATATTTTTTTGCAAACAATTATTCAAAGTCCTCCCATTTAATACCTTGGTTAGCTTTAACATGAACTGCTAAATCACACCATTGGCATGATATATCCTCAAGCATATATGTTGCCAATTTAACTTTTAGATCGGTTGGTGTTTTAAGGAAATAAAAGATTCTATTTATCATATTCATTCATTCCTATGATTTCTAAAGTTATGAATCCTCCAAAAATGTGGGTGGATTATACTATTGAAACTAAACTGATCGGTTCAATTGTTGAGGATCATCATTCTAGTTTCCTATATCCATGACATGAAATAACTAAATGATGATTTGGACCAACTCTTGGTTCACCTATAGATCATGTGAAACCACATTTTTATTTTCCTCCTATAGTTGATTCCTATGATGTATAATCGGTTCCATTATTTAAAACTAAAAAAACATTTATTAGTCAACAATCACTAGAAACTTAAGGCTTAATACATTTAAAATCACTATAATCTACGAGCATTGTAATTTTCCTTTTCAAAATCCAACCATTATGACCATGTTTCCCATCATTTCCATGTTATAATTTTTTTTAAATCATCAAATACTAAATGAATAATGAAATACTAGTAGTAATTCTCAATACTAATGCATGATATATCACACTCATTGGTTAACCCATGAGTATGACGTGACAACATGCCTAGAAGTGTCTTAAAACATTTTTTTATCCAAACCACCCTGGTAACTTGAATTTCAACACAAAATGGTTAGATATTTATTTTATAATATACCTTTCAAGTTATGAAAATCCTATATCCTTCCTACCAACCCAACTCAAGGACCAAAAAAGACTAATAACATTTCCATCTCAAGGTTCTAAACCATTTCCTACTCAAGGACCAAACAAAACTAATACCATTTGTATTGTCCTACCCCTATTTATTGGCTTGGGAAGTGACTATGGTGACACTAGCCTTAGGTGACATCCCTAATACACCAAAGGTTAGTAATAAATTCCAATGAATTAGGAAAATATTGAGAGAAATTATTCTATTTAATGATAAAACAATCCAACATCACTAATCAATAAACATCAAATCCTCTAATATGATGCATGAGTATAAATAAAAAACCAAGGTATAACCCAGAACATATAGTAATATTATAGGGATAATATAAATAAGATAACCAACTAATAACCAAAGGAATAATAGGACAAAATCCATCAAAATATACAAAAAAACTAGATCCAAGCTCCAACTCCTTATGCCTCACCCATGGTATCAATAAAAATCAACAAATAAATGAGATACCTTTCCTTTACATATATAATAATATGTGATATCTATAAACACACCAAGTTTCCCAAGTAGTGGAGGAGTATAAAATGAGTAGGAATTACCCAAAGACTTCCCAAATCATGCCACTAGGATGATAACTCATTATAAAATTTTATATAAAATAGTTTCGAAGTAATTAAAATAGTTATATCAAAACCAAAAACAATTTCCAAGGATAAAAATAAACTAAGTCTTAAAATAATTTATCTTTATTTTGAATACTAGTTCCCATATTTATATACCCCCAAACATGCATTCCAAGTGATAGATCCATACGCATTAGCAATCTATCATTGATTCACCAAGTCATCACTTAGTTTCCAATATCTTGTTCCCCAATGGATAAAAACCCTTCTTTAGGGTTATGTACTGGTACCCCAATGGTACACACCCCTTCCATGGAATCATGTCAAAAGAAATGAACTTATACCAAACACGTATTCCAAAACCCATGCCAAAACATTTCATATAAAAACCAAGTCTTTCTTGAAAAAATTTCATCAAACAATTTACATGCAACAAAACTATCCCATAATTTTAAGACCATCATTTTAAAATTATAAACATAGGTTTTTTCCAAAAATCCATTCAATTTCACACAATTTACAAATACATTACCAAAAAGGGATTTCTATTAAAAATAACACAAGGTTTGAACAAAAATTTTATGAAAATAATTTAATCAAAACCAAGCCTTCAAGTTTAATAATGGTGGAGATGAAAGAGAATCCACCTACATCTCAATAATTGGTGAAGAAAAAGAACAAAAATAAAATCTTCTAGATCTAACCTTGGATTTTATTTACTTCAATAGATTCAATCACATCTCATCAAGATTCCCATTATAAAATATATATCTATACATAAAAAACTAGATATTTGGTTTCAATAGAGAGGATAATATAAGATATAATAAGAATAGGAAAAAAGAAGAATTATCAATGAATCCAGATCTCCAATATGATTTTATTTGAAAAAAATGTCTCCAGATTGAAAGGAATCACCAAAGGAGCCTTTGGAGGAATGGTAAATAGAGTCCTAGTAGAGTAAGTGACTAGAGAGGGTTCTAGGACTTAATTAAAATTAAAACAATAATTTTTGTGGCATTAACTATATGTATCAAGGTTAGGATACAAAGTTTGAAAAACTGTTCGCTAACTGTGCGGTGCTGCTGCCTCAATCCAACCCCTCACATGGTTGGCTGGAATAATTAGAAAAAATATGTGCCTATTGTTATTTTACCTCTATTTTAATTTGTATAGTTTCCCATGGGAATTTGTACAGTTTGGAAAAACCATGTAATAACCATATAGTTTCCTTGTGAGTACCAAAATATGTTTCATAGTTTCCTAGAGGTCACGATCTCTACTAACTGTGCACTAACAATGCACCTCCAAAAACACCTCAAAAACATGTCTAAACCTCCATGAAACTACCAAAACGTAACCCAAGAATTATGTGAAATAAAAATGAATAAAATAAGGGTAAATTATCTGAAACTAGGGGTTCTACAAATAAAAATATTTTATTAATAAAAAAACAAAACATAAATGAAAACATAAACATATGTAAGAGTAACTTTAATTAATTATGTCACCCCTAATAAGGTGTTTCAGAAAACATTGATTAATTTAATAGTTTCTTATAATTAATTAAAGTTATTTATAAATAAAAATCCTTGAATAAAGTAAAATACACATGTATTAATTTGACATTATACTTATGATGCATGGATCAATTCAATAATTATATTTTGAATTATCCTCAGTATATTTCTCAAGTTTCAGCATGTTATACTCAAGGCAGTTAGAAAAACCTCACTTATACCTATTATGACTACTCAATACCTAAACATTCCTTGGAAACTTGAGCTTACACCCTAAAGTGATTTATTATTCCTTTTTATAAGTTACTATTCAGTCCCAAATATCCTCTATCATATTTATAAAAATCCATAAAAGAATATAAAACATTGTTTTGATATTAATTGTAACAAATCATCCCAGACCTTTCATTGACCCAAACTAGACCACCACTAACCCCAAGTATATTACCTAACCTCTAAGGATTGTTTAATAGCTACAATAGTATTATTTTATATTAAATAAATGGTTTACTCACTTAGAATATTAAAATAGTCCAATGAAATATTCTAGAAAAAATACAACCTAACCTTTCTAAAGACCGAATGTTTAAAAAATTTAAAATATGTCATTTTTACCAAAGTTAGTTATCATACAATGATGATACCTATTATATATATATATATTACTCTCAAAATTTATATAAAAAAAAAACAAAAATCAGACATATAAAATATAAAAAATAAATATTAAATGGGGCTAAAGATATAATAAGATAACAAAAATCATATATATATGAAAATATTCTAAATACTTATCTTGAAAAAAATAGAATCCTATGCTCCAAAACCTTGTGGAGTCCTAAATAATGATAATGTGGAACTATAATTTAGATAATACAAAATTATAAAAAACTATACGTACACCTATCAATATTTAAAATAAGAACAATAAATATTCATTTACATTAAAGTGCACATGTAGGGTGTGTATTTAAAGGCTTAGAAAGCACCACCAAAGATCCTAACTCACACATGGATGAAAGGTAGGTGTATACTAGGGAAAGTTTCTATAAATTTACATATAAAAAATAAAATTTTCATAGATATTTGATTATCAAGCTAGAAGTTGACAATCAAATAAATAAATGATCAATAATACCAACAAGGGATAAATAATGCACCATTAAGAGGATTTAAACATTCCTTGATACATGATTAGAATCCATAATGGTGGATAACCTTTCCATCATGGAACATAATACCCACTATAGAATATCAAATACACCATAGATTACCCACCATATAACAATATTCAAGGAACATCAATGCTCATTCCATGTAGAATTACTTTTTTAAAGCATGTTGGGGCACCTCAATACCAATTTAAGATAATGTTCCATTTTATAAATGATGTTGGGAAACATTTCTATCAATTACAAAAATGAGTTTCAGATACCCTTGGTAACCATCATGTTATATATCACAATCACTCACTCACTTACTCAAATTTATATATTTTTGTTAACGAAAGTAAAAGGGGTGAGAACCACTATACAATAGATTACAAGGGTTTGAAGTGGTGAATACCCATAAAATATCCACTCATAATAGACATTTAGTAAAGTGGAAGGGAATTGAAACATGAGTAAATGGTTGTTTTATCTTACTCCACGTCTTTCTATGTAAGATTGTCAACTACCATATTTCTCTCACACCACATGTGAAGAATTTCCACATGATAATTAATAATACCCCTTTATGCTATTATATAATAGGTGATGGCCTAGTGAGTGGGTATATTCCCCTGTAAAAAGTTTTCCACCAAGGAATATTTCATTCCATAGTGGAAAATTTGATATTGTGGTGCCTATAAAGTGTGAGGCTTCCAAGCATAGCTTTATCATCCCCTATGAGAGGATTCCCTTTCCTGTAATATAAACTAAAATATAAGATCACAAATACAATAATTTCATGAATAATGAATACTCCACACATTATTCCTTGATTTCATGATATATTGATATTAATTTTGATCTTAGATTTAGAGTTTTCCCTCAAACCCAACTCCCATAGGGTAAATATAGAGCACTCTATGCTCAGATAACTTATAGAAGAGATATTTTTGATAGTTAGGGATAAGTCCCACCATTTTATTAAAAGGAAAAGATCATTAATGAGGGATTGGGATTTAACTTTTAATTTAATAAGATAACATCTCATACCATGGTTCATGAATTTATTATGGTCTTTCTAGATAGTCCAACATCATATAAAAAAACCATTCCATGGGCCTAGACTTCAACAAAGTCATCACTATTTTTCTGAAACCATGTTGACATGAAGTCTTGTATGGGATCCATTTAAACCTCAAATCCCATGTTGGAACTAATGATACTCCATGTATAGAGTTCTTAGACCCATTAAAATAACAAATTAACAATACTTTCCTCTATGACATATTCATAATAAGATCATTTAAATGTTAAATGAATTCCTTTCCCTTTCCCTTCTTGATCAGCAGGCATAAGATGATTAAAAAAACACCAAAAAAGAATTCAAACTTAGATGGTTTATCTTTGCACCAAATAATTTACTCCCAATAATTTGTATCCCACTACACATGAATAATATCAAAAATATCTACCACACTAAAATATGAAAAACAATTTAGGGTAAAGACACATATTTATAGTTCCTTTGAAATTATAATGTTAGAGAAAATATAGTTTTTCTCATTTTCAATGGATTAATTAATAATCCTTTTATGTTAACTATTAATCTAAAAGGAAAGGTATGGGGCTGGGCACCTGAAGTGTAAAGTAGTTGATATATCACCATCCTATTACCCATCTGGAATGGTCACTAAAGAGATGAAGTTGAACTTAGATACATTTATAAAATGCATATTTTTGAATATTCCCATTTAACGGTGAGTGTTTTTTTCTCCCACACTTACCATTGATGAACTTGACCTAAATAGGGATACCTTCATCATTTCCCATTAAATATTTTCTTTCATGTACATGATAGTCCCCTCAATGTTTTTTATATTAATCCCACATTAATATACCAGTTTAGTTAGTCTAGGATAACTATACCAATGGTACTTCCCTTACTGATGAGATTACTAGTTGAATATATTGAATAAACTTTAAATTCCCTGAATGATAGATTTTGGAACTCTGATAATTGAAGGAATGTGCTTGAGAATATAATAAAATACACTGTTAACAAAATTAACCCTTCCTATTAAGGATAGAAACATAGTTTTACAATTATTAATACATGATGTGATCTTGGAAACCAAAACATAAAAATGGTGCATGGAGATCCTTCTCGAAGATAGAGAAGAATCTAGGTATTTCATGGGGAATCCACCTATTGTGATTCATAAAAAATATTATTTTATTTTAGATACTTTTAAAGTTCACTTTTTTTGAAATATAAACATTTATATTTTTTAGATTGATGTTATACCCACTCTATTTAAATATTTATCTAGAATATTATTGAAATTTTTGATAGATTTATTCCTTAAATTAATAAATAAAATCTTATCACCCATAAAAAAATAAAAAATAATCCCCACTAAATCCATATTTACCTATAAAATATGTAACCTTACTCACATAAATACTATTATTCATATTCCTACTAAGAAAATATTGAGACATAATGAAAAACCTTGTTAAAGGGGGTTACCTTGGAAGAGGTGCCTCATATATTTAAAGAATATAAACTTTTTCCCCATTAATGAAATAGAAAACCAATGAGAAAAGGAACACTAAAATAAAAGGTTAAATATTTACTCTATGAATACAAATAATTTCAGAATTCTCAAGATTTAATTAAATTCCATATTTTTTTAGAATTTTCCCTTGTCAAGTTTCACCATAATGTTAGTTCCATATATATTTCTATTAATTTTAACTATAATTTCTTAAGTTATTTCAATAGACCCCTCCATATTTCCACATATATAAATTCATGTCACTCATTTTATATCATATGAGGAATGTGATGTGAAAATATTTTTTTGAGGATAAATTATAAAACATTTTATGGAAAATTACACATGAAAATAGGGAGATACTGGTCAAAAGAGATCAAGTATTTTACCTTAGGGATGAGGATGCGAGTAGAAACAAATGAAAATATGGGAAGGGAACCCCCTCTAAATAATCCCTACACTATTTAAATCATTAAATTTTTATTAATATCACAATTCATAGGGTATAAATATATAGGGAATCCATTGGGACCTAGAGAACTACCAAGATTGAGACTATACAGAGCTTTTTTTTATTTCAACATATTTTGACATGCCTTTAATGTATTTATTTTTAATATCATTAATAAATCTAAATATGTGACTGAAGAATCAATACTCTCTAAATTCACTTGGTTATCCTTCTTCCATGCCCTGCCTTGATCCTGAGTGAATATTTAGGAAGTGAGTCACTACGAGGTTTTCCTCTACCTCAATATCACTCGTGTATATCCCATCACTAAGAAGAAGGTTTTTTTTCCTAAAAACATATTCTCTTTAATACAGTAATATAAGAATACCATATTATTATCCCCTAAAAACAACTAAAATATTTAGATACCCCCTAGAGTTTTTCTCTACCTATAATAATATCTCTTCCATGATCCTTTTTTTATTCATAAGGTCCATAAAAATGTCATAATATCATCTTTCCTAAAGTATGGAGTCATGTTAGTTGATTTCTTATTTAATACCCTCTAAACTATTTTGTGTTGAAGGTTTATTATTTTTCCATTATAATAAAAAAACTTTGATATTTCTCGGTTTTTTTGTAGCTCAACCCATGTATTCCCTTGCATGGGTATATTTTAGGAGTTACAAACTATTTTCATGAAATTTTATCATGTATACATATATTTAAGAAGAAAAATGATTTCAGTATCCCAACATTGGTTTTATTTGTATTTTCAAATGGGATTGGTTAAAAAGAGATCAAGGCATGTGATTCACATACATTAGAGGAAAGGAATAAAGTATTTTAAAGTTAGTTAGATAAACATCCAGTATACTCTATTTATGATGATTACCTCTATTATTGTTTTACCTTATGAACTTTTCACTAGAGTAAACATGATCTATTAGTTTCTTGAATTCTAAAAAATCATTGAAATCTCACATATTTTTCCTTGAGTAAATACCTCTACCATTATTTTTATATTGATCAATATTGGTGTTAATTCCCCTATAAACTAGGCTAATTCACCCAGGTTAAAAGTTTTAAGTACCTTACAAGGAGATTCCCCTTCACTAACATCCAACTTAGAATATATGAATGATAGATACATAGAGTCATAGGAATGGATCACTCTATTAATTATGTTATGGGGTGTATAATTAATCTTCTCCACATTTAGATATGAATTCTAGATGAGCTATATATGATTGTTCATGGGGCTGTCTTGCATAAAATTGATGACTTTTAATTTGTTTTTAAAAACTTATAATAAATATGGATTCTACTTTGTATTGAGAATGGAAATAAAATATATATGGTTTTTACAAAACTCATTGGAAATAAAGTCACACTTGGCCTAAGAGCATTGTATGTGCACTAAAATGTACATTCTTGAGATTCATGTGGACATGAATATGATACATGAAATATATATACATATAATATGATATTATATATAGTGTATATTTAATAAATGTATATGATGAATGAATATTATCACGAATATGATGAATAAATAATAATATAATAAAAACAATATATATATATATATTATTTGGAATATGCATGAGATGTATATTTTGGGTGAGTTACATTTGATGAAATAATCTATACAACTTCTCCCAAATAGTTTCATTTGCATTCAAACCAAAGTTTGGTTCATTAATATAATTAAATTTATTTATTAAAACAAGTTCAATGAATAAATACTCAATAGAAATAAACTCGTGATATGAGTTAGATAGTGGAAGCCTCAGGATCCAGCTATAAAAGAGAATGAGTACTCTTCTATTTGGGTT
Organism: Viscum album; assembly: GCA_963277665.1. Lineage (NCBI taxonomy): Eukaryota > Viridiplantae > Streptophyta > Magnoliopsida > Santalales > Viscaceae > Viscum > Viscum album. Next base: position 2,103,141,409 of record OY728147.1, on the reverse strand, counting down.
TACGATGTTGTAAGACACTACTAAACTAATTCCAAAATCTCTTTTTATTGAAACCCTATTTATCTCATTTAAGAAGGAACTATCACCACTTTGAATTTTGGGTATCCTTCTGAAATTTTTATAGACCCCGCAGTTGGTGTATTCCCATTTAGGCAGAGTGATTTTGTTTTCCTCTCCTTGATATCTCCATGAAGCACACTCCATTGAAGGAAGGAGATGGAAGCTATTGCAATAGGAGATGTATATGTATTATGATTTTAGTATTATTTACATGTTTATTTCTTAAAGATACAACTACCTATGTTTTGGTTTGTCTTCCACTACAAATGATCATTTAATGATTATACAGAAACCATCAATGATATAATAGGGAGTTTCTTAAATAATCAAAATTAGTTTATCACTATTTTTTCAAGAAAATCATAAATATAATAAAGTTTTAGTGTCTTTGAAAGAAAATATATTTTTGAGTACCCATATAAAGAAACATGAAGTTGTGTAAAGGTAATCATTGAGTTACCTTTACACATGATTTAGAATTTATTGGTTACCTTTACATGAGTAGGATGCATAAACATAACCATTGCTAATGTAAAGTCAGCCATGAACATACCCTTACATGAAGGTTTTTATGTAAAAGAAACCTATTACTTACCCTTATGTGAAGAGTTCATATAAAGATAACACCCTTACACGAGGAAGCCACGTAAAGGTAATCTATGTATTACCTTTATTCAACGATTTTTAATTGATCTGTATAAAGGTAACCTTTAAAATACCTTTACATAGGATTTTATAAACATTTTCTACCATTACAAAATAAGTTTCAACAAATTTATGTAAAGGTAATGAGTTTGTTAGTGATACATAGTGGTTCCAAAAGGCTTGCATAAAAGTAAAAGGGTTTACCTTTACGTAGCGTGTGGTACCTGCATAAAGGTTGATAAAATATATGTTAAAAACTATTTTTAACATATAATTTGATATAAATGATTTATAAATAATTTATTAAAGGCATTTTTAAATATTTTAATTTGTAAATAATTTATAAATAAATAAATTTATTATATTTTTTATAATTAATTTAATAATTTTTTATGAAATATTTTCCCTAGATATTAAAGGTTAATATTTAAAATACCATTTACCAAAATTATATTGCATGATATATGATCTATAAATAAAATTTTTATTTATAAATAATAAAGGGTATTTTATTAAGTGTTTATAAATTAAAAAATATATGATATTTAGATTATATAAAATTTTTATATAATAGAAATAAAATTTTAAAATGTTTATAATTTATTAAATATCATATAAATTACATAAAATACTAAATATGAAAGTGTTAACATTTAATTGAATATAAAGTGTTTATATTCATTTTTATCTAATTTATAAAATGTTTATAATTAACATTTATTTATGAACAATTCATAAATATCTCATGTTTTGGAGAATAAATAAATTGGTTATTTATTTTTTAAATATATTTGATATTCATTTTTATTAAATTGTTATGAAATATGAATATTATGTATACCATTTATATAATAAATTGATTCTAGTATTAATCCTTGCATGTTATGCTAGGTTTGATATAAAAAAATTTAGTTTTCATCTACCTTTGTAACACCTCGACTCTGGTAACCCTGAATTAATCATTATCATAATACATTTTCATAAGATGCAATATATCACATCTTAAAGGATCAAATAGTTTATTAGTCTTAGGAGACTAGATACATATATGATTCTCACATTACATATGAAAACATGAAATGCCACTTAAAATTATAGTTATAACTTTATTATTTCTTCTAGTATATCCATAGAATATTTCATAGACCCCTTCTTGGTATCTTGGATAAAGGAAAATATAATAAATGGTGGGATCAGATGCTTAGTAAGGGAAAGCGTACAACAGAATCTATCAAAGAATAAATAAAGTACAAATAATATAACAGATATAATAAATAATAAAATATTCTATATAACTAATATCATAAAGGGAGAATATATCGATGGATATCATAAGAACATAAATAATCACTTGGATAAGAATAAATTGTTTCATAAGGATATAATTTATAATGTAAAACAACATAATCTTTCTATCACGACCTTATGCCAAGACATAATATGTAAATAGGTAAGGCATATGAAAAATACCCAAGTGAGTTTGTCTCATGAGATATACCAATTAATCAAGGGGATATCTAAAATTGGACCCACCCATTCAATTATTAAGTCAAATTTATTCATTATATGAAAGAAATGAATATAAATAAAATGCATAATCAATATAAACATTCATATTGAACAACTAGTATATGGAAGGTCAATATTTTCCTTAGTAAATAAATAGAACAACATGATCATAAGCCATCCATAAACATATCTTTAATTATATCATTAGATTATATCCCCACTAAATCATAATATTCATCCAATGATGTTTACATAGACAAAAATACCTTTAAAATAACATTCGATCCTTTCTTTGAAAACATCAGAAAAATGTCCTTTTATTTTGATAAGTTTTTTAATAAAAATTTCTAGAAAATTGAGATAATGAATTTATTTTAAAAAAAATATATAAAAATGTAAAGGAATCTTCAAATAAAATAATATTTATGATGAAAGGAAAATCCATTCATTTGATTAACGTTAAAATAAATATTACCATAACACTTCTTGTAAAAAGTAAAAAGTACATTATTTAAAAAATGAAAAGAATATTCCTTTTAAAACTTTGTAAAAAAAGTAAAATATAGTTGAAAATGAATTTAAATAATCATTGTATCATATTAAAAACATTCTTGAAAAAATTATAGAGAACATGGATTTGGAGGACAATGATTCTTGACCAAAAAGAGAAATAAAGATGGTTTTCCTTAAAAATATTTTCTTAGTTGTTTTCATTAAAAAAGAGATGAAAATGAAAGGAAAATATATAAAATACATATATAACCATATGAGAATAAGATAAATGGATTTTTTAAATATAAATAGATTCTAATTTCCTTTAATTAAAGTTTAAAAACAAATAATCCTGAATAAAAATGAGATTTTAGAATAAACAATTACTACTTTGGTAACTTTTGAATAAAAATATCATTGAAGGTTAGAAATTGGAAATTATTTTTAAACTAGTTTAATTTTAGTAAATTAATTAAAATATAAATACATATGTAATTTTATACACCATAAAAAAGAAAACATGTGGTGAAAATGGTATAAGTCTCAAAGAAATAGAATTGAGATGAGAAACCCCTTACCGCAAGCCCAAGTTTCCTTGTAAGTGATTTTAACCTCATGTATAATAAATTTAAATTTATTATAATTATATTATATAACCATATTATAACTTTTAATATCATTTATTATTCACTTATAAAATATTATCACCCATTTATTAATAATTATTTATTAAAATCATTGTTCCGGTTGATATCTGTTTCGTTTTTCATGCATGTTTCAGTTTGGAAGTTCCAGTCCTTGAACTTTGATCATGATTAATTTATCTTCAAAATATTAATAATTTCATAGAAATAATATGATTACATAATATCACCAATATTCAACATTACTTAATCATTCATTTCATAAATATTATAACATCACTCATGTTGGTTGTAAAGATAACCTAAAGAAGGGTGTGTTATAAAGACCGAATGAGTAAGAGAATGATAAGGTATAATATTAATATAAAATTTACAAAATATTATTCATGTCATAAGTATTACATATATTAGTTATATAAAATTTTATAACTATCTATAAAATCTTTACATTGAAAATAAAATTTATTTGTCATGGAGATAGTAGTCTATACGTACTCACGAACTATAATTCCATTTTATAACGAGAAAAAAGAAAATAAATATGATAATATTATATAATTAAATAATAATTAATATATCATAAGTACAATATATATTTGATAAATCCATTATTACAACTATATATGAGATTTTGTGATGGAAAATGAATCACATCACTACATGGAGGTGGTAGTCTGCATGTATACACAAGCGAAACTTTCATTCCACATTTGATAGGAAAGAGGTGGAAAATTTTTGTGACATAATCATAATAAAATCTTATTATATTGAATATACTTGATTTATAACACCCCAACCTGAACCACTAGGTCCAAGAAGAAGTTCCACATAACCTCATGTGCACCTCCCTATAAGCAAGAGGCTACTGATTAGCAGTAAGGGTATAATCCCAACAGTGGAGAAACTATACCCTCTATATCATGTCATCAAAAATAATAATAAATAAATAATAATTATAAATAATTATAGTAAAATGTGTAAACTAAGTAAATGACATGCATAATAAGATCTCCCAAGGTGGTAAGCCTATCCAGAGTATAAATAACATATAATAAATGAAAATTAAATACACAAACATCCACGATCCTTCAGAGTCTATCCTAGTCTGCTCCAAATCCATGATCCACTTCTTAACCATCCACCATAGGGAAATTACCCTTTTCTAGATCTCTAGTTATAAAATCTACAAGCACACCCAAATCCATGAGTAGGATGTGAGTGAAATACTGAGTAGGAAAACACCGATGTATCCTTACCATAAGTTAAAAATATATATAATAATGTATATCATGACATAAGTAAATGATCAATAAACACAAAATATGTGTTGAGTCATTGTGTGCTGACTAATTCACCATGAACCCCAACCTCACCTGCTTTGACTCATTGATAGAAAGGATGTCAAAAAAGTCACATACCTAGATAAAGGTAACATATCTTACCCCATCTAGTTGGTGGATATCATAGAAATTTCACATGATCCACCATGTCATTAGATCACCCCACCCAATTAGTGTTTGTCATCAAAACACTACACATTCCATTAAGTATATCCCTGACCAAATTATCCTTTTAGTCACCCATAACCAAATTCCGTGGGAACCAATGAGCAATATATACCAGCTAGAAATAATGTTTTTAACTCTATAGGGATAACCACACCCAAATTTATGGATATTAGGACTACATCAGGTTGGGTAATTTTCCACTAATGCTTTCACCTATATAGGGAAAGGGTCCTTGTAGCATGAATTTTTCCAATTCCACCTTCCAGACCTCATGAGTCTTAATGAGATCAAAAAAATCCTCGATGATGTATATCCATTCCTTCACATCTTATGGTACACCAGTGCCCTGAAATAATGGAGGATGTAGAAGTTGGAATTCTTAGCATAGTCGACCATGGACCTTGGTGGGAGGACTCTCAACTGAAGTGGGCTTACTTATTGTACCATTGGAGAAGGTGTGAGAAAATTCTTAGTATAATTTTGATCAGTTAGTAGTCCCACCAAACATCTATGAAGAGACATATTATGAAATAGAATGAAAATTAGGAACAGTCTTGATCATGTAATTTTTATCATCTACCTTGTTTAATACTTGTGATTTCCTTATATATAAAAGTTGTATCTGTACTTGACCTACCGATAGATTAATATTTTCCTTAACTTAACTTTCTATGATATGTTGTTGAATGATGATGTGAAACCCCAGTATATGAGAGAGAGGTATTCAGCACTTCTATAAATGAGAGACTGATGAATTACTTCCATAATAATAGATTGGAGGATGTCATAAAATAATTGTTACAGGGTTACGCAGGACAATAAGGAGTTGTGACATAGTATGTGTGATCTTTTATTGGTTAACAAAAGTTTCCCACTTTTTACTGATTAGAGAGACTTACACAGTAGTTAAACTGGAAAATATTTACATCCATGAGATATTATGATCATAAGAAGTTACCTTGAGTATTGTTTCAAAAAGATACACACATTTTATAATATGGTTTCAGTAAGGATTTTAAAAGTCCCCAGGGACTCAATTGAGATTAAACACAATGTACTATCCTCTAAAATATGGAATTCCTGAGTGGAATATATAAATATTGAAGGATATGCATCGAGTTTTCATTTGGTACTTCTATGGAGCATGGGATGATCACCTAGAATTAACACCTTAAGAAATTATTAATGAGAGGTCATGTAATTCACTACCTCGATGGAATGAGGTAGTTTAGGTAGATATTAAGAAACCCAATTTGGTTCAAGATACCTATAAGAGAGTGAAACTGATATATACGAGTTTTATCACCAATCAAAGTAGAAAAAGATCATATTCTAATCATAAGAGGAGAGATTTGGAGTTATCCCTGTGGGATATTAGGTTTTTTTATGAGTGAATCCTTTATCGAGGAACCAAAATCTGATGAATCAGGTAAAGCTGGCATTAAGTTTTGTGGGACCCTTTAATATCACTGAATGGATGGGGATTGTGGAATACCGTATGGGGTTTCCTTCGTGTTATTGAGGCATGCATGATGTGTTCAACATTTCTTAGCTTCAGAGGTACACATGTGATCCTATGAATGTTATATACTCTGAGTATGTTTAGTTGGAATAATATGAATCCTAGGAGTAGAATTTGATGCAGATATTAGATAAAAGTGAGAAAGTTATCTAAGGAAATATGGTACAACTCATCGGAATTCAGTGTCAGCATGGACAGATCTAGGAGGAGATGTGGGAGCACAAGTATGATGTTCAAGTTCAGTGTATTGAGTTGTTTTATCAAGACTAATATAGTTACTTATCAAGGTAAATAAGTCTATATAGATGGATAATTATAATATCCTTAATTTTTAATGATAATAAAACCCATCTTTGTTAATAATTTATGAGTATTGTTATGTGAAAATGTAAATTTTCAATAAAAATCACTTGAAAAAATTATTTAATGATCATAGTTAGGCCATAAGACACACCTTAATTATAATTATACTCATTGGTATACTATGAAAGAAGTCTTGAGTTTGAGTTATGGGTGTGTTGGAATAAAAATCTCGGATGGCAGGGGACAATACCTTCCACATGTCAAGTAGAGAGGCTTTTGGCTACTACTTGGTTGGTTGATGTGGATGATTTTGGTGTGGAATATGGAATATTTAGGATTATTACATTATTAATTATGTTAGTATGGATAAAATATATTTATAGTAAGTTGAATAAGAAATAAACTTTGAAAGAGTTTGTAAATATGATTACCTATTCTTTTAGAGGCCTCCTTTGGCTTAAACCTTAATCCTTATTAGGATGGTATTAGAAGAAGAAAAGAATCCAAAGAAATAATTTAAGGAATATAAGAAGGTTTTTGGATAGTTTTTTTCTCTGATATAGAGGGCTCAAAGTATGTGAATAATGGCGGAGAGAAAGTTCCCTTTTATAAGTGAGGGGAGGGACACACATGGAATTATTTGAAATATTATTATATAATATATGTATAACTCATTTATAATGAATATAAAGTGTAAAAATTTATAATATTAGGGGGATAAGGAATAAATATGACCAACCAATAGGATTTACACAAGTTTTCAAGCCATTTTAACTCTTATCTCTTTAGTTAAACCCCTATTAACCTTTTAAAGATTACCATGATAAATTTTTTTCCACTATTTAAGGGTTATAAAAGTAATTTTAAAATTTAAAATTGGAACATATATAGATAATTAACTATATAATATACAATTTCCCATATACTTGATTCATTATATAATTTTTATTATTTTCATAATGATATAAAAATAATTTTTAAACAATAAATACCATTTAAGGGTTTTCAAGAATATTCACCAAACTTGAGTTTAAAGGCATCAAGATACAATGTAATTAAAATATAGATAAATTAAAAATAAATAATATATTATAACTATCCATTATATTCTTTAAAAACCACAATACATCAAAATCATATCACTTTTAATGTTTTTGAAATAATTTACTTTATTTTTCTACAACTTCCATAAGCTTTGTGTTGGCATTGCGTAATCATTCTAGGTAATTATATCCCCAATAAAAACTATTTTTTTTACTATAATATAAATATTGTATTAATCTTAAAAATATCAATTTATAACTGATATGAACTTGTTTTACTAAAATGAACTTTTTCTATACCAAGGATAATATGTTAGAGAAATTAAAAACAAAGATAGTAACATTTTGTATTTATTCTTTACTTAAAATAATATATAGGTCATTATCAAAGGAAAATGGAACCAAGTTACCATATATTAAAATATTGGATGATTATATTAAAAAACCATTCCAATAGAAATAAGGCAAGTGTTAGATATATTTTTAGAGCCTTATCACATTAATTTTAAACTTAATTACCCGATTTACCCTTTAACATGAGGAAAAATATTTACCATGTTTACCATTCCTAATGACTAAAAATAAAATTAGCATTATTAATAAATTTTAAAATTATTATTCAAAAATATTAAATCAAATTTTAAAGATTCTATTTTTTTAAAAGGCAGAAATTACATTTAATACAAGTGCACAAAATACAATGAAAAACAGTTTTTATAGAAATGCGTTTTAAGCATAAAAATGAACTTTTATAAAAATAAAATATAATGTTGATTAATATGGAATTAATTAGATTTTTTTGTTAAAATGTATCTTATGTTACTTTAAATAAAAATAAAAAACAAAATTTAACTTTTAAATTATTATATTTAAGGAAAATAAATGATAGTTTTTCAAAAATCATCTTTTCTCATTTATCCAGTCAAAAATAATTTTTTTTATAAAAATAATTTTTTTAGAAAAATAAATATTTTTAGAAAAATAAAAAAAATTCACTCTAAGAAAATTTAAAAAATTAATTCCATTTTTTAAATAAAATTTATAAAAGTGGTAGAAATTATTTATAATATGCACACATAAAATGCAATAAAAACTATTTTTGAAGAAAATATATTTTTAAGTTTAAAATGACTTTATTCACATTCCTTACCTAATAAAAATAATTAAATATATTTTAATTAGTTAAATTGGATATATATATATATATATATATAATCTAGTTATTTCATTATAATCATTTTTAAATAGGGATTAATTAAATCTATAAAAATACATTTCAAAAAATAAAAACATTTTAATGAAAAATATCAATTTTACCTTAAATGATTATATCTTAATTTGAAACCAATTAATGATGAATGTATAACTGGATATTTACTTTATTTATAAAAAATTAATACATATATTTCATAATATAGGTATTCATATTTATTCCCACCAAATCAATGATTGGGTTGTAATTATCATATTTAAATAATAATATTTCTATTAGAGTTTGTTTAATCTTAGTGTTGCATATACTACACACTATATAATATATTATTTGAAGAAAATAAATTCTAAAATCCTGAGGTGTTACATTATACCCTCTTAAATAAATTATGTCCCTTTAATTTTATCTTATGTCTAATAAAAGTTTAAAAACAAATTCAAGAATCAAATCCAAGGAGTGAAATATAATTATACATAAGTGGAAAGAATTATTTTTTAATCCACATCAATAAAATTTCATTTTTTAAAGATTATTAATTTTTATGTTAATACTAGGAAACTTATTATTTTCTAAATATTTCTTAAACCATGTATTTACCATTGTGAGACTCATATTTTTGAAAGAGTTTATAAAATTGTACCTTAATATTTGAGTGATAATACTCAATAGATTTATCTTCCTCATACTCGAGTTAGGAATTATTTTACCATCAAGAAAGAGAATAAAAAAACATAGTTACTTGATTTCTTTATATCTATAAATGAAATTTCATCCTTTTATTGTTCTTTGATCAGTTTTTAATCTCTAATTCATATTATATTCTAAATGATAAATAACCACAAAAGTGATTATAAGTTATTCCTCTTATCTCTATACATTTAATAAAATCAAAATGCTTAGAAGAAATAAAAATAATATACAAAATAAATTTTCATATGAACATATAATATATATAATCTCCAAAACCTAAACAATAACACCCAAAGTTAAACATAAATCATTACATAAATAACTAACCTTAAAACTATTCAAAAATATGCTCGATCAATTTCTATACCCAAAAATAATAATAATTTGATAACATATTATTTGAATATCAACATAACATTTATATTCAAGAAAATTCAATAACTAATAAAGTCACATACCAAAAATGTATACTCCCTAATCATATAATCTCTAAATTATGATAATCCTTTCCATAAATAAATCGAATCACCCTAAATAGTTAATAAAATCATATATTCTGTCATAAATAAACTCAATTGTTATTCCTAAAATTCTTTTTACCTTAATCATATAATGATACCAATATAGCGTACTTATACAAAAATAACATTAATCACTTAGTCACCAAATCAATTTTTTAATCCCATGGTTATCCATATGATAAAACATATATTCCCAAAATTTAATAATAGATTTATCCTAATTAACCTTATCAACATCAAAGATCAAATTAAACCTAATGGTTATCAATACCTTTCAACTTATATCCAAAAAATATAAAATCATTCTTCTTAAAATGATCTTTTCACTAAAACAAATACTAAACCAAAGGGTTTTATTCACATAATTGTGTCCCAAAATATCCCGAATCATATTAATAAAACATTAAAATGGGTATCTATTCCTTTAAACTTATGATCAACTTTAGAATTATCAACCCATGAAACTTCAGGTTTTTTACACATCACTATGGAATATCATAGGTTTCAATATGTTTTATCCTCTCACACATTATAATGGTTTATAAAGAAAATATGAATTAGCACAAACATGTCCCCCAAGAGTGTCGATCTAGATGTGAATTCTTAGGGCCACTCAATATACACAAGTGACAGTCGAGTTGATATCCAATCCACTTATTCTAAAATTGTTACCCATAAATGAATCTATGTTACAACCACATACCCTTTCCAATATCTAGATAGGTATTTATTTTCTAATAAAACCACAAAATATATACCTTACCAAAACTTCATAATATTACACTATACTTAGAAATATCCCTTGAATATATCATAGGGTTATGCTCTCCAATCTATATTTTCCTAAGTTTAGTTCCAAAGGGTCTTACTAATCTTCTTATAATACCAAATATAATACCCTGACTCCAATAACCTAGAGTCGATGGTTATCTGACTACATTGGTACAAGATACAATAAATCACATCTTGAATGATCTAATAGTTTAGTTGTCTTTAGAGACTAGATACACACATGATTCTCACATTAAATTTGAAAACATGAAATACAACTTAAAATTATAGTGAAAAATTTATTATTTGTTCTAGCATATCCATGGAATAATTCATAGAAACCTTTTTTATATCTTGGGGAAAGGAAAACATAATAAAGGGTGAGCTTAGATTCTTATTAAGGAAAATCATACAATATAATCAAAATAAATAAATAAATAGGAATAATAAGAAAAATATAAGCACTAATCAAATATTCTATATAACTAATTTAATAAAAGGGGAATATATCTATTGATTACATAGGAATATAAATAATTGCATGGATAATAATATTTTTTTCATAATTATAGAATTCATAATGTTATACATCATAATCTTCTATCATAGCCTTGTGTTAAGACATAATACATAAAAAGGTAAGGCATATGCCAAATACCACAGTTAGTTTGTCTCATGAGACCTACTGATGCATAAATTGGCTATCTAATAGTAGGCCTCAACCATTTACTTAATATATTCAATACATCCATTATATGAAATAAATGAATAATAATACAATACATAATCAACATAAATATTCATATTGAAGAACTAACATAAAAAATTTCAATATTTAACACAATAAATAAATATAATTACATAATCATGAGTCATCTAAAGAAATAATGTGGATGGTATCATAATATTATATCCCCAATAAAGCATAAAATTAATCAAAGGATATTGATATAGATGAAAATAACTTTAAAATAATATTCAAGTATTTATTTGAAAATGTGAGAAAAACATCATTTTCATTTGATAACATTTTTAATAAAATTTATAGAATATTGAGAAAATGAATTTATTTGAAAATAAATATATAAACATGTAAATTAATACTCAAATTAAAGAATATTTATGATGGTATGATTTTTTTTTCATTTGGTAAACATTAAAATAAATATTCCCTTTACACTTTTGCTAAAAACCCAAATTCACATTGTTTAGAAAATTATGAGAATATTCATTTTAAATATTTATAAAAAAGTCAAATATTTTTTAAAATGACTTTAAAAAATCATTGGATAATATTAAAAACATTATATTGAAAATGGACGTGGAGGAGAAAGATTCTCGACCAAAAGGAGAAATATGTTCAGTTTTACCTAAAAACATTTTCTTAGTCATTTTAAGTAATACTAAGAATAAAATGAAAGGAAAACATGTAAAATTCATATATAACCATAATATAGTAAAATAGATATATTTTTAAAGATAAATTTCTTATAAATTTAATCAATTGAAGTTTGAATGATAATTAGAGATTTTATTCATAAGGAAGAACATAAAAGAAAGAAAAAGGAAAAAGAAAGGTCATGAAGGGCAGAAGTGGTTAAAACTAAGGGAATCCACTCAGATGATTTTCATACAATAAAAGGTAGAAAACCCAAGTTAGAAAACATAACCATTCCCGCCATCTCATGTCCTTTGGATGTAATAATTTATGCCGCTATATTACCCTCCCTTTAGGTGTGCAATATATTCACATAAAGAGAGAGAAAATTTCTGCATTTTTTGATAGTATTATAAATTCACCAATAGATTCCAGATTTACCCATCAAATCATTGAACATCATGGTAATGTATGATTCAACCAAGAAAAAACTAACATTATTTGTTCTACATATAGAGAGCTCAGTGATAAGAGCATGATTTTCAGCTTGCAGAGAGAAACCTTGCTCGTAGAAGGATGATAATTCTAGAATGAAATAGCCTCGAGAGTCCCAAACAATGAATCTATCATTAATAACACCTTGTACACTTGAGATATCAATGTTCAACTTAATACTATGAATATGTGGTGTCCAACACACCCAAACACCATGATCACCAAGCTGTCCATCTTCAATTAGACCTAGAGGAAGACGTTCCATAAGGATAGGAAACCCAATAACCATACAAAATGATCCATATGATTATTTAGGGTACATAATTAAATTTTTCAGGGAGAAATTTGAGGCTCTGTATCCTTGATGTTGAGCTGTGTTATGTGACTCTCATAAAATCCAATATCCCGCAACAAGGAGAACTAGCCTCTAATGGATGTTAGCACCCATTACCCTAAGGTTACTGAGCCAAACTTGTATGAACATATCAACCATATTAAACCCTTGATTGGTCCTATGGAGATCCATCAATATACCCCAGATACACCTCACCTAGTTTCCTTCGATAAAGAGGTGCATGAATGATTCTGTTCTAACGTTGGCACAAAAAAAACATTTGGTGGCGATGGGGGTGCCTATGTGATGAATGTTATCATTCATGGATACAACATGATTATGAATCATTCATAATAAGATGTTGTTTTTAATATTAATATATATATATATATATATCCCAGATCATATAGACTAATCACTCCATTAGACTATTTGCATGGATCAATTTGTTGAAACTTGAGCAGCTGAACCGACCAAAGGTAAAGGGAGTGAAGGTAAGAAAATCTGGGACATACTCAACCTTAATAATATGAAAGAGAGATTTATGAACATCACTAAGAATTGATTTAATGAATTAAAGGTGGATAGTGGCCGTAATAATGATAATTTCTAGAACTAGAAACCCTCGGATAAAGAAGGTACAACTTGCTAGTTGTCCTTCCAAAAGGCTAAGTCGCCCCTTCGGATGATCCAATGAGAGTTGTTCAGAATTAATGTCATTGATTATTTTAGATTGTTCCATAAAGTTGAAATTGAATCATGATCTATCCATTTATAAGTAGAATAACTGAACTTACTCCTAACGATGCTGGACTAAAGATAGCTTCCTGAGAAGGACTCACAAACAAGTCTCTTCTACATGCATCTCATATTCTCTACTATGCACCTTAGGCTAACATTCCCCTCCTCAATTGGCTTGGACAAGAGTTCCCAACTTTCCAAATGATGAAAAACTTCCCTTCAATAATCCTAGATAAAGTTGTTGAATATGTACTAAATATTTTTAATGACACTCTTAAGGACTTTATCGACCAAGAGGATGTTCATGGGAATATAGGATAAAACACTAATCCTAAGGGTGATTCTACCACCGAATGATAGGAAGTAAATATTCTAATTTAAAATTCTTCCTATGATTATATTCAAAATACCATTAAAGTGATGGATGTTTGCTCTCCCATTTGAGGGGGGAAAGATAGTCCATCAAAAAGGACCTTCTTGGGATACCAAGTCACTCCTCAATAAGTTTTCCACAACTAACAATGCACTTATTAGGAATAAAAACACTTCTTTTTTCCATATAACACATTGGACACTTCTACTGATATATTCTTTCATAAGCTACTTCAAGTGATGGATATAATTTTTAGCATCATTGATGTATAAAATAATATCATCAGCAAAAAAAGAGAGAAATCCTAGAAAAACTATACCATCCACTGAAGGGGTAAATTAATCCATCTATAATTCCCTTATTCAAATTCCTAAAAAGAGAGTCTTGTGTAAGAATAAAAGGATTGGAGATAGAGGGTACCCTTAGAGGAGACCTCTAACATATTTAAAGAAACCGAAACTTCTTCCCATGAGTGAGATGGTGAAACAATATGAGAAATAACACTCAATTAAATGTGATATCCCTGACCCAGGTTCCACACAAAGGTGACTCAAGACTAGTTGGCCATATGGCCTCAAGCGCACCTCCCCATAAGCCAGAGGCTAATAACTAGTAGTGAAGGCTTAGGGTATGTACATGGGGAGACTATTCCCTCCTAAATAGGGTGGATCACATCATATATAAAAAATAAATAAATAGTGGAAGCATATATACATAGACACCATGAAAATTAGACCATTAACTTTCCATAGAAGAAGCATACATAAATATCCAACAACTGATAATAATACTCAAAATATGGAAACCAAATAATATACTAAATTATGATGTAATTTTATGTGTCTATAAAGTAGGAAAATGTGGATACACAACATCAGGAAATATACTCTATAAAAAAGAACAAAAAAAATCCAAAAAAATATACAGCATCCTGAGAACTCACCTAATAATTTTATACCAAGATCCCTCCTAAGAAATAAATCAAGATGAGGTGTATAGAACAAAATTATTCCGTTTTTCAAAACCTACATACATATAATCTTCCCAAGTACCAACGGTGGCCCAGATAGGGTGTGGGATAAATCTTAGTAGGCCACCACCAATGACATCTATACCATCCAGCATGTGAATATAAACTAACAATGTGAAGGTATATATATAAAAGTAAAGAAATTCTATAAATATAACTAATACCTTCTTCATCCTTAACTGGAAATAAATCTGAAAATGTAATCATTTAATGTATTTATTTGAGTTTATCGTATATAATTAAGTCATGTGAGGTATAACAACACTGACAATGTATCATGATAATAATTATAATAAAGGATCTAAGGTATACCAAGGCATCCTGTAATGATGATAATAGTGAAATAGGATCCAAGGTAATAACTAAAGAATCCTTAACCTCAGGGGTCAATCCAACTCAGTAATAACATGAGGAATGGTTGTAAGGGGTTTGGGTGTAATACAAGGACCATCGAATAAGGAATTACACTATAAAATATTCTAACTAAGTATAAGGATACCATCCAAGGTAAAATAGGCTAAGCAAGACTAGTCCCAATGGGGTGAATCTATGGTTCCATGTGTCTGAAGACATACAACTACATCCAAGGAGTGTATTCAAGGAACTATAATATCTACAAGATAGTAAAGAGATCCTATGACATAATACTGGGAAACCCCTGGTAGATAAGAACCATTTTCCAAGTTGTGTATCTCCCTTGGAAATCATCACCTTGAATTATAATGGCATCCTCTCAGTGATCATGGAATTCCATCAGGAATCCAAGGTCGACACAAGTTTGACAACTCCTATATAAGTGAAAATTTCCATATGTAATAGGAACATTATACATAATTAATTATTTAATTAAGGCCATGTAATACTCATACCTTTTAATAGTTTAGAAGGTTTATTCCATTTCCTTTCATACTAAGTGACAAGGTTAAATAGGTCACAAAACCATTTCTAATTTCTATTTCATATTTAATTACTAGGTTAATGCCATTAAATTTCATAATCATAACAAGGCGGGATAAGGACATGCAACCATATCAATTAAATTACATTAAACTTGGACAAGTGATACATATAATATACTTTCTATTTATAATAAATTTTCATTTATTATATTAAAGAACTTACCTTATAAGGTTCAAGGGATACTATGATGTAATATCCATTAAAAATTTATTCATTTAATTTAAAACTTACCTTTATTAAGGCCAATTCGAAGAACACCCGAATGGTGGTGTAGATAGTCATATCAAACCACTAAAGGAATAGAATAATGAAAAACCTTACTTGGGGAGGTCAACATATGAGTATGATTATTATAAGAGTGGTCTATGAATTTAATAGGCAATGCCCAATGAAATCAGCATGCGCATAATAATGACAGTTTATAAAAGGACAAGACTTGAGGGATGAGTCATACACAACCTACCTTGAGCCTATATCACTATCCTCATCTATCATTGACCCTTAATTTGTCCTAGAATAGAAGAAAACTAAAGAATGGATCAATTTCTTGAAAATAGGGCATAATATCCTACACCTAAATAAATCCATCGAGAGAAAGAAAAATGATGAATGGTGAAAGATGAAAGGAGATATTACCAGTGTTCATCCAATGAGACGATCAGAAGTTGAATCGAAGTCTGGATGGAGGAACGAATTTAAATACTAGCTTAGTAATTCAAGGGAGATCAAAGGGAGAGACCTCCTGTTCATATGAGAGAAAGAAAGTAAAGAGGGGTGAGGAAAAATGAAAGGGGTCCGCCTGTTTAAAAAAATTTCACAACATTTAAACGATGTGTAATTTTAATGCTTTACCTTCCAGGTAAACTTCATTACATGTCATGAATTTTCCTAATAGGTCCATTACACATTGTGTATTTACTACACACTGTGTATTCCAAATACACGTCATGTACTTGTCCGGTAGTAGCCTTCATACCCTACTACCTTTCTACCCAAAACAAAAATACATTCCTTAAGAAATTATTTTCAAGTTTTAATACGAAAGAGAACTAAAACAAAGGTTTAACTAAAAAGTAAAAGGATCTATACTTGATGGAAAAAATGGGTTCTTACAGTCTTCCCCCTTAAAGTAACTCTTCCTTGAGTTTCCCTTCCAAGGATGGTATAATGTTGTATGAGAAAAACTCTATCCACTTGACATTTAAGTTAGACTCTCGCTCTCAAGTCTCATCCTATACACGTTCATGCTACCATAGCACCTGAACTAAATGGATAAACTATCCTTGAAGATACTTTGTGCTCTGATCAATGATGCACATGAGATAATCCTAAAAATATGAATCAACATCTAACTCATCCTACTTGGGATCAAAAGTATGATATGGGTCATCATGATAACAAAGAAGCTGTGAAATGTGGAAGACGTTGTGAATTTCACAATAACTAGGATTTAATAAAAATCGACAGGATATGAAACTAACTCTATTAAGAATATCAAATGGCCCAAAAAATAGAGGTGACATCTTCCCTTGCCTCTATATCCATTTATACCCAAGACTAGGTGATACCTAAAGGAAAACATGATCCTCAACCTTGAACTTCAAAGGTCATCGATAGAGAGCAGCATAGGATTTTTGTCTAGAATGAGTAGTATACATTCACTTCCTAATAAACTAAACCTAATTTGAATCCTCCTACATGATATGAGGACCTAGTACTATTTCCTCTCCTACCTTTATCTATCATAGGGGTGAATAACACGACCTACCATAAAAGTAATCAAAGGGATCTATCTGAATCATATCCTGAATGATATTTTTGTAGGTGAAATCGGTGAGAGGGATATGATTCTCCCAAGAGATTCCATAATCAGGGATGCATTCTTGGAGCATGTCCTCTAAAACCCATATCACCTATTATGATTGGAAATCAGTCTGTGGGTAAAAATATGTGATCAAAATCACCCATGTACCCATAGATCTATGTAACCCCTACCAAAACCTTGATGTGAAACAAGAAACCCTATCTGAAATGATAGTATAAGTGACTCCATGTATATATATTATCTCATAGATATATAGTCTTCCCAAATTATTAATTGAGAAAGTCTCCCAGATGGGATGGAAGTGAGCTAACTTTTTTATTTGATCCACGATTACCCAAACTGTATCGTTACCTTGAGGCGACCTCAGCATTCCAACTACAAAATACATTTCCATTTTCATTTCAAGACTGATAATTTCTATAACAAGACAATAGGATATGGGTGCTCCTCCTTAACCTACTGACAGGTGTAACACCTAGTGATAAAACTTTATATATGAGATTTCACCCAAGGCCACCAATACCAGCATCACATATCTCGATACATCTTAGAAATTACTGAACGAGCTTCCCACTGAGAAGCATGGTACCCTCACATAATTTCCTTTATCATATCGGTAGGAACCTAGAGATTTCTATGAATACGTAGGATGTCTTGTCTATTAAAAGAGCAATCTGGAGGTGGGTCCTCACCAAAAATGATCTCTCATTGAACCAACCCCTTAAGATATAAAAATTTCATAATCTTCACCCTATCAAGTTGGGAAGAGGTAACTATCAAGGATATGAGATAATACTTCCCATAACTATCATGAAACTCTATATGGATCTTAGAAAATAGTTCCATAAATTTCCATTCATCAATGGATTCCTATATGGCCTATGCCTGAGTTTTCTGGCTCAGCACATCTGCTACCACATTTCATTTTCCAGGCATATAGGAAAGCTCAATGTTAAAATAATGAAGGTATTTGACCCATATTTTCTCTCTAATATTCAAGTCACAATGTGTGAAGATATACTTAAAGATCTAGAGGTCCTTATAAACCAAAAAGTTCTCACCCATCAGATAGTATCTACAGTAGTGTAAGGCATAGAAAACAACTACTAGCTCAAGGTTGTGCATTGGGTAATTATGCTCATGAGGTCTCAACTAGTGAAACCCATAAAAAAAATCTGTCATCCTACATCACTACCACATCTAGAATAATTCTTGATGCATAATATAACACTGTATAACCTCTTCCAAACTCTTAAAGAACCAGAATACATGTCAAAACAATCCATCCTTTTAGATCTTAAAAGGCTTTCACACACACTTCTAACCATAGGAACTCCACAACCTTATTTATAATATAAGTAAGAGGTTCAACAAGTAATGATAAGTCTTTTATGAAATTAATTTAATATTAAACCATCCCCAGGAAACTATATATATCAAACATGTTCTTGGGATTATCCTAGGAAACCAAAACATTCACCTTCTCTAGGTCAATAGATACTTCTGATTCTAAGATAATATGACCCAAGAAGTGAATTTTTTTGATCCAGAAGTGGTATTTAGAAATCTTGGAATAAATATGATTATCTCTTAGTGTATTCAAAATGATATCAAGGTTCTTATCATGGTTTATTCGAGTATAAGAATACACTATGATTTCATCCACAAATACGATGATGAAGGAATCCAGATAGGAATGAAAAACCCTATTCATCAAATCCATGAAAATGGAGGGCATATTCAAAATACTAAATTAAATAAAGAAATAATCATATAGAACATACCTATTATAAAAGGTTGTATGAGGTATGACTGAAGGCCTGAATCACACCTGATGATAATTTGATCTCAGTTTGATTTTCGAGAACATCCTAACTCCTTGGATCTAGTCAAAGAGATCATCTATTTGAGGTAGTGGATACTAGTTCTTAATTTTAAGGTGGTTTAACCATCATTAATATATGCATAAATAGAGGGCACCATCTGCCTTCTTACTGAAAAGTATGGGTGAACCCCAAGAATAAGTAATGAGTTTGATAAAACCTTTAAACTCTAGATATTCCAATAATATCTTGAGATCCTAGATCTTAGTAGGTTCCATCCTATATAGAGGAATGGACACTGGTTTTGATTCTGGAATGATCTTGATCATAAAATCTACCTCCATCTTAAGAGGTAATTTAGAAAAATTGTTGAGAAATATGTCTCCGAAACAATATACCACATGAGTAAAATCTATCTTATTTATTCCCTATTACACTATGAAAATACTAGCAATCAGGATGGTCACTCCACCTAACATAGGATTCTCTAGTCTATATCTCTTAGCCTAGACATCCCACTCACCCTTGTGGAGATAACTAATACCCTCTGGTGATGTAAACAACACCCTGCAGTGATATCAGTCTGCATAGATGTGATATGAAACCATAAAATACATCACAAGAATGAAATCTAATCTCATCATCTCGAGGATGAATATGTACCATAATAAGGGATAACTTACCACCTCAAAGGGTAGTCCCTACATTAGAATATTTCCTCTGACCAAACTCCTAACAGTGTGTCCAAGGTCATCACACAATAGTAATCCTGAATTTACAACATGACACTTTCCATGGTTGATAAAGAGATAAAAAAGTGTGAATCAACTGTATTGAATAAAGTAGATACAATAGTGGAGGATACTAGAATAATACCTCATACTATAAATGGTCCTGTACTCCGATCCTTGGGTATCAGTTGTAATGCATGAAACTAACCTGATCCACAACCCTATGCTATAACTGAACTAACCTGAGTATGTCTACTCTAATAGAACTGATAATCAAAAGTTTTTATACAATATTCTTGAAATACTCATCATCCCATCTTACTGGTTCTACTCCAAATCCCTACCTGATGTGACACAACTGATCCCACCCTTGAAGGTGGAGTTGGTGTAGATCCTCTTCCACTGGAAGCAGATGGAAATATTTGACATAATCTATGAAGATATCAAATATGGACAAAATAATGACACTCCATCGAGTCTATATCACACTGAGGCTTCATATTCCACTACCTTCCACACTAATGACATATAACGGAGCTGCCAGTATGGACACTCTGACCACCATTTCTCTGATAAGAAACCTCAAAGGAACACTGCCTGATATCGGATGAACTACCAGCCTGCCTTGACAATGAACCTATAGGCCTTGAACTATCTTCTTAAATTAGGTTACACTCAGTTATAGGATCCTGATTAATTATATTAGAAAATTTAGGTAGGTGAAAAAAATTCACCTGAGTACGGATGGAGTACTTGATCCCATCCTCAAACCAACTAGTACCTGATAGCTCATCACTAGAAAGAAGTAGTAAAAAAAATGAAAATCAATAAAATGCACTAAATAGTCCATTAATTACATAACACCCTGATCTAGGTTTGTAAAATATTTTTTGTGATTAGATCTCAGTATCTAAAGAAATAAGTGATCATTAAAGGAAATCTGAAAATTAGCCCAGACCATGCCCTGATGACAATTAGCCTGGGTAATCACATCTCACCAATAATTGGAAAAATCATATAGTATATAGTTAGAAAGCTTGAACCTCCTCTCTGTAATAATCTTCATATGCTCAAAGATAAATATAGTGTCCCCTAGATAAGTCTCAATATCCTATAGAACACCATCCCCCAAGAAGGTGGGAGGATTCTACTGCTGGAACTCACAATTCAGATCATCCATAGTAGGTGTAGGTCATGGATCACCCTATATAGACTACATCATATGTATAAAAATATCATGAAGTTGAGCGTCAGTACCCAACTCGAGTATAATATGCAGTTGATCAAGTGGTACTCCTAACGGTAAGACTAGAAGCTCAGGGCCTACCATCTCTGGATCATGGCCGTCACCACCCTCTTGGTGCATGACATAAGGAAGTCACAGTTGAATAGATCCGAAAATGATAAGAAAATTCCTCAGAAGAATATTTGAGAATAGATATAAGCACTAAAGGAAGAAGAATGTAAGAATAAAATATCACTTCCTAAGGTACTACCCAAACTACCCATTTATAAGGCTAAGTTATTGGTAAGTGTTTGAGTTTAATTTATAGGGGTTCTATTATATTAAGGGTGAACTACACTTTTCCTCTTCATTTACTAGAAACCATATCATTTTATAATTGAATATTTACATTTTAAGTTTTCATTTTCTTATATACATCTACCATGGTTTGATTAAAATGTATTGCCTTTCCTAGTGAATAAGGGAACATACACCTTATCACTAAAAATGACACCCATTTAATTTATATTTAACCTCATCTACATTCAGTCTCAGAATGTAATAGGTAATATATAATGGCCCAACTCGGTAAATTATACATTCCAACCCATGGGGGCCCATACACCTCATAAATTGAAACTAGAAATCAATCAATCACATCCAAAGATAATCCCATGTAACCAAAGGTACAAAGATGATATGGGTAGAAAAAATCTATTTAAGATGCCACCATCAACCTATAATCGAAAAAATATTTAGATTGATGATGAAAATTTAAACAACCAACTACCAATCCTATAAAAGATGTTAGAAGAACAAGAATATATAACAGGCATGGATCACTAAAAAATCATAGGAAAAACAAGAAATGCAAGAAGTGAAATGAACCTATATGGATTAGCATATACATGGAATGTGAATTCTAGGTGCCTATAATGATTTATGTAACAATTTTAATTTCCATCATCTCATCAAGATATGGATAAAATGAAATTCTAAATAATAATAATAATAACCATCATATAGCATGTGCATCACCCAATAGTTTAAGTATATCAACTGTAATAAGAAAAATATTAAATAATAATTCTTATTTCCAAAAAACTATCTTTTACCCTGAATGTGGGTTAGATACACCCCAACACAACTTATAACCAAGTTCCAAAGTGTTACTAATATTCTATATATTTTATCAAAATAGTAAATTAATAAAAAATACTCTAATAACACTTTGTGAAGTCTCAGACCTAGTTACCACTCAGAGGTTCCCTAAGCTCGATTGGCCACATGGCCTTAAGCATGTCTCCCTATACACTAGAGGCTTCTAACTAGTAGTGAGGGACTAGGGAGTGTCCATTGAGAGAATATGCCCTCATAACCAGGTTGGGGAATAGTGGATATGGAATAATAGATAAATAGTGGAATCATATATAAATAGAAACCATGAAAATAGGGCCAATAACCCTCCATTTTAGAAGAAAACATAAATAACCAAAACTGGTAATAATACTAAAAATATATAAAATGATTCATATAAAAATGATGATGTAATTTCACGTGTCTATAAAGAAAGAAAACATGTATACAAGGCAATGAACAATATATGCTATACGAAAGAACCAAAAAAAAGACAAAAACTATCCAACATCCCTAGCACTGGCCCAGTCATTTGCTACCAAGATCCATCCTAAGAAAGCAATCAAGATTATTTGTCCAAAGTATGACACTTTCTTTTGTGAATAGCTACATACATATAATATACCTTGGTACCAACAATAGACAAGATAGGGAGTGAGATAAATCTTAATAGGTTACCACCAATGGTGTTTATACTATCCAGTCTATGAATATAAACTGACAATGTGTAGGTATATATATATAAGTAATTCTATAAAGATAACTGATACCTACTTCAGCCTCAGATGGAAATGTATCTGAACATGTAATCATTTAATTAATTAATTTGAGCACAATTTATATGATTAATTCATATGAGTTATAATATCACTAAAAATGTATAAGTATTATAATAGTAATAATAAAGGATCTAAGGTATAACAAGGCATCTTGTAATGATGATAACAATGAAAGATGATCCAAGGTAATAAAAAAGGCATCCTTGACTACAGGGGTTGATCCAACTTTATAATAACATGAATCCTAACTATAAAGGGTTTGAGTGTAATCCAAGGGGCATCACGTAAGGCATTCCATTGTAAAAGATTCTAATAGAGTCCAAGGATCTCGTCCAAGGTAAAATTGGCTAAGCAAAACTGGTCCCAATGGGGCGAATCCATGGAACCACATGTTTGAAGACATCAATCTGGATCCAAGGAGTGTATCCAAGGTATCCTAATATCCGAAATATTGTGAAGGGATCCTATAAAGTCATGCTGGTAATCCACTAGTTGATAAGGACCATGTTCCAAGGTGGGTATCTCCCTTGTTAACCGACTCCTTAAATCAGAATGAAGTCCTCTAAGTGCTCATGGAATTCCCTAAGTAATCCAAGGAAGACTCAAGTTTTAACACTTATATAAAGGTGAAAAGGTCCATATGCAATAGGCACATTATAAATAATTAATTCTTCAATTAATTCCATGTAATACTCATGTCATTTAATAGTTTGTAAGGTTTATTCCTTCTGATTTCATACTATGTGGCAAGGCTAAATAGGAAATGCAACCATTTATAATTTCCATTTCATATTTAATTACTATGTTCATGACTTTACCATTTATAATAATGATAAGTCATGATAAATAAATGAAACCATATGAAATTAAATTACATTTAACTAGGCCAAGTGATACATATAATATATTTTCCATTTAAAATCGAGTTTCATTTATTATATTAAAGCACTTACCTTATAAGGTTCAAGTGATAATATGATGTAATAGCCATTAAAATTTTATTCATTTAATTAAACACCTACCTTTATTAAGGCCATGTCAAATCACACCCAAACAGTGTCACATATAGTTATATCAAACCACTAAAGGCACAACATAAGGAAAAAACCATACTTAGGGTGTTCTGCATTGAGGAAAAAACCTCCAACAATGTTGAAAATATATATAAGGGGATCTAAAATATGAAAATGATGATTATAATCATGGTATATGTATTTAGTAGGAAACACACGATGAAATCGGTGTGTGCATAATGACTATAGTTTATAAAATAGTGATAATTGAGGGATGAGTCATAGACCACCTACCTCGAGCCTATATCAGTCTTCTTTTTCAGTATCAGCCCTTAGTTTATCATGGATCAGATGAAAACCGAATAATGAATCAACGCTCTAAAAATAGGGCATAAGATCCTACACCTAAATAACCATGTCAGGAGAAATACAAATGAATAAAGGAACAAGATGAAAGGACATCTTACCAACACACATCTAACGAGATAATCAGAAGTTGAATCAAAGTCTGGACAAAGGAATGGATTTAAATCCTAGCTTAGGGATTCAAGGGATCTCAAAGGGAGAGACCTCCTATGTGTGGGAGAGAAATAAAGAAAAAAGGGGTAGGTAAAAAGAAAAGGGTTCCACCCATTTAAAACATTTCCAGACATTTAAACATTGTGTAAATGATTTACACATCATGTAATGTTCAGAATTTCTCTTCCAGGGAAACTTCATTACACATCATGAATTATCCTACGAAGGCTATTACACATTGTATATTTACTATATTCCATGTATTCCAAATACAAATAGCATAATTGGCATGAAATAGCCTTAATCCCCTAAAACCTTTCTTCCCAAAACAAAATGCATGCATTGAGGTGTATCTTTTATGTTTTAAGCCAAAAGAGAACTACAACAAGGGTTTAATTAGAAAGTAAGAGGATCCATACATGAAGAAGAAACCAAGTTCTTATATAAAAGGTCACAACCCCATTAAGAGAAACCATATATTCTAAGTACTTTGGGGATGTTCCCCCACTCCATCCCATCCATTCTATCATAGGCCTTTCCCATGTTAACTCCAATCATAATTTTGGAACCCACCACCCTACTATAAAAGTTAGAAATAATCTCATGGATAAGAACTTTAGAACCCTAGATGCTCCTGACCTTTATAAATCCATGTTTCTATTATGAGACCATGAGGGGAAGAATCTAAGAAAATGTTCTATTCAGAATAATGAAAAGAATATTATAAGAAAAATTATACATGTTGATGGGTCGAAACTGACCGAAACCATTTGGTTGATTCACCTTGGGAATGAGAGCCATAATGGTGATGGATGTGACTCCTGGAAGAGGCCCCCATTTGAAGAAATACTAGACCAATTTAATCATTTAATTTATATCTTATTATTAAATAATATTATAATTATTCAACATTATTTAATCATTCATGTCCTAAACATTATAACATCACTCATGTTAGTGATAAAACCGACCTAAACAAAAGTGTGTTATAATGAATGAATGTGCAAGAACATGATAAGGTATAATATCAATATAAAATTTAAATAATATTAGTCATTTCATAATTATTATATATATTCATTATATACAATTTTATAACCATCTATAAAAGGCGGACATTGAAAATGAAATATATCGCTCATGGAGACAATAATATGTACGTATGCATGGATGATACTTCTATTTTATAATGAGAAAAATAAAAATAAATAAGATATTATTTTATCATTAATAAATCATTAATATTTCAAAAATACTATATATATTCATTAAATATATCATTATATCCATACATTAGAGGTAGTGTTGGAAAATTAATCACATCATTGTGTAGAGGTGATATTCCACACGTATGCTTGAGAAGTAGTTTTATTTCCAATTTGATGAGAAAGAGGTGGAAAATGGTTATACACTTATAATAATATTATATCATTATATTTATGATACTTTATCAATTATTTTAGGATGCATACAATATATTTAGATGAATTAGTAGAATAAATAGACTTTGAAAGAGTCAGTAAAGATGATTACCTCTTATTGGAGAGACCTCCTTTGTCTTACACATTAAAACATCATAGGATGATCCTAGGAGAATAAAAAAATATCAATAATGAAGGGAATGAATCTTTAAAGGTTTTGGGTAGGTTTTTACTAATCTATAGTGCTCAAAGTTTGTGAATAAGGGAGGATAAGAAGTTCCCTTTTATAAGTGGAGGGGAACATATGGAATTATTAGAAATATTATTCAATAATATATGTATAACTCATGTATAATGGATCTAGAGTGTTAAAATTTATTTTTTTAGAGATATAAGGTACAAATTTTATCAACCATAGTATTTAGACAAGTTTTATGATCATTTTAACCCTTATTTCTTTAATTTAACCCCCTCTTAATCCTTTTAATGATCACCATGATAATTTTTTTCACTCTTTATTGAATATAAAAATAATTTTAAAATTTATAAGTGGAACATACATAAAAAAATTATATAATATAAAATTTTCCATAAAATTGAGTGATTATATAATTTTTATGATTATATAATTATTTAAAAATATTTTTTAAACATTAAATACCATTTAAATCATTTTTAGGACTATTAAAAAAACTTGAATTTAAATGAATAAAGATAAAAATGTAATTAAAATATAAATTAATTCACCATAAATAATGTATTATAAATATCCATAATATTTGTGTGACACAATAATTCAATAAAATCATATCACTCTTATTGTTTTTAAAATCATTTACTTTATTTTTATACTACTTGAACAAGAGTTGTGTCGGTGTTGCATAAGCATTATAAGAAATTATATCCTCACTAAAAATTAAAAATAATTTAATATAATTTTTTTAATAATATTTCAAATAAACATTTATAACTGTCTTTCCTCTGGAATTGGGGATGACCTCATTGATTTAAGGTTCAAACATTCCAATCGGTTTCTAACGGGTTTGTTCGTAGAACCGGAAACATCTAATGATTACATATCCATTTGGACCTACTTTCCAAAGGTAGGCGCTCATTAGTTGTGGACTGATGAAGCTTAGGAATTTGAATTGTTTGAGAGGATGGGAGGTCAGACTCATCACACCTTTTTGAGGGGAATTATTGTCTACTCTGGGACTCTCTTTATAGATTTAAGTTATGTTCGTGAATCCTTATTACATTACTAAGTATAAAATGAGATTTCCTTTAGATCTGAAAATCAATGATTGATATGTAGGAAATTTAGTGAATCTATTATATGTACTCGAGGTTCTTCATCGATAGAGAATCATCTGTATTTGTTAGAGATTCTTAGTCAATGGTATCCTTCAGTACATAAAAGTATCTTGGTCATTATGATAACCACACTGGTTTTAAAGACACTCAGTGGGGCACTTGAAGTTTATTGTCATTCAGAAGGACATGGATTATTTCAGAGTTAGGATCGTACCCGATGATGGGCTACCTACGTATCCTTTTTTTTGGAAAAGGAATCAGAACCCACGTAGTTCAAGTAAGGTCATATAATGTTTATGCATTATTGATGGCTAAAAAAAAGATTCCATGATTACTTTTACACTCTAAGCTCACGTGAGTCATGATCGATGTGAGAAACAAGAGGTATTGGTGAAACCAGACAATTGTACCAAGAAAGATGCAATGATGTGGGGCTTATGTGTGTATGACTGCCCAAAATAGATGAGTATTGGGTTTTACTTCAGGGAAGAAACCCATGAATAAGGTCCATAAAGGTATATGTACTTTATGGAGATTTGGATACTCTAATCTTGGGGCTTACTCCTAAGGAAGATGCCTAAATTAGGAGGGGAATTATGATTGGGTTTTACTCCTGAGAAGGAATCCCAGATCAAAAGTAAATTAAGACTGGTTAAGAGGAATTAAAAATGGGGCTTACTCCTAAGAAGGAAGCCCAGGTTAAGGGACTTGGGGCTTACTTCTATAGAGGATGCCCATATTTGTAGACTTTTAGACTGGGGATTATTCCTAAAGAGGAAAACCAGGTTAAGATAACCATGGTTGGGGCTTACTCCTAAGAAGGATGACCATATTTGGGAACTTTTAGACTGGGGATTACTCCTGAAAAGGAAGCTCAGGTTAAGAGAACCATGGTTGGGGCTTACTCCTGAGGAGGATGCCCATATTTGGGAACTTTATACTGGGGCTTACTCCTGAGAAGGAATCCCAGGTTAAGTGTATTATGACTGGGGCTTACTGCTAAGGAGGATGCCCAAATTAGGGGACTTGGGGATTACTCCTGAAAAGGAGTCCCAACTTAATGAGAATTTAGACTGGGGCTTAATCCTGAAAAGGAGGCCCAAATTAAGGATTCTCTCATCTTAAAGGATGAGGTTTAATGAATGAACTCTCTAACTTTAGTGATATAAAGATGTGTAAATCACTAGGTTTTAAGAGATTTTCCACAAAATTACTTTCATATAAGGAAGCCAACAAATAAATCATGCCATGAATGGCTTTGGAGAGAGTTCTGAAGGATTAATCCTAAAGAGGAGAGGTGGATAGATGTAAGAGGGGTGAAATAGGCAGGAAGGGCACCCAAAAAGAGAGGGGCGCGCAAGTCCTGGGGGGTCGCGCAAGTACTACATGGGTGCACAAGTCTTGGTCTTGCAAGTATTCTTGTGCGACACATATATACTTGGGTGATCCTTGACCAGTAGAGTAATACTTGGGCGATCCTTGACCAAAGCCTTTATAATTATCCCGAGGTACTTCCAGAAGAGTGGCGCACAAGTTTCAATGAGTAGGTAAGGAGGCGCACAAGTGTGTCCATTTACCTTAAGGGTAAAACACTTAGGCACGAAAGTGTTAGTGAATTTTAACACTTAGACCTTATTCCTCTTGTTTAGACCTTCCATTCTAGGTAAATAATTACCTTAGAAGTGTTCGGAAGACTTGAAGAAGAGACTTGGGCGTTCAGAGCTCTGTATCTGAATTCTGAAAAGAAAACTACTCTCCAAATGGGGGGCCCACCAGGGGTATTTATAGGCTGGAGAAGACCCTGGGCGATTTTCAAAGAGGGCACGCAAGTCACCTGTGCGACCATTTGGGCGACACGCATGTATACTTGCGTGACCATGCTGGAACTTGCACGACCTATGGGCAATGTTCTCCTTGTTCATCCCTTTCTCTTTTTTTGATGTTTATTCAAAGGATGAATCTTCTTTGTTTGAGGTATTTCCCTTTTAATTTCATTTAGACTTTGTGATGAAAAAGGAGCGTCAACAAAAGTCCCCCCCCAGAGTTGGATCCAAAAAGGAATGAGGATTTGGCTCTGAGGAAAACGAGAAACAAAAGGAAATTAGGGCGCGCAGGGTAAGGCGCGCCAATGAGATTCGGGCGCGCAGGGTCTGGCGCGCAGGGGTACGGCCTCATATATAAATATATGGCCTCACTTTTCGCAAAGCACCTGGATCTCTCTTGTTTTGTTTTGTTCTCGGTGCGCAATTGGACTCTCGGCTTTCGCTCGTCCGTGATTCTTGTTTCTTGAGCCGCAATTCTGTTAGGGTATTTGGACTTGCGCGGTGATACATGCGTGCCCAATACTTGCACGACCAAAGGAGACTTGCGCACTAACTATGGGACTTGCGCGCCTAAATGCCTTAGCCAAATTTTAAAATTCCTTCACAAATTTTATGAAAAATTAACATACTTTAAGAGTTAATTATTCAACTTTTGTGCGAATCCAATGGCTCCCAAGAGAATCGGAACAACTGATGAACTGGAAAGAAAAAGAATTGATGATATGATGGACATTGTTGGCCATGATTACTATTCCATCTATGAAAGTACTCTCCCTGAATTAGCCAAGTACTTTAAGATGCATTATATTAATTTCCCGCACAAAATCTATCTGCCTATGTATGGCCATGGTCATTTGCAAGATGTCAATATTCCAGAGGGCAAAGAACTATCTCGTGCATTCCTGGTTTCAGTCATATACCAACTTTTCTTCAGAAAATGTCTCAATCACAGGAACATTTTCTAATGCTGGAACAGTAAAGAAAGCCTATATAATGCATCATAGCTCGTGTGCACCAGATCTGAAACCTCACAAACCTGAGCTGCAACCAAATTGTTATCCCTCAATCTTTCGAAATTCTCAGATGGATCAATCCAAAGGCTGTAAGGAGAAATGGGAATTCCGTTCTGGAGGAGGGGTGAAGCCAACTTGGATGTGGGCTTATTGGGTGTGACAAACTTGTGAAGTGTTTGTCGATGATTTTAAGGGAGATGCAATTTATGAAGCCATCTGGGCTGGGCATACGTATATTTATAGGAATGATAATTTTGCACCGGAGTTGCTTAGCCGCTGGAGCCTAGAAACTAATTCTTTCCATCTGACCCATGGAGAAGTAGGAATTAGTTTGTGGGATGTCTATAAGATCTCAAGGGTTCCAATTTTGGTTGATATTTATGACGAATTCATCCCTCTAAAGGCAACTTTGAATGATCCAGAGAAGACTCTGGATTTGGTTCGAGAATTATTGAAGATTTATCATAAGCTAAAAATCTCAAATACTTAAAAAAATCATTCTAGAAGGGATATTCATCCAGAGGAATGGATGGATGTGTTTCTCAAGAAGAAGAGGGAAAAGGGTCCCACTTGTACTCATCCTACTAGCTACCCTAGAGCGGATAATAGAGGTGCTCCTGGCACATTCCGGCCAACTCTGGAAGTAGGAGAGTTTGAGAAATGGGGGTATGAAGTGAATCATAAAATCCCAGAGAAGACCCGTCTGGCAGGATTTTTAGCCTTATGGCTCAGTGTCTATCTTTTTCCAGTCAGTGATTCGAAGTGAGGCGTCAGACCAGGGACCTTTGTTATTGCAGCCAAGTTGGCTGAGAGGAAGATGGTGGGGTTGGCTAACCCAATTTTGGAAAATATTCACAGGAGATTACTCCATGTCTATATGGGTAAGTCTCCTTTGAGATTATTGGGACCATTCCAAGTTTTATGGGGATGGATCACCACTCACTTCCGGACATATGCTGTTCAGAATGGAATACAGATCCCTAGAAGTTCTTTCAGGCCATCTGTTCAGGACTTCTCTGGATTTTGTCCTTTTTCCCTTAATGCCTATAATATTAGGCCAAGGCTGGGTATGCATAAGGAATTACACTTCTTTCCCTATGGAAATATGCCGACAGGGCGATTTGTTGACGATGGATCAGCCAGCTTGGAACAGAGGTCTTACATGCTGGCCTGCAGAGATGGTGTACTGGCCACCAGAATTGATGGGGAAATTATATGTGAGGCCTATGCTCTATATCGATTTGCACACCAATTGAAGTGTCTGCAGATAACTGTTGTATCTCCTCCAGTGCATGTCAGGTCAGAGCAGCATCCAATGGTTTCCCGACAACTATGGTTTCTAATGGCTATGGAAAGGACTGGGGTAGTTTTTGACTTACCAGATGCTGAATCGGTAAGATACTTGGCCATATGGTATGCTGAAAATTGGGTAGCATCATATCCTGAGGCAATATTGAATAAACCTGTTTATCGGGTGGGGAAGAAGAAGAGAGACATTGAGAAAGAAACAATTCATGTGGTAGGTGATTCTTCCACTCCTGAAGCTGGTTCACCGAGTTCTTCAACCGAGGATGATTTATCAGATTCTCAGGAGATACAACATGTGTAAAAGAGACCATGTTCCATATATAATCCTCCTGTCAAAATCAAGAGAGCCACTCCATCAACTCCTGGTGAGTTACTTTATTGAGGCAATTTAATTTCTAGTAACTTTATAGAGTAACAAGTTTTCATTATCTTTTTATAGTTGCAGAAGCTAGAAAGAAATTAAAATCGAAGGTTGTAGGACCCTCTTCGCAGCCTTCTAGTACACCTGCATATCTACAAACAGAGACCATCCAGACATGGCGGGATGTATACTGCGATACTGAAACTCTCTGGCTGGAGCTATGTGAAGGTCCACATCTTCCTGGAATAGGGACTCTTTAGGCTCATGGAAATATTAATTTCAAGGATAACCCTGATGAAGTAAGATCCTATGTCAAAGATTTGAGGACCTATATACATTCCACCGATGATTATATCCCTATCACCAAGCGGGTGAAGGAAATGATGGACCACGATGCCAATGATGAGGAGTGGCATGAGTACGTGGCTCCTGAAGATGTAAGTTTTCTTTCCTTATTTACTTTGCAACTCGATTTCAGTCAAAGATTTGTTACTCAGGGGAATTAATTTCTTTATCCTACAACTTACAAGGAAAGGAACTACTGAAGTTCCTTCACCACAGTATAGACCTGGTGGTACTGCCATCGGGGCTGCTGTTGAATCTCCTCGTGAGTTGGGTGAGATATCTCCAGGATAGTAGGCCATGAATGAGGAGTTGGATGTGGCTTTCCATTCTCCGATTCAGGTACCTATAAGGGAGACTGCTGTCACTCCCAAAAATCAAAAGGGACAAAGGCGTCAGAGGAAGAAGTCCACAACTAAACGCTTCATCAGTAGTGGTAAGTCCTTCAAATAATCATGAGTCTTAAACCATGAAAAGATTTCTCATTTTCCTTGGGATTACAGGGGATTCTTCAATTTCCCCTATGAGGGAGAGGATTGATCCTCCTTTGAGAACCATGGAGGGTGCTTTGGAACAAACGCAAATTCAGGCTGACTTGGATGCTTCTGAAAAAGAGCCAACATCTATTCCCAGAATTGCTTCTGCTGCTGCTACAAGTAGAGAAGAACCTGCTTCTGGTAATTTAACAATGCTTCATACAATGCTTCATTAAATGTTGAATGAAAACATCAACTAACTTCCATTCTGTGATATTTTAGGTATAACACCTGCACCAGAATCATTGGTGGCCGCGACAACTAAATCTTCCATCCTTCCTAAAGAAGCTGTCTAGGGTTAGGGCCCGCAGAACGAGGGTCACCAAGAAGACACATCAAATGCTCCCACAGGTGAGACTAACCAGGATTATGAAATATAATTGGATGAAATGATGAATCTTGGCATGTCTTTTGAAGAATTTTTTGATCATGCTAAGTTATCATGTGATTTAGAAGATCTTGGGCGTGAGTGTCATCCTTCGTTTGGTAAATTTTCTTATAATTTACACTTCTAATCATGACTGAAAGTAATATGCAGTTCCATCCAAATAAGCTGCTGAACTGCCAATACCTAAAGAGGGTGTGGACATTGATGTCAACCCTACCATTGCAGAAACCTTAGCTCAAGTGGAGGTAAACCCAGTAAACCCTCCTGAGAACCATCTTGAAGATCCTGTTGAAACTGGGAAAGATGGGGAGGAGTCTTCTCAAGCTATTGATCTACTGTTAGGTAATGATTGTACTGAGTTTCCAAGATAGACAACTTAATTTAATTGTTCTATGAAACTAACCATACTTTTAATTGATCAAACAGGGCCATCAAATTCAATGGCTAGATCTAGAGGTGAAGTCTCAACTTCTTCCCAAATAGTAGTAGAAGGAGAAGCAACCAGGGTCAGGGGGAAGGAGCAGAACAGGGCACTTCCTTAAGTGCATTAATCCTAGATTACATGCCCCCCTTGTGATGATGATATTGAATCAGACCTGGAGGTGCTTAAGGCGCTCAGATTTTCACGATGCAAGGCATGGAACAACATATGGAAAATCATATCTGAAGTGCCTCTTGAAGAGATGTGATCAAATATTTCCCGATTGTCATCCCTGTTCGTCATGCTAGGACTTGGCGGTTTTGGATATTAAGAGATCCATACTGCGGTGAAACATGTCATCTTAAGAAGGGAGCAGGAGAAAAAGTGCCGTGAAGATCTGACCAGGGTGAAGCTGTCAGTCAACATTAGTGAATTTGAGGCTACGGTATCCCGAGCTGAGGCTGACTATGCTGCCAAGATGAAGGAGCTGAAGCATAAGATCAAAGATAAAGTTGTCCAGCAGATGCACCTCCAGCAACAGTTAGATGCTGTTACTGGGGAACTTGACCAACTCAATAATTCGCTGGAGGGAGCTCAAATGAACGGTATGAAAGCCATTGTAGATGCCAAGAAAGCACTCCATCAGGTTGAAAAGAGTGAAGTTGGTCGGGTGCATGAGCTTCAAGTAGTTGCTGATTAAGCTCGGGATACTGTTCATCAAGTGAAGACTTATATTGATAGCCTCTTGTAATTTCCTGGAAAAGAGAAGAGACTCCAATCTGTGGATGTCCTTCTAATCTCTTGTACACTAAATGAAAAACTTTTTCATTTACAATCATTTGTGCACTCACTTTCCTTTTCTACCAACTTTAGATTTTTTACCTAAGCCAATGGTCCTAGTAATCATAGTTTGATTTTTACTAAGATTATTATAAATAACCCTACAAACTTTGAATTTTTTAATTGCTCAATATTACCTAAATCATACAAATTTTATGTTTAGTGGGATGGAACTTGAATTTTATTCAGAGTTCCCTTGTCTTTTGTGGGCAGTTTAAAGTCATGCACGTCGGACATAAAGAGGCTAATGTTTAAGGTCGAAATATCTTTGACCGAAATGGATTAAAATTGACTCAATTCCTTGACAATTTATCTGAAAACATATTACCACAATCAAGTATGAGGGAAAATATGTAAACTAAGACTTAAGAAAATTTGAATATGAGGAATGATATGAAAAAGAGCTAAAAGGAATTAGAATAAGTAGTTCCCAAGAATGAAGTTACCATTATTTAACAAACTCGTTAGGGGGTTGAATTATGCAGGGCCACGTAAGGGCATTGGCTGCATAGTCAAATAAATAGAATATTTTGGATGACAGGTCCGTTATGTAGACTACTTATGCAAGGCCACCTAAGGGAACATGTTGCATAGTTAGGCAAAATAACTCTCAGAAATTTAGTTTTCTACTGCTAAGAAGCCAATGGAAGTTTATGGGGATTCAACTTTTCCAAAGTATAGAGTTTTCTGTATGGAAAGAGGTAATTGAATATGGAGAAGATATTTTCAATCAAGATTGTCTAAGAATTGGATGAATGTTACTCCTACGAAGGTCTGACCCAAACATAGGGAATGAAAATATAAACCATAGACTTGAATACTTTCAGATCATGAAAAGGAATATGAGACAAATATGTTAAGGATGGCTATTTTTTTTGCAGATCCCTACATATTTTCATTAAGAAAAATAAGGAAAAAAGAGGTTTTCCTCCCAAGAATGAAGTTACCACTATTTAACAAACCCATTAGGGGGTTGAATTATGCAGGGCCGCCTAAGGGCATTGGCTGCATAGTCAAATAATAGCATCTTTTGGCTGACAGGTCCGTTATGTAGACTACTTATGCAAGGACAACTAAGGGCACGCGCTGCATAGTTAGACAAAAGAACTCTCAGAAATTGGACATTTTGTGGCTAGAAGTAAAGAAAAGGGTTATGAAGATCTAAAAATATTTAAGGTTAGGATTATGACACATAAAAAATGGGTATTTTCCAATGTATGTAGAGATACACAGATCAATGCTAACTATAATCATGTTATGGCTGGGTCCTGAATTGAAATACTGGACTTCACTACGTATCTCATAAGGATGAGAATCAATCTATACGTAGTTCTTGAAATGCAGTTTAACGTCGTGTGGGAAGAAAGTGTGAGAGATCTTAGTTTAGGGTCATAAAACTTGGACCATTATAAGAAATATACGGTGTGTGTTTTCATGGGGACTTTTCATCCAGGGGACTGAAAGTGGAATTTGGGGTTAGGCCCAAAGACTTGGGACTGGATTCGAGGGACACTCGAACGTTCCTACGTATCCCATAAGGATGGGAATCAAGCTCACGTAGTTCTAGAAATACACTATGTACAGATTTGGTTCGTACAAGTGAAGGGTGAAAAGGGGACTTTAGTGCAATGATGGTTTAACCCAAGATAAAAGGTTCAGGTATTTCCATGTATTCACAAAGTTTTTTTTTGAATATAACATGATTGAAAATCAATGTAAACAATGATTCCCTCTTAGGTGAGAATATCAAAGAATATTGTAGTTTATTGTTGTACATGACAAAAGTGTTGTACAGTTTAATGTTGTATAGCAAGGACGAAGGTGAACCAATGTAAAGATATTGATTCTGGGAGTGGTTTCACGAATCAACATCGTATGAGATGAAGGTGGACCGATGTGAAGAGATTGGTTTTGGGCTTGAACCTTGGGAGGTTGCCTACGTACCCAGCCTGGAAGGCAAGGATCAAAGTCTGCGTAGTTCAATTAAAGAATGAATTAGTGATCAAGTTTTTTTTGGGGACACCGACCTAAAAAATGATGTTGGGACTTACGCATGGTTAGCGGCCCAAAGAGGGTGTTATGGTTGAAATTTGCTTTAATCTCACGTGAGTCATACTCGGTGTGAGATACAAGAGGTAACAAAAACCTTAACGATGCATAGTTTAATGTCATGTAGGACATATGAAGGGACTATGCAGTTTAAAGTCTTGCAGTTAGGACTATTGGTGCTACACAGTTTAGTGCCATGTAGCAGGGACAAAAATACAATTTAACATCATGTAGGACATATTAAGGGATTTCTATATAGTTTAGCGTCATGTAGTTAGGATGATGGGGACAATACAGTTTAATGTCATGTTGGAAAAAAGAGGACAGTGCAGTTTAATGTCATGAAGTAAGAAAAAAAGAGGACACATTTTAACGTCATGTTGGACGTATTAGGGACTTTTCACAGTTTAACGTCATGTTGGATGAAAAAAAGGATGATACAGTTTAGCGTCATGTTGGATGAAAGTGAAAATAGTTTAAGGTCATATGCATGGACTGTTGGTTATGCAGTTTAATGTCTTGCTGGACGTAAGGGACTTCTGTACAGTTTAGCATCATGTAGTCTGGACGTCACAGTTTAACGTCTTGTTGGACGTAAGTGCCACTAGTTTAAAGTCATATGCATGGACCTCGAATGGTGTATTTTAACATCGTGCGGGACGTAAGGGACATGAAAATAGTTTAAGGTCATATGCATGGACCGTTGATGGTGTATTTTGTGTTTATACAAAATAATTCTTCATAAATCTGGCATTGG
Source organism: Viscum album (assembly GCA_963277665.1). Taxonomy (NCBI): domain Eukaryota; kingdom Viridiplantae; phylum Streptophyta; class Magnoliopsida; order Santalales; family Viscaceae; genus Viscum; species Viscum album. The sequence goes on along the minus strand of OY728147.1, from coordinate 2,103,103,552 downwards.
TTGGAGTATTGATGAGTTCTCCGTCCATTGAGATTAAAGAATAAGCTCCATTGGAATAGACTTTATGTATTGAATAAGGTCCTTCCCACTTTGGTTCATGCTTAGGAGGTTTCTTTCCTGGTATCATTGGAGTTCTGAAAACTAATACCAATTCTCCCTGAACGAATGAATGAAGACGAACTTTTTTGTTGAAAGCTCGTGCTATTCAATTCTGATAGACTTTCAAGTGGTGCAGAGTGCACAATATTTTCTCATCTAACCATTCCAATTCATTCAATATCTTTTGAGATTGTTCATCTGTAGATGATTTATCACAAATGGATACTCTGAGCGAAGGTAATTTAACTTCAATGGGCAAGACTACTTCCGTTCCATATACCAGTGAATATGGAGTTTACCGCGTTGCAGTGCGGGTGGTGGTCCGATAAGCCCATAAAGCATGAAAGAGTTTATCAGGACATGACCTATTATCTTTATCCACCATCTTTTGCAGTATATTTGATAGAGTCTTGTTGAAGGCTTCTATTTGGCCATTGGATGCTACATGATACCGAGATGAATGATTGGATTTGATGTTGTATTCTTGATACAACTTCTTCACCTCAGATGAACAAAAGTTGGTGCCATTGTCCGTCAATATGGTATGAGGGACACCAAATCTAGTAATGATGTTAGACTTGATGAAGCTAACAATTATTTTAGAACTAACTTCTTTGAGAGGTATTGCCTCTGCCCATTTGGAAAAGAAGTCAGTAGCATTAAGAATATACTTAAACTGCTTGGCCGTAGCTGAAGGGTAAGGTCCCACCACATCCATTCCCCATGTGGAAAATGGCCACGAGTATTTAGCTGTATGAACCAACTCTGGAGGTTGATGAATGAAGTTGGAATGTACTTGGCATGAATGAAACTTCTTTGTGAAATAAACACAATCTTGTATCATTGAAGGCCAAAAGTATATAAGTCTTTGAATCTGATCAGGCAGTCTATGTACAGACTGGTGGGCACCATAGACTCCTGCTTTCACTTCTTTCATGATAACCATTGTCTCTTCACGATCAATGCATCTGAAGAGAACTCCATCAAAACCATGCTTGTAGAGAATTTTATCTAGGTGATCTGGGCTATCATAAAGAGTAAAATTGACTACACGTCACTGGATTTGTTCTTTCCTGGCTCTATCAGGTGGAAGTGTTCCATTTTGAAGGTATTACCTGATAGATGTCATCCATCCTGTAGTATGACCATATGGTTCCGAAATGGGACTAATTTCATTAATCTCTTTTGTTCTGGTTCGAACATAAGGTGAAATTGTACGATGGTGGGCAATACTGATGGTTTTCATGTCTTGATTTGGATCTCCCAGAGATGTGGCTATATTAGCCAGTGCATTAGCTTGGGAATTTTTTGATCTTGGAACATAAGAAAATGTCAGTTCCGAAGGAAAATCTTCCATTAACTCTCTGAAATAATCATACAAAGGGATTAGTTCTTCTTTTCTAATGGCATAATCCCCATTGACTTGTTTGATTACCAGGTCTGAATCACCTTTCACCTTTAAGTGATTCACTTGTGCTTGAAGCTCCAACTCCAATCCTGCAATAAGAGCTTGGTATTCCGCTTCATTATTTGTACCACCTCCCAACAATTAGAAGGAATAAGGTAACACTGCATTTTCTGGAGAAATGAGTACAATTCCTAAGCCAACTTTGTTAAATTTAGGATTTTTCATTTTCTTCCCTGTTGGACTTCTGGAAGCACCATCAAAGTACATTTCCCATACTTGAAGACTATATTGAATAGAGAAGACTTCCTCATCAGGAAGTTCAATATCTGAAGATGTGTCTTCCACTGAAGGGTGTTCAGCCAGGAAATCAGCCAGAGCTTGGCCCTTTATTGCCTTTTGAGACACATACTGAATGTCAAACTCATGAAAAATAACTTCCCACCTTTCTAGACGTCCTGTAAGCACTGGACGACTAAGGATGAATTTGAGCGGGTTATTTCGAGATACCAATTGGACCTCGTGATGTTGTAGGCAGTGTCTCAATTTCTGAACTGCAAAGATTAATGCTAGGAACCACTTCTCAATACTTGAATATCAGGTTTCTGCTTCAAGCATAGTCTGACTGAGATAGTAGAGATTGTTCTCATTCCCAGCATCATTCTTCTGGGTAAGAAAGGCACCCAATGATCGCTCTAAAGCTATCACATAGAGGAAAAGTGGTATTCCTTCAATAGGTAGCATAAGTACCGGTGGACTCAATAGGTATTTATTGAGAATATCGAATGACTCTTGACATTCTTCAGTCCACTGGTAAGTGACTCCCTTCTTCATCAATTTGGTGAAGGGTAAACTTTTTCCTGCCAAATTGGCAATGAAACGCTGAATATAGGCTAAGTTTCCTTGAAGTACTCTTAATTATTTCAAATTTTGAGGAGGTGACATACCAAGGATTGACTTGGCCTTCTCAGGATTGACTTCAATACCACGATGGTGTACAACAAAGCCAAGAAATTTTCTTGAGGTTACCCCAAAAGAACATTTTAAGGGGTTCATCTTCAAATTATGCTGTTGAAGCTTGCGGAATATGACTTCCAAATCAGCCAAGTGATTAGAATGTTGTTTGGATTTGACCACCGAATCATCCACATAACATTCAACAAACTTCCTTAAAAAGGGTTTAAAGATACGATGCATGGAACACTGATATGTTGTGCCTGCATTCTTTAGGCCAAAGGGAATTACCCGATAGCAAAACACACCCTGAGGGGCTCTGAAAGCTGTAGATTCTTCATCTTCTAGAGCCATTCATATTTGATTATATTTGGAATATCCATCCATGGAGGAAAGTTCTTCATATCAAGCTGTTAAATCAATTAATAGTTCTGTAATTGGAACAAGAAAATCATCCTTAGGACAATGCCAATTAAGATATCTGAAATCAATGAAAACTCTAATTTTCCCATTCTTCTTTTTCACTGGGAAAATATTTTCCAACCACTTGGGATATTGAACTTCTTTGATGAAGTTAGATTTGATGAGCTTATCCACTTCAGCCTCAATTTTGGAAGCATATGTTGGGTGTGTTCTTCTAGCAGCTTGTTTGAATCCTCGATGTTCTTCAGGAAAACCCAAACAATGAGGGGCAACATCAGGATCAAGCCCTGGAATCTCTGTATAGTTCCAAGAAAATATGTCTCAATTTTTCTTTAAAAATGAAATATACATCTCTTGATCTTCAAGAGTCATAGCCGCATTAATTAAAGTGGGGAGTGGATCTTCTTTTGTACCTAGATTTATTTCTATGAGTTCATCCACGGTAGTAGAGATACCCTCTTCAAATGCTGGAGGAGCATCCCTGAGATCTTTCTCTTCTTCTTCAACATGTTTTATTTCCTCTATTTCTACTTGCATAGTAGATGATGAAACAGAATTTTCATGATCAGAAGAGACGTTAAAATTTGCACATCTTGAAGAAGAAGCTTCCATTTCCAACCCAATTGATGATGAATGGTCTTCTTTGGGTAATAAAGAGGAGATGATGGATTAAGAATCGACATCATAATTAACCTCTAACATTGATATAACTTCTTCTGGTCTGGTTGGCGAAGTATAGACTGGCTGGATTTCAGCAGATGAAATGAAGACATCTTCATTTGAGATTTCATCATTTCTTGGTGGATAACCACTTTCTCCTATGCTTTCTGGATTGATTTCCATGATTGACATTATGGAGGTTTCCATAAGAGTATTTTGATTTGGGTCTATCCTGTCAATTTGACTAATAGGCAACACATAATCTATACTCACATGAACAAATGGATTTACTGGAATCTTTTATAAACCATACAGAGCATTAACTTTGGTAATCTACTTTGTTGTAGATTCCTCCTTTCCCTTAATGTGGTAGAATTCCGCCTCAATGTATTGAGATTCAAATGTCTTAAACAGGGCCTTATCACCATACAATGTCCCAACTTGACAATTGAAACAATATTTGAGACATTGATGGTATGATGAAGGGATATCCGCATGTTGATGTAGCCAGGGTCTTCCAAGCAAGATGTTTAAGGCTAAATCTTGATCAAAAACCATGAAATATGAATTGGACACAAGATCTCCAAACTGAGTTTTGAGTGTAATCTTGCCCAGTAGTTCTTGTTTATTTTTATCATATCCTTGTAACATCATAGTTGAAGGAGATAAATCAGATTCTGTGAGGCCCAATCGACAAAGTGTACGAATGGGCATGAGGTTGACTCCTGAACCATTATCAATGAAAGCTCTTCAGATGTCTACGCCATTGACCTTTCCAGATAAGTACAAAGGTCTCATATGTCCATGCACGACATCATCTTCATCTTCATCAGTAAAAGATATTACTACATGGCATTCTGCAGGATTATACTCTACATGGTAGACTTCAGCTGTAGAAATTTCAGTCTCAAACTCCTGAGGACTTAACAAAGCCTCTATGAGTGCCTCCCGAAGATCCTTTGATAAATTCAAGGCATCCAGAATTGATAACTTGGCCGGTAATTGGGCCAGGTGTTTCAATATATCATACTTCTGATCCAAAGGTCTGCGTTTCCCAATAGGAACATGTGGTTTAGCAGGTGCCTTGGAAGTTTATGCTTTGGAATTTGATGCTTCTTGTACTGGGATAGGAGTTGGTAATACTCCTGGATTTGGAATATTAGACCGATTAGGTCTATTTACTTGGTGAGAGGAAGAAGATGGAACCTTCAACTGATCTTCCAGAATAATTGTGCCAGGACTGAGTCTACCTTGTGGGGAAGAACTTGCTTATTCTTGTTGAGCTCGTTGAAGGGATCTACCACGGGTTTTTTTCCGTATACACAGTTCTAGTAGGGTTAGAATTGGAATAGTGGCCTCTGAAAGATCCACTTCTTCCCCTATATCCTGAGCCTATAGAACTGCCTCTGATTCCTCTATTTGATATAGGGAATTCAGGCTCATCAAAATCGAAACTACGACTGACATATGGATATGTTAATTGAATCATATTAACAGTACCAAAGATCAACTCTTCATCTGATGAAGACTCTTCCTGATTATCCTGTTTAGGCTGTGCCATTTGGTGGGGTGGTGCCCGTTTCTTTGAAGTAGATGGAATACAATCTTCCAAAGTTAAAGACAACTTAGGATTTGACACAATTTTATCTTCCTCTGATTGTTCCTTTTTCTTAGAATTGTGCCGTTTCTTTGAGGATTTTCCCTCTGATGAAGAGGGTTTTACTGCGACATTCATGGTAGAAGGCACAATTGGTTTCTTCAATTGTATTCACAAAATAGCACGAGTTTAGTTGATTGTCTTTCTGACCATCCAATCATCATATTTTTGTGCATTTTTGTTCTTAACTTTTTGCCACTCTCCTTCCTCCTCTAGAACTGTAGCAGTAACACATGCTACCTGAGATGAAGAACCTTACAGTTTGACTTGTCCCAAATCGACCATTTTTTTTGCAGGAGGACCTTGAAAACAAAACACTCCTGAATGGGATGCCCCAACATTTGATGAAACGGGAAATATTTGGGATAGTCTTCATCTCCTTCCTTTTTTGGCCTCTTGGGTCTTGGAAATTGAACCAAATTATTTTCCATAGGTGAAATGAAATAACCAAGAACTTGTTCATTTCGGAAAGAGTAAAATTTTCTTTTCAAATCATCAAATTGTTTTTGTCTTTGATCTCTTTGATCATCTTGACGAAACGACCTCTGTTGTTGGCACTTAGGAGGTGGATCCCTTCGAGAAGATGAAGGTTTTGAAGTAGAAGCAGGTACATGTGATTGTTTACGCATAAGTGTAGTAGTTTCTTCTTTACCCATTCTCCTTCTTGGAGCTGATGTAATTATACGACCTTTATCTTTAGTCTTTATAAGACAATCTTCAATCTGTTGAGCGATTGAAGTAAGGTCTCGAAACCCACTGGTGTATTTCACAGGGATCATCGGTGTGCGCAACTCATCACGTAAATTCACCACACAGATTGACAAAAATTCTTCTTGAGGGAGTGCTAAGATTAGGGAATATGTTAATCCCTTCCAGCGAGCAATGAAATATGAAAACATATCATTCTCCCTTTGTTTACAGTTTTCAAGATAAAAAACTATTGTCTTTGGAAATGTTGAACTGAATTGAAGAAGAAATTGTTGAGGAAGATCCTCCCACCCGGTAATTGACTGAGATTGCAAGCTTGTGTACCAGACAAAAGATGGTCCTTGCAAGGTTCGCACGAAGCATCTGAGTTTCACTGCTTCTTGCTGTTTCGGAGTTCCCATCATAGGATCGCAACAAGACACGTAATGTATCAAATGCTATTCAGGATCGCCTGATCCATTGAAAATAGGGAATACAGGGTTCCCAAAACTTGATGGGGGAGGGATTGAATCTACCCATTCAGTGTAAGCTCTCTTTTCTGGTTGAACATGTGCACGCTTCCCTTCCATAGTCTCTAACCGAGCTGTTAATGACTCAATGGTAGTTATTAACTTTTGAGAAACATCCAGTTGAAATTGGACTTGGGCAGGTGCAATAATTGGAGTCTAGACAGGTATGGTGGCTGGTACTGCAACTGATGGTAGCACCATCGATTGTTGTTGCACTTGACCCGTAGGATTAGACTTGTGAGGGTTTAATGATAGAGGAGGATATTATTGATCTATCTCAGTAGCTACAACAAATTCCCTTGGTTGACTGACTCCAGCACGCTTAGGAGGAAGACTACCTTGAAGTAGTTATGCGTTCAACCTCATTAGTTCCTTAATTTCTTCCTCTTGTTGTGCAAATCTTTGCTCTGGTGAGAGCGATTGGACTTCTACAGAGGAAGGTTATGTAACCTGGTTATTTCCTTTTCCCTTATTGGACACCTTTTAGAGAGGGGGAAGTGGGTTACTTGAAGGATTGCCTAGATTCTGGGTAAACCTTTGACTTCGTGTACGCACACCTTCTTCAGTTGTGTCTGTGCGTATAACTTATTGAGTCGAAACCTCTTCATTTGAGTCCCCTGAGTGAGACTCATGTTCTTGAGGATCATAAACAACAACATTAATGACATTAATTGATGCATAACGCATCACATCCCTTCTATCAGAATTTCTGTGATATTGTCTTCTTTCATGTCTTTGGTGAGACATTGCCTTTTGTTGATTCGATCCCTCAGGAACTTATTGATGAACCGTAATTTGGAGGGAATATCATGATAATTTGGCTCTTTGTTCCTCTTGAGGCTTCTTCCCCAATTGATAGAAGACTGAATTTCTCTATGGGAGGGATTGAGGATTTGAAAAAGTCCCCAGTCTGGTGGACTGGGGCTATTCCTGCTATCTTTTCTCAACTCCTCAAATCCTATTTGTTGATTCCGAGGGTTGAGTTAAAGGAGTCCTCAGTCTGGCAAGATGGGGTGGCTCTTGACATGCTATATCTGAGACTTTCTTGAAAGCTCTCTTGATCTTATAGAACTTAGTCCAGAAATTAGCTGGATGCATCAACCTGCATGCACTTTTATCACCCATCTCAAAAGACCATTGGATGATTTCTGACACTTCTGTCACTTGGTGATGTGTTTGCTCCAAATTAGAGGCTTGTTCAATATTCTCATTTTCTTGATGCTGGAGTAATTCAACAACTTGTTCTCTGTATGCTTGATTTTGAGAGGAACTAGTTGAAGCCTGTTCTTGGGAAAGCTTTTGATTACAAACAAAACCCATTGACTATGGCTGTCCATGGGCAATAACATTGCATGAGACCATTTTCGGCAGGCTTTGCTGACTGGAGAGCACAATGAAATGTAGTGCTCCATGAACACCCCATCCTCTAACATGAATACCAGATGGGGCATTGGAAATTAACTGGTTCAATCTTTGTAGTGCGCCAAGGCATGAACGTTGAAGGGCTCTCTGCTGCTTTTCAACCTTTGGATATTTAGAGACTGATAGAGATGCTAAATCAATCTGACGTTGTAACCCTTTTATTATCTTAACATGATTTTCATATTCATCATAAAATAATACTTTCTTTTTCAATTAACAAAGAGTTTTCCATATGTTGAGATGAATATCATGAATTCCATCTTCCGTCAACATCTCTGGAATTTCATACTGAGAGTCAGCCAAATGCCAAAACATGACTGGCACTTCACCTTTTTCCAGTTGTTTTCTCATGTTCAACATTTCCTCTTTATCATTTAATGAAGATTATTCTACCTGTTTAGACCAGATTTGGTGTTTTCTTGTTGCTTCATCGGATTCAACAAGACTGGTAGAGAATCCACTGATCAAATTGGAAGATGAATGACCCAGGGGTGGTTCGAAGAATGAACTACACCCTGAGATATCTTCTGATTGAGAAAGTATTTCACTTGCTGATGGTAAAGCATCAGACATGACTGGCTTTACTTTTGAAAATGCCTCAAGATAGGAGGGATTTCTCGTCACTGCATTTTCTTCTGATGAATTTTCTAGACAATGCAAATTAAAACTGTGGAGAGGGATTTCACAGCTAAATTCATCATCATGGGGAGGACCACCATGGTGGGTTACAACAAAATATGAAACATTTTTCTCGTTGATATTTTGACCACACAAAGGGTTCTGGTGAATCTCATCTGAAGATGAAACTTTGAGATAGACCGAATTGTCACGAAGAAAGCCTTCATGAGGAGGTGTCTAGTGCAAACCTTCAAAATTAATGTTCCCACTATTGGGAACTGAGAGAGTAGAATCTTGAGTTGCAACAGATAGATTTATGAGTACATCAAGAACTCCAGCATCAAGTAAGGCCTTATTATAGATTGGCCCTTGATTTCTTGACTGTGCTGTGCGGGTCTTCTTCTTAGACGCCTTCTTACTCAATTTGGTAGGTGTGTGTGCCTGCTCAGGAGAAATGATCAGGCTAGGATGATTATCTCCACTCAAACCAGGTGTATGTGCCTGACTTGGTTTTCCGAATGATATGGGGGAGTACGCCCCACAACCCTCTTGGACTGGAACAAATGTGTGTGTCTATTCCGGAGTGAACTGTTGATGGGTCACTCCAATGGTAGGGATAGATTTATGTGTCTTTCCCTGAGATTATACTGAAGCTGTTATAATATCCTGGCAAGCATCCAGAATATGAGTAGGGATTTTCTTCTGCTCTTTCACCATTGATAGAATATGCTTGGTGACTTCAGTTGCTGGAACGTGGATATACGTCCATTCCGTGCTTGGAGTAGGTGTGTATTACTACTCATTTACTCCTTTTCCTGTCAATGAATCCTGATAGTACTTAAGTGTGGGAGAAGAGAGTTGAGTCTGCCTCCTGTTTGTCGCCAGAGATTTCCGACTAACTTCTCCGAGTGCTACCAAACGAGACTATTGGTAATCTTGATCAATACTAGCAGGTGTGTGTGCCTACTGATTGCACTTAGCCGAATGTGGTTGACGAGCTCCATCATATGTAGTCAGAAGAGCCTACTGACTAGCTGATGATTTATAAACAGGTGTATGTTCCAATATATAGTACTCCACCGGAATTGCCTAGCGGGATTGGCGTAATGCTGCCAGATGAGTCTGCTGGATAGTGGAATTAAAAAGGATGGGTGTGTGTGTTCCCGCTCATTTCTTTCCACCAAGTTAGGTTGGTGGACTTCTCCGAAGATGACGGAGATGAGAACCTGCTCACTGTTGACTGGGTTTCGCCTCTGGCGATTTGTCTTGCCTGCTTGGGTTCGAGGAACCTGAGCCGAATGCCTGGAAGTGATACCCTCATCATGTTGAGGGCGCACTGCCGCACGATTCTATTAGTGATTGTTGATGGGAGCCCTCGGGAAGGACTTCTGTCTCCTTGAATTAAGGCCCTGAGGGACATGTTCATTCACCTCCTCAAAATATGGGAGTGAATGGTGATTGTGTTACGGGGATAACGACCCGAAACGGTTGGAGACGGTGGTTAGCACCACCAGCTTCTTGATCGCTGTTCATCGCTGTCCAGACGACCAGGTTGAATTATTGACTTGGAGGGCTTGTCAAGCAGCCTCTAGAGTTGGAATAGTACCGTTTTGACGGTACTCCTTAACCAGTGCATTTGATACCCAACGTTGAAGACGCTGAGTAGGTGATGTCATCCTCAGAGCGGACGACGATCCAACATGAGTAGTAGTAGTGGCATTCACAAAAGAGGTATTCACAGATGTGGACTTAAGAAAAACCATTCTTGTAATGAAGAAGATCTTGGAAAAGAGTGCCTATTTGATATAATAGACATAATCAAGATATGTTCGGCCACTACATCTTTTGGATGAGAAAATATGTTATTGATTGCTTTGTTGTCCCTCTCATTGAGTTTAAATAGGGGCATAAGAAATAAGCAAAGCATAATTTTAACTTGGTTAAGCATTCACGTCGGGTTCACCATTTTTTTGTTTCCTCGAGAATTGGGGATGACCTCATTGATTGAAGGTTCAAACATTCCAATCGGTTTCTAACGGGTTTGTTCGTAGAACCAGAAACATCCAATGATTCCATATCCATTTGGACCTACTTTCCAAAGGTAGGCGCTCATTAGTTGTGGACTAATGAGGCTTAGGTATTTGCATTGGTCGAGAGGATGGGAGGTCGGACTCATCACACCTTTTTTAGGGGAATTTTGTCTACTCCGGGACTCTCTTTATAGATTTAAGTTATGTTCGTGAATCCTTATTACATCACCAAGTATAAAATGAGCTTTCCTTTATATATGACAATCAATGATTGATATGTAAGAAATTTAGAGAATATTTTATATGTATTCGAGGTTCTTCATCGATAGAGAATCATCTGTATTTGTTAGATATTCTTAGTCAATGGTATCCTTCAGTACATAAAAGTCTCTTGGTCATTATGATAACCATACTGGTTTTAAATCCACTCAGTGGGGCACTTGAATTTTATTGTCATTCAGAAGGACATGGATTATTTCAGAGTTGGGATTGTACCCGCTGATGGGCTACCTACGAATCCTTTGTTTTGGAAAAGGAATCAGAACCCACGTAGTTCGAGTAAGGGAGTATAATTTTTATGCATGATTGATGGATAAAAAAAGATGTCATGATTACTTTTACACTCTAAGCTCACGTGAGTCATGATCGTTGTGGGAAATAAGAGGTATTGATGAAAACAGACAATTGTACCATGAAAGATGCAATGATGTGGGGCTTATGTGTGTATGAATGCCCAAAATAGATGAGTATTGGGTTTTACTTCAGGGAAGAAACCCAGGAACAAGGTCCATAAATGTATTTTTACTTTATGGAGATTTGGATACTCTAATCTTGGGGATTACTCCTAAGGAAGATGCCCAAATAAGGAGGGGAATTATGATTATGTTTTACTCCTGATAAGGAAACCCAAATAAAAATAAAATTAAGACTGGTTAAGAGGAATTAAAACTGGGGCTTACTCCTGAGAAGGAATCCCAGGTTAAGGGACATGGGGATTAATCCTAATGAGGATGCCCATATTTGTAGACTTTTAGACTGGGGCTTATTCCTAAAGAGGAAACCCAGGTTAAGAGAACCATGGTTGGGGCTTACTTCTGAGGAGGATGCCCATATTTGGGAACTTTTAGACTGGGGCTTACTTCTGAAAAGGAATCCCAGGTTAAGAGAACCATGGTTGGGGCTTACTCCTGAGGAGGATGCCCATATTTGGGAACTTTAGACTGGGGCTTACTCCTGAGAAGGAAGCCTAGGTTAAGTGAATTATGACTGGGGCTTACTCCTAAGGAGGATGCTCAAATTAGGGGACTTGGGGCTTACTCCTGAAAAGGAGGCCCAAATTAATTAGAATTTGGACTGGGGCTTACTCATGAAAAGTAGGCCCAAATTAAGGATTCTCTCATATTAAAGGATGAGGTTGAATGAATGAACTCTCTAGCTTTAGTGATATAAAGATGTATAAATCACTAGGTTTTAAGTGATTTTCCACAGAATTCCTTTCAGATAAGGAATCCAACAAAGAAATCATTCCATGAATGGCTTTGGAGAGAAATCTGAAGGCTTAATCCTGAAGAGGAGAGGTGGATAGATGTAAGAGGGATGAAATAGGCAGGAAGTGCACCCAAAAAGAGAGGGGCACACAAGTCCTGGGGGGTCGCGCAGGTACTACATGGGCGCACAATTCTTGGTCACGCAAGTATACTTGCGCAACATATATATACTTGGGTGATCCTTGACCAGTAGAGTAATACTTGGGTGATCCTTGACCAAAGCTTTTAGAATTATCCCTAGGTACTTCCAGAAGAGTGGCGCGCAAGTTTCAATGAGTAGGTAAGGAGGCGCGCAAGTGTGTCCATTTACCTTAAGGGTAAAACACATAGGCACGCAAGTGTTAGTGATTTCTAACACTTAGATATTATTCCTCTTGTTTAGACCTTCCATTCTAGGTAAAGAATTACCTTATAAGTGTTCGGAAGACTTGAAGAAGAGACTTGAGCGTTCAGAGCTCTGTATCTGAATTCTAAAAAGAAAAATCCTCTCCAAATGGGGGGTCCACCGGGGGTATTTATGGGCTGGAGAATACCCTGGGATATTTTCAAAGAGGGCGCGCAAGTCACCTGCGTGACCATTTGGGTGGTTCACAAGTATACTTGCGCGACCATGCTGGAACTTGCGCGACCTATGGGAAATGTTCTCCTTGTTCATCACTTTCTCTTTTTTTGATGTTTATTCAAAGGATTAATCTTATTTGTTTGAGGTATTTCCCTTTTCATTTCATTTAGAATCGGTGATGAAAAAGGAGCGTCAAAAAACTCATATTAACTATTTTTTATTTCTATGATAATATGTTATAGAAATTAAAAGAAAGATAATGACATTTTGTATTTATTCTTTAATTAAAAATAATATATAGTTCATTATCAAAGAAAAATGGAACCAAGTAGCCATATATTATAATATTGGATGATTATGGTCAAAATAATCTCATAAAATATAAATAATTCAAGTGTTATATATATTTTTAAAACCTCATTACATTATTTTTAACATTAATAACCTGATTTACCCTTTACTATGGTGAAAAATATTTACCATGACTACTATTCTAATGAAACAAAATTAAATTAGACTTATTAATAAATTTTAACATGATGATTAAAAATATGAAATATAATTTTCAAGATTAAATGTTTATAAATGGCATAAATTATTTTTAATACAATTGTGTAAAACACAATAAAAAACATTTTTTTTAGAAAAATACATTTTTATGCATAAAAATGAAGTTATACCAAAATAAATTATAATGTTGATTACTATGGAATTAATTAGATTTTTTTATTCAAAGGGATGATTTATTAATTTAAAAACAAATCTAAATAATAATTTAAATTCTAAATTACTTTATTTAAATAAAATTAATGTCAGTTTTGTAAAAATCAACATTTTTTTCTTATCCACTCCAAAATCAACCTTTTTAGAAAAAAACATAAGATATTTTTGACATGATGATTTCAAAAATTATGTAAATTTTCTCAAATAATATTTATAAAATTGTTAGAAATTAATTATAATATCTGTGAAAAAAATGAAATAAAAACCATTTTTGATGAAAATGTATTTCTGAATCATAAAATGAGTTTATTCTCATTATTTAAGTAATAACTATAATTAAATGAATTTTAATTCATTAAAATGGATATATTTTAATATATACAATCTACTTATTTTATTAGAATCATTTATCAATAGGGATTAGTTAAATCTATAAAAATACATTTACTGACATATAAATAGTTTTTTGAAAAATATATCTTTCAACTTAAAATGATTATATATTCATTTCAAACCAATTTATAATAAATATATGATTTAATATTTAATTTATTATGGAAAAAATTGATCTCTATGTTTTATATTATGATTATTCCTATTCATACCCACCAAATCAATGACTAGGTTATAATGGTCATATTTAGATAATAATATTTATATTATGATTCATTTAAGCTTTGTGTTGTGTATACCACATTCTATAAAATATATTATTTAAATAAAATTAATTATAAAATTGTGTGATATTACAACCATGAACTTGGTTTATAATTATAGTTATGATCTTGAGAATAGTTATTGGTCATAGTTTATTCAAATTAGGTGTTAGAGATTTCATGAATTGAATCTTCTCTTGGGTAAAGCCTCTCAAGGTAGATGGACTTAGGTTTATACCACCTAATTTCCTAGAGGCTTATGAATTGACTAGAGAAGTGAACGATGTTAGATATATATCAATCCAAGCCTAATCATGTGAAGTTTTTCAATCTCATATAACTATATGCCTTTACATGAAGAATTCATATACATTATGAATATGATTAATTTGGATATATATAAATATTATTGGATTCTATTTTTGGGGTGAGTAACATAGACTTGTGGGTTGTATAAAGAGTTACACAGTAACGTGGTGTGAACTCATTAATTTGGTGGTTAAAATAAGTATTTCCAAAAATAAATCATTAGAAGAATTCATATAAAAAATAAATAAAACATTAAAATATAAAGATTACATATGATATAATAGTTATGAATTTAATATCCATATGATATATATTAAATTGGTTATAACTTAAAAGCAAAAAACTTTAAATAATAAGTGTGATATTCCTTTCCAAGGAGAACTTATCAAGATCTCAATTATTCAACTGGGTATCATCAAGATCAATACGAGTACCCCAATATTATCTTATGTTAGGAAAGTAAGTTGTAAGTAACTTATGATTTTAATGTTGGGTATTGTTGAGCTTAGTATAAGTATCCCTCGATTTTCATTAGTTTTCTTATTATTTTTGTTTACTTTAGGTTACAATAGCTGTAAAGAAATAATGATTAGAATACCAGAGAAATATAGTTGAGTGAATCCATGTAATTAATTTAGATTACTAGTTATACTCTCAAATATACAATAATCACAATTACTATGATTGGTATGATTCACTACCAAAATAATGATGACTTAATTATGTGATAACCGGTGTAAGTCATGATGAAATGTCACGAACCAAAACTGGTCTCCATCAAAACCAGCACCCAAACCAGCCCATGGAAAGTACCGAAGGGAGTTACTTATCTCCATGGGATGTAAAAAGTTCTTGGGTATCATAAAACGAGAATTGGGAATGATTTACCCGAGTTTATAAACATATAACAACAAATAAATCCAATAAACCTAATCTGGATTTTTCAAACAAAACAATATTTTACAAAAGTTAAGAACTAAAATAGATAGTTTAAAACAATTATTAAAGACCATTATAAATTAATAAAACCCAAAAGGACAACCTAAGAGCCTCCAAATGTCAATACGCACCACCCTCAAGCCATCTACAAAACACCACATCAAGATGGACTGCTAAAAACCCAAACCATTGGCAATAAAGTTGTACCCAAACTTGAAACAAGAATAACCAAGTCTACTTACACCCTAAGGTGTAAGTAGGGTGTGATCCAAATACCAGAAGGATACCAACCCTAATATATTCCATGTGATAAGCATTCAAAGACGAAAATCTTCCAAGTTTTGGTAACCAAGAAATGCTAGTTACAATTTCTAAAGGATGAAACTTTAAATAAAAACAATTTTCAAGTGGGATATTTCAAATAATCAACAATTTTAAATAAAATACCAAATATACTTAATTTTCCAGCCCAAAATAACACATTCTGATGATAAACATAAATCATCCAATGAGCACAAGCAATAAGAAATAACCCATAGGCACTAGCTCGCTGTGGGTCCTATGTACCTCGTATCTTAGTGAAAGTAACCATCACAAATATCCATTCTCATACACGATACTCTAGTAGGGAACATACCCATAACCTAGTGTCCCCCATAATCATAATCATAGTTTAGTTAGTGTTGTAAGAATCAAACTTTCTATGTGAAACTGAGGCAAACCACACAGGATCACTTGAATATTAGTACATGTCCACCCACCTAGATGCCTGGGTTTCCCTCTTGTGCTCAAACTAGTTCAACATGACATGAAATCTAATTTTCACATGTAAATTCCACTTTCAAATCACAAATTCAACAAAAAGACCACATGTATATCACATAAGTCACATAATCCCCCATTTCCTTTAAATTGATTTTGAAATCACACTCACACCAAAATAGCCCACAATACTTTTCACATCTCTTCAACACTTTAACAAATCCTTTAAACATTTTTATAAAACATTTACAAGATGATACACATCACATAACATCCCACACACACATGACACATAATACCCTTTTTACCTTCAAAATCATTTTATCATCAAACTCACACGAAACATCCCACAAACATGTTTCACACCCACATCACAATTTAATAAAATATTTCAGTAATTTATAAAACATTAAAAAAATGTTTGACATCTTAAATAAACTCTTTACCTTTAAAAAACCCATATTAAGTGAATACAATCACCAAAACATTACATTTACACCATTTTACCACTTTTTTTAACTCACTAAATCATTTTCATTTTTTCATAAAACAAACCCAAGAGGTATAACCATGTTTTTCACACAAAACCCATTTCAAAACCCTCATTTAAGGAAAAAATCATACCAATAACAATACAAAACATAATATTTATCCCTAGAAACATTTATTAAACCACCCTCAAGTGTTATAAAATTACCTCAAATAATACCACAAAATATACACATGAAAATCACACATTTCGATAAAAACTTTCAAGAAGTATAACAAGGTTTTACCCATAAAACCCATTAAAAAAATCCCCTTTTTAGGTCCAAATGACACAAAATCATTAAAAAAACATAATTGGAATCCCCTTTCAACAATAATAAATCACTTTCATATGTTATAAAATACACCCAAATATTACCCCAAGAGTCACACATGAAAAGCACCCAATTTCAAGCTAGAATGCAACAATAAAATTAAACACTTAACCAAATACCTGAAAAATAGCTTTCAAACCACACAAAACATAATGAGGAACCTGAAAAATAAGTTAATCAAGCATGATAACTCATTATGGAATGTATACGCAAGAATCACCTACCTTTTGTGTCGAAACCCTCAAAACATGGTGCGAAACATCAACCACACCACCGCCGCACCACAAGGGGTAGAAACCAACCCAAAACCACAATATTTCACCAAAAAAGCCAATGGTTAAACCATAGGTACAAACCCTAGCTGCTGGACACATTATAACTTCAAGAAATGGTGAAAGAAACCCTGTGGATTGGGAACAAATCAAAGATAGGAATACTTACTTGCATGGTTTTGATGTTTCCCCCATAAAATCTCCCTTCAAATTTGAGGTCCATGAGAGGGTGAGCGACCTTGGAGGATTTCCATGGAGGTAGGGCATGAAATGTGAATAATGGGGTATATTTGGGTTTATTATAGAATGGAAAAGTTGGAAATTAAATTTTTTTTAATGACCTGGACACCCTTGCATGGTTTGGACGCATAGTTTAGTAAACTATGCGGTTAAACCGTGCGGCCTGTTCTGATCACCCCAAACCATACCATTCTACTTCAATTTTAGGGGGGGTATAAGGGGGTAACCAAGGGGGAAATATAGGACAAAGATATGGGGAAATAATACTCAAAATAAAACCACCTTTTCACCGTAATACTCATCCAACTCAAGTGTACAAACCATCTCAACAACTTACCCCACAAGGGGTGTCACTAGGAGTGTCACTAATTCAACTCCAAAACACCCCAACCTCACACCATACCTTTGAAAAAATTGGAGTCCAATTACCATACAATACCCCCAAGACCAAGGTCATAGATCAAGAACACAAGAGACACAAAAATTCCAATGGAACACCCGAAAACCAAGGGAAAGCTAAGAACCAAAAGAGAAATTCGAACAAAGCATGGAATTGAAAATATGAGTGTGAAAATTATCCCCACCATAAATATTTCTTCTCCCAAAAATCCACAGCAAGGCCAAAAGTAAAAACCAAACCAAACTGATAAACCAATATGGACTGCCTTTCCATGTTTCTCCCCCCAAAGGACAAAACAACTCCAGTGATCAACTAAAGAAGGAATACTATCACAACAAAAACTTATATCACTTTCCAGAAATGATCAAGAACATTCAGATTTTATCCCCAAAGAAAACTCCCCAAACACTATCTGAACAAGATTCCAACAATTTACCCAAATTAACAACAACAACAAAAAATGTTACACTTACCTTGATTTAACTAAACCGTTGGGCGTTCTCAAATCTCAATGTTTAACCAAGAAAGATGTAGGTAGTTAGATTGTTCCGAACAAGACTAACTACTGCCAAGCCAAGAACAAGGACCAATCTAAGTTACTATTATGGGGAGACACAAATGGGATCCCCACCATAAGAGACAACTCTAATTTTCCAGAGACAGGATCAGGACACTAACAGGGGGAGGCCCAAATGGACTCCCTAGTACAAGGGGTAGACTTCCATTTGAAATTTACAAAGGAACATAAATGAGAATCATAGTGGGTCTCCCCACAAAAAGAACCAACCATATTAACTGAATAGCATGGGACGAAACAAAAAGAACCCATATTTAAAGAGTTGGGATGGTTGCACGGTTAATCCACACAGTTTGGGAAACCATGAGTTAACTTTGTGTATTTTTCTACTTGCATGGTTTTTTGGGGCATGGTTACTACTAACCATGCGTAAACTATGCGCTCTACCTATCTAGACAAATTTCAAACATTTCTCCAAAAACTCTTTGAATGACCCTAGGATTTCCCCTGACTACGTTCCAGCTTCTATCCAGGGCCTATGGCTGGAGATCAAATGATTGAAGCATCTTCGGCCTCACAGTTAGGCTTTGGAAACCCTCGAACAGAACTTATTCTTTCGGTGTTACAAAAAACAACACCAGAAACCCTGATGGGTTTACCAGGAAAAAACACACTCCAAAAAATCACTTTACCCTAACCCGACCTTTCACGGAAACAAGGGCTTAGAGGATACACACACATCACACCTTGTTTCTTCAGGTGAGAAAAAACATAAGGAAAGGAAACATATAAACACCTTCCTCTACAACAGAGGATTTTGAATTTTTTTCAAGGGAGACATACTCCCAACAAAAAAGAGACTCTCATAGGATTGCACGACCTTCACCTTTATAGTCAAATGAGCACATGACATCACAAGGCATCCACAAACAAGACCATTATGATTGATAGAAACAATAAAAGTAAAGGGATATTTTTCCAATTCCCAAACAACACATGATTATAGAAAGTGTCCATAATATCTAATCATGACCAGATTTCCTACGCTAGTGGTTTAACATAAACCCCCACTTCAAAGAGACTTCGAAGGACCTAGAGTCCCTCTTAGACACCATCCACACTAACAACCCAAGAATACTTTTACATTATATGAATCAGGTAACTTAAGAAACTAAGGTCTCTTTCAACCTTACATATTAACTCTCCTACTATAATAGGGTCCACAAAACAAAGAAAGGAAATGGTGTAAACTCAATCTCCAAAGTTCAAGAAAAATATTCCTTATATTAATCAACTGGAGGATTTTCCAACAGCGAAACAATCTGGGTTTCACTTCAGTTGTGCAATAACCCTTAATGGGTCCATACCTTATCAAATGTGAGAACCCAAGGACCCAACCAAGATTGTACATTGGTAAAAATGTTCCACAAACCTAAACTGAACATGTGGGGGGAACCACTATAAATGCTTCCTGATCTTTTCTCAGAAGAGACAACTAACCATCCCTTCAACCCAACTTACCGACCAAACACAAACCCAAAACACGGTTCAAACAGGAGGGGTTATTGGACTCGAAACATCCCATGACATCAAAATTTTCAAAAACACATAACACACACCCTCCGAAACCATTAATCAAGAAATCATGTTTTCCTTTAAAAAAATTTCATTGAAAACAAATGGTTCAGTGGTTAGCGTATCCACCAATGGTAACCCATGGGCCTCACACATGCATGCTTCCATGCCAAACTGGGTACCCTCCTCATATCCATCTTAGAACTCATCCAGTCGTTACATTAACCATCCATCATCCCATATAAACCCATGAATGTGGTTTCTTATGAAGATACCAAGGGTTAAAACAAAAATTCATTCCACTTTTGAAAACCAAAACGGTCAACCAATACATCCTTTTTCTCAAGACCGCTAACCACAAGATCAAAATCCCGATTTACATCATACAAAACTTTTTAGAATGACACAACCATTAAAATAATAACTCACTTTCAAGTCATACACATTAATTTCAAAATATCTTAGCCCATTAAAACACCTTTCAATAGTTTAGAGAACTATATTGGAAACTCCTTTTCAAGACCAACTTTGAAATAGTTATTGCTTTCAAAGAGGTGTAAAAACATCATGTTACCTTTCAAAATAATTCTAAAAATTCAGTTACACCATTTCAAAAATAGAACCATTCCTTCTTTATCAGAAAATCATTTCACAAAAACTTTATGTTTTTTAAAACCAAGTCATTTTGCTTTAAAACTGAACCTCCAAGATTTCAAAACTAAAGGACATAAGAAAGTGCAAGGGGAAACTAGTTTCAGTGGATGGATTGGAAATATAGTTGGAGACCATAAGAAAATAAATTCACCATCACATAGAGTGTTCTAGGGAAATATCTGCAGATCCACATGGGTTTCCATGCCTTGTGATCTCATTGAGACCATTAACCCAACAATCTTTTCATTTCCCTTAATCATCATCAAACCAAGAAAACCAAATGACTTAGATAAATCCCCACTTCCCTTGGAGACTCGAATCCTATAGTGAGGTATGCTGGCCAGGAACACTACCCCTGACTATAATTTCAATTATTGACACTACTAGCTCCAGAATATCCCGAATCTTCCCCAAATAACATAACCCAAAATGTGAACCTGAACCTCCTCTGATACCATTTTGTCACAAACCAAAACTGGTCCCCATCAAAAGCAGCACCCGACCCAGCCCGTGGAAAGTTCCGAATGGTGTTAACTATACCCATGGGTTTGAAAAAGTTCCCAGGTATCATAAAATGAGAAAAGGGAATGATTTACCTGAGTTTATAAACATACAACAACAAAAAAATCCAATAAATCAAATCGGATTTTTTTCAAAAAAACTATAATTTAAAAAATTTTAGAATTAAATTACATAGTTTAAAATGATTTTTAAAGACAATTATAAAGGAATAAAACCTAAATGGATAGCCCAAGAACCACCACATGTCAATAGGCACCACCCTCATGCTATATCCAAAACACCACATCAAGATGGACCACTAAAAACCTGAAACATTGGCACTAAATCTATACCCAAACCTACGACAAAAAAAACCAAGCCTACTTACCCCCAAAGGTGTAAGTAAGTTGTGAGAAAAATCCCAATTGGATACCAACCCTAAGATATTCCATGTGATAAACATACAAAGACTAAAAGCTTTCACGTTTTGGTAACCAAGAAATGCTAGTTATAATTACTAAAGGATGAAAATTTAAATAAAAATAGTTTTTAAGTGTGCTATTTCAAAGAAGAAATTTCTTTAAATAGAAGAAAAAAGCTACTGAATTTTCTATCCCAATATACTGTATGCCGATGTTAAACATAAATCATCCAATGATCACAAGAAATGGGAAATAACCCATAGGCACTAGCTCACTGTGGGCCCCAGATACCTCATATCTCGGAGAAAGTAACCATAAAAAATATCTGTTTTCATGCATGAAACACTAGTAGGGAATATACCCATAACCTAGTGGTCACCCATAATCATTATAATAGTTTAGTTAGTGTTGTAAGCATCAAAATTTCTATGTGAAACTGATTCCAAACCCCATGGGATCACTAGCATACTAGTACACGTCCACCCACCTAGATACCTGGGTTTCCCTCTTGTGCTCAAACAAGTTCAACATGCCATGAAATATAATTTTCTCATGAAAATACCAATTTATCATCACACATTCAACAAAAAGACCACATGTATATCACACAAGTCACATAATCCCTATTTTCCTTCAAATTGATTTTGAAATCACACTCACACCAAAATAGCCCACACCACTTTTCACATCTCTTCAACACTTCAACAAATCCAATAAATTTTTTTATAAAAAATTTCTAAAATGATACACATCACATAAAATCCCACACACACATGCCACATAATACCCTTTTTACCTTCAAAATCATTTTATCATCAAACTCACACGAAACATCCCACAAACATGTTTCACACACACATCACAATTTAATAAAACATTTCAGAAATTTATAAAACATTCTAAAAAAGTTTGACATATTAAATCACATCTTTAACTTTCAAAAAACTATATTAAGTGAATACAATCCCCAAAAAATTACATGTACACCATTTTCCCACTTTATTTAACTTACTAAATCAATTTCAATTTTTTCATAAAACAAACCCAAGAGGTATAGCCATATTTTGCACACAAAACCCTTTTCAGAACCCTCATTCAAGGACAAAATCATACCACTACCAATAAAAAACAGAATTTTAATCCCTAGAAACATTTCTTAAACCACCCACAAGTGTTATAAACTTACCTCAAATAATACCACAATATATACACATGAAAATCACACATTTATATAAAACACTTTCAAGAAGTATAACATGGTTTTACACATAAAACCCATTCAAAAACCCCCTTTTGAAACCCACATGACACCAAAGCATTAAAAAACCATAATTGGAAGCCCTTTTAAACACTAATAAATCACTTTCATATGTTATAAAATACACCCAAATGTTTCCCCAATAGTCACACATGAAAATCACCCAATTTCAAGCTAGAATGGAACTATAAAATTAAACACTTAACCATATCCTTCGAAAACAGCTTTCGAACCACAAAAAACATAAAGAGGAACATGAAAAATAAGTAAATCAATCATGATAACTCATCAAGGAATTTCTACACATTGAATCACCTACCTTTTGTGCCGAAACCCTCAAAACATGGTACGAAACATCAATCACACCACTACCACACCACAAGGGGGTGAAAACTGACCCTAAACCACAAGATTTCACCAAAAGACCACTGGTTAAACCCTATGTACAAAACCTAGATAATGGACACATTTGAACTTCAACAAAGGGTGAAAGAAACCCTATGGAAAGGGAAGAAATCAAAGAGAGGAATACTTACTTGCATGGTTTTGATGTTTCCTCCCTCAAATATCCCTTCAAATTTGAGATCCATGGGAGGGTGAGAAACCTTAGAGGCTGTCCATGGAGGTAGATAATGAAATAGGGAAGAATGGGGTAGATTTGGGTTTATTCCAGAAGTTCAAAGTTGTAAATTCAAAAAAATTTTAATGACCTAGACACCCATACATGGTTTGGTTACACAGTTTACTAAACTGTGTAGCCAAACTGTGTGGCATGTTCTGGCCACCCAAAACCATGCCATTATCCTTCAATTTCATGTGGTTCCTAGGGGAGAACCAAGGGGGGAAATATAGACCAAGGATAGAGGGAAATAATACCCAAAATAAAACCACCTTTTCACCCCAAGACTCATCGAACTCAAGGGTACAAACCACCTCAACAACTTACCCCACAAGAGGTGTCACTAGGAGTGTCACTAATCCAACTCCAAAACACCACAACCTCACACCATACCTTTTACAAAATAGGAGGACAATTACCATACAATACCCCCAATACCAAGGTCATAGATCAAGAACACAAGAGACACCAAAATTACAAACTTGGAACACCCAAAAACCAAGGGAAAGCTAAGAACAAAAAGAGAACTTTGAACAAATCCTGGAATTAAAAATCTGGGTGTGACATGAAATATGTATCTTGCTTCAATAAATGGATATGATGTCCATGGTCATAATTTTTGTGAGATAAGGGTTACCAAGTGTGAATACATGATACTCACTATTGATACTCACTATTGATATAATACATGATACTTACTACTTCTATATCTTTGTTTTAGATTATAGAATACTTCACACTAATCATACTGTGATAATAAATAGGCATGACCTATAAAACAATTAAATATTTATATCTAGTAATGAGAAGTGTTCTCAAGGAGAAAAATCCAGTGTACCCAAGTTTAAATATTATAAAAATAAATTTCTCCAACTCTAAATCATGGGTATTAGATAACAAGTGTGCACCACACATTTGTGTTGAAAAATAAAGACTCGGATATAGGAGGTAATTAATAAAGGGTGAAGTAAACATTTGTTTCAGTAATGTAACAAGAGTTTTCACATTAGAGGTTAAATCCTATGATTTTATTTTACCAAGTGTAATGATCTTATAATTCAAAAAACATTATTATGTTACCTCCATAAATAGGAATTTGATTTCAGTATCTTGTTTGGAAAAGATAAAATTTTCATTCATTATTAATAATGAGATTTTTTCTATATATAATAATGAAATGTTTTCTAGAATTGGGAATATAATGATTGGTTTATACAATATTTATATGGATAATCCTATTTATAACATTCAGAATAAGATTTTCATAGTTGATTCTAATCCCACATACCTTTTTCATTGTCTCATTGGGCATATAAATAAGAAATGTGTTCAAAGAATCCATATAAATGGATTGTTAGACTCATTCAATTGTGAATCATTTGATACATGCAAATCTTGTTTATTAGAAAAAATTAAAAAGCCACCGTTTAGGAGAAAATGTGATAGGGATAATGGAATATTGAATCTTATACATAATGATATATATAGACCAATGATTATAATAGAAAATTTTGGTTTTAGACACTTCATTACTTATACCGATGAATTTAATCAACATGGGTATGCGTTTCTAATGAAAAAAAGTATGAAGATTTTGAAAAGTTTAAAGAGTTTCAAATAAAAATATAAAATCCACTAGGAAAAGGTATTAAATCACTCCAATCAGATTGAGGTAATGAATACTTAAGCTAATAATTCATAGCTCATTTTAGATATTATGGAATTGTTTCAAAACTCACTCATCTCAGAATACCATTATATAATGGTGAATTTTAAAGGTTGAATCTTATCTTGTTATATATGGTTTGATTGATGATGAGTCTATGTGAACTTCCTATTTAATTTTGGGGTTATTCCCTAGATTCTACCACATTATTACTAAATCAAATTCCATTTAAGAAATCACAAAGACACTATATGTGATATGGTATAGGAAATGTCTTAGTTTTTATTTTGTAGATATTTGTGGCTATGAATAATTTGTATGATTATTGGATTCTGATAATCTAGGCTCCAAATATGATAAATGATTATTTATTGGTTATTCCAAAGAAACCAAAAGATATTAATTTTATAATCCTATTGAAAATAAAGTGTTAGTGGTATGATGATGTTCTTTCCTTGACAAGGAACACCTGTGTCATGTTTTAAAATGGAGTAAATTTAGACATATAGAATTTTAATACCAAAAAATAGTAAGTGTTCTTGAGATGGAGGTTAATATGGTTCTGAAAAGAGTTGAGGAAAAAGAACTAAAACTATTTACACAAGTACCTAGATGGTTAGTAGGATTCACCCATAACCCGAGAGATATAGATTTATCATGTCTAATGATTATGAAGTAACATTAATAAAAGATGAATATACTTCCTACTAAAATTCCATTAAGATTTTGATTGTGAGAAATGGTTAAAATCCATGGAATCTAATATGGACTCTATTTATACTAACCATTTTTGAAACTTTATGGATACACATGAAGTGGTGAGACCCAAATGGTAAAAGTTGGGTTTCTGTAAAAAAACATGGATTGATAGAGTGTCTACCTATAAATAATTCCTAGTGGAAAAGGTTTACAAACATTTTCATGGAATTGACTATAAAGATACCTTTTTACCTGTTGTGATGGTAAAGTTCATTAAGATTTTCTAGCCATATCAACTAATTATGATTATGAGATATATCAAATAGATATAAAAAAATCATTCCATAATGAGAATTTACCTAAGCATGTGTATATTATACAACTTGAGGGTTTTTAATTTTCATGTGAGGCTGCTAAGGTTTGAAAATTTCAATAATGGATTTAGAGACTAAAACAAGCTTCTCATAGTTGGAATATCTAGTTTGATTATGAAATTAAAGATCAAGGTTTAATCAAGAATGTGATTGATTTCTATGTATACAAGTGTCTTAGTGGTAGTATAATAGTGTTTCTGATATTGTATAAAGATGTAATATTTCTTATTGGAAATTAAATCTCAATACTTGGCACTATGAAGATGTAGTTAGGAGACTTTTTCTCAATGAAATATATGAGTGAAGAATCCTACATAATTGGTATGAGGATCTATAGATATAGATTTAAGAGGTTTCTTTGAATAAGACAAGACATGTATATCGGTAAAGTGATAAAGTTGTTTAGCATGCATAAATCTAAGAATTTTTCATTATTAGTGTTGTATGACATAGATATTAAGAAGATTAAGGATCATTCTAAAGAGTTAGAAAGGATATAAAATATTTCTTATGAATTCACCATAGGATCTATTATTTATGTCATGTTATGTACTCAACGTGATGTCTCACATGATTTGAGAATAAAAAGTAGATAACAAATCCAATCTTGGTGAGATTCACTAAATTTCTATGAAGAAAATCTGTAAGGTACTTAAGAAGGATTAAGGATATGTTCTTGGTATTTAGAGGAGAGGATACTAATTTTATAAAGGGTTACACAGATGATAGTTTCTAATATAATAGGGATGATATGAAATATCAATTTGGATTCCTATTTTGACTAAATAGTTGAGAAATTAGTTAAAAGAGTTCCAAAAAAGGCACCATAGAAGACTCAATAATAAATGTAAAATAAATATCCACATCAAATGTTGTGAAAGAATCTATTTGGATTAATAATTTCATTTTTTAACTTAGAGTGTTCCATAACATCGAGGGAGAAATTGAGCTATATTGTGACAAAAATGGTGTTTTTTCTCAAGATAAGAAACCTTGGTATCATTAATGGACTAAAAAAATCCTTCAAAAATACCATATCATAAGGAAGATCATTGAGAGGGGTGATGTAAATATTAGGTGGGTGGTTACTCAGGAGAATGTAGTAGATCTATTGATGAAACCATTACTATAGAAACAACATGAGGGTTATGTAGAATCTCTGGGTGAAAGAAATATGAGAGATCAATTTTAATAGTTATAAATGTATCATGTTATTATAATAAAAAAAATCTAAAATTATTATTCATTAATGTGTGCTATAATTAGTTTTACATGAATGGGTGAACCATAATATCTCCTCAAAGTATGACTTTGAGTTATCCTTAACTGATGATCATTATGAAGTATTATGTCTTGTAGTGATATGATAAGGTTAGTTTTAATATATTCTTATAATTATTATAAAGAGTTGTATTTGAGTTATAAAGAATTCATTAATGAGGTAATAAGTAGAGACTTATTACTTGATTTGATATGAAAAATTATATCTCATGGATTGTCATATAATCATTGATATACTTAGTGGTGTATGATTATTATCAATCCTTTGCACCTAGATTTTTATAGATACCTAGCATGAGAACCTTAATAATTTTATACCCTACTTACTCAAGTATACATGTTGACTTAGATAATACGATGGTAGTTGGGTATGTTTCTGATCATGTCATCAGTTGGAGCACAACAAAGATGTGATTTTTCCACTTGTATGAAAATTTTAAGACATATTAAACTTGATTGGATTAGATTGAGAAAATTCATGATCATGATTACTTGTTTCACATATGATTTGTTCAACTACTTGAATAAGTGACATGTGATTCACTTATCAAATAAATTAATGAAAAGTGATTTATTCATCGTCTTGTTTAGTATTTTTTGGATATTAAGAAATAATGAGAGGCCGATACTAGATTGATATTTTCCATGTATAGTGGATGCTCAATGTTATGGAAAAAAGAATTATATAGATATAAATATGATTTATATGATACATCTTGTGGTGGACATGTTCTTATAGAGATATGAGTATGTTTTATGGAGATCACACTATACCTATTTGTATCTTGAATAACACCGATGCTTTGCTAGAGGCGACCCTTTTATTATTTTTATAAAATAAAGAGTTCACAGTTTTTTTTTCAAAATTGTAAAGGCTTGTAGGGTCACAAAATGAGGCCCTTGGATAAGTATATAGTTTTGGAATTTTTTTTCCAAAATGAAGAGAGTTGTATGGAAAACTATATCCAAAAGTTTTTTGAGGTAACTTAAAATAGTTGTGAAGTTTTTTATAAAGTACTTATGGGATTTTATTTCAAGTGAGATATTGTTTGACATGCACTAAAATGTACATGAATGAGATGCATGCACACATGCATGTGATTCATGATATATATATATATATAATATGATATTATATATAGTGTACATTTAATTCATGAATATGATGCATTAATGATAGCATGCATATGATGAATGATTATTAATATAATAAATAATATATATATGATATATATTATTTAATATACATGAGATTCATATTCCAGATGAGTTTCATTCGATGCAAAAATTTGCGTAGATTCTCCCAAATGAGTTCATTTTCATTCAAATCAAAGGTTGGTTCATTCATATATTTTCTTTTATTTATTGATACAAGTTCAAGGAATAAACACCTAATGGGTATAAATGCATGAAAAGTGTTAAAAAGTGGGAGACTCAGGACTCAACTATAAAATAGAATGAGTTATCTTATTTTTGGGTGTACGATATTATAAGACACTACTAAACTACTCTTAAACTCTCTTTTTCCTGAAACTCTATTTATCTCATTTGATAAAGAGTTATCACCCTTTAATATTTTGGATATCCTCCCAAAGAATTTGTGGATCCGCCAACTATTTTATTCCCATAGAGTTAGAGTTATTTTGTTAGATGCTCCTCATGATCTCCCTCAAGCACACTCCATTAAAGAAATGAGATGAAAGCTACTACAATAGGTGATTTACAAGTATTCTATTTTTCATATTATTTACTCATTGATTTCTTAATTATTGATATGCCTATGTTTTGGGTTGTATTTTACTAAAAATAATCATTATATGATCATATGAAACCCATAAATGAATCTAGGCCCTAAAATTACATATAATAAAAGTGAAAATGAGGATAAATAAGTAAATACCATGATGTCTTGAACTTTTTATTCTTATAGAGAAGTGATAGAATGATATGATACATTTTTGGACTACACTCTAGTCATTATACCACTCTATGCCACACTCAAAGCTCTCCTCTTACACTAAGATCTAATAGGAGATAACATAATATATTCTTCCCCAACATCATCTATCACCTCAAAGACATTGGAGAATAAATAAGAATTATCTAATGGGGGATCACTAGCCCTGGGAGAGTCCTCCCTCGAGGGGTTCCTTTCACAGGTGCACGCACACACACACATAATGGGTAGCTAGTGTACCCATGTATAAATATTATTACATTTCTAAAACTTGTTTATAACCCACTTAACACATTATAAAAACATATTCCAAATAATGATAACATAACTAAGGGAATAATATATAAAGAATAAATGATAATTTAAATAGTTGTATTAACTTCATGAGTAACTCAAGAAAATAACAACAAGATAAAAATATCATAATGAACTTACAAAATTATCATGGTATATCAAATCATAAAAATCAAAGGGTAGGCTCTTATGAATATATAACAATACCAATGATTTATGTAGTAAATATTATACATGAAATCATCAAATCATGAGATAATGTGAATAAAAAACAAGGTTACCTATAAAAATGGTTTATGTGACAACAATGTATAATTAATCTTATATTCATGGCATAATAATAATAGATAGTAATGAAAACTCCTAAATATAACATACTTTTAACCAACCTAAAAAAATACGAATCATGGAATAAGAGATAACCATTGAAAATTAGTAGTATTCCAAATAAATCATAAATCATAGCTTAATAAATAAACAATAAAACTAGTATCAAGATATGAAATTACTTTTTAAATACATCTCCTTATTTCAAGACTTAATTTTGGGAAAAATTTATTAAATAGAAGAATTCATCATTGATTAAAATTACTTTAGAAATCTATTTCCAAATAAATGGGGTTTACCCATTTTACCCTTATTTAATTTTAAAATAAATGCATTTGGGTTATGGAAATATATGTTTTATTAAAATATACCAAGGAATACAAATACAAGATTTGGGGTCTCCCAAAGAGCCATTTACCAAATCAAGGTTTGTTTTAAAACCCAATTCCTTACTCAAAAAATTATAATCAAAAATAAAATTAGTATTTAAGAAATTAATGTCGTTTTTATTGTTTTTTTGTGTATTCAAAACATTATCAATGTGATTATTACAAATGTTTACTCAACTGAAGTTTTATTTAAAGAAAATATTTTACTCAACACATTATTCATGTTTACATATTGACTTTTGGTTCAATATCTAATTCCATACCCACTATATATATATACAAGAAATCATTACATCAATTAAACTTAATATATTATTTCATTATCCTAAAAACAATTTTAAGAAAAAATGTTCAAACCTTTTATTAAAGTAGTAAATGGTCATATCCGTAAACATGATCCAGTTTTTTTTCTTTTATATATCACATAACCAAAGATATGTCCAATTAATAATTCTAGACATGAATTTAGTCAATGAGAGCTTATCATTTAAACTAAAAGTGTATATGAGAATGCCTTATGTTTTATTGGAAGTGAAAAATATATTGAGTAAGCATGATTACCATTTAAATTTAATTTAATAATTAAAAAAACCATTACAATGCATGTAATAACACATTAATTGGTATAACACCAAATAAATATGATTTTTTATAAGTGTTCCTTTAAAACTCCATGAAAAATCATTAGTTTTAAATCAATAAATTAAATAACTAATAAAAATATCCCTTTTAATTTCCAAAGTATATATTTTTAACCTTATTATATTTTTAGAAAATATTGGAAAGTATCTTTCAAGAATAACCTAATTAAGAAGGAAATGGATGATTGAGAACATCTAATAAAATAATTCATTTTTGTGCCTAGTATAATCCTAAAGATACTAAAATGACTTCCTAGAAATTAATTACCCAATATAAAGTTCCTAGTGATCTATTCCTGTCACACTAAGAAGGGGGTGAATCATCGTGATATATTTTTTACCTAATTATTTTCATACATTACTTATTTTAACCTCTACACCAGTTAGTATCAATAGATATTGTATGCATCAACCAATACATTCACACCACACACAACATTAAAATTTAAGAGATCATAAAAATGACATTTTTATATGTTTAATCCCTAATGTGGGTGCCTATATCCTTCATGTGTTTGGGAAACGTTTGAGATACAAATTTCATCTAATATATTATTATGATTAAAAAAGGTGAGAAGGTATCATCATTGACTCAAAACTTAAAATGGTTAGAAATTTATCATCATTAAACCTATAGAACATAGAATCATTTTATTGATTCTATCTTATGATAATAGTGTTATGACTATGATTATACTGGATCTCTCTAGAGAACAATTGCCATATAAAATCCCTTCTTGAACAAGATCTCCTTTATAACTCTAGGATATCACAAAATTAATGGGATATATTTTCCTCCTCAATGAAGGTATTTATATTTCAGTGAATGAAAAAATTAAACATGCATCTTGACCCTAAACACTTATTATTTATAATTATTAACTAAATAATAAGAAAGTATCTCCATGTTTTCTTCTTTATAAACTTTTGAGTGAATTTTTATATTTTGAAACCAACTTTGATTCTTTTGAATATTATAAATATCTTAAAGAACTTTAAATTCTTAGTGAAGGGATAGTTCTAGATAAACATTGGACTTTCTCCCCTAACTTACAAAACTTCAAATAATTTCTACTAAGTTATATGAACATATGAAACTTTTGATTCTGATTCTTCAACTCAATTGATCTTTCGATAGATTCATTCCATAATTAATTCTTCCTCAACTTAAAATGATCTTCTATAACATAAAAATTATAATCTTTTATCTTTTATATCTTTTCCTCTCATCATTACTCTCTCAAATGAGCTTTTATAGGGAGAGTTTAGTATTGAATCATCAATGGAATACAACCACACATTCTTTAAGAATTACTCACTTTGAATTTCTCACTTTTTATATTCCCATTTAATTCTTGGTCAACTATCTTTATCACTTCCTTATAATATAGAAAGAACTTGAAAAAATTTCATTCAACACCCAGTCTTCCATCTTTATCACTTACTCAATTTTCATCTTGAATCATGAATTATGATTCATGAAATTTTCTCCATGAATTATAGCTCATCATCACCACATTTTTTTCATTAACTCAACAGAAAATTCTTTTCCATATTTGGTTGACCATCCAAAAACATTAGGTTACGTTGAAATTACCTTTATATATTTTGATTTAATTTGGAATAAATCTGATATATTATAGACAAAACTAGTAAATGGTCTTATTTCCATGGTCCAAAACTGTATCAATAGGCTCAAAAGTCCTTGATGTATCATAAGGACACAATTTAAATGGATCATGGACACTATCAAAATTGTAATAGGGTCTAGGATATGACCATTGTTTTAGGCTATGGCCTTAGGTGTTCAATGACCATGGTCCATTTAGATTATGACCATAGTCAACACACTATATTCCAATGGAACCTATTTCCATGGTTTACTACACCATGACTATAGCCTTTGAAAAATTAAATAGAGCCATCAGGTTTTGATCCTACTACCACTTCTAGAATTATTTTAAGAATTTATCATTATGATATGATCTAATATATATATATATCTACACACACACAAATATATATTTATATATATAATAATAATTTTTAATATTTTTAAAAAATAAAAATTATATTTGGTTGAATCTATATGGCCACAGTTTTCAAAAAACATAACTATAGGTGGTTGTTTTAAGCACCATGGATAAAATTTTGGAACACCATGACTATACACGGTTAGTTTAATACCTATGTCTATAGTTTTAGAAAACCATGGATATAATTATTTCCTATAACCATAATTTCTAAAAACCATGGTGATAGGCTTATAGGTGCTTTCTACTGCCATAGTTGTTAGAAAACCATGGTTGTAACCCTTTCCCAGCCATTTCCCACATAATTTTGTTTGTTCCCATATCCTCTTACTGCCAAGGTTTCATCTAACCATGGTTATAGGATATTCTAAAAATGTGGTATGGGTAGAATATGCCAATAGTTTGATCCAAGGAGCTCTAAAATTACAATTTAACTCTAACCATGGAAATAAGCTTCCCCATGACCATGGTTATTCTAACCATGGATACAAAACCGTCCCTTTAGGACCATATTTTAGTTGTGGGAGTCCTTATTCCACATCCTTAACACATCATTAAAACTATAGATTTAGATATCGTATGCTACTTTAAAACTTCCTCAAATTCTTCTTCTAAACTTCTAAACTTAGGAAAATTATCTTGTTGAAATACATTTCGAGATAACTTAATATTATTCTTTCATAAATTTAGATCTTTCATAGGTAGTATCCCATATCAATGAATATTATGGACTTCACTTATAATTATGTTTCAAGGATTTCAAAACTACTTTATAAATGGTTGTTAACATTTAATATCATCCAAAACATGCAACTTCTACTTTGACTTCTGTTTCTAGCCCTAAGTATCATCCTTCTCAAAAAATATTTTCCTTCTTATAGTTTTTACCATTAGTAAAAAACTATCATAATCATGGATTTTTCTTCCACAATATTATTCTTCCTTATACTTATTCAACCTATATAGTTTTCTTATAGTATATTATACTTCAATAGTATCCTCAACTTTTTTTCTTTAGATTACTTTCTTAAAATTATTCTAAATATTCATAGTTTTTTTAAACTCAGTGGTTGTCAAATTTCTTCTAATCATAGATCCTATTCAATATTACATAAACATGTAAATCACGGGTTATTCCTACAAGAGTTTTTATAAATTCTTATACTTCTTTAAACTCATAAAATTAATTATATTAAACTGATTTTGAAAGCAATATTAAAAAATGTTATGATTTTGGAACATTTTTTTACATCTGTACTAAAAAACCAAACTCACATTTCCTCTCAATAAACCATTATTATCAATACACATCAGTTCATATTTAAAAGTCATATTCTAGTAGTTTATAAATATGTATTCTTCAATTTAGTGTATCTTCTTATGGAAATATCAATTTGATATCTTCATCTCATTCTAAATCATTCAAATTTAGAGAATATTACTTTTAAAGTTTTTTCTAGGTGATATTCTATATGTACTTTGTCGATATCATCTTTTGGGAAGTCCAACCATTTATTTCACCCTTATTAATTTAACTCATAAAAATATACCCATCCTATATGTTTGTTTATATATAATGTGTCATCTTAAATATTTTTTTAATATTCATAACACTAGGATAGACTCTGACTTTGACTCATAACTGGATCCACTCTTTTAGTTAACCATTCTTATTTTAATCTATTTTACAACTATATTCTTAAAAACTTTAAGATTGTTTATTTGAAATTTGTTTCAATAACTATTAACAATTTCCATTGATTCCCCTTAATTTTGTAAACATATTTTATTTCAGAATCTAGATTAATCATCTGAACTCACACTATCCTTATATTTCACCTTAGAGAAGTAAATCTAATTTTTTATTATTTTAGGATGATATCTTTTAAAAAGTTACCTTTAATTTTATATCAACTTATCATTATCATCACCCAATTTATACTTCCACTCCATACATATTTCATCATTATAATAATAGAAATGATAAAACTATCCATTCATTAATCTCCTTTTCAACTTAATTCTTCATCATTACTTCAGAACATATTGAATTTACTTCTCATTGATAGAAAATAAAACACTATTTATCATAATCTATTTGGGTACTTCAATACCCCCCTTTGGATTTTTTTTGAATATCTATTTCATTTATAAAGTTAATATCATTATACTTTTGTCTTTCCCTAATTTATAATAAATAAAAATGTTTAAAATTATGTTAATGTCAAACTCATCTCATGATCTAATAAAGACTGAAATTTCATCTTCTCATACCTATTGAATGAAAAACACAATTCACTTAAGAGTAGGATAACATCACTTTTTTTAAGGTAATTATACACAAATATATCAAATCTAAGTCTAAATGAGAAATTATTAGTGTATAAAACAATATAGATTAATCTAGACATAAAATCAATCCATAAATAATTCAACATGTGAAACCAACTTAGATTTTTTTTTTTTGGAGTTTCTCAAAATATTTTCAACTTATCTCTTATATACAACTCAACAAACAGATTAAAAAAATTCAAACCAAATAAGTTTTCTCCCCTTTTAAATTACATATATTCTGTTATTAATTAATCAATTCCTTCAATTAATAACAAAGTTAGATATTTTCATAAAATATTGAAGAATGTGATCAACATATATTTTTAATGAAAAATTACAACATCTGGAATTTTAACATCTAGAATTTCAACACTTATAATGGATTGGAAGGTATCATATTTAACCCTTGGGAATATATAATCCTTGAACAAATGTTATATCTCAATAGTAGTTTCCCAACCCAGATTATAATGGATCCCTCTAGTTAAAAATGGACCTCTGAATTCCATTCTTCAATAAGATATTCTTCTTTACTCCAGGATGTCACTGTATTAATAAGATTGATTTTCCTCCTTAACGAAGGTCTTAAATTTCCAATGAATTAATAAATTGATTAGTTTTCATGTCATCCTTGTACTATTAATAGTTAGAAATATGAAATCAAGAATAATTAAGTATCTAAAAGTTTTATTCTTTATCAACTTTTGAATAAACTTTAGATTTATGAATCAAATATATATATTTTTGAATATTCTGAATCTCTTAAATAAATTTTATGTATGGATAATGGACTAGTTTTAGAAATAATTTAGTTATACTCACTAAACTTTATAAACTTAAAATAATTTATACTCAACTTTGTGTACTTCTAAAATTTCCACTTCCTATTCCTCAAATAAATTGATATTTTTGGTAGATAAAAGCTAAACTCACTTCTTCATTGACTTCAGAATAATCTTTCAGAATGTACATGTTAGACTCTCTTCTATTCTCTTTTCTTATTTATATATTACTTATAATTATTTATTTATCAAATGATATCTCCTAATTTAATATATAGTGTTGGGTATTGAATCCTTCATGATATATGGTGTTATGGGCTGAAATAATTCCTCCATTTGAATTTCATGTTTTCTCATTTCTCATTTAATTCTCAGTCAATTATCATTATAAATTCTTTAAAATTCAGATTGAACTTGAATTATTCTCATTAAAAACTCAGTATTCCATCTTTATCACTTAATTTTTTCCTTGAATTATAGATTATGAATCATGCCATTTTAACTATGAAGAACACTTCAACATCATCAAATTTATTTCATTTACTCAATAAACAATTCTTCCATATCTTTAGGTTGACCTTATAAAAACTTTGGGTCACTCTAAAATTTCCTTTAGATATTATGAGTTAATTTGACATAGATCTAATATATTTTTGAATCATTATTATATTTCCTTAAAATATCTTTCAAACTCTAGATTTCAACATCTTAATATACTTTTAAACATTCTCATATTCCACTTCTAATCATCTAGTAATGGGAAAATTATCTTCTTGAAACACTTCCTAGGCTAACTCAAGATCATTATTTCATAACTCTAAATATTCTAGAGTTTGTATTTAATAACATAAAATCTTACATAATTCAATTTAAATAATTATTACCAAATTTCAAAACTCATTCTGAATTGGTTGTAAGCTTTCTATATAATCTAGAACATATATCTCAAAATTCTACTTCTGCTTCTGGTATTCCACATCAACCTTCTCAATAACTCTCCATCTACTTCAAATATTTAGAATTAGTCTGAATCTATCATCATTAGAAAATTTACTTCCATAGACTACATCATAATTTTATTTATTTTTTCTTATGGTCTTTCCTTTCAGTTTATGATCCTTTAAAAGTAACCTTAACAACCATTACTTTAGGTTCCTCTATTATACTTCCTCCTAACTTTCATAGTTCTGTCCAAACTCAATTCTTATCAAATATCTTCAAATCATATAACTTTTTTAATATTATGTAACAAAATAAATCATAGGTTATTCCTATGTGTGTCAATATTAATTATGAGACTTATTCAAGCCCATAAAAAGTATTCACTTTAACTGATTACATAAATTTTCTCCCGAAACAATATGTTTCTCAAACCACCTTTATGCCTTTATTAAATTACTCAAACTCACATTTCTTACAAATACATAATTCTTTTATATACCCATTGGTATGTATCTATAAATAATCTTCTATTAGTTCATCAATATAGATTATTAAACTTAGTGTATCTTCTTTTAAAACTGTTACTTTGAGATCTTCATCTCATTCTCAAACATTTCTCGTATAGGAATATAACTTCCAGAGTTTCTTCTAGGTGATATTCTATATTTAATTTCTAGATATCCACTTATAGGAAGTCCAACAACTTATTTCAATCATATTAATTAAAATAATCAAACAAAATATCCCCTAGGTTAGTTTCTATATAATTTTTAATCATCAATCTTGATAACAAAAGTGCGGAAAATAACTTTTACTCACAACTATTTTTACTCTTTCACTCAAAAATTATTCTTTTAAGCTATTTCATAGCTAGCTTCTCAAACACTTAAAGGGAGTATTGTTGATAGTTTTTTTATCAACCATTAGTAATTTTAATTTATTTTCCATTACGTCAAACTCCACAATCATCAAATATTTAAACTACTTCCTCAAAACAATAGAAAAAAAATGCAAACTTCAATCTTTACTCAACTTAATTACTTTTGAAAACACATTTTATTCCATCATAAGGATTAAACATCTAGACTCAAAATATCCTTTTATGTTACCATCTAGGAATAGATCTAGACTTTGGATTTTTCAGAATGATATCTTTTAAAAAATCCCCTTTTTAGCATAACTTATCATTATCATCATCTAATTGAGAGTTCCATTCTATGCATATTTCTTCATGCCAATAATCACAAGGGTTAACCTCTTCATTCATTGGGTTACACTTCGACTTCATTATTCTAATTTACCTTCAACTTAATTTTTTATATTTACTTCATCACATATTGAATTTAATTCTCATTGAAAGTAAATACAACACTCTTCATCATAATCTATTTGGGTAATTCAATCTCCCCATTTAATTTTTTTTCCAATACCCATTTTAATTCTAAAGTCAATATCAGTATATTTTTCTCTCCACCTTATTCAAAATAAATACAAAGGTTCAAAAGTCACTACAAGAAAATAAAGTTTTTTGTGATGGGTTATTTGCAATGGGATGGGTACCCATCGAAAATAGTAAATAAGATCTATTTAATTGTGATGAAATGATAATTTTGTCACAAATAACTCATGTTCTTGTGTTATTTGCGACAAAATTCATATTCAGTCGCAAATAGTCCTAGAGACAATGTGAAACAT
The DNA here is from genome assembly GCA_963277665.1 of Viscum album. NCBI lineage: Eukaryota > Viridiplantae > Streptophyta > Magnoliopsida > Santalales > Viscaceae > Viscum > Viscum album. The sequence goes on along the minus strand of OY728147.1, from coordinate 2,103,064,834 downwards.
ATGGTAGGGAAATACTCTTTGCGAAAGAAGATATCATTCCATTATAAATAGTCTTATTTTCTAAATAAAATATTGCGACACATTAACCCTTCCATTTCAAATGTTATTATCTCCGATGAAGAGAAGTTTCCATTGCAAATACTTTTTTGGCAGGGTAAATAATCAACAAATATGGTGGGTAGAATTTGTGATCGATTTGGAGATCCACAACAAATTCTTTTTCATTTTTTGTCATTACTTTTAATGCTGGGTAGTATTTTGCGATGGATTTCATCCCAAATACTATCATTTGTAATGAAAAGTCCAACACAAATAGTCTGTCACAACTAAGATAACCTATATAAATCCCCAAGGAGAATCCTCCCAATCACTTAACTTCTCAGATCCTCTCCACTTCTCTCAAACTTCTCTCCTATATACATTTAAATTTTGATAGGAAAGTTTTTAGAGGTGCATCGATATCTCTATTCTGGTACAAGCGTTGATTTTAAGGTATTTATTTTAAACATTTTTAATTTTTAATTTATTTAATTTATTTTATATTATGAATAAATAGTAACAAACATTAATCATTATGAATAATTATTTTTAATTTACAATAATTACAAATAATTACAAATAATTAGTAATAATTATTAATAATTACTAATAATTGAAAATAATTATAATTAATTAGTAATTATTATGAATAATTAATAAAAATTAGCACTGATTTATAACAATTAGAAATAATTAGTGACAATTAGTCATAATTAGTAATAATTAGTTATAATTATTAATAATTAGTAATACAAAGTAATAATTATCAATAATTAGTTATAATTATCAATAATTAGTAACAATTATGAATGATTAATAATAATTATAAATAATTATTAATAATTAGGAACAATTCATAATAATTAGCAATAATTCGTAATAATTGCAAATAATTAGTAATAATTATTAGTAATTCAAAATAATTACTAGTAATTCATAATTATTACCCATAATTCATAATAATTATCCATCATTAGTAATAATTATACTTAATTAGTAATAATTACCCGTAATTCATAATAATTGCCTATAATTTATAATAATAGTTGATAATTATTAATAATTACAAGTAGCTAGTAAACATTACCAGTAATCACTAATAATTAAAAATAATTAGTAATAATTACCACTAATTAGTAATAATTACTATTAACTACCAATAGTTACCAACAATTAGTAATAATTTACGGTGATTACCAGTAATTAGCAACAATTACCAATAATTTGTAATAATTGATAATAATTATCTGTAATTAGTAATAATTATATATAATTAGTAATAATCGGTAATAATTACTAATAATTACCACTAAATAGTAATAATTTGTAATAATTGGAAATAATTAGTAATAATTAGAAAAAATTAGTAATAATTAATAATAATTAGTAATAATTATCAGTAATTTTTACTAATTTGTAATAATTAGTAATAATTATTAGTAATTAGTAATAATTACTAATAATTAGTAATAATTAACAGTAATTAGTAATAATTTGTAATAAATGATAGTAATTACCATTAATTAGTAATAATTAGAAATATTTTGTAATAATTAGTAATAATTTGTAATAACTATCCGTAATTAGTAATATTTTTTTAATAATTACCAGTAATTAGTAATATTTTTTAATTATTAACATTAATTAGTAATAATTAATAATAATTATTAGTAATGAGTAATACTTACTAGAAATTAGTAAGAATTATTTATAATTACTATTAATTAGTAAAAATTAGTAATAATTATTCGTAATTAATAATAATTAGTAGTAATTTACAGTCATTAGTAATAATTAGTCATAATTATTAATAATTTCAATAATTACCAATAATTAGTAATAATTATAAGTATTTAGTAATAATTAGTAATAATTAATAATAATTAGTAATAATTACTAGTAATTATTAGTAATCAATAATTATTACCAGTAACTAGTAATAACTAGTAATAATTACTAGTAATTACCAATGATTTGCAATAATTACTAATAATTAGTAAAAATTACCAATAATTAGAAATAATTATCAATAATTACAAATAACTGAAAATAGTTAGCAAAAATTACTAATAATTTGAAATAATTACCAATAATTACCCATAATTAGTAATTTTTAGATTTTCTATTTTTTTCTCAGATCATCTGTTCCTTCTATTGGATTAATTATAAACAATATTTCTATTTAATATTTTTTTGAAAACTATAGATCAAGGAAGTAGACAAAAAAATTTCTTCTGAGATCATGATTGAATAAATCATCACAAAAATCCAAATGGTTATGGTATAAAATTTTTATATATTGAGGGTATCAAATATATTTTATCATTTACATCTTCAAAATAAAATTTTGTTTTAGAAGGGACAATGAAGTTTCAATATAAGAAATGTGATTTGAGGATATTTGAAAAGTTTGATAGTGTTGAGGTTTATCTATTACACTTTGGTTTTTAGAAAGATTATGATTTTTTTGTATCAACACGGTGAATAAAATTTAGGGGAAGATACGAGTAATTTAGTTCAATAGTAATATAAGTTTTAAACAATAGTATACAAGGTTTTTGGCCCATATTTTCAACAAATAGAAACTTAGAATGATAATTGAAATCCTGAGTTAAAACCATGTTAATTTTTTGAGTTACCAAAATATGATAAGGATACCTTATATCCTAGTTGAAAAATAAGAAACTTTGAAGCTGTTAAAGAATTTATAACTATTAAATCAGATAATGGAACTTCAAATAGTTATTTCAATAAAATATTTTCTTTGGTTAAATCATTATTACCCAAGGTAAATGTGTTTCCATCAAATTACTATGAATGTAAGTGGCTGATTTGTAAATTTGGTCTTGTTTATCAGAATATCCATACATATTGAAATGATTGCATCATATATTATGGTGAATATGATTTCTTAGTTAATTTTACTACATGTGGAAAATGAAGGTATAAATAGGTACAATAAGGAAAGTCTAGATTTTTTCCTCTTAAATAGTTGAGATATTTCCCACTTTCAGTTAGATTGCGACATTTATTTATGTCTCACAATATTACCACATTGATGACATGGGAATATCCAATTTTTATATCATTAAAATATAAAATCCTAATTGTGATGGTGATTTATAGAAACATTTTGATCGGGTACATCTATATTTTCCTTTAGAACCTCATATCATGTCATTGGGCCTTTCCTCTAATAGATTCTATCCATTTGGTTCTTAATATAGGTAATATTCTTGTTGGAATGTCTTTATAACTATATAAAACTTACCTACTTGAATATTGATGAACAAACAATATATATTTTTGATATTACTAATTATAGTACATCCAAAAAATAAATATTGATGTTTATTTGTAGCCATTGATTGATGAGTTAAATTTGTTATGGTGTAGTGGTATAAATAAGCACGATATTATTTCAAAATATAATTTCATAATTAAAGCTACATTAATGTGGAAAATTAGAGACTTTATAACATATCACATGTTATTTGGATAGAGTACACGTGCTCCAAAATCATGTCCATATTATATGAGTGAAAGTAAAAAATTTATGAATGCCAATGGAAATAATTTTCTTTATTGTCATTAGAGGCTTCTTCCTACAGACCATCCTTTCTAAAGAAACATAAATAATTTCAAAATAGGTAAAATTAAAAGTTATGGACCTCTAGAAATGATCTTAGGTTTTATATAAAATATATTGTATCTTTATTACCTCCTATTATCTTTGTACCGACTATAGACTAAAAAAATGGATGGCTTTGGAAATGATCAAAATTGGATAAAGTAGATTATTGTTTTGGGACCTGCCATATTGGTTTGATTTGTTGCCCTGTGACATGTTATATGTCATATATATTGAGAATATCAATTTTGATTATATATTTTTTATATATATATTTACTTTCCTAGTAAGAATAAATATATTTTAAAGGCATGATTATTTATTTCTAAATCTACAGGCATCTAGAGTTCGGGTTATTTGAAAATAATAGATCATAAAATTTAATGAACCAAAAAGAAGATTATGCACTTTCTAAAGAAAAAAATTTGTTATTATATTAGGGGATTACATATTTAAGGTTACCAAATGGTTACGTCCCCAATTTGGATTGATTTTTTATAAATGGTTATTTTACCAAATTAAAAAGTTACAATTTTCATCTTATAATGGAAAGACTACTATCGATTTTCCTTATAGGTTGTTGAATTATTTTATTTGGGAATTGCTGATAGAAATATCATATTTTATTCCAAGGAATTTGTGTAGTGATAATATACTATGATGCACTGAGTAGGTTTCAAAAAGATAAGGTTTTAATTTTATGAAAATGGGAAAAAAATTCCATCAGCTTTCTTTGATTTAATAGAACATTTAATATAAATTTTTCCCTATAAAGAAAAATGTGTATGACCAGTACAGTTCCGATGGATATACCCATATGAGATATTCATATAGAAATTAAATAAAAAGGTATGTAAAAAAGTATTTATTGAAGGGTTAACTGCAAATGGATATTTTTAAGTGGAAATTTTGATTTTTTAATCTTCTTATTTTCATTATAAATATCCTTCAAAACATTATTAAATGGTTCATAATAAGGGAAATGTTTATGATGTAATAAAAAATCTTTTATTAGTATTTAATTATCCTAAAAGTGGTTTTGGTGTAAGTCTTGAATGATGTATTTTAGATGATGAACAACACAAATATCGTACATATATTCAACTCAATTATGAAGAAATGAATTGATTTATACATTATGTTATAATTTAAACCATTATTTATATATTTTTTAAAATTAAATTAATATTAATTCATTTATAAATTTTATGATGATCATATTAGGAATAATTTCAAACACATTACATCGATTGCTCTTTAATAATGCCAAAAAAATATATTTTTTACTTATTTCAAATACTAGTAAAGTAAATTGTTTATAATTTAACATATTATTATTTTTAATATTTGTTTTATTATTAATATTTTTTTTATTTCTCTAGGTATCACAACATGTAGATATAATTGATAATTGATTATGTGTATTGAGTGACCCACCATTCCAATTGGTTAAATATTATAATTCATATATGTTTAATGGATTTTGATTTCATAAAAGTGCATATAGTGATTCAAAAAAACAATGAAAATAGTGTTTTATTTAAAGGATCTAATCATAAGGAAAGTGAATTTGAATTTTATGAAATGATAGATGAAATAATTGAATTATTTTATCTGAGAAAGAATTATGAAACAATTTTTAAATATCATTCTTTTGATATTGAGAGTAAGTTTTGTGTTCAACCACACCATGGAATCATTGAAATTAAATATAAAATATTTATTTCAATAAAAATCCATTCATACTGGCTCACCAAGCCCATAAAAGTTATTATGAAAGTTATTATTCTACTTAAATATATTTAATTGAGTGGTGGAGTGTAATAAAATAAAATCTCAAGAAAATCAGTTTATAGAAAGTTAAATTGGTTCTATTAAAGTGAAATAAATTGATTTTTTTAAAGGGAAATCACCAAATACATCATTTTTTGAAAGATATACAAATATAAATGTTGAAACCCTATTGTTACAGGCTGATGGTGTTGATACTATTAATTATGTTACCAATGAATTTGAAATAAAAAGGGATTATATAGCTAAATCTAGTATGGGAATTGATGATGTTGAGGAGGAAGATGAAAAATATTAACACCATTAAATTTGGATATGAGGATGAAGATGAATAATGACAAAATTAAATTCTAGTTATATTCATAATTAATTTATAGTTTCTATTTTCAATTATTTTTAGACAATATTATTTTCTTGTTTTAGATGGATGAATAAAATATCAATGAGTTATTTCATTCCCCCATGAATGTTTACCTTCCCATTGATCACTCTGATGACCTATAATTTGACTCACAGGTTTCTTCTAATACCTTATTGAGTCAGAGTTGTCATGGTCTAGCTAGATTGATGATTCCAGAACCTATTCACAAGTGACATATACCTATTAATTTCAATCCATGGATGCATTAATATATTCATTGGTGAATTTTAAATATTTCTCATTAATTTATTTATGTGCCAATTGATTGATTATTTATTGTTTTTCCCTTAGTTTTTCATATATTACTATTACAAGGGGTGATTCTCTGTAATTATTTTTAATGAATATAGGTGGAATCAGATCAGATTCCCATTGATATTCACTATTTCATGTTTGATCACTAGATGATATGAAATAAATAATATTTAATATGAATTTTATTAAATTATTAACATTCAATTATTAATTATTTATAGGGTTTATGGTATCTCATCGATGATAGCATGGGAGCCTCCATTTGAAAGTTATGATAGATTTGTATGTGTAGGAAATATCATTATTTTTTATAAAATTTGAGAAAGAGAGTCATGGAGAGAGTTGAAGTTACATTTTTATTAGTTTTTCTATAATTATTGGCCAGATTATATCTCATACTAGGTTTGGGATGTATTGTGATCCTATTGGATAAGAGATAGTTTTAAAATAAGAACATCATCAGGTCGATAGAACTAAGGGATATTGGAGGCCACACACATATATGAGAGTGATACCTATAGTATTTATTGAAAAAATATGTTATGTAATTTTATTTAATAATTTATATATAATTTAAATGTAATTTTTTTATTTAATATTCACATAGACAGTTGAGCATCCTAATATTATAGAATTCTGTGTTTTTAAAAATATGTACATTTATCCTACCACTAGAGTGATTATGAGGGACCAACAATGTCATATTGTAGTTAGTATATTTTTTTTAGTTTTTTAAATGAAACTTAAATTAAAATTTTAACTATTTTAATTTTTAATTTCATTTTTAAAGAGGCATATGAGGCTACAAATTCTCACACACATGAGTTTTAGGTAGATACTGAGGCTTAGGACACCTATAAGTTCGGTTTTGATGAGGAATTTTTGACACATGAAACCTAGAATGGTATTTATAAATTATAGGTGATTGGTATTGGTTCTTGATTGATTTTTACCAATTATTGTAGTATTGTTGTGTATCCATAGTCCAACTTTATGGGACCTCATGTAGTGTCATCATTATCTACAGAGTATGAGGAGAGGTTGTTAGCTCATAATGTGATTATACATATAATTTTTAGAGAGAAGATAAGTATCATTGACTTAAAGATCAACAATACAAGCAGATGATGGAGTACTTATGATGAATTACACATGTTTTAGGGATGGAATTACCTCCACCTGGTACATCAACCGACCCCCCCTCCACAGTAATCCATAATATTTTTGTGATAAACATATTATGATAATATTTTGGATGGAAATATTATATTTAAAATTGTTATTTAATTATATGTGAAAAGTTTTATATATTTGGTTTTTTAAATTTGTTTCATATTAATATTTTTTTTTGTGATGAAATATTATTTCCATCACAAAAGATTATTCATGACAAATAATAATTTCCATAATGAATAACATTTTGTGATAGAAATAAAATTCCATTATGAATAATAATTTATATCTATTTTATGACGGTTATGATATCATTATTAAAAATTTATTTGTGATGGGAAAAAGTATCCCTCATAAAAAAAGGATTGTGTGATGCCATTTCCTGCCATGGTTCAATTACTATGGGAATTAACCCATCAAAAATATGTCAAAATTTTGTAGTGATCAAGGGAAATTCATACTAATCTCATGATTTAATCAAGACTAAAAATTCATTTTCTTATCCTTATTGAATGAAAAATTTGTTTCACTTGAGATAATGATGAAATCACCTTTCTTAAAATAATAATTCATAAATTAATTTACTTTAATTCTATGTGAGAAATGATTAGTGTAAGAAAAATGGATATTAATCAATATATCAAGGATATCCATAAATAATCCACCATTTTACCCAAATTTATAAATATTAATTTAGTTTTTTTAAATATTTTCAACTTATCTTATGCATACAACTCAACAAATAGATTAAAAACATTCAAACCAAAGAAGGTTTCTCCCCCTTCAAGTTATTTTTCTATTTTCATTAAAGAATAAATTTATTTCCTTTATTAATAGAGTTCAATATTTTCATAAAAGGATAAGATAATATGATCAATATAACTATTCAATAATATATTCAAAATTTTATAATTTCAACATCAAGAATCTCAATACTTGGCCTAATACTTATAATAGGTGTAAATATATCATCCTTCTCCCTTGGGAAGATATCATACTTGACCCAATGACATATCTTGATATAAGTCTCATAACCATAATTTTAATGGATCCCTATAGTTAATAATGGTCATCTAACATCCCTTTTTGAACAAAATATTCTTCTTCACTCTAGGATGTCATTGTATGAATAGGACAAACCTTACTCTATAGAAAATATATTAAACTACCAGTTCATGAATAACTTTAAGAACAAGAAATTGAAACTTATGCTATCAATCATTATAATGATCTATTCAAGAATAAGAAAGTATCTCCACATTTTTTTATTTATTAAATTTTAATAAATAACCAGTTTTTGGAATCAGCTCTGCTTTGTCTGAATCTTTTGAATCTCGTCAAGAACATTGATGATCAAATAATAAAATAGTTTTACCTGTATATTTATCTTCCTCATTGAACTCATAAAACTATAAATACTTTATACTCATTTCTATAAACCTCAAAAAATTTCACTATTTCTTCTTTGAATTAATTGATCTTTCAGTAGATGAAATTCAGAATCATTTATTATTGTCTCAGTTTCGTAGTAGAGAAAGACTTGAGAGGGTGGTAAATTAAGTCCTTTAAATATTTTCACCAAATTAAAACTTACCTCCTCTAGTTGGTTTATATTCTTAATTTAACTTTTAATAAAATAATTAATATAAATTAAAATAAAATAAAGAGAAATACATAATATATTTTTATAGTGGTTTGGTGCTACAAATAAATTCTCCCAGTCCACTCCCACAACATCTAATATGGGTATGGGGATTTTTATTCATATAATTTTATAAGGAATTTCAAGTATGAGTGAAGACTATTGAAAATTAGTGTTTTCAAGGTTACACAAATATTTTACTGAGATCTCCCTTCAGAAGATTTTACAAGGCCTTTCTCTCACACTTCATAAAAGAAATGCTCATTTACAAAAGAAATAGAATGGATAAAAAAAAGTTAAAATACTATTTAACACACAGTTTTATTCAATAAATTATAGTTGATGATTCTTATATTTAGATAATATATAAGTCTTCAAAGTAAAACTCTGAAGAATAATTTTATAGTATCTTCAAGGTAGTACATTAGAAATAATCTTAGTATATTTTTCTCCTTGATTTTTCAATCATAAATTCATATGTAATTATAAAATTTGTAGAATAATAAAGGAAATTTTTCAATAGAAGTACAATAGATAATAATATATTTTTCTCTATATATTTTATTTAATAATTAAAGTTTTCAGTTCTAGATACCATTATTCTTCCAAGAATATATATATTAATAATATTAAAAAATAATCTAGTCAAAGAGATCCATGATTTTCTATTTGATTAAATGAAAATATGATAGCCATTATAGACTTTATTCCCATAAATAAAAATTAAAAATTATCTTGGTTGAATTCCTTTTAAAAAAATATGGTTTTAATAATAATAAATCGATTTGAATTTTCAAACCATATCCAAAAAATTCGAATGATTTTTTATTCTTCCTAAAAAATATCCTCTCATAAATAATTGATCAAAATATTATATAATGAGCTATTTTAGAGTTGTAACATATTCTTTCAAGACTTTTATAGTCTTTAGGTCTTCAATCTTCCCTAAAAATCATATTTCAATCATGTCCATTTAAATTTGAAATGAAATATTAATTCAATTTTCTACTCAAATATCTCTATATCTATAGAATATAAGTATACTCATCTTACTGTTTTGCATGGAATATTTATTTAAAGGATATAACTACAAGAGATTAAATTTAATTCAAAGCCTTTCATTTTTTATAATGAACTTATCTAACATGGAATAGATACTTACATGGAACAATTCCTCGGCATCTTAGTTTGATGTGGCATCAAGTTGTATCAATCTATGCATATTCAAAATCATTTAATGTTGGTTTTTTATTTACATAGAATTATTATTCTAAATATTAATCTGATATAACATTATAAACTCTTCATTAAAAACTCAATTCATACACAAAAAATCCTTATGTAGGAATGAAACAATGACTTTTGATCTCATATAATAATCAAAACTGTCTTTGTAAGAATGAATATGGGAACAAACTAACTACTTGAGATAATTCCTTTATGAATTAGATAAAAAATCAATATATAATATATTTAATTTAATAAAATACTACATTCATGAGTATTTATTCCAGTTTCCACTACATATATAAGGTTTATGACTTACCAAAAAATCCACCCAAAGTAAAAACATTATTAACAAAATTTGGGGTTTTTGTGAGCATCAAAACTTGAAGTATATAAGAGTATGTTTTATTATAAATATTGAAAAAGATATAGTACAACACTTATTCCTCAACTTAATATTATATTTCATAATTCATAGGTATGGATATAATATCTTTTATTTCTCCTCCCTCTCATTAGATATCAATTAAATGAGATATCCTTATTTTATAGATAACATAAAGTATTGAATTTTCTATGAAATATAATGGTGTTGGATCTAGGAATTCATAACTTTGAATTTATTACTTTATCAATTCTCATTTAATTCTTGGTAAATTATCTTTACCACTTTATTAAAATATATATTGACATCGAATTCTTCTCATTGAACACCCAATCTTCCATTTTTATCACTTCTTTAATTTTCATCTTAAATCTTGGCTTATAAATCATGATATTTACTCTATGAAGAATAGATAAAAATTATCAAATTATTTCCTCATCTTAATAATATATTCTTCCACATATTTAGGTTGACCTTAAAAAAAATCTAGGTTACTCTGACATAGATTTTAGATCTTTTGAGTTAATCCAATACATATATGAGATATTCTAGAGTCATTCTTCTATTTCCTTAACACATATTTCAAACTTCATTTTTTTGGCCTTTCAAACTAATAAGGAACTTATAAAGCTTCTAATTAAAAAATTCTAGCCTTAGGAAAGTTATTTTATTGAAACCCTTCCAGGATAACTCAAGATTATTATTTTGTAACTCTTGATATTCCAAAGTTATCTTTCATATTAGTGAATATTCTGAGCTTCACTCATGATCCTACTTACATACATTCATAACTCCTTTAAAAGTTGATATCAGATTTATATATCATTCAAAATATCCAATGCCTAATTTTTTTATGCTTCAATTATTTAACATCATCCTTATCAATAACTCATCTTCTGATTTTGATATTCAATATTACTCTTAAAAAATCATCATGAAAATTTTTTCTTCCAAGTTATTATTCTTATTTTTATTACTTATACCTTTATAATTGCCTTATATTTTATGATTCTTCAAGAGATTCCTCAACATCTATTTCTTTATCTTACTTATTTCCAATTCTTCTAGAATTTCATAGTTTTATTCAAAATCATTATTTCATAAATTTCTTCTAATAATAAAACCTTTTTAAAATTATGTAACAAACCATATCAAATGTTTTTACCATATGGGTATTTATTAATTATCCACCTTCTTCAAACTTACCAAAGGATTTCTCTTCAATTTATTCCACATGTTAGATTCTAAAGTAGTATGTTTCAATAATTCATTTTATGCATTTACCAAATAATTCGGACTCATATTTATTCTCAATACACCATTCTTCTAGATAAAAATTAGTATATATCCAAAACATATCATAATGAAATGTATCAGTGTGTATTCTTCACTTTAATGTATATTCTTTTGAAACTATTATTTTGATTTCTTTATCTTATCCTGAAACATTAGTCTTCCAGAAATAATTTTTCTTTAGTCTATTATAGGCGATATTACATATTCAACTTCTGGATATTCACTTTTGTTAAGACAATTTATGAAAGATGGAGAGGCAAAGTTAAAATTAATTGGAATAAAACATTATTTTTAATAGCTGTAGGAGTTACTATATAATATATGAAAAAGGAGATGAGGAATAAGAAAATTATGGATTGAAAAGGGATGTTTCTCCCCTAGAAATACCACATTCAGAGAAGTTTTCCCAAAACACCTAAGGACTAAATCTCACTCAACAACTAATTAAAATAAATCCAAATTCAATTATATCTCTCCCAACCATCCTATCCCTCATTTAAAATTATCAAAACCCCCAAAATCCTCTCCAACACCCCTAAAAACTATTAATGAAAAAATAAATTACTACCTCTATTTATTTAATAAACTTTACCACACATGAAAAAGCCAATACTCCACTCTCCTAACATCAAATTCCTCTAAAAAACCCACCTTTTCTCCAAGGTGTAAATATAATAACAGTGATCAAATACTTAACACTAGAATGAAAACCCTTTATTTAGAAAAACAATGACAACTCCCTTTGTCTAGATGCTTAGAATCATCTTTAATTCCAACAACTTCACACCGAAATTCTGGCCGAGTAATAGTTTCCCCATCATCTCATATTATTTCAACCATTAATTTATCTTAAACATAAGCAAAATCAATTTACTATATGACTTATTTATTTTTCCCCCTTATTAACTAAACATATTTTTCTTATATTTGTGTATACAATTATTCTTCCACCAATGAAAACACTACTTGGGACATACCACTACTCCATAACCAGGATGATTTCTCTCAAGAAATACCCCTAGTTATTACCAAGTATGAATTTAAAACTGATCTGTTGTAGAATAGGGTTAACCCAGTGGAAATTACCATGACCTTCACACTCTAAATATAATATCTATAGGTCAAAAAGTGTGTACAGTTGGATAAATTCTCACCTATATTTATATTCCTTTCTTCCCTACTAAAACCTTCAAAAAAAAAATGTCATATCTATAAGCATGAAAACCATGTACCAAATATTGTTCAACATCATCCTAGAAATTATAAATGTTGTTCAGTGTACTATTTAACCATTGTTAATATGAGTGTCCAAACCTGACCCAACCCGACTGGTTCAGGTCGGGTTATGCGTAAAATAATATCATTTTTGGTTCTACTGAGATATCCCATGTACGGGTTAGTTCGAGTCTTGAGTTTTCTAAATAAGGACCCAGCCTAACCTGATGGACCCAATACTCCTAATAAATTCTTTAAAAAACATAGATTCCCTTGTTAATTTTTTCTCCTCACTCACCCTAGCCACCTCCTCACTTGATCACCTCTTCCCACCACATTTCCATCCCATTCACAATAGATTGTGAGAAACCCTAATCCATGACTAGGAGAATTAATAATCATGAATTTTTTTTGGTTTCTATAGGGGTTGTTCATGTGACACATCTATATCATTACCAGTGGTTACAAGTGGCTCTAATACTCATACTTCTTCCATTTAATTCATCCTAAAATCTCAAATTAGGAATTCATGGAAGATGGTACAAGTGGATATAATCTTATAAGTTTCACACGAACTCAAAGTTATATGGGATCTACTCCAACTACCCGTTCAATTACAGAATATAATGGGGTGTAACCAGTAGAAAACTAGTTGAATAAATTGAGGGTAAGTTATCTCTTAAGAAGTTATCAATTTATAAATCACATTATTGTGTTTCTCAATATTGGTATCATTTTCACAATAAAAAATATAGAAGGTATGTATGTAATTATTATGGTTAATATTATACATTCATGCTTGGCCAATATAGAACTAGTAATTTAAATAGGCATTAGACAAGGTATAACAAAAATCCTCAAAAAATTATTGAGAAAATACAAACCACTATTTCTATTAGAAAAAAGTGTAAAGATGAGGATAATGTGATGGTTAAAATTTCAATAGATATTTTTAACTAAGAATTGTGGAAAATAGATCTTGATAAAATTGTAATAATTGACGAGTTATCATTTAATTTTTTTGAGAGTAAAGGATTTAGAGAATTTATTGATGTTGTCAACCGCAATTTAAAGTTCCATGTAGACAAAAAATTTCAATAGATTTCTTGAAATTATACTTGATTAAGAAAGAAAAGTTAAAGTCTATGTTTTATATGTTATCTCACTTAGTATTTATTACTACTTACACATGGACTTCAATTCAGAATATGAATTATATGTGCATGAATGCACATTTTATTGATGATAATTGTATTTTGAATAAAAAATAATATGCTTTTTTATTATTTAAAATAATAAATTGGAAAAAATTTGATGAATATTAGAAAAAATAGTGAAATAATGTGGGATTAAAAGGATTAATATGGTTACTATGGAAAATTTTAATTCCAATAATGTAGTGATCAATTATTTAATGAGGAGGGTTAATGATTGGAATAGGGATATTCTTAAATGAGATTATATAAATATGAGATGTTATGAACACATTTTAAACCTTATTATTAGTGATGGTTTAATGGAAATATCAAAATCAATTTATTAAATCAGAGTTTGTTTCAAGTTTGTGAGAAGTTCACCTTTCATATTGGCTCATTTCAAGAGAATTTCTAAGGAGTTGAAATTCCAAGTAAATGTACCATAATTATTGTTGTTTCTTATATGTGTAATTATTGTTACTTTATGTTGGATGTTCTAAATAATTATGACAAATTATTTATTATCTTTGAGGAAGATTTTTTTTATAAGTGATCTTTTTAGTGAAAGTGAGCCTCCAACAACGTATTATTGGGGGAATGCTCATACATTTAAAAAAAATATTTTATAACAACAATATTGAATTATTTGATTCTATATATGTGAAAATTCACACATTATTTCATAAATTTTGTAAAAAATATACAAAAATCAATAAATTGATAAAATTTAATGATATTATGGTGAGTGAAATAGCTAATTTAATAAAGATGAAGTTAGAAAAGTATTAGGGCATTAGTTAAAATTTTAATATTCTCATACTTTTGGAATTTTTTTTGATCCCATATATAAATTAAATTATGTTTAGGATAGTTTTTAAATTATGGTTTATGATAAAGAGAAGAATGAATTGATTAGTAAGTAAATAGTGGTTATGAATAATGTTTTTCAGTTTTAGAATTGAAAATATCTTCTCACTCTTGATTAATTTGACTTAAGTCCCCATCAAGATTCACATATTAATGATACTAGTAGTTTTATTGAGGATGATGAGAAATGGAATGATGCATATAGGTCAAAGAAAAACAACAGTCAATTTACATAATAAAGGAATGATTTATAAAGATACATAGAGGTTGATGATTGTGAGGATGATTTCAATGGTTTTGATATTTTAAGATGGTGGAAAGGAAAGAAAATAAAGTATCATGTTCTCTTAGGAATTTCTAGAAATATTGAAGATATTCAATTATATAAAGTGTCTTCAAAGTCAACATTTAGTACATAAGTATGAGTACTTGATCCATTTCATATTTTTCACAACTTTAATACAGTTGAGGCATTAATTTATGCCAAAATTGGGTTTAAAATGTCTAAACCAATTGACATTTGAAAGAAACTAGAAGAATTTTAATTGATTGAATAAAGTTCCATTAAAAATTTTATGATTTTGTATCAATTATAAATTATAAAACACTATTTGAAAAAGAAAAATATGGACTTATTATTTTGTTTTTTTAGGATATTCCATTATCCATGATTTATGGTCAAAGTGTCACTATCACACTGTAAATTATAAGAAGCAAAGATGTTGGTGCACTCTTCATTAAAGTATAAATTTATGATTTTTTTTATAAATATTTAGAGAATAAATTTATTTATTATTTGGTTTATACATTTCTTTATTTATGTTTGATTCATATTATTAATGCCACTACCATGATCTTATTTCTCTTTAAACATAGTGAAAGTATTGCATCCAAAAACTCAACTCCAAGTTAATTATTTTCTATTTATTCTTCCCTAATGGACTCTCACATATTTAAATGAAAGAAAAAAAGTCCATACCAAATAACTATAAAATTATAAAATCACTAATTAAAAAATAACATTCAATTTTTCAAAAGTTTAGTTTCAAAGATCCCTTATTTTTGAAATAATCTCAGTGAATTTTTTTAAGTGTTTTATTTATCTATTTTATTTCATTTCACAATGATTTATTATATAGTTTTCATTTTATTTAATTTTTTAAAATTTTCTCCACCATCACAAACAACATTCTTTCCCATTAAATTGATTATTTTTCTTCTTTTACATTCTTTAAATTTATTTGAGGATTTTTTTAATTTTTTTAACCATAACACCTTTTTATGAATCTAAACATCATATTTACATATTTTCTTTAATTTTAAATTTAATTTTTAATGTGACCACTTCCTATTTAATATATTTAATAAATTTTCCCAATTCTTTAGTTCAAACATTAATTTAGCCATCCATCTTATCTTGTGTTTGTTTTTTATTCAAATTATATACTTTATATAGATATTATTGAGAAAATATATTAATAGGAGATTATTATAGGTTTCATGGTTGGTTTCTTTATAAATCACTAGAAAATTAGATTTATTTAAGATTTAGCTTCTTGCATGTGTAAAAGTAACACGAATTTTTTAAACTAAGAATAAGGGTAAACATGCACTTTTTAAAGGTAGAAATTAATTTAAACATTTTAAGTAAGGGTAAAATTAAAATTAAATAGAAAATTACAAGGTAAAATAAATATTATATATGAATAATAATGGTAAATAGAGATATTCTATATCTTGTGTAAGGGTAACACCCACTACGTATGGGTCACACCCAAGATATGCAAGTGTCACACCTGAGCTACGTAAGGGTAACACCCAAACTACGTAAGGGTTACACCATAGCTACATAAGGTTCTTACCTGAGCTATTTAAGGGTCACCATTGAGCAATGTATTTGTACAAAACTATGGAATAAGGGTGAAATGTTGGAAAAAATCCCTCAAGGAAGCATTAAATAATTTTTGGGTTGATTGTGTTTGTTGAAAAATCAGGTTTGTTTGTTGACAAAGTGGGTTTCCATGGTGATTTGTTAAGTTCAAGAGATATTTTTGACAACTTATGTTGAAAAAGAACCATGGAAAAGGAATGATCGATCTAGAGTTGGTATACAAAGAAAAAATATAAGGTGGAACCATTTTCCAGTGTTTGCCAAATTAATGGACCTAAAAATCAGAAAATGGGGAAACATGTTTTTGAAAAAGGAAGTTTCATGAAAGATTGAAGGTGGTTTGGAAACTTTTGCACAAGGAGTATTTTAGGATCAAGACGCCAAAAAATGGCAAAGGCATGATGTGTGTGAAATATTTGGAAATGTGTGCGGTAGATGAGGTTTCGTGAAAGAAACTTGTGCACCCAATGTGACATAAAATGAGGTTTTTCATGCTCGAGGTGGATCTTGTGTGACATGTCAAATCTTCCATGCAGGGTTCGATGATGCCTAGAAATAAGAGGTGACCCCTCTCATTCAAAGAAGCTCAAAAATTAGAGATAACATGAGCTTTGAATCATGTAATAATTTTATACAATGGGAGTTGTGTGAAAGAATTTGAGTTTCACACAATCTAGGAAAGTTGCACATAATATTTGAGTTGCACATAAGATTGAAGTTACACGCAAGGGGTGTTTATTGAAAAAAGTGGAATCTTGTGTGCAAGACATTAAAGTTGCTCACAAGACACAATAAGGGTTGAATAAAAGATTTTTTTCCCAGTACATTTGTGGTAAAGAGGTATTCATCAGTGGATGAAAGTGGTACATCAATAGATCATCTATATATAGTGGAGGATATATTCATTAGAGATAATTAAGAGGCCTATAAGTCTATAAACTATGAGTGTATTCCTTTCCAAGAGTATCAATTGAAGGAAGAGGAAGAAAATGATCATTCCCATCAGTAGTGATCCAAAGGAAGAGACATATGGAGTGACCATTGGGATTGCAGTGAGAAGACCCTAAACTCTATAAAGATAGTGAGCCTGGGCATAAATTGTCTAGCCTGAACATTTTAATTTGGTAGTGATCTTTAGTGGGTTTGGTACATCGGCCCATTGTTGTTTTATGCTCCTTGTATGTAGCCCAGTGAGGGTGAACCATGTAAAAATCTATGTGTTAGTATGCTTTCTTTCCTTCATTTCATTAAAATCATCATCATCGGATAAAGGAGGGAAGAATAAGATCAATAGTAACACATAAGTTCAAACAAAGTATCACTTATAATAAAAAGGTCAAGATCCTGTGGGGTAAAAATTATTTAGGGAAAAGAATATCCACACCTTGATTCACCCCCCTCTCAGGGTATCTAGGACCCTTTTAGACCTAACAATTGGTATCAGATGGAGGATTATTTTATCATATTTTTTTCTATGATTTAATTCAATCGATTTTGAAGTTAAAGATTTAGTTTTCTCTTATATTGGTGTACCATGGAAAAAGGAATAACTTAAAAGAATAAGCATAATTTTTGTGGTATTCATTAGAGTGAAAGTTTCTTTGGAAAGAGTGTGATTCAATTGAATAAATCAAGTAGTTAATAGAATAATGATTTGGATAAATTATACAGTGAAAATACTTACTCATTAAATGATGTAAAAGAAATGAGTTAAGAACCTTATATTCCAAGTGAAGTTAGAAATACTGATGATGAAGAAACTCCCAAAAGGGGAAAGTGGAAGTTGTCCATGAAATAAAGGAATTGTATCAGAAATTATATGAAGAGATTAAATCCAAAGATATCTTGATCCAATCACTGGAAAATATGGTTAACAAGCTAAGAGTATTAAATCAATGGATTATTGATGTGGCTACTAATATTAGGGAAAATAATGATTCTCAAGATAAAGAACTACAAAAAATGTCTAAAAAGATAGAAAAACATAAATATAATGACAAGGGAAAGAATCAGAAGTCAGATAAAATTCAGAATCTAAAATCTAGAAATGATGATATTTCTTCACAACTGTATGAACTAGTTCAGAAGAACCAATGGCTATAACAAGATAATGCATGATGTTTTTATTTTTCTGCTGAAGATAAATTTAAAATAAAGGAGAAAAGTGACATGGTGGATAAGATCACATGTGAATTTAATGATGTGATGAGTAAAAGGAAGAATTTAAAGAGATAACTTAATTATCAACTTGAATAAAGGAATATAAACATTCAAAAATTGAGGGAAGATCTAGAATTAATGAAGAAATATATAGATAAATCTAATGCTAAATAAAATCCCAAGTTGGAAGATGCTCTACACTTTATATTTGATTATCCTATAGTAAATGATGATGAAATGAAAAGAAAATATAATACTTCATAGGAGAAGCATGAAAGTATTGTATAATCCCAAAGGCCATCTATTTTTGGGGAAAATTGGTATTGGATATGGTGAACCCTCTCCCGTGCATGAGAGATCCATGAACAGTTCTAGATATAAAATGTTTCCAATAGGTGCTAAAGGCAGACCTAAAAAGGATTTTACAGGAAGTGATGACATCATGTGCTATTTCTGTAGGATGCATGGTCATACATCAAGTTTTTTTCCAGAGGATTTGGAATATATTTCATGCTGTGAAGGTAGAAATATTGCTAAATATGAGAATAATAAGAAACTCTATGAAAATCCGGAAAATAACACCTCTTAGAAGAAAGAATCTATTAGATTCTATTATTATGGAAGACAAGGACATAACATGAGTATGTTTCAGGAATCCCAAGAGCTTAGGGTCATAGGAAAAACTAAATTTGAATCAGCATCTCATCTGAGAAATAATTACATGAGGTATTTATTTAATGGGAGATGTTTTATATATTATAATTATGGGAATTTGGAAAATTATTGTAGCGGGAAGAAAGAAAGGAAGTAAAAGAAACACAAAAGAAGACCCCAATCTCTTGCAGTGTATAACAAAAAGACCTATATTAGAAGACATAATGATAAGTTGAAAAATTGGTTTACATCCTTAGGGGAGTCACAAGGATATTAATGAAAGGTGTATCAATAACCTCCTCTACTACACTCACAATATCTCTCTTGGAAATAATGTGAACAAACTTGGAAGAAAAAGGGAGGACCTACTCTAGTTGTGAGTAAAAAGAATTTACATTTAGTGAAGAACCCACCAAAATCAATAAATAGTATGGACACTTGAATAACTAATAAAAGAAAAATGAATGAATATTTTATTCACAATATCATATGATTCACATGGTGATAAGTGAAATAAATGGAAAGTGCCCTCCAATGGAGGAATGAGAAAGAGAAGATGGATAGTGGAGATATTGCCACTTAGAGAAAGAATTTTGAGAAATGGAATTCAGGTGGAACCTCAAAGAATAAATTTTTTGATAGTGGGTACAAACCCCAAATTGTGAAGAAGGCCAAACCCAAAGAACCTAAATATCAGAAGAAGACTCAGAATGTGGGTAAATAATGTTTATTCATATTTCTAGAGCATTTCAGGTTGGATGGGTAGTTGGAACAAGAACATAAAGAGTATAATTATTTTCAAGAAAGCATCAAATGGTTGATCCAACAAGATCGGCCACAATCCTCTTCTCGAGGATTCTGTAGGATCTCATATCCCTATATATATAAATGTTGTTATATGATATTCAAGTGATTCATGTTGAAGGGGAGATACAATCCATGGGAAAGTCACTTACAAATATATAACATGGTGTGTAATGTTCTTGGAAAAGTAAAATGATTCAAATCCATTACCAGAGTTGAAGAATAAATCTAGAATAATTAATGAAAAGGTGTTAATGGTTTATGGCTTCATGAGGTGTATGGAATTAATTTGTCATAATGGATGGTGGTGGTGATATTAACTTTATCTCTTGTTTCCTACACTGAGTCCCAACTCAGTAGGATTAAAGGTTCTGTTTATGGATCATTTCTAAGTGGTATGTTTATTCAATGAAAATACCATTGAAGGAAGCTATAACTAGAATATGTTATTTAGCTAGAGAATTTTTTCAAACCTATATTCACATGTGAAGAAATAATGTAGGAGAATAATTTTTTTGGGTCTACACAGCGGGCCTAACAACTGAAGAGTTTCATATCATAGGTGGATAATTCTATCTCCAAATCAGATGAAAAATCTCAATGGTATAGAAATGATGAGAGCATATGTTTAAGAATAATTACATGGGGATGAGCAGCAAAAATATTATATTTCATGATTATCTATTTTTCTCTAATAACATGGTATCAACTGACTGTTTTTAGGATACCAAGAAGATTCAAGAGAATATCAACATGTTTCAATAAGAAGTCGAGAAAAGTAGTTGAAAAAAATGATGTCACTATAAGAATAACATAGTGAAAAGTTGTCTGATGAAAGTGATGAAGTGGTAAGAGACTCAGGGGGAGATTGTTTCGAGGCCAAAAAATAATAATTTCATCAAAACTAAATGGGTTTCTTCACAAAAAGATGAATGAAGATGGCATAATGATTTAAAAAAAATCATGACTATTGTGCAAAGGTTACTCCTAGATAGAGGGAATTACTGTTAATGATACATTTTCACTTATTTCAAGGCCATATACAATAAAATTATTCTTGGCCATTATAGTGAAATAGAAATTCAAATTTTTTCATGTGGATTTCAAGTCCTCATTCAGAATGGTGTTCTAGGAGAATAGGTTTATATCAAGCAACTAGATGGGTTTTCTTACTCATAAAGACGAGAACATAGTTTTTTAGCTAAAGAATGCATTATATGGTTTGATTCAGGCCCCAAGAACATGACATTCAAGGCATGATCTATTTCTAAAGAAGCTTGGTTTTCAGCATGGTGGAGTTGACTACAGTTTATATATGAATAATAAAAGTAATAAAAGGATAATGTTGCTGGTATATGTCGATGGCATAATATTTTGTGGATCAGATGAAGCGTAATGTAGATAGTTTTTGGAATTCATTAAAAATGATTTTGAAACGTCAGTGGTTGGTGAGATGACATTTTTCCTTAGTTTATAGGTTACATAAGGAAGTAACGACACATTAATTCCTCAATATAAATATTTCAAAGAGGTTTTGAGAAGGTATGTAATGGAAAATTCTAGGGAGATGAAGACTTCGGTGGTTACCCATATGAAACTTTCATGAGATGATTAATATCACAGAGTACAGGTAAATAATTTGAAGCCTATTGTGCTTGAAAACGACAAGGATTGATATTATCTTTTACAAGTGGAAAGCAGTACATTATCAAAGAAATCCCAAGTAAAGAAACATACTTGAATTAAGAATAATAATTTGGTATATCAAGGGAACATTAGACTTCGACTTGATGTATAATGAAAAATATCATCTAGAGTTATTATGATACACATATGAAGATTAGGATGGTTTAGAAGATAATAAGAAATCAATGTTAGGAGGTGATTTCTATCTTAGTGGATTGTGTATTTCTTGGATAAGAAAGAAAAAAGATTTCATTTAATTAAGCACCAGAGAAGATGAGTATATTGTGGCCACTCAAACATGCACACAATTATTGTGTATGAAAAAAGAACTTGATGGTATGGGATTTCAAGTGAAGTCTCCAATCAGAATCTAGTGTGATAATTCTAGTTCTATCAATCTTAGAAAAAATCTAGTCTATCACTCAAGAAAAAAGAACATTGAGATAAAAATATCATTTTATCAAGGAGAAGGTGGAGCAAGGTCTTGTGATGTTGGAGTATGTTCCTACAGAGCTACAAGTTATGAAATTTATGAAAAAGACCTTATATAAGGAATCTTTTGAAAGGCATTGCCTAGTTTTGGGAGTCCAGTCGACTCCCCACACTTTATAAAGTGTGGATGTGAGACCCCCTCTCCCTGAGGTATGGTGTTTTTTTACCTAATTTACTGATATGTGTTCTCTAATCTATTATAGAAAAAAAGGAGTGACCATTGGGTTCATTAACACAGGTCTAGAAAGTGTGGTTCTTAAGCTGGAAAAATTTTGGCTATCAAGAAGGGAGAAAATGTCTCTGTTGAGACATGGGGAGAATATGATAGGTGGATTAGTGAGATAGGGGGAGAAACATGATGATAATTCTTTGGTGTTTGAAGTTATCAACCAGGGATTATCTTACACAACACAAGAATCCAAGAAGTGAATAAGGAGAAGTTTTAAATTTGAAAATGCTATAAGTGATCCATCAAAGAAGATATATAATTAAAATGAAGGTTCATAATGAAAGTAGTTGTTTGGTTTCCAGAATTGGTGTGAGAAATTATGTGATTCATTGATGAAATTTTCATTATAATTTTGTTTATCATGTCGAGAATTTCTCGTGTGGGCTTAGATCATGTGTTGAGAAAATATTGGATCGTTATATGAATCGCAAGAGGAAAATGATTTAGAAGATGGAAGAAGCTTTAACGAGGTATTAATTTATGAAAGAGTTGTTAACAAACCCAAAGAGGGATATTGTTGGGAAAAAATCCCTCAAGGAATCATTGAAGCATTTTTAGGTTGATTGTGTTTGTTGACAAAATGGGGTTTTTGATTGACAAAGAGGATTTCCATGGTGAGTTTTTGAGTTCCAGATATATTGTTGAAAACATATGTTGAAAAAGAACCATGAAAAAGGAATGGTCAATCTGGAGGTGCGTGAAAGATTTGGAAATGTGCGTGAAATATGAGGTTGTGTGAAAGAAACTTGTTCACCCAATGAAACATAAAATGAGGTTTTACATGCTTGAGGAGGATCTTGTACTAGACTTCGAATCTTCCGCACATGGGTTGACGATGACTATAAATAATAGGTGACCCCCCTCATTCAAATAAGCTCAAAACTTAGAGAGAATCTGAGCTCTAGGTCGTGTAATAATTTTATGCAAAGGGATTTGTGTGAAATAATTTGAGTTGTGCACACGATAAGAAAGTTGTGCATAAGATTTGAGTTGTGTATATGATTGAAGTTACACACAAGGGGTGTTTTGCAACAAAATTGGAATCTTGTGTGCAAGAAATTAAACTTGCACGTAAGATGAAGTAAGTGTTCCACGAAAGATTTTATGTTTCCCAGTACATCAGTGGAAAAGAGGTATTCATTAGTGGATAAAAGTGGTACATTAATAGATAATATAAATATAGTGGAGGATGAATTCATTAGAGATAATGACGTGACCTACAAGTCTATAAATTGTGATTTGATTCCTTTCGAAGATTAGTGAGTGAAGGAAGAGGAAGAAGGTGATCATTCCCATTGGAAATGTGCCAGAGGAAGTGACATAGGGAGTGACCCTTGTGAATTCAGTGAGAAGACCCTAAAATTTGTAAAGGATGTGAGCCTAGGAATAGAAGATCTATCTTGAACATTGTAATTCGGTAGTGAGATTTAGTGTATTTGGTACATCAGCACATTGCCGTTGTATTCTCCTTGGATGTATCCCAGTGAGGATGAACCAAGTAAAAATCTATGTGTCAGTCATCTTTCTTTCTTAAATTGAATTTAAAGCATCATCATCAGATAAATAAGGGAATAATAAGATCAATAGTAACACATAAGTGAAAACATAGTGACCCTTATAATAAAGAGGTCAAGATCCAGTGGGGCATGAATTATTTAGGTAAAATAATATCCATACCCTGATTCACCCTCCTCTTAGGGTATCTAGTCCCCTTTTGGACCTAACATGAAATGAACCTCATGTAAAGGTAAGAAACACAATAAATATTCTACTTAAGGGTATCAATCCACTTACGTAGGGGTATACCTGATCTATGAAAGGTTAAGGGACCTCATGAAAGGGCAAACCATAGATACTTAAAGGTTATGGGACCTCATGTAAGTGTAATGATATTGAACCCAAACCCACATAAGGGGAATTAGGGGCTTACAAAAGGGTAAAAGGAACTTTAAAAGGCTTACATAAGGGTAAAAAACCTCACATAAGGTTAAATGATAAAAATCTATTAAATAAAAAATATTGATAGGAATTTTCCTGACCCGGACTGACCCATATTGGGTTAGGTTGGGTGTGTTCTTTTTCCTATATACTATGCAACCCAACCCCTTATAGGTTGCGTTGGGTCTGGTTATCTTCTCATGAATCATGAGATCTGACCTAATTTGATCAGTTCCCTTTTTATTAGGTTAGGTCCAAAATCACCCTTGAACCAACCCAACCCAACCCACATAAACCCTTAATTACTGAAAATAAACTGTATCAAAATAAGGCAAATAGTGTACTATATTTTTCACTTTTCTATACCAACATACAACAAAATCATGTTGTATTTTCATCCATTGATAATAAATAATGATAAATACAACATATCCTTTCCTTGTTCTCCTAAAAAATGTGCATAATAACAAACCCAAGTATTGTGTTGGTCCTACCCCCGAATCTTTAAGAAAATCTATCCCATCTAACACAAGAGAAAACCACTATCATTGTATCCATCAACATATAATAGTTCCAAATCATTATGTTAGAATTAAAATATAATGAGTAAAACAACGTTGAACCGAAAATAAAATCACTCATCTGGAAACCAAAATCAAGTTCCATTTGAAATAATTAGAGTGCATCCCATATTACATATTCCTACATTGAATAATTTAACTCCAAGCACATGGATTCCCTTTCCCATACACCAAAATTATATCATGTCCTTAGATCAAAAATCTACACTGAGGGGAATCTCAAACATTGATAATTGAAGACTCGACCTATTATATTTTCAATTAATATTGGATTTAAAAGAAGATGAGAACACTCCATAGGTTCTAGTTTCATTCTCAAGACCCCTTGTCCCTTGGTTTCACACAATAAGTCCAATAACTATCCCATTTAGGGAAGGGGTAGTTCTTATTCTTGATCCAAAAAAAGCCTGCCTTTCCTATGGTTTAATCTATTCCCATTCAATCCTATCTTAAATAGAGTAATAAAATCCTCAAGCAATCTTGATTTATTTGATGTTAAACTAGAAAAGGGAGAAAAAACTACCATTTTTAAGTGGAATAACATTTTAAAGAACCAATCAACTTAAAAAAATAAAAAACTTTTAATATAACCAAATGACCAAGAGGATGAAGTGATTCACTAAATGGAGTCTTCAAATACACAAATAAAATTGAACTCCTAAAATTCAAATAGGTACTAGAAATATGTTCCTCTATGATCATTGAGTCTAGAAACTTGTTTCACATGTTTCACATAGATCCTTCAGGTAATTAGATAGATTTTATGCCTTTTTTGTAGATATTATCCTATATTTAAACTTTTAGTGGACACTCAACCAAATTTCATATGTTCTACACAACCAAAG
The DNA here is from genome assembly GCA_963277665.1 of Viscum album. Taxonomy (NCBI): domain Eukaryota; kingdom Viridiplantae; phylum Streptophyta; class Magnoliopsida; order Santalales; family Viscaceae; genus Viscum; species Viscum album. The sequence continues at coordinate 2,103,038,416 of OY728147.1, read as the reverse complement.
GAGAATTTTGTAACATTGTATCTTATCCTTGATCAAAAAAGTGGATGAAATCATTACGATAATTCTAGACACCTACTAGTAAAGATGTACTAGTTTGGAAACTCATTAAGAACTATATTAGTTTAGAAACTGCTAATAAACATGGTTTCCCTTGGCTAGATCTATATCCTATTTCTGTATCATTACTTACCCCTTTAACACTAGCACCTTAATTTTATAAGTCTTCAAGATGTGGTAAAACTACAATTACAACTCAATTCCAAGATCATAATACATTAACTTTATTTTCATGGATTGTAAAAATATCCTTGAATGTAAAATAAGATTGTGAGGTGTCAAGGCTCCACCAAGACTACTATTATACCCCACTTTCCCACTCCCACTTCTATAAGAAAATTCAGTAGCAACCATACTATGTTCTCTATCCTCCAAACATTGTCCCAAAAATAACTCAATATTTTCAAGATTTATTATTAATTTATCCTCCATGGCTCATAAATTTTTTCTAGAGTTTTCTTGTTGTCCTAATAACCAAAAACATCCTCCATTTGATATGTCATAATATATAGCTTCTATTTTCACCTCTCAAACTACACCTTCCACATTTCAAAAATTTTGAAAAATGTTTGAGTCTACTATATATTTACTACCTTGAAAAGTGTTCATAATAATGAAACAACCTCACTATAACTGAGAACCAGATATTTTTTCTATGATGTTATTTCATTCCAATGTTCACAGTTTCCAACTGTATAGAAGAAAGTGTTCTTTCCACTGATCCTCTAGAAAGGGATCACATTTTTTTCAACTGTGACCGCAAAATTCTCAAAAAAATCCCTACTATCATCCTTATTATCACTCTATGTTTGGAATGTTTATATCTTCCTCACCTCAAACTTATTCCACTGACATCTACATTCCACAACCATGAATTCACCTCCCTATAATATTTGTGGCCTCTCAATAATAATCATGGATCTCTAGTGTAGTTAAATCTATCAGTAAATTCCTTTATTTTCCCTAGTAATCCCCAATATATTTATAATTTAGTTATCTAGATCTGATCATCCACACACTTCATTAATGGTATGAATTTTATTATTTCCAACAACAACCCATACACAGTCTAAGAGGATGAAAAAATGAAAACCAAGGGAATAAACTCTAACAATGTCCACAAATTTTGGGGGAAGGGAGTCCAAGATAGAAAATAAAATAAAATGTCCATTCTATGTATTCCTAGAGGAAAGAATGTTTGGTACTTTTTTACCTTCATTCCATGTTTGAATCACTTGCACTTGGCCACTCAAAAAAGAAAAATTTGCGTAATAGGGATAGAAAAATTAGAAATGAACTTGAATAAAACATTATTGTTAAAAAAATTAAGAGTTATAGTTGAATTCATTAAGAAGGAGACGAAGAAGATGAAAAGGATAGTGGGAAAAGAGAAGTATATACCCTATAAAGAGAAATTCTAGAGGATATTTCCTAGACCTCTCAAGGATCATATCCCACTCAATGGCTAGTTGAAATGAATATAAATGAAATTATCTCTATCCAATCCATCCTTTCCATTATATAATATTCCAACAATCCCAAACCTACTCTCCAACAGCCCCAAAAAATATGAATGAGAAAAAGGCATTGCTACCCCTATTTATTTAATACCCCTTCTCATACATGTAAAACCCAACACCCCACTCACCCAATAGTTTTCAAGAAGACCAACTACTTATTCCAATATTCTTAGTTCAAATAATCAAAACATATTCATCCTATGGGTTAGTTTCCATATAAAATTTCATTTTAAATCTTGATAGTATAATGATTCATTTATACAAACAGGCCTTTAATAATGTTAAAAATGGCCTTTATCATTGCTAAAAAATCACTAACAATCAGAACGAGATTAAAATCCCTTGTCTTTTTTAGTGCTTTAGAAGTGTTGATAAAGAAGAAAACTATAGTATGCTACAACAGAACACTGGAACACCAGTGGTGTGTGCTGTAACAGCACAACGAAACATCAAAATTTTCATGAAATCAAAAAAATAAAGTATTAATAAATAATTTAAATAAAATAAAGTTTACAACACAAACACAATAAAAAACACTATATTATAGACATTTAAAACATTTTTTATACAATTACATAAGTACAATTTATTACATACATTAAAAAACATGATTCTTCTTTTTTCTTTTGGTCCTAACCCCTACTCGAGAAAAAAATGAACCTGTATAGGAAAAAAATTCTTATGTTAGTAATAATATAATGAAATAAATTAATAGAAAGTGTTAATTTTAAACTAAACATTGAGTCATATTAGGAACATTGTATATTGTATTGAGTTGTGGTTGATTATTGCGTGTCACACCATTTCCTAGTTGTCTTAAAACATTATATCTATGAAAATTAACTAAATAAGTATAAGATAAAAATGACAAGAAAATTAATTAGGTAATATTAAATAGAATGATTAGAAAACAATCTAGGCTCATTTTCTCAGTTTTGGCGATGTGATGTGCATTTTAAAATAAAATGACACTTATATATTGAAAAGGCATACTTGGAGTCATACTGGTCACACTATTCATCATATTGAGGTTTTGATTATTCCTACAAATCCAAAATGACTTATGGATCAGTTTTCTAAAGTATTAAAATAACCCAAATGTGTTTTCTCGGTTTTGAGTACGTCACTTGTCTTTATTTCTAAAATATCATTTTAAATTGGAAACACACACTTTGACTTATACCGATCACATCATATTTCAGTTTTATGTGGTAATAACTTCTATACGTGAAAAATTACTTATGAATCATTGTCCTAAATTATCAAGACAATCCGAGCGTGTTTGCTTGGTTTTCAGTGAGTGATATTTTTTGAACTAAACTATCAATTTTAAACTGATAACGGACACATTGAGTCATAACAGGGACATTGTGCATCATATTGAGGTGTGAATAATTTTTAAACATAAAAAATTAATTATGGATCATTTCCTTAAAGTATCAAAACATTGTAAATGTTTTTCCTTGATTTTGAGTAGGCCAGTTTTCCTTTTTACTAAAATTGATGTCAAATTTAAATAAAAGGATACACTTCAAATCATATCAGTCACAAGGTGAATTATTTTGATTTTAGGATAATTCCTAGACATCCCAAATGAATTATGTATAATTTTCATAAAGTATCAAAATAATATTAATGTGTTTACTTGGTTTTTAGTACATCACTTGTATTTGTACTAAAATGTCATTTTAAAATGGAAACACACACTTTGAATCATATAAATCACATAATTTATTGGTTTTATGTGAGATTAATTATTACAAATCATAAATTAATTATTAATTTATGTACTAAATTATTAAGAAAATATGATTTCATTTTCTCAGTTTTCAGTGAGTGACATTTTTTTAACTAAATTGTCAATTTTAAACAGATAACAGACACATTGAGTCATACAGGGAAAATCATGTATCAGTTTGAGTTGAAGATAATTCCTACACATCAAAAAAACTTATGGATCATTTAACTAAAGTATAAAAACAATATGAATGATTTTTCTTTGTTTTGAGTAAGTCATTTGTCCTTTTTACTAAAATTGATATTAATTTTAAAAAAAAGACACACTTGGCGTTATAAAAATTACACCATGCATAATATTGAGGTGAGGATGGTTCCTAAACATCAAAAATTAATTATATATTTTTCATCATAAAGTATAAAAACAATATAAATGTGATTTCTTGGTTTTGAGTAGGCCATTTTTCCTTTTTACTAAAATTGATGTCAATTTTAAATAAAAAGATGGACTTGGAGTCTTACCGGTCACACTGTGCATCATATTTAGGTGAGAATGATTCCTACATGTAAAAAATGAATTATAGACCATTTTAATATAGTATAAAGAAAATCTAAATACGTTTTCTCAATTTTGAGTATGTATCTTTTCTTTTTTACTAAAATGTCATTTTAAACTGGAAACATGCACTTTGACTCATATCAATCACACTATGTGTCAATTTGACATGATAAAAATTACCAAACATAAAAAATTAATTATTAATCATTTTTCTAAATTATCATGACAATATGAGTTCATTTTCTTAGTTTTCAGTGAGTGATTTTTTTAAAGTAAACTGTTGATTTTCAACCGATAATAGACACATTGAGTCATACCTAGAACATCATGTATCATATTATGGTGTGGCTGATTCCTATACATTAAAACCGACTTATTAATCCTTTACTTAAATTATCAAAATAATATGAATGCGTTTTCTCAGTTTTGAGTAGGTCGGTTGTCCTTTTTAATAAAATTGATGTCAATTTTAAATAAAAAGACACACTTGGAGTCATACTGGTCACATCATGTGTCATATTGAGGTGGACTAATTCCTACACATATAAAATGATTTATGGATCATTTTACTAAATTATTGAAATAATATTAATGTGTATCCTCGGTATTGAGCACGTCACTTGTTTTTTTTATACTAAAATGTCATTTTAAACTGGAAACATGCACTTTGACTCATAATGATTAGATTGTGTATCAATTTGATATGAGATTAATCTTACAAATCAAAAATTTATTATGAATCGATGCCCAAAATTATCAAGAAAATTCGAGTGTGTTTGCTCTATTTTCAATGGGTGACATTTTTTGAACTAAACTGTTGATTTTAAACTAATAACAGACACATTGTGTCATAGTGGTCACACCATACTTTGAATCAAGGTGCGAACGATTCCTACATTCCCCAAATGACTTATGGATTGTTTCCCTAATGTATCAAACTAATAAAAATATGTTTTCTTGGTTTTGAGTATGTAATTTGTCCTTTTTTTAATAAAATTAATGTCAATTTTAAATAAAAATAATCACTTACAGTTATACCAGTCACATTGTGTGTCAGATTGAGGTTCAGTTGATTAATACATGTCCCAAAGTCTATAAAAAATACTAACTTACACTGTTACCACGTTTCCATTGTATTTCTATGTATAAATACCAACAATTCATATTAAATTTATGTTCTTAGTTGAAAAAAATTTCTTGTTGTTTAAAGTCAAAGGAGAAAAGGAAGATCATGTTCCCATTATATCATGATAAATCACCAAAATGGGAACATGAGATTTCTATACACTTATTGATTTCAACAATAATTTTTTTCGGCTAACAACATCAAATCAATATGCAGTTTTAGTAGTTTGACAAAGAAAGGAAATGAAAACGGAAAATTTGGTAACATTGGTTGAAAGAATCATTTTATCTCTTTTTTGGATTGTTTTAGATAATTTATAGTAAAATACGACTTCCCAAAAGATATGTGAAAAAATAAGTACTAGATTAAAATGATAAAGAAATTAACTTAAAAATAGAAGATAAAATTATGACAAAATTAATTAAATAATTATTAGAAATTCCCCTTTTCATGATGGTTGTATGAATTCTTTACACATTCCTCTATTGTCCTTATCTCAGTTCCAGACTTGAAGTCCAATCCCTCATGAGCATGATCAGTTTCAAAAAAACCACTCCAACTTGAACAATAGAATCCACCTATATAAGAAAACAATTATTATATGAGTAATAATAAAAATAAATAAATAAAACATAAATATGAAACAATAAATTAATTCTATGGGTGCTGATTTTACTGTGAAACCATTATTGACCACAGGAATATACCGATGACAAAGAAAGAATGATGATTTAAACAATGAAAATAGAACTCGCAAAATAATCAATCAATGAGAGAGGAGGATGAGGAGAAAATAATATACCTTTGATTTAAGCTTTGAATCATCTAAGATAAAGTAAAGATACCCTATTGGGTTAATAAAATATTCATTTTATATAATAAATAAATAAATACAGATAATAAATTCATTATAAAAGGTGAAACTTATAGATAATTATAATAAGGGAAACTCAACATTTTATTATTTCAAAGAATTTTAGTATGCTTTGAAGAAATTGGGTAATTGAATTTATGAAAATTATTACTCAATTCTGGTAGGTTTTATCCTCTAAATTCATCAAGATGTAAAATTTATAGGCAATTCTCATCCGCATCAGTTCATATTCTGAACAGTTATCATTGGATTTTATTGTTTGGCACTCATCCTCCATCTTTTTTGGATATTCACCTATGTTTCTTGAAATTATCAAAGCGGTAGACATCCATATGATGAATGCTACATAGAATAGTACAAGACTCATAAAAGAGATGGGGGATGAGTCCCAAGAAAAAATTGGAATAATAATTGTTCAAGAGATGAAACTGATGAGGATGATAGTTTTACTCCATTATGTTCTCTAAAAGGGGTAATGCCTCCCATTTGTGTGAATTACATGGATGTTAATCGGAAATTACTATGGGTGGAATAAAAATGTAATGTTACATAATGATCTATTTTTAGATAGATTAATGTAAAAAATACATAGTATTTATTAGATTTGTGATGAAATAAATGAAGTTATTTTTAAGAAGTATTAATGAGTGGGCTATCATTTCAAAGATGGATATATTTTTAAGAAGGTATAGAAAACTAACTAAACCATTTTTTTATTCAGGGTCAGAAAAAATTTATGGTAATTATGTTTGAAATAAGAAATTGATTTTTGTTAGTGAAAAATTGATCATATCAGATAATGATAAAATTATATACATACTTAAAAAGGGTGGGTTGAGATGTTTTTATGATAATAAGATAAAATTGATAGATATTTTTCACTAATTAGAATGGGGATATTGTTAATAATTAAATTAATGATGGAACATCATAGGGAATTAATGTTGAATTGAGTAGAATAGACAGGGAGCACATGGGGCTATGGTAGACTCTAAATAAGACATTGATGGTGAGGAAAATTAAGAGTTATTATCAACTACAATAAATACAAGCAAATATGAAATCCATGAATAAAATGTAATTGGCGATAAAATAGTTTCTATAAAAACTAGAAGGAGTTAGACTCCAAAAAAACCCTCATTTTTTCCCAAATAGAGCCTAAATAATTTTGATAGGATGAAAAGGATGATAAATAGATCAAATCTATACATGAGGAGCTTTATCCTAATAAGAACAATGTGACATGGGAAATTGTTCCAAGTCTGGAAAGATATAAATTTTATTAGAACCAAGTGGGTGTTTAGTAATAAACTCATCGACTATGGAAATCTGTTTCAAAATAAATAATGGATAGTGTATAAGGGGAACTCCTAGATCAATGTAATTTATATTTATGATAAATTTACTCCCATAGCCCAGTTAGAAACTACTTAGAAATTATTGGATATTTCAGTTAAAATGTAGTTAAAAGTATACCAAATGGATATCAAATCTATGTTCCTCAATGGATTTATTAAGGGGGAGTATACATTGAGAAACCATATGGGTTTATTATGGATGAAAATGAGAGAAAGGTTTTCTAGTTAAAGAATTATTTTTATAAGATAAATAAATCACTGAGGATCTGGTATTGAAGTTTGGATCAATTCCTAAGAAAACTTGATATTTATTGAGGTAGAGTTGATCATAGCCTCTGAATCAATAAGAATACTGATCAAAGTATATTGGTACTCATTTATGTTGAATAAATAATATTTTAGTATTGGAAAAATCACAATGCATTTTTTTTGGATTATATGAGGTATGATATCGAGATGTCTATGATTGGTGAATTTTTTTTCCTCGATTTATAAAAGAATCAAGGAAATCATAGAACATTAATTTCTAAATAAAAATATAAAAAAGAGGTTCCCAAGTGATTTGAAATAAAATATTCCAAACCAATGAAAACACTGATCACTATATGGATTAATATTTCAAAATTTTATGATTTCAAAGAGGTGGATGTCATGGAATATAGGTATTGGGAACCTATTATACCTCACAACAACATGACCCAACATTGGGTTTGATATATTTTAAGTTTTACAATACCAATGTTATCCCAAGGAGAGACACATTCTATCATGGAAAATGATACTTCAATATATCTAAAACACAATTAATTTTGTGTTGTTTTATTATAGGATAGTGCAACTAGAATTGTTGGGATACATTGATGTGGGATGATAAGGTTTAGTAGATAACCTAGGGAAATTGGAGATATCGAAAAACCTAGATTTTGATTAAATCTTAGTGTCATTTTCAAGCCATAGATTTAAGCCGTAGAATAGTCGTAGCCTTGATTCTAGCCTAGATTCGAGCTTGGATTCGACAAAAAAAGTGCAAGTAGTAGGTGGATTCTGTAGAGAGCTTCAGATATCTTGAAGTGGTTCGTGATGGTTAGGGTTCTTAAAATATATTCAGACACTTTTATCAATGCTTTGAAAAAATAACTGATGAAGATACCTTTTATCAGTACTATGTTAATAAGTGCTGATAAATGTAATATTTATTAGTGCTAAAAACGCACTCATAAAATTCATATTTATCAATGCTAAAATGTTAAAGCAGATAAATATGGATTTTATCAGATCTTTTTTAGCATTGATAAATCTCTATCTTTATCAGTGCTAAAAAAAGCATTGATAAATAATTATATAAATACTTTAAAAATAATAATATTTATATCATTATATACATTTATATAATTATATATATATATATAAATATTAAATATATATGTATATATTTAGTAAATATATATATTTATTAAATATATATAGTAAATATATTCATTATTTAAATAAATTTATTATAATTTTATAATTATTTAAATATATATAATTATTTATTCATAATTATATAAATAAATTTTAAACAAATAATTTTTATTTATTTATAATTATAAATGTATAAAAATAAAAAATATACATTTATAAATATAAATATTTATAAATATGTTTTCACAAATATATTTTTAACATTATTAATGAATATTTAATCTTAAGTGCATGCATGCTAAAAATGAGTTAAATTGAATAATTAAAAATGAGTACACTTTAACAATATTGAAGAACTATATAAGTTTGATTAATTAAATATAGATCATTAAAAAATGGATATATATATTTAAATAAATATAAATACATATTAAAAATATTTAAAACATAGTAAATAAATAAATATAAAATAAATAATATAAATTGATTAAATTCCCAAAAAATATTTGCGTGTGCGCATTATATATAAAAATTCATTAATTACATACATGTGAAGTCAATATAATAAGTTTGATCTATGTTAAATTGAAAAATCAAATGACATTCAATTATGTCTATTACTTCTTGTAATTAATCAGTATTTTCAATTAATATTAATTTTCAATTATAAATCATTATTTACTAAATATATTACTAATTAATTTAAAGCATAAATATTTTTTATTATATAAATAATATTTATATACATTCATATATATATATATTTAATATATACTATGTATTGACATTATCAATAATTATTTACTTAATAAAATGTTTAATATTTTTCCCAATTTACTTATTTTTAATTTTTATTTGTTTAATTTTCATTTTATATATATATATATATTTAATATATATTATTTATTATTATTTATAATTTATATAGAGTATAACCAATTTATTCATTTTTATCAATGAATATTTAATTTATAAAATGTTTAATGATTTTTAATGAAATATTTTTTATTTATTTAATTATTTCATTTAATTCGAACTTTATCAGTGATAAAAAGCATTGATAGAGGATTTCTTTATGGGTGTTAAAAATGAAGTGCTAATAAAGGTTAACCTTTGTCATTGCTAAAAATAATGTGCTAATAAAAGGTTTCATTTATCAATGATAAAAATAAAGTGCTCATAAAGGGAACCCTTTATCAGTGCTAAAAAAATACACTGATAAAGGGTTCCTTTTATCAATGTTATAAAAAAAGTGATGATAAAAGGTACCCTTTGTCAACAATTTTTTTAGCACTGATAAAGGGAAACTTTATTCATGCCTTTTTCAAGCATTGATAAAGGCCAACACTGTTAAGGGATTGTTTTGTAGTAGTGATGGAAACTCACTTTAACTCACAACCAAATTTACTCTTTCACTCAATAGTTTTTTAATATATTTTATATCCAAATTCTTAAACACTTTAAGATAACATATTTGTTTTTCGTTTCATTAATTATTATCACTTTTCATTGATTCCCATTAATTCTAGATCCATAATCATTAGATATTTAGGTTTCACTCTCAAATAAATAATAACAAATCCAACTTCAATATTTATTCAACTTCATTATATCTAGAAACACATTTTATTCCATCATCCAGATTAATCATCTAGACCCACAAACTCCTTCCATGTTACATTACAGAAGTAAATCTAAAATTTTCTTATTTCATAATGATATCTTCCAAAAAATATTATTTACTTTCAACTCAACTTCTTATCATCATCCAATTGAGACTTCCACTCCATTCATATTTCAGTATTCCAATAATTACAAGATGAAAACATTCATTCATCTAGTTTCCCTTTAACTTTATTCTTTTCCTATAACTTTAACATAGTTATTTATCTTTACTTCAACACATATTGAATTTGTTTCACATTGATTGGAAATACAACAATATTCATCAAAATCAATTTGGGTACTTCATAATAGAAAAAATAATTTTATCAAAATAAGATAATTTCTAAATAAAAGTAACCTAAAATCAGTTGAAATACTCATACAAAATCCATAAAATTTATTTAAAACTAAATCAATGAATATCCATCATTTATATACCCTAAAAAGTACCTATATAAAAAATGAATAATAAATTTTAGGGAATCCCATAGAATTAAGGATTCAACATCCAATAAATAACTAAAGGATAAAAAACAATGAAATTCGATCTCATTTTGAAAATTACAAGAATATATCTAAGTATTAGTATGACTTCACCATGCTTTGCGGAAATAAAATCCAAAATCCTTAATTTTATCTTTACAAATTAAAATAGAGGAAGAGAATACCTTGTGATGATGATTTTTGATACACCTAAGAAATCTATAATTAATATAGGAAGAATAATTGGAAGGATTAGTGGGAAGGAGGAACCATTGTTGGGATCCCCTTCTTGTGCATCATACAGTTGGTTGTCCCCTTAGGGGGGGGGGCATCCATAATTTTTTATTTTCTTCTCCCTTCCAAATCTCTCTTCCCCATTTAATTACATTTGTATAAAATTTACTATTTATTAATAATAATATTATGAAATTTTATATTTATGTATGTTATAACCGAATACTAATTATAAATGTGAATCCCATAATAATAATGATAATGATCCAATTAATACACATGAATGTATATGTTTGTCATAATATAAAAAATAAATAATAATAGTACTAAATGGTTTCAACACATGCTGGGGGAGAATCGAATACACCCACTAGGGGATGCTTGGACATGAGACCTCACCCATGTAACAACCCATATTTTTATCTAAGGTAGAATTCTGTGGGAATTTGAATTTTGGTGTTTGGTGGATGGGATATTCTTTGAACCGATCTTTGAAATGTAATTTTGAGAGTTAGAACACTCACAAGTGTTGTTATTAGGCATAGATAAAGTCCCAAGAGGTTCCTTGGGTATTCTGTTGAGTTTTAGGAGCATCGGGCTCCGAAAACTCAAAACATGAAGGACTAGTTAGGGCACACAATTTGTCATAAACCGCACAGTCCTCTAATAGAAACAATGCAGGGAACTTTGTGTGTCGTAGTAGGATGCACATTTTGTATGAAACCATACGGGCCAGGGTACATGACGGTTCGAGGCTCTATAGTTTTTAAAAGAGGGTGTTCATGGGTTGAGTATGGTTTGTATAAATCGTGTACCCAATCCACACACTTAGCACCACTTAGTCAGTGTGTATACACTATTTGGTGCATAGTTGGTCAAACCATACGAGAAAACCATGTAGGGTTTCGTTATTGAGTAGTGGGAGCCAGGCGGATTGTGCATGGTTTGGACAAACTGTATGACCCTTATTTTGAGGTTGAAATGACTAAAATTCCCTTTATAAAATTTAAACTCCATTTTCTTATTTCGTTATTCTTCTCCAGTTGTGAGGTGATCTCCCTTATCCCATGGGTTCTTCCTCTTTCCTCTGCTAGTCTTGGTGATATATCTGTCATCCGATGTTATAATCAAGCACCATCAGTCTTGTTGGATCCATATAGATAATCTATTGATCCCTCTTGCTTCCTATCTCAATTTATCTTTTAATCTATCAAAATATTTTATTGAGGGATCATTCACCATATTTTTAGGGTGGATGTCTGTTTCTTCGATTTATTCCAAATTGATCTAAATCATGTCTTGATATTGGACATTTGGATCGTCCTTGGTATAAGGTAGGTTGTTTGTAGATTTTACTTAAAGTTTCGTTATTTTTATAAAATTTTGTCATGTGATGCGTGCTAGACTTACCCGATGTCACTTCTAAATTATAAATTGGCTTAAATTAAATTGTTCAGACCATATTGTGACGCCTTTATACTTCTCCTTATATGTTTGTAGGTTAATAACTCAAACCAAACCACCCTCAGAAGGGTTATCTTATTTTTTCATGTTCAATGAAAGTGTCTGCATTTGTTCGAGCCACCCCTTTGGGTGTACCTTTTTATTCATGCATTAAATAGTGATTTTCTCTTATATAAAACCCAAATTGAGGTGGGTTGTTTATTCTTTTTATTGTAATTGGATTCCCTAAATTAAACTAAATTAATTTCCTTAATAACAATGTCATGTTTTATTATAAAACCCATTTGTTGAGGTGCACTATCTTCTAACAAAAAAAAAGTTAAGTTCATTGTTTTGTTATTTGGGTTGGTGGCATGCCTAATGCATATGACTTATTGGTTTTTAATTTAAATGAATAATGGGATTATCCCTATCCTTTATAATTCATGGATTGTGCGGTGGTTTGATTATATGCATAGCCTCCTACTTGAACCTTGTTTCTAATAGGGCATGGTTATATACTCATCCCCTTTAGTTATTTAAATTTCAAAGGAAGAATTTATTGTTTATCCCTCAAGAGATACTCTGATTCTTTTTTATGGAATGATGATAATGTGCTCATGAGTCGATGAGGCTTCATAGGCTGGGGGTGATACCTCCTATATCTTGGATGAGTTCATCATGTGTGTTTCTTACCTCCACATGGGTGATTTTGATTCCCAGGGGAAAACCAATGGACGGACTCGATTGAAATATGGTTACACTATGCCATGAGTGATACTCAGTATAAAACCCTACTATTTTGTGAATTATTATTTTTTGAAATCAATTTAATCTTTTTGATATTTTTCACTTCACACAACACTGAATATAGTTTTTTATAAAAGCACTAAGTTTGTCTTGAGTTATACGTAACAAAAATTTAATAATATACTATACACAACACTTATATTAGCTTGAAATACACACAAAACTATGTTTTCGTTGTGTTACACATAATGATAAGTTCATTTGATAGCTTGAATAAAACGCAAGGTTGAGTTTTTACCAAAATATAATATACTCTTAACATTATTATTAAAATATTATTATAGCCACCACCTAGCTATTGGAAATGAAGTTATGAATAAGATTAGCTAAATTGTGAAAATATTATTTAAAAAAGTATATAAAATAAATCATTTGGTTATAAATTAGTATAAGTGAATTTAAGAACTATTTGAAAATAAAGAAATTTCCTCTCTAAGAAAACTATTTTTCCATGTAAAAACTAAATTTTAACACAATAAATTAAAAAAACACTTTTGATTAATATTTTAAATAAAATTTATACATTCTATATTCTATAAATATTTTTGATACTCATCCAATAGATTTCATTGGAATAATATAATAATAAATCCAATTTTATGAATAAAAAGATGTATTTTTTCTAAAAGGTAATTTTACCACCTTTTAATGGAGAACCCATTTTAAATATGATTTTTGACACTTTTATAATTTTTATTTTAAAAAATAAACTTCATTTTTGAAATCTAAACACCAAAATTTACATTGGGTGATTTTTTTTATTTTTATGAGAAGCTTTATTTTTGGATGAATGGTGAAAAATATTGAATTTTAACACAAAAATACTTATTAATATTATTTATTTATATAGTTATATTATAATATATTTTTATTTTAAAATTTAATTAGATATAAAATTCATAATTTAATCCAATTTAGATAATTTTAACTTATTTCACTTTGATATTTACTATAAAAACATTCCAAACTTTTGGACCTTTTTACTTTAAAAACCCGTTTTGTTATCCAACCTGTGGGATTAAATTTAAATTAATTTCTTCCCCTAATGTGATTAGAATTTAAAAATATGGATTAAATATTTGGAATTAGAATAATTTATAATTTCTAATAAGTTCAAATTAGTTTTTAATTAAATATATTTGTGAAAGTAATTAAAATTAATAATAGTAATTAAGAGAAAAATTAGCTTAACAAAGGACTAAGCTGTAAAATTAAACCCCCAAATGACCTATAAAATTTTCCAAAATCAATTTTATGGCCATATTTATCCTTTATACTCACGTTTCCTTAAATTTGTCAATTTTTGGAGCAACTTGAAATGGGAAAAACATAGGTGGAATTCCCACTTCCAAATATTTACCAGAATGCCACTCCACTATAAAAAGGCACTCACCTCTCCCACATATTCACACCTATAAATCCATTTGTATTTCCCAAACACTACTCAAATAAGATCTCAAAATCCCTCCATTAATCATATAAGTTCCCCTTTTGGAAGAAAGCTATCCAAGGAAGCCCGTTTGTGCAAACCAAAAGGAGATACCCAAAGAAGAGGTAACATACTCCCTCAAGCTCTTTTGTTTTATTTTCATTATCCACCCACTAAAATATAATTATTACAAGATAATATAATAAACTAATAATAATCATCATACTTATATGTTTTTATTCAAAAGTTTATATCTACAATTACACACACTTCTATCTAATGGGTAACAAACTTACCATTCTTGTGTACGGCGAACTACCGTCTCACGAAACAATGTTATTAATTTTTTATTTGACAGATTTAATGGTTGAAAATTATTATCAAAACTATGTTTTTATATGATATATATGATATTTATGATTTATTTAATATTATTTAATTATTATATAAAACATACCTTTATACTTTCCATTTTGTGTAAATACGATAACTTCGTTTATGGGTTAGTTTAGTAAAATTATTTGATATAAATAACATAATAATTATACTATAATGATATTATATATATATATAAATATTCAATATTTTCATTTACTTTCTTTATTTCCTTACGACAATGAAACAGAAGCATCGTTCATGCATATGTACGACCTACCATCTCTATGAAAAGTGTATTCTATTTCATACTTCTATATTTTATAGATTATTATAAATATAAATATAATAAATATATATGATATTTATATAATTTTTATAATTATTTAAATAATTAAATCATTATTTAAGTAAGAGGATCAAGAATAACAAGTCAAAACATGCATAGAAAACAAGGCAATTATCACCCGAAACATAACTTTAACATGGAGTTATTAATGAACGAGTAATATAAAGTCATAAGTAAATCATAAATGATATTATATATATGAATATGGTTATTTTATGGATGTATTATAAACTTATAATTATTATATAAGAGTTTTTAATGAGTACGATGAGAGTCAAGACATAAGGTAAGAGTTTTCTCATCTCACTTTTATTTTCCATGAGACACATGCCATGTTCACCACCTATTTCTTATATGTGGTGTGTATAATACAAATGGATGTATTATAATATTCATATAATTAAATATATATATTTATTCACATATCCATTTTATGACCTTTTTTTCATGGGGTTTATGTTTTAAAATTTACCAAATTGTAAAGTAATTTTGTCTCAATTCTTCTTCTTTGAGACACATGCCTTATTATACACCTATATTCTTTTACGAGGTGTATATACTTACATTTTAAATTTTATATTATAAAACTAATTATTTTCATGATATTTTAATCTTTATTTAATTTTTTTCTTAAATGGGGAGTGTAATTTAATGTTACTAAGTGGTAATAGTTTATTGAAACAATCTTATCATTTATCAAGATTGGTTATGATTATGCTTCCATTAATAAAATATAATGATCCATATATCAAGGAACCTAATTAATATTATTATAATATGTTTATTCATGATATATTCATATATTTTTACTATTTTAAACTCTTTGGTACTTAAGATATTTAATAAATTGTTTTTAAGAAGATCTAAATTTATCTCTCTTTTCAATTAGAAATCTGTGTTCCTTCAAACTATGTTTTCTAAAAATGTTTTAAAAATGTTCTTCCACACACATATGATATATAAAATACATTTTTACCCATGTTTTAACTTTATTTTTTTTTAAAAAGTAATCTTCTTTCCTTTTTCCGATTGATGCACTTTTCTAAACTTTTTACGACACAAAATGAATATTCGTAATGTACTGATTTATCCACCATCCTGATAATCTTTCCTTTAAAGATTTATTTAAATGTTTAAAAGATTAATTTTTATGATTTTTCCCCTAATATACTATATATTCATTGTTTTTAATTTAATTTTAAAATAAAAATATTTTCAAAAAAAAATTATGTTTAAAAAGTGTTTTAAATGATTTTAAAACATACTTTTTATGTTTTAAAAAGGTTATTTTAAAAGAAAAGGATTCCAATGATTTAGAATCTTATTTTATAAATTTTAAAAGTATTCACAATGAAAAATGTTTTAAATATGTTTCCAATCTTTCTTTATAAGTTTAATATTATTTCTAAAAAAAGGGTTTGAATTTTTTTTATTCTTTTATAAGTTATCAAAGAAAATTGTTTTCAAAATTATTTTCAAGCTTCTTTTACAAGTTTTAAAATAAATGGTTTTTGAAATGTTTTCAAGATTATTTTATAATTCTCAAGGAAAATATTTTTTAAAAATTTGTAATTTTTTTTTATAATTTTTCAAGGAAAATGATTTTCAAAATTTTTTGAAGATATTTTTATATGTTTTCAAGGAAAGTGATTTTTTTTCAAATATTAATTTATAAATTTTATAAGAAATTTTAAAATAAAAAGGTTTTCAACATGTTTTTAAGCTTCTTTAATATGTTTTCAAATATTTTTTTTGAAAAGGATTTGTTATTTAAAAATAAATTTTAAAATAAAAATGGTTGTTTTCCTCAGGAAATAGTTTTAAAGGATCTTTCCAAATTATTTTACATATAAGATGACATCCATTAGTTTTAATCATGTCGTTCTGGGGAAATGATCCAAAAGTTCCATTTATATTTTCTCTCTGAATGGTTTATGTTTTTTTGGAAGGATGTTTATGAAACCCAATTCTCTTTCATGAGTTATATGTTTATGAAACACATTTCTCTTTCACGGGTTGAATGATTATGAAAACCACTTATTATTTAATGAAATGATTATGAAACCTATCTCATTTTTCATAGGTTATGATATAATCACATTTTTATAATATCCATTTTTTTCATGGGTTATGATATGATTGTTTATGATCTTTCGAAACATGTATGTTTAATTTAATTATGGGATGGGTGGGGCCTATATATCCCTCCAATGCATTAGGTAAGGATTTATATCTCATTAGATAGACATGGATGTAACGAGGTGTGAACTTGGTTCAGTAAAGGAGATTGTCTTATAAGATAGTACTGTGAGCGAACCTTGAATACTGATGTGGTCATGGGAGTAAACCACAAATTCCAATATGGTATGGGGAGTGAACTCATACCACTAAGATGCCCTTGGAAATGATGCCTTGACTGTTATAGAAATCATTTTACCTGCTTTTGTGTCTGCCAAAAATTCTATGTGTTATTACTATGTAATGATTTTATGGCTTATTCCCATGATTACCTTGTGATTTATGTCTTATGAAATTCCAATATTTATGCCACGACTCATGTGTATGATATTTGATATGTAGGGTATGGCCTTCTAATGTTATTCTCATGTTATCATACCCTTATGCTCATGAATATTCTTATCCATCTCCTTAGCTTACCCTTACTAATTATCTTAGATCATCCATTTATTATGTTTAATTTCCCCGTGTTATTAAGAAAGGTTTTAAGTAGAATTACTAATGGTGAAGATCTTTGTGGGAAATATTTAAGATCTCTCACTATGTTAGAATATTTTTTTCCAAGTTTCCAAAGACCCTAAACTATTACGGTCATCAAGAATGCATTTTTGTAATGTGCTAAATATTCATATAAAATTATATAATATCTATGTAAGTTAATCCTAGGTCACTATATTTATTATCAAAGGAAAGGTTTAGTCATCTTTATAAAACTAGGTTGATAAAACTTTAGTGAGATCCCTAGGAATATTTCTAAGGATATGTCTAGGGATATCTCTAACTATATGCCTAATGTGTCTTATATTTAAAACAATGTGTCATAATTTAGACATCCTATAAGTGTTTTTTCATGATTATACGGTTTTACACTATGATAAGTGTTTCTCACATAATTCTTTCTAGTTTTAGTTAATGTAGGGAACTAGAAGGAACTGGGTTAACATTGAATGTGATGAACAATTTTCTAATGAGCAGTCAAATAGGATGATCATTGGAGTGAAGCATGTTGTGATCACTCCAAGTCAGTTTTCATAGAACATGGTTAATAATGTATACCTTACAAAACTATCAGACTCAACAAAGAAGATAAAGAAGGATTTAGATGGGATTTTGGGTAATGGTGACCATTAAGGAAAGAAGTTTTTAGTTTCCTTTATGTCAAGAATGTGAAACAAATCACCCAAGTGAATATCTTAGAGGAATAAGAAGATGTTTTGACAACAGAAATGAAAAAAAGAAAGTAAATACAAAAGAAAAAAAATGAAGGGTTTGGTTATTGAAATGGATGGGAATATTATCCTCCCTAAGACATCGTCAAAGGTAAAATGCTTTAAGCATGGAATAATTGGTCACTTGGAAAATCGATGTCCTAAGTGGAAATCCCCTAAGAGAATAAAAAAAGTGGTATGAGTAATGGTTATATTACTATTGATGATAATAAAATGAAATGTGAAAGGAAAGAGGTATTAAGAAATTGTATGAGGTATCCTTCTTATGGGTTAAGGATGAAGTGGAATAATTGAAGTTTTTATGTATTTGGATTCAAGAATTATGTTATATTAATGGTGAAATATATAATGATTGTTCATCTTATGTTTTTCTCTATAGATTTAAGAGAATATTCTGAATGATTCTTATGAACTAGAGAATTTATTTAGTGGAAAGGTTAAATTCATGAAAAACACATGATTAAGGGAAATAAAACCCTTAATATGTTTCTTATTTTGAGATATTTTTTTTGGATAAAGATTTATCGAATATGAATAAGTAAATTGTATGGTACTAATTACCCTGGAACTAATTAGGTACTTATTGAAAAGTTTTTTATACTACCATTGATGAAGTTTAAAACATTTTTTGGTTTAAATAATATATCTAATATACTTTGGAATAAGAAAAAATGCATGTTATCAATAAGGATTTATGGTAATTCAGACCATTAACATGTTTCAAGAGATCACTTGATGAAGGTATTCACATTTTTGGTATGTGACAAATAATAGATACTATATGATATATGGAGGACCAATGTTAAGTAGATTTTAGGAAATTTAGTGACCATATTTATAGAGTTTCGTAATTTCATCTTTCAAAAGTTTTATAAGGTTAACCATTTATGGAATGGTATATGTTAAAATTTAGATAAGGTTTTAGAAATTTAAGTATTATCTAACCATATGAGGATTTATTCATATTGTATAACTTATGCTAACCTTTTTTTTGATAAAAATATATGGAATGACCTTTCATTCTATTCATGGATCATATGATCTATTATTTCTTTAGGAATTAAAAATTCACATTTATTTCTTGGAATGAGAGATGAATTATAAGTTGATCAGGGAACAATAAAGGGTAAGGTTGTCCTTAAATCATTTAAGTATATATTTTCATGAAAATTAATCAACTTTAAGAAAAAGGATCTTGAAACCAAAAATGTTATCTTAGTACCTTCATTTCTGATGAATCAAATGGCCCCTTATATCATTATAGATTTATGGTTTTGTGATTGTTAACATTATTCTAACCTTGTTCTATATCACTCTCCACCAGAAATTTATAGTTATATTTCTCTTCTATTTCTATGTTTTCACTTCCCACCTATTTTCTCCTATGTGGATACCTAGTTTTGTGTTACTTTGGGTAACTGTTATGTTTCCATCTTTCCCTTTTTAATGAAATTTTTAGTATTCATTTTTATGTTGTGGGTTTCTATGAAAGGAACTTTAAAATATTAAACATTTTATAATATATATTATTTTTTTGGGATAAAATCATTTTAAGGGGGGTAGAATGTAACACCTAAGATTTTTTGAAATATTATTTTTTGAATTAATTTAATATTTTTGATATTTTTTACCTCAGGAAACACTGAATATAATTTTTTTATAAAATAACTAATTTTGGATTGTGTTATATGCAACACAACGTTAATCTTACACCACACACAACACTTTTATTATCTTGTAATAACTTTATTTGGCTTTTGTTACACATAATTCCGAGTTCCTTTGATATCTTGTGTAACATGAAAGACCGAGTTCTTATTGAACTATCATCATCAATATAATTTATTTAAAATTTTCCAAGAGTACCAAAAAGATCTCCAAGTGAAAAAAAATCACATGGGACTAAAATAGTGAAGCCTGAGAGTATCTCCTCTAACATGGTTCTCCCCCTCAGTAGTCAAAGAGATGAGGTCCAAAGAGCTAATGAAGTCTGTGCCATGGGTTGACAAGGAAACCAAGTAATATGTGACCTTGTTCCCCTAATGATAAATATAAAAATTTTATTTACACATGTATAGAAAATTAACCATTTGGTTATAAATTAGTATAAGTGAATGTAAGAAATGTTTGAAAATAAGTAAATTATTTCTCTAAGAAAACTATTTTTCTATGTACGAATAGAATTTTATCTCAATAAATTAAAAAAACAATTTTCATTAATTTTTTAAATAAAATTTATATATTCTATATACAATAAATATTTTTATACTCATCCAATATATTTTATAGATATAAGATAATAATAAATCCAATTTTATGAATAAAAATATATATTTTTCTAAAAGGTAATTTTACAACCTTTTAATGGAGAACCCATTTTAAATATGATTTTTTGAAATTTTTTTAATTTTTATTTGAAAAAATATTTTTTTTTGTAATATAAATATAAAAATTTACTTGGGTTTAATTATTGGTATTTTTCTAGGAAACTTCATTTTTGATGAATTATGAAAAATACTGGATTTTAATTCAAAACTTCTTTTTTTGTAATTTATTTATATAGTTAAATTATATTTTATTTGAATTTAAATTTTAATTATATAAAATATAAGTAAATTAACCCAATTTATTACATTGTAATTAATTTTATATTTATATTGGATATAAAAATATTCTAAACTTTTGGACATTTTTACTTTAAAAACCCGCTTTGTCGTCCCGCCTGCGGAATTATATTTAAATTAATTTCTAAAATTTATGTGATTGAAATTTAGAAAAATGGATTACTTATTTATAATAACAATAATTTCTAATTTCTAATAATGTGAACTTATTTTTTGATAAAAAAATATTATTGAAATTATTTAAAATTAATTACGATGATTAAGAGTAAAATTAGCTTAATAAAGGAATAAGCCCTAAAATTAATGCCAAAAAATGACCTGAAAAATTATATAAAAGATATTATATGGAAAAATTTTAACCATATATTCTCGTGTATTTAATTTGGACCATAATTGGAGCCACATTACATGGGAACAATGTGGGTGAAATTCCCTCTTTCAAGAATTTACCAGAATGCCATTCCCCCTCTGATATAAAAAAGTATTCGCCCCTCCCACTTATTCAATAATATAAAGCCATTTTTCTCTACAAAAATATGATAAGATAACCTCCCAAAATCCCTAAATTCATCCTATAATCATTCCTTTAGGAATAAATCCATCCAAGGAAGCCATTTGGTGCAAACCAAAAGGAGTTACCCAAAGAAGAGGTAACATCCTTCCTCAAGCTCTTTTATTTTATTTTAGTTTTAGAACCTCTAAAATATTATTATTCCATGATAATATAATAAAATAAGTATTCTAAATATACCATTATGTTTTTATTATTGGTTTTTGACCTACTCTTAAACACACTTCTATTTAATGGGTAATAAACTCATCATCTTTATGTATGACGAACTACTACCTCACGAAATGATGGTATTTTTTTCATTTACCACCTATAATTGTTGATAATTATGATGGAAAATATATTTATATATGATATATAATATATTTATGATGTATATAAGATTATATAATTATTATATAAAATATAACTTCATGCTTTCCATTTTTTTTAAATTTGATAACTTCATTTGTGGATGTGTGGACGACCGCCTCCTCAAAGCAATGTGATTCATTCACACTTTATATGGAACATATTAAAGATGATTTTAGTAAATTATAGTATATATATGAAATAATAATAATTATTTAATTATATATATATATATATATATTCATACTTTCTTTCTTTAAATATAACAATAAAACGGAAACAACGTTCATGCGTACGTACGACTTACTGTCTCTATGAATAGTGTATTCCATTTCATACATAAATATTATGTATATTATTATAAATAAAAATATAATTAATATATATTATATTTATATAATTTTTTAAATTATAGAAATAATTAAATCATGATCTTAGTAAGAGGACCAAGAATAACAAGTCAAAACCTGTGCATAAAATAAGGCAATTATCACCCGAAATGTAACTTTAACATGAAGTTATTAATGAATGGGTAATATAAAGTCATAAGTAAATAATAAATTATACTATATATATTAATATTCTTATATTATGTATTTTTAAAAATCCTATACTTATTATATAGGAGGTTTGAATGAGTACGACGAGAGACAAGACACAGGGTAATGGTTTTCTCATCTTGATTTTATTATCAGCAAGACACAAGCCATGTACACATCTTATTTATTATATGTGGTTTGTATAATACCCATGTACGTATTATTTTATTATTATAATTAAATATATGGGTATTCACATATCTATTTTAGGAACTTTATTTCATGGGTTTTATGTTTCAAAAGATACCAAATCGCTAAAGTAATTTTGTCTCAATTTAACTTCTCTGAGACACATGCCATGGTATACACCTATATTCTTTTTCAAGGTGCATATAATGTCATTTCACATGTTATATTATGAAAATAATTATTTTAATAATATTTTAAGCTTTATTTAGTTTCATTTTCTTACTTGGGGAGTATAATTCAAAAGTTACAAAGTGGTAAGAGTTTATTTAAACAATCTCATCATTTGTCAAGATTATTTATGATTATGATTCTATTGATGAAATATTATGATCCATATCTCAAATAATCTAATGAATTTTATTATCCTATGTTTATTAATGATATATTCATATATTGGTACCATTTTCCAACTCTTTAGTACTTAATATATTTAATAAAGTGATTTTAAGAAGATCTAACTTTATCTCTCTTTTCGGTGAGAAATATGTGTTCCTTAAAAACCACATTTTCTAAAAGCATTTTCAAAACTTTTCTACCATTATCATATGATCTTTAAAATAAAATTTTACCCATGTTTTACCTTTTAAACAAATTTTTTTTTTAAAAAAGTATTCCTCTTGGTGTTTTTTGATCGAGGCACTTTTCTAAACTTTTTACGATGTAAAAGAAATGTTAAGCCTATAAGGATTTATCTACTATAATGACCACACTTAATTTAATGTTTCCTTTTAAAGTTTAAAATATTCATTTTGAATAATTTTTTTCCTAATATTCTATAAATTCATTGTTTTTAAATTAATTTTTAAATTAATTTTTTTTTATTTTTTTTATTTTTAAAATGTGTTTTAAATGATTTTCAAAGATTCCATTATATATTTTTAAAATTTTATTTTCAAAGAAAAGGATTTAAATTATTTAAAATATTCTTTTATAAGTTTTCAAATTATTCTCAATGAAAAATGTTTTAATAACATTTTCATGTTTTATTTATAAATTTTAATTTATTTTCAAAGAAATAGGTTTCAAAATGTTTTCAAGATTCTTTTATAAGGTTTAAGGAAAATATTTTTCAAAATGTTTTCAAGATTATTTTACAATTTTTAAAAGAAAAGTTTTTGAAATTGTTTTCAATATTATTTTACAAGTTTTCAAAAAAAATGGTTTTCAAAATGTTTTGAATATTATTTAATATGTTTTCAAGGAAAATCTTTTTCCAAATGTTTTCAATATTATATAATTTTTCAAGGAAAAATGTTTTAAAAATGTTTTTAAAGCTTCCTTTATAAGTTTTCAAAGCAATTTTAAATAAAAATGTTTTCAAAATGTTTTCAAGATTACTTAGTATGTTTTAAAAGAATTTTTTTTTCAAAAGGATTTATGTTTTAAAATTAATTTTCAAGGAAGAAAGGATATTATCTTAAAGAAATGGTTTTAAAGGATATTTTCAAATTATTTCCCATCTAATATGACATCCATTGGTATTACTCATACATTTATGTGAAAATGATCTAAAGGTTCCATTCATATTTTTTCTCTGAATGGTTTATGTTTTTATGACATTATGTTTATGAAACCAATTTATCTTTCATGGGTTATATGTTTGTGAAACCTATTTATATTTCACAGGTTATATTCTTATGATACCTTTCATGGGTTGTGCTTTAATGAAATGTTTATGAAACCTGTCTCTTTTTCCACATGTTATTATATGATTACATGTTTATGATACCCATTTCATTTCATGGGTTATGATATGATTATTTATGATCACATGGAAAATGTATATATGATTTCATTATAAGATGGGTGGGGCCTATATCTTCTTCAAATTCATTGGGTAATGATTTACACCTCATGAGATAGAAATGGATGGAATGTTGAGTAAACTCGGTTAAGTAAAAGAAGTTTTCTGATAAGATTGTATTGGGAGTAAACCTTGACTACTAATATGGTCATGGGACTGAACCATGACAACCAATATGGTATGGGTAGTGAACTCATACTACTAATATGGCCTTTTAAGCGATGCCTTAGCTACTATGGAAATAATTTCATATGCTTATGTATTAACCAAAAATTCTATGTCTTATTCCTATGTTATGATTTTATGGATTATTCTCCGAATTCCCTTATGATTCATGTCTAATAAAATTCTAATATTTATTAAATTAATCATGTGTATGATATTGTATATACAATGTATGATATTCTATTGTTATGATCATGTTCTCATACCCTTATATTCATGATTTTGCTTACATATCACCTTTTTTAACACTTACTGAGAATCCATGGTCACCCATTTATAATGTTTCCTTTAAAAAGGTTATGAAGAAATGTTTTAAATAGAAGTATTAATAGGGAATATATTTTTGGGAAACATTGAATATCTCTCAAAATGTTAGATTATTTTTTTCCATCTTTCCAAAGACACTAAACTATTACGGTCCTCAGAAATATTTTATTATAATGTGGTGAATATTCATCTAAAATGATTTAATATCTATTTATGTCAAGATTGGGTTTCTATAATTAGACCCTCTTTGTGAGATACCAAGGATGGACTTAGAGGGGATATATTTTACTTACATCAGGAGTGATACTTGGGATTACATTTACAGATAACCATGGATGGACTCCTTCAACTTTAGTAAATTATTATTCTCCTAATTCTATACTCGGGTTCCTTTATAAGGTTTACCTTATATATTTACAAGACGATATATAAATGAATAAGATATATTCTTCTTTAAATTAAATTCAAGATGCTAAGTAATTAAATAAAATGACATATCTTCCAAACCAAATCACATGTCTAGGTTCAGCCCATTTATAGTTTCTTAATTTATTATTACCCATTATTACATTATATCACATTAACACAGGTTAAATTTGGTTCAAAAATTTCCTGCTTAGGCTGAAGAAAGTATGGTTGGGATAGGTGTCCCCGAGGAACCTGATCTTTACTTGGTTATTTATTTATTTCATATTGCTACTTCACTTTTGATATAAATCACATTGCCTATTTTATATGAAATAACTATATAATGATTTAAACATTGTTGGTGGTGGCCTATTGAGTAAATCTCACACCCTACTCGAGCCTCAATTTCACTAGGGTACCCAAGAAGATTATCTTGTTTTCCGATCCTTGATCTTTTATTGTGTGGTAAATTGTACATGGGAGTTAGGAGCATGAGGCTAAGCTAGTTCTCAAAATGCTCGAAGAGATCACCCATAAACATTTTATTTAATTTTTTTCATGTATTATATCATATCACCTAATATATTTTTTCCCTTTATTAGGTAACATCATTTGGACATGCATGTATAGTTGTACATTGGTGTTGGCCATTTATATTCAGTTGATATTATTCTTCCACTATTCTGTCTTTCATTTATTACTGCTTCCTCTATTTTCTATTATTTATTTTATGATATACCATTGTGGTAATATGAATCATGATGGTATAGTCTCCCCACCATACCATCATTATACCCTTGATTCCAGTCATAAGGCTCTAGCATATGGGGAATCACACTTGAGACCATGTGGAAGCTGATTCAGCTACCTATTTAGTGGTCAGTCGGGTCGGGATGTTACAAAGTGGAATTAGAGCCTTTATTTTTTTGTATTTCATTTTGGGGATGGTAGATAAAATACTAGTAATGTGTCATCACTTGGAAAATAGATATGTTTGGGAGTGATCACCCCACCCATAGGTAAAAGTCCATGTGGTTAGGGCTTGGATTGTTGTTTATGCTATTTTCTATTACTATGGATGGTGATTTCACCTTGAGTGATTGGTGTAATTTCCCCTGCATACTCATTTATGAGATTTATATAATTTACCCTTGTCTTTGTATAACAAGTAATTATAATTATATGCATCATTATAGGCACATTGAAATTCACAGTCATGTATATTTTATACAATGTTGTTGCATTTGTAGGCTACGTGCTGATTGAGATGACGTGCCTTGTGTGTTTATTATCCTAGTTGTTATATACCATGTTTTGTATTTTAGAGATATTATTAGATTTATTCCTATTTAGGTATTTTTTATCATGTCTTTTTACATAACATACTTGGGTGATTTATTTAGCATATTAATCTTCTATCAAGATTAGGTGATTATATTCCTTATTACCTGATTATTTAGTTTGTCTGGCCTATGTATGGTGCTTCTGTACTTTTTAACAAGTTCCTATATATTTATTTCTTATTATAACATTCCAAGTTATGATTTTGATATATAAATGGTTGTAGGGGATAACCATATTGGTTGTGATTAAAAGGGTGTCAGTTCTCAGTTGTAAGGATTATAAGCGCCGTATAAATGGGGAAAGCTAACCCATGTATTCAAACTATATTTTGAGAATTGTATATATTTAAAGATAATTTTTAAAATTTAAAATATACTAAAGTTCAGGTTTTAAAGTGATTTGGTTATGATTAATGGGAGCTAAATGTCAATCTGTTTAGTGTATGAACACTTTATAGATTGGGAGAGAGAAACCCTTACAATCAAACCATTATATAAGACCAAGATATATTATGAAATGGTTATAAATGAAAAATATATTTAATTTTTATTTTTAATGAATTAATTTCATATTGACTGCTTTCGTGACTTGACCCTAGTAGGTCAGTTATGATATTAATCTTATCAGATAAAACCCATTAAGGGTAAATTTTAAAATTTAATCTGTTGATGGTTGCCTCTATGAAGTCTTGTAACTCTATCACATAGGAATGAAGGTCCTTATTATTAACCTCTTAAATGAAAAATAAGACCCAATTAGGTTCGTTGAGGCATGTTCCTTATGCGATAACCATCTATGAGTGTTTTAAAACATTAATAATTAAACAAATACTATTGGGATTTATTTTGATGAACCCAGGTTGGCTTATCAGTACTCTTATAGGTTGCATTATCTTTTATCAAGTGCTTTTGTTTTATAATTGGTACTTTATGATCCTAATTAAATATTTTAAATGTTTAAATATTGAATTTGAGTCAATTTAATTACTTAAAATGGAAAATTATGATCTATCCTTAGTTTAAACCCCTTTGTAAGGACAATTTATGTTTTTCTTTTAGTTTCATTGGAATAAAAATGTGAGCATTTTATGTAGGTATTTTTCTCTTTAGTAAGGGATTAAATAACATTCATAAGGCCTAGTGAAATATATTTGGGTGACCTAGTGGTATGTTTTATGATTATGCTTTTGTAAGGGGATAGCTTGGGGTAGGTAGCACCCTTAAAGCTCAAATTACTTATTAAATGGTGTAATATTTCTGATGTATGGTACTATTTGGGTGCCATTGTCCGTATTAGGCTCTTATATTCTGAATGAAATCCTTGTTTGTATGGGTGGTATTGTTATCCTTGACCTTGTTACGAGCATGATCTTAATGTAATTATCATTTTCCAAAAGTTAGACATGCCTAGGGAATAGTTTACCACTTAGTAGGTCGCATGACCCTATCTTCTTCCTCATTGACGTGTGACTTGGAACATCATCATCTAGGTTAATGGTGGTATGGGGAAATAAGAATATAGGTTAAATATCTTGTATGAACCACCTAATACTTGGATTCATAGGGAATATAACCTATGGATAATATCAAGGTTGTCAATTATTGCTTTTGAAACCTCAGGTTAGTGTGTGTTTATATATGCGGTACCCATAGAGTTTATAAATTACATAATAAACTAATTGAGTTTGATGGAATCATTGAGCGTTGAGCTATTGAGAACATTCTCAGGTCATCTCTGGAGTAGAGTGACCTGGTAATTAAAGAAACAGATTTTCCCAATGCTCGAGACGACGTTCAAAGAGGATCGAGTGATTCAAAACACTGGTCATGTTGGTTTTGGTTTTTAGGCCAAATGTTGTGAAATGTTTTATCCCAACTCAGAGTAGTGTCACATGTGCTATTAAGGTGAATCTGATCTATCACACTTTTGTGTGGCTATTATATCTCTTATTTTTATTACTAGGACACTCCTAAGGTCGGGAACACCATTTAAGTTGTAGAGAATATGTGTCCTTTTAGGTAGAAGTAAGACAATCGAGGATGCCCATATGAAAATGGTCAATGTAGTTTTTTAATACAGGTGAGGCTGGTGAGGCTTGTATCATGTCAGTGCTTTCTCAACACCATAACATTGATGTGGTTTGTTGTGTACACAACCTTTGAGAAACACTATTGTTCAAGGATGGACTTCAGTGGTTAATCTTGAGCAATCATGGAATGCCTCATGTGGTAAAGTCTTGTGATCAGTTAATAACGATGAATCTAAAGGTGAAGTTAATCTTTTTCCAAGAATTCAAACAATAGTGGTTCAAATGTTCTTCTTTCTAGTAGTTAGGTATTTTTGGTTGGAAATCATACCAAGAACTTTGTATTGGATGTGATATAAGAGTATAATTTTTTTTGGTAATACTTGATATCCTTTTAGTGTACTCTTCTTTAAGAGATGATCATGTCCCATATATTTACATCATCCTTGACGCACTAAAATAACATCAGTTATTCATTGAGATAAAAGTTAAAAATGTCCTTCTGTTTCAATAAACATGATTTATTAGTGTTGAACGCTGTATGTTTGGATTTTATTGAGGCATGGTTAGTCTTGAGTAATACATGGGTTCCCATTTAGGAATGCAGTGGATATATTCTTGGACACTATCCATTTTCCTCTAACTTGACCTCCAAGTGGATGCCACTCCAGGCTCAATAAATGATCTGAGGTGGACATATTGGACTTGTACCAATGATAAATTATAAACATGGATTTTTGATAACCTTGGGTTAGTTCCTATGACTCCATTTTAATGAATATGAGGTTATCCCTAAGTGGTTTTCGGGCTCAAAGGTGATGTTTTAAGGGTAAATATTCCAGTGGGATGGATCTAGGTTACAACATTGTTCATGCAGTGGAAAAAAAGATTAAATGTTTAGGTGGTGGTTTGATTAGAGAACATAACTGGGATTCATGTATCTACTTTGGTTAACATGTTCATAGTAAATTCAAGATGGCTTAAAAGAAGGAATTGTAGCGCCATTTGTAAAATAACTACCGTTTAATCAGGACATTTTAGAGATAATTCGGTCAAAGTGGATCGATTTGTTTTCCTTTTTTCTTCACTAATGTAGTTGGTGAAGAAACATTTTTCACACATTGTCAGGTGGACATGAGTGCAGTATGTGTCATCCAAGGATTTTCATGAAAACTGACATGACCTGGCTAAAAGATTTCAATAGAGAATCAACCATATGACCAGTTCCAAATCATGTCAAGAGTGTCATTAGAATTCTTAGGGGTGTGCCTTGTAAAGAAATTCCAATGGTGGGGTGTACCGTGGTTTGGAATTGGCTGTTAAATGTTAAAATATATGATGGGTATCACCATTATTTATATGTTTAAAGAGATGATGATGTGATTGTGTCTCTATCTAAATGAGCTAGGGTAAGCACCATTTTAGTGTTCCTATTTGGAAAAAGAGCATTGGATCAAGTTTTGATGGATTATGTGTTGTATAATTAAGTAATGCTTGAAGGTTCATTGGGCATTTGGAAACGCAACATGATCATTTGAATGATAGTTCACAATACTTGTATGTTAGGTGATGTTTTCATTATTCCCCCAAGGATTTCAAGGAATCAAAAGTTATAATGTGGGGAGGTAGTAACATACCATGTTTTGATCCAAGGTATAATTTTGCAGGAA
Organism: Viscum album; assembly: GCA_963277665.1. Lineage (NCBI taxonomy): Eukaryota > Viridiplantae > Streptophyta > Magnoliopsida > Santalales > Viscaceae > Viscum > Viscum album. The sequence continues at coordinate 2,103,007,448 of OY728147.1, read as the reverse complement.
TTTGAATTTTGGAGTTTGGTGGATATATATTTCTTTGAACTGAGATTTCGAATATAATTTTGAGAGTTAAAACACTAAAAAGTGTTTTTTAGGCTCGATTAAAGTCTTGAGAGGTTCCTTTGGTGTTCTATCGAGTTTCAGGAGCATCAAGATCTAAAAACTCAAAAGTAGGAAGGATTGGTTAGGGAATATGGTTTTTCTAAAACCATAAAAATCCCTCGAAGATACAAAGCAGGGTAATTTATGTGCAGGAGGAGGCTACTTGGTTTGTCTAAAACCATGTAGGCTAGGGTGAATGACTATGCAAGGATGTTTAGTTTTTAGTAGAGGTTTTTCACGGGCTGCACATAGTTTCCCTAAATCATGCACCTAGCCTGCACACTTAGTTCCACTTAGGTAGTGTTCATTTACTGTTTGGAAATGGTTGGCGCAGGGTTGGTCAAACCATGTAGGAAAATTGTGTGGGTTGTGTTTCTTAAGCAGTGGGAGACACAAAATTGGTATACAGTTTGGCTAAACCACGTGGCCAAACTGCGTGACCGTGTTTTTGGGGGTGGAAGGACTAAAATGACCTTAATGATCTTTAAACCCCATTTTATTCTTTATTTATTTTTTTCCAACAACATGAGACTCTCCCTTCTCCCATGGGTACTTCCTCAATCCTCCACTAGGATTAGTAATATCTCTCTCGTTCAAAGTCAGAATCAAGTGTCCTCAATTACATTAGATCCACATTAGTAAGCTCTCAATTCATATTTCTTCATATCCTAGTTTCTCTTCTAATCTATGGCACTATTTTGGTGCGAGAACATTCTCCATAGTTTCAGGGTAGATGTTCATTTATTCAATTTCATCCAAACCAAGCAAAATAAAGTCTCAATATTGATTTTTTATTGTTCTTGGTACAAGGTAGGTGGTTTATATATTTTCCCTCAAGTTTTGTCATTATTATAAAATGTTTTTGTGTGAAGAGATCTAGACTAACTCAATGTCACATATAAATTATAAATTTTCTTAAATTAAAATACTTAGACCAACTTATGATGCCTTTAGATTTATCCTTATATGTTTGGATGTTTATAACTCATACCAAACCACACTCGAGAGGGTTCACTTGTCTGTACATGTTTAATTAAAGTGTATTACTTTGTTTGAGCCACCATTTTGGGTGTGCCTTTTTATTCACATATTAAATGGTGAGGATTGATTATATAAAAACCAAATTAAGGCGGGTTATTTATGATTTGTGTTGGAATTGGATTGAATACAGTAAACTAAATTAATTTATTGAATAATAAAGTCACATTTTCTAATAAACCCCCACTATTGAGGTCTACTATCTTCTACGCCAAAAAATGGTAAGTTTATTGGTTTGTTTTTTTTGATTGGTGGCATGCCTATTGAATGGGCCTTATTGTTTTGTATTTGAAATGAACAAAGGACCTAACCATCTTTTTTATAATTCATGGCTTGTGAGGTGGTTTTATTTTATGAATAGCCTCCTACTTGAACCTTATTTATGATAGGGAATGTTTATATAATCATCACATTTAGTTATTTAAATTTAAAAGGAAGAATGTATTTTTTATGCCTTGATAGATACTCATATTCATTTTTATGGAATCTTGAGAACAAGATCATTAGTCGATGAGGCTTCATATATCGGGGCTGATACCTAATATATCTTGTATGGGCTCAAAATGTGCGTTTCTACCTACACATGAGTGATTCTGGTTCCCAGGGGAGCAACTGTGGTTGAACTATGTGGAAAGATGGTTACACCATGAAACAAGTGATACTCTGACCCCCTTTGTGAGATACCAAGGATATCCTTAGTGGGGAAATATTTTACTTATGTTAGGAGTGATAATTGGGATAACATTTATGGATAACCATGGATAAACTTCTTCAGATTTGGTAAATTTCTATGCTCCTAATGTGATAATTGAGTTCCATTATAAGGTTAACCTGAATATGATACCATATAAATGAATACTAGAGTCACCTCTTTAAATTAAATGCAAGATGTTAAGTAATTAAATAAAAGTATGCATCCAATAGGTAAAATCACATGTTTTGGTGTGGCCCATTTATAGCTTCTTAATTTATGATGACATGTTTTTACCTTATATCCCATTCACATAGGTTAACTTTAGTTTAGAATTTTCAAACTTAGGCTGAAGCAGGTATAGTTGGGCTAGGTGTCCTTAAAGAACCTGATCCCGACTTGGTTATTTATTTATTTTATATTTCTACTTCACTTTTGATATAAAAACACTACTATTTTTATATGCACAAGCTAGATTATTATTTAGACACCATTGGCGCCTACTGAGTATATCTCACACCCTTCTCAGGCCACCATTACACGAGGGTACTTTAGAAGATCCTCTTATTCGTAGGTCATTGATATTTTTCTTGTGATGTGCATTGTATCTAGGAGTTAGAATCATGGGATTGAGCTAGTACACATGATTCTTGGGGAGATCGCCCAAGAGACCATTTATTTTTTTTCTTTGTTCATGTATTATATCATATTTCCTTATGTATGTTTCCTTCTTTATTAGGTAGGATTATATGAACATGAATTAATAGTTTTACATTGGCATTGGCCATTTATATTCAGTTGATATTATTCTTACACTACATAGTCTTTACTTTATTACTGCTTCCATTGTTTTCTATTATTTATTTTTTGATATACAGTTGTGTTACTATGAATCACAGGAGTATAATATCCCCACTATAAAGTCATTTTACCATCACTTCTAGTTAGAAACCTATAGCATATGGGGAGTCACAATTGGGCCGTGTGGTAGCCGATCCGACTATTGGTTTAGTGGTCAGTCATCCTAGGATGTTACACCCCCACCAACACAGGTACAATAGGGGCATAACCATTTTACTACACCACATAAATAATAATAAGAATAATAAAAACAATAAAACAATAATTATAATAATAATTTGATAATCATAATAATAATACATAAATACCTATATACATACATTCATATGTATGTACATACATGTATATGTACATATATTTTATATATTACAATATAAAAAATATAATAATAATTATATTATTAATATTAATTACATATAATAATTACCAATAAGTAGTGGGGTTATAAAGAAATAAAAAATACACATGAAACTAGTGGAACCACCACAAAACTAGGTTTTAATAGTACTAATAAAGGACCTTTAACAACGCTTATAAAGAATTGTCTACAAATGAACTTTTAAAATACATACCTTAATAGATCTTGCAAAAAATTTTCTTAAATGGGTCCTTTAATAGTGTTAAAAAAGTGTTTTCAAAGGCCTCATTTAATAGTGTTTTTAGTATTGTTAAAGGACCCCTTTTAAAAACACTTTTTTAGCACTTTTAAAGATCCCCTTTGACAAATCTTTTTTTAGCACTAATAAATGACCCCTTTATCAGAGCCAAAAGAGTTTTATTAAAGGGGTTAAATTTTTTTTTGAGAACCCTATAATCCTGACCTTATCAACACTTCCATGACCCCCTTTAATAGAACTACACACTACCTTTATCATCAATTTTCACCCCACCACCCCTTTATCAGTGCTTTGTAAATTTCATAACCTCCTTTATCCACTTGGATTTGAACCTTGTGCCCATCCTTTGAAGATGGAATTCCTTTAGCACTACACAATGTTGTTTTGTTGTCTATTTACATAAATATTTTTTATTCATATATTGATATAATTATTTTTAAATGCATTTATAAATATATTTTATATTATATTCATTTACATAAACTAGAATATAATATAAATATATATTTATTTATTAATACACACAAATATTTATATATAAAATTTTTATATATTTTTATAATATAAATAATTTTTTGATATTGTTTTAAATACATTTTTAGAATATGTATTTATTTATATATATTAGAATATTCATATACATATATATTGGTTAATTATTTACACACACATTTTTATATATGAACACTAATTGTATAGGTATATATATATATACACATATTAGTGAATTTTTAAAAGGTAAATAAAATTAATAATTTCTTAATTTAAACAAAATGAATAATTAAAATTAATTTAATATATTTAAAAATAAATTTCTATGTAAATATAATGATATATGTATTTATACAAGTGATTTATTATAAGTAAATAGAATAAAATATGAATATATTTAATAATAAATAAATCTACATTGTAAAAAACTATAAAATTTTAAATCCATAATATCAATTTGAATGTAATAAATCAGAATAAATTTAGTCCTCAACGAAAATGGGGAAAATTATTCTCGGAAATGAGAATGAAATTCCATGGAATGTTAAAAAATTAGGGTACCCCATGTAAAAAATAATTTTTGGAGGCCTTATGATCCTTTTTGGCTAGTAATAATGTTATTAGGGTTCCCCTGAGTCACCATGGAGTAGATATTATTAGAAGATTCAATTTGATATATGGTAGAGTTCAAACAGGAACCTAGATCAAAAGTTATAGGTATTTGAAGTCTGAGTTACGTTTTCAAATATTTTAGATCTTTTATTAATTTTTTATTTTTTATCTTCAAATTGTTATTAAATGACTATTACTTGATAATAATTATCAAATTAGTAATTAAAAATAATTTTTAATTATTTTATAATCTATTTTCACTAAATATATTATATATTAAGTGTAAATGCCTATTTAGCCTTATCTAAAACATATTTTAAAAATATATATTATATTTATGTAAATATAAATATATTTATATATTAATATATTATTTTTAAGGTTTTTTTGAAATATTCCCCTTATCAGTTCTAGTAAAAAGGAACTGATGGGGGGGGGGGGTATTTATCATCACTTCTAAAAAACTATTGATAAAGAACCCCATTATGAGTTCTTTTTTACAAATGCTGATAAAGTCCCAAATTTTACAGTTCTTTTTTAGAAGCAATGATAAAGAACCCCACTTTATCAGTGTCATTTTATTAGCACTGATGGGGGGGGGTATTAGTGTTTTTTGAAAATCACTGATAAATGTCACACTTTAACAATGATAAAAAGTGCTATTAAATACCCCCTTTACTAATTATTTTTCTAGCATTGAAAAAGGGGATCTTTAACAGTTCTTTTAGGTTTCACTGTTAAAGACCTAGGGATGGATAATCCATGTTTTTTAGTAGTCTGAAAAAATATGGATAAGACCTCATACCACCCCAAGAGTAGACCTATATCTAGGATAGTTCATTATAATTTTAGAGGGTCCAAAGGCCAACAAATTGATTGCCTGAAGACCCTTTATCCTGGAGGCTCTTTTTTTTGGTATAAAGGACCCTTCATTAATAATACCAATACTATAATCCTTGAGCTATAGGACCACTGGTAAAATTCCACTTTCTATAGTGCTACAAATCCATAAATAATTTCCCTATAAATTAAGTCATTAAGGTTTGAACCTCTGACCTTTAGGATGTAGATAAATAGCCTGTAAAAATAGTAAAAATACATATTTTTTAATTAAAGGATAATATAACAATATCATTAATTCATATATATTCCATGAAGGTTTTTAGGTGAAACAGAAGTGGTTGAACCTATTCCCAATAATGGTTTTAATTGGTTTCCTTGGATTTGTCCTCATAACTTGATTAATATCAACACCAAAATCCTCAAGACAATATCTTTCAAATATAATTTATATAGATTAAGAATTAACTTTTCTTGCAATCATTTATTCATTGAAAATTCCCTTGAACACTCTTTTATTACAATTGTCATGATCATAGACCCAAGGGTCGAATCCCTCCATCACTGGTGTACATATGCTCCCAAAATTTGGAATGTTTCCCTAGAAATCATTGGGTGCTAGAAAATATGATTATAATGCTTGAGTCATTCACTATTTATTGTAAAAATAATTATTTCTGAGATTAAAGGATTAATTAGGTGTTATCAATGACTTGGTATAGAGGATGAGGATCGTTCCTCTTGGATATTAAGAGAATTATTGATAAATTTTCTCTCTAGGGTTGATAGAAATCTCTAGAGTGATCCATTGTGGCAAAAAATTCTATTACCCTAGAAATGATACAATCAAATTTATATAAATAGGTTAGAGAATAAATTAATTACACATATTCCCTTTACTATTCTCTTAATCCTAAACTAACCCCACATTGAATAATTATAATTATAATATTTTCATTTCTTTTATGTTCACTAAACTCATGGATACTTTAAATATCATTACATAAATAAATAAATTAATATTTATTTAAATTATATTTAATATCTAATTTTTAATAGACCCTTTAAAAAGTCCATCACCCCCTCAAAATTTATTGAACCTTGAATAATGACCAATTATTTAAATAAATAAATATTACTGTATTATTTATTAATTCAATAAAAAAATATTATATTCACCAGAATCATGAATAAATATTTATTTGATATACAATTCATGTAATATAATTTTGAATAAGTGGTGAAAAAATATTTTTGATCAACATAAACCAAATAATATTATTCATAAAACTTGAGAATAATATCTACTCTAATATTAAATTCCAATAAAATTTAACTGAGCTTCTAGATACACTTACTATGCGACCCTCTATGAGTCTTTCTTAGTGGCATTATGACAAACTTATCTAAATCTCAAGATTAATATCTAGAAATATGTCAAGGAACTCATAAAAAATAAATTAAATGTATCAATGAAAATAACCTCCCATGAACACCAATTTAATATAATCCACTTGTCTCGATATTTCATTAATAATGTTTCAATACACGTTTCATCAACCAATATAATTTATATATCTTTTTTTTTGTATTTTCAAAAATAAACTTATAGATTATATTATTCCCTCTATAGAATTAATCAGACATTTACATTACCATCAATGGGCCAAAATATCATCTTCCATCAAACATGAAGGGATAGATCCTATCTCAACTTATTCATTAATTTCTTATCACTAACCACACACCTAATGTATCATACTTCACCATGGGAATATATCATCACTGATTTCAACAATATTTCATCAAAGTACATGACTTCTAATTTTCATTAACAATAATCCCAAGTCTAAAGAACAACACACATGTTTGAAGATAGAAATATACAGTGGAACTTAAAATATATGAAATTAATATGGGTGGGTCTGATCCCAAAACCTCATCTCTTAGATATTTCCAAGAGATAACTTTATGATAATAAGTATCGATGTCTTATGATCCCCCTACAATTGATAGACCATATCATTTACATTCTCTCAGATAATTTCATCCAAATATAGATCATGTATTTAATAAAATCTTTAATTAATTTTAATGTTCTCATCATAGTAGGAAAATTCTATCACCTTTTAATAAGATAAATATTCTAAGGAAATTATCATATTAATGATTCACATAAGAACATTAATCATTTGATAAGATATTTATTAATATTCAAATCCATTAATATGTTATTAATAAAAAGAAAAAAATAGTTTGTTATTGGGAAGTAACTCCAAAAACTCCCACTTCAACTAGATCCAACTGCTTTAGAATTTCTATGTGAAAAATCTCACATAATATTCATGATTTTACTGACATATGGCTATAATTTTTGGGTTTTCTATGGTATTATGTGGTTACTATTGATATTTTCACATGTATTTATGGAAAATATTCTTATTTAAACCTCACATATTTGAATAAATTCCTCGAAAGGTGATACTTTCATAGTTTATATGATGAGAGGCCTATCACGGGGCCTCATCAAGCAGAATTGAAAAGAAACCTAGAATGAAACATAGGACTGAACAATTTATTCTCTAAAGGATTTGGGCCTAAGAGATTAATTATGTAACACTTAATTTTTTTTTTCATAATTTGAAAATTAATTATAAATTGTTTTTGATTAGTTTTGGTTTTATGATTTTTATGAAGTGAAAAAAAATACAGAAAGGAAACACCCATGTTATAGTGAAAGGGGTTGGATTCAATAGTTCAATTCCAAAGGTACTTCATTATCCATAAATGTTTTTATCAAAAAGTAAATTCAATAACATTCCTCTATTTCCCATTTCTCTCTGAATTGTGGAACTAAACATACACAAGAAGACCTCCCAGTGCAGATCTAGTGAATCACCTATACAATGAAGAGGTATTGGATTTATTCAATTGAGGAAATCACTATCCATTCACCTCAATGCATAATATGATGTTCATATACTAGCCCACATATATTCAATTATATGCTATGTAGACTAATAGAAGATAGGGATAAATGGTTTGATAGATTAGATAATGCAGCAGTTTATCGAAAAGAATAAATGATTAACATCTATATAATTCTCTCCATTTCACTTCCACATCATCGGTAGAAATTAGAAATTAGAAATTAGGAACATAGATTTAGAATACCCAATATAGTCTCCCTCAGGGTCATATCCCTCATGTTATTATTCCATGATCATAGAGTTTAATAGATCATAATTATGTAATTATTGAATATCGAAAATGACCAATAGTAATTCATAATATAACATAATTTCACTAAATATCACTTTAATATAATTGAAAATAAAAGTAAAAAAAAAATTATAACATTTTTCATATGATAGGGGTATACTTATTAAACTCACACACATTCCATTATATATATTATCCCTCAACCATTTCAATATAATTCGAAAAATAATTGTACAAAGTTGATCTCTCATGGTTGATCTCCACACTTGTTTTGGAAGAATCGAAACAGAAGTGCTTAGCTGCATTATGGAAATAGTGGAAATCAGGTACTATGTGAGGAATTCCCTCTAATTATGCTACTTCAAGCCTTATACAAGGATAGGATATTATGAATGTGCTATTGGGGCTTTAATTTTGAAAGGTATGGCCTAAAAAATGGAGGGCTTCAATAATCATCATGGTCGATGAGTGGAATGAAAAGGGATGAATCGAGGATTCAATAATTGGACCCATATTTAGAGGGATATCAAATATACTTTAGAGGGTTCAAAGTCTTTTTTCAAGGATCTATATAATACTTGAGTCTTCAATAGTGCCATAATTGGGCTGGTCAAGTGGGCCTATTTGGTATCAGACTTCATTGAGCTTAGTATGTTGGTACTACATGGCATGTGGGTGTATTCTATTCATACATGATAGATTGGGTACTTGAATAAATTATTTAGTAGAGACTTAATTATCATACATTTATTTTATATTCAATAAGATTCCAGATTGGAATCTGAAAATTAATTCATTGAATAGGATTCAACCTTATATTGATGCGATTGAAAAGGTGAAAGGGTTCTCAGTTTTCACTGATTCTGAAATTTGGTTGAATACCATGTGTGAATTTATATTTTCATTTTATGTTTTTTGGATTGGGATTTTTTGAATACCCACTAGTCTTCAACATCATAGACTTGTAAATAGACATACACCAGTGAAAAAAATTCAGATCGAGTCAACTTCATCATCAACCTGCTTATCATATGAACTTCTATTAATTTATCAGTATGAACGGAAAATGGTTATAGATTTATGATAAAATCATATTCAGTGTATGAACACCTCAATATCTATATCTTCATATAGGTTTACTTTCATAGATGTGTGGGCCATTATCCTCAGTCATTACTATTTTTGGCAGTTTAGATGTCTTCTTCAATCCTTTAAACCCATAGTTTGAGCTCTTTGTTTTATCATCTACTTAAATATTAGTGTGGTTTCAATCCTCATAAAACACTGGTAAGATGACTGGATTTACATAAATGGTAAATACCCAAATATTCATTGACAATAGTGAGCTCAAGATATTCCTCAACTTCATTGAACCAAACTGAGATCACTCTCTTTGTTCATCTTCAAAACATTTATAATTAGATCTTGTATAGGATTATCAATTTGGATTGAATATTATATTCTCTCAATAATATTATCAAGTATATTTTGTGTGTTAGTATTTACACTTATTTTCTGTGATTGGGGATTTATTGAGGCCCCTTTAATTTTATACCTGTATAGGGAACACACAATAAGTATACAACTCAACATGGTTTGATTCTTCATTATACCTTGGATTGAATTCAATTATTAACACTTATTTTCATTGATCAAGTTACAATGATTTTGATTAATATTTTTAATATCTACATTGTCTCAGGTTTATCTTTATTGATTATCTATGGTGAAATTGAGATCTGTTGTTGCAATGGGTATGTAGGGTCACCTGACTTGAAATGATGCATGTGTGTACGATAAGTGGAGTTGGCATGAAAACTCCCGTGTTTTATTGGTAGTGAGGGTGTGACATGGAGGGAGAGGTTATTCTATGATTTTTTTTTCTAGAGTGTATCCGAGCTTAGTTTCTCACAGTGAGGTGAAAGATTAGTGGAGGAAGGCATGGTCATCCTCTTCCCAGCTTGTTCAGTCTTCCTTAGTGGGTTAACTTTGCACATGGTCTATTGGGATAGAATTATTATGGATGACTATAAGGAGAGGCATGGTCAAAGGGATGAAACTATGGTTGGTGTATAGATAATCTCAAAATAAGTATCATGGAGGGATTATTGGTCACAGATGAATGGACTCATAGAATATTTATTGGGATGTGGTCAATAGTGACGACTTCATGGAAGAAGAAAGGAAAAAATTCAGGATTTTCAAGTAAGATAAACTATAGAAGAAGAGATTGTCACATGAAATAATTTTCCATTAAATCACATCATAGAAGGAGAGGTCATGCTCATATAGAATGAATACCACATGGAAGATAGGTTTTCTTCCCATGGTAGATCGAGCTCAGGGAAGGATGGCATGGTGGAATACCATTTCAAAATTATAGATTTAATCTGCACAATAAAAAAATGTTAATTTTGAATGTATTATTTTTTAATAATTAATTTTAATTGAATATTCACAATAAATTAAAATTCATTTTTATTTTTAAGCACGTTTTAAAATTTTAAATTTAATTCCAAAATTTTTAAAACAAAATTAATTTGATTTCATAATTTAAAATCACATTAAATTGTAAAATTTAAATTTCAACATTTAAAAATCATAGTTTAACCAAATTAATATTTTATTCATAAAAAAATGAAATTTAAATGTGAAAAATTTCTATAGAAATATAAAAAATTGAATATGTGACATCCAAATATTGTTTTCAATTACCTATATCCCTTTATTTTGACCATATTTCAATTTTTATTTTATTAGGTCATTTTGAGTATCTTTTGGTGGTTTTTAATGTTTTATGGGACTATCAATAGTTAGTGAACAATTTGGAAAAAACATACGGGTATACCCATGAAAATACACACCTTGTGTTGGATCCTTGTAGGAGGGTGCATAGTAAGGTTCATAGTTTGTTCAAACTATTTGCCTTTCTCCTCAAACTATATAGGTTGTGATGGAGGGGTTATGTACAGTGGGTGCATGGTTTTTCAAACTCTATGGTGAAACTGTAAAAATCATCCTGTATCCCAGAAAGGGGAACATGATTTTCCAAAATGTGTTACCAAAATTGATATATATTAATTTTTATTTTAAGACCTTAAACTCATCCATTCTGGATCATTATTCTTTTAGTTGAATAGGATCTCAACCAAAGATACTTCACTTGGAGATTTTTAATATTCCTTGACTCCTGATGATCAATTTAGATAGATATTTTGGATTTAGATATAGTTTTCCAAAGGTATGAATCCATTCTCTATTGTTCATAATTGTTCTTCTTGATATGCTCTTCTCTTCTTGAATAGAACCTTAGATCAGGGTTTTTGATACAAGATATAAAGTTTTTGACTTGATATAATTGGTCTTTTTATGGATCAATCATGGGATTACAATTTATTGTCTAAATCTGGATTTTTGAATTGTGTTTCTAGGATCCCCTCTTAGTTGGTTCCATACCCTTGACTCATTGATTATGGATCCTTTAATGGGTGATTTACAATACTATGAATCGAGGTATATGGTTTAGTAATATCCATTATCAATTGAAACCCTTGTTTCTTATTTTAATTGAAATGGATTTTTCAATGATTTCCAAATCATGAATTGATATTCTTGATAAATGTTTTTAAATGGCATGTTGTGTGATGAAACCTATTTGGAAAAGTATTTTGAAATATAGTATTGATTATATAAAAATGATTTGGAATTGGAATTAATGATTTGAATAATGAATTTAATGATGATTTTTGGGAAATAAAGGCATGAAATGTTTTATAGATTTTCAACGAAATGAATTATTTTATAAAATGAAGGAACATTCAAGAATGCCTTATCACTACCTAAAAATGTATTAACCTACTTCGAAAATCCACCCAGGGTGGCCACATATCTCTTAAACTAGACATAATAAATCCTTCTACATGATGGATTGGAATTTTATAAGAGAGGTGATCAATGGTTTTGGCTTCAACACAAGGTTTATCTAATTGATTACAACTCTTCTTGAATCTGATCGCATATCAATCCTTATAAATGGATCTACCGACAGATATTTTAAATGCTCCCAAGGAGTTAGGAAGGGGGACCCTCTCTCATCCATTCTCTTTTCCATTACTGAGGATTACCTGAGCATACTTTTTATTCACATGCTGGATAATGGTGATATGACAGCCATTCGAGTGACCAGAGGTATTTCTACTCCCTATCACTTATTTTTCACTTATGACATTATTATATTCACTTAGGGTGATAGGAAGAATATAAACAATATCAAAAATGACCTTTTGCATTATTAAAGCATTTTAAGACAAGAAATTAGTTGGATAAAATCATTTATCTACTTTGGGGAAAACTTTCTAGCCTCAAGAAATACCCCCATTATCAATGACTTGGGTATAAGGGAAGGCTCATTACCTTTCACTTATCTTGGTGTCTCATTGTTTTGGGTCAAACCACATGTTTCTAACTTTTCCAAGGTAGTTTTTAATGTGATAAGAACCCTTGATTCATAGAAAGGAAAATCACTATCGATGTCGGTAATAATCTATTTTTCAAGTAGGTTACAATCTCAAAACTTGTCTATTACTTCATGGTTTATATATGGCCTACTGTGGTCATCAATTCCATTAGTACCATGATGAAAAATTTCTTTTGGAGTGGAAATGTGCAAGAAAGAAAAATCCTCACAGCACCCTGGAAGAAGTGATACATGCCCCAAACAATGGGTGGTCTTAACATCAAGAATCAGAAATTCTTCAATCAGTTCCTACAAGAACACTTAATCTAGAGGATCTTTAATAATAAATCAGATTTGTTGGTGTTCCTTAGAGCTAGATTCTTTGAAAAGCTCACTACTGGAAAACAAACCTTCGTGGAATCCTCAATCTGGTTTGTACTGAGAAACATCTATCAGATGATAAGCATTTACTCCCACTAGCTGGTCAACAGGAACTCATCCCTAAAATTACGGTAAGACAACTGGATGGGTGAACCCCCAATGAACTACAATAGCTTCCATGACATCAATCAGAACATTTCAATAAAAGACCAACAAGATGCAATTTATTCTCTTCTTGTAGAAATTATCTCCATTGTTAACAATTATGACTTTATAAATCAATATGACATGTTCATTTGGGATAAATTACCAATTGGACATCTTGATTCCAATAATTTATACAAACACATGTTCTAAGGTGAATGATAGTGGGTTGGTCTCTTCATAAAAAAATGGCTGGCCTCTTCCCGGTTTAACCTTATTTGGAGGATATCACTCAAAAAAGTCCTGGTGGACAACAATCTAGAACGAATGGGCATCTCCCTCTATTGCAAGTGTGTTATTTTCCAAAAACGTCAAGAAGATGTTAATCATATTTTTATGTCATGAAAAACCGATGTGGCCTTATGTAGGACTGTATTTGAAGTCTTCTAAGCTTGGTTCCCATAGAATGATTCTATCCATCAAATATTGTCAGAAATTATTCACATTCGGTTCTCTAACCATCTCTCAATCCTCATAAAAGTTTCTTGTACTAAATTAATACATTCAATTTGGAAAAGATGAAATAGTGCAATACACTCCACGAAATGCTTCAACAACCATCATGCATTTGTAGCTGTTATTACTGTTACCCAAGAAACGAACTCACTGCAACATGAGTGCTAAAAAAACTCAATCACAAAATTCATAGTGCTGAAATGTCTAAGGATCATTGGAAACTTTCCCAAACCAAATGGTATGCTTGAGGTGTTTTAGTTTTCGCCATTCTTGGGTTGGTTAAAATGAAATACTGATGGTGCCTCTAGGGAAAATCCAGGACCATCCAGATATGGTTTCATTTTCTGTGACCACAACAGTAACATTGTTGAAGTCTTCTATGGAAACTGTTTTCACACGACTACTCTTGAGGTTGAAATAGTGGGATTTATTAGATTAGTTGAATTTGTTTGTCAAAGGGGTTGGAATGAAATTTTGTTTTAATGTGACTCCACAACCATCATTTAATCCATTAGGATGGAAAAAATCCATCTCTCATGGAACCTAACTTCCATGTTGGAAAACTATCTTGAAAAAATATCCTCATTGAGCTACATCATCACCCACACATACCGGAAATCCAATTGCCTCACTGATGGTCTTTCAAATAAATGTGTTACTAAAGAAGGATGTACTTTCTCTACTTATCTCCCATATGAAATGTGTCCACCCTTCTTATGTAAGAAATGTAAAATTCAATCTTTCATCCTCCTGTAACCTTTCCTTTTCATCAATAAAGAGCCTCCACACTCACTTTTCTAAAAAAATGTTTAGAAAATAACAAGTTTTAGAATAAAAGAATTACATGTTGGTTTTTGAAATGAAAATCCATGTTGGAAACTTGATTTCTATTTACTCGAATGATTATTGATGAAACTATTTCAAGATTATTGATTTCCCCTTGATTGATTTATTTCAATCACATGGGATTGTAGGTAGTTATGTGGGTAGTCCGAGAAAATCATGCTACACATTTGTTATCTCTACCTAGAAATGGATTTAAAATGAAAATGGAAAATAAAATTTTATGAGTGTAAGGTGATCATTCATTTATGTGGAATCATATTACCCTTAGGCATAAGATCTAGGTAAATGTGCACACATGGATCCATATTTTATCAAGAGTGTGAGGATACTTGAACCATGATCTAACTAACCATGAGATTATAACCATAGTGCTATGATGGAAAATGAAATTACATATAATAGTGTTTATAAATTGATATATTCCTATTTATTTTTATCAAAATGATTATTTTTTTCATATTTTATACATTCTATTGAAATTATTTAAAAACCATGTTTTATTATAAATTGTGGAAAATATTACCATTACATGATTTATTTAAAGTTAAGAACATTTGGTTAATTTGATATAGATGAAATATGTAATGTTTGGTAGGATCCTATTGGTACAGTGTTTCTCATACCCTATATATTCTATTTGGAATATATAGAATATATTTTTCCAGGACCAATAAAAGGGAAGACACTACTTAGAGGTGATGAGTATTATTAATAGTGAGACCTTAGGAGCTGGTGGTAACATGTGAAGTATGATATCCTCCTATTATGAGGAGATCATATTAGTGATTTCATCTTTGGTTTATATGATTTTTTGGTTTGTTATTCCATCTTGGGTTTTATACTTTATATTTTGTGGAACTTTCCTCTTATTGAATATATTGGTATACTGACTATTTATGTATTATTATCCATTTATTATATATTTTTTGGTCATTATTATGGATAAATCATTCCCCTTGATCATTACGAATGCCCAAGAACTAGTTTATAGTTCTTGGATATTGGGAATTCCCCTATAACCATGTCAAGGCTAACTATGGTTTTGTTTTAGTGGGTTATCTAGGTTGGTTTATGAAAAAATGGTATTAAATGATGGTTTGTATATGTTCTAAGATGTTGGTTTATAATTTGGGATGACTTGAAAGACTAGAGATGATATTTTTGGGACTTTAGGGGTAGGTTATATATGATTTCCTATCCATCTCTAACTATAGGAAGCCTTATGTTACCATGAGTGGTTGGAAAAGGTGTCTTTGAGGAATTAATTGATACGATTCTAGAATTTTCCAAAATTTTGATATATGATTAATGTTACCAAGTTCAGTTCTAACTGATAGAGTTGAAATTTTTATGTCACTTGAATGATGTTTCCTTGTTTCATGTTGATGTTGTGTAGTACCATGACCCTAATAAGACATCTAATTAGGATTTTAGAGGGAGATACTGATGAAACATATAAAGAGAACCCTCAAGTTGATCAGAATCTAATAGAGGTAGTTTTTTCATGTGGTTCAAGCTCTGGAAGAAGGAGCCGCAACTTCCCCCATTCCGCTAAGAGAGTAGGATCCTCATCGGGATAATAATTGTGATCGATCCCAAGAGTTTCTTAATTATAAAAGACCATCCTTCTAGGAAAAAAATGATCCTCATGAGGTGGAGGATTGGTTGGGAAATATTGAATAACTCTTCGAGTTCTTGGAGAGTCCACATTTATTTAAGGTGAATTATTTAATCTTTAAGCTTAAGGGTCCTAGTAGGATATGGTGTGATTATATGGTCATGGAAAATTGAAATGATGGATTGGAGTGGAAAGAATTCAAGACCCCTTTTATGAAGAAATTATATCCAGGTTGCATGGTATTTTCATAGCCCATGGAGTTCCTCAACCTTCACTAAGGTAATTGGATAATGAATCAGCACACCAATCATTTTTTTAACCTGAATTTTTTTTACCGAAGGTGGTGTAAAACTAGAAGTTGAAGGCACAAAGGTTTTAGATGGGTATTGGATTATATATCTAGTATCATGTTTTTGTTCTAAATATTAACTCATATACTAATGTTCTAGATAGGTCTCTACTAGAAGAAATTGATCTGGATGTTAAGTAAGGTTTGAATGGAGTTCCATGTAAAACTAGTGTAGACTTTAGTGGTTCATTTAAGTGGAATATGAAACAAAACAAGCCTCTTAGTAGAAATAGGGGTGGTGTTCCTTGATTGAAAAATTTCTCCAGATCATCTTCAATGCTGAGTACGAGTCCAATGACTTATTTATAATATAGAAATATTTGGTGCTCAAATAATTCTTGCACCGAGACATTGAGTTTTTACAGATCATGGGGATTTTTAGTCTAATTTTATAGGTTTTTTCATTTTTTACTTACCTAAATAGTGTCACAGGTTCATTAGTACTGAGAGGAACTGTATCATAGTTACATGCTTTAAGAAAAATGGGGTTCTATCCACATACATTAGGAATGATGAAACTTCACAAAGTGGATGAATATATAGTGGGAACTTATGTGGGTCCAGTGATAGTGATAGGTAGCATTTGTAATGCTTAATCTTTAGTGAAAGTTTTATTTATACTAGTGTCTCTCATTATTTCATATCAACCCACACTATGGACATATTTAATCATCTAATATATCTTAAGCCTTATGTGATAAATATTGCAACACCTATTGGGATGAATAAGAAATAGGGTATTTAGTTCCCCTATTATGATTTATATTTATTAGAGATTGAGATAATTTGGGACTTTTTGGTTATTGAAATGAATCCCCTAGACATTATTCTATGAATGGACTGGTCAGTTTCTCACAAGGCTTGAATTAACTGTTATCATCGATGGGTTTCCTTTACTGCCCCCAATGGGGAGTTTTGTGTTTTCCAAGGAGAATGGTACTTGAGGTATAGCTAATAAAAACACACTATTTATAATATATATAGGGTTATATCCCGGTTTTCTATTGAACAAGAGTAATAATCCCCTTATATTGAAATTCCTCTAGTAGTTATCGAGTTTCCAGAAGTGTTTTCATCATATTTTTTTTGGTTTACCACTAAAGATTGATGTGGATTTCTCTATTAAGTTGGATTTGGGTACTAGAACAATATATATTACCTCATAATATATGAAACTAGATAAATTTTAGGAATTAAATAACTATTTAGTTGGATTTATGTTCAAAGGATTCATTCGACCCAGCATGTCACCTTGGGAAGCACTGATGCTTTTCTTCAAGAAGTCCAATGGAACACTTAGTCTGTGTGTTAATTACCAAAAGTTAAATCAGGTTATAGTCAAGAATATATACTTGTTTCTATATATTAATGATTTATTTTTTTAGATTAAATACGAGGAGTGGTTCTCTAATATTGATCATTGATATGGTTACCCCCAACTTAAGATCAAGGAGTCTGATATTCCAAATACTGTATTCAAGATTCGTTATGGCTAGTATGATTATCTTATTATTACATTAAGCTAGGAAAATGGACCTACTATGTTTATAGAACTAATTAAAATAATTTCACACAAGTATATCAACTCATTCATTATGGTATTCATGGAATAAATCTTAGTTTATTCAAAAAATCAATAGGGTCCTTTACTTCATTTTAGAGTTGTTTTTGGAATCTTGAAGAATCAAAAACATTATACGAAGTTATCAAAGGTACAATTTTGGATTCAATAGGTGAGTTTCTTAGGCCACATGGTCTCAGAAAATGGTATCTTAGTTTATCCTAAACGGTGAAGTATTTTATATTATGGGAGGAATTATAGAATTCCTTTTAGATTCAGATCTTCCAATTTACAACAAGATATTATCTCTTGTTTGTGAAATATTTCTCCAATTTGGATTCTCTACCGACTTCTCTCACTCAGAAGGGAGTGGAGTTTTTTTTGAGATTCATAATTTCATGCTTTCTTTCATTAGTTCAATAAATTTTTGACTTCATTTTCAATGAAGAATCTTCTAGAGATTGGGTAGGGCCACAAGGTCTTTTGTAATGCATCAGGTTCAGGTTTGGCCTACGCTCTCATGTAGTTTCATCAAGATATGGATTATAGTTATCATCATCTTAGAATACATGAGAATAAATATCCCACACATGATCTAGATCTCACAGCTATGATGCACCCCCTTACGAGTAAGAGACATTACCTTTATGTGGAAAGGATTTCTATTTACTCTGATCACAATATATTGAGTTATATATTCTCATAGAATGATTTAAATATCTATCAAATGTTATGGGTGGAGTAGCTAAAATATTTTGAATTTGACATTTCCTACACCTTTGGGAAGGGGAAAGTTATTATTGGTTCTCTTAGAATAATGTTTCCATCCCATTATATGAAGGAATCATTAGAGGAGTTGAATCTTATGAAATGATTTTCTCACATTAATCTGGGATTTTGGGAGGATGAGAATGGATTTGTTTTATAAAGTGTTTAGTTTATAATATTTCTTCTCGAGAAAACCATTTAGGAGAAGTATATTTATGATGAGTTCTTAGGTATTATGAATTATTTATATATAGAAGATACCATCAGAGAATCATCTTTATCTGTAGATGAAATTATTTTCTTTAGGAACCATTATTTCATTATATCTTCTATAGGAAAGGATGTGATGGGGGATTTTCATCATTCCTAGTGGTCGGTTCACACAAGAATGACTAAAATGTTTTATGATATGTGGCATCATTTCTGGTGGACATGTAATAAATAATACATCATTGATTTTTTTCCTATTGTTATAACTATTAGGTGATCAAGGTTGAGCATTGAAATCCTTCTAGTTTACTTCTACACCTCCCCATTCCAACTTGGAAATGGGATAATATATCAATGTATTTATATTTTGTGTTTCCATGTACTCCTCATGGAAGGAATGTGACTTGGGTTGTGATCAAATGAGTGACTTAATCTACTCACTTTATTCCTATTCTTGATACCATCAAAGTTGGGGATTAGATAAATATATATATGTAGTATATTGTTAGTAATCATGGAGTTCAATATTCCATAGTTTCTAATAGGGATCCATATTTAACATCTTGGTTTTGGAGAGTCCTCCAGGAGGTGATGGGATCCTAGTTCATGTTGAGAATAGTGTACCATCCTTACATGGATAACCAAAAAAATGAGATATACAAATTCATGAAGACAAGCTTCATGCCCGTGTCCTAAAATTTGGTGTAGCATGGGATTTTTATTATAAACTGTTTTATTTTTCTTATAATAATAGATACTATTCAAATATTAAAATATCACCCGTTGAGGCCTTATATGGTTGGCCTTGTAAATCCCTAATATGTTGATTGGAGATTGGTAAAGCTTTCCTTGTGGGATATAACATGGTCAAGGAGATGATAAAGATGATTCATATGATTCTTCAAAGGTTGGTAATATATCAAAGTAGGTATAAATATTATATGGATCATCATTAACATCTTTTGGAGTTATCAGTTGGTGACTAAGTGTTCTTGAGAGTCTCACCTCAGCTGGGTTACTGATGACTTGGAAAATAAGGGAAGTTGGCACCAAGATATGTGGTACATTTTGAGGTCATTGAGATTATTGGAAATATGTCATAATGTTTTTCATTTCCACCACAAATTAATTCGATCTATAACATGTTTCATGTGTCACAACTCAAGAAATATATTTTGTACATGTATCAAGTTTTTAATTGGGAGAAACTTGATGTGAAACCTGATATGACCATGGATGATAATTCTGTTAAAATTATTGATTCTCAAGTAAATATGTTATATAATAAGTATATTCCCTTGTCCTAGGATCTATGGAAGAGTGGTTTAGACACTCATGATAAATGGGAGCACGAGATGGTGATGGGGGAGTAGTAGCCTTGTCACTTTGCGGACCGGTCTTTTTGATGAGTCTTTATGGGGAAGAAAGAAATACGGTGGGGATAATTGAGATATCAAAGTATTTTTAGGTATTTCATTCAATTTGTTTTGTATATATTTCATATGGGTATTTTATTGAGTCATTTTCGTTGAATTTAGGTGGTTTTTAGTGTTTTATGGGCTTGTTCATAGTTAGTGCATGGTTAAATAAAATCATGTAGGTCTACCTAGGAAACTATAGACCTTATATAAAGGGGGTATGGAAACGCCATTGGGACAAGCCTGTGCTTGCACAGGAATCCTATCTAGATGACCATGCGAAGGTGGAGATCTATCATCACGATGTTGATGCTAGGGAGGGGTAAGTCCTTGTAGTTATAGTCTGGTTGAATTTCATAAGACCTTGAGTTCATGTAAGCTATTAACTCTATGACCACGTAATCTCTAAGCCTAAGATCCTTGTAAGGGTTCCCCCTCATACCTTGAAAGGGGGGTTATCAAAAATAAATAAAAATGAAGGCCTTCAGGCCATTCGAGGGGTATAGACCTTATATTAGAGTCCCAGAGGAGGGTTCATGGTTAAGGGCATGTTTAGTTTAAACTGAATAGATTTCTCCTCAAACAATGAGGCTTGGTATATAGGGGTTATACATAGTTGGTGCATGGCTTCTCAAACCATGCATCCAAACTGTATATCTCCTCTAGTATCCTCAGATAGGGTAAATTATTGGCACACAATTTTCCAAATCATTAGTCCAAACCACACAATGTGGATTAATTAATTTGAATTTTTATTTTAATTCCTGAAACTCACCCATTTTACCTCATTCTTCCAGCAGAAGAATGATCTCAACAAAGGAGACTCCAATTTGGGATTTTTGAGATTTCTTGCCTCTTGGTGATTGATTTCGAAGGACATTTGGGTGTTATATATAGTTTTATAAATTTACGTGTCTATTATTTATCATTATTCATATTATTCTAGATATGACCTTATATAATTTAAAATAACCTTAAATAAGGGTTGTTGATGATAGATATAAGGTTTGTGACTTTATATAATTGAGTTTATTTTCGATACATCCTAGGATTGATATTTATTTTCCAGATCTCGATTTCTGAATTGTGTTTGTAGGATCCCCTCTTAGTTAGTTCCAGCCATTTGTCTCTCCAATTATGGATACCTTATTGGATGATTCATAATACCATGAATTGAGGTAGGTGGTTTCAGAACATAGTACCTATCAATTGAAACCCTTATTGTTTTTTTTCAATTGAAATGTATTTTTAAATGATTTATGAAACATGAATTGAGATTCTTGATAAGTTTTTTCAAATGGAATGATGTGTTATGCATCATATTTTGAAATAGATTTTGAAATAAATTATTGATTCTTGGTAAATGATTTTAAATTAAAATGAATTGTTTGAAGTAAGAAATTTATAATGATTCAGGAGAAATGAAGACATGAAATATTTGATGGATTTTGAATTAAATGAATTATTTATAAAGGCATGAGTTTTGGTGAAATTTTTTTGATGTTGGATTTTGAAATGGAAAGGCCAATTTGAAACTTGATTTGTCTCTGGTTGAATGATGATTGATGAAACTGATTTGAGATGAATTATTTCCAACTTGATTTATTTATTTGAAGCACATAAGATCCTGGGTAGTTAGGTGGGTAGTCCAAGATTAGAACTCTATGAATGAATTAAATCTACCTAGAAATGTACTGATGATGAAAATCGAAAATATAATTTGATGAAGTCATGGAGTTTATTCATTATGGTGGAATCCTATTTCCTATAGTCTTGAGATCTAGGGATGTGTTTACACCTAGATCTATATTTTAATGAGAGTGTTAGGATCCTCGAGCCTTATTCTAACTAACCCTTATCTTATAACCATGGTGATATAATCTAAAATGAAATTATAAATGCCTGTATTTATAAAATGATTTATTAATTATTATTTTGATTGAAATGATCATTTGTATCTATTTTATACATTCAATTGAAATTATTTAAGAAACACATTTTATTATAAATTATATAAATATTACCATTCTATGTTTTATTTAATGTTAATAATATTTGGTTTATTTGATATAAAATTATTATGGAATTCTTAGTGGGTTCCTATTGGGCTATTGTTTCTCACACCCTAAAAATTCCTTTTAGAATATGTGGAATTTCTTTTTATTGGTATATAAATAGGGAAAACACTTCCTGGAGGTGGTGGGTGTTCTTTATAGAGAGTCCTTGAGAGTTTTTGGTGACAGGTGGAGTATTTGATCCACCTGTTTCAAGGATATCTTGGTGGTGATGTCATTATTGGTTTATGTGATGTTTTTTATTTTTTTCTATCTCAGGTTTTGTACTTACTCTTTTGTGGTACTTTCCTCTTGTTGAATTTATTGGAATACATACTATTTATGGATTCTTATCCACAACCAATGTATTGTTTGGTTATTATTGTGGTGAAATCATTCCTCTTAACTGTTATTGATTCATAGGTTCTTGTCTCTAGCCTGTGGTGATCAAGAATTCCCCTCGGGCTATGTTAGGTATGACTTAGGTTCCAATTTAGTAGGATATTTGGGTTAGTTCATGATTGGATAAAATAAAAATAATTTTAAAATTGAAATCCTCTCAAAAATGTCATTATAAATTATTAATTAGAGTATGGATACTTTAATTAAATCCAAAAAGTGAATAAATCACTAAAAATTTACATTTTAGTCAATTAAACAAATAAAGTCCAGAATTTTACTATGTAATAAAAATCAATAAATTAACCAATTTTTAATTAAAATAGGGGATTATAAAAAATAAAATTAGTTTATTTTTTTAAAAAATTTTGAGTTCTCCCCAATATGATTTCTACATTGATGTGTCCTTGGATCCTTGTAGTGGGACAATGTTATATTATTATCACAATACAATGTGATAGGGTTTTTATTTCTTGGTACCACATGAAGCTCTTGGATTAATTTTCATGGTCATACTACTTCTATAGCAACATTATAAGGATTAATATATTCTAAATTTTGTAGATATGAAAATCAGTGAGTGTAATAAATTTTCATTCCTTATTATACCTTAGTATTGCTATGATCATTGATCAAATTCATATAAAGGAAGGCTAGTGTTGTATCACCTTGATCACTAATATTAAAATTTCTCTATTTACTATAAAATCATGCGGTTCTACTTTCTCAAGTACTATTGATTGGTTCCAACTGTAAAATAGTTCATTTCTTCTAGTCCTCTTTGATATTTACTCTCTATACACTTTTCATAAGTAAAATTAAACTTTTACTACATCTCATGGAATTTTGAATAGATTCCAAAGTACTCAAGAACATGAAAATATATTCATAATAATAATCTCTTCCTATTGCCACACATATAATCTTGGATATATTTCATGCCTTGTGAAATAAAAAAATAACTATAGTGAATTATACCATCTTGTATCTTTCAATAAGTTTACAATATATATACCTTGACTATATTTAGAAATCCCATAGTTTTATATCTGTAGGTCTTGTTCCCTAGAACATTATTTCAACTAAAACTCATTCTTAGAGAAATTCATTCCTTAGTCTTATAACATGAGTAATACTAAATATCCATTTTCCATATGTCATAAACATATCTATCTTTAAAAATTATAGAGCTCCCATTAACCTCTTGAATACACATGGATTTCCTTCATTCCAAACAAATATTTAATGAACACAATACTTTCTACTATCAAAAAATAAATATATGCAACTAGAATATACTATTTGAATTTATTGATGTCACCAACCCTTTTGGTTGTTCCATATAGACATGTTTCATAGGGTTTATATTTATGAAAATATCCTTGACATCAATCTAACTAATATAATTTTCATATAATAACTTTGAAAAGTAAACTTCAAATAGATTCAGTATGAAAATTAGTGAAAATATATCATTATAAACTATGTAAAGATGTTGAATCTTAAGCCTTTCAACATTTAAACATGCCTTATTAGTCTAAAATTGACCATCCATGTCTAGTTTCTTTTGAATACCCACCAATGAATTTACATAAACTAGAGTAACTTTAAAAATTCAATTTTTTTGGAACATGAATTCAATTATTGAAGATCAAACCTATCAATATTTTTATATATTCATTTAATAATTCTTCGAAAGATTAATTATTATTAACAAATAATATATATCACCCTCAGTGGTAGGAGTAAAACCACATGTTTGGTTTTAACTTCTTATGAAGTATGTGTCTCTAAGAAAACTCTTTCTACTAAGTCTAGTAGAGTTTGTGTTCCTATAGAAACTCACGTCCATGTAAAGTATAAAATTTAATGATGTCTATCTTTCTCCGACCATCTCAAAAGAGATGTTCTTCCCTGTTTTATAAATATAGTATGTTTATACTAATTAGGGACATTAATATCTTTAGTGGTGATAGGATAATCAATTGATATTGAGCTTATGTATTTCCTTGATGTTATTTTGATGTTAAAGCAAGATTTAAACAAATGGATCCAATAAAACACTTGATTATATAACCTAATTGACTACTTACTATATTTTCACTAATATGATATCCATTACTCAATGAATTTGTTAATTGTTAGATGTTGTGCTGCTATTTGTGAGACATTCCTTAGAAGAAATCATGAAGGATTTTCATTACATATAGGTTTCATCATCAATCCCATTTTACTAATATAAATACTATGATGTATATAATATAATATGGGTTTAGGAATAAACTTACACTACATATAAATTATAAATGAATACTTGGTTAATATGTTCTCATAAAATCCCACCTAAATTTATCCATATCTTTTACCAAGTGTATTCATTATTCCTAGAATTTATTAAAGCAATCTTCTAAAGTATATCCATTTACATCTAGTATATCCTTATAATAGTCCATGTGGACCTTCTAAAATAAATTTAGATGTTTTTTGGTAACTTTTTTCCAAAAGGTTTATTTATGTAAAACTTGATAGTAAGTTTTTCAATATAGCTGTGTCATAGATAAATAGATACTAGACATCCTTTCTGGATATAAACTTGTCAGTTACTATCAGTTTTACTTAATAGATAATTATATTCTCACAAATGGGTATGAATATTATTATATACATATTCATCATTAATTATAAAAATTAGATACCTATGTTTCAAGATTTACTAAACTATTATTTAAGTATGAAATACAATAAAATCATTAATTTTATATCATGAAATAAAGACTCACTATTTCCAAATCCTGAGATAAATGTTTCTATAATATTAAATAAAAAATGATAGTTTAACTTGATTCAATGCACTCAAAATATTTAAGTCATCCACTTATCATTACTAATCTAAAAACCACCCTTCTTAAACTCTATATATGATGATATTTACTTGTTATAATATTTATATACTTATTTGGTTTGTGTGCACATGTAAAAACACATTTTATTTTGTACCCATGAAGTATAAGTGAAAAAATAAATGAAATTATGAATATCACTAATGTAAAATTCTCATATTTATTCTTATTTAATTTATTTCAATTCTTCTTTAAGTATCCTTTCATTCCACAAGTGAATTAGATATTCTATTATTTAATGACCAACCTTTTAATCTTTTATCCTTTTGAGAAATATTATAAAGAGACAATTAAACTTTGATTGGTTATGGGATTTTCAACCTGATTTTTTATTTTTTTCATCATAAGTTGTGCATATCCATATTACCACTAATACATATCCTCTTAGTGAAGCATTGTCAAAATATTCCTAAGTGTCTTATCGATACTTCTCATCCTATAATTGTGGATGTATATGAAAAATATGGATGGTAAGAATGATATAATGAAATTAATGAATAATTTATTATCCAAATAAAAGTATAAATTTGAAGATAACTAACTAGGTAACCCTATTATAGTTTACACTAGAATAGTGTAGTGGTAATATCATTTATCTTAAGCCACACTTTACTCTTCTCAACATATAGTAGATAAGGTATCATGGTGTATGGATCCTTGTCTTTATGTTTAATTTTCATCACTCTTTACATAGATTATAAATTTATGAACTAGATATCTGAATCATCCTCGATGTATCTTTTATAGGAATCCTTTTTACCTTCACTGAATTGCTGAGGTAGAAGATCAGGAATAGGGGTCTCTAACATGTAATAAAAACCTTCTAGAAATAATATAGTGATTAAACGACCATACAATTTTGGATGTTTATGCTATTAAATTCATTAGATTTTCTAAAAAATATTGAATCATCGTAATGGTTTATCTTTTCATTTTAAAATATTAATTAAGAAGATTATAAGTACTTTATTTTTATTACCAAATGTGATATAAAAAAATTTATTTATCAGTCTCCCAATATTTTATCAAATATCAATTTTCCTCACTATTGGATTTAAAATATATTGTTGTGTGGATATTATAGTGTCAAATATACATATTTCTATTCTCATAACCCAATAAAGGGATTAGTTAATTATGAAATGGTATATAGGTAGACATTAATTTGAAACTACATTAACTCACTACTCCTTGATCAATTGAGTGAACACCCCAATCCTAAAAACCCAGGCTTAGATTTCCACAACCCTTGCCTCAAAATTTACACTAAGTATAGTCAAAGATAATTCTCTCAATTTTAATTTAGTTAAGTCTTCCTAAAACCTTCATTCGAGATCTTAATTAAACGGAAGTGTCCTAATAAGGGCTAGACTAATACTTCAATTTATTTGTTCCATTTGAAATAATGTAATGGAAGGATATACTGACCTATTATTTTCTTTGATGGATTTTAACTCTATAGGTAAATATTATTTATTTTACCCTTTTTACATGCTTGTTAATATTATATAGATTTTACATAAGTTAATAACCATGTATTGATGAAATAATTTACACATAGTCTATTTATTTTATTCCATATTTCATGCTTGTTAATTCATTTATTTTATAGGACCATGATAAAGCATCTAATGAATATAAATAATAAACCATAAACTTGAAAAAATAAATTAAATATATGTGGTATGATCATGAGAATTTATAATGGTTGGTTTATTGAGATAATGATAGACTAAACCTTGACCCTAGATGAATAACTCCTTGTACCAAGATAGGTTCAAGTTCCAACATTCCACCTGTCCTCCTATGTATCTCATGGGATGGTTTCAACTTAGATTAAAACATGAACTAGATAAACTCACATGGGAGATCCAACCATAACATATGATTACTCACATGCATGTGAGTATAACCAATAGAATTATTATGAGTTTACATAAGAGAAAGCATAGACACACATGTCTAAATATAAAAAAGAGGAAGGGATGATATGCAACCTATCATTTTAATTTAATAATTATTATCACAAAATCCATGAACTAATAATTAAATTAAAATAAATACAACCACACAAAGTTTGGTAAATCTCATGAAAATATTCACAAGTATCAAATACATATTCATAAAATTAGGTAGCATTAATTTCAATTCATTCTTTAATATAATATAATACTTAAATTAATAAGTTAATTATCTTATTAACTAATTTATACATTTATCTTAATATTCCATTCAAACAGTCTTGGAGATACCTGAACAATGTAATTTTGAACAAAATAAACAAATTCATTTTATTTAAAATAAATTAAGTACTCGATTTGAACTTAGATGCATAATGATGTGTACCCGTCTGAACTACCCAACATCTTGTATGGCCCTTATCATGTACAATTTACTTGCATGGAATGTATCATACACAATGTGTAGTTCCTTGTGTAAAAAATAGTAGTCATATCAGTATTTATGACACATGATATGAATTAATATATGTGGTGTGTAATGATTTTAATTCCAATGTAAAGTACACACCATGTAAGATGGCCATACATGGCATGTAGTTTAGAAATTAACATAGAAATTAATTAGGAATTTAAAATTTTATAAACCCTATCACATAATGTGTATGTTGGATACAAGTTGTGTTGTTTGGTTTAATACTATAATTAATTTTTATTTCATGTAATTAATTTACATAGTGTATAGCCTAGCTCAACATGTACTCTGCGTAAATAGTTATGTGTTACATGGTGTTTACATAGTACTACACACTATGTACCCATTTATATGGTCATTTGTGATACAGAACTCAGGACTTAGTGTGTATACCTTAAAAGAATTTATGAGTTACATGATATGTATTATATCTACAAATTGTGCAATCTCATCTTCCCATGTTGCTCAACTTTAAGTCACCATGCAGAGTGTAATAAATATTTGTCATGTAATTTGACCACACGACTAACATGAATTTCATGGGGATAACTATGTGAGGTTACATGATTTGTACATGAAATGTAACCCCTAAAATTATGTTTCATCAGGCCCTAGTCAATACGCAATGTATAATGACACTACATACTATTCTCCACATGATGTTTCATGATTTTCTCAACTCATCCTAGTTCGGTGAACCAAGACACGTGATTTATAGTTTTGTATAAATTCTATGTAATATCATATTGTTTGGAAAAAATATCTAGAACCTCTTGATGGTATATCTGATTGTTATTCACCTAATATTAATTTTTTATTGATTATATGAAGGTGAAAAAATGTGTAATTAAACTTTAATATTAAAGAAAAAATAAAATAGAAATGAAAAAATAACAAAAATGCATAAATTAATCAATGGTTAATAAATAATTATAAATTAATATTTAACCTAGCTCTGATACCACTTCAAGGTTTCAGGGTAGAGTAGAAGTAGTTGAGCCCATGCCGAAAAATAGGTTTTCATCCGTTTCCTCAAATTTAACCTCAAAAATTTATGAATAAGAACATTTAAATCCTAAATATAGTACCATTCACATATAATTTATTATTAATTTATATTAATTAAGAATTAAATTTTCTTGAAATTATTTCTTCATTGATGATTCAGTTGACTGCTCTTTTCATATATTTATTATAATGAAAGATCCAAGGGTATAATCCATCCAGTAGTGATCAACAGAAACTCTAAAAGATCATAACATTACTGCAGGAATATTCAGGTGCTAGTACATATATTTTTAATGACTATGCCTTTTTGTACTGATCACAATAAGAATTTATTCTAATCTGGAAGGATTATTTAGGTTTTATCTATGTTCTGAGAGGGTGTAGGAGTATCATTGCTGTCAAATCTTGTGAGCATTCTAGAGAAATGTTCTCTCCAGGTTTTAGAGATTTATCTCGAGAGATCTGTTGTATATAATGATATTCTATCACTATAAATGATATATTTGGGTCTATATATCTAGTTTAGAGAATAAAACAATTGTATACAGGCCTTTAACTATTATATTAATCCTAAGAGAACCCCACATTGAATATTAATGATAATATTATTATTTCCTTGAAGTTATCTAAACTCATGGATAATTTAAACATTATTTATTAAATAAATAAATTAATATTTTTTAAATGTTATTAAATATATAATTTCCAAATGCCCCTTAGGATAGTCTATCAATCCCCCTCAGTATTTATCAAACCTTGAATAATGAATATTTATTTAAATAAGTAAATAACACTATATTAATCATTAATTTAATAAATAAATATTCTCTTTACTAAACTCATGAAAAAGTATTTATTTTATATTCAACTCACATAATATTTTATCGAATAATTAGTGACTGAATATTTGTGATCGACATAACCCAAATAATATTATTCTTAAAACTTGAGAATAATACATATTCTAATACTCAATTAAAATATAATGTTATTGAGGTTCTGGATACACTTATTGTGTAATCCCCTAGGCCACTTTCTCAGTGTAATTTGGATGAACTTTCCTAAAGTCTAATATTAGAGTCTAGAACCACATGAAGGAACCCATAGAGAAAGACTTTAAATATTTTAATGAAAATAAACTCATATAAAAAATCATCATGTAATATAATATGGTTTTCTTGGTATCCCATCAAGTAGGTTTCATTACTTGTTTCATCAACCTATATGCTCAAGATAAATTTCTTTTAATTTCTAGAAATGAACACAGTGATTATAAACTAGCATGGATATGGAATTAATTAGGATGTTACATTCCCATCAAAGGGACAATATATCATCTTAAATCAAACATGAAGGGAAAAAAAATCCTATATTGACATATTCAATAATTTCATATTACTCATGATGCACCCAAAATATCTTACTTCACTATGATAATATATTATCATGGTTTAAAATAAACATCAAGGTACAAGAATCATGATATGCATTAATAATATATCAAGTCTAAATACCAATACACATTCTCATAGATAGGAATATCCAATGATTCATAACACATGTTGAAGTTTTATGGGTGGTTCAGTTATCATAATATCCTCTCTTGAATATTACCAAAAGCTAACTTCATGAGAAGAAGTCTCAATGTACTATAATCCCCAACCTTCGATAGACTGCATCATATGTGTCTAATAAAATGATGTCATATATCAATAAAACATGTATTTAAGAGTATTTTCATCACATTTTGAGGTTCTCATCATAGTAGGGAACTTCTATGTCCTTTCAATGCGATAGACAATCTAAGTAAATTATCACA
Source organism: Viscum album (assembly GCA_963277665.1). Classification (NCBI taxonomy): domain Eukaryota; kingdom Viridiplantae; phylum Streptophyta; class Magnoliopsida; order Santalales; family Viscaceae; genus Viscum; species Viscum album. Next base: position 2,102,976,096 of record OY728147.1, on the reverse strand, counting down.
TTAATGAAACATAAAATAACATTAATTACATGATAATTTATTTATTAACATTAAATACCATGAATACAATGGAAATTAAATGTAAAAAGTATTTGGTTTTACGGAATCAACTCCAATATTCCATACAATAATAATAATAACATATATATAAATATATGCATTTATAACTTAAAAATAATACCACACTATAAGGATATCACAATTACCTATAATTATATAATTTTTAACTTCAATGAGATTTTTTGTTCACTTCACTTTGTTTATCAAAATAAATTTCAAAAACATTATTTATCACAACATTTAATTTATATCACATATTTTTATCCTGTTCCAAATTATTAATGATATTTTCATAATATTTCACTATTAATGGGTTTTTAATCAATATTTCATTTAGGTATCCTTATAAAATAATAAAATAATCAAGATATATTGAATTTAAATATAGAAAATATCTATCTATTATAAATAATAATATAATATAAAAAAATTTAAATAAATAGACACACAAAATTCACCATGTCTACTGAAAATATGATGTCCCTCACATGACTCCCAGTGAGACCATTAAGTCTCTGATTCCCACCATTTTCCACCCATTTGAGATAAACCAACCGTAACATATTCTCATGTTACACAATTTTACATGAATATTCAATACATAACATAATAAATCACATCCTAGAACTTAGAGGTTTATTATCTTTAGAGATTAAATACATAACCAACATATTTTTCAATAATTATTCAATGTATCCTATAAATAAAATTCACACATACTATATACATATCATTAATAAAAATATTATTTATCACATGGGTAATGGAAGCATAAGAAAGGGTGGGGTAAAATGATCTATAAGGGGTGAACATAAGAGTTATTATTTGAAGATCATAAGTAAGCATAAGATGAACATACTAGTATGAGAACATAATCAAGGTACATGAACATAGTATAAGGAAATCATACCTAATAAAACATTAATCCCAAATCTTAAATAATAAAAAATTTCTTTTAGCATAATATATGGATCTAGGTATAGGAATTTCGAATCATGCGATAATTATCATAATCCATGGAAATGTAACATAAGAAAAGGGCATAACATGGAAATGTGACATAAGAATATGTCATATACATAAGAATAGAAAATAATTTCTTATATTGAGGCTCAATATCATGACCATCCTCTTATATAGAAAGTACACAAAATATCAGTGATAATTCACTAAGAGGGGATGAATTAGTGAATTCAAATCAATTTTGAATTTCCTTTATCAATAAAACTTCATCACATATTAAAGTGAAACGTTTTATCATTGTCACACGCACCAACACACAATCATAATAGGAACACCAAAATTTCTACAAGGTTCACAACTGAAAATGAGTAGCTAATCCTTGTAATCATCCAAATTTACCTAATACCATATAATCCACTAGTTTCATCCTGTGAATTAAAACAAAAAAGTATTTATCCTTGACCTTGTGATATACAAATATCTTATGATTGTGTAAGTTTTTTCCCACACAATTATAAAGATATAACAATTTTTTATTAATAACAATAGAGTATTCAAATAGATAATACTACCATGGAGTTTTTTTCCTTCTTCTTTTCTTTATTATTATACATATATAATAAAAATTCTTGTATTATTTATCTTTTATCTCTTGAATTATACTCATAATAAATATTATATTCCTCTTGATACCCTTGATAATTCATTAATTTTCAGTCCCACTTAAATAATTCATACTACATGTAAGATACTATTTTATATTTCTCATATTCTAGGAACATTCTTTATAAGTTATAATTTTAATATTAAATTAAAATTCAAACTAATTCATTCCTTTTACATTTCTTTAAATGTTTTTTTTAACTTTTCCCTCTTTTTATTCATTTGTTTCAGTCATTGGTTCTATATAGGTATAATCTAGCTAAAATAGTGAAATGAATGTCTACAACATGGTTTTTAATACTAATTCCCATAATAATGAAACTATTTATTATTGATATATCAACTAAATCCATGGAACATGAACTTCTCTTATAATTCCCACTCATAAAGGGAATTTTTTCTTCACAACATGAACCTTCCTACTTTCTTAAAACAAAAAAAATATTATTTTAAATGGATGTTTCATCATGGTTTATGATCTTATTAACTTATTCAAGTCTACATGTTCAAAACATAACATTTACATCATGATGAAAACCATATTTTCTTTTACTTGAATATCAAACTCCCTTTTTAATATTTAATCCATGCATGAACTACTACAACACCACCTGATTTAATAATTATAAATTCGTCTTGAATTTATAGGAATAATTATTCTAAAAAATACCTATTAAATTCCGAACTCCTGAAAAATATATATTAAAATCTAAGAGAAAGCATATTTTTGAAAATTTAAACATCAAGTAAAAAAATAGCTACTTTTCTGTGAAGATAAAAATTTTATGTATCTGTGTAAGTTGTTTTATTTTATATATTTTGAAGTTATCTTCTCAAAAAATATCTTAAATTTTTATAAACAACTTATATAAACCAAAAAACGTCTTATGTATTAGTAAATATAATATGTACGCATAAAAATCTTACATATACTCACAAAATTTCTTATATATATACAAATATCTTGCATATCACTTGTCTTTATCAATTTATAGCTTCAAATTAGAGAGTTTGTTATGTATCATCCAAATAGGATCTTACATATATAGGAAATATCAGTCCTTCTCCAATTTTCTATAATCTATAGATTATATCTTATGTATTAAATACTTTAAAACTTATCATCATTTTAGTTTTAACTCAAAAATTCCATAAACCATTAAATAGACTCAGAACCTCTTCAATTATTCAATGAACTTCTAAAAAATTGTTTCAAACACCTTCAAACATCCAAATAACATTTACCTCACATAATAGACTTTATTTTGTATGAGTTTTAATACGATTTATTTATTGAAAACAAAATAAAACACATTACTCTATATTTTTTTAATTCTTATTCTCTAAAAAAATACCATGCGATAGAGGATTATTTTTCATCCTCAAATCTCATAAAATAATCCTTGGGTCTTAATAATATTCCACAAACATCTATTAGTGAAAAAAATTTCCCCATTTTTTATTTTTTATCAAAAAAAGAACATAAATGACTATCAAACACAAAATAATTATAAATTAATTAGAATTTAATAATTCTAATCCTACATGAGAAAAATCAGTGTAATAAATAAGAATACTAAAAAATAATGTTCTATTTTCTATAAAAAACAACTTAGATTCACCTCTTTAAAACCCTTTATACCACTTAATATCAATTTAGAATCAAATTTTTTCTACTCAAAAAATAATTCCTAAAATATGTATATAATAAGGATATGAAAACATTCTCACTAAACATATTTTAGTTCCTAGGTCAAGTTAAGTCCACCGAGAGTCTTGAAGGTTAATTAGTGGAATCTATTTTTATGAATTATTTCTTTAAATAAACCATTGATATTTTTTTGGATCTATATACACTTAATAAAAATTCTCTCTCACCTCATATTAAAAAACCACAATTCAAATCACAAAACAAAAGGATTTATAAGGTTGGAGATCAATGTGAAATCCTACTACTTACTAGGGTTGGGTTGAGATCCAAGAATTATATTATCACTATAGTATGAGTTATTATAATAGAGGGTCACTATATATCCTTGAATATTTTATTTGTTTTTCTAATGGAATGTAAAAATTTAGAAAAGAGAACATACTTGAACTAACAATGTAGAAATAATAGAATGGGGGTGTTCTTTAGACTGCTACCACTAGACTTTGAATTTTATCCTCAATCATGGTTGAATTAGATCTTCATAATTCTCTAAGACACTTTTTTATAAATTATAAAATATTATTCTTAGAGAATATTTACTTCTCAAAGCCTATACTTCTCAATCTGGTTTTCTAGATCAAGTATTCGAGTTTCTATCCCCTTATTTTCCAATTGGAGATGTTCTTAGCTGCATGTATTTGGTACCATATATCACATTATCTTTCATTCCCCTATTAGAGACTCATTTTTAGATGGCCTCTCCTCTTCCCTGTGGAAATGGTGTTGAAGAAATATTCACAAGATGCTTTATCCCTCATAGAGATCCTGGAACCTCTATCTAGTACCCTATCTTCTCTGGTTCCCCTTAAATAATATTATCATAAGCTCATGAGATCCATGCTGAAGAAATTATCCCTCCACCACTAGCCCCACTCGAGGACTTCTCTCAGAAGAGGCCTTTATAACACTTTATCAAATAAGATAATTCTCTTTAGAAGCCTCAGAATATAAAGATCATTATGGATCCTCATAGACTCCATACAACATGCTAAGTAGGGATAAATATTGTCTACATACCTTCTCAACCCCACCATCTTCTCTCCTTTCCTCTCAAAAAATTGAGTGAGTATGATATCCAAAAACAGAAATCTTCGAGAGTGTTCTTCTCTTCATATACAAGTGATCAATCTACCTAGGGCCACCAAATCTTGGAACCTGAAAATTCAATGATACCTATCTTTTTCTAGAACACCCATGGCCTAGGTTCCTAGGTTAAAATAGATTTCATTACTACAAAGTCCAGTAAGAACAAGGCCTCTATTATTACTGCACTTGAACCCAAGAAAATTCCTTCCAAAATAAGCTAGTTTGACTATAGAATAAAAATAAATGCATCTATACATGAGAACCCCACTTATCTGTATATAAGAATATTATTTCATAGAAGTATTTCAGTGGATTTGATACATTTTGATGATCAGTCCATCAATACATAAGTTAATACAGGAAATAACATCTTATATGTGTCCCTCATCTATAGAAGTTGTGATGCCAAAATAAGAGTATTCTTGTGGAAGGGTATTGATGATTTTGATCTAGGTGACTCCCTATGGATTTCTGGAGGGGAATTAAAAGTAATAGCTGACCTGAATGAAAGGAAAGGTAAAGTATTTTTCATCTGAAATGCTATTCTAGATTTCATTCAATTCATGAATAGAAGGGGGCTGATGGACTTGGGATACAATGATGACCAATTCACTTGGTGTAAAAATAAAAATGGGATGTTTATCCTAGATTACCATTGATATATTCCTTTCAAAAGTCCATTCCATATCTACCTATCCTAATTCCAAGGTTACTCACCTTGTTTGAGGAACTTATGATCATTCACCACTTTTGGTTTCCTTTTCCTCTAGGTAAGAGGGCTGTGATCACTTCAAATTCTTCTACTAGTGGACTCAAATTCTAGGCTATCAATAGGTTTTGGAAAATTCATGGAACAACCCTACTTAGGGAGACTCATGTTTTGGGCTTTAAAATAAGCTGATACACCTTAAACATGACCTTCAAGTGTGGATCAGGGAGATTCCCCCATATCCCAAGACCTCGAGAAAATCAAGAAGGAGATCAATCGTTTGGAATTTAGTATCAAAGAAGAGTGGAAGGATTCATTGTTATAATAACTCTCTTGAAAGAAGGATAAGATGGAATAGATTCTCTTAAGATAAGATCATATTGAGATTTAAAATTTGAGGATTAAATTGCTGCATAAAGGAAATAAGAACACTACCTATTTCCACACATGTATCAGGGATAAAAAATGTCTCATTAAACCATATATTCTATTGAAGGATGGATCATAATCTAAATATTAGGATTTTATTGGTTGTATGGCCCAATCTTATTTCAAAAATATACTTACAAGAACTAGTCCGCGTATGCCTAAAGGGTACCCGAGTGGGATTGTTGAGTTTTTGGAAGTGATCCAAAACATAGTTTCTAGTCAGGTAAATGTAATTTTGGAATCATTCATCAAGGAGAATGAAATATATAGTGCCATTATGGGACTTAATACTGAGAGTGCCGTGGGACCTGATAGTTTCCCAGGATCTTTTTATAGGGAGTCATGGAATGTAGTCTGAGGTGACATGGTAAGGGCCTTTCAGGACTTCTTTCAAGAAGGGAGTCTACCATGAGTCGCTTATGCAACCACCTTAGTTCTCATATCTAGAATCAGGGATCCTTCCTTCATCTAGAATTATAGGCCAGTGAGAATGTGTAATTTTCCATTCAAAATTTTTGCTAGTGTAATCAATAGGAGGTTATCTATACCCCTTTCTCATTGGGTTTCTATGGAACAAAATGGTTTTATCAAAAGTTGATCAATTGAAGGTGCCATATCTCTGTCCCAAGAGGTGGTTATAGACATTAACCTAAATTACCATTAGTCAAACAACATAATAAATCTGGATATGAAAAAATAGTATGATATAATTGAATGGAGTTTAATCATCAAGGTGTTATCAGGTATGGGTTTCTTTTATTGGGCATTCGATCTCATTTTCAGGTGCTTTAGTCCTCTGTGGCTAACTATTTATTTTATGGGATAGATTCATGGATTATTTTAGGCTAATCATGGGCTGAGACAAGGAGACCCACTTTCCCAAATAACATTTATCCTTACTCAAGATTTCATTAGTCACCTTATTAACAAAAGCATGCTTAAGGGAGATATTCTTCTCTACCGAATCAGGTTGGGCCCCAATATCATTTTCACCTCATGTTCGCAGATGAAATGATTATCTTTATGAATTCCAGAAAGATATTGGTTCAATGTATTAATATGGTTCTTAAAGAATAATATCATTAGAGTGGCCAGATTATCAATAGGGTGACAAGTAGCCTCTATATCTAAAATAGATGCTTGGGTAGGCCGATTAACTCTTTGTGCAATAGTATGGACATGTAGAGGGGTTCCTTTCTGATGGAGTACCTGGGAACCCAAATGTATTCAATTAGTTTATGAATTCACCACTTCAACTACATTGTGAGTAGAATCATGGGCCATGTTATTAATTCAAAAAATAGATACTTATCTTTTGGAAGTAGGATAGCGTTGGTAAACAACACTCTCTTGGCCATCCATATTCATTCTCTTGCAGCCTTCAGTGTTCATAAGGCTGTAATAAATAACATCGTTAGGATCCTAGTAGGTTTTATATGGGATTCTCTTTAAGAAGGTAAACAACACTGGGTTTCTTGGGCTAGGATGGATTGGACCATTTAGGAAGGGGTCATCAATGTGAGGAATCTATCATATACTCTCTATTTTATTCTTGAAAAGTTAGTGTGGGAGGATATAGAATAATATGCTCTATGGGGAATGATCATGCATACCAAATATAGAGGGGATGTATAAATGTTGAGTGAGAATGTGTCTCATTTATGGTCTGAGATTTCTACCCACATCATGACCATAAAACCTATCACTCAATGAATTGTGAGGAAATGTGATATCCTTTTTTTTCACCACAATTGGGAAGGTTTCATGACTAGATTCCTACACTATTTGTCTCTAAGAATATAATTTAGAGAGGCCAGTTTGTACCTATTGTTTTTATAGGTGTTTTCCTAGAAAATGACCACTAAGGGACTTTCAATATTATTGTAATAAAATATGAAACTGAAAATTGTGTTTTTACAGCCACATACTTAGGGTCCTTCTCTATGTGGGACTTCATTAGGGAGATGATAACTTAGGACCACTATGATCATTAAAGAAAGATGTTGTGGTTCAAAATGATACCCACAAAGTATAATTTTCTTAAATGGGGAATAAGAAACTATGAGGTGCCTCCTAATGATAACATAAAAATAATGGAAATACCTATTGTCTTCTAGATTCTAATGCTACAAGATGTTTCAGGAGGAGATCTCAAACAACATATTTTTTTAAAACAGATTGAGAATGTGAAGTATTGAGATTTTTTGGTGACTTCAAGGCCTTCTCCTCTCAGGATCTCCTCGGTGCTCCCTTCTTGGAATGTTAGTTTCATGGTGCAGGTGTTGTAGGCCCTAAAATGATATCTTGGTCTATAGTTATAAATTTTGGCTGTTGGTACATATAGAAATCAAGAAATAAGGCCTAACATGAGGAGGTTTTGGCTATGTGAAAGTCCCTTATCATTAGAAATAAGAGACTTATTATCAACATGGTAATATTTTGTTAGACTTGGTGTGATGCTCCCACTCTCAGACTGCTTCAAATGAGCAATCCTCTTGATTGATCCATGCACAATGCTCCACCGGGCTACTGGGTTTGATGGTGTACTCCCCTTATGGGTGTTAAGATGAACACGAATAACTATTATATCCAAGGAGACATGAGGGGGGGGGGGGGGTAGCGTGAGACCCTAAGGGTTCTATTATTATAGCCTTTTCATCTCAATTTTTTTGCAGACATTCCCTTCAAGGTAAATCCAAGTAAATCCTCACAGGTTTAAGCTTATGTTGCCAAAGAAATATCAACCAAACTGAAGTGGAAATAGACTATTATTTTTCACAAATCTTTGCACAGTATAGGTACCATCCCATGGTTGATCTCTTATATTATATGAAAATGTAAAAGTCTTATAATCAACAATATCCATGTGATCCATAACTGGAATGAGAGAAACATGGTTGAAAAAAATATTTCTTCCATAGATGAACAAGGAGATGGTGTCATTTGCCTCCCAAAAACGAACCTCTGGAGACCTAATGGGGAGAACCTTGTGTGAGTGGATTCCCTTGGTCTTCATTATTTCAGTCCTCCATAACCCTGTTTCCTAGTTTTCCTCATTATCCTTTGTATGCATTTTCGTTGAATAAATAAATAAATAATGATGATGAAATATACTCAATAATAGTATTGAATATCAAGTTTACCATTAACAATGATATTTTTAAATAAATTCATTGAAAAAAATCATATGAATTGAAATCCTTAGTTTATATATTTTCACAAAGTACCTATAACTTCCAAGTGACATGAAACTTATGAGTAGTATATACCTTCTGAGTGACATGTAACTTCTGAGAAGTATGTGAATTTTAAATAGAATATACCTTATAAGTTACATGAACCTTATAAATAGAATGTACCATCTAAGTGATATGTACCTTATTATAATCATGTACCTTCTAAGTGAAATCTACCTTTTGAGTAGCATGAATCTTTTGAATGAGTTAACCTTCCAAGAGAGTTATCTCTTTGAGATAATTAACCTTATTAGATGCCTTAACCTACCTAGTTGACCTTCTAGGAGGCCTTTATCATTGTTTAACCTTATATAATTCTAACAACCTTTTTATATAGAATAAAATCTCTGAGATTAATATATACCTTATGGAATTTATTTTGTGAATGAATTCAACCTTCCAAGTTGTAAACCTTCTGAGATGGGCCTTAGTAATTTTTATTCTTCAAATATAAATCCGAACATTACTCAAATAATCCTAGAATCTATATATCCAATATTAAGTCCTTATCAATCACTTAAAATATATTTTGGAATATTTCCCGTTCATGGTTGATATTAAATGAAACTTCTTAAACAATTATAAGGGTACTTAATATGTTAAAAAAATTGTCAATTTACAATGACTCACACACACATTATGACTTAACATTTTTTCCAATTGAAAAAATCTCTCTAATTACATGTTCATACCAAATAATATATCTATCCCCATTGAGTAAGACAAATATATTTTTATTTAACAACCATTATAGTTTTCCACCCCAATTTTGAATATATTAATGGATTAAACATAAATAGATCTACGTTTTTTTATCCCCATTTGAAAAAAATCCAAATAAAAAGTGAGAAAGGGACAAGTTCACCATACCTTAGCCTTGTATGAATTTAGGTTGAAATCCCATCATCAACTATAATTTTTTATATGTGTCCTTTCATAGAGGATTAGTGAAAACATCAATAATTTTCTCCTTTGTTGGAAAAAATTATAACTTCAACACACCTTGTTTCACAATATCCTTGGTGAAATGATATTTGATATTAATTTTCTTTGATATTGAATGATGAAAAATATTTCTTGATAAATTGGTATCATTTTAATTATCACAACTCACAACTAGTGGAGACTTTAATTACACCTTGAGATCTTTTAGACGAGTCATCATCTATATCAAATGGGATATATATTGAGTTGAAACCACATATTATACTTCAGTAGTACTTAATTTTACATATATTTTCTTCTTTGTGTGATAAAATACACAACTTTAACAAAAAAAGCCTCATTAGATGTATACATTATATCATACACATTCCTAACCAAATCTATGACTGTATAAAAAAATAGACAAAGCTTTATAATACTACCATGTTTTAAAACATATTATATTATACATTTTATATACCTTATAATTCTATTTAAAACCATTAAATGAGACTTACTTAGTGAACTTTAATACCTGGCACATAATGTAACAATGTATAAAATTTTTGACCCTAATTCCATTAAGTAAAGAAAAATTCTAATAAGATTGCATAATTTTATTAGGTAAAATTTTTCCCCTTTTCACATTTTTATAGTTTAGTTCCCATTTAAATTTTAGTAAAAACTAGTTTTTAATCCTCCATGAAAAATTTTCAAATAAATTCTTGATCATATATATCTTGAGAAAGAAATATATGACCTTCCTCTTGAGAAATTTGTAATATTAAAAATTATATAATTTATCTAAGCATATAAATTTCAAATAGATTATTTATTTCCAAATAAAACTATTCAAATAAACCTTATTAATTTTAATAAAAAATGATATCATCTTCATAAACAATAATAATAAGTGATACTTGATTATCATTTTTAATGTAGATATTGATGTACACTCTTCTATTTTTAAACATAAACTTCTTTGATCAAGAATATAAATTGTAATAACATTCTCTTGGGGATTTTTAGCCCATAAAATCCCTCTTTAATCCAAAAACATAACTTTAATTTTAAAAATCAACAAACCATTGGGATTCTCAATTTAAAATTCCTTTTCTAATTCTCCATTAAGGAAGGTAGACTTGGAATCCATTTGGAACATCTTGTATTGCCTTTTTACTAAAATAGTGAGAAATATATTAATGTTATCTAGTATATATACTAATATGAAGGTTTTATCAAAACCAATTCATTCAAATTCTTAATACCCTTTGTACACAATCCTTTCCTTGTTTCTACAACTTCTCCTATATCATTAATTTTTTTTGCAACAACCACTTTGTTCCAATAACATTTTTGTTTGTTTGATTAGGTATTAATTCTAAAGTTTCATTATTAATAATTTGATCTAATTATTTATTCATAGCATCAATCCACTCTTAATTCTATAAATCATCTTTCAAATCCAATGGTCAAACTTCATAAAATAGTGAAATATGTGTTGTTATCCTCAATGTTCTTTTGGTATAAACCATAGTCCTGGCTATCCAATAATATTTAATAACTCCACCTAATTTTTTATTCTTTTATTATTTTATTGAATTTTTAATTCATCACTTGAATTGGATGAGTAATTATATTCAACTTGAACTTTCTTGTAATTTTCATCATTTTCAAAAACTCAATCAGGATTTTTAACAAAAACAACTTCAACAACTCTAATAGAACTAGATTCTTGATGAGAATTTTCTTTCATTGGGTGTTCTAGTAATTTTATATCATAAATATCAGTAATATTAACTATATTTTTATGGTAATGCTGGTATACTATACTATTTATAGGATAACCAATGAATATCCTGTTGATTCTACTCTACTAAAACTTCCCAACATTTTTACCTCTCTCTTTGATTATACAAGGGTTGAAAAAAAACCCCTAAATACTTCAAACAATGAGACTTACTATAATACATATCATACAATGACATATTTTAAATAATCATATACAAATAATAGTTTTGAATTTGAACCTTTGGACCAATTTATTATCTCTATAAATACTGAGAAATATTAGGCTTGATTAACATGGTTTAAGACACCTCCACCAAACTTATATTCTTTCATCTTGAAAGACCATTTTTTGTGGTGGGTATGGTTCAATGATTTCATGGTGAACACATTAATTCAAAATATTTTATTCAAATAGGCCATTAATATATTCAACACCATTATTTTCCTAAATTTTCATTAAGTAGGAAGCACACTCCTTATTATAATTTCTTCTAAAACTCTTGAACAATTTTAGCACCTCTCACTTATGATTCATAAACATTATATGAGTGATGAAAGTAAATTAATCAATAAATTAATAAAAAATGTATCTATATTTTTTTATTTCTTACTAATAAACCTAAAAAATTATAAATTAATGAGATCTAACCAATGGATTGATTTGATCTCTTCCTTATTTTTTAGAAAATTAACAATGTGTCCCTTTTTACATCTAAAGAAAATATAGTTTATCTATATTTTCAACATAGGAATATGAAAATTGTAATTCCTTAATTTGAAGACCACTCACCGGTGCCTTGTCCTAGTGTCTTACATGAACATAAGGGTTTGTCCTCATACACCAAAGGCTACTGACAAGCGGCGAGGGATTAAATTATACATCGGGGGGACCGTTCCCTCAATATAGCAGTCATCAATAGAAAATAAATTACTACAGACCATCCAAATCAATATAATAAGAGTGCACATAAATAAAAATATATGATATATCAAATGTAATTTATCATTCAAGCATGAAAAACTAGTATCCCACTATGTTTACAACATATGAAAAATAAATAACAGAAAAAAATAAATAAAGAGGCACTATTTCCATCCTTGAACCTAAATACAATTGATTATCTAATACTATCAATATTATCCCACCTGATCCAATGCACATCTGATACTTAGACCTACAAAGTATACATAATATTTTTATACACCATCATATAAATGTATGTGTATGAGGAAAATGAATAATATAAATAAATATGCACACATAGGTGTGTAATACATCATGTTCTAACAAGACCCACATGGTTCTATGCAAGTTAGGTCTTCATGTACTAACCAAGACACCATTAAACCTGACCATACCTGTATTGGCCCCATTCCATCACATAATGTATCCTCGACCCACGCCCTCACCCAAGGTCATCCAACTACTACCTTCTGACTCAAGGAATGGTCACTCAAGGTGAGTTCAATACCCTAGACACTACCTTCAACTCAAAGTAAGACAATGTCCTTATTTCTACCTTCTCACTCACATTAGGGTCCCATCCAGCTATCTCATCTCATTATCAACCACACACATGCAACATCAAACAAGGTCCACAACCCATCACACATTATCACCACATTTCACAGATTGTGCATAGTTTTGGATATCCTCTCATACCATCACATCTCATTGTTATCTACTCCCATGGGATACACTGGTCTATACCATATTGGCCACACACACACCACATTCTAAACCCATTATCATGTCCATCATGCTTGCCTGGGTAACCACTAGGTCCCTCAGACCTATCTCGGCCTATGATCACTAAAACAATTGTTCCCATAATCCCATAGTTACCTCATGGATTATAGGATTATCCTAAACTTAGACTCAAAAAGTAATTCCCATACTAATTAAATTCCCACTTCACAACTCGGTCTCGCTACCCAGGGACAATCCCAAGCCATCTCACATGTAACACCTTGGAAACCCAATGTTAAGTCATCTAATGATTCCCTCGACCCATACTTAGGTCCCATATCATATATCCCTTAGAATATATCCCAAGAAACCATCTATAAGAAACCCTTCCATCATACTGCATCAACTTCTAAAGGATTTATCCCACTCAACATATCCACTGAGACTCTCCTCCAAACATGTGATTTAGTTTCCCATCAATCATGAGATGCAAGACCATCTCACCTATCATCCATAGTATTAATCCCCTCATTCCTACCCAAATAGACCTTGGAGATCAAACCTAGGCTACCAAAAACTCCTCACACAACCCATGATTTATCCTGATCTTCCCGTAATCTCAACTAATGACCTTTCCCCTCGGTGACATAGTACTTGATAAATAAAACTTTTACCAAAGTGTTAAATATAACTTATTTCATTCATAAGAGGTTCAATTCCATCATATATCTTTTCTAGGATCCTCTTAGTCCCTATTAATTCTACCAAAATCCATAAAATTATGAATTCATTCATACTCGAGTATAAAAATACATATGGTTTTGTATGATAGGGAACACCTACCTCAAAAATGGATTTCATCCCTTGGCATTAATGTGTTTGTCCTCAACCAAGCCCATCATGCCTCATCCAAAATCATACCAAGATATCACAACATTGTGAGTCGCTATCTCAATCCAAACCATTTAAAACAATTAATTATAATAATTTATAATTAAATATTGAAATTAATTCAAAGTGGAATAATTTCTTTAATGGATATCAGGAAATTCCACATCACTAAAACTATGACCATCCATAACTAAAAAGTCTGTGACATACCCCTCACACTATCATAGTCAAAATCCCTAACAACCAAAACCAGAAAGATCAATAATTTTATCCAATTTAATAAAAAATATGAAATAAATATGGAAATGGATTACCTCAACAAAAACTGTGTAAGATGATGTGTGTTCCTTGTCATGGGACATACTTTAGATATTCCATGAAAAAACCCCACCGATTATGGATGATTCCACTATCAACTATTCGAATCATCACCAAATACTTAGATGAAGACAACAAAAAAATTTTATCTATCAAGGGAAATTATTAATGGATGAAAAAGTAATAAATCACCTTAAAACACTAAAAACATATTTAAGAAAACACCCCCTTTCAAGGGGGAACTGAAGGAGGAAGAGGGAGGGGAAGAGTTGGTTAAAATGGGCATATCTTGATGCCACTATTCACCAAAAACCTAAGGGTGGGGTGAACCCAAAAATATAGGATTACCCCTAATAAAAAAAAACCAAGCCACTAGTAATAGAATGACTATGGAGGTAGAGTCACAATATCCCCTCACTAGGGTAGGTTGTGGTATAACCTCTCTAGGTTGTGGCATGAATGCCCCTATGTAGAGGGCCCAACCCCCTAACTAGGAACCATTATAGTGTAACCCCTATAGTTCACAACATTATTAAATACCTCTTATGTATATTATCTTGTACTATGGAACCTTCATGATGCATGATATGACACCCCTTGAGGAAATCCATCATAATGCAACCAACACTTGTTATAGCAAGACGAGCTTCTTACAGATAAAATTTCAGCAAAGGTTTACCTTGAACATGATATAATATTCATCCAAGAACCCAATACATTTATTGATCCTCCTAACACATCCAAGAATATCTCCAATATTTTTAAAAACACTTATAATTCTGATTTAATTTCCTAATCATAGAACATTCCCTGTTCTAGGACCAAAAAATCAAATTCCCTCCAAATTTCAAAACCTATAATGATGTGGACTATTAAAAACTCACCACTATAATGAATATAATAATAAATAATATACAGTGTCCCACTATTCAAAAACAAATACCTACCGCATTCATTAATACCTTGTTAGTTGGCCACATTTCAACTCCAAATTCTAAACACACACTCTTTGAACAACTCCAAACCACAAGCCCAGATACACTGGATTTTCTCTAAAAAATCTAGTTAGATATATAAAATACCTCATCTACGTCTTAGATAATGATTCTGATGTGGTTTAAACCACACCACATCCAATTTCAATCAGCAATAGTGGTTTGACTCCTTTAGTTGATGGTTCCCAAAACACTCAACCTTAAACATAGACACATTATCACATCACCCCTATCATAATTCCTTAATTCTTGGAAGAATAAAAAAACCATCCAATCAAACAAATTGATGTCGAAACCAAATTATTGGTTTAATTCTATTTTTTAATCATCAAACAACCACACCAATCATAATTTTCTCTCTATAAGAACTGATGCACCATCGATTTGACTCACTCTCAGATCATGATAAATCTATCCCAAGACTGTATCTAACAAATAGACTCCATATGACACCACATCCAAATATAAAACATGTATTCTCAAAGAAACTATATAAAATAATTTACACCTACTCAACAATATCAAAATTCCATCTCATCTATCCTTTTATCTATCTCAATGCGTCAATGACCCTTCTAACATGAGGTTTATTCTCACAAAACAGATTTGATGCTCCCTACCATAGGAGTATCCTTATCATCACCCTACCATACCAAAGCACTCAATATAAATGGGCTAAATCCTATCTAGTACATAACATAAGGACTAGACATTCCCATCCCACACAGACTTAAGCACCAATGAAAACCACTCACCACTTTCTATTCTTGATTCAATAGAAATGCCATCCTTAATATCCTCTAAAATCAACCCATTACAATAGTCAAACCATCCAACAATAAATGATGAACTCCCTACCATATGTAATCCCTTACAACACTCCTCAAGTGAAATTAATAATAAATTCCACAATCACACATGTGTTACTCCTCTCGAGCCACACTCATCCATCCTAGGGAACCCTTATAATTCCATCAAGGACCAAACTCATATCAACCATGACACAATACCCCAATCCATCACCAATGTATCCAATTATGATAGATACATCTCTAATTTTAATTAAAACTTTGGGAATCCATGCCTTCAGGCATCTCTATGATCACAGAGTCAACTCACTCTAAAAATGATACCTTAACTAAATCCCACTACTATCCCACATCCCTCCTCTGATCAGTCAGGGATAGGGAACATACCACCACACTATCAACACCGCACTACTGGAGTTATTTTAGAACCCAAAGAATTCTCAATGAACCCGTACATAGTTTTTTATACTAATCCACAACTCCAACACACACCATGTGTGATCAAGATACACCCAATTCTTCACATCAATGCACTTCCATGAAAAGACATGTAGTCCCCCACTCTCCTTCTATAAAGTAGAGTGAACCTCCATGAACCTTCTCCTAGTTTTTTCCATAATACATATTGATCTCATCCAAACCCAATGGTTTTTTGATCCCATACCACCCAATCACATAACCCAAATCATGCTCCCAAGAGTCATGTCCCATCAAACATAGGAGCAATTTACTAAAAAACCAATGACGCCTCCTCACATGTTAGACCCATATAATCAAAATCAACCATAATTATCCATTTTTAATAATCCCAAATCATTTGAATTTTGAAAAGGCCTTCCATAAAGTCACCTAACAGATGAGAATAATTCGAAACCTATAAGGAATATCACTCATGTTGGGGCTATTCATCCAACCGATCCAACTCTCCAAATCAGACTTCAGTACCAAAGGTTCTATAAGTGCTCCACATCACATACCCAAGGCATCCACATGCATTTCTCAGCCATATAAGGGTAACCAAATCCTTAGGGAAACCTATTCCCATCCTTGAATTGCCTATTAGGCACACCCATTCTTATATTAGACCAACTAGAGTTCATTATAGATCCCTTACATAAGGGACCATATATTCATCACTAGAGAACATCTCACTGTATGATCTAAATGATCTATTTACAAAAGAAGGTATCATGGTTTAGATGAGTAGAATACAACCAAAAATTTATATTAGAAAATTTTATATAAGTTTTTATTGACTTTTATAACCATTTCCTAACACACCCTTATAGGGGGTGAGTTAGGGTGTGAATTTCATTCTCATTTTTTGGATCCTTCTCTCATGTTATTAAGAACAACATAAACTTTTTAGTAATGTTGATGCACAAAAAATATTTGAATAATAGAAAGTAAAATCAAGGACATTGAATTTTACTTGATTCACTACTAAGGTATAATCCAATTAACATATAAAAATGGTTTGATTATATATAATGATTTAACAATCTTCACTATATGTATTATAGAAGTTTGAGAAAGGAACACTAAAAATATATGAATTATTTCCCCTTATTGGATTATTTCACACTTATTTGAGATAAGTATTTTAAAGTCAATAAAACACTTTGGTTTCCTACACCAATTTATTAAAAAAACAAAAATCCCAAAAAGTTTGTCTTTAATGTTCTTACCTTCCTTCTAAGTTTACAAATATTTAATTGTGGTGTAGTAGAATAGTTTATTATCCCTTTCTTTTTTCAAGTTCCAATATTTTCAAATTAATTCCCATACTTTTTTTCTCTGAATAGTCACCTTAATTATTTTCCATATTCTTTATATGGAAACATTATAAATCTTTTAATAGATTCCTTCTTCAAAAAGAGTCATGATTATACATTTAATTCTTTTATTTTATTTTATGAAGTATAGGATGTTTTAATGTTGAATAATACTGATGTGTCACTTTACATAAAAACTCATTTATTATATTAAATGAATATCATAACACATTATTCTTTAAATTCCACCATGATTACCTCCATAAATGCATTTTTCCATAACTTATTTTTGACAGAATTATTAATCCTAAATTATAATTTATAATATTAATTGGAATCTATATGGATGAATTTAATAGGTTTATATGAATACAATCATATAAAATAGAATATTTAAATTGAAGAATATATAAACCTTATAAAATTTCTCTTGTTCTACCTCATGACTTATAATTTCTATCTTTTCCATTTTTAATATTTTGGTTTGAAAATATTCTTAGGAAGTTTAGTTTGCTCTTAAAAAATCATAAACAACTATTATGAGATATAATATGGCTCTTAAAAAACCATATAAGACCGTTAAAAAATCCAAAATGAATCTTATGGAATTCCTTCCAAATATTAAGAAATCTAAAAGGAATCTTACAAAGTCCAAAAATGAATCATATGAAATTCCTTCTAACTATAAAAAAATAAAAAATGTCTCTTATGAAGTTAAAAATGAATCTTACAGAATTATAATTAAATCTTATTAAATAAAAAATGAATCTTAAAAATTCATCAATGACTCTTATGAAATTTCATTATGAAAAAATTAATCTTTTTTTAATTAGGGTGAAGTCTATGCTTTTTCAATTTTTTTACTCCTCAGTACTAGTGACACATACAAAATCATGAATTTTCTATTTTTCTCTATCTGAAAAACCTATATCACTCTTCCATGCACAAGGTATATTCCATTCCTTTTCCAACCCAAGTAACCTTAAAATTATTCAAAGTATATTAAAACTAGATTCAACCAAAATTTCTCTAAATATATACAATTATTATTCTATGACCATATTGATTTATAGAAAATCCAATTGGAAATTTTTGGTTCCAAAATTTCCCCTCAGGATTTTGTTTTCAATTAAAAAGATTCATCATTAATATCATACTTTATAATCTCCTCTCTTGAAATAAAAATCTTTTTTCCATTACCCTACATGTAAGCATTTCACTACTTCTATTATGTCTACTATAATTCTTCACTTCTTCCCCCTTTCATTAAGCCATTCCTATCTTTATAACTTCTCCCCCTTTGATTATAAAATTCAAAGGTGGGTTATTATTTAAATATGATTACTAATAATCTCTTGTTGAATCATTTTGAAAAGTGAGAGAAGTATTATTAATAAACTCTGTAAGCCTATGTGATCCGAGATTCTATATAGGAAACTTGATAACATATTAATGGTCACAAATCAATCTATATAAGTCATATCAAGTTATTTCTTATTTCTTAAATTACACATGAATAGTATATTATCCTTTATATATATATTTAAAATAATGTAATCACATAAAAAAATAAACACTTTCTTAAAATATTATATATAATGGAGATAGGGGATATTTAAAAACCTCCTTAGGTTTAATAAAGTGGTTAAATATGTTGTTTTCAATCAATGGTTCTCAAATACAAGTATAACCAAATTTTTTCATGATATATTCTACTTGTTGGTCTATCCCATTATAATTTATCTTGAAAAATCCTTAACACACTTTTTCTTAAATGAAGTGATATCTGATTTTAATGTGTTCGTTTTAGTAGTGTTGAACAGTTTTCTTTTTGAGATCAATGGGACTCTTATTGTTAGAAAATATATCCATTTCTTGTTTCAAGTTTTCCCATAGATCTTATAATTGTTTTATTCACAAACGTTTTGTGCATGATTTTGTGACTAAAATATATTTTTCCTCATTTTTTAAGAGATATCCTCTCTTAATTCATTCTCATCCAACCAAAACATTTGGTACAAATATATAATTCACCTCCATTTTTTTTATTTTTGGTCCACCACATCACCATCAGAAAAGTATGATTGCTATTACTCATTTTCTAAAATAAATATTAAACCATGAGTGACACCACCTCAGATACACCTCATTATTCTATTCACCACTTCCAAATTCTCTGTTATTTAATTTCTTTGAAACCAGGATGCTCAAAAGTTTTCACAGTAAATGTCTAGATAAATTTATATTAGTTTTTTTAAAAATGGAATAATTTTCTATATGAAGTAGAATCAACTATATTTTAATCTTCACTCTTCCAAATCTTGGTTCAAATTATAATAATATTCGACACAAGATTTTATTCATGTATGTTAAAATTTTTAATCATCTATTTTTCAAAATTTTCCTATGATATAAATGTATATTTCTTTTTTTGAATCACTTTCATCCATAAAAAATAAGTAAACTCACTGATCATTGATATTTTAAATTTTTAACTCATCGTATTATCAAACACTTTCACTAACCTCTATTTTATTACTATAAAAATAATATCATCTATATATATAAACACTGTAAACTATTCTTCCTTTTTTTCACATATAGATTATGGGAAACACATTATCTTTTGAACTAATGTTTTTTTAGGTATGAGTCGAGCTGAGCATACCATGTATGTGGTGCCAATTTTAAGACATACATCTCTTTCCTTAGACTTTAAAATTTATTCTCATCATCACTAATCAAGAATCTAATTGTATATTTTTTGTATACTTCTTCCTTAATATCCCCATTCAAGAATACCCTTTTCACATCCATCTGAAAAATCTTGAAACTTATTAATATTTTCATTATATGGAAGAGTTTTATTGACTATAGTTGAAGAACTTGTGAAACAATATCCTCAAAATCTATTTATTAAATTCAATTATATCTATTTCATTCTAATTTATCTTTACTTCATACCACATATCCAAAAATTTATTTTTCATAAACCATTCTGTTTTGATGACATTATATTGTTTGGGTTCTTCAAAAAGTTCCCATGTATGATTTTTATTAATCTGGTCTAAATGTTAATTCATGATCCTAACTCATGATTTATCCTTAAAATCCTATTAAAATTATGTTGGATATACTATTTATAGAAGGGGAAAATATTCTACTAAATGTACCCTTCCCATTTGATTTAATGTTTCTTTTTCACTAATTATATTAGATGGATCAAATTACATGCTTTGATTTATTCTCAAAGGCGTGATTTGAATTTATTTAAAATTTATTTCCTCCTCTAAATAAATTTATTAATTTTATTCTTTTTCTGAAATTTTCAAGTTCTCAAAATATGTGAACAATTCATTATATTTTTCAAATAAATCATCCTAGAATGAGCTTCCAAAATTCTTTTTATTTTTTTATTCTATATTTTTTATATCATAATTCTCGATAATTTTTCCTAGACTTTTTTATAAAATTTATAAACATTATTCATCAGAGAATATCCTAGGAAAACTCTTTTATCTATAGTATCACTATATTTTCCTTTATTTTATTTTTTTAAAAATATAATATTTTATACCAAAAATATGAAAGTTCTTTAGTGATGGATTTATTCCTTGAAACATTTCTTAGTGGGAATGTTCTTCTACAATACATTATAAGGATCATTTTCTCATATATACAGTAACTTAAACTACCTCCTTCTAATAGAGGAATGTGACACAACTCTCAACCAGTAGCATTTTAGCTATATTATTCACCATTTAATTCTGATGTTTAACAACCCTATTTTGTTGTGAGGTTCTCATAGAGGAAACTTATTTTTTGATACTATGCTTATTGATATAATTCTCTAATTCAAATGACATGTACTCTATCCCATTATTATATTGAAATATTTTTATGGAATGATTGATTTGATTTTTGACCCTTTTCCTATACCTCTTCATGAAATCCATAACTTCACTATTAGTTTTTAAGAATATGAAATAATAAATTCTACTATAATTATAAAAAAATATAATGAAGTACCTTTCTCCATGTGTTTCTGAGAGATTTATTGGGCCATAAATGTTTGAATACACTAGATTTGGTATGTTAGATTCACTCTTATTATTTCTAAAATAGGGATTATATTCCATGTTCCCTCATATACATGCACAACATGTTCACTCATGATCACTATTTAGGTTAAGGATATCTATTGATGATTCTGTTTTATAAAAATTGTTCATTATTTCTAGTGAATAATCCCTAACATTCAATGCCATAAATTTTTTTCTTCTTCTATCATAATAAAACACATGTTCAACGTATGATTGAAAGAAACCTTGATCTTAGAGTCTAAAATCTATATCACTATTAAGAGTTTGTTCCTTAAGCCATTCATGGGGATTCATTATGTGTTCTTGATTTCATCTCCTATTAGATGAATCTTTCTACTTCTATTTATTTTTAAAACTCTATTATTTCAAAAAAATAGTACCATAGACTCTCTCTTTTACATTCTTCAGAACATTAATATTTCTAGTCATATGTGATGAACACCCACTATCAAGAATCCAAGTACTATTATTATTTGTATCCTTAAATTAAACTTCATCCAAGTTTTCCTTCTATCTTATACATTTTTAAAGAGAGTCTCGGTAAATTTGTAGAATAATATGGGATATTATATATTTCTTCAACATACGTATAATTATTATATTCACCTTTATCTCCTAAATAATAATTCCTATTTTTTAAGGTAGTAACATTGGGTTTACTTTTATTATTACACCCTTATACCTATCATTATATCAAACATAAGAATCATAAGACTTTCAACTACCAAGAAGTAGGATGAGATATCCATGGAATTTATTATTGGATTTCCTCACACCACTCTGATAAAGAATTAATTATGATTTGTGATTGATTAAATAACTATGTCAACAAATTTTATTATGATTAAAGATACCATGATCATGGAAGAGCTTGGGAGATTATATGTGTAAGGAATCATGTGGTTAAATAGAGTTCTTTCTCTATCATATTTGATAGAGACCCATAATTCACCTCTTTATTTCTTGAAGGTCCTCCAAGAGGTTATGTGTTCTTAGGTGAATTTTAGTAAGAAATACCATCCAAGAATGGATGATCATACAAAGTGGGAAATATAAATTCTAGAAGACATTCTTTGTTATTGAACCGTGGAATTTTAAGGGTCATGATATATCCACCTAACACTAGATGAATTTTTGTATAATAATAGTTACCATTCATTGATCAGGATAGAACATTTTCATTCTTTATATAGTCAACCATGATAGTGAATTATTTATTGGACTTAGAGATAAGAAATAATTTATTAGTGGGACAAATAATTGTATAGGAAATAATGAGTATGATTTAGACTATTCATTAGTGATTGGTGATGTCTTAGAGTCTCCAAAATTATTACACAAACCATCAGTTTCATCCTTTGGATTTCTAGTTTGGTGATTGAGTGTTCTTGAAAGTGTTACCTTATTTGGGTCACCAATGACTTAAGAAGAAAGGGAATCTTACTCAAAGTTATTTAGTACCATTTGAGACCACAAAAAGGATCATAATGTTTATGTATCAATCATATTTATCTCCTCAGTTAACATCAATTCATGATTTCTTCTATGTATCTCTATTTAAGAAGTATAATCGGGACCCCTCATATGTGTTGAATTAGGAAGATATCGATGTGGATATCATTATATTTGGGAAGAAGAAACCAATTCATATTATTGACTCATGAGATAAGGTGTTTTATAAGAAATCTATTCATTTATTTTAATTATTATGGAAAAAAATTGAGTAAAAATAATGAGACTTGGGAGTAGAGATCATTTGTAAAGGAGAAATAGTCTCTACTCTTTATCGATCATCCATCTTTGAGATGACTATCTAAGAGAAAAAGTGATATGATGAGTATAATTTTAATTACCATGATGTCATTATTAGGTATGAAATGTTTTATTTATTTATTTCCTTTTTTATTATTTATTTTTGAGTCCATTTATTTATAAATATTATTATCTGGGGTTGATAATGGGGATTACATGGTTGGTGCAAGGTTTCCCATTCTATGTGGCTAAACCATGAAAATACTACTAATTTTATCAGTAGAACACACATGGTTTATTTATGGTTTTTCTAACCATGTATTCAAACAATAAAATTACTCTAGGTGTGTTCATTTCCATCTTTATAGTTGGAACATAGTTTGGAAAACTGTGTGGCTAAACCATACAGCCTACCCAGTTTCATTGAAATATAAAATTCAATCTTTCCCTTATCAATTTTAACTTATAAAACATTTATTTATTTCCCCATTTGAACCCCCACTCCTTGCACATTATGAGACCATATTCCTTATCCCTTGAAATTTATCTAAATAGGTTTTCACTAAATTTTCAAGGAATAAATGAGTAAGGGAATCCTATCCTTTATTTTGGTCTTATTTACTGTTAATTATTGGTTTCAAATCTTCCCTAAGTCCATAGTGAATTAGGGTTTTTTACCTAAATTTAATGTTATGGTTTGTGATATGTAGGGTCTTACCTTAGATCCTAAGGGAATATTCTTCCATTTTATTGGGTATTCTCACCATTGGATTGTGGTTTCAATAATTAAGGTAGGTGGTTTCATGAGGTAAACTTTTTGGACGAAATAATTGTGGTTTATTGGCTTGAATATAATGTTATTAATTATTTAAAACATGTTATGGTATTATAAAATACTAATTTCATATTATAGTGTTGTTTAATTTCTTTTTCTTTTGATTTAGGGCAATTAATGTGTTTTAAAAAGGGTTTTTTATAGGTAAAAATGAAGGTCACCTATTATGTATTTTATGAGGCCCCCCTTGAATGGAAGTATGATTTTAAATAATGAAATTAAAAATCATTATAATGGTGGAATACACATGAGATCTACGGAATCTTTATGGGAATACTATGATTATGTACTGTTAGGCATGTCATGACCTACCCAATAGTTGGATTATAACACACTAACTAAAAATTATGATAACATGGATATGGTTTTCTAGTGGATCTTGATGAAGTTCTACCTAATAGCTTGTGCATGAGAATGGATATTATTTGGTTAAATCACTAATATAAAAATAGGATCACGAGGTACCCATGACCTTAGTTTCCTTATGGATCTCCCATGACACAATTTTTTTTAAATGTTTGTTCACATGGAATATTCCATTTAATTAATTTTTTTAAAGAATGTTATTTTCTTCTGGTATTTAAAATGTTTAGAGTATATTTTAATGTGGCTTATTTTTAATCTAGAATACTAGTGTTTATCTAATGAAGTTTTCTCATGAAACACATTATGGGATCCTAATGGGTAAGTTGTGGTCACACCCTATATACATCCAATGGGTGAATATAGACCATGTTTTAATAGATACAAGTAAATGAAAGGTTCCATCGGGATGCAACAAGTATTCATGTTAATGATGTTTGGGCAATATCAGTGGTGACATGGTGGGATTGATCCATCATGTCACATGAAGATGTGTATTTTTATTTTGATTTATTTTTGGTTTTATTTTTGTATACATATTCTCAAATCACCAAATCAACATCCCATCATGTTGTTTTTATTTATGTATGGATGATTATTTTGTACTAGGTTTATTATAGTTTCTTTTAATGTTTTTGATTTTTCATTGATGGATGAGTTTTTGTTATTGTTCTTGGTTTACCTATTCAAGTGCATGACTTTCCAAGTTATGGAAAGGTCATATTGGATCCTTGATTAGGGCCCATTTGATGGTTTATTGAGAAAAATATTCCCAAGGTGTGTTTATTGATTCCCCATGCACTAGATTCTCTCTAGTTGGGATCAATAATTCCCTTTGATCCTTGATTTGAACTAACTCGATTTCTCAAGTCAGGGGTGGCTTGGGCTGGTTCATGACATGTATTCACTCAAATTTTATTTCCATGGTATCCATTTATATATTTTTCATTACATGCAGTCTATAGATTTATACCCAAAGTTATAATATTAAAAACCATAGACATAAAAAGATTTATTCCTTTTTTATAAATAATATGGTTCCATCCTTCTTTGCTGACTTTCAGGTGATTATCCACTCAAACAGCTAATAGTATATTCATATTAAGACATGGTATGGCTATGAAATCCACAAAATTGACAGTTCATGAGGGGGTATATCTTCTCACTTTCATTCATCCACATGTCTCGTACCTTTGGTAATTTTTTTTGGTTATTTTAGCCATCGAAGACTGAGGTTTACCCTCAACCTTCTACTTCCATTCACTCTGAGTAGTTCAAGTTCCAAATTTTGAAGTCTCAACATTACAACCAACTCAAATTTTTCCCATATATATCAGTATTTATTTAATTAGAAATTTCTCAACACTTTCGGAGAATCATTTGGTTCTCTCTAATAGTTACTTACCCATGAAGTGTCTAAACTATATTTTCTTTTCGAGAAATCTTGTTTCATATTTTCTTCTTAAAGTAACAACTTATTATAAATGGGATTAAACCCATTTTTATTTATCCTCCATGAACACATTAAGGCCATCAATTAATTTATCTTTCTCTTCAATCATTAAATTGAACTCTATGACTTGTCATATTTTTTCTTTATTGGATGGTTGATTTTCTATATCTTTTTATATTATATATATTTCATCCTAAAGATGATCCTCATACTCAAATGATTCATTCAGAATTGCTCTAATAATTTAATTTATCTTCCTTTGACTATCACTCTCATTAAGACCTCCCTCCAATTTTACTTCAGGGTTAACAATTCCCTCATTTTATTTATTCTTCTCTTATTCAAAATTTAATTTCTAAATTGTGTCCACCATGGTATTATCCTTATCATATTTAAATTTAGTTTCTTTTTCCTCTAAATATTCATTATTAGATTCCTCTTACTTACTTATATAGTTTTTTCTTTGAAAATTGTTTGAATAACTTCTTAGTTTATAGTCACTTTTTAAGGGAAAATTTTATTATGGATTTTTCAGGGCTTGCACCTAACCTTCATCATCATAAAATATCTTAGGACTCCTTTCCACAATGTTTTTAACATTTCCACATTGAAAACAAGCCAATGATATCTTATATTCAAACCTTCTCTTACATCTTTTAAACTTTTTTCCCACAAAGAAAAAATTATCCAGAATTAGTAATAATTACACTTATTTAGTAATAATTACTCATAATTCATAATAATTACTAGTAATTCATAATAACAACTGATAATTATTAATAATTACAAGTAACTAGTAAAAATTATGAGTAATTTACAATAAACAAAAATAATTAGAAATAATTACCACTATTTATTAATAATTACTATAGATTACCAACAATTACTCACAGTTAGTAATAATTCATGGTATTTACCAGTAATTAGACACAATTAACAATAATGAGTAATAATTAATAATAATAATTAGTAATTAGTATTAATTATCCATAATTTGTAATCATTGGTAATAATTACCACTAACTACTAATAATTTGTAATAATTACTAATAATTACTAATAATTAGTAATAATTAGTAATAATTAGTAATAATTAGTAATAATTAGTAATAATTATTAATAAATACCGGTAATTAGTAATTATTTGTCATAATTAGTAATAACTATTCGTAATTAGTAATAATTAGTAATAATTACCGATAATTATTAATAATTAGTAATAAATGATAGTAATTACTAATAATTAGTAATAATTACCAATAATTAGTAATAATTAGTAATATTTAATAATAATTAGTAATAATTAGACATAATTCATAATAATTACTAGTAATTAGTAATTTTTTTAAAAATTACCAATAATTAGTAATAATTTGTAATAATTACCATTAATTAGTAATAATTAGTAATAATTATTAGTAATGAGTAATACTTACTAGAAATTAGTAATAATTAGTTATAATTATGATTAATTAGTAATAATTAGTAATAATTATCAGTAATTAATAATAATTAGTAGTAATTTCTGGGTATTGGTAATAATTAGCCATAATTATCACTAATTTCAATAATTACCAATAATTAGTAATAATTACCAGTATTTAGTAATAATTAATAATAATTAGTAATAATTACTAGTAATTATTAATAATCAGTAATTATTACTAGTAATTAGTAATAACTAGTAATAATTATCAATAATTAGAAATAACTAACAATACTCTACAATAATTACTAATAATTAGAAAAAATTACCAAGAAGTACCCATAATTAGTAATAATTAGCAATTAATAGTAATTAAAAATATTTACAAGTGATTATTAATATGTAGATTTTCTATTTTTTCCTAGATTATCCCTTCTTTATATTGGATTAATCAAAAACAATATTTATATTTACTATTTTTTTCAAACTATAGATCAAGGAATTAGACAAAAAAAATTCTTCTAAGATCAGGATTGAAAAAATCATCGTAAAAATCCAAATGGTTATGGGATATATTTTGTATATAGTGAGGGTATCAAATCTTTTTTTATCATTTTCATCATCTAAATCAATTTTTTTAGAAGGGACAATGAAGTTTCAATGTAAGGAATGTGATTCGAGGATATTTGAAAGGTTTTATAGTGTTGAGGTTTATCTATTATGCTTTAGTTTTTGGGAAGATTATGATTTTTAGTATCAATATAGTGAATAAAATTTTGTGGAAGACACAAATAATTTAGTTCCAGATGCATTGAAGTTTTAAACATTAGTATACAGGGTTTTTGGCCCATCTTTTCAACAAATAGAAACTCTGAATGATAATTGAAATCCCAAGTTAGAACCATTTCAATTTTTTGAGTTACCAAAATATGATAAGGATGCCTTATATCCTAGTTGAAAGATAAGAAAATTTGAAGTTGTTATAGAATTTATAGCTATTAAATCAAATAATGGAACTTCAAATAGTTGTTTCAATCAAATATTTTATTTGGTTAAATCATTATTACCCAAGGGAAATGTGTTTCCAGCAAATTAATATGAAAGTAAGTGGTTGGTCTGTAATTTGGGTCTTGGTTATCAGAAGATCCATACACATTCAAATTATTGCATCATATATTATGGTGAATATGTGTCAATAGATTATTTTCTTACATGTGGAAAATTGAGGTATAAATATGTATAAATAGGAAAGTCCAAATTTTTTCCAGTTAAATAGTTGAGATATTTCCCACTTTCAACTAGATTGCGACATTTATTTATGCCTAACAATACAACCACATTGATGACATGGATATATACAATTTTTATATTAGTAAAATATAAAATCATCATTGTGGGGGGGATTCATAGAAACATTTTGATCAGGTACATCTGTCCTTTTCATTAGAACCTCATATCACGTGAGTGGGCCTTTCTACTGATGTTTTATATCTATTTGGTTCTTAATATAGTTATTGTTCTTGTTGGAATGTATTTATCACTCTATATAACTTACCACCATGGATATTAATGAAGGAAAAATATATCTTTTTGATATTACTAATTCCAAGACATCCAAAAAGGAATATTAATGTTTATTTTTTCCATTTATTAACCAGTTAAATTTATTATAGAGTAATAGTATAAACAGTTATGATGTTGTTTTAAAATATAATTTCATGATTAAAGCTACATTAATGTGGAAAATTAACGACTTTATAGCATATCACATGTTATATAGCTAGAGTACACATGTTATAAAATAATTTACATATTATATGAGTGAAAGAAAATCATTTATGCATGCCAACAGAATAATTTTTTTATTATCATCTTAGATTTCTTCCTATAGACCATCCTTTCCAAAGGTACATAAATTATTTCAAAAGACGTAAAATTGAAATTTATAGACCTTTATAAAATATCTTAGTTATTTATATAAAATATATTGTATCTTCATTACCTCATATTATATTTGGACTGACTATAAATAGAAAAAATAGATGGCTTTGGGAATGATCAAAATTGGATAAAGTAGAGCTTGGTTTAGGGACCTACCATATTGGTCTGATTTATTGGCCTGTCACTTGTTATATGTCATGTATACTGAGAATAAATATTTTGATAATATTTTTTATATATATTTTTTACTTTCATAATAATACTAAATATATTTTAAAGGCTTGATTATTTATTTCCAAATCTATAGGTGTCCAGAACTTGAGTTATTTTAAAATAACATATCATAAAATTTAATGAAACCAAAATAAGATTATAAACTTTATAAAGAAAAACAGTTGTTATTATATTAGTGGATTGAATATTTGAGGTTAACAAATGTTTATGTCTCCAATTTGGATTGATGTTTCAGAAATGGTTATATTACCAAATAAAAAGTCACAATTTTCATCTTATAATGGAAAGACTACTATTTATTATCCTTAGAGGGTTATTGAATTATTTGATTTGGGGCATGCTGATAGAAATATAATATTTTACTTGAAGACATTTTTGTGGTGATAATCAACTAAGATGCACTGATTAGGTTGCAAATTTCTTTTTTAAATTTTATGTAAATGAGAAAACAATTCCATCAACTTTCTTTGATTTAATGGAACATTTAATATAACATTTTCTCTATGAAGAAAAATTTGTAAGACCAGTATAGTTATGATGGATATACCTTAATGAGATATGCATATAAAAATTAAATAAAAAGGAATGTAATAAAGTAATGATTGAAGGGTTAAATACAAATGCATATTTTTATGTGGAAATTTTGAAATTTTGATCTTTTTATCTTCAATATGAGAATCCTTCATAACATAATCAAATGGGTCATAATGAGGGAAATTTTTATGATGTAACGAAACAAATATTATTATTATTTAATTATCCTAAAAGTGGTTTTGGTGGATTTTGTGAATGATGGATTTCAGATGATGAATAACACAAATACCATACATATGTTCTGATCAATTACGAAGAAATGACATGATTTTTACATTGAGTGCTACTTTCAACCGTTATTTATATATTTTTTAAATTATATTAATATTAATTCAATTTTAAAATTTATGATGATCATATCAGGAAGTAGTTCACACATATTACATTGATTTGTATTAAATAATTCAGACAACAAAATATTTCCTACTTGTTTCAAATATTAGAAAAGTAAATTTTTTATGGTTGAAAATATGAATTTTTTTATTTGTTATATTATTAATTATTTTTTTAATTTTCCATGTATCAAAACATGCAGATAAAATTGATAATTGATTATGTGTATTAAGTGACCCACTATTCAAATTGGTTAAATATTCTAATGAATATGTGGTTAATGGATTTTTATTTCATAAAAGTTCATATAGTGAATCAAAAAAAAATAAAAAATGGTGTTTTATTGAGAGGATATCATCATAATGAAAGTAAATTTTACTTTTATGGAATGCCAGATGAAATAATTGAAGTATGTCATCAGAGAAATAATTATGTAACAATGTTTAAATATTATTTTTTTGATACTAATAAATGATTTTTTGTTCATCCACACTATGGAATCATTAAAATTAAATAAAAAAGATTTATTTCAATAAGAACCCATTTATACCGGTTTATCGAGAACATAAAGTTTATTATGAAAGTTATTATGCTACTTTAAGAGTTTTAATTGATTGGTGGAGTATAATAAAAATGAAATATCAGGAAAATCAGTTTATGGAATGTTAAATTGGTTATATTAAAGTGTAATAAATTTAATTTGTTTCAAGGTAGATCACCAAATAACTCATTTTTAGAAAGATATACAAATATAAATGATGAAACACCATAGTTAGGGGATGATAGTGTTGATACTTATGAGGATGTAACCAATGAATTTGAAATAAAAATGGATTATAAAGCTGAATATAATATATAAATTAATGATTTTAAGGAGGTAGATGAAAATATTAACACCGTTGAATTTGGATATGAGGATGAAGATGAATAATTCCACAATTAAATGATTATTATAGTAATAATTAATATATAAAATCCATTTTCAATTATTTTTAGACATTATTATTTTCTTGTTTTAGATGGATGAAGAAAATATCAATGAGTTATTTCATTCCCCCTTGAATGTTTACTTTCCCATTGATCACCCTAATGACCTGTCATCCGACTCGCAGGTTTCTTATAATAAATCATTTATTCAATATTCATGGTATAGATAGATTGATGATTCCATAACCTATTATCAAGTGATTTATACCGCTTGATTTCAATCCATGCATGTATAGGTATATTTATTTGGGCATTTTAAATAATTTTATTAACTTATTTATATACTAATTGATTGATTTTTATTGTTGTTATCATAGTTTTTCACATATAACTATTATAAGGGGGTGGTTCTACGTAATTATTTTATGGAATATAGGTGTAATGGGATTATATTCCCATTTCTATTCATCATTGCATGTTTGATCACTATATGATATTAAATAAATAATATTTTTTAAAAATTTATTAAATTATTAATTTTTAATAAATAATTATTTATAGGTTTTATGATATTCCATAAATGATATCATGAGAGCCTCCATTTCAAAGTCATGATAGATTTATATATATGGAAAATATCATCATTTTTTACACAATCTAAGAAAGAGATTCATAGAGAGAGATAAAGTCACATTTTTTATTAGTATTTCTACAGTTATTAGCCAGAATATATCTCATACTATGTTTGGTCTGGACTGTAATCCTATTGAATAAGAGATAGTTTTCAAATAATATCATCATCATGTTGATAAAATTTAATGATATTATAGGTCACATGCAGATATGAGTTATACCTTTAGTATTCATTGAAAAAATATGTTATGTAATTTTAAGTAATAATTTATATATACTTTAAATGTATAATTTTTATTTTATATTTATATAGATATTTGAGAATCCTGATATTATAGAATTTAATGTTTTTAAAAATATGTACACTAATCTTACCACTAGAGTGATTACTGGCGACCGACAATTTCATATTGTGATTATTATATATTTTTTTGTTTTTTTAAATAAACTTAAATTAATATTTTAATTATTTTAATTTCTAATTTCGTTTTAAGGAGGCATATGAGGTTACAACGTCTCACACACATGAGATTTAGTTAGATGCTAAGGCTTAGGACACCTATGAGTTCAGTTTTTAATGAGGAATCTTAGATACAGGAAGCCTAAGGATAGGTGATTGGTATTTGAAGTTCCAAGGATCAAATAACAATTGAGAGGGGGGTGAATTTGTTTTTCACTTTTTATAAGTTTCAAAACTTTTAGAAACTTAACCCCTACAACCTGTTAAGATTTATATCCTTATCAACCTTTAGTAAATAATAATTAATACAAAGGTAGGAAAGTACGAAAAGCACACAAGATTTACAAGGTTTGGAATTAGTGTGAGAACCTACGTCCTTGCCATATCCACTCTCGTCGGTCTTTAGAAATTCACTATTATGAAGAATTAAAAACAACTTGTGCCAACTCCCATTAGACACCTTCTATCTCCTAATAGGAAATATTATACTATCTCCCATCAGTTTACAATGTTTTTTATAAGACAGTTTAACCAAAAAAAAGGGAATAAAGACTTTTTTGAATCTTCTTCACACTCAGAATACTGGATCCAATTTTTTTAGAATATTGGATCTGATTTGGTTAGAAAAGTGGTTCCTATTTTCTTAGAATAATGGTTCTACTTTTTATCAGAATATTGGTTCCAATTTTCTCAGAAGAGTGATTATGATTTGTCTATACTCAAAAACTCAATAAAAATATTCTTCAATTAGGTGGGAACTCTTCAATTCTAATTCCCCAGTGCTCCTCCTTTTTCATGTATGTAAAAGTTTCAAATAAACGAATGATCTAAGAAAGTATTTATAGGAAACTCGAAAGAAATATGAGAAACTTAACATCTTTTATACTTCCTTAAAACTAAAAAAATTCTCACATATCTCGTATTTAATCAATAATATTTGACTTCTTCAAACCATCTTAAATTTATATTAGATTTACACAAAATTGAAATTAATGCTTGACTTCTTCAAATCTTTATATCTTTATTAGTATGATAATTTTAGATCTTTGTTCTTATTTTCGTATAATGTTGGTTCTAATTTCAATATAATATTTATTCCAATTTCTACAGAATGTCGGTTTTGATTTCTATATAATATTGGTTGTGATTTTATAAGAATGTTGGTTACAATTTCTATAAAATCTTGGTTTTGATTTTTTTCAAAACACTAGTTCTCATTTGATTAGAATCTTAGTTCTGATTTTTCTCAAAAAACTGGTTCCGATTTTCTCAGAACCTTGGTTCTGATTTTTCTCATAAAACTAGTTCTGATTTACTCAGAATCTTGGTTCTGATTATTCTCAGAAAACTAGTTCCGATTTACTCAGAAAACTAGTTCTAATTTTTAAAAAAAATTGTTCTGATTTTCTTAAAATATTGGTTCCAATTTTTCTCAAAAATAGTTCTTATTTTCTCAGAATCTTGGATCTGATTTTACTTAGAAAACTAGTTCTGATTTTATCAGAAACATGGTTTTGATTTTTCTCTAAAAAATAGTTTTGATTTTCTTAGAAACTTAGTTCCAATTTTGTGCAGAATGATGGTTCATATTTGTGTAGAATTTTGGTTCATATTTTCTCATAAAAATATTGGATCCCTTTTTACTTCTTTTTAGTGATCCTAATTTCACAAAAAATCTACAAGATTTCTTCAAAAGTTTTTATCACGAATGTTTTCATGATTTTTTAGAACTTCTTGATCAAAAAAGCATTGTATGATTTTGTTTATAAAGTTTGAAAAACTTTTTAACTTTTGACTTCTCAATCTTTATCAACATCCTCTTTAAAAACTCTTCAGAAACAAAAATACTTCTCCATTCAGAAACTTCTATCTTGAGTAACATCTTTATTTCTAACTCAAGAACTTCATTCTCCCTAGATAACAAAAAATTTATTATATAAAAAAGGTTAGTTTTCAAAAAATACCAATTTTTTTATTAAATTAATTTATCACAAAGGTACTTCAATATTGGTTCTTGATTGATTTTTACTATTTATTATAGTATTATTGTGTGTTCATAGTCCAACTTGATGGGATATCATGCAGATTCATCCTTATCTATAGAGTATGAGGAGAGGTTTTGAGCTCATAATGTGATTATATAGATAATTTTTAGAGAGAAGGAGGATTATCATCGACTGAAGGATCAATAATATGAGTATATTATAGAGTACTTGTGATGATTTACGCATGTTTTAGGTATGTAATTACCTCTTCCCAGTATATCATCCAATCCCCCATCTATAGTGATCCATAATATTTTTTTGATAAACATATTATGCTAATATTTTTAATGGAAATATTATATGTAAAATGGTTATTAATTTATATGTGAAATTTTTTATAAATTTTCTTTTTAAATTTGTTTCATATTAATCTTTTTGTTTTTTTTGATGAAATTGTATTTCCATCACAAAAGATTATCCATGATAAATAATCATTTCTATAATGAATAAAATTTTGTGATATAAATTCAATTCCATTATGAATAATAATTTATTTCTATTTTATGATGGGTTTGATATCAGTATTAAAAACATATTTGTGATGGGAAAAAGTATCCCTCACAAATAAAGGATTGTATGATGTAATTTCCTGCCATGGGTCAATTACTATGGGAATTTACCCACCACAAATATATCAAAATGTTATAGTGAGTAAGGTAAATTCATACTCATCTCATGATCCAATCAAGACTAAAAATTAATTTTCTCCTCCTTATAGAATGAAAATTTTGTTTCACTTGAGAGTATGATGACATCACCTTTCTTAAGTTAATAATTCATAAATTAATTAACATTAATTCTATTATAGAAATGTTGGTGTAAGAAAAAATTTATATTAATCAAGACATATAGGCTATCCATAAATAATCCGACATTTGGCCCAAACTTATACATATTATTTTAGGTTTTTTAAATATTTTCAACTTATCTTATGCATACAACTCAATAAATAAATTGAAAACATTCAAACCAAAGCACGTTTCTCCCTTTTCAATATATTTTTCCCTTTTCATTAAATAAAAAAATGTATTCCCTTTATTAATAGAGTTCAATATTTTATAAAACCTTCATGAACAACTCAATTATTCCACACAAAAACATTATGTAGGAATGGAATAATTATTTTTTATCTCACATAATAATCAAAACTATCTATGTATGAATGAATCTTAGAAAAATTGACTATGTGTGATAATTACTTTATATATAAGATAAAAAACTAATACATAATATATTTACTTTAACAAAATAGTCAATGCATGAGTATTTATTCTAATTTCCACAGTATATATAAAGTTTATGACTTAAAAATAATGTACTCAAAGTGAAAACATTAGTGACAAAAACTAGGGGGTTTTTGAGAATAAAAACATGAAGTATATAATAGTATGTTGGATTATAAATAGAGAACAAAAATATGGTCCATCACCTATTATAGAACTTCAAATTATATTACATAATTCATAGGTATGAATATATTCTCTTATACTTCTCCTCCCTCTCGTTAGATCTATATTGAATGAGATCACTTTTTTTATAGATAAAATCCAGTATTGAATATTTTATGAAATAAAATAGTGTTGGATCTAGGAATTCATCAATTTGAATTTCATTATTTCTCAATTATCATTTAATTCTTGGTAAATTATATTTCCCACTTTCTTAAAATATATATGGACACTTAATTCTTCTCATTGAACACCCAATCTTCCATTTTTATCACTTCTTTAATTTTCTTCTTAAATCACAGCTTATGAATCATGATATTTACTCTTTGAATAATATATAAACATTATTAAATTATTTTTTCAACTCAATAATAAATTCTTTCACATATTTAGGTTGAACTTACAAAAACTCTAGGTTACTCTGATATAGACTTTAGATCTTCTAAGTTAATCTAATACAGATATGAGATCTTCTAGAGTCATTATTCCATTACCTTAACACTTATTTCAAACTTAATTTTTTTTCTTTCAAACTATTAATGAACTTACTAAGTTTCTATATAAAAACATCTAGGATTAGGAATATCGTTTTATTGAAACCCTTATAGTATAACTCAAGATTATTCTTTTGTAACTCTAGATATTCCAATGTTATCTTTCATATCAGTGAAACATCTGAGATTCACTCATGGTCCTACTTCCACACTTTAACAACTCCTTATAAATTTGATATTATATTTATATATCATTATAAATATCCAAAGCCTATTTTTTTTATGCTTCAATTATTCAACATCACCATTATAAATAACTCATCTCCTGATTTTGATAATCAAAATTAGTCTTAAACAATCATTATCATAAATTTTTCTTAAAAGTTATTATTCTTATTTTTATTACTTCTAAATTTTGACTTACCTTATATTTTATGATGCTTCAAGAGATTATTAAAAATCTAGTTCTTTATCTTCATTATTTCCAATTATTTTATAATTTCATAGTTTTATTAGAAATCATTGTTTCATAAATTTCTTTTAATAATAGAGCCTTTTTAATACTATTTAATAAGCCATATCAATGGTTTTTACTATATGAGTCTTTATTAACTATCAATATTATTCAAACTTACCAAAGTATTTCTCTTAAATTGATTCCACATGTTAGATTCCAAAATAGTATGTTTCGATAATTTATTTTATGCCTTTACCAAATAACTCAGAATCATATTTCTTCTCAATAGACCATTCTTACAGATACACATCAATCTATATCCACAACTTATCATAAGGAAGTGTATATGTGTTTATTATTCACATTAATGTATCTTCTTTTAAAACTATTACTTTGATTTCTGTATCTTATTCTCAAACATTACTCTTCCAAAAATAATTCTTCTTTAGTCTCTTTTAGGTGATCTTACATATGTACCATTTGGATATTAAATTTTTTTAGGAAAATTTATGAAATATAGAGAGAGAAAGTAGAAATGAAATTGAATAAAACATTATTGTTAATAGCTGTAGGAGTTTCTATATAATACATGGAAAAGAGATGAGGAGGAAGAAAATGTTGGATTGAAAAGGGATGTAGCTCCCCTAGAAATACCACATTCAGAGAAGTTTTTCCAAAGCATCCAAGGACCGATTCTCACTCAACAAATAACTAAAACGAATCTAAATAAATTATCTCTATTCCAACCATACTATCCCATATTTAACATTACTACAACCACAAACCTGCTCTCTAATACCCCTAAAAACTATTAATGATTAAATAAATTACTACCCCTATTTATTTAATACCATTTACCACACACGAGAAACCCAACACCCCACTCTCCTAACATATCCTCCCTAAAAAACCCACCTTATACCCAAGCTGGAACTCCAATAGCACTGATTAAATACTTAGTACTAGAATGAAAACCCCTTATTTAGCACATGAATGACAACTCCCTCTGTAAAGATTCTTAGAAGCATCTTTACTTCCAAAAACTACACATCCAAATTCAGGATGAGTAATCGTGTCCAACTCACCTCAATTTATTCCAAAAATTAATTTATTGTCAGCAGGAGTAACATAAATTTACTCTATGACTTATTTATTTATCCCTCCCATTAACCAAAAAAAATATTCTTTGATTTATGTATACAATTATTCTTCCACCAATGAAAATACTACTTGGTACAGAACACTTCTCCAAAACCCTGATTATTTTTTCCATTGAAGACCCCTAGATATTACCAATAATGAATATAAAACTGATATGTTGTAGAATAGGGGTAACCCAGTGGAAATTACCATAACCTTCACACTCTAACAAAAATTATTTAGGTTAAAAAGTGTATAAAGTTGGATAAATTCTCACCTATATTTATATTCCTTTCTTCCTTAATAGAACCTATAATAAAAATTTCATATCTAAAAGCATAAAAATCATGTACCAATTATTGTTCAACACCCTCATAGAAATTATAAATGTTGATCAGTGTACCATTTAACTATTGTTGATAGGAGTGTCTAAACCGACCCAACCCGACTAGTTCAGGTCGGGTTTTGTGTAAAATAATATCACATTGTG
This sequence comes from Viscum album, assembly GCA_963277665.1. Lineage (NCBI taxonomy): Eukaryota > Viridiplantae > Streptophyta > Magnoliopsida > Santalales > Viscaceae > Viscum > Viscum album. The sequence continues at coordinate 2,102,936,918 of OY728147.1, read as the reverse complement.
TTTTTATGGGATATCCCATGTACATGTCAGTTTGGGTCTTGAGTTTAATAAATATGGACCCAACCTAACCCAATGGACCCAATGCTGCTAACAAATTCTTTAAAAAACTTAGATTCCCTAGTTACGTTTTTTCTCTTCACTCGCCCCAGCCGACTCCTCACTTGATCACATATTCCCCCGCATTCCCTTCCCATTCATGATAGATTGTGAGAAACCCTAATCCATGATTGAGAGAAATACTAATAAGGAAATAATTATTATTTTATAGGGGGTGTGCATGTGCCGTATCCATAGCCTTATCGATGGTTATAAGTAGCTCTAATCCTCAGACTTCTTATATTTAATTAATTCCACAACCTCAATTTTTTCATTCATGGAAGGTGTTACAAGTGGGTATAATCTTAAAAGTTACACATGAACTCAATGTTATATGGTATCTACTCTAACTTCCCATTCAATTATAGAAATATAATGGTGTTTCACCAGTAGGAAACCAGTTGAAGAAATTTAGGGTAAGTTATCTCTTAAGTATTTAACAATTTCCAAATCACATTATTGTGTTTCTCAAGATTAGGATAATTTTCATAAGAAAAAATATAGAAGGAATGTATGTAATTATTATGGTTAAGATTATACTTGAATGTTTGGCCAATATGGAACTACTAATTTGAATATACATTTGACAAGGCTCAAAACATTCTTGAGAAAATAAAATCATAATTTCTATTAGAAATAAGAATGAAGATGAGGATGATGTTATGGTTAAAATTTCAACAGATAATTTTAAACAAGAAGAGTGAATAATAGATCTTGATATAATAATAATAATTGATGAGTTATCATTTAATTTTTTTTAGAATCTAAGATTTAGAGAATTTATTGAAGTTGTTCAACCTCAATTGCAAGTTCCATGTAGACACAAATTATTATAGGTTTCTTGAAATTATACTTGAGTAAGAAAGAAAAGTTAAATTATATGTTTTATATGTTATATTATATTGTATTTATTTCTATAGATACATGGAATTAAATTCAGAATTTGAATTATATGTGCATGAATTCACATTTTATTGATGATAATTGTATCTTGAATAAAAAAATAATCTGGTTTTGTATTATTTCAAACAATAAAGGGGAAAATTTATGATTATTATTAGAAAAAATATTGAAAGAATGGGGGATTGAAAGGATTAATATTGTTACTATGGAAAATTCTAGTTCTAATAATGTAGTGATCAATTATTTATTGAGGAGGGTTAATTATTGGAATATGGATATTCTTAAATGAGATTATATAAATATGAGATGTTGTGAACACATTTTAAAACTTATTTTTAGTGATGGTTTAAAGGAAATATAAAAATAAATTTATAAAATTAGATTTTATTTCATGTTTGTGAGAAGTTCACCTTTCATATTGGCTAATTTCATTAGCATTGTTAAGGAGTTGAAATTCTAAGTAAATGTACCATAATTCTTGTTGTGTCTTCTAGGTTGAATTATTTCTACATTATATTAGATGTTCTCAAGAAGTATGATAAATTATTTATTCACTTTGATGAGGATTTCTTTATAAGTGATCTTTTTTTCAAAGGTGGTCCTCCTACAACATATGATTGGGGGAATTTTTTGTGTATTTATCACATTTTTAAAAATATTTTATGATAAAAATATTGATTTTTTTGATTCTATATCTGTGAAAAGTCACATATTATTTCATACTCTTTGTGGGAAATATAGAAAAATCAATAAATGGATAAAATGTAATGATATTATAGTGAGTGAAATTTCTATTTAAATGAAGGTGAAGTCGGAAAAGTATTAGGTTATTTGATAAAATTTTAATTCTCTCATTATTTTGGAATTTTTTCTTGATTCCATATATAAATTATTATTTTTGGATAGTTTTGAAATGGTGGTTTATGATAAAGGGAAGGATGAATTGATTAGTAAGTTACTAGTGGTTATGAATAATATCTTTGAGTTTTGGAATTGAAAATATCGTATCCCTCTTGATCAATGTGACTCAAGTCCCCATCAAGATTCACATATTCAAGATACTATTAGTTTTATTGTTGATGATGATAAATGGAAAGATGCATATAGGTCAATGAAAAATAACAATCAATTTACATAATTAAGGAATGAATTATAAAGATATCTAGAGGTTTATTATTGTGAGGATGATTTCTATGGATTTTATATTTTAATATGGTGGAAAGAAAATAAAAGAAAGTATCATTTTCTCTCATGTATTTATATAGATATTCTAGCTATTCCATTATATAAAATGTCTTCAAATTCAAAATTTATTACATAAGGATGTGTAATTGAACCATTTCATACTTTTCTCAGTCCTAATATAGTCTAGGCTTTAATTTGTGCCAAAAAATGTTTTAGAAAGTAAAAAATAATTAACATTTGAAAGTATCTTGAAGAAGTTGAATTGATTGAATCAGGTTACATTAAACATATTGTGATTTTTATCATTTTTAAATTATAAACCACTATTTTAAAAAGAAAAATATTGACTTATTATTTTGTTATGTTTTTAAGATATTCTATCATACATGATTTATGATCACAATGTCACTATAACTGTTTAAATTATAATAAGCAATGATGGTGGAACACTCTTATTTAAAGTATAAATTTATGATTTTTATTAATATTTTGAGAATATATTTATTTATTATTTGTTTCATACATTTATTTATTTATGTTTGATTTATATTATTAATGCCACTAACATGTTCCTATTTCTATTTAAACACTATGAAAGAGCTGCATCCAAATGGTCTAGGGCAAGGTAATTATTTTCTTATTATTCTTCCCTCCTGGACTCTCACATCGTCATGTAAAAGCTAAAAAGTCCATAAAAATAGCTATAAAATTATAAAATCACCAATTGAAAAATTATATCGAATTTTTCTAAAGTTTAGTTTCAAAGATCCCTAATTTTTTAAATAATCTCATTGAATTTGTTTAAGTGTTTTATTTATACTTTAACTTTCCTTTCACAATTATTCTTTATATAATTTCTATTGTATTTCATTTTTTCAATGTTTATCCATTATCACAAAGAAATTTTTTCCCATTAAATATATTTTTTTTCTTATTTTACATTCTTCATGTTTATTTTAGGATTTATTAATTTTTTAACCATAACACTTTTTTTATGAATACAAACATCATTTTACATATTTTCTTCAATTTTGAATTTAATTATTAATGTGTCCACTTCCTCTTTAATATATTTAATCATTTTTTCATTTTATTAGTTCAAACATTTATCCATACATCCATCTTAGTTTGTGTTTTATTTTTATTCAAATAAGATGCATCATATAGATATTCTTGATAAAATATATTAATAGAATATCATTGTAGGTTTAATAGTTGGTGTTTTTATAGATCACTATAAAATTAGATTTATGTAAGGGTCATCTTTATGAATGTGTAAAAGTAAAATGAATTTTTTAAATGATGAATAAGGGTAAACATGCACTGTGTAATGGTAGAAATTAATTTAAACATGTTGAGTGATGGTAAATTGAAAATTAAATAGAATTTTTCAAGGTAAAATACATTTTATATATGAAGAATAATTTTAAATAGTAAAATTCTAGACATTGTGTAAGGTTAACACCCACTACATATGGGTCACACCTGAGATATATAAGGGTCACACCCGAGCTACATATGGGTCACACCCAAGCCAGGCAAGGGTTACACCCCAGCTACATAAGGGTTATGCATGAGCTACATAAGGGCCACAACTAAGCAGTTTAATGGTATATAGTTGTGGCATAAGGGTGAACTGACCCTCTTGTAAAGGTAAGAAAGCCAATACACATGATACATAAGGATATAAATCCACTTATGTAGGTGTATACTTGAGATATGTAATGGTCAAGGGACCTCATGAAAGGGAAAACCATAGATACGTATAGGTTTGGGGACCTCATGTAAGTGTAATGCTGTTGAACCAAAACCCACATAAGGGTTATGAGGGACTTACAAAAGGGTAAAATAAACTTAAAAAGGCTTATGTAAGGGTACAAAAAACCTCACATAAGGGTAAATATTTAAAAATTATTAAATAATAAATAGTGATAAGAATTCTCCTTACCCGTCCTGACCCATAATGGGTCAGGTTAGGTGTGTATATTTTTCCATGTACCATGTATCCCAACACCTTATAGGTTGTTTTGGGTCTTGTTGTCTTCTCATAAAGTATGTGATCCAAATTAACTTGACCCATACCCTTTTTATTAGGTAAGTTCCAAAATCACCCTTAACCTTAGCCAACCAAACCCCGAGAAACCCCTAGTTTCTAAAAATTCACTTCGTCGAAATAAGGTAACCAATGTACTATAATTTTCACTTTTCTATTCCAACCTACGACACAAGAATGTTGTATCTTCTTATATTGATAATAAATAATGAGAAATATAATATATTCCTTCTTATTTTTACTAAAAAATGTGCATTATTACAAACCCAAGTATTGTGTGTGTCCTAACCCTAAGTTATTAAGAAAAACTATCCCAGAAACACGAAGAAAAAACAACTATCATTGTAGACATCAACTTAGAATAGTTATAAGTCACTTTGTTATAATTAAAATATAATGATTCAAAATAATTTCCCAGATAATAAAACAACTCATCCCAAAACCCAAATAATGTTCCATTTGAAATAATTAGAATACATACCATATTTCATAGTCCCATATTGAATAATTTAACACAAAGAACATTAATTCCCTTTCCCCTACACCAATATTATATCATGTCCTTAGATAAAAATATATATTGAGGGGAAACTCAAACATTGATAAAAGAAGTCCCAATATCCTATATTTCAAATTAATATAAGATTTAAAAGAAGATGAGAAAATCCCATAAGTTATAGTTTAATTATGAAGACCCATTGTCCCTTGGTTTCACACAAAAAGTCTAATAACTATCCCATGCAGGTAAAGGGTAGTTCTAAAGCTTGTTTAAAAAAATTCATAATCCTAAAATTCATTTGGTTTAATCTATTTCCATTCAAAACTACCTTAAATAGAGTAACAAAATCCTAAAACAATGTTTATTTCTTTGATGTCATATTGGAAAAGGGAGAAAACACTCCCATGTTTTTTGTGGAATAACATTTGAAAGAACCAATCAACTTTATAAAATAATTATTTTTAATAAAACCAAAGGCCTAGGAGGCCGAAGTGATTCACTAAATTGAGTATGAAAATCCCCAAAAAACATTGAACTCTTATAATTTAAACAGGTACCATAAAGTGGTTCCTCTATGATCATTGAGTCTATAAACTCATTTCACATGTTTTACATAGATTCTTCGGGTAATTAGATATATTATATTCCTTTTTTAAAGATATTAACCTACATTTAATCTTTTAATGGATGCTCAATAAAATTTCAGATGGTCTACAAAACAAAAGGATAATTTTGTAACATTGTATCCCATCCTTGCTCCAACAAGTGGATGCCATCATTATAATAATTCTAGACACCAACTGGTAAAGATATATTAGTTTGGAAACTCATAAAACACTAAATTTGTTTAGAAACTTTTAATAAACATAGTTTCCATTTTCTAGACTCATAACCTACCTCTATATCATTACTTCCCCCTTTAACACCAAAACCAAAATTTTCTAAGTATTCAAAAAATGGTTCAGACTCCAGTTAAAACTCAATACCAATCTCATACTGCATCAACTATGTTTTCATGGACTGTAAAAATATCCTTGAATGTAAAATAGTATTGTGAGGTGTCAAGACTCCATCAGTACTACTATTATACCACAGTTTCCCACTCCCACTTTTGTAAAAAAATTCAGTAGAAACCATACTATGTTCTCCATCCTCCAAACCTTTTCCCAAAAACAACTCAATATTTTCAAGATTTATTATTACGTGCTCCTATGGGGATCATATAATTTTTATTGAGTTTTCTTGTTGTCCTAGTAACCCAAAATAATCCTCCATTTGATGTTTTATAATATATATCTTCTATTTCCACCTCTCAAACTCCACCTACCACATTATAAAATGTTTGGAAAATGTTTGATTCTACATATTTCCTAACTTTAAATGATTTAATAACAATTAAACAACTTAACTATAACTAATAATCAGAGACCATTTATATGTTGTTGTTTCCTTCCAATGTTCATAGTTTCCAAATATATAGTAGAAAATGTTTACTACCTGTTATCCTCTAAAAAACGATAGAATTTTTTTTCAGCTGTGACCGTAGAATTCTAAAAGAAATTCCTAATGTAATCCTGATCACCACTCTATGAATGAAATGTTTTGATTTTCTTCACATCACACTTATTCCATTGAAATTTACATTTCACAGCTGTGAATTCACATCCCTACAATGTTTTTGGTCTCTCAATAATAATCATATCTCTCTAGTGTACTTGAATTTATATGTAAATACCTATTTTTTAAACTTGTAATCCTAAATATATTTCCAATGTAATTATTAAGATTTGATCATCCACACACATCATTATAGTTATGAATTTTATTATTTCAACAACAAGCCATACACAGTCCGGGAGGATGAAAAAATGAAAACTGGGGGAATCCGCTCTAATAATGTCCACACATTTGCGGGGAATGGAGTAAAAGATATAAAATAATGTAAGATGTCCATTATAGGTATTCATAAAAGCAACAATGTTTACTGATTTGTTACCTTCATGACATGTGTGAATCACTTGCACTTAGCCACTCAAAAGAAAAATTTGTACAAGATGGATAGAAAAAGTAGAAATGAACTTGAATAAAACTTTATTGTTAATGAATTTAAGAGTTATAGTAGAATTAATTAAGAATGATATGAGAAAGATGAAAATGATGGAGGGAAAAGAGAAGTATCTCCCCTAGAAAGATCACTTCTAAAAGAGATTTCCCAGACCTCCCAATGATTATCTTCTACTCAATGGCCGATTGAAATGAATCTAAATGAAATTATCCCTATCCTACCCATATTTTTCATTATTTAATATTCTAAAAACCCTAAACATAATCTTTAACAAACCCAAAAAATATAAACGATAAAAAGACATTGCTACCCCTTCCCATACATGTACAAGCCAACACCCCACCCTCCCAATAATTTTCATAAATCCCAACCACGTATTCCATTCTTCTTTGTTTAAATCATCAAAATATATTCATCATAGGGTTATTTTTTATGTAACATTTAATTTTAAATATTGATAACACAATTATTCAATACTACAAAATAGGAATTTAATAGTGATAAAAATAGCCTTTATTAGTGATAAAGAATAACTGACAACCAGAGCAAGATTAAAATCCCCACCCTTTTATCAGTTCTTTAGAAGTGCTGATAAAGAGGCAAACAGTTGTATGCTATAAGAGAAAACAACAAAAATGGTGTAGTGTGTTGTAACATCACATCAAAACACCAAAAATTCCACAAAATTAGAAAAAAAAGTATTAACAATTAATTTAAATGAAATTAAATTTACAACACAAATACAAGAAAAAAAACATTGTATTATAAAAATTTCTAACATTGGTTTATACAATTACATAAGTATAATTTATTAGATACATTCAAAAAATAGTAGTCTTCCTTTGTCTTTTGATCCTAACCCATTATTGGGGAAAAATAAACTTGTATAAGAAAGAAATTCTTATATTAATAATAATATAGTAAAATAAATTAATACAAAGTGTTGATTTTAAACTAAACATTGAGTCATATAAAGAACATTGTATATCAGATTGAGTTGTGGTTAATTCTTGCAAATCACACCATTTATTGTTCATCTTCAAGCATTATCTCTGTGAAAATTAAATAAATCATTATAAGATAAAAATGATAAGAAAATTAATTAGGTAATGTTACATAGAATTATTTGAAAACAATCTAGGCCCATTTTATTGGTTTTAGTGATGTGATGCATTTTTTAAAATAAAATGACACTTATATATTTAAAAGAAACACTTGGAGTTATACTGGTCACACGATGCATCAGATTGAGGTTTGTATGATTTCTAAAAATCCAAAATGACTTATGGATTATTTTTCTAAAGTATGAAAGCAATCCGAATGTGTTTTCTCCATTTTGAGTGTATCACTTGTATTTATTACTAAAATATCATTTTAAACTGGAAACACACAATTTGAAATATACCAATAACATAGTATGTCAATTTGATTTGATAATAATTTATATATATGAAAAATTACTTTTGAATCATTTTCCTAACTTATTAATACAGTCTGAATGCATTTTCTATTTTTTTAGTGAGTGATATTTTTTGAACTAAAATATCGATTTTAAACTGACAATGAACACATTGAGTCATAATGGGAACACTGTTTATCAGACTAAAGTGAGAATAATTTTTAAACATAAAAATATAAATTATGGATCGTTTCCCTAACATATCAAAACTATCTAAATTTCTTTTATCATTTTTGAGTAGGTTATTTGTCCTTTTTTATTAAAATTAATGTCAATTTTAAATAAAAAGATGCACTTAGAATCATATTGGTCACAACGTGCATCATATTTTGGTGAGGAAAATTCCTAGACACCCAAAATGTCTTATTGATCATTTTCATAAATTATTAAAACAATATTAACGTGTTTACTTGGTTTTGATTAGGTCACTTATCTTTTTTACTAAAATGCCATTTTAAACTAGAAACATACACATTGAATCATATCGATCACATCATGTATTAATTTTTTGTGAGACTGATTCCTAAAAATCAAAAATGACATATGAATTAATTTCCAAAATTATAAAGAAACCCCAAGTGTGTTTTCTTAGTTTTTAGTGATTGACATTTTTTTATCTAAACTATCGATTTTAAACTGATAACAGGCACATTGAGTCATAATGGGCACATCTTGTATCATATTTAGGTGTGGATGATTACTACACATCAAAAATGACTTATGGATTATTATACTAAATTATCAGAACAATATAAATGATTTTTCATTGTTTTGAGTAGATTATTTGTATTTTTACTAAAAATGTTGTCAATTTTAAATAAAAAGGTGCACTTGGAGTCATACCAATCACACCGTGCGTCGGATTGAGGTGAAGATAATTCCTACACATCAAAAATGGCTTATTCTTTTTCATAAAGTATAAAAACAATATAAATTTGATTTCTTAGTTTTGAGTAGGTAAATTTTTCTTTTTACTAAAATTGATGTCAATTCTAAATAAAAAGACGCACTTGGTGTCTTATCGGTCACATTGTGCATTGTATTGAGCTGAGGATGATTCATACATGAAAAAATTTATTATGGATTATTTTATTATAGTATCAAAAAAATAAAAATGCATTTTATTGTTTTTGAGTACGTATCTTTTATTTTTTAATAAAATGTAATTTTAAACTGGAAACATGCACTTCAACTCATACTGATCACACAATGTGTTAGTTTGACGTGATACTAATTAAAAAACATCAAAAATTACTTATGAATCATTTTCTTTAATTATCAAGACAATATGAGTTCATTTTCTTAGTTTTTAGTGAGTGACATTTTTTTGAACTAAACTATTGATTTTAAACTGATAAGGAACACATTAAGTCATACCTAGAACATCATGTGTCAGATTGAGGTGAGGCTGATTACTACAGGTAAAAATGAATTATGGATCCTTTTCTTAAATTATCAAAATAATATAAATGTTTTTTCTTAGTTTTTAGTAGGTAAATTGTCCTTTTTACTTAAATTGATGTGATTTTTAAATAAAAAGACGCACTTGGAGTCATACCAGTCACATCATATGTTAGATTGAGGTATGATTGATTATTAAAAATATTAAATGACTTATGGATCATTTTACTAAAGTATTCAAACAGTATGAATGTGTATACTCAGTCTTGAGCACGTCACTTGTTTTTACTAAAATTCTATTTTGAACTGGAAACATGCACTTTGACTCATAATGATTACATCGTTTATCAGTTTGACATGAGGATGATTATTACACATCACTAATGACTTATGAATAAATTTCCAAAATTATCAAGAAATTTCAATTTTGTTTTCTATAATTTTAATGAGTGACATTTTTTGAACTAGACTATCAAGTTTAAATTGATAACAGACACATTGAGTCATAACTATCACACCATGCATCAAATCGAGGTGCAGATGGTTCCTATAAACCCCAAATGAATTATGGATTGTTTCCCTAATGTATCAAAACAATAGAAACATTTTTATTAGTTTGGAATATTTCAATTTTCCTTTTAACAAAAATTAATTTCAATTTTAAATAAAAAGAAGCACTTTGAGTCATACTGGTCACACAGTGTGTCAGATTGAGGTGCAGCTGATTCCTACATGTTTCAAAGTCTCAAAGAATCTTAACTGTTAATGTTACCACGTTTCTATTGTCTTTATATGTAGAACTACCAAAAATACACATTAAATCAATGTTTTTAGCTGAAAACATTACTCATTGTTGAAATTTGGAAGAGAAAAAGAAGATCATGTGGCCATTATATCATGAGAAGCCACAAAAATGGACACATGAGCTTCCTATAATCTTATTGATTTCAATAATTTTTTAGCAAACAACATAAAATCAATATGCAGTGTTGGTGGTTTGACAAATAAAGGCAATGAAAATGGAAAATTTGGTAACATTAGTAGAAATAATCATTTTATCTCTTTTATAGCTTGTTGTATATAGTTGAAATCAAAATAAGAATTCCCAAAAGGTATGTGAAAAAACTAAATAAGTGTTAGATAAAAATGATAATGAAATTAGATTAAAAATAGTAGAAAAATTATGACATAATTAATTAAATAAGTAGTAGATATTCAACTTTTCTTGATGTTTGTATACATTCTTGATACATTTTCCTGTTGTCATTATCTCAGTTGCAGGCTCGAAGTCCAATCCATCATGAGCATGTCATGCTTCAAAAAAACCACCCTAAATCAAAAAAAAATCACATGCATAAGAATACAATTATTATATGAGTAATACTAAAAAGAAATAAATTAAACATAAATATGAAACAATAAATTAATTCTATGGGTGATGATTTTACTATGCAACCATTGTTGACCACTGAGATATTTCAACAAAAAGTAAGAATGATGATAAAAAAATACAAATATATCTTTCCAAACAATCAATCAATGATTGAATAGGATGAGACGAAAATAATATACCTTGGATTTAATCTTTGAATCATACAAGAGAAAGTATATATATTTTATTGGGTTAATAAAATATTTATTTTGTATAATAAGTAAATAAATAAACATAAGATATTCATTATCAAAGTTGAAAGTTATAGATAATTCTAATAAGTAAAACTAAACATTTTATTGTTTCAAATAATTTTAGTATGTTTTGAAGAAAACAGGTAATTTAATTTAAGTGAAGAATTAATCAACTATTTTAGGTGTTATCCTCTGAATTCATCCAAATGTGAAAGTTATAGAAAATATTCATCCTCATAATCTCATCTTCTGAACAGTTATCATTACATTGTGTTGTATATAACTAATCATCCATCTTTTTTGGATATGCACCTATGTTTCTTGAAATACTCAAAGTGGTATTCATCCATATAATGACTAATGATTAGAAAAGTATAAGAAAATAAAAGAGATGGGGGATGAGCCCCAAGAAACAAATTGTAATAATAATTATTTGGGAGATTAAACTAATGAGGATGATAGTTTTACTCCATTGTGTTCTCTAAAAGGGTAAATACCTCCGATTTGTAAGAATTACATGGATGGTAATAAGAAATTACTGAGGGTGGAACCAAAAGGTAATGTTAAATAATGATCTACATTTAGATGGATTAAAATATAACACACATAGTGTTTTTTAAATTTTTAATGAAAGAAATGAAGTGATTTTGAAGAAGTATTAATGAGTGGGTTATCATTTCAAAGATGGATATATTTTTATAAAGGTATAGAAAACTAGTCAAACCATTTTTTGATTCTGGGTCAGTAAAAATTTATGGTAATTGTGTTTAAAATAGGAAATTGATTTGTGGTAGTGAAAAATTTATCATATTAGATAATAAGAAAATTAAATATAAACTTTAAAATGGTGGATGATATGTTTTTATGATGAAAAGATAAAATTGATAGATATTTTTCACTAATTAGATTGATAATATTGTTAATAATTAAAGTAATTATGAAACATCAGAGGAAATTAATGTTGAATTGTGTAACATTGGGGGGGAGAACATGTGGATATGATGGACTCAAAATAATACATTAATTGTGAGGAAAATGAAGATGTATTATCAACTGCATGAAATATAAGTAAGGATGAAATCAATGAATAAAATTTCACTGGTGATCAAATAGTTTTGGTGAAAAATCTAAGGAGTAAGATTCTACAAAAAAACTCATTTTTCCCAAATAAAGCCTAAATAAATTGGAGAGGGTAACAAGGATGATAATTGGACCAAATATATTCTTGAGGAGCTTGATCCGAAAAAGAACATTGTGACATAGAAAATTGTTCCAAGGATGAAAGATAAAAATGTTATTAGAACCAAGTGGGAGTTTAGTAATAAAATCATAAGCTATGGAAAAGTGTCTCCAAATAAAGAATGGATAGTGTGTAAGGGGAACTACTAGATAAAATGAATTTATATTTATGATAAATTTAATCTCATATTCTAGTTGGAAAATATTTGAATTTTTTTGGATATTTCAGTTAAAATGTAGTTAAAAGTATAACAATGGATATAAAATCTATATTCCTCAATGGAGTTATTATGGGAGAGTATACATTGAGAAAAATGGGTTTATTATGGATGAAAATGAGAGAAATGTGTTCTAGTTAAAGAATTACTTTTATAAGATAAAGAAACCACTAAGTATCTTGTATTTAAGGTTTGATCAATACCTAAGAAAAATTTATTTTTAGTGAGGTAGAGTTAATCATAGCCTCTACATCAAGAAGGAGACTGATCAAAGGATGTTGGTACTAATATATGTTGAAGACATAATATTTTAGTATTAGACAAAGAAAAATGCAATTTTTTGGATTATATGTGGTATGATATCAAAATTTATATGATTGATGAAACATTTTCCTTGGTCTATAGGTGAATCAAAGAAATTATTGAACATTAATTTCTCGATAAAAATATAGAAAAGAGGTTCCCAAGTGATTTTCAATAAAATATTCCAAACCAATGACAACACTGACCTCTATATGGATGTATTTTTCAAAAGTTGATGATTTCAAAGAGGTAGATGTCATGAAATATAGGTATTGGGTCCCTATTATACCCAACAACAACATTACCCAACATTGGGTTTGATATATTTCAATTCACATGTTCAAATTTTATCCCATGGAGAGCCACATGCTATCGGGGAAAAAGATACTTCAATATATCTAAATAAATGAATTTTGTATTGTTTTATTATAAGATAGTGCAACTGTACTTGTTGGGATACATGGATGCAGGGTGATAAGGTTCAGTGGATAAGTGAGGAAAATTAGAGATATCGAAAAACCAGGATTTTGATTGAGTCTTGGTTTCGTTCAACCCTTGAATCGGTTGATCCTCATATTTGAGCCTTGTAATAGTTGGAGCCTTGATTATAGTCAAGATTCGAGCTTGGTTTCAACAAATAGGATCACCAACAGCAGGTGTCTTATGTGGAGAGCTTTGGATATCATGAAGTTGTTCGTAATGGTTAGGGTTCTTAAAATGGATTGAGACACTTTTATCAGCACTTTCAAAAAAGGGTTAATAAAGATAACATTTTATTATTTCTAAGTTAATAAGAATTGATAAAATTAATATTTATCAGTGTTCCTGATAATGATGAGATTTATCAGTGCTAAAAAAGTACAGATAAAATCCATATTTATCAACGCTAAAATTTTAGTGCAGATAAAGATGGATTATATCAGCTCTTTTTTAGCGCTAGTAAATACTTATATAAATACTTTAAAAAATAATATTTATATCATTATATATATTTATATAATTATATATATATATTTAATATATATATAGTAAATATATTCATTATTCAAATAAATTTATTATGATTTTATAATTATTTAAATATATATAATTATTTATTTATAATTATATATATACTTTTAAACAAATATTTTTTATTTATTTATAATTATAAATGCATAAAAATATAAAATATTCATTTAGAAATAAATTTATTTATAAATATTTTTTTACAAATATTTTTTTAGTATTGTTAATAAATATTTAATCTTATGTACATGAATGTTAAAAATGAGTTAAATTGAACAATTAAAATTGAGTACACCTTAACAATATTGAAAAACTGGATAAGTTTCATTAATTAAAAATAAATAATTAAAAATGGCTATATATTGAAATAAATATGAATACATATTGAAAATATTAAGATATAGTAAATAAATATATTTAAAATAAATAATATAATTTGAATAAATTCCCCAAAAAATATGTTTATATGGGTATTTTATTTTAAAAAGCATTAATTATGTATATTTTAAGTTAATATAATATGTTTGATCTATGTTAAATTGAAAAATCAAATGATTTTCAATTATGTCCATTACTCGTTGTAATTAATCAGTACTTTTAATTCATAATAATTTTTAATTATAAACCATTATTCGCTAAATATATTACTAATTAATGTTAAGTATAAATATTTTGTATTATATAAATCATATTTATTGACATTCATATATATCTATATATTTATTATATACTATGTATTAAAATTATCAATAATTATATAATTAACAAAATGTTTAATATTTTTCACAATTTACTTATTTATAATTTTTATTTGTTTAGTTTTTATTTTACATATATCTATATATTTAATATATAATATTTATTATTATTTATAATTTATATATAGTATAACCAATTTATTCATTTTTATCAACAATTATTTAATTAATAAAAAATTTAATGTTTCATTAATGTTTTTTTATTTTTTTATTTAATTATTTCATTTTTTTCGAACTTTATTAGTGCTAAAAACCAATGATAAAGTATTTCTTTATGGAAGATAAAAATAAATAACTAATAAAGGTTAACCTTTATTAGAGCTAAAAATAAAGTGCTGATAAAAGGTTTCCTTTATCAATTCTAAAAATAAAGTGCAGATAAAGGGAACCATTTATCATCGCTAAAAAAATGCCTTGATAAAGGGTTCCTTTTATCAGTGTTAAAAAAAGCGCTAATAAAAGGTACCCTTTATGATCTCTTATTTTAACACAAATAAAGAGAACCTCTACCAATGCTTTTTTCTAGCATTGATAAAGGCCAATATTTTTAAAGGCTTTTTTGTAGTAGTGTTGAAAACTCACTTTGACTCACAACCAAATTCATTCTTTCACTCATTAGTTTTTTTAATACATTTTATATCCAGATTGTTAAAAACTTTAAGAAAATGTATTTTATTGTGGTTTCATCATCCATTTTCACTTTTCATTAAATCCCATTTAGTCCAAATCCATAATCATCAGATATTTAGGTTTCCCCCTCAAAGAAACAATAAAAAATCCAACTTCAATATTTATTTAACTTCATTACATCCAGTTTCACATTTTATTCCATAATCAATATTAATCATCTCGACTCACAACCTCCTTCCATGTTACCTTTCAGAAGTAAATCTAAACTTTTCTTATTTCGTAATGATATATTAAAAAACAATATTATTTACTTTCAAATCAACTTCTAATCATCATCCAAGTGAGACTTACACTCCAATCATATTTATTTATTATAGTAATAACAAGGATGATATTATTCATTCTTTGGTTTTCCCTTTAACTTTATTCTTTACCATTAACTTTAACATAATTATTCATCTTTACTTAAAAAAATTTAAATTTACTTCATATTGAATAGAAATACAACACTATTCATCACAATCAATGTAACATCCCATGTAAATAAATAATATTACATTCTCATGTTTATCAATATTTGTTAATATTACTTTAAAGGGAAATCTATGCTCGATGGAATATCCAATACGCAACAACGAGTTTCTTTGAAATCTTACGTTGCACACTAGCAATATAATAATATTATTTTAAATAGTTAATGCCTAGCCGTTGTAATGGCGGGAATGAACAGAACTAACTAAAAAAATGATTACATATGTTTGTTAAATATTTTTACATTTATCCTATAAATTTTAGAGGCTTAAAATTCAAATGAATCCAATTTTAAGAATAAATACTCTAAAATGGTTTTACCGCCTTTTGATGGAAAATCTTTTTAAATCTAAATTTTGACAATTTTATAAGATCTATTTGAAAAAATAAACTTACTATTCAGAATTTGGATATTGAAATTTACATTGGATAAATTATTGGTATATTTCTGACAAATGTTCATTTTTTTAATGAATAGTGAAAAATACTTCATTTTACTTCAAAACTGCTTTTTCATCTAATTTAATTATGTGGATAGATGATCTTTTTTCATTGTTTTAAAGTGTAATTAGAATATATTTTTACCATTTAATTCAATGGTGGTCATTATAATTAATTTCACTTTGAAAATGGATATAAACAAGTGCCAAACCTTTCATACATATTGCTTCAAAAAAACCCGCTATTTGTTTTGACAACGAGAATTATTTTTAAATTAATTATTGCAATTTATATTTTTAAAATTTGGTAAAAGAATTTCCATATTTGGAATCAAAAGGTCCAAATTATTTAATTAATACTCTTTTTTTGGACATTATGAATAGTAACGCCGATAATTATCTTTAATTATCATGATTAATTAGTAATCGGGTAGTTAAGGATAATAAAATAATATCATAATAATAACAAATGACCCCAACATGTGTCTTAATGATACTATTTGTGTCATAGACGACCATGGTATGCCTTGTGCCTAACTTAGGGACCCCATGGAATCACATTTGGGTGATAGTGACGATTTATCATTTTATTTTTAAAGAAAGGAGAATATCACAAAAGTATGTAACACCTAAGAAAAACAATTTTAGTTTTTTCTGTGTAAATGGTATCTTATACTATAAATAGTAATTTGAAATCTGAAAATATTTCATACATCATAGTATTTTTTTTATAATTTTTATATATTAAATAAATTAATTTATTTATGACACCATGATGATGCAACGATTACATCATTAATGAACGATTTCAATAAAATAAAAAGATAATGTAAAATCTAAGACTTACACTTGTCAAAAAACTATTGGATGAGTATATTTCGAACCCTTATCACCTTATCCTCGAAATATATCAATATGGGACCTTTAAAATCTGAAACTCATTTTAAAATAATGTAACATTTCTTGACTTTCCAAGAGTGCCCCTCCTCCCTCTTATAAAAGGCCCCCACCTCTACCTCCTTACCCACACATGTCAAGGCTTTGGCTTGGCCAAAGCCTTCCCATTTCATCTCTCCACATCCCTCTCTTCATCATTGAAGCCTCACCTTAGGTAGAAATCTCTTCAAGAAACCCTTTTGGTTCAAATCAAAGGGAGTTACCTGATTTAAAGGAAATGTCTTCTCTTATGTTATGTTGTTTTATTTTGCTTCTCCAATCCTCTAAACTCTTTTTATTCCTTTATTTTGTAACAAGACCAGTATCTTCAAAATACTAGGATGTTGTTATAATAAGTATTCAAGATACACTTACACACACATTCGTCTAATGGTTAAAGATAAAACTATTTCTGTGGATGGGGAATTACTGCCTCACGAAACGATGATTGTTCAATATTCTTTTAACACCTTTAAAGGTGACCATTATGATGTCACTATATTTTATATATGATATATATGGTATTTATTATTTCTATATGCTTCTGTATTTTATATTTAAAACATACCATTATTCTTTGCGTGTTGTGCAAATGCGATAATTTCATATGAGGAAGTGTGGACTACCGCCCCCTTAAGTGATGTGACTCGTTCATGCAATACATGGAATGTATAAAGAATGAAATTAATGAACTTATTTGACCTATATAGAATATATATTATACATTAATTATAATATATATATCTCTCAATTATTTTTAATTCCATTAATATGACAAAGAAATTGAAGTGGCGTTTATGCGTACGTACGACCTACCTTCTCCATGAATGGTGCATTTCAATTCTTTTTATCTCCAAATGTTATGGAATAGTATAAAATGAATATTTACTAGATATATGTCACGAACCAACCCGAGTCGACCCTGAACCGGTCACCCAGGCCAGCCCGCGACAAGTCCCGAGAGGCATTCCCGATCCTCCCGGGATGGTGACAAGCACCAAGGGCATCAATAGAGTACACAAGGGAACGATTTCGCCCATATATAAACAATCAAACAAACAGTGGAAATAAACGGACCGCCCAAAATTAACTTATATAAAAATTGAACTAAATATTATTTGTACAAGAAAATAAATTAAAACAAAACCAACAACTCAACTGAACAATCCCGATGAAAAAAAATATCTCCATGTGACACTTATAGTCACTCTCTAACACAATGATAAAAAGTCGCCCAAGGTGATCGAACTAAAGATGAAACCTTCACAAGGGCTAAAAAAAGAAGAAGACTATAGGCGTGAGTATTAAAACTCAGTAGGTTAGCCCGATATTCTATTCCCAATGCACATTACTTTAAAATAAAAGAAACATCAATTTATAGTTTTAAAATCAAGATTTGAAAGTATGGTTTTCAAATGAGGTTCCATGGTATAATAATTATCAGACAAAAACATGCATGTTTAATAAACAAAAATGCAAGTAACAATTATTTTCAAAGAGGTGAAACTTCAAAATGAAAATATTTTTCAAGAGGGCTACTTTAAAGAATTTTAACATTCAAATAAATAACACATACTACTGAATTTACCAACCAAACACACCGTATGCCGACGGTGAGTACAAAATAGCCAATGAGCACTAGTCACAGGAATACCCCTAGGCACTAGTTAGTTGTGAGCCCCAGGTACCTCGTATCTCGGTAAAAGTAACCATAATAAATATCCGTTCTCGTGCACGAGCCACTAGTAGGGAACATTCCCATAACCTATTGGTCCCCAATCATCATCATCATCATAGTTTAGTTAGTGTTTTCATCGTCAAACTTGCTACGTGAAACAGGGGCCAACCCCCACAGAATCACTAGCATACTAGTACACGTCTGCCCACCTAGATACTCGGGATTCCCTTTAGTGCTCAATCAAGTTACACATATTATCAAATACACATTTCACATCCACATTCCATTCCAAAACCATAAAAACATAAACATCCCATAATTCTTCTTTACATTTCTTACACTAATCAACAAACTGCTAAATATTTCAGTAAAACAATTTCATGAAGTGTATTGAGGCTTTGCACATAAAACTCTTTCAAAAACACTCTTTAAATTATAAACACACATCATAACCAAACAAAATCATATTTGGAAGCCCAATAAACATTTAATAAAATCATTTAATGGACCATAAGACAATCCCAATTGCACAACTTGTTATATACAAGTAAAACACTCCTTCATTTCTAGGAAATGCCAAACGGGCCTTTAAACATTTTCTCAAAACTAACCTTTGATGAAGGTATGCATTTTAATTTTATTAAGGATCGGTATAAAAATTATTTACAGCAGCAAAACGCATTCATAAATCTCTTATAATACTCAGGTTAAATATTGAAAACACAACCATTTTCATAAAGATGTGAAACGGTCCATTTTTGGGCAGCTCGGGCCAAAATATGTTGTAAATCAAAACCCACTTGTTTGTAAAAACAAATCCAAATTGGAAATCAATATAAGTACCCAAAAATAACATTTATAATTCTTCCTATTCCTTTATAAATCCAATGAAATAACTTTGAAATCACATATCACACATAAAAGCCAACCGGGCAATTTACCGAACACATGTCATGCCCTTTTTAAACAAAACAATTTATTTTATGTACATGAAAATGAATAAAACCCCAATTGAATGTCATATTTTCATTCAAGATACTGTAAAATGTTAAAAATACCATAAACCAGATTATAAACCTCACAAAATATTTTCAAAAGATAATTGTACATTTAAACAAACACTTGTTGAGCACTTTCATGACAAAACAACACTACCTTTCACATAACAGTGATTAAACAACGACTTTGCACACCAAGAAAATTATAAAAAGGATTAAAAACAATAATAAACATTTATATCAGTATAGGATAATATTAAAATGATGAAACTTCTATGATAAAGTCATGTGCAAGGGATATCCTACCTCAAATTATCAGCGTAATTGAAACGCACACCCGAAATCACCCGCCGCGGGTTTATAAACCATAAAACTATAAAGATCAGACCTAAACAAACAGAAACCCCATCAAAAAAACATGGTATAAAAAAACCCTAGGTTGATCAAGACTAGGGTACAATATAAAACCAAGAAATAATGAAAGGAGGGGGAAGAGGAAGAAGAAAGGAGAAGGAATCTCACCTTTCATCCTAGAAAACGCTTCATCTTCCATTAGATCTGAAGCCCTAGAGAAACGTTAATGGCTTGAAAATTCTTGGAGAGACTCATAAGGTCTGGACGAACCAGGGGAAGAAGATTGGTGGCTAAAAGAGTACGAATTTATTGATTTATTAATGATAAATCTTACCTTGGAAATTCTGGGCGATTTGAGGTTTCCTGAGAATTTTCGCCCTAATCCGCGACCCACATGAGCTCCAAAGAGGTAAAATCGATTATGAGGGTTAGACTAGGGTTATTTTGTTCGATGGGGGGGGGTGGAATCACCGAAAAATAGTAAAAAATGAAAAAGATATAAACGAAATAAATTATTTTTTTTAAACAGGAAATGGGCCCATGGGCTGGCCCAATACCTAAATATGTAACCCAAATTCACCCGGCTTATGAATTTCTAATGGGTCCAAAAGGATAAATAAATTTTAATATATCAGTATAGGAAAAGTGTTAAGTTTAATGGGTGAAAATGGATGAAAAACAAAAGAGTTATAAAAAAAACAAATTCGGTTTTTAAAACTGGGAATGGGCTCACGGTTGGCCCAAATCATGAAATAACCACCCTTTATTCAAAAACTACTAAACAAACAATGGGGATCCCAAATTAGGGTGGTTAGACATATATGAAACTTCAAAACTCAAGATTTATCTCATCAAATACCAATGAAAAGGATCGTTATTTCTAATGGGCCGGATCAATACAATGACAGAAAAGAAAAAAAACCGTGTGTGACAATTCTCCCCACCATTAATGCTTTCCGCCCCCGGAAAGCCATAACACTTTCCGGCTGAAAAAAAACAACACCTAAGGATTCCAGAATGTACTCCACACCATTAAGAATCAACTATCACTATAAATGTTCTTAGGATGAAAATCCAGGAGACCCATGGTGGGTCTCCCCACCATTAGAAACCAACTAGCAATGAATAGACAAGAATTGAACATGAGCTAGAGTTGGGACTCACTCACGCAAGCCCAAAAAAAAACCCCTCCTACAAAAACCTACTATACCAAGTTAATAGGGTTACAACATGAACATATAAACCACCCACTCCCGAATGTAGGGGACAATAACTTGGTCGACACATTCAACACAATTCTGGACCCCTGTCACTTGGGGATGGGAGGGAAGGGGACCCAATATTTTGGCCACTGAAACAACAAAAGAAACAAAGAAACTACCCAAAACTCTCCCCCTATGAATAGGTAACACCAAGACTACACCTGATTTTTATAGGCGGTCCACACAGGGACATTGATTGAAAACCCACATCTATGAAGGAATAACCATAGACACTATGTGAGGGGTTAAGTCCACCATGCTTTTTGCGACAAAGGGAAATTCATAGAAATGAAGAACCAAAACATTGACATAGAAAATAACTTAACAAAACAGAGGAGTAAGGATAGTAATTGAGCACTCCACACCTCTGTCAATTTTTTGACTGCGTGAAAAGCTTCACTCCGAGGCCTATGGCTGGAGCCCTGATTCTTGAAGCATTTGCTGCACCGCAGTCAGGTGATAAGGATCACACCACTCAAAAAAAACCTCACTTTATCACCAAACAAAAACCTTCATCTAAATAGGAACTCATAGATACATATAAAAATTCTCTCTTGCTCCAAATGAGGGGCATAATGGACAAGGAATACGACAAAACACATTAACATCACCAAACACAACTACTCTGTCCAAAAGAATTATCACCACCTAGATGCACTTTTAATAGATCCCAAACATCTCTCTATTCCAAAAAACAGGTTGAGGCATCATCAAAATAGGTGGATTTAAAATTTTAAAGGAATCCTTAGGTTAATCAGCAGGAATGATTTCCAACGCAGAACTATCCATGGCCACATCACAACATCAAACACATTTTTAGAAACCCAATGAAAATTTCTCCAAAACCAAGACACCAAAAAGATATCATCTCAAGATACAACAAGAGTATGAATTCTAGATCACATGGAATCTAACCAAATAAAAAACTCTTCTAAGACATAGAAAAATCAAGCCACATAACCATTGGTTTTAAAAAAAAGGCCACAATTTTCAGCTCAAAACAATTTTGAAAAATCAAACTAACTTGGTGGGTTTCCACATTCACCAATGGTGTTTCATCAAGTCTCACCCACATGCACATTTCCATGCCACCCCTGGCACCCAACCACCATACCATATAGGCCATACTTCCAGATATAAATAAAACCATGCATGTGAGCACCCATGAAAACACCAAAGGCTAAAATTAAACATCATAATTCAAAAAAAAAAATTTACCTTCAAAAGGAACACCAACCACCAAGTCAAAAAAAACATTTTCATATTTCACAAAAAAAAACCACAATTAATTAAGAACCATTTTCTTAAAAAACTACCCCATTTCATTTTTAAAAACTTTTTAAATAACCAAGCCACTCTAAACAATGCCTTCCAATTTTTTTTTAAAAAAAAATTCAGCAATGTATATTTTTATAATCTGAGGTCCATTGAGACCAATACCATTTCTAGTAAAACACCAACCGATCAAAACCAATTTCCAAACCTAATTTATCCGATTCAGAAACTTTTTAACATCCCAAAATACCCCATTTAAAACAATGATCCGGAATCAACTTAAAATTATTCACAATTTCAAAACATTTTATTCCAACAAACCAAAAGTTTAAATTATGGATAATCCAATCCCTTTAAATCATTTCCACTTTCCTCCATTTTTTTACAAAAACACAACCTTCCAAAACAATTCATATATTTAATTTTTGAAAACCCCATTTTTCACTTTTAAAAATCTAATCCTTCCTTTAAAACCCATTTCCACAATTCTCACACAAGGATTTTAAAAACAAAAATTTAGAATTCAAGAAAGTTTCAAGAGACCCAAAAAAAGGGAACTAGTGTCGGTGGGTGACTTGACCATATGGTTGGCGGCCATATGCCAAACACAACACCAACATAGAGAGACTTATTAAGACCATTCCCCAGCTACACATGGCTTGGCAGGCCCTGTGAGCTCACGAAGGCCATTGGTCAGACTCCCTTTGTCATATCCCAATACCAAATAATCAACTAGAACAATGGAAACTAATAAAACTGAACTTCCATGGAAACCTGAGGATTAGAACAAGAAAGAGCTAGCGACTCTATTCTTGCACTTATCCCTCAAGTCCCAAAAATACTACTCCATCTACCTTGACATCCCCAAAATAACAAGGGCGCTCTAAAAAGAAAGGTCCGCTAATAGCCGACCTCCTCTGATACCATTTTGTCACGAACCAACCTGAGTCGACCCTGAACCGCTCACCCAGGCCAACCCGCGACAAGTCCCGAGAGGCGTTCCCGATCCTCCCGGGATAGTGACAAGCACCAAGGGAATCAATAGAGTACACAAGGGAACGATTTCGCCCATATATAAACAATCAAACAAACAGCGGAAATAAACGGACCGCCCAAAATTAACTTAGATAAAAATTGAACTAAATATTATTTGTACAAGAAAATAAATTAGAACAAAACCAACAACTCAACTGAACAATCCCGATGAAAAAAATATCTCCATGTGACACTTCTGGTCACTCTCCAACACAATGATAAAAAGTCGCCCAAGGTGATCGAACTAAAGATGAAACCTTCACAAGGGCTAAAAAAAGAAGAAGACTATAGGCGTGAGTATTAAAACTCAGTAGGTTAGCCCGGTATTCTATTCCCAATGCACATTACTTTAAAATAAAAGAAACATCAATTTATAGTTTTAAAATAAAGATTTGAAAGTATGGTTTTCAAATGAGGTTCCATGGTATAATAATTA
This sequence comes from Viscum album, assembly GCA_963277665.1. NCBI lineage: Eukaryota > Viridiplantae > Streptophyta > Magnoliopsida > Santalales > Viscaceae > Viscum > Viscum album. The sequence goes on along the minus strand of OY728147.1, from coordinate 2,102,912,530 downwards.
TCAGACAAAAACATGCATGTTTAATAAACAAAAATGCAAGTAACAATTATTTTCAAAGAGGTGAAACTTCAAAATGAAAATATTTTTCAAGAGGGCTGCTTTAAAGAATTTTAACATTGAAATAAATAACACATACTACTGAATTTACCAACCAAACACACCGTATGCCGACGGTGAGTAAAAAATAGCCAATGAGCACTAGTCACAAGAATACCCCTAGGCACTAGTTAGTTGTGAGCCCCAGGTACCTCGTATCTCGATAAAAGTAACCATAATAAATATCCGTTCTCGTGCACAAGCCACTAGTAGGGAACATTCCAATAACCTAGTGGTCCCCAATCATCATCATCATCATAGTTTAGTTAGTGTTTTCATCATCAAACTTGCTACGTGAAACAGGGGCCAACCCCCACAGAATCACTAGCATACTAGTACACGTCCGCCCACCTAGATACCCGGGATTCCCTTTAGTGCTCAATCAAGTTACACATATTATCAAATACACATTTCACATCCACATTCCATTACAAAACCATAAAAACATAAACAACGCATAATATTTCTTCACATTTCTTACACTAATCAACAAACCGCTAAATATTTCGGAAAAACAATTTCATGAAGTGTATTGAGGATTTGCACATAAAACTCTTTCAAAAACACTCTTTAAATTATAAACACACATAATAACCAAACCAAATCATATTTGGCAGCCCAATAAACATTTAACAAAATCATTTAATGGAACATAAAACAATCCCAATTGCACAACTTGTTATATACAAGTAAAACACTACTTCATTTCTAGGAAATGCCAAACGGGCCTTTAAACATTTTCTCAAAACTAACCTTTGATGAAGGTATGCATTTTAATTTTATTAAGGATCTGTATAAACATCATTTACAGCAGCAAAACGCATTCATAAATCTCTTATAATACTCAGGTTACATATTGAAAACACAACCATTTTCATAAAGATGTGAAATGGTCCATTTTTGGGAAGCTCGGGCCAAAATATGTTGTAAATCAAAACCCACTTGTTTGTAAAAACAAATCCAAATTGGAAATCAATATAAGTACCCAAAAATAACATTTATAATTCTTCCAATTCCTTTATAAATCCAATCAAATAACTTTTAAATCACATATCACACATAAAATCCAACCGGGCAATTTACCGAACACATGTCATGCCCTTTTTAAACAAAACAATTTATTTTATGTACATGAAAAGGAATAAAACACCAATTGAATGTAATATTTTCATTCAAGATACTGTAACATGTTAAAAATACCATAAACCAGATTATAAACCTCACAAAATATTTTCAAAAGATAATTGTACATTTAAACAAACACTTGTTGAGCACTTTCATGACAAAACAACACTACCTTTCACATAAAAGTGATTAAACAACGACTTTGCACACCAAGAAAATTATAAAAAGTATTAAAAACAATAATAAACATTTATATCAGTATAGGATAATATTAAAATGATGAAACTTCTATGATAAAGTCATGTGCAAGGGATATCCTACCTCAAATTGTCGGCGTAATTGAAACGCACACCCGAAATCACCCACCGCGGGTTTATAAACCATAAAACTATAAAGATCAGACCTAAACAAACAGAAACTCGATCAAAAAAACATGGTATAAAAAAACCCTAGGTTGATCAAGACTAGGGTACAATATAAAACCAAGAAATAATGAAAGGAGGGGGAAGAGGAAGAAGAAAGGAGAAGGAATCTCACCTTTCATCCTAGAAAACTCTTCATCTTCCATTAGATATGAAGCCCTAGAGAAAAGGGAATGGCTTGAAAATTCTTGGAGAGACTCATATGGTCTGGACGAACCAGGGGAATAAGATTGGTGGCTAAAAGAGTACGAATTTATTGATTTATGAATGATAAATGTTACCTTGGAAATTCTGGGCGATTTGAGGTTTCCTGAGACTTTTCGCCCTAATCCGCAACCCACATGAGCTCCAAAGAGGTAAAATAGATTATGAGGGTTAGGCTAGGGTTATTGGATTCGAGGGGGGGGGGGGGGAATCACCGAAAAATAGTAAAAAATGAAAAAGATATAAACGAAACAAATTATTTTTTTTAAAACAGGAAATGGGCCCATGGGCTAGCCCAATACCTAAATACGTAACCCAAATTCACCCGGCTTATGAATTTATAATGGGTCCAAAAGGATAAATAAATTTTAATATATCAGTATAGTACAAGTGTTAAGTTTAATGGGTGAAAAAGGATGAAAAACAAAAGAGTTATAAAAAAACAAATTCGGTTTTTAAAACTGGGAATGAGCTCACGGTTGGCCCAAATCATGAAGTAACCACCCTTTCTTCAAAAACTACTAAAAAAACAATGGGGATCCCAAATTAGGGTGGCTAGACATATATGAAACTTCAAAACTCAATATTTATCTCATCAAATACCAATGAAAAGGATTGGTATTTCTAATGGGCCGGATCAATACAATGACAGAAAAGAAAGAAAAACCATGTGTGACAATATATATGATATTTAAATCATTAATAATATTCTGGATATGATGTAATTTTAACTACATGGACAATTCTTTTCAAACAAGTTCATTTTTGACTCATGTACCGAACATCGACAAAAACGTCTGATATGAGAAGTCAAACTTGAGGTAAGTTATCCAACCCCTCTCTTTCTTTTTAAGTACTCTCTTTTATGTCATTTCTTTTAAGCTCATATTTTTTATGTTTGGGGATGTTATTTTATATTCATAATTATGTAATTTTTATGTTCATATTATGAGAAACCCTATTTGATCTCATAAATCCATTTTTGGAAGTTTTAAGTGGTGTCGTTAGGCTGTGGAGTTTTTGTAAGGGATTTTTCATCTCACTTTTATTCCCGTGAGATTTATGAAACATTTGCCACTATTTCCTTTGAGTGGTTTATGTACTGCCCATTATTCTAATCTGTGTGTAATATACTTTCTTTTATGGGTATTTACATCAACGTTGTACGGTCCTTCTTTCATGAGGTGAACGTTTCGGAAGTTACCCAAATCGGTAAGGGAACCTTTCACACTCATCTTTTTAAAGACTTATTTTGTTATGTCTTTTAATTTACATCTTTTTATGTTGGGATATGTTATTCTATATCCTTATTGATGTAAATTTTATCTCCAAGTGATGAGATACCATTTTTTCTCTCATCAACTAATTCTATGAATTTTAAAGTGACATCGTTAGGCTGTCGAATTTTACCAAGGGAACTTCTTAACCCAATTTCGATTTCTTTGGGTTCCACATGTAGTTATTGAATATGTCATACATTGAATATGTGTGAATGGAGTTTGATTGTTTTACACTTAATATCCACTTATATTGGGTGTATTTATATTTTTCACACATAATTATGAGATTAATTTATCCTTAATTTAAGGATACCTTCTTTATAAGGGATTTCATCTCATTTTACATTTCCATTGAGACTTCATTGTTGTTATGCACCAATTCACTCTTATATGGTGTATAAAATGTCCTTTGGAATATTATATCACGAATACCTTTATTCTCATGATTTTATAAAGTTCCGATTAAATGTTATTCCTCAATTATTGTATTCAAGTGTCTCTCATTTTGTTAAAAACACTTTAACTAAAATATCGTTTTAAATGTTGTAATGATTTATTATTATAAATATTTCTCATTAATATACATTTTTTCAAAATCGTTTTAAGGATTTATTTATATGGATATTAATGGTTTGGAATCTTAAAATATTCAAAGTGGTATGAGATACTTTGATTCATAAATATCTTTATTAAATGTTTTGAATGGTTTTGAAAATGGTTTTTAGAATGGATTCATCATTTCGATATCTTAAAATGTTATATTGTTATTGCAATATGGGAATGTTATGTTTCCTTTATGCATGTTTTATGTGATACAATTATGTTATGGTTCTTGGGAATTTTTTATGAAGACGAGTGATTCCGTGATAAACTAAGGGCGGGTGAGCCCGATATAGATCTCCAATGCATTGGGTAATGTGAAGGGGTTAAATGCTAAGGTGTCTCCGAATAGATTTCGGGAATATACTGTGATGGGTATTCCAAACGTAACCATGAGGGTTACTCCCTAGGTAAGAATGTTATGAATTTCTCAAGTTACCTTTATGTCTTATGATTTCTATGAGTTATTCATAAGTCTTATTTTTTCATAAGGTATGTTAAGTGCTTATGTTTTATGAGTAAAGTATGTTTTCATTGATTCTTATGTATACATGGACTAATATTTTCTTTCCGTATTGTTATAACCCTTACTGAGCTTTTTATGCTCATCCCAAGTTTTTGAAATGTTTTTCACAGGACATAAAGTTGAATAGGGTCAAGGATGGGATCAAGGAAATGTCAAGCTGTCTAAAACAAGGAACTAGACATGACTCTTTTATTCAAGAGTTTTTATTTTGTGAAAAAATGGAAATTGAGTAGATGTGTCTACTTTGTAATCTTTGAGATGTAATAGTTATGTCCTAATTCTCTAAAACTCTAAACCTGAAAAGATCCTCAATGTGAATTATTCAATTTAATTCAAGATTAAGTACGGTTTAAGGTCGGGTCCTTATAGTTGGTATCAGAGGTCAGTTAAGATAACTTTAGAGGTTAGAGTGTTGTTTAAGAAAAAGTGACAAGTTGTGTATAACCATAATGGTTAGTATATTAGATGGAGTCATTGTTTGTTTTTGAAAGTTAAAATGAGTTTGAGATAACTTGGATAAGTATATCTTGGCGTTTATCTTCCTCATTATTATATGATGATTTTACTGATATACTCACACTGACCATTTTGGTTTTAGTAAATTGCTGGATCTAGTAGGAACCAAAGTAACAGTGGATTTGAAGAAAACTGTGACAGTTTTATGAAAGAACAACTTAATGATATGGGAGCTGCAATGAGAACTCTTGTAATTATCACCAACCAACTATCTGGAGTCATGATTAACCACCTGAACCTTAGTGATTTTTATAAGGAATCATATATGCGAGAAACAAATCCCTACGGAAGTTCAGGTAATAATCATAAAGGTAAGTATGTTCAAAAACCTATGTGTCAAAGATGTGGAAAGAAACACAGAGGAAAATGTTTCAAAGGGACAGAAAGATGCTATAGATGTGGAAATGAAGGTCATAAAGCAAGAACCTGCCATGGAAAAAGGAAGCATCTAGTTGACTCTAGGAAAGGAAAAGAAGTTCTTTCTGAAGGATCAATTGAATGTTTTAAATGTGGTGTGCATAGTCATTATGCAAACACATGTCCTACGAAGAAGTTTCGGGAATGGGATCACCAAGATCATACAAATATTCATTTACCAATACCTAATGCCATTTTGATTGAGGATGAAGAAACTGACAATGACCAATGAAAGGTATGTATTATTTATTAACATATGTTTTCCTATTATTGGAATCTTAGGATATGATTCTTGATTTTTTTTGTAGGAAAGAAGTATTTCAGAATAAGTTAAAAAGGAATGGTTAATGGGTCATGAAGTGTGTTGAATGAGTAAGAAGTCAACATATAAGGGATTAAAGAGTTATGGTAGATTTTAGGATGGTGAAATTATTAAATGTATTAAGTCTATTTTGATGATGGGGTTACATTAGAAGAATTTTTATAGTATATGTAACCCTGATGTTTGATATATGAAAATTTTATTCAAGGAATAATTATCCTTTATTTTGTGGATATAGTTATAAAGAACTATTTGGGTTTATATGATCCTTGAATTTGAGGCAATTACTGGTTAATACATTTTGGGTTGCAAAATGAAAGTTATTAGATAACCTTTGTGGTTAAAATATGTTATGGTTATTTTTGAAGATTTTATCTCTTTTTGGGGAATGTTTTAAGAATTATATAGTTTTGGAAAAAGGACAACACGCAGACCGTGTGACAACCCATCACGTCGGACGAAGCTGTAGGAATCGAACCCACAACCAAAGTGCGACTGGTATTTATCGCATACCACTAGACTACGTGAAGTCCCTACATAGTTTTACTAATTATTTTTAGTTATATGATTTTATGAATCAATAGTAAGTTGATTTTGGGTTATCTGTGGAAATTATTAACTTATCATGGAGGATATGTGATTAGGTTAATTACTTTTAAATACGAGACTTTAAGAGAAGCTGATGTTATTTGGAGATAAATGTTAAGATTTATCTTGGAAGACTATGTGATTAAATCCTTCAGAGATTTGGGTTTTAATCGTAGTTTGGTTTACTTTGAAGAATTTTGTTGGACAACTGTTTATCCAATGGTCTTTGTTTGAACTTTGGGTTTTTTTGGACAAATTTTGGAGATTAAGAATAGCTTTTCTTTTTATAAAGGATTATCCTTTTTGGGTATTATATAATATTATATTTGTTTTTTTGGTTTTGGTTTTGGTCTAAAGACATGGGAAGTATATAGTTCTCTTTTGTGGATTAGGTGATTCTCAAGAAGTTGATTAATGCACTCTTAATTTGAACAAGTCATCCTGAATACTCGTCTTTTGAAGAAATGAGTGTGTGTAAGAAATATAGTAAGAGATGAAAGTCTACACGACAACTAAGTTGGTTTACTTATGATTTAGTTAAGATCATAAATAAATTACTCAATGAAAAGTGACTTAAAACAAAAATGTTGTCTGTTAATTTTTACTACTGGGGAATAAAATAGCGTTTAACCCATCACAAGTTTGTGATTTTCTGGTGGTTAAATTTCTCGTAAACATGTTTTCTATCAATCTCCCTCAGAACAAGACCCTTTTTTTCTTCTATATCCTTGTTTTCGTACATGTATTCCTAGTATGGGTTAACTTGGGTGACCTCTTTACTTCTATTTCTTTCTTTTAAAGTGATAGTTTTGCTGAGTCTTTTTCCGATCCAGGGCTTTCAATGAAGTTTCCAAGCCCAATTTTAAAATTGCGAGGACGCAATTCCCAAAAGGGGGAAGGATGTAACATCCCAGGTAAATAAATAATATTACATTCTCATGTTTATCAATATTTGTTAATAAAAATTTAAAGGGAAAGTTATGCTCGATGGCGTACCCAATACGCAACAACGAGTTTCTTTGAAATCTTACGTTGCACACTAGCAATATAATAATATTATTTTAAATAGTTAATGCCTAGCCATTGTAATGGCGGGAATGAATAGAACTAACTAAAAAAATGATTGCATATGTTTGTTAAATATTTTTACATTTATCCAATAAATGTTAGAGGCTTAAAATGCAAATGAATCCAATTTTAAGAATAAATACTCTAATATGGTTTTACCGCCTTTTGATGGCGAACCTTTTTAAATATAACTTTTGACGATTTTATAACCTATATTTGTCAAAATAAACTTATTATTTATAATTGGGATATTTAAATTTACATTGGATAAATTTTTGGTATATTTCTGACAAATGTTCATTTTTTAATGAATAGTGAAAAATATTGCATTTTACTTCAAAACTGCTTTTTCATCTAATTTAATTATATAGATATATTATCTTTTTTAATTGTTTTAAAGTGTAATTATAATATATTTTTACCATTTAATTCAATGTTGGTCATTAGAATTAATTTCACTTTGAAAATGGACATAAACAAGTGCCAAACTTTTCATAGATATTGCTTCAAAAAAACCCTCTATTTGTTTTGACCGCGAGAATTATTTTAAAATTAATTATTGAAATTTATGTGTTTGGAATTTGTTAAAATGAATTCCAAATTTGGAATCAGAAGGTCCAAATTATGTAATTAAGACTCTTTTGTTTTTGGATATTATGAATAGTAACGATGGTAATTATCTTTAATTATCGTGATTAATTTGTAATCGGGTAGTTAAGGATAATAAAATAATATCATAATAACAACAATTGACCCCAACATGTGTCCTACTTCTACTGGTTGTGTCATGTCTGACCTTGGGATGCATTTTTCCTAACTTAGGGACCCCATGGAATCACTTTTGGGTGATAGTGACACTTTATCATTTTATTTATAAAGAAAGGAGAATATCACAAAAGTATGTAACACCTAAGTAAAAAAATGTTAGTTTTGTATGTGTAAATTGTATCTTAGACTATAAATATTCATTGGAAATCTAAAAATATTTCCTACATCATAGTATTTGTTTTATAATTTTTAGACATTAAATAAATTAATTTATTTATTACACCATGATGATGCAATGATCACCTCATTAATGAATGATTTAAATAAAATAAAAAGATAATGTAAAATATAAGACTTACACTTGTTAAAAAACTATTGGATGAGTATATTTCTAACCCTTATCACATTATCCTATAAATATATCAATGTGGGTCCTTTAAAATCTGAAAATCATTTTAAAATAATGTAACATTTCTTGACTTTCCAAGAGTTCCCCTCCTCCCTCTTATAAAAGTCCCCCACCTATACCTCCTTACCCACACCTCTCAAGCCTTTGTATCAGCCAAACCCTGCCCATTTCATCTCTCCACATACCTATATTCATCATTGAAGCCTCACCTTAGGCAGAAAGCTATTCAAGAAACTCTTTTGGTTCAAACCAAAGGGAGTTACCCGATTTAAAGGTAATGTTTTCTCTTTTGTTATGTTGTTTTATTTTGCTTCCCCAACCCCCTAAACTCTTTTTATCCCTTTATTTTGTAACAGAAGAAGTATCTTCAATATACTAGGATTTTTTTATAATAAGTATTTGAGCTAAACTTACACACACATCCGTCTAATGGTTAAAGAACATACTGTTTCTATGGATGGCGAATTACTGCCTCACGAAACGATGATTGTTCAATATTATTTTAACACCTTTAAAGGTGGCCATTATGATGTCACTGTATTTTATATATGATATATATGGTATTTATGTTTTCTATATTCTTCTTGTATTTTATATTTAAAACTTACCTTTATTCTTTGCGTGTTTTGCAAATGCGATAATTTCATATGAGGAAGTGTGGACTACCGCCCCCTCAAGTGATGTTACTCGTTCATGCAATACATGGAATGTATAAAGAATGAAATTAATAAAATTATGTGACCTATATAACATATATATTATAATGGAATTATAATATATATATATATCTCTCAAATATTTTTAATTCCATTAATATGACAAAGAAATGAATGTATCATTCATGCGTACGTACGGCCTACTGTCTCCATGAACGGTGCATTTCATTTATTTTTATCTCCAAATGTTATGGAATTGTATAAAATGAATATGTAATGGATATATATGATATTTAAATCATTAATACTATTCTGGAGATGATGTAATTATAACTACATGGACAATTGTTTTCAAACAAGTTCATTTTCGACTCATGTACCGAACATCGAAAAAAACATCTGATATGAACTCACATTATTAACTAATTATTATAAAATTATAATATGTGACATGAATTGAATAATAAACTTTAAATTAGTTCCTTAAGAAATTATTAATTGACCAAACTTTATTATTCAGGAATATATGGAAATGAACAGGACAAGTTAGACTTGAGGTAAGGGATCCAACCTCTCTCTTTCTTTTTAAGTACTCTCTTTTATGTCATTTCTTTTAAGCTCATATTTCTTATTTTTGGGGATGTTATTTTATATTACTCATTATTTACTTTTTATTTTCATATTATGATAAACCCTATTTGATCTCATAAATCCATTTTTGGAAGATTTAAGTGGCGTCGTTAGGCTGCCGAGTTTTCGTAAGGCATTTTTCATCTCACTTTTATTCCTGTGAGATTTATGCAACATTTGCCACTATTTCATTTTAGTGGTGTATGTACTTCCCATTATTATACTATTTGTGTAATATAATTTCTTTTGTGGGTATTTAAATCAATGTTTTACGATCCTTCTTTCATGGGGTGAACGTTTCGAAAGTTACCCAAATCGGTAAGGGAACCTTTCACACTCCTCTTTTTAAAGACTTATTTTGTTATGTCTTTTAATTTACATATTTTTATGTTGGGATATGTTATTCTATATCCTTATTGATGTAAATTTTATTTCCAAGTGATTAGATACCATTTTCTCTCTCATCAACTAATTTTATGAATTTTAAAGTGATGTCGTTAGGTTGTCGAATTTTACCAAGGGAACTTCTTAACCCAATTTAGATTTCTTTGGGTTCAACATGTAGTTATTGAATATGTCATCCTTTGAATATGTGTGAATGAACTTTGATTGTTTTACACTTAATATCCACTTATATTGGGTGTATTTATATTTGTCACACATAATTATGAGATTGATTTATCCTTAATTTAAGGATACCTTCTTTATAAGGGATTTCATCTCATTTTACATTTCCATTGAGACTTCATTGTTGTTATGCACCAATTAAATCTTATATGGTGTATATACTATCTTTTGGAATATTATATCATGAATCCCTTTATTCTCATGATATTATAAAGTTCTAATTAAATATTATTCCTCAATTATTGTATTTAAGTGTCTCTCATTTTGTTAAAAACCCTTTAACTAAAATATCGTTTTAAATGTTTTAATGATTTATTCTTATAAATATTTCTCATTAATATCCATGTTTTCAAAATGGTTTTAAGGATTTATTTATATGGTTATTAATGGTTTAAAATGGTAAAAGCTTCGAAGTGGTATGGGACACTTTGATTTAAAAATCTCTTTATTAAATGTTTTAAATGTTTTTGAAAATGGTATTTAGAATGGATTCATTATTTCAATATCTTAAAATTTTATATTGATATTGAAATGTGGGAATTTTATGTTTCATTTATGCATGTTTTATGTGATATGATTATGTTATGGTTCTTGGGCATTGTTTATGAAGACAGGTGGTTCCGTGATAAACTAAGGGCGGGTGAGACCGATATAGCTCTCCAATGAATTGGGTAACGCAAAGGGGTTAAACGCTAAGGTTTCTCCAAATAGATTTAGGAAATATACTATGATGGGTATTCCAAACGTAACCATGAGGGTTAATCCCTACATAATAATGTTATGAATGCCTCAAGTTACCTTTATGTCTTATGATTTCTATGAGTTATTCATATGTATTATGTTTTCATGAGGTATGTTAAGTGCTTATGTTTTATGAGTAAAGCATATTTTCATTGATTCTTATGTATACATGGACTAATGTTTTCTTTCTGTATTGTTATAACCCTTACTGAGCTTTTTATGATCATCCCATGTTTTTGAAATGTTTTTCATAGGACATAAAGTTGAATAGGGTCAAGGATGGGATCAAAGAAATGTCAGGCTGTCTAAAACAAGGAACAATACATGAATCTTTTGCTCAAGAGTTTTTATTTTGTGAAAAAAATGGAAACTGAGTAGATGTGTATACTTTGTAATCTTTGAGATGTAATAGTTATGTCCAAATTCTCTAAAACTCTAAACCTGAAAAGATCCTCAATGTGAATTATTCTATTTAATTCAAGATTAAGTAAGGTTTAAGGCCAGGTCCTTATAATAAATTTGGGTACTACATAATAGAACAACTAATTTAATCAAAATAAGATAATTTCTAAATAAATTTATCCTAAAATTAGTTAAAATACTCATACAAAATCCATAAAACCAAATTGAAACTAAATAAATAAAAATAAATCATTTATATTCCCTAAAAAGTACCTATATAATAAATGAATACAAAATTATAGTTAATCCCATAGAATTAAGAAATAAACATAAAATAAATAATTAGAGGATAAAAAACAACCACATTTGATCTTGTTTAGAAAAATAAAATAATAGATCTATGTATTGGTATGAATTTACCCTGATTTGGTGAAATAAAATCCAAAATCCTTAATTTTATCATGATAAATTAAAAGAGAGGAAGTTAATACCTTGTGATGATGATTTTTGATACACATGGGAAACCTATAATTAGTAAAAGGAGAATAATTAGAAGGATAAATGGGAAATAGAAACCATTGCTGGGACCCCCTCCTTATGTGTAATGTAGTTGGTTGTCCCCTTAGGGGTGGGGGGCATCCATCCTTTTTTCTTTTCTTCTCCCATCCAAAACCATCTTTCCTATTTAATTAAATTCGTACAAATTTTTTTATTTGGTAATAATAATAATATGAAATTTCATATTTATGTATGTTATAACCTAAAACCAATTCTATATGTGAATCCCATAATAATGATGAAAATAATACAATTAATACACATGCATGTATATGTATGTAAAAATATAACAATAAATAATAATAGCACTAAAAGGTTCCAACATATGTTGGGGGAGACTTGTACACACCCACTAGGGGAGACTTGGACATGAGACCCCCCCCATGTAACAAACCGTGTTTTGAGCCAATGTAGAATTCCATGGGAATTTAGATTTTTGTTTTCGGTGGATGGGATGTTCTTTGAATAGAGTTTTGAAATGTAATTCCCTGAGTTGGAACACTCACAAGTGTTTTTATTAAGCTTCAATAATGTACCAAGAGGTGCATCAGGTGTTCTGTCATGTTTTGGGAGTTTTGGGCTCTAAAAACTAAAAAAAGAGAAGGATTGGTTAGGGAACATAAATTTTCAGAAACCACACGACCCTCTATGAGAAACCATATGGGGAACTTTGTGTCCCATAAAAGGATGAATGGTTTGTATGAAACCATGAGGGCTGGGGCACACAATGGTGTGAGGATCTACAATTTTTTGCCGAGGGTGTTCATAGATCATGTATGGATTTTCTAAACTACATTCCTAATACACACACTTATCACCACTTAAGTAGTGTGTGTACACTATTAAATTCATAGTTGGTTTGTGGTTGTTCAAACCATGCGGGAAAACCATATGGGTGTGGTTATTGAGTAGTTGGAGCCACATGGTTGGTGCATAGTTTGGTTAAACTGTGCGACCTTATTTTTTAGGGTGAAATCAATAAACCTCCCTTAATGATCTTCAAAATCCCTTTTCTTCTTTCATTATTCTTCTCTAGCCATGTGGTGCTCTCCATTCTCACATGGGTTGTTCCTCTTTCCTATAATAGGCTTGCTGAGATATCTCTCATCCAATGTTAGAATCAAGCACCATCGGTCCTCTTGGATCTGAATCAGTAACTCTTCATTCCTCATGCTTCCTATCTCAATTTATCTTCTAATCTGTTTAAATATTTTGGTGAGGGCCTATTTACCCTATTTTAGGTTGGATTTACATTTCATTGATTTCTTCAAAATAGATCCAAATCAAGTCTCGATATTGGACATGGGGATAATCCTTGGTATAATGTAGGTGGTATATAGATTTTTCCTAAAGTTTCATTGTTTTTATAAAATATTTTCATGTGATGCGTTCCAAACTTACATGATGTCACTTCTAAATTATAAATTGGTTTAAATTAAATTGCTCAGACCATATTATGATGCCTTTAAAATTCTGCATATATGTCTGGAGGTTAGGATCTCATACCAAACCACTCTAGGGGGGGGGGGTTCAATTATTTTTTCCTATTCAATCAATGTGTATGCCCTTGTTCGAGCCACCCATTTGGGTGCACCTTTTTATTCATATAATAAATGGTGAGTCTTGCTTATATAAAACCCACTTTGAGGTGGGTTGTTTATTATTTTTGTTGGAATTGGATTTCCTAAATTAAACTAAATTAATTTCTTTAATAAAAGTGTCACATTTTCTAATAAAACCCCTATATTGAGGTGCACTATATTTTAATAAAAAAATATTAAGTTCATTTGTTTGTTAGTTTGATTGGTGTCATGCCTAGTGCATGTGCCTTATTGTTTTTTTAATTGAAATGAATAATGGGATTATCCCTCTCCTTTAGAAATCATGGATTGTGAGGCAATTTTCTTATATAAGTAGCCTCTTACTTGAACCTTTTTTATGATTGTGAATGGTTATATACTCAGACCCTTTATTTATTTAAATTTAAAAGGAAGAATGTATTGTTTATTCCTCTAGAGAAACTCAGATTCTTTTTTAAGGAATGCCGAGAATGTGCTCATGAGTCTATGTGGCTTCATAGCCTGGGGAAGATACCTCTTATATCTTGGATGGGTTCATCGTACGTGTTTCTTACCTCAACATCAGTGATTCCGATTCCCAGGGGAACACCCATGGACGTACTTGGTGGAATTGTGGTTACATTATGCCATGAGTGATACTCAGTGTAACACCCTAAGATTTTGTGAATTATTTTTTTCCAAATTAATTTAATCTTTTGATATTTTTCACTTCACATAACACTAAATATAGTTTTTTATAAAAGAAAAAAGTTTTTATTCCATTATATGTAAAAACAAGTTAATATTTCACCCCACAAAACACTTAAATTAGCTTACGGTATACGCAAAACTATGTTTGTCATGTGTTACACATAATACTGAGTTCCTTTGATATCTTTCACAAAATGCAAGGTCATGTTTTTACCGAACTACAATATACTCTTAACATGATTATTACAATATTATTATAGCTACCACCTAGTTATTGGAAAGTAAGTTATGAATAATATTAACTAAATTGTGAAAATATGATTTAAATAAGTATATAAAATAAATCCTTTGGTTATAAATTATTATAAGTGAATTTAAGAACTATTTGAGAATAAATAAATTACATCTCTATGAAAAGTATTTTTGTATGTACAGACACAATTTTAACTAAATAAATTTAAAAAAACATTTAATTAATGTTTAAAATAAAATTTATATATTATATATTCAATAAATATTTTTGATTCTCATCCAATAGATTTTATTGTTATAATATAATAATAAAATTAATTTTATGAATAAAAAGATATATTTTTTCAAAATGGAAATTTTACCACCTTTTAATGGAGAACCCATTTTAAATATGTTTTTTGACACTTTTATAATTTTTCTTTGAAAAAGAACTTAATTTTTGAAATCTAAATATAAAAAATTACTTTGGGTGAATTTTTTGAATTTTTCTGAGAAACATCATTTTTGGATGAATAGTAAAAAATACCGAATTTTAATTAAATAATTATTTTTTGTATTATTTATTTATATAGTTAAATTATATTATATTTTATTTTAAATTTTAATTATATTAAAAATATATCATTTAATCCAATTTAGGACATTTTAACCAATTTCACATTGATATTTTATATAAAAATATTCCAACATTTTAAACCATTTTACTTTAAAGTCCTTCTTTATCATCTATCCGGTGGGGTTAAATTTAAATTAATTTATTCCACTTATGTGATTAGAATTTGGAAAAATGGATTACATAGTTGGAATCAAAATAATTTTTAATTTCTAATAAGTTCAACTTAGTTTTTTACGAAAAATATTAATAAAAGTAATTAAAATTAATTATAGAAATTAATAGAAAAAGTAGCTTAAAAAAGGACTAAACCCTAAAATTAAGGCCCAAAATGACCTATAAACATTTATAAAATCCATTTTGACCATATTTATCCCTTATAATCTATTTTCTATATGTTTTATAATTATTGGAGCCACTTGACATGGACAAAACATAGTTGGAATTCCCTCTTCTAAAAATCTACCAAAACGCCACTCCTCCACTATAAGAAGGAACTCACCCATACTACTTATTAACACATCTATATCCATTTGGATTACCCAAAATCTGCTTAAATAATATCCCAAAATCCCTCCCTTCATCATATAATCATCCCATTTTGAATAAATCCATTCGAGGAATCCCTTTTGTGCAAACCAAAAGCAGATATCCAAAGAAGAGGTGACATCCTTCCTCAAGTTCTTTTGTTTTATTTTCATTATACACCCACTAAAATATTCTTATTACATGATCATATAAAAATAGAAAAATCCTCAACATACTTATATGTTTTTATTCAAATGTTTAGATCTATAATTTCACACACTTCTATCTAATGGGTAACAAACTTACCGTTCTTATGTACGACGAACTACCGCCCCATGAAACAATACTATTCATTTTTTCTTTACCAGATTTAATGTTTAGGAATTATAATAAAAACTACATTTTTATATTATATATATAATTCATTTAATCTTATTTAATTATTATATAAAACAATCCATCATGCTTTCTATTTTTTGTAAATACAATAACTTCATTTATGGGTTAGTTTAGTAAAATTATTTAATATACATGACATAATAATTTTAATGGAATGATATTATATATATACATATTCAATAATTTCATTTACTTTCTTTCCTTCAATAATACAATAAAATGGAAACATCGTTCATGCATACGTATGACCTACCGTCTCCATGAACAATGTATTCTATTTCATACTTTTATATTCTATAGATTCTTATAAATACAAATATTCTGAAAAATATTATATTTATATAAAGTTTTAAATTATTAAAATAAGTATATAAATATACAAATAATATGGAAAAGAACAATAAGTCAAAACATGTATAAAAAACAAGGCAGTTATAACCTGAAACATAACTTTAACATGGAGTTATTATTGAACAGGTAATTTAACTTCATAAGTAAATCATAAATGATATTATATATATGAATATGGTTATTTTATAGATTTATAATAAACTTATAATTATTGTGAATGATGTTTTAATGAGTACAACTAGAATCAAGACATAAGGTAAGGGTTTTATCATATGGCTTTTATTTTTCATGAGACACAAGCTATGTTCACCTCCTATTTATTATATGTGGTGTGTATCATAAAAATGGATTTATTAAATTATTATTACACTTAAATATATATGGGTATTCACATATCCATTTTGTAACCTTTATTTAATGGGGTTTATGTTTTAAAATTTACTAAATTGTAAAGT
This sequence comes from Viscum album, assembly GCA_963277665.1. NCBI lineage: Eukaryota > Viridiplantae > Streptophyta > Magnoliopsida > Santalales > Viscaceae > Viscum > Viscum album. The sequence continues at coordinate 2,102,895,707 of OY728147.1, read as the reverse complement.
GATTTTTCTCAAATTTCCATTCTTTGAGACACATGCCATGTTATACACCTATATTATTTTACGTGGTGTATATAATAACATTTTAAATATTATATTATAAACATAAATAGATTCATTATATTTTAATCATTATTTTTTTTCTTACATGGGGAATATATTTCAAATTTACTAAGTGATAAGAGTTAATTGAAACAATCTCATCATTTATCGAGATTATTTATTATTAGGCTTACATTAATGAAATATTATGATCCATATCTCAAGGAATATAATTAATTTACATTTACTTTGGTTATTCATGATATATTCATATACTTACCATTTTCCACTCTTTGGTACTTAAGATATTTAATAAATGTTTTTAAGAGGATCTAAATTTATCCCTCTCTTCGGTCAAAAATCTTTTTCCCTTCAAACCATGTTTTCTAAAAATTATTTTAAAATGTTCTTCAATTAAAATATGATATTTAAAAGAAAATTTTACCCATGTTTTAACTTTTAAACAATTTTGTTTTAAAAAAATGAATCTTCTTTCCATTTTTCAATCGAGGCACTTTTTAAACCTTTTTGCGGCATAAAAGGAATGTTTTCTATGTAATAATTTATCCACCATCCTGAACATATTTCCTTTGAAGCCTCCTTTTCAAGTTAAAAGGATTTATTTTTTTATATTTTCCCTAATATTCTTTATATTAATTATTTTTAAAGTAGTTTTCAAATAAAAATATTTTTTAAAAAATGATTTATTTTTAAAAAGTGTTTTAAATGATTTTAAAAGCATCCTTTTTATATTTTCAAAAGTATTTTTTCAAAGAAAAAGATTTAAATGTTTTCTAATCTTATTTTATAAAATTTAAAATTATTCTCAATGAAAAAAGGTTTTCAAAACGTTTTTAATATTTCTTTATAAGTTTCAAAGTATTTTCAAAGAAAAGGGTTTCAAAAAGGTTTTTAAGATTCTTTTATAAGTTTTCTTGGAAAATAGTTTTCAAAAATATTTTCAAGATTCATTTTCAAGTTTTAAAAGAAAATTTATTCAAGATGTTTTCAATATTTTTTATGATTTTTCAAATAAAATGTTTTCAAAAATTTTTCAAGATTATTTTATAAGTCTGCTAGGAAAATGGGTTTCAAAATGTTTTCAATATTATTTTATAAGTTTTCAAGAGAAAAAATTTTCAAAATGGTTTCAAGATATTTTTATATGTTTTTAGGGAAATGGATTTTTTTTCAAAGATTCATTTATAATTTTTCAAATAAATTTTCAGATAAAAAAGTTTTATTTATGTTTTTATGATTCTTTAATATGTTTCTAAAGAAAAAGGTTTTAAAAATACATTATGTTTTAAAAATAATTTTTCAAAGAAGAAAGGTTGTTTTCCTTAGGAAATGATTTTAAAGGATATTTCCAAATTATATTCCATATAGGATGAAATCAATTAGTGCTACTCATGTATTTTTGGGAAAGTGATCCCAATGTTCCATTCAGATTTTTTCACTGAATCATTTATGTCTTTATGGAATGATATTCACGAAACCTATTTCTCTTTCATGAGTTTTATGTTTATGAAACCTGTTTCTCTTTCATAAGTTTCATGTTTATGAAAACTATGTATGCTTTAATTAAATTATTATGAAACCTATCTCATTTTCTATAGGTTATGATATAAATACATATTTATGATACCCATTTCATTTTATGGGTTACGATATGATTCTTTATGATCTTTTAGAACATGTATGTATGATTTCATAATGAGATGGATGAGACCTATATCTGCATCCAATTTATTCGGTAAAGATTTATATCTCCTTAGATAGACATGGATGTAATGGGGAGTGAAATTAGTTCAGTAAAAGACTTTTTCCACTAAGATGGTATTAGGAGTGAACCTTGAGTACAAATATGATCATGGGAGTGAAACATGACTACCAAGATGATATAGAGAGTAAACTCATACTACTAATATAGACTTGGAAATGATACCTTGACTATTATAGAAATCATTATACATGATTTTGTGTCTACCAAAAATTATATGTCATATTACTATGTTATAATTTCATTGTTTATTCTCAAGATTACCTTATGATTTATGTCTTATGAAATTCCAATATTTATTCCATGACTCATGTGTATGATATTTGATATGCATGGTATGATTTTATAATGTTATTATCGTGTTATTATATCCTTATATTCATGATTATGCATATTTATCTCATTTAATTACCCTTACTAATTATCTAATATCACCCCTTTCTTATGTTTACTTTCCCCATGTTATTAATAAATGTTTTAAGTAGAATTACTAATCTGGAAGATCTTTGTGGGAAATATTGAACATATCTCACTATGTTAAAAGATTTTTTTCTAAGTTTTAAAAGACCCTAAACTACTATGGTCCTCAGGCATGTATTTTCATAATGTGATGAATATTCATCTAAAATGATGTATATCCATGTATGTTAAGCATGGGTCACTATAGTTGGTATCAAAGGAAAGGTTTAGTTATCCTTTTGTAACTAGGATGAGAAAAATTTAGTGATATCCCTAGGGATATTTATAATGACATGTCTAGGGATGTATCTAATGATAAGCCTAATGTGTATTATATTTAAAATAAGGTGTTATAACTCAAAAATCCTATAAGTTATTTTCATGTTTATTTGATTTTAAACTATGATAATTATTTCTCACACAATGATTTCTAGTTTTAGTCAATGGAGGGAACCACAACGAACTGAGTTAACGTTAAATGTGAAGAAAGTTTTCTAATTAGCAGTTAAATGTAATTGTCACTATAGTGAAGCATGTGGTGATAATTCATATTCAATTTTCACAGAACATAATTAAATTTTTTTACCTTACGCAACTCTTAGACTAACCAAAGAATAGAAGGATGGAGTTCGATGAGATTTCAGGTAATGTAGACCATGGAGGAAAGACGTTTTAGTTTCCTTTATGTCAAGAATATGGAACAAATAAACCAAGTGAACATCTTAGAGAAACATGAAGATGTTTTGACTATGGAAAAAAACAAAAATAAAGTAACTACAATGGAAAAATGAAGGGTTCAATTATCAAAATGGAATGGAATATTAGCCACCCTAAGAAGTAATTAAAGGTTAAATGATTGAAGTATGGAATGAATTGTCACTATAAAAATCGATGACCTAAGTGGAAATATCTCGAGATATTACGAAAAGTGGAATGAGTAATGGTTATATTTCTGTTGATGATGATACTACAGATGAGATATGAAAGAAAAGAGGTATTAAGAAATAGGATGAGGTAGAATTCTTATGGCTTAAGGATGAAGTGGAATAATAGATTTTTTTTTTATCTATTTGGATTCAAGAATTATGCTATATGAATGGAAAAATATATAAGGGTTGTTTAGTTTATGTTCTTTCACTAAGGATTTATAAGAATACATTTAATGGTTCATATGGAATAGAAAAGTGATTTAATGGAAATTTTATGTTCATGGAAAACATAGGATTAAGGTAAATACAACCCTTAATATGTTTCTTATGTTAGGATAATGTTTTTCTTGATAAAGATATGTTGTATATGAATAAGTAAATTGGGAAGTACTAATTACCTTGGAATTAATTAAGGACTTGTTGAAAATTGGTTTATACTATCATTGATTAAGTTTACAACATTTTTGTATTTAAGTAATATATCCAATATACTTTTGAATAAGAAAAAGTTCATGTTCTCAATAAGGATTTACGGTAATTCAAGTCATTACCATGTTTCAATAAAACACTTGATGAAGGTATTCTCATGTTTTTTATGTGAAAAATAAGAGATACTGTATGATATATGAGGGATAAATGTTAAGTAGATTTTTAGAAATTTAGTGACATTATTTATATAGTTTTGGACTTTCATCTTTTGGAAGGGTTATAAGGTTAACTATTTATGGAATATTATATGTTAAAATTTAGATATGGTTTTAGATATTAAATTATTATCTCACCATATGAGGATTTATGCATATTGAATAACTTTTTATAACCATTTGTTATGATAAAAATAGATGGAATAACCTTTCATTCTATTCATGGATCTTAAGATCTATTAATTCTTCAGGAATGAAAAATTCACTTTCATTTCATTAAATGAGAGATGAAGTGGAATTTGATCAAGGAACAATATATGGTAAGGTTGTACTTAAATCATGTTATTATATCTTTTCATGAAAATTAATAAAAATTAGAAAAAAGGATCTTGAAACCAAAAATTTTATCCTAGTAACTTCATTTTTTATGAATCAAATGGTCCCTTATATCATCACAGATTTATGGTTTTGTGATTTTTAATTTTCTCTAAATAATGTTCTATATCACTCTGCATAAGAACATGATAGTTATATCTCTCTTACATTTCTATGTTTCTACATCCCACCATTATTACCCCATGTAGAAACCTAGTTATGTGTTACTTTTGGTAACCATTATGTTTCCAACTTTACCTTTTTAATGAAATTTTTAGTATTGATTTTTACGATGTAGGTTTCTATGAAAGTTAATTTCAAATATTAAACCATTGATAACCATGATTAATTTTGAGGGATAAATTCATTTTAAGGTTGGAATAATGTAACACCTATGATTTTTTGAATTAATATTATTTTGTATTAATTTAATCTTTTTGATATTTTTTACCTCACGCAACATTGAATATAATTTTTTTATAAAATCACTAAGTTTGGATTGTGTTATATGTAATAAAAAGTTAATCTGTGTCTACACAGAACACTTATATTAGCTTGTGTCAAATGAAACATTGTATTTGGCTTGGGTTACACATAATACCGAGTTCCTTTGATATCTTGTGTAACATGAAATAATGAGTTTTTTTTCTAAATTATCAACATAAATATCACTTATTTAAATTTTCTAGAAGTAAAAAAAAATAGAATAAAGAGAAAAAAAAATCACGGGGGCTTAAAATAGTAAATCCCAAGAGCATCCCCTATAACAAGTTTCTCCCCCTCTGTAGTCAAATAGATGAGGTCCGAAGAGATAATGAAGTATGTTCCGCGAGTTGAAAAAAACTAGGTAATCTATTACCTCGTTACCCTCATGCCAAATATGAATATATGATTTAAACATGTATATAAAATTAATCCTTTGGTTATAAATTTTTAAGATCTATTTTAAATAAAGAAATTATTTCTCTAAGAAAACTATTTTTCTATATACAAATTCAATTTTATCTCATTAAATTAAACAATCCACTTTTTATTAATGTTTTAAATAAAATTTATATATTATATATTAAATAAATATTTTTGATAATTATCCAATATAGTTGATATATAGATAAGAATAAATCTAATTTTATGAACAAAAAGATATATTTTTCTAAAAGGTAATTGTACCACCTTTTAATAGATATCCCATTTCAAATATGATTTTTGACGATTTTATAATTTTTATTTGAAAATGTAAACTTAAAAATTTTAATATAAATATAAAAATTTACTTTGGGTTATTTTTTGATATTTTTCTCAGAAACTTCATTTTTTGTTGAATTTTGAAAAATACTAGATTTTAATTCAAAATGACTCTTTTTATAATTTATTTATATAGGTAAATTCTATTTTATTTTGACTTTAAAGATTGATTAGATAAAATATATATCAATTAAACCAATTTTGGCCATTGGAACCAATTTCACATTTATATTGCATATAAAGTTTTTCCAAAATTTTGGACATTTTTACTTTGAAAACACTCTTTGTCGTCCCACCTGCAGAATTAAATTAAATTAAATTTCTGAAACTTATATGGTTAAATTTTAAAAAATAGATCCATATTTATAATAATAATAATTTGTAATTTTGAATAATTTGAACTTAGTTTTGGATAAAAAAATATTATTGAAATTATTCAAAATTAATTATGATGATTAAGAGTAAAATTAGTTTAACAAACAATTAATCCCTAAACATAACAATAGAAAATGAACCAGAAACTTTTGAAAAAGATATTATATGGAAAAATTTTAACCCTATATTACCTTGTCTCTATTTTTACCATTATTGGATCCACTTTACATGAGAAAAATGTGGGTGAAATTCCCTTTTTTAAAAATTCACAAGAATGCCACCCCCCTATGCTATAAAAATGTATTCACCCCTCATACTTATTCACACCTATAAATCCATTTTTCTCCCAAATAATATGATAAAATAAACTCCCAATATCCATATATTAAACCTTGAATCATTTATTTTGGAATAAATGCATCTAAGGAATCCATTTGGTGAAAACAAAAAAAGAGTTACCCAAAGAAGAGGTAACATCCTTCCTCAAGATCTTTTGTTTTATTTTCATTTTCCAACCTATCAAATATTATTATTCCATGATCATATAATTACATAAGTATCATAAATATAATGATATATCTTTATTATAGTGTTTTTACCTACTATTACACACACTTGCATCTAATGGGAAATGAATTCCCCGTCCTTGTGTACGACGAACTGCCACTTTAAGAAATGGTGTTATTTGTTTTTCATTTACCACCTCTCATGGTAGGAAATTATGATGGAATATATGTTTTTTATGATATATATTTCATTTATTATTTCTTTAATATTCTTGAAAAATTATATATAACATAACTTCATGATTTCCATTTTTTATAAATATGATAACTTCATTTGTGGATGTATGGACGACCGCTTCCTCAAAGCGATGTGATTCATTCACACTTTATATTGAATGTATTAAGGATTATTTTATTAAAATTATATGATATATATGTATAATAATATTTATTATTTAATTATATTATATATATATAAATATAAATATATGTCATTTACTTACTTTCTTTCAATACAACAATAAAATAGAAACAACATTCATGCGTACGTACAACCTACTGTCTCCATGAATGGTGTATTCCATTTCATACATCAATATTATATATATTATTATAAATAAACATATAATTCATATATATTATATTTATATCATGTTTTATAGTATATAAATAAGTAAATCATGGTCTAAGAGGACCAAGAATAACAAGTCAAAACTTGTGCGAAAAAACAAGGCAGTTATCACCCAAAATGTAACATTAACATGGAATTATTAATGAAAGGGTAATATAAAGTCATAAGTAAATAATAAATGATAGTATATATATTAATTTTATTCTATGATTTATGTATAATAAACTTATACTTATTATATAAGAGGTTTGAATGAGTACGAAGAGATTCAAGACATAAGGTAATGGTTTTCTCATCTCAATTTTATTATCCACAAGAAAGATGCCTTGTTCACTATTTATTTATTTTATGTGGTGTGTATAATAACCATTTATATATTATTTTATTATTATAATTAAATATATTATCATTCACATATCCATTTTATTAACTTTATTTCATGGGGTTTATGTTTAAAAAATTACCAAATCGGTAAGGTAATTTTGCCTCAATTTGCCTTCTCTAAGATATATGCCATGGTATGTGCCTACATTCTATTTAGAGGTGTATATAATACCATTTGAAATGATATATTATGAACCTAATTATTTTAATGATATTTTATCTTTATTTATTTTCATTCTCTTACATGGGGAGTATAATTCAAATGGTACCAAGTGGTAAGAGTTTATTGAAACAATCTCATCATTTATCGATATTATTTATGATTATGATTCTATTGATGTAATATTATGATAAATATCTCATGTAATATCATGAATTATATTATCCTATGGTTTTAATGATATATTCATATATTGGTAGCATTTTATAGCTCTTTTGTGCTTAGTATATTTAAGAAAGTACTTTTAAGAAGACCAGACTTTATCTCTATCTTCAGTTAGAAATATGTGTTCCTTCAAAACCATGTTTTCTAAAAAAGTTTTAAATTTTATTATACCATTATAATATTCTCTTTAAAAGAAACTTTTACAAATGTTTTAGCTTTTAAAAAAAATGGTTCTAATAAAAGAAATCTTCTTGTCGTTTTCCAATCGAGGCATTTTTCTAAACTTTTTATGGTGCAAAAGGAATTATAAGCCTATATAGATTTATCTACCATAATGAAAATACATACTTTTAATATTCCTTTTAAAGTTTAAAAAAATCATTTTTGAGAAATTTTTGTTTCCTAATATTCTATAAATTCATTATTTTTAATGTAATTTTTAAATTAAAATATTTTCAGTTTTTTTTATTTTTAAAAAGCGTTATAAACTTATTTTTAAAGATTTTTTTATATGTTTTAAAAAAGTTATTTTCAAATAAAAGGATTTAAATTATTATTTTATAAGTTTTAAAATTATTCTCAATGGAAAATGTATCCAAAACATTTTCATGTTTTCTTTATAAGTTTAAGAGTATTTTCAAAGAAATGGTTTTCAAATTTTTATCAAGATTCCTTTATAATATTTCAAGGAAAATAGTTTTCAAACTGTTTTTAAAATTATTTTAAAATTTTTCAAAGAAAATGTTTTAAAAATGTTTTCAAACTTCTTTTAAATTTATTCAAAGATTTGTTTTTCCAAATGTTTTCAATATTATTTTATAATTTTTGAAGAGAAAAAAATTTCAAAAGTTTTTCAAGCTTCTTTTATAAGTTTTCAAGGAAAATGATTTTCAAAATTTTTTCAATTTTTTTTATATATTTCTAATTAAAAATATTTTAAAAATGTTTTTAAATATTTTTTTATAATTTTTCAGAGAAATTTTAAATAAAAACGTTTTTAACATGTTTTCAAGATTACTGAATATTATTTGAAAGAAAAAGGTTTTCAAAAGGATTTATGTTTTAAAATGAATTTTGTAGGGAAGAAAGGATATTTTACTCAGGAAATGGTTTTAAAGGATATTTCCAAATTATTTTCCATCTAATATGAAATCCATTGGTATTATTCATGCCTTTATGTGAAAATGATATAAAGGTTCAATTCATATTTTTTCTCTGAACAGTTTATTTTTTATAGAATAATGTTTTTGAAACCAATTTGTATTTCAAGGGTTATATGTTTATGAAAACTGTTTCTATTTCATAGGTTATATGATTATAAAACCCCCCTCCTTTCATGTGTTATGCTATTATGAAATATTTATGAATCCTTTATTTTTTTCATAGTTTATGAGATGATTACAGGTTTATTATACCCATTTCATTTCATGGGTTATTATATGATTATTTATGATCTTGTGGAAAACATATGTATAATTTCATTATGAGAGGGGTGGGATCTACATCTTCCTCAAATTCATTGGTTAATGATTTATAACTCATGGAATAGAAATGGATGGAATGGTGAGTGAACACAGTTATGTAGAGGACTTTATATACTTAGATGATATTGGGAGTGAACCTTGACTACTAATATGGTCATCAGAGTGAACCATGACAACCAATATGGAATGGGGAGTGAACTCATACTATTAAGATGGCATTGAAAAGAGATTCCTTGACTAATATGGAAATCATTTCATATGATTATGTGTCTGCCAAAAATTCTATGTCTTATTCCTATGTTATGATTTTGTGGCTTATCTTTATGATTTCTTTATGATTCATGTCTTATGAACTTTAAATATTTATTCCATGAATTATGTGTATGATATTCGATATGCAGTGTATGATCTTCTAATGTTATGCTCATGTTATCATACAAATAAAATCATGATTATGCTTACGTATCTCCCTTGTTTACCCTCACTGGGTATCTGAGGTCCCACATTTCTTATGTTTACTTTCCCAATGTTATGAAGAATGCTTTTAAATAGAATTATTTGTAGGTAATATATTTTTGGGGAATATTGAAGATCTCTCACCATGTTAGAAGATTTTCTTCTAACTTTTCAAAGACACTAAACTATTACTGTCCTCAGGAATATTTTCTCATAATGTGATGAATAATAATATATAATGATTTAATATCCTTGTATGTTAATCTTGGGTTTCTATACTTATACCCCCTTTGTGAGATACTAGGTATGGACTCATAGGGGACATGTTTTACTTACGCCGGGAGTGATACTTGGGATTGAATATATGGATAACTATGGATGAACTCCTTCAACTTTAGTAAATTTTTATGCACACTATTTTATACTTAGGTTACTTTATAAAGTTCTACTTATATAGTAACATGATTCTATATAAATGAATAACAAATATTCCTCTTTAAATGAAATTCAATATGATAAGTAATTAAATAAAAGGACATGTCTACCAAACCAAATCACATGTACGGGTTTAGTAAATTTAAAGCTAATTAATTTATTATGACCCATTAATACCTTATATACCACTCAAATAGTTTACCTTTGGTTCAGACCTTTCCAGATCAGGAAGAAGTAGGTATGGTTGGGCCAAGTGTCCTTGAGGATCCTGATCCCAACTTAGTTATTTATTTATTTCATATTCCATCTTCACTTTTGATATAGACAAACACTACTTATTTTATATAAAATAACTTTATTATGATTTAGACACTGGTGGTGGTGTCCTACTAAGTATATCTGACACCCTACTCAGGCCTCCATTGCACTATGGTACCCATGTAGATCCTCTTGTTTGCAGGTCCTTGATCTTTTCCTTGTGTTATGAATTATATTTGGGAGTTAGGAGCATGAGGTTGAGCTAGTACCCAAGATGATTGTAGAGATCACCCATAATACTTTTATTTCTTTTTTCATGTATTATATCATATCACCTACTATATGTTTCCATATTTCTTAGGTATCATCATTTGGACATGCATACATAGTTGTACATTGGTATTGACCATTTATATTCAATTGATATTATTCTTCCACTACTATGTCTTTTATTTATTACTCCTTATGCTATTGTCTATTAGTAATTTTATGATATAACACTATGTTAATATGAATCATGTGGGTAAAGTCTCCCCACCGTACTATTATTAGACCCTTGATTCTAGTCGAAAGGCTTTAGCATATAGGGAAGCACACTTGAGACCATGTGGCAGCTCGTCTGACTACCAATTTAGTGGTCAATCGAGTCGGGATGTTACAAAGTGGAATTAGATCCTTTATTTTTTTTCACTATCATAAATTTTGGAGATGGTATATAGGAGACTAGGAATGTTTCAGTAATTGGTAAATATCCATGTATGGGATTGATCACCCCACCCACCCAAAAAAAGACCACGTGGCCCGGGATGGGATTGTTGTTCATGCTATTTTCAATTACAATTGATTATTATTTCACCTTGAGTGATTAGTTTAATTTCAACTCCTTACTCATTTATGAGTTTTATAGAATTTACACTTGTCCTGGTATAACAAGGAATTATCATTACATCCATCATTATAGGAATATAGAAATTCACATCCACGCATATTCCATACATTATAGTTGCATTTGTAGGCTGTGAGATGATAGAGATGATGTGGCTTGTGTGTTTATTAGCCTGGGTGTTATATACCGTGTTATGTATTTTAGTGATATTATTAGTTTTATTCTTATTTAGGTATTTTTTATCATGTATTTTTATATAACATTCTTTGGTGATTTATTTAGAATCTTAATCTTCTATCAATATTAGGTGATTATATGTCTTATTTCCTGATTATTTTTCTTGTCTTGCCTATGTATGCTGATTCTATGTTTATTATCATGTTCCTCTATTTTAATTACTTAGGATAAAATTCCTAGTTTGGAATTTTATATATAAATTGTTTCATCGGATAAACATATTGGTTGTCATTAAAAGGGTATCAATTATCAGTTTTATGGTGCATGGGCACCGTATAAATGAGGAAAGGTAACCCATGTATTCAAACAATCATTTAAGCATTGTATATATTTAGAGATCATTTTTAAAAATTAAAATATTATAATTTTTTGGTTTTAAAGTGATTTGGTTGTGATTAATGGGAGCCAAATTTCAATTTTTTAAGTGTATGGGTGATTTATAGTTTAGGATAGAGAAACCCATACAATCAAATCATTATATACATGCATGATATATTCTAAAATGGTTATAAATGTAAAAAATATTTAATTTTGTTCTATAATGAATTTGTTTTATATAGACCTATTTCATGACTCGACCCTAGTAGGTCAGTTATGATATTAATTTTATCAGATAAAACCCATTAAGTGTGAATTTTCAAATTTAAACTGTCGATGGTTGCCTCTATAAAGGCTTGTAACTCTATCACACAGGCATGACAATCCTTATGATAAACCTCTAAAATGAAAAAATAGACCCATGTAGGTTAGTTGGGGCATGTTACTTATGATATAACCCTCTATATATGTTTTAAAACCTTAATAATTAAATAAATAATGTTGGTTTGCATTCTGATGAACCCAGGTTAGCTTATCATAACCCTCATAGGTCGCCTTATCTTTTATCAAGTGATTTTGTATTATAACTGGTACTTGATACTCCTAATTAAAACTTTTAAATGTTTAAATATTGAATGTGAATCAATTTAATTACTTAAAATGGAACCTTAGGAGGTATCCTTACATTAAACCCTTGTGTAAGGATAGTTTAAGTTCTTCTTTGAGTTTACCTGGAATAAAAAATTGAGCATTTTATATAGGACTTTTACTCTTTAGTATGGGAATAAATGATAGGCATAAGGCCTAGTGAAATATGTTTGGGTGAGCAAGGGATATGGATGAAACTTATTCTTTTATAAGGGGTATAGCCTGAGGTAGGTAGCACCCTTAAAGCTTTAATTCCTTATTAAATGGTGTGATATTTTTGACGTATAGTACTGTTTGGGTTCCATTGTACCCATTAGGCTCTTAGATTCTAAATGAAACCCTTGTTTGGATGGGTGGTCATGTTATTCTTGACCTTGTTATGGGCATGATCATTAATTAATTCCCAGTTTTCGCAAGTTATACATGCCTAGGGCATGACCATCCGCTTAGTAGGTCGCATGAACCACTCTTCTTCCTTAGTGATGAGAGACTTGGTACGCATTTATCTAGGTTAATGGTTGTATGGGGAAATATTGCATTGGGTTAATTATATTATACAAACCACATAATACTTGGATTCATAGAGAAGAAAACCTATGGATAGTATCGAGGATGTTTTGCCTTTATTATGAAGCTTTAGGATAGTGTGTGTTCATATATGTTGTACCCATAGACTTTCAAAATGACATAATAAACTGGTTGAGTTCGATGGAAGAGTTGAGTGTTGAGCTATTGAGAACATTCTCAGGTCATCTATGGAGTAGAGTGACCTGGTAATTAAAGGAATCAATTTTTCTGAATGCTCGGGATGACGTTAAAAGAGGATCGGTTGTTTCAACACACTGGTTATATTGGTTTTGGTTTTCATTCCAAATGTTGTGACATTTGTTATCATGACTCATAGAAGTGTCATGCATGATCTTAAGGTGAATCTAATCTATCATGATTATGTGTGTCTATTCTATCTCTTATTTTGATGACTAGGACACTCCTAAGGTGGGGAACACCATGTCAGTTCTATAGAAAAGGTTTATTTCCTGGTAGAAGTAAGAAAAACGAGGAAGGCCATATGAAAATGGTCAATGTGGTTTTCGAATACGGGTGAGGCTGGTGAGGCTTGTATCATGTCAATTCTTTCTTAACACCATGACATTGATGTGGTTTTCTATGTATGAAACCCTTGAGAAACACCATTAGTCATGGATGGACTTTGGTGGTAAATCATGATCAATCATGAAATGTCTTAGGTGGTAAAGGGCTGTGATTAGTTAATGATGATGCATCAAAAGGTGAAGCCGATCTTCTTCCAAGAATTCGAGCAATAGCGGTTCAACTATTATTTTTTCCAGTAGTTAGGTATTTTTGGTTGGAAACCATACCAAACACTTTGTATTGTATGTGATATAAGTGTCTCAAATCTTTTTGTTAATCCTTGATATCCTTTTAGTGTACTCTTCTTTAAGATATGATCATGTCCCCTATCATGACATCATCCTTGATTCACTAAGAGATCATGGATTATATGCCGAGCTAAAAGCTTCAAATCTCCTTATGTTTCAATAAACTAGATTTTATCTGAGTTCCATGATGAACATGAGGTTTTTATTGAGGCATGGATAATACAAAGTGATACTTGGGTTCCAATGTAGGAATTTTGTGGATGGATTCTTGGACACCAGCCATTTTCCATTGACTTGACTGCCAAGAGGATGGAACTTATGGCTCAATCAATGATATGAGGTAGACGTCTTGGCCTTGTAGCAATGTTCAATTATAAATAAGATGTATGGATAACCTTGGGTTAGTTCCTTTGACTCCAGTTTTATGAATTCAAGGATATCCTAGAGCTGTTTTCGAGCTTATAGGTGATGTTTAATGGGTAACGATTCTAGTGGGATGGATCTGGGTTACACCCTTGTTCGTGTAGTGGCAAGAAAGATTAAATGGTCAGGTGGTGTTTTGATCAGGTAACACCACTGGGATTCATGTATGGACTCCATTTAACATGCTCATAGTAAATGAGAGATGCCTTATAATAAATAATTGCATTGCTATTTGTAAAATGATGGCCATCTAAAATGGAAATTTTAGAGATAATTAAATCAGAGAGGCTCTAATTGTTTTCCTTTTTTTATTAGATAATGTACTCGGTGAAGAAACATTTTTCACACATTTTTAGGTGGAGATGAGTAAAATATGTATTGGCTAAGGATTTTCATGAAAGTCGACTCGCCTTGTCTAAATGAGAACAGTGTCGAATCGACCATATGACCACTTCCAGATACAACCATGAGTGTCATCAGAATTCTTAGGGGGTACCTTGTAATGAAATTCTGATGGTGGGGTGTACCGTGGTTTGGAATTGTCCATTAAATGTTAAAATCAATGGTGGGGAGAACCATTAGTCATATTTTTAAAGATATGACAATGTGATCATGTATCTAGCTAAACTATCTTGGGTAAGCACTATTTTAGTGTTCCTCTTTGTAAAACGAGTGTTGGATTGGGTTTTGATGGCTTAAGTGTCATACACTTTAGTAATACTTGAAGGTGCATTGGGTGTTTGGAAACAAAACACGACTGTTTGAAAGATAATTCACCATCCTTGTATGTTGGGTGATATTTTCATTTTTCCCCCAAGGATTTTCAGGAATGAGAAGTTCTAACCTAGGAGGTTGTAACAACCCATGTTCTGATCCAATGTATAATTTTGTGGGAATTTGAATTTTGGAATTTTGTGGATGGTTCTTTCATTAAATTGAGTTTTGTAATGTAATTTTGAGAGTTAAAACACTCAAAAGTGTTTTTTAGGTTTGATTAAAGTCTCTAGAGGTTCCTTGGGTGTACTATCATGTTTTAGGAACTCCGAGATATAAAAACTCAAAATATATAAGGATTTGTTAGAGAAGTTGGTTTTTCTGAAACCATATGATCCTCTCAGAGAAATTATGTGGGGAAATTTATGTGAAGAAGGAGGCTAAATGGTATGTATGAAACTATGTGGGATGGGGCGAATGACCATGTGAGGATTTTCAGTTTTTATTATAAGTTGTACACAGGCTGCACACAGTTTTCCAAAATCATTAACCTAGCCCGCATGCTATGTTCCACTTAGGTAGTGTGCATGCACTTTCTGGCGCATGGTTGAAACACAGTTGGTCAAACCATGGGGGAAAATTGGGCGAGGTGTGGTTTTTAAGGAGTGGGAGGCAAATAGTTGGCATAAAGTTTGGCTAAACCATGTGGCCAAACCATGTGATCCTATTTTTGAGGGTGAAAAGACTAAAATGACCTTAATGATCTTTAAACCCCTTTAATTCTTTCTTTTTTCTTCTCCAGACATGTGAGACTCTCCCTTCCCCTGTGGGTTATTCCTCCTTAATCTACTAGGATTGGTGATATCTCTCTCATTTGAAGTTATAATCATGTTATTTCAGTCTAATTAGATCCACATCGGTAAGCTCTAAATTCCTATTTCTCCATATCTTAGTTTCTATTTTGATCTGTGGCACTATTTTTGTGCGAGCTCATTCTTCTTAGTTTCTGGGTGGATGTTCATTTATTCAATCTCTTCCAAACTATGCCAACTCAAGTCTTGATATTGGATTTGTGTATCATCCTTGGTATATGGTATGTGGTCTATATATTTTCCCTCAATTTTTTCATTTTTTATTAAATATTTCTATGTGGAGAGCGCCATACTAACTCGGAATCACTTCTAAATTATAAATTGGATTATATTAAACTAATTAGACCACCTTATGATGCCTTTAGACTTATCCTTACATGTTTGGAGGTTAGGAGCTCAGACCAAACCATACTTTTGATAGTTAGATTATTTTTTTCATGTTTAATTAAAGTGCATTCCTTTGTTCAAGCCACCCTTTTGGGTGTACCTTTTTATTAACATATTTAATGGGGATGATCAATTATATAAAAACCAAATTGGGGTGGGTTGTTTATGATTTGTGTTAGAATTGGATTTCCTAAAGTAAACTAAATGAATTACTTGAAAATAAAAATGCCAAATTTTCTAATAATACCCATTTGTTGAGGTGCACTGTCTTCTAAGACAAAAAAATGTTAAGTTTGTTGGTTTGGTTTTTGGATTGGTGGCATGCATAGTGCATGGTTCTTATTGATTTGTAATTGAAATGAACAAAGGACTTAGCCCTATTATTTATAATTCATGTCTTGTGTGGTGGTTTTCTTATATGTGTTTCCTCATACTTTCACCTTGTTTATGACAGGGAATGGTTATATACTCTTCCCCTTTAGTTATTTAAATTTAAAAGGAAGAATTTATTGTTTACGCATTGAGCGATACTCCGATTTATTTTTATGAAATATCGAGAATGGGATCATCAGTCGATGAGGATTCAGACATTAGGGGGAGATACCTACTATATATTGTATGTGATCACAATATGTGTTTCTACCTCCACATGAGTGATTCCGGTTCACACGAGAGTAATAATGGATGGACTCTATGGAAAGATGGTTACACCATGAAACAAGTGATACTCATATGCCTTTTTGAGATACCAATGACAAGCTCATAGGGTACATATTTTAATTATATCGGAAGTGATACTTGGGATAACATTTATGGATCACCATGGATGAACTCCTTCAGCTTTGGTATTATACTTCAAATGTGATACTCGGGTTCCATTATATAGTTAAACTTTTATAGGCATATGATGCCATATAAATGAATACCATAGAATCCTCTTTAAATTAAATGAAATATGTTAAGTAATTAAATAAAAGGATGCATCCACTATGTCAAATCACATGTTTGGCTGTAGTCAATTTATAGATTATTAATTTATGATCACCTGTTTTTACCTTATATCCCATTCACATAGGTTAACTTTAGTTCAGAAATTTCCAACTTAGACCAAAGCAGGTATAGTCGGGCTCAGTTTCCTTGAAGAACCTGATCTCAACTTGGTTATTTATTTATTTCTTATTGATACTTTACTTTTGATATACACACACTGCTTATTTTATATACACAAACTAGATTATTATTTAGACACCATTGGTGGTGAACTACTAAGTATATCTCACACCCTTCTCAGGCCACCATTACGCCGGGGTACCTAAGAAGATCATCTTATTCACAGGTCATTGTTCTTTTTCTTTTTCTGTGTTTTGTATTTGGGAGTTAGGAGCATGGGACTGATCTATTACTCAGGATGCTTGAGGAGACCGCCCAAGAGACCATTTATTTATTTTCATTTTTCATGTATTATATTATATTTCCAACTGTATTTTTCCTTTTTATTAGGTAGGATCATATGGAAAGGAATGCATAGTTGTACATTGGCATTGTCCATTTATATTTAGTTGATATTATTCTTCCACTACCATGTCTTTCATTTATTACTGCTTATGTAATTGTATGCTATTTATTTTCAGATTTTATATTGTGTTACACTAAATCATGAGGGTATATCCTCCCCACCATATAATCATTTTACTATCCCTGCTATTTGGAAACCTCTAGCGTATGGGGAGGCTCACTTGAGTCCATGTGGTAGCTGGTCTGGCTACCGGTTTAGTGGCCAGTCAGGTCGGGATGTTACACCCTTACTAGAACTGGTACAACAGGGGCATAACCATTTAACCACACCCCATGAGGCATAATAATAACAACAAAAACAACAATAATTTTAATTTTAATTTTATAATCATAATAATAATACATAAATACATATATACATACATTCATATGTATGTACATACATGTATACATACATATATATATATTATATTACATTATAATAATAATAGTATTATTACTTACATAAAATAATCATGATTAAGTAGTGGGGTTATAAAGAATGAAAAAAATACACAGGCACCTAGTAGAACCACTAAAAAATCGAGTTTTAACAGTGCTAGTAAAGAGCCTTTAACAATGCTTATAAATCGTTGTTCACTCAAGAAATTTTAAAGGTAATACTTTTACAGTTTTCACAAAACTTTCTATGAAAGGGGTCTTTTAAGAGTGTTAAAAAAGTGTTTTTAAAGGCCTTATTTAATAGTGTTTTTTAGTGTAGTTAAAGGACTCTTTTAACAACACTTTTTTGACACTTTTAATGATCCCCTTTAAAAATACTTTTTTAGCACTAATAAAGGACCCTTTTATGAGTTACAAAAAAGTGTTATTAAAGGGGGTAATTTTTTTTCATAAATCTATAAGATTGAACTTATCAATGCTTCCACAACCCCCTTTAATAACATTTCACCGTACCTTTATCAGCACTTTTCACCCCACCACCCCTTAATTAGTGCTTTGTAAATTTCACAGGCTCCTACGCCCACCTAGATTCAAACCCTGAACCCATCCTTTGAAGATGGAATGCATTTAACACTACACCATGTTGTTTTTTTGTCTTTATAATGATATTTCTATATATATATATTTACATATATATTTTTTATTCATATATTTATAATTTTTTTAAATAATTTGATAAATATATTATATATTATATTTATTTACATAAACTAGAATATAATATAAATATAGATTCATTTATTAATACACACATATATGTTTATATAAACATTATATATATTTTTATAATATAAAAATGTTTAGATATTATTTTAAATAATTTTTTATAATATTTATTTATTACATATATTAGAATATATATATACATATATATTTGTTAAATATTTACACACACATGTTTATATATAAACAATATTTGTGTAGATATATATATATATATTAGTGAATTTTTATAATGTAAATAAAATTGATAATTTTTTAATTTAAATAAAATGAATAATTAATATTTATTTTATACATTTAAAGATACATTTCTATGTAAATATGACGATATATGTATTTTTATAGGTGGTTTATTATAAGTAAATATAATAAAATATGAATATATTTAATTATAAATAAAAATACATTATGAAAATATATAAAATTTCAAATCTATAATATCAATTTGAATGTATGTCCTAGGAAAAAATTCAGTTTCCAATGAAAATGGGCAAAATTATCTCCTGAAATGAGGCTGAAATTCCATAAAATGTTAAAAATTGGGGTATCCCGAGTAAAAACTCAATTTTGGAGGCCTTATGATCCTTTTTGGATAGTAATAACGTGATTAGGATTCCCCCGAGTCACTATGGAGTATATATTATCATAATATTCAATTTTATATATGGTAGAGCCCAAATTGGAACCCAGATCAAAATTTATGGTTGTTTGATGTCTGAGTTACGTTTTCAAATATTTTAGATATTTTATTAATTTTTTTATCCTAAATTTTTTATTAAATGACTATTAATTGATAATAATTATCAAATTATTAATTAAAAATAAATTTTAATTATTTTATAATCCATTTTCACTAAATATTTTATATATTAACTGTAAATGCCTATTTAGCCTTATCTAAAATATATTTTAGAAATATATATATTTATGTCTATATAAATTTATTTATATATTAATATATTGTTTTTAAGGATTTTTTTTGAAATATTCCGTTCATCAGTGCTAGTAAAAAGGCACTAATGGGGGGGTCTTTATCTGTGCTTCTAAAAATATTTGATAAGGAACCCCATTATTAGTTATTTTTTACAATTACTGATATATTCCCAACAATATTAGTGGTTTTTTAGAAGCACTGATAAAGAACCCCCTTATCATTGCTATTTTACTAGAACTGATATGGGGGGATTTATTAGTGATTTTTTACAAGCACTGGTAAAGGGACCACATTAACAACGCTAAAAAAGTGCTCTTAAAGACCCCCTTTAATAATTATTTTTCTAGTCCTGACAAAGGGGGTATTTAACAGTGCTTTTAGCTTGCGTAGTTAAATACCTAGGGCAAGATAAGCCCTATTTAGTAGTAGTGTGGGAAAACATGGATAAGACCTCATAACACTCCAATAGTAGGCCCACACTAGGATAGTTTATTATAATTTTAGAGTGTCCAAAGGCCTACATATTTTATGGCCTAAAGACCCTATGTCCCAGAGGATCTTTTTTTGCATAAAGGACCCTTCCTGAATAGTTTTACTACCATACTACTTCAACTATAATAATACTAGTACAATACCACTTTCTAAATTTCTATAACTCTATAAAATATTTTCCTATAAATGAAGTCATTATGGGTTGAACTCCTAACTTTTAGGATGTAGAGAAATAGCCTGTAAAAATAATGAAAATACATATTTTTTTATTTACAGGATATACAAATATAACAATATCATTAATTAATATATATTCCATAAAGGTTTTGAGGTGCAATAGAAGTGGTTGAGCCTATTCCCAATAATGGTTTTCATCAGTTTCCTAGAATTTCTCCTGAGAACTTGATGAATAGAAACAACAAAATCCTCAAGACAAGATCTTTGAAATATAATTTATAATTAATTTATATAGATTAATAATTAACTTATCTTGAAATTCTTTCTTCATTGAAAATTCATCTGACCACTCTTTTCTTACTATTGTCGTGATAATGAATCCAATGGTTGAATCCCTCCATTAGTGGTCTACACATGCTCCCAAAATTTGGAATGTTTCCCTAGAAATCTATTGGTGCTAAAAAATATGATTCTAATTCTTGAGTCATTCAGTATTTATCTTAAAAATAATTCTTCCTAATATTAAAGGATTAATTAGTCATTCTCAATGACTTGGGATATAGAAGGAGGATTATTCCACTTATATATTGAGAGAATTATAGATAAATGTTATCTTTAGGATTGAGATAAATCTCTATAGTGGGCCATTGTTCACAAAAATTCACTTACCCTAGAAATAAAATAATCGAATTTATATAACTAGGTGATAGGATAAAATAATTACACATAGGACTTATATTGTTATATTAATCCTAAACTAACCCCATGTTGAATAATAATAATAATAATAATATTTTAATTTATTTTATGTTCACTAAACTCATGGATACTTTAAATATCATTTATTTTCATAAATAAATTAATATTTATTTAAATTGTATTTAATATATCATTTTTAATTGACCCTTTACTAGGTCTATCACCCCCTCAGTATTTAATTATCCTTGAATAATTACTATTTACTTAAATAAATAAATATCATTGTATTATTCATTCATTCAATAAATAAATATTATATTCACCAAAATCAGGAATAAATATTTATTTGATATCCAACTCATGTAATATATTTTTGAATAAGTGGTGGAAATATATTCTTGATCAAGATAACACAAATAATATTATTCTCATATTATGAGAATAATATCTTCTCTAATATTAAATTCAAAAAAACAGAGGTTCCAGATACAATTACTATATAACCCTCTTGGACTCTTTCTCAGTGGAATTAAGACAAAATTTTCTAAAGTTAAAGATTAATATATAGAAATATGTCAAGGAACCCATAAAAAACCAGTTACATGTATCAATAAAAATATCCTCCCATTAATAATCACCATTTAATATAATCCTCTTGAATTAATATCTCCTTAAGAAGGTTTCAGTACATGTGTCATCAACCAATAAACTTTATATATCTTTTTTTGGATTTTCAAAAATAAACTTATATATTATAATATTCCCAGGATATAGAATTAATCAGACATTTACATTCCCATCAATGGGCCAAAATATCATCTTCCATCAAACATTAAGGGATAAATCCTATCTCAATCTATTCATTAATTCTATATCACTAACGACACACCTGATGTGTCTTACTTCACCATGGGAATATATCATCACTGATTTCAATAATACATCAAAGTACATGACTCTTGATTTTGATTAATAATAATCCCAAGTCTAAAGAAAAACACACATGTTTGAAGATAGAAATATACAGTGAACATAAAATATATGAAATTAATATGGGCAGCTCTGTTCCCATAACCTCCTCTCTTTTAGATTACTAAGACATAACTTTATAATAAGAAGTATCAATGTCTTATAATCCCCCAAAACCTGATATACCATATCATTTACATCCTCTTAGATAATTTCATCCAACCATAGATAATGTATTTAAGGATATCTTCAACGAATTTTAAGGTTCTCATCATAGTAGTAAATTTCTACCACCTTTCAATAACATAAATATTTTAAGGAAATAATAATATTAATTACACACATAAGAACATTCATCATTTTATAAGATATTTATTAATATTAAAATCTATAAATATGTTGGTAATCAAATGTAAAAAGTAATTTTTTAATGGGAACGAACTCTGAAAATCTCCCCCATCAACTAGATACAACTACTAAAAAATTTCGATATGATAAATCTCATATAAGGTTCATGCTTATACTAAGATAGGGCTATAATTTTCTGGTCTTCCACAGTCTTATGTGGTTACTATTGATATTTTCACTTGTTTTGTGGAAAAAATTCTTATTTAAACCTCAACTATTTGAAAAAAAATGCCTCTAAAGGTGATACTTTCATAATATATATGATGAGAGTCCTTTTGTGGGGACTCATCAAATATAATTGAAAATAAACATGGAATACAGCTGACAAAAGACTCTCATCATATATAATATGAAAGTACCTATGTGAGAATACCTTTGTCACAAGAAGACCTCCCAGTGCATATCTAGTGCACCTCCTCCACAATTATGAGGTAATGGATTTATTTAATTGAGTCACTCACTATCCATTCACCTTGATCCATAATATGATGTTCATCTTCTAGTCAACATATCTCCACTTCTATGCTACATGGATTGATAGAAGAGAGGGATAAATGGTTTGATAGATTGGAGATTATAACAGTTCATTGAATATGATAAATGATTAACATCTATATAATTCTCTCCATTTTATTTCCACATCAAGGGTATGAATTATAAACTATAAATTAAGAACATTAATTTAGAATACCCAATACAGTCTCACTTAGGGTCATATACCTCATGTTAGTATTTGACAGAGATAATATTTTCATCATTTTTTATATGAAATTAAATTATTTAATCATTAATAATTTATCAATTTGTGTTATTTAAATCAATTTTGGATTTATATGGTGTTTTGATCTTAAATATGAAAACTGATTAATTTGGAAATATTGACATATTTTAATCACTTTGGTAATTCACACATATATTTTAAAATATAAATCCAATTGATGTGATTAATTTTTTATTGGGTTAATATATTTATTTTCTCCATCTTTTGTTGCTGAACCAAGATTTAATTCATCCATACAAGGGTCTGAAAAACTCAATCAAGTTGTAAAATTATTCTTGATGACTGAATGGAACCCACCTAAATGAATAGGTCATCAATCGGTCAAAACACATACAATTGGGATGATTACAATTTTAATGGAAAGATAATTAAATGGGGAGTTATTATGTTTAATAATATGAAGATTTACATTCATTAAGGCCTCCAATGGATGCTCAAATGTTGGGGAAAGAAAAAAACATTCATCCAGAATAAATGATCATATTTAATTATCTATATATCGTGCTCCCCAGAGAGGATGAATATGATATTTTGGTATGAAAGGTAAATGATATTTTTTAAGATATTTCAAGAAGAAAATATTCCAAAATTATTCCTTTTATTTGGCCTACCATGGTCG
Source organism: Viscum album (assembly GCA_963277665.1). Lineage (NCBI taxonomy): Eukaryota > Viridiplantae > Streptophyta > Magnoliopsida > Santalales > Viscaceae > Viscum > Viscum album. Next base: position 2,102,871,616 of record OY728147.1, on the reverse strand, counting down.
AAGTTTTAGTGGATAGAATCTGTAGGGAATCTTAAAGAGAAATTATGAAGATCTTAAAATTGAAAACCAGAGGATGGCACCCCCTTGGCCTATGTAAATAGGAGTTTAACTATTCTTATGGGAAGAGTTTAACACCACACATGGAGATGGGAGTAATCCAAGGGACACTCGGGGGCCATCCCCTTTAGCATCATTCTGTTTCTTTCTTTTATTTTCTTTACTTCAAAAATATCTCTCCTCTCTTGCATCATCTCGCTTGACCCATTAATAAAAGGGTAGTTTCATTTGATTTATTGGGAAGAGGGGAGTATGGACCTATGTGTGTGATTGATTTCTTGTGCTTTAAATGAATCAAATTCCTTCTTCTTTCATATTCTGGTTTCAATTCTTAATTCATTTTTAACTTCCTAATGTAGTTGTGTTAGGATTTGATTCTGTTATTATAAATTTGTTTAGTCAATGATCACATATCCCTACACACAATTATAATATGTATATAGGGGAAACATATTAGGGTTTAATGGTGAGTTCTTTGTGGTATTCAAGAACATGTGTAGGATTGTATGTCAGAATATTGGTTTATTAGGGAACACCAATTCTGGGTCTTGAATTGCTCTAATTAATCAAGAATCCTTATGCAACCCTAAACACAATGGAAAGAGGATAGAACAATCTAAGGTTTTAAATAGTAAAATTATCATCACATCTATCTGACCAAGGGAGAGAGATGACTTGGTAGATGAATCTCTCTCTTACCAGTTAAAGGAACAAAAATGAGACAAAATTTGGAAACCATGATGGCACATCACTAGGTCTAGCCGAACCCAATCTGATCACCATCTTTATCATTTTTTAACACTAATCAATTAACTTTGTTTGTTTATCCCATATTAATTCAAATTAATTAAAACCAAACATTTTCATAAAACCTACAAAAAGTGACAACATTGTTTTGTGTGCACTCCTTTTCTAGAGACTACCTAGGATCAACTGCTATACTATACTTAGGTAATTAAAATATTGTTTTTCCACACCCCACGAAGGCATGCTTCAAACATGGTGTCATTTATAAATAGGTAGTGCCACAATCTAACTGTAAATATTTTACATTTTTTAAATTTAGAAAAAAATAAAAAACAAAATTTTCCATGTTGTTTTCAAATAATTATTTATTTAATTCATGGAACAATTACCCACCAGTGAAAGAACCAATTATTGACTCAAAATTTTCTGAGGAGTATGGTGTTTATTTTGTTGTTATATAGGTGAGGTTATTTTGGAAGTCAAATAATGAGGAACAAACATTTAATAAATTCATAGTTGTCTTGAGGGAGGGCTTGAAAAAAGAAATTTTTGAAGCACTGGACCAAGAGTTAGCTGAGTTCTATCATTATTTTCTAGAATTTTATGACGTTTCCAAGGTCCAAGAATACCCCCTTAGACTTACCTAATTTTTATATGGATATCCATGAAATAGTGGAGACTTACTCCCTACCTCTATCTGCTACTACTCAACTCCAAGAGGTGCTTTCCAATAAAGAAGAGATTGAAGATGAATAAACTCAGGGAGATTATCATTTCATGAACTCATTATCTTTTTATATTGTTAAAACTTAATTGAGTATTACCTCCCCTTGTTTCAATTTTTCAAATTCAAACAACACTTGTATTTCCTTAGAGGGAGATGATGAAAAATAAGATTCATCTAAAGAGGGACATCTAGAGCTCCCCAAACTTGATGAAAATTTATTGGAGGGTGTTCAAGAAGATATCGACATGGCTTTTACTGAGGAAATAGAGACATAATACATAAAAATTGAAAGGGAAGAATTTGATATTGACACTTCATGATTTAATTTTGTTCAAATAGAATTACATTATGACTTTCCTTTTGATATTTCTATTGATGTAGCATACCTTTAGAAACCACTAGAGAATAAAGAATATGTTGTGCATGTGGAAACCAAGATAGAGGACGACTCAATCATTGTTATAACCCCACCATGTTTTTTTGTATCTCATTACAATTGGGGTGGACATGGTATACTATATTCATAGAGTCCTCAACAAAAAGGATCAATTGCATGCTGGAAATAAGAATTATTTTTGGTTCATGTGAATGAAATTTCACCCACCATTAGATTGGGGATAACCAATTAGAACTGCCCATCCAGAGGCAGTCAAAACCCAAGGCCCACTTTTGGGATTAAACCAAGATTTATCCTTTTTTTCTCATTTAAATTCTATTTTCATTTCATTTAATAAATTTATTTTGTTATCTTTTTACCTTTTTAATGTTTTAAAAGAGAAACACTTAGGATCCTAACTCAATGTTTCATTTACAATAATTCAAGTTTTACATATCCTTTATATTTTCTTTCTTGTTGTGATTCATTTTCAAATATTCTTACAAGTTAAACCCATTTGAATTCATTGAAGACACTACATCAATTACTTTTGGGGGAGGGAATCCTATAATATAGGATATTTCAATTTTTTAGTTAATCCAACAACATTAAAGAAAAGCGCTTTTGGGAGGCAAACCACGTCATTTTCCATTGTCCACTGGTCCTCTTGGTCTTATACAAGCATGATTTAAAATGCCTATACTATCAATTTTTTTATTCTTATATTTCAGGTCCATTAATAAAGATGTTGAAAGGATGAAAAATTTCAAGCCAATAAATAACCCTAAAGACAGGCGTAAAGTAGGAAAAGTAGCTACAGTGGGATTACATGTCATGAAGATAAGAATCCATTTAAAAGGGGAGTAATAGTTTCAATTATTTATTATCCAACTATATTCCTTACATTTTAGTCTTTTAAAGCTTTAATTATAAATTGAATTCCCACACTTGAAATCATGTTTTACTTGACATAACTAGGAGATATGAGTTTCTTAGGATACTAGTGATGGCATGTTTTAGATTTCAATGTTAATAAAATTAAATGAGTAAAATAGAGAATTTGATGATTAAATTGAAGCATGAATATTTAAATAATGACTCTTGATTTGAGGTAATTAATTGATTAATGTAAATGAAATTTTCCTACCATTTTCATTCTTAAATTTTCTAAAATTCATGTGAATTAATTTTTTATTATTAATAATTCCATGAGTGATTGTCCAATATCATACTCCCATTCATGTGAGGATTTCTAGACCAAATATTTCTTATTTTATCTTCAGAATATTTCTTTAGTGCTCTGGGTACATGCCACCTGTCAGAACTTGTATTGAAACTTGTCAAAGATATGATTATGCAAAAACACATGTAAAATAATTGAGGAACTACCTTTTCTATCCACAAATTTACCTGAGACCCACCATTAAATTTATCCTTAGTTATCCCACAGACTCCATGAATTGCCTTATAGGTTTAAGCTACATTACAAGATGATATTTCCTTACCTAGCTGCACTTTTAGTATTTTTGCATTGATATTTCATGTTTGAGTGTGGGGGTAGGGCCTTTCATGTGCGTTCATTGGGATATGTATCATTTGTGGGTGGTGTTAGGTGTGCGTCATCATTTTGGGAAATTTGTTATTAAAAATTTGGGTGTGATTATTCTTTTATTTATAATTGTTTCACATCAACTGGTTCTTCTAAAAAAATATAAAAAAATTGAAAAAAAGATGTGCCTTTCTGGAGCTTTAGAAAAAAATTCAAAAAAAGAAGTAAATAAATATGTTCCATTCTGGATCTTTATTTAAAAAGTGGTATAACTTGGATGATATCATTATTTGTAATCATTTATTGACTCATGTCACATGTAATTAAATGGGGGTGGTGTTTTGTTTCACATTCTCAAGGGGAATTCAGTGAGGTTCAACCTGTGTTTTCACTTTATTAATCATGAATTATACTTAAGAGATTATACTCCACCTTAAGCCTTAATTTTACAGTATCAAATCCTACCAACCATAATCCATAGAGTCATTTAATCCTTTTCTACAAGTCCTTATGATTATATGTGTATTTTTTCTTTATAAAGTTGAGAAAGTAGTTCCTTTACAAGCCTATGGATAAAGAGAATGTTTTCATGATATGAGCATAAATCCACTTTAATTTTATCATTATTTATGAGAGAAAAGATTCAAAAGATAGGTAGATCATGATATGGAATGTTTAATAATAATAAATTTAGATGCTTGAATGAATTAAAGGAGAAGATCCATCATTTTTCAAAAGTGACAAGTAAAATGCATGAATTGATTGTTTCTTTGAAAAATGGGAAATTAAATTGATATTTTTTTGTATAAATTGAAAATTTGATTGCACATTGATAGTTTTTTTGATTTTATTGCATTGAAATTTAAATATTGGTTACATTGGTGCCCTTTGAATTCCATGTTGTGGTGGAATTGATTTATATAATATTTTCATCATTTTTTATATGAAATTAAACGATTCAATCAATAATAATTTATCAATTTGTGTAATTTACATCAATTTCAGATTTATAGGGTGTTTTGGGATTAAATATAAAAACTGCTTAATTTGAAAATTTTGAAAGATTTTAATCACCTTGGTAATTCATGAATTTATTATAAAATATAAAACGCCATGATGTGATTCCATTTTTACTTGGTTCGTACATTTATTTTCTTCATCTTTTGTTTCTAACCCATGATTTAATTCGGCTATCCATGGGTCCGAAAAATTCAATCAAGTTGGAAACTTATTTTGGACGATCATGTGGACCCCACCTCAATGAATTGGTCATAAATCGGTCAAAACACATCCAATTGGGGTTATTCCAATTTTAATGGAAATATAATTAAATGGGGAGCTATGATGTTGAATATTATGAAGACTTACCTTCATTAAGGAGTCCCATGGATGCTCCACGTTTGGGGAAAGAAAAAGAAAACATTCATAGAAAATAATTGCTCAGATTTAATTGAACATATATAATTTAACACAGGGTTGATGAATATGAAATTTTGGGATTAAATTTAAAATATATTTTGGAAGATATTTCAAGAATAAAATATTCCAAAATTTGGAAATTTAATTAGCCTACAATGGTCAAGATTTCAGTGGAAAAAATCTGCCAGAAATCTTAAAGGGAAATTATAAAGATCATAGATTTTAAGATTGGAGGATGGAACCCCCTTTGCCTATATAAATAAGAGTTCATATATTATTATTATAAGAGTTTAACACCAAAAATTGAGATGGGATAAAGGCAAGGGACACTTGGGGACTATCTCTTTCAGCATCCTTCTGTTTCTTTCTTTTATTTTCTTTACTTAAAAAATTTATCTCTTCTCCTGCATCATATCGTTTTCCCCATCCATGGAGGGGTAGTTTCATTTGAGTGATTGGGAAGAGGGGATTCTGGACCTATGTGTGTACTGGATTTCTTGTGCTTTAAATGAATCAAATTCCTTCTTCATTATTATTATGGTTTCAATTCTTAATTCAGTTTTAAATGGTGAATGTAGTTGTGTTAGGATTTGATTCTGTTATTATAAATTTCTTTGGTCGATGATCACATATACCTACACCCAATTCAAATATGTATACGGTAGAACAATATTAGGATTGGGTGGTTATCTCTTGGCGGTAATCAAGCACATGTGTAGGATTGTATGTCAGAATATTGGTTTATTTGGGAACCACAATTCCAGTTCAGGGATTCCTCTAACTAATCAAGAAACCTTCTACAACCATAAACACATTAGAAGGAGGATAGAACAACCTAAGGTTTTATATATGAAAATTCTCATCACATCTATCTAACTAAGGGATATAGGGGACTTATTAGATGAATCTCTCTCTTACCATTTTAAAGAAGAAAATAGAGACAAAATTTGGAAACCATGAGGCACATAACTTGGTCTAGCAGACCCAATGTGATCACCATCTTTATCATTTGTTAACACCTATCAATTCAAGTTGTTTGTTTCTACCATATTCATTCAAATTAATTAAAAACAATCCTTTTTAGAAAACCTTCAAAAAGTGACAACCTTGTTTTGTGTGCACTCCTCTTCCATAGACTACTTAGGATCAACTACTATACTATACTTAGGTAATTAAAATATTGTTTTCCACACCCCATGATAGGCATGCATCAAACATGACTCTATTCTCGTGTAGGCAGTGCAACAATCCAATTATAAATATTTGACCTTTTTCAAATTTAGAAAGAATTAAAAAACAAACTTTTCCATGTTATTTTCAAATGATTAGTTCTTTAATTCATGGAATAATTACTAACCAGTGAAAGAACCCATTATTGACTCACAATTTTCCCTGGAGTATGGTGTTTCTTTTTTTGTTAGACATTTGAGGTTATTTTGGAAGTCAAATAATGAGGAACATACATTTAATGAATTCATAGCTGGTGTGAGGGAGGACATGAACAAAAAAATTTTGAAGCACTATCCCGAGAGCTAACTGAGTTCTCCCATTACTTTATATAATTTTATGAAGTTTCAAAGGTCCAAAAAGACCCCCCTTAGACGTCCCTTATTTTTCTATGGATATCTAGGAAATAGTGGAGACTGACTCCCTACCTCTATCTTATACTACACAATTCCAAAAGCTAATTTATAATGAAAAAGAGATTGAAGATGAACAAATTCTAGGAGGTAATCATTTCATGAACTCATTATATTTTGATCTTGTTAAAACTGAGTTGAGTATTACCTATACTTGTTTTAATTTTTCATATTCAGACAACACTTGTGTTTCCTGGGAGTAAGATGATGAAAAAGAAGATTCATCTAAAGAGGGGCATCTAGAGCTCCCCAAACAAGTTGAAAATTTATTGGAGGGTGTTCAAGAAGATATCAACGTGGCTTTTTCTGAGGAAATAGAGACACAATACATAAAAATTAAAAGGGAAGAATTTGATATTGACACTCATTCTTTATTTTTTTTTCAAATGGAATTACATTCTGACATTACCTGTGATTTTTCTAATGATGTAGCATACCTTTAGCAACCACTGGATAATAAAGAATATGTTATGCAAGTGGAAACCAAGATAGAGGAGGAATCAATCATTGTTTTAACCCCACTGTGTTTGTTGCATCTCATTTCAATTTGGGAGGACTAGTTATACTATATCCGTGGAGTCCTCAACAAAAAGGATCAATTGAATTCCGGAAAGTAGAATTCTTGTTGGCTAATGAGAAAGAAACTTCACCCACTATCAGATTGGGGATAACCAATTAGAATTACCCATTCGAAGGCAGTCAAAAACTAGGGCCCACTTGGGGGATTGAACAAAGATTTATCCTTATTTTCTCATTTAAATTCAATTTTCATTTCATTTAATAAATTTATTTTGTTATGTTTTTAACTTTTTTAGGTTTTAAAAGATCAACACATAGGAGCATAACTCAACGTTGCATTTCCAATAAGTCAGATCATACATCTCCTTTACATTTTCTTACTTTTTGTGATTAATTTTCAAATATTCTTACAAGTTAAATCCATTTGAATTCATTGAGGACCCTATATCAATTAAGTGTGGTGGAGAGAATCCTATAGTCTAGGATTTTTCAATTTTTTTAGTCAATCCAATGACATTAAACAAAATCACTTCTGAGATTCAACCCGCATTTTCCCCATTGTCCACTGGTCCTCTTGGTCTTATAACAACATGATTGAATAAGCCTGAACTATCAATTTTTTTAATCTTATATTTCAGGTCCATTAATGAAGATGTTGCAAGGCTGAAAATTTTCAAGCCAATTAAGAACCCTCAAGATAGGCATAAAGTAGGAAAAGTAGCTACAATGGGATTACACATCATGAAGATAAGAATCCATTTGAAAGGGGAGTAAGAGTTTCAATTCTATATTATCCAATTATATTCCCTAAATTTTTATTCTTTTAAGGCATTAATTATAAATTGAATTACCACACTTGAATTCATGTTTTACTTGAATTATCTAGGAGATAAGATTTTTTTAGTATTCTAGTGATTCCATGTTTTAGATTTCAATGTTAATAAGATTTAATGGGTAAAATGGAGAATTTTATGATTAAAGTGAAGCATGAATATTGAAATAAGGACTTTTGATTTGAGGTAATTAATTGATTAATGTAAGTGAAATTTACCTACAACTTTTCATGCTTTAATTTTCTGAAATTCATGTGAATTAATTAATTATTATTAATCATGCCATGAGTGATTATCTAATATCATATTCCCATTCTTGTGAGGATTTATAGACCAAATATTTCTTATTTTATCTTGAGAATATTTCTTGAGTGATCTTGGGACATGCCACCTTCCAGAACTTGTATTGAAACTTGTCAAAGCTATGATTGTAAAAAAACACTTTAAAATGATTGAGGCACTATTTTTTATAGCCACATATTTACCTGAGACCCATCCTTACATTTATCCTTCATTTTCCCATAGGATCCATGGATTTCATTATAGTTTTAAGCCACATTAAAAGATGATATTTTCTTACCTACTTGCACTTTTAGTATTTTTTCATGAATATTTCAAGATTAAGTGTCGGGGAAGGTCCTTTTATGTGCGTTCATTAGGATATGTATCATTTTTGGGGGGTGTGAGATGTGCGTCATCATTTTGGGAAATTTATTATTAAAAAGTTTTGTATGATTCATCATTTCATTATGCTTCTTTCACTTCATCCGACTCTCCTAAAAAAAGAGAAAAAAATTTAAAAAAAAGTTGTGCCTTTCTAGAGCATTACAAAACAAATTCAAAAAAGAATAAGTAAATGAAGCTGTTCTATTCTAGAGATTTATTTAAAAATTTGGATAACTTGTATGATATCATTATTTGTAATCATTTATTGACTCATGCCCCATGTCATTAAAAGGGGGTAGTGTTGTGTTTCAAATTCTTAAGGGGATTTGAGTGCGGTCCATCCTGTGTTTTCACTTTATTAATCATGAATTGTACTTAAGATATTGGCCTCCACCTTGAGCCTTAATTTTTAAAGTATCAAATCCTAATAACCTTAATCCATAGAGTCATTTGAACCATTATTGCAAGTCCTCATGATTTTATGTTCATTTTGTCTTTATAAAGTAGAGAATGTAGTTCCTTTACAAGCCTATGGATAAGGATCATGTTCTCATGATATGAGTATAAATCCACTGTAATTGTATCACGAGTGATGTGATAAAAGATTAAAAAGAGAGGTAGATCATGATATGGCATGTTTAATAATAATAAATTGAGAAGCTTGAATGAATGAAAAGAGAAGGTCCATTATATTTCAAATGGGAAAAGTAAAATCCATGAAATGATTATTTCTTTGAAAAATGGGAAATTAAATTGATATTTTAAATAGAACAAGAAAATTTTATTGGACATCGATAATTTTTTTATTTTATTGAATTGAAATTTAAATATTGGTAACATTGGTGCCCTTTGAATTCTATGTTGATATTTTGTGCTTAAGGACAAGAATGGTTTTTTATGTGTGGGTAAATTGCTAGAGATAATATTTTCATAATTTTTATATGCAATTAAATGATTTAATCAATAATAATTTATCAATTTGTGTTATTTACATCAGTTTTGGATTTATATGGTGTTTTGAGCTTAAATATGAAAACTGCTTAATTTGGAAATATTGACAGATTTTAATCACTTGAGTAATTCACGAATAAATTATAAAATATAAATCCAATTTATGTAATTCCTTTTTTATTCGGTACATATATTTATTTTCTTTATTTTTGGTTTCTGAACCAGGATTTAATTTGACCATACAAGGTTCTGAAAAATTCAATCAAGTTGGAAAATTATTTTGGACGACTGTGTGGACCCCACCTCAATTAATTGGTCATAATTCGGTCAAAACACATTAAATTGGAGTTCTTTTAATTTTAGTGGAAATATAATTGAATGGGGAGTCAGTATGTTTAAGGTTGTAAAGATTTAACTTCATTAAGGTGCCCCATGGATGATCAAAGTTTGGGGCAAGAAAAAGAAAAAATTCATCCAGAATAAATGATCCAATTTAATTGTCCAAACCTCATGGTAAACAGGGAAGATGAATATGAAATTTTGGTATGAATCGTAAAAGATATTTTGGAAGATCTTTTAAGAAGAAACTATTCCAAAATTCAGTCATTTAATTAGCCTACCATGGTCAATCTTTCAGTGGACATAATCTACAAGAAATCCTAAAGAGAAATTATGAAGATCTTAAATTTGAAGATTGAAGGATGGCACCCCCTTGGACTATATAAATAGGAGTTGAAACATTATTATGAGAAGAGTTGAACATCAAACTTAGATATGGAAGGAATCCAAGGGACACTCGAGGATCATCTCCTTCAGCATCATTCTGTTTCTTTCTTTTATTTTCTTAACTTCAAAAATGCATCTCCTCTCTTGCATCATCTAGCTTGCCCCATCCATGGAGGGTTAGTTTCATTTGAGTGATCGGGAAGAGGGGAGGTTGGACCTATGTGTGTTCTTGAGTTATTGTTCTTTAAATGAATCAAATTACTTCTTCTTTCTTATTCTGGTTTCAATTCTTAATTCAGTTTTAAATTTAGAATGTGGTTGTGTTAGGATTTGATTCTATTATTATAAATTTATTTGGTCGATGATCACATCTACCTCCAACCAATTCTAATATTTATATGGTGGTACAATATTAGGGTTGGGTGGTGAGTTCTAGGAAGTAGTCAATCATGTGTGTAGGATTGTATGTCGGAATATTTGTTTATTAGGGAACAACAATTCAAGGTCAGGGGTTACTCTAATTAATCCAGAAACCATATGAAACCATAAAGACATTGGAAGGAGGATAAACCAATATAAGGTTTTAGATTGGAAAATTTTCATCACATCTATCTGAATAAGGGAGAGAGAGGACTCAGTAGATGAATATCTCTCTTACAAGTTAAAGGAAGAAAAAAGAGATAAAGTTTGAAAACCATGATGGAACATCACTAGGTCTAGCTGAACCCAATCCGATCACCATATTTATCATTTATTAACATCTATCAATTCAAGTTGTTTGTTTCTCCCATAGTCATTCATATTAACTAAAAAATATCCTTTTAAGAAAACCTACAAAAAGTGACTACCTTTCTTTGTGTGCACTCCTCTTCTAGAGACTACCTTGGATCAAATGCTATACTATACCTAGGTAATTAAAATATTTTTTTCCACACCCCACGATAGGCGTGCGTCAGTATTCCATGATCATGGAGTTTAAGAGATCATAATTATGTAATTATGGAATATAAAAAATCACTAATAGTAATGCGGAATATAACATAACTACACTAAACATCACTTTGATATAATTTAAAATACAAGTAAAAAAAAGTTAGAACAATTTCCCTATGAAGGGGGTATAATTGTTAAACTCACCCCAATTTCATTATATATAGTATACCTCACCCATTTTAATAGAATTCAAAAAATAATTATACCAAGTTGAACTCTCATGGTTGATCTCCACACTTTTTCTAGAAGAATCGAAGCAGAAGTTCTTAGCTACATTATGGAAATAGTGGAAATAAGGTACTATATGAAAAATTACCTTTGATTATTCTACTTCAAGCCTCATGTGAGGATTGGAAATGATTCATGTACTATTGGGACTTTAATTCTACAAGGTATGGCCTAAAAATGGTGGACTCCGATAATCATCTTGGTCAATGCGTAAAATGAAAATGGATGCATCAAAGCTTCAATAATTAGACCCATATTTATAGGGTTATCAATTGTACTTTATAGGGTTCCAAGTCTTGTTTCATGGGTCTATATCAAACTCAAGTCTTCAACAGATCCAAAATTGGGCTAGTTAAGTGGGCCTATTTGGTATGAGGCTTAGTTTAGCTTATTATATGGGTAATACATGGAATGTTGGTGTATCTTATTCATGCATGTGAGATTGGGTACTTGAATAAAGTGTTTATAGTAGACTTAACTATCATACATTGATTTTTTATTCAATAAGACTCCAAATTGGAATATGAAAATTAATTTATTTAAGAGGATTCAACCTTATGCTGGTTCGATCGACAAGGTGTGAGGGTTCTTAGTTTGCACCAATTCTAAAATTTGGTCTAACACCATGCATTAATTTCTATTTTCCTTTTATGTTTTTTGGATTGGGATGGTTTGAATACCCCAATAATCTTCAACATCATAAACTTTTAAATAGACATACACAAGAAAAAAAAAATTCAAATTTGGTCAACTTCATTATCAACCTACAAATCAGATGAACTTCTATTCATTTATCTGTGTGAACTGATAGTGGTAATAGATTAATCATAAAATCATTTTTAGTGGATTAACACCTCAATCTCTATGTCTTCATATAGTTCTAGTTTCATAGAGGTGTGGGCCATCATACTCAATCATTACTATTTTTTTTTAATTTATATGTCTTATTCAATCCTTCAAACCCCTAGTTTGATCTCTATGGTTCATCTTCTACTTAAATATTGGTTTGGTTTCAATCCTTAGAAAACTATAGTAATCTTACCGGATTTACATACATGTTCAATACCAAAATAGTCATTAACAACAGTGAGATCAAGATCTTCCTCAACTTCATCAAACCGAACTGAGATCACCCTCTTTGTTCTTCTTCAAAACATTTCTAATTTGATCTTTTATAGGCTTATCAATTTATATTGAATATCTATTTCTATCAAGAATATTATCAAGTATCTTTTATGCGGTGGTAATTACACTTATGGTCAGTGATTGGGGATATATTGGGGCCCCTTCAATTTCAGACCTATATAGGGAACCCACAATAGGTATACAACTCGACATGGTCTAAGTCATCATTCATCATTGGCTTGAAGTAAATAATTAACACTCAGTTTAATTGATCATGTTAAAATTATGTTGATTAGGATTTGGAATATCTCCACTGTCTTAGGTTCATCTTCATCAATTATATATGGAGACATTATGATCTGTTGATGCACATGTTATGTAGGGTCACCTAACTTGAAAAGATTCATGTGTGTACAATAAGTGGAGTTGACATAGAAAGTTTCATGGTCGATTGGTAGTGATGGTGTGACATGGAAGGATAGGTTCTTCCATGTGTGATGTTTTTTTCAAGAGTTTAGTCGAGCTCAGTTTCTCACATTGAGGTAAATGATCAGTAGAGGGATTCATGGTCATCCTCTTCCTAGCTTGTTCGGTCTTCCTCAGTGGGTTAGCATTGCACATGGTTAGTTGGGATAGAATTATTATGGTTGACTATGAGGAGAGGCATGGTCAAAGGGATGAGAATATGGTTGGTGTATGGATAACTAAAAAATAATTATCATGGAGGGATGATTGGGAATAAATGAATGGACTCGTGGAATATTTATTGGGATGCGTTCAATGGTGAAGTCTTCATGGAAGAACAAGGGAACAAAATTAGGGATTTTCAAGGAATATCAACTACAGAAGAAGAGATTCTCACAATAAAAAATTATCTATGAAATCACATCACAGAAGGAGAGTTGATGCTCACATAGAAATAATACCACATGGAAGAGAGGTTTTCTTCTCACGGTAGATTGAGCTCAAGGAAGGATGGAATAGTGGAATACCTTTTCCAAATTATATCTTTAATCAGTAAATTAAAAAATGTTAATTTTGAATGTTTTATTTTGTATTAATTAATTTGAATTGAATATAAACAATAAATTAAAATTCATTTTCATTTTCAAGCATATTTTAAAATTTTAAATTTAATTCCAAATTTAAAAAAAATTAATTTGATTTCATAATTTAGGATCACATAAAATTTTAAAATTGAAATTTCAACCTTTAGTAATAATTATTTAACGAGATTAATTTTTTATTCATAAAAAATTAAATTTAAATCTGAAAAGTTTCTAGAGAAATGTAAAAAATTGAATATGTGACATCCCAATATTGTTTTCAGGTACTTATATCCCTTTATTTTGACCATATTTTATTTTTTTCTTTTATTAGATCATTTTGGTTATCTTTTGGTGGGTTTTAATGTTTTATGGGCCTATCAAAAGTTGCTGAATAGTTAGGGAAAACCATGAGGGTCTACCCAAGAAACTTCACACCTTGTGGTGGAGATTTGGAGGAGGGCATATAGTTAGGTTCATAGTTTGTTCAAACTATGTTCCTTTATTCTCAAACTATATAGGCTGATATGTAGTGGTTATGCACAGTGGGTGCATAGTTTTTCAAACTGTACAGTGAAACAGTGAAACTCATCTAGTATTACAAAAATGGGTACATGGTTTTCCAAAACATTTTACCAAAATTGATTTAAATTACTTTCTATTATATGCTGTGAAACTCATCTGTTACACCTAATTCTTTATTTCTTGGAATATTCTCTCAACCAAGGAGACTATAATTGTAGATTTTGAAGATTCCTTGCCTCTTGATAATAAATTGAGATAGATTTTTGGGACTTAGTTATAGCTTTACAAAGGTATGAATCCATTTTTCTTAGTTATTCATTTTCCGTCTTGATATTATATTCTCTCCTTGAATAAAACCTTAGATCAAGGTTTTCAATACTAGATCTATAGTTTCAACTTGATCTTATTGGTATTTCTATAGATCTATCATGAGATTGTGATTTATTGTCTGGATCTTGATTTTGGAATTGTGTTTTTATTATCCCCTCTTAGTTGGTTCCTTACCCTTTCCTCTTTGATTATGAATCCTTTGATGGGTGATTTACAATACAATTAATTGAGGTATGTGGTTTATTAATATCCATCATCAATTGAAACCCTTGTTTCTTGTTTTAATTGAAATGGATTTTTAAATGATTTCTAAATCATGAATTTTAATTATTGATAAATGTTTTCAAATGGCATGGTGTGTGATGAAACCTCTTTGCAAATGTATTTTTAATTAAAGTATTGATTCTGTAAAAATGATTTTGAATTGGAATGAATGATTTAAATTATTAATTTGATGATGATTCATGAGAAATAAATACTTGAAATGTTTTATATACTTTGAATGAAATGAAGTGTTTTGAAAGGAATGGGTTTTTGAAAAAAAAACATTACATATTGGTTTTTGAAATGAAAAGGCATGTTTGAAACTTTATTTCTAGATGCATGAATGACGATTAAAGAAAATGAATCAAGATGAATGGTTTCCCCTTGATTTATTTCTTTTAATAACATGGGATCCTAGGTATTTAGGTGGTTAGTCCATGAAAACCATGATACACATTTATTATCTCTATCTATAAATCAATTGAAAATGACAATGGAAATTAATATTTGATGATTGTAAGGTGTTCATTCCTTATAGTGGAATCATATTCCCCCTTGGCCTAAAATCTAGGTAAATTTGCACACATGGACCCATATTTCATCAAGAGTGTGAGGATCCTTGAACCATGATTTAACAAACCCTGATACTATAACCCTAGTGCTATGACAGAAAATGAAATTACATATGCTAGTGTTTATAAAATGATTTATTCCTATTTATTTCAATCAAAATGATTTTTTAATATTTTATACTTTTTATTGAAATGATTTAAAAACCACATTTTATTATAAATTACGGGAATGATTACCATGACATGTTTTACTTAAAGTTAAGAAAATTTGGTTTATTTGATATAGATGACATATGTAATATTTGGTAGGATCTTATTGGTATAGTGTTTATCAAACACTACATATTCCATTGGGAATATGTAGAATTTTTTTTCTAGGTCAAATAAAAGGGAAAAAATACTTAGAGGTGATGAGTGTTATTTATAATGAGACCTTAGGAGTTGGTGGTGATAGCTGAAGTATGAGATCCTCTTATTATGAGGAGATCAAATGGGTGATGTCATCTTTGGTTTATATGATTTTTGGATTGTTATTCCATATTGGTATTTATACTTTCACTTTTATGGTACATTCCTATTATTGACTATATTTGTATAAATACTATTTAAGAGTCTTATCTATTTCCTATTTATTTTATAGTTAATATTATAGAGAAACAATTCCCTTTAATTGTTCCTATTTCCCAAGAACTAGCTTAAAGCTCATGGGTATCATTAATTTCCCTCGAACCATGCCATGGCTAACTTAGGTTATGGTTTAGTGGTTTATCCAGGTTGGTTTATAAAAACATGGCATGAAATCATGGTTTATATCCCATATAATATGTTGGAATATAATTTTGGATGACTTGAAAGACTATAGATAATTTTTTTGGGACTTGATTGGTAGGTATGTATCATTTCCTATCTATATCTAACTATAGGAAGCCTTAAGTTACCATGAGTTGTTGGAAGAGGTGTCTTTGAGAAATTAATTGATATGATTCTAGAATTTTCCAAAACATTGATATGAGATTAATGTCACTATGTTTAGTTATAAATGATAGATTTTAAATTTCTATGTCACTTGAATGATGATTCCTTATTGTATGTTGATGATGTGCAGTACCATGACCCTAATAAGACATCCAATTAAGCTTTTAGAGGGAGTTTCTAATGAACAATAGCAAGATAACCCTCTAGTGGATAAAAATATTATAGAGGAAGTAGTTCATGCGGTTCGAGATATAGAACAATGAGACACACCTACCCCTATTCATCTAAGAGAGTTGGATCCTAAGAGGGAAAATAATTTGGATCAATCCTAAGAGTTTATTAATTATAAACGATCATCCTTCTAAGGAAAACATTATCCTCATGAGGTGGATGATTGGTTGGGAAATAATGAATAACTCTTTATGTTCTTGGAAAGGCCAGATTCCATTAAGGTGAATTATTCAATCCTTAATCTTAAGGGTCATAGTAGGATACGGTGTGATTATATAGTCATAGAAATTTGAAATGAGGGATTGGAGTAGAATTAATTCAAGAACCATTTTATAAAGAAATTATATCTAGATTTTATGTTATTTTCGAAGTCCATGGGGTTCCTCAAACTTCACCAATGTGAATGGACAATGAATCATTACACCAAATTTTTTTTTGAAATTGCTAAATTTTCACCTGAGGTGGCTTCAAACTATAATCAGAAGGCCCAAAGGTTTAAGATGGGTCTTGGATTAGATATATGGTCTCATGTTTTTATGATAAATCATACGTCATATACTGAGTATCTAGATAGGGCTCTAATGGAAGACATTTACCTTGCTAGTATGTAAGGGTTTACTAGAGATACACATAATACCAGTAGAAACATTAGTGGTTCCTTTAAAGGGATGATAAAACAAAAAAATCCGTGTAGTGGAAATAATGGTGGTGTTCCTTGATGGAGAACTTTCTCTAGATCATCTTCAAAATCGAGTACAGTCCCAATGACTTGTTTCTAATGTGGAAATATTAGGCGATCAAATAATTCTTGCACAGAGAAACCAAATATTTATAGCTCGTGAAGATGTTTATTATAATAAAATAGGTTTTTTCATTTTTTTACTTCCCTACATAGTTTCACAGGATGATCTGTATTGAGGGGAACTGTGGAACATTTATATACTTTAAGAACAATGGGGTTCTTACTACATACATTAAAAATGAAGAAAATTTAGAGGGGATGAATCTCTAGTAGGAACTTATGTGGGTCCAGTGATAGTGAGAGGTATAACTTCTATTGCTTAATCTTTAGGGATAGTTTTATTTTATACCAGTGCCTATTATTATTTCATATAAACCCACACTATGGACAAATTGAATATTTTAGTAGATCTCAAGCCTTATGTGATAGGTATTTCAAAACCTATCGGGATGAAAAGGAAGTATAGATTTTGGTTCCCCTTTTATGATTTGTATTTATCAAATATTGAGATCATTTAGGACTTTTTGGTTATTGAAATGAACCCCTAGATGTTATTATTTGAATGGAATGGTTGGTTTCTCACAAGGCTTGAATTTATTGATATCATTGATGGGTGTCCTTTACTATCCCTAGTGGGGAGTTTTATGTTTTCTAGGGAGAATGAGACTTGAGGTATAGCTGAGAAAGACATACTCTTTATAATATGGGTTGTGTTATATCCTTTTTTTTCTATTTAACAAGAGTAGCAATCCCCTTGTAGTGAAAATTCATATAATTTCTATTGAGTTTCTAGAAGTGTTTCTAACATATTTTTCTGGTCTACCACTAAATAGGGATGTGGATTTATTTTTAAACATGGAGTTGGGTACTGGAATAATATCTATTCTTGTATACTATATTAAACTAGATGAACTATAGGAATCAATGAACTAGTCGGTTATATTTATGTTCAAATGATTCATTCGACCTAGTGTGTCACCTTGGGAAGCACCGATGCTTTTATCCAAGAATTCCTATAGAACAATTAATTTGTGTGTTAATTACTAAAAGATAAATCATGTTATAGTTAATAATAAGTAATTTTTTCTCAATATTGATGATTTATTTGAATAGATGAAATATGAGGAGTGGTTCTCTAAGATTGATCTTCGATATGGTTTCCCCTAACTCTGGATCAAGGAGTCTAATATTCCAAATACTATAATCAAGATTAGTTATGGATGGAATTATTATCTCATTAATCCATTCATCTAGGCTAATGGACCTAATACCTTTATAGAACTGATGAAAAATATTTTACACTAGTATCTCAACTCATTCATTATGGGATACTTAGAATAAATCTATGTTTATTCAAAAAATTAAGAGGGTTATGTACTTGATTTTAGAGTTGTTTTGGACATCCTGAGGAATCACCAACAATATACTATGTTGTCAAAGGTCAAATTATGGATTATGAAGGTGAATTTATTGGGATAAATGGTGTCAAAAATTGGTATCTTAGTTTATACTAAATGGTGAAGTATTTAATATTATGGTATGAATTATAAAATTACATTGAGATTCTGAGATTCTAGTGTACAATAGGGTATTATCTATGGTTTCTGAAAGATTTCTCCAAGTTGTATTCTCTACTGACTTCTCTCACTTGGAAGGGAGTGGAGTTTTTTTGGGATTTAGAATGTCAGATTTTCTTTCATAAGTTCAAGAACGTTTTGACTTTAGTTCCAGTGATGACTCTTCTATAGTCTAGGTAGGGCCACATGTTCTTTTGTGATACTTTAGGTTTGGGTTTGGACTGTATTTTCATGTAGTGTAATCAAGAGGTGGATTATGGTTCTCATCATCTTAGAATATATAAGAAGAATTATTCCACACACGATCTAGATATCACATCTATGATGCACACCCTTAAAAATAAGAGACACTAACTTTTTGTGAAAATGATAAACATTTACTTTGATCAGAAGATATTTAGCTATATCTTTTCATAGAATGATTTAAATATCCATCAAATGTTATGGTCTGAGTAACTAAAATATTTTGAATTTGAAATTTCCTAAAGCTCTGGGAAGGGAAAATTTATTACTGGTTCTCTTGAAAGAAAGTTTACATCCCATTCTATGGTGGAATCATTAGAGGAGTGGAATCTTATTACCTGATTTTCTCCATTCATCTAAGATTTTGGGAGGATGATACTTGGTTTGTTCAAGAAAGTGCTCAGTTTATAATATCTATTCTTGAGAAAAACATTAAGGAGAAGTTGATATATGCATAGTTCTTAGGTATTAGGATTTCTTTATATAGAGGGGATGACATCAGAGAATCATATTTATCTCTAGATGGAATTCTTTTCTTTGGGAACCATTATTTCAATATATATCTTATAAGAAAGGATGTGATGGAGGGTTTTCATCCTTCCTATTGGTCGGTTCACATAATAATGACTAAAATGTTTTATGATATGAGGAATTAATTATGGTGTCCATGTAAGAAATATGACATAATTTATTTTGTTTCCTATTGTTATACCTATCAGATGATCAATTTTGAGCATTAGAACCCTTCTGGTTTACTTATATCGCTCCCCATTCCAACATGGTAATGAGATAAGATATTAATGTATTTATTTTTTGTGTTTCCATGTACTCTTCATGGAAGGAATATGATTTGGTTTGTGATCAAATGAGTGACCAAATCAGATCGCTTTATTCCTATTATTGATACCACCAATGTTTAGGATTAAATAAATCTATATGTTTAATATATTATTAGGTTTCATGGAGTTTAATATTCCATAGTTTCTAATAGGGATCCTTAGATCACATCTTAGTTTTGGAGAGTCCTATAGGATGTGACAGGATCCTAGTTCAGGTTGAGCACAATGTACCATCCTTATATGGATGACTAGAAAGAATGGAATATATAGATTCCTGAAGACATGATTTATGCTCGTGCCCTAAAACTTAGAGTATTATGGAATTTTTGTTATCGACTGGTTTATTTTTCTTATAATAATATCTACCATTAATCTATTAAAATATCACCCTTTGAGGCCTTATATGTATGGCCTTGTAAATCCTTAAACTGTTGGTTAGAGATTGGTAGAGCTTTCCTTATGAGACCTAGCTTGGTCCATGAGATGATGAATAAGATCCAAGTGATTTTTAAAAGGTTTTTAATAGATCAATGTCAATATAAATATTATATGGATCATCATTGACATCCTTTAGAGTTATCAGCTTGTGACTAAGTGTTCCTAATAGTCTCACCTCGACTTGGTCACTGAAGGCTTGGAAAATAAGTGAAGTTGGCACAAAGATATGTGGGACCCTTTGAGGTCATCGAGATAATTTGAAAAGTGTCATAACTTTTTTCATTTACACAAAAAATGACTTATATCTATAACATGTTTCATGTTTTACAGAACAAGAAATATTTTTTTTAAATGTATCATGTTTGAAATTAGGAAGATCTTGATATGGAACCTAATATGAACATGGATGAGAATTTGGTTCAAATTATTGATTCTCAAGTGAAGATATTATAGAATAATTATATTCCCTTGGTCTGGGATCCATGGAAGAAAGGTTTAAAAACTAAGGATAAATGGAATCATGATATGGTGATGAGGGAGTAGTATCCTTGTCTCTTTGTGGACTAGTCTTCTTGATGAGTATTTCTGGTAGAAGAATGCAATACAATGGGGATAATTGTGACATACAAGTATTGTTTTCATGTATTTCATTGTATTTGTTTTTTATATCTTTCATATGGTTATTTTCATGGGTAATTTTGGTTTAATTTAGGATGTTTTTATTGTTCTATGGGCCTGCGCATAGTTGGAACATGGTTAGGGAAAATCGTTCAGGTCTACCCAGAAAACAATAGACCTTATGCTGGAGTCCTAGAGTAGAGTGCATGGTTAGGTGCATGGTTAGTTTCAAATAAATATATTTATCCTCAAACAATGAGTTTTGGGATATAGGGGTTATGCATAATTGGTGCATAGTTTCTAAAACTATGCATCCAAACCATACATCTCCTCCAATAGCCAAGTATTTGAAAAATTATTGGCACACAATTTTCTAAATTGTTCTTCCAAGCCACACGATGTGAATAAATTAATTAGAATTTTTATTTTATGTCTTGAAACTCATCCATTTTACCTCACTATTCTCCCAGTAGAATAGTTTCTCAACCAAGGAGACTCCGATTATATATTTTTGATATTCCTGGCCTCTTGGTGATTGATTTTGATGGATCTTTGGGTATTAGATCTTGTTTTCCAAATTTAATTGTCTATTCTTTATAATTATTCATTATTTTATCGACATGTCCTTATATCTTTGAAAATAACCTTATATTAGGGTTGTTGATGAGAGATATAAGGTTTTTCACTTGATCTAATTGAGTTTCTTTTGGATACATAATGGGATTGGGAATTATTTTCCAGATCGTGATTTGTGAATTTTGTTTGTAGGATCCCCTGTTGGTTAATTCCAACCCCTTGTCTCTCCAATTATGGATCCCTTATTGGGTGATTCCCAATACCATTAATTGTGGTAGGTGGTTTCACAACATATTCCAACCCTTAATGCTTATTGGAATTGAAATGTTGTTGTAAATTATTTCTAAAACCTGAATTGAGATTCTTGATAAAAGTTTTCAAATGGAATGATGTGTTATGGATCCTATTTTGAAATATATTTTGAAATAAATTATTGATTCTTGTGAAATGATTTTAAATTAAAATATATGGTTTGAATAAGGAACTTTATAATTATTCTTGAGAACTGAATACATGAAATATTTTATGAATTATTAATGAAATGGATTGTTTTTAAACGCATGAGTTTTCATGAAAATATTTTGATGTTGGATTTTAAAATGTAAGGTCCAATTTAAAACTTGATTTGTCTTTGGTTTAATGATGATTGATGAAACTGATTTAAGATGAATGATTTTCTCCTTGATTGATTTATTTTAAGCACATAGGATCCTGGGTAGTTAGGCGATAGTCCAAGAAAAGAAATCTAGGAATTCATTATCTCTATATAGAAATGGATTGATGATGAAAATGAAAAATATACTTTGATAAATTCATGGTGTTTATTCATTATGGTGGACTCTTATTTACCATAGGCCTGATATCTAAGGAAGTGTTCACACCTAGAGTAGTATTTTAATGAGAGTGGGATGATCCTCAAGCCTTGTTCTAACTACCCCTTGACTTATAACCATGGTGCTATAATCTAAAATGAAATTCTAAATGCCTATATTTTTAAAATGATTTATTTATTCTTGTTTTTATTGAAATGATCATTTATAACTATTTTATACCTTCCATTGAAATTATTTAAAAATCACATTTTATTATAAAATTTTGAAAATATTACCATTCCATGTTTTATTTAAAGTTAATCATATTTTGTTTATTTGATATGAACTTATTATGGAATTCTTAGATGGATAATACCGGGATAGTGTTTCTCAAACCCAAAATATTCCTTTTGGAATATTTAGAATTTCTTTTTATGGGTATAGAAAAAGGGAAAACACAGCTCAGAGGAGGGGGTGTTCATTATAGAGAGACCTTGAGAGTTTGTGGTGACAGGTGGAGTATTTGATCTACCTGTTACAAGGAGTTCTTGGTGGTGATTCCATCATTATTTTATGTGATGTTTTTGATTTTTTTTCTATCTTAGGTTTTATACTTACTCTTTTGTGGTACTTTCCTCTTATTAACTTTGTTGGAATACTGACTATTTAGGGATTATTACCTAGTAACTATGTATTGTTTGATTATTATTATGGTGAAATCATTCCCTATAATAATTTTTGAATCTAAGGTGCCAGTCTCTTACCCTTGGTAATTGGGAATTCCCCTCAGTCTATGTCAAAGATGACTTAGGTTTCAGTTTAGCTGGATATTTGGGTTAGTTCATGATAGGAAAAAATAATAGAATTTTGAAATTTAAATCCTAAAAAAATTAATTCCAAATTCTTAATTAGAGTATGGATACTTAGGTTAACTCCTAAAAGTGAATGAATCACTAGAAATTCACATTTTAATCCATTAAACAAATAAAGACCATAATTATCCTATGAAATAGAAATCAGTGAATTAAGCCAGTTTTAATTAAATTAGGGTATTATAATCAATGAAAGTAGTTTAATTTATTGGAAATTTTGACTTCTCCCCAATATGATTTCTACGTTGATGTGTCCTTGGATCCTTGGAGAGGGCCACTGTTACATTATTATCACAATAAAACGTGACAAAGTTTTTATTTTAGGTACCACATAAAGCTCTTGGATTAATTTTCATGGTAATAATACTTCTATAGCTACATTTTAAGGCTTAATATACTCTAACTTTTGTGGATATGGAAACCATTGACTATAATAAGTTTTCCTTCATTATTATACATTAGTCTCACTATTATCCTTGATCAAATTCACATAAAAGAATACTAGTGTTGTATCACCTTGATCACTACTTTTCCAATTTCTCTATTTACTATAAAATCATCATGTTCTACTTTCTCATGTACTATTAAGTGGTTCCAATTTCAAAATAGTGCATTTCTTCTAGTTCTGTTTGATATTTAATCTCTATAAACTTTTTATAAGTAAAATTAAACTTTTACTATATCTCATGGAATATTTGATAGATTTTAATGTACTCAAGAACATGAAAATATATTCATAATAATAATCTCCCCAATACCTACACATGTAATCTTGAATATATTTATTTGAATTTGGAATAAGAAAAAATTATTATAGTGAATTTCACCATCTACTATCTTTCAATAATTTATCATCATATATACCATGACTAGATTTATAAATACCATAGATTTATATCAATATATCTTTTAACCTAGTACTTTGTTTCAACTAAAACTCATTCTTGTAGAAATTCATTCCTTAGTCTTATAACATGAGTAATAATAAATTTCCATTTTCAATATTTTATAATCATATTTATCTTGAAAAATTATAGCACTCCCACTAACCTCTTGAATACACATAGATTTCCTTCCTTCTAAACAAATATTCATTGACTGCTATACTTGGTACTATCCAAAAATATACATATGCAACTAGAATATACTATTGAAATTTATTGGTGTCACCAACTATTTTGGTTTTTCCATATAGACATGTTTCATAGGGTCTTTATTTAGGAAACTAACCTAGACATCAATTTTACTAATATAATTTTCTTAAAAAAAACTATGAAAAGTAAACTTTAAATATATTTAGTAAGATAATTAGTGAAAATATATAATTATAGACTATGTGTATATGTTTATGATTAAAGCTTTCAATATTTAAACATGCCTTATTGGTATAAAATTGACCATCCATGTCTAGTTTCGTTGAATAACCACCAATGACTTTATATCAACTATAATAACTTCCAAAATTTGAAATTTGTTTTTGGAACATGTAATCCATTATTGATGCCCAAAAATATCAATATTATCATATATCCAATTACTACTTCATTTAAATATTCACTATTATTAACAAATAATATATATCACCCACTATGGTAGGAGTAAAACCACATATTTGGTTTTAACATCCTACGATGCATGTGTCTCTAAGAAAACTCTTTCTATAATGTCTAGTAGAGTTTGGGTTCCTATGGAAACTCACGGCCATCTAAAGTATAAAATTTAATGATTTATATCATTCTCCCAATATCTCAAAAGATATTTTCTTGCCTATGTTATAAATAGATTTTACAGTAATTAAAGACATTAATATGATTAGTGGTGATAGGATAATAAACTGATATGAAACTTATGTGTATCCATGATGTTCTTTTGATGTTAAATCTATATTTAAACAAATGTTTCCAATTAAAAACTTAATTATATGACCTAACGGACTCCTTATAATATTTTTACTAATATGATATTCATTAGTTAATGAATTGGTTTACGATTAGATGTTGTGTTTCTATTTTTGAGACATTCCTTGGAAGAGGTCATGGAGGATTTTCATTATATATAGGTTTCTACATCAATCCAATTTTACTAATATAAATACTATGATTTATGTAATATAATATGATTTTATTAATAAATTTACTCTATATATAAATTACAAATGAATACTGGGTTAATATATTCTCATAAAATTCCACCTGAAGTTATCTATATCTTTTACCAAGTGTATTCATTATTCATTGAATTTATTAAAGGAATCTTCTAAATTATGTCAATTTATATCTTGTTTATCCTTATAATAGTTCACGTGGACTTGATAAACTAAATTTAGAATTTTTTTTAGGTATCTTTGTTTCCCAAGGTTTATTTATATAAAAATTTAGAGTATGTTTTTAAATATAGATACTATCATAACTAAATAGAGACTAGACAACTTTCTGGATATCAACTAGTTAGTTACTATCCGTTTTACTTAACAATGAATTATCATTTCCCAAATGGGTATGAATGTTATATATATACACATTCATCATTAATTATAAACATTGGATACCTATGTTTCATGATTTACTAAACTATTAGTTAAGTGTGAAATATAATAACAACATTCATTTAATATCATGAAATAATGCATCAATATGTCCCAACCATAAGATAAATGTTTTTGTAATATTCAAGAAAAAATAATAGTTTAACATGACTCATTGAACACAAAATCACGAAGTTGTTCACTTATAATTACTGATCTAGAAATCACCCTTATTTAACTCTATATATAATGATCTTTACTTATTGTAATATTTATATACATCTTTGTTTAGTGTAAAAATGTAAAAACTCATTTTATTTAGTACCCATGAAGTATAAGTGAAAAATTAAATGAAAATATAAATATAAATGAAGTATAATCATCAAATTTATTCTTATAATTTTTTTATATTCTTATTCTAGTCACCTTTCATTCCACATGTGAATTAGATATTCTCTTATTCATTGCCCTGTCTTTGAATATCATACCCATTTTAAAAATATTATAAATAAACCATTAACCTTTGATTGGTTATGGGATTTTCAAACTAGTTTTTCATTTCTTTCACCATAAGTGGTAAATAACCATGTTCACACTAATCCATATCCACTTGGTGAAGCATTGTCAAAATATTCCTAAGTGTATTATCTATACTACATAACCTATAATTGTGGATATATATAGAAAATATGGGTGATAAGAATGATATAATGAGATTAATGAATAATTTCTTATCCAAATATAATTTTGAATTAAAATATTACCTACTCGGTACCCCTCTTCTAGTTTATAGTAGAATAGTGTAGTGGTAATCTCATTTATCTTAATCCACTCTTTACTCATTTCAAGATATATGAGATGAGGTATCATGGTGTATGGATCCATGTCTCTATGTTTCATTTTCAACAATTTTTTACATAGAAGATAACATGATGCACTATATTCTTGAATCATCCTCCATGTATCTTTTATAGGAATTCTTTTCACCTTCACTCACTTGCTGATGTGGAAGATCATGAATATGGGACTCTAGTATGTAATAACCCCCCCCCCCAATAATGGTGTTGTGATTAAATGATGAAACCATTCTTGGATGTTTATAATGGTAAGGTCATGATCTTTGTCTAAAAAAGATTGAATCATCTTCATGGTTTATCATTCCATTTTAATATAATAATTAAGAATATTATAGGTACTTTATCTTTATTACCAAATGTGATATAAAAAATTATATTTATCAGTATCCCAATATTATATAAAATATCAATTTCCCTCACCATTGTATTAAAAATATATTTTTTTCATGGATATTATAGTTTCAAAGATACATATTTCTCTTCTTATAACCCACGAAAGGGATTAATTAATTATTCAAAGTTATTTAGGTAGAAATGAATTTTCAACTACATTAACTCACTACTCCTTGATCCATTTAGTGAACTCCAAAATCCTAAAACCCTAGACATATATTTCCACAAAACATGCCTCAAAATTTACACCAAGTATAGTCAAGTATACTTATATAAATTTTAATTTGGTTAAGTTTTCATAAAACATTAATTAAAACTCTTTATTAAATAGAAGTGTCCTAACAAGGGATAGACTAACACTTCAATTTATTTTTCCGATTCTAAATCAAGTAATATAAGGCTATACCGACCTATTTTTTTATTTTATGGATTTTAAATTTATATGTAAATATTATTCATTTTACCCTTTTTACATGCTTGTTAATATTATATAGATTTTCTATAAGTGATTAACCATGTCTTAGTAAAATAATTTACACATCGTCCATTTATTTTATTCCACCTTACATTCTTGTTAATTCATTTATTTTATATAATCATGATAAATAATCTAATAAATATAAATAATTAACCATAGAATTTAAAAAAATAAAGTAAATATATGTTGTATGATCATGGGAATTTAGAATGGTTGGTTTATTGATATAATGATAAACTAACACTTCACCCTAGGACAAAATCTCGTTGAACAAAGATAGGTTCAACTTCCAGCATTCTACCCATCCTCTTATGTATCTCCTTGGTTGGTTTCACCTTAGATTCAAACTTAAACCACCTCCACTCACCTGGGAGATCCATACTTTATATATGATTACTCACATTAATGTGAGGATAACCAATGGAATGGTTATGATATTACATAAGAGAATCCATGGACACACATGATTGAATACCACAAAGGTGATAGGATGATATATACCTATCATTTTAATTCAATAATCATTATCAAAAAACCCATGAAATAATAATTAAGTAAAAAAATACAACACACACATAGGGTGGTCAATATCATGACCATTTTTACATGCATCAAATAAATATTCATAAAACTAGGTATCATTAATTTCAATTTATTATTTAATAAAATATAATAATTAAATTAAAAAATCAATTATCTTAATAATTATTTTATAAATTTTTCATAATAGTCCATTCAAATTGTCTTGGAGATACCCATACTATATAATATTAAACAAAATAAACAAATTAATTTTATTTAAAATTAATTAAGTACTCTATTTAGAGGCATAATGATGTGTACCCATCTGAACTACCCATCATCTTGTATAGACCTTATCATGTAAAGTTTACCTATAAGGACTGTAGCATACACATTGTGTAGTTCCTTGTGTCAAAAAGAGTGGGCATATCATAATTTTTGACACATGATATGCTTGAATATATGTGGTGTGTGTTGTTTTTAATGCCCATTTAAAGTACACACCATGTAAAATGACAATACACAACGTTTAGTTTAGATATTAATGCAGAAATTAATTAGGAATTTAATATTTTATAAACCCTATCACAAAATGTGTATATTGGATACAATTTTTTTGTTTGGTTTAATACTATAATTAATTTTTATTCTATGTAATTAATTTTCATAGTGTATATCCTAGCTCAGTATGTGCTCTTCATAAATAGGTATATGTTATATAGTGTTTACATATTGCTACACACTGTGTACCCATTTCTATGGTCATTTGTGATAAAGACCAAGGGACTAAATGTGTATACCTTAAAAACATTTATGACTTACATGATGTGTATTCTTGCTACACATCGTGAAATCTCATCTTCCTTTGTTGCTTGACATTAAGTCACTATGTAGTGTGTTATAAATACATGTCATTCAATTTGACCACATGAATTCCATGAATTTCATGGGGATAACAATGTGAGGTTACATGATGTGTATGATATTTAAATGAAATGTGACCCCTAAAATTATGTTTCATTTGGCCCTAGTCAATACACATTGTGTAATGACACTACACACTATTCTCCACATGATGTATTGTTATTTTTAGGACTCATCATGGTGTGGTGAACCAATGGACATGATTTATAATTTTAGATACATTCCATGTAATCCCATATTGTTTGGAAAAAATATCTATATCCTCTAGATGGTATATGTGGTTGTTGTTCACCCACTCTTAATTTTTATTGATCATATGAAGGTGAAAAAATGTGTAATATAATCGTTAATATTAAAGAAAAAATAAACTAGAAATGAAAAACAAACAAAAAATGCATAAATTAATAAATGATTAATAAATAATTATAAATTAATATTTAACCTAGCTTTGATACCACTTGAAGGTTTTAGGGTAGAGTAGAAGCAGTTGGGCTCTTGCCCAATAATAGGTTTTCTTTAATTTCCTAAAATTTAACCTCAAAACCTGATCGATGAGAACATTCAAATCCTCAAGATAATATCATTCACATATAATTTATTATTAATTTATATTGATTAAGAATTACATTGTCTTGAAATTATTACTTCATTTATGATTCAATTGACCAATCTTATCATATCATTTTTTCAATGAAGTATCCAAGGGTAGAATCCATCCAGTAGTGATCAACACATGCTCTAAAACCTCAAAATTTTACTGTAGATATATTAGGCTTCTAGCACAGAGGATTATAATGATTGTTTCTTTTTTATACTGATCACAACATGAATTTATTCTAATCTTGAAGGATTATTTAGGTTTTATCTATGACTTGAGAGGGAGTAGGAGGATCATTGATAATAAATATTATGACAATTATAGAGAAATGTTCTCTCTAGGGTTTATATAATTATTTTGAGAGATCCATTGTATATAATGAAATTATAACACTATAAATGATATATTTGGGTTTATATATCTATTTTAGAGAATAAAACAATTGTTCATAGGCCTTTTAATATTCTCTTAATCCAAACAGAACCCCAAAATGAATATTAATAATAATATTATTATTTCCTTGAAGTTATCTAAACTCATGGATACTTTAAACATAATTTATTAAATAAACAAATTAATATTTATTTTAATGTTATTTAACATGTAATTTACATGGAACCTTTAACATGGTTCACAAATCCTCCTCAGTATTTATCAAACCTCGAATAATAAATATTTAATTAAATAAATAAACATCACTAAATTATTCATCTATTTAATAAATAAATATTATATTTACTAAAGTCATGAAAAAATATTTATTTTATATTCAAGTCACATAATATTATTTTGAATATTTGGTGACTGAATATTTGTGATCAACATAACCCAACTAATATTTTTCTTCGAACATGAGAATAATAAATACTCTAATACGGAATTCAAATAGAATTTTTTTAAGGTTATGGATACACATAGTGTTTAATCCTCTAGGCCACTTTCTCAGTGGAATTTGGATAAAATTGCCTAAAGTCTAAGATTAGAGTCTAGAAACACATCAAGGAACCCATGGAGAAATAATTTAAATATTTGAATGTTAATAACCTCATATAAACGCTCATCATGAAATTTAATATCTTTTTCTCGATATCTCATCATGTTGGTTTCATTACACTTGTCATCAACCTATATTCTCAAGATAACTTTCTTTGAATTTCTGGAAATGAACACAATGATTATAAACTACCATGTCTATGAAATTAATTAGGAAGTTCCATTCCCATAAAAAGGACAATATATCATCTTCCATCAAACATGAAGGGATAAGATCATATCTTGACCAATTCATTAATTTCATATCACTCATGATGCACCCAACATATCCTACTTCACCATGAGAATATGTTGTTATGGTTTTACACAAAAATCAATGTACAAGACTCATGATATGAATTAATAATTTATCAATTCTAAATTCTAATACACACGATCGTAGATAGGAATATCCAATGAAACATAAAACATGTTGAAATTTTATGGGTGGTTCTTTTATCATAATACTATCTATTGATTATTACCAAAAGAAAAATTCATGAGAAGAAGTCTCAATTTTTGATAATCCCATACCCATTATAGTATGTATCATATATGTCTGATCATATGATGCCATATGTATATAAAACATGTATTTAAGAATATTTTCATGTCATTTTGAGGTTCTCATCACAATATGAAACTTCTATGTCCTTTCATTTAGATAGACAATCTAAGTAAATTATCACATTAATGACACATAAAGGAACATTCATTATGTGATAATTTATTTATTAATATTAAATACCATGAATAAAATGGTAATACAAAGTACAAAGTATTTGGTACTAGAGAATAAACTCTAATATTCCATACAATAATATTAATAGCTTATTTATAAATATATGTATTTATCACTTAAAATTAATACCACACTATAAGGATATCCCAATTATCCTATAATTATATAATGTTTAACTTCAATGATTTTTTTCAATTCAATTTGTCTATAAAAATAATATTAAAAAACATTATTTATCACAAAAATTAATTTATATCACATATTTTTCTCCTATTTTAAATTAGTAATCATTTTTTCATAATATTTCATTAATAATGTTTTTTCAATAAATATTTAATTTAGGTATCCTTATAAAATAATAAAATAATCTAGATATTTTGAATTTAAATATACAAAATATCTATCTCTTATCAATAATAATATAATATATCAAAATTTAAATAATTAAAGACACAAGAAGTTTACCATGTACACTAAAAATATGATGTCCCTCACATGACTCCCAGTGAGACCATTAATTCTCTAATGCCCACCATTGGTCACCCATTTGAGATAAACCAACCATAACATATGCACATGTTATAAAAATTTACATGAATATTAAATACATATCATAAAAAATTACAACCCATAAATATAGAGACTCAGTCCTTTTTCATATATCATTAGATGATTTTAAGCATAATTATACATCAGAGTACAATCCAAGGATCATTAAGTCTAGTGTCTTGGAAGAATAGGTACATAAAACATAAAACATGGGGATAAAAAAACAATTCTTTATTTAATATCCATAAAGAGATCCTAACTTTCTTTGATCCCTTACATATGCATAATGTTCTTTTGGGAAAACATGAACAAAGTTATTAGATGAAAATCCTAGTAAGGGAAATAACATAAGGATACATCTTAAACACATGAGTTTGGAGGCATGACATAATGATATCTGATGAATGAAACATATAAAATCATATCATATAAGAATGTGATCATATAAATATAGAATAATATAAATGTGTAATAATCATAAAACATTTCTTTTGTATGGGTCAAGGATAACCACCAATCCCATTTCCCATTTTAGTATGGGTCAAGGCTAACCGCCAATCCCGTTTCACATCCCATCTCATGAGACTTAACTTTACCCAATCCATTGGAGTGTTATCTGGGTGCACCCATCTCAAAATTTTCATAAATATTCTTGCCACATTAATATTCTTTCAACATAAATAATCATACATAATCAACCATACATAAGCATAAGGTTACCCATGGATAGAATTGGGTACAACAAACATGATATAAATCATAACCAATGGGCATATCATGAAAGTGTCCCTGAAGGAAAAGTATTAGAACATACATGGATGTTCATAGGGTATAATAGGAATATAACATGGTAAGTGGTGTCAAATATAAGGTAAAACATATATGAAATGTATTTGAGTAACATTAGCATTAAAACATTTTTGTATGGTTTTAAAGAAAATGCTACAAATATTTTAAAATAGAATAGAGGAAAATCTTTTATATAAAACCATAAATGAACCAAGAAGGTTTCCATAATAAAAAGACTCATTTTATAAAGAT
Source organism: Viscum album (assembly GCA_963277665.1). Lineage (NCBI taxonomy): Eukaryota > Viridiplantae > Streptophyta > Magnoliopsida > Santalales > Viscaceae > Viscum > Viscum album. The sequence goes on along the minus strand of OY728147.1, from coordinate 2,102,838,740 downwards.
ATTGGTGTCTTAAAACATAGGATAGAGTTCACTTGAAATTGGGTAACAATTTGGGTAGTTCCCTTAAAAGAGGTTTGCTTATCAGAAAGTTATAAGGAAGGAATATTTTAAAAACATTTATATACCTAGAAGAGAGTGATGAAAGGGCATTCATAGATGATTTTTTTAAAATTAAACATAATTTAGAATATGTACATAAATAGATAATATAACTCCACTTTGATATAAATAAATACAAGGAAGCCCGAATGAACAAAAAGTGTTCCTATAGAATTTGTTACGGTTTATTGGCATGGTGTCGGGTGTACCTAAGAGGGCATGATGAGAGAGATAAGGGGTTTATCCTAAATTATAAAGCGTGATGGTAGTATGGATTAGGTGTGAAAACATACCACATAATTAGGGATTACACATAAAATGTCATAGCATAGAGGACAATCTTGATTATAAGTGAAATAGGGAGGATCCCAAACCTTAAATCCATTGATGTTCTCCACTTGTAATTAAAGACCTGAATAAACAAATTAGGTTTATTAATTTATAATTAAATAAATTTTTATATATTTAATTGGTTTAGTATAATCATTTTAAGTCCATTTATAACTATTTTGATTGGTTATGAGACTCAATTTCATTGTTTGGGCTCGTTTGTTTACTCGATTTTAATGATCAGTTCACTTATATTCATGTTTGGATAAACTTGTAAGATGAAACTGGTTGTTTGGAATTCAAGTTATATTCTATTAGTGCACATACATGATATTTGATGGTTTTAAATTTAATTTGGTTACCTAGAGTGAAGTTGAATTGTTATATAAAAACATAGTGACAACTGTTTTTGTTAATCGATGGGTTTGATTACAAAGAACATGTTTTCCTTTATAAATTTATATCATTTGTAAAAAAAGATTAAAGAGACAAAATAGGATATATTACCTATATAATAATCTTTTCAACCATAAAAAAAATGGTTTCATGACCATAATTAAAGAAAATAATATAAATTTATAAACTGTTGTACTTGAATGTGCTAAATTAGCACATCTCAAACAGTGATTTCATTTCTTTCAAATAAAAGGTGGGGAAAGAAGAGAAGATAATTAAATAAACCATTAACATAATAAAATTCCATTATATATATGTTACTAAAGTTATAAAACTATTTGTGTGAAGGGAGGTGAGCAAAGAAATAAAAAGAAAAGAACTTAAAAGAAAAGAAGGAATTGGAAAGAGGAATTTACCTCTTGAGACTTCCTCCTTTGAGAACCTCTTAAGGGAGAAGGTTTTGGTATTTTTAAGGGGCTGGGAGATTTTGGACGTGGGGAGGATCTTAGGAGATATTTGGGAAGAATATTGACAAGGAACAAGGTTTGAGAGGAGTGCAGAGAAGAGGGAGTGAAGGGGGGTTTTTATAGTGGAGGAGAAGAGGGTTTTCATAATTATTTAATCATTAGTTTATTATTTTTTCACAAGAAAAGGAATATTAAACATTCCATGACCAAGAGTTGTAATAAATGCTTGAGAGTTCCAGATTTTAATGCTTACTTCACTTGAGATATCAGTAATAGTGGATATTCACTATAGTGTATTTATACGGTAAATTAATGTATTTTACTGTTCCCTAAAAAATCAAGTATTTCAGAAAAATCTCAAAAATTCACTCGAACCATTTTTTTACATTTAGAATCCAAAAAATGAAGTCCATTTCTCAAAATTAATTTTCTAAATATTATTATTTTAATATTTAATTAAAATCATAATTTATTATCAAAAACCATTCATTTAATTATTCTAAAATATAGGTATATCGTACATTCAACTTGAATGTTATTTATATATTATCTTAGGTAATGTTACTATTCATTAGTGTATATAACTATTCATAAGGGTATGTTACTATTCACTAAAATTATGTTTTTCTTATTGGACTCCAAATAACTTACTGATTGCAACCATGTATGTTAGATTTTCAAAATTCCAAACACCAAAGGGAAAATATTATGTTTAAAGGTTACTCAACACTTAGTAGTTCATTTTGTTGTGATTTAATATTTATAAGAAAGGTATCTACTTTGAAAAACATTGGGTTGTTACAAGAATCTAGAGGTTTATTATCCTTATAGATTAAATACATAACCAACATATTTTTTTGGAATTATTCAATGTATCCTATAAACAAACTTCAAACATCCTATAGAAATATCATACATAATAATCTTATTTATCACATGGGTAATAGAAACATAAAAAGGGTGGGGTCAAATGATCAATAAGGGGTGAACATAAGCGATATTATTTTAAGATCATAAGTAATCATAAGACGAACATACTGGTATAATAACACAATCAAGGTACATGAACATAGTATAAGTAAATCATACATAATAAAACATGAATCTGAAATATTAAATCTTAAAAAATTTATTTTATAATAAGTTATTAATTAAGTCATAGTAATGTGGAATCATGAAATAATTATCATAATAAATGGAAATATAACATAATAATGGGGAATAACATGGAAATGTGACATAAGAATATTTCTTATACGTAAGAATAGAAGATCATTTCTTATATTGACGCTCCCTAGCACTATCATTTCTATAATAACATATATAAAGTACACAAGATATTAGTGGGAATTCACTAAGAGGGGGTGAATTATATAATTTAAATCTCTTTTGAATTTACTTCATTAAAAAAATTACCCACATATTAAAGTGAAACTTTTTATCATTATCACACATGCCAATAGATAATCATAACAGAAACACCAAAATTTTTACAAGGTTCACAACTCAAAATGAGTAGCTAATCGTTAGCATGATCAAAATTTACCTAAGACCATAAAAAAAACTTGTTTGATCATGTGGATTCAAAACAAGAAGGATTTATCCTTGAACTCATGATACACATATATCATTTGCTTATGTTAAGAGTTTCCCATACAATTAAAATTATATGAATTTTTTTGTTAACAATAATAGGGTATTCAACCATATAATACTTCCATTGAGTTTTTCTTCATTGTTATTTTCTTGTTATTATACTTATATAATAACAAGTCTTACATTATTTCTATTTTAACTCTTGATTTATACTCTTAATATAAATTATATTCCACTTGATACCCTTTATAGTTCATTATTATTTAGTCCCACTTAAATAATTCATACTACATGTAAGGTCCTATTTTAATTTTCTCACATTCTAGGAATATTCTTAATAAGTTATGATTTGAATATTATATTCAAATTAAAACTAATTCATTCCATTTACTGTTCTTTAATTACTTATTGAACTTTTCTCACATTTTCTTCTTTTGATTCATGTAATTGGATTTATATAGGTATAATCTAGTGAAATTAGTGACATGAATGTCTGCAACACGGAGTGGATAACTAGTTTCCATAACAATAAAATTATTTATTATTGATACAACAACTAAGTCTATGGAACATGAACTTATCTTATAAGGCCTACTTAGAGTGAAAATTTATTCTTCACAATATGAACCTTACTACTTTCTTAGAACATCAAAAATATTATTTTAAATGGATGTTTCATCATGGTTCATACTCTTATTCACTTATTCAAGTCTACATAGTCAAAACAAAACATTTCCTTCATGATGTAAAACATATTTTCATCTACTTTAATATCAAACTCACCTTTTTATATTTAATATATGCATAAATAACTACAACACCACCTGATTTAATAATTTTGAATTCTTCTTAAATTTATGAGAATAATCATTCTATACAAAATTCCTATTAAATTCCAAACTTTTACAAAATCCCTATTACAATCTCGGAGAAATCATATTTTTCAAAATTGAAATATCTTAATTAAAAAATAATAACTTTTTTATGAATGTAATTTTTTTATGTATATGTGTAAGTTTTTTTCCTTTTCCAAATTTTAAGTGATCTTCTCAAAAAATATCTTACATGTGTATAAAAAATTTATGTATGCTCAAAAACATCTTATTTATTAGAAAATATAATCTTTATGCATAAAAATGTTATATATACTCACAAAATACATTATATATATACAAATATATTTCATATCACTTATCGTTTTCATTTTAAAACTTCAAATTAGAGAATTTATTACATATGATCCTGATAGGATCTTATGTATATTGGGAGGCTTATTGCTTCTCCAATTTTTTATAATACATATATTATATCTTACATATAAGATACTTTAAAACTTATCAAAATTTTGGTTTAAACTCAAAAATTCCATAAAACATTAAATATACTCAAAACCTCTTCAATTATTCCATGAACTTCTCCAAAACTGTTTCAAACACTATCAAACATATAAATAACATTCAAATCATATAATATACTTCATTTTTATAAGTTTTAATATGATTTATTTATTTAAAATAAAATATATCACAACAGTGCATATATTTTAAATTATACTTCTCCAAACAAATACCATGTGTGAAAGGATTTTTTTTCATCCTCAGATCTCATAAAATACTCCTTGGGTCTTAATAATCTTCTCAAAACATATATTAGTCAAAAATGCCTCACCATTTTAATTTTTTTATAAATAAATGAACATAAATGACTATCAAAATCAAAATACTTATAAATTAATTATAATTGAATAATTATAATTCTAAATAAGTAAAATCTGTGTAAGAAACAAGAATAATCAACAATATTGTCATGTTTCCCATAAAATAACAACTTAGATTCACCTCTTTACAAACCTTTGTACAACTTAATATCAATATAGAATCAATTATTTCTCTATTCAAAAATTTATTCCTTAAGTATGTATATTGCAAGGATATTAAAACATTCTCACTAAACATGTTTTAGTTTCTAGGTCAAGTAAAGTCCACCGAGAGGGTTGGGGTGAATTAGTGGAATCTATTTTTATAAATTGTTTCTTGAATTAAACCAATATTATTTTTTAGGATATAGATCCACTTAATAAAAATTCTCCCTCACCTCATATGAAAAAATAGTAATTCCATTCACAACACACAAGGATTTATATTGTTCGACATCAATGTGAAAGCCTAATGCTTACCATGTTTGGGTTGAGATCCAATAATTTTATTATCCCTATAATATGAGTTATTATAATATAAGGGAACTACATATCCTTAACTCTTTTTATGTTTTCTAATGGAAAGTACAAAATAAAAAAGGAGAACATACTTGAACTAACACTATAGAAATAAATGGATGGGGTGTTTTCTAAACTGCTACCACAAGACTTTGATTTTTCTCCTCACTCTTGGTTAAATTAGATATTCAGAATTCTCAAAGACACTTTTTAAAAAAATATAAAATATTATTCTAAGAGAATATTTACCACCCTAATCCTTTATTTCTGAAGGTGGGTTTCTATATCAAGTATCCAAGTTTCTATCCCCTTATTTTCTAGTTATTGATGTTATTGTTTGCATGGATCTGGTACTATATATCCCACTTTCTTCCATTCCCCTGCTAGAGACGAATTTTCAAAATACTTATCCTCTTACCTGTAAGAAAGGCATTAAAGAAATATTCCAAATATTATTTCTCCCTCATAGATATGCTTAACCTATATCTAGTACCCCATCCTATTTGGTTCCCCTTAAATAATATTATCATATTCTTAGGATATTTATGTTGAATAAATTATCCCTTAAGCATTTGCCCCACTTGAGGAATTCTCTCAACCGGAGGCCTACAAACCCCTTCATCAAATAAGATAATTCACAGTAGTATCATTAGAATAAAAAGGGATTGATGAATCCCTATAGACTATATCCAACATGATAAGTAGGGATAAATATTTTCAACATACCTTTTCAACCCCACTATCTTTTCTCCCTTCCTCCTAGACAAGAGGAGTGTGTACGATATCCAAAAACAGACATCTTAGAGATTTTTATTCTCGTCATATACAAGTGACCAATCTTCCTACGGCCAACTAAAGGCACTTTTAAATTCAATGATACCTATATTTATCTATAAAACTAATGGAATGGGTTCCCGGGTTGAAATAGATTTCATAACTATGGATTCTAGTAAGAAAAATGCCTATATTATTGATGTATATGGACCTAAGAAAAGTCCTTCCAAAATAGGTGAGTTTGACTGTAAAAAAAAATTATGCATCTATAAATGCTAACCCCACTTATCTTAATATATGTATATTCTAAAATAGATGTATTTTAGTGGATTTTATATAAGTATATGATCAATCCATCACTATAAAAGTTAATACATGAAATAACAGATTGTATGTTCCCTTCATCTTTGGATATTTCAATTCCCAATGAAGAGTATGCATGTGTAAGTTTATTGATTATTTTAATCCTGGTAACTCCCTATGGATTTTTTAGGGGACTTTAATGTAATAGTTGACCTGAATGAAAGGAAAGGTAGATGGTATTTCCTCTAAAATGCTACTCTGTATTTTATTCAATTCAAGACTAGAAAGGGGTTGATAGACTTGGAATACAATGATGACTATTTCACATGGTATAATAATAAAAAAGTGGATTATTATCATAGATTCTATTTGATAGATTCCTTGATAATTTCCATGCCATATCTACCTATCATAATTCCAAGGTAACTCAGCTTGTTTGAGGAATTTCTGATCATTCAGTGATTTTGGGTTTCTTTTCCTTCAGGTGGGAGGGCTATGATCGCTTCAACTTCTCCTACTAGTGGACTGTCATTACCATTCATCAATAGGTCATTGAAAATTCATGGAAAAACCCTAATTAAGGTGACGCATGGATTTGGATTCATAATAAGTTGAGACACTCTAAACATGACCTTCAACTGTGTGTCAGAGAGCATCCCCCCAGCTCTCAGGACCTCGACCCAATCAAGATGGATATCGATCGACTGAAATTTAGTCCCAAATAAGAGCAGAATGTTTCATTGTTAAAATAAATAGTTGGTAATAAGTATAGTATAGATGAAATACGTTTACGGAAATAGAATATGGAGCCTTAGAATTCGAGGATTAAATGGTTGCGTAAAGGAAATAAAAATACTACCTATTTACACACATCCATCAGGGAGAAAAAATGCCTCATTAAACTCTGTATTATGGTGGAGGATGGTTCATAATATGAGTATTAGGATGTAATTGGTAATATAGACCAGTCTTATTTCAAAAATATCCTTGTAGGAACTAATACGTGTATGTCTGAAGGGTACCTGAGTGGGAATACTGAGTTTCTGGAAGTGATCCCAAGAATAGTTTCTAGTCAAGACGATGTAATCATGGAATCATCCACTGAGTAGAATGAAATATATGAGGACATTATGGACCTTAATCCCAAGATTCAATTGAGACTTGATAGTTTCCCATGCTATTTTTATAGGGAGTCCTCGAATGTGGATCATTGTAACATGGTAAGGTCCATTCAAGACTTCTTTCAATAAGAGAGTCTACCATGAGTTGTCTATAAAGACACCTTAGTTCTCATACCCAAAATCAAGGATCCTTTCCCCTTATATAATTATAGGCTGGCTATCATGTTTAATTTTCCATTAAAAAATTTGTCTAGTGTAATCAAGAGGAGGTTATCTATACACCCCCCTCATTGGGTTTCTATGGGCTAGTATGGTTTTATCAAAGGTTGATCAATTCAATGTGCCATAGCTCTCGCCCAAGAGGTGGTTAAAATATCAACCTAAAGTCCCATTGGTAAGACATCATAATAAAATATGTTACGAAAAAATATAATGATATAATTGAATGGAGTTTCATCTTATTGGTGTTATCAGGTATGGGTTTTCTATTATTGGGCCTTATATCTCATTTTAAGGTGATTTAATCATCAGTGGATAATTATTTATTTTATGGGAAAGATTAATGGATTATTTAACACAACTTATAGGCTAAGATAAGGAGACTCCCTTTACCCAACCATCTTTATCCTTACTCAAGATGTCCTCAGTCACCTTATTAACTAAAGAATACTTAAGGGAGATATTCTTCCCTACTGAATTTGGTTGGGACCCCGTATCATTTTTCACCTCATGTTCGTAGATGGAATGATTGTCTTATAGTAAGATATTGGTTAAATGTATTAATATGGTTCTTGAAGAATACTATCATTAGAGTGGACAGTTTATCAATAGGGTTAAGAGTAGCCTCTATATCTCAAATAGATTCTAGAGTAGGCGTATTACCTCCTTGATAAATTGTCTAGACATGTAGAGGGGTTCCTTTTTGATGAAGTAAATGGGTGACTTGATGTCTTCAAGTAGGTGGAGAATTCAACACTTCGACTATATTATGAGAAGGGTCAAGGGATATGTTATTAATTGAAAAAATAGATACTTATCTTTTAGAGGTAGGATATATTTTGTAAACAACGTTCTCTCAACCGTCTATATTCATTCTCTTACAGCCTTCAATGTTTAGAAGGGTGTAATAAATACCATCGATATGATACTAGAAGGTTTTATATGGGATTCTATTTCACAGGGAAAACAAAATTAGTTTTCCTAGGATAAGATTGATAGGACCATTCAGGAAGGATCATCAATGTGAGGAATCTACTAGATACTCTCCATTGCATGCATGAAAAGTTGGTGTGGGAGGATATAAAATAACACACTATCTAGGGAATGATAATGCCAACCAAATGAATATGGGGTGAATAAATTTCGAGAGTGTATGAATATACTTTATGGTCTAAGATTTATACCCACATCCTGGACCTGAAACTCCTCACCCGATGGATTGTAGGGAATGGTGATATCCTCTTTTTACACCAAAACTGGGAAGGTTTCATGACTGTATTCCCACATAGTTTGGATCTAATAATATCCTTTAGAGAGTCTAGTTTTAACTTATTGTTTACAAGTGTTTTACCAAAAAATGAGAAACAATGGAATTTATCTCATTGTAAAAAAATCCGAACCCAACAGGTCTATTTTTAAAACCTCATCCTTAGGGGGCTTCTATATGAAGGACTTCAAAATGGAAATGATAAATTCGGACCACTATGACTATTTGAGCGAGATGATATGGTGCAAAATGATACCCAAAAATTATAATTTCCTTACATGAAGAATAATAAATAAAGTGGTTCCTAATGATGATAACATCAAAAGAATGAAAATCCCCATTATCTCTAGGTTCTCTTGTTGCAAGAAGTGTCAGTAGGAGAGGTCAAACCACCTCTTTTTTGAAGCCAACTGGGAAAACGAAGTATAGAGACTTTTTTGTGACTATAAGGCCTTATTATTTCAGGATCTCCTCAATTATACCTTCTTGGAATGGTGGTTTCATGGTGTAGGTGTTTTAGGCCCTGAAAAGATATCTTGGGATATATTTTTAAACACTAGATGTTGGTACATATATCAAGCAAGAAATCGGGTCTAATATGAGGAGGTTTTGGTTATGGGAAAGACCCTTATCATCAGAACTAAGAGCCTTTTTATCAAAATGGTAATATTATTTAAGAGTTTGAGTGATGCTCCCACTCTTAGAATTCTACAAATGATTATTCTTCCTGATCGATCAATGAACAATGCTCGTCAGGGATACTGGGTCTGATGATGCATTCCCTTTATGGGTATCAAGCTAAAAACAAATAACAATTATATCCAAAGAAACATGAGGGGAGGGGGGGTAGTGTGATACCCTAAGGGTTCTATTATTATGTTCTTTTCATATCACTTTGGTTTCAAACATTCCCTACAAGAGGAGGCCATGGAAATCCCCACAGGTTTAAGATTATGTATCCAAAGGAATATTGAACTAACAGAAGTGGAAATAGACTATTATTTTTAAAAACACTCTGAACTGTAAAAGTACCATCCCAGGGTCAATATATTATATTATATGAAAATATAGAAGTCTTCTAAACAATAATATCCACGTGATCCACACCTAGCACAAGGTAAGTAAGGTTTCAGACCATACTACTCCAATGGATAACTAAAGAGCTGGTGTCGTATGCCTCCCAAGCATTAACCTCTAGAGACCTAAGTGGGAGAACCTTGTAAGACTGGATTCCCCTAGTCTTCATTATTTCTGGCCTCCTTAACCATGTTTTCTAGTTTCTCTCCCTATCTTTTTTACTCTTTTTCATTAAATAACCAAATAAATAATGACGATGAAATATCCTTTAGAATGGGCTTGAATATTAATTTTACCACTACCAATGATATTTTTAAATAAATTTATAGAAAAAACCATATAATTTGAAATCCATAGTTCATATATTTTAACAAAATACCTATAAATTCTATGTGACATGAAATTTATGAGTATTATGTACCTTTCGAGTAACATGTACCTTCCGAGTAGCATGTACCTTCTGAATACCATGTACCTTCCAAGTAACATGTACCTTCTGAATAGCATGTACCATCTAAGTGATATGTAAATTATTATCATCATGTACCTTCAGAGTGAAATCTACGTTCTGAGCAGCATGAATCATTTGAATGAGTTAACCTTCCAAGAGAGTTAACCCTTTGAGAGAATTAACCTTATCAGATGCCTTAACATTCCAAGTTGACCTTCTGGGAGGAATTTATCAACGTTAAAAATTATATAATTTTAATAACCTTTTGAGAGATAAGAAAATTTCTAAGATGAATATATACCTTTTTGAATTTACTTTGTTCATGGAGTCAACCTTCCAAGTTGTAAACATTCTAATATGGGCCGTAGTTATTTTTATGCTTCAAATATAAATCCAAACATTACTCAAATAATCATAGAATCTATATATCCAATATTAAGTCATTATAAATCACATAAAATATATTTTGGAATATTTCCAGCACATGGTTGATAATAAATATAACTTCCTAAAAAATTACATGGGTAATTCGTAAATTAAAACAATTTTCAATTTACAGTGACTCAAACACACATACCGTCTTAACATTTTTTCCATTTGAAAAAATATATCTACTATCCTGTTCATCCTAAATAATATATCTCTCCCCATTTAGTAAAACACATATATTTTTATTTAACAACCACTATAGTTTTACACCCCCTTTTGAATACATTAATGGATTAAAAATAAATATATTTATGTTTTTTATCCCCCTTTGACAAAAATATTGCAAATAAAAAGTGATAAAGGGGATAAAATCACCATACCTTAGCATTATAGGTATTTAGGTTGAAATCCCATCATCCACCAGAAATTTTTATATGTGTATTTTGATAGAGGGTTAGTGAAAACATTAGTGATTTTTTCCTTTGTTGGAAAAAATTCTAACTTCAACACCCTTTGTTTCATAAGGTCCTTGGTGAAATGATATTTGATATTAATGTGCTTGGATATTGAATGATGGAAAATATTTCTTGATAAATTGGTATCACTTTAATTATCACAAACCACAAGCTATAGAGACATTACTTCCACCTTAAGATCTTTCAACCGAGTCATCATCTATATCAACAAGGATATATATTGAGTTTAAACCACATATTATGATTCAGTAGTACTTAACATTACATATATTTTTATATTTTTGTGACAAAATACACACATTTAACCAAAAAGTAAAGCCTAATTAGATATAGAACTTATATCATCTATAGTCTAAGCCCAATCTATGATTTTATAGAAAAATATATTAATCTTTACATGGATACCAGGTTTCAAACCATAGTCTATTATATGTTTTATATACCTATGAAATCCCTTTAAAACCATGAAATGAGACTCCTTTAGTGAACATTGATAACTGGAACATAATGTAACAATGTATACAATTTTTGACCCTAATTCCATTAAGTAAATAAAACTTATAATAAGATTGCAAAATTTTATTAGGTCTAAATTTCCCCCTTTTCATCTTTTGATAGTTTAGTTCCCATTATAATTGTAGTAAAAACTAGTTTTTAATCCCCCAAAAAAAATTTGATATAAATTATTGATCATATATATCTTGAAAAATAAATATAGGACCTTCCTCTTTAGAAATTTGTAATATTAAAATGTTTCTAATTTATCCAAGCATATAAATTTCAAATATATTATTTATTTACATTGAAAAATATTCAAAAACACCTTTTTATTTTCAAGAAAAAATGATATCATCTTAATAAACAATAATAATAAGTGACACTTATTTATCATTTTTAATGTATAGATTGGTGTACACTCTTTTATGTTTAAACTTAAATTTCTTTGATCAAGAATATAAATTGCAATAACATGATATTGTGTATTTTTTAACCCATAAAATCCCTCTTTAACCCAAAAACATAACTTTTTTCTTTAAAAATAAACAAACCATTTGAATTCTCAATGTAAACTTCCTCTTCTAACTCTCCATTAAGGAAGGTAGACTTGGAATCCATTTGGAACTTTTTATATTACCTTTTTAATAAAATAGTGTGAAATATATTAATGGTATATATTATATAAACTAATATGACGAAATTATCAAAATCAATTCATTCAACAGCAAAATAAACCTTTTACACAATCCTTTCCTTATTTTTTATAACTTCTCCTCTTTAATTAATTTTTTTGAAAAACCCACTTTGTACCAATCACATTTTTGTTTGTTGGATTTGGTATTAATTATAATGTTTCATTATTATTAATTTTATCTAATTCTTTATTAATAATATCAATACACACTTTATTATATAAATCCTATTTCAAATCCAATGGTTAAACTTAAAAAAATATTGAGGTATGTGTTGTTATCATCAATGTTCTTTTGGCATGAACCTATAATCCTAGCTATCCAATAATATTTCATACCTCCACCTAATGTTTCATTATTTTATGAGTTGAGTGAATTTTTTATTCATCACTTGAATTGGATGAATCATTATATTCAAATTTAACTTTCTTAGAAATTTCATCATTTTTAGAAACTCCATCCATATTTTTAACAAAAACAACTTCAACATCACTCACAGATTTTACTTCATAATGGAAATTTTCCTTCATTGGGTATTCCAATAATTTTAGATCATAAGTATAAATAATATTAACTATATTTTTATGGTGATGGTGGTATACCATACTATTTATAGGATAACCAATGAATATTTTGTTGATTCCACTCTGCTCAAACTTCCCAATATTTTTATGTATCTCTTTGACTATAAAAGGGTTAAAGAACACCCCTAAATACATAAAACATATAGACTTAATATAATACATATCATACAATGACATATTTTAAATAATTATATATAAATAATGGTTTGGAATTTGAATTTTTAAATAATTTCGTATCTCTAGAAATACCGATAAATATTATGCTTGATTAATATAGTTTGAACCACCTCCACCAAAATTATATTTTTTTAATTTAGAAACATGATTTTTTATGATGTGTATGGTTCACTAATTTAATTGTGAATAAATTACTTCTAAATATATGCTTAAAATATTTCATTAATATTTTCAACCCCATTATTTGTCCTAATTTTCATTAAGGAGGAACCACATTCATTAGATTTTCTTGTGAAACCATTGAACACTTATAGCACCTCAAAATTATGATTCATAAACCTGATAAGAGTGATTCTAGTAAAGAAATAAATAAATGAAATAAAATATATATTTATATTTTTTTATTTCTACCTAATAAATAAAAAATTTCTAAATTAATAATATCCAACAAATGGTTTGATTTAATATCTACATTATTTTGTAGAAAATTAACAATGTATCCCTTTTATAATCTACAGAAATTTTTTTCCCTCGCTATTTTCTTCATAGGAATATCTAAAATGTAGTTCCCTGATTTGAACACCACTCATCGATGCCTTGTACCAGTGTAATATATGACCTCATGCGATCCTCCTCATACACTAAAGGCTACATACAAGCAACGAGGGGTTAAATTATACATTGGTGGGACCATGTGCTCTATATATCAATCATCAATTGAAAATAAATCATCAAGAACTATCCACATCAATATAACAAGAGTGTATATAAATAAAAACATATGATATATAAAATGGAATTTATTATTAAAGAATAACAAACTAATATCCCACTACGTCGACAACATATGAAAAATAAATAATAGAACAAAATAAACCAATAGACACTATTTCCATCCTTGATCCTAACTATAACTAAGTATTTGGTATTATAAATCTTATCCCACCTAATCCAATCCACATCATATACCTAGACCTATAAATTATACATAATATTTTTACACACTATCACATTAATGTGTTTGCATGAGCAAAATGAATAAAAGAAATACATATGCACACAAAAGCTTGTAAAACGACATGTGATAACTAGACCAGCATTAATCTATGCAAGTAAGGTCATCGTGTACTAACCAGGGCACCACAACACCTGACCATACATTCATTGGTTCCATGACATAATCCAATCACCCACTCCATATGTATTTTCTCGTACCCAAGGATGTAGGGTAGGGAATCATGACAACTTCTTACTACTAACTCTTTCAAGTTAGGGTATTATACTAAGTACCCAAACCAGCCTATCTTAAAAGGAAGGTTTCACATCTAATGATCAACCTCTACCTTCTCACTCATGGTAGGTTCCTACTAAACCACTATTTAGTTAATGTTTTACATCCTAACTTCTACCTTATCTTTAAAGGTAGGGTCTTATACCATGTCATTACTATGACTCTCTCATATGATAGGGTCCTATAAATGAATTAATGATCCATCCATATCACTCAAGGAGGTCCTTGTTGGTAACATATATCTCAAGGTGAGGTTATACATCTTTCCACAGAGTTCCTTACAACTTAAACCCCTTCCCACTCCATGAGGTTTTACCTCTACACTCTCACTCAGGGTTAGGCCATGAATATCACCTTTTCATTAAAGGTGGAACTATATCATCTCATCACATAATGTATCCTCGACCCACCTCATCACCCATGGTGGTCCAACTACTACCATCTCAATCAAGGTATGGTCACTCAAGGTGAGTCCAATACACTAGACACTACCTTCAACTATATGTAGTCCAATGTTATTACCGCTACCTTATCACTCACATTAGGGTCCCATCCACCTATCTAATCTCTTTATCAACCACACACATGCAACATCAAACAAGGTCCACAACCCATCACACATACTCAACACATATCATAGATCATTTATAATCTTGGATATCCCTTCATACCATCACATCTCATCCTTTTCTAGTCCCATAGGCTAATCTAGTCTATACTATCTTGTCCACATAGGAACCACATTTGGAACCCATTAGCATGTTCATCATGCTTGCAAGGGTAATCACTAGGTCCATCAGACCCATCTTGGCATATGATAACTTAAAAAAATCGTTCCCATCATTCCATAGTTACTTCATGGATTGTAGGATCCTCATGAACTTATCCTCAAAAAAAATTCCTATACTCCTTAAATTCCCACTTCACAACTCGGTCCCACTACCCAGGGGAAATCCCAAGCTACCTCACCCTTAACGCCTTGGAAACCATATGTTAAATAATCTAATGATTCCCTAAATCCATAATTAAGTCCCATATCATATATAAATTGGGATATATATAAAGAAACCATTAATAAGAAACCCTCCCATCACACTAAATCATGTTCTAAATAACTTATCCCACTCAGCATGTTCATTGAGACTCTCCTCCAACCATTGGAGTTAGTTTACCATAAATAATGAGATGCACAACCATCTCACCCATCATCCATAGAATTAAGCCCTAATGTATGCCCAAATATCCCTTAGAGATATAAACTAGTCTACCAAAAACTCCTCACACAACCCAAGATTTATCTTGAGCTTCCTGTTATCCCAACTAGTGACCTTTCCCCTTGGTGACATAGTCTTTGATAAATAAAACTTTTACCAAAGTGTTAAAGATTACTTATTTTAGTCCTAAGAGGTTTAATTCCATCCTATCTCTTTCTCTAGGGTCCTCTTAGTCCCTATTCATTCTACCCAAACCCTTAAAATCATGAATTCATGCATACTCAAGTATAAAAAATAAATATGGTTTTGTATGATATGGACCACCTACCTCAAACATGGATTTTATCCCTTTACAAGAATATGTTTTCCTCAACCAATACCATCATGCCTCATACAAACTCATACCAATCTATGACAACATTATGATTTTCTATATCAATCCAAAACATCCAAAACAATTAATTATAAAAATTTATAATTAATTATTATAATTAGTTCAAAGAGGAATAATTTATTTAAAATTTGTTAAGAAATTCCACTTCATTAACACTATGACCATACACAACTAAATTGTTTATGACATACCCATGACATCATCATAGTCAAAATCCCTAACAACCAAAACTTGGTCAATCACCGGGTTTATCCAATTTAATAAAAAATAATTAATAAATATGACAATGGATTACCTTAAAAAAACAATGTAAGATGATGTGTGTGCCTTTTCATGGGACAAAATTTAGCTATTCTATAAAAAACCCATCAATTATAGATGATTCCACCACGAACTAGTCAAATCATCATGAAATCCTTATATGTAGACATCATAAAAATTGTATCTATCATGGGGAATGATTAATAGAGGAAAAAAGTATGAAATCACCTTAAAACACTGAAAAATATGTAACAAAACACCCCATTTCAAGGGGGAATAGAAAGAGGAAAAGGGATAGGGAGAGATGGATGAAATGGGAATATCCTGATTCCATTATTCACCAAAAACCTGAGGGTGGGGTGAACCAAAAAATATAGGTCTACCCATAATAAAGAAAATAACCCAAGGATAAGTCATATCATGACCATATAAGTAGAGGCATAATATCCTCCTTGATAGGGTAGGTCATGGTATGACCTCTCTAGTTTGTGGCATGAATTCCCCCAGGTAAAGGGCCCACCCCCTACTAGGAACTATTGTTGGGTAACACATATAGGCCAAAAAAAAGATTAAATACCTCTTATGTATCGTCTCTTTCTTCTTTATGCATGATATGAAATTCCTCGAGGCAAGACATCAGAATGCGACCACCACTCGTTATAGTAAGACAAGCTTATTACAACTAAAACTTCAGCTAAGGTTCACCCTGACCATGATCTAATATTCACCCAAGAACCGAATACATTTATTGAGACTCATAACACATCTAGAAACATCTCTATTATTTTTAAAAACAATTATAATTCTTATTGAAGTCCTAATCATGGAAAATTCCCTATTCTAGGACCAAAAAATCAAATTCCCTCTACATTTCAGAACCTTTAACAATGTGGGCTATTGAAAACTCACCACTATAATGAATATCATCCTAAAGAATATTTATTATCCCTATATTAAAAAACCTTGACCTACCTAATTCATTAATTCATTATTAATTGGCCGCATTTGATCTCTAAATTCCAAATACGCTCTCTTTGCGCAGTTCAAAGCAGCAAACCCAGATACAATATATTTTCTCTAAAAACTCTAGTTAGATTATTGAAACACCTTAATTATTTTCTAAATAATTATTCTGATTTTGTTTCCATCACACCACATCCAATTTTATATAACAACTATAGTTTGAATCCTTTATTTGATTGTTCCCAAAACACTCGACCTTAAACATATACGCATTATCGTATCACCTTGATCACAATTCCTTAATTCTTGGAGGTATAAAAAACCATCCAAACAAAAATACTGTTTTCTAAACAAAATTATTTGTTTAGTTACATCTTTTAATCCTAAAAAAACCACACCAATCATTATTATATCTCAATGAGCACTGATGCACCATCGATTTGACTCACTCTCAGAACATGCTAAATATATCCCAAACCTATAGCTGACACACATACTCCATCTGACATAAAATACAAATATAAAAAATGGAATTATCAAAAGAACTAGATAAAATTATTTCCACCTACTCACCAACATCTAAATTTCCTCTCAACAATCCACCAACCAATCTCAATGCATCAATGACCCTTCTGATATGAGGGTAATTCTCCCAAAATTGATTGATTCTCCATACCATATGAGTATCCTTATCATCAAATTACCATACCAAAACACTCAATATACATGGGATAAATACTCTATAGTATTGAATACCAGGTCTAGACCTTCCCATATCACTCAAACTTGAGAACCAATGAAAACCACTCATCACATCATATTCTCGATTCAATAGAAATTGCATCCTTAATATCTTCTAAAATCCACCCATTACAATAGCCACACCCTCCAAAAATAAATGATGAACCTCTACCATATAGAATCCATTAAAAAAATATTTGAGTGTAATTCATAATAAATTCCACCATCACACATGTGTTACTCCTCCCAAGCCGCACTCATCCATCCTAGGAAACCCTTATAGTTCTGTCATGGAACAAACTCATATCAACCATGCCAAAGTACCTCAATCCACCACTGATGTATCCAATTATAATAGAGACATAAAAATCCCATTAAAACTCTGGGACTCCATGCCTTTATGAATCTCATGACCACCAAGGTCACCTCACTCTAAGGATGTTCTCTTAACTAAATCCCACTATTGTCCCACGACCCTCCAATGAGCAGTTAAGGATAGGGAACCCACCACCACACTATCAACACCACACCACTAGAGTTATTTTATAAACAAAAAAAATCTCAAGGGACTTGTATATAGTGTTTTTAATAATACACAACCCCAACACACACCATGTGTGATATACATACACCAAATTCTGTACATCAAGGTGCTTCCATGAAAAGATATGTTTTCCCTCACTCTCCTTCTATAAGGTAGAGTGAACATCCATGAACCTTCTCCCAGTTAATTTTGTATAATACATCTTGATCTCATCCAAACCCGATGGTTTTTTTATCCCATTCCACCCAATAAAATAACCCAAATCATGCTCCTAAGAGTCATGTGCCATCAAAACTAGGATCAAGTTACTAAAAAACCAATAATTCCTCTTAACATGTTAGTCTCATATAATCAAAATCAACCATTGTTCTCCCTTCATAATAATCCCAAATCATTTATATTACGACAAGGCCTACCACAAAGTCACCTACCATGTGATAATCATTCCAAACCTATAAGGAATATTTCTCATGTCAAGGCTATTCATCCAACCGATCATAATCACCAAACTAAAGATCAATACCAAAGGTTATTTAAGTTATACATATCACTTACCCAAGGAATTCACATGAATTTTTCAGCCCTATAAGGGTTACCACATCCTAAGGTAAACCTTTTCCCATCCTCAAATTACTTATTTTGCATACCCACGCCTATATTGAACAAACCAAAGTTCACTACACATTCCTTACACAAGAGACCAAATATTCATGACTAGATAACATCTCATCGTATGATCTATATAATATATTTTCACAATAAAGTATCATGGTTTAAATGCGTATAATACTAACAACAATTTATATTGGAAAAACCCATATAAGTTGTTATTAAATGTTGTAAAAATTTCCTAACACACCCTTAGAGGGGGTGAGTTTGGGTGTGAATTTGTTTCTCAATTTTTGGATCCTTCTCTCATGTTGTCAAGAACAACATAAACTTTTTAGTAATTTTCACACACAAAAAATATTTGAATACTAGAAAGTAAAAGTATGGAAAATTAATTTTACTTATTAAATTATAAGGTATAATCCAAGGAACACACAAAAATAGTTTGCTGATATATCATGAGGTAACACTCTTCACAACATGTGTTATAAAATTTGGATAAATACACACTAAAAATATCTGAATTAGTTCCCCTTTTTGGATTATTTCACACTTATTTTAGAAAAGGATTATAAATGCAATGAAACACCTAGGTTTATTACCACAATATATTTTAAAAACCCAATCCCTAAAATTTTGTCCGTAATTTTTTTCCCTTCATTCACAATTTACAAATATTTAATTATAGTTTTGTAGCATAGTCACTTATCCCTTTATTTTTTAAATTTAAAATATTTTAAAATTAATTCCTATACATTTTTTCTCTTAATATTCACCTTAATAATTCTATATTTTCTTAATATGGAAACTATATTAATATTTTAATAGATCTACAAAAATCATAATCATTGATTTAATTCTTTTATTTTATTTTCTAAAGTATATGATGTTTTAATCTTGTATACTACTGACGTTTCACTTAACATAAATAATAATTTACTATATCTAATGAATATCATAACACATTATTTTTGAATTTCAGCATGATGTCCTCCATAAATGCATGTTTCAATAATTTATTTTTGACAGAATTATCAATAATAAATTATAATTTCTAAAATTTATTGGAATCCACATGGACGTATTTAATATGTTTACATGAATGAAATCATGGAACGTATAAACTTTAAATTAAAGCATATATAAACCTTATGAAATTTCTCTTTTTCTACCTTATTACTTGTAATTTATATCATTCCCAATTTTTAAGAGTCTGGTTTGAAATGACTCTTACGAAGTTTATATTGCTCTTACAAAATCATTGATAAATCTTATGAGATCTAAGATGGATCTTAGAAAACCATAGAATACTATTATAAAATCCAAAATGAATCTTCTCAAATTCCTTCCAACTATTATGAAATCCAAAAGTAATCTTACAAATTCCAAAAATGAATTTTCTAAAATTCATTCCAGCATTTAAAAAATAAAAAAATGTATCTTATGAAGTTAAAAATGAATCTTATATAATTCCTATTAACTTTTATGAAATAAAAAATGCCTCTAAAAAAGTCATAAATGACTTATGAAATTTCATTATGAAAAAAAATACTTTTTTAAACTGGGTGAATTCCATATGTTTTCCATTTTTTCATTCCTCAGCATTGGTGACACTTTCAAAATCTTGAATTTTCTATTTTTTCAATCTAAAAAACTTATATCACTCTTTTATGAACAAGTTATATTCCATGACTTTTCCAACCCAAGTAACCATAAAATTATTCAAATTCTATTCAATCTAGATTCAACCAAAATTTCTCTAAATATATAAAATGATTCTTCTATAACCATATTGATTGAAAAAAAATACAACTAACAATATGTGGTTCCAAAATTCCCCCTTGGTTATTTTTTTTTCAATTAATAAGATCTGTCATTAAGATCCTACTCCATAATATCTTCTCTTAGATTTAAAATCTTTTTCCATACCACTACATGTGAGAATTTCACTACTTCAATTATTATCTACTATAATTCATCACTTCTTCTCAATTGAATGATTCCATTCTTCTCTTCTTCATTTCTCCCTCTTAAATTATAAAATTAAAAGGTTGGTTATTATTTAAATATTATTATTAATAATAACTTGTTGAATCATTATGAAAAGTGAGAGATATATCATTAATAAACTCTATAAGAATTTACAATCCTAGATTCTATATAGAAAACATGATAATATAATAATGGTCACAATTCAAACTATATAAGTCATATTGAGTTATTTCTCATTTCTTAAATTACACTTGGATAATATATACCCCTTTCTCTATACTTTTAAAAGAATGTGATCACATAAAAAAATATAACCACGTGATTAAAACAATACATATAATGGAGATAGGGGATATTTACAAACATACTCATGTTGAAGGAAGTTGTTAAACATGTTGTTTTAAATCAATGTATCTCAAATACAAGTATAGACAAAGTTTTTTCAGGATATCTTTCACTTTTTGGTATGTACCAATATAATTCATCTTGAAAAAACCATGATACACTTTTTCATTAATGACGTTATATTTGATTGCAGTGTCTTCGATTTAGGAGTGTTGAAAAGTTTTCTTTTAGAGATCAATGGGACTCTTATTATCATAAAAAATATAGTAATTTCTTATTTCAACTTTTCACCTAGATCATATATTTTTTTTATTCACAAAAGTTTTGTGCGTGATTTTATAACAAACCTACTCTTTATTACACACATAAACAAGATTTATTACATAAAACCTTCAATTTATAAAACTTTGAATATTGAGAGGTCTAGTGTCTTTTGGGATTAGGAACATTAAATAACAACTTAAAACATAAAACACACATCTTTATTTAAAACTTCCTTTACATTACCACTACATTCCCTCATACTTAGCATTACATGGGATATCTGGAGGGCATGCATAAGAAAAGGGAAAGCTATAAAGCCCAGTAAGGGAGTAAACCAAGCATAACATGAAGAATAAAGTACATTTTAGGAAATAGGCATACCAATGGATCATAGAGAAACATGAACATAAAGGCATGATGTAACATGATTACCATAACATGAAAATGTTGTGACAACACTTAACATGGTATTAGTATGATCCAAGGCTCATTGCACATGGAGCATGAGTGAACCCCTCCTTACACATGAATTATCATGATTAAACCCTCATTTCACTTTAATTAGCATGAGTAAACCCTCATTTCACTTGACGTATCGTGATACTAATCTTTACCCAATTCATTGGAGTGCTATCAGGGCGCACCCTTCTTAATCATTTTATTTCATGCATAAGTGTTTCACATGGATCATATAACACAGATTCATTAAACATCATCATTTATTCCAAGATAAATGAATGTTGAATTCATAAATGAAACTCTATAATAAATAATTAAACGTGAATAATGTTTAATACCCTTGATATAGAAATGGGAATGGTATTCACTACACAATGACTTTGGCATAGAAAATCATGGTGCATTTTCAGCAGCAAAACGTAGTTACATAAGAATTCATAAAAATAGTTGATGAGAGAAAAAGGGGTGTATAATCATATTTACATGAAATGGATAGTAATTGGGTCATAAATATACATTTCCCAACTTATGTAATGGAATTTAGATTCATAATAAAAAATAATTTCTTGATTGTAAATGAGGAGAGATAAATCTCTTACAGAAGTTTGGCATAGTAACAGGTGTATATGGAAGGAATTAATGAGACATAAAGGAGAATATCATCATTAAAACATAAGTATAGAAGTATGGGTGAGGTAATAAATCATACCCCAACATTTTTAATTGAAAATAAAAGGGCACAAGAACATTAATATATTAGGACAAAAATGAGAAAGGAAGAAAGTCTCGTACATGGAAGTGTGTTCCCAAAGACTTGGGAGAGGCTAAAGAGGGGATTATTAGGATATTGGGGAAACTTTAGAGTATTATAGAGAGATTATATCAGAGTTTGGATGGAAAAAAAGGCTTTGAGTTAAGAGGAAGTGGGAGATTGGGTGGATTTATATAGGAAATGAGAGGGAATTGTTTATTATTTAGGTTTGGGACACCACACATTAAACAAATCAAAACCACATACCAACTCATTGTTTTTGCTGATAGTTTTTTCCAAAGGGGAGTGTAAAAAATATTTTATAAGGCCAATGGACGAACTTCTTCAAATAATAGCATTTCTTATGTGGAGGTGTGTCACACTTTCAAAGAAATCAATTTAAAAAGCTAAATTGTTTTATAAGTCTTGGAGGGTACACTAAAGATTTGTAAAATAAATATAAGAATCCAAAATCACATTATTTTAATGTTAAAATATTTATTTTTCTAACAAAAAGTTTATATTATTTTATTACATCACTATTGGGTCATTATGATGTCATAAAACACATTATATATTTAAACGGTATTTAATTTTTACACAAAAATTTGACTGTCTCAGAAAATTATAAAACATTTACCATTGGATAATTTCGACATACTAATTCCAAAAATAATATTCATTTTATCTAAATAATTTTCTAATTATGTTAATTTTTACTTTTAAAATAAAAAATGACATTTATAAAAAATCATGGGTTTTGACAAAAATAGCTTTCAAACCTTAATAAAAATAACAATCGTATTCATAATAATTATATGGTCATTTATATTATATAAATATTAACTTAGTAATAATATTTAATTAAAGAATACATTAATTCATCAAAATAGATTTCTTAATTAACTAAAAATGCTATTTTTTCATTAAAACCAATTTACAAAGTAATAATAATAAATTGAATGTATTTTATTTATTCTATACAAAAAGTAATGCACATAATCATAGTGCTCATGTCTTATTACATAACCCCTTAAAACACCCGTATTAGACTGAAGGGTAAGGTGTGCGATGCTGACAGACTCTTAGGGTGGCTCAGATAACATCGCTCGGGTGGTAGTCTCTATTAACTTCCACTTCTCCCATAGGCGATTCCACTCGATCTTAACGTGTTGAAGCTCAGAATAGGCTTGGTAAAGAGTGAATCTCAATTATGATACCTCCTTTCTGAGCTCCAACAAATGGGCTTCTTATGTGGAAATTCTACTGGATGAGGTCATCGCTTCCTTTGTCTGAGTAAATTAGATTTTTTAAAGCCCTATATTTATACTAATCAGGTGATCACTGTTTAAAAACTCTATTAGAAATGGTCACAATAATTAATGGTATTTTAAAATCCAAAAACAAAAAACCAATTAAGTTAATATGTTATATAACCATTTCACATAATAAGAAATTTAATTAAATCAAAAGGAATTTCCATTAATAAAAGTTTGGGTCGTTACAATTATGTGTCTAAATATTATTTTTCTCAGTGTTTTAAGAGATATCATCTCTTAATTCATTCTCATCCAACCCACACATTTGGTAAAAATATAGAATGCACCTCCACTTTTGGATTTTGGTCCACCACATCACCATAAAAAAGTTATGATAGCTCATACTCCTTTTCTAAACTAAAGATTAACTATGAGTGAGATCACCTCAGATATATATCATTATTATATTCAATAATTTTAAATTATCCTTTATTTAATTTATTTGAAACTAGTGTGATCAAAATTTTCCATAGGAAATTTCTAGATAAATTTATATTTTTTTTTCAATTTACAGTAATTTTTCTATATGAACTAGGATCAACTAGATTTATATCTTCACGCGTCCAAATCTTGGTTCCAATTATAATAAGATTCAACATAGGATTTTATTCATGTATGTTGAACTTACTAATCATCTATTTTTCTTGATTTTCTTGTGATATAATTTTATATTCCTTTTTTTGAATCACCTTCATCCATAAAAAATAATTAAACTCACTGATCACTGATATTTATAATTTTTAACTCCTCATATTATCAAACACTTTCAATAACATCTATTTTGTTACTCTAAAAATAATATCACACATATAGATAATTACCATAAAATATTCTTCATTTTTTCCCATATAGATTCTGGTCAACACATCCCCTTTTGAACTACAATTTTTTCAAGTATGAGTCAAGCTGAGCATACCATGTATGTGGTGCCTATTTTAAGACATATGTCGCTTTATTTAGCATTAAAAATTTATTCTCATAATCACTCATCAATAATCTCATTTTATATGGTATGTATACTTATTCCTTAAGTACCCTATTCAAGAATACTACTTTCACATCCATATAAAAAATCTTGAAACTTATTTATTCTACCACTATTAAGAAGAGTTTGATTGACTATAGTTGAAGAAATAGTGAAATGGTATCCTCAACATATATGCATTAAATTAAATTATATCTCTTTAATAAGAATTGATCTTTATTTAGTACCTCCATCACAAAAAATTATTTTTCAAGACCCATTTAGTTTAGATGACATCATAGTGTTTGGGTCTTTCCACAAGTTCCCAGGTATGATTTTTACTAATCTGATCCAAATATTCATTCCTGATCCAAACTCTTGATTCATCCATTAAAGAATATTCAAATGATTTTGGATCTAATATTTATAGAAGGGGAACATTTTCTACTAAACTTATCCTTAAAATTTTATTTAATTTATCTTTTTCACCAATAATATTGGATGGATCAACTTACATGCTTCAATTTGTTCTCAAAGGTGAGGTATGACTATATTTAAAAAAAATTCATCCTCTAAATCAACTTTTAAATCTTATTATTTTGATGAAATTTTCACAATCTCAAAATATGTACAAACTTCTTATTATTTTTCAAATAACTCATCCAAGAAAGATATTTCAAGTCTTTATAATTGTTTATTACATAATTTTTACATCATAATTCATGATAATTTTTATTATCCTATTTTATAAAATTTATAAGATTTAATCTTTATAAAATGTCCTAGTAAAACTCTTTGATCAGAAATATTACAATATTTTCCTTTATTTTATTTTTTAAAAATATAATATTTTATACCAAATATATGAAAGTGTTTTAGTGATTGATTTATTCCTTGAAACATTTCATAGTGGGAATTTTCTTCTAAAATTCTTAGTAAGGATCATTTTTTCATATATATATATATATATAGTAACTTACACTACCTCCTTCCAATAGAGGCATGTGACATCACTCTCAATTAGAAGCATTTTACAAATATTTTTCACCATTCAATTCTGATGTTCAATAGCCCCATTTTGTTATGAGGTTCTCATAGAGGAAACACATTTTTGATACTATTCTTCTTGTGATAATTCTACAATTAAAATGACATATACTTTATCCCATTATTAGATTGAAATATTTTGACGGCATGATTGATTTGATTTTTTACCCTTTTCCAATACCTCTTCATGAAATCCATCACTTATCTCTTACTCTACAGGAATATGAAATAATGAATTTTACTATAATTATAAAAAAAATATAATGAAATACCTTTCTCTATGTGTTCCTGAGAGATTTATTGGGCCATAAATGTTTGAATACACTATATTGAGTAAGTTATATACCCTATAATTCTTTTTTAAATAGGGGTTACATATCATCATTACTCATATAAATGTATCACAAGTTCATTCATGATCACTATATAGGTTAAGGATATCCCATGATGGTTCTTTTGTAGACAAATTTTCATTGTTTTTTGGTGAATAGTCCCTAAAATCTAGTGCCATAATTTTTTTTCTTCTTCTATCATAAGAAAAAACATGTTATCCTTATGATTGAAAGGAACCTTGATCTTAAAATCTCAAAGCTATATCACTATTAAGGGGTTATGCCTCAAGCCATTCATGAGGAGTCATTACGTTTTCTTGAGTTTATCTCCTATTAGATGTCTCACTCCACTTCTCTTTATCTTTAAAAATATATTATTTCAAAAAACGAACAACATCATAGACTCTCTCCTATACATTATCCAAAATATTCATATTTCTTGTCATATGGGATGAACACCCACAATCTAGAATCCAAGTGTTGTTATTCTTTACAGCCATAAATGAAACTTCATTCAATTTTTCCTTCTATCTCAAATTTTTTTCAGTAGAGTCCTGATCAATTTGTAGAATAAGATTGGATATTCTATATTTCTTCAACATAGGTATAATTATCATATTCACCTTCATCTCCTAGATAATAATTCTTATTTTTTAAGGTAATCACATTGGGTTTCATTGTATTTTCACACCATTATACCTATCATTTGATCAAAGATAATAATCAAAAGCCTTTCGGCTAACTAGAAGTGGGATGAGATATCCAGGGACATTATTGTTGGATTTCATCATACCACTCTGACAAATAATTAAATATGAGTTGTGATTGATCGAATAACTATGTAAACCCATTTTATTTTGATTAAATATACCACTATGGAGGAGGGGCATGGGAGATTATATATGTAAGGAATCATGTGGTTAAACAAGTTTCATTCCTCTATCATATATGATAGAGACCCCTAATTCACCTCTTGATTTTTTGAAGTCCCTCCAAAAATTTATGTGTTCCTAGGTGAATTTGAGTAATATATACCATCTAAAAATGTATGATCATATGGAGTGAGAAATATAAACTCTAGAATATATTATTTGTGCTTGAACCATGTAATTTGAAGGTTCGCGATATAACCACCTGACACTAGTTGAATTTTATTATAATAATAGTTACCATTCATTGATTAGGATAGAACCTTTTCATTATTTATACACTCAACCATGATAGTCAACTATTTATTAGACTGTGGTAAGAAAGACATCCTTCGTGGGTCCGAGAATTGTATAGGAAACAATGAATAAGATTTTCAATATCATTTAGTGATTGGTGATGCCTCAGAGTCTAAAAAATTATTACAAAAATAATCAATTTCATCCTTTGGATTTCTTGGTTGTTGATCGAGTGTTATTAAAAATGTCACCTTATTTTGTTCACCAATGACATAAAAATAAATGGAAGCTTACTATAGGGTACATAGTACCATTTTATACCACAAAAAATATCATAAAGTTCATGTATCAATTGCTTTTATCTCCTAAGTTAACATCAATTCATGATGTCTTCTATGTCTCTCTACTGAAGAAGTATAATCTAGACCACTCCCATGTGTTAAATTAGGAAGAGATCGACCTGGATATCATTATCTTAAGGAATAAGCAATCAATTAATATTTTTGACTCATGAGATAAGGTGTTTCAAAGGAAATATATTACTTTAGTATGATTATTATGGAAACATGTGAGTAAAACTCATAAGACTTGGGAGTTGGGATCATTTGTAAAGGTGCAATAACCTCTACTCTTTATCAATCATCTATCTTTGAGTTTACTTTCCAGGAGAAAAAAGTGACACGATGAGTATAATTTTTATTCCCATGATGTCATTATCAGGTATGAAATGTTTTATTAATTTATTTTCCGTTTTACTCTTCATTATAGAGTCCATTTATTTATAAATATGATTATTAGGGGATGAAAATGGACTTTACGTGGTTGGCTCATGGTTTACCATCCTATGTGGATAAACCATACAAATATTACTAATTTTATTAGTAGAACACACATTTTTGATGCATGATTTTCCTAACCATGTAGTAAAATCATGAAAATACTCTAGGTGTGTCCAGTTTCATCTTCGTAGATGGAACATAGTTTCGCAAACTATGTGGCTAAACTGTGCAACCTACCCAATTTAATTGAAATATGAAATCCAATATTTCAATTACCAATTTTAACTTATAAATCCATTATTTAATTCTAAATTTGAACCCCAATTCCCCCAAACATGATAATACCATCTTTTTTATCCCTTAAGATTGAACTAAATAGGCTTTCAAAAAAATTTCAAGGAATAAACGAGTAAGGCTATCTTATCCTTTATTTTAGTCTTATTTCCCCTTACTTCTTTGTTTCCACACTTCCCTAAGGCTATAGTGGATTAGGGTTTTCTTTACCCAAATTTAATGGTATGGGTTGTGATATATAGGGTATTTACTCAGATCCTAATGGACTCATCACTCATTTTATTCGGTATTCTCACCATTGGCTTGTGGTTTCACTAATCAAGTTAGGTGGTTTCATGAGGTAACCTTTTTTGAGGAAACAATTGTTCTCTATTAATTTGAAAAGAATTTTATTAATTATTTAAAACATATTATGGTATTCTCAAATACTAATTTCATATTATTGTGTTGTTTAATTTTTTTCTTTTGATTTGGGGTAATTAATTTGTTTTTGAAAGTGTATTTTATATGTGAAAAATGATGGTTTCATATTATGTTTTTTAGGCCCCCTTGAATGGAAAATTGGTTTTAAATAATGAAATTAAAAATCATTAGAAAGGTGGAATACACATTGGATATATGGAATCTACGTTGGGAGACGATGATTACGTAATGATAGGCATGTCATGACTTACATAGTAGTTAGATTATGCCACACTAAATAATAATTATGATAACATGGGCATGGTTTAACAATGGAACTAGATGGAGTTCTACCTAGAATCTTGTGCATGATAATGGATATGATTTGGTTTAATCACTAAAATAAAAAAAGAGGATCATGAGGTACCCATGACCTTAGTTACATTATGGATATCCCATGACACATTTTTTAAATACTTTTTTTTAATGTTTGTTTATATGGAATATTCCCTTTAATTTAAATTGGTTTAAATAATGTTATTTTCTTCTTGTATTTAAAATTTTTGGAGTATATTTTCATGTGTTTTATTTTTAATCTAGAATAGTAGTGTCTATATAATGATGTTTACTCAAGAAACAATTTATGGTATACTATTGGGTTAGTTGTGGTCACACCCTATATACATGCAATGGGTGAATATAAAACTTTTTTTGATATATACAAGTAAAATAAAGGTTCCACTAGGAGGCATCATGAATTCAAGTTAATGAAGTTTGGGTGATATTAGTGGTGACATGGTGGGATTGGGCCCTCATGTCACACAAAGATGGGTATTTGTATTTTGATTTAATTTTGGTTTGATTTTTGTATACTTACACTCAAATCACCAAATCAAAATACCATCATATTATCTTTATTTATGTATGGATGATTATTTTTTACCTGGTATATTATGGTTTCTTTTAATGTGGTTGATGTTTCCTTGATGGATGAGTTGTTTTTATTTTTCTCGCTTTACTTATTTGGGTGCATGAATTTCCAAGTTATGGAAAGGTCACATTTGTTCATTGATTAGGGACCATTTTGGGTTTATTGGAAAATATATTACTAAAGTGTGTTTATTGATGCCTCATGAACTAGTTTCTCTCTAGTTGAGATCAAGAATTCCCTTTGATCCTTACTTTGAACTATCTTGATTTCTCAAGTCAGGGGTGGCCTAGGTTGGTTCATGACATGCATTCACTCAAATTTTATTTCCATGGTATCCATTTATATTTTTTTTATTTCCATGCATTAGATAGATTTATACTCAAAGTTATAATACTGAATACCATAGCCATAAAAAAATTAATTCCTTTGTTATAAATAATGGGTTTCTATCCTTCTTTGCTAACTTATAGGTGATTATCCACTCAAATAGATTATAATATCTCCATAGTAAGACATGGTATGACTATGAAATCCACAAAATTGATACATCATGAGGCGGTATATCTTCTCACATTCATTCATCCACATGTATCATACCTTTGTGAAATTATTTAGTTTATTAGTAGCCTTCAGAACCAAGATTTATCCTCAACCTTTACTTCCATTCACCTTAACGAGTTCATGTTCCAAATTTTGATGTGTCAACACTACAACCACTCCAAATTTACCCATATATCTCAATCGTTATTTAACTATAATTTTCTCAACACTTTCTGAGACTCATTTTGTTCTATATAACAATTATTTACCCAAGAAGTTTCTAAACTATATTTTCTTTTCCAAAAATTTTGTTTCAAGTTTTCTTCTTAAAGTAACTACTTATTATCAAAGTGACTAAACCCATTTTTATTTTTCCTGCAAGTACAAATTAAGTTCATCTATTAATTTATCCTTCTATTTAATCTTTATATTGAACTCTATGACTTATCCTATTTTTTCATTATTGGATGGTTAATTTTATTTATATTTCTATATTGTATATATTTTATCCACAAGATGATCCTCATACTCAAATGATTCTCTCATGATTTATCTATTAATTATATTTATCTTACTTTGAATATCACTCTCTTTAAGATATCACTCCAATTTTACTTAAAGGTCAATAATTACCTCATTCTATTCATTATTCTCTTATTCAATATTTACTTTAAAAAATTTCTCCACCATGGAATTATCCTTATTATATTTAAAATCATTTTCTTCTTCATCTAAATATTCATCATTAGATTCCTATTCCCTACTCACAAGGATTTTTCTTTGAAAAATTCTCGAATAAATTCTTGGTTTATAGTCACTTTTCAATGGAAAATTTCTTTATTAAATTTTCATGGATTACACCTTACCTTCATCATCATAAAATATATTAGGGATCCATTCCAAAAATGTTTCTAACCTTTCCACATTGAAAAAAGCCAATGATATCTTACATTCAAACATTATCTTAACTTTTTTGAACTTTATTTCCCACAAAGACAAAATATCTTCATCCAAACATTACTATTAATCTACATATTTTGTATTGTTGACATTATCCATGTCCTTAAATGTCATTTATTTATTAGGTTTATGTTTTCTCCCACAGGCCTAACACACATCTCATAGTCCGTGAAAATTCTATATAGATTATCTAGAGACAGTTTTTCTAGATTTATTTCTTTAAGAACAAACACTTTTATATTTTAATGGGGTGGAAATATCCTCAAGATCTTCCTCACTACATTCACATCTAGTATTTCTTCATTAAGTCTTTAGATTACACCAACTACATAAATAACTAAATTTAAAAACCCATCATTATTTTCCTTCAAATACATATTTAGATCATCAAAAATATTATTTATGGCTTTAATATTATCTTATTTAACATTTTTTCCTTCATAAACATTTTAAAACATTTTACACATGGAATTTATAGTTTTTAAGATCATAAAATTCATATAGATATTATTTGATAGAGTTAACGATAATTCTTTCTGGTCTTTGTTATCAACATTCAGTATATTACTATCTCCTTAAATAATGGATAATTAAAAAACATAACTTACATGTATCCCCTAAATATTGGAAGAGAAGACTTCGAGTACAAGATATTGTAGATGAGATATCATTTGGTTCTTCCATATTTCATAATTACACCCATAAAATAAGGGAACTCCTTTAGAATTCACTATATTCACCATAATAGTTATCACTAGATAACATATTCAGTCCATAGAACATGTGGCTATGATACTATGTGTTGCAACCACAACCCAGAACACTATAAGAGTGAGGGTAGGGGTGAATTAGAGTATGAATCTCTTTCTCACTTTTTAGATCTTTATCTTATGTTGTAAAAATAAACACAAACATGTTATCAATTCGATGACACACACAATATTTAAATGATATAAATTAATGGGAAGGAGAAATAATTTTACTTCATTCACCAACAATGGATATTCTAAGGAGTATATATCAATAGTGTGTCAATATACCAGGATGTATCACTCTTTTCTATATAAGTTAAAAAAGTTTGAGAAAAGAACAATACTGATCTCAAGATCACTTCATCTTATTATATTATTTTATTCTTCTTTGATCTAAGGATTACAAAGATAATTCAAAAATAAGGTTTTTACAAATATTTTTATTTAAAAAAAATAAAACACCAAATCTAGAAAGGGTGTCTTTTTTTTCTTTCATTCCTTCTTAGTTTCAAAATATTTATTAGTTGTGTAGTATCATAGTCACTTCTTACCTTTTTTTCAATATTTTTCAAAGTGATTTCTGTAATTATTTTTCTCTAAATAATCACTTTAATTATTCTTCATAGTCCCAATATGAAAAATCTTTAAATCTAACCGTAGATCTCTCCTTAAAATCTGAGTCATGTCCATACATTTAACTATCAAATTTTATTTCATAAAGAATAGGATGTTTTAATATTAAATATTTTTGATTTGTTTATTTCCATAAATATTCAAGCATTATATTAGAGGAATGTCATAAAATATTAATCTTTAATTCCCATCATGATATCCCCCATAATGGAATTTTTCCATAATTTATTTCCAATTGTATTATCATTCAAAAATTATAATTGATAAAATTCATTGGATTCAATGTGCTTGACTATAATTATTTTTTATAAATTCTCATGTGGTGAAGAGAAGATTAAAATTCAAGTATATATGAACCTTATGAAATTCCCTTTGATATGAATCCTAAATTATGATTTATTACTTGTCTATTTTTCAATATTATGGTCTAAAATGACTCTTATGAAGTTCAGTTGACTCTTATATTGTTGGAGATGACTCTTTTGATATCTGAGATAAATCTTACAAAACCATATATGAAACTTATGAAATATAAATTGACTCCAAAAAAGTCCAAAAATAATATTATTAAATTCTTTACGACTCATACAAAATCCAAAATATCTCATACAAAATTCTTGCTGACTCTTATGAAATTAAAAATGATGCTTGGAAAATTCCTTCTAACTCTTATGAAATCCAAAAAATGAATCATCTAAAATGAAAAGTTACTATTATAAAATTAATTTTTAATAAAAACACTCTTATATAATTTGGGTGAAGTATATGGATTTATCATTTTTTTCCTTACTTATAATTAGTGGCACTTATAAAATCACGTATTTGACATTTTTTCCATCTATAAAAATCTATTACTCTTACATACACAAGGGATATTCCATCCCTTATCATACTCAAGTATCCTTCAAATTATTAAAGAATTATGAAATTATATTCAACTATAATTTATTTATAATATTCAAGTATTATTATACAATCACAATGGTTGAAAAAATCAACTTACAAGTCGTAATTACAGTATTGGAACTTTAAAAAAATAATCCCTCAATAATAAACAAAAGAATCTCATATAAGGACATGTATTTCATGTGAATCCTTATTAAAAAATATGATTCATGTATAAATTACTATTACACTAAAACCAAGATACAAGAAGTGTAATAATCATCCAAAATAAAAATATCATTCTTGAATCAATATCTTAAGCAAAAAAATGAAAAACAAAAACAATAATCCCATAACTTTGATAACTTATACATCCCATTGAAAAGGTGTTCATGAATCACTAGTCAGAGGTCCATAAAAAGCTATGAAAAATTATTACCGCCATGTATACCTATTAGTGTGGAGGAAAGGAAGTCAGGGAATGACATATTAAAAAACATCTCCTTTAGATCTTGTTTAGTTTTTAACCAAAACACTCTTCTCTCCATTTCCTATATAAATGTATGATCAGAAATGAAATCATGCATGAGACACAACAATTTTACTTGTTTTACTCACAATAGGCTACATCTAAGGAGAATATCTAAGAAATTTACCTCCATAAATAATCCACTAAAGTGAAATACCATTTAAAATATTATATCAGACTTATTATCCCAACTAGTTTACAAACAATCACAATTTGAAAGATCACTACTCTCTCGAATGAAGTGTACTCACTGCCCCTTGAGAAGATTATTCTTTTGATCCCTTGAATCAATTTTTTTACACCACATATGGGGTGTCATGAGTTTCTTTTTTTTCCATCCAATTTAGGGATAGCTCTGTACCTCATAATTTTTTGGGAAATTATTATAGTGCTCATAAAATTCCTTTTTGCGAAACCCAATCTCAACTTTCGTGAAACTACTAAATTATTCATGAAAATTTTAAAACCATCAAGAAAATTAACATTTTAGAAACTCATAACTATTCATGAAACGTTGTAAGATTTCATGAAATTGATGATCTTATGAATCCTTCACACAAGGAAATATTTTACATAATTCTTTCACGAATTCAGGGGATTTAGATTTTCATTAAGGATTTATCTAATATAATGAGGGAGATAAACAAATATTTATAGACATTTCCTCCCCTTCACAAAATTATTAAAGCTTTCCACTTTCTTTTTTCAAAACTCAACATTCATATTCATGAAACTCACTACCTTTGAGAAACTTTCCAGGTAATTATCATAGTTATATAACATACCCTCTTTTTTCAAACAATCTTCTATAAATCAACAATAGTTCATGAATCACTAAACTTTATAAAAACAAAAGGCTTTCAAAAAACACCAAAATTTCATGAAACATCAAAATTAAATGAATTATTTAAATTTTCTATGTATTCATGAGGAGGAAATAGAAATAAAACTTTCACAAAACATGTTCCATAATCCAAATTTTGAACCCCAAAAATTTGGAAAATACTAGGAAACGATGACACTTTGTACACACAACTTCCTGAACAACTTATAGAGATTATATACCACTATATTGGATATTTTTCAACATAAATTATCAAAAACCATGCTATAACTCCACAAATAAACTTTCCAACTTAGTTTATCTACAAACATAATCAACATGAAAACACTGTAAACTCACCTTGAGTGATTTTCCCCCCAATAATATCCCCTTTAGCTTTCTTGAAAACTCTTCACCCTTTAATACTTGTTTTAATATTCCATCTCCAAGTTATTAACAAAACTTTCAACTATTCCATCTTCTAACACAATTCACTTATTTTGATTCCAGATAGCGATCAAATATTTAATCAACACACATTATAATCCCACATGATCCCGGACCAGTATGAGAAAAAATCATTGCATGGAAATTTCATCAATGAAACACTTCATTCAAGAAACACACACCACTAGGTAATTTATTTCATCACGTACCCCATCGGGTGTGATATATAAACTATGAATGAACATCTACAACATTGTCTGATTTAAAAATCCCCATATTTTATTGTTCCCCTATATACTTTTCCCTTTTTTAATAAATAAAATTTACCACCCTTTATCAATGAACCCAAATCTCACTTCTTTGTTGACATAAAATAGTGAAAAACAAATATCAGCACATGTGGAAAGCACACCATTCTTTAGGGATAGTGGGTTGCACTTACACACTTATTCTAGTGTGGGAATTTGAATGAACTCCAAGAACTAAATTATATTACTTAAACACCTATTTTGTTAAGGAATTAATTATAATTTCTACAACCTATAGTTCTATAGTCACATAATCCAACTTTATAAGTTGGTTCTCTACCTTCTTCTTGATAAAATGATACTTGATTTCAATGTTCTTCATATATGAGTGGTGAATAATATTGTTTCTAAGATTAATGGAACTTTAATTATTACAATGGATTTTGGTCATATAATTAACTTCAACTCCCATATCTTCTATAGACTACTTCATCTACAATAACTATATGTAAGCTTGAGTAGCCATAATATATTCATCTTCTATAGTGCTCAACAAAATAAAATCTTGTTTTTTAATTATCCAAGAAATACACAATCTACCAAGATAGAATGCACCATGTATCATTGATTTTATATCATATGTTGAACCTACTGAATCTACATCTTTATAACAAAATAACACTTAATGAGATTTTTCACTATACCACAAATTGAAACCTTTCGTTCCCTTAACATACTAAATTATTCTTTTCAATGAAATTAAGTTTATTTACATAGGAATAATTTGATATTATGATTATTAGAATGTGAATAAAACAATATCATACCTTGTTTCTCTTCTTTATAATAGACTAGTAATGATTTTCCTATATTTGGTGACATTAACCACTTGGACTTCATCATATCATGATATTTTCATATTTCTAGCCACCCAATTTGTCATCTCATTGAAATTATCCATTCAAAATCTCTAGATCACCACCTTGGAATATTTTTTTATGAAAAAATGTGTCATTTCTTCCATGTCTCACTTTTAAAAAAATAAAAAAAATGTAAGTTCACTAATCATTGACATTTTAAAATCATTTTTCCTGAATTCTATGAACTATTTTCACTATGATTCATCTGATCAACCAAATATTATGTCATAAACATACACTAGTACCATAATCCTTTAATAAATCTAATGATTTAAATATATATTTCAATCAACTACACCATCCTGAAAACCAAGATTCTTTTAAAACTAATCAAGTCTTGAATACCTTACTCTAGGTTCTTTCTTCAACCCATATAGATCCTTCCTCAGTTAAAAATATTTTTTTTTCATATTTATGGGAAAGAAAACTATCAATTTTTTTATGTATACTTCTTCTTCCAGAACCCCATTCAAAAATTATTACGTGACATTCATTTGAAAAAATTAGGACTTTCATTTCACTGTAATGGATATTAATAGGTGAATAGTTTATAGAATTGAAGATGGAGAAAATGTTTCATAAACATATATTAAATAAATCTTGGAGTATCCATTTCACACTATCCATTATTTTTTCACATTACTAAGCCATCTTTATTTATTTTTTCTATAAGATACAATTGGTCCTGATGACATTCCCATATATCAGCCTCAAAAAAATCTCCCATGTTTGGTTCTTTTCAATTTAGTCAAGATCTTTATTCATATACCAAACCCATTTATCATATTAAAATGCATCTTCAAAACATTTATACTCTATATAAGATATCAAGTATTATTGTTATAGATACTTCATTTTACATGTTTGAATAGGATCTACCCAATCACTAAAGTTGGTTTTATTTTCAATTTCATCTTGTATCTTCATCTTTCATATAGATACATATTTTACTTCATCCTTATCATCATCAATATCTTATTCTGAATTAGTATTTTCCACTTCAACTCCCCTATGTTTATTTCATACTCATTACTATCACCATGTAACTATTCATCATACTATTAAATGTTATGTTCATTTTTAATAATAATGACAACATTACATTTATCCAATTTACCCAGCCTCTTTTAACAATATTTAAATTATTTTATTTTTCTTGAGTATCAAAGTAATATACCCTTATCTCTATGAGATTCCAATTTTATATGTTTATCCTTATTACGAATAAAATAATTACTTCCAGATATTCAAAATTACTTTAAAAGTTTTCTTTTTTCCATTTGATATATCATAAAAAAACTTTTCTTATTTTGGTCACCAAAAATATCTATTAGATATGAAGGCTGATTTAAATTCTACTTCTAAAATTTATCTCATATTTCCTTTTCAATAATCATTGTTCTGACCATGTTGTTTAAGATCATATTTCTTCTCTAAACAACTCTATTTTACTGAGGGTTTATCACTACTGAAACTTGGTTTCTTATCCAATGTTTCTCAAGATAATATTACACTTGGATGGTATTAAATTTTTTACCATTATTGATCCATAACTTTAAAATTTTCTACCCAATCATCTATTAAGCTTCCCTATAATATTGTGTTACAAAACTAAACACCCCATACATGTGGGAAATGAAAAATATCCATGTAATCCTACAAAAATCATCAATGAAAAGAACATAATACCTTTCCTATTAATGGATATTTGTGAGAGAGTTCTATACACATCATAATTCACCAATTCAAGAACTATGGTTGACTTATGTTATATTTACTTATATGTATTTATGATAATCTCCCATTTATTGGAAAGAATCACATGTGTGAGAACAATATTGTATTATATTGGAGAGATCTTGAGATGAATCACATTTCACTAGATCTTCTAGAGAAGGTTGTAAAAAATAGCCAAAAAATTTATTCCATAAACTGTTTTCTTCTTCTCTATTTAGAAATTTTACATCTTCTTCCCCACTCACATTGAAGTGATTTCCATTCATGGACTTTCCCTATAAAACAATTACACCATCAATTTCATTGATGATAAAAAAAGTTCTTAGTAAATATTATATCATGATCTAAGTAACATAATTAACCAACACTTAACAAGTTGTGACTGATACCTTTGATAACCAATACATCAACACATATCATATATTTTCCCTTAAAAATGGGTTTCCCTAATTCAATAATCTAAATTACTTCGTCATTTCTAAATTTCAAAACACCTTCCTTATCATATTTTATTCATGAATCAAGAACCTTATTTCCCATCATATGGGATGTGCATCCTCTTTCGTGGATATATACAGTAGTATGATCCATTTCTTTAAAGGAAATTTCCGCAACCACTTCTTGTTCGAATCTTCTCATTTTTATCAACATATATGACATCATACATAGAGTAAAATTTTATTTTTTATCTTTATCAGTGTAGGATGAAATGGATCCATATTAGATAGCTACAAATTGATTTTGTATTTTCATATCATTTAGAAATTCATTAAGATGATGCATAAAAACACTTTGGGTCTGCTTCATCAAATTCCTCTACATTGTTGATGAATAATATCTGGTTATGGGTCTGAATCCACCACACCTAAAATAGTAACTATCAAAGGAATTCATAGAATAATAAAATCTATTTGGATGCTTCTTTCTCTCTTGGACTCATCGATACCTCTTAGCTGTGGAATAATTTTTTTGAGATTGTCTTATCTTTTTATAGAAGTGACACCAAATATGAGGTGTATTTTTTTTACATCATCGGTGCACCATGGGCCGTCCCTTGGGGTATCTAAATATTTTGATTTTGATTCAAATCCACATCAATCATTAATCATGGATTGGGTGCTTCTGGTCTCATTCCAATTATTACTTATTTCTGTTTGTGATCAATCCCTATACCATTTGTGTCATTTTGATGTGTTAATTTATTCAATCTATCAATAACTCTGTTATATTCTTCAAATTTTGTCTTGTACTTAAAAAATATCTTTGAGTTCATTTTCTTTCAGATATGATCTCTTTAATTTCATAATTTAGATTATAATTATATTCTTCTTGTTGTTGCATATATAGTTTTTCATCATGAACAACTATATTTGATTTCTTTTTTGGATCTTTAAAAGTATATATCCTCAATAAAATCTTCTAATTCACCCTAAAAGTTAACTCTTCATTCAAATTATTCATCATAAATGTATCCTTGTATATTATTTACCTACAACCACCACCATGGTATTTTATCCATGATCCTTATAGTTATTCATCCCTTTAACCTTAGATTCTTTTGAACTGTCATTTTTTTTTTGTGAAATAAGTTTCTTCTTTATTATTAAATTTCTCTTAAAATTTTTATTAACTTCCACATAGGCTAATGATTTAGTCATTTGAATTTTGAATTTATCCTAATATAAATCTTGAAGCTTCTTAGGGCACCTTACTATATGATTTCCAACCTCTCCACATCAAAAACATATGAGTGGATGTTTCTATTTGAACTTTACTTTTCCTCTTTTTATATTTGAGGAAAGGAATAAATTGACCTCGTCCAACTCATATTATTTCTATCCATACTATATATTTATATATTTTATAGTGTTTAATTCCAACACTTTATATTTCCCTTTTTTTACAGACTTATTATTATCATTCCTTATATCGTAAGAGAAAACAATAATGTATAAGCTATCCAATTTCAGCACATTTTGATATTTATCTTATGTTACATAAAATATTTGATTAAATAAAGGTGGAAGTATTCTAAATATTCTCTTTACTAACTTCACATATTCAAGTATTTTTCTGAGACAATGCATGTCTTATATGAAAACATTTTCCTAATAAAATAATGAATATATAGATTCATTGGGGTGCATTCTTGGGTCATCATACTTATTCTACTGAACTTATAATTTTTCTTTTACAAATTTTGAATCACATTTATAGATATTCAATATCTTTTTCCACATGGAATACATTGACTTACATAACATCACATATGTGTATATTGGGTTAGATAAATCTTCTACTAAGGCATTAATTACTTTGGAATCAATATCAAATTATCTTAAGTTTATTTTTGATTAAGATTGACTCTACACACTAATAGAAATACCATGCATAACAGCTATAAAGACATCCATACCTAATGACTGAATTTAGTTCTATATTTAATTATTCTACAACTAATTTTTTTCCATCAATGATCATAATAAATTTTCAATTAACAACCTCCATTGAAACCACTAAAATAGAAATACTAATTTAAACCCATCCCATTACTACAAATTGTTAGTATAATAAGGTTAAATACCCTAAGGGGGGGGGGGGGTGAATAATTTTATTCCATATTAAAAAAACTAAACCTTTGGATATTTTTTCATTGTTAAATGAAATACTCTTCCCTCCCTTTCCCATAGAAATATATGACTATAAATGAAAACATGCACAAGATATAGAAATTTTACTTGGTTCACCCACACCAGGATATATTCATGGAGCATAAATAGGCAATGTGCTGATGTACTAAATCCACTAGAGAAAACTAACATTAAAAATTTTGGAGTATTTTTATTTTCTTTATATTTTATTACCAATCCCAATCTGAAATCTCACTACTCTCTTGACTGAAGTGTACTCAGTGATCCTTCAAAATATTACTCTTTTGATCCCTTGAATCAAATTTTTTACAACTAATTTGGTACATAATGAAGTTATAGTTTCATCCAATTAATGAATACCTATTTAAATCATAATTTCTAGGAAAATCCTTATGATATGTAACACCCTAAGATTTTATGAAATATATATTTTTGAATTAATTTAATCTTTTTGATATTATTTATTTCCCGCAACAATAAAAATAGTTTATTTTATATTAAATAGATATGTATGGATTGTATTATATGAAACAAAAAAGTTAATAATGCACTAAAATCAACATAAATGTTATCTTTATCTATATGAAACACTGACGTTAGCTTACGATACATGCAAGACTGACTTTCCTCAATGGATTGTGTAAAACACAAGATTGAGTGTTATTGAACAATAATTCATTATTAAAATATTATTATTTTATTGGGTATAACATGGAATTTAAATTGAACATTATAGTACTAACTATCTTATGAATATATATATAGTTTAATTAATTGGTTACCTATTTTTTAGAAAATAATATTGAAACCAAATGAATATTAAGGGACTGATTTTATACAAGTTTATTTTTATGTGGAAAAGAAGATTGAGATTAACAAGTTAAATTAACTAATAATAGTGAATGGTATTGATTAAATTTATATGTTATATATTAAAACACAAATTTTTTATAATAATTAAATATGTTTGACTGATATAAGATAAAATCAAACCCATTTTTAGGATTAAAAAATAACATTTTTATAAATGTAGTTTTACCGCCTTTTAATGGGGAACCCATTTTAAATCCAATTTTGTAACTTTTATAGATTTATTGTTTCAAAATAAAATTAATCATTGAATGTGAAACATAAAAATTAGGTTACGATAATTTTTTGATATTTTTTTGTAAGGTTTCATTTTTTTATTGAATTGTTAAAAATACTTAATTTTAATTCACAAACTACTTTTTCATCAAATTAACTTCTAAGGACAATTTATATTTTAAAATATTTGTAAAGTTTAGTTAGATAATATTATTATAAATTAATACAATTTAGGTGATTTTAATCAATTTCACTTTGTAATTGGTTATAAAAACATAGAAAACTTTTGGAAATGTTTACTTTAAAAACCCAAAGTGTCGTCCTGTCAATGAGATTATTTTTAAATTAATTTCTACCAATTATGTGATTAGAATTTGAAAATTTTGATTAAATATTTGTAAACCTAATAATTTATTATTTTTAATAAGTTAAATATTTTTTATAAAAAAAATACTAGTGAAAGTAATTTAAATTAATTATAATGATTAAGAGAAAAATTAGGTTAACAAAGTAATAAACCATAAATTTAAGATCCTACACCACCTAGAAAGATGTAAAAACCCATTTTATGGACATTATTCAGCCATTAACCTTAGAGTATTGAGTTTTTTTGGTTTTTTATGAATTTATTAAGGTAAAAACATTGGTACAGCTAACTTGTTTTCAAAAATTCCAAGTGTGTCCTTTCCCTTCCCTATAAAAGGCCACCACCTATCCCTCTTCTTAACACCTATAAAACCACTTAAGATTGGACAAAATGAGCCCAATAAACTTAAAAACATTCCTAAAATACTAAAATAAGACTAAAATTATACATAAATCATTCCATGGAAGCCTTTTTCCACAAACCAATAGGAGTTACCTGATTAAGAGGTAACATCTTCTCTCAAGCACATGAATTTTTTTTCATTATCCACCCCTAAACTCTATTTATTTCATGTTGGTATAAATAACTATTATATTAAATATAATAGGATTTTTTATGATAATTTTTATACCTACACCTATATACACCTACATCTAATGGGTAAAAAACATATTATTTACGTGTACAACGAACAACCATCTCACAAAACGATGGTTGTTCATTTCTCCTTTACCCCCTCTCATGGTAAAAATTACGATGGAAAATATATTTATATATTTTATATATTATATTTATTTTGTTTTTAAGCTTCTTTAATACTTTTAAAACACATATAATTATACTTTACATTTGGTGTAAATATGATAATTTCATTTGAGGAAGTGTGTACTACCGCCCCCTCAAAGTGATGTGATTCTTTCACACACTACATGAAATGTATTAAATATGAGCTTAGTGAAATTATATAATATATATAATATAATAATTCTTCTATAATAATGATATATATACATATATATACACATATTTCATTGACCTCCTTTTTTTCAATATGACAGAAAAACTGAAACAACGTTCATGTGTACGTACGACGTACCGCCTCTGTGAATGGTGTATTCAATTTTATACATCTATATTATATAGATTATTATAATACAAATATACTTAAAATACATGATATTTATATCATTTTTTTACATTATTTAAACCTTTATATAATTATAAGGACCAACGATATAACAAATTAAGACATATGCAAAGAACAAGGAGAATATTACCTAAAGTGAAACATTAACATATAATTGTTAATAAATAGGTAATATAAGGTCATAATCAAAAAATATATCATATTATATATAATAATATGATTATGTAAAATATTTATAATAAACATAATTTTTTTATACAATAATATTTTATGAGTATAAAGAGATTCAATACACAGTATAAGGGAATTTCATCTCACTTTTTTATTTCCGGGAGGTATATGCTTTAGTAACCACCCATTAATTTTGTGCAGATATATAATTCCCATAGATAAATTATATGATTCTTATAATTAAATTTATGGGTACTTACATATCCATTTTATCATCATTCTTTCACGATGTTAAAGTTTAAAAAGTTACCAAATTGGTAAAATATTTTTGTCTCAATTTTCCTTCTTAGAGACTCATGTTTTGTTATGCACTTAAATTATTTTTAAAGATGTATATACTCACATTTTACATTTTATATCATGAATAAATTTTTTTAATGATATTTTTAGCTTCTTGTAATTTAATTCTCTTACATGGAGTTTATGATCCCAAGTTACCATGTTATGAGATTTTATTGACATAATCTCATCACTTTTCAAGATTTTTTATGATTATACTTCTTTTTTTGAAATATTATAATCCATATCTCAAGAAAAATCATGAATTTTTATATCTTATGGTTATTAATTATATATTCATGTATTTGTACCATTTTTCTACTATTTATTGCATAATATAGTTAAGAAAGTGTTTTTAAGAAAGCCCCACACTACCCTCACTTTGTTCAGAAATAAATATTCCTTAAAAACGATGTTTTCTAAAATGGGGTTCCAAGGATATT
The DNA here is from genome assembly GCA_963277665.1 of Viscum album. Lineage (NCBI taxonomy): Eukaryota > Viridiplantae > Streptophyta > Magnoliopsida > Santalales > Viscaceae > Viscum > Viscum album. The sequence continues at coordinate 2,102,793,829 of OY728147.1, read as the reverse complement.
AAACTATTATCCTATAATATTTAAAAGATATTTTTTTCATTTTTTTCTTTTAACAATGTTTTCAAAGAAATATTCATGCCTTTTTCTAAAAAAGGAAATTTATAACCTTTTATTGTGTAAAAGAATGTTCTTCTTACCTCATATGGCATGTACGGATTTACCTGATATCATTTCAATGAATCTTCCTTTTCATGTTTAAAAGGTTAATTTTTTAGAAAATGTTATTAAAATTTATTTTCAAATAAATGAGATTCAAAAAATCATCAAGATTATTTTATAATTTTTCGAGGAAAATTTTATTCAAAAGGTTTTGAAGATTATTTTATAATGTTTTAAGGAAAAAGGTTTTAAAAATGATTTCAAGCCTCATTTATAAGTTTGAAAATTATTTTCAAATAATTTTTTGTCAAAAAAATTTCAAACTCCTTTTATATGTTTTCAAGGAAAATGGATTTCAAAATATTTTTAGGATCTCTTTATATGTTTTCAAATAAAAAGGTTTCCAAAAGGTTTTCAAATCTTTATTTATAAGAATTCAAGTTTATATTTAAGAAAATAGTTTTCAGATGGTTTTTTAAAAGAGATTTTTTTCAAAGAAGAAAAGATATTTTCCACAAGAAATGTTTTCAGAATACATTTCCAAGTTATTTTCCATATAATATGACATATGTTTATGTTACTCATTCCCTTTAAGGAAATGATCCAAAGGTTCCCTTCATATTCTTTCTTGAATGGTTTATGTTTTAATAGAATGATGATTATGACACCCATTTCTCTTCCATGGGTTATATGAATTTGAAACCAAATTCTTTTCATGGGTTATGTTTATGATGAAATGATTATAAAACCTCTCTTTTTTCCACCAGTTATAATAAGATTACATGTTTATGATACACATTTTATTTCTTGGGTTATTATATGATTTTTAATAATCTTGTGAAACATGTATGTATGATTTCATTATGAGATGGGTGGGACCTATATCTCCCTCCAATTAATTGGTTAATGATAATTGTTTTATGAGATCAAAGGGTACATTGTATGGCATAACAAGTTCGAAACAAGAGGGTAAATGAGAGGACATCCCAAGATCGAAACAAGAGAGTACATAGGAGGACATCTCAAGCCATAAACAAGAGAGTATAGGGGTGGACATCCCAAGCTTGAAACAAGAGGGTACATAGGAGTGAATCTTATTCCCAAATTAGGTACATAGGTGATTAACCCAAGCCTAACATGCTTCAAAGGCCTTGGTAGGCTAGATTGACTTAGGTTTTTATATCTTTATATGATTTCCACTATTATATGTCTTATTCTTATATTATGATTTCATGGGTCATGTTATTTGTCTACTTATGATTAATTTATTATGCTCTTCAAATAATCATGACATGACTCATGTTTATAATTTTTATTTTTTAGGGTATGATATTCTAATGCTATTGATCATGTTCTCACACTATTTTGTCCATGATATGCTTACGTATTTATTTTATTTACTCTCACTGAGCATTTGAGCTCATCCATTTTATGTGTTTCCCTTACCCATGTTATGAATAAATTAATTTAAGTATAAATACAAGGGGTAAGTTATTTATGGAAAACATTGAAGATATTTCACCGATTTAGATGATTTTTGTTCCATGTTTCCAATGGCACTAAAATAATATAGTCAGTAGGAATATGTTTTTGTAATGTTTTATGTATTCCATAATAGTAGTGTAATGTTAATGTATAAAAATTTAGGGTATCTATAGTTGGTGTCAAATAAAAGGTTTAGTTATCCTTTGGAATCTAGGATGACAAAAACTTTGTGAGATCCCAAAGGATATGTATAAAGATAAGTTTAATGATATAGAATATTAATAGAAAATGTCTAGGAATTTTGGAAATGGATAGAGTGAGTAGTTTCCCAGAAATACATCCCAATCTGGATACTACAAGTGAAAATGGATCTAAAATATATTTACATATGCGTAAAAACTCTGAAAGGATGTTTTGAACCCGACTCTGGGTAATTTGGTACATGAAAAAGGGTCATGTTGCACACCTAGTTTGAAAATCCCAGGGGATATGCATTGGAAATTCCTAAAATCTTCATGAACCATCATGAAGAATTTAAATAAAATTTATATATACTTAACCTTGGATAAACCTAAGGTGTCATATATTAAGGTAGATTTCATAACTTAGATATACTATAAGTGACTTTTCAAGATTATGTGATTCCTCACTATGATAATTGTTTCTTACTAAATTGTTATTGGTTTTAGGTAATTGAGTAAATTATAAGGAATTAGGTTAACATAAAATCTAATGGAACATCTTGTGATTTTTTAGAAATTAAATTTGATAATTACTAGAGACAATGATATTGTAACTATGCTGAATCAACTATCATGATATATGATTATCAATGTGAACTTTTCTGATATTCCTAACACATCACATAAGAGGAAGATGGACTTTTATAAATGTTCAAATTTTAAGGACAGTAGAGAAAAGAAGATTCAGATTCCTAAAATTCAAGGATAATGGAAGAATAAAATTTTGTAATACCTCAAATGGAGGTGACGATGTTATCCCTATAGAAAAAAGGGTTATAGAGTGACACATTTTCATGGAGTTAAATCTATAATCTGTATACAACATGATAAATACCTAACTCAATTCTCAAATAAAAAGAATATACTTATAAATAATGTAAGGGCCAATCCCATGACAACCTTTAAAGTGTAAGGATTAAATTATTTATGTATTTGGATCCAAGAATTATGAATGGTGAATTATATATGGATTATTAAGTTTGTTTTTTCCACAAAGGATTTTTAAGAATATATAGAATATTTTTAATGGAAAAGAAAAGTGATTTAATGATAAGGTAATATTCATAAGAGACACAATATTCAAATAAATATATCCCTTAATGTGTTCCTAATGTTAATATAATGATTTTTGGATAAGATACATGTTGGATATAAATAAGAGAATTGGATGGTACTAATTACCCTAGATCTGATTTTTGATTGGTTGAAAAAGTTGTTTATTTCATCATGGATTAAGTTTAAAACTTATTGTATTTAAGGAATATATCCAGTGAAATTTGGAATATGGAAGCATGCATGTTTCCTAAAATCATTAATGACAATTCAGGTTATTACCATTTTTCAAGAGAATATATAATGATGGTATTCACATGAATGGACTCCTTGGGACAATGCCTCTGAGCAGAGGCTCTCCCTCCTCTCCCAGATATAGGGTTTTCACTCAGCGTCGATCCAGAGGGGGAGGCTCGATCGCTGTCTTGGGTGTTGAACCGGAGGGATTCTCCGGCGTGCCATCCCCCTCCTCCTTCTGGCATGTCCCGTCATGTCCTAGAGTGGCCCTTTTTCACTGCAACTTCTCAATACCATGTGAAGGATTTCGTTCTGGTGTCGCCTCCTCGAGAAGATTTCTGAACCGTGTTTCCTCTTTCATGGTCTCCAATTCCAACAATGATCTGTGATTTTAGGTTTCGAATCGGAGATGCTAGAGTCCCGTTCCTGTGATAAGTGGATTCGGTGCGGACGTATTCTGTTGTTCCCTTCAGCGAGGCGATGTTGCCTCGTTTTTTGATGAGGGCTTCGGACGGAGCTTCTACAGCGGCAGAGGTGGTCACTATCAAATATTTTCTGAAAAAATTTGAGCTGCTTCAATTTGTAAATATGAAGGTACCCCTTTGTTCATTGTTTTTTATTGAGGTTTTGAGATATTTCAGTTCCAGTCTAGATCCATGTGGAGTGAACAGGATGTGTTCCGAGCTGATCAGTGGTGATTCAAAAATGATCATTGTTTGTTGATGATGATTTCCAAGCGTGGCCATGTGTTGATTTTTTGTTGGTGGTTTTGTTGGTGTGATCTTGTCCGAAGATGATTGAATGAAGATGTGGCTGGATCTTGGAATTTTTGTTGGTTGTTTTGAGGGGTTTATGGTACTAGGATCATAATGAATCAGTCTTGAGGTCCTGTCCACTCTTATGTTGCGCTGGCTTTTAGGTCCATTGCTGATTTCTAGGTCAGTTGGATGTAATGGCTTCTAAGGAGGTTTTTCGATGTGCTTGTGAGTGCTAGGGTGTTCCAGGAGGCCCGACATGCTGTGAACATCTCGTTTTGGTTTTTAATTTGCAATTTGAACTTTTGGGGGCTGTGGAGACGGGATACGCTGAGGGCCTTGGCTGCACATTCCTCTGCTCTTGCTTTAGGATTTCATCACTCCCTCAGAGGTGGATCTGAGTGGTGGTCTTCTTGATGCTTTGGGATGTGAGAGCGACCGAATGCCGACATCTTGTGGTTTATCCATCTCTATTGGCTCTCAGTGATGTTCTTGAAGGTTTGGAGGAGGTTGTTGTATTTGAGGATGAAAAGGTGGTCCTTATAACTTTGATTTTTATATTTTAAGACTTTATATGCATGACTCTTCATGGTTTTCATCAGCATTCTTGGTCTTTTGTTATTTTGTGATTCTGATATGTGAAATCTTCTCGACAAGCTACAAGGATCCGCTCAAGATGGGGTTCCAGGGCAGAAAGAATTCACTAGAGCTTAGCCATCCGGATTTGGAAGAACGAGTGGGTATGGCTTTTTCCATCAGTACCAGGCCCATGAAACCCTACACGGGAAAGTTAGTCGAGTGGCCATGCATTGGTGGAGGTTTGACATAATGATGTAATTGTAGGGGAGGGGCGTTTCTTGTAGTCTTTATCTGCGTTGTCTTTCATTTTATGGTTTTTATTGGGTGAAGTTTTCAGGGTTCTCTTTTAGCCTTTTAAAAGTGTCATTTTAAAATACAAAAAAATGGATTCTAATGATGAGGGTATTCACATGAATGGAATGTGATATCCAATAAATACTTTGTGATGTACGGGGGATCAATGCTAATATGATTTTGTGACTTTATTTCAAATGTTTTGGATTTTCATCATTCAAAATTGTTATAATGTTAACCATTTATGGTATGTTTAAGTTAAACTTCAGATGAAGTTTTCAAGATTAATGTGTTATCTCACCACATAAGGATTCATGCATATTGGATGACATGATCTAATAGTTATGTCTTGATGGTAACTGAAGAGAGATGGGATGACTTGTCATGGATATCATGATCTATTGGTGATTCAGTAATGAAGAATTCAAGTTCCTTTTTGGATGAAGAAATGAAGTGAATAAAGTGACAAAAAGGGTGATATTTTACTAAAATCCTGCAAGTATATATTTTCATGAAAATTATTCAACTTTAAGAAAAATATTTATAAATAAAAAGTTGTCATAATATCTTTGTTTCCAATAGATCAGGTGGTATTTTATGTCATCATAGATTTGTATATGATTGATTTTTAACATTATTGTGATATTATTCTCTATAACTATCCATCATAATGTGATGGTAATATTTTTCTTCCTTGTCCATGTTTCCACTTTCCACCTAAGTTCTCCTATATAGGAATCTAGTTATAAGTTACTTTTGTTAACCGTTGTAGTTCAATATTTTTTTAAAAGGATTTTTTAATATTCATTTTTACAATGTGGGTTTCTATGAAAGGAACTCTCATATATTAAACTGTTGATAACCCAGATGAATTTTGAGGGTCAAATTCATTTTAACGGGGGCAGAATGTAACTTCCCGAGATTTTATGAAATATTTTTTTGAATTAATTTTATCTTTTTGATATTTTACATTCCAGGAAATACTGAAAATAGTTTATTTTATATTAAATCACTATTTATGAATTGAGTTATATGAAAAAAAAAGTTTATCTTGCACTTCATGAAGCATAAATTTAAGATTTATCTACATGGGACACCTAGGTTAGCTTGAATTACACGGAATATTGACTTTCCTTAATGGGTTTTGTAACACGCAAGACAGAGTGCGACCAAACAATAATTCATTATTAAAATATTATTATTTAATAGGATATAACATTTCTATTAAATTTAATATTATATGATTAACTAACTTAAAGATATATATAGTTAAATTAATTAGTTAACGTTTAATTTGTAAAGAATATACAAACCAAATTAATATAAGGAGATTGATTTTATAAAACTATATTTTTCTGTGAAAAAAGAAGATTTATATTTATAAATTAAATTAATTACTAATAGTGAAAAATATTAATTAAATTTATATGTTATATATTCAATTTTTTTGATAATTTTGAAATATATTTTATAGATATAAGATAATAATAAAGATAATTTTAGGTTTAAAAACTTATATTTTTATAAAGGTAGTTTTTCCACATTTTATTGGAGAACCCATTTTAAATCTAATTTTTTGGAACATTTATAGATTTTATATTTCAAAATAAAATTTATATTGGAAAGAAAAACACAAAATTTATGATAGCAGAAATTTTTTGGTATTTTTCTGTAAGGTTTCATTTTTTAATGAATAGTTAAAAATACTAAATTTTAATTCAAATTGATTTTTCATCTAATACTTCTATAAGGTTAAATTATATTTTAAATAGTTTTTTATGTTCAATTAAATAATTATTATATTAATTAATCCAAATTATGTTATTAGAATCAATTTAAGTCTAAATTTGGGTATAAAAACATAGCAAATTTTGGATGTTTTTACTTTAAAAACTCACAGTGTCGTTTGTAAGTGGGATTATTTTTAAATTAATTTTGGCCACTTATGTGATTAGAATTTTGAAAAATGGATTAAATATTTGTAATAATAATAATTTAAAATGTTTAATAAGGTCAAATTTGTTTTTTACTAAAAAAAATAGCGACAGTGATTAAAATTAATTACAAAAATTAAGAGAAAAACTATGTTAACAAAGTATTAAACCTTAAATTTAAGACCCAAAAAGACCTAGAATGTTTTTAAAAACACATTGTATAGCCATTATTCATAAATTTACCTTACATTATTGAGTTTTTTTTGGTTTTTATGAATTGTTTATGTGAAAATGTGGGTAGACATGACTTGTTTTAAAAAATGTCAAGTGTGTCATTTCCCTTCCTTATAAAAGTCCACCACCTATCCCTCTTCTTCACACCTTTAAAACTAATTAGGTTTAGAAAAGATATGCCCAATACACTTCCCAAAATGCATCCCTCACTCATATAATCCTACCCTTAGGAAGAAATAAATTCAAGGAATCCTTTTGGCACAAACCAAAATGAGTTACCCAATTAAGAGGCAACGTCTTCTCTCAAGCTCATTTCTTTTATTTTATTTCACCACCCCTCCACTATCTTTATTAAGTTGTTGTATAATAAAAAAATTATATTAAATATAATAGTTTGTTTTTATCCTATGGGTTATACATACACTTACACACACCTCCATATAATGGGTAACGAACATACTGTTTACGTGTACGGTGAACTACCACCTTACGAAATGATGATTGTTCATTTTTCCATTACCACATATCATGGTGGAAATTATTATGGAAACTAAGTTTATATATGTAATATATTATATTTAATATATATTTAAGATTATTTAATCCTTTTACAATACATATCTTTATACTTTCCATTTGGTGTAGATATAATAATTTCGTTTGAGTAAGTGTTGACAACCACCCCTCAAAGTGATGTGATTCATTCACACACTACATAGAATGTATTAAGGATGTGTTTAGTGAACTTATATGATATATATGATATAATAATTATAAAATTTTAATGACATAGATACATATATATACACATATTTTATTTACCTTCTTTCTTTCAATACGAGAACAAAAACGAAAGCAACGTCCATGCGTACGTACGACTTATCGTCTCCATTAACGGTATATTCCATTTCATACATATATATTATATAGATTATTATAATATAAATATAATTAATATAAATGATATTTATATCTTGGTGTAAATTTTTTAAATCATGGTATAAGTATAAGGACCAACGATATAAAAAATTAAGACACATGCAGAGAACAAATCGAATATTATTTGAAGTGAAACCTTAACATAAGATTTTTAACAAATGAGTAATATAAGGTCAGAATCAAACCATATCTGGTATTTTATATAATAATATTATTATGTAAAATATTTATAATAAACATAAATTTATGATACATGCATATTGTATGATTAAGAAGATAGTCAAGATTCAAGGTTAGGGAATTTCATCTCACTTTTTATTTTTGCGAGAAACATGCTTTAGTCACCACCCATTCTTTTTATGTGGTGTGTATAATGAAGGTGGATTAATTATATGATTATTATAAATAAATTTATGCGAAAATACATATAAATTTTATAATCTTTACTTAATTTGGTTTAAGTTCTAAAAGTTACTAAATTAGTAAAATAGTTTTGTCTGAATTTTCCCTATATGAGACTCATGTTTTGTTGTGCACCTAAATTATTTTTCTAGGTGTATATACTTCAAATTTATATTTTATATCTTTAATATCCTTATTTTAATGATATTTTAGGCTTCATATAATTTTATTTTATTAAATTAAAAGTATGATCCAAAGTTACCATGTTATTAGATTTTATTGAAACAATCTCATCACTTTTCAAGATTGTTTATAATTATGCTTCCTTTATTACAATATTGTAATACATTTCTCAAGAACATTCCTGACTTTTATTCTAAATTTGTGATACATGATATATTTCTGTATTGGTAGTAGTTTTCAACTCTATGGTAAAAAATATAGTTAATAAAGTGTTTTTAAGAAAGCCAAACACCTCTCTTTGATCAGAAATATGTATTCCTTAAAAATCATGTTTTCTAAAAAGGGTTTATAAGAATATTCTAATATTATCCTATAATATTTAAAATAAATTTTTCCATTTTTTTACTAATGTTTTCAAAGGAATATTTTTGTTTATTACTAAAGAAAATCATTTTTCTAACCTTTTACCATGAACAATGAATGTTTTTCTTACCTTGTACGACATATACTTATTTCCTCGCCATCATTTTTGTGAAGGTTCATTTGCATGTTTAAAAGGTTAATTTTTAATATATTTTTTATATTATTTTAAAATAAATGGTTTTAAAAAAAATTAAATATTCTTTTATAAATTTTCATGGAAAATTGTTTTTAAAATTTTTTAAATCTTCTTTTATATGTTTTCAAGGAAAAAGGTTTTCAAAATGATTTCATGCCTTATTAATATGTTTGCAAAGCATTTTCAAAGAAATGGTTTCAAAAATTACTTTAATATATCCTCATATGTTTTCAAATAAAAATGTTCCAAAATGTGTTCCAATATTTATTTATAATTTTTCAAATTTATTTTCATTAAAATGGTTTTATAACGTTTTTTATGTTTTAAAGATGTTTTTTTCAAATAAGAAAGGATGCTTTTCTCAAGAAATGTTTTCAAAATAACTTTTTAGGTAATTTTACATATAATATGAAATTTTTTGATGTTACTATTCCCCTTATAGGAAAAAATAAAATGGTTCCATATATATTGTTACTTTAAAGGTTTATATTTTGAGGGAATGATGATTATGACACCTGTTTCTCTTCCATGGGTTATATGCTTTTGAAACATGATTCTTTTCACAGGTTATATTTATGATGAAATGATTATGAAACCTATCATTTTATAGAGGTTATGATATGATTACATGTTTATTATACACATTTCATTTCATTGGTTATGATATGACTCTTAATGATCTTGTGAAACATGTATGTTTGATTTCATTATGAGATGGGTGAGACCTATATCTCCCTCCAATGCATTGGGTGATGATAAATGTATTATGATCTAAAAGGGTAGACTAGAGGGCATACCATGCTTGAAACAATAGGGTACATAGGAGGATATCCCAATCCCAAAACAATACGGTATATGGGAGGAAATCCCATGATTAAAAGAAGAGGGTACACCAGAGGATATCCCAAGATAGAAACAAGGGGGCACATGGGAGGGAACACCGATACTGAAGCAGGTACACGGGTGACTAACCCAATATTAACATGTTACAAAGGCCTTTTTAGTATGCCTTAACCATGTTTTTTATATGATTATGTGTCGTACATAATTCCAAGACTTATTTTTCTATTATTATTTCATGGGTCATGTTTTTTACTTCTATATGATTCATGATTTATGAAATGAAGATATTTATATCATGATTTATTTTTGAAATATTTTATATGAAGGGTAAGATATTTTAATGATCAAGATCATGTTTTCATACCCTTATGTTCATGATATGATTACAAATTTCCTTTATTTACCCTTACTGATCATTTTAGCTCACCCCTTTCATGTGTTTCTCTTTACTAGGTTATGAAGAAATGTTTTTAAGTATAAATATTAAGGGGGAAGATATTTGATGGAAACATTGATGATATTTCATTGAGTTATAAGATTTTTGTTCCATATTTCCAAAGGAACAAAACTAATACGGTCTTTGGGCGTTTATTTTTTTGTAAATTTTTATGTATTCGACAAAATTGATGTAATATTAATGTATGAAAAACTAGGGTAACTATATTGTCTGTGTAATATTAAATTTTGTGAACTATAACATAAACCTTCAAAAAACTAGCCAATAATTCATGAATCTTTCAGAACATTACAAAACTTAATTTTCACATAGCTCACAACCATTAACGAAAATTTATAATATTTTGTGAAACTTACTACCTTTATAAAACTGATGGTCTTATAAATCCTTCTCACAAGGATGTATTTTAAAAAATTACTTCATGACTTATGAGCCTATGTGTAACACCCAAAGTTTTTTTAAGATAAATATAAATTCATGGAACTTTGTTTTAAAAATATATTTTTAAATAGCGTTTAAAACATAACTTTTCTACTTCTATATTCTGAATTTCAAGAAATTGTCATCTATAATTGTGTTCAGTATGTTATTTAGAGTCTGATGAAACAAACTTTTTTTTGGGTGAATAGTAACATACCCTTATGAATAGTAATATGAATAGTAATATGACCTCATGAATAGTAAATAATAATATTATTTTATTTTCCCAAGGAAATAAGATAATGGGATCTTAATTAATTTTCCAACGTCACATAAAACTAATTGCACTTCAATATTGTTATTTTTCGAATTAAATCTGACCTTGTTTAGAAATTAAATTAATAATATTTAGAAAATTATTTTTGAAAAATGGAGTTCATTTTTGAATTCTACATGTTGAAAAATGGTTGGGGTAAATTTTTGGTATTTTTCTGAAACTCTTGAATTTTCGGTGAATAGTAAAATAAGATAAAATACCGTATGATCAATTTATCAGTAAAAATTCACTATTTATGACATCATAAGTGATGAAAGGACCCTTTCTTTAAACTCACATGATATTATAACTATTTAGGGCCACTTGATTTGATATTATTCATAGTCTTGATAAAAATATTATAATAATGATTAAAATAATCTAAAATACCTCCCCTCCTCCACTATAAATACCACCCTCACTCCCATCTTCCTCCCACACCTCTCAAGCCTTGAGAATTGTCTAATTTCTGCCAACTTACCTCCCCAATATTTTTCCCCATGTCCTAGAGCTGTTGGTCTCACCAAAATACCAAAATCAAAGCCCTTAAGGAGGATCTCGAGGAGAAGAGATCAAGAGGTAAACATCCTCTTTTATTTTCTTTCTTTTCTTTCATTTTATGTTATTATCTTCCATTTCCCTTTGTATTTTGTTGGGATATTTCATTAAATATTCCCCCTTACTATCTATATTTTGTATGAATGATGAGATATTCCATTCCTCTCATAAATATTGTTTTTATGAAATTTTAAGAGACGTCGTTAGGCTGCCGAATTTTCATGAGAAATTTCTCAAGATTTTCTTTTATTTCATGATTCGTTTTTCTTCTTTCCTCACTCCCTCCTAAACAAGTGGCATGAAATCTCCAGAGTCATGTATATTCATTATTTTCTCATTTTTATAGAAAATTACTCATCAGTATTCTTCTCCACTTCCACTTATTTAAAGAATCAAAAAACATTGTCCATTTGTGTTGAATTACCAACATCGTGGACGATGTATTTTCAATTTCCATTAATTCTTTCTAGTCTGGTCATGAAACCATTTATATGGTTGAACCAGGTTATAATATATGTTTTATGACTCATATATGGTTCTGGAATTATTTTGTACTCATGGTTCAAATTTAAAAGACAAAATGAGGTTGTTATTATCAAAGAACCACTTAAATGATCTAAACGAACATCATTAATGTTTTATCTAATTAATCATCCTAATATAAATAATCAAAGTGATCAATGGTATAATTTATGGTACTGGAAATATGTAAATACTAATGCATTCCAATTATGTAGTTTCACTTCCAATCAAAAAGAATGATTCATCACGAACCGGTCGTGAAAATCACAAAAGAACTCACCAAAAATAATGCAAGGAACAAAAAACTAACAATTAAGGGGTGAAATGAGGTTATGAAATGACCATATAAGATGTTACAAACATAAAAATGTTTCTTTAAAATACTAATAACACTATTTTAACAATTAGACAGGATTTTTAAACAAGTTTTAAGTAAGACAAGCCTAAGGTAAGGGAATTCTTAACCCGATTTCCATTCTTTGGGTTAACGTTCTACTTTATTATTTATGTGCTATTTAAATTGTTTGTGTGATGGGTTCTATTTATATTATGTTTCATTATGTGTATTTAAAGATTATATACATATTCCATCCACTCTATTAAGTCTCACTTCAAGTATATTATGTTTATAAGGGACTTTTCTTCTAAAATCCTCTTAAAATTCTGTTTTACAATATTCAAAAGCAATGTTTTTATGCTATTATTTATGTTGTATGATTATGTTTTGGTTATTGGGAATTGTTTATGATGAAGTTTGGGACCTATATTTCCCTCAAATGCATTGGGTATGAGTATGTTAGAGGTCGGCTGTATGGTTACTCCAAGTGTAACTGTGATGGTTACATAAAGTAAGGTAGCCGTGAGGGTTATAAATTTTAAGGTAGCCAAGATGGTTACAAGATTATGTAAGTAATGCACCAAGATACCTCTATGATTATATTTATGTTTTTTTGGATCTTTTGTAAATCTCATGTTACATGAAGTAAGTATTTATGGGTGAAAAGCATGTCTTTTGAAAAAAAATTCATACGTTATGAGTATTCATGGACTAATGTGTTTTTCCTTATTTTTCATACCTTACTGAGATTTTGTGCTCATACCAAGTTTTTAAATGGTTTTTCATAGGTTAATGGATGAGTAATATGAGGAAAGAAGACATGTTAAATGCTGAAGAATTGTCAAGGAGTCTTGTTTTAAGTTTTAATGTTTTATATTCTGAGAAAAATAGAAACTGATTTTATGGTATCCACTATGTAACAATGTGTAATGTTATGAATGTTTTGTCTTAATTATCTAAATCTCTAAACTTGAAAATATCCTCAATGTAAAAGGAAGTGTTTTTTTTGACTAAATTCAAGATTATGTATGTAATAAGGTCAGGTCCTTATAGTTGGTATCAAAGGATGGTTTAGATAACTTTTGGGGTTAGGGTGATGCTAATAGAATACCATAAATGATTTTCACTCTATGTTTAATTTGTTATAGCATTTAAAGATTACCATGTTGATTCATCTAATAAATGTTTGTTTAGAATGGTTGTCCATATAAGTAACATGCATTCTGAAGAGGAGAGGCACCGACAGAATGACATCATTCCTGATCTACAGCCCGGAATGGTAGGGTTTGGAACCGAGCAGTTTGTGACAGTAATAGCTCAGCTAACGTAGGCAATAAATGGTGGTGGCATCCATGCAAGAGAACCAATAGAGGTACCACAACAGAACATGACAGTGGTGGAACATTTTCTGAGACAACATCCTCCTGCATTCAATGGATCTTCTGATGTAGTGGTAGCTGAAGGATGGATCAAATCCCTTGAAAAGATATTTGATGTCATGGGATGTTCAGATAATCGAAAGGTAAGTCTTTCCATTTATCATTTTGAAGGGGAAGTTGATCTGTGGTGGTCAATGGTAAGGAATATCAGGGTTAGAGAGGATTTTTATGCCTTATAGTGGGATGAATTTAAAAGTCTTTTTCTTGAAAAATATTTTCCTAAGGTGGTGCGACTTAGAATGGAGAATCAATTCCTTGAATTGAAACATAAGGAGGAAGATTTAGTGGTTGTGTATGAAGCGAACTTCACCCGAATGGCGAGGTATGCTCCAAATCTTATTCTAGATCTCAATAGAAAAATCAACCGATTTTACTCAGGAATAAATCCAAGGTATCGAAGGGCGTTGGCCTTCTGTGAATTCAAAAGTTATGAGAAACCTGTACGATGTGCTGAGGGGTAGAGATGGAGTTTTCTAATGATCATGTGCATTTTGGAAACAAAGAGAAGAAGAGGTCTAGTTGCCAAGCAATGGGAAAGAATCAACCAAAGAAATCTGAGGGTGAGAAAATACAATTTCCAGTTTGTGAAAAGTGCGGCAAGAAGCACCCTGGTGAATGTCTTAGAAAAAGTGGGAAGTGTTTTAAATGTGGTAAGTTTGTACATATGGCCTGAGATTGTAATGAAAATGATCCAAAGACTAATCCAGATATGAAAACTGTAAAGTGTTTTAAATGTGGTGAGATGGGTCACTATGCAAATGTCTGCCCAAAGAGAGATATGAATGATGCAAAGAAGCCAGATTACTAGCAGAAAGGTGTAGTGAGATCCTTTGCGACTAGATCAGCAGACGTCGGGCCATCTAATGAAGTTGTATCAGGTACTTTGTTTTTTCACTCAGATTTTGCTAAAGTTTTATTTCATACGGGGTCTACACATTCCTTCATCTCTGAGAAATTTTCTGGTAAATTGGAAATCTCACCTCAAAAAATGAGACCTGAACTTGTTGTTAAAACACCAGGGGTAAATGTTATAGAAAAGAGGAATTATAAAAATCTTTCTGTTGTGGTATGTGGAAAGGCTTTACCTTCAAACCTTGTTGTTTTACCCCTAGTCGAGTTTGATGTTATTTTGGGGATGGATTGGCTTTCTGATTACCATGATAAAATTGACTGTAGAGCTAAAGAAGTTGTTTTTCAGAAAGAGTATTAGTTTTTATACAATAATGAACCCATATAATTGATAACATATCAGGAAGATGAGAAATTATTGAAATATAAAAATGAAATTTATCTTGCTCATATTGTTGAAAACACGAGAACTATTCAAATTAATGATGTGCTAGTGGCAAATGAATACCTTGATGTTTTTCCTGAGGAGTTGCCTAGTGTCATACCTGAACGAGAAGTAGAATTTACAATTGACTTAGTTCCTAATGCTAAGCCAATTTTAAAACCCCCATATCGTATGTATCCAATAGAAATTCTTGAATTGAAAAATAAGTTGCAGGATTTTCTTGTCAAAGGCTTCATTCGTCCCAACACATCACCATGGAGAGCCCCTGTTTTGTTTGTTAAAAAGAAAGATGATTCCATGAGACTTTGCATTGATTATAGAGCTTTGAATAAAATCACTGTGAAAAACAAATATCCTTTTCCTCATATTGATGACTTGTTTGATCAGCTCCAGGGAGCTCAGTACTTTTCCAAAATTTTCTTGAGATCCGGATACCATCTACTAAAGGTGAAAGAGGATGGAATCCCGAAAACAGCCATTCATACTAGATATGGGCAATATGAATTTGTTTTTATGCCGTTTGGGTTAACTAATGCACCTGTTGTATTCATGAATCTTATTAATAGAGTATTTCTTGAGTTCTTGGATAAGTTTGTGGTTGTATTTATTGATGACATTATGGT
Source organism: Viscum album (assembly GCA_963277665.1). Taxonomy (NCBI): domain Eukaryota; kingdom Viridiplantae; phylum Streptophyta; class Magnoliopsida; order Santalales; family Viscaceae; genus Viscum; species Viscum album. Next base: position 2,102,778,025 of record OY728147.1, on the reverse strand, counting down.
TTTCTCTAAAAATAAATAGGAGCATGAAAAACATATAAGGGTTGTTTTAAAAAATTTAAAATAAAAGAAACTATATGGAAAATTCAGAAAATGTGATTTTTGGTTGCAACAGATTTATTTATTTGGGCACATTGTAAATAAGGATGGAATAACAGTTGATCCTACCAAAACAAAATTAGTTGATGAATGGACAAGACCCACAAATGTTACAGATATTCGTAGTTTTCTGGGATTAGCAAGTTATTACCAACAGGTTGTTAAGAACTTTGCACGGTTATCTAGCCCGATAACTAATTTAACACAGAAAGGGGTTAAATTTGTTTGGATAGAGGAATGTGATGTTTGTTTTTAGGAACTAAATAAGAGATTGGTGAATGATCCAGTTTTGGCATTACCTTACCAGAATGGTGAGTTTGTCATCTATAGTGATGCTTCTTTGAAGGGACTTGGTTGTGTTTTGATGCAGAATGATCAGGTAATTGCCTATGCTTCGAGACAACTTAAACCTCATGAGGTAAATTATCCCACACATGATTTGGAATTGGCAGCTGTGGTTTTTGCTTTGAAAATATGGAGGCATCGTCTATAAGGAACCAAATTCCAAATATATACTGACCATAAAAGTCTTAAGTACATATTCACTCAGAAGGAATTAAACATGAGGCAGAGAAGATGTCTAGAACTGATAAAGGATTATGACTGCACGATCAATTACCATCCTAGAAAGGAAAACAAAGTAGCGGATGCCTTAAGTCGGAAAAATCATGCATCATTAACCATGTTATGTTTGAAACATGATCCCTTGATTAATGATTTAATGAATTTTGGCTTAGAAGTTGTTAGTGCAGGGAATATATCTGTTTTGTTTCAGGTTTCAGTGTAGTCTTTGTTGTCAGACAGAATTATGAAAGCGCAGAGGGAAGACCGTGAGCTAAAGAAAGAGGTAGAATTGGTTAAAATGGGTAAGTTTCCATAATATAATGTTGATAAAGATTGTGTTTTAAGATTTGGAAAAAGGTTGTGTGTGCCTTGTGGTTACTAGCTGAAGAAATAATTGTTGTGTGAAGCTCATAGTTCTCCATTTTCTGTTCATCCTGGAAGTACTAAGATGTACAGTGACCTTTGAGAGTATTATTGGTGGAATGGGATGAAAAGAGATATTGCTGATTTGACAATGAAATGTTTGACATGTCGGCAGGTTAAAGCAGAGCGGCAGTTACCGAAGGGGATGCTTCAGCCTTTTCCAGTTCCAGAGTGGAAATGGGAGAATATATCCATGGATTTTTTGGTGGGACTACCAATGACTTCTCTAGGTAATAATGTGATTTGGGTTATTGTTGATTGACTAATAAAGTCTGCACATTTTCTTTCAATTCGAGATACAATGACTTTGGATCAGCTTTCTCGATTGTACCTCAAGAAGATTGTCAGGTTACATGGAGTTCCTCTTTCCATTGTGTCTGACTGAGATCCCAGGTTCACTTATAACTTTTGGAAGGGACTTTAGAAGTCGTTGGGCACAAAGTTGAATTTCAGTACAGCTTTTCATCCTCAATCAGATGGGCAGTCTGAACGAACGATTCAGAATTTGGAGGATATGCTTTGATCTTGTTCAATGGACTATAAAGGAAGTTGGGATCATCATCTTTCTTTAGTTGAGTTTTCTTATAATAATAGTTTTCATTCCAGTATTAAGAGGGCACCTTTTGAGGCCTTGTATGGGAAGCAGTGTCAGACTCCTGCGTTTTAGGTTGAAGTCGGTGAAAGAAAGTTGATGGGGCTAGAATTAGTTGAAGAAGTGGCTGAGAAAGTGAGGATGATCTAGCAACACATGAGGACCGCTCAGAGCAGGCAGAAAAGTTATGTAGATAACAGAAGGAAAGACTTCACTTTCGAGGTAAGTGACCATGTTTTCCTTAAAGTATCTCCTTACAAAATTATGGTGCGTTTCAGTAAAAAAGGAAAGATAAGTCCACGGTTCATTGGTCCTTTTGAAATCTTGGAGAAAGTTGGAATAGTTGCATACCGCGTAGCTTTGCCTCTGAGCTTGTTTCAGGTACACAATGTTTTTCATGTTTCGATGTTGAGAAAGTATGTGCCAGATTCATCTCATGTCTTGAACCCAGAAGCAATTCAGCTAGAATAGAACCTTTCTTATGAAGAGAAACTAGTTCAGATTCTTGATCGAAGGGAACAGGTATTGCAGAACAAGGTAATCCACCAGGTAAAGGTTTTGTGGAGAAACCACATGGTTGAAGAAGCAACATGGGAGTCTGAGAATGCTATGAGGGAAAAATACCCTCAGTTGTTTAAAAAGTAAATAAAATTATGAGGACGAAATTTCAAGAAGGTGGGGATAATGTAACACCCCAAGTTTTTTTAAGATAAATAGAAATGCATGGAACTTTGTTTTAAAAAGATATTTTTAAATAGCCTTTAAAACATAACTTTTCTACTTCTATATTCTGAATTTCAAGAAATTGACTTCTATAATTGTGTTCAGTATGTTATTTAGAGTCTAATGGCACAAACTTGTTTTTTTGGTGAATAGTAACATACCCTTATGAATAGTAATATGAATAGTAATATGACCTCATGAATAGTAAATAATATTAATATTTTATTTTCCCAAGGCAATAAGATAATGGGATCCTAATTAATTTTCCAATGTCACATAAAACTAATTGCACTTCAATATTGTTATTTTTCGAATTAACTGTGACCTTATTTAGAAATTAAATTAATAATATTTGAAAATTATTTTTGAAAAATGGAGTTCTATTTTGAATTCTACACGTCGAAAAATGGTTGAGGTGAATTTTTGGTATTTTTCTGAAACTCTTGAATTTTCGGTGAATAGTGAAATACGATAAAATACCGTATATTAAATTTATCAGTAAAAATGCACTATTTATGACATCATAAGTGATTCAAGTCCACTTGCTTCGAACTCACATGATATTATCACTATTTAGGGACACTTTATTTGATATTATTCATAGTATTGATAAAAATATTATAATAATGATTAAAATAATCGAAAATACCTCCCCTCCTCCACTATAAATACCACCCTCACTCCCCTCTTCCTCCCACACCTCTCAAGCCTTGAGAATTGTCTAATTTCTGCCAAATTCCCTCCCCAATATTCTTCCCCACGTTCTAGAGCTGCTGGTATCACCAAAAGACCAAAATCAAAGCCCTTAAAGAGGATCTCGAGGAGAAGAGATCAAGAGGTAAACATCCTCTTTTATTTTCTTTCTTTTCTTTCATTTTATGTTATTCTCTTCCATTTAACTTTATCTTTTGTTGGGATATTTCATTAAATATTCCCCCTTACTGTCCATATTTTGTATGAATGATGAGATATTCCATTCCTCTCATCAATCCTGTTTTTATGAAATTTTAAGAGACGCCGTTAGGCTGCCGAATTTTCGTGAGAAATTTCTCAAGATTTTATTTTATTTCATGTTTTGTTTTTCTTCTTTCCTCACTCACTATTATCCAAGAGGTATTAAATCTCCATATTCATGTATATTCATTATATTCTCATGTTTATGGAAAATTCTTCATCAATATTCTTCTCCTCTTCCACTTATTTAAAGAATCAAAAAACATTTTCCATTTGTGTTGAATTACCGACATCGTGGACGATGTATTTTCAATTACCATTAATTCTTTCTAGTCTGATCATGAAACAATTTATATGGTTGAACCAGGTTATAATATATGTTTTATGACTCATATATGGTTCTAGAAATATTTTGTACTCATGGTTCAAATTTAAAAGACAAAATGAGGTTGTTATTATCAAAGAACCACTTAAATGATCTAAACGAACATCATTAATGTTTTATCTAAAGAATCATCCTCATATAAAGAATCAAAGTGATAAATGGTATAATTTATGGTACTTTAAATATGTAAATACTAATCCATTCAAATTCTGGAGTTTCACTTCCAATCAACAAGAATGATTCATCATGAACTGATCGTGAAAATCACAAAAGAACTCACCAAAAATAATCCAAGGAACAAAATATTAACAATTAAGGGGTGAAATGAAGTTATGAAATGACCATATATAATGTTATAAAAATAAACATGTTTATGTAAAATACTAATAACACTCTTTTAACCATTATACAGGAGTTTTAAACACGTTTTAAGTAAGACAAGCCTAAGGTAAGGGAATTCTTAACCCGATTTCCATTCTTTAGGTTAACCTTCTACTTTATTATTTATGTGCCATTTAAATTGTTTGTGTGATGGGTTCTGTTTATATTATGTTTCATTATGTGTATTTACATATTATATACATATTCCATCTACTCTATTAAGTCTCACTTAAAGTATATTATGTTTATAGGAGACTTTTCTTCTAAAATCCTCTTTTAAAATTCTATTTTACAATATTCAAAAGCAATGTTTTTATGCTATTATTTATGTTGTATGATTATGTTTTGGTTATTTGTAATTGTTGATGATGACTTTTGGGACCTATATTTCCCTCTAATGCATTGGGTATGAGTAAGTTGGAGTTCGGCCATATGGTTACTCCAAGTGTAACTGCGATGGTTACACAAAGTAAGGTAGCCGTGAGGGTTACAAATTTTAAGGTAGCCAAGATGGTTACAAGATTATGTAAGTAATTCCACAAGATACCTATATGATTATATTTATGTTTGTGTGGATCTTGTGTAAATGTCATGTTACATGAAGTAAGTATTTATGGGTGAAAATCATGTCTTTTGAAAATGTTTTCATACGTTATGAGTATTCATGGACTAATGTGTTTTTCCTTCTTTTTCATACCTTACTGAGCTTTTGTGATCATCCCAAGTTTTTAAATGATTTTTCACAGGTTAATGAATGAGTAATACAAGGAAGGAAGACATGTTAAATGTTGAAGAACTATCAAGGAGTCTTGTTTTATGTTTTAATGTTTTATATTCAGAGAAAAATGGAAACTGATTTTATGGTATCCACTATGTAACAATGTGTAATGTTATGAATGTTTTGTCTTAATTCTCTAAAGCTCTAAACTTGAAAAGATCCTTAATGTAAAAGTAAGTGTTTTATTAACTAAATTCAAGATTATTTATGTAATAAGTTCGGGTCCTTATACTATGGAATTTCATTACGTCTTTCTCTGATCAAATGAGGGGTATATGCCTATTTATAGAAAATTCATCCCCTTCTAAAAAAATTCAATCTTTCAAATAACTTTTCATAAAACTCTTAATTATTATTCCTAAAACTCACTGCCTTTAAAAAACATTCTATGGAATTTTTTTAGTCATGAAAGTTACCCTCTTTATATAAACATTCTTCCATGAATCACCAATATTTCATGAATTACCAAACCTTTATAAAACATTAGGCTTTCTTGAAACACAAAAATTTTATGAAACATAAAACTTTTTAATTCCTCTCATTTTACATAAATTAGTGTGGTGTACTTGGAAATATAACTTTTACAAAACTTGTTCCATCTTCTCAATTTTGGACCCCAATAATTTTGAAATCCTTGAGAAATAGAATCACTTAATACGCGAAAATTCATAAACCACTTCTAAAGCTTATAAACCCATATCTTGGATATTTTTTAATATACCTTGTAAAAAATATCACTAGAACTCAAAAAATGACATTTCCAACCTACTTTATCAATAAACACAATCATCCAAAAAACAATATTATACTCACCTTGAGGGATTTTTCTTAACACTACCATACCCTAAATAGTAAACAAAATATAAGGTGATTTGATACCCTTTTTTAACACCCTGGTCTGAAGAACTACTAAAAATGCCCCAAATCAATGCATTAAATAACCTCAAGCATACTTACTTGTATTCCAAAGGCTGATAACTAGAAGAAAGATCCTAAATTATACATTTTGTAGACTATTACTTCTATATAGAAATTTTAAATTACAAATAAATAACTAAAAATCAACCACATGAAAATAATCAGGGTGCATATAAATATTAAAACATTCTATATAAAATGCAATGAAAAATAAAAACATACAAAACTGGTCACCCACTAGGATCATCACATCAAAAAAATAAAAAATATAAAAATATAACAAATTTCTCTAATTTATCCCCAAGCCTCACTATAACATAGTATACAATACCTTTGAGTTACTCCATCTCGATCCACTGCACATCCTATACTCAGACACGAAAATAGAATATAATGTCTTCATGTGAACTTGGGTGCTCATAGAGGTTGTGTGTATATAAATCATAATGTTATCATGAAGTGATCCTAATATATTCCTTCATATGTGTGTTTATTTCTAAGGAAAATAAACAATATAAATAAATATTCACATACAAGCACTTTGAATGTTGTGAGCTAACTAGGCCACCATGACTCTATGTGCATCGGGTATTAATGTGATAACCTAACCACCATGAAACCCGACTATATCTATTTTAGCTTCATTTTTAAATCTATTTTTCTCATACCATACATATCAACCCATACCCAAGTATATATTATAGAGCATCATAGCAAATCCTAACTTATATCCCCTTCAGGGTAGGGTTCTGTAACTAGTGCCTTGACTAACCCCTCTCTTTAGGAAGGTTGAGCATCAAATGCCTAACCTCTACCTTCTCAATCACAATAAGGTCCTTATAAGACACTCTCTAGTTAATTTCATCTATCTAAAACACTAATTTATCACTGAAGGAAGTTCCCAGAAAAATATATATTCCACTAAAAATATCTTTGGGTAGGGTCTCATAACTAAATATGGGAACTAACCTTATCACTCAGGGTGGTCCTACATTTTAACTCTCAAGGTGATGTCACACATTCTTGTCGAATCTTGATATTTTATGATATATCTATTTCTAAAAAAATTTCATTTCTTCGGTAGCATGCATTGCACACAACCCTGGGATTAAATGAACTATGATCTACTACTAAAATATTATTTAAATGTCACCACTATAACATATTTATTAAAAAATTTAGGTATAAATATAACTAATTAAATTAGTAAAAATTAATGTTTTACACATGTAAAGAATGAATTCATTATTTATCAATTTATTATAAATTAAAATTAAACCATTTTATGAAAAAAGTGGGGTTTTCTAGAAAACTGTTTTATGCGAGGTATGTGTTTTTACCTTAGTAAATAAAATTGATATATATTTTGGAATAATTTTAAGGAAATATATATATATTATATATTCAATCAAACTTTTTTATCATTCATCTAATAATTTTCTAAGAATGGGAGAAGAATAAATCACATTGTATGCTTAATAAATTTATTTTTCAAAAAATAGATTTTGATTGAATTTTTGAAAATAATCTAAATTTAGTTTCTCCCACTTGAAAATTTATACAAAAAATGGATTTTAAATCTGGAATCATAATGTTAAAATTTGGTAAATATTCCCATAAATTGTTTATCATTATAAATATTAACCCTGTAAAAATTTAGCACCTCTATAAAGGATAAATCAAGTTAACCTAGGTTAAAACTAAGAGTTAAGGTCACCATATTTCATATTAATTATTATTGGTTGAAGGTAATTAAACCCTTATCAACTAAATATATAAATTTAGTTATTTAATGGACACTTTTCATTGAAAATTACCAATATAATATTTAAAGAAAATAAAAATACAAAATATTAATCTATTAATTTTTAATAACTGTTATGCGTTAAAATAAAGACAAAAGAAAGTTATGAAAGAACATTAATGGTTATTTTGATCATAATGAAATTATTTTCATGATATTAATTTATTTTTAATTTTTAGTGATTATAAATTTAACTTAAATTCTTACACAACACCAGTAGAGTATTTAATCAATTAATAGAAATATAAAATATATGAATTTAAAAATATTAAAAGTAATATAATTTGAGTAATTTATAATGTTACAATAATTTAATTGATTAATATAACATATTATTATTTAATTAATGTATAATATTTTAATTTCATACATTTATTTATGTCTTTAATGTCAAATTAAATGAATAGTGTTAGAAATAAAAAAAAGATATTTTATGAAACAAATATTTCATTAATTTAATTTAAAATAATTTTTTGTTTGAAAAAAGATGAGGATGGTATGATATAGTTAATAGTGTAATCTATTTTCTATAAATTATCCAATTTTTACTTTCTAAGTAAAATTATAACCATTTACCATTGAAAAAGTCATTACTGCGGTAAAGGTTAAAATAGGTTAACTAAGTTGTTAAACCAAAATATAAGGTTTAAAATACAACACAAACTCCTAAAAATTTTATTTTTTTGATGATATTTAAACCATATAAAACCTTATCTATTAATATATGGCCATTTTAAATCCTTTTCATTGAGAATTACTTAGTTATATTTTAATCTTGTTGGTAATTCCAAGCGTGCCCTTCCCCTATTATAAAATGAAACCCATTATATCTCTTCTTTACACCAAATTAAAAAGCCTAACTTTTAAAATACCAACATATTTATATTATAATCATCCTTATACATTTTATATTGGTTTTTTCCAAAATAACTACCCTTTAATCGTTAATAGGATATCTAAAGGATTTATTACAAATAAGAGGTAATCGCCTTAACCGATCAATTTATTTTTTTAAATTCTTATTTTAACTCATATAAATATTTGGTATATATAATAAAATAATAATTTCAGTAACCTAAATATTATTATTATTATTAAAACACCATTATTATTTTTTTCCATCAAATGAAAAATTATAACATCGCTTGTGTGTACGTGTTGACTACCACCTCCACGAAGCGATGTCACTCATTTTATGTTTTTGATTTACATGGATGGTAATATTGGTAGATTTAATAATTATATATGATATATTTAATATAATATTTCTCTTGTAAGTTTTAATTATTATTCACCTTTCTTTCATTATATCCATCAAAAAAGTGGAAACAATATTAATGTGCACATACGATATACCATCTCCAAGAACAATGTAATTCATTTTTCTATCTCTAAATTTTATGGATTACTATAAGAATGTATATAATTAATATATATGGTATTAATATTATAATTAAAATTAATTAGATTATGGAACTATGATCAAAGTACATGGACCAAAACTACTGAACCAAAACATACAAAGAAAATGAGGTTGTTATTACCTGAAATAGTAATGTTTCCAAAGATTCGTTTATAAACAGGTGATAATATATTATAATTAAATAATAAATAGTTTTATATACAATATTATTGTTATGTAAAATACTTATAAAAAATATATATTTCTTATATAGGAGTTTCAGACTCATATGAAGGAATTTGAACCAGAGGTAAGGGTTTATTTCACAATCTTATCATTATTCATGATTGCATATATTTAAGACTAAAATTTAGAGAATTATAATATACATATATATATATATACAAAATAAATATATTTTCTTGTCCTATGGTTATTTATTTAAATTAAATGTCTTCCATTCAATTTACTCTCTTTATGTACTGATGATACCGAAATAATGTTATTAAGGAAAACTGACCTTGTTTTTCTACCTAGTCGAGAATATTTATCTTCTATGTCCATATTTTCCTTAAAATATATAATTTTTTTAGTATTATAAAATTATTAATTAAATAAAATTTTACCCATTTCTGACTTTTTTTAATGTTGTTTAAAGATAATATTCTTTTTATTTTCCGAATGAGGTACTTTTTTCCTTTTTACAAAAGTGTGAAATTGATGTTTTTTAACTTATATGACATATAAAAAATTTTCCACCATCATGAATGTGAATTTTTTATAATATTAATTTTTATTTTTACAATTTTCTTTTAATTTTTTTTTAATATTTGGAAAAATATTCTATTTTAAATAAGTGATTTTAAAGAGAAAATGGTATTTTCCTCAAGAAATTTTCAAGTGATCTTTTAAAAGTATTTTCATATGTGTCAGAATTATTTCTTTAATATTATAATTTATTAAATTTATAATATTATGATACCATCCACCATATTTATCTCAATGGTTTGTGATCATCTTAACTAGGGAAATAATTTATATTTCTTATTCTATTTCTTCTAATATGAAAAGTTTTTTATTTTCAAGGCATGATGATAAATTTATTTTGTTAATTAATATGATGAATCGATGGAATTATTAAGTTATGGGTGGGGATTGGAATTATATATATCTTTAATGCATCAATAGGTCTCATGAAACATACTAGATTGGATATTTTGATGACGCCTTACCCATTTATGTAATATTTCTTGAAATGAGGCCTCGACGGTAAGTTTAAGATATCCAAAATTATGTATTCCGTCATTATAAAATAAGTTTTTTGTGATCATTTAATTATTTTAAAATTTATTATATCCATTTATATGTTTATATATCATGTTATTATTTATATAGAATTTATTTATCATTTTTTATTCTTTTCATAATATTCGTGTCTTATTAGATTTCATTGTACGCATACCCTTACTGAGCATCTAAGATCACCCCTTCCTTATGATTCTATTCTACAAGATACCCAGAAATGTATTATTATTGATATAGTAGGTTATTCTAAAGGGAATAATGGTTCTATTAAAAAATCACGTGTTGTATTTTATATTTTCAAATTTAATTTAAAATTCATGTATGTATCTTGTTTTCTAATACTAAAAATCTATTTGATCCACTAAGATACTAGGTTTGGATTATTTATAGTTTTTATTAGATAAAGTTTAGTAAAATACTTGGTAACTAGATTTAGAAAAGTATATATTTGAAAATATAACTCTATGACCGACTTTTAGGATAATTCTATGTATATGATAACAAACTAAAGTTTTGGCAAGGTTGATATTATGTGGTTGTCCTAACAATATATCCTTATCTGGATACTGAAAGTGGATCTAGTTTAGGAATAGATAAATCTATAATTAATAACCCCAAAAAGAGTTTTTATAGTATTTCTTAATCATCATTTTCATGCATGGTGAGTGTGCCCTGACTATAAACCCAGTTTTCCACTCCCTAGGGGTATTCTTAGGTTAATTCAAATTTTCTTTACAAACCATTATTGAACAGTTGACAATATTTTTTATTTTAGAATATACCCAAAGAATCCATGTTTATGATTATGAGATTATATATGTATATAGATTTTTAATTTATTTTATGTGTTTTAATAGTTTTGAAATTAAATTTTTTGATTCATAATGTTATGATCTAATCATGTGTATGAAATTTATCAGAAATGGATCCTTTCAAAAGAAATAGGAATTGAATCAATGCATGTAAAACATATAGGTAGTTCCCTCCTAGAAAATATAATGAATATGGATTTGGATCTAGAAAAATTATAACTATATTAGGGTAGTTGACTCAGGTTATGACTAATAACCTTTCCTATATGAAGCATCTTGTTGTGCCAAAAAGTGGTGTAAAAATGTTAGACTGTTTCATGTGTCATAAAACAACATCATTCAATGGGACTAAAGATCCATTTATAACTGAGAAATGGATAAGTTCATTAGAGAAGATATTTCTTACTTTAGTATGTAATGAAAGGGATAAAGCTGTTATAGAGGTTTATCATCTCATAGGGGATGTGGATCGATGGTGTCCATTGATTCAAAACACTAAGGATGGGGAGGAAATTTAAAGCATGAAATAAAAGGGATTTATGGAAATTTTCTTAGAAAAATATATTCCTCATGAACAATGAGTTGATATGAATAGGAAAATCATGATTTTGAAACAAAAGGAAGAAGAAAATGTTCCTAAGTATGGATATAACTTCACAAGGATAGTATGGTATGTTATAAAAATTTTATATAATACAATGAGAAATATTGGCTATTTATTTGATGGGATTAATCCAATATTTTGAAGGGAAATAGTCTCTAAAACATTCTCATAATATAAGTAAATAGTATCATGTGCTATCAAGATAGGGAAATAATTCAACATGTATTATGGATTTGAAGTAAATTAAAAAAATAAGAGTATTAAATAAAAATAAATGAATAAGGGGAGAATAATAAGGGTAATTTTCTCACATGCGATGCTTGTGGAAATAAACACCTTGGTATATGCGTAAAAGGAAAAGTATTTTTCTCTAAGTGTGGAGAAAAAGGCCTTTATACTCATTAATGAAAGGTTAATGGAGAATATATAGATGTATAGTGCTTTAATTGTAATGATATGGGGAGATATTATAAATAATTCCCAAAAAATTAAGGGATATTACCACAAAAAAAGCCAATGAGAAGAGGAAAAGCTTATGCAATTACTATAACTGACATGGAAGTTCCAGAAAATATGTTAAAAGGAACACTTATCATTCACTCAGAATATAAAATGTTTTATTTGATTTTATTTCTACCCAATATTTTATATATAAATAATTTTATAGGGGTATGACATCACCATCTCAACGATTAGATATTTAGTTGGTGGTCAAAACTCAACATGGTAGAATGACTGTATCTAATGTTTATAACTCCTCTCTAATAGATTTTTGTGGGAATGTTCTTCTTATGAATATTTTTATTCTTTAACTATTGAATTTCATATAATTTTGGAAATGGATTGGATCTATCTTTATAGATCCCATATCAATTATCTAGGAATGGTAGTTACATTTGATATTTGGAATCAACCAATAATCATCTATTTGTGAAAGGATGAACTTGAACACCCAATGGAAATTACATCCATTATATGGGTTTTTATACCTAATCATGAGGGTTATTTATCTAAAATGGTTTAAGAGAAACTAAAAATTTAAAACGTGCCTATTATTCATGAATATACTGATGTATTTCCTAAAGACTTTCATTATCTTCCCATGTATCATGAAGTTGATCTTTTAATAGAGATCATATCTGGTGCTATGCTTATTTCAAAGACTCCATATAGAATGAGCCAAACTAAGTTTCAAGAATTAAAGAAGGAACTCTAGGAGAATCTAGATATGGGATTCATTGAGACAAGTACTTATCCATGGGATGTACCTATTCTTTTTATTAAAAATAAAGATGGGTCAAGGCATCTTTTATTTTATTATAAAGAATTTAACATGATCACTATTAATAAAAAGTATCATATGCCTCGTATCAATGATCTATTTGATCAATTACATGGAAATAAATATTTTTTCAAGATTGATATTCGATCTAGATATCACTAGCTAAGGATGAAAGAGGATGTATCACAGATAGCCTTTTGTATGAGATATGGTCATTATGAATTTATAGCAATGTCATTTGGACTTACCCATACTTTTATCATCTCTATGTATTTAATGAATAGAGTCTTCATAGATTACCTTGATCACTTTCCAGTAGTCTTTATAGATGATATTCTTATTTATTGAAAGAGTAAGGAAGAGCATCAAGAAAATTTTATAATTTCACCAGAGACCCTAAAGAAGGATAAGTTGTATTCTAAATTTACCAATTGTGAATCTTGTCTATAGAATGTTTGGATATTGGGTCATATAATCTCATGTGAGGGTATATCGATGGATCCATTAATTGAGGAAGTTATCAAGAAATGGACTATACCAACTATGATAATACAAACCCATATTTTTATTAGGATTTATGGATACTAATAATGATTAGTGGGATATTTATCATGACTGTTTAATCCACTCACCAATTTGAATCAAAATGGTGTTAAGTTATTATAGACAAATTAATGTGAATAGAGTTTCAAATAACTGATGATAAGATTTGTTAGTGCGCCTTTTCTTAAAATACTCTATAGTAAATACGGGTTTTTTATATTTAATGATACTTAAAATAAGGGATTGAGATTTTCCCTAATCCAAAATGACACGGTGATAGCATATTTTTATCACCAATTAAAAATTAATCAGAAAAATTACCCTACTCATGATTTAGAGTTTCTAGCAGTAATTGGTTCATTAAACATATAGAGGAATTATTTTTATGGTTAATGGATTGATATATATACTGATCAAAAATATTGAAGTATATATTTATATAAAAGGATTTGAATATCCTCCAAAGACGACGGTTGGAGTTGACTAAAGATTTTGATTTCTCAATAAAATAACACATTGGGAAAGAAAACAAGGTGGTTGATACAATGAATAAAAAAAATTCTAGTTTTTTCATGATTTTTATTGAATTATATACAATATTTATGGATTTTTAGAAGATGGATCTTGAAATCATGATTAAAGGGGAAATATATTATCTTTCTCATATGAATGTTTAAACATCCATCCATCAAAGTATTAAGAATTCCCAAAAAGAATATCTAAAATTACAGAAGAAGTTGAGAAATTTTCCAAAGTGTAACCATGATCATGTTGGAATAATAATGTTCTAGAACTAAGTATGTGTCTTTTCCACATCATATTTGATGAAGGAGCTACTAGATGATACGAACAGTTCATTATTCTTTATTCAACATGGAATTATTATGTTGTATATGGATATAAAAGAGTATATATGGTGGGACAAAATGGAGAGATATATTGTAGAGTATGTATATCATTTCTTGTTGTGTTTAAAAGCTAACGTTTGGAGACTAAAATATAAGGGGATGTTATAAAAATTAACTATCTGAGAATGAAAATGAAAAAACATCACCATGTATTTTTTCATCAGAATCTCCAAAAAAGTGACATGATGCTATTTAGGTTGTAGTAAATATCCTTATGAATTAAGAAAACATAATTGATATCAAATAATATTTCCCTCTTGATCAGATTTATATAATATTAATTAAGGAAGTGTTAAGGTTACATGTAGTACTGCATTTTATTGTATCTAATTAGGATTTGAGGTTTAGCCTGAACTTCTAGAAAATTCTTCAGCATGATCTGAATATATAGTTGAGTTTTAATAATATGTATCATAATAATATAGATTTTTTGTTTAATATAACCATTAAAAATAAAAATTAAATTTTAAGGGAGTGATATATGGATTTAAAAGGTGATTTGGATCATTACCTTCCTTTAGTGCAGTGTTCTTATAACAGTTGATTTCACTCGAGCATTCATAAGGGTCCCTATATATCCCAAAATGGAATTAAGTGCATAATTATAATGTGTTAGGATGAGGTTGTAGAAAAAAATATATTTGTACTTGATCAATATAAGAAAATAGTATATAAAATTAAATCCATTCAACAACACATAAGGTCATCTCAAAGTCAACAACAAATTTATACAGACAATAGTCAATGAGATATTGATTCTAAATTTTGTGACAATTTATTTATATGAATTTCTCCCTAGAATATTGTAATGATATTCCGGAATAAATGAAATATTAACCCTAGATATATTTTCCCTATTTAGATTACTTATTTTATTAAGATGATATCTTATCATTTGGAACTTCCACCAAATCTCTCTCATGTTCAAGATGTATTCCATGTAACTCTCCTGAGGAAGTACATACCTGATCCTTCACTTGTACTGATCTCATATGTTTTACTTATGGAGAATGATCTATATAATAAGGAAAAACCAGTGAAGATTTTGTATCATAGGGATAAAGTTCAATAAATTAACACCACTCACTTGGTCAAGGTTTTTTAGTTAAACTATAAAATTGATGAAGTTACGTGAGAACCTGAAGATATGAAGAGGAATAAGTATCCTCAGTTTTTTGTATCATAGTAACATAATTTCATTGGTGAAGTTATTATAAGGGGTTATAATGTTACACTTAATAATTTTATGAAATAATTATTTTTAAATAAATTTAATTTCTTTGAGAGCATGCGTTGCACGAAACACTGAGTTTAAACGAACTGCAATCTACTACTAAAATATTATTCAAATATAACCATTATATCACAACTATTAAAATTGTAGGGTATAAATAGGAATAACCAAATTATTAAATATTTATTTTTTACACGTGAATAAAAAAATTCATTAGTTACCAACTAATTAGAAATAAAAACTAAATCATTTGAAGAAAAAGGTGATACTTTTTTGAAAAACCTCTTTTATTCATGAAATGTGTTTTTATCCTAATAAATTAAAATTTTCACTACTGGTGAATAATTTTAATGAACTGTATATATTATATATATTTAATAATTGTTTTATAATTTATATAATACTCTCTCTTGGTATAAAAAAAATAAATTTAGTTTTATTCTTAAAAACTATATGTTTCTAAAAAGTGGTTGTCATCAAGTTTTGCAAACATATTTTCAAATTAATTTTTTATACTTATAGATGCTTAATATTGAAAAATGGATTTTATATCTGGAATAAATATGTTAAATTTTGGTAACTAATACCCTTTTATTGTTTATTCATTGTGAATAGTAACCATGGTAAAATTTAGCACCACAGTAATGGATAAATTGGGTTAACCTAGGTTGAAACTAACTATTGAGATCAACTTTTTTTATCTAAGATCTTATTGGATGAATTTAATTAGACCCTTATCACATTATTTTTAAAATCTAGTTATTTAAGGGACACTTGCCCTTGAAAATTACCAATTTAGTATTCAATGTAATGAAAAATACAAAAAATCATTCTCTTACTTTTAAATATCTCTTATGTGTTCACGAAGAGATAGAATAAAGTTATGAATTAATATAAATGTTTATTTTGATAATAATGAAATTATTTTCATGAAATTAATTTTTTTTTTAATTTATAGTGATTATATAATTAACTTAAATTCTTACAAAATGTATACACAATATTTCTCCAATTAATAGAAAAATAAAATGAATAATTTTAAAAATATTAAAAGTAATATAAATTGTGTATGTTATTTTTTTAAAAGAATTTTGTAGATGAATAAAATATATCATTAATTTTTTAAATTATTATATGCTAATTTCATCATTTTCTTGATGCATTTAATTTGAAATTAAATTAATAGTGTCAAAAATGATAATAATGATATTTTATAAAAAATATATTTTATTAAAATAATTAAAAATCATAAAAAACATGAAAGAGGACAAGGGGATAATATATGTTTTAAAATTTCATCTATTTTTCATTTATGAACCAAATTTTTCTTTATATTTAAAAGTATATCCCTTTATTATTGAAAAAGTTATTACCACAGTTAATGTTCAAATAGTTTAACTAAGGGGTTAAACCAAAATATATGGTTTAAAATAACACTTAAACCATTGAAATTTTTTCGATTATATTTAAAACATATATGACCTTATATTATAATATATGGTCATTTAGAATAATTTTTTTTCAGAATGAATTAGTTATATTGTAACCATTTTAGTAATTATGTATGTGTCGTTTACCTCTCTTATAAAAGGACACATATTCCCTCTCTTATTTACCCCACTTTGAGAAACCTATATCTACCAAACCATGAGAATTTATATTATAAACATACTTATACAAATGATATATGTCATGGTCTTCCCAAAAGACCAATTGTATGATGCTTAAAATAATATATAATGGATTTCTTTCAAATAATAAGTAATCACCTTAACCTACCACCATTATCCACCCTATTTTACATCAAATTAAAAATGATAATGTCACTCAAGTGTACATATGGACTACCACCTCCATGAAACGATGTGATTTTTTTTCATTTCTGTTTTATATGGATGGTAATAAGGGTATATTTAATAAATATATATGATATTTATGATATAATAATTATTTTTAAATGTGAACTATTATTTACCTTTATTTATTTTCATCAATATAAAAGTGGAAATGATAGTTCATGCGTACGTACAATGTGCCATCTCTATGAATGATGTAAATCATTTTTCTATTTATAAATTGTATAGATTAATATAAATGTATATTCAATGAATATATGATATTAATATAATAACTAATACTCAATATATGATAGAATCATGATCAAATTATAAGGACAAAAACAACCAAACTGAAACATACAAAATAAACGAAGTAGTTATTACCAGAAACTGTGATTTTAAGAAAGAAATGTTAATAAATGGTTGATAAAAGATTATAAGTCAAATATGATATTACATCTAATATTATGGTTATATAATATAAATATAATTAAAATATATTTATTATATAGGATATTCATACACATATGAAGGAAGTCAAACATGGGGTAAGAGTTTATTTCACAATCTCATCATTATTCATGACTGTGTGTGTTTAAGTATCCAATGGGGTATTTATTTGATATAGCTATCATAAACCCAATATATTTTCTTATCATATGTTTATTTATGTAAATTAAAAAAATTACTTTTATTTCTCTCTTTTTAAGTACACAATATATCAAAATAATGTTTTTAAGGAAAAAGACCTTATTTTTCTACTAGGTCAGGATTATTTATCTTTTATATCCATATTTTCCTTAAAATATCTAAAATAAGTTTTTATAATTATCCTACTATTTATTAAAGAAATTTTACACATGTTTTACTTTTTTAAAAAATGGTCTATAAGGAATATTATTATTATTATTTGAATGATGTACTTTCTGACCTTTTTTCAAAAGTTTGAAAGTAATGTTTTTTAACTTATACAACAAGAAAAAAATATCCCAACATGATGAAAACTCATTAATTTGAATATTACTTTAAAATTTAACAATTTTCTTTTCCAATTAAATTTTTTACTTAATATTTGTGAAATATTTAGATTTTGAATAAGTGGTTTCAATGTTAAAAATGGTATTTTCTTCAGGAAATTTTCTGGTGAGATTTTTAATGTATTTTCATTTATATAAATATACATTATTTAATATTAGGATTTTATAATGTTTTAATATTAAGATACCAACCATCATATTTATTTTAATGTTTTATGATTATATTGACTCCTGAAATATTAATATTCCATATTCTAGTCCTTCCAATACAGATAATTATTGATTTCTAATGCATGATGATTACGATGTATTGTTTCTTCCTATGATGAATGTATTTAACTTTTTATTTTTATGGTGGGGCCTAGAATTACATATCCCCTCAATTAATTGACAAGTCTCATGAGACAATCTGGATTAGGTATTTAGCCAAGGCCTTATCCATTTATATAAGATGGCTTTCCATGAGGACTCGAAGGTATGATTTAGATGATTGAAATTATGAATTCCATAATTAAGAAATTAATCATTGATGTCCATGTGATTATTTTAATAGTTATTATTTCCATGGATATATTTTTTTCTCATGTGATTATTTGTATGACATTATTTGATCATCATGTATTCCTGTCATATTATTCATGCCTCATTAGCTTTTGTCATATGCATACCCATATTGAACCTCTAATATCACCCATTTATTATGTTTTCTTTCTACATGATGCTAGGAAGTGTATTATTATTGAAATTTAGGGTTATTTTAAGGTAAGTAATGGTTCTATTAAAGAAAATACTATGTTATCTTTTAAGTTCCCAAATATAATGTGAAATTCAAGTATTTAATCACTTTTCCAAGATTAAAAAACTATTTGGTACTTTGGTATGTGATAAATTGTATCTAGTACCAATATAATAAAGTAACCATTGTATCTAGGCTATTAGAGTTGGGGACTTTACAAGCATTTCACTCGTTTCATCATAGCTTAGAACCCCTCTCATTCATGGTGGTCTAACCTAAAAAATATCACTCAAGGTATTTTCTTGGTCAAAACCTTGTCATTTAAGATGTAACTATAATAGTTTGTCATATAACATATCCTTAACCAAGCATGTCACTCTAGTTTTTTTGAAAACTACCTTCTCATTCAAGGTACAATTCTCCACAACACCTAGATCATTTCTTTCTTACTCAAGGAAAGGTCCATGCTAGCACTTTTTCCCTTAAGGTGAGTACAATACATTGGGCACTACCTTCTCACTCAAGTAAGGCCAATATCCTTACCACTACCTTCTCACATAACATAGGATCCCTTCCACCTATCTTTTCTTGTCATCAAGAACACATATGTAACATCAAACCCAACCCATAGATTATCTTACATACTCACCACATATCACAGAAAAATTATAGCTAATGGATAGAATCTTATACTATCCAAACATATCATTAATCTATATCCAATAGGATAATATATCCTAAACTAAATAATTTACACAATCATCACATGATAAACCTATCAGTATGTCTATCACACCAATAAGAGAATCAACTAGGTCTCCCAAAACCATATCAACATCTAATTACTAGAACTAACTTATTCCCTTCACCCCATAGTGTCCTCATAACCTATATGATCTTCCCAAACCAAGCCTTAAAAGGTAGTTCCCATCCTCATTCTATTCCCACTTCACATCCTAGTCCCACTACATGGGTTATATCCCTATCTATCTCACAAATAACCCCTTGGAAACCTAGTTCCAAGTAATCTAATGATTCCCTCAACACATAACAAGGTCCCATATCACATATACCTTAAGATGTATCTCAATACACCATTTAGAGGAAACCCTCCTATCATATTTTTTCAAATCTCGAATGACTTATCATAATCAATATATACACTGAGAACATTTTCCCACATTATGAGAGATTTTCTCATCAAGTGTGGTATATGTAACCACATCACCAATATTCCCTAGGAATAAGACTCCAAAACAAACCTAAATAGATCAATAATATTCATCCAAGGGAATCTATAACACATCTTGTGGCCTAAGACCTCTCTTAGGTTCTTAGTCATCTAAACTAGTATCCTTTACCCTTGGAGACAGAGTCGATGGGTGATTCCACTTTATATAAATTGAAAAGGAGAACTTATTCCATTCTAGGAGTCTCAAAACCATCCAATAATTTTCTATATGGTTTTATTGGTCCTTATTAATTTTACCTAAACCCATGAAATCAATTAGGAATGTACAATCATGCATAAACATATATATGGTGTTGTATCATAGGGACCACCAACCTCAAAAATAGAGTTAACCCCTCGCAAATCTTACAATCACCCTTGGACAATCCCACCATGCCTAATCCATGGTCATAATAACAATATTCAATCTCAAGACACAACATCAAAAATAATTAATTATAAAAATTTAAAAATTATTATTCAAAAGGTCTATGGTGTACCCCCAACACTATCCTAGGAAAATTGTATAACACCAACTCCCTATCAATGTGCAATTTCATCTAATTTAACATAAACCCTTAATTAAATTAGGGTATTAGTTTAACTCAATAAAAATGATAAAAGGAGTTGTGAATTACTCATCATGGGATATCATGTATCCACCAAACATAAAATCACCATTGATTATAGATGATTCCACCATGCTCCAATTGAATCATTGTCTAATAGCTATCATGGGGGAATAATAACTGGGGAAGAAATCACCTTAAAGAACCATGAAATTTTCCACAAAAAACCCTTGATGAAGTGGTAATTGAAGGAGGGTAATGTAGGAGAGAGATATCCAAAATGAAAATCTCCCAATGCACTTGCTCCCCAAAAACCAAAGGGGCATTTCCCTAAAAATATGGGTTTCCCACACTAAAAATTAGATTGGGGAACCAATCATGGTGCAACCTTGGAGGTTTCTGCATGAACCCACCCTCACTAGAGAAGGTCATGACATGGACCCTTAGTGTCACTATGAAACTACATAATTTAGAGGGTCGGACCCTCAGACCATAGACCATCATGTTGTTACCCCACTAATTCATAATGTGATTCACCCCCTCTTAAATATATTTCTTTTCTTGTGATATGGAACCTTTTTTTTCTATAATCCATAACATGCCTCATATAAAGCCGTCACAACATGAATTCCACCCATCAAGGAATAAAGAAATTCCAATAGATTAAATTTCAGTTAATAGTCACCTTAACGATGATCTAACATTCCCCTGAGCCCTCAAAAAAAAAATTAAGCCTCCAAACATGTCCAAAAACAACAATAATATTTGTTCAAACACTTAGAATTATAATTTGAAACCCAATTTATAGTACGTTCTTTTTTTAGGGCTGGAAAATTAAATTACTTATAAATTTTAAAATGGATAAATATATGTTTAATTATAATTATAATTATCTATTTGATTAATATTTCTCATATTCTTTTTCCCAATATGACCAAGCCTTCAACACCATAATTTATTTTCTTTTTTTAATATTAGGTAGGCTGAATTTTCAACATCACCAACCTAAAAAAATTACCAATGTTCACTATCCTATTATAAAAATGAAACCATATATAAATTTCTTAATAAATAATCCATATTTCTAAAAAAATACCTTCATTTAAATTACCACATATATGAGAACCACATAATAGATCGTGTTTCACCCCCATTAAAAAATAAAGTGTTCTTATACTTCAACTTATTCTCTCTGATCCCTATTTACCCTTATCCTTTAATTTCTAATCCACCTATAATTTAAAATTTTCATTGATCCTTCCTATCACTTTTATATACCATTAAAGTTATTTAATTTTCCTTTATTTTGTAAAGAACATCCACTATCGAGAATCAAGGGATATTCCACTTTTTATGCTTTAAGTGAAAATTAAATAACAAATTTTTTTTCATTAAATTTTATCTTATCCTTTTAATATTTTTTCATATAACAATTCGAACTAAAATGGGTAGGTATAATTATGATCCAATATTTAGAAATGTTAACTTAATGGTCACTTATTACATTAACATCTTTTCATTATTGAAATTTATTTTTAACCTTCAGTTTATAGTTTTCTATTTTCTTTCAAACTTGTCTACTTTGAGTGGGATGAATACACATTGACTCTATCTCCTAAACCATAAATAATTATATAATTATTTGTAATTAGAAAAATATTTTCTCTCTATGTCCCTAAACCATCCACATCACAAACAAGATCCATACAAATCATATTTATTTTTCAACATATCATCTTGTCTAGATATTGACACTTTCATTTATTCATTATTTTGTTTATCAATTTTGGACATTTTCTATCAACCAAAATTATAATAATCTTATAATAATCTATTTTTGATCTATTATTATGTGGATATTTTTTTAAACACTATTTTTACAATTATTTTATTTCAAGACAGTACTCCCATAATTGACATATTTTATAGAATCTTGTTATTTTTCCAAAAAACTTGATTTTCATTATTCGTGTTTTGAACTCAATAATTACTCCAATACTTAAAAGTTATTTCTCACCATTTGTGTGTAATATTTTTTTGTCAACCTAATCCCTATCATCCTGTGAATATTTAACACCTTTAATAACCTTTTACTTTGATCTTTATCTAATTTCTTACATGGAGTTATAAAAGTTGAGTTTACACTTGTCCAAACCATTTCAAAAGTTAGTAAACTTCTATTGGATTGTTTCATGATCCTTTTCTTTCGTACAAATTATCTTCCATTTAAACATTTAATGTCTTATATTTATCGAAAAATTTAATTAAATAATTAATCTCTCTCAGAAAAAAATTATTCTTCTTCAACCTGAATAGATTTTTTGTTTGTTCAAGATTTATTTCTTCATCAAAATTTTAGATATAATTTATCATTTTTTATATATTATAAATATACTAATTGAGCTATAAATTCAATGAAAATTCCATTTATGCTTATTCTTCACTCCCAACACCTTTACTTTTATCAAGGGTAAATTTTTCCTCATTTACTTTAGTATACAATATATTCTTACAAATATCACTAGAAGTATCAACTTCCTATTATTTATAACTTCCCACATCATCATCAAACATTGATATAAAATTTATCATTTTTAAATTAGAAAAATTAATACCTTTTCCTTTTAAGTAAATATTTAACTTTTCAGTATTTATTACTTTCTTCTTTGAGGATCTCCTTTGTCTCTCGTATTCATATTTAATGGTTTTTTTATTTTAACTTTAGATAGTTTAATATAAAATATCTAATGGATCCATATTTTAAGAAATTTACTGTAATGTTATCCTTAAACCTTACCTTTTCTTTTCATATAGTTATAGAAATAAGAGACAATAGTTTATTAAATTTTACTTCAAAATATTATCCTACTTAAAAATATTATTCATCAATAATGACTTTTTTCTTACTCTTATCATTGTTTTTTGGATTTAAAAGAAATTTATTTTTTAGCCTTACTCTCCCTTCTGAAGACACATCCCTTTAGTATATTAAAATAAAAAATAATACTATGTAAATCATCTAAAGGATGCTTATGTAGACCACATCCTTTATATGCTCATACATTGGAATAAAATTTATTTAATAGAATGCATTGAATCTCTTTGAAAAATATTGAATCATACAACTTCTCACAATTTTTTTAAATTTCAAAAAATTTCATTTATTCTTGAAAATAATTCACCCACAGTTTCATCATCATGCATCTTGATATCCTCACAATTTAATCTCCAAATATATAGTTTATCTTGGTTTACCTTTTAATTTGTTCATTATTTTTTTCCAGTTTATCCCATATTCTCTATAATATCATGATTATTTTTACCTTTAATAACTCTTTCTCTAGAATAATTTAAAAAAGGAAATCTTGGAACAACCACTATTTTATAGGTTCTTTATATCAATTACAATCATTGTAGAACCTTTATTACGAGGATTAAATCCATTAGTTTCAGCCTATAATATTTATCAAAACTAATAAAAATAGATAAGAAAATATCTTATCTTTAAAAATTTAATAATTATTCCCATAAAAAGTGGGAATCCCATTTTTGTTTACTGAAGAAACTCTAAAAAAATATTTTGAAACCAAATATTATTAAAAAGAGGAATGAAAAATATTTTAATAACTAATAACATCTAAAATAAACTATAATTCTCTTATACTACTTCAAAAACACCAAAAATATAAATAGTAATTCACTAAGAGGTGGTAAATCAATAAATTCAATTCCTTTTTAAATTTAATTTATTAAAAAACCATAATTTCTTGTTAAAGTGAAACATTAGATTACTACCACACACACCAACACACAATCACAATAGGAAAATAGTTTTACAAGGTTCACTTCTCAAAAAGAGTAGTTGGTCCTTATCATGATCCAAGTTTACTAAAGACCATATAGTGCACTAGTTCCATAATTTGAATTAAAAGCAAGTGGTATTCTTAATGTAACTCATGATATTAACATGTCTCATTGTTTTTTTAAAGTTATACCCTCATAATTAAAAAGAAATAATTTTTTTTGTTAAAAATATGAGATTATTCAACTGGATAAGAAAAAAATTGAGTTGTTTTGTATTTTTTATTATCTTCTTTCATTAGTAATTCCAAAGTCACAAGTCCCCTATTATTCCGATTCTCTCTCATAAAATATCCACTCAGTAAAAACTTTATTTTCCTTGATACCCTTTATTATTCAGTTCATCTCAATCAAACAACAATAATTTATACTATATGGAAGATCTTGTTTTATTTATCACACATGAAAAGAATAATATTAATAATTTTTTAGTTTTAATTTTAAATTGAAATTCTATCTAGAAAACTCTTATAACTATTAATCAAATAATTCTCATAAAATTTATCACTTTTTCTTATTTTATATTAGTCATTGGATTTTTCTAGGTGGAATTTAGGTAAAATCACAGTGAGATAGTCTACGGTGCTGAATGAAAAACCATTTTACTCAAAAATTAAGCTCTTTATTTGTGGTACAATAACTAATTACAGGTTGTAAACACTTATCTTGTAAGACTCACTCATATTGAAACTTTATTTTTTTATAACACAAACCTTCTGTTAGGTCCACAAGGCTGAATACCCTGAAAGGGGGGGTGAATTATGGTATGACTAATTTAAAATTAAAGCTCGTTCTAATCTTGTTTCTCTATTAAGAAAAACACTCTTCTCTCTTTTCCTATTGCACAATATAAATAGAAAGTAAAGAAATCACAGGACACATCAATTTTACTTAGTTCACCGCTAAGGGCTACGTCCAATGAGTATACGCCGACAGGTTTTCGGTCGTACCAAATTCCACTATACTTCACTAGTTGTGGATACAATGGTTCGGGCTAGATCACTTATATGCCTAGGCTCACTGCCCTTACAATGTTTAGGGTCAGCTCACTGCTTTCCCAAGGGTCACTCCTTGTTTCTCTCTCTTTGGCTCACGGCCGGTGGAGAGGATCACCTTCTTTCTCTTCCTAAGCTCACTGCTCTGGAAGGAAATCCACTCACAGTTTATAGACCTGTAGGTCTCTTCACTTGCATGAATAAATGCGTCCTCAACTGTTGATGGATGCTCTGATATAGTCCAACTTTCATCCACTGATGAATACGACTTTTCCTCTTAACAACTGGGCAACTACCTTTGGAATGTACCTTCGCAAAGTACCCTACTTCGCGAGGCTTCCAATTTCGCCAAGTTCAAAAAATCCTTCACGAAGCTCCTGCCTTTTCGTGAATCTCTTTCGCGAAGCACTCTTGCGAAGCACTCCTATGAAGCTCAATCTGTTGTAGAGAAACTTCCCTCGTGAAGCTCACTGAGCCAACGCGGAGCTCACAACTTTCGCGGAGCTACAATAGCCGCCGTGAAGCTCCTCTTTCGCGAAGCACACTGGCTCTGTGAACCACCTTCGCAATACGAAAGAAAAATATTTTCTCTGAAAATTCTCTCTACTTCTCTCGAGGGGGTCGGCCTCTATTTATAGGTGATTCCACCAACCCTCGACCCTTTCGCGCGAAGTTAATGTCACGTCATCTCAAATCGCGAAGCTTTGAAGTTTCTGCCGGAATTCTGTCCAAATCGCGAAGCACCTCGTCAATTTTTGGATCACGGATCTCGTCGTAATCACGGAGCATCACTTTCAACATTATTTCACGCCTTCTCCGCGAAGCTCCCTCACAAAGCCCTTCACCGCCGCGATGCGCTTCAACTCTTCCGTTCGCGAAGCTTTGACGTAATCGTGATGTATCACCGCCTCCATTTTTCTGATCTTCGTGAAATCCAATCCATGCATCCTCTCTTCGCAAAATTCATACATTTTACATATTAAAATACGATCTTCAAGGATATCCACTTTTCGCGATGCTCACCAAACTCCAAATTTTGGACCCCAAAAATTTGGAAAACACTGGGAAACGGCACCACCTTGTACTTCTCTTTTGTACCGCCTCCAGATCTTCCTTTCCTTTGTCATCGTTCTTTCTCAACATGGAATGTCAAAAACTTCTCGGGAAGTCGACAATTCTCCATGGAAACCTACTTTGTCAACAAACACATCAACCCAAAAATGCTTCAATGTTACCTTGAGGGGTTTTTGCCCAATAATCTCCCCCTTTGGGTTTGTTGACAACTCTTCACAACTCTGCTCAGAATGATTTTCTGCACTTTGATACCTCACTGAATCTTCATCTACATGCTACCACCATTCTCCTCTTGCAATTATGATAGCGTTCAAGGAATCACTTAACACATACTCTAAGCCCACAAGAGCAATGCTCGGAGTGAGAAACAAGAGTAGTATGAAAAGTTCATCAATGAATCACTTCATGTCAAACACCAATTTTCGATTCCAACCTGATACCAATTATTAAATTGATACCAATTGTTGAACCACACTGATACCAATTGGTGATAGCTGGACACCTCTTCACACCATTCCAACACCACTATTATGCTTTTATCACGATCCTCAGCTGTCGTGATTTTTATGCTTTGATAGATTACTTCTAGCATCGTCAGATTTAAAAATCTCCTCCTATCTCATTGCACTCCCCCTATCTGGCTGCTCCACCTGTCAGCTTCTCCCCATATCATTCATGATTTAATAGGTCTCCACACTGTCTCCCCCTTGAACAATCACTATTTTCTCCCCCTTTGTCAACGAACCCAAAGGTCACTCCTTTGCAGTCTGTAACAGAGTAGAGAACATATCATCACATTAGGGAAAAACACATCATACCTCGGGGAGAGGGGGGGTCTCCACATTCACACGCGTTCAAGCGCGGGGAGTCGACTGAACTCCCAGATCCAGTTGATGCCTCTAAAAAGATTCCTTGGGTAAGGCATTTGTTAGAATTTCTGCAACCTATAGTTCTGTAGGCACATACTCCAACTTCACGATCCCCAGCTCAACTTTCTCCTTGATAAAATGATACTTTATCTCAATGTGCTTTGTCCTTGAATGATGGACGGGATTTTTGCTGATATTTATAGCACTTGAGTTATCACACTAGATTTCGATCGGAGACTTCACTTCAACTCCCATATCTTCAAGCTGCTGCTTCATCCACAATAACTGTGTGCATGCTTGGGGGGTCGCAATATACTCAGCCTTTGCAGTGCTTAATAAAATACAATCATGCTTCTTGCTTAACCAAGCAATATATAGTTTTCCAAGATAGAATGCACCTCCAGATGTTGATTTCATGTCATCTGCTGAACCGGCCCAGTCTGCATCAGTATATCCTAATAACTCTGTCTGAGATTTTTCGTTGTATGTCAAGCCGAATTCTACAGTGCCCTTGATATACTGAAGTATTCTTTCCACTGAGAGCATGTGACTTTCCTTGGGTTACTCTGATATATCGCGTCTTGGCATGTGGCGAAAACAATATCAGGCCTTGTCGTGGTCAAGTACAACAAACTTCCAATAATGTGCCTGTATTCTGTGATATTAACTGCCTTGCCATCCTCATCTTTTGATAATTTCATTCGGGTTGAAACTGGAGTTTTCATCTCCTTGGAATTTTTCATCCCAAACCTTCTTAACACCTCCTTGGCATGTTTGGATTGAGAAAAAAATGTTCCATTCCTTCCTTGTGTCACCTGTAGACTAAGGAAAAATGTTAGCTCTCCAATCATTAACATTTCAAACTCATTTTAAATGAATTCTGAAAACTGTCTGCATTGAGATTCATCTGATCCACCACATATTATGTCATCGACATAGACCAGCACCATAATCCTTTTATTACTATTTTTGTTGAAATAAATATTATAATCAACTCCCCCACGTTGGAAACCAAGATTCTTCAATTACTGATCAAGCCGTGAGTACCATGCCCTTGGTTCTTGTTTCGGCCCATACAATGCCTTCTTCAGCCTGCAAACTTTGTTCTCATCCTCATGAATGAGAAAACCATCTGGATGCTCAATATACACTTCCTCTTCCAGAACACCATTCAAGAATGTGGATTTGACATCCATTTGGAACACTTTGAACATTCTTTGTACTGCTATGGCCAAAAATAATCTGATTGTCTCCAGCCTTGCAACTGGTGCAAATGTCTCATCTATATCTATTCCCTCTATCTGGGAGTATCCCTTGCACACTAGTCGTGCTTTGTTTCGAATCACAGTTCCATCTTCATTCATCTTATTGCGATAGACCCATTTAGTCCCAACGACATTCTTGTCTACTGGCCTCGAAACAATCTCCCATGTCTGGTTCTTCTCGATTTCATCAAGCTCTTCATTCATAGCCTGAACCCATTTTTCATCTTCAGCTGCATCGGAAAAACATTTTGGCTCCACCTAAGATAAAAACGATGTTTGCTGTAATGACTTCAATCTTCGAGTCTGAACTGGAGCTGTCTGATCACCAATGATATTCTGCCTATCAATTTCAGCTCGACTCTTTGGCTTCCTTGCAGACACAGACTTGACACTTTCTTATTCATCATCAGTATCTTCTTCTGAGTCAGCCTCTGCCACTTCTGCTCCCCCTGTGTTTCTTACCTCATCATCACTTTCGTCCAGGAACTGTTCACTGGGTCGTTGAGTATTCTGTTCATTTTCAACTATAGTGACATCATTGCTCTCAACAATTTTTCCCAGACTTTTGTTGAAGCATTTATACGCTTTGATTTTCCCTGAGTAGCTAAGGAATATCCCCTCATCTCCTCGTGCCTCAAACTTCCTATTATTTTCTTTGTTGAGAATGAAACACTTACTTCCAAATATTCAAAAGTATTTCAATGTTGGCTTCTTTCCGTACCACAATTCAGACGGAGTCTTCCCTTGCTTTTGACACAACAGAGACCTGTTTGAAACCTAGATCGATGTCAACACTGCTTCCTTCCAAAATTTCTCCGGTAGGTCCTTGTCAATAAGCATAGTTCTGTTCATGTTGTTGATGATCCGATTTCTCCTTTCAACCACACCATTCTGTTGGGGAGTTATTACTGATAAAACTTGATGCCTTATCCCGTGTTTCTCGAGATACTCTTCCACTTGAATGTTTGTGAATTCTGTACCGTTGTCTGTACGGAACTTCAAAATTTTCTGCCCAAGCATCCTTTCTGATTCCCTCTTGTACTGTTTTATGCAACTAAACACCTATGTCTTATGGGTAATGACAAATACCCAGGCCATTCTGTTGTAATCATCAATGAAAAGAACATAGTACCTTTTCCCATTTATAGCTTGTGGTGAGATAGGTCCACATACATCAGCATGAACCAGTTTGAGCACTCTAGTTGATTTCTGTTCCTTTGGCCTATATGTATTTCTGATGATCTTCTCTTGCTGGAAAGCATCACACATATGAGTGTGATCATGTGATAGTTTGGGAAGGTCTCTAGCAACATCACACTTTACGAGATCCTCCATAGATGGTTGGCATAGATGACCAAGTCGCTTATGCCACAGCTGGTTTTCTTCCTCTCTGGATAAAATACATGAATCTTCTTCCCCACCTACAAGGTAGAGATTTCCCTTTGACCTTTTTCCCTGAAGAATAGCTGATCCATCTTTTCCTTTCACAACACACATCTTCTTGGTAAATCGGATAGAGTTCCCAAAGTCACATAGTTGACTGACACTTAGTAAGTTATGACTAAGACCCTCTACTACCAAGACATCAGCACATCTCATCTCTTTGCCCCCAAACTTGGCTTTCCCTGAGCCAACAATCTTCAGGCCTTCATCATTTCCAAATTTGAAAACTCCTTTTTTGTCATATTTTGATGCATGTAACAAGATCCTTATTACTCGTCATGTGGGATGTGTAACCACTGTCAAGGATCCACACACCAGATCGATCTAATGCTTTAAGGGAAATCTCCGCCACCACAGCCTTTTCATTTTTCTTCTTCTTGGTCCATACTTTTTCTTTCACACTCGGAATGGATTGAAACTTCTGTTCTTTCTCAGAGTATGATGGACTAGCCTCATCTTGCAAAGCCGCAAATCTATTCTGCATTTTTAACTCACCTGTCAGTTTATTGAGCTACTACTTGTGAACGTTTTGATTCTGCTTTGGCACATTTCTTTGAATGGTCGAAGTACAGTACCTAGCCATGTGCCCAAATCCTCCACACCAAAAACAGTGTCCTTCAAAATATATTCTGGAAAACCGTTCTCTGTTTGGCTGCCATCTCTGTTCCTATTCCCTTCTATATCTCTTGGCTATGGAACACACATACTGTGAATGTCTCATTTTCCCACAGCAATAACACCAGATATAGGATACATTCCTTCATGACACTTCAGTACTATGATTTTCCCTTTGGGATCTATGAATATTATGATTCTATTTTGTGCCCAAATCAACCTTCAATTTCGGGACGGGTGCCTGCGGTCTGACATTAACTGCCACCGATTTTAGTTTCTTATCAAGCCCTGAATCAACCTTAGTATTTGAGCTTTCTTTCTGCTTCACTCCTGCTGAACTACGAGCCTCCTCTTTCATATTCTCTGTCTTCTGAATGACCTGATTTTCTGATATCACATTTGGGGTCAAGGGTTTTTCTTGATCCTTCATTTTTCGTTGCAGACTGACCACTTCTTCTTCAAGCTCTTTGATATGTCTGACCTGCTCCTTTCCTGTGTTATTCAAACAATCAATTTCCTTCGTTTGTTCCTCAATTTTAAGCTTATGCTCAACAATATTTTCTGAGCTCTCTGGTGTTGAGGATTTTAGTCTTTCAATTTCTTCTAACAGTTCTGACTTTTCTTCATCCTGTTGTTGCATATAGAGTTTGTCATCACGAACCACTTTATTGGATTTCTTCACTTTGGCTCTCAAAACATCTATCTCCTCAAGATCTTCTTCCAATTCGGCTTCCATATCAACTCTCCCTTCAATTTCATCTTCTTCTTCAGCATCGGCTTCTTCATTTTTCTGAGAACTGTCGACGACCGCTACCATACAATTTTTCCTATGATATTTACAATTTTCAAACTCCTCAACCTCTTCATCCTCAGACTCCTCTGAACTTTCAAATTCTTGTGAAAGAACATTCTTTTTCTTGAAGAAATTTGTCTTGAATTGCTTCTTCCCTTTCATAAACGCTGAAGTCTTCTTCTTGGGAATTTCAGCCTCATCATCATCATCATTGTTATCTTGAAATTTCTTGGGGCATCTTGCCGCAATATGACCAACCTTTCCACATCAAAATCATGTTAGTGGAAGTTTACCTTTAAACTTTCCTCTTCCTCTTTGCAGATTTGAAGAAAGGAATGACATCACCTCATCTGTCTCTTCTTCTTCATTAGAATCTTCAATGGTGAGTTTCTTCATAGTCTTGAATGCCACCTCTTTGGATTTCCCCATTTCCACAGTCTCTTTATCATCGTTTCTCATTTCATATGCAACAAGAGTGTTGTGCAGGTTATCCAATGTCAGTTATTTTGGGTCTTTATCTTCCAAAACAAAAACTTTCAGATTGAACCGAGGTGGAAGTTTTCTCAATATGCGCTTCACAATTTTTATATCTTCGATAATTTCTCCAAGACCCTGCATGTCTTCTACCACAGCATTTACCCTGTCAAATAATGCATCAACAGACTCATTCGGGTTCATTCTCAGATCTTCATACTTGTTCCACAACACTTGCATCTTTGCCTCTCTGAATTTTGTATCCCCTTCATAAATATTCAAAAGCTTTTCCCACATGGAATGTGACGTTTTGCATGACATCACCTTTGTATATATGGGATTGGAAAGGGCACCCCCTAAGGAATTGCTTGCTTTGGAATCAGCATCTAACTCTTTATGCTCATCTTCTGATAATGCACCACTAGTAATATCAGCTGTGATACCATCCATAGCTGCTGAAAACACATCCATTCCCAAGGATCAGAAATAGTGTTGCATTCGATTCTTCCATATCTGAAAATTACATCGGTCGAATATCGGAATCCCTCTATGATTAGTGGCCTCCATTGATAGAAGAACTAATATCAATCTCTCCCTCTGATACCAATTGTTAGGTCCACAAGGCTGAATACCCTGAGAGGGGGGTGAATCAGGGTATGACTAATTTAAAATTAAAGCCCGTTCTGATCTTGTTTCACTGTTAAGCAAAACACTCTTCTCTCTTTTCATGTTGCACAATATAAATAGAAATCAAAGCAAGCACATGACACAACAATTTTACTTGGTTCACCGCTACGGGCTACGTCCAAGGAGAATACACCCACAGGTTGGCGGTCGTACCAAATTCCACTATACTTCACTAGTTGTGGATACAATGGTTTGGGCTAGATCACTTCTATGTCCAGGCTCACTTCCCTTACAATGTTTAGGGTCAGCTCACTGCTTTCCCAAGGGTCACTCCCTATTTCTCTCTCTCTAGATCACTGCCGGTGGAGAGGATCACCTTCTTTCTCTTCCTAAACTCACTGCTCTGGAAGGAAATCCACTCACAGTTTATAGACCTGTAGGTCTCTTCACTTGCATGAATAAATGCATCCTCAACTGTTGATGGATGTTGTTCTATAGTCCAACTTTCATCCACTGATTAATACGACTTTGCCTATTAACCACTGGGCAACTATCTTTGGAAAGTACCTTCGCAAAGTACCCTACTTCGCGAGGCTTCCAATTTCGCAAAGCTCAAACAAGCCTTCACGAAGCTCTTGCCTTTTCGCGAAGCTCTCTCGCGAAGCACTCTCGCGAAGAACTCCCGTGAAGCTCAAGCCGTTGCAGAGCAACTTCCCTTGTGAATCTCACTGAGCCAATGCAGAGCTCACAACTTTCGCGGAGCTACAATAGCTGTCATGAAGCTCCTCTTTCGCGAAGAAAACTGGCTCCGCGAACCACCTTCGCAATACGAGAGAAAAATATTTTCTCTGAAAATTATCTCTACTTCTCTTGAGGGGTTCGGCCTCTATTTATAGGCGATTCCACCGACCCTCGACCCTTCCGCGCGAAGTCAATGCCACGTTATCTCAAATCGCAAAGCTCCGAAGTTTCCGCCAGAATTCTATCCAAATCGCGAAGCACCTCGGAAATTTTCGTATTGCGGAGCTCGTCGTAATCACGGAGCATCACCGTAAACATTATTTCGCGCCTTCTCCGCGAAGCTCCCTCACAAATCCCTTCACCGCCGCGATGCGCTTCAACTCTGCCATTCGCGAAGCTTTGACGTAATCGCGAAGCATCACCACCTCCATTTTTCTGATCTTCGTGAAATCCAATCCATGCATCCTCTCTTAGAAAAATTCATGCATTTTCCATATTAAAATACGATCTTCAAGGATATCTACTTTTCGCGATGCTCACCAAACTCCAAATTTTGGACCCCAAAAATTTGGAAAACATTGGGAAATGGTGCCACCTTGTACTGCTCTTTTGTACCGCCTCCAGATCGTCCTTTCCTTTGTCATCATTCTTTGTCAACATGGAATGTCAACAACTTCTCAGGAACTCGACAATTATCCATGGAAACCTGCTTTGTCAACAAACACAATCAACCCAAAAATGATTCAACGTTACCTTGAGGGATTTTTCCCCAACACCTTCCTTCTTGGTTAAAACTTCATGAACCATAATTTACATGACAGTTTCATCCGGGCATGATATCTTCCCCACTTATTCAATTTTTAAAGCTCTTGGCATAACATTTTCTTCACAAAAAGAACCATATTTTTCTCTTACTTTAATCATAAACTCATTTTTTGATATTTAATCCATTAATGAACATATTCAAGGCCATATAATTTAATAATTCTAAATTCTCTAAGAGTATTCAAATATAATTATTATAAAAAATTGCTTGTAAAATTTTAGAATTTTGAAAACCACATTTTAAAATCCTTGAGATATCATATTTTTGCAAAGTGAAATATATTATATAACAGAAGAAATTATTATGAATTAATATAAATGTCTTATGTATATATTTAAGATGTTTTACTTTAAATAGTTTTAAGTGAACTTATAAAAAAATATCTTATGAATGCATAAATATCTTACATTTTCCCACAAAACACCTTATATATATGTTAATATCTTATGTATGTGTAAAAATCTTACGTATGATCATAAAACTGCTAACATTTCTGAAAATATCATATGTATCACTTAACCTTCTCAATTTCTAGATTCAAATTACATATTTTTTATATATCATCCTGATAGGATATTTTTTATATAGGGAAGGTTTATCCTTTTCTAATTTTCTATAATCTATAGATTATATATTACCTATCAAAGACTATAATCCTTAACCTAATTTTGGTTTCAATTAAATTGTTTAATAAATATTCAAATAGACTCTAAACATCTTTAATTCTTCCATGACCATATATAAATATATTTAAAAAACATTTAAATGTAGAATTAACCTCCACCTCACATAACATACTTTATTTTATGTCACTTTGAATTTGTTTTATGTATTTAATAAAAAATTGGAAACATTAAAAATTTTGACTCCATCTTCCCCAATTAATATTCTATAGAAAAATACTATATTCCAAAGGATTGTTCTTTAAATCCAAATATCAATAAATACTCCTTTATCATGGATAATATTCCCAAAAAATCAATTTTTCACAATAATATAGTTGATAGATCCCCATAACATAATGGATTGGGTTCACTTCCAATTATTATAATCATTTTAGATCAGTTTTACTTTCCAGTTCCTTACATGTCATCTAATGAGATATAAATCTTTATATAATTATATATATATATAATTCCATTACCTACTATTATATAATTAAAACCCATATATATGTGTTCCCCATGAAAATTAAATCATTCTCATTCCATCATGGCATATTTGAACTACAAGAATGAAATAAGTTTCATAGAAGTCAACACAAGTCATGAAAATGAATCATCTATATAAATAAAGTGAATAATTTCATTTAAATAAATCTCCAACGAAACATAAGAAAAATTAAAGGATATTTACATAAATGAAAACAGTTTATAATGGTATTAAAAATTTTCCTATAAAAATGAGAAGAATTAACCTTTAATTTTTTGATGAATTTTATTTTAAAAGGAAATAATTTATAAAAAATGGTTTTATAAAAACAATTAGAGTTAAATAAATATTAATTTGTAGAACCATGTAATCTTGAGAATGATTATTAGTAAAGAAAATTAAAGAGAATGGTGGGAGAGACTAATTATTTGAAAAAAGTTAAAAAATGTGACTTTCACAATTTTGTAAAAAAGTTGAAAGTTAATATAAGATGACTATAATAAATAATAACAGTATGGATAATGGAATCCATATATTTTTTTGAACATCATGGATGGGGAGGAGAAATATCCCTAACTAAAATAACATATAAGGTTGACTCCACTAAAAACATCATTTCAGTTGAATTGTGAACCAATGGGTGGTAAAATATCAAGATGAAATGTAAAGACCAAAAAAACTAATAATAAGAAAATATATGGGGTTTTAAATAATAAATCTATATAATATATCTAAATAATAATTTATGCATATAAAATCTTGATTTTAAAGTTAGATTGGTAAAGAAATTATTACCTTTATTCATTACTTCCATGAAGGTGATTTATCCTCTAGTATAATAAAAATAACCTTCTTAGTAACATATTTCATAAAATTATTCATAAAAATTACCTTTTCAAATATTTAATTATAATCATTTATTTCACATATATTTTTTGGTTATTGTTTATTTTCATCATAGGGTTTTTGAAATTTTGAATGATTCGTAAAAGTTTTATAATGTCAATGTCGATCCTCATTTTTAATAAAAACATTCCAAGATTATTGATGGTAGTGAAGTAATTATATTTAAATTATAAATATATTCCCATCTAAATTTTATGGAATGTATGTGTTGGGTTTGAGAGTATTTAATCCACCTTGAGCATG
The DNA here is from genome assembly GCA_963277665.1 of Viscum album. Taxonomy (NCBI): domain Eukaryota; kingdom Viridiplantae; phylum Streptophyta; class Magnoliopsida; order Santalales; family Viscaceae; genus Viscum; species Viscum album. The sequence continues at coordinate 2,102,741,022 of OY728147.1, read as the reverse complement.
TTCTAGGTAATTTATCGATAACAATAATTTACTTTATAATGACCATTAATTTTTGGGTCTCACTTTCAAAAACATATTTATAGAATAAATTACTCTATAATCTAATATTTTACCAATATTAATTTTTTATAACCATTTATGTTTTAAATGGTGAAAATATTATAACATCATTCATGTAGGTGATTGAATTGACCCAAACAAAAACATGTCATATTAAGGAATGAGTAATATTATAGAGTTATATTATAGTAATATAACTTTTAAAACATAATAATGATGTTTATATAACATAATTATAATGTAGAATTATATTGGTAAGTATTTTTGATGATATTTTAATTAAAACATATTGTGAATAATAATATACATACTTGGATGAATTCACTCCTTGAAATAGGTTCCTTCAGAATGAAGTATTTATGCCTCTTTCTTGGAACAAAAGGCTAAAAAACATGAAATAAATATTTATGATAGAAATTTTATCTAGGTATTTAATATAAAAAATAAGTAAAATATTGGTTTATTAGGGGTAGAGGTGAGGTCATTTTATAAGTGAGTTTTGAGTGACATTTCCAAAAATACTAGTTCCCTAAGGTGTACGGTTTTCATTTTATATGGAAAGTAAATCCAAAGGGAAAAATAATGGGAATAGTCATGAATAACCCCATAGAAAATTTTATATATAATTTTATTGATATTTCAGACTTTTATCGATTAATTTAACCCTTTTACCACATTTTACATTTACCATAATAACTCAATTTTTATATTGATAAATTATTATTTTACTAAAAAATAAAATTAAACCTATTACCTAATTTTGATATTTTAATTACTTTTTTTAATCTTTTTAATTTAATTCACGTTATAAATATGAAAAAAATTACTTTAAAATGGAATCATGAAACATTTATAAAAATATTTTTATAGAAAAATGAATTTTTTAAGCATTAAGGGTTCTCAAAATTATTTCATATTAATTAATAATTTATTGAGTTTTAATCAATTTTTAAACATTTAAACATTAAATTTTATTAAAAAAATCATTTAAAAGTAATGAATTTGATTTATTGAGATAAAAACCTGAACAGTTAGAAAAGAAATAATTCATTAAAAATATCAATTATAAACAATAAATAATTTTAATCATATAACATTAAAATTAAACATTCAATTTTATCAATACATTTTTATTAGAAAAGTTATTTTAATTTTATAAACACATTAAATATTTCCTTAATAATAATAATAATAATAATAATAATTTTTTAATAATAATATATAACTAAAAAAGTCCGTATTTTAACAATAAATGTGTCTAATTATTTATCAACTTTTTATTTCTTTCAAGAGTTATTTACTATATATGAATTATATCATTTTTAATTTGTTAATAAAAATTTAAAAAATTCAATTTACCCATTGGATACAATTATATCCAATTACCATATATCCAATATCTATATATCTAATGAATATATATCTAATGACCATAAAACCAACGACCATTTATATAATAGTAATATTACATTCCAATATATAGCCTTGCATATATCTCTAAAATTGTTCATCTTATTCTATAGTTTCATTTTCAATATATGTTTATCATATTTCTAACATTGTTTTTCTTTCTATAGTTACTATTGGCTATATAATCTTGATGAAATATCATGATGATGATAATTTCAATATTATAGTATTTTTATTTACTTTTAGTTTCATTCTATTATTTTTATAATTATGTTTCATTTAGTTTTCTTAAAATGTATTTCATTTTATATTATAATATTCTACCATAATTAAATAAGGTATTCTTCATTTTAGTTTTGTGTTTACTATATCACAATCTATCGGACACACATGTTTTATTTAATGGGAAATACACACTAAAATAATAGAGTGTTATATTCTACCCCTTTGAAATAAATTTGACCTAAAATTTTTATTACTATAATTAAAAAATAAAGGTAGGTTTATATCAAGGTATATTCAGGTTCCCACATTTCTTCCCCAAACTTTTTATTTATCCATATAACTTTAACCAGGTGAGTGCTCTTGTTTCATAGTAATTTATCTTTATGATCCATGATTTCTATTGTTTGTTTCTTATAAGAGATCCCATATAAAAATTTTAGAACCTATGAGTTTAGTATATGTGATGGATTGGTAATATAATTCCTTAAAATTTATGCATAGAAGACATTGTGATTTTTTGATAGGTTTAATAGAAGTGAAAGATGATGAGATATCATCCCCACATAATTGAGGATGCCAAAGGGACCAATGTATCTAGGGATCAACTTTCTCTACTTCCCAAATCTCACCACACTCTTCCATGGTGATATTCAAAATAATGTATTATTTCTAAATTCAAACTCAAAATCTCATTAAAAATTATCATTTTAGTTCCTTTGTTGACTTTATGTTGTTTTAATGCGTTGTTTAATGGTTTGAATCTAATTTATCAATTTTTTGAGAAAGATCTGATCTCAGAATCTTATTCTACCTAACTTCATTCCAAAATGTTGGAGTATTGAACCTCTTCCCATAAATGGTCACATATAGTGTTATTTTAATGATAGAAAAGAATCAATTTTTATGTAATAACTTTACCATGGAAAGGTATTGATCCAAGATTACATTGAAATAATTTGATCGGGGTATCAACATATCTTTAGAGGTTTGAATGCTTCTCTTATATTAAACATAATTTTTTGGATGATAAGTTGTACTACATATCAACTATATATCTAATTATTATTGAATAATTATCCATAACTTCAAGGTAAACGTTAGATCTCAATTAGATAAAATTGAGGGTGGTAACCCATATATATTTACCACTCCCTTTATATATATATTGGAATGTTTATTGACTGATAAATCATATTTAATAGAAATGAAAAGTACTTAATTATTAAGGTTATCAACTATAAACCAAATCGAAGTATGTCCTTTATGTGTAATAGGAATATCTATAGTGAAATACATAAAGATGTTCTACCATTTCCATACGGGCATGGGTAATGGTTCCATCATCCCCTTAGAATTATATTATTTTTCTTTAACTTTATAGAACACCAATAATCAAGATATATACCTTAAAATATAACTCTTCACGTTTTTAGACTAAAAATGATCCTTGAAATCTCTATACATATTTGTGTTTTGAGGATTCATAGATAACATAAATGTTCATTATCCAACAAATCATTCATAAAATCTAGTATTAAACAGACAAATATTCATTTCTCAAATTTTAAAATTATATCAATGCCAATGATTAACTCTGGAAAATTTTTTACCTTATTTTATAGATCTATATCCTCCTATTATGCCTCCTTAATCTTCTCATAGATGGATGGTTTAGTGTCCATTTAAGAAAGATAATATTTATACCATTCCCTTATGAATATGAGTTCCATAATTTTCAAATACATGAGTGTTTTGTCTCTTTAAAACTACATCATGGATAAGGTATCATGATCTTTGACAACCAGACCGAAAAGCCCAAAACTAGTACCTTATTTTATTACAATATAAAAATTACAAGGAATCAAACCCTAGAGGACTGAATTTTTTTTACAGTTTTGGAAAACTAGATTAAATTTTTGTTACCCATATTACATTGGTAATATAAAATAAAAAATAATACATAAAAATTATTTAATAAACCATATCCTTGAAAACTCATTCAAAGGTCCATTCTTTATAACCTGTGGAAAAGAATCCAAATAAGGGTGAACTAAAATGATTAGTAAGCATAAAGTACAATGTAATCTATCATGAATAAATAATAAATGTATCAATGTAAATGGATGAACACAAATTTCATTTAAATAATTTGATAATTCATAATCAATATAGAAAGGTAAATAACTGAACACACATGCCATTTAATCAATAAGTTGAGAATGAAATGCATCCATAGATTATTTCATAGTGAAAATTGAATGGATAATAATAACTAAATTATAAAGTAACACAACGATTAAAAATTGGATTCCATGTTTCCCAGGTATATGGAACCTCTACTATCAATATATATTTTCAAGATAGTTTAAAACTACGAGGTATAAACCCATCTAATTTGGTAAAATGATTCATCCCATGATACTACCAATGCATTGAATCTATATCATTAATTGGGACCAACCCATGTATTCAGGTCCAAATAAATCCTCAAATATCTAATAATCTATTTAATAACATGACTTATCATCAAATATCCATATGGAATAAAGAATATGAATTTATCAACATTTCCCCAATTAATAAAATAAATTTTCAAGAAAAATTATGTAAAAATGGTATATGGTTTATAAAATAATAATATCTATTACAAAATAATATATATATTTATGATAAATGTAATTTTTATTAAAAACATATCATATGTAAGTGAATATTCCAATAGAAAGATAACAATTGCGAAAATAAAGTGATATTGTAACAATAACTTTTACCACTTTGTAATTTTAAAGTCAAAATCCCTTGGGTGAGATAATTAAAAGTAAAATTTATAATCCCATTAATTATGATTGAATCATGATATTAAATTACAAAGGTGTAGTATATATACCACATTAAAGTGAATTGGTGCATAATAACAAATAAGTCTCAATGGAATGTAAATAGAGATGAAATCCCTTACCTTACACTTTCTTTTGGTTGAACACTATTTTACATCATATATAATGGTTTTAATAATTTTATTAACATATAAAATAACTAAATTAATATTTATAATATCATATATGTTTCTTTTACAAAACCCTATCACCAGTTTGTTAATAATCTATCATTATTTTCATTGTTTCGAGTGTTAATTTCCTTGTTTTTCGAGTTTTTTTTACATGTTATTTTTTTGTTCCTATTACTTAAATCGTGATTTAATAATATAAATAATGTAAAAAATGATTTAAATATATTATATAAATAATATATAATTATATATGTTAATCTAAAATATTTTTTTTATAGGAAATGAAATACATTGTTCATGGAGATGCTAGGTCGTATGTATGCATTTCTTGTCACACTGAAAGATATAAAAGTAAATTATATATATATTATCATTTTAATAACTTTTTATCTCATATATATCACATATGTTAATTAAACACATCCTTAATACATTCCATGTAAAGCGTGAACATATAATATCGTTTCGCGTGGTGGTAGTTTGTTGCACACATGAGCGACATTATCATATTCCCACAAAATAGAAGGAAAGAAGTTATGTGTAATATTATTATTATATAAGAATAAAAAGAATCATAAATATTATATATATTATATATAAACTATAAATCAATAATTATTCCCAATATTTAAATGTGATAAAAGAAAAATGAATGACATCAGTTCGTAAGGTGGTAGTCCGCCATACACAGGAATGATGATTTCATAACCCATTTGATGAAAGTGTGTGAAGTTATAGCTAGTAAACTTATCATAATATAATATTAGTATATTTAATATATTGAGGGTATTTTACGACCATGTAATAATATTAATTATAGGATGTGGATAAGAAAATAAAATAAAAAACACTTTTAGAAGAACATTACCTCTTCTTCGGGTTTCCCCCTTAGGCTGAACGAAAACCTTAAAAGGTTTTCTTTCTACCAAAAATAATGACTCTATGATGAGGGTATGAAATTTGGAGAGTGATATGGGTAAATATTTTTTGATTCAAATGGCTTGAGAGTTGTGAAGAATTTGGGGGATTCAGTTCCTTTTTGTAGTCGAGGAGGAGTGACATTCTTGTAATTACTCAAATGTATTCACTATTGAAAGGACTCCCTTACCTCATGTGCCTCAAAAAAAAGAAAAATAATGGATTTTATGGTAATAATGGTCTAAAAATCGCTTCACCACACAAAAATAAACACTTTTTATCATGTTCTTCCTTAACATCTATGTTTCCCAATTTTTTTCCATTTTTGTTCTTATTATGGTAACTAATTTTATAACCTAGATAATTTATCTGTTAATAAAAAATTATAGTTATAATTATTAAAAAATTTATACCCAATGATTCCAAATATGATATTTACTTTTTCTAAAATAAAAAATCCCATGTGTATTGGAAATTGACTGTAACAGAATCACATATAGTGAGAAAAAACACTTCTTTAACCCTAATTGTGGTAACAATATTTTTAAAATTCATAGCTCAATATGTTAATTATAAAATATCAATTGATATATTAATGGTCTATATTTTATATTTATTAACATTTAAAAATAACTTTGTAGAAGATATGTTTTTTAGTAATTTTAAATCATTTAATAAAATATCATTTATAATAAAATTACATTGATGTCAATTTTGATATTATCTATTTAATTTGAATTTAAAAATATAAATACAATTATTTAATTTAAATATATTATTTTTAAAATTTTCAACATTATTTAATAAAAAAATTAATTTAATATAATAATTAATTCAATTTACTTCACTTTTAATATTTTTAGTATCATTTATTTTAGTTAATTACTAACCAAATAATTACTCCGTTGGTGTTTCATAAGAATTTAAAGTAATTAATTCATATCTAAAAATTATAATAAATAATCATGATACAAAAAATAATTTATATTTAAATAGGATATACATAACTTAACATTTTTAATATTTCCCCGTATCCCAAAGCATTATAGAAATTAAAAGTAAGAAAATATTATGTTTTATCTTTTTTTACTTAACTTATTATATCAGTCAATTTTGAGGAATAATATCCAAATATTAAAAAAAAATCAATCCTAAGGTCTTATTATTATAAGTATTTCCTTACAATTGGTGTCGAACATATTTATAATTCATTTTTTCCCTTAAGATTAATGTCTCGTCCCTCAGTAAACTTGGCTTTCTCTTGATCATGATGATTAATTTTAATTTTTTTCACTAATCATTATGATAAAAACATAATTAGCCCTTATTAAAAATTTAAATTATATTTATTACAAATATTTAATCTATTTTTTGAAAATTGAATTCACATAAATGGATAAAATTAATTTAAAATTATTTCATAGATGTGAGCAGAAAGTGGGTTTTTAAAGTGAAAATGCTCAAATTTTTGAAATCTTTTTTATCCAAATTCAATATAAAAAATATTCCAATGAAAACTATTAGATTAATGGTTGTATAATTTAATTAATTAAACATTAAAACCAATTTAAAAATAACTTATTCATATTAATTATTTAAACACAAATTCATTTTTCAATTGAAATTCTATATTTTTCACTATTAATCAAAAAAATGAAACTTCTCATAAAAAAATTGTCAATATAATAATTTTATTATTACTATATTTAATTTTTTTTATTTTTTTCAATAAAATATATGAATGTTTTAGAATTTATTTTTAAAACAACTTATCCACTAAAAGGCGTCAAAACTTCCTTTAGAAAAGTACATCTTTTATTTGTAAAATTATATTTGTTATTATCTTATCCCTATAAAATTTAATCGAATGAATATAACTTTTTTATTGAATATATAATATATAAATTTTATTAATACCATCCAATAATAGTAATTAATTTAATTTATTAACATAAAATCCCTTCAGTGTATTAAAAAACTTTCTATAAAAACTTTTCCTTTATATTCAATTGGTTTTCATATTTATTTCTAATTATTTGGTAAAAAATTAATTCAACCAAATATTTTCATAAGTTAGTTAATCATATTATTTGCAGAAAATTTAATTTCTATGCGATAATTTTCCTTTTAAAAATAAAATTAATTGTATATTTTTGTTTGGTAAAATACAGTCTTGGTTGTAACACAAGCCATTAAAGAAATTCATTATTCTGTGTAGTGAAAGGTAAACTTGGGGTTCTTTGTTGATAAATATATACATAGTGTTTCTCTTAATGCAATATAAACTCATTTTTATGCATAATATACACTATTTAATAGATTTATTTTATTTTAAAAAATATATGTTAAATTTTCGGGGTGTTATCTTGTCTCATAAGCTTGGTGTTTCTTGTTATATACACTATCAAATAAAATTTTTCATTATTAAAAATTTCATGATGTAACATTATCCACACCTTAAATAAATTTCATCCACATAATTTAAAATTGATCTCAGTAATCCAAGGATTAACATTTAGAAATACCATTGTTCAAAATCCATATCGTAAAAGAGTTAATAAAATATCCAATCAATAAGAGATACATGGAAGTACAAAAATTATCTGGAGTAATTAATTTACTTGGTTCCCAAATAGGAGAAAACATGTAGGAAATGGAAACAAGTTCATGGAATATAAAACAAACACTCAAATTCTAAGGGAGAGTGATGGATAACATGTTTAGGAGAAATTAAATGACCAATAATCCATAAAACAGAGGTTTGAAAAAGGTTATTGATATCATAAAAAATATTATAATAGGAAACAATATTTGTTTCCGGAACTTTTTTACTAGAGTTAAAGAATTATTTAACTCTCTATAAATATAAGAAAATTTATGTACTTGATATGCTTCTATTTCATAAACATAATCTTATCCTTTTTTGTGCATTGAACTATTTCTTCATCATATCTTATCAAAGGTTGCATTATATGGTGAAGTAGTATATTAATCTACAAAAACTTGTCCAAAGACCAACTTAAACCATTTAATGAATTACTAACCTTATGTACCTTCCAAAATATAATGATCCAAAACATTACAATGTCACCGAATTTGAAAAATGAACTTATCATGAATCCAAACCACATTAAGTAGCTCTAAATCATCACATACCAGACATGTGAATACATTAATTATGAATTCTCCTAAAACATATTAATAACCATAATTAATATAACTGCTTATTTAAAACATTCATTCTTCCTTACTACTTATGTAAAACATAGATTTTTGGATATATTCATTAAATCTAAAAATATTGTAGACTCTATTAGTGATATCATAACCACTTTTCCAATAAATCATAAATAAGTTCTAAGGTAGTTAGTAAAATGAAAATTTCTTTATCCATATTAATCATCACTTTATCCCAACATCATTATCTCTACATTAGGAACATATTAACAATTATCATTTCTCTAACCTTGTGTTTTCCAAAAATTGTCAAATTGATTCTGAACTACTTCTCTCATTACCATTCAATATATGCTCTAAAATATTTAATGGAAAAGTACTACAGTACAATACTTATATATTTCATAATTCTTATAGCCAGTATATCTTTGATAAAATACTCATATGATAAAATTATTAAATCCAAACATGAACACATTAACCATTCAACTTTGGTCATATCAACAACATAATCATGACCCTAATTCCTTTACTTCTTCTGATTTACTTCTTCTGAGGTATATTCCATTGATTCTTGGGGAATTCATTTGCATAGTTCCCTATATCTCTAAAATTTAAGAATTTACATTTTAATTCTTTTTCTTTCCCCTAAAATCAAAATCACAGTGTTCTTTCTCCCCACACTTGTACCAAACTCCCAATCCTTTTAATCATGTAATAAGGTGTTTCATTTTATAATTATCACATGTGGGAAAATAATTATTTCCCTTATTCTCTTTATCCATAATTTTTCCAGATATCTTCTTCTTATATTTATTCCCTCAAAATCCATAATACTCAGGTAACTCTTTCTCTGTCTTTTTAGCACATGATACTATTTACTCATATGATGAAAATTTTTGGGATATAATTTCCCTTTAAAATATAGTCTTTAAACCACAAAATATATGATCATTATTACTTTTTAGATGATTTGTATTGGGGAATTTCACATTCCTTAGAATAGGTACCATTTATAAACAATAACATACACAATATTAGATCATATCATTATGAAAAATAATTTATAACCCTAAAATTAATGAAATACTTAACGTAAATTGAATAATTTATGCAAATCTAACCTCATAATAATACATATGAATTCTTTGGTATGTTCTTCTATAATTATTCAAAAATTATATAAATGGTTATGTTATTTAATCTATTTTTTCTTAAATCTTGTTTCTAAGGTGTCTACTAAACTTATTCTGATACCAACTGTAACAACCTCGAACCCAAAATCATGGAGCTGGTGCCTTAATTTATTACATTGGAATGATTACAAGGAATAATATATTGAAGGACTAAAATTTTTAGCTATCTTGAAAAACCAGATTACATACATGTTACCAATTTTGCATTGGTAATATATAATAAAACATAATGAATAAAAAAAATCTAATACACCATATCCTTGAAAACTCATTCAAAAATTTGTTCTTCATAACCTGGAGAAGGGAATAAAAATAAGGGTGAGATAACATGTTCAGTAAGGGTCATGTAAAATAGAAGATATCATGAATCAATAACTAATAATCAATTTGTAAAGTTAAATAATAGAACCCATATTCCATTTAAATAATTAGATATTTCATAATAAATATTGAAATGTAAATAACTAAAAAATCTTTCCATTTAATCTATAAAATGTGAATTAAATGTATCCAAATATTTTTACATGGATAATAATAACTAAAATTTTAATGTATTAAATGATTATATATTTTATTTCATGTTCCTAGGTACATGGAACGTCTATTGTGAAGATCTATTCTCTACGCATCTTAAAACTACAGGAAAAAACCCATCTGATTTGGCCAACTAATTCATCTCATGAGACTATAAATGCATGGAGGGGATATCATTAACTAGATCCAAAACATGTATTAAATTCCAAATCATTCCTCAAATATCTATTAATTTATTTAATAATGTTATTTATCATCAAATATCTATATTGAGTAAAATTATGGATTTATCAACATTTTCCTAATTAAACAAATAACTATCAAAGTAACCACCATATGTAAAAATGTTATATAGTCTAGGAAATAATAATACCCATCACACAATAATATTTATATTTATGAAAACATTAATTTATAATAAAATAATGATCATAATTAAGTGATTTTTTAAGAGAAAGTTAACAATCACAAAAGAAAGTGAGATAACACTTATAAATTTTACCACTTGGCAATTTTTAAGTCAAAACACCTTGGATGAGATAATTAAAAGTGGAACATAAAATACATGAATTAGGAGTTAATCGTGATATTAAATGATAATGGGTTAGTATATAAACCACATTAAATTTAATTGGTTCATAGTAATAAATAATTTTCAATGGAATGTAAATTGAGATGAAATCCCTTTCCATACACTTTATTTTGGTTTAACACTCTTTAACCTATTTTTTATTCATTTTAAGAATTTTATTATATTATATATTAACCATATTCATATTAATAACATCATATATTACTCTTTTATAACATCTTATCATCCATTCGTTAGTAATATCTCTATATTTTAATTGTTTTGGTTGTTAATTGCATTGTTTTTCAAGTATGTTTTGACTTCTTACTATTTTATCATCTTATTGAGATTATGATTTAATCGTATTCAAAATTTAAACCATGATGTAAATTTAACATATAAATAATATATATTTATTTATATTTTTCCAAAATATTTCGTGATAGGAAATGAAATACAATGTTCATGGAGATGGTATGTCGTACGTACGCATGAACGTTGCTTTTATTTTCTTACTATTTTGAAAGAAATCAAATAAAATGATATATATATAAAAATATATTATCATTATATTATTAATTTTATTTCATATATATAACATATTCTTATTAAAACTATCCTTAATACACTTTATGTTAAGCATTAATGCATCACATTACTTCATGAGGTGGCAGTTTGCCGTACTTATGAGTGACGTTATTAAATTCCCAAAAAATGCAAAGCATAAAGGTATGTGTAATATATTAATTACATAATAATTAGAGAACCATAAATATAATATATATTATATATAAACTATAAATCCCTTATTATTTCAACCTTGAAAGTTGGTAATGGAAGAACAACCGATATCTATTCGCGAGGCGGTAGTGCCCAAAAAATGCTTCCTTAAAACTAAATGTGCTAACTAAGTTTTTACTTTTTAGGGCTCAATATGTTCATTATAAAATATTAATTGGTCCATTAATGGTTTATATTTTATATTTATTAAAATTTAAAAATGAACTGGAGTAAGATTGGATTTTTAGATATTTTAAATCAATTAATAAAATATCATTTATAATAAAATAACTTTAATATCAATTTTGACATTATTTATTTAATTTTATTTTAAAAATAACAATACAATAATGGAATTTAAATATATTATTTTTAAAATAGTTTAACATGATGTAATCATCAACAAAACTAATGTAAAACAGTAATTCATTCAATTTAATTCACTTTTATAAACTAGTATCATTTATTTTAGTGATTATTAACTAAATAATTACTGTGTTGGCATTTCAAAATAATTTAAATTAATTAATTTTTCTAAAAAAATAAAATTAATTATAATGACAAAAAATCATTTATCTTCAAAAATTATATACATAACCGAACATTTTATATATTTTCTACTATCCCAAAGCTTTATAGAAATTAAAAGTAAGAAAATATTTTTTTCTATTTTTTCTTCACATAAATTATTATATAGGTTAATTTGAGTGAATAATATCCAAATAAATCATAAAAAATATACTTAGTTTTTAATGGTCTAAATCTAGAAATAAAATTGCATTTGGACATGTTTCTAAGTCATAATACCGTTAAGTTTAATGTTTAGTCCCTTAGTAAACTCATTTTTCTCTTATTCGTGGAGATTAATTTTAAGTGTTTTCACTAATAATTATGGTAAAAATTATGTTATAGTTTTTATAAATTACAAATTATTATTACTAAAAATATTAAAATCCATTTTTTCAAATTGAATTCTCATAAGTAGCTAAAATTAATTTAAATTAATCTCACAGACGTGATGAAGAAAGTCTGTTTTAAAGTGAAAATGTTTAAATGTTTGAAATGTTTTCATGTGAAAATTCAATATAAAAATAATTAAAATTTTCTTAATTGGATTAATTTATATAAAATTTATCTAATTTAACTTTAAAACAAATTTAAAATATAATATAACTACATAAATTATTTAAAATAAATTTATTTTCAATTAAAAATTAATATTTTTCACTATTCATCAAAGAATGAACCTTCTAAAAAAATAACAAAAAATAAACCTAAAATAATATTGAAATTCATATTTCCAAAATTAATTTTTTTTTCAAATAAAAATTATTAATGTTCCAAAATATATTTTTAAAACATGTGCACCATTAAAAGGTGATAATACTGCCTTTAAAATGCAGCTTTTTATGCATGGAATTGGATTTGTTATAATATTATGCATATAAAATATATCATATTATAAAAAAAATTATTAAATATATAATATATAAATTTATTCAATACCATCCACTAATTATAATTAATTTAATTTATTAAGATAAAACTCCTTTGGTGCATAAATAAGTTTATTTATAAAATCATTTCTTTTATATTGAATTAGTATTCATATTAATTTATAATTAATTGGTAACCAATGAATTAAAATATATATTTTCATAAGTTATTTAAACCTAATAATTACCATCATTTTAATGGTTAGAAGATAATTTTCCTTTTAAATAATAATATTAACAGTATATTGTTGTTCGGTAGAACTTAATCTTGCGTTTAACACCTGCCATCAAGGAAAGTCATTGTTTCATGTAGTGAAAGATAAAACTGAGGTTCCTTATATAAAAATATAATATTAGTGTTGCCTACAAATCAATTTAAACTCAATTGTTTTTGTAATATACACTATTTAATAGAATAAATATATTGTAAAGTTTTGGGGTGTTATCATGTCTCGTAATATTGGTGTTTCTTATCACATAAACTATAGAAAATGTTACTATTTTAGAATTTCATGGTTTCAAAGTATCATTAATGATTAGATAATCAACCACCTTGTTTACCTTCCCAGGGTGGCACTGTATAAATCAGTCACAATCTTTGATCAATTTCAATGATCTTCTTCGATGCATATTCAATTCATTTTAGGTGAATATATAATTTAAGATATTGTGATAAATATATATTTCACAAATTTCATCATAAAGATAATACCACCATATATTTAATGTAAATATAACCATTTTGAACTTGAGTTAATTTTTTAGGTAATTCTTCTCATAATACTTTAATTGAAAAGTGGCTGAGGCTACCACCATAATAATTTTCATTTGGAATAATCCCAATCCATTATTTGATTCATCACTATATTTCAGAAACCCTTATATATTTTAGGTAATTGTAAGCATAGGTGTGTGACCAACCATCTGTTAATATCCTTAAAACTTTCTTTATATTCATCTCTCTTGAGGAACTTGTCTCCCTTCTCAGTTATCTTGTTTAAAGGATTTAAAAAACATGAGAAATTTATCACAATGCATCGATAATATCCATCAATCCAAGAAAACTACAGATATTTGTTATAATGTTTGTTCTCTTATGTTATTGAATCATATTTTTCTTCAAAATATCCATAAATATACCGTGACTAGTGATTACATAACCTAGGAATGATACTTTTTGTATCAATAATTTATATTTTATAAATTTGAAACATACTTACCCCTTTCTCAAGGTCTTTAGTATGATCCTAAAATTATCTTTATACTCTTAATTTATCTTAGAATATATTATAATATCATTTATAGCACAAATTTATCATATTAATATCAGAATAATCTTTTCAATATATACATTAAGATAACCAGGGAATTTATAAGTCCAATTGGAATCACTATGAATTAATAGTGTCTATATATTATATGGAAGGTTGCATTAAATATATCCTTTACTTTTACCCTTAATTAATGATATTCAAGTCAAATTTCTATCTTGGATAAGTATTGATCCTATCAGATTTTATCTAATATGTCATATATATATATGGGGTGGAGGATACTTTTTCTTTACTATGATAATTTTAAGCTCTTGATAATAAATACATCGACATATTGATATACCCTTCTTCTAAATAAATAGGAATAGTTCACCCCATAATGAAGCACTCGAGTGTATATTACCCCTATCCAGATTCTCTTGATGTTTCTTATTTAATTCCTCTAATTCAGTTGGGCATATTCTATATGGGATCTTTGATATTGTCATAATACTTTGTATAAGTTCTATTGAAAACATATCCTCTTGTTATTTGATAAGACTAATAAAATATTATATAAATACACCAACATATTACTATAGAATAAGAATATATTCAATATTTAGTTTATACCCAATTATTTGAGCTAAATATCCCTCACTATTTCGAAACAAGAACCATATATAAGGGATGTAACTTCCATAGGGATTTCATAGTCCTCCTTGAACCGATAGAAAATAATGGGTTGATTTAGGATATGAAATTTGATTTCCCTATCCTAAAAATTAATATGGGATATATTTAGAGAGATAAAATACATTACTAAAATCATATGAAATTTTATTAAAGGGTGAATAATAATATTTTCAATAAGCACATTTGTAGTTATTGTGTGAGTGATGAGTGTACCATTAACTATTACATTTCCATGACCCACTTCAACAGTTGGTATTACATAGGATTTCCTTTTCTCCCATGTATTTGGAGGTTAATGACATTGATTATTGTCATTAACCCTTGTATTAGTGTATTGGTCTGAATATTTTCCACATTCTTTATAATTAAAGAATTTAAACATGAGTAGTATATTTGGTTGATCTTCTTTTTATCTATTTCATTGGATATCCTCTTCATATCTCTTTATCATTCATAAACTTGATGACATTATCTTCCAAACATGAATATTTTACCTGTTATTTTGAGGAAATTACCACCATGAATCATCCCACATTTTCAATATGTTGGGAGATTAATTTTATTTTTTCCCTTGGTTTTATCACTTTTGTTTTCAAAAAACTCCATTTTCGTCTTATTTTCCCCAAAAAAATGAGATTAATGGGAGCCTTAAATTTCTATTTTCACTTTGGAAGCACATAAAACAATTTATACAAATCCAACCAAGCCCCTTATTGCTATTGATTTTTATAGACTTGGTTTTATACCACTAAAGAAATGAACTATTTTTATTTTGAGGATAATGATAAAACCAGAGACATACCATGTGAGTCTCATGACGTTTTCTTCATATGCACTAAAAAATTCTATCATTATTTTAGAGAAAGAATTTTTGGTGATGTAATTATGAAAAATATTTCCTTAAACTACTCTCATTTCATGGAGTTGATTCTTCTTACTACCTCAAATTCGTAATGAGGGTCCACAACTTATTTAAATTACCTTCCAAATTATAGACAACAAAGAAATTTTTTTTATGTTATGAGCACTTGAGATTGGAAAGTATTTTCCTATATTTTTGACCCATTGATCAGAATTTATTGGAAAAAAAGACACAATAAATGAGGGTGGTCATTTCCACATGAAAGAATTATGAGAGAGTTGCTTCTCCCTTAGAATGTTTGGGAATTTAACATGGTCTATTTTATTGTTCATAACATAATAAATTTGGGCAAGCATAACCATGTGTTTTTTACACCATATACCATCACATTTAGTTTCTCATTGGGATAATCATTTAATTTTCCATCACAGTCATTATTGACTATATTCCACAAGATTTTATCAATTAACTAAAACAAAAAAAAATTGTTATGAGTATTAATCAATAAAATACATTGTAAAAAATAATATGATATTGAAAATATAACCTAATAATTCTCCAATTATGACACCTTCATTTCAACTTATAACATATTAGGTTAAACTTATGACACTATTGGATCATACAATAACACATTTGGTTCAACATAGGTTTATTTAGCTTTTATCCCCTTATTTTTCATTCCTAAATTAATAAAATTAAGTTAATACCACTCTGATACCAACTGAGCTGACCCAATCATAAAATACATACATGTTATAATATTATACATAAATATTAATTACATAAAATAATAAATAACTTCCCATAAAATATAGGTTTAGTTTATTTAGAGATTACATGCAAAAAAACTTATTTTACAAACATTATTCAGTATCTCCCATAAATAAACTTAGCACATGATATCCTTATAGATATATCATATATAATTTACTTCTTTATTACCTAAGGAATGAAAAAAGGTGGGTATTATATACTCAGTAAGTGGAGGACATAAGAGATATAATTGAAAGATCATAAGTGATCATAAGATGAAAATTTGGGTATGAGAAGGTAATAAAGGTATATGAACATAACATAAGAAAATCATAGCCATTAAAATTCAAATCATAATTCATGAATCATGACATGCTGATTTCAACATAAAACATAAAACAAGGCATGTGAATGTATAATCCTGAGACAATTATCATAATACATGGAAACATAAAACAGGAATTTGGAATATCATTAAAATTTAGTATAATACTATGGAATATACATAATAATATAAAATCATTTCTTATATCAGGGATCACTACCATGACCATCATCACATAGGTGAAAATCTCAAAACATAAAGGGTGGGTTCACTCCCCATTCCCATAAACATTATAGATTAGGTTCACTCCATAGTCTCTTACATATCATGTCATGTGATATAAAATATTACCAAATTAATTAGAGGGATATATAATTCTATACGCACCTGTTACATAATAAAAAACCATAAAAATGTTGTCCACATAAACTTGAATGCATTCATAATTCCATCATATCTTAATAAATTCTTAATAATGATATTAGTTTCATAAGAATAATTATATGGAATGAAAATGAATCATCAAGAAAAATAAATTTACTGATTATATTGAAACATATCCTTAGTGAAACATAAAAAAAATTAATGGATATTTACATAGATAAAAAACTATATAAGAGAATTAGAAAATTTATTTTAATTATAAGAAGATTTATCATTTTCCTTTTTAATATATTTTATTTTAAAAATAAATAATTTATTAAACAAAATATTTTAAAAATTAATTATAAATTAAATAAAAATTAATTTTTAGCACCACAGAATCTTATAAAGGAATCATTATAAATAAAAATGAAGAAAACGATGGGAGAAAGTAAGTATATAAAAAATTAGAATAATTATTTCATAATAATTATTTATGTATAGAAAATTGAATAGGAAATTAACTTAATCAATCACATAATTAAAGAAAGGGATGTCTGTAAAATCATATGAATACTTTGACCTACAGAATAATATTTCATGAAAAAAAAAAAGAATAGATAGGGTCTGTTGAATTTACAAGCATCCTTTTGATTGAATTATGTATCAATGAGTGGTGTAATGTTAATAAGACGTTTAAAACCCAAAAATAATGATAGTAAAAGAAAATAGAAGGTGTTTTATAGATAAATTACATACAATTTCTTAAAATAGGAATTTAGTCCTAAACAATATCAATTTCAAATTGAGATTGGTAAAGAAACCCTCACCACTAGTCCTGACTTCCGTGAAGGTTATTTAACATATTTTATAATAAACATAACCATATTAACAAATTATTTAAGAACCTTATTCATACCAACCACCTTCTATACTCTCAAATAATAAAAATTTATTATAGAAATATAAGTTAGTTATTATTGATTTTCATTATCAGATGTTATTAATTTTTATTATTTCGCACAAGTTTCATAATGGTGATGTTGATCTTTATTATTTGATAAAAATTTTATCATTACTATACTATTCAAAGTAGTTTAATTCTTGTGCTTCACTTATTTATATAGTACCATGCTAATTTTTTGGAAGGTATGAGTATTGTTTGAGAGAATGAAATACATAATAAGCATGTTTTGGGTAATTTATCAATAATAACAAGTTAATTTATACCAACCATTTTTTTGTGTCACCCTTACACAACCACATTCATAACATAAATTACTATTTAATATAATATATTATCACTATTAATTTATGAATACTCATTTACTAAAAATTAAAATTTTTATTTTCAAGATAGTTAATTTTTAGGGTTAAGTCTGAACCCTCACAATAAAACCAAAAAAACATAAGAGGATGAAGATCCAAATGACATAAAAAGTTAATTATAGAATATTTTAATAATATTATAACCATAAACTCTATGGAAACTCTATTCGGTGAAAAAATCATTATTCTCTGGAGCATCTTTAAGGAAGGCCTCAAAGTATTCAACCATTTTGTCCCATGTTTTGATAAACACTTCCACACCACTCTTTACTTAATTAAAATAATGAAAACATGATATTGAAAGTTGATCCAATCTTATTTCTCTTAATTAAAGTATAATTTTATCCATATTTCATTCAGTCTTATAGCATCTTCTATAGAGGGTTTTATGGGTGGGGAGTTATTTTCCTTCTCACCGAAAGAGTGTATTAGAAGTTTCAATTTAGATGGTGGTCCACTATCATCATCTGGATTAATTTAATCTTTTATGGACCCATGTTCTACAACTTTGATATTTCCTTTTAATAGATCCTGACTAATATTTTCAGACCTTTACTTATAAACTCAAACAGAGTAGTTTGACCCTCATCCTATGATGAAATAATTCCACTTCTTTTCATTACTTCCATTTTATCCTCTCCTCCTCTTTCATAGAATGTGATTGAAGGTATAATCCATTTGAAGAATAAACTTTGTCTTATTCGCCATTAAAGTTAACATTCTTGATCATTCCCTAATTACTCTCATCCTAAAAAAAGTAGGTATAACATTTTTAATCTCAATCTTTACAGCATCATATAATTCTCTATAATTATTTTTTCCCTTATAGTCCTTCAGTACATCAACCTATTTGCAGATTTAATTCCTTTGATTTCTTATTTTAATTCCCTTATATGTAGATATAGTGGTTATATGTTTCAAAAGTTTAGAATAATATTTTCACTACGCTGTTTTATTTCCTTCATTAACTGGGTAACTACCGGAGTTAATCCCCCTTCCCATTTTTAGTTCATGAATGGAATGATTATTTATCTAGACTCAGTTCCTCACAACCATAGGAACCTTGAGAAAATTTACCAACATTACCTTTATCCATAGAAGCATTATGGTCCACCCCTTTATAGTCTTCTTTACTCCATGCTCCTAGATATTTATCACCCATTCCATATATGTATAATATCTTAAACCAATTATATATAAAAGAACCCATGGATTAATTCTATGCATTGGGGCTTGAAGAAAGAAGGATCCTTATACAGACATATTTGAGTGTTTATAGAAAACCACTATTCCCCTCCAACACTCTTGGTTCCTTAACAACATTCACATATCTCCCAGCCTTTACTTCCTATTAAGGTCCCTGAAAAGTCTAAAAAAATTGGATCTCTATAATATCAATAGTTCTATTACATTGTTCTTTCTCATTTATAGGAGAAGTAGTGCTCACCTTAGGATAAAAGGAGTAAATATTGAGTTTTAGTTCATTTTATTATATATACCCTACAACCAGGCTCTATGGGAATATCACACCCACCACTAGAAACCCAACCCCTAACGATGTGGAATCCTCTCCTACCTAATGTGGATGAATTCTTGAAAAACTGGATTAGAAGAAAAGAAATTTATGACTATAGCATGAGCAACCAAAGATTCATTAGAGCTGACATGAATAACCATCATCTTTACATACCTTGATTATTGACCCATTTATGGTGACCAAGATGAAATAGGGACGGATATAAATCACACCAAAACTTGAAATTAAATGTTTGAAATTAGTGGAACTCTTTAGTAACCTCAATCTAAAATTATTTGATAAGTGTTCATGAAATGTCAACTTCCATGAAAATACTAGGGTATTGGGGTAACACAAGGTCTTAAATATTCTATCAAAACATATAAATTTAGCAAAAATGATTCCAATCATATAAATAATTTCTAGAGTTTGTAGGGGAAGGGGAAAACCATTGAATCTTTTTGGGTTGGAAGTGGATCTGTCCTAGGATAATAACCTAGTTGTGAAATATAAATTTTGAGAATACCTATGAAAAAAAAGCATGAAAATAAGAGTATAAAATAAATTGTGACACATAAATTTAATGTAGAAAACACTATAATGAATATGATTAAGAAACAATCAAGAAAATATGATAAAATACAATATTAATTAGAGATTACATATAATTCAATTAGAATCCCAAACTTGAATTATAAAAAAGGGAATAGAAAACATTTGTGAAAATACACACCCTAATACAACACTTTTGTCTCTCTAATAATCATTTATGACAAAATGTCACCGCTCAGATATCAAAACCAAAAATGAGTTGTCGTTTCCACACATCAAATAGTCTATTTATCAGCCTGTTTTTTCCACTGAATGGTTCTTTCTAAGCCCAAAATCACCCATGTATATTCTACACAAGTCGTTGTCTACTATCAAGTCACATTCCACAATTTTATAAACAAGATTTTACTCATAACTGACTTCCCAACCTCAATTATTCTTATTGTTTCATACCTACATCTTCACTCCTCATGAAATTATATATAGAAGGAAAAAATAGATATAAAACAAATATCTCTAAAGATTCCACATGAATATAAAATATAGAAAAATAATAATATTTGTATCTTAAAGAAACATTATCTTCAAGAAAAAAAATTGATGGGACAAACCCCAACAATCTCCCCCTTAATACCCTCAAATAAAGAGATATCAGCCAAAAACTCAATTGGAAAGAAAACTAGTTGGTATCAAACCAACTATCATCTATTTTATAAAATATGACATCCCTCTCTTGCATATCTAACAAAACCTAAAATATTACCCTAAAAAATAAATACAAATGATGAATTCATATTCAAACCTATTTATACACTACCAATACCATAATAAATCATATATGGATTTCCATTATTTGTGATAACCATATAATCTGGAACACCTACTAGAATTAATCTATCCCTCCACTCAACATCCTCTAAGCAGTCTGAAACTCTCAACACATCACCCTAATATTTTATTTTAATTATTTGATCACAATTGAAACTATCTGAAGAAAAATAATTTGGTTTAAGACATGAAATTCCTGACCATAAATTCTTTGTATTCAATAACTTCTTCATCTTATTTGATGGTCTTAATATTCAAATCAATGAACATCTGTGTAACAAATTTAATTATGTCCTCTTCATAACCGCATTTATCACATCACCACATGTCTTTATATTCCTCTTGTATAGCATTTCATCTATTTTTCTCCATGTATAAACCATTGATCCTCTATAAAAGTTCCATAATATTTTTATAGAGAAACTATTGAATCCATCAGTATCCAGAGTACAAGAAGATAAAAAATTATGGTGTATACCTGAAACATGTCACACAGCTCATAACATCTGCATACAACCTGAATTCATAGTGATAAAAATATCACTAATACTAATGACATGAAAAGAATATATTTTTCCCATATTCAATATACCAATTTCACCTTATTCATATGAAGAATGAAATTCCCTCTTCAGTGTAATATGGAATGATGTTGTTGAATTAACCACCCATTTACTGTACAAATATAACCTAAAATAATCAATTCCAACAAAATGTAAATCACCATCACCCTATATAATACTTATGCCAATATCCTTAAAATCGGTTTCCTAAGACTTCTTTTCCTCCTTAAGCTTTTTCAATTCATAAAAGTTTTTGTAAAAATGACCCTCCTTATTGTAAAAGAAGCACTTAACCTTTTTCAGGTCTTATACCAACCTCTTTGATTACCATGTCTATCTACCACAGCTAGAATATCACTATTACCTAAAGATACACCATCATTGGTCTTTTACTAAGTCTTGTTCATAAAAAATGATGAAATTACATCACACAACATCAATGTGTATTTCCCGAATAGAATTGTGGTGATGAGATTATCATATTAATCAGGTAATAAACATAAAAGAAGAAAATACTTATATTTTTCTACCATTTGAATTGGTACCATAGATCATTTATCATCGATATTGACCACCAATAATGATAGATACATAAAACGTTTAGTGAACTCAACTATATAGTTACCTTAATATACATTATATGAAATTAACAAATGATACAACTATTTTTTTAGGTATGAAATATTGGAGAAGGATTTTGATTTATACCTACTTAAAATATTTCTTATATCACCTCTAGATATTATATATTCATCACTTACCACATAGTATTATCATCCAATTACATTTGAGTCATTCTTGTCTCCAAATATATCATAGTAGGAAAATCATTAATGCTCATCATATCTAGATTCTCTAATTTTTTCTTTAATTCCTTCATTGTCTTCTTATAGACCAAAATATTTTTAACTCATTGCCAAAGTAAAGTAAAATAATTTTTTCTATTAAATAGTTCAATGTTGTTAGAAATCCCATGGTGTGAAAAAACAATATATAATCAACAAGAAACATGGATAACCTCCTATGATACCTATTTTCATTAGTTATTTCCTCTAAAACTAGGTCTACCAGGACCAACATATAGGTTCTTTTGGGGTTTCATCCTAAAACCCAGGGTTTATATGAGTAATTTTTTATCTAAGATTATATGTGAGCCTCCATCCTTTGTGAATAATGATGTTGGATTGGGTTAACACCTAAAAATACACCCATCAAACCATAGACTACAGAATATTACTCTTAAACAATAATCCATCAGATCCAAACTTCTAGCACCATTATTTTTCTCATGATTGGGACTCACCACCTGACTACTATTATCAAGAAGACTTATGATACAAGGAAGCATGGATCCACATGATCAAACCCAATTCATTATTATCATTCTCAAACTATTTCAGGGATATCCACACAACACTTGGGCTACATTGTGCCTTTGATACCGGTTTTTGTGTTAGAAGTGGATCAATCCCATGATAATAACATTGTTGTGAAAAATAAATTGTGACAATTGCCAATGAAAATATAGCATTGAAATAAGATAAGAAAATAAATGGTCACACAAAAATTAGACATTGAAAACCCATACGATGTATAGGATTAAAAAACCATAGGGAAAACATTGAGAAAATTTACCATTAATGAGAGAATACAAATAATCCAAGTAGAAGACCAAATTTGAATTATAAATGAGAGCATAGAAAATTAATGTGAAAATTCAGACCCTGATACATCTCTGCCATCTCTCTGATAATATTATGTCAAAAAATGTCACCCCTAAGGGATCCAAACAAAAAAAAGGATTCATTGTAACACCTCAAATAAACTGTGTGACAACCTGATTTTTCCAATACAAGGTGCTACCCACACCCAATAACACTAATGTATATGCTATAGAAGTCATTGTCTACTCTCAAGTCATAACTCATGTCATTCTGAACAATCCTTTTCTCGCCGTTGAATTTTTAACTTCAATTCATAGCTATATATACTATATTAATACTATTATATAGATAAGTAAAAAGATATATATGAAATAAATAACTCCAAAGATCCATTATATAGATAAGATAAGAAAAAGGAATAGTATTTCAATCTTAAAAAACCATATATTCAATAAACAAAACCGATGGGATGAACCCCAAAAATTCTTACCTAAAGTTCTGAGGTCAGATAACCTCTCCTCATGTGAAAATCATATGTCCATCTGAAGATCAATAAATAAAATCCATCAACTATACATGAGGAGCATGATCATGAAAAGGAGAATTCATCCCTATCTACAAAAAACCAAATATGTATTGATAAGTAATAAGCCCTATAGTCACATGGGCCTTCAGTCTTAAATATTTATTGATTAATCCATCAAAATAACCAACTAATTGATGATGTTTGTAACACCCTAATATTTTATGAGTTATTGTTTTTCAAATTAATTTAAACTTTTGGATATTTTTCATTTCTCACAACACTAAATATAGCTTGTTTTATATGAAATAACCAAGTTATTATTGATTTTTATGCTACACCAAGTAATACTTTCGATATACACTAAACCAATATAATTTTTTGATACACACAACACTGACTTGGATTACGTTACACACAACACTATGTTTATAAAAAACATCATTTTATTATTATAATTATTTAAACAAGATAGTTATAAAATAGTAATTAAAATTGGTGTTATTAATATTAATAAAATAATTTAAATATTATTTATAATTTTGAAACATATTGACAATAAAAATATAATGGGTAAAGTCTTTATATGTTTGGAAACATGATTTTCTCAAATGAAATGATTTTTATGTCCTTCTATGAACAATAATAAAATTAATTTTACACACTTATAAATTTAATTTTATGAATTAAAATTTATTTTTGAATTTATTCTATCAAATTTATCTTAGGGTAAATTTTATTTATTTTTTTCTGAAAAACTTCATTTTTGGATGAATAGTGATAAATATTGAATATTAATTCAAAACTAATTTTTTTTGTATAATTTTTTTATATAGATAAATTATATATTAATTTGGTTTAAAAGTATATTTAGATCATTTATACATAAATTAATCTAATTTATGTTATTAGAACCAATTTCAAAATGAAATTGGATAAAAAAAATTTAAAAAATTTGGACATTTTTACATTAGAAACTCATAATCTAATCTTGTATGAAGGATTAATATTGAAATAATTTCTTACCACTTCTATGATTATAATTTAGAAAAATAGATTTCATATTTATAATAATATTAATTTCTAATATCTAATAAGCTCAACATAGTTTTTTTCGAAAATTATTAGGGAAATTAACAAAAATTAACTACAGTGATTAAGGTAAAAATGAGCTTAATTAATGACTAAACATAGAATATAAGGTGTAAAAATGACACTACACTTGTCTAAAAATTATTTTTTGGATATATTTTGACCATTACACGTATAATTATTTATAATGTTCTAATTTTAACCCCATGGGGATAATTAAAATATTAGGATCACTGAAACCCTTTCATGAATAGCCAATGTGTCCTTTTCCCCACTTAAAGAAGGCCTCCTCCCCCCTAGATTTACACATCGCAAGCCCTTTTAGCTTAAAAAGACCCTGAAAAAATCTCCTCTCAACTTTGCTCCCTTCATCTTATAAGTCTTCCATTGGGTATAAATCCAACTAAAGTAGCCCTTTTGTAAAAATTGAAAGGAGTTACCCAAAGAAGAGGTAACACACGTCAAAAAAGAACCTTCATTTTATTTATTTATTCACCCTCTAAACTATTATTATTATGTGATTATATAAAAAACTAAGTATTAAAAATATACTAAAATGTTGTTATGATAAGTTTTTACATACACTTATACACGCTTCCATCAAATGGGTAATGAACTTACTGTTCTTGTGCATAGTAGACTACCACCTCACAAAACGATGTTGTTCGTTTTTACCTTACCAATTCTCATGGTTGGGAATTATGATAGACATACTATTTTTATATGATATTTATTATATTTATTATATATTTATTTTTCTTTAATTATTATACAACAAAAACCTTCATGATTTCAATTTTGTGTATCTACGATAACTTCATTTGTGGACGTGTGGACTACTGCCTCCTCAAAGCGATGTGATTCATTCACACATTACATAGAATGTATTAAGTATGAGATTAGGGAATTTATATGATATATTCTAAATAATTATGATACTTGAATTATATTATATATATATACATATATGTCATTTTCTTTCTTTCTTTCAATACGACAAGAAAACAGAAATAGCGTTCAGGCATACGTATGGACTACCGTCTCTATGAACGGTGTATTCCATTTCATATTTAAATATTTAATAAATTATTATAAATATTTATAAACTGAATATATATGAAATTTATATCATTTCTTACATTATTTATATAATTATATCCTGATCAAATTAAGATGATCATGAATAACAAGTCAAAACATATACGAAAAACAAAATAGATATTACCCGAAACGTAACCTTAGCTTGGAATTGTTAATAAATGAGTAATATAACATCATAATAAAATAATATTTGGTATGATATATAATAATAGGGTTCATTTTTAATTAATAAAAAAGGTATAATTATTATATATTAGTTTAGAATTTGTATGAAGTAGTTAACTACTTAAGGTAAGGGTTTTCTCATCTCACTTTTCATCTCCCTTAGATACATGTCATATTCACTTCTTGTTTCTATTATGTGGTGTATATACTAACATAATACATGTTATATAATAAATAATATTTTAATACCTTATATTTAATGTTTCAATTTATTTCATTCTTTCATGGGGATCACAATTCCAAAGTTACTCATGTAGTATGTGTTTTTTCAACTCACTTTTATTTCTTTGAGACTTATTATTTATTCACCACCCATTTATTTTTTGTGGTTTATTTAGTTCCCATGAATGTATTATATGATTTTTATACATAAATTTATGGGTATTTACCTATATCTTTTATGATGCTTCTTCTATGGAGTTTACAGTTCAAAATTTATGAAATCGTTAAATTATTTTTTATCTCAATTTTCATTCTTTGAGACACATGACATGTTATGCACCAAAATTATTCTATGAGGTGTATAATCTAGCCTTTGAAAAATTATATCATGAACAAAGTTATTTTCATGATTTTTTAATCTTCATGTAAGTTTATTATTTTCATATTATTATGATTCAAAGTTACCAAAGTAGTTAATGGTTTATTTCTACAATCTCATCATTTATCGAGACTGTTTATGATTATGCTTTAATTGATGAAATATTATAATAAATATATCAAAAATATCCTTAATTTTCTTATAAAATGTTTATTCATGCTAAATCCTTCTAATGGTACCATTTTTCCGCTCTTTGGTACTTAAGATAATTAAGAAAGTGTTTTTAAGAAAATCTCACTTTATTTCTCCCTTCAGTTGGAAATTTGTGTTATTTCCAGACCATGTTTTCTATAATGATTTAAAAAAATTATAATATTATCCTATTACATTTAAATGAAATTTTGACACATTTTTTAACTATAAAAAAATGGTTTTTAAAAATGAATATTCTCGTCATTTTTTGATCAAGGCGCTTTTCTAAACATTTTATGGTACAAAAGAAATGATATAAATGTATGAATTTATCCACCATCATGAAAATCATCTACTTGATGTTTACTTTAAAAGTTTACAAGATTATTTTTTTAATTAATTTTTTCTACTAATATTTTAGATATTCATTTTTTAATTTGATTTTCAAGGAAAAAGGTTTTCAAAAATTTTGTATGTTCAAGAATTTTTTAAATGATTTTCAAAAATTCCATTAAATTATTTCAATGATATTTTAAAATAAAATGGTTTTCCAAATTTTTTATGTTTAAAAATTGTTTTAAATGTTTTCAAGTTTCTTTGATAAGTTGTCAAAGAAAAATCTTTTCAAAATGGTTTGATGCTTCTTTTATAATTTTTCTAGAAAAAAGGTTTTCAAAATGTTTTAATGATTATTTTATAAGTTTTCATTGAAATTATTTTTTAAATTATTTTAATATTACTTTATAATATTTAAAGGAAAATTTTTTTCCAATTTTTATTAATATTCCTTTATAAGTTTTCAATAAAAATGGTTTTCTAAAAGTTTTCAAGCTTCCATTATAAGTAATCTATGATAATGGTTTTTAAAAAAAATTAGATTACATTATATGTTTTCAAGGAAAAAGGTTTCCAAAATATTTTCAAGTTTACATCATAAGTTTAAAAGTTTATTTTCAAATAAAATGGTCTAAAATTTTTTTTATGTTTCAAAAATAGTTTTTCTATAAATAAGGGATATTTTCCTTAAGAAATGTTTTAATTGATTTTTAAAGCTAATATTATAAGTTTTCAAAGTTTTTTTCAAAGAAAACTATTTTGAAAATGTTTTACACCTTAAAAGGTGATTTTCAAAGAAAGGTTAATTTAATTATGAAATTATCCAAGTTGTATTTAAAAATAACTCTCCATTTAAAATGAAATCCATCGATATATTTTATTATTTACTAGGTATATGATATAAGGGCACCATTATCATTATCTAAAATAATGGTTTATGGTTAATATGTATAGTTGATTATAAAACCCATTTTTATTCAATGGATTATACCTATGATAAAACACTTATGAAACCCACATCTTTTCCCTGGTTATACTTTGATTAAATGATTATGAAACTTGTGTCTTTTCCACATGCTATATTATGATGGAATATTTATGATACACATTTAATTTCTTGGGTTTTGATATTATTTTTATGAAACCCATATCTTTTTATTGGACATGATATGATTCAAGTTTAATTATCCTGTGGAACATGTATGCATGATTTTACAATATGAACATTTCTACATACATCTCCCTTTAATGAATTGGGTAAATATTTATATCTCATGATATTATTATGGGAAACAAGTTTACAGGCTTGATCCACAATGGGAAATAGGTGTGTCTCAATCCATAATGGGAAATAGGTTTGTCCTAATGGGAAGATAGGTAAACTTGATCCACTATGGGAAGATGGGAAAACCTGATCCACTATGGGATGATGGGGAAACCCAAAACATTATAGGAAGATGGGGAAACCTATTCCCTTCTAAGGAAATGATTGTGACTAGGTATGGTGGTGTGTCATGTCTTATAGGTTTAATGCCTGTGAATTTAGCTAATAAGTTTTGGTAATGAGCCATTACTTCTAAGGAATTATTTTTATTCATGAACTAGATTACATATTCAAAATTTCACTCATGGACCTAGCTGCATGTCCATAAGTTTACGCGAGGGACTGATTCCATGCTAGTAACTTAATGAGTGAACCTGTTTCTATTTACACATGTTCCCAATGTTATAAGATGATATGTATTCAATAATTATATATTTTATTTGTATGTTATAATATCATGGATTATGCTCTTGATTCCCTTATGATTCATGTTTTATGAACTACCAATCTTTAGTCCATGACTCATGTGTATGATCTTTGATGTGTAGGTTATGATCTTTAAATGTTACTCTCATGATATCATACACTGGTTTATAGGTTATATTTATGTATCTCCTTTAGTTAAATTTAATGGGAATTTAAACTCACCCCTTCTTAGGTTTCCTTTCTCTAGGTTATGAAGAAAAGTTTTAAATAATATAACTAAAGGGGGGAGATATTTACTGGATATATTGATGATATTTCTGAAGTTAGAATATAATGTTTCCATGTTTCCAAAGATACTAAACTATTAAAGTCTGTAGGTGTGTACTTTTATAATGTGATGAATATTCATAAATATTTGTTTAATATCCATTTATGTCAAACCTGAGTCTCTATAGTTGGTATTAAATTGAAGTTTTAGTCATCCTTTGAAAACTAGGATGAAAAAACTATAATGAGATCCCTGAGGAAATTTCTATGGAAATGTATAGGGATGTATCTAAGGATAAGTCTAAGGATTTATTAAAAATTAGGAAAATGTCCTGTAATTTTGGTAGAGGATTGAGTGAGTGGTTTCATAGGAATACATCCCTGTCTAGATTCTAAAAGAGGATGTGACACTATCACAAATTTAGATAGGGGTAATAAACACAAAAAAACATATTCAACTAGACTCAATTGGTAACCAGTGCACTACAATGGGCCTTGATGCACATATGGTTTGACACTCTTAAGGGATATTCTTTGAGAATTAAAAACTCTCTATAAACCATATTAATGAATTTAAATAAAATATTAATATTAATAATCTTGTAAAAACATAAGGTTTGATAGATTAAAGAATTAGGTGTCCTGATTTAGGCATAAAATAAGTAATTGTTTCATGATTATGTAGTTTTCTGCAATCATATGTGTTTCTCACACTATGCTTTCTGGTCTTAGTCAATAATAAGAATTAGAAGGAACTGGGTTAACATTGAATGTTTTAGATGTGGAAAGTGTGGGAAATATCAAAATAAATTTCCTTAAGTGGTAATATCATGAAGAGAAATTGGAATATGGTACACGTATTGGTTACAATAATGAAGATAAAAAGGTTTTGAATGACATGTGAAAGCTATGAGATTTTTTAACTGTATATTTTTACAATAAATGTAGGAAGAATGATTAAATTGAGTTTGAGGAGCCCTAAGAAATTATTCATATAAAGATTCTAGGAAAGTGGTATTAAGGAAAAGAATTATGAATCCTAAGTAATGGTTTAATATAAAGTTGGATGATTAAATTCTATATGTATCGAAATTCATCAATAATGTTATATGAATCATGAAATATTCATTTTACATTAAGGATTTGAAACAAATATATTGAGTGGACATAATGAACTAGAAAAGTTATTTAACGTAAATGTGTTATTTTTTTAAGAGAGGGTATCCCTTAATGTGTTCCTTATGTGGAAAAATTTATATTTAGCATGGATAAATAGATGTTTGGTATGGATAAAGTAAACTGGATAGTATTAATTTCCATGTAACTGGTTATTGATTTACTAAAAAAGTGGTATATGGTATCAATGTTGAATTTTACAAAAAAAAAATTATTTAAGGAGTATATCTAATAATCTATATAAATAATAAGGAATAATTCATGTTTTCAATAAGGATTTATGGTAATTTAGGTTATTACTATGTTTCAAGGGAATTAATGATAAAGGTATTCACGTTTTTGGTATGTGACAACCAATAGATACATTATGATATATGGTGGAAAAATGTTAAGCACATTTTTTTAAATTCATTGACCTTATTTATAATGTTTTGGATTATCATATTTTGAAAGGTAAAAAGTTTAACCATTCATGGAATAGTTCAAGTTAAAATTCAAATAAGCTTTAATAGATTAATTTATTATCTCTTCATATGAGTATTTAAGCATATTCAATAACCTGTGCTAACCATTTTTCTATGATTATAACTAAAGATATATAAAATGACTTATCATTATATTTGTGGATCTCATGATATTTTTGTTCTTCAGGAATGAAAAATTCACTTATTTTTTAGAATAAGATATAAAGTGAAAATAGGTCAAGGAACAACCAAAGGGTGATATTGTTCTGAAATAAATTAGTTATGTATTCTTGTTAATGTTTTTAAATTTAAGAAAAGGATCTTGAAACCAAAAAATTTATCCTGGTAACTTCATTTACAATCAATCAAATTTTCCCTTAGATCATCATAGATTTATGGATTTGTGATCATTAACTTTCTTATGACCATGTTATCTATCACTCTCTATTAGAACTTGATAGTTATATTACTCTTCCATGCCCATGTTTTCACTTCCCACCTATGTTCGCATTTGTGAAAAACAATTTATGATTTACTTTGGGTAAGAATTATGTTTTTAAGTTTACCTTCTCAAAGGAAGTTTTACTATTCATTTTTATAATGTGGATTTATATTAAAGGTACTTTAAAGTATTAAAACATTGACAACATGTATGAATTTAGAGGGTAAAATTCATTTAAATGGGGGTAGAATGAAACACCCCAAGATTTTGTGAATTATTGCTTTATAAATTAATTTATATTTTTTTATATTTTTCATTTCATGCAACACTAAATAGAGATTGTGTTATATGAAATAACAAAGTTATTCTTTATTTTTATGATAAACCAAGTTATGATTTTGATATATGATACACGTATATAATCTTTTGCTACATGAAACACCAACTTGGCTTACGTTACATGAAACACTGAGTTTCTTTGAAACAATAATTTATTAGCATAATTATTTACACAAGATAGTTATAACATAGCCATTAAACATAGTAAAATGAATAGTAATAACTAGTTTTCAATTATTATTTATAATTTTTTAACATATTTAGAACAAAACATATAATTTTGATAAATCCCTTATATGTTTGAAAAAATTATTTTCTCAAATGAACTGATTTTTATATCCTTCTATGAATAATAATAAAATAAATTTTAGAAAATTTTAAAAATTTAATTTTATAAAATAAATTTAATTTTTTAATTCATAATTTCAAATTTATATTAGGGTTAATTTTAGGTTTTTTTCTAAAATACTTCATTTTTTGGATGAATAGAGAGAAATACTGAATTTTAATTTGAAATAGCTTTTTCATATAATTTATTAATATAGTTAAATTATATATTAATTCTTTTCTACAGTATAATTAGATAAATTATATATAAATTAATAAAAAAAATTCACTAGAACCAATTTCAAATTTAAATTTGTTATAAAAACATTTCTAATTTTTGGACATTTTCGCTTTAAAACTCGTCGTCATGTCCTGTCTGCAATATTGATTTTAAATTATTTTCTACCACTTATGTGATTATAATTTGGAAAAATGGATTAAATATTTGTATTAATAATAATTTATAATAAGTTCAAATTAGTTATTGAACAAAAGTATTAGGGAAAGTAATTAAAATTAATTACATTGATTAAGGTAAAAATGAGCTTAATTAATAACTAAACTTAGAATATAAAGTGTATAAATGACCCTACACTGGTATAAAAATTATTTGACGGAAATATTATGACCATTACAAATATAATGATATATAATGGTCGATTTTTAACCCTTGGGATACAATTAAAATGTGAGGAGCACTCAAATATTTTCAAGAATAGCCAATGCGTCCTTTTCCCAACATATTAAAAGCATCCTCTCCTCCCCCTCTCTTTACACATCTCAAGAAATTTTTATCATCCAAAACCTATCAAAATATCCTAAAACTCTCCTAAATTCATAATATAATCACCAATTTCTGTGTAAATTCAACTAAGGAATCCCTTTGGTGAAAAACAAAAGGAGTTTCCCCAAGAAGAGGTAACACCCTTCAATAACCACTCCCATGTTATTTCTTTCTTCACCATATCAACTCTTATTATTAAATTATTATATAATAAAATCATTATATTCATTATAATAATATTTTTTATGAAATATTTATAAGAAAACTTACACATAATTTCATCAAATGTGTAAAAAAATTACCATTCATGTGTACGATAGACTACTGCCTTGCAAAACGATATTGTTCATTTTTTATTTACCACATATAATGGCTGTGAATTATGATGGAAATAATATTTTTATATTATATATATCTAATAAATATGATTTTTTATGATTTTTTAATTATTATATAATACATTTATTCATTTTTTATATTTTTTATATACGATAAATTCGTTTTTGGACATGTAGACTACCGCATCCTCAAATCGATGTGATTCATTCACACTTTACATGGAATTTATTAAGGATTGATTAGGTGAAATTATATAATATATGGGAAATAATGATTCTAAAATAATTATATTATTTATATATATACACACACTTCATTTTTTTCTTTCTTTCAATATGATAAGAAAATGGAAGCAATGTTCATGCATACATACAATTTACCATTTCCATGAATGGTGTATTCCATTTAATATTTATATCTTTTATATATTCCAAAAAATATTTATATAATGAATATATATGATATTTATATCATTTTTTACATTTTTTAAATAAGTAAATCATGATCTATGTAAGTGGATCATGAATAATAAGTGAAAATATATACGAAAACAACATTACCCAAAAAGTAACCTTAAGATGGAATTGTTAATAAATGGTTAACATAAAGTTATAATAAAATAATATATAGAATTATATATAATAATATGGTTCTTTTGTGGATTTATAATAAAATTATACTTATTACACATGATGTTTGATATTGTACGAAGAAATTCAATACTTAATGTAATCATTTTCTCATATCACTTTTCATATTCATGAGATACATGCCATATTCACCACTTGTTTCTTTTATGAGGTGTATATAATATAATAAGACATTTTATATAATTAATTAACGTTTATTTAATGATACTAAATGTTTAAATTTATGTTATTATTTCTTGGGGATCATTATTATAATGTTATTCATGTAGTAAGGGTTTTCTCATCTCACTTTTATTTTTGTGAGACATATGCTTTATTCACCACTACTTACTTTTTTGGTGTATATAATTACCATGAATGATTTATATGGTTATTATGATTAATATTATAGGTAATTACATATCTTATTTATGATTTTTCTTTCATGGTGGTTGTGGTTCCAAATTTACCAAATCGGTAAAGTAAATTTTGGTCACAATTTGCCTTCTTTGAGACACATGCCATGTTATGCAACAATATTTTCAATGAGGTTTATATAATTCCATTTTATGTGTTATATCATTAGTATCCTTAATTGAATAATATTTTAAGCTTCATGTAATGTTACTATTTCCATATTATTATGATTCAATGTTACCAATGTAGGTAATGATTTATTGTTATAATCCCATCATTTATCAAGATTATTTATAATTAGGATTCTATTGAGGAATATTATGATCCATATCTCTAGAAATATCATGAATATTCTTATTCTCTATTTATTCATGTTAAATCCAAGTAATGGTACCATTTTAACACTCTTTAGTACTAATGCTAATTAAGAAAGTGTTTTTAATAGAATTCAACTTTATCTCTCTATTCAGTCGGAAATATGTGTTCTTTCAAAACCATGTTTTCTAAAATGTATTAAAAAATGTTTTCCTACATCCCTGTGATCTTTTAAGGTCATTTTTACCAATTCCGTACCTTAAAAATGGTTTAAAAAATCAATCTTCTTATTATTTTTCGATTGAGGCACTTATCTAAACTATTTACAACGAAAAATAATGATTTGGAATGTATGGATTAATCATATGTCATGATCCTAACCTCTTTCAATATTCCTTTTAAATTATAGAAGATTAATTTTTTTTAGAAAAATATTTTCCTAATATTTTTTATATTAATTAATTTTAAAGTAGTTTTCAAGGAAAACGTTTTTCAAAAATGTTTTATGTTCAAGAAGTTTTTAAATTATTTTCAAAAAATAATTTAAATTTTTTCTATATATATTTTCAAAGAAATTGGTTTTAAATTTTTTTGTGTTTAATAATTGTTTTAAATGTTTTCATGATTCAATTATATGCTTTCAAATAAAAATGTTTTTAAAATGTATTAAATCTTATTTTATAATTTTTCAAGGAATACTTTCTTCAAAATAATTTCAAGAATAATATATAAGTTTTCAAGGAAAATAGTTTTTAAAATTTTTTTAAGCTTCCATTATAATTTTTCAAGGAAAATGGTTTTTAAATTTTTTTAGGATTCCTTAATATGTTTTCAAGGAAAATTATTTAGAAAATTATTTTAATATCCCTTTATAAGTTTTTTATGGAAAAGGTTTTTGACATTTTTTCATGTTTCCTTTATAAGTTTTCAAGGTTATTTTCAAATAATATAGTTTTCAGAAGGTTTTTTATATCAAATATTATATTTAAAAGTAGAAATCAAATTTTCCTCAATAAACGTTTTAAGTGGTTTTAAAGAATATTTTATAAGTTTCTGGAGTGGTTTTCGAATTAAAGTATTTCAATGATGTTTTATGCCTTAAAAAGTCATTTTCAATGAAATGTTATTTTCCTTGTGAAATGATCCAAGTTATCTTTCAAAATCCTTCTGTAGATAAGATGAAATCCATTAATATAGTTTATTATTTAATTGAAAAATGATCTAAGGGTATCGTTTTCATTCTTTCTATAAATGGTTTATGTTTAATATTTAATGTTATTTATGAAACTCATTTATCATTCATCGGTTATACCATGATACAATTATTTTGAAACCCAATTCTTTTCATGGTATATGATTTGATGAAATGATTATTAAAACAGTGTCTTTTACAATGGTTTTGATATGGTATCATGTTTATGATACACATTTCAGTTCATGGGTTATGATATAATGTTTATGAAACCCATCAATTTTTATAGGAAATGATATGATGCAAATTGTATTATCTTATGAAACATGTATATATGATTTTATTATGTGATAAGTAGAACTTATATCTACCTATAATGCAGTGGGTAAATATTTATATCTCATGATATAATTAGGTTAAAAAATTGAAATGATTTATCCATAATGTGAAAAAAGTTGGACCTAATGAAAATGGGAAATAGGTGTGTCTCGATCTACAATGGAAATATGGGAAAACCTAATCCACTATAGGAAGTTGTGGAAACCCAATCCACTATGCGAAGATAGGGAAACTCAGTTCACTATGAGAAGATGGGGAAACCTGATCCATTATAAAAAAAGGAATACAATTGGGGATGGTGGTGTTCCCTTCTTAGTAGTTGTAGTCCCAATGAAGTCCCCTAATAAGTTTTCGCAATGAGCCTGAAATTTTAGGGAATGATTTTTATGCGTGAACCTGATTACATGTTCACAATGTCATGCATAGACCTAGTTCCATGCCCATAAGTTTGTGTGAGGTCTCGATTCCATTCCCTTTACTTAATGAGTGAACCTATTTCTATTTATACATGTTCATAATCTTATTAGCTTATGTGTATTCAATAAGTCTATTTTTATTCATATATTCTGCTCTCACGGATATTCTCTTGATTCCCTTATGATTTATGTTTTATAAACTACTAATATTTATTCCATTACTCATGTTTATTATCTTTGATATGTAGGTTATGATATTTAAATGTTATTATCTTGATCTAATACCCCTATGTACATTATATACTTATATAACTCATTTATATACCATTACTGAGCATCTGAAATCACCCTGTATTATGTTTTCATTCCCCAAGTCATTAAGAAAGGTTTTTTAAGTAGGAGTTATAAAGGGGGAAGATATTTAGAAGATACGTTGGCTATATTTCACCAGGTTAGAAGATTATGTTTCTAAGTTTTCAAAGACGCTAAACTATTATGGTCCTTGAGCATGTACTTTTGTAAACTGCAAAATATTCATAAAAAATGATATAATATCCATATATGTTAAGACAAGGTCGTTATAGTGCTGGCCAAATTAAGATAGAAGTGAGGGTTCTGATAAGATTGAGGTCTCTAAAATTTATACAATATATAGAGTAAAATCTTGGGAACCCCATCCAAGAATAACGGAACATTAAGGATAAGTAATATTCTAGGAAAGGGTGGGAGAAATTTGTAATTTATTTCATTTTATATTGTAATATTCTTCCATAGGAATCATTAATTTTAGTTCAATGTTGTATGCATCATAAAATATCAAATAAGAAAATTATATAAAGACAAATACATACTAAAAACATAGGATGATACATCGAGGGTGAGTTTTGCAGCCACTGGAAGTTCATCATAACTCCAGTTCATTCTTATAGGATTTTGGTGGGTCTCTACTTCCCCGAAAATAAAATCTAATTCCAAAATCATAAAACTATCAAATACACACATTAAAACTAGTTAAATTTTCGAAAATGGAAATTCACTTGATCCAAATTAAAATAATTTATTGAACACCATGTTTTCACCATTTAAATTCATAACTTAAAACAAAATTCAATCCTTAATCAATATATCTTGGATGAGGGTATCTCTATATAACTTATCATCCCTAAAAAGTCTAAATAGATCTTTTCCCAAATTTACTTACCTATTTTACTCACCAAGTATTAGGTAATAAACCAAATATTAACCTAATAAAACCAATATTTATTTGGGAATTCAATAAATACTGAGGATTTCAAAAGAAAAACGACCAAAATCAGTGATAAATAATTATTTACATGCCAGTAAATATTATTTACTATTTGCGCAATATATTGCACAATAAAAAAATTATGATATTATTATTTTGTGGAATTGGGTTTAAAAAAAGGTTTTAATATTGTTTAAGGGTTGGTATTAAATTAAAAAATATTCTAAACTAAACCATATACTATAAATAGCTCATTATGTCTATTGTATAGGTAATCAAAAAAGAGAGAGAATTATTGCACTAAATGAATTCTCTTTCAACTCCATCATCTCTCTCCCTTTCAAGAATGAGAAAATAAGAGATATTTATTCATGAATAAAGAATGATAAATCAAGAAAAAACAATGCAAGGCATTCGATTCAGCATGCTAGCACCCAAATATTGAGTGAAATTATTCTATGAACATTGGAGAACGTTAGGATCACTGCTCGAGGGATTATTCTATTGGATCTTCACAAGTGTAATGTAGGAAATATAAAAGGTTATTTTTAGACAATTTAAATTGAATATGATGAAATAACCATAAGATGATGTAATTTATTTATTCAAATATAAATGAATTAATAATAAAAAT
Organism: Viscum album; assembly: GCA_963277665.1. Lineage (NCBI taxonomy): Eukaryota > Viridiplantae > Streptophyta > Magnoliopsida > Santalales > Viscaceae > Viscum > Viscum album. The sequence continues at coordinate 2,102,701,852 of OY728147.1, read as the reverse complement.
AACATTAAAGATCCTCTATTGTGGTTTAAAGGAATTGATATTAAAAATAATTAATTATATATTCTCTAATTTTGCATTTATGTTATGTTCATAACCTTCATAAAATGGGTTTATTTATTCTTATGAGGCACAAAACGTGTTACAGATAGTTTAAATACAACAACTATAAAATTTTCCTAGAATCATGGTAATAAAACAGGAACAAATATTAAATAATATTCAAACAAAATAATTAAAAGTTGTTTTATTCACATTTAAAATAATAAATTGTTTTACTAACAGTTTGAACATTCAATTCATAGAACACTTATAGTATAATTTTACTTACTATAGAACAGAACAAAAATGAAAAAAATGAACATATGTATGGGAATATTTAATTACTTATTCCTCTTATAATAAGAAATTTAGGGAAATACTGATTACATTATTAATTTATTACAATTAATTGATTTTATTCATATATAATAATCTTAACATAAAATATACATATCTTAATGTGACACTATACTAATAATGAATGAATAAATATAGTAATTGGAATCCATTTTTGCACTAATACACTTCTTGAGTTCCATTATGTTATACATGAGACACTTAAACAACAAGATCATTTTACCTATGATTCATACTCAATACCTGAACATCCTCTGATAACTTAAAGAGGTTTATCAAGCCTTTTTTATGAGTTATTCCTCAAGTACCAATAATATAATATCATGTTTATAAAAATCCTATAAAAATATAAAGCATTACTATAATACTATATGTAAAAACTTGAACCAGACCTTCTATTGGCTCAAACCATATTATTTATGACCTCAAGTGTATTCCCTAATATTAAGGGGTTAAATACTAATGTATTGTGTCTTAGTTTACCATTCATTAACCATATATAATATTAAAATTGGTTAATACATTATTTTTTCAAAAAATCAACCATACCTATCCATACATTAGAAATTAAGAAAATTTAAAATAAGACATGTTCATAGGAGAGAGTATCTATACACTAGAGGTACCTATAATATTTATATATGTGTGTGTAATTATTTAACTATTTATTTCAATAAAAACAAAACAAAACTCAAATATATACAATAAATGACATAAAAATAAAATGAGGCCAAATAGACCCTAAATAAATATGAAAAATATGGTGATATTCAAAACTCTCCTCTAACTAAATTTATCCTCTAACAATCCAAAACCTTATTGAGTCTAGAACTATGATCAAGTGATAATAAAATTCATCTAATCCTAAAGTATCCAAAACGATATACATACTTATCAATACCTAAAATAAGAATAATAATTTTATATTTCCACCAAATTACACCTTAATGGTGTTAGTATGAATACTCGGTAGGCCCTACCGAAGTTCCCAACTCACACATAGAAAAAGGTGAGTTTATTTTTAAGAAAGAACCAATACATTTTAATATATAGTAAACAATTAATTTTTTACAAATATCTTTCCAAATTTATAAAAAATAAAAATCAAATAAAAAATTGATGAATAATACCAACAACAGATAATGTTTTCACCATAAGGAGGATTTAAACTTACCTAGATATATTATTAGAATTCATAATACTTGAGAACCTTTCCCTCATAAAATACCTATCCACCATAGAATAACCTACCCACCATAGAGAACATGTTCTATAATGATATTTAGTATATATCAAATAAATATGCAAAAATAGGCTTAGGGTTGTAGGTTTTGTGGGATGGCCCATGAGTATAGTGTGGGTTGGACTTTAAAAATATTACATATTTTATAAAAATTAATAAATAAGTTAATAAAAAAATATTTTTGTTCCAATGGGATGACCCATGAGACTGTAAATAAATAATGGTATTTTTATTTAATAAAAAGCTATTATTATCTACCCTAAACCATTTTTTATACCTATTATAATCTCCTTGATTTAGAATGATTCTATAAAATTATTTTCCTAAATTTATCCCTAATAACCCCGGATGAAACCTACTCCCCAAAGTTTCACTTTTCACTTTTTTAAAAATGAATGTACCACCTGTCGTCTCTATTCCACAACTCCCCCAAACTGTTTCATTCACATCAAAAAAACTAGACCTCCCATAAAATTATTACACAAGATCTCCTATAATGACATCATTCTCCCTTGATCATTCAATTTCTTTATACCACCTATGCACTACTCCCCTATTACATCACTGAGCATCCATATTTACTACTTTACTAAGATCTTCCACCATTATTATCCTCACAACATTAGTCACCATCTACTTGTCTTCTGAGATCTGACCTTTCCTTCCAAACCTTATTGTCTACCCTCATTTCATCATAACCTCTATTTTCCTCCTCTTTCTTATATCATTCTCAGGATTAACCCCAAACCCATACTCCAACATCTTATTCTACCATATTTTTTTATAATATTATAATTATTTTCTTATTTTATTCTTTATCCATGGTATCTTATATTATATTGTTTATTTTTTAAAAAAAAAATTCAATATTATATTTTTCATCTTATATTTTTATTATTAATTTTGTATAATTTTTTTTAAATTTTTTATTGATGTAATATTATTGGGTTATCCCACATAATTTATGGAAGGGTTAAAGATTTAAAATATAATTTTGAGGGAAACCTTCACCCATAAGTTATTTTTTGGGATTCACAGGGCCCAACAACATTTATAAGTGGTATTAGAGCCCTACTTATAGCAACTCTGCACAAAAATCCATGGGCAGAGCCAGTTGATGGAGATCCAATCTATGTCCTAATGTGTGAGTGGAATAAAATGATTACTTATTTTATGTTAACCCATATTATTACTATACTTGATAAAGAATGATTAACTATATATTTCTAATGGGCTATGGTGTATTAATGTTGGTGTAATTGCACCCCAACATTTCCTTAAGTAATAACCCCATCTTCAATGACTAGAGTAAGCAAATTCATACCCAATTAAATTTCATTCAAAAATGTTATTATGGTTGAAAGATCATCCATGAGAACACTCTAACCAAAGATATGATCAAGGATATTCTCACAAAGTCACTTGGGAATTCCATGTTCCAAGAGTTACATGTGAATATTGATGTAGTTGAGATCCAATTAACATGATATAAATTAAGGAGTAATTTTGTTTTATAATTTTAATGTGGAGATTAATTTCACCATTACTCCCCCAATTTATTATCTCATTTATTTTCATTATTATTAAATTAAATTTGATTACTTTAATGCTCAAGGTAGTATAACCTTATTAAGTGTCCTATATTTTCTTTCCCCTCACACATTAGGGCCTTAGTTGGATCTCCATCGACAATCTCTGCCCATATATTTTTGGGTGAAGTTGTAAAAATCTAGGCTTTTATACCACTTATATATGTTTTTGGGCCTTATCAACCCCCAAAATTAGCTTATAAGTGTGAGAGAAATCCTCACCCTATAATCTTGTTTGTGGGGTTCAATAGGCCTAACAACATCTACAAGTGGTATTCGAGCCTAGGTTTTAACAACTTCACAAAATACTAATTTATGGATCAATGAGGTATGAACTCGTTAAGGATCATGCTTAGTTAATTATGATATAAATACATATTTATGTGTGTATATAAATCAATGAAAATTCAATTAGAAAATAAGCCCATTTTTTTGCTGCATGAAACCCCTATTATATTATAGTGCTTTCCTTTGTACTTTAAATCATTCAAATGTTTTATTTGGTGTTAAATAGTTGGTAATATTAACTAAATATAAACGTTTTAATTAAAAAAATGGGACACTCAAGGTCTTCGATAACTAGTGTTATAAATGGTCCAAGGTTATAAATTATAGACCATAAAGATAATGGGACAAAATGGGTAATAACAAATCTGGCCTAGACCCATATGGGCCTAGACCATTTAGGTTTGACCTACCCATATTGCATTACTAATATAAATTAACATCCCATATATAATTTCATTTTAATAAATAATGGTGGGACACCCTGATTCTCATACCAGATAACATTCATTTTTATAAATGATGACGGATTATCACAATATTTAATGGAAAAATGGAGTCAATATACCCTTTATAACCATCCGATTATATATCGTGTATATATTTATATATATATTTCATTCCCAAATAAAAATATATCATATCCTGACCATTTTAACTATGATTCATTCAACCTTGGAGTTTGATTTTATCCTCAATATGATCAACATGATTCATTTCCAAACATATTCAAAGATTGTGGTGATTAGATTTTATAGGGTCAAAATTGGACTCTTAGATGATTTTTTCCTTTCATTTTAATTTTTATGATGGTGAATAATACTATCATTATTGGAATCATGATTCATGGAAGATTAAAGGAAACCAAATAACTATTTCCAAATAGACTCCCTTTGTTCTTGGGGTTTATGAGTCCACTATTCTGTCTAGTTGGGTGGGATTTGTTAGAATTAATTTTCATATATTTATAAAATATTATTTATATGTAATTTGAAATATTATTGTAAATCCAATTAACATTTATTCATCAAATCTTTGTCTTTTATGGCCCTATATCTCTTCATTATGTATCAAATGTTATTTTTTGACTAAGTTGTATTTAGGGATTTTGATTCTAAATGGTTCAGAGGGCTTTTAACAAATATATAATGAATGAATACCCTGTTTTATCCTTGTTTCATATTTTATTCCTTCTATATGCTGCATGTGAATAATCCCATATATCATGGATTCTAAAAAATGGAATTTCATATGTAGTTTCTAGTAATTTCCATGAATTTGAACAAAATATTTGTTAGGATTTATTATATAATAGATCATATTTTAATCCTATTTTATTATAAGTATTATTTATTGCATAGGTATAGGTTTCTATCTATGAGGAGAGTGGAGTTTAGGGGACTCAGATATCAGCTAAAGATGGTAAGAAAAAAGGTGCACTTGGGTTTTGGAATATTATTTCTTCATATGAGGTTCTGAATCTGTTCAATCCATCTAGAGGTGATCCAACCAGTTTTAGTGATCCAAATTATACAATTATAAAATACCTAGTAGCTCTTTATCATTAAACTAAAGGACACATTAATGTTAATTTACCTTCTGATCCTCTTCCAATAATTGATTTTTTGAAAAATTTCTCTTCGTATGCCTGGACTATTACAGGTTTTTCAATGGTTAATACTACATATGTAGGACAATCAGAATCTATGATACAAGAGGCATGTATCGATGTAACTATAGTATCTTAGATAGTAGATATCCAAATTATACCTCACCCATTTTTGTTGATAAATGGGGGTGTGGATTATATTACTATCCCACAAATGGAAGAATCTCGGAATCGATGTAAAATTACATCTACAATGAAATTTTTTACACAAACCAAAGGTATGAAACCTCTTATTGGAAAGGAGGATTTTAAACTACTCTAAGGGAATAATAGTATGAAGAGTGAGGTTTAATCATCTAATTATGGTTATATGGTTATGAGGTTAATTGGGAAAGAATTCCTCTCATTAATCATAGACATAAAATATATGGTTTGGAATAGATACATTGTATCTGTATTAGGGATGCTGATAATATTCAAAGTTCAGGTAACATTCATGATCCCTTAAACAAATTAAAATATAATTAGATTCATGAGAAAGTTCTGATACTGGAGAATGTTAAGTACTCATTTAAAATAAGCATGTATGAATATGTTCATCTCCAAGATTATACTTTTCTCATTTTGAAGATATCATTTTTGAAGAATATAATGAAAACCTCTCATATTTATTATATTTTATTTTTAGGGACAATTTCACCTCTAATTTGTGTGTTTTTGGTTCCTAAAACTTTTTATATTTTGTATTAATCTTGGATGGAGCATAGTGTATGTGGTTATCCCATTTCCTTTTATATTCTATGGCTTTTCTCTACCTTTAAAACTTATTTTAATATTTTATACCAAAAAATGATAATATAACCATGGGAAAAACATATAAGGCACAAATAAAAATTTCAATAGCTAGATTACCTTCATGAACTACTCAAGATAATACTAGAAATATAATAATATCATAGTTAACTACCACAATTTCCATGGAATATCAAATAAATAATCACAAAGGTTAGAATCATACAATAAAAAACAATACCAAGGATCTATACAGTCAATATTATACATGGAATCATAAAATAATGGGATAATATCAATAACCACACATGGAATTCTACAAACATGGTATATATGAAAATAATGTACATGGTAGGTTGTAGTCATGGTATATCAATAATTGATAGTAAAAACAACTCTCAAACATAACATACTTGTAGAAAACCAAAACAAAGTATAAAGAATGGAATAATAAATAATCTATGTAACCTAGTAGAATTCCAAAGAAAAAATAAAGAATGGATTAAGTGATAACTAACAATAATTGTGGAAAACATGTATCAATATGTGCAATTCCTATCTAAATAAGTCTTTCCATTTTAAGACATAATTTCGAGAATCATTTATAAATAGACAATTTACTTATTATTTAACATTACTTTATATATATATGTTCAAAGAAAGTAAGTTTATCCATTTAACCATTTTCTAATTTTAAAAGAAATACATTTGGGTTATAGAAATAAATGTTGTATTATAACATATTATGGAATTAAAATAAAATAGTTGTGGTTTCTCAAAGAATCATTTACCAAATCAAGGTTTCCCTTAAATCTTAATTCCATACTCAAAAAATTATGACCAAAAATGTTTTTGGTATTTAAGTATTTAATGTTTGGTTTATAAATACATTATGTACTCAACACTTTATCAAAGTGAGCATAAAAATTTTTTCTCAACAAATTTTTGATTTTAAGACTATATTTTACACAAGATATTATTTAAATAAATGCATCCCATGTTTACACAATAATGTTTAGCTTAATTTATAATTTCATAGTCACCACACACACACACATGGAATAATTATATCAATGATTCATATTAACTTCATTAATTATTATAGAACCATGGTTAAGATACCATGTCCAATAATTTTGTCAAAGAAATATTGGGGAATAACCATAAGAATAATCCATCCAACTTAGTTTATATATCATATATCCAAAAATATATCACACTAATAATTCTAGGTATGAATTGTATCAGTATAATATTATCATAAACTAAAGGTTTATATGAAAATACATCATGTTTATGGGAAGTGATGAATATAGTGAGTAAACAGGTTCATCAATTTAATTCAAGAAAAAAAAATTATTACAATCCATGAATTAACATATTAATCAATATAACAAAAAATAAATATATTTAAAAACATATAAAGGTTCTATTAAAATGATATAGATGATGATTATTTTTAAATTAATCAGTTGAAGAATCAATGAAAATGTCACTTTATAATTTTAAATATAAATTTTTTTGTTAGAATTAAATGGGTTTGGTCTACCCACCCCCACGAATCCCCACCCACCCCTTTAATGCATTTCTTATAAAGGGGTAGCACAACCCTATTCAATGTGTGTGTGATTAGTGAGAGATATTATAAATCATGGAAATTCAATGATAAAATTTTTATCTCTATTCCATTTTCTTCTCTTTCTCTAACACTAAAATTCTGTCTATTTTATTTTTCATTTTTTTAACACGTTATAAGTACGAACACTCAAAAGGGGAGAAAGGTGTGTTTAATTTTATATCTTATTTTCACTTCTTGGTTGGATTTTTTATGACTAATTATAAAATATTATTTATTTAGCATCAAATTGGATGGTTTATAAAATTTATTAATATTATTTATTTAAATCCATAATGGAAGTTTTGTATAATTTATTTAATTAACTCTATAAAGGAAGGATTACCACCTACATAAACAGTCTCATTAATAAAAAAATTACATTCGATAATGTTCTAAAATGGTAAATAGAGTGTGTTAATTTATATATTTTGGATGTCGATGTGAAAGATTTATTAACCGAGTAAGGTGAAGTGTGTATATATATATATATATTTATTTATTTATTTATTTTGAAATGATATTAATTTTATGAAACTGATTTTGATGTTTTCTAACACATTTATTTATTATAACTTTATTTAAGAATAGAAATAATTATAATAACAGTAATAATAATAAAAATATTTTTCATAGTAGTAGTAATAATAATAATAATAATATATTATTATATATTATTTTCTTGGGCATACAATTACATTAAACACACACATGAAACACATAGGCTGGAAAGGAAGACCATAGCCCCCCCAAGGGATAACCCATCCTATCTAGATTTTATTTTTTTAAACATATCCCAAAGGCCTAGTGGAAATAAAGCACATTATCTGAATTAGAGGCCCACTAACTATCCCAAAAGCCCCGTTCACAACACATCAATCCATTCCAAACAAACCACCTCCCACAGCCACCACATAATCTGTTATTGACACCGAATCCCATCACCAAAATCACCATTATTTCTGCATCCTATCACCTGGCTCCATCAAGCCTGAATTCCCCTCCATCAACAGCGGCCTACAACCGCACCAGATCATCACCAACCCACTGATGAGCCTGATAATCATGCAGTTGATATTGTTCAATGCCTCCATCTACAACTCTACATCCATCATGAGCCATGTTCTTTAGATATCAGTCGTCGACTGACATCATCATCCGTCCAAATCCACACAAGCCATCAGTACCATCGATGATTCCCTTCTTTAGCTCACCTTTGTGAGCCTTATTTTTGAGATCCCATCTCATGATGATGATGTGAAGACCACCAAAACAGTCCCTGATGAACTACCATCATCAAATGATTCCCTAAAAAATCCCACAAAGGAGGCTATCGGGAGTCGAACACGGGACTATTGACAAATGATGCCATGATTTTAGTAATAATAATGATAATAGTAGTAATAATAATACTATTATTAATAATAGAGATAATAGTAATAATAGTAATAATAGTAATAATAGTAATAATAGTAATAATTCAACTAATAGTAGTAATAATATTAATAGTAGTAATAGTAGTGATTGTAGTAATAGTAGTAATAGTAGTAATAGTAGTAATACTTGAAATAGTTGTAGTTGTAGTAACATTAGTAATAGTAATAGTAATAGTAATCGTAATGGCAATAGTAACAGTAATAGTAATAATAATGGTAATAGTAATAGTAACTGTAATAGTTATAGTAATAGTAATATTAATAGAAATAGTAATATTGATAGTAATAGAAATAATAATACTAAAATTAATAGTAATAGAAATAGTAACAGTAATAGTAATCGTAATATTAATAGTAATATTAATAGTGATAGTAATATTAATATTAATATTAATATTAATATTAATAGTAATAGTAATAGTAATTATAATAGTACTAGTACTACTACCAGTAGTAGTAATAAAAATAATAATAACAGTAACAGTAATTGTAATAGTAAAAGTAATAGTAATTATAATAGTACTAGTACTACTAGTAGTAGTAGTAGTAGTAGTAGTAGTAATAATAATAATAATAATAATAATAACAATAGTAATAGTAATATTAGTAGTAATAGTAATAGTAATAGTAATAGTAATAGTAATAGTAATAGTAATAGTAATAGTAATAGTAATAGTAATAGTAATAGTAATATTAATAGTAATAGTAATAGTAACACTAATATTAGTAATATTAATACTAGTAAAAGTAATATTAGTAATAATAGTAGTAGTAATTGTAACACCCTAATATTTCATAGTAAGTTATTCAATAGCTTGCGCTATACACAACACCGAGTTCGAGCGCACCACGACTTACCAAACTAGTCATTTCAAAGCAGTTATGAATAGTATTTACTGAATTTTGAATTTTAGATACTCTATATAATTTTAGAATCCACGTTATGTTATTATTAGACATAATATAAGAACAAATTCATTTTTTTCAGATAAAAGAAGTATTTTTCAAAAAATGTGATTTTACCACCTTTTAATAGAAAACCCTTTTTAAACCCAATATTTGACACTTTTATATATTCAATTTAATGAAATTAAATTCTTCATTAGAATAAGGGTATACAAATTTATTTTGGATAATTTTTTGGTACTTTTCTAATATCTTTTATATTTTGATGAATACTGAAAAATACTAGATTTTAATTGAAAACAACTTTTTTAATCGAAATAATTTATAGTGTTAAATTATTTATTTGAATGGTTTAGAAGTATAATTAGATTATATTACAACGTAGGTGATTATATGTAATTCCACATTTAAATTTTACATAAACACATTTCAATCTTTTGATAGTTTTTACTTTTTAAAAAACACGCTTTTCAGTTTTGACAACGAGAATTAATTTTAAATTAATTAATACAACTTCTATGTTTTGAATTTGGAAAAATAGAATTAATTTTTTAATTCTTAATATCAAAATTATCTTATGGTAAATGTTTTGTATTTTTTTAAAAACGTTCAATTTTTGATGAATAGTGAAAAACACGGTGTTATAGTTTAAAATCGACTTTTTATTAAAATAATTATTTATTTTATTTAAATTTTTTTAAGTCAAAATATATTTATAATACCTATATAAGTTCAATGTAATTAATTGGAGTCATTTTATAATAAAATTAGATGTGTAAAATTTTATTGAACTTTTTACCTTCTTTTACCCCCCCCCCCTCCTAGGAGCATTTGCAAATTTACATAAAACATAAGTTTACTGCTTTTGTGAGTTGAATTTCAAAATTCCAAGAGATACGGTTGATATCAGTAAGTAAAATGTGGTTTAATAAGATGAAAATATTTTTTTGGTGAATAGTAACTTTTTACTTTTATTTACCATGGTTAAAAGTAAATAGGGTAATTAAGGGTAAAAATGATATTATTATTACCCTAACACATGTCCTAATTATATTAGATAAGTGTAATTTGACTAAAAACAACCTTAGGAATAAAATATGATCCTTTAGGTCTACATGTATTAGATTAGGACATTTATTATTATTTAATTCAAAGAAGAGTTAAAAGTGTTAAATTCAAAGTTTAATTACTAAACCATTTTTAATATAGGGTTACACAAAATCTAAATTAGACTATAAATATTCCTTAAAAATATAATAACATTTACTACATAATGGTAGTTTACTTATAATTTTTAGACATTAAATAATTAAATTTATTTATGACACAATGACCATGCAGTAATTACCTAATTAATGAAATACTAAAATAATTTATATTTTAAATATCCAAATAAATGTAATTTGAGACTTTTTATGAATTAAAATAATTTTCTAGGTTAATATGACATGTTTTTGTTGGTTAGATAAATATTTTTCTAAGTCATAATGCTGTTATGAATTTAGCAAAAACAAAATACCAAATAGTGTTAAGGTTGACAAAAAAGAGTTTTTAAAACAAATATTATATTATTAATTGATATTCTATTCTTAAAAATATAATTTTCGGCCAAAAGGCTTATATAATTATAGTAGTATCATTAATTAACCACTTGGGGTTTTCTTGAAATTTTATATTAAGTTTATTAACCATATAATATAAATATACAAAGAGACATGGTAAATGTCAAACTATTTAACTAAGAGTTAAATCTAAAAGATAAATTGAATATAATGACCCAAACCTGTCTAAAACCTATTGGGTGAGTGGTTTTAGACCCATTACCACCTTAGACTTTAAATAATTCATTTTTGAGCCATTAGAAATCGAAAATTATTTTATTATAAAATAATATTTCTAACTTTTCCAAAGGTTCCCCTCACCCCTCTTATAAAAGGGCACTCCCCCTTCTCTCTAATTCACACCTTCAAAGCCATTAGGATCAGAAAAACCCTTCCCAAATATCCTACTATCTATCCTTATTTAATCCTAGTGGTATTATTTTAGTCATAAATCTAACCTAAATAGCCCTTTTGATCAAATCAAAAGGAAGAACTCGAAGAAGAGGTAAATATTTCATCACCTCTTTCAAGTTCCTTTTTTCTTCCACTTCCTCTTTATCTGTTGTTTCCATTCTAAAATAATAACTCCAGTATATTCTATACACTGTGATGTTATTATAAATATGGTATAACCATATTCATTATTATATCCATCCTTTGAATGACATGTCACCATACGTGCGTACGTATGACTTACTGTCTCCACGTCGTGGTGTAGTTGTTATTCAATACATTATTATTTGGATGTGTATAATAATGATGTATAATTAGTTTAAATAATAAATATAACAATATAATGATTAAGTATATATGATATACCATCTAATTATATATTATTTTAATATCAAAAGAATGATATTGTCGCTCGTGCGTATGTACGAATTACCATCTCCAAAAACGTGAAGATATTCATTCCCCATCGTATCCATTCAAGAATAATTTTCATTTGATGATTAAAAATAATTTTTAAAGACTTAATATCATTCTGAATATTAATAAGATACATCCCATCCATAAGAAACATGGCTTACATAAACAAGCATATAAAGTAGAACGAATCAGTTAACACCCAAAACAATGATAATGCTAAAATATCAATATTAGAAGATAATATATGATATTATAATAATTTATATAGTTATTGTATAATTTAATAACAATTATTTCACCATTATACATGATATTAACATTCCCTAGACCAAGGAAAAGTACAAGGTAAGGGGTTTCTTATCTAACATTTAATTTAGTGAGATTTTCATTGCTCGCCACTTATTTATTACATTTGGTGTATTGTGTACTGAAATTTGATATATATTATCATGATTATTTTTATATTCATGCTATTGTATGATTAATTTGGTGGTTATTAAATTTTGGTCATAAGAAACGATTTATTACAATGAAGTAAGGGTTTTTCATCTCACTTTTTATTCCCATGAGATTCATGCTATATTAGCCACTAATTACTTTTGTATGGTGTATGTACTGTCCATTATTGTATTCTTGGTGTAATATACTTTAATTTATGAGTATTTAAATCTTAATTTTATGATCCTTCTTTCAGGGGTTGTATGTTTCATAAGTTACCTAATCGGTAATGGAATTTCAAATTTTAATTTCCACCCAGTGGGCTTTACGAATACTTTATTGATTATTTTACTCCAAGATTATGTGCGGAATCACTATTTCTTATTTATGTAGTAATTTCCACTCCCATTTTCATGGATATACTTTTTATACACATACTAACTCCATTGATAAATTCTTAAGTCATCGATAGAAACCTGATAAGAGTAATTTTAACTCAATTTATATTCATTGAGTTAAACATCCAATTCATTGGTGTCATTTTTAAAAGAATATGTGTGAATGTCCTCTGATTGATTTACACTGAATATACAATCATATTTAGTGTATTTATATTTTTCACACATAACTATTTCATTGATTTATCCTTAATCTAAGGATATAGTCTTTATAAAGGGATTCATCCCATCTTACATTCCATAGAGACTTCTTTGTTGTTATGCGCCAATCCACTTTTATTTGGTGTATATACTATACTTTGACATAGTATATCAGGAATCCCTTGATTATCATGATATTATAAAGTTTTTATTACCTCAATTTTGTGTATTCAAGCGTCTCTCTTTGGTTAGGAACTCTAACTAAAATATCATTTTAAATGTTTTAAAATTTTATTCTTTTAAATCATTCTCATTAATGTCCATGTTTTAAAAATGGTTTTAATGTTTTATTTAAATGGACATTAATTTTTTAAAATTAAAATTCCTTTTAAAAGTTTCAAAGTGGTATGGGACACTTTGATTCAAAAATATATTTTAAATAACCTTTTTATAAATAGTTATACTTTTAAATGTTTTAAATAAAAAGGGGGTATTTCTCTCAAATAGTTTTGATGATTAACTTCATCTATGTCAATATCCTTCATTACTCTTGATTGAGCTTGATTTATTATAACACAATCTTCCATATTATATTGATTGAGTTATGTTTATCTGTGGATGTGTTATTTTTATACCATTCATTTTTTATAGATAAAGTATTAACATTTAGTATGCTAGTTTTAATACGAATGTTTATGTTATGTTTAAACCTTTTCATATAAGGAATGCATTGGACTTAGTAAGTGATGGATGGAGCCCACTATAGCTCCTCGATTCATCGGTAGGTCTCATGAGACAAAATAGTGTCCTGGAACAAGGCCATGAAAAAATATTATTTGTAGTCTTGGCACAAGGCCTTGACTATGTGGTCATGAAGTCTGGAATTATGAATTCCATCATTATGAAAGTGTCTATTGATATTTCATGTGATTATTCGACTGGTAGTATATCTATGTTAATAATTAAATGGAATTATTTTATTTTTTCTTTTCCATACATTGCTGAAGTTAAAGTTTAAAAGGCTTTTGTTTTAGTATTATACATTTCCTTAAATGTTTATTATTATTTATGAAAGTTTCCGCTATATTGTTATCCTTACTAAGCATCTGAGCTCACCCCTTTCTATGTTTTATTTTTCCTAGGATGGGAAGAAGTATTTTATGACTGACCTATAGGGATAGTCTGAGGGGATATGAGTGTGGTATATGGAAAAATTGTTGTTGTAGCTTTTCATTTTATAATGTAATGTAAAACTTATAAATGTATATATTACTTCCAAAGCTACTAAACTGATCGGTCTTTTGAGACATGATTCCTTATATCATGCCAATGTTATGTAATAATGCACCGACTCTAGGTAACTGGGGTCAGGTCATTATAGTTGGTATCATAGGAATTTTAGTAAAAACCTTGGAAACTAGATTTAGATAAACTCTGATTAGAACACATAGCCCTAAGATAGACTTTGAGGATTAGTATAGAAGAACTTCCTAGAATTTTGTTATTGTAGAGATTTTTTGAGTTTTTCAAGCAATACATCCCTGTCTAAATATGAACAGGTAGAGGCAGATCTAGCACAGATATACCTAGGGGTAAAACCCGAAAACACCACTTTGAGCTAGACTCGAACATAAACTGGTGCACTACAACGGGCATTGCTGCACTTTTGGTTACGACACTCCCGGGGGATATGCTTAAGATAATTCACATTTTCTTTACAAACCAATTTGAGGGATTTTAATATAAGAAGAGAATAAAAAACTGTAGTTAATCCTAAGGTGTTTTAGATTGAAAATAAGGTGTTATGATATTATCTAAATGATTTTATGATTCACACTATGCTTTCTTGTGTTAGTCAATGGCTGGATTCCAAAGAAGTCATGGTAACATTGAACATGATGTAAAAGGTGGGAACGGTAGAGGAAATGAGAAATGGAATGGAATGTTGATAGGTGTAAAAGATATTGTGTTCATGCCGAATTAGTTTTCCAAAAATATGATCAAAAACATATATATTAACCAAATCCTGAACTCAAGAAAGAACAGAAAGGTGTTGAATGATAAGATCTCTAACAGTGGAGACCATAGAGAAAAGAAAGCTCAATTTCCATCATGCAGGAAATGTGGAAGGAGACACCTAGGGAAGTGTCTCAATGGAACAAAGAAATGATTTATGTATGGGAATGAAGGACATAAAGTAAATAATTACCGTGTAAAAATGAAGAGTACTATGGAAGAAAATAAAAATGATCCCAAGAATCCATTTACAGTCATTTTCTATAAATGTAGGGGACCTGGGAATTAACCGAGTGAATTCCCTATTCTACAGGATAACCCCTTGGTCAAGGAAGAACCGATGTGGAAATAAATGGATGGTGAACTGTTTAAAATTATTAGTGCTCTTTGTTGATGGTATTACTTTGGAAGACTTTTCTCTTATGTCTAACCCTGCAGTTAATTATGGGGAAATTCTATTTTAGGAATAATTGAGTTTTTCATTATTGATATAGTTATAAATATCCATTTAGGTTTATGTGATCCTCGAATTTGAGGCAATTACATGTTATTAAATTTTGGGATGAAAATGCGAGGTATGAGATAACATTTGTAGGGAAATTATGTTACAGTTATTATGAGGAATTTATCTCATTTTAGGAACGTTCTAAAATATAGTTTTTTTTTTAAAAATAAAAACACGCAAACCATGTGACAACCCGTCGTGTCGGACAAAGCTATAGGAATCGAACCCACAACCATAGTGCGATTGGGATTTATCGTCTACCACTGGACTACATGAAGTCTCTAGTTGGTGTGACAAATTATTTTTAGTTAAATGATTTTATTGATCAACGATGAGTTGATTTGGGATCTAATGTCTAATCAAATAGATATCCTAAGTATAATAAAATGATTTGGGGATTAAGTGATAAATATTATTTTGGAATACATTCGCTCTTTTAGGTTATATTATATGCCTTAGGAAAATAGTATACTATGGGATTTCATTTGAGGATTAATGGTGGATTTTTATCTTTGTTTTTATTGTGGATTTATAGAGATTTAGGTTACTTATAGAAATTATTAACCTATCATAGAGCATATGTGATTGTGTTAATTACTTTTATGTATGTGACTTTAAGAGTAATCGATATTATTTGGAAATACAATTTAGCATGGAAGACTGTGTAATAAAATTCTTCTATGTTTTGGGTTTCAATATTAGTTTGGATTATATTGATGGATTTTAAGGATAGTTGTTTATTGAATGGTATTTATTTAACTTCACGTATTGTTGGTTTAATTTTAGAAATTAAGATAATTATTTCTTTCTCTAAAGGATAATAAATTTTGGGGATCATTTGATCTTGTACTAACCATTTTGGTTTTATCTAATCTCTAAAGACAAGGTAAATATATATAATTTATCCTTTGTGGATTATGTAATTCTCTAGATGTTGATTCTAGTGCTTCAGGTGTGACCAAGTCATCTTGAATACTTATCTTTTAAAAAAAATATGAGTTAGTGGTAGAAATTTATTAAAGGATGAAACTCAACTTAAAAAGTAAGTATATCTCTTTATGTTCTTAGTCAATCTCATAAATAAATTCCTCAACTTTATGAAATGGAACTTAAAAAAAACTTTATTTGTTTATTTTTTCTACTAGGAAACTAATTAATGTTTATCTCATCACAATATTGTGGTTTTATTGTTTTTAAGTTTCTTCTAATCATGTTTTCTATCACTCTCCACTAGAACTTGACACTTATTTTATCTTCCATATCTATGTTTTCCTACATGTAATCCTAGTGTGGCTTATCTCGGGTGACCTTTGTACTTCTCTTTGTTTCTTTTAAATAGATAGTTATATTGACTCTTTTTTTGATGTGGGACTTTCAATAATGTTCCCAAGACCAATTTTAAAATTGTGAAGACGTAATTTCCAAAATGGGGGAAGAATGTAACATCCCAATATTTCATAGTAAGTTATTCAATAGCTTGCGCTACATGAAACACAGAGTTCGAGCATACTATGACTTACCAAACTAGCTGTTCAAAAGCAGTTATGAATAGTATTAACTGAATTTTTAATTTTATATACTCCATATAATTTTAGAAACCACATTATGTGTTTCTTAGACATAATATAAAAAAAATTCATTTTTTCAGATAAAAGAAGTATTTTTCAAAAAATGAAATTTTACAATCTTTTAATGTGAAACCCTTTTTAAAACCAATATATTGCACTTTTATATATTCAATTTAATGAAATTGAATTACTATTTAGAATCGAGACATAAAAAATTATTTTGGATAAATTTTTAGTACTTTTCTAATATCTTTTATATTTTGATGAATACTGAAAAATACAAAATTTTAATTGAAAAAAAACTATTTTAATCGAAATAATTTAGAGTGTTAAATTATGTATTTGAATGGTTTGGAACTATAATTATATTATATTTTTATCATTTAATACAATGTAGATGATTATAAGTAATTCCACATTTAAATTTGACAAAAACACATGTCAATCTTTTGATAGTTTTAACTTTTTAAAAAACCCGGTTTTCGGTTTTGACAACAAGAATTAATTTTAAATTAATTAATGAAACTTCTAAGTTTTTAATTTGGTAAAATATAATTCATTTTTGAATTTAGAATATCAAAATTAGCTTAGGGTAAATTTTTGGTATTTTTCTGAAAACATTCAATTTTTGATGAATAGTGAAAAACACTGCGTTGTAGTTTAAAACTGACTTTTTAATTAAATGATTATTTATTTTATTTAAATTTATTTTAAGTAAAAAAGATTTATAATACCTATTTAAGTCCAATATAATTAATTAGAGTCATTTTATAATAAAATTAGATGTATAAAATTTTATTGAACTTTTTACCGTCTTTTTCCCACCTCCTAGGAGCATTTGCAAATTTACATAAAACATAATTTTACCGCTTCTGTGAGTTGAATTTTAAAAATTCGAGAGAAACAATTGATATCAGTAAATAAAATTTGGTTCAAAAAGATGAAAATAATTTTTGGTGAATAGTAACTTAATACTTTTATTTACCACGGTTAAAAGTAAATAGGGTAATTAATGGTAAAAATGATATTATTATTATCCTAACACATGTCTTAATTCTATTGGATAAGATTAATTAGAATAAAAACAACTTTAGGAATAAAATATGATCCTTTAGGTACACTTGGATTAGATTAGGACATTTATTATTATTTAATTCAAAGAAGAGTTAAAAGTGTTAAATTGAAAGTTTAATAACTAAACCAGTTTTAATATAAGGTTACACATAATATAAATTCTACTATAAATATTTATTATAAAGATAAAAATATTTCCTACATAATTTTATTTTATTTAAAAATTTTTTACCTTAAATAATTAAATTTATATATGATACAATGATGATGTAGTAATTACCTAATTAATAAAATATTAAAATAATTGATATTATAAATATCCAAATAAATATATTTTGAGACTTTTTATGAATTAAACTAATTTTTTAGGTTAATATTACATTTTAGGGTTGGTTAGATGAATTTTTTTTGAATTAATAATGTTTTTATGAATTTAGAAAAAACAAAATACCAAATAGTGTCAAAATTGACAAAAAAGTGTTTTTAAAACAAATATTATATTATTAATTGATATTATATTCCTAAAAATATAAGGTTCATCAAAATGTCTTATATAATTATATTTTTATCATTAATGAACCACTTGGGGTTCGCTTGAAGTTTATAGTTTGTTTATTAACCATATATTATAAAAATACAAAGAGACATGGTAAATGTCAAACTATTTAACTAAGAGTTTATCTAAAAGATAAAGTTAATATAGTGACCCAAACATGTCTAAAACCTATGTTTTTAGTGGTTTTCGACCCATAACCACATTATACTTTAAATAATTCATTTTGGATCCATTTTAAACCGAAAATTATTTTATTATAAAATAATATTTCTAGCTTTTCCTAAGGTGCCCCTCACCCCTCTTATAAAAGGGAACTCCCCCTTCTCTCTAATTCACACCTTCAAAGCCATTAGGATCGGCCAAAACCTGCCCAAATATCCTCCCAAATCTCCTTCATTAATCCTATTGTCCATAATTTAGTCAGAAATACAACCTAAGGAGCCCTTTTGATCAAATCAAAAGGAAGAACCTGAAGAAGAGGTAAATATTTCATCACCTCTTTCAAGTTCCTTTCTTCTTCCACTTCCTCTTTCTTTGTTGTTTCCATTATAAAATAATATCTCTTGTATCTTCTATATACTGTAATATTATTATAAATATGGTACAACCATATTCATTATTCTATCCATCCTTTGAATGACATGCCACCATACGTGCGTATGTACGACTTACCGTCTCCACGTCGTGGTGTAGTTGTTATTCAATACATTATTATTTCGATGGGTATAATAATGTTGTATAATTGGGTTAAATAATAAATCTAACATGATAATGATTCTGTATATATGATATACCATCCAATTATATATGATTTTAATATAAAAAGAATGATATTGTCGTTCGTGCGTACGTACGGATTACCGTTTCCACGAACGCGATAAGATTCATTCCCCATCGTATCCATTCAAGAATAATTTTAATTTGATGACTAAAAAAATGTTTAAAGACTTAATATCATTTTGAATATTAATAAGATACATCCAATCCACAAAAAAACATGGTTTACGTAACCAAGCATATAATGGAGAATGAATCAGTTAACACCCGAAACAACGATAATACTAAAATATCAATATTAGAAGATCATATATGATATCATAATAATTTATATGGTTATTTTATAATTTAATAGCAATTATTTTACCATTATATATAATATTAACGTGCCCTCAACAAAGGAAAAGTACAAGGTAAGGGGTTTCTTATCTCACATTTAATTCAGTGAGATTTCCTTTGCTCGCCACTTATTTATTGCATTTAGTGTATTGTGTACTGCCATTTGATATATATTATCATGATTATATTTATATTCATAGTATTCTGTGATTTATATTTTTTTCATTAACTTTTGTACATACAAATCGATTGATTTCAATGAATTAATGGGTTTTCATCTCACTTTTTATTCCCATGGGATTCATGTTGTATTGGCCACTAATTCCTTTTGTGTAGAGTATATATTATACCTGATTGTATCATTGGTGTATTATAATTTAATTTATGAGTATTTAAATCTTCATTGTATTATCCTTCTTTCATGGGTTGTATGTTTCATAAGTTACCAAATCAGTAAGGGGATTTCAAATTTCAATTTCCACTCAGTGGGATTTACGCATACATAATTGATAATTTTACTCCAAGATTATGTGTGGAATAAATATTTATTATTTATGGAGTAATTTATACTCCCATTTTTCTAGATATAATTATGATAAACATAATCACTCCATTGATAAATTCTCAAGTTATTGATATAATCTTGATAAGAGTAATTTTAACTCAATTTCTATTCATTGAGTTAAATATCCAAGTCATTGGTGTTGTTTTTAAAATAATATGTGTGAATGTCCTCTGATTGATTTACACTGAATATCCGATCATATTGAGTGTATTTATATTTGTCACACATAATTATTTCATTTATTTATCCTTCACCTAAGGATACGGTCTTTATAAAGGAATTCATCCCATCTTACATTCCATTGAGATTTATTTGTTGTTATGCACCAATCCAGTTTTATTTGGTGTATATATTGTACTTTGACAAAGTATATCATGAATACCTTTATTCTCATGATATTATAATGTTTTGATTACCTCAATTATTTTTATTCAACCGTCTAGGAACTCTAACTAAAATATCATTTTAAACGTTTTAAAATTTTATTCTTCTAAATCATTCTCATTAATGTCCATGTTTTAAAAATGGTTTTAAGGTTTTATTTATATGGAAATTAATGTTTTAAAATTAAAATTCCTTATAAATGTTTCAAATTGGTATGGGACACTTTGATTCAAAAATCTATTTTAAATAGTTTTTTGTTAAATAGTTAGACTTTTAAATGTTTTAAAGAAAAAGGGGGATATTTCTTTCAAATAGTTTTGATAATTAACTTCATCTATGTCAATATACTTCATTATTATCAATTGTGGTTGATTTATTATAATAAAATATTCCATATTGTATTGAATGAGTTATTTTTTACTGTGGATGTTTTATTTTTATACCATTCATGGTTTATGGATAAAGTATTGACATTTCGTAGGCTAGTTTTAATATGAATATTTAGGTTATGTTTAAGATAATTCATATGAGGAATGAATTGAACTTAGTAAGTGATGGGTGGAGCCCACTGTAGCTCCTTGATGAATTGTTAGGTCTCATGAGACAAATTAGTGTCTTGGCACAAGGCCTTGACAAAATCTTATTTGTAGTCTTGGCACAAGGCCTTGAATATGTGGTTATGAAGTTTAGCATTATGCATTCCATTATTATGAAAGTGGATATTGATATTGCATGTGATTATTAGACCAGTAGAATATACATGTGAATAAGTAAATGGAATTATTTGATTTTAACTTTTCCATACTATGATAAAGTTCAAGTTTAAAAGGATTTTGTTTTATTCTTATACATTGCCCTAAATGTTTATGCTTATTTATGAATGTTTCAGATATATTTTTATCCTTACTGAGCATTTAAGCTCACCCATTTCTATGTTTTATTTTTCACAAGATGTGAAGAAGTATTTTATTACTGACATGCAAGGATAGTCTGAGGGGATATGAGTGTGGTCTATGGAAACAATGTTGTTGTAGATTTTCATTTTATAATGTAATGTAAAACTTATAAGTGTATCTAGTACTTCCAAGGCTACTAAATTGGTTGGTCATTCGGGACACGATTCCTTGTATCATGCCAATGTTATGTAATAATTCACTGACTCTGGGTAACTGGGGTCAGGGCATTATAGTAATAATAATAGTAACCGTAATAGTAATAGTAACAGTAATAGTAATAGTTATAGTAATAGTAATAGTAATAGTAACAACAATATTAATAATAATAATAATAAATAATAGTAATAATGATAATAATACTAATAACAAAAGTACCCGGAAGAGTGTGAACTATAGGTTAAAAACCATAGACTCTGAAAATTTATTATTAAAAAAGTAAATTACACAAGCTATGAAGACAGGATATTGCAAGGTTAAAAAATGGAACAAATAAAGAAACCAAAAGAAAAAGGTCCTTTAATAGTCACCTTCTTTAATATATGTCTCCCATTCCTTAGGAGATTCCCTAAATTCTCATATGTATGGCTCATTTCCACTACTTTAGAGCCTACCAAGTATCAACATAACATTCCATACCCAATGATTCATCTTCTTCATCATGAGTCCCAATGTGTTGACCTCCCATGAAATCATGTTTTGACATCAAAGGAGATATAACTTGATTTGAGGCCTTCATAATCACAATGCCTAAGGATTTTCCTTCAACTCGAAGAGGTCCATGAACACTTCCAAACTCCTCACATAATGCTTTCTTTTTATTAAATCTATTTGAAATTTCAAGCAAGTTTAATTTCTTATGTCTAGAACTATAGACCGATTGAATAGTGGAAACCTCCTCAATTGTCACCTTCCTTTCCAATGTTCCAGATTATTTATTACTTTCCCAACATTTAAGATTAATTGGGACTTCACACTTAAGGGATATGCATAACAAACCCTATTTATTTATTACTTCACCACTTTCCCTTCTTGTGGGGGGGATTTAATGAAGAATCAAAATATCCCATAATATCCCTTCTAGACATCGTCTCCTAAAAATAATTGGTAGTAATGGTAGTAGTAATAGTTGTAGTACTAAGAGTAATCATGGTAGTAGTAATAGTATTAATAATAGTAATAATAATTTTAATAATTAAAATAGTAATAATAATACTAATAATAGTAATAATAGCAGTAATAATAATAATAGTAATAATAATATAAATAATAATAGTCATAATAATATTAATAATAATATTGATAATAATATTAATAATAATAGTAATAATAATTATAATAGTAATAATAATAATCACAATGATAATGATAATAATGATAATAATGATAATGGTAAGGATAATGATGATGATAATGATAGTGATAATGATAATGATAATGATAATGACAATGATAATGATAAAGATAATGATAATGATAATGATGATAGTGATAATGATAATGACAATGATAATGATTATAATAATGATAATGATAATGATAATGATAATGACAATGAAAATGACAATGATAATGAAAATGATAATGAGGATCATAATGACAATGACAATGACAATGATAACGAAAATGATAATGAAAAAGATATTGACAATGATAATGAAAATGATAATGAAAATGATAACGAAAATGATAATGAATATCATAATGATAATGATAAAGATAATGATAATAATAATTAGATCAAAAAGCATGCTCAAGAACTCTCTACACCCTATAGGTAAAATGAGGATCATGATCAGAGATAATAATCTTTAGGAATCCATAGAGCCTTACCACCTCCTCAAGGTTCTTACCTAACAAAACATCCACTAGGATCGAGGTAAACTATTAATGAAGTCCATTTATATCTTCCCACTTCAATTGGGTAACATCTAATGGCTGGAACAAACTACTAGAAACATAGTTTTCAACATTCACTTTCTGATAGACTAAACATTGAGATAAATTTTTTTCAAATTAATGCTTCAATCGAGGCCATTAAAACTGACCTCTCGGAGTATGATACATATTAATCACACCAGGATGTACTTCTAAGGATGATATCAATAACTCATGGATATCCTCTTAATAAATCACAAAAATAATAAAAATAACCCCTATAACAACCTCTGACATTTATCATCCTCAGAACAACCATTAGGGGAATCACCACAGACAACCTAGTGTCTCCATACATCCCCCTCAGAATCCTCTAGTTGGGTCCCATCCACATATTTCACCAAATAAAACTATATCATCATCCAAAAAATGAAACCTCTTCCACTAACCTCTCCCATATTAATATTCATCGTTGATATCTATTCCATCAATCTCCAGGAATATCCATATTTATGCATTGCATCACTGTGTGAGTTCCTTCTTAGTACATCAATTAAAACATTGCCATTTCCCACTATATATGAAATTTAAAAGTCATATACCTATAATAATTCCATCCACCATCATTTTCATGATGGGAGAATACATACCTCTGGATTTTATGATTAGTGAAAACCAAAAAGTGCTAATCGTTGAGGTAATTTCACCAAAAACTTCAAAGAAAACAAAACTACCACCAACTCGAGACCATGGGTAGAATAGTTACACACTCGTGGATGTAACGACTGAGACCCATTATAAAAAATTATATTTTCTATATTATAACACTACAAAAACCAATAAATGAATCTTTACAAAAAATTATGAAATAAACTCCCTATTTTGGAAAACAGAGAACATAAACTTTGACCAAATTCTCCTTTAGATAATCAAAGGCCGACTAAAACTGGTCATTCCACAAGAATTCTTGATCCTTTCTAGTCAAATTTTAAAAAGGAATCATGATCTAAGATAATTTAGGTATGAACCATCTATAATGGCCTGCATGACCAAGAAAACTCCAGACCTCTCCTACTATCTTGAAGGATTCCTAAGAAAAACCGCATAAATCGTCGAAGAATCCACAACCACACTATGATGGAAAATGACCTGGCCCAAGAAATAATCCTAAAATTTTTTGAACTCACACTTCAAAAACTACCCAACAAGCTACTAATGAAGTATAACTCCAAAAATTCCAATAGATTCTTTTCATGCTCTTATTTTGACATAAATTACACAAGGATTTAATCAATAAAAACACCATAAACCAATACAAGAACTCTATGAAAACTACATTCATCAAACTTATAAACATGGTTGGAATATTTTTGAAACCAAAGAAGATCATTTTCATATATGATGGTTTATATAGATAGTATCAATTTTCATCCTTATGATACCTTATAATGTTAAACTTCATGCCTCATGGTGCAAGTTTGTTTCCCGAGTTGGCCTTAACAAATGCCTTAGAACCCCATGCATGAATATTTTATAAGATAGGTTTCTTTCTGCTCCATAACCCAAAAATAATACCATTTATTTCTTTTTTTGGTTCACAATGTTTATGTTTTAGTTTGTAATGAATTTCCCCAAAAGGAAATTAGAAGACTTGAATGGATCATTATTGATTATACCAT
Source organism: Viscum album (assembly GCA_963277665.1). Classification (NCBI taxonomy): domain Eukaryota; kingdom Viridiplantae; phylum Streptophyta; class Magnoliopsida; order Santalales; family Viscaceae; genus Viscum; species Viscum album. The sequence goes on along the minus strand of OY728147.1, from coordinate 2,102,676,179 downwards.
GTCAAGAAGGTATGGTTCCACCTTTCACTGTTTTCATTCTACTATAGTGTATAAGGAGGAGTGAGTTGGTATAGTATCACACACTCCCATGAAAATTCAATGAATTTTTGGTTAAGATATTCAAAACTCTGATCATATCAAAGATTCTTTGTCTTCATAACGATTATATATTCTACATCAATATTTAAGTATTTGAATTTCTAAAAATATATTGATTTATGCTTCATCAAGTAGACATGTCCTTGTATATCTAAATCATTAGTAAAATTAATGAAGCTAGAATACTCATCTCAATATTCTACTATAAATGGTCTGCACATGTCCGTGTGTACTAGTTATAGAAGCTCCATAACCCTTTCACCTTATCCACTACAAGGTATCTTACCCTTTACCCTATAAGAAAAAATGACATCTATCAAGTGGTTTTATCTTAAAAGAGTCTAAGTAGTTATCATAATAGAATTTTTCCAAATTATTCTCATTTATATGATGAAGATGATAATTCAAAAACTGGGTGTGAATTGAGTTATGAAAACATGATTTGTTATCAATTGTCAATATATGGTTTTCATAATTTAACACATAATGAACATTATTAAAATGTTCCATACTATAACATATGGAATCTTTATAAAAGAAATAAAATGATATTTTTATTCATGAGAATAAAATTATTTTTATATAAAAATGATATCGAAATTATGTTGTTGGTAATAGTTGGTAAATAATAAAAATATTTTAAAACCAAGACCATCCCAATTAGAAATAGAATATAGTAATATCTAATGTCTAGAGAATCCATCCTCACACTATTTGTATCATATAAATACAATTCCCCTTTATAAATATTTCTAAATATACTTGGTTAATTCGTTTATATATAGATGTAAGAACCATATGTTGTATCCAATATCCAATGTGTATATATTGAAATATTACACTTGAAAATGAACATACTTGAGACTTTTACTTTATTCTTTAACTAAGTGTTTTTCTTATTCCACTAGCCCAAATTTCCACATAAAAATTTTATTATATCCTTTTTATTCTCATATCTATGGATCTCTATTTTCTTAGAAAGATAGTTCCTGGGAGACTTAGGGTTGGAATCAATTTTGGGCCACTTTTTCTTATTCTTAATTTTCTTTTTCACCCTAAGGACCATTGTCTTTTCATGCTTCATGTATTTATCAACATAGAAAATCAATGTATGGAGTTTCAAGATATACTTATCACTATTTATCGTATTATTATTAATAATTAAATTAGATAATATCATGGGAAGTTAGGATAAAATTAGATCTATTTGAAAATAATCAGGGATCATAAATCCAAATATATCCAATCACCTAATGTAGCCAATCATCTTGACTACATGAGGCCCAACTGAAACAAAATCTCCAAGATTTTACATAGATAATGTATTAAAGATCATATATCTCTCTTATCGCACCTTTTATTTATAAATGTCCCAATGGTAAGACATGATGCTATACACATCCACATCCTTGTGTTTCATTAATATCTCACTACATAAAGAAGTTATAATGAAACATATGATATGTCTGGAATAATCCATATTCATTTATATATATAGAGTTCTTACTCACTGGCTCATCTTCCAAATTCCTCATGAATAATGTTTTTTCAATATATATGATTTCCATTTATAGTGTAGTATAATTCATAAACTAATATAAAATTCCTTAAAATTTGATCGAGTTAAAAGGTTTTCCTTCTCTAGAATTGGTCCCAATGATATTGTCGAAGTCATGTGGATTTCCATTTCTGTATAAAAAATAAGAGAATAATTTTTAGTACATTATCAATATTACATATTATTTAATAAATTTAACTTAATTTGTTAATCTCCCACTATTTTATCAAAACCTAATAGCCCTCACCATTAGTTTAAAAATATCTCATCTCATTGATATTCAAATAGAAAAGATCCATATTCCACTTCTTATAACCCAAGATTGGGTATAACAAGTTATTTTATGGGTTTTACATAATCATAACTTACCAACTACATTAACTCAAATATCCGTCATCTCTTGAGTGGACTCCCCAATCCTGAAATCCTAGATAATAAATTCTTCAATGCTTTTCCTCTTAGTTACACAAATTCCTCCTTGGACAGTCTTCCCTTTATATGTACTGTGTTAAGTTAATTTAATAACTCAACATAGAATTCCCCAATAATTTAAAGAAGTTTGAATTAGTCAGGTCAAACAATTTAAACTATTGTTCAATTTTAACTCAGTTACTGGAAGGCTATATAGAATTAATAATATATTTTAGGTATTTTTATCTTGTAACATTCTTGTTAATATTTAGTGCATGTTATGTAAGTGATTAACCATTTATGGATAGATTTTATGAATATAATAATATTTATTTTACTACCATATTGAATTTTTTTTAATTAACATAAAATAAACCGTGGTCATACAGACACTTATATGATGATAGGATAGAAATAACTCAAAGATAATTATTTAATTTAATAAATTTTTACAAAAAAATTAAAATAATAAAATAAATAAAGAAATTACATACATATGATGATCTGAGATCACAATCATCCATACACATGCAATGAATACAAAAATGTACATTTTTAAATATTTGATTCAATTGGTACTTTATTATTAAGAAAAATGCACTCGAATTAATTCAATTAATTAATTTCCTTTATCTTAATGAGCATTATAAGTCTCTTGAATATTCCCATCATAAATGAAATATGAAAAAAAATAGTTTGACCTATAATTTCAGATAATTACAAGGAATTAATTGAGAATTTATCTATTCTAAAAACGTTATTACATATTCAAAACATCAAATTCAAATAGTGTAATTATGATTTTAATGCTATAATTAATTATTATTTAAGTAATTTAATCATGTTATTTACTAGGATACTACAAGGTGTGCACTGATGAGTAATATGGAATTTGAATTTCATTCCATGTATCCAATATAAATTCATATGTACTTGGAATGTATATTTTTCTTATTACAAAATGTGAAAGAACAAGCTACACATCTTGTGTTCCTCTTTTCATGCATCCACATAACCTACTGGTTGACTTGGTGTGTTTGTTATATGAAAGGATTAATGAGTCACATGATATGTATTCCAGATTCATGATGTATATCACATTAATGATATAGGCTTTCAGTATCACAAGTCATAATTATAGATATTTTACTACACATTTAGAGTGAATTTCTCCATTAAACCATGTAGAACACATAATGTACACGCCAGCTACTCGCTATGTGGTCTGATAGACTGTATTATATACTAATAAGTTCAACATGTGTTGTGCATTAAATTATCTTCATTTCATTATTTCTCAATGTGTTGGTTATCCTACATCACATCTAGGTGTAGTGAACTAGGGTACACAATGTGTACTTTTGGTCACATGTCGTATAGCCATGTCTTCAAGAAATAACGATCAGAACCTTCTAATGTAATATGTGATAAATCATTATCAATTATTAATCTACTTAAGATGATATCAACCTTGAATTAAGATACGTAATAGGTCAAAAACATTTTAATTATATATCATATTAAAGAACGAATAAAATAGAATTGGAAACTAACAACAACTGCTTATAATTGATCAGTGAATAATAAATAATTATAAAGTATTATGTGAACATTGTGATACCACTTTAAGGTTCTAGGGTGAAGTATAAGAGTGTTTTGTAATTCCAAACAGAAATTTCATTGAGCTTCTATGGAGTCTTCCTTAGAACTAGATATAAAGGTCTTCCCAGAATCCAAAAATACAGGATCCTTTCACATATAATTTTTAATTTATTAATTTAACTAAGAATTACCCTTCATTTAATTTATTGTTCATCAGTGAATCAATAGAACACTATTATTGTTCCATCGTTGCATCAGAGGAATCATGGGTAGAGTCCCTCCAGAGATGATCCACACATGCTTCATGAACTTCTCATAATTATCATAGAATCCTATAGGTTCTAGTATAGAGGAATCTAATGCTCATTATGATCATCGTTGGTATCAACTAAATTACTCAAGATGAGAATAATTCATTATGATGGAAGAAGATAATTTATTTATATTATTCAGATCATTATATGTAGGGATATCTCTAGGGATATAGACGATCCTATATAGATTTCATTGTCTAAAATGATATAATGAAGATGAGGCTTACATGAAATTTCATAACTGGGTGTATATAGTGATAGGTTTTAAAAATAAATAAATTTTCAAGGGTCTTTATTATTCTATGAATTATTAGTAAGAACAATGGCTAAATAGTAATAATGATATTATTATTTACTAGACATGCACTAAAATTCAGGTTAAAATAAATATTATATTTCATGAATAAATAAATTAATATTTATTTGAATAATATTTTTTGTGACAAATTTGTGTGTATTGTATTTATTTTCAATGACATTTTAAATTAATAATGAGAATTTATCATTTTAAAAATATTTATAAAGAATAATTATGATTAATGAATTTAATTAAATAAAAATCTTTGTGAATATAATGTATTGATTATTGTTGAAGTATCCAATCTTGTTTAAAATAGAGAATAAGTTTCTAAGAAGAATTTTATATATCTTGGAATATTTGATGAAAAAACATCAGAAGATTGGTTTGGTTGAGCTTGAAGTTATTTCCATTTAAGTAATTGATATATTAAATTAAAAGTTATTAGAATATTTAAAGTACCATAGATATTATCTAAATATATCTATGATGAAGGAATTCTCAAAAGGTTCATCCATGGATCTTTGGATGAATTTCAAAATCATTTTATTCCATATGAAATGTTATTTAATATTATAATTATTAGGATTTGTTTATCATGATTCAATTTTTCATGAGGTTGGAATAATGTTGTAGAAGTAAGGTCCAAGATTGGAAGACCACTTTTATGGTGGAGGGTGTGTTGGAGATTCTACTAAAGTATGTACATATGGTGGAATATGTTTTCATGTTCTTAACAAGATGAATGTACATCATTGAAGACACATAGAGCATAATGACCAAAATAGGGAGTAATATGGATTGAGAATCCATACTAGATGTCATGGTGATCTTCTAGTGTTCTTATGCTAAACGGATAATAAAAAAATGGTTTTAGTGGTCCCCATGGTGTCTGTTGAGGGAAAATGTGAAAACGGGAAATCCCACAACACCCATGGTGGTTATTGAAGTAAGTAGTGGTTGAAAGGTATAGTTTCAATCCAGAATAGTTAAAGTAGAATTACCATGATCATGGTAAACAAGTTATGATCAAAAGGTGTTGTTTTGTGTAAAACAACCATACCCATAAAGAATATACACATTGTGAAAAGCATTTTTATGGGAAAATGGAAACCCATTATATACCAGAATATGGTTCAAGACATATTGGGATATTGTTTCAATTTCAATGAGTTTTGATGATGTGGATTTATGGATGACCTAGGGTCTCACTAACTTGATCTATGAGGTCAGTTTTAGTATAATTAATATTATTTAAAAATTTAAACAAGATCCATTGGATTTAATTAAAGTAAAAGTAGTTATTGAAGTGGTTTAAAGAAGTTTGAGAGTTTGAAAATGAAATTTAAATTCAAACATAAGGAAGTTTGTTGTGAAATAGAGTATATAGATAATGCTAAATAGTGTAGAAAATTATGAGGTGAAGTGTGGTCATTGGATGTCCAAAAAATAGTACAGAAGATAGATCTATCACTATCATATGTTAATGAAATCCTATTTTTTTAAGTTTTTATGGAAATAGTAGTTCAACGGTAGAATTTAGAGGAGATAATCATTATATTCATGATAAAAAGGAGTTCAGCACTTCCATTTTAGAAAGAGGAATCATTATGTATGTCAAAATATTGACGAAAATTCTACACAACACTTAGCATAAATATTTGTTGTGTATTGAATCCAAAAGAACAACCAGTTCAAATTGGTTCGTTAATAAAAGAAAAAAAGGACATGAGCCTTAGCCTAGTTGGTAAGGACTCCATAAGTGCATCCAAATAACTAGGGATCAAATCTAGGTGGAGGCAGAATTTCCAGGGTACTGTAGCAGGAACTGTAGCTGTCACTGTTTGGCATTGTAGCAGCTGGGAATATGCCTCTGTTTGGGCCTTCGGGCCACCGATTTGGTCCTTGAGTCCTGTAAGGCCTTTGGGCCACCTAGGCCTTCAGCTCAGTAAGGCCTTTGGGCCACCTCAATGCCTTTGGGCCACCATAGTTTAGATTCAAACCAGATAACCAACAAGGAGCAAGCTCTACAAGGAGGATGAGCAAGGAGCTTTCACCACAGCAGAAGCTAAACGGATTGCAAGAATGAGAGGGTATGACACCTGCCATTGGGACAAGCATGTGCATGCACGGGAATGCCTAGCCGAACATCCATGCGAAGGTGGAGAGATGATTTCATGATGAAGATGCTAGGGAGGAGCAGTTCCAAGTAGTTATTCTTGGTTGTATGTAATGTTTGAGGCCTACGAGCAATGAATTCCTTCTATGGCCTACGGGTCATGTAATACTTACGCCTACGGGCCTTGTAAGGGTTCCACCTCACCCCTTGAAAGGTGGATTATCAAAAATCAATAAAAAATGAAGGACTTCAGGCCATTGGAGGAATAAAGTAAAAATAATACAGGGGAAGGTGAAAATATGTTTTGTCTAAAAAATTTACATATGAAGAGGAAGAAGAAAAGGTATATTATTTTATGTACGCTTCAAATTTTTATAGAAAAAAGAGGGAGATTTTTTTCTCTATAATTTATATTTAAATATAAATAAAATGAGGAATGGAGTCTTTATTTTTTAAAAACAGGTAGCACTGGAATTTTCCTATAGAGGAGAGAAAGAAGTGTGTTCATAAAAATTTTCGTACCAAAAGAAGAATCCCTTTCATATTGTTGTGAAAGTGAAAGAAAAAGAAGAATAAGAGGGAAAATAGTGAATCAAAAACATTATATAATTTCAAAAGATGAATCTTTAATTATTGTCACTAAAAATTTGCAACTTTTAGGATGGAAGTATAAACATGTGGATGGATTCTATAGAGTGCAGGACGAACAAAAATTGGGTATAAGGACAAACCCTACCAAATTGTATCCTCAGGTTGATACAAGTGTATTGTATGATCATGGTGAAATCCAGATCATACCAAGGGATTGACTTTAGTTTTGAAAGGTGAAACTTTTAAATATTCATGTATCTAATTTGTGTGTGTTCAGTGTTATTTCTTTAAAGAACAAAGAAAAAGAGAGATTTAGAGAATAATATAATCATCACCTAATAGTGAAAGAGGTAAAAGTTATAATAAGGGATTGAAAAAGTGATAATTATAAATCTATACTGATTCAATCTACCTCTCAATGTATAATATATTATAATAAATCCTCCTCAAGTGGTATTAGAGGGATCGGTTTTCCTATATTAAATTCTCAATTTGTATTAGATCAATGGGTTTATAGTTGATTGGATTCTCTTTTTATGTTTTTTCTGTTTTGAAGATTTAAAATTTATTTCCTAAAATTTCTATGAAGTGTAGTTTTGGAAAAATTCATTATATGTCAAATCAAAACATAGTTTCTTTGAAAAAATTGATAAATATAAAAAAATAAAGAACATATGACAATGAGGAAGATGACCCTCTTATCAAAAGATCAAGAAGTTTTATTCCCTCCAAGAAGTGTTCAATCCAAATATGAAACTATTAGAGATAAACAAATGGTTTTTTGAACAATCAAGGATATAGACAACATTACTACATTAATGGTATCAAGGAACTCATGTTACCAAGTGGTATATGAACATTTATGTAAAAACTATCATGATGATAACCTATGTACTAGTGGGAGTGATGATGTGTCATTTGGTTTTTTAATTAATTAATTAAAGTAAATAGTTTATGATTTTACCAAATAATTAGTTTTACAATTTTTAGGATTTGTGAAAGCATGCAGGATGAGACTAATCAAATTAAAAAAGAGTTTGAGTGAATAGAGAATTCCCTAAAATATAGGTTTCTTTCATGTGAAAATATATATAAATATGGAGCTTGAAAATAATATTCTAAAAATAAATGGTAATAGATCAAATAAATTCATGATAAGAATGAGATCAATAATATTCTTAAATAATATATCAATTAACTTAAAGAAAATCGTTCTATCAATAATTCTCAAGTTGATGTAAAGGTTAATAGGATTACAGAACTTGAATCGTCATTGAAATAAAGACTCAAAATGAAAGTTATAGACATTAGAATAATGATTGATTGTGAAGATATATTGAGTGAAGTTTAATATGAAAATAATATTCTCAATATAAAAAATCCACAGCCTGAAATCAAATTAAAAAATCTAGAAAATATCATACTCAATCTTTACAAAATATAGATGCAAGAGGAGATGATGCCATTTAGTGTTTTTATGAGTATTTAGATGTTAATTAATATTAATATAACATAAATAATATTATCATTTCAAATAGTTATCTTTCTTATGTAGCTATTATGAAATAGTTATCATTTATATCTATATTTTGTGATTTATCTGAATGTATTTTCATGAAATGTATATGGTTAAAATACAAAACTTTATAAGTGTAGATAATAAAAATTTATTAGAATCATACCACTATGTCTATAGTGGATATAAGAAGTTATACTGAATATAGTTTTCCATGATCATCCCATACAGTAGTGAAAAATTCTAAATAATAGATTGATCACATATATGAAAATTTTAGATAATATGAAATGATGAAGGAAATATCATTGTCTGTTTTAAATTTATAGTGGTTCAATAGGTTTGGGAATTTATAATTGGATTTTTTGAATAATAATTTTAATTATAAAAACCATAGGAATCCCATTTTAATATAGATCAATCTGGTGATGATGCAACATTCATAGAAGAAGACAAATTTTTCAGGTTCAAATATATTTAATTTTCTTAAAGGTTTCTATGATTTTTTCAATGAATGTGGTAAAAAATGTGATGAATGTTCTACACATTATGTATCAATTGAAAATAGTAATAGAAACAAAAATATTTTATAATGAAGAAGGAAGATTAGACCTTGGACAGAAATATTAAGAAGGTTTCAAAACAGATTACACCCAAGAAGTTTCATAAGAAGAGATCCGTAGACAACAAGTTAAATAAAAAAGAAAATATATCCAATAATATTGTCAAGAGTTGTGATACATCTTTTAATAAGGATGTGTAGAAAATAACCAATTAGAATCTATATGGAAAATCCAAGAAATCATCTACTAAACCCACATTCATTTTATAGATTTGGATAGTATAATTGGAGAGAGAAAGAAAGTTATAAAAATCATAAGAAAAGAATATAGAAAAGGGAAAGATAATATTCTACATGAATAAGATAAATTTAATTAGATGTTTTCAACAAATGAAAAAAAAAATTGTTAGAGAAGTTTTATGTGAGAGATTCAATAAATAAAGGCATATTTATAAATGATGTTTAATAAAATTTATTACATAATAAGAATACCTAAAGAGAATCTTTATTGTATCAGGTGATTCATATTATTTTATGGATAAATAGAGAATAACCATACCACATAAATAAATTAAAGGTGTAGACGGATCCATGCTACTGAAGGAAAAAAATCAAATTTTAAAATTTGATGTGTAATCATGAAGAATATAGTAAATTGAGAAAATTGGTTAAGAAAAACTCAAAATTTATATTGAGGAGCAATGTGATCCACCATGTTGGCTTATATATTTGATGTGATCTATCATCACTTACAATGTATGTAATTGAAGGTGATGTATTGTCTTAGGGGGATAAGTTGAGAAGAAAATTGGTATTCCATTTCTGGATAACATAGATGAAGATGTCACCATCCTATAATAATATGATGATACCATCCTAGATTTATCTCATAAGTTGGTATTATAAAGAACATATATTGGAGAGATTATCATTGGTGAAATGTGGAATTTTTTAAATATGGAAAACCACATAGTGGGATTATTTTAATTTTCTTCACCATATTATAAAATCATAAAATACATCCTTAAATATATTAACCATTATGAAGATGTTAATGAGTGCCTCCTTAAAACATAGAGAAATGAATAAAGTTTATGATGTTATAGGAATTATTATCTCATTAAAATATGAATATTATGGAAGATGATTTCTGGAAATTTAATTGATGAGGTATGTATTTCATATCTCTCATCATAGGTAATTCAAATAATACACTACCATAAAGGGGGATAATTTTAATTAAATACATTAAAGTGAAATGTGAAGAAGTGACATGATTGTTTTCATATCCTTCTAGGTTTAAAATGTTATAATTTTTGTATTCAAGTGATGTAGGAAATTTAGTATTGACATATATTATGAGAATATATATATCAATTTATATCTATCATTTATCTTTTCTTGAATATATCTTGAAAAAATCTTGAAGGAAGTATATAAGTGGTTCCATTTCCATTGGTATCATGTTCTATTAATAATGGAAAACTTTTTTGTCTAATTCAAACCCTCTTGTTTTCTACACCAAACAAGGATCATAAAGACATGGAGTGAAATGATTGATGGACCAATACTTGAGTATAGAATCATAAAATCCTTCTATAAATTTGTATTTATTTTTAATATTAATGAGAGAAATTACAATAATAATATTGGTGAGAAATAGGGAAAGAAATTAAATGTAAGTTGATTTAATTTGATGAGAACATATTGGCATATCATTATAGATGGTATTGAAAATAAATAGGGGGTTTATTGAACCCAATTTGTGTGTGTTTTATTTATTAATAATGATATTGTCAATGAATATTCATTGATTTCAATATGTTGATAAATAATATTGGTGATTAAGGAATTGAAATGAATAAGAATATTAGTGTTTATTATTTATTGATTATTATTGATGTATCCAAGGTTGTTTCATGAAGTGAATAGTTTCAAAATAATGAGTCTATATATCTTGGAAGATTTTATAAAAGAACTTTTGAAGGTTTTTTGGTTGATTCTAAATTTATTTCCATAGAATTACTTGATATATTAAATGAAAAAGTGATTTGAAGAATTGGAGTTCCAAAAAAATGATCTAAATATATCTATGATGAAGGTGTTCTCACAATGTCGATCCATGGATCTTTCTATGAAGATATAAATTAGTCGATTATATGTGAAATTTTCATCAAGGTCATAATCATTATGATTAAGGTTTTTTATAAATATTGAAGAAGGTTGGGGAATAAAGGGACAACCTAGGAATATCATTCCCATAGTGGAGGGAATGTTGAAGAATCTAGGAAATTATATGCCCATGGTGGAAGGAATTTTTATGTAATTGGTCTAAATAATAATAAAAATTGAAGACCCGCCATTCAAAATGGCCAAAATGGATATTAAAATAGCTTCATAGGTTGTTCTAGATGATGTAGTGGTATTTTAGTTCTCTTTTTCCAAACAGTCAAGGCCCAAAGGGTCATGCTGGTCCCTATGGTGTTTTTCTAGTCTAACTATGTTAAATAAGAAAAACCACTATTCCTGTAACAACGATTAAATAAATCCATGGTTGATAGGTGTTGTTTCAAACAGAAATAGTTTAAGGAGAAGGACTATGCCCATGGTCTAAAAAGATGTGGTCAATATACGTTTCTGTAATTAAAAAAATAGACCCAAAAGAACTAAGCCTATGGTGTAAGGAATTTTGAATGAAAATATTCAACCATTCTACACAAGGATATAGTGCAATCCATTTGAGGATATTGTTTTGGTTTCAAGAAGTTTTGATGATTTGGCATCATGTATGACTTAAGGGTTCTCTAAATTGATCTATAAGGCCTATATTAGTAGAATAAATGGAATTAATAAATATAAACAATATCCAATATATTTAAACAAAGTTAAATATGTTATTGAAGAGGTTGAAAGAATTTTGAGTGTTTGAATTTGAAATTCAATTTCAAAAAAATGGAAGGTTTCTATAAAATGGTGTATATAGATAATGTAGTAGAGTGAATGATAATATGAATTGATTTTCATTCATTGAATATCAAAATATATTGGAGAATAGATATATGAAACTATAATTTATTGAAGAAATTCTATGTGTTGAGCTATATGGTTAAAGAGTATTTAGACACTAACATTTAGAGAATATACTCTTTAGTTTCATAAAAAGTGGAAGTTCAGAACTACCAATTTAGAGAGAATAAACTCTATGTATATTCTAAGATTGAAGGTAATTCTATATAGCACTGAACCTAAATATTTTCTATATATCCAATATAGAATAAAAATCATTGAAAGTTAGTTTAACCATTGAATAAATAGGAAGAATATGGAAGAATAAAAGAGGTTAAATAAAACTTGTTTGCATAAGAATAAGAATAATGTAAGGGAGATTGGTTTCTATACACATCATATTTTTATATAATTAAAGGGAAGATTTTTTTATGTACACTTAATTTTTTATAATAATGGTGGAAGAAATAAGTATTGATTCTAAGAAATAAAGGTAACACTTAGATATTTCTAATGTGAAGATAAATAGGTGTGTGCATTACATTTTTCATATAAAGCAAGAATATCTTTCATGTTGTCATGAAAGTGAAAGAAAAAGAATAAGAATAGAGTAAAAACTGAATAAACAACCTTGTAGTATTTCTGAAGAAGACTCTTTGGTTGTTGTCTCTAAAAATATAAAATTATTGGGATGGAAATATAAATATATAGAGGGATACATTAGATTGTGTGATGCACTAAAATTGGGTATAAGGATAAACCCTACCAAATTGAATCCATGGGTTGATAGTATTGGATTTTATGATATTAGTGAAATCCATATCATGTTAAGGGCTAAATTTTCATTTTGAAAGGAAAACCTTTTAATTCCTCATTTCTCTTGGTTGTGTGTATTTAGTGGTGTTTCTTAAACAAAATAATTGTGGAGAGAGAGAGAATAAAATAATCATTAACACACAGTGAAAGAGGTAAAAGTGAGAATATGATATTGAAAAAAGTGAAAATTTGAAAGATATACGAATTCACCCAACCTATCAGTCTATAACATATCATATCTGATCCTCTATAAGTGTTATCATAGGGATAGGATAACCACTATTTAATTCTTATATTTAAGATAAAATTTCTCAACATACCATTAAACATAGTCTACTAACACTTCTCAATATTTTTTGGTCCCTGAATAATGATAATTTATTTAATTAAATAATTAAATGTAAATTATTCAAAAATAAATATATAAATATTATATTCACTGAAACTGGTAAATAAATATTTATTAAATATTCATGTAACTAAATAAATAATTTTTTACATTGGGAATAAAACAAAATAAATAAATAATTTATATTCACATAATTAAATAAATAATTAGCTGGTGAATAAACATTTGTTAAATATTCAACTCATATATATATATATATATTCTCTCAAATAGTTGGTGATTAAATATTTTTTTGTCAAACCAACTTGAATAATTATTAAATCATGTATCTGAATAATATGTATCCAACATGTTAAATTCATATAGAATTTAGCTGAGGTTCTAGATACACCTAGTGTGTAACCATCTGGGCCCCTTTATTAGTGTTATTAGGCGACACTACCTAAATTCCAAGGTTAGTGTCTAACAACATGCCAAGGCTCCCATAGAGAAATAAGTTAGTTAAATGATAAAATTTTACCTCTTATGAATATACACTATTTAATATAATCCCTTTATCTATATATCTCTAATCAAGAAGGTTGCATGCTAGTGTCATCAACGAATGTGCTTGATATATATTTCTTTAGATTTCTAGAAATTAACTTACCAAAAAATCACCATGTTCATGTACATAATTAGGTAGTTTAATTTCCATCAAAGCGTATGAGATATCAACTTCTATTAAATAAAAGAAAGGGTAAATACTTTATTGTATTATTCATTGATAAAAAATACCTCATGATGTATCCAATACTTCATCATGAGTATATTTCATCATAGTTTTCATCAATATATCAAACTACATGAATTTTTACATGTATTAATAATAATATTTATGAAATTTAGATTCACTTATTTTTTTATCAATTAAAATTCCCACTTTAATGTGACTTTTTAAATTTAATTTAATTTTTCATTTTATATTTAATAGAACATATATGCATTAGGCTTAAATTTTATATTTTCCCATGATCACCAATCACCTTATGCTAAGTGTTCCTTGTGCTAGCTCCACTATTATGAATCAAAGGGCCTCCAAAGTTTGGGGATAAAATTTTGGGGTTTTCAATCATCCTGATTTATTCTATGTGAAACCCCTCTTCTAGTTATTCTCTCATCATAGAGAGGTGTGACCCAAGGATTTATCCACTATAATAGTGAGAATGATCTAGTTTGGTCCTTCCTTGATGGTGAGAGTGGTGCAATGGAAGATTTATATAGAGATCCCCCATTCTTGGGAACTCCCTTTATGGTTATAGAGAGTACGAAACTTATGTAATGTGGCTATCATGCTCACTGGAGGAGTAACATGGAATGCTGAAGATTCTTCCTATCTCTTGAGAGGCACAAATTCCTCCCCTATTTTTATTTTAATTCTTCAAATGAAGAAGGATATTGAAGAGATTTTATGTGTTTTTGACCCTAGATATCGATGATGATTATATGAAAGTGGGGCAGTATCTAGATAGTTGTGATAGATATACATAGTAGTGGTGTATTTGGACAATAGTATTAACTTGGAGGAAAAACCTTGTGGGATTAATTTATATGGATTTTTATTCCTTTATCATATATGATTTGTAGAAAATATAAGAGAGAATAATGAGAGTAAAAACCCCTAGATTTTAGGGGTTGCTTCGGGAATTCCTTCTCACGGTTCGACAAAGTAGCGACAATGAAGAGAGGGAGCTCGATGTTTCTCCCAAGTTCAAATGAGAAGTAGAAGCAAAGGATTGGGGAAATTATCATCCTTTACAACTATTAATGAAGCTCAATTCAAGATGATTTGGTAATGTTAAATTACTGGAATCCACGTACTAGTAGATGTTCTTCTTCATTAACATGTACCACACCGATCTTGATAACTTCAAACAAAGACTCATATGAGATCTCTCTATGATTTTATTGGCTATTAAAATGCTTATTAATCAGTGAAGGTGAGTCTGAACCCCAATAATGGGTTCTCAAAATTAATTTTAGTTTTATTTACCAATTTTTTATTATCATTATACATGTTACATGTTTTTTTCATGGGTGGAATGTATGTGTATTGTCCTATTTTTGTTTTTATTATCATATACTTATTTTTCTACTATCTTTATTATTTTTAATAATGGAAAACCAATGACGATATTCTCATATGAACATAGTCTAAATGGTCAAAAGAACATATATCTTATTTTCCTTTTCCTGCTTTATTTTACACATTTAATTAAACCATGAATTTATAAATGATAATCACTTTTTAAGTATTTATTCAAATTATAGTTTTTATTTTTTTTTCTATAGAAGCTATTCTAGGAATGTGTTGGTTTTTTATCATTATATGATACTACCTATTTAATTATTTCTTTCTACCAAACCTTTTTTTGTCTCTCAATTCTACTAATATATTTTTTGGGGGAATTTTATTTATCATTATTTTCTAGTTTTGTTTTATTGAATCATATTTCAACATATTATTTTATTCTATTATAATGAGAATTTTATGAAGAATATAGTTTTTTATGTCCACTACTAGTATGTGTTTTAATCACTTATTAGAATCATTTGAATATATTCCCAATCTATGTAATTTCATATTGAACTTTCTATTTTCTATTTATCATTTTTTATTTCATAAACCAAAAATGATTTATAATTTTTGTATTAAAATTTTTGAATAAAAAACCCAACAAGACTTTCACAATTTTTCACATACATCCTTAGGTATCACACCTCTGCACAATAAATTGGCATCAGAGGGTAATCAGATTTAAAATTTTATGTGTTAAAATTTTGAAATTAAATTTTTATTTCTTTTAAATAATTTTTTAGTGGCTTTTACCCATGTAACATTCTTTTATTATTCACTCATCTTGGTTGTGTATTATCATAGAATGTAATATCAATCAGTTTTTAACAGTATGTTTCACTATAATTTATTTAATTTTTCTATTACAGTGACCCTTATAGATTCCATTTGGTAGATTCTACCTGTGTGAGTCTTTCGTTTTGTGGTTATCAAAGGTTTATTCATTAAGTTGGCCTATATCTAAGAGATGGTTAAAATGAGGGTTGATAGATGGATATTGTGTCTCTTATGTCTACCATTTTCTTGGGTTTTGAGATTATGTTAGCTCTGACATGTTTCTCCAAGTCCTTTAGGTCTATTTTTACTAGGTATGGACCTTTTGTGAGTTTAGTGTTTAGGCATCAGTATTTTGTGGGTGCAGTGATTCTTAGATTTATTATTTGACCCTTTTAGTAGTTTTTCTTGGTTTGTTTACTAGGTTTATGAACCATGTGCCATTAATGAGACTAGACTTGGTTTTTCCATTTAGTGGTTTATTTCTCCTAGGATTTTAACTATATTCCTACCTTTTTTCTCACATTTTAGAGTTATCCTAGGATGTCGGGACCTATTTCATGTGTCTTTTCATTTTCCAAATGTTTTATGATATCTACTATTTGGATTTTTCTTTAGGTGTTTTTATCCTTGGGTGGATATTCTAAATCCAAATTTTAATGATCTCTTAGATCCTTTCATTTAGATTCTTTATATTTTGTTTTTAAGCAGTGTGCCTCAAATTAAATATGATGTTTTTAGTTGCTTCAATCCTATTGTATTTTTTAGGGGTTTGGGTGGAGTTTATTTATATGTTTTCTTTTACTATACATGATCTCTATGTTCCTATTTTCTTATATTATTTCTAATTATTATACTTTTTTTACTGATTTTTATTCCTTTTTATTCCTCTAAGTTATTGGTTTTCCATGTTTTTTATGAGGATGGGTATTAATAGGGTCTTTTGATACAATACAGACATTTATGAGAAGTTCCCTAGACCTTTTGGAATGTTATTTTCAGATTTTTATTTCCTCATTAGTATCATCTTATAGAGAGGCTCGGGTAAATGAAGGTGTGTATTTTATCTTGCATCTGTTTAGAGATTTTTAAATTCTAAACATGTTTAGAAGCATTAAAATATCATTAGACATTGGAAAAAATGTTTCACTATTGAATCCTTTTTTATGAAATTTGATCGATACTATGACTATGGTCATATAATTTTTATACCCACTTGTTAGTTTTCATGTTTAGGATGTGATTCCAAAATTGATTATGGTAGGTGTTGAAGAATCATCATGAGGATATGTATTAATTTTCAAGGTGGAGATTATTTGTATATGTTTCATATTAAATTTTTTCTACATTTAAAATTCTAAGGTAGAGAATTGTGAAATATAGTTTCACTTACTGTTTTGTTAATTAAAATTCTAGAATAAATATGCCTTTTTAAAAAGCAATTAATTTTTTATTTTATATTTTCTGGAAGATATATGCATTGTTATTTATTTTTACATCCCCCATTACTCTCATATCTTCTTGTTCCAAGTATCCCCAACACTATCTCTACCATTATGACTGAGAGGGCCTCCTCATTTGTTGGATACACTTTTGGGGTTTTCACTGGACTAGATCTATTATAGGTGAAAACCTTGTTCTTGGTCTTCTTCCACTGGGGAGAGGTGTTCCCCAAGGAGTTCCCCATCATTGAAGTAATTCCATGATGGTTTGATCCTTTACTAATGGAGAGAGTGCTAAAGTGGAAGATTGGGATAGAGATACCCCATACTACGGTTCTCTCTTCTCGGTCACAGAGAGTGAGAGGCTTATGCAATATGGCAGTCATGATCACAGGAGGAGGAATGGGGAGTTCCAACAATGATGCCTATCTATTAAGGGATGTATAAGCCTCCCCGAGTGTAATTTTGATTCAACAGTTAAAGGTGGATCTTAAAGGGAGCTTACAGGTTCTTGATCCTAAATACCATTGATGATTTGGGGACAATGGGGGAGTATCTAGACCATTGTGGGGGGACCTATGTTGTAGTAGTATACCTAAAAAGTGGTGTTGAATAATAGAAAAGAACTAGAATGATCTACATTAGAAGTTGTGGATTCCTTGATCATAAAGTATTTTTTGGTAAAGATAGGGGAGAATAATGATATTAGAAACCCATTTGATTTTAGGGGTTCTATTGGGAATGCCTTCCCATGGTTCGATGGAGAATCCATGGAGGAGAGAGGGATCAAAACATTGAACCCTCTTTCGATAGAGAAACAATATAGAAGGATAAAGGTGATTCTTATCCCTTGCATCCATTCTTGAAGCTTTAATATAAGATACTATGGTTGTGGTGATTCACTAGGTTCCACATACCTGCAACCTATTCCTCTTCTTGAACTTGAAATATTTCAATCTTGATAGCTTCAAACCAATATTCATATAAACACTCGACCACGATTTTAACTACTCATAACCAGATTATTCATCGATGAAGGTGAAAAAAAGAACTTATAAGGGGGTATTAATAATATTTTTAGTTTTCTTTGTCTATTTTTTATGTAATCATTTTTCATGATTATTTCTTTTCATGTGTGTCGTGTCTGTATCTCATACTTTTTTTGTTCTTCTTGTTGTCTCCTACTACTTATACTATATTTATTTTTTTCTCAAAGTGTAAAACCAGTGATGATCCTACCCCATGCATTTAGGCAAAATGGATCAATCATGTAAATCTTATTTTCCTTCCACTAATTTTGTTTCTACTTTTATTTGACCCTTGAATTGGTGAACCATCTTTAATTCTTGAATATTTATAAAAACTTTCATTTTGAGTTTAATTTTTTTATTGGACATATTCTAGATTTTTGTTAGCTTTTTATCATTGTATGTTCCTTCCACCTTAATTCTTGTCTATGGTCAAACCTTGTTTTTGGTTTTTTATCAATTTAAGAAATATATTTTATTCTAGAATTAAATTTCTTATTATTTTTTGGTTCTCTTTTATTAAATCAGTTTTCAAAAAATTATTTTATTCTATTGTAATGAGAATTTTATGAAAACTTGAGTTTTTTTCACCTAATACTAGTATATAATTTAATAAATGGTTGGAATAATTTGAATATATTCCTGATGTAGGGTATTAAAAATTAAACCATTTATTTCCTATTTATAATTATTTATTTTATGAGATGAAAATAATTTCTATTTTCATATTCAAAATTTTCAAATCAAAACAGCCAATAAGATCATCATGGTTGGTCATCGCCTTCCTCAAAAAGCGTACCTTCACAGAATTATATTAAAGTTTAAGGATCATTAAACATGTCCGCATAAAAAAATATCTAATGAAACATATAAACATATATTTATTATTGGATGTTAATGTTCTCATAATATGATGTATAAAATATTATTAAGGACGTACACCATGAAAATGTTTCTCAAAGGCTTATGAGTCTTCACCCCTGATAGTGTGTGTCTTTTCTTCCAATAAAATTATATCATCTAGATATAGAAATTATATTTAATAATACTATCATCGCACTTCTTGGTTCTAATCATAGTAGGGAAATATTACAAGATTTCCGTGTGACAAGTACACTTATGACGTTGTCATATACTGTGTCAAGAAGAAGAAGAACCAAGGTATGATAATATATTTTATAAATATTCACATACATGAATAAAAGTAATCATAAATTACTTATATGTTGGTTATAATGAACCAAATATAACATTTTTAGCATAGATGAAATCATCAATATTTTTAATGTTGATAAAAGCCAACATCTTGTAAAATAACTTATAACATTGTTGATTTTTCAATGCTGATGAAGAAAATTTATAGCACTGATAAAGCCCATATCAGAAGTAGTATGATTCTCACTCTTGTATGTTTTTCATGTTTCAGTACTATGCCTTTCTTATCTGCAACATATAACCTGCACTTTCCATCATTTGTGAGGAGAACCCTTCTCACCACTTACACCACATCTAGTACCACCATGCCTTTCTAACATGTAGCATGATACCCGTGATCACCATCATCTAAGAGGATATTTTATAATACCCCTCTAATCAACACCCATGGATGATCTTCTATTCACTACACAGGTCGAAAGTAAGATGCCCCCTACCCCATAACATGTGCATGTGATGACCTTCTAGCCACTAATAATAGGCAACAAGAAACCCTCAAACATAAATGTGGTGAAGCCTCCATAATCAATTTTCGACACCACTATCGAAGTTTTTAATAGGTATTTTTATCCTTAATTATTTAAATCCTAAAGGTTTCTTCATCTCCTGATGGCCTTGGATTTTAATCATTATAGGCCCATCTTATTTTATTTTTTATCTGTTCCCTTTCAACATCTCATTTATGATGATGATGTGCCATTAAAATTCCTGATATTTTCATTCTCATTGTAGTCATCTGAGTCCCCAACCCCATCATGCTTATTTTTTACACTAGTTTGACCATTATATCAAGTCATGTCATTTATCCATTTTTTATCATCTAAAGTTCTCTGTTTTATAGGAAATTCCATTGATGTGGTGGTATGTTGACACATTGATGTTTTTGAATGTGACATGATCTAGGTGCAGTGGCTTCCCTAAGTTAATTTTTATCTCACAGGAAATGAAATTTACAAAACCATGTAGATTTCTCATTTGAGGTGAAATTATTGTGTTCCATTTTTGCTGGGTTTCACCATAGGCAACTTCTAGTAGTGAAAGTCATTTTCCCCAAGTTTCTCTAGGATACTCCATGGTTATTTTATTTACTGGAGGACACTTTATATCAAGTAGGACATTTTTTTGGGTTTCACTATTGCGGGGAGGGGGGTAGTAGACTATAGTCTTCTACATTTTAGAGTTTTCTTCTTTTTATTTTTCATATAATGACCACATATGATGGTTTTCAAAATTATTATTTGATGTTTTTACATGATATATTTTTGGTTAATATAACATCCCAAAATTTTATCAATTAAAATTACTTTTGTTATAATTAATTAATATGTTATAATCCCATAAAATAACCTAGAGAACATAATAAAAACTTTTTAAATTAATATTAAATGAAATAATATATATTTCTAGAATAAAATAAACCTATATACATGAAATAATAACTTGACCTTAGGAATAGTAATATGCCCTTTATGAATAGTAAGTTGGTCAATAGAATATTAACCTCACCAATGAAAGTATAAATATTGTTTTGGAATATTATAAATGAAAGTATAATATAATTATATCATAGTATAAGTAAATAAATATTTTAAAAATTACTAATTAAATTTTTGTATTCTTGTAAGTCATAAATATTTAAATAAAATTTTATAATAGGTAAAATTATTTAAAAGAAATTTTATTTCCATAAAATTTATTCATAAATTAATACTCTGTTGTCTTATAATTTAAATATAATCTTATGAGACCTTATTTTATTTTTCAAAGTGTTATAAAATCAGTTGTAATTTTAAAATCTATATTTCTCAACTAAATGATGATTTTAATTAAAAGTTAAATTTATAATAATTAGAAAATTATCTTCATAAAATGGATTCAATTTTTGAATTCTACACATTTGTAATGGCCCGAACCTCTCTGGCCCATTCCATTGTCAAAAAGAGGGTCAAGAAGTGTTCTGGAGGGTAAAATGGACTTTTCCCACACTTTTCAGAATTTTGAAACTACATGTCGTGTAGTGTGAGTACACGCCGTGTACCCCCTCGCTGGGTATACCCCGTGTTGAAGTCCATGTCCTTACCATGTGAAATAAATGGGTACACACCATGTACCCAGTACTACACGTCATGTAGTCCCTCCCCGTGTACGCGTTACCCTCAAACTGTGTGTTGACCAGTCAACGGTCGTGTGTCGTTTTGGAGTCGTGTCCTTTCCATGTGAAATAAATGAGTACACGCCATTTATCCAATACTACATGCCGTGTAGTCCCTCCCCGCGTATGCGTTACCTTCACACCGTGTGTTGACTAGTCAACGGCCGCGTGCCGCGTTGAAGGCCCTGTTGGAAGCCGCGTGGTGACCGTGTGAAATGGTCGAGTACACGCCGTGTACCATAAAGTACACACCGTGTACTTTTTTTTTCTCGCCTATAAAATGAGGGGTACCCTCCTCCTTTTCAACTCGCTCCTCTCCTCCCCATTCCTCTGAGCAGAGCTCTCCCAAGAGACTTGAAGGCTCTTTTTCTTCCATAACTTCTTCATCCGAGCTCTGATTTACGATCTGTCAGCAGCCACGGGATCATAATGATGAGGCAGAACTTCTGAGCTTGTATCTGTTGCCTTTCCTTCGGCCTTTCCTTCCCAACTTCCAACCGAGGAGGTTTTTTCGGGATTTGAAAAAAGTGGCGGACACCAACGGGTGTCTTCTAAAGTTGATCCAGGGGAGCGTTGTGATCAGAACCTGTTGAAGTAGGGATATTACCTTTGTCTCTCTAAATTGTGCATCATGAGGGGTGGGTATCCTCTTGTTCTCATGAGAAACGGTTGAACCATTAAACGAAGATAATAACTGGTTAAATAATGGGGATGGGGAAGTTGTTATGTTTATCTTTATATCCTATGATATTATGTTGTGAATTGAATAGGCTTATGCCTAATGAAAATCACGGTCGTTGGGGGACTTTGCATGAGCAATTAAATGTTTCCCTATCTTTCTAGACCGTTTTTTGAATGGAACTTTGTTGAATGTGGAATTTGGTTAATCACATAAAGTTGGCTGATTTAAAATCTGGAACCCTTGTGTGATCACCCTGGTTGAACAAAATGGAATAATGAACAAGTGGGTGTTGGCTTGGATACGTGGCATGTGATTGGGGGTTTTTTGTGGGTTTTTTTGGATCGAGTGAGCAGCGGGGCTGTGGTTGGATTGGTTTTGGGTTGGTGTGAATGCTATGTTGGTGATGGGCAGCGGGGCTGTGATAAATAGTATTAAAGGGATAATGATGTACGGTATGGTTGTGGTTATGGTGGTTGGCATCGGGGCTGCAGGGATGGGTTTGACTATGAACGAACTATGGGTTGTGAAAAATAAATAAAAAGTGGAAGAGTTAATAAATTGTGGGGCATGGTAATGGAACGGGAATAATAATAAATGGGTTGGTTGGTTAATAAGAAGGCACTTGGTTATATTGCTTGTGTTTTCCTAACTTGATTTGTGCATGGAAGGGATATGTTTTACGAACAATTGATGTGGTTGGTTGTGGATATTTTCCCAGTAGTTAAGGAACTAATAAACTGTTTCTGTTGAAACATGAAAACATAAATGGGGTTTTGGGATTGTTCATTGTATGCATGCTTCGTGATAGCAGTGCTGAGGCACATGCTCTGTCTCTCTGTTTAGAATCCATAGGTTGGGCTGAGTGTTTGGCATATATATATATATATATATATCTATATCTTTGTGTTTTGTTGCACCTCACCCATGTTGAGAACTTAGTGCCGAACACTCCCATTTCATGGGAGAGGGTGTTTTCCCATAGTTACTAGCTTTTTCCTGCACCTTCTTCCCTAAGTTGTGATGGCTTGAGGTGACCTTACACCTAAGACCCTTCAGGTAGGTTTTGATTGGGATGGTTTTGGCCCAAGACTCTTCGTGAAGGTTTTTTTCCCAAGAATCTTCGGGATGAGGCCCAGGTGTGTGCGGGCGGGATACGTGGTTGTGAGGCCCAGGTGTGTGCGGGCGGGATACATGGTTGTGAGGCCCAGGTGTTTGCGGGTGGGATACGTGGTTGTGAGGCCCAGGTGTGTGCGGGCAGGATACATGGTTGTGAGGCCCATGTGTGTGTGGGTGAGATACGTGGTTGTGAGGCCCAGGTGTGTGCGGGCGGGATACGTGGTTGTGATGCTGAGGTGCGTGCGGGCGGGATACTTGGTTGTGAGGCCCAGGTGTGTGCGGGCGGGAAGTGTGGTTCTTGAGGCCCAGGTGTGTGCGGGCGGGAAGAGTGTGGTAGCTTCAGGACATTCTCCATTAAGAAGAGCAGCTAACTAATGGTAAATGGTGCGGGGTACCCAATACTATGGTTCTTATATACTACTACCTGTTGTGATTGTGTTCTTGGTGAGTGTGGCTGGTGAGGTTGGGTGGATAGAATTCCTTGCTAGGTTTCTTCTGTTATTCTCACGAGACATTAGGATGTCTCCCCACTTGTGCACGAGAGCTTTAGGTTTCCCTACTGAGTATACTGGTATGCTCACCCTACGTTTACTTTCAGGTTTCCCGGAGGACTACCTGGGCCGTGCGGGACCCAACTAGTCGGGACAGTTGGAGTTGTTGCAGTTTGTGTACTCTTGTTTCTTTTGGTATTGTACTTTTTGAGATTTCTTGTACTTGTACCTTGTTTCAGAACTATTTAAACATTCCTGTGGTATTTGTTTGGGTTTATTTCTATACACTTTTTATTGTCCTTTTTGGTGGTGGAATCATCCTATTTCCCAATCTAAAATAATAAAATGGTAATGCATCCCATATTCGTGAAAACTCATACCCTTGGTGCTAGTCGCCACCCCAGGGCCTACTGGAGGCGGGACTCAGGTGTCCTTATCTCCCTTTCACTATTTCCAGCTCAGGAGGGGCATCTTTGGTGGGAGGGGGTCGTGACAGAATGGTATCAGAGGTGATGGTTGAGAGATAGGATGGAGTCTGGAGTTAGGCACAGTGAGGATTGCATGGGATGGTAGGGAAACTGTGTTGGTTAATCTTAGAGCGTGACATAGGCCAAGGAAGACCGGTAGGACACAGGATTTTAGGGACCCCCGTGATCCGATGCAAGGACTCTGAGCCTACCGAACGACAAAGTGAGAATACATTGATTGCAAGGTAGAGACCCTAGGGAAGGTACATGAATCATCATGATTGTGTTTTACTTTATTTAGGTGTTCTGGGAAGGAAATTGAATAAAATGATAAAATGAAACCCTGAGAAATTCCATACTACTTGGGCTTAGGAGATATTTGTTTACCGTACAGCTATGGCACCTGGACGTTGTCCCCGGGTGGCTCAGACGGCCTAGGCCCAGTAGATTCAGGTAGTCGATTAGTTGGGGATTGACCGAGCAGAGGAAGATAGCCAGTGGCAGAAGACTCTCTGTTCTTTCCAGTGGAAAACCCTCAAGAAGTACGAAGGTAGTAATTTGGATATAGATATGAAGGGGTGGCTTGAGGAGCTAGGGATTGCTTTTACCTTGATCTGTGCTCCGAGGGAGTACTGGGTTCCCCTAGCAGTCCGTCAGCTAAGAGGTGTGGCGTGACAGTGGTGGATGCTCTACCTCGGAGAGATGATAGAGGCAAAGGTTCCATGGGCTGACTTTGAGAAGTAATTACTTTCTTCCATGATCAAGGCGGAGAAGCGGTAGGAGTTACTCTCCCTTCAGCAGGGGAGTATGTCAGTACGAGAGTTGGGGATCAAGTTCAAATATCTCCTACGCTTTTCTTCGGATCTCTTTCTGGATGAGGAGTCTCGGGTGAGAGGTTTAGAGGAGGCACTTTGTCCTTCGCTCCAGTATGTTGTAACCCCCTTCACCCTTCCGACGTACTTGACAGTACAGAATAAGGAAGAGGTTGTAGAGAGGATTCACTTGCAGGGAGGTTCCCACGTGAGGGGATCCATCCAGGTTTGTCGAAGGGGAAGGCAGTCAGCAGCAGGTCTCCTGCGACGGGACCTTCCAGGTTCAGGCCAGTGGGGAGCAGGCCCCAGCAGTTCCAGGTCAGATCTTCAGGTCCTCATCCCTTTTTCACAAGCCCAGGACCGAAGTGTTTTTCTTGTGGAGGTTTCGGGCATGTTCAGAGTTGGTGCCCAACCCGATCTTAGTACGGTGGAGGTGGGCAAGTTTATCTCCCACCTCAGCAGCACCAGTTGCCAGCGAGGCCCTTCCAGCAGTAGCAGGACCATTCTCCTCTGAGGGCAGACCTTGCGGGAGGAGGACGACCTCAGGGTGCTCCTCAGGGACCTCGACCAGGGTGTGGTTGGGTAGGTGGTCGACATCAGAGAGGCAGAGGAGCTGGGCGTGGACTGTTTCACGCAGTAGAGTTGGTAGCTTCAGCAGGACCAGAGGTGGTGCATTTGCATGGAGTTCTGAAGACTATCGTCTCAAACCGGGATACTCGGTTTACCTCACGAGTCTGGAGGGGGTTACAATATGATTTTGGCACCTAGCTACACTTTAGCACTACTTTCCACCCCCATACTGATGGGAAGACAGAGCAGACTATCCAGACATTGGAGGACATGCTATGAGCATGCATTCTGGATTTTGGAGGATCATGGGTACGACACTTTACTTTAGTAGACTTTGCCTACAACAACGGCTTCCACTCTACTATTGGCATGGCACCGTTTGAGGCTTTGTATGGAAGACCATGTCGTTCACCCATTTTATGGGTAGAGGTTGGTGAGACAAGTGCTATTGGGCCAGAGGTAGTGGAGAGCACCACAAAGAAAGTCCAGCTTATACGTGAGAGGATGAAAGTGGCTCAGGACCGACAGAAGTCTTATGCTGATCGTCAGAGGAGGCCCTTGGAGTTCGAGGTGGGAGATCATGTGTTCTTGAAGGTTTTCCCTCGATGGGGGAAGAGGAGGTTTTGGAAGGGGAGTAAGCTCTCCCCTAGGTTCATCGGACCTTTTGAGGTTCTGAGGCAAGTCGGCGAGGTGGCATATCAGCTAGCCATGCCACCTTAGTTGGAGAAGGTTCATGACGTCTTCCACGTCTCCCAGCTATGTCGATACTTACATGACGACTCTCACGTTATCAACTGGGGAGAGTTAGATATGGGAGATGATGGGACTTTCAAGGAACGACCAGTCAGAATCAAGGACCGTAAAGAGAAGGTGCTCCATGGACGAACCATTCCCTTGGTTCGTGTGTTGTGGAGGCATGGCGGCCTCGAGGAGAGCACTTGGGAGCGAGAGGCTCAGATGCACGCTCAGTACCCAGATTTGTTTTGACATGTTTTTTCCCTTGTTCTTCTGAGCTTGGTTTTGATGTTATACTATGTACCTTTGATATATGGAATGCTTGGCTTGTTGGTTATGAGACCTTTTGTTTCCTTGACCTCTGGAATTGTGTAACATGTCTGGATATGTGGGAAAAAAGGGAGAAACCTGATCATTAATTGAGACTCATTAATGAGGATGCGATTAAACGTGTGCGGGCGAGTCAGTGCCACCTAAAGAGGATAATATCTCGACATAGGAGAAGGAATTTCCCCAAACCACATGTTCGGGCAGTGTGTTGGTTGTGTGGTGTTGGGGGTAGTGCAAGTTGAAAACCCATAATGTATTAAAGTGGGAAGACCCGATTCTTAATCGAGACGCATTAATGAGGATGCGATTAAACCTGTGCAGGCGAGTTAGTGCCGCCTAAATCGGATAATATCTTGACATAGGAGAAGGAATTTCTAACACATATGATTAGGGTTGTTGGATGGGTTCCTATTATAACAAGGGCCCTAAGAGGTATCTTGTTGGGTTCCTCTGGGTTGGATTTTGAATTCTTGGGGATGAGAATGTTTTAAGAGGTATCTGATGTAATGGCCCAGACCTCTCCGGCCCATTCCTTTGTCAAAAAGAGGGTCATGAAGTGTTATGGAGGGTAAAATGGAATTATCCCACACTTTTCAGAATTTTGAAACTACACGCCGTGTAGTGTGAGTACACGTCGTGTACCCCCTCGCTGGGTATACCCCGTGTTGAAGGTCATGTCCTTACCATGTGAAATAAATGGGTACACGCTGTGTACCCCATACTACACGCCGTGTAGTCCCTCCCCGCGTACGAGTTACCCTCAAATCGTGTGTTGACCAGTCAATGGTTGTGTGCTGTGTTGGAGCTGTGTCCTTACCGTGTGAAATAAATGAGTACACACCGTTTAGCCAATAATACATGTTGTGTAGTCCCTCCCCGCGTATCCTTTACCTTCAAACCATGTGTTGACTAGTCAATGGTCGTGTGCCGAGTTGAAGGCTGTGTTGGAAGCCGCGTGGTGACCGTGTGAAATGGTCGAGTACACGCCATATACCATAAAGTATACGATGTGTACTTTTGTTTTTCTAACATATAAAAGGAGGGGTCCCCTCCTCCTTTTCAACTCACTCCTCTCCTCCCCATTCCTCTGAGCAGATCTCTCCCAAGAGACTCGAAGGCTCTTTTTCTTCCATAACTTCTTCATCCGAGCTCCAATTTACGATCTGTCAGCAGCCATGGGATCGTAACAACGAGGTGGAACTTCTGAGCTTGGATCTGTTGCCTTTACTTTGGCCTTTCCTTTCCAACTTCCACCCAAGTAGGTTTTTTCAGGATTTGACAGAAGTGACGTACGCCGACGGATGTCTTCTAAAGTTGATCTGGGGGAGCGTTGTGATCAGAACCTGTTGAAGTATGGATCTTACCTTTGTCTCTCTAAATTGTGCATCATGCAGGGTGGGTATCCTTTTGTTCTCATGAGAAACGGTTGAACCATTAAACGAAGATAATAATTGGTTAAAGAATGAGGATGGGAAAGTTTTTATATTTATCTTTATATCCTGTGATATTATGTTGTGAATTAAATAGGCGTATGCCTACTGAAAATCACGGTCGTTGGGGACCTTTGCTTGCACAATTAAATTTTTCCCTATCTTTCTATACCATTTTGTGAATGGAACATTGTTGAATGTGGAATTTGGTTAATCATGTAAAGTTGGCTGATTTAAAATCTGGAACCCTTGTGTGATCACCCCAGTTGAACAAAATGGAATAATGAACATGTGGGTTTTGGCTTGGATATGTGGCATGTGATGGGGGGTGTTTTGTGGGTTGTTGTGGATCGGGTGAGCAGTGGGGATGTGGTTGGCCTGGTTGTGGATTGGTGTGAATGCTATGTTGGTGATGGGTAGTGGGGCTGTGATAAATGGTATTAAAAAGATAATGATATATGGTATGGTTGTGGTTATGGTGGTTGGCAGCGGGGCTGCAGGGATGGGTTTGATTGTGAACGAACTATGGGTTGTGAATAATAAATAAAAAGTTTAAGAGTTAATAAATGGTGGGGCATGGTAATAGAACGGGAATAATAATAAATGGGTTGGTTGGTTAATAAGAAGGGACTTAGTTGTGTTGCTTGTGTTTTCCTAACTTGATTTGTGGATGGCAGGGATATGTTTTCCGAATGATTGATGTGGTTGGTTGTGGATAGTTTCCCAGTAGTTAAGGAACTAATAAAATGTTTCTATTGAAACATTAAAACTTAAATGGGGTTTCGGGATTGTTCATTGTATGCATGCTTCGTGATAGCAGTGATGAGGCAGGTGCTCCATCTCTTTGTTTAGAAGCCATAGGTTGGGCTTATTGTTTGGAATATATATATTTGTATCTTTTTGTTTTGTCGCACCTCACCCATGTTGAGCACTTAGTGCCTAACACTCCAATTTCATGGGAGAGGGTGCTTTCCCATAGTTACTAGCTCCTTCCTGCTCCTTCTTCCCTAGGCTTTGATGGCTTGAGGGGAACTTACACCTAATACCCTTCAGGTAGGTTTCGATTGGGGTGGTTTTGGCCCAAGACTCTTCGGGCAGGTTTGTTTTCCCAAGAATCTTCAGGATGAGGCCCAGGTGTGTGCGGGTGGGATACGTGGTTGTGAGGCCCAGGTGTGTGCAGGCGGGATACATGGTTGTGAGGCCGAGGTGTGTTCGGGCGGGATACGTGGTTGTGAGGCCCAGGTGTGTGCGGGTGGGATATGTGGTTGTGAGGCCCAGGTGTGTGTGGGCGTGATGTGTGGTTCTTGAGGCCCAGGTGTGTGCGGGCGGGAAGAGTGTGGTAGCGTCAGGACGTTAACCGTTAGGAAGAGTAGTTAACTGATGGGAAATGGTGTGGGGTACCCAAAACTCTTGTTCTTATATACTACTACTTGTTGTGATTGTGTTTTTGGTGAGTGTGGCGGGTGAGGTTGGGTGGATAGAATTCATTGCTAGGTTTCTTCTGTTGTTCTCACGGGACATTAGGATGTCTCCCCACTTGTGCATGAGAGATTTAGGTTTCCCTACTGAGTATACTTGTATTCTCACCCTACGTTTACCTTCAGGTTTCCAGGAGGACTACCAGGGTCGTGTGGGACCCTACTAGTCGGGGTAGTTGGAGTTGTTGCAGTTGGTGTACTCTTGTTTCTTTTGGTATTGTACTTTTTGAGCTTTCTTGTACTTGTACCTTGTTTCAGAACTATTTAAACATCCATGTGGGATTTGTTTGGGTTTATTTCTATACACTTGTTCTATTCCTTTTTGGTGGTTGACTCATCCTATTTCCCAGTCTTAAATAATAAAAGGTTAATGCCTCCCATATTCGTGAAAACTCCTACCCTTGGTGCTAGTCACCACCCCGGGGCCTACTGGAGGTGGGACTCGGGGGTCATTATCTCCCTTTCACCATTTCCAGCTCAGGAGGGGCATCTTTGCTGGGAGGGGGTTGTGACAACATCAAAAAATGGTAAGGGTGAGTTTTTTGTATTTTTTTAAAATAGTTGAATTTTTGTGAATAGTAAAATATGGTAATTTACGGTATATATATTATATGAGTAAAATTCACTATTCCTTGATTTATCACTGATTTTAAAACCATAATATTGAAAATACCTTCATTATTGTTTTATTTTCGGTGATAAGTCTCAAAATATTCATAGTCATGATCCAAAATAATAAACTATAAAATAATGGG
The DNA here is from genome assembly GCA_963277665.1 of Viscum album. NCBI lineage: Eukaryota > Viridiplantae > Streptophyta > Magnoliopsida > Santalales > Viscaceae > Viscum > Viscum album. The sequence goes on along the minus strand of OY728147.1, from coordinate 2,102,645,345 downwards.
AAAACACTCCTCTCCTCCACTATAAATATAACCCCTCACCACCTCTTCGACTCGCACATCTAAATATTTGAGACATTTGAAAATTATGATCAAATAACTTCCAAATTCCCTACACCATGTTCAATATTCCTTGGTCTCATCAAAAGACCAAAACCTCTTCCCTAAAGAGATTCTCAAGGAAGAGGAATTCAAGGGAAAAATCATATTTCTTTTCTTTTAATTTCATGTCATGTTCTTATCTTTTCTTATTATCTCCTCACCTAACCTAATCAAAATGTTATTCTAACTCCATTAACCCAAAGATGATATAATTTTATTGTGGTAATGGAACAATCCATAATCAAACCTCTTCACCACTTCATTTTATTCTAAAAATGAAAACGTCGTCTATGAGGTGTTAATTTATCGCCTTCAAGGATGAAAAATTTTCATTTTCCATTACCACCTTCAAGGATGGTATTAAAACAATTATAATGATTCAAAAATATTGTAAAATTTATTTTATAACCATTTTTATGTTTTGTAACTAACATATTTACATAATACTAAATGATAAAACAAAACAATTTTGTTATGGTCAGAAACCACCAAAAATCAACCCAAATGATTATCTTTGACTATCTATCTAATGATTGATCCTAATTTCATATAAAAAAATTCTAAATAATACCAATTAAACCTATATAATATCATTAATATCATATAATTTCAATTTTTTATAATTACCCCCACTTTACAGGATTTTATATACAAGTAAACAAGTAAACGGATAATGAAAACCAAGGCAATGAATACACCCAAACGATGAAATTATATCTTATAAAACATAAAAAGGGACATAAATGAACTTAATAAAATTATAAAAAATCCAATATAAATATAAAATATTATTAATTAATTAATTAATGGATTTAATTTGAATATTCTAGACATTAAGATCAATTGAAGAACCGTTTCTTCTATAAGGTAATGGATACTCAACGAACCTCCATTTTTTCCTTCAGTAACACTTTATATCTCTTTACCCTAATGTAACTATTATTTTTTAAAATTATTCTAATTTATTTTTATAGGTTTCAATCTCAGGTATCCAGATCATATCATCTTTCTTTTAGGTGAAAATATATATTTTAAAAAATATTCCCTTTTTAATTCTTCCTGATAATCAATCCCGATTAAAGGGAACTTCTAGATTTCATACCCATTTTCAAGTGCACTCCATAATATTTTTTAATCCACCATTATTTTTATAGAATAAATCATTTTATCATGAAAAAATATATTGGTTCATTTCTATTTTTATGATACCAAATATTCCTTTCCACTTTAAATTCTATTTAATATTTTCCTTAAACCGCACTAAAATGTTTAATTTTTAATGTTTCTTAAGCACACATTTTAATTATTTCCACTTCGATGGGATATCAATTATCATGATCCATGTCTAATTTCAATTATTAATTTTCATGCATATTTTTAATCCATTATTTCATAGACACATTTATGATATAATAATATGTTATGCCTTTTGACATGATTTTGATACCCAATTCTTTCCATGGGTAACCCTTCTGTTTATGTCTTATTCCTAATGTATGATTCTTCATATGGAATAAATATTCATGAATATGTTATGATGGGTGATCCCATATAGAGTTCCAATGCATTGGGTATTTTTTAGTCTCATGAGACATCATGACAGTTATCCTTGACTCATGTTTATATCATGTTATATTTTGTTGCCACATTCATATGATTTTAGTCTTATATTCCCCCATATTATAAATTTTATTATTCCTTATGTTTATCCATGTTCCATGCCTTTATGTCATCATGTCATGACTTGTAACCCATGTTCTTTGTTTTATCACCATGCTTATTCCCTTACTGGGATTTTTAGATCATCCATTTTGTTTATGTATTCCCTAGGTTATCCTATGTTGATGTATGAGTTCAATGAAAGTTAGGATATCATTATGAATATGAGAAAATGATGATTTTATTTTGGTTTTATTATGTTTAATTATTTACCTAATTTTCCAATGAAACTAGATGTTGAGATACTTGGCTTGTTATTAGATGGTTATTTATTCTTAAAATCATGTAAAAATATGTGTAAAAGGATAGGGTCAATATAGTTGGTATCATAGAAAAAGTTTATTTGTTTTTTGTATTAGGACTAGAAAACTCAATTGAAATTCATATGGATAAGAATAAGTATGAGAAAACATACCTAAATTTTGGTTAGTATAGAGTAAGTGGTTTATCAAGAAAATACATCCCTATATAGATATCACAAGTGGATGTGGTTCTGTCATAAATATACCTATGAGTAATAACTCCGACAAGGTGTTTTAGGTTTTACTTTGGGTAACCTAGTACATGACAATGGGACTTACTACACTCATGTTTTGACACTCTTTGAAGACATGATTTGGTAAATTCATAATCTCATTATGAACAATTATTAAGGAAAAAATTCCCATGAGAGTATATGTTAAAAAAATAGATCTTGGATAACCGAGATTGAAACCTATGAATCACAACTTAGGATATAATTTTCCTTTCCAATATTATCCTTTTATGTTCAATGATTATTTTTACATTCTTATTAGTTAAGTATTCAAGCCCCATTATTATGCTTTTATTTTCTTAGTTAATGGATGAAAATAGAAGGACATGTTCCAATAATCAATCTGAGAGGAAGTGTGATGATTTCCCTAATGAAATGGAAAATATGATAGGAATATGTGATCAAAAATTTATGAAAGTACTTGATCGGTTAGATCAAGTAATGAATAATAACTTGAACCATGTCAAATTCCCTCCTTATCTTAAGAAATAGAATGTTTTCATTGAATCCTTCATGAAGGAAATGCCTCCCATGTTTAGTGGTTATTCTAATCCCCTCATTATAGAACAATGGATTAACTATATTGAGAAGATATTATCTATACTATATTACTCAAAATAAGTGAAATTTATGCTGGATGTGTATCATTTTGATATGAAATATGATCAGTGGTGGACACTAATCGAGAACACAAAGTCCAATGATGAAATTCATTTCATGTAATGGGAATATTTAAAGAAAAAAATAAAATAAATATTTTCCTTGAGCCATCCATCTCAAGAGGGAAATGGAATTCATCGGACTAACGCAAGATGAATATGATTCAATCAGTTAATATGAGGAAAAATTCTTAAGTCCTGAAAGATATGCAAGTGGCTTTTTCATGAACACCAAATTAAATGTGGATCAATTCTTTGGTGGACTAAAGTGGAGTATATGAAAAATGTTGGTGATTTGAGACTTGGAGAACTTTTAAGAGATTATTCATTGTTCCTTTATGTTTGGAATGGATATTAGGGACTCTAATTGGTCTCATGGACTTGAGGAAAAAATTAAAAAATATAATTTAATATGGGTGATAAATACGATGATGTAAATAAAACCCTACATTACACATGTAAAAAGTGTTAGAAGAAGCATCATGAAAACTGCTTAAAGGGAAACACGATATGCCTAAAATGTGGTATAGAGGGGAATATGGACAATAAATTCTGAAGAGATATGAAGAGTTCCAGTAATTCAAAATAATAAATGAAGTTTCATACCAACACTCATCCTATAGTATGGTGTTTCAACTACAAGGAGTATGGGCATTACAGAAGCCATTTACCTAATCCAAGGGTTATTGGAACCAATCAAGAACAAAAACATCCAAGGCAGTAAAGAAGGGAATATGATATCACTTCTACAGAGATGGAGCTTGACAATTATGTGGTGGAAGGTACGTTGGTTACTATTTCAAGAGTAGAAAATGTACTATTTGATTTTAGATCTACGCATTCATTCATATCTTTCAAGTTTAGTAGAAAAATTCAATCACCACCTCAAAATTTGGAGGTTGAGTTATCTGTGAGAACAAAAAATGGGGTAATTATTGAATAAAAAGTGTATAACTCCTCCCTAGTTAATTTTTTTGGATGAAACCTACTAAAAAATCATGCCATACTCCCTTTGGTAGAGTTTTATTCTCTATTGGTAATGGATTAGCTATCTTTATATAAATCCAACAATGACTGTTAGGAAAGGGAGATCACTCTTCCCATTTTAAAGCATCCTGTAATTTTATAAAAGTGTAATGAGGAGGATGAATATCCTTTAGAATCATCTTACCAATTATGGGTATTACTATATTATGAGAAAGAACATATAGATCAAATAATTGAGTCATATGAGAGAATCATGATCAAGGACATGCCCATTGTGAGGGACTATGCTAATGTATTTTTTGAAGAGTTTCTTGGTCTTAATCTAGATTGAAAGGTTGATTTATCAATTTAAATTTTTCTTGGATAATTTCCTATATCAAAGACACCTTTTAGAATGTCTATCATTGAGCTGGAAGAACATATGAAGTAGTTATCCAAGAATCAAAACAAGGTTTTTATACAACTGAGTGATTCACAATGGGGTGCACCAATCCTATTTTTCAAAAATAATTATGGATCAATGCACCCCTGCATTGATTATCACAAACTCAATAAAATTAGGATAAAAAAATTATCCCCTTATACATATAGATAATTTTTTTGATCAGCTACGTGGGGCCAGTTATTTCTCTAAGGTGGTCCTTTGGTCGGGATATCACCAATTAAATTTGAGGAAGGGAGATATTCACAAGACTTCCTTTTTAATAAGGTATGGACACTATGAGTTCATAGTTATTCTCTTCGAACTCACTAATGCTCTATAAATTTTTGTGGATTTAATGAATAGGGTATTTAGATATTATCTCAACAAATTTGTGGTAGTCTGTATCAACGATATTATAATATACCTCTAAGAGTAAGGATTAACATGAGGATCATTTGAATAGTATGCTAAAGACTTAAAAGAGATAAAAATTATAAAAATTATATTAAATGTGAGTTCTGTATGAAGTATCATTCTTGGGGAATGATATCACCAGTAAAGGAATATTTTTAGACCATCCCAAGACAAATGAAATTGAAGAGTGGCCCAGACCAACATCTATAATGGATATCCATGGATTTATTTATCTAGATGGGTACTACTGATAATGTGTGAGGAAATTCTCAGAAATTTCAAACCCACAAACCAAGTTGACCCAAAAATGGGTAATGTTTGACTGGACCAGTGAATGTGAAGATAGATTTAAAGTGTTGAAAAATAGGTTTATCACTGAAGCAGTGCTCACACTACCAACAAGTGTGGAACTATTTGTGGTATATAAAGATGATTAAAATAATTTATTGGGATGTGTACTAATGAAAACTGATATTGTGATAGCCTATACCTCAAGGAAATTGAAAATCCATCAGAAAAATATCATACACATGATCTGGAGTTAGCAGTTGTGATATTTTCATTGAAAATCTAGTAGAATTATCTCTATGAGGAGAAGTGTGAAATATATACTGATCATAAGAACCTAAAATATATATTCAAATATAAGTATATTAATATGATCCAACAAATATGGTTAGATTTCATAAAAGATTATGACTTCTCAATTCAATACTATCATTGTAAGGAAAATAAGGTAGAAAATGCTCTAAGTATAGAAGATTTTGCATCTTTATCAATGATGAGAATTGAGAAGGATTCAATTTTCTTAAAACCAAAAAGGATGGAAATGGGAATCATTAAGGAATGAACATCATTAATCATTTCTCAAATTATTTATCAACAATCCCTTATGAATAAAATAAAGGGTACCCATAAGAATGATGTCGAAATTCAAAAAAAGGTGGAAGCTATCAGAAATCATAAATCCTCTGAGTTCAAGATCGATGAGGATGGAGTAATAAGATTTGGGTCATGAATATGTGTACCATCCAATCCATAGATAAAGAAAAATATTCTGAATGATGCACATAGATTAACTTTTTCTATACATATAGGGAGCACTAAGATGTATAGAGATATTCGAGAAAACTATTGGTGGGACAATATGAAAAAGGAGATCGTTCAATATACATCAAAGTGACTGGTATGTTGAAAAGTGAAGGCTGAAAGGAAATATTCTAAGGGAATGATGCAATAATTACACATACCAACATGGAAATGGGAAAACATCACCATGGACTTTGTCAATAGACTTCAAAAGAAATCTATAGGAAACAATGATATATGGGTTATTGTGGATCGTATCATAAAGATAGCTCGTTTTATTTCAATTAGAGAGGAATAATCACTATATCAACTTACACTAATATTCAAAAAATAAGTGGTAAGGATGCATGGACTACCACTATTGATAGTATATGATCGAGATCCAAGATTCACCTCCATGTTTTGAAAAAAGTCTCCAACATGCTCTAAGCACTAAGTTGAATTTAGTATGACCAATCATCCTCAAACTGATGTCCAATCTGATCAGACTATTTAGAAATAAGAAGAAATGTTGAGATAATGTTCTATATACTTCAAAGGAGGATGGGACCAACATATGCCTCCACTTGTGTTCCCTTACAACAATAGTTTCCACTTGATCATCTAAAAGGATCCTTTGAACCCTCTATCTGAAATGATACAGAACATCGGCATGTTGGGATGAAGTTTTTAACATAAGATTCTAGAACATAAAATGTTTGATGAAATGGTGAAGAAGGTGAAAACCATTCAGCAACACATCAAGGTAGCCCATATTGGAAAAAAGGTATATGCATACAATCATTGATGGGACCTTGAGTTTAAGGTTGGATACCTGGTATTCCTCCACATATATCCATGGAAGATGATCATGATATTTGGAAAGAATGGAAAGCTAAGTCACATGTACATTGTTCTCTTTGAGATCCTTGATCGTGTTGTAGTTGTGGCATATTGACTAGCACTTCCACCTACCTTGTCGTATATACATGATTCATTCCACATATCCCTCTTGAGGAAGTCCATACTGGATCCTTCACATGTATTGAATTCAAAGGTGGTATAATTAGATAATGATCTCTCTTATGACAAGCAGTCAATGGAGATCGTAGATCATATAGATAAAGTTTTATGAAATAATGATACTCACCTAGTCAAAGTACTATGGTGGAACTATAAGTACGATGACACCATATGGGAATTATTAGTGATAATGGAGAAATACCCACATCTGTTTTCCCCATAGTATTTAAATCTAAATTTTGAGGCTGAAATTTCATAAGAGGGAAGAATGTAATGACCCAAAATTGTATCAATGAAAATTAAATTCTTATAATTATCTTATATTTTATAATTAGATAAAATCACATATTGAACACAATAAAAACTTTATAAATGAATACTGAATTATATAAGAGGTATTTCAAGAAGTTATTGAATATATACCGATGAATCATAAAATTGACCTTAGGATTAGTAATATGACCCTTTTGAATAGTAAATTTGTCAATAAAATAGTAACATCACCTGTTAAATTATAAATAGAATTTTGGAATAATATAAATGAAATTATGGTATAATTATATCATATTATAAGTAAATAAATGTTTTCAAAATTATTAATTAAGTGTTGGTATATTTGTAAGTTATAAATACATAATTATAATTTTAAAATTAATATATTGATTTAGAAGAGAGTTTATTTTTAAAAAATGTATTAATAGATTAAATTTTTTTTATTATTATTTTAATTAAATTTTATGAGACCTTATTTAATTTTTAAAATTGTTATAAAATCAATTGTAATTTAAAAATCTCTATTTCTCGAGTAAATGGAGATTTTAATTAAAAAATAAAATTTTCATATTTAGAAAAAAAGATTCATAAAATGGGGTCCATTTTTGAGTTCTACATGTTGAAAAATTGTTAGGGTGAATATTTTATATTCTTATAAAATAGTTGATTTTTTGGTGAATAGTAAAACACTATAATTTACAATATATATAGATTTTATTTTAAATTAACTATTCGTTGAGTCATTACTGATGTAAGAACCATAATATATAACTTCCATACATTTGGTGATAATTATCAAACTATTCATAGTCTTGATCAAAAATAATAAACTAATGAATAAGATAATGAGGAAACACTCCTCTCCTCCACTATAAATACCACCCCTCACCATCTCTTCTAGTCACACCTCTAAAGCTTTGAGTCTTGTCCAAATTATACCCAAATCACATCTCAATACCCTACCCTACATATTGGATCCCTTGGACTCATCAAAAGACCAAAACTTGTTCCGTATGGAGGTTCTCGAGGAGAGGAATTCAAGAGGTAAAATCTTATTTCTTTTCTTTTAATTTATTTTCAAGTTATTTTCTTTTATTATTCTATCCTCACCTCCCATCATAGAAATGTTATTATAAATGATGTTCCTAAAATATAATTTAATATTATTTTTATAATGTAATAATTCATAATAAAACCTATTCTCCTCTTCATTTTATTCAAAAAATGAAAACGACGTCAGTGAGGTGCTAATTTATCACCCTCAGGGATGAACATTTTTCATTTTCCATTACCACCATCAAGACTGGTCTTAAAAAAAATTATAATTCTTGAAACATATTTTAAAATTCATTTTACAACCCTTATAATGTTTTATAATTAACATATTTACATAATACTAAATGATAAAACAAAATGAGTTCGTTATGGTTGGAAACCGCCTGAAATCAACCCAAATGATTATCTTTAACTATATATATAATGATTCAAAATAATGTCATATAACCAAATGATATATAACAAAAATTGAACTTATGAAAGATCATTAATAACATAAAATTTTAATTTTATATAATTACTACCACTTTACATGATTTTCCATACAAGTAAACAAGTAAACTGATCATGAAAACCAAGGAAACAAATGCTCCAAAATGATGAAATTATATCTTATAACACATCAAAATGGACATAAAAACATAATAAAATTTTAATAAATCAAATAATTTTATAAAAAAAATTAATTAATTAATTAATGGATTTAGTTTTATTATATAGGACATTAATATCAAGTACAAAACCATTTCTAACATAAGGTAAGGGATCCTCAACAAACCTCTAATTTTTTCCTTTGGTCATGATTTATCTATGTTTACCCCAATGTAACTCTTGTTTATTTTAATTTAATTATTTTAAATTACATTTATATATTCTAAATTCATTTATTCAGATCATATCATCCTTTTTTATGTGTAAATACATGTTTTTTAAAAGGTTATCTTCCTAATTCTTCCAGATAAGCAATCCCGATTAAATGGAACTTCTCGATTTCTTACCCATTTTCATGTGCACTCTATAATCTGTTTTAATCCACCATTTTTTTTTATAAAATCATTAATTTTATCATGAAAACTATCTTAGTTAATTTTTTGTTTTATGAAAAAAAATATGAATTTTATGCTTTAAATTCTCTGTAATATTTTCCTTAAACCACACTGAAATGTATCATTTCTAAAATTTCTTAAACACTTCATTTACTTGTTTCAAATTTTAATAGACATAAATTATCATGATCCCTACCTATTTTACCTTAATAATTTCCATATATTTTTTTAATCCATTATTTCATGGACATATTTAAGATATATTCATATGTTATGCCTTTTAATATGATCATGATACCCAATCCTTTCCATGGGTAACCCTTATGTTTATGGTTGATTACTTATGTATGATTATTCATGTGGAACACATATTAATGATCATGTTATAATGGGTTCTCCTAGAGAGTTCTCTTATACATTGGGTAATTTTTAGTCCCATGAGATGTCATGTTGGTATGGGGAGCGAACCTGATTCCTTAATGGGACTTTTTCCACCATGTCTTGACAGGGGTACTTGACTCATGTATATGCCATGTTATATGTTTTTTCCACGTTCTAATGATGTCATGGTCAAATTATAACAAATTATAAATGTTATTTTCCTTTATTTTTATTCATGTTTCATGCCTTAATGTCATCATTTTATGCCTTATATCCCATGTGTTGTGTTTTATCCCTATGTTTATTCCCTTACTGGGATTTTTAGCTCATCCCTTTTGTTCATGTATACACTAGTCTGTCCTATGCAGATGTATGAGATCAATTGAATTTAGGATCTCATTATAGAGATTAAATAAAATATGTTCTCATTTTTGTTTTTCATGTTTAATTATGTACCTAATCTACCGAAGACACTAGACTTTACGATCCTTGACTTATAATTAGATGGTTTATTATTCTTAAAATAATTTAATAATGAGACTAAAAGTCTAGGGTCACTATAGTTAAACATGAAATATTTTATTCCAAATATTTTATGCTAAATTTTAGTGAATCTATGATTTTCAATTCATTTTTCATGGAAATAAATAAATGGAACTGATGCCAAAGATTTCTCTGAAACATTTAATGAATCTTGGAATAAAAATTTCACATAAAATAAAATTTTCATTAAATATATTATTGAAATTTTCACTAATAATTCCATTGAAACTTTCACTAAAATTATAATTATATTTATAAATATTTTGTAAAAAATATATTAAACATATTTTATAAATGTATTTATTTTAAATGTAATTTTTTATAGTTCAATTTATTATATATTATTTATGAAAAGTAGTTTTTATTAATTTATTTCTTATTTTAATAAATTTATACTTTTCTTATTTGAAAAAAATCAATTTAATTTTCCTTGGATCTTCAAGTTGAAAATAGATTAGAACTTCCCTTAGAACATCCACTAGAATATTTACTTAATTTTTTTAAAAAATATATATTAAATATATCCTATAAGTTCATTTATTATAATTTTTTTTAGTTATAATTTAACAAATATATATATTATATATTTTTAAATATTTATTTTCCTAAATATATAAATTTTATTTACATTTTTATTCATATAATATATACATTTTTATAAATATATTTATTAAAATTTAGATTTTATTAAAGTATTTTTTATTTTTAGAAATATATACTATCTTTGTATTATGAAACATCCACTAGAACTTCCACTGAAAGTTTTACTTAATTTTGTATAACTTTTTTGAATTTATCTTATAAGTGAATTTATCATAAATTTTGTTTCGATTTTAATTTAATAAATATATTTCTATTTTATATATTTGTAAAAATCTATTTTCCTAAATATATAAATTATATTTACATTTTTATTCATATAATATATAAATTTTAAAGGGGAAATTATATTATATTTAAAAAAAAATTATGTAATAAATATAATACATATTTTATATAATTGAATTTATTATAAATTTATTAAATAAAATTTATTTTTTAAATATTTTTTTAGTTTATAAATAAATAATTTTTCATACTATGAAAGTTCCCTTGGAACTTTCATTAGAACTTTTACTTACTATATATGATATTATAATTTTTATTTAAAAATATTTTATAAAAAAATATTAAATATATTTTATAAGTGAATTCATTATAAATTTATATGTTCACTAATCATCCAGTGAAACCTTTAGTGTAAATTTGACTAGCATTTTCCCGGAACTTTAACTAAAAGTTATAGTGGAACTTTCAATAGAACACCATCTGAAATTTCTAAGGATTTATAAATTTCATTAATGAAGTTTTTTAAAAAAAATATATATTTTATATACGTGTTTATTGTGATTTTATTGAACTAAGGATTCTATATTGTAGATTTTTTCAAAGATGATGATGTTTATTTTTCATTTCCATCTATTAAACTAGATTTGAGGATGAAGTTCAAATCACATGAGTATGCAAAATGTTTCTATGTTTTTAATGGGGATCTGAATTGGTTTAGTATACATTGAAAATAATCGAATAAAAGGGGAAAATAGAAATCAATTTTCACATCACACATTTATACATATAGGAAATAAAGTCATCAAAAGGTTTAAAAACATGATAGAAAGGTGGAATTTTCTCATGTTGAGACATGTACTGGTTTACTTGATCAAATGGGTATTGTCTTGTGTGAAATAAACATGAAATGTATTTTTTGAAGGCCATAATCATCACTTTCACAATCTAGAATCAATTCATATGATGATGTCCCAAATAAGAATAACAGAAGCACAAACATCTAAGTTAGATGTGAATACTTTAGTAGGTATTTAACCAAATGATTCATTCTTCTTATAAACAACTATTGTAGGGTTAAAGATATTATTGGGTACAAAAATGTGGATAAGTTGAATTTTTAAGGACTAAATGGGAAAGGGAATTATTTTATGGTGATTCATGTTACATGTTAGAGTACGTGGAAATAAAAATTCAGGATAATACATTATTTGTATATACTATGTAGTTTGATTTGACGGAGAAAATTACAATTATTTTCTGGGATGGTCCAAAAATGAAGACATATTGTGAGTTACTTAGATATGTTTTTGTTTTTAACACCACTTTCTACACTAATAAAGAGTATATTCCCTTAGGTTTCTTTGGGGTCTTTAATCATCATCATGAGAATGTCACTTTTGGGGAATATTTTTTATGTGATGAAACAGTGAGTTACTTTTCCTGTCTATTTCAAAAAAAATAGTTGAATCACATAAAGTGACCTAAAACTATATTTATTGATCATGATGTGTCATTGGGAAGTTCCATTCCTAAAATAATATTGGGAAATTGATACTTCCTTTGTACATGGTATTTGATGCCACATTTCAATACACATTTTGGTAATTGGATAAAATGTGGATATAGTTTTCTAACTAGTTTTAAGAATTCTATTTTATAATACCATTATGCACATAAATTTAATTATGAGTGGGTAACCCTTAGAGTAAAATATAGGGATGGTAAATCAAAATGGTTTGATGATGTATTCATGTTGTGAGAAAAGTGGGCACATTTCTTTTGGACTATTTCTTTAACATTGGGTATTCATGGTACTCAATCAAGAAAAAGTTTTAATATAATTCTTAAATATTTCATTCATCATAGGTTAAGTATTGTTGATTTTTTTAAGCAATTTGTGAGATTATCAAAAAAAATATCAAAAAATAAAGGCTAAATTTGAGATGTTAGATAAGTTTCCTCATAATATTTTCCCGTACCATAAATTTATGTGTTAGGTTTCTATTAGATATTCAACTAAGTTGTTTGATTTATTTAAAAATGAATAACAAATGATTAGTTATTTTTTTTTAATATAATGTAATGAAATATAAGTTCAATTTAGTTATGTTATTAGAATTATTGTTTGTAAAGATAATTTTTGTGTATTATATGAATCTACCAATGAAGTTGTTCAATGTTATGGTTGAAAATTTCAGTCAATTGGGTATCTTTGTAGCCACATTTTAATTTTGTTGATCATATTTTTAATGAACCATTCTGGTCTATAATCTTAACTGACACCCAACCCAATTCACCACAAGGCCCAAATGGCATTCCAAATCTCCACAGGTTGTAAAATACGACCTTGTCATCATAGGAACCCCTTTGGTGATGATTTCTCAGAAAACATAGATAAAAATACCAGAATAAATAAATCAAAAATCAAAAATATATAAACATTCCATAACATAATTAAAAATAACTATAAATGAATAACTAAAAGTAGAAAATAATACTAACCAATATGATCTAATCCAAAACCATACCTATGAAACCCCATGTTTCTCACCACCACTCAACTCACCCCACATCATCCATGATTAACCAACAAGTTCCAATAGAGATCCAAGAAACTAAAATGATATGGGTGTGAGTTAAGAGGACCATTAGGTCACCATAACCTACCAAAACTAAGAAATATGTTTCATAAGTAAATTCATCAATGTTAGTTTTAAAATAATCATGAATTTAATATTTATATGAAAATAAATTTATGGAAATAAAATAATTCCATAAACTAATTTTATAATATTTCTCATTTGTTTTCCAAAATAGAACTCACACATTTTTAAAATTAATCTAGAGGACTAATCAATTTATGAAACCATGTACACTATTGATATTTAATATAAATAAACCACATTTTTTATTTAAATGAAATAGTTCACTTTAAAACATTTAACCTGTCAAATACATCTTCAAACGAAAATAACCATTTTGAAAATCACATTAATATACCCACACAAAAGTATTTAATTTCAAGATAGGTTTTTTAGTGTCTTTGAAAACTCATTTTCTAAAAAAATTATTGAACACACACAAATTAAGCATAAAAAATCAGTCACCACATATATTAAAATTCATATATCAGAGTAAGAAAAATGGTTCCATAGCAATAAAATCAAGGAAAATGAGACAAAAATACTAGATTAAACTCTCCTAAAATATAATTGAATGTCTCATGAGTTTCTTCTAAGGTTAATAATGTTACTAGAATCTAAATGGATAATATTTTATCCAAGTGAACTAGATACTAACTTATTCTAAGTCTATATTGTCATCTGACTATCCCACACAAGCATCACAAAGATAATGAACCCCCACCTAGCCCTTATGCCTAAAACGACTGGTGAGAAACTAGAGGTTTGTGAACCAACAATAGGAACAAGATAGATCATCCACTTAGTACTCAGTATCCAATGAATAATAAAGTAATTGATTCATATAGTATATAATCTAAGTCTAACACACAAGGCATAACCAAATCAACCCTCACCCCTAATAACCAATGATTAAAATCCCTACATAAAATTATCCCCATAAAACAACAATCACATTCAAACACAAAGAGATAAAAAAATAATCATATAGTAATAAGTGACCCACATAAGGGGTAAAAAATAAATGGGAAATGGAGGGTTTTCCCTCATTATTACCTTTTTAAAAAAAAGTTCCAATTGAGACTTTAATACTAAAACATGACTCAAAATGCCAATCCCTTTTTCACATTTCATAAATGTGACACATAAGGAATTTCATAAAAATTAAGAAAGTCTCAAATGACACATAAATTCATTTAAAATAAACCAATCACATATGGGACATACCATTTAAAACCCAAAATAATTCCCAAAACCCTCATTTCCATCTAAACATTTTAAAGAATCCACCATGTCATTTTTATAAGGTTTAAACCACACACACATTTCAAATTACCATTAAAAATATAATAAAACCCCCTTTATAAATAATTTTGGTATCAACGCCATGATTTAAAACTAATTTCCCTTTAGAACATGGTTTTCAATCCATAATAACTTAAACCATATCAAAATCCCACAATTTCTCTTTAAAGCTGATTCCAATCCAAATAGGCATTTCATGAAAAGTTTAGAATAATTAAATATCACATTCAACACAGATAAATACGGAATTTCTAAAATAAACTATTTATATCAAGATCAAAACATAAAAGAAATCGTTTTCAAATATCATAAGGATATCACATAAAATTGTAACTTTATAAAAAATAAATTTAGAAATCATAAGCACGTTAAAATTTTCAAAATGAAACAATTTCATAGTAACACCTACCTCAACCATGACTCCTTTGATGACGACCACTATCAACCACCATTTTCATGCTAACATTCATATAGACCTTAACATGTATATATAGGTACCCCTTAAACCAATATACATATTCCTATTTCTATGAGATAATATACAAAAAAAGGATATATATATATATATATATATGTGTGTGTGTGTGTGTGTATTTGTGTGTGTGTGTGCTTACCCATGCATATACATGAAAGTCGCCTTTAAAAATAGCAACCCAAAACTACCTCAAGAAGGCCAAAGGTGCACTAAAAAAACAAAAGAAACTCAAAATTCACCAAATCCATAAATAAAATTGGGCCAAAAGAAAAGGTAAGATGAAAACCTACCTCAAACAGTGGTGGAAAAGCTAAAATGGACCGAATCACTTCTCCTCTAGTGGTAAATTCTGAAGCATACAATAAAATGACCTGGGAAACCCATCACACACCCAAGAAATAAAAGAAATACAAAACTAGGTTAACCCTTGTCCAAGGGTTTAGATGAATGAATAGGGTGTCAAGAGGGAAAAAATTCCAGAATAAGGGAGAAGGGTTGAGGAGACCTTACCATGAGCTATCAACCAATAATCTTGAATAAATCAAGAAGAAACAATATAGAGAGGGGATATTGGGAGAGGGGGTGGTGCATGGTCATGAAGAAAGGAGGGGATGGGGGGTTTCTCATGACTCAAAGTGAGGGTGATAAAAGGGTTAAAATCTCATAAGGTTAAAAAGGGAAAAAGGAAAAATAAGAAAAAAAGGAAATTCTATGGAAGACTATAAAATTTGGCCACATGAACTACCAAACTATATGACAACTATATGCTAGATGTTGCCTTGGTAATTAACAACTTTCATGGTTTCTCGTATGAGGATACATTGTCTAGAAGAGTCTTACGTCACCCAGGACCATGTACAGTCTCTGGGAGGTGCCGCATGGTTTGATAAACCATCCAAAATTTATGAAAAATGGATCTAGAAAAATGATTGGCCCACCCACATAGGCACAACATGGTTTCCCTAACTATATTTAAAAAAGGCATTTAAAACTTGAACTTTCACCCTGAAACCAACTAAAACTCCAAAAAAATCAAGAATAGGTAAAGAAACACTAATTCAACAACACCACGACATGAGGGTGGTGGTCACAAACTCCCCACCATGCGATTTTCCTCCCAAATAAATTCTCAATTTAAAAGAAATGAAAGGGAAAACAAAAGATCCAAAAGGACCAAACTAAGATAATCCCTCACATATCTTATCGTTGAATCCCACAACTGAGATTCTCAAAAAATACTAATTAACCAAAAAGTATCATACATCACTAAGAGTAACCAAAACAAAACCTCTAGACAGAGTCCATATAAATCATGGGAGACAAATATTGTCTCCCAAACATTTATATTTTCTAATAAATGGTCTCCCCACCATTTAGAGTCCCTGTAACATGGTGGAAAAATAAAAAACTATAAAAAACACCTCCTTAAACAACTAAGAAACCACAAGAGAAGATCTAATCTCAAAAACAAGATCTACGAAACCTAATAGATAAAAGGAGAACACAAGCATAAACAACCTCAAAATAATTACATGAGATCTCACATTAGATCAGGACAGACACGGATAAACTATGGTAAAATACCCTGAACACCATTATAAAAAGCATCCAAAAAGGTCCACTACCAAACAACATTTAGTATAATAAACTCAACTAGTAAAATAAACACCCTAGTTTTCTAATAATTCTTCCATGTCATCTCTCATATCTAGAGAATGACCACTCCAAAGGCTCAACACAAGGATGAGAATGACCACAACTATCCATAAATTTCTACCCAAATAATGACACTCAATAGAATAGAACTCCCATCTAATCAAAAGGATGATGCGTTAAAGAAATAACCTAAAAATAAATGCCACACAATTTAATCCCAAATATCAATCAAGAAAAACCATCATTCAAAAGAGAAGGATCCAAAAATTCTCACCAAACTTGGAAAAAACATAAAAGACATCACTCAACTACTCTCACATGCATGAATTCAATAGTCCCGTGAGAATCAAGGATCACATAAATATCTTCCAACCACCACACTACTTGAGCTAACTACTAAAATATAAGAACAAATAAGGTTACACATCCACCACTCCACTCAGAGTTTTGGTAGGAACCAGAAATGAAGAAACTTTTTCAAACATTCTTGGGGATAACAACAATTATAAGGAGACATGAATGATATAAAATCATTAATCAAAATATAATGAAAATGATTCCTTCACAATCCATGAATCAAGAAAAAACAACAAGCCCTCAATTGAGGCACAAAAAATTCACATGAAATTATTTTCCATTTAAACCACATTTTTAACAATGTAATTTTTAAATAGCCTTCCAACAAATATAATTATTGAAAACCAATATGTGATATCCTTTTAAAACAAAACACACTAGGTGAAACACACGCATTTCCTCAACAAGGAAATGAACCAAAAATACATTCTAAAAAAATTGTTTAAAAAACACTTGTGAAAGGATCATATGAAACCCATTTCTCTATTTAAAAACACACCCAAACTTAATTTGATACCAAATTATTCTTTATGATCCCAAAATTCTCCTAAAAATCACTTTTGAAGTCAATAATATTCAAGAAAACCCAAAGAAAAAAATTTGAAACGGCCCATTTTACTAACAACATGAGGGAAAAAACTTTTATTTAAAAATTTCTAGAAAAAACAAGTGAATTCACCCTACCATTTTAAATAGATATACATAAAATAAGGTTTAAAAATAATCATTTTCCCAAAATACCTTATTTTCCAAAAAAATGTATGTTAAAATCCAAGAGTAATCAAGGTACTACACAAAAATCCAAACAAGGACCAAAAGAACCAAATAAAAAAACAATTACCATACTCTTCAATCCACCTCTAATAAGTAGAAACCACTTTTTATAGAATCTAGATTCAAGAGTATTCCAAAACAGACCAACCAGGGACAAAATAGCTCCATGCTTGTATTAGACACATGGTTTGGGAATTGTGTGTCTATCATGAAAGAGAATAAATAAAAGAGGAAGACATAACCACATGAGCACCATAGAGTTTCCTAGACCATGTGAGAAAACCACACAGCCAGTATTCTCCCACCCCCATTCCACCCCAAAAGAAAATAGTGACCTCTAATATCATCCATATTCTCAAATGGGATCAAAACATTAATCACATCAAAATCTATCAAAAATAACTAAAAAATACTTGAATTCATAATTTTTCACCCAATTTACCCTAGAATATTGAGGCTCGTGATGAAAAAGATTTATCTAGACTCTTCCCACCCATACCTCTCAATCCCCAAAAACATAACCTATTTCTACTTGAACATCCTCAAAAAACAAAGGCCTCTATAATATCCCTCAAAACCTCCAACTTAACCTTGGTACTCTAGAACCTATATCCTAATAATAACCTAGGCTCTAATACCATTTTGTAACAAACTGACCAGTGCATCCATCTGACCCAACACCCAAACTAATTCTCTACAAGACCTAAAGAGAATTAGTGATCCACACGTGTAGGAAAATACTACCTAAAAATAAAAGGAAACCCTTTAGGAGTGATTTATCACAAAATAGAGATAAAAGATAGTGTAATAAATTAATACAAAATCAAAAATAAATAAAATTCTATAACAGATATAAAACTAACTATAAAGGAATATCTATAAGAAAGAAAGAAAACTAGAAAACCTAAAATGATCCCAAACTATCATCATGAAACCCCTAGTTTCTCACTACCTCCCAAATCAAACCACACCATCCATGAGGAACCAAAAAGTTCCAACATAGATCTTGGAACATGAATTGATAAATGCATGGGTGAAAAATCCTAGTACACTACCAGAAAAAAATACAAATAGCCCTGATATATCAAAATAGCATGGCTATAGACCATATATATAGATAAATATTTCTAGAAACCATGGATATATGTTTTTTTAAAAGGATATAGACACAGTTATATAAATAAATAGAAAAGTATCCATAGTTCTGTAACCATGGATACACCATATAGAATGGTGACTATAGTTTTTTTTTCTTATAGCCATTCCAATATGAGCCACAACCAGTAGAAACATGGCTATAAGATGTGTCTATGTTTATCACCTATATATCCATGGTTTTTTACCAAGTATATAGGTGAATTTTCTAGTTGTGTTATGTTACAAGAACATACAAAAATAATGAAATATGTTTCATGAGGAAATCCAGCAATGCTAGTTTGAAAATAAACTAGAATGTATCATTTAAATAAATATAATTTTATGGAAATCAAACAATTCCATAAAAAACTTTTAAAATATTTCTCTTCTATTTTCCCAAAAAAAAATCAAAAAATTTAAAAATAAATCTAGTTTCCTAACCCATCTCTACAACTAGGAACACCATTAAAATGTATTAAAAACAACCTAATTGTTATATTTAAATTAAGGTGGCCACTTTAAAACAGTTAACTAGCTAGATCCATCTTCAAACATAAACACCAATTTTAAAAATCACTTTAAATTATTAGCACAAGAGTCCTTAATTTCAAAACAGGTTTTTCAGTGTATTTGAAAAAAATCCATAGAAAAAAATCCAACACAAATGGATCAATCATAAAAAATAATGAATCATATATAACAAAAGGCATATATTCGCATAATAAAATCGGTTGCATAATAATAAAATCAAGGGAAATGATATAACCTGACAACAGATCAAACTCTCCTTAGAAAAAACTCACTAAGAAATTGAAAGTGTCATAGGATATTCCAAGAGTCCCTAAAATTCCATGAATTTAAACTTATAAGGTTATAACTACCTGAAATAGATATTGACATGAACTAAGTCCATACTATCATACCACTAGCCTGTATAATCTTTGAAATGATGATGAACCCCCACCTATCCCTTGTTCCAAGCATGACTAGCTGGCATCTAGTGATGGGTGAACCAACTAGAGGAACAAGATAGATATTTTAATTCATAATCTAAACCCCATAACCAATAGTGGAATTGATGTATAGTGTAAACAAGTTGAGTCTAACACAAAAGGAATTACCAAAGATTCCCTTACCCCTAACACTCAATAATGAAAATCCCCACATACAAGTTTCACCATGACATAAAACAACACATTCCAACATAAGGGGAGAAAACAAGCATTGCATAGTGATAAGGGTCCCACAAAAGGTATAATAAAGAAAAGGTAAATAAATAGGTGTCCTTCACTGTAACATTTTTAAAACATATTTCCAATTTAGAATTTAACACCAAAACATGGATCTAAATGACTTTACCTACTTCACATTTCATAAAAGTACCACATAAGGCTTTTCATATAAATTATATAAGTCTCGCACATCAATTAAATTATTTTAAAATCCAACCATCACACATGAGTCTTGCCCTTTGAAAACCAAAATAAATCACTATGCCCTCATTTCTATAAACCGTTTTAAAGAATCCACCATGGATTTTCACACAGTTCAAACCACACACACATTTTAAATTTCTATTTTAAATCTAATGAAAACCCCATTATAGAACATTTTGAGTTTAAAACCTCACTTTAAAAATAAATTCACTTTAAAACAGGATTTTAATTCTTGGAAAATTAAAACCAAATCAAAATCCCACAATTTTTATTTTAAACCAATTCAAATCCAAATATAAATTTTAGGAAAATCTTAGCATAATTAAACATTCCATTTCACAGATAAAAACATGAAATTTCTACAATAAATTATTTTTCCAAGATCCAAACACAAAAACAATAGACTTAAAATACCATAAGGATATAAAATATAATTATAATTTAATAAAAAGGGAATTTTAAAATCACAAAAAAGAATTAATAATTTCAAAATGAAACAATTTCATAGTATCAATGACCTCAAACATGTCACCTTTGACAACAAATTCTTGAAACCATCATTATTGCATGTACATGAATACACACACACACACAAATATATATATATATATATATCCTTTGAACCATATACATATTTTCTTCTTTATGAGGTAATATTTACAAAGAGGGTATATACACATATATATGCCTACCTGTTTATACACCTATAGGCTTACTTTAACAATGGTGGACAAAAACTACCTCAAGGACGCACAAGGCATACTATAAAAATACAAGAAACATAAAATTCACAAAATTCCTAAAAATAATTGGTCCAAAAGAAAAGGGTATAATTAAAACTACCTTAAATGGTAGTAGGGGAGATGAAAAGGTCCCAATCACTTAGCTTTTGGTGGAAGATTCTAAAACATGCAGGAAGAGGAACCCCCTAACAACTGAATAAATCTAAAAAACCAGGTCAACCCTTTACCAAGGGATCATCAAAATTAACGGGGTGATGGGAGAGATACAAGATATCATAATAAGGGAGAATTAGGGAGGCAGAGACTTTACCTCAAGTTTTCTATAAATAATTCTAATGGAATCAGAGAGAAACAGAGTGAAGAGGGGTGATCTAGAGAGGGGTGGCATGAAACCATGGAGGAAGGAGGGAGGGGATGTTATTAAACTCAAAGGGATGGGGATAAAATGGTTAAAATACATTAAGTGAGAATTTGGAAAACAAAAAGAAAGAAGAAATAATTCTAGGGTAAACTACACAATTTGGTCACATAGTCTTCCAAACTGTGTGTTGGATACCACCTGGGCTAGAAAATCATTGCACGATTTTCCCTATGAAGCCACATGGTTTGGAAAAAACATTAACCTCAACCCTAACATTTCTAATACCCCACATGGGATAATGGGAGCTCTTCATGGATTGAAAAGTGTAGGGAAGCTATGAAAAATGGCTTTATCAAAATGATAGGTTCACCCACATGGGGACCACATAGTGTCTCAAATAAAGTGGTATAACTTTTATCCTTCCGAAAAGGCATCCAAAACATGAATTTTCAATTTATAACCAACTTAAACTCAAAAATTCTCAAGAACCAATAAAAAAACACCAAATGAACCAAACTGTTACATGGTGGGCGTTACAAGATTGATGTGAGTCCAATACATTAAAACTATATTTTGGGGAGGTGGAAATGATAGAATAGAAATATTAAAAAAATTTAATGATATTATATTGACGTTAATTATCATATAAATTCAGTTATAGAAAATGTACAAATAATTAGCATGAATGGGAATAAAGTTGATTACCATTTCCTATGAGACTAATAAGGGTTATAACATTACCTTCTCTAATTTTACTAAATTTTAAAAGGAGTTGAATACTATAAATTAATCAATGGATAAAGTTTTTTTGTTATGATAGTTCTAAAACAATTTTAATAAATGAATCTTTTAAAAGGAAAAAAATAGGAAAGGGGTGATAGAATCAAAAACTTATTAAAAGCTGAAGCCCAAAAGCAAACAAAATTGAATAATAATAAAAACAATTCCAGTGATATGATGATGGTATAATTTTATTTTGTGATTTATTTAATTTCTAATAGTTTTATTATAATGGTAATGTAGTACATAATATAATTTTTATTTTAATACAAGTAATTTCATATCAAGAAAAATTATATTTCGTTGTTGCAACCTCAAAACACCTATAAATGTAATTTATTTAGCAGCATCATCATTGTTTATAAGTCCTATATTATTTTTATTTCTCTTTTTCAATAAAATAGTAAAAAAATTATAACTTCATCTTTGGAGGTAGAATTACATGGAATTGTAAGAGAGGCATAGAAGGGTAAAATTTGGATGAAATTTGTTTTTTTGGGTTGAATTGTTATTCCTCAACACTATGTATAGAGTGTTTTGAATTGTTATATCGCACTTAAAGCATTTATAGGATATATTGAATTTTAATTGATTAAGAAACCATTTTAACAAACTGTAGTTTGTATAAGTGAGAGCGATATGATAATTTTTATACATCTAGAAACTAGTTTTATTTTTAAATCACACATATTTGTATTTAAGACCATTTATACTGGCGTCAAGTTCCAATGGTGATTGAATAGTGCTGAAAGACCTGGAAAAAATATTCAATTTTGAGTTTTAATATGGATAAATCATTTTTTGATACCAAATATGTTGATAGTACTATTTTATTCCATTTTGTGTTAAAAAAACAACTGCTACAATACCAAAAAAGTAAACAATGATAAGAGCTGAATAACATGGTCAATTCAACTTTCATGTCACCCCCATAAAACAGGGTAGTTTAATTGTGTAAATAGATTTTAACAACACTAAATTCAATAAGAAACTCCTAATTATAAAATATGTTTTTGAATAGCTGTTAGTAGGGTCATAAAGGAAGTGGTTCATCATATAAATTTGTTGGTCATAATCAACTTATTGGGATAGATTTTTATTATATGATTGATATTTTTTTCATCTTCTCCATATGATATAAAACTATGATTGTGTATTCCAATATTTCTCCATACTGTTGAGGGGAATCTTATATAATAAATACAAGATAAATATATTACAGGTAATCAGGGATTCATTTCTGGATGATTTATTTGATAAATTATTTTTGTAAGTGTGGGAAGTTTTACAGATTTAATTATATTTTTTAGTTAATTTTAAAATGTGTTTCATGTCAAAGAGGATAAACTATACAATTTCTAATGAATCATTTTGATAAATATCATTTCTACCACCACCCAACCAAGGATACATCGAGTTGTAGTGGCTGAAATATTTTCTCTCCACTTTAAAAAATGAGAAACTTATAATGTACATTTGTGGTGTTGATTGTAACACCCCTAGATTTTATGAGATATATTATTTTTAATTTCATTGATGTATTCTATTATACACTACACCAAGATTAGATTGTACTATACGCAAAACCATTTAGCTTTCCGTATATGCAACACTATTCTTGGCTTGTGTTACACACAATTTCAAGTTCGTTTTGTGGAAATTATTTTATGCAACATTAAGTATAGATTTTGTTTAATAAGTTTTGATTATGTTATACGCAACACCAAACGGAGCATTCACTACACGAAGCCCTGACTTGGCTTACATTACATGCAATCGAGATCTTCTTCGATAGCGTGTGTAGTACGCAATACCAAGTTTCACTAAACGATATATTATTATAATATTATTATGAACTATCCATTATGAATAGTAATACCCGCTTTTTGAAATTTTATAAATTTTATCTTTCAAAATGGACTTCATTTTTGGATTCGGAATATCGAAATTACTCTGGGGTGAATTTTTTGTATTTTTCTGAAAACTTTCAATTTTTGATGAATAGTGAAAACACTGGGTTACTATTTAAAAACCGACTTTTTATTTAAATAATTATTTATTTTATTTATATTTATTTTAGGTCAAAATTGATACATAATACCTATATAAGTTCAATTTAATTCATTTGATTCATTTTATAATAATTTTAGATATATAAAAATTTTATTGAACTTTTCCCCGTCTTTTACCCACCTCCTAGGAGAATTTGAAAATCTACATAAAAATTAATTTTACCGCTTCTGTGAGTGGAATTTCGAAAATTCGAGAAACACGGTTAATATCAAGGAGTAAAATGTGGTTCAATAAGATAAAAATAATTTTTGGTGAATAGTAACTTTTTACTTTTATTTACCACGGTTAAAAGTAAATAGGGTAATTAAGGATGAAAATGATATTATTATTACATTTAATTCAATAATGAAACGAAAACAGCGTTCATGTGTACGCACGGCCTACCGTCTCCATGAATGGTGTATTTCATTCCATTTATATACTGAATATATATTATATATAAATCATGTTTTACATTCTGGAATTAAGTAAATCGGGATATAAGTAATAATATCAAGAACAACATGTCGAAACACGTAAGATAAATGAAACGATTTTACACAAAACGCTGCTTTAACATGGAATTTACAAAATAAAAGATAATATAAAGTCATTAGTGAACCATATATGATATCATAACAATGAATATGATTCTGTAATAAGTCAATGACATTATTTAAATCATTATATAGGAGGTTCGGATACATACGAAGCATATCGGACCTAAGGTAAGGGATAACTATTCCAATCTTGCTCTTATCCGAGATTGTTTATTCGTAAGTATTTACTGGGGTTTTTGTTATCATCCATGTCTATGTTTTCTAAAAATGTTTTCATGTATGTTTAATTTCCTTTTTACTCATTTTTGAATTTTACCACATTTTATGAAAGGAATCTTACTTTTGTTTACCACATGAGAAACTTTTTGACTTTTCCAACAAAAGTATTAGGAGAATGTTATTTTTAACTTATATGGCAAGAAAGGATTTTTACGGTTTCATAACCCCTCATTTTCATGAAGCTTCCTCTACAAGATTGCATCATTATTTTCAAAAGAACCCCTTTTCTTTTAAAATTGCATGGAATTTTGTGAAAAGAAAATGATTTTGAAGAAGAAAGGATATTTTCCTCAAGAATTCATTTCAAGTGTTTTATCAAAAATATTTTCCATCTAAAATGACATTATTTAATATGTTTATGTTTCAAGTATAATTTCTCCATTATTTACATGGTTTTATTTTTCTTATGATGAAATGATATCCATTTTTTTATATGGATTGTGTTATGATGGCATGATGTTTAAGAATCTCATTCTATTACATGGGTTATGCTATGATGTATGATTTATGATTTAGTGGCATACGAAAGAATGATTTCATTATGAGATGGGTGGAACCTATATCTCCCTCCAATGCATTGGGTAAAGATTTATATCTCATGAGATAGACATGGCTGGAATGGTAAGTTAGTCTGGTTCAGTGTTATAGGACTGGAACGAGGAGTGAACTCGATTCAGAAAGGGACTTTGTCCACTAAGATGGTATTGGCAGCAATGCCTTGGAAACTATGGAAATCATATCATGTGCTTAATGGTTTTCCACAATTACATGTTTTATTCTAATTTTATTTTATCATGATTGATGTTACTCTATGATATATGTCTTACGTACTTCCAAGATTTATGTCTTTGCTCAAGATTTTGATGTTTAGATTTTATGCTCAAGTTTTTTCATTCAAATGTTTATGGATTGTTTTATGTTCTCTATGCTTTCCCTTATCGAGCATTTGAGCTCAACCTTTTTATGTTTTCTTTTCCTGAGGATATAAACAAAGGTTTTAGGTAAGAAAACCAAAGGGGTGATGTTGAAGATCTTTCACCATGATTATAAGATTACATTCTGAGTTTCCAAAGACACTAAACTAATACGGTCTTTGGGCGTCTGTTTTTTTCATTTATTAAGTATTCTTCAAAAGTAATGTAATGTCCATGTACGTCAAGTTTGGGGTCTCCACATTATTGGACATAAAAAAAAATTCGTTTAACTATAATGAATTTTTTACTAGTTTCTTAATCAATATATCTATAAAATATTAATTTTACCTGAAATTATTCCTTATAAATTATAATAATGTTAAACCAAATATGAACCATTAAATTTTCAACCTAAAGAATTTAGAAAATAATATACTCACTATGGATGGACTGGTAAAAAATGATGATTTTTCTGCAAAAAATCCAAATGCCTTCCCAATTTTTCACTTTTTTTGTTGTTTTATCACATGCATATATTAACTAATATAATTGAATTTGATTAAATTTTATGACACTTATTTAAAATAATTTTACAAAAATATTGGTTAACTTAAATAATCACCTTACTACTCATCATTTCTTTATTAAAAAGTGAGAAAATGTCATTAATTTCAACCAAATAGAACTTATTTTCAAATTTCCAGATATAATCACTGCATGATAATAACAATTATTTGTAAAAAACCATGTAATGTTATTGGGAAATTAATTAGAAAATTTAATTTTTGTTTGGTCATTACCTTTGGTCTAAACAACATACCATATAGGTTTTAATTCTATAATCTCATCAAGAATCTCATAGTCAAATTTATGGATTCACTGAATTTTACTCACCCTATTTGGTATGAAAAAGTACCCTATAATAAACCTTATATGTCAAATTTCCCCTAAAATACTAGTTATGTAGATTGTTTATTTTTTTAGCTTAACTGGATCTTTTATTGATTTTGACTGTGTTGTTTCAACTATTGTTCTCGTTATTTGGGTTTCATAAACATACACTGAGTCTAAATTATTTTCTATTATTTTTCATGACTTTACACTTATAATAAATTATCATGTTTGGAGAGTATATATTTCTATATTTTTAGTTTCACTAATACTTGGGAGAGGTGTGAGTTTTTCAAAAACTTCTTCTTGGGATTCTTCTTCCTCTTTGATCCCAGTTTCCGTGGGATTTACTATCAGGTTTAGTTCCATCCCATCGGGGATCAATTTCTCTTTTTAAATGAATTTTTTTATTATATTTGAATCTTTATTTCTATTTTCACTTATCAATTTTATCAATTTTATCAATTTTTTAATTTAACCATTGTTTTCTAACTTTATATTCCATATCCTTGTTTTTTATTTTCAATATTTCAATTTCTTCATCAAGACCTTTTAATCTATCCTTTTCATTCATAACCTATTGCATCGAAACACAAAAATCCTTAGTATATTTTGTTTTCTTAGCACCTTATTCATGTTTCTTAGACTTTAATATTTCATTTTAAATAATCATGTTTGTTTAAAGAATCATTAAAATAATACTATAATTTTAGGAATTACCATACTAGCTGGAACTTGTTTAATCTTTGGTTGTTTCTTAATTACTACATCAAAATCTGAAAAGCTCAATTTTGTTAAAGGAACATTTTGACCTTTTTCATTTCCTTTCACTAGTCCTCTTACTTCATGATACCAATACTACAATAATTACAATGTTATTATGACCAATTATATACTGAATTGAAAATAAATTTAATTCCATAACATTAATGACACAATAGCCCCAAAAAACCTTGATTTGTGCTTGTGAAATTCATTGAAATAATTTAACAACTAATGGTGGATTTCACAATACCACTTTAGTGTTCTAAAATATTTAAAATAATCCATATATTTTATGAATCCCCAACTCAATTAGGTACCTATTGTAAGTAAAATTACATTATTACATGTGTACAAACAATGTAGTACTACTATGTCAACATGGTATTCCTCTTTATTTCTCATAATAGATTCCAAAACTGATGTTTTCATTTTATTATGTATGATTAATCTATATCCTTTTCCAAATAACATTATAAATAATGGTACCTTTGTTGGTTGAAATGGATAATAGTATTATATTTAAATTTCTCCTTCAATTATCCCAAATATATGTTTCATATCACCTTTATAAAATTTTGTTTCTACCCCAACAATTCAAAATGTATTTATTGAGGAGTAATAGCTACCAAGCACATAGAAAATAGAGTTGTTTTATATCTTAAAATATGATTCTAAGTCATTTTTAGATAGAAAAAAATGAATAATATTTCAAAATAGAGTGTCCCACATTGTATTTGTATGACAATCTTTTAAATTTGGTTTGATTTTTTATTTATCTCATTATAATGAAGTCATATCTGAATTAAAATGCACACTTGAAAATGAAAAGTAAAAAATAATAGTGGGAATAATTGAACATATAATAAGACTAGATGTTAATGTGGAAGATTAATTAGAAGTTATAATGGGAAATTAATTCATAAATTCACTTTTTAATTTTGAAAAAATATCAGTCCAATATAGAGAAATTAAGGTATCTTTGGACTATGATTTCCAAGAATAAGACTAGATGTTTCTTTGGATGTTTTAGTTGATATTCTAGTGGAACATCTACTTGATGTTAAAGAGGAAAATACAGTGGATTTTTTAGTTCAGTCTCCAATGGAATCTCTTGTGGAATCCCTACTAGAACTTGAAGTGAAACTTCCAATTGACATTTTAGTGGATCCTCTATTAGAACTTCCACTCAAGGTTACAGTGGAACATCCAATGGAACATTCATTGATTATAAAACTTAGAACCTAATTTAAGAAATAGAAAAATCAATATTTAAATAAAACTTAATATAAAATAGATGATTTAATAAGTGATATGTAATAAAAAAACATTTAGTTATGCCTAAAAGGAATTTTTTCACAAATTTGAAAATATAGCTGAACATTTATCATCCCTTAAGTTGTCTTCCCACTATAACATACAAGAATATTGGGATTAGAAATTACACTAGAAGATATAGTGTAATTTTATGAAATTTAAAGTGGGGAAGAAAACATTAAACTTCCCCTTTCAGGACAGAAAATTTTCAATGGAAAGTGTGGGTGGGTATTCTAAAAGTTTCAATTGAACTTTTACTCATCCCTTCAGCTAGATTCCCATTGGATCTTCCAATAATAAGATGGATAAAAGTTCTAATGGATGTTATATTTGAATTTCACGGAAGACCCAATTTGAAAAAAATCATTTGATTTCCCATCTCAATCTCGATATTTTTAGTGGAAAGTGTCGGTGGGTATTCCTCTAATTTCAGTGGAACTTTCAGTCATCCCTCATGGTGGATTCCCACTATAAATTCCAATAATAGGAGTACTAAAAGTAACAATAGATGTTCTATTGTATTTTTATATAATTTTAAGTCAGGAAGAAACCTTTCAATTTCCACTATCAATCCTGAAAATTTTTAGTGGAATGTGTTGGTGGGAAATTCTCAAATTTCAGTGGAACTTCTTTGTCATACATTAAGTTGGTATCCCACTAAAACTTTCTAGAATAGGAGGAATAGAGGTTCTAGATGAATTTCAGGTAAGTTACTATGAGGAATAAACCTTCAAATTTCCCCTCTCAAACCTATAAAATTTAATTGGGAAGTGTCTATAACTATTACTCAAATTTCAGTACAACTTTTAGTCATCACTTAAGGTAAATTACCATTAGAAATTACAATATTAATTCGACCAGAAGTTTCATAGAAAGTTCCACTGGATATTCTATTTGAATTTTCTCAATGTTATAGTGGAGAATAAACCTTTCAATTTCCCCTATAAAGTAAAAAAATCAATGGAATATATTGAACATGTGTTTGTGGGTATTAGACAAATCACATTACAAGTTTAAATCATCACTAAAGGTGTATTTTGAATGAAACATCCATTAATAGTGTAACTTTATGGAAGTTCTAGTGAATTTTAAATTACATTCATCAATAAATATACTAGTAAAATATTGGTGATAGTTTCCAATGACACTTGGTAACAACAATACTAATTCCAACTGCAATATCGTAGAATTTTTCCTTATTAATACATAACCGACCTTCTTCTTACATCGATTCATATTTTATATAATGATAGAGGGTCATGTGGGAGAAAAACAGTTGTTAGTTAATAAATCTTTGACTAATAGAAGATTAAAAAATGAAGGACTTTATTTTGAGGAATATTCAGTAGTGAAATGGTTTCCTCGTGTTTGGATAAAGAATCACTTAAATCACTCGAAAAAGAATGATTCCATTATGTTTGAAAGTTGTGGAAAGTGAAACAATTATTTAATCAATAATATGAATAATCATACCCTTCATAGTAGTAGAAAAACAATCATTGAAATAAATGAAATCACTATGAAGAGGAAGCATGCATCATGTAAGGGTGTCGATGTAAAAATGAAATACTCATCCCCATCTAAAAAATATCCAGCTTACCCATGCCACCACCACACACCAATCCAAATGCTACAAATAACCTTGTACATGTGTCCCCATCCAATAGTTGTACTATAATATCTAGGGAAAAAACTAGAGATGGTCCTAATCCATTATCTATTCACATCCCACCACCTTCCTTGTTCGATATCATGGAATATGTGTTCCCTCATACCTGCCATCTTGATAACTACAACACTCCACCCTAAGTCACTTGTCATCAATGGGGTTTTTTTCCATGCAGTGACCATGACTAACCGTAATCACGACACATTATGTTTGTAGTCCGACTTCTTTCTATGGGTATTTTTCACATCAGACCCTCTTTTTATCCCACATCACTACACAATTGATCGGTATCAATGCCCATGTACCACATACCTCACATCACCTGCTTTATCCATCGCACAACCACCTACCAAGACCATCATTCAGGTTGGAAGCTCGTAATTTCTAACTCATCCCACCACTAAAAAAGCAACAATAAATAGTGTTACCTTTATCAGTGCAAGATAAAAAGTGATGATAAAGATACACTTTATCGGTGCTATATATAAATCACTGAAATAATGAATATTTATAAAAAATGTATAACATTAAAAAAAATTATATATAAATATATTTATATTGATGAAAATATAATATATTTTAGAAAATATGATTTATATGTGACTAAATATACATTTACACATGATATATAAGATATTTAATTATAAATGGAATATAAAATTAAAAATTATTATTAATAATCATATTTCATATAGAAATATATATTGACACACTCACACACATATAATTTTATTAAATTCTATTTATATACTACTAGTATATTATAAATAATATTTATTTGTCATATATTTCGTGACGAATTTTATATAATTTAATTAAAAATTAATATTAATTAAAAATATTGACTAATTCATATTAATAGATATTTAATAACAATTTGTTTTATTAATGTCATTTGTTTTTTCAATTTGAAATATATATAAAATAATTAATAATTAATAATTAATTTAAAAATTGGCTAAATATGTTATACTTAATATGTCAGACAATAATTTCACATTTCTATATACAAAATTAATTTAATTTTATAAAGACAAACATATAAAAAAATAATAAATTGGTAATATTATCAGTTTAAATATTTATTTATTAATATTTTTTATTTGATATATTATGCTTTTAATTATTAAATTTTATTCATTTTTATATTTATATATAATATATATTATTAATTACTTTTTAATTACTACATATATGTATATTTAAAATTAATTCATTTTTAATTTTTATTAATTCGATATTTTTTATAATTATTATTTTTTAATATTTATTTATATTTATTTTTTAACATATAATATGTTTTTAATACCATTTTAATTTACAAATATCAAACTTGTGCTATATTAATTTCACAGATACATATACACAATTAATATAGAAACACACATAGGCATAATTGTTTTGTAATTTATTCCATTTTTAATAATCATTTTATTATTTTACTGATTATAAATATATATGTGTGTGTGTGTTTATATTATGTTTTTAATTAGATTTTTTTTATGTTTTTATATTTTTATTAAATATAAACTATTTATTTCCTTTTAATATTTTTCAAGTATATTCATTTTTAATATCATTTATTCATTAATAATCTGAAGTATTTTTTAATAGTTTTTCTGTAATTTACTCTTTTATAGTTTTTTTGTGTAATATTTTTTATTTTTATCCATTTAATTTTTTTATACATTTTAATTCATTAACTTTAAATTTTTTTAATATGATTTTAATTTATATAATTAATATGAATTCATTATCATTTTAATATTTATAATTTTTTATTTTTTTTAATAATCCACATAATTAATAACACATATTCATTTTTTTAATTTCTCCATTTTTATTATTAATCATTTCAACAATAATTTTTTAAATATTTTTTTAATTTATTCCTTTTTAATTTTTATTCATTTAAAACTTTTGTAATTTTATTCATTTTTAATATTTATATATAAATTTTTATTGATTAACATTTAATGTTTTTAAATCAATTGTAATTTTCAAAAATTAATATATGTATTCATTTTCATTTTTTGTATTCATTTTTAATTTTTTAAAATTTTATGTAATTAATAACTCTTATTCATTATTTTAATATTTTTAGATTTATTCATGTTTTTAATAAGATTTCACTGATATTTAATATTCATTCATTTTATATTATTTATTTAATAATAATGTTAAGTGTGTATTTTGTTTCTTATATTTTATTCATTTTTAATATTTATTCATTTAATAAAATTTTAATTTTGTCATTTTTTATATTTTTATAGATAATTATTCATAAATATATTTAATATTTTTAATATTGAAATACATTTATATATATCTAATGTTTCTTTAAATATGATTCATATACAAAATATGTATTTAAATTTAATAACTCATATATTTAATGAAAATTGTTTATAATTAAAAATTAATATTAATTACAAATATTGACAAATTAATATCAAGTTAGAGACGTTACATATTATATAATATCATTATTTTTTATCCAAATAAACATATATCAAACTTTTTTTATATATATACGCATTAATTTCACACACACACATTTACCTAATTAATGCAATTTTCTATAGAAGCACACACACATACATAATATTTTAATAATGTCTTCAATTTTTAATATTCATTTTTGAATATCATTTAGTAAAATAATATATTTAATATATTATGTTTTTAATTTTTAAATATTATTTATTTTTTATATTTTTATTTAATATATACTGTATATTAATATTTAATATTATTTATAATTTATTTATTTTCAATATTATATTTTTGTTAATAATATAATCTTTTGAAATATTTTCTCCATTTATTAATTTCAGTAATTTATACATATTTATTCACTACCATTTAATGTATTTAATATGTTATATGTAATTTATACAATTAATATGTATTCATTTTCATTTTCTAATTTATTCATTTTTAATTATTTAATAATCTATATAATCAATAACACTTATTCATTTTTTGTAATATTTTACAATCTCTTTATTTTTTAATTTTTAAATTTTACTTCTTTTTACCATTTATTCATATTATATTATTCATTCACATATAGTGTTAATTATTTTTTACTTCTTTTATGTAATTTATTCACCTTAAATATTTATTCATACATATTTATTAATTAACATTTAATGTTTTAAATATGTATTTATCATTATTATAATATATATTAATTTTTACATATTTTTAATAATTTATATAATTAATAAAAAATTCCATTTTTTAATATTTTTGAAGTCTATTCATTTTTAATTATTCAATTTCACTCATTTTTAACATTCATGCATTTAAAATTATATTTTCATTAATAATGTTAAATATTTTTAACTTTTTTAAAATATATTCATTTCTA
Organism: Viscum album; assembly: GCA_963277665.1. Classification (NCBI taxonomy): domain Eukaryota; kingdom Viridiplantae; phylum Streptophyta; class Magnoliopsida; order Santalales; family Viscaceae; genus Viscum; species Viscum album. The sequence goes on along the minus strand of OY728147.1, from coordinate 2,102,610,804 downwards.
ATATATATTCTTTTAACATTTTTTGTATTTTTATTTTAAGTAGTTTTTATCAGTGCTTTCCAAAATGCACTGATAAATATTGGTTTTATCGCAGCTAAAATGTGAATCATTGATAAAAGCTATATTTATAAGCGCTTGAATTATAGCACTAATAAACATAGTTTTCATCATCACTAGAATTTAGAATTAATAAATATATGTTTTATCAGCTCCTCTTATTTTAGCACTGATAAAATACATATTTATCATCACTTTTTGGAAGGCAATGATAAAACCCTGCCCAATCATATAAATTCATCACTAAAAAACACAATACATCATGTTGTTCAAGGTTTTCATGGAATTCAACCACTATCGTTGCACTCCTCACACTTCTCAGATGAATATAACCCCTCAAATCCTATGGCATTTTATTATTTCTAATCTTCTTTAAACAATATTTCACTATTGTAGCATCTTTATGTTGTTGATACCTCACCTTATTGACTTCATATTCTAGGCTCATCTATGCACTAGTCACTGGAAGCTTATGATATCCCTAAGGCCTCATGCATGTTGTATATATAATCCATTTCAATTATTTTTTTAATGAATTCTGGTTATAAGTGGATCCCATGCCCATCCCACATTAGAAATATAGAAAGATTCTAGAAACTCATTGAACTAAAGGTGAGGATCTATGTGTGCCATGTTATAATATCTGGATATTCTTGATGATCATGTTAGTAGTATATTAAATATATCTTAGCCATGATATTCTTATATATTTCTATTAAAAAATTCATGTTTTCTCAATTACATTAAAATGTGTATAAAGTAATTATTTGTTATAAAAATTGTTGATTCGTATTTGAAATCATGGTTTGAGATGCAATTTTTTTATGAAATTTATGTATTTGAGTATATAAGGACTCAAATATAAAAGAAAACTTATTTATGGAAATACAAATATTTATTATTACATTAAATTAAATTTTGGTATACTAGAGGTAGGGAAATTAAATCAATAATTAGATTGAATTATTCTTATAATTTAAATTTTTTTAGTACTCCATGTATAAAAAATTTTATTTTTATTACCTATATAAAAAAAGTGTATTCCTTAATGACTAAAAAGAATATTAATTCAAAATACATGAATAAAGTTTATATAAATTTGCTAACATTTCATATTTTATATAATAAATTCAATAACATTATAAATAAGAATATCCATATTTTTTATTCTGAAATCACATATTCATGGATTTATTTATATTGATAGGAAAAGCTCTAAAAGTGTTCATGAGATGAATTATTGGGAAAATTATATTTTAAATAAATATATATTATTTATTATTTATTATTAAATAAGAATAACTATATTTTGGTTTTATGAGAATGAATAAAGGTCTTGAGAGTTATTGACTCAACAATGGAAATATTATTGAAAAACTTTGATATGATTGAGGATTGGGGATACTTAAATTCATAGAAAAAAATTGGAATCACGACTAGAATTAGTTTGAGACAAGTACTCCAAAAACACTCTTTAAATATCCACTCAAATTTTCCTTCACTCTATAAAATTAAATCGGGACCATCATTCAAAACATCCATATCTTCTTCTATCTTTTTTAAAGCTCGCTCCTAGTTTCCACTCTAACATTTCTCCAGAGTTGATTCTCTTTGTTGGTTTCCCTGAGGTCAAGTTTTGTATTCAGGTAATCCCAGGTAAATGGCCATATACTCTAATATTTTTTTTGAGAATATGTATTCTACTAATCCCACTAGTGAACTTATTCAACTTTAGATGAAGTTGATTGTTTTATCGTATAATAAAACATCATAAAATTTTGTCTCCAAGCACCCTATCACTAGAACCCCACCTGGCTCACCATGTACTAAGTGAAGAAATGAATAAATATCAACTCATACCTCTTATTGGACTCCCACCTAGAAATGTTAAATAAAATGTCCTTGAATTACCACCTTTTTTCCCCACAAAAACATCAAATCAAAAACTTGTACCAACAACCACATTTTTACCTCATGTTGTTTCTTTTCATGTTTCCCTTGTGTAAAATGATAACTTGTTTGGAATCATCACCAATAACATTCAAATGTCAAGTTTCCATTATTATAATTGTCTATAATTTTATCCTTTAATTCTGAATACCTTTTGTGTATTTATTATTTTTTTGTACAAAATGAATATTCATGTAACCTAATAGGATAGATATGTATAAAAATATATGGATACTAATAATTTAAAAAAAGAGTATGAGGATAGAGTTAAAATTTCATCAAGTTTTCAATAGAGAATGCATACGAACCTTCTCATATCCTTTTTCTATTTTTACATTTTTTTTATTGAATAAAAATTCACCTAGAAGATTTGGAAGAACAATTTATCATATCATAGATTTAAGCTATAAATATGTGAATAAAGATGGTAAGAAACTTAATATACATACCGATTGGGAAGATACTTTGATTTATGAATCATTTGATATGAATACAATTGAAAATGATAATGCAGATCATTTAGATGAAATTAAAATTGTAATTAAAGATGACATTAATTATTATCAAAAAAATTGGGAGAAGTTAAATATTTTTTCTTAGAGACATTTATATATCATATGTTCTGAATATACAACACAATCAGCTGTATTAAAGTCATATAATTTGAAATCTAGTAGTGTATGGAGAGAAACCATCCTTACAGAACTACTTGGTCACCTAAATGATATCATATCATAATAAAATGAGCTTCTATATTGAACATATGATTCTAAAAAAAATCTAGATTCATTTGGAATGATCTACAAAAAAAATACATGTCTTTCCAAATGATTGAATATTTTTTTCAATTATTATAAATCATTCATAAAATTCCCTAAGTGTGGTGAGATTCGATAAAAGAAAAATGAATCAAGTCTTTTAAAATATTTATGGAACATTCCTATGTTTCCAATGTATAGAAAAATACATAGATACTAGGAAACTACATGATAATTAACATGGAACTCAAATACAAGAATTTAATATAGGAAACTACATCACCTAGTGGACTCTGCTTAGTGGAAGAAAATTGATTATGAGTATCTTGAATTTGGAAATGATTTGAGAATCCTCCATCTTACGTTATCTACAGATGGAATAAATCATTTTTATTGTACATATCTAAACTCATAGTACTTGGCCAGTTATGTTTGTAAATTATAAACTTCCATCATGGTTATACATGAAATATAGGTACATTAGGTTGCCTCTACTTATATTTGGAGATAATGATATTGATGGTTATTTGGATCTATTGAGAGATGATCTGAAATTTCTATGGGATAGAAGTTTTAAATTATATGATTCTCATAGAAGTGAAGAATTCACATTGGTATCCATGTTGTACTGGATGATAAAGGAATTTATTTCTTATGTAAATATTTCAAGAAATAACATTAAAGGGATTTTGGGGTATCCCATTTGTGAAGAATGATCCCAATTAATTAGGATAAATTATTCCTAGAAGACGGATTTTTTAAGACCCTACAAATGTTTTACTCTGACATCATAAATACCAATCTTGGAAAACATTATTTGATGGTAATATAGAGCAAGTAATGACACCATTTCCAATAATTAGTTATCAACTATTTGAGAAACTAAAAGATATTGACACTATTTTCAATAAATCATTCTCAAAAAACCTTACAAAATCATCTTGGAAAAAGTGATCAATTTTCTTTGAATTACCACATGAATTGTTTATATTTCAGACATTTTCTTGATTTCATGCATATATAGAAAAGTGTATTTGATAGTGTTTTTTGAACATTACAAAATGTTCCTAACAAATAAATATGGAATCAAGGCTAGGTTGGACATTATTAACATGAGAATAAGGGAAGAGTTGGAACAAGTGAAGGGTGAAAGAAAAACTTTTCTTCCTCCATCGTCTTACACTCTATCCAGACAAGAAAATTTTCAATTTATTAATTCCCTTAATGGTGTAAAAGTTCCATAGGGTTATTCATCAAATATCAATAATGTCATATAAATGACTAATTTGATGTTACATGTTCTAAAATAGCATGACTATGATTTTTTTATTCAATATTTTATACATTATGCTTGATGTTTCATTCTACCTAAAAATGTATGACATAAACTAACCACACTTTTCTTCTTTTTTTAAATCTATATATATTAAATTGATAAACCCAATAAAGATTCCAATAATTAATAAGGATATTACATTCATATTATGTGAATTAGATATTTTCATCCCACTATCATTATTTGATATAATGGTCCACCTAATGGTTCACTTGGTTTGAGAGATTTGACTATGAAGTCCTGAGAATTAGAAATAGATGTATCACATTGAACGGTATATGAATATTTTTAAATGATACTTCATGAATCAAATTTTTCCAAAAGGTTTTATTAAAGAATAATATATTATTGAATAATTTGTTGAAATCTTTATTGATTATATTTTATATTTGATATATTTAGTCACCTAAATTCTCATCATAGAGGATTCCTTAGGTTTTAAGTGATTTTTCTAATAGATAATGTAACAACTACCATTATAAATACGGAGTAGGATCACATTTACATTTTATATAATAGTGAATATGTTTATCTATATTTTGAATCCCATAAAGTAATTCTAAAATAGTTTAATCCATCAATGGTTAAATGATGGATATCAAATACACATAATTAAAAGTTTATAGGATGGTTATGTGATCATATATATTATGTTTTATCTAAAATTTTGAATTCAATTGTCGAATGATTCTGATGTCTAGACAAGGGACCAAATGGGAATGTTATATCTTACATTGGTTTTGTAATTAATGGTTATACACTCTATACAAAGGAATAAGATGAATATAGTATGATAAAAAAACAATAGAGTTACGCTTATGGTATAAGTAATGCACATATACTGTTCCAAGTATAGAAATAGAATTTATGTGAACATGACATATTTCAGCATCATTGAATAGATATATGAGTTGGATTATACAACATTTCAAGTGTTGGTTTTCCATTGAAAATGGGATAAAAATAGAACTATAGTGAAATTCAATGACTTTGGATTCTTTTAGGTGAATTTTAGTGTGGATGGGTATAAGTGTGATCCATTTATAATGGAATCAAAAGTAGTGCATTTATTTTATTTCTTAGATCAAGAAAATAAGAATTCAAAAAAATTCTTATTGGTGACTAAAATAATTGCAGGGTTAGATAAAAATTAATTTTAGGATGACCCTTTCATTAGGTTTTCTCAATAATTTCCTGGAATTACCACTGTTGTAAATATCTTTTACATTAAAAGGTACCATAAGGAGGGGTTGTTGATACTCAATAGTGAATCTAAATCCCTTCATCCACTTAAGAAAAAAGAGTTTTCAATGAATAGGTTAAAGTGTTTTAAATATAATATTATTTTGTACATAATATTATGTGTTATCTACTGTATTTATGTAATCCAAATTAATTTGTTAACTACAAATACAAATAATTATTTCTTCACGTGATGATGTTACCAATCCCGAGGAAGAAATAACTATTCAAGTTGAAACTATAGAATTGTTCTGGGATACAAAACATGTTGTTAAAAAAATTAAATTACATCACTATGTTTGCTAAAATTATCTAGGAAATAATTAAAGGTATAAAATTTTAGGTTTTCTAGACTAAAAAAGAAAACTATTAACCCCATAAATATAATGTTCATTAGTTACATTGGTCTAAAAATGAGAATGAATTTACCAATTGACATAGATTCATGGAATAATGTCATTCCTGCATTGAAGATAACCATATTGGAAGATATTAAGGTAATGTTATTATATAAAATCCCTATGTTACCATAACTATATATAATGAAATTTTTATTTACTTTTCATTATCCCTTTTAGAGTTCACATATTTTTGATTATTTCTATAAGAAATATAGTCTTAATGGTATTTGGAAAACTTATAGAGGATTTTGGATACTTTTTACAAAGTATCATCTTAGAGATGCTTAAGGGAAAGTAAACTCCCACCACCAGTTATATATGAAAACATTATAAAAAGGAAACGTGGAAAATTATCATTTGTCATTGAAATCAATAATTTTTCAGGTTCATAATAATTGATAATATTTTATTTGGAAATATTTATTTTAATCGCTTTGATTGAAAAGTTTAATTTATTAAAAAATGAAGTTTTGTTTAAAATAAACAAAATGAATCAAAACTCATGTACCTCTACTGCAAATAAATAATAGGGTATGATTCACTTCAGATGAAAATGGTATATATTTTAAATATATAATAAAAATTTTATGTTATAGGAAACAATATATATTTCTTTTTTATATATAGATTGATAAATCAAAATTTGAAGACACTTTCATCCCACATCGTGTGCTATGGAAAGAGGCATGTGTAAATAAAGAGGGTAAACTAGTTGATGAAGAAACACAAGACGTATCAGAATCGTGTTTAATAATGACATAATAATAATTCGTTATTCTTTATAATAATATTAAATAAAATATATATTTATGTTTTCATGTTTTTTATATGGTTTAGCCGTAATAATTGACATTGAATGTACCAGAAGAAAAACTACTTTCAGTATCTTTGAAGTGGATAGAATAACATGGTCACATTAGAGGTGTAGGTTATGGAGTGTCACCTCAAAATGTTTTTGAGCAAACAATGTTTCAAGTGGAAACATATGAGATAATGAAAATAATTTTGGAAAATATATTTTATTTGAAATATATTATTGTCTTTTCTGGTTTGGTGGACAAAGATATGTGAATGGACCAAACCAAAATGCTAATGGAACAATGATCAGTACATGAAGAGCCAAATGATCCCACTTACTTTGATTCTACAAATTCCCCTCTACCACCTAATTTTTTTCATTACTCTTTGTCTTGAATTTGAATCAAACAAGTTTTGATAACTCTATATTATTAAAATTATATAGGTTGAATTTGTATGTGATTTATATCTATTAACACCCACACATTTTCTTATTGTGAGGGATATGGTGTGAGATATATCATGATACATGTTACATAATAAAAAATCCTAAAAGATCACACTAGATAGGGGATTGAAGTAGATCATGAGACGAGAACTAATTTTATTATTTTTCTTTATTATTTGTATGTTAACATGGTCAATAATGATATTGGAACATTCATAAAATGATCATTTAATCTTATAAAGATACATTATAAGAACCTGGATCTTCATTCAGGTATGTTTTTTCTTTTCTGGTTGTTTTCAAGAAAAAGAAGAGTTTCTAGAAATTTTAGGAGTACATGTCGTGTACTTATATGTACATGTCGTGTACTTGGTTGTCGCGGGTAGCCGTGTGCTAGGCGTGTAACGGCCGATCACATGGTCATGTATGGTGACCTAGAGACCGCTTAAAGTGGAGGATAGCTAAGGCAAGTACATGTTGTGTACTTCTAAAGTAAACTTTTTTTACTTTCTTTTTATTTCATTAAATAGACTAGGGTCACGTCTGATAGGAAGAACCAACTTCTTCTTGACCTATCTCAGTCGGGAGTGAACGAGACCCCCAGATCTTCACTAAGCACCTGACTCGCCGTTAGTTCTCTGATTCGACCTCCATCGATTGCATTTAAATCACATCAATATATAATTTTCTAGGGCGATTCAAGGCCTGAGGTTCACTTATATCATCCGTACAATGCCGAGGTAGGCGGTTTGTGACTTTCCATAGATAGTCTTTGAATTTTATGTGTAGAAGTGCCCAATAACCAAGAGTGGGGTTTTGCGTGTTTATGGTTTTTATCTCGGTTATTTCCTTTTATTTTTTTTTTGGTTAGATAGAGGTTAATTGTTTGTGAATAGGGTTAAATTTTCCATGCTATGGATGTTTTTACCATGATGGGTTATTTTGACCGTTTGGTCTAGCTTACTTGTTAGGTTGCTTGCTTTTCATGCCTAGTATTTTCAGGATGAAGTGATTATTATCTTAAATTTTATAAAATGTTGTATATTGTTTATCCAAGTAGTTCTTGAGGTTTAATTTCTCTGCCATGTATTGTTTTGTGGAAAAATGAATTACACATGGTTGTAGGAACCTGGTGTAGTAGACCATAGGGGGAATGGACGCTGAGGGCTTCCCTAGAGTGTCTGTTTTACTGTTACGTTGCGACACCATAGAAGGGATGGACTTTGTGCTCCCTCAGACTGTCTATAGATTCCTCAATATGTGCCACAGGGGGAATTGTATGTTGAGTGCTTCCTCAGAGTGCATATTAGTTACCGATACGAGACCACAAGGGGAATTGATGGTGAGTGCATCCTTAGAGAGTCTTTGCTAAAGATGAACCGGATGGGTTAGACTGTGAGTACTTCTGAGAGGGTTGCTTGTGTTTGTTTGGTTGAACTAGAGGGGTTAGGCTATGAGTACTTCCTAGAGGTTTAACCGCTTTTGATTAGCTTCTTACTTGATATATGAAAATAAATGCAATTGAATTTGTAGGATTGTTACTATGTGTATTTCCTTGTTTACTGCTTCATTTTTTTATTGCCTGTCATATATATTCACTGACTATTAGGTACAGATCTTTGGGTGGTTGCCTACCAGGATTAGTCTCATATCCTATTTGATTCATGATTTTGGGCACAAACAGATTATATTAATGCAGGTATAGATAAGGTCAAGTGCCCTTCTACTTCAGGTACATGATTGTTGTAGAGATGAGGAGCATGGAACCAAGCTGAGACTTGTGATTTTGTGGAGATGTTTACTTGATTTTATTTTGTACTTTGGTTTATTAATGTATTCCAGCATTGGGATTTTTTTGGCTACTTTCCTAGACATATGTATCATGCCTCATATATATATATATGTGTGTGTGTGTGTGTTCTTAGTTGTTATTACTTCTATTCTTCCACTGTTTACTATTGAATGTTATTATTACTTCTTCCCCTATTGTTATATTTTTTACTTCCACTATGTTACTCTACCAATGAGGGAATAGTTTCCACACTATCACACCCAAGGCCCTCACTGCTAGTCGGTAGCCTCTGGCATTTGGGGAAATGCTCTTGAGGCCATGTGACCAACCGGGTACGGGGCACCTCTGGGCGGATTCCGTAACCACGAAGTTACAAAGTGGTATTAGAGGGATTATTTTCTTCTTTATTTACTGTTTGGAGCATATAGCTAGGGATAGGAAGGAATAGGTACTTGGTAATAAGTTGTGCCTGGGAGTAACTAACCCGTGTATAGGGAAATAACAATTTATCTTGTTATTGCAATTTTTCCAGTTTTTCAATTTTATAGTTGATTTGATTTTACCATTGAATGATTCACATGTTTTGTGATATTATTGTTGATTTTAATAAGGTTCTATTTATGTTTCAGCCCGATGAGATGAGGTTATTCCATCTTAGGCATAATATAGGCACTTGCTAGAGATCACATGTCATGCATTCTTTCCATGCCATTTAGGGTGAATTAGTGATTGCATGTTGTTGTGATAGAGTTTGTGAAAGATATGCTTACTATTGTTATAGATGACTTGATAGAATACCTGATTTTTTATAGGGTATTTAATTGTGTAAGGTTTATTTGAATGAATCCCAAACTTTGGTTCTTGAGGTGTTATGGGCCCTCATGGATTGGAATTCGGTGGATCTTTGCATGGTTTTTCTTGTATATGACATGTATAAGATGCCAAGATTTGATTTGCGAAGAGTATGGACCCTCACATATCGGAATTTGGAAGCTTAATGTTTGTTTCAGTGTTTTATGGGTTTTGGAGTAGTTTATGAGGCTTACTGTCTGAAAAAACCCAGAATACACGGCGTGTAAAGATGAATACACACCATGCATCCTTCTATTCGGGAAGGAACTATTTTTCTTAAGTACATGCTGTGTACTGCATGTACACGCCATGTAGTCTCTAACCGTATCACTGGCTGTGTGGGCAGAGACACGGGTTTGGGAAATCATTGGGGGGACATGTCGTGTATAGGTTGTACATGTCATGTTGTTTAGAGCATGTGTCCACCCGTGTGACTAACGACACGGATGGATAAAGATTAAGTTATACATGTTGTGTAAATATTGAAAACAATGTGTAGTATAACCCATGTATTTGGCTGGGTAGTGAACAAAATGGGTTGGTGAAATCTTTTTAGTACACGTTGTGTCTGGAAAAAACTTTTCATGTAGAGTCAGCCATGTAACCGGTCATGTAACAAACAACATGGATTGGTGAAGTTCATCTAGTACACATTGTTTCTGGCACTAACACTCCATGTAGTCCTGTTCTAGGGAAACCGTGTGGACTAGCCATATAGAAGAACTTGGGCAGGGAAAGAGGATTCATGTACACGTCGTGTATTTGGACAACACGCCATGTGTATGGGGTGTTACATGATCTGGGTTAGAAAAAGTACATGCCCATGTGAAGGCTTAAGGGAACATGCCATGTATCCATGTTTTGAAAAACTTTACTTATTTCCTTATATTATTCCATTCTTACAATTATAAGTTTCAGTCCTTATTAATCTTGATCTAAGTTGTGCGCTTGACCATGCATAGTCATGCCACCGAGACGTTTTCTGGTTGTCCTCCAGTTACGGGGCAGTGATCAGACACCGGATATGGATGATCAGGGACTACCAGCAGATCCTCCAGTTGTGTCATTCTTGGAACCAACTGTTATTCCTGACACATGTACTAATGCAGAGTTCTAAGAGGGCTTTATGAGGTTCATGCAGACCTTTTGAGGAGTACTGAATCCTACCCATTCTATGGTGGAGCTGATGCGGGTTTTCTAGCAGCAACATCCTCCCACCTTTATAGGGGACGGAGGACCTCGGGCTGCAAAGTCATGGTTAGAATCCATGCTATCTATCTTTGACCATTTGGAGACGCCTCCAGAGAGGAGGGTGAAGATCGCTATGTACATGCTATGGGACTTCTCTAAGAGATGGTGGGATGTGATCTCATAGGTGGGATGCCGGCAGGTTATGGCTTGGGATGAGTTCGAGCATTCTTTTTATGACTACTTCTACCCGGAGACATTGAGGGATGATCGAGACTGAGAGATCATGAGTCTGGAGAAAGGTACTCTCTCAGTCATAGAGTACTCTTCTCATTTCACAAAGTTGCAGCGCTTCATGCCTATACCTGGAGGTGATGAGTTATTCCTGGAAATAAGTTTGAGGATGGTCACATGCACGATATCCGATCTCAGTTGAACATATTTAGGTTGACTTTCATCACTTATATAGTCAATCAGACACTAATCATGGAACACAATCTGAGGGATTCTGGAGTGGTGAGCTAGGGTGGTTCGACATTCGGAGTTGGTATCCCTCTTACTGACAGCAGAAAGCGCTATAGGGAGTCTATGCTGAGAGATTTGAGGAGGCGAGACACTTCTTCTGGTAGTCAGGTGGTGTGATACCTGTGTAGTATGAGCAGGCATACAAGGCCACTTTTCCTGAGAGACCCAGTGAAATTACGATCTTGCGGTGAGATGGGTCACCGTTAGCATTTCTCTCAGTTTTTCTCACTAGCAGCTAGTGATAGGGGTTCTTATATGACTCCATGTTCAAGAGAAGCACCACCAGTTTCTCATCGGGTAGGGAATTGGAGTTCTTCCAACCGTTTAGGTCGAGTGGAGGTCACGGACATGGTATCCAGTAGCCAGGATTTCAACGAAAATAGGGTGGATCAGCTCAGGGTGGTAAGGCAGGGTCGCAAGGCTGCGGTGCAGGTCAGACTTTTGCAGTGGATCAATGTAACACCCCAACCCCAGTTACCTAGATTCGATGCATTATTACATAACATTGGCATGATACAAGAAAATCATGTCCCGAAAAACGACCAGTTTAGTAGCCTTGGAAATACTAGATACATTCATAAGTTTTACATTACATTATAAAATAAAAAACTAAAATAGCATTGTTTCCATAGACCACACTCATATCACCTCAGACTATCCCTATAGGTCAGTCATAAAATACTTCTTTACATCCTGGGAAAAATAAAACATAGAAATGGGTGAGCTCAGATGCTCATTAAGGATAACAATATAGTGGAAACTTTCCTAAATAAACATAAACATTTAAAAGCAATGTATAAAACTAAAACAAAATCCTTTTCAACATAAACTTCATCATAATATGGAAAATATAAATCAAAATAATGCCATTTACTTACTCACATGGATATTCTACTAGTCGAATAATCACATGCAATATCAATAGCCACTTTCATAATGATGGAATGCATAATTCCAGACTTCATAACCACATAGTGAAGGCCTTGTGCCAAGACTACAAATAATATTTTGTCAATGCCTTGTGCAAAGACACTAATTTGTCTCATTCGACCTACCGATTCATTAAAGATCTATATCGGGCTCCACACGTCATTTACTAAGTACAATGCATTCCTTATATGAAAAGGTTTAAACATAACATAAACATTATTATTAAGACTAGCATATGAAATGTCAATACTTTATCTATAAACCATGAATGGTATAAAAATAAAATATCCACATTCAAACATATCACAAAACCTTCAATATATTACGAAAGTTTTTTATCATAATAAATTAACTTCAAATAAGCATAAAATCCATCAAAGGATGTTAACATAGATGAAATCAAAACCTTTTTAGAGAAATATATCTTCCTATTTTGAAATCATTTAAGAGTCACATAATTATAAATAAAACATTTATTTTGAAAATATTCTTATAATCTTTTTAGGGAATCTTTGATGATTTTATAACATTATAAAATAGCCACACCCGCCGTATAAATTAAAAAAACATTCTTACCTTAATTTTGTCTAAAAGGTCATAAGCTACCTTATTTGGAAAATGATGGAAAGATTCATTTCAAACCATTTTATAAAAATTAAAACAAGGGTATAAATGAATTTAACCCATAGTATAGTAAATAATAATAAAAATTGGAATATATTTTTAAGAAATATGGATGTGGATGATAAAGAGGTCCTAGTAGATACTTATGTAAAAACAACCTCAGATAATAAAGAGATTGTGAAATTAACCCTTACCTTGTACTTTTCCTTGGTCGAGGGTAGGTTAACCTCCTGTATAATGGTGAAATAATTTTTATTAAATTATACAATAATCATATAAATTAATATTATATCATATATGATCTTTTAACATTGCTTTGTTAATAATATCTTAGTATTATCGTCGTTTCGGGTGTTAACTGATTCGTTTTCCTTTATATTATTTGTTATATAAGTAATGTTTGTTGTGGATAGGGTGTATACTATTCATATTCAGAATGATATTAAGTCTTTAAAATTATTTTTAATCATCTAATGAAAATTAGCATTGAATGGATACGATGGGGAATGAATCTCATCGCGTTCGTGGAGACGGTAATCCGTACATACACACGGGCGACAATATCATTATTTTGATATTAAAATCATATATAATTGTATGTTATATCATATATACAGAATAATTATCATATTATATTTATTATTTACATAATTTATAGTCATTATTATACCCATCCAAATGATGAAGTGTTTGAATAAAAAACTACACCACGACGTGGAGACGGTAAGCCGTACGTACGCACATATGTTGACATGTCATTCAAAGGATGGATATAATAATGAATATGGTTGTACCATATTTATAATAACATCACAGGATATAGAAGATACTGGAGTTAATATTTTATAATTGAAACAACATGGAAAGAGGAAGTGGAAGAAGAAAGTAACTTGAAAGAGGTGATGAAATATTTACCTCTTCTTCGGGTTCTTCCTTTTGATTTGATCAAAAGGGCTCTTTAGGTTGGATTTATGACTAAAGGAAGGAATTAAAAATTAATGGAGGATAGTTGAGAGGGTATTTGGGTAGGTTTTGTCTGAGAAAAATGTATTTTAAGGTGTGAATTTGAGATAAGGGGATGTGCCCTTTTATAAGAGGGGTGAGGGTCACCTTAGGAAAAGATTAAAATATTATTTTATAATAAAATAATTTTTGGTTCTTAATGGCTCAAAAATAAATTATTTAAAGTATAAGGTGGGGATGGGTAGAAAACCTCTCAACCAATAGGTTTTATACAGGTTTGGGTCACTATATTAACTTTATCGTTTAGATTTAACTCTTAGTTAAATAGTTTGACATTTACCATGTCTCTTTGTATTTTTATATTATATGGTTAATAAACATACTATAAACTTTCACGTGAACCCAAAGTGGTTAATTAATGATACACCAGTCATTATATAAGTCTTTTTGCCTAATATTAGATTTTTAGGATTATTATATCAACTAATAATATTGTATTTGTTTTAAAAAATCAGTTATGTCAAATTTGACATTATTTGATAATTTATTTTTTAAATTCCTAACAACTTTATTACTTCAAAATAAATTCATTTAATCAATTGTAACATGTCATAGTTACCTATATAATTAGTGGAATTCAATAAAAGTCTCAAATTAAATTTATTTTGATATTTATAATATCAATTATTTTAATCTTTCATTAATACAGTAATTACTGCATCATCATTGTATCATAAATAAATTTAATTATTTAATGTCTAAAAATTATAAAAAAATAATATTATGTAGGAAATCATTTTAGCTTTATAATTAATATTTATAGTTTAATTTATATTGTGTGTAACCTTATATTATAAAAGGTTTAGTTATTAAACATTGAATTTAACTCTTTTAACTCTTTTTTAAATAAAATAATAATAAATGTCCTAATCTAATCCAATCGGACCAGAGAGGTTCATATTTTATTCCTAAGGTTGTTTTTGGTCTAATTATACTTATCCAATAGAATTAGGACATGTGTTAGGGTAATAATAATATCATTTTTACCCTTAATTACCCTATTTACTTTTAACCGTGGTAAATAAAAGTAAAAAGTTACTATTCACCAAAAATTATTTTCATCTTATTAAACCACATTTTACTTACTGATATCAACCGTGTCTCTCAGATTTTTCAAATTAAATCACAAAAGTGGTAAAATTAAGTTTTATGTAAATTTACAAATGCTCCTAGGAGGTGGGTAAAAGACGACAAAAAGTTCAATAAAATTTTTATATATCTAAAATTATTATAAACGGACTCCAATGAATTACATTGAACTTATATAGGTATCATGTATCTATTTTGACCAAAAATAAATTTAAATAAAATAAATAATTATTTAAATAGAAATTCAGTTTTAAACTATAACTCGGTGTTTTTCACTATTCATCCAAAATTGAAAGTTTTCAGAAAAATACCAAAAATAACCCTAAGCTAATTTCAATATTTATAATCCAAAAATGAAGTACATTTTGAAAGATAAAATTTATAAAATTTCAAAAAGTGGGTATTATTATTCATAACGGCTAGTTTGATTGGTTGTGGTGTGTTAGAACTCGAAGTTGCATACAACACACCCTGTTGTATTATTCAAAGAGAGGCATACCGTGGAAGCTTGGGGTGTTACATTCTCCCCTCCTTCAAATAATTTCGTCCTCTAAATTTCTATAATATTACTACATAAAAAGACTCGGGTGGTTCTTCATCATAATTTCCTCAGGTTCCCACATTACCTCTTCCATCTTATGGTTTCTCCATAGAACATTTACCAGATGAGTCATCCGGTTTCTCAGCACGTGTTCTCTTGTATCAAGAATCTTGACAGGATCTTCACAATAAGACAGATCGGGTTCCTGTTCTAATTCCTGATAGGTGAGTACATGCGTTGGGTCAGGAATTTATTTTCTCAATAGTGATACGGGGAACACATCGTGAACTTTGGAGAGACTAGGCAGCATTTCCTGATGGTAAGCTATGGCCCCAATTTGTTCTAGAATTTCAAAATGTCCGATGTACCTGGGACTTAATTTTCCATTCTTACCGAAACATATAATACCCTTCCATGGAGATACCTTCAAGAAAAAATGGTCTTCTTCCTGAAATTCCAAATCCTTCCTTTGGTTATCGACAGAGCTCTTCTGCCTACTTTGAGCTGCTTTGATGTGGGTTTGGATTACCTTCACCTTTTCCATCGTTTCTTCCACAAGTTCTGGGACTACGAGTTTTCTTTCACTAACATCATCCCAACAGGTTGGTGTTCAACATCTCTTTCTGTATAACGCTTCATATGGTGTCATCTGAATACTTGAATGGTAGCTATTGTTATAGGAAAATTCTACCAGAGGTAAATATTGATCCCACATACCTTGAAAGTCATGTGATCATGATCTCAACATGTCATCAAAGGTTTGAATAGTCTGTTCTGATTTTCCATCAGTTTGGGGGGGTTAGGCAGTGCTCAAACGAACTTCAATATCTAGGGATTTCTGAAGACTTTTCCAGAATCTTGATGTAAAAAGTGGATCATGATCAGAAATAATCAATAGGGGTACTTAATGAAGTCTCAAAACTTCATTAATATATAGTCTTTTTAGATGTTCAAGTGGTAAATCTTCTCTTATAGCAAGAAGATGTGCCGACTTGGAAAGATGATCAACAATGACCCATATTGCATCATTCCTCCTAAGAGTCTTTGGTAGTCCCATTACAAAGTCCATCGTAATATTATCCCATTTCCACTCAGGTATGGGAAGAGGTTGGAAGACTCCTCTAGGTTGTTGCCTTCTAGCTTTCACTTGTTGACAAACCATACATCTTGACACAAAATCACCAATCTCCCTCTTCATGTTGTCCCACCAAAAATGTTCCTTAAAATATCTATACATTTTGGTGCTCCCAGGGTGTATATTGAAATCGGAACTATGAGCATCATCCAAAAATTATCGTTTTAGACCAGGTATATCGGGAACACAAAGTCCCTTCCCAAATTCCAAAATTCCATCTTCATATACGAAGTCACTCAATCTCCCATTATTCATAAATTTAATCTTCTTTTGAAACTCCTCCTCATCAGCTTGAGAACTTTGCGTTCTTTCTAATTAAGATGGTTTGACAACCATTTGAAAAAGTATTTATGTTCTACCTTCCATGGTTATTCCCATATCCATCTTTACTAGATCTATGATAATTACATCCCTTTCAACTCTCATCTTTTTCAAAACTCCATTATATTTTTTTCTCAAAGAATCTTCCACCTTATTTTCCTTCCCCGGGTGGTAGTGTATCGTGCAATCATAATCCTTGAGTAGTTCAAGCCATCTCCTTTTCCTCATGTTGATTTCTTTCTATGAGAAAATATACTTCAAACTCTTGTGATCAGTATAAATCTCACATTTTTCACCATAGAGATAATGTCTCCATATCTTCAAAGAAAATATTACAGCTTCTAACTCAATATCATGATTAGGATAGTTTTACTCCTGAATTTTTAGCTGTCGTGAGGCATAGGCAATAACCTTATCATTCTGTATAAGGACACAACCAAGTCCTTTCTTTGAAGCATCACTATAAATAACAAACCCATCATTCCCCGATAGTAGAGTAAATATAAGAGAATTGACTAATCTTCTCTTCAATTATTCAAAACATTCTTCACATTCTTTTGTCCAAACAAATTTCACCCCTTTACGTGTGAGCTTGGTTAATGGGTTATCCAATCGGTCAAAATTCTAGATGAAACACCGATACTAACTTGTTAAACCAATAAAACTGCATACTTCGGTTATACTCATCGGTGCTGTCCATTCTTGAATTGCTCTTATCTTAGAAGGATTAATGCAGATTCTATCCTTAGAGACAATATGGAGAAGAAAAGAAATATCTTGAAGACATAATTCACACTTGCTAAACTTTCCATATAATTCATTTCTCTTAATAGTCTTCAGGATAATGCTCAAGTGATTTTCATGATATTTGTATGTTTTAGAGTATACCAAGATATCATTAAAAAAATACCACAACAATTCATCAAGATATTCCTTGAAAAATCTATTCATTAGATACATGAAAATATATGGTGCATTAGTCAATCCAAAAGGCATTTCTGTAAACTCATAATGCTCATACCTGGTTTGAAATGTTGTTTTTGGAATGTCTTCCTTCTTCACACACAACTAATGATATCCATATCGAAGGTCAATATTTGAAAATTATTGAGCTCCATGAAGTTGGTCAAATAAATCATCAATGAAATGTAGGGGATACTTTTTCTTTATTGTTATAGCATTGATCCCCCTGTAGTCAATGCACAACCTCATAGATCCATCTTTCTTCTTAACAAAAAGCATAGGGGATCCCCATGGAGAGACACTAGGGAGAATAAATCCCTTATTACTCAATTCATCTAGTTGTTTTTTAGTTCCACTAATTCCATCGTGGTCATTCTATAAGGGGTCTTCGATATGGTCCTTGAACCAAGAATTAAATCAATGGAAAACTCAATTTCTCGTTCTGGAGGATGTCCCGATAAATCCTCTACAAATACATCAACATACTCTTTCACAATAGGTTCATCCTCTATTTGAACATTATTTTCCTCACCCACAATTATTTCATTTTCTTCCTCCCCAATAATTGAATTTAGTTGAGCTACTGGGGGTGGATATAGATAAGAATTAGGTGGTGACGATTCTATTCTAAAGATACGGTGTTCATTATCATCGTCATAAAAAATAGTAACCTCCTTCTTCTTACAATAAATTTTTGCATCATGGTTCGAACGAAAATCCATATTGAGGATTATATAAAATTCAATAATGGGTATGAAGATGAGATCAGTAGATAACGAACATTTATATGCCCTAATGGGGACTGATTCACAAAACTTTATTGCAATGATACTTCCCTTAGGAGTTTTGACTGACAACTCCCTTATTAAATCAAATTGGAAATACTTAATTTTCTTAGCAAACTTGGAAGATATGAAACAATGCGATGATCTAGAATCAAATAAAGAATTGGATAAACTTGAGGAAACCATTAAATTAAATGACACTACGTCTTTCAGAGCTTCAACCTCAGCAGTAGTGATGGAATAAGCTTGGCCTTGATCCCTTGGCCTTTTTTAAGTTAAGGTTCCCAGATGCTTAGGAAATTCATTCGTATAATGCCCTCTTTCTCTACAATTATAGCATTCAACATCGAAAACATCTTTCTTACCCTTGCAATCATGAGCTCAGTGGCATTTTCACCACAATTTTAACATACTCTCATTCCATTCAGGAAATTTCCAAGGTGTTTCTTCACACATTTACTATAGTATGTATATTCTACTTTTCCCTTCCTCCCCTTATTTCCATTTCCAGAGTGTTCAACAGTTCTCTTCTTCTCTTACTTTGCTTTAAAGTCATAAGACTTAGAGAATTAGTTTTCTATCTTGATATCACATGAGACAATATCTTCATACAACGAGAAAGATTTTGAGACTAATTCTCGATAGAGAAATGGTTTTAACCCATAAAAGAAACGATCAATCTTACTGATTGGGTTATGTATATAATCTGCAGCATGCCTCACTAACCTTGTAAAGTTAGCTTCATACTTTACGACATTCTCATCCTCTTTTTTCCTCAGACTCAGAAATTGTTTTTCCATATCCACTCGATGGTCATGAGGAAAGTTTTTTTCTAAGAAAAATTATTTAAACTCCCTCCATTCCATATTTGATACTTCATTATCTTCCTTTGTGTTTTGAATCAATGACCACCATTTATCAATATCTCCAGTGAGGCTGTAAACTATCATGACAACTTTTTCCCTGTCTCTACTCCCTAAGGCGTGGAATATTTTCTCTAAGGAATTTATACATTTCTTAGATACCAGTGGATTTTTACCCCGATTTAATGTTGGTGGTTGTTGCCTCATGAAGCGCTCTAACATTGATCCTCCATCCTGCAGATCAGGGTGCTCTATACGAGTAAGGTTATTATTCATAACCTGAGTGAGTTGTCCCAATATAGTGATAAGCTTCTCAGCACCAGTTGTATCACCAGCTCCACTATAATTATATTGAGCAGGAGGAAAATCCTTACAGGAAGCGTGTGCATTGATACGGTTTCTATTCATTCCACTAGGATCCATTTCTAAATAATGGCATAAACTATATTAGTTTATGAATCAAAATACATAATTCCAAACTTGTAAAACACTTAACATAAATTGAACAGTTTATGGATATAATCCATAATCATAAAACTGTTTTCTTTGAGGAAGTATATACTCATAAACCCTTCATAATGGTTTGTAAAGAAAATTATAATTATCCTAATCATATCCCCCAGGAGTGTCGTAGCCAAGAGTGTAGTAAGGCCCATTGTCATGCACTGATTCCCGTTCGAGTCTAGCTCAAAGCGGTGTTTTCAGGTTTTACCACTAGGTACATCTGTGTCAGAGCCACCTCTACCTGCTCGTATCTAGACAGGGATGTATTTATTGAAAAACTCACAAAATCTCTACATTACCAAAATTCTAGGAAGTTCATCTATACTAATCCTCAAAGTCTATCATAGGGCTATGTGCTCTAATCAGAGTTTATCTAAATATAGTTTCCAAGGTTTGTACTAAACTTCCTCTGGTACCAACTATAACACCTCAACCCCAGTTTCTGAGATTAGATGCATTATTACATAAAATTGTCATGATACAATGAAATCATGTCCCAAAAGACTGATCAGTTTAGTAGCCTTGGAAATACTAGATACATTCATAAGTTTTACATTACATTTATAAAATGAAAAACTACAACAACATTATTTCCATAGACCACACTCATATCCCCTTAGACTATCCCTACAGGTCAGTCATAAAATACTTCTTCTCATCATGGTAAAAATAAAACATAGAAAGGGGTGATCTCAGATGCTCAGTAAAGATAACAATATAGCAGAAACTAAAAAAATGAGCGTAAAATTTTAAGGAAATGTATAAAAGTAAAACAAAAGCCTTTTCAACATAAAATTAATCATTATATGGAAAATATAAATCAAAATAATGACATTTACTTACTCACATAGATATTCTACTAGTCTAATAATCACATGCAATATCAATAGACACTTTCATAATGATGGAATTCATAATGCCAGACTTCATAACCACATAGTCAAGTCCTTGTGCCAAGACTAAAAATAAGAATTTTTCAAGGCCTTGTACCAAGACACTAATTTGTCTCATGAGACCTACCGATGCATCGAGGAGCTATAGAAGGTTCCACCCATCACTTACTAAGTCCAATGCATTCCTCATATGAAAAGGTTTAAACATAACATAAACATTCGTATTAAGACTAGCATACGATATGTCAATACTTTATCCATAAACCATGAATAGTATAAAAATAACACATCCACATTCAAACATATCACAAAACTTTCAATACAATATGGAAGTTTTGTATCATAATAAATCAACTTCAAATAAGCTTAAAATCCATCAAAGGATGTTGACATAGATGAAATCAAAACCTTTTTAAAGAAATATCTCTTTTTATTTTGAAATAATTTAAGAGTCACATAATTATAAAGAAAACATTTATTTTAAAAATATTCTTATAAGCTTGTAAGGGAATCTTAGACGATGCTATAATAGTGGAAAATAGCCACACCCGCCGTATAAGTTAAAAAAACATTCTTAACTTAATTTTGTCGAAAAGGTCATAAGGTACCTTGTTTGGAAAACGACAGAAAGATTCCTTTAAAACCATTTTATAAAAAGTCAAACAAGGGTATAAATGAATTTAACCTATAGTCTAGTAAATAGTAAAAAAAATTGGAATATATTTTTAAGAAACATAGATGTGGATGATAAAGAGGTCCCGATAGATACTTACGTAAAAACAACCTCGGATAATAAAGAGACTGTGAAATTAACCCCTTCCTTGTAATTTTCCTTGGTAAAGGGTTGGTTAACCTACTATATAATGGCGAAATAATTTTTATTAAATTACACAAGAATTATATACATTAATATGATATCATATATGATCTTTTAACATTTCTTTGTTAATAATATCTTAGTATTATCGTCATTCCGGGTGTTAACTGATTCATTTTCCTTTATATACTTTGTTACGTAAGTAATTTCCATTATGGATAGGATGTATCTTGTTCATATTAAGAATGATATTAAGTCTTTAAAAATTATTTTTAATCATCTAATAAAAATTAGTCTTGAATGGATACAATGGGGAATGAATCTCATCGCGTTCGTGGAGACGATAATCCGTACGTACGCAGGAGTGACAATATTATTATTTTGATATTAAAATCATATATAATTATATGTTATATAATATATAAAGAATAATTATCATATTATATTTATTATTTACATCATTTATACTATTTATTATACCCATCCAAATGATGAAGTGTTTTAATAACGAACCACACCACGGTGTGGAGAAGGTAAGTCGTACGTACGCACGTATGGTGACATGTCATTAAAAGGATGGATAGAATAATTAATATGGTTGAACCATATTTATAATAACATCACAGTATATATAAGATACCTTATTTATTATTTTTGAATGGAAACATCAAAGAAAGAGGAAGTGGAAGAAGAAAAGAACTTGAAATAGGTGATGAAATATTTACCTCTTCTTCGGGTTGTTCCTTTTGATTTGATGAAAAGGGCTAATTAGGTTGGATTTATGACTAAATAAAGCACACTAGGTTTAAGGGAGTACAGTTGAGAGGGTATTTGGGTAGGGGTTGGCCGAGACAAATGGATTTGAAGGTGTGAATTTGAGAGAAGGGTAAGTGCCCTTTTATAAGAGGGGTGAGGGGCGCCTTAGGAAAAGATTGAAATATTATTTTATAATAAACTAATTTTCGATTTCAAATGGCTCCAAAATGAATTATTTAAAGTATAAAGTGGGGATGGGTCGAAAACCTCTCAACCAATAGGTTTTAGACATGTTTGGGTCACTATATGGACTTTATATTTAAGATTTAACTCTTAGTTAAATAGTTTGACATTTATCATGTCTCATTGTATTTTTATATTATATGGTTAATAAACATACTATAAAATTCTTATAGAACCCCAAGTGGTTCATTAATGATACAATTATCATTATATAAGTCTTTTGGTTTAACCTTAGATTTTTAGGATTATTTTATCAACCAATAATATTGTATTTGTTTTACAAACTCATTTATGTTAATGTTGACATTATTTAATAATTGATTTTTTTTAAAGTCCTAAAAACATTATTACTTCGAACTAAATACATTTAATCAACCCTAACCTGTCATATTGACCTAGAAATTAGTGTAATTCATTAAAAGTCTCAAATTAAATTTATTTGGATATTTATAATATTAATTATTTTAATCTTTTACTAATACGGTAATTACTACATCATCATTGTGTCATAAATAAATTTAATTATTTAATGTATAAAAATTATAAATAAAATACCATTATGTAGGAAATATTTTAATCTTTTTAATGAATAATTATAGTCGAATTTATATTATGTGTAACCCTATATTAAAAATGGTTTAGTTATTAAACATTAAATTTAACTCTTTTACCTCTTCTTTAAATAAATTAATAATAAATATCCTAATCTAATACAAGTGGACCAAAGAGGTTTATATTTTATTCCTAAGGTTGTTTTTGGTCGAATTATATTTATCAAATATAATTAGGACATGTTTTATGGTAATAATAATATCATTTTTTCCCTTAATTACCCTATTTACTTTTAACCGTGGTAAATAAAAGTAAAAAGTCACTATTCACCAAAAAATATTTCCATCTTATTAAACCACATTTTACTTACTAATATCAACCGTGTCTCTCGGATTTTTGAAATTCAACTCACAGAAGTGGTAAAATTAGGTTTTATGTAAATTTTCAAATGCATCTAAGAGGTGGGTAAAAGACGGTAAAAAGATCAATAATATATATATATATATTATATATATTATAAACTAGCTCCAATGAATTAAATTTAACTTATATAGGTATTAGGTATCTATTTTGATCAAAAATAAATTTAACTAAAATAAATAATTAATTAAATAAAAATTCGGTTTTAAACTATAACTCAATGTTTTTCACTATTCATCAAAAATTGAAATTTTTCAGAAAAATACCAAAAATTAACCCTAAGCTAATTTTGATATTCTAAATCCAAAAATGAAGTCCATTTTGAATGATAAATTTATAAAATTTCTAAAATTGGTTATTACTATTCATAACGGCTAGTTTGATTGGTTGTGGTGTGTTAGAACTCGAAGTTGCGTACAATACACGTTATTGTATTATTTAAAGAGAAGCATAACGTGGAATCTTGGGGTGTTTTAAGTAGACCCAACATGATAAGGATCTCGAACCCTCTAAAGTTTAAGGTGCGATTCTAGTTTCCTCAGTTTTAGCTTCTTCTCTTTTTGATATAGTAAATTCTCATAACTTCATATTTGTTGATGTTATGAAGAGCCTTTGGCTCTGTATCTTTTCATCTGCTAATATATTGTCATTGGACACTCTGTTGGGGACTATAATCGCTAGAGTGTGTCAGTGCAAGGAGTTCCATCTTGGGGTTGGTTGGTTTCACTTCTTATAGGAACTCTATGTCATAGAGATGACAGGTTGTGACATTATTCTCAGAATGGACTGGTTAGTTACCTTCTAAGAAGTTGTCGATTTCTATGGCCATAGGGTGCGTTTCACATCACCATAGGGAGGATCATTTCTTCATAAGGGTGAGTGGGATGTCCAGGCGAGCGGAGCAGGACTCGAGCATCATGGGTTGGGAGGAGTTACAGCCCAAAATTCTTGTCTATATCTGGATGACCGGGGGACTTCACAGATGGGCTTTCCTCCAGTGCTGGATTGTTTTAGGGATGTCTTTCCAGAGGACTTTTCAGGTTTCCCTCCGGAGTGAGAGGTGGACTTTTATATTGAGCATGTTCCAAGAGCGGAACTGGTGTCTATTCCTCCTTATAGGATAGATACACCAGAGTTTTAGGAGCTCAAGAAGCAGTTGGAGGAGTTGCAGGAAAAGAGTTTCATCAGACCCAATAATTCTCCTTAGGGTTCTCCTGTCCTATTTGCAAAGAAGGCAGATAGTACACTTAGAATTTTTGTGGATTATTGGAAGTTTAACCAGTTGGTGGTAAAGAATCAATATCTCTTTCTGAGGATTGATGATCTCTTTGATCAACTTTGAGTAGTCTGGGTGTTCTTAAAGATTGAATTGAGGTCCGGTTACCATCATTTGCACGTTAGACCATCATATGTACCTCTTAAAAACTTTTGAAACAGGTATTGTCTATACGAGTATGTGGTTATGCCTTTTGGTCTCACGAACATGCCTGCAGTTTTCATGGAACCGATGAACTGATTATTCCACTCATACTTGGATTATTTCGTGGTAGTCTTCGTGGATGATATCTTGGTGTACGCTCACACTCGACACGACCATGCCACACATTTTGAGATAATTTTGAGTACACTGAGAGAGAATCATTTATATGCTAAGATCTCAAAATACCACTTTTGGATGGACGAAATTCACTTCTTGGGTCATGTTATCACAGAGATAGGAGTATCAGTAGAACCAAAGAAAGTGAGAGCAGTAGTTTCCTTGGAGCAGCTGAAGAATTTCTTTGAGGTATGTAGTTTTCTAGGGCAAGCTAGTTACTACAGAAATTTCATATAGGACTTCTCACACTTATTAGTGCCATTGACGGGCCTGATTAAGAAGGCTGAGAAGTACTTGTGGTCAAATTCTTGTGAGTTGTCCTTTTAGGAGATAAAAGGGAGGTTGACTTCAGTACTAATACTAGTATTTCTAGAGTCAGGCAAGAGATATACTATTTACTATGATGCTTCAGGTATCGGTCTAGGATTTGTTCTTATGCATGGAGGAGTAGTTTCATACGAGTCTCGGTAGTTGAGGCCACATGAGATAAATTACTTGACACATGATCTTGAGTTGGCTACAATTGTTCATGCTTTACGCTTTTGGGGACATTATATTCTGGGAGAGAATTTTTTGGTTTTCACCGACCACAAAAGTCTCAAGTATATCTTTAATCAGCATGATTTGAATTTGAGACAGTAAAGTTAGTTTGAGTACCTTCAGTCATTTGACTTTTAGCTTGCATACACACCTGGGAATGGAAATGCAGTGGATTATGTGTTGAGCAGGAGGACTCAGTTACATGCAGTTCAGAAGGCCAGCAGTGAGTGGCAGCTTATGGCTCTTTTTTTTAAAATCATTTGGAGGTGCATGACAGACAGGGCTAGATTTTTCTATCTTCTATAGCGGTTACCTCTACTTTTCTTGATAGAGTGCGAATGAGGAAGCTATCAAATTTAGAAGGCATAGTCCTATAGGAGAGTCTTTCAGGAAAGGACCCTATTCTTGGATGGATAGTAGGAGAGGATGAGATCTTGTGTTTTCATGGATACATGTGGGTGATAGTAAACATACACGAGGAGATGATGTGAGACTTTCATTCCATAGTTTGGGCAGTTTATCTGGTGTCACCAAGATGTATCGAGATCTACACCGTTAGTATTTGTGGATAGGTGTGAATAGATATGTTGACAGTATTTCATGAGGTGTTCCACCTGTCAGCAGGTGAAGGTGGAGCATCAGTGACCAACAGGTCTTTTGCAGTAGTTATCCATTCCCGAGTGGAAGTGGAATGATCTCATGATGGATTTTGTGATAGGTTTTTCGAGGCCATATTGAAGGAATGATGTAGTATGGGTTTTCATTGATAGAGTCACTAAGGTTTCTCACTTCTTCCTGATCAAGGATACCTTCAGTGTTGATGAGATGGTAAGGTTTTACACCTGCGAGATTGTACATTTACATGGAGTTACACAATCCATTCTTTTAGACAGGGATACCCATTTTACTTCTCGGGTCTGGAAGGGACTTCAAAGGGCTTTGGGTACATAGGTACTTCTGAGTATAGCTTACCATCCCCAGATAGATGTCCAGTCCGAGCATATGATTCAGGTGTTTCAGGACATGCTTCGAGATTTCATACTGGATTTTGGAGGTTCTTGGGAGAATCACATGCCTCTTTTAGAGTTTTCCTACAATAATAGTTTTTAAGAAACTATTCAGATGTAACCTTTTGTGGATTTGTATGGTAGGACATGTCGCTCACCCTTATGTTGGATGGAGGCAGGAGAGGCAGTTATGCTGGGACCTCATATTTTCCAGGAGACCACGGAGTAGATAGAGTTGATTCAGAAGAGGATGGCTACTGTATAGTCACGACAGAATTCTTATGCTGATCGAAGGAGAATACCTCTAGAGTTTGAGGTCGGAGATCAGGTTTTTATGCATGTCACACTGATGTTGGGACACAGGAGGATTAGAATATAGGGTAAGCTTTCAACAAGAAACGTTAGTCCATTTGAGGTGTTGGGGAGAGTTGGGTTGGTTGCCTATCGGTTTCATTTACCTCAGAGATAATGGGTTATGCATGATGTCTTCCATGTTTCTCATCTTTGACATTACTTCTCAGACTCGTCTCATGTTTTCAAACCCGAGGAGGTTGAGTTAGAGTTGGATGCCTCGTTCGAGGATCATCCTATACAGATTGTTGATTGAAGTGTGAAGGTTCTCTTTGGCCGGTCTGTTCCTCTAGTATGAGTGCTATGGAAACATAGGCGAGTACAGGACAAGACCTGGGAGAGGGAATCCGATGTACGATCATAGTGGTCAGAGCTGTTCTAGGATTCTTCTTATATGGTTCCTTGCAAGGGAAATTTGGGGGTGAATTTATTTAAGGGGGGATGTTTGTAAGAATCCAGATCTTCTTTCATGTATATTTTTTATTTTCTTGTTGTTTTTAAGAAAAAGAGGAGTTTCTGGAAATTTCAGGAGTACGCTTCATGTACTTATATGTACATGATGTGTACTCAGTTGTTGTAGGTAGCTATGTGCTAGCTATGTAACGGCCGATCATATGGACTTGTATGGTGACCTAGAGACCACCTAAAATGGAGGCCTGCCAAGGCAAGTACATGTTGTGTACTTCTAAATTATGTGTCATGTACTTTCTTTTTATTTCACCAAATGGACCAAGGCCTCACCTGATGGGTAGAACAATTTTCTTCTCGACCTATCTCATCTGAGAGCGAACGAGACTGCTGAATCTTCGTCGAGCCCCCAGCTCGTCTCTTGTTCTCTGATTCGACCTATTTTGGTTGCATTGGAATCACATTGATCTACGGATTTATTGGGATATTAAAGGCCTTAGGTTCACGTATATCATTCTTACAACACCGAGTTAGGTGTTTTGTGCCTTTATATAGATATTCTTTAAATTTTATGTGTAAAAGTGACCAAAACCTAAGAGTGGGGTATTGTGTGTTTATGGTTTCTAGCCCTATTATTTCTTTCTATGCCTTAGTTGTTTGGATATAGTTTAATTTTTTGTGAATAGGGTTAACTTTTTCATGTTATGGATGTTTTTCCCATGATTTCTTGTTTTGACTGTTTAGTCTAGCTTGCATGTTAAGCTGGTTGCTTTCCATGCCTAGTATTGTTAGGATAATGTGATTATTATCTGATATGATATGATATGTTGTAGATTGTTTATCCAAGTAGTTCTTGAGGTTTACTTTGGCTGCCATGTATCGTTTTTTCACGATTGACTTACACAGGGATGTGGGAACCTGGTGTAGTAGACCATAGGGGGAATGGATGCTGAGGGATTCCCCATAGTGTCTGTTTTACTGTTACGTTGCGAGACCATAAGAGGGATGGACTTTGTTCTCCTTCAGAGTGTCTATAGATTCCTTGATATAGGACATAAGGGGAATTGGACTTTGAGTGCTTCCTCATAGTGACTATTAATTACTGATACAATACCAAAGGGTGGATTGATGATGAGTGCTTCCCTAGAGAGTCTTTGATAAAGCTGAACCATATGGGTTAGACTGTGATTACCTCCCAGAGGGTTGCTTGTGTGTGTTTGGTTGAACCAGAGGGGTTTGGCTGTGAGTACTTCTCATAGGTTTACCCATTTTTAATAGATGCTTACTTGATATATGAAAATGAATGCAATTGATTTTGTAGGATTGTTACTATGTGTACTTCCTTGTTTACTACTTCATTTTTTTATTGCCTTCCATATATATTCACTGCTAGTTAGGCACAGATATTTAGGTGTTTGCCTACTGGGATTAGTCTCACACCCTATTTGGGTCATACTTTTGGGCCGAAACAAGTTATAATGTTGCAGGTGTAGATAAGGGCAAGCTCCCTTATACTTCAGGTACATGATTGCTATGGAGTTGGGGAGCATGGGACCAATATGAGGCTTGCGATGCTATGGAGCTATTTACATTATTTTATTTTTTTACTTTGGTTTAATACTATATTCCAGAATTGTGATTTGTTCGGATTCTTTCCTAGAAATTTGTATCATGCATCATATATATATATGTGTGTGTGTGTGTGTGTGATAAGTTATTATTATTTATAGTCTTCTGATGTTCACTATTGTATGGTATTATTACCACTTCTGCTATTGTTATCTATTTTACTTCCATTGTGTTACTCTTCCAATGAGGGAATAGTTTCCCCACTATCACACCCAAGTCCCTTGATGTTAGTCAGCATCCTCTGGCGTTTGGAAAAATGCGCTTGAGGCTATGTGACCAACTGGGTACGGGGCACCTCTAGGTGGCTTCTGGAACCGGGACGTTGCATACATGAGGTATGTTCTTAAAACAATTAAAATGAAAAACCTTTAATAGTTGATGGTAAAATATTTGAAATGATGTATGATACTACAAACAGATAAAATGGAGGCCAAACAGAAGGTTGGATCAAGAAAATCTAGTGACTCAACCGAGAAATTAAAATGACCTTCTGAGAGTACCTCCACACCAACAGGTCGACTGCCTCATATATCAAAATTACAATTTCCTGTAGATACAATGTTTAAAGTTGGAAATATTTCCTGCATTTAATATAAAGAAGAAATATTTGGAGATTTTATTATAGACATGGATGGTCTAGAGCATATAAATGAGATTATCAAGTTTGAATGGCTAGGAGTCTCAATTGTTAATACATACATGAGGTACATTTTCATAAAGAATCTACCCAAAACAATTATATACTATGTTCATTATAGTTAATAAAAATTCATATTTTCTATAGGAATACATATTACTACTGTATGAAGGTAAAAACCTATGAAGAAATATTTGGAAACATCAATCCATCAATCATTTCAATGGAAAAAGTTTTTTTATAATTGACAAAAAGTTAACAGAAAAAAGATGCATTAAGAGGGGGATTTACCATAAAATAATAGACATCAGACTCCACTTGATGAATACAATATAAAGGTAAAATCATACAATCTAATAATATATAATTTATTTTTCTTTTTTTTTTTGTTAATTATTAGTTTTTTATTTTTTAGGATTCACTAAATTATTATTGAATTCAATTTGGATATCCCAAATGATTATTTTTTATCCAAATTCATTTATGATGTATAGTAATAGACCACACATCAATCTGAAACACGATGAGGTCGGTATGACTCATAGTTCATGTTTTTAATATAAAATTTCTATTTTAGTTTAAAACATGCATCACATATCCAAAACAATTAAAAGAAGATCTAATTTCATTAAAACTTTAGGAAAATCATCCATAATTCATTTTTGACATGTATCAATCAATGAAACATCTATATGACACATGATGCGGTTAGTATGACTTTATGTGTGTATTTTCAATATAAAAGTGTTATTTTAGTTTAAAACGTACACCACATTGAAAAAAACTGATCAATTGAGCTCAGATTGATTTTAAAATTTATGAAAATTATAA
The DNA here is from genome assembly GCA_963277665.1 of Viscum album. Classification (NCBI taxonomy): domain Eukaryota; kingdom Viridiplantae; phylum Streptophyta; class Magnoliopsida; order Santalales; family Viscaceae; genus Viscum; species Viscum album. Next base: position 2,102,579,998 of record OY728147.1, on the reverse strand, counting down.
AAAATTTATTTTTGACATCTAGAAATAAAAAAAACATCAATCTAACACATGATGTGGCCACTATGACTTGAATTTCATTTTTTAAATATCAAAGTGTCAATTTATTTTAAATTGTGTGCCACTATCCAAAACCGATTAAACCGGATCAAATTATTTTTAAGATGTAGTAAAGTAAATCATAACTCATTGGTGATGTTTATGAATTGACCTCACATAAATCCAACATATGATGTGCCTAGTATGAATAAAAGTGCGTGTTTTCAATATAAAAGTTTCATTTTGTATTAAAATGTGCATCACTATTTGAAACCAATAAAAAACTCTACATTATTTTCAAAATTTAGGAAAATGGTCTATAATTAATTTATAACATGTAGTAATTGACTAAATTTTAATAAAAAAAATGTTGTGACTAGTATGAATTTAAGTGCATGTTTTTAATATAAAAGTTCAATTTTAGTTTAAAAGATGCATCACACAGACAAAACTATGAAAACAAGCTCAAATTGTTTTCAAATTTTTTAAAAACGTACCATTATTCCTTTGTGATTTATATAAATTTACCACATGGCAATCTGACACATGATGTAGTAGGTATGATTGGAAGTGTATGTTTTCAATATAGAAGATCCATTTCTGTATAAAATGTGTTTAACATAACCAATACTAATAAAAATTATCAATTTTTTTCCAAGTTTTAGGAAAATGATCCATAATTTTTTTTTGATGTGTAGGAATCCACCACACATCAGTCCAATATACAATGTGATCAGTATGACTCAAAATGAATTTTTTTAATAAAAAAGTTTCAATTTAGTTTAAAATTCACATCAAATAGGTAAAACCAAGAAAAAAAGTTTTGTTATTTTAAAAATTTAGGAAAAAAACTATAATTAATTTGTGACATGTAGAAATCGACCACATATCAATCTAACAAACATTTTTGTAAGTGCGACTCAAAGTGCATGTTTTTATTATAGAAGGTCTATTTTAGTTTAAAAAGGTCATGACTTACCTAAAATCAAGAAAATGAGATCGTATTAATTTCAAAAATTAGGAAAAATATCCACAATTTATTTTTGATATACAGGAATCAACTAAAGATCAATATGTCATATGATGTGGTAGGTATGACTCCTCCTCCAATGGCCTGAAGGGCTTAATTTTTTATTGATTTTGATAATCCACCTTTTAGGTGGTGATGTGGAACCCTTACAGGGCCCGTAGGTGTAAGTATTACATGGCCCATAGGCCTTAGAGAAATTCATTGCCCGTAGGCTTCAAACATTACATACAACCCAGACTAACTACTTGGAACTGCTCCTCCCCAGCATCATCATCGTGAAATTATCCATAATTAATTTTTGAAATGTTGGGATTAACTACACTTCAATCTAACACACAATGTGTTCAATGTGACATGACATATATGTTTTCAATATTAAAGTTTCATTTTAGTTTAAAACATGAATCACTTAAACCAAACTGATCAAATGAGCTCATGTTGTTTGAAAATTTTAAGAAAATGATCCATAATTCATATGTAACATGTTTTAAATGACCTCTCATAAATATGACACATGAAGTGGATAGTACGACACATAGTGAATATCTTCAATATAAAGTGACAATTTAGTTTAAAACTTGTGTCACTGGTCAAAACTAATGAAAAATAGTTCATATTATTTTCAAAATTTGGGACAATGATTCATAATTCAATTATGATGTGTAGGAGTTCACTATATTTCAATCTTACACATTATGTGGCTATTAAAACTCTAATTGTATGTTTTCAATATAATAGTGCAATTTAAGTAAATAAGGCATGTCGCTAGCCAAAACAGAGCAAAAGAGTTGGGATTATTTTAAATTTTTTTGAAATCAATCAATAATTAATTTTTTGTGTGATGTAATTTACCATAGATCAAACCAATGCACATTGTGGTCATTATTAATGGAAGTTCATGTTTTCAATATAGAATTTATATTTAAGTTTAAAACATATTTCATATAGAAAAAACAAATAAAAAATCATGGATTTTTTTAAAAATTTAGGAAAATGATTCATAATTCATTTTTGGCATGAAGGAATTAACCACACATCAATCCAACACATGATGTAAAAATTGTGGTTCAAAGTGTGTGTTTTCAATATAGAAGATTCATTTTATTTTAAAAGACACACCGCATATACAAAACACTAAAAATAATATCATATCATTTTTAATCTATATTAAAATTATCCATAATCCATTTATGACATGTTGGAATTGATTGCATGTTAATATGACATGCGATGTGTCCGATATGACTCAAAGTGCCTATTTTCAATATAGAATATCCATTTTAGTTCAAAACATTGTCACATTCTAAAAATTCAAAAAATGAGATCATATTGTTTTTAGACATTAGGAAAATTATCCATTATTCTTTTATGCCTTTTATAAATTGATCGAACATCAATCAGACACGTGATATGTTTTTTATGACTCAAAGTTCATGTTTTCAATATAAAAATGTCATTTTAGTTTAAAACACACATTTTGTAGCCAAAAATGATAAAATGAGATCATATCATTTTCAAATATTAGGAAAAAAATCCATAATTCCTTTGTGACATGTAGGAATCAATAATAAATTATTAATATATTTAGTAATTGACAATATAATTCATATAGATTATTAATTAACAATATAATTAATAAATCCTAATATAAATATTAATTAACAGAATATTTAATCATTAATCATTAATATAAAATTTACATTATAATCATTTTTTTGAAAAGGTATGGACAATTCCCCTTTTATTGAAATATAAAAAATAAGAAGATAGGTGAAATGAAAATATGGGGTCAGACAAGGCATCAATGCCCTAATAAATAATAGTAAAATGACATGATTTTTGGTAATCTTTATCCCAATCATGCATTATCTTTCCCAAAAGGCATTCCAATCAATTCCTTGACCACACCCGCAACTACAACCACTGTAGTGATGCTCTCTTAATATTTATACTTGATGGAGTAGGCATTATATTTCAGTTCCATCCAATTCAGGATCCTCTTGTAGATGTAGGAACCCTTTAGTTTTAGTTTTTATATAGGACACCATTATTAGTGATAAAGAAAAAGTGATGATAAATAGGGAATTTGCCAATGTTTTTTGTAGAACTAATAAAGGCATAGTTCTTTTTAACCCCACTCCAATTTTAATTACTTTTTTCAATAAAAAAATCCTTTTTTTCATTGTTACAAGAAGGTTCTAAATTAGTGTCCCTAATCTCATCGGATTCCTGATGGCATGAATCTATGACCTCCTATCTTTTCTATGATCACGCTCTCTCCTCAGATGACCCGCTGCTGACCATCCACTTTTTTTAGCATGAAATCTCATGATCACATGTCATTGGATGAAACTATGGATGAATGAACTCCCCTACATGCATTTACATGTAAAAAACACCAACCTCTATAAAAATTTTCAACTAATACATGTGAACCTCATAGAAAGTCGCACCCTTCATGTGTGTATGTCACTTACATCCCTTTCTCTCTCCATTAACCATGTCGCTTCAGGCCCCCTCATGAAGATGATTGATGATGAATACAATTATGATGATGATGATGATGATGATGATAGTGATGATGATGATAATAGATAGTAGGAGTTACAGAGAAAAGAAACATAGGCACCCATGGATTGAGCTAGGAGCAAAAACTCCTTATATTTTCTTATGAAGAAGATAAAAAGGTATAAAAAAATATATGTGGTTAGATTTGACATACACTAACCTCATATAAAAATAGGAAAGTCATCCTAGTCAAAATTCATAAAGAACCAAGAAATAAAATAAATCAAGAACCCAAAGCAACAATAATTAAACTTGGTAGAACGAGGTGTCAATATCTGATTCTTTTTCCCACTCATATAGAGAAAATATAGCATTAAAGGCCTTTACAAACCCATCATTATTTATTTTATACTCATCAAAAGACATAGGTAAATAAAAATAAACTAATAAAATATCTTGTGTATGAAAAAAAATATCCCACAAAAAATCTATAATCCAACATGTATCAATCTGACCAGATAGTGATAGTTTTTTTATGAAGTCATGGGATACAGTCTAAAGAACCTATCCCATTTATTAAAAGGAAAAAGATAAAATTGGGAAGATGGGATCATTCAATGAATAAAAACCCTCACAAAAAAAATAAACACAGTATCAAAATTCATAAGAAGAAAATTACCAAAATAAGGAGCACTAAATACCAAAGTCAGTGGAACATGATCAAGTATGATGTGAGACTCACCCACCCTAGCCACAAGGGGTGTCTATGAAACATGGGTTTCAGCCTTACTTACATGAATTTACTCTCTACCAAGTCTCTTGGAATTCATCTAAAAATGATTTAGTAGAGTCTTTTTTTCCCAAAATTTAGAAACAACGCCATGATAATTCCCCTCCATCTTAGTATTGGAAATGATATTAGAAGTATTACTTTCACTGGATGTGGTGACTACCTTCTTAGATTGAACATCCTTTAAGTGGGGAGTCTATTTAAAAAGGTAGTATATGGGTTAGTTTCAAGTAGATAAAAAACGTTAGTAGATGATATCATAGATTTAGAAGAGATATATCTCTTAACATCTACTATATTGGATATTTATCTAATCCTAAGTCCCTTAGTATTTCTATAATTCACATCTATTTTCACGACATTATAGGGAGCCTCTTGGGAAGAGTAATCACCTACAACACCAACATCTATAATAGTATGAAGGATACCCACATCCTCACTAGCATTATTATCATACACACGAGCCTTTATAGATTCAACACTGTCAACTCCATCGGTGATGGGATGTGCAGTAGTAGTAACCAAACCTGGCTCCATAACAACCATTGACTATTTTTGGGAATGGAATGATTCCACAGCCACCACCTGAGTAGTGATATGAAACTCAATGATGAAATTATTATCCTATTCCCTACCTTTATTTAGAGTAGCTTACTTGATTCTAGGAGTAATTCCTTTAATAGATCCATGAGAAAATGAGGAATCATTTATCTCATACTAGTCAGATTTGGACCAACCCAATTTTCAAAGTCTCTAATATAAATCTAGGAGCTTCAATGGGAAGCCTACCCTGAGTATCTTGGTTCATTGAGTCACCCAAATACCTAAATTGAATCATTGATCTAAGAAGCTACTTCTAGTTTTTATTTATTTGGATAAAATAATTCACCCTTATAGACCCTTTCTTACCTCTAATATAAAGGTATTTGTAGGTTTTTAGATCAAATAAATTTAATTTAGGATCAATCTTAGACTATCATAACCCCTCCACCACTGAGTAACCATCCCTTCTCACTTGTATTTTGTTAGATCCAAGGCCATCACTATGAGTATGGGAAATTTTTAAATCTAATTTATGACTTTTCAATGTAACATTAAAAGATATTTAAGAAGGGGGTATATTAGGGGAACCTGAGTCCACATCTTTCAAGGTTTCAATAAACTATTCACTACCTGGAGGAATGATGATTTGTTATCATCCACTCACATCATATCTATTTTGATATTCCATTTGAACCACAATCCATATCTAGGAGGGTCCAAAATGAAGGGGGGATCTCCCATTAGTATCCTTGTGAGAGGATATATGATAAAATGATATCAAATTATTTTTCAAGGGAATATTAGCTTCTCCATTTGACCTAGAACTTGTTCTAATCCAGTATTAACAACCTGGTTCTTTAAAATACTTATATAGTTGTAAAAATTGTATCCTTGCAAACAAAAATTGATACAAAAAAGTCTCTTATGATGTATATCATCTTTATGCCCAATTTTATATCATCCAATACATAAATTAGAGTCTCTCCCACACTCAATTTCTAAATTAAATTGAAGATCATCGATAGATTAAATAATAGACTTAATAAGGGGGAACTGAGTTCAAACTCCAAAAGGGTACAAGTGAGGTGGAGATATAAGGATATTTAAATCTCTTTATCCATTTTAATCGAAACTTCTATAATAGAACCAATGACCCATAAATATTTTGGTATCTATAATAACCATATGATACCTCTAATTCAAATACACACTTGAGTGATTAAAATATTCACATTTAAGGTGTTGAACATGGGGTCACAATCTTGAATATGAAGGATACCTGGTTTCATATTAACAAAACCAATCTCCCAAAGATTTTTATTTCAACTCCACAAAGGGGAAGAAAATATGGAAGAATCATTTTCCATGGGATTTTATTATCCATTCAACAAAACCCCAGATCCCGAAAAATCCTTTCATGATGTCTAAAATGCCTAGAATATTTTTATAAGGATGAATTAAAAAATGAGCATTAATCGAATGCATACTTTTGTATAATATATCAAAAATTAAACCATAATTCACTTAAATGAAGTACATATCCCAATTTTTACAAATATTTTATGTGGTTGAATTATTTTAATATAATTTTTCAAAAATCATGGCATCTATAGTGGAAGCTCTAATCCTCAGAATCCCAAAAACAAGATCTGTAATCATAACACCTTTTGAATCCACTCTATCCTTGGATGGATCAGTGGAAATCAAAATATTAACTCCTACTATAGTCTAAGAATAATTGGTATTACTATTTAAATATATTATAGTTCCCTAAGGTCTAGATAATTAAGATTATCTTTTTTCTTTACTTAGGGTGCAAGGGTGGGGAAGAGAAACTTTTTGAGACAATAATGGAGGTTCCATTCTTCAAAGAATCCATCAACCAAAAAATGATAGTAGTAGCAGTAGTAGTATTAATAATAATAATCACCATCATCATCACCATATCCATGATGATGAGAATAACAATAACAAAAAAACTATCTACACTAGGTAAAGATAATTACAAACAAAAAATACACATGTACTCAAACATTCTAGTGGTTCAAATCCCATCCCTACCCACATGGATTGACATGTACTAAATAGATCTTTTTATTATATATAAGTTATCTAAAATAAAAAATGATTATATCCCAAAGGCCCTTGAAGGAAATGACTTGAAGTCGCATATGAGAAGCTTTCTTTCATGCTATTTCACTAGTATTTACATCACACCTCCCCCAACCATCATGGTCACTATAGGTTTCCCTCCATAACATTTTAGAAGGATATAACTCCATCGTACACTATAAATTCAAGTTGGTATAGGGTCAGTTGATAGAGGAAACATGATCAAATAAATGAGCTTCCAAAAAGAAAACAATAAATAGACTTCTTACACCTCAATATCCTAGAAAAAAACAATGAACAGTAGATATCTTCCATGAGTCATCAGAAAGAAATAATACTCAATTATTATTAGATTGAGTCATCAAACCAAAATACTTAAAAGTTACCCATTTATGAGGGTAATGACCACTCTTCTATAATTTTGGATTTTCCATGAATTTTCATCAAAAAAAATTAAAGGTTTTGTGGAAAAAAAATGGTCATGATTATTTTTCCATTGGTCATCATTGTCCATGTGCCAATGCTTAGCATAATCCCATTAGATGAAAGCCTAATAAATAATAGATCTACTTGTAGATTTTTACACATTAAAGTTTTTAGTTGGTGTATTCCATAGATTACAATAGTTTTGGTACATTATAATTCAAACTAGGGTATCACTACTACAGAAACGCGCATAATTAATGCTCAAATTGAGCTTTTTCAGTTATAAAATAGAATTGATGTTCTAAGAGATTAAAAATGTAAGATTTTATAAGCACTGATAAAAAACACCATATATCAGTTCTGAAAAATCACTAATAAAGGGTGTCTTTTATCATCACTTTTTAGCATTGATATATGGGGATTTTATCAGTGCTAACAAAGTGCTGAAAAAACCATATCAGCTACTACATATATGCTACAGTCTCCTATAACAGCACTATAAAAACCATAAAACATAAAAATATTAAAGAATAAAAATTATAGAAAAAAATTTCAGTAAAATATTACAATAAACCAATATTTTATCATAAAAACACACAATTCAAATATTATAAATAAACATAATTAATTCATAACATATTACATTGCACTATATTAAACATTAAAAAAACCCTAAAAAATAATTACAGTATACCATCATTTTAATTCAAATATTACATTAAATATTTTTAGTAAAAAAATTAAATTGATTTACAATTTAATCACAATTGAAAATAATTGCAACCAATACAAAAGAAAAATATCTACAATAGAATTTCTCCAACGGTCAACTGAACCTTATATAAAATCATTTTCTTGCAATAAAAACAAACTTTATCTTTGTAACACTACAAAAAAATTGAATATATATTATAATTGTAATGTTATATATTTTATTATAATTTTTCAAGTGACACTTTTGATCATACTATAAAATTATATTATTTTATTGATGTGTAGTTGATTCCCACAGATAAAAAATGACTCAAATTTTGTTCTCTTGATTTTTTTCACCAATTTGAGCTTATTTTCTTGGTTATGATCCCAAAATGGGTGTTTTTTAATTTATTAATAAGTTTAAATAGTATAAAATCTTAGTTTTCATTATATTGGTAAATATAGACACTGTATTTATGGTTGTTTGATTCATATAAATTAAGAAATATTCAAGGTTTATTGTCTTAAGTTTCATATCAATATGAACATGTCTAATTTTATTTGAACCCTTGATGGGTGATATGTTAGTTTAATAATAATATAATGTTGAAATAGTACTTTGGATCATATTGAGAAATTCAGGCATCAAATAGATGTGTGGTTAATTATTACAGATCCTAAAGGATTTTAGAACCATCCTTATATTTTTTTCACAGCTATACATAGTTTTTAATTGGTTTTTACCCCACCTTTAAGAGACCTAATACATTAATAACAATATAATGGTCAAACAACACTTTAAATAATACTATGAAATTTAGGTATTGAATTGATGTGAGTTTGATTCCTAAAAATAAACAATGACTCTAAAACCATTTTCCAAACTTTTAATACCAATCCAAGCTTTTTTTTCTCAGTTATGACCCGTATAAATGACATTTCTCATTTATTAATAATTGTCAAAAATTTAAAATCATACGTTAAATCATATTGTGAAATACACGTATCTGATTGATGCATGGTTAATTTATAAGCATCAAAAATTATTCAAGGATCATTATCCTAATTTTTTACATTAATATGATCTTTACCTCTTGGTATTAACCCCTTGATGGGTGATATTTCATTTTAATAATAATATAAATGTGAAATGATACATTGGATCATATCAAGAAATCTTTTAATCAGATTAACATGTAGTTAATTATTAAAGATCATATATTATTTGAGGATTATCCAGTTATTTTTAATGGTTATCTGAACTTGTTTTCTTGGTTTTGATCCCTTTTATTAGGTGATGTAGAACATTAATAACAACATGGAGGTAAAATAACACTTTCTATTATACCAAGAAATTTAGTTATCTGATGTGTGTCTGATTCCTAAAATTAAGAAATGAATCTAAGATCATTGTCCTAATTTTTACAAAAAAATTATATTATTTTCTTGGTTTAGACACACAGACATGTGATTTTTAATTTACTAATAAGTGTTTATGTTATGGAATAATACTTTCCATAATAACATGAAATACTGGTATTATATTGTTTCATGGTTGATTCATAAAAATTATAAATGATTTGGGGATCATTTTCTGAAGTTTCAATTCCAATATTAAGTTTTCTGTTTGGTTTTGACCCCTTGAGGAGTGATATGTAATTTTAATAAATATACAAAGGTGAAATTGTACTTTCGATTATACTAATAGATATGAGAATAAAATTGATGCTCGATTGATTCCTATAGATAAAAAATGAATTGAGGACCATTTTCCAATATTTCCATTCCAATTCATGGCCATTTTATCAATTTTAGACCCTATATGGGTGATATATTATTTTAATAAAAATATAAATGTAAAATACTATATTGGGTCATACTAAGAAATATGAGCATAAAATTGATGGTTGATGGAATACTATTTATCCAAAATGATGTGATGATAATTTTTCTATGTTTTTTTATCAATCAAAGGTTATTTTCTCATTTTTTATCCCATGACAAGTGATATCATTTCAATAATAATATAAAGGTGAAATTGTACTTTAGATCATATTAGTAAATCTTAGCATCAGATATATGTATGGTTAATTATGAAAAATAAAAAATGAAATAAGGATATTTATCCTAAGTTTTTATTCAAATATGAACTTGTTTTCTTTATTTTTCCCCTTTTATCAAATTGGTTACTTTAAAAAAATGTGAAGGTGAAATAAAAAATTTGACTTGTCGATCAATTCATTTATCATATTATTGTGTAATTGATTCCAATAGACCAAAAATGACTCTAAATTAATTTTTTGAAATTCCAAATGCAATAAAATCTTTTTCATTGGTTATGACCCCTATATAAGTGTTTTTTAATTTATTAATGAGTGTTTATAATATGAAATCATATTGTACATCATATTTGGTGATTTGAGAATTAGATTAATGTGCGGTTGATTCTTATAGATTAAAAATGAATTGAGTTTTTTTACTATGTTTTCATATCAATTTGGACTCATATTCTTAGATTTGACCTCTCAAAGAGAAATATACCACTTTAATAAAATTAGAAATTTGAAATGATACTTTTGATCAAATCGAGAAATCTATGAATTATATTGACACGTGATTAATTCATACAAATAAAAAATGATTTTAGGGTTATCTTACTATATTTTGATGGTAATATGAACTCCTTTTATTGGTTTTGAGACCTTTTAGGTGACCAAAAACTTTAACAAAAATATCAATGTGAAACAACAATTTTGATCATACCAATCAATTAAAGTGTCATATTGATGTGTTTTTTACTATTACATATCAAAAATGGATTGAATATTGTTACCCTGATTTTTTGGTCTAATATGGACCTATTTACTCATTATAGACTCCAACATGAATGATTTTTCATTTATTAATATGTGCTAATAATATGAAATCATATTTTTCATCATACTGGAAAATCATGGTATCTAAATTACATAGGGTTTCTTTTTATAGATCAAAAATGATTTGAGGATTTTTATCCAATGTTTTCATGCCAATCCAAAGTTATTTCCTCATTTAAATACCTTGATTTTTTATATGTCATTTTAATAAAATAATGTAAAATGGTTCTTTGGATCATATCAATAAATTCGAATATCAAATTGATTCATGGTTGATTCCGAAGTATAAAATATTTCCCAAATATCACTATCCTATGTTTCTATTTAAATAAGAAATAATTTTATTTTTTAACCCCCTTTAGGTGTTTTTTTACTTTAATAACAATATGAATGTGAAATGGAACATTATATCATGTAAATAAACTCATCAGCATCTCTATGAAATAAAATCATAATTAAAAATGTAATAGGGAATCACTACATCATGATTTTTTAAATAGTAAGATATCATGTACTCAACCCACTCATTTATAAAAAAAATACTCACTACTGGAAAACTAACATATACCAACGGTTTGGAACTGTTGGTATATGCCTCCAAACCGTTAGTATAGCCTATACCAACGGTTTGGAGAACCGTGGCCAAGTAAGCCGTTGGGATAGGTCTATACCAACGGTTTTCCCAAAACTGTTGGTATAGACCTATCCCAACGGTTTTGGAAACCATTGGTATAATTAATATGAAAATCTTTACCAACGGTTGTGGAACCGTTGGTATATGTATTTCAAAAAAAACATTCGCTGGGATTTGATCCCAGCACCCCTAGTTTATTATTGAACGACTTAACCACTAACCTAACATGACTTTTTTGTATATAATTACATAAATATATATATGTATTATCATAATTAAATTAAATTTTGATTTATATAATGTCCTGGGTAAGAAGAAATGATAAAAAATCAAAGGATCTATACCAACGGTTGTCAAAACCGTTGGTATAGACCTATACCAACGGTTTTGACAACCGTTGGAATAGATTTTGAGCCTAGATTTTGATTCTGTGGGGAGGTTGGTTTATGGGGGACCTTTCCCAACGGTTTTGGTAAACCATTGGGAAAGGTATACCCTTTCCCAACGGTTTTGGCCAAACCGTTGGGAAAGATGTTCACAAAGTGGACCTTTCCCAACGGTTTGGCCAAAACCGTTGGGAAAGGGTATACCTTTCCCAACGGTTTTCCAAAACCGTTGGGAAATGTCCCCACAATGTGGGCTTTCCCAACGGTTTGACCAAACCGTTGGGAAAGCCATACCCTTTCCCAACGGTTTGGCCAAACCGTTGGGAAAGGTGGCCTCAAAGTGGGATTTCCCAACGGTTTGGCCAAACCATTGGGAAAGGGAACCTATACCAACGGTTTTTATGAACCGTTGGTATAAAAGCGTTGGGAAAGGTCAGATTTCCAGTAGTGACTTCTTATTTTGAATACATAGACTTTTGGTAATCCTTATATTTTTGGGAAGGTATATAAAAATATATGATTAATAAATATTTTAATTGAAAATTTAATTAACTTAGAAAATACCTATTTTTGGATGATTTTTTGTTGATGGAATATGAAATCTTTTATAAAATTTAAGACATCCACAATAATTTTCATTATTTTTTTCATACACTATCGAACCATTAAGAAAAATAAGTAATTTTTTTTATGTGTTATGATATTGAAATCCAAATATATATAACATAATATATATACATTTTTAGAAATCCACAAGATTCTTATGCTCATTCACCAACCTTATACCATCATGTTTTAGATCTTTAAAGATCAACTTATCATAAAAAAATTCCCATTAAATTATAATATAAATCATATAATTTGAAATCTATCTATAAAATTTTGACTGTTGTGCATTATAAATTCACAACAGACATCATGTGTGGCCAATTTGGTAGAATTCCATGCTTTAGATTCAAAAAAATAAACCTTAAATGTATCTAAATTTACTGCAATAATCATCAAGTGTTCCCTAAAAAAATAAAAAGGAATAAGTAATGAAAAAAATATAATTTATATTATTGGATTTTAAATTTTTACCCCTATATTTTAGGCATCATGAAGATCGAATAATCTGTTATTTCTTGTTCAATAATTGCAACTAGTTTAGTTGTTTTTTTAAATTTATTTGGTAAATAATGATTTTTTTATTAGAAATGATAGTATGATTAATGAGTTTTAATTTTTCGTCATAGGGTTTCCCCTTTATATAGGTCTAATATATATTCTTATAGTAAATATGAATTGTTATTAAATATGATTAACATAATATATAAATTATTGGAAAAATATATTATAAAAATGTACACCATTTATATATTCACAATTGAGATTCCTAACCATTCATGCTTGAGAAATTAATTTATACTCTCAAGAATAATCATTTCTGTAATGAAATCTCTATACATTTTTTCTTCATATTTAACATATATCATATTTTATTCTTTTAATGTTGTATCCATTACAATACTTAATATTAATAAATGTGGTAGTGAAATTATTGGGATAATGTAACTCTCATAGTGTCATTTTGATTTCTTAGTTGATCTAATAGATTATTTTGATCTGTCCCTTCTGTTTCCTCTTATATTTCTTCATATGAAATTTCATACCTAATTTCAGATATTTTTCTACAATTGTTATCATTTTTGTTTGAATTTTTTTAAAGGGCATGCCAGATGATCTTCATGTGTCTTTATAATATTAAATAAATATTCTATAAAAGTTTCAATAACATGTTGTACAATGGTAATATCCATATCATCAAGGTGAAAAATAAGATTAGTGCTCAACTCATGAGATACTTGAATCCCCACTTTTACATGATCTTTTGGGAGTTTATGATTGAGTATCGTATCTCTTTGGATATTATACAATGAACCCCTCACAACAAAGCTATAGGGTGGGTGTTGATAGATATAAATCTTTCACCATATATAATTTTATAATTATAATGTTATTGGTAGTTATTTTATTACCATTTCATAAAAAACATTATGAAAAAATTGATTGCCTCAGGTAATGTAGGAGGTTAAGGGGAATGAATGGCCTCAAAACTAGTGAGGTCTACAACAACATGCGGTGTTTTTTATTCTATTATTAATTATATTTAACCTATTTTAGTATACTAGTCCATCAAACCAGACATGATAATAATTTATTTTAGATAATCTATTTGTGCCTACATGTCATTAATTTTCTCATCTTCACCCCACTGTGACTTTGATTTATCATAATATTATCATGTTAAAACTCCAAAACATTCACCTCTAACATGGCCATGTTCATCTATCCACATCAGAGTTACTGTGGGCATTCTTTCTTCTAGCATAATTTGTGATGATTCTTGGGTATAATATATATAAAAAATATGAACATATGAAGATATTTTTTTTAAATATTGGTAAAATTAATAAAAAATTTCAATTATGTCATAATTATACAAGATTCTTATACTTAATGTGTGTTTTCATCCATTATTTTTCTATATTTATTTACATGATCTACTTTATATATCGCATTATTTGGGTTAAAAGTGTTTTTATTTTGAGTCATCAATATTTATATAAACAAAGGATCATTATTATGTTTTTTTTGATGTCCCATAAAATTATTTATATAGATTTAAAATACATACTATCTTTTCAAGTGATGTGTACCCCATCCTCAATTTATTATAAGTGTAAATTGGTTTATATGCACATTTTTTATTTTCTTTACTCATTTAATATTTCATAAATTGATTTTTTTAATAAAATTGAATAATACAAATAATGTCAAATAAAATATTACCAATTATAATGCACCTGAAATGATTCTTCCTCATCAAAACTATTGGAATAATTCAATTTTTCCTATTTCATAATATATTTATATATATATCGTGGGTAAATATTTACTTTCCTCTTAGAATATTTGAGATTTATCTTTATGAAAAGTGGTTGAAAGGATCTATGAGCCTTTCGAGTGATCCTTAATATTAATTTCTTATGAAAATAATGTAAAATAAATTTACTTTTTAAGGGATAGTAAAAATTAAATCAACATTTCATTATATAAATTGTCATTGAAATAGAGAAATTATATTATAATATTACCCTAATATCTTCCCAAATGAATTTCTTCCATTTAGAAAGAACTTTGTTCCATGTATCTATATCAATAACCACATATATTTGAATTTGATCCCAATATAACTAATGAAAATTGACTTGTTGGGGTCAACATGATAGTGTTTATTCCACCCAACCTTAAATTTTATTACTTTTATTCTTTCCTTGATCTTTATTGAAACACGGTGGTTCTATGCTGCCCATGTTTTTTCATCCACATGTTCTTGACCACCCAAAAATTATGTTGTTTCAACACCAATGATATCTTGTTCATCATGATTTATATTATTAGAATGTGGATAATATATTTTCTACATAATATATTAAACATTTAACTTAGATTATAAAAATTTTGTAGTTAAAAAATAATATTATGAGGAGAACAATAGTATATTAAAGAAACATTAACATTTGAATTAAAGTATATTTTTCCTCTTCAAAGGTTGAATGCAATTTTATCCTCCATCATGTATCCAAATTCCCTCCTTGTGGTCACCTATGGAGTAAATGAAACTGTATACATTGGGGATTTCATGAAATGATTATGATGTCCCAATGAAAGGGTAATTCTTAATTGAATTTTCCTTGGACCATGATGTTTTTTTAGTCACCAATAGAACACATAACTAATTTCAGTTTGGAGTATCCTAGACTTAACATACTTCCACTGCTTATGATCATATTATGAACAATTCATCCTTGTACCCTTCCACACCAAAAAAAACCTTCATAAATCCAAATTCACAATCTTTAATGGTCATTATATTTTTAACCCATTTTTAACAGAAAATATTCACTTGAAATATTGTATAATACATGTCATATAATATTTAAATGATACCAAAGTATGATATATTTTCATAAGATTAATTTATCTCCTCAGTACTATATACATGAATCACTTCTACTACAAGAGTAACTTCACTATTTTACATTCCATTCCATTCATCATGTTCCATTGTATAGAATATATAACTATTAATTATATAACCATTATAATATAATACATGTACACACGGTCTTATGGCTATCCATTGAAGTTATATTAAAATTAAATTTGGTGTTTCATATAAATCCATAAAAATATGATCCTTAATCCATCATAAAAATTGTTAATTATGTGTATTTGATATCTATATTTCTTCCCTTGATGGATTCAATTTCCTAAGAATTAATTTGTGGGATTCAATATATAGAAAAATATCTATAATATTAAATAAAATGTAAAGGTGATATTTCTCTGTCTCTATAATGGTAAGTGTAATCACATCTCCTTTGAAAATACTTCCTCTTATAAGGCATCCACTATAATAAGATTTTTGGATACCATTACTATTAACACCTGATAGGTAGTCGATATAGAATTCAATAAGTTCTTTAAAAATATATCACTCTATAATATAGAATTCTGGTCAAATTAAATTTTTATTCACACTTTAAAAATTTTCATACACTATTCAATGAGGTGCATCTATATATAATGTACAAGACCACATAAAAATTTCTCTCTAACCAAGTGAAGCACCAAGTGAACCATTATATAAAAGAATGATGATGGGAAGTACATTTCCAATTCACTTAATATGAAAAAAAAAATTAATATTCCATATTTTGAATATTTTATGGGTCTATAAAATTAATATATATAGATTTAAGAAAGAAAACAAGATTGTTTAATTTATGTCAAAAAACATTAGGAAGAATAAAATTTAAAGATACGAGAATTAATTCTGACATCCTAAAATTAAAATCATGTGATTTTAGGACCTTTAACTTCAATAAATCCATTGACATGATAATATTGATATTTGATTATACCCCCTCTAAATCCTTTATACCATTCATAATGTTTAAAAACTAATATATTTATATCTTGGATAGAGTGTGAGATGTGAGAGGAATAAAAGTTCATCTTAAACCCTTCACTGGCTTCAAATCTTCCCTTATCCCCATGTTAATCATGTATAACCTAAACTTAATTCCATCCTCTTTTTTGGTAATGTTAATAATATTCCAATAACACTATCACATATAATTTTTTCTTTATGCACACCATTAAGAAAATGTTTTACATACAAAAAATGCATACTTGGTTATTCAAAAAAACCAATCTATTTTCCCAATATCATTTCATAATAATTTTCAGAGAAGTTTTACAAAAAAAATGAAAATATCCTTTGCTTTTTAAAATTTTTATTTCTTATTACTAAATATGGTGTTGTAACTTATTCTATATTCCCGTCAAATAATGTTAGTACAGATTAGTATTTATGTCATCGAGGTAAAAAAAAAATTATGTTCCAAAACAATCAAGGAATGTTTCAAACTAACTGAGTATATAACTTCATTATAGATAGAACACCAAACATTCATTTAATTCTATGTCATGGTAAAATTATATAGATAAGAAATTTATTATCATCCCGTATAATGTATAACTCAATGTGAACTCTTCACTTCCATGATCATCATACAATGTAACATTTGTATCATATATGAATTTTAGATCTTCAATTAATGGATCCAAATAAATGCTAACATCATTACCTTCTTGTTTTGGTCAAGATTTAAGAATATACAAAAAAAATGTATTTTCACTACATTAATAACAATGAAAGAAATTTATAATTTACCAATATAATTGACCATTTATTATGAGTACTACTCTTTACACTAAAAGGATTAACTCTATATATAGATTGTTCAAGGAGGTTTCTTGGATTATTTCCAAATCCAAGAAACCCTTAATAAATCTTATTCTACTAGGGAGAGCTTAAAAGGTGATAAATTTTTTCATATAAGATTCTTGTATTTTCATGCCACATTAATTTCCTAGTGGTGTCTTCACATCCATATAGTCATATAAATCATTAAACTATTAGAAATTACCATATAACCTTTTAATGACTTGATTCATCTTTATTTTATCAAGACACACCGCTGTTAGGGAATTTTTTAAGTGAATCAAGGATCTTAAAAAATAATGTAAATCATTTTAGCATGAATGTATTCTTTCATAGATCATATCCAATTAATATAGCATTCATTTATCATCATTTTCTCAATAAGAATGTTCATTTTATTTTAATATTATATCATTCAGGTGAACAAGTAGTTTCTTATAAAGATGATGTCTCTACATACATTGAATGATTTTAAATTATATAGCTTTAATATCATTAACAATAATCTATTTTTAGTAAAACTAGTATAAAATGGTCTCTTTTAATATCTTGTTAAATTCTCAAACAAAATTTAAGTATCATGAATGCCATATTCAATTTACATTTCTATTTATTCGATAGGATATTCATCATCATTTACACTTAATTATATCAAATTATAAAAAAATCATAGTATCATCCTTCTCAATACCAACATTCAATTCTTCCCCATGTGTAGTCCAATATTTATAGGTTTTATCTATTCCATCATAGATTAAATGTCATTCCAACCCATATATACTAATTTTTCTTTAATAAAAACCCTTTTAAACGTAGACAAAGGATTTTAGGAGGGTCATATGCATTCTCTCTTGAAAAATTTATGAACCCTTTAATCCAATAATCATACTCCTTTTTTCGTATTATTAACATCCATCCATTTATTTATTCATATCCATCATATTTGGTTTAATAATATTCATTTTTTTGAAATATATACAAAGGTAAGTAATATAATATATCCTTTTTAAAATCCATAAATTATATAATGTATAACTTTTAAAAATATGATTATGAATTATAATACATGTATATATAAATTAAATAAAATAATAGATATAAAACTATATTTATTTTAACAATAAAAAATATATACATATAACAAAACCTATGTTTTAAAAATTATTAAGTATTTTCTCTTAGTCTGTATTATCTAGATAGTGTGATGTTGGAAGCTTCATCCACAATGTGATTATTTAATGTGTTGGTTTTTTAATTGATGATTTAATGAGAAAAATAGAGATTGATCATTTTGTTTTATTTTTAAAAGTATAAATTTTTCCACTACTAAATCATTTTTATCTCCCTTCGTCAAACTCATTGACATACAGAATATTCAAGTGGTTAGGGTATTGAATGACATGTGATATGTGATTAGTGGTCTAAGTTAGAACATACAATCGAGAGAGGTATATTCTATGATCATTCTCCAAAATTAAAGTGAGTGTATAGAGTTATTTGAGAGGGTCATATCAATATAATCTTGATCATCATGAATATAGAGGAACATAAAGAGATATTGGAGACTTGCAAGTATTAATCGATTGGTCACCAGATTTTAGAAAAGGGAAAACAATAGTTTCATGAATAAATAATGTTGAAATTTTCATGTATTTAAGGTATAATTTATGTAATGAAAATAATAATAGTTAAAGGTTGTGACCATATTCTCATTTAAATTTCTAATGGTAATATATTTCTTAGAAATATAGATTGTATAACCTCAACACAGGGGTTTTCATAATTTTGGAGAGGGGCCTCAACTTCTATTTGTATACACATAAGCATACTAACGCTCAAATATGTGTGCGGATTCATAAAATCAATTGTATATTTTGGCCACCTCAATTTTAAATAACATTATTTTGTGTATAGAATTACCGTTAAATATGGATGAAAAGGAAATTGAATACAAAATTGGGTATTAATCAAGAGTTCTTGTTGATGTAGATATTTAACCACCCCACCCATAAAAATATATTTTTATTTTCAATGGAGATAATAATGATGTGTAATTTTAATATGAGTTTGTCCCCACTTTTTTTTAATTTTCATAAATTAATCAGACGTAATGATACAAGTTATAGTATTATAAAGATTATGTAATTAAAAAAAGTACTATACTTATAAGGATACATAGAAGATAATATAAAAACAAGGAAAGTTATAGTATATCTTTGAAAATAGTGAATCTTCAATGATTCTATAGAAAAGACTTAAGGTGTTTTAAAACCCTCTAATTATTTTGTATAATTATAATCTCCACACTATGAAGGAGATTTGTAGTCCTTTAGAAAAATATTTAGATAGTTGGAAGATAAAACCATTTTAATATCAAATAATAAAATTTACTATTGAAATATTGAACCATTTTAATTCCAATGAACCCCATTTAAAGATTCAATTAATATTAATTTTTCTTAAATATGTATCTATAGTCTATATTTATATATTAAAAGAGGGATAAAACCAAAAAATTTGGAAAATCAATATATATAATAAAACAAAAATAGAAATCACCCTAAAATGGTTAAATCGTAAAAAAGGGGAATATCGATTAAAAAAATTGGTTACAGAAGAACACATAGTGGAAGAACCATTATAGAAGAACAAGGGAAGATAAACTCAAAAATATGTGTAAAACATATTAAAGATCGGCTAAAAATTGTGTAAAACACATGGAATATCAATTGATAATCCTTAAAAACATGTTTCAAATTTCATACCTTTAGTTTTGAGGTTCGATTTATCTTTAAAAAATAAAATTACACTACATTAGTGCTTCAATTTGGTGAGAGATTCATTGTAGTGCAAGAATGAAGCGATATCCTAGGAATATATTTTTAAAAAGAGTGAATGGTTTTAAAAACGTTAACTGAAAAACAATGATAAACACCCATTTTATTAGTGTTAAAAAACATTAATAAATAACGCTTTTGTAAGTTCCTATTTAGTGATGATAAACGAAAACCATTATTAATGAAAAATGTGATGAAAAAAGAGGTTTTTATGAGAACTTATTCTTTAGCACTGATCAAATGTACTTTTATCAATGGGTAATCTATCACTCTAAAAAACTCAAAAAATAAAAAAATGAATAACTAAATAATATTAATTATATAAACAATAAAATTATAAAAAATAATTATACTAACGATTTAAATTACAAAAAAATATAAAAAATGCATTTAAATAAATTAATATTATAAATTGACAACGTATTAAAAATATTAAAACTAAATAAATAAAAAATAAAAAAATATTCTCTATATAAATTAAAGATATATTGAAAATATTAAATCTGATAAATAAATATGTTTGAAAATTAAAAAAATATTAAATTCTAAAAAATATTAACAATTAATAAATATTAATAATGTATAAATAATAGAAAATGAATATTATTAAAAAAATTAAAAATAAAATTGAAAAAATTACAATAATATTTCAAAAATGAATTCAAAACATTAATTCCATAAATTTAAAACACATATAAAATGAATAAAAATAAATAAATAAATAATTTTAAATATAAAAATAACATAATTATTAAAAATTAATTATATTAACTATATAAATTATAAAAAATATTTAACAAATAATTTTAATAAATTCAAAATATTAAATATAAACAAGTTAAAAATATTAAAACATAAAAATAGAAAAATAAAAAATATTAATCATATAAATTACAAACATATTGAAAATGTTAAAACATAGTAAATAAATATGTATAAACAAATGTGTAGAAATAAATATAAAAAATGTATAAATTTCAAAAACATTAAAAATGAATAAATAATATTAAATAAAAAAATATTAAAAATGAATAAATGAAATTGAAAAAATTATAAAATTAATTAAAAAATTGAATTCATAATAGTAAATATATAAAATCCAATCACATAAAAAATGAATAAAATTAAATAAATAAATAATATTATAAAAATAAATTATTAAAATTATTAAAAAATATATATATTAACTACTTAATTGACAAAAATAATAAAAATATATTAATATTAATTAGAAAAATTATAAAAAATTTGAAAATATTAAAAACTAAGAAATAGATATTTTCAAATAAATATTAAATATAAGTAAATTTCAAAAATATAAAAAATTAATAAATATTATAAATGATTAAATTACAAAAAGATAGAAAATAAATAAATAAAAACGAATAAATTACTATAATATTAAAAATAAATAAAAAATGATTATTTGATATTTTTTGAAAATATGTTAATATTATGATAAATGCATTAATAAATGTATTAACATTAAAAAAATGTTTTATTAATATATGTATCTTGGAATGTATTAATTATAATTAAAAATATTATAGTTTATATAGATGAATAAATGTTTTATAAATATATTTTTAATATAAACTAATAAATAGAAATATTATATATATATTTTTTCATGATATATAAATAATCATAAAACCATTAAATTAAATATAATATTTTTTGTAATTCTATTTAAGTATTTTTAATATATATATATATATATTAAAAATGGATCATAGTTAGAGACAAGAGGCTCAAACCCCATTAATTAAAAACATGAAAGAATAAAAGGAGATGAGGGGATCAAACAAACCATAAATTCCCTCATTATAGAAGACAAAAAAGTAAAAAAAAAGAAATCAATTATTCCATTTCCCTTTAGATCCCATGTTCCTCTGGTGTCGACCCATGCCTATTAGATATCATCCTCTCCTCTATGGAATGCCCCTTTGAGGAGGCTCATGCTCTTCATCATATGATGAGTCAGAATAATCAAGTGGAACAGAGAAGATTCTATGTTTCCAAGAAAGGTCTCATAAGTCCATCTATAGACTGACTTTAAAATTGTCTTATATATTTACAGATAGTAGTTTCTTGACTATGAGAAAATCTCTATATCTAAAACATCTGGTTTCATTTTGGAAAAAATATACTCAACCTATGATTCAAACCATTCTTCCATATCCTCTCTTACATGGGGGAACCTTTAACCGTTGTGATGCTCTGGTGAGATTTTAACATTGGAATTTTTGATTCTATCAATCTCACATTCCTTGACTAAGGCCTTGCCAACGATATTGTAAAAAAATATTTAAATTATAAAATTGAGGGGGACATGACCAACCATTGTTTTAATAATTTTTCTAAATTACTTATATATATAGGCATAAATTATTGAATGATATATTAGGAGGGTATAAACCTCATGTGTGATGTGATGCACCATCGATCACTGCCCCAAACCATTTAAGATATGAGTGGAGACACCCTTTATCTTTTACATTCATTCTACCTGGTTAATTATAATATATATTAGTATATATAATAATAAATAATTATAAATTAATATATTGTATATATTGTATTTATAATAATATATACTTATTGTTACACAAATCAAATTTAAAAAAAATATACATATGTATAAATAAATTAAATTATTCATAATGACTCTTAACATAGCTATTTTAGCATTGATAAAATACATCTTTACTATTTCTAAATAGGCACTGATAAATATTTTAATTTTATCAGTGCTAGTTTGAAGTAATAATAAAAGTAGCATTTATTAGTTGTTTTCATAGCACTGATAAAGTTTCACCTTTATTAGCACTTATAATCAGCATCGATAAAGTTTTACTTTTATCAACTCTTTTAGAAAGCACTGATAAAGGACACCACTGAAAAAAAAATATAATATGTAATAGTGTATCCTCCACAAAACCAGAAGTATTCTAATCACAAAACAAGGCAATACTTACACTTTTGCATCCTTATTACAAACATATTCTTCATCCTAATTTGTAGCATTGGTAAGAAACTTTAGTTAAAATCCATGCATTAGTCATATATAAGCATTACATGTTGTAATATTATTAGAGGTAGATGCACCAACTATGGAAACCTGCACGTGGTGCTGCTCCTTATAGTAACCCTTTGGTTATTTCATATCAGTGGCTTACTCCCTTTACTTTAATTTTTGATAGTTAAGTGACTCAAAGTGTTTACTGAGCTTGGGTGTGACTAGTTATATGCATTCTTCCCACTTCCTATAATGGGATAGAATGTTATCATAAACATCAATAATTCACACTATTACATTCATATTATTTGGGTCTAGGTCATTTACCTGTATCTTATCATCAAAATTCAAAGTCTATTGCTTAAATTTATACCCATTTATCTATCTATATTTTACTTTATTAATAATATATGGATATAGAGAGGTTTTCTTAATGAAATTATTCCCTTTTATATTAGACTCAAAAAATAGTCATCAATCCAGCCATAATGTAAGTCATTATTAGATTTCTCATATTCACTATAAAAAATAGTTTGTTCACCTTAATTGTTGTGTCATTTTGAATCATCATTGGTATAATCCTTGGAGTCTATCCTCTTATATTCTTCACATAATATGCGGTCATCATACCTTCCTCATTCTTACCCTTGATAATTTATATCCATCATATAATGAAGAATCATTTCATTAGAGACCTATTCTTGGCCTATATTCACCACTAAAAAGTGGGGAGAGAGTTGATTAGTATCATCTTGATGTGAAATATTGTTCCTATCCTTGGATATGTGAACTTGAATTTTTCATTTTTCAATAGAATGTCTTTTTATGCCATAATAAATGCAGACCATTATTCTATGAAATTTTTCATAGGTATGTCCAATATTGAATAATCCCTTATAGAAGTCAGTAAGTTCTTATAATCTCTAAAAAAATCAATACAGATTTCATCATAAGTTATGATAATTGACTTAATTATGGGTGAACTGAGATCAACCTCCAAAATAAATCATTCAATGTCATCAATCCCACATTTTCTATTTCCTTGTCTATTTTTATTAGAAATCCAATAACATAGGCTATCTACCATAGAGTTTTGGGGTGATTAAGAAACTAATTTAGACCTCGGATTTGAATGAAAATATTATTAGTGGAGTTTTTCACATTCATGGGATAAAAATAAGGGTCCCAATCTTAAATTTCAAGGTTTACAGGCTTCCGGTTGATTAATCTGTATCCCCCAAATTAGGATTTTGAAGCTAATAAGAGAGAAAAGTGAAAATATTCTCTATCTAAGGAGTTTGTATACCATTCATCAAATCCACAACATCTTAGGATAAGTTTTTTAATATCAAGGTTACTTCATTAGGCATATTTTCATTATAAAAATAAATGATCTATAAAAGAGTGCCTATAATTGTTATGCCTCCATAAGAGAATATCAATATATGCTTCAATAAAGGTGGTATCCCCTTTCTTCATGATCTTATGAGATTATGTATTGAGGTAACCTTAGATCCTATTGAATGTTCTCCAGGTCAATTCATAGACCACGCCTTATAGAGTTCATAGGGATGATATTGGAATCGATTCACATTTGAATTCTTCATATCTAGCCTTTGGTAACTCTAGAAACATAGGATTAGAGATCTCTAAAACATCTTGGACTTAAAAATGATGATTTAAATTTTCAACTTCATCAGATTCCCTAGGTTCCATAGAATCTAAATTCTTCAATGTACTTTGATCATTCAAAAGGTAATCAACCGAAATATAATATTAATCTAAAATATATATATTATCATAAACTTCATCAAATTTTTGATTTAATATCCCTATTTTCCATTGGGACTAAAAATTAATAATTTTCGTCATCATCTCCATAAAATTGATATAATGACTTATTCATATTCATCCTAATAATAACTACAATAATAAAAACTAAAAAATAAAAAAACAATCTATATTAAGTAGAGTGTATTAGGAACTATAAATACACAAGAACACATAAAACATAGTGGTTTATGACTCATACCCCTCAAAAGGAATGAAAAGCCCACTGTAACTATTTTATTACATATAGTACTCTAAAAAAAAGATATAGACTATGGCCTAAGGACCCTAGATATTAATGGAATAAAGGGCATACAATACTACACCCTATCATGTTAGATCACTAGCCTAACCCCATATCACATTAGAGATATTAGTGTAATAGATGAGGAAATTAAACACAAATACACTAGTTCCCCTTTGAGATACCTCCTGGCCACATCATGCCACATGTGATGACCCTCGTGTTGTGACTCGATGTCCATCAGTTTCCGTTCATTATTTTCTATTTCATTGTCTCCAGTAATTCCTCACAACAATAAAAACCCACACATGTTTCCCCAATTATGTTGGATTTTATTTTTAATCCATAAATGGCCAGTTAACCCTCCCCCTAAATGAGGCTATCAGGAATTAAACCCTAGGAAGGATGTAGGATTATAGGGTGGATTTACACTTATGTAAGCACCAAAATATAATAATAATGTTTATTAAGTCTTGGTTTTTACACATAAAAATTTTAAAAAAAAAACAAAAAAACAACAAGAACAAGAATAAGAACAATAAAAAAACAAAAACAAAAACAAAAACAATAATAACAACAACAACAACAAAATTATAAAAATAATAAACATGAACCATGGGTTCAGAAACTCTCGACCTTGTTCTTGAAAATTTTATTAAGAAAACAAACACACACACACAAGATTACAACAATATTCAATTTTAAGAAATTTGGTAAAAAAATCACTAAAAAACAAATAAAAAAACATGTCAAAAGGAAAATATCATAGTGGAAATAAAAAAAATCACCACGCACCTATAAAAAGTATAAAAAAATTTAAAAAAATTCAAATATCACCATAATCTAAAAAATTAGACTCAGATCACTTGTTCATATGGTAAATCCTCCAATATCATCAACCTAAAAGAAAAGAGCAACCCAAAACATTTTATCAATCATCTTTTTAGAACCATTTCTCAAATTCTGAGGGTACACTTACCCTGAGGATGTGGAACCATTTTCTATTTAGGAGTTTTACATGTTTTATTTTGATATTTAATATCTAATATTTTTTTCTCCAACTTATTATAGGATATATTTTTATCTTTAACCAATTTTTAAGAAATTGGTCTCATTTACTCTAGATGTTGTTTCCTATAAAGATCCTCATTAGTACCTAAATTAGTTGGTGATAGTCCACCTTGATTATATAATTCACCTTTATCCCTTGTATCCTATATATGAATTAAGGCTACTTCCAACCACTTAATTGAATTCTCATGTGGTATATTTTGAATTTATATACCTTCACTCTTAGGAATTAATTCATTAATAGAGGTAATGTTGGTATCCATACTTAACATTAAATATTCATTAGCTATATTAGGTTCCTTATTAGTATTAAATAAGTATAAAAAATCAGAGTTATTAATTGAGTCAGGCATGGAGAATAAATCTTTAATTCTTATCATCTTGTTCTATAATGTCTTTTAGGAAGACCCATTTACATTATAATATTTTTCTAGATCATCCACTGAGAGAGTATCCATATATACTACTTTCATTTCTTTACCCACCAATTTCACAACATGATTGTATTTAGTTTTAGAATCAGAGGATGGAACCTTGGGAATTGTAATTGTTTTGATAGTAGAAGTAGTAAATTCGATTTTCTTAATGATATTATCAGATGTCTTAAGGGTTGACTATAAATTAATATCCTAATATAGAACAACATAATATGTTTCCAAGTGTAATTTTATTGGTAACATCATAGGTAATCTAGAAACTAATCTCATCTAAGTTAACTGTAGTAGCCTCAGGTTACAACTTTATCAAGTTAGCCTGAGTTGATTTTGATTTTCCCCCACCCAGGTTTGAATTACCTTTGACCTTAGGATTTGTAAGGGAACCATTGTCCAAAGAGTTCCCATGATTATGGATAGGCTTATCAAATTCATCCATGAATGTCTCATTCATACCCTATATGATATCCACTGGGGAAGGGATAAATATATTATTGGCTGCTTGGATAGGTTTAAGTATAAACAAATTCACCCAAGATAAAAAAAATCATCATTATGAGTAATTTGTTAAATATATGGTACCATTCAACCCTTATCCATATAAATAAAAATATAATACTTTCCATTCTTATTTTTTGGGATCTTATAATTCTAAAATACAACAACCATCATAGAAAAAGAGGAACTATGAATATCATTACCTTTATAGATTTAATTACCCTAAAAATTATAACCCTTATCAAAATCCCCATATTAGTATTCATCCACCACAACAAAAAATTAGGCCCCAAGACCCTTTCCTTACTGAAATATACCCTAACAAACTTTTAAATATAACAATCCTAGACCACTGATCACTTCCCAAACCAATTTTAACCATTGTACCTTAGGTGTGCCTCCCCATATTCATGAGGCTTTCGACTAATGGTGAGGTTCTATAGGGATACCATGGTGATACTATACCCTATCACATAGTTGTAATAGTAGTATAAGTAACATTAAACTCATTTAAACAACCTAGATAGATACCACTAATAGATTAAAGTGTAGATAAATAAAAAGAACATCACATTCTATAACATGAATAAGTATTCCATATGTGATAACTAGCCATACAATTCAAATAATCCCCCATGGATGGGTTATATAAAAAAGATAAAAAATGAATAGAAGTAAACATGTCAAAAATCATACCTTTAAAATTGGTCCTAAGTTTTATTTTTTACATTCATCCACACTACATCCTAGAAATCCAAAACAATCACCAAACACCAGGCCTCTAACCTGGCATAGACCAACAACTATAAGGTCTACTCAGGTACTAACCAACATCCTGAGTAGATTGCTTGTAAAACTTAGTAGGCCACCAAAAATGGCATTCCCAAATATCCGTTCTGAAATATAAGTGCTCAAAGAATGGATATATACAATGAAGAAAATGTAAAGTATATAAATGTTGATGACTGATCTCTGAGGTGAAACCCAAGGTTTTTCACACATACTTCATCCTATAATATTTTTATATAAGTAAAAATATCATTTCAACTATAAGTAACCACACATAGTGACCAAGTTGTACCCTGAAACAAATACCTTATATCATACCTGATTTAGATAGTTCTAGATGTTTCTAAGAAAAATGATACAATCATTTTTATCCCAATCACTTAAGAAATGTTTAAAAATTCATAAGGCCAATACTCCTCCAAGAGCATTTACATGAATACTTCTTGATAATTTACATCTCATAAGATCAGGAATGGTCTAAGATAATTTAAAATACTTATCCATGATTGTTTACTTTTCACAATATAAAGACCACTCCAAGAGAATTTACATGATTGTTCTATGATCATTTAAATTTTATAGTACTAAGATTGTCTCATAGTCATTCTATTTAGAATGTGTAACCTACATTAGTTTATTGGAAGGAAATAATCGAAAGGAGTGGTTCAGGATTTTATTCAATTATTTGAAGTTGTTAAAGTGGAAACAATTTTTATTTATCATTCCAAATTAAAGTTTTTGGAAGAAGGAAGTTATGTAAGGGGCTTCTTGTGAATTATATAAGTCCCAGTGGTTAAGTTTCATAAGGTTTTTATTTTTTAATAGTAGTAGTGGTAATGTGTTTATTTTTTTATTATTTATATTTTATCGAGAGGTGAATTCCCACTTAAGACTGCTACAAGAGACTGGTAGTTGGAATAGTGGAATAAATGGAATCTTGTACATTTTAGAGGTTAGTGTAATAGGATGACTGGGAGCTGCTATCTATAAATAAGGGTCGAGGACACCTATAAGTGTTTTATGATTTTGATTACTTATCATTAGTAATGTGTAGTGAATCATAATTCCCTAAGTCATAATATTTCTTCTGAAAAAATGAAATTATATAATGTTTCTCCCATGGACATAGGGATATCAATCCAAACCATGTAAAACAAAAAGTGTTATTTACTTTCTTACATTTAATTTCTTTTCATGTCTATAATAAATGTTGTAGTGAAAAGGACTGATGTGAGGGTTTTAATTTCGTGTGGTGATTTGGGTGAAATTTTTTTTACCATGTTCTAAAACATTAATTAGGGATATTTCTTTAAAAAAATTGTATTCCACCAAGTGATTGTGGAAGAAATTATTCCTATTTTCCTTCAAGAGTAAAATTAAGCTGAAGGAACTATTAAAATGTTCTATCAAAGTGAAGGTTATCAGGTGTCTCAATAGTTCTCTTTATAGGTCAAGTAACATTCTCATTCTCAATATATTTCTAATATTTTCAGGTATTCCTTTCTTTTCAAAAATATTTCATCCAAATAAGGAAAGTTTTGGAATAAAAAAATATATGGAACAAATTTTAGTTTCTAGAAAATACCACTAGATTATTATCTCATTCTAAAAGATTTATAGCTTCTACTGAAGGGTTTCAAACTGGAAGAAATGAAAAAAGGTGAATGGTATAATCTAGTTTGAAATGAAATTATGTAATATGAATTTTATTAGTCCTGAATGTCTCTTTGAAAATTCAGGAGAATAAGGCTAAAAGAGAGTTAATAGTAAACCTAGAAGATCAGTTCTAGAAACATAAAGCATCGAATAAAGTGTTCTTGATATGGAGGTTATTCACTATGAGGTTATTATAAGGAAGATATTAATTTTATCTATTAAATGATTTCAACATAATCTAGTTCCATATATAGTTTTTAAATGATATATTTATAGTTTATGTTTGGTTGATTTTATTGTTATCATATTTACTAGAGTTCTGAAAGGACATGGTAACAACTGTGAGTAACTTAAGTAAAAAATTTATTTGGTGTTCCATGATATTCAAAACTCTATTATAAATGAGGATATCTAGAGAATATAGAATTAAATATCTTCTGTTAATGTAATTCAATATATAAGGAAGAGGATTCTCAACACATTAGAATAATCAGAAGCATTCAGAGTGGAAATCATGGGAGAATATACAAGGGAAGTTTATTGGATCTGGACCTATATGTTGGCATTGTATAAAGGGATGTCACTTCAAGAAATATTGTTATGTTAGGACAAAAACATCCAAAATGTATTCTTCTAGAGATATGAGTGTTATAGAGAAAAGTGGTTTAAATATACTTGTAATTTTTTTACACAAAAGAAATCATGGATTATAGATTCCAGAGCATTATTCAATTCCATGGGAGAAAAAGGGATTATATAAAATTATGTATTTGGGAAAGTTGTTAAAGTTCATATGGAAAATTATGTAGATATTTAAATTTAAGGAAATGTAGAAGTGATATTTGAGTTTATTAATGGATTTTTTCTTATACTGAAGGATATTTTACATTTTCTAAGACTTTATAAGAAGCTATTTTAAATGGGTCAATTATATGAATTAGGTTTTAGATCACAATTTTTAAAAAGAGTATGGAAGATTACTTAGGGTACTCTTATCATATATTGAGTTATAAAAGATAATTCATTGTATATAGTAATAAGGTTAGGGGGAGATACACTTAATGGAATGATATATTCTAGAAATTTGGAAATTTGGAATAATTAGTTTGGGAACCTTACTAAGAAAAGTATGAAGATTCTAGCTGAAAGAGGAATATTGAAGCTAGATCAATCTGAATTACAAAGGTGTCAGAGTTGTATAATCAGTAAAAAAATGAATTTTTTATTTTAATATTTCTTTAATAAAAAAAATTTAGAATATATAATTAGTTCATACAAATGTTTTGGGACCTTACCTAGTTAATTATTATAGAATAGTTAGGTACTTTGTTACCTTTATTGATGATTCCATAAGGAAAGTATGGGTATACGTTTTGAAACATAAATATGAAGTGTTTATAATATGTTTTTAATGGAAGGTTGTGGTGGAAATATAATCCATAAGTAAGCTGGGATTTCTAATATTAAAAAATGTATTAATTTTACCAGAAGCAGTTATCATAACTACTATAAGAAAAGGGTAAGTAAACAATAGAAGAATGTTCTAGGAATACCTAAAAAATGGTGTTGTCAAGAGAATGAATCAGAAATTGATGGAGAGGGAAAGGAGTATGCATATACATTCTGGAATTCCTAAATAATTTTGGGTGTATATAATAGGAATAACAACTTACTTGATAAATATAAGTAATTAAGTACCAGTTAGATAGTGGTTACGAAAAGAACTTTAGCCTAGGAAAGTTCTCAAGGTTTTTCACCCCATATCTTTTATAAGTTTATCCTATATGCATGTGGATGATAAAGAGAGATATAAACTTAAATATAAATATCTAGAATGTTTCTTCATGGCCTATGAAGATAAAGAATTTTTTTTGGCTTTGGGATAATTAAATAAATAATGTTTTCACAAGTCAGAAGATGCTCTTTAATGAGAAGATCTTATGAAAATATATGAACTTGAATGGGAAATAAGTTGAAAATAAAAATTCAACTTTAGTTCAAGATGATCTAAATGGTTGTCCCAAAATATTATTTTTCAAATAGTTTATATGACTCTAAATCTATCCTAAGGAAAAACACCATGGATGGGATTTCATAGGGAAATAAGGAAGTATTGTAAGTTTATATAATGAAACATATATCAAAAATATCAATAACTGATGATGATTATTCAAGATTTGTGGAAGGTGGATCTCTAGAAGTTATAGTTCTAAAAGAATTTTATTCAATGGATAATGTAAGAAGATATTCAAGGATTATATAGCCTATGAAATATTATAGAGATGAATAAATTTTCTTACTACTAATGAATGTAGGAGAACTAGAGAGTCTAGAATAATTGTCTACTTTGGATGATTCTAGAATGTCGGAGTTCGAAACAAAAGAGGTTTTGGTTTCAATATGAGTGAATAGAATATGGGAGCTAAAGAAATTACCAATAGGGAATAAAGCACTAGAAAACAAGTGGTTATTATATTTTAAATATGAATTTGGTAGAATAAAGAGATATAAAGATAGGATAGTTTTTAAAGGGTTTCAATGGAAGGAATGCATTGAATTCTATAATATATTCTCTCCATTAGTAAGATATACTACCATAAAAACTATTTAAAGTTTTGTTACTTTAATAAATTATTAAATTGAAAAAATGGATGTAAAGAAAACATTTCATAATAGGGATTTGGAGTAATAAATTTATATCAATCAACCTATTGGTTTCACAGAAAATTAAAATCAGGTCTTGGTATAAAAATTAAAAGGGATTATTTATGGTTTGAAATAAGAACCATGTTTTTGGAACTATAAGTTTTATTCCTTCATGTAATATAATGGTTTAATAATAAGTAATTATAATCACTATTATTATTATAAATAGAATATCAAAAAAAATTATAATATTACTTTAATATATATATGATATGATGTTGGAATGTTAAAATATTCAGATGATTTGAAAGTTAAAGGAGGAATTATCTAGAAATATTGTGATAAAAGTTCTTGGTAATGAAAAAAATATTAGGATTGAAGGATGAACATGAAAAGAAATATGAAAGTATTGTTTTATCAAAAAAGGATTACATATGGAAGATCATTGAGATATTTATAATGAATGTATTTAAGATGTAATGAACCATCCTAGGTTGACCTAACAAATCAACCAATCTATCCTTCTACAAGGCCTCAAGCACACATCTCTGTATTCCAGAGGCTACCAACTAGTAGTGAGGGTCTGATAGATATAATGAGGAGACTATAACCTCTAGTCATAGTGAAATAATAGTGTAAATAAACAAAACACCCATAATGAAAAACATTAGAGTATGCATAATAAATTAATTGAAATAGAAGCATTTTATAATAAATAGAATGCATCATATAGTGATACAAAATAAAGAATGAAAATAAACAATAGTTGGTCACCCACTAGGGTGAAAAAATATATAAAATAAAGAAACTAAAAAATAAACTAAGATCTACTACCAAATCTGATTCGAACAACACACCTAGTCTCCATGACTCATGAGCTACACCATTCCAATCTAGAGACCCCACAGGAGTGACTCCACTCAATAAAGCAACACTAGGCCTCTTCCCCATCCAATGTGAACCCTATTATCTAACCTAAATGAATACAACAAATCTACATGTACACTAAAGTTCCTATACATGGGGTGAGAAAAAAATATTAGTAGGACACCCCCAATAGATAACCTATAATTTTCATTCCTAATATGTGCATGAACACGTGATATAACCCTCCTAGAAAAAAACTAATAATAGATGGAATAAATTGAACAACCATATAAAAAGGGGGAAACAAATAAAGCAGTAAACTATGAGTTTTATCATAGAAAATGAGGTAAATATACCCCAAATCTAGAATACTCCATAGCATTTAGAGCATATATCTCACACCACTACATGACATCGGGAACATCAACCAGATGTACACAGGATATCCAAGATGTATAATAGAAAAATTCATGAATATTGGACATAAGGATGTAACCATTAGCATAAACATAACAAAAAGAAATTACTATTCTCTAGGAATCTAATGAAATGATCTAAATTAGAGAAAAATATACCCTTCATATGTATGAGAAACTATCATTTCCCAAAAGTATTGATGAAAAAATTGAGCACCAACATGGATCTAATAAATACACCATCCTATGGATTATATTCACATGGACTAAATAGATGCACTATACTGTGGGATCCATTCATGAAACCAGGAGTGAAACAACATTTGTGATAAACATATGCTCTATACAGCTCACATAATCAACTATTGGGGGTGTACTCATCTAGATTTTCTATTAGAACCCTAAACCAATTTTACCACAACTAGTCAATAAAGGAGTGAACAAAATCCAATATTAGGGATAGTGAACAATATAATATCCCCCAAGGGTCTCCTCAGAAAAAGACCTATGAAAAAATTACCTCAAACATCTTAGCCAAAGGCCACATAAAGGTGGGTCAGTCTAACTCTAAAACCCACCATCCAAAAAGCTGAACAAGTAGTGTCGATCAAATCTCAACCAAATAAGTAAGAAGGATCCCTTGATCCCCTAGATCTCAGTATCCAAACAACCACCACAAGATATCAATGACCCAACTCATTGTAAAAAAAATGCAAGGATCTCATGGTCACTGGGGTAACAACATAAAGTGACATCCTACTAGGGACTCCCATTATGTACCCAAGCTCGTGAACCACACTCATCTAAGGATCCACAACTAGACAAAAAGGCCACAGGAAGACTAAGATACTCTATAAGGGGTTCATCTATCTCATAAAAATTGATAAAAAATACTAGTGGTAAAACATTAATAAGTATTCATCAATATCCTCTAACTTATCCTTAAACAACAACATAGTTGTAAGGGAATCCAAAGTCATGAGCATTCCTACAAGGGCATTCTCAATGGTCCCTATGACCATCTCAAAATAGGAAACCCTACCTAAGGCTCCTCATCATAAGTGAAAATCATATAAAATTATAATTTAATAAAACCTCAATCGGAATTTCCACCATACAACCCATCCTTAGGTACTACCTTTCCCAAAAGGGTATCAAATGAAACACTATGTCATATAGGAATTCCCAACAGATAACTATGAAATCCATTGATCACTTGATCTGAAACCATCCCATAAGGGCATAAAAAAGAGTTCCTTGGACTCATATTTATATCTAAATGGATCCTAGATGTAACCTCAGTCCCATGGGGTTAACCAATACCAAAGGATCCAATAATAATGATACTCTATTATAGGATCTAAAACCATAAATGATTTAAATTTGAGCAACTGATCCAGAAACCTAAAGACAATCCAGGATCTCTTTATAGATACTACTGGATCTCTCCTTCTAGGATCTATCAAAAATAACCTCAAACAAAATGACGTGGAATCCATAATCCAATACAACTAACAATCTTACAACTCTCACTTAGGTTTTACAATAAAAACCCAACCTGCTGGAGTATTTTGAACCCAAAAAAAGATGAAATCCTCCTATAAAAACTCTCCCAAAAAACCATCCCTATAGTATCTAAACATTGAAAAGATACCACCATTGAGATATATGATGAAAAATTCATACAATGGACTATTCATGGGTGAAATTCTAACTATTCGGTGAAATATGCTAAAAACAACCCAAGTAAAAGCACATGATGTGTACTTCGGGTACATGGAGAGAACCCCCAAGGATCCTCTTTGGAAACATTCTACAAACCACTTGGAATGTACTTCTCCAATTTACACATTATTCCTACACTATATATCAAGTATACTATATATAGGGCACCTATCTGTGCACCTCATCCCAACTCATCATTTAAAAAATGAGAGTACACGAGATGTATCAAACATATATGGTGTCTCTCCAATACAGGGTTGCTAACTGTGTACACCACACAAGGTATGGCCATGTACCTTACATGGTTGTTGGATTTATACATTTTATGGGCTCTACCCATGTACCCCACAAGACCATTTTCCTCCGACACAGGGTGTCTGGCCATACCCCCAGCCACACCTCAAGTCACCCCAACATAGTGTGTACCCCAGTCACACAACCGGTAGTCTCAAAAACTAATTCTTACTTGAATGGTAATGAAACACAACATGTGTTCCCTAAAACATAGGTTGTTACATTGGTTTTCCCAAATCTAGAACCCCCAAAATAGACTAAAACCATTTATTTCTCACAAAACCCATAGATCAGCCCCCTAAGGGTCACCAACAACCCATATAAGTCTTTAAAAACTTAAAATAATGAATATTTTAGGATTAGGATGAAAAAATATAATCATGACTACCTCCAGGAGTAAAATACTGAAGCTTCACAATGGATCAATTCCATGCACCTACTGTTTCCCAAACTAACTTTAGACGAGCTCCCTGGCTGGGGCCTCCTCCTGCCTCTCCCTATTATATCTCTCTCCCTCTCTTATCCAAAGTACTTAAAGGGGGAATCCCTATAGATGTATGTAATAATATAAGGGATAAGAGATAATAAAAAAGGTAAAAGGAAATATAAAAAACATAAAAAAAAGGGGTATGGTCTCGAACCTAGTATCCATGACGGGTTTTTGACTCTCATAAGAAAGACCCCATATTGGACTCAAATATAGAGAGAAAATATTAATATAATGATCCATTTAAAATGTATCACCGAATGAATTTGTAAAAATAAATTAATATTTTATTAATCTAAAATATTAAATATTATAGGAATATTTGAATGACTCTGATTTCCACCAAACTCCTTTCCTTGGGTAAACACTCTATTATGGGTCCAATGAAGTTTTTGTAAAAAAATATCAAATATTATCTCAAGGGATAAATTTCCATTTTTTCTTTGAAACACGTATAGTAAAAAAAAATTCCTCCTAATTTTCACAATCTATGATGATGTGGGTAATCAAAAACTCTGCACCATAAATGCTCATCACCCATGATAGGCCTCAATGGTAAACTAGTAGCTAATATTTCACCAAAACCTTTTCACAAATCACACTATTTAAATTATCCAATGACCAGTTTTATAGTGTTCATAACTCCCTAAACATGATATAACCTTATCAGTGACTGATCTAATGCTTCCCACCATAAAAGTATCCTTATCATCACCTCACTACCCAAGTAGAAAAACACATGGCCCACACTAAACCCATCACCAAATGAAATGGATAGATGTAGAAAAATGATCATCCCTACCTCACCCTAAATCGAAACCTACATGACTTTTAAACCAATTAAAATGAGGTTCATGACCTCCATTATCTGATGGTGTTCTCCCCACCATGAGGCCTCCCTTAAACAACCCCCAAAGGAGGAACTGGACTCACAGTCACATTGGCCAAGTCCTAATGAAGCTAGGATAATTCACCAAAAACCACTAACAATGCTCATCATGTAGCTCAGTCCCAACAAATAAGGGCATCCTTGAGACTCCTCTTCAAAATCGAGGCATCTCCCTCATGCTAGATTTAACCACATGACCCCCTTTGCTTGGGTATCGGACCATATCCACAATCATCCAACCAAACTCTCACCAGTATATACAATGTGTATCCAAAATGGATAGTTCTAGGGGTCCAACTGATTATTCCATCTCAAACTAGCCATAAGATCAAGAGAAATACTACCACTTGACTTCTCAAAACATCAGGTATCATCATGCCTAGCCATACACTGGTGAAAAAAGACCTCAATAGACCAAACAAGGATGAATGACCATGAACACCCAATACATTATTGATAATAGGGACATGATACCCACAAAAGACCCTAAAGATGACAGGTGATGAGAAAATATCTCTGCCAGCAACTCAAATCTAGTAATTCGTGGAAACAACCACCTCAGAAAAACTAACACCCAATCCAAAAATATCATAGGTGTCCTTTCCCTCACCGAGACACCAATAGGGAACTCCAAATCCACACCGAACCACAAGAGTCTCCATGTATCCCTTAATGAAGTGATTTCATATCCACTAACAGTGAACATCTCTCCACAATATTCAAAAAACCTATCATCAGAATAAAATATATACATGTAGTTCGGTTGAGTAGAATTTCACCCTAAATTCATATGTCACACCCCATGTAGTTTTTTGTAGACACTTTAAACATTTGATCCCCCATCCTTAGTGAAAATACATTAGAAAAATATAATTCATGTGAATACTGAATGCCTATAATAATGCATGAACATTGGACTCTTTCCCAAAGGACAATAACCAAAAATCAGAATAAACCATAAACCTATAAACTAAAGTGCATCACCCTAGGTGAAATCACACAACCATAAAAACTGAAAACAAAAACAATAATAAAATTCCCTAGAAACATAAACTTTTTATTGGTAAATATGTCCAGGACACTATAGTTTTCTATCCATCACATGTTATAACACATTCTTATACCACCTATCTACCAACTCCCAAAATCATAATACCAAATGCCTCTCATACCATTTATTAATGAACCAGTCTAGATCAACCTAACAAATCACCTGATATGGCCCACCACAAGTCTTAAGTCATTCATCCACATACACCAGTGGCTTAAGACTAGTGGTGAGGGACTAAAAGATATCATGGGTACAATACACCCTATGGTGAGAGAAAAATAAAAGTGGAAATGAAAAAAACCCACAAGGATAAACATAAGAGTATGTATAATAAAAAAATGGAATGAAATAATACTATAATAAATGGAATGTTTCATTCAATCATAGAGACTCAAACATGAAAAAACAACAACATCTAGTAATCCATTAGGCTGACAAAATATATAAAATAAAAAAACTAAAAATAAATACATTGATATTTATTGTGAATTATAATATAAACCACATAATCAATCTCTAAAATTCTCAATCCACACCAGATGAATCTAGAGACTCTACATAAGAAGATGTGCTCTATCAAGTAATAATGGGCCTCAACCCCATCTAGTACGCAAATTGTTCTCCAACATGAAAATATATATCAGGTCTACAAGAAAACCAAGGATCATCTACAGGGGTGATGAATCAATATTAGTAGGCCACCACCAAAAATGAGCGTATAATATACTTTCAAAACAAGTGAATATATAGTTATATTCCTAGACTTGTTGAAAACTAATAAAATATTTTATAAAGTGAGCAACTACATAAAAAGTGGGGACAACAAAAATAAATTAAGTAGTCGACCATTTGTTATAGCCTGGAACCTTAGGAAAATCTACACCTTCTCTAGCCCACACTATATGATTTGTAGCACATGGATAACCCCACCACATGACATCAAAAACATCTACTAGATCTAAATTGGATCTCCAAGACATCTAAAACACAAATTTATGAATACTAGACCCTAGGATGAAACCATATGTGTCTACAAGATGACACAAAACTACCAGGATCTAGGATTCCAATGGAAAAATCCAAAATAGTGACAGATCTCCCCTCCACTTTGCTGAGAAAAATTCATATACTAAAATTTTCTACATGATAAATCAAGATCTAACATGGGCCTAAAAGATACACCATCCAATGGGATCCATCTGCATGGACCTAATAGATGAACTATCCTATGGGAACCATAC
The DNA here is from genome assembly GCA_963277665.1 of Viscum album. NCBI lineage: Eukaryota > Viridiplantae > Streptophyta > Magnoliopsida > Santalales > Viscaceae > Viscum > Viscum album. Next base: position 2,102,540,131 of record OY728147.1, on the reverse strand, counting down.
AAAATACTAGGATCATGAAAACATACATGAAATATATACCCTCTAGAATAGGAACATACTCAATTTTAGGGAGTTTAATCATCCATAGCATTAATTAGCTTCCTAAATACATTTAACCATATCCATCCAATAGAGGTGAGATCCATATAAAAACTCAAGACCAATTCCCAATCCAAGATATCCCAAGGGTATCCTCTTCAAACTATGTCTTGAGAAGAAACCACCTAAAACATCTTAGCCAAAGGCCACCAAAATATGGGTCTGACTAACTCTCTAATCCACCATCCAGAAGGTTTAATAGTTAGTTCTGATCAATTCTCGACTAAAAATTAAAGAGGTCTCCATTGATCACCCAGATCTCAACATCCAAATAGCCACCCTAGGCTATCAAAAATCAAACTTAGGGTCAAGAAATACTCATGTATCCCATGGTCCCTTAGGTCACAATATAAAATTGTGTCCTACTAGGGACTCCCTTTCTACATCCATTATTTGGATCCATGAATATCCATATATCCACAACTAAACCAAATTACACAACAAGAGTATGTAAACTTGTGAGGTTTCCTCTATATCATTCAAATCATGGGATAATTCCATATGGAAAACATCTACGAGGAGCCCTCAGAGGCATATAACTTATCATTGATCAAAAACACACCCCTAAGAGAATCTAAAATCAAAATAATTCATATATAGTAATTCTCAATGGTCTACATGACCACCTTGAAGAAGGAAAAAAACACCATGTGATCCTAGGAACAAGTGAAACGTCTGAGGAAATCCCATTATAAGAAAACCTTAATCAGCCTTCCCAACTTTCATCACATCCTCGATTTCTACCTCACCCATAAGATAATCCATAGTAACATTATACCCCATGAGCATTATCAATATCTGACAAGAACATCCCCTTATCACTTGATCAGAAACCATCCCAAAATGGAATCCAAAAGAGCCCCTTAGAATCATATTATTATATCACTATCTCCCAGCCATAAATTACATATCATTGTGTTAATCTATCCCAAAGACTCTAATAGCTTGGATCCTCCAACGTAGGATCTAAAACCACAAATTCTCTAACCTTGATAAATTGTTCTCAACATCTAGGCATAATTAAAGATCTATTATGATATAATACCCCATTATGAATTATGTGATATATCTAAAATAACCTCAAACAAAATTTATCTGAAATCCATAATCCATGGAAAATAATTATCTCATGGCCCTCACTCAGGTCTTGCAACACACATCCCAACCTACTGGATGATTATAAATATACCCCTTTAAGAAATCCTCCTATGAACACTTTACCAAACTGAAAAACCATCTTGATAGACTCTAAAAATTTGAAGGATACCACCATTGTGATCTATGTGAAAAAATTCTTAGAATGGACTACTCATTGGTAAAATTGTGACTTTAGGGAATGAAATGGAAAAAATGAACCAAGGAAGGAAATGATCACATTGTGTACTTTGGGTAAACAACATGTACCCCCAAGGTTCCTCCCTGATCATGTGTTACAAGAAACTCAGTCTATACTTCTCCAAAGGGCACAACATTCCTACCTTGTACATGGTGTGTACCTACATGGGGTTCTTACCCATGTTTCTCAGCCCAAATTGGTGTGTAAAATGCCTGAGTACATGAAATGTACCAAACGTACATGGAGTGTATCCCACATGGGGTAGCTAAAAATGTATCCCACATGGGGTTTATCGATGTACGTTACATGGAAACTTATAGTGTAAGTCACATGGGATCTAGTTTTGTACCCCACATGACCATTTCCCCCCGACACGAGGTGTATGGTCATGCCCTCAACTACACCCTAAGTCACCCCCACATGGTGTGTAACCTAGGTAAATGATTTTTAGTGCAAAAAATTAAAACTTCTCTAAAATGGAAGAACAATCTTCATTTTTTATCTTAACTACACACTAGGTACATAGTTTTCCCAAATAGAGAACCCCCAAAACATCCCTAAACCCCCGGTTTCTCCCAAAACCCAGAGCTTGAATCTTGAGGGGTCCCAACAACCCATATAAGGATTTAGAAACTTAAAATAAATGATATAAATATATTCAAGAAAAAAACATTTAAATGGTACTTTGGGTGTAAAACACTTAATTATCAGACTAAATCTGTGCCACACACCCATGATGCCTCATATACCTCCATACAAGCTCCATGGGTAGTTCCTCCTCATCACTCTCCCTCTCCCTCTTGTCTCCCTATACCTCTCTCGTATGATGAACCTCAAGGGTTAATACTTATAGTAATGTATGAAAATCCAAGGGAGAAGAAAAAATAATAAATGAAAAAATAAAAGGAAAAAATGAAAAAAGAAAAGAAAAGGGGTCTGAGCCTAGGCCTGATACCCATGATGGGTTTATGGCACACTGATGCAAAACCACCCATTCTCGACTCAATTTTAAAGATTTAATCATAATCTAATTCTATTTTTCAAATATATCACTAAGTGAACATGAAATAATAAATTATTATTTAATTAATTAAATATTAAATATTTTATTAAAATCAAAACGACACAAATTTCTACCAAACTCATATTCTAGAGTAAACACTATATTATAGGTTTAACAGAGTAATAAAAAAATTATCCAAGATCATATCAATTGAGAAATAGATTTTTTTACCTCAAAACACTGTTAGGAAAAAAATCAAATTTATCTTGATTTTTGCTACCTGTGGTGATACGGGACATCACATAATCCAGTTTTAAATCCTCTCATTGGCTACTTTAAACATTCGATGAAAAAATAACTCTGGAGGAAATAAAAAAATAAGTACATGTTGAAATTTACTTATTCCCCAGTAGTTTCAAGATTTATATTTATTTTGGTGTGTTAATATCTGGATATTTCTCATACAGTGGGATTGGTCTGTCAATTTATAAAAATAATAAGAAAGGTTCATTTGGAAGATGTTAAATGGATTATTCGGTAACTTAAGTAATCAAAAGTAATAACTCTTTATTTCTTTGATGATGATACATTACTTAGGTTTTTTATACATAATTTTGTGGGTGATTCCAATTATTGGAAGAGCATAATTAGATATGTTTACACTTTCAAAGGAACCATGGTATGTTTAATTTCTATGCTACAATTAGTGATTTCACTTTATATAACCAAAGTAGAGTATGTGGGTGTACCGAATCAAACAAAAAAATAGTAATGTTAAGACATTTGATTGAATAAATCGATCTATATAGGGGAAATTATAGTTATTATTTGATATTTAGAGTGAAATTCATTTGTCTAAGAATCTATTATTTCATTCAAGAACTAAAACAATTGATCTAAAGTAACATTTCATCTAGAAGTTTCTAGAATATAGTGAGTTACTGTTATAGAAGGTAGTTGGGAAGTGGAATCTAGTAGATAATTTTACCAAGTATTTCATTCTAGAAGTACTGAGGAAACATAATTCCTCGATAAGATTTCGGTGAATATAAGAAATATGGAAGACTATTACATGCATTTGGTTTTAAATGTGATGTCAAGGTTTTCTCTAAATTAGTATTTTAGTGGGATATTTTTGGTAATTTGATTCCCACTAAATTTGATTAGAAATATGTGGAATGGAGGAGTGGTTCTAGAAGTTATTCACTTCTTTAAATTTGTGATAGCGATAGTGTTTTTCCTTTATCATTTCAGATTGAAGTTTCCATAAGGAGGATCTTTAAAAATGGGGTTCTTCCAAAGGGGATATGTGTAGATGGTTTCATTCTTGAAATTTTTCAGTTTTTACTTTTGTAAGTGGGAAAGTGTTCAGTTTTTTTGGTATCTCTATTTTAATTAGAGGTGAAATCTCACTCCTGATTGCTACAATATATCAGTGATAGGAATGGATGAACTCCCACATTTTTTAGTGGTCAATGCAACTGGATAACTAAAATATACATCCTATAAATAAGGATTGGGGATAACCGTGTTATTAATTTTGAATTTATTTTGATTACTGGTCTTTAGTAATATATAGTGACTCATAAGTCACTTTGTTTTAATCTTTCTTCTATAGAAATTTAATTTTATAATTTATCTCCTAAGAATGTAGGGATATTAATCCAAATAATATAAAACCAAAATATTTTTTTACTTTCTTACATTTACTTTATTTTTATTTTTTTATATCTATTGGAATGAATAGGGATGATGTGAGGTTTTCAACTTATCATGGTGATCTGGGTGAAATTTGTTTTTACCAACTTTTGGGACATTAAGTTGGGAAATATCCTTATAGATTTGGGTTTTTCAAGGTGATTCTAGAACGACTAATTCTAATTGATTTTAAAAAGGACATTTAAGTTGAAGGAATTCTCAACATGTCTACTATATCAATGTATTAGGGACAAATTAAATATATTACCAAATCAATGAGTTAATACCATGATGTAGGAATTTACCAATTTTATAACAATAACGTTTTATAATGTGTAATTCTAATTTACTATTTTATTATCCATTACCCAACTCATCATGATTTATAATTTAAAACATTAACCTGATTTTATATTTTAGCATTTACCAATTCAATTTACAAATGTCACATCATTCATGAGTCTTAAATTCACATTATACATCCATTATACATTTTATAAAACATGGTTTACCAATTTACCATAACAACATAAATTCATGATCTCAAAATTAATTTTATGAGATGACAATCTAGTTTTCCTTTAGAGAATTCATTGGTGTAATAAAGTGTTATGTATCTAGAACATAACAGTAAGAATTTATATATTTTATTTTTAATAAAATAGTTATTTTATTTATCCTATTTTAATATTACTTTTTAAATTAATAGATAATTAGTTTGAAAAAAAATAGATTTTGATATGATGAAACAAAAATCAAATTTTTGGGTAATATATTATTTTAGATAGGGAATTCTTTTTAAAAAATTCAAGAATTTTTGAAATATTTAATATTTTAGTTATATATTATTATTTAATAATTTTTATTAAATTTTAATGATAATATAATTTTAAAAAATCAAATGTAATTTTTATAAGAGTTGGGAAAATGTTATTGAAAAAACCTGAGTATTTTTAAATAAATAATACTTTTTTATCTAAAATTATAAATTATCATATTTAGAGAATTATTTTGATATAATAAATATTATTTATGAAATCTATACAAAACTATATATCTAATGGTGGATTTCACATAATTTTCTAAGCTAGATAAATTTTTGGGTCAAAATTAAATACGGTATAAATATTGGGTATGAATTATGACTTCATAAAAGCCCAAAAGTGATGTAATAAATACTATAGAGAGTATCCACAAAAAAATTATGTTTTACCTTTAAAATAATGTGTTTTTAAGTCATTTGCTTAATTTTATAAATCCATAATGAATCCTCAAAAACAAATATTATATTTTAATGTTTTAAAATTGATTCTTTATAAACATGAATCACTTACACATCACCAAGGGAATTATTTTAATATTTTAGGTTTCTAGAATTATTAAATATTGGAAACCATTTATATTTAGTAGAAAACATGGGTAAAAACCATGGTTTGGTTTTTGTTTTTTATTACTTTATCATATAGCATCCAAACCCAATGCTGAGAAATTAATAAATAATTATTATCTATTTTTCTATATTAACCAATTCCTACTCCCAATACTCTTCAGTAAAAACTTTTTGATAACGAATTTAGTCCTTCCTTACATATATAGATCCCTCCCAAGGTTCCCTAGTCTCTTAATAAGCTCCTTCCAAGATTTAATAATCATCCTCTTAGTGTAATAGATCCACTACTTCTCCTATTTATTCAAGCACCTTCTTTGTGCCATTATTTATGATTTATAATTGTTCAAGTTGGAATACGTTTTTATAAATCCCTATTTATTTCCTTATTATTATCATGTAATGATAGTTCCCTTTCACTCTCATTCACCCCTTCTATAAACCTTTTTTGTATACCAGTTATGATTCTGAAATTATCTTGTGATTTTCAATGCCAAACATTTGTATAGTGAATACCCATATCCATTTCAACTTTAGGGTATTCACCTAGATATAAATATCCTCTTTGATTGGTAATTTATATGTATCTAACCTAAAATCTTTAATATTGGGGTTAAAATTGATGAATTACATCCTTATGTTGTATAATCTATGTGGCACATTTATGCATTTACATAATATTAAAGTGACTAGTGGACCCGAAATTATATACCCCTCTAATACATTGGGTAATGTTTTTTATATCATGTGATTCCATATATGGTTCAATAGAGGTTATCCTAATTAACTATGTTATAATATCTTGGTGGTTATCCTTGAATTCTTTTTATGATGTCATTTTTTATATTGTTTGCACATTATTATATTGCCTTTATGTTATCATGTTATATCATGCCTCATTGTTCAATATTATGATTCTCACCTATATTAAGTTACCTTGTGTGTGAAATGTATTGTCTCAAAAATACATTGTATTATATGTTGATTTTGATGCACAAAAATACCATTTTTTAACTAATAAAGTTGCATTAAGTATATATTAGGAATATATATCATGTTTTTATTTATATCTTTGATGAAATGTAAAGCTTCATGATGTGTTATGAAAACACTGTTTAAACCCTATGTTTAGTAAATGAACTTATGGATCATCATCCCTATGCTATGCCGAACAGTTCATGTATAGATCAGCAACCCTACTTTCGCTGAATGAAAAACACATGGAATATAAACCCTACGTCGGAATCTAGAATCAATTTTAATACCCAAAATTTAGGAGTTTTAACTTATGGTTAATCAATGATACCTTTATAATTTTATGATTAAAGGATGAATTTGTATATCATTATACCTATGTTACTTTTGTTACCTACATTACACACATAAGAAAGTGTGGTTGAGGAACTATACATTGGTAGGTACCCTACGCTACCCAAAGGAACCCTACACTACAAAAAGGAACCATACACTATGAAAAGGAACCCTATTCTATGAAAAGGAAACCTATACTATGAAAAGTAACCCTACTCTACACAGTTCAACCCTATGTTTGACTATTCAACAATGGAATTTTAACATTGAGTTTTTTATCTGAGATTCATGTAACAATATTTGACAGTTTTGTAAGATGATTCAAATCATATTATTATTTATTCAAAGAACCATAATAAATAGAGAAAATAACTCTTATTCTTAAGGTAATTTATGACTCCCTTAGTCAATTCATATTTTAATTTCCATGTTCTATTAAGATATTTTCTTGGATCTATTCTATCGAAAGAAAGATATTTATATGATCAAATTATTTTTTAATAAAAGTGTGGTAGTGTGTGTAATATATGTGATATGGGTGATACAATATTCACATATGACTCTATTATTGTAAATACCTTTTACTTTTATACAACAACAAAGGATCAAATTTGTTATTTTTAGAAGAGGTTACACTTTAGGGACATACATTTTTTGGACCTCGTACTTCTATAATATTACTAATGTTGTGTGTTGATATCATTGTTGAAGATAATTTGAAACTATGATCGCTTCAGAATTATTCTTTCTTGAATAAATTAATTTATAAAGAATAATACTCATCTAATTTTTTTGTTGCTGCTGCAACTATGAAGATCACCCTGAATCGATAACATATCAAACTCTTTTGATTTATTAGAGTATCAAATGCCTGGACTCAGTTTCGGTTATGTTTCATTATCTTATACTAAGATGTGAATAATAGGTTTTCTATAAAATAACCAGAAGGGTTTTTTTAGCCTTGTTGTAAAGGTTTCAACTTCTTTCACTCAGTTATGGATTTCAAGGTCTTGTGATAAGAGGACCTTACTAGTGAAATTCATCAAGATCACAGAGAGAGAAATGGTGGAGTAGACTAGGGGATATTTGTGCTCATAACCACTATAAAATTGATGTGTTCACTCTTTATGTTTATATAATACTTATATTAATTATATAATATAAAACTACATATCTACATAAATCTCTAAAAGGTTTAAAAACAAGAATTTATTGAGAGTTTTAAAAAGACACAATTCACCACCCCATCTTGTGATAGTTTTTTATTATTACGACCAAAAAATTGGTATCAGGGGAGATCTTTTTACAATAAATATATAACAAGATGAAAATAATAAGGTTTATTCAAAGAATATTTCAATGGATGATCCAAAATAAGGAATTTCTATGGATTTTTCTTTATACGTTAATGGGGAAAATTATGGATACAAGAAATCATGAATGATTATCTATTTGATTAATCTTGGATTAATTTTTTATTCAAAGATCATTACTCGTAATGATATTCTTGAGAAACTAGAAACTTGGGCTACTAAAACAAAATATGAATATGACTTCAAATAAAAATAAATGAATGAAATTATCTATTGACTAGGACCAGATGTGTCTAATCATGTATCACAATGTCATATTTCATATGAGATGTGGAAAATATTACAATTTCTTATGAAGGAATAGACAATAACAGAAAAATGAGATAATTTATTTCTAATATAAGGTATAGAACATTTATAATGCTTCAAATAGATGAATGGACGGTTAATAGAGATTATCAACAATATTATCGCCTTGTTAGATTATATCAGTCAATCTAATTAAGTTCTAAAATTACTTATATAACCTCCCTTTAAATGGGATTGTATATCTATGGCTATTAGTCATTCTTCACTTATGAATAATTTTAAAATGAAATAATTTATTGGAACTCTGATGATTTATGAAGAAGAAATGAAATATAATGTTAAAGATCATAAGATTTTAGTGAAAAGAGAAAATTATTCCCTAAATGTTACATCTAAGAAGCATAAAAGAAAACAAAATAAAAATAAAAAATAGAGAAAAATTCAGATCCCTCATATTCTGAAATATAACTAGATCAACTAGCTAAAAAGTTCAGAAAATTATACAATAATAAAAGAGACTTTAGAAAAACATTTAAGAATGATGAAAAAGAATCTAGATATGTATGATGCTATGAATGAAAAAAATTGTGTCACATTAGACTTAATTTCCCACAACTCAATGATAAAATAAGGAAAAAAATAAATATCAGAAAAAATATGACTATGAGAATAAAGAAAAACATGAAATGAAATCTATTTGGAGTGTATCTCAAGACACTATAATATCTTTAAAATCTGATGTGGAGAAGGATCCATAAAATATCAAAGATAATATGTGATTAATGGTTGAATAAAAAGATGTAAAAACTTATTATTCCACTGATTATGGTACTGATAGTTTATTAAATGATAAATTAGTTGCTTACTATTAAATGTTAGAAGAGAAATATGACTCTTTTATAAAGAATCATAAATCATTGAAAAATAATCACAATACTGGTTTAGGTGAAAGATATACCATGATAAAACAACATCAAAAACTAGTTGAAAAATTCAATTCATCTACAACAAATTGTATTAATCATGATAAAGGGATTAAATAATTGTATGATGAATTATAATATTATAAGAGTACTATAATTAATTTTACTCAAGGATAAAAAATTTTATATGATATTATTGGAAATAATGTTATTAAAAGTGAATGATTTGGAATAGTAATCAAGGATTATCTAAATTATATAAGAATTTTTTTCTTCCCAATTTGAAAAAACTTCAACCTATTATTATTATGGATCAAAATGTCATTTCACTGACAATTTTAATTTTAGAAATACTTAGATCAGTGGTATTAAAAATCATTTTATTTCTAAAAGTATTTTTGAAGAATGTGATATGAATTATGTAAAATTAAGGTAGATTTGGATTCCTAGATCATTGCTCACTTACATTGCTAGACTCAAGAAAATATGGTTACCAAAAAAACATGTGTTTAAATTATTTTGTAGGAAAAATAGAAAAATGAAAAAAAAAATTGTTATATGTTTTATGGATAGTATATATTCTAGACACATGAGTAGTGACTCATCAAATTTCCATATGATGACTTAGATGGATGGAGGTCTAGTCCCTTTTGGTGGAAATGAAAAAGGATTTTTTTTTGGAGTTGGAACTATTAGAGATCTAATGACTATCTGAATCAACAAAGTACTGTATGTAAAAGGGAAAAAGAAAAATATGATAAGTATCTCTCACCATTGTGATGATGGATTTTATGTTTATTTCTCTAACAATTCTTGATCAGTTATCAAAAATAAAATGCTTAAATTTAAATCACTAAGAACTGACAACATTTATACTTTGGATTTAAATCCCCTATGTAAAAAAAGTTAATTGTTTAACTCTAATGAAAAATGATTTAGGGATATGGAATATAATACATGGAAATTTCAATATATGTGCTTTACAGAAATTATCTAAGAAACAATTAGTTTATTATTTTCCTAGTCTTGAGTTTGAAATTGATAGATCGTGTGATGTATGCCAAATTGGAAAATAGAAAAAATATTATTTCAAATATATTAAAAAAAAATCTATATCTAAACCATTAGAACATATATACATGGATTTTTTTAGACTATCAAGAGTATCAAGTTTGGCTGGTAAAGTATATTTTTATTTTTTAGTTGATAATAAAAATTTAATTGGGTATATTTTCTAAAACTCCAAAGTGAAGTATTAACTATTTTTGAAATCTTTTTTAAAATTGTTACAAATTAAAATGATTTTATAATAATTTTATTAATAAGTGATCATAGTAGAGAATTTTAGAAAAAATAATTTTATTATTTTTTCTCTAACTTAGGTATTAAACCCACCTTCTTTAAACAAATAACCCCTTAACAAAATGGAACTGTTGAAAGAAGAAATAGAACTATTCAGGAAATTACAAGAACTATACTGAATGAATAAATACTTCATACCTATTTTTGGTAAGAAGCTACAAAAATAGTCTAATATATCATGAATAGAGTTTTAATCAAACCAATTTCTAAAAGGACACCCTATGAACTTTGGAATAACATAAAACCTAAAGTAAAGTACTTTAAAGTATTTGGTTTTGAGGTGTATATATTGAATACTAAAGACAAACTTGGTAAGTTTGATCCAAAAGATGATAAAGGAATATTTTCAGGATATTCTATTACCTCTAAATCTGATAGAGTGTTTAATAAAAATTCAACAATTATTGAAGAATCGTTTTATGTGAAATTTGATGAAACTGATCCTTTTATTAAATAGAAAGATCAAATTGATGATAATACTGACTCATTTGACACCATGAGACCTAAAACCCCCAAAACTAATTTTTAAAATTATATTAATAAAATTAATTCATGTTCATAAGAACATGAAACTGAATAACCTAAAATTATCTTTCCTGGAAATTCTAGAAATTTAAAGAACCATCCTTTATAAACTATTATAAGATACCAAGACACATAAATTATAACTAGAATAAATGTTGGAAACCTAGCTGAATTTACTACATTTATATCTCAATTAGAACCTATATCTTTTAAGGAATCCTTAGAAGATGAGAGTTGGTTGTTATCAATGCAAGAATAACTAAACCAATTTTAAAGAAATGATGTTTTGGAATTAGTAGAAAGACCATAAAATTATCTTGTAATAGGAACCAAATGGGTCTTTAGAAATGAACAAAATGATCAAGGGATCATAACTAGAAGAAAATCTAGATTAGTAGTTAAAGGACATAATTGGGAAGAAGGAATAGATTATGATGAAACCTTTTCTCTTATATCTAGATTAAAATTCATTAGATTCCTTTTTGCATATAAATCACATATAAATTTTACATTATATCAGATAGATATTAAATCTTCCTTTAAAATTTATATTCAATGGAGAAAGTTTATATTGAACAACCTCTTGGTTTTGAAACCCATCAAAAAAAATTCTTTTATTAAACATACTAAATATCTTTATGGCCTTAAACAAGTTCCTAGATCTTGGTATGAAAGATTAAGTTCATTTCTTTTAAAAAATGAATATAATATTGGATTGGAAGATCCAAATTTTTTTAAGAAAATGGTTTTTTCTAAAATTTTATTATTACAAATTTATGTTGAGGATTTTATTTCTGGTTTAACAAATAAAACATGTTGTAATGATTTTTCCAAAATAAGGAAAAATTAATTTGGAATGAGTGTGATGGGAGAAATAAATTTCTTTTTAGGATTTTAAATTTATGAAAAATATTATGGAAATGTTTTAAATCAAAGTAAATATATTAATAATTTATTGAAGTGGATTGGAATTTAGAACAAAAATACATATACAACTCTTATGTGTACTAATATAAAACTTGGTTTGGATGAAGCTGAAAACCTAGTTGATAACAAGTTATATTTAGGTATTACTATTATATTATTGTATCTTACTACTAGCAGGCAATAAATTATGTTTTCTATATGTTTATGTGTTAGATTTCAGTCAAATCCAAATGAATCCTATATTAATGTTGTGAAAATAATTTTTACATATTTAAAAGGAACTATTTTTCAATCACTTCTTTATCCCAAAATGAATGATCTTAATTTAATTTCATATTTAGATTATGACTTTGGAGGTAGTAGATTAGATAGAAAAATCATCTCATGAACCTATCACTTTTTCGGAAAATATTTAGTATCATGGTCGAGTAATAAACAACACTCATTTTCCTTATCAATAGCTAAGGCAGAATATGTTTTTTCTAGATGTTGTCATGAATAAGTATTGTAGATGAAAAAAAACTACTATACTTTGGACTAAATTTTAATAGTATACCTATTTTATGTGATAATTCTAATGCTATAAATAATTCAAAAAAATCCTATAAGTCATTCAAGGACTAAGAATATTGATATAAGGCATAATGTTATGAGAGAACATATTCTTAAAAAGGATATATCTTAAGAATTTATTAATATAGAATATAAATTAGAAGATAAATTTACTCAACCAATTCTGAGTGAATGGTTTTATTTTATTAAGGGGGAGTTAGGAATATTTAATTTTAAATGAACGTTTATTAATTTATTATTAATCTCTCTACTTTTATATTAAGTTAACTTTATATGTTGTATTAAATTATTTTTTTATATTTATTTTTTTAGTTTATGTACAAATTGGTTTTAAAAAAATTGTTTCAATTTCTATTTATTCATTGTTTCAAATTAAAGAGTAATGAGTACATTCTCAATCAGTATGAGAAAACCATCTACCTTCTCCCACTATTCTCCTTCACTTCCCTTCTATTTTAAGATAATATCTCATTCTAGTTTAAAAAAACCCTAAACCTTTGAACATTCAATCATGAAACGTTTAAAAAATAGAAACTTTAGAAAGTGTTGAAGATTTTTTTCCAATAAAACATGTTCGTTATTTGAAGTATCAAAAACTTCTTCAGGGGAAGTTAAATGATTTCAATCGGAGAAATCAAAATAATATCTCGTTAAATAATTCTATAAAGTTTCAAGTTTTATAATTCATTTTTTGTTGTACAAATATGTCTTTTTTATATAGAATTCAATTATTTTTATTGAAATGCTTCTTTTAGTTTTGGATCTGATGAAGACACAGTATTGTTTAAGATCCATCATGATGATTTTTCTATCTCTTCGGTTCAGATTTCTAAAATCATTGCTTGTCCCCATGAGGTGGAATTTTATTTTTATTTAATAAATATATAATATGATAAGTATAGATCATAGGATACCATGATTTCTCTTTCTTAAACTAGACCTGGTAATAAAATTATGACAAGATATGTTAATGAATATCAATGAGTCATGATGAAATTCATTCAGTGTAGAATAGTGCCAAGAATGGAAGAGGTAGAGAAAGAAATTTATCAAGATATGTATATTTTTTTATTGAGAAATATTAAGCTAAACATCAGTAGATACAAGATATGGTATCTGAGTCATTTCTTTGATAAATATAAAATTATGAGTTTTTACCCATACGAAGGGATTTTATCCCTATTTTTTCTAAGGCTGAGAAATATGAGAGAAATATATTTTTTTAAAGGATGTAATTATAGAATTATTATCAATGCTAGAACTATCAGAAAACTAGGATTTATATGGATTGAATATTGTAATAATATTCTTCCATATTTCATTAATGAACAAGAATGGTTGATGGATGGAGCTCAGGGGGAGAAGTTTCTTGTTTTTGTGGGACCAAGGCCTGATGAAGAATCACAATCCATAATTGATGAGGAAGTTATTCAATAGAGAAGAAGAATTTCAATAAATATTTCTGAGATAATGGTAGTTGTCCAAGATAGAGAATAATAATTTGATAATAAAGAGGATCATGTAACTATAAATGTTGTAGAAGTTGCTTAAGGAGATTATCAATCTATAGAAATTGATCATAATACAGATCAGGTTGGTGTTGGAAATATTTCATTAGTTATTACAGGTTTGGTTGATATAGGAGAATATGAATTAATAGAGGATAAAGAGTTAAGTTTTGATTTGATAGAAATTTTACAAACCATAGCTCAATCCATTGAGTCTTCTGATTCATTGGAAAGAGACACAAAAGAGATGGTTCGATATTTTAATCATGTAAAATATTATAATCTGACTCTAAGATAAGAATTCAAAATTTAAAGGAGAACTAATTAAGAGATCATGAGTTCTACAGTGCCTGGGGCTAAGTTTTAGGATCTCCAAGATCAACTCAGATATGTGCAAAGAAGATTTGGTTTATATGGGAGATCATGAAGAGTTAATCACAACTTCATGTAGAGAATTCAGATCTTTGAAAGATTAATCTATGAAGAAGTATGATTTTGGTGAGTAGAAGATTATGTTGGGAAGATAATTTTAGTCTATCAAGGATAGTCACCAAGCCTCAACCTATACACATCAACAAACTTCTATTGACTTTATAAGGACATTTGAAGCAATAACTACTTTTATGGCTGAATTCAAAACTGGGATCCACACTCTCTAGTGTGAAAGTACACCTCTGAATGTTCTTTTGGATAATCAAAGATATTTAATCAATCAAATTACCTCTAATGAATCTTGGTTGGGACTAGTCATTCATTAAGTTAGAGATATATTGATAGCCTTTATTAAATCTAAAGAATCAGTTAATGAGTTTGTTAAGGTGACTTTAATGGAAATAATGAAGACCAAGAAAGATTTAAGGAAGATTCTTCAGCGATGGAAAATGTCTTCAACAATCATTTCAGATCATGATAGTGAAGTTTCTTGATATTAATGGTATTGTTATGACCATTCCTTATTTATTTTCAAGTTTTCCCATGGAGATTCTGATGTAGAAAACCCTTCTAACTGAAGCCCTCATTTTAAAGACTTCTTACATTGATTGTGGGATGTATTCATAATTTTTCAAAACATTTTATTTGAATTTAATGTCTAACTTTACTTTAATTTTATATTTTGTGAATTTTATATTGTTTTCTACTTTTACTTCTATGTTATTTATGTTCACATTTATACTTCCATATAACATATCTTATTTTTTTCACCCAGTAGACTATAACATTCATTTACAGTTCAGTACTATATAAACTATGGTTTATATCATTTATCTATCAAACATTATCTTTTGATATGAAAAAATGGGGGAGGATATTTGAGAAACGCATATTTTTTTAAGAAACCTTATAAATTGAAATAGTTCTATTAAATTGAAATATTTTGTTAGAGTGTTTACAAATCCTATATTTTCTATTATTTATTTTATTGATTTTGTGATCATCAAAAAGGGGGAGATTTTTGGGAATGTATTGTCTCAAAAATACTATGTATTATATGTTGATTTTGATGCTCACTAATACCATTTTATATTTTATAATAAATTTTTTTGAAGTATATTTTAGGAATATATATCTTGTTTTTATTTATATATTTGATAAAATGAAAATCTATGAGATGTGTTATAAAAACACTGTTCAAACCTTAGATTTGGTAAATGAACATATGGATAATCATCCTTAAGCTACGCTAATTTGTTCATGTATGGATCAGTAACCCTACATTCAATGAATGACAAATGTATAGAATATCAACCTTATGTTGGAATCTAGAAACACTATTTAAACCCTATATTATAGTGTTTTAATGTGTGGTTAATCAATGTTATGATTGGAATTTTATGATGAAATAATAAACATATGGATCATCATCCTGACATTACTTTTTTCCCTACATTACATGTATAAGAATGTATGGTTAAGGAACTATATGTTGGTATGAAACCTACATGATGAAAAAGAACCCTATATTTATCTATTTAACAACGGAATTTAAAACTGATTTTTTTATTAATGATTCATGAAATGGTATTTGATAGTGTTATAAAATGATTACAATCTTATTATGATTTATTCAAAGAAAAATATTCAAGGGATAAAATCAATCATATTCTTAATGGAAATTATGACTCCCCTAGTAAATTTCGATTTGAATTTATACATTCTATCAGATGATTTTCTTCGATCTATTCAACTGAAATAAATCTACTTATAAGATCAAATTATTTTCAAATAAAAGTGGGGAATTGTTTGTGATGTATGTGATAACGGTGATACCAAATTCACATATGACTATATTCTTGTTAATATAGTTAACTATTCTACTTCAACAAATGATTGACTATGCTATTTGTAGAAGAGGATACACTTTGGAGACATATATTCTTTAAACCTCATGTTGTTATAAGATTACTTATTTTGTGTGTTTATATCATTTTTGAAGATCATTGGAAACCAGGTTCACTTTAGAATTATTCTTTCTTGAATAATTTCATTTATAAAGAAGAATATCCATCTACTGTCAGTTGTTTCTACTTAAAATATGAATATCAAACCGAACCATCAACAAATCAAAATCTTCGGATTTATTGGTGTTTCAACTGCCTACACTCAGTAATAGTGAATTGTTAGCATATTTTACTAAGATATGAATAATAATTTCCCTATAAAATAACCAAAAGGATCTATTTTAGCCTTGTTGTAAAGGTTTCAACTACCTGCACTCAATTATGGATTTTAAGGTCTTGTGATAAGGGGACCTTTCTACTAAAATTCACCAATCTCACTAAGAGAGAATTGGTAGAGTAGAATATGGGATCTTTTTACCCCGAACCACTATGAAATTTTTATATTCATTATTTCTGTTTATTCACTAATCATATTCATTATAGAAGAGAATGTTGCATATATACATAAATCACTAATAGGTTTATAAACTAGAATCTTCCAAGAGTTTCAAAAATACTCAATTAACCCCCCTCTTGTGTTTCCTTGAATTATTCTAACTTATCACCTTTATATTCCTCTTTTCTAACATGTACCAACTTACCTTATTCTATGTTTTATTTATTCCCTTACTGGGATTTATACCTCGCCCCTTTCTTATGTACATCCCTAGTTTATCCCATTCAGTTTTAAAAAATCTATAGAATATAATGGAATGTTTCAAAGTATTTAAATAATGATGTTGTACCCATATTTCAAGTTAATTTTATATTCACCTAATTTACCAAAGAAAATATGCGTCATTATCTTTGGAGTAGTGTTTTTTGTATCGTTATGTTGTAAATCAATAAATATAGTGTATTAAAATATGGGTTGTCATAGTTAATATCATAGAGAAGTCTTTTTATTTTTGGGGATTATGATTAGAAAAATCTTTTGAAATCCTTAAGGTTAATAAAAACATATGAAAACATCCCTAAATTTTTTTAAAGAATAGATCGAGTTGTTTCCAGGAAAATAAATCCCTGTATAGATACTAAAATTGGAAGTGGCTCTGGTATAGTTATACTTATGGGTAATAACCCTAAAAGGGTTGAATGAGGCTTCTCTCAATCATTACATGGTTCATGAAAATGGGCCTTTCTTCACACCTATTTTGACATGCTTATGGGATATTTTTTTTTAAATTCCAAATATCCTTATGAACTATTATTAAGGGAATAAAAATTCTCATTTTATTTTATGTTAGGAAATATAATATAGATAACTTAGATTGAAACCTAGAATTTCATAAGATAAGGAACATATTCAATTTATGGTTTATCCCTTCAATATTCATAGTTTCCCTTTTATCTGTTTAATGGTTAGGAAATTATGATCTATATGACTTTTTTATTTAAGTTATATGATTAGAACCAAGATCAAATAGTGAAAGGTGGGTAAATCATCTACTCATGAACTTTAAATTACATATGTTACTATAATTCTATTCAATATTTCATATCATGCAAGTTTAGTAAAAATATTCAAACACCTTCTTAAACATGGATGTCAAGTTATCATTGAAGATCCTTAAAAGTGTTTTAAATAATAAAAATTTAATTCTCAGTCAGTTATCAATGAAGAAGTAAAATGTCTCAATTGTTGCATCCCAATCATATAACTCATCCTCTGTCTAAATTTTAGGGATGAATTTCCCAAAAAACCTTGTGATACTCCCCTTAGTGGAATTTGATGTTATTCATGACATGGATTGGATATCCTTATATAGATCAAACACATATTTTTAAGAGAATAAAATAAACCACTGTATTGTAAATCACCCTATGGTTTTATAGAAATGTAAGGAAGAGGATGAATCTTCTTTGGTACCAATATCTCAAGCATGAATATTATTTCCTTTCAAGAAAGCATATTTATCTCAAACGACTAATAATAATAAAAAGGCATCCTTGATGGCATACCCACTATAAGATAATTTGATGCTTTGTTTCCCAAAGAATTTCCTAGTCTTTCTTCAATCCATGATGTGGAGTTATAAATCGAGTTCATTTGTGGAGATTTTCCAACATCCAAGACTCTATTAAGAATGGTTATTTCTAAACATGACGAACTGATAAATTAAATATAATAGAATCTAGATAAATGATTTATATGCCTATGTTCTTCAACATATGATGAACTAGTCCTTATTGTTAATAAGAAGGATGGGTTAATGGGCCTCTGAATTGATTATCATGTGATCAATAAGATCATGATAAATAAAAATTATCCTTTATATTAGATTGAGGACTTATTCAATCAACTACATGGATCCAAGACTTCTCTATGGAAGATATTTGGTCAGGATATTATTATGTAAAGGTAAAGAAATAATATATCTCCAAGACTACTTTCATACAAGGTACATTCACTATAGGTTCATATTGATGCCACTTGGACCCACTAATTCTTTAAAAATATTCATGGACTTAATGAATATACTCTTTGGGGATTAACTTTAAAAATTTATAGTATTCTTTATTGATGATATTCTTATCTACTCCAAAAGAAATAAGGAATATGTAGAGAAATTTAATATTATAATGATGAAATTGTAAAAGGAAATTTTATATGTAAATTAAAATAAATGTGAGTTTTTTTAGATAAAGTTACATTCTTGGGGCATATTATCAACAAAAAAGTGATATATTTTGATCCATAAAAAATAGAGTAAAAAAGCATGGTAAATACCAACATCTATCAAGGAAATCCATTATTCCCGTAGATTAGTTGCGTAATATCAATGATTTGTGAGAAAATTATAAATATTTTCTATACCAATAACCATGCTAACTTATATGGGAGTCATGTTTCCCTATATTGATTAATGTGAATAGAACTTTAAAGTTTTGAAGAAGAGGGTAATCACTAAACCTGTACTCACATTAACCATTAGTGGGGAAGGATTTTTTATCTATAATGATGTTCCTAAAAAGGGATTGGTTTGTTTACTCATGAAATATAATAATGTGATATCCTATGTCTCTTAAAAATTAAATATCCATGAGTATAACTACCCAACACATGATCTATAACTTACAATAATGATCTTAGTGTTGATGATTTTGAGACATTATATCTATAGAGAAAATAATAGAACACATATGGATCATAAAATCCTAAACTATATATTTACAAAAAAAAGATATAATTATGCACTAATGAAGGTGGTTAGATCTAATCAAGGATTATGATTGTTCAATATATAACCATATTTATAAGGTAAACAAAGTGGCATATACTTTGGGTAAAAAAGATCTTAAAACCCAATCCATGATGAAGATTTAAAGGGATATAATCTTTGTGGACATGAAAAGGATGGATATTAGAATAATGATATGATATTCATCCTACTTTTCTCAAATAATTTTTCAACCATATATTCTTAAGAAGATCAAGGAGGCCCATAAAATTAATAAGGTTCTAAAGAAGAAGGTATAAAATATTCCATAGTTCAACTTTTCTGAAGATGGAGTTACAAGGTTTGCAATTAAAATATGTGTCCCGTAAAAAATAAAAATTAAATAGGTAACTTGTGAATAATGTGCATAGTTCATCCCTCTCTATTAATCAAAGAAGAAATAATTTGTATATAGATTTTAATAAAAACTTCTGGTGGGATAACATGAAGAGGGAGATTGTGGAATATGTATCTCAATGCTTAGTATGCCAATAATTCAAGGTAGGACATAAACATTCTAAGGTTATAATGAAACCACTTCCCATAACATTATGGAAATTAGAAAACATAATCATGAATTTCTTTATAGGACTCTATAGAACACAAAAATTCAATAACTCCATCTATGTGGTAGTCGATTGCCAAAACAAATTAGCACATTTCAGTACTATCAAGGAATATTTATCTCTTGACCAAATCACTAAGTCATATATAAGGGAAGTGGTAAGACTGCATAGAGTTCCACTCTCTATCAAATATGATTTAGATATGAGTTTTACCTAGATGTTTTTTATAATTCTTCAGTAATAGTTGGATGTAGAACTGACATTATGCACTACTAATCACCCATAGATGTATGGTCAGTCTGAAAGGACAATTAAAACTATAGAGGATATGTTGTGATTCTATTAAATGGATTATAAATGATTTTGGGGCCAAAATATTACCTTATTAGAGTTCTAATAAAATATAACTTTCTATTATAGCATTCAAAGGACAACTTATGAGGGTCTCTATAGGAAGATGTGTCAGACTATGACATTCTTGGATGATGTTGGAGTACAGAAGCTGATGGGAACTAATATTATTCAATAAATTATAGAGATGTTTCACAGCATTTAGCATCAAATGAAATACAAAAAAAATTGATAGAAATTTATGTAAAAAATCAATAATGAAACATATAATTTTTAGTTAGAGATAATTTGTTACTTTTTATACATTTATGGAATAAATTTATAAGGTTTTTGAAAAAGGGAAATCTTAGTCATGGATATATTGGCCCCTTTGATATGCTTAATCATATCAGAGCAGTGGCCTATCGACTAGCAATACCACCTAACCTATCTCAAGTACATGATTTATTCCATGTATCCATATGGATAAAGTACATACCAAACCCTACACATGTCTTGAATCTAGAGGTGGTACCATTGGAGAATTATCTTTCATACGAGGAGTAGCTAGTGACGATATTAGATCATAGAGACAATGTTATATGAAATAAGAAAACTAACCTCGTCAAAGTGTTGTGTAGAAACCATAGGTTTGTGGAAGAAACATGGGCACCAAAATATGTGATGAAACAATAGTAACCTAATCTATTTTAGTGTATTGAATAAAAAATTTTAGGGTGAAATTTTTGAAGGGGAAATAATGTAACAACCCAAACATTTTAAATGAAATTCCTTTTTTTAAAATGAGTAACTTATTTATTAAGAAATGAATTTATAGAAAAAAAAATATTCACTACTTTTATTATTTTGGAATGTTATATATTCAATCATATTTAAAAGAACATTAAGAAACCTAAACATGGATAATATAGTGATTCTATAGTGACTGTTACTATTAGTATATTAAGGTTTATGATAAAGTCTACATAAAATAGACAATTGATGTGATTTCATCGACCAGTAGGATCATACCCTATGAATCTCATTTAATAGAGCTTATAAGGGAGATATAATCAATGGGATTTTCCCTTAACCAAGAACAACCATATATTCAACAACTGAATCATGAGTGAAACTTTATATAAGACAAGTTCATGCTCATCAATATCATGATCCAAACCATGTTCACTGAATCACACCATAAAAATATCATTACCGCACACCGTACCCTTAAATAATTCATTGGTGTAATAAATGGTTATGTATATAGACACTAACAGTATGATTCTTTATATTTTTTTAATAAAAATAGTATTATATTATCCCATTTAATATTAATATTTAAATTATTAAATAATGATATTGAAAAAAATATATTTTGATATGATGAAACACAAATTATATTTTTGGGAAATATATAGTTTAAATCAAGACACTCTTTTTGAAAAATTCAATAAATTTATAAATAAATGATATTTTAAAAAAATATTATGATTAAATAATATTTATTAAGTATAAATTATAATATAATTTTATGAAGTCAAATTTAATCTTTATAAGTTTCCAAAAAAAAATTATTGTCAACAAAAAACATTTTTTAATAAATGGGGATTTTTGATTTAAAAGTGTAAATTATGTTATTTTGAGAATTATTTTGATAAAATAAATGTTTTTTTAAATCATAACATATAAATTATCCAGTTGTGAATTTTTTATAATTTTCCAAGATAGATAAATTTTTGGGTCAACATTAAATATGATATAAATATACGGTTTGTATTATGACATGATAAAATCCAAAAAGTGATATAATAAATATTTTAAAGAGTATCCACTACCAAAATTATTTTTCCCCTTAAAATAATTTGTTTAAATAATTTTATTAATTTAATAAACCATTAATAAATCCTCAAAAACCTATAATATATTTCAGGGTTTTAAAATAAATTATTTATAAACATGACTCACTTCCACATTACCAATGGATTTATATTAAGGTTTTTTGTTATTATCCTTATAAAATAACTAAATCTACTCCTCTTTGGTATATTCCATGGGAAAAACCATGGTAAGGTTGTGTGTTTCTAATTACTTTATCATATAGTTTCCAAAACCTATGTTTTGAAATTAATAAATTATTCTCCTATATTTTTCTATATAAACCCACCCAAAATCCCATTACACTTCACTAAAAACTCTTGGAGAACTAATTTATTCTGAAAATACCTTTATATATCCCTCAAAATGTTACCCTAATCTATTAATAAAATCCTCCCAAGCTTTAAGAAGCACCCTCTCATGGTAAGGGATCCCCTCATTCTTCATATTCAAGAAACTTCTTTAGGTCTTGCCTTTTTATTTCCAATTGTTAAATTTGGGATATGTTTTTACATATCAATATTACTATAATTATAATTCCAAAGTAATTAGAGACCCATTTTTCACTCATTCAAACCTTAAATAATCTTCTATATATATCTATTACGCTGCTAAAATTATCATGTGATTTTCCATACTAATTATTTATTTAGTGAATATATGTCTCTATTTTTCCTTAAGGTTATTCACCTATATTCACTAATACTCCTTTTATTGGTGATTTACATTTATTTAATCATAACTCCATAATCATGGGGTTATAATTGATGAAATACATCATTTAATTGTATGATATATGTGGCACACTTATGCTTGTTCATTATATGAAAGTGATAGGTGGGACTAGAATTATACAGTCATCTAACGCATTTTGAAATGTTTTTATCTCATGATATTCCATTTATGGAGAAATGGAGGTTATCCTAAGAATACTATGTTATGATTTCATTGTTTTTATCTCTTAATTATGTTTATGATGTCATGTTTTATGTTGTCTCCACATTCCTATGTTTCCTTTATGTTATCATGTTTTATCATTCATCATTGTTCAAGATTATGATTCTCACCCCTCTTATATTACCTTAATATGCCTATTGGTTCACATGCACTGCATTAAATTATGATATGTTTTATTTATTCATTTGATGGGATTTATATCCCACCCCTTTCTTATGTATTTCCCTAGGTTATCTCATGAAGTGTTAAAAGATCCAAGGAATATGAGGGCATGTTTTAGAGTTTTTATATAATGATGTTTCACCCATGTTTCAAGGTAATGTTATATATTCCTACTTTACCAAATAAAATTGGCCTCATAATCTTCTAGGGTTGTATTAAGTGTATCTATATGTCATAAATCATGAAATATAGTGTATTAAAATATGGAAGGCCATAAAAAACCATATTTAAGGATTTAATATAAATCTATGGTTAATAAATAAAATACTGACATGATCTCACAACTCATTCACTTGAAATTTAAGAAAGGATGTGGTAAAGACTTAGTTAGAACATGATTTATCCTCTTATTATCCCACTCACCCAAAATCAACCGTTGATTTGAGCTAAAATGGAGGAAATTAAAGAAATATATGAAATCCCTAGAAAAAGGGAATAATAGTGTGAGATCACTATATAATGAAACAGATAATAAAAGGGAGGAAAGATACTGACATATTTATCTTAATCTCACCAATTTAATAAAAAACAACCAAGTATGAGTAAAATAGGTATAAAACTCATGAGGAAGGGAAGGGGAAGAGTAGTCATGCACCTGGAAGGATTTTTGGATGAATGGGGAAGAAAAAGAGGGTTCAAGGTTATAAAATCATAATGGAAAAGTGGTAATTTTTTAACTTTTAGGTGTTTCATGTTTTTTGCCACATTGTCTTCCAAATTGTGCACCAATTTATTGATAAAAACTAAGTTGAAAAACACTTTCCCATATGGTTGTTCTATATGGTATACCAAACTATGTGCCAACCATGAAAATTAGCTTTATAACCCTATAATACATTCAAACAATTTATATGAAAATGTGTTCTAATTCCTAGGTCTAAACCACCCTACATTGTTTACTCTGACATCCAGATGGTTTACCCTTAGTTTTATTCTAAACATACTAGATAACTATGCACTATGTAAACTGAAATGAAAATTTCCCCATAATCAGGGTGTTTCATGGTTTCTCTTAAATCATTCACAACAAATTGTTCACCTTGGAAAGAATCCACTAAAAACTTCCAAAATTCATCTCGAAGCTATCGAGGCTCAGTTTAACAGTATAGAAACCTCTCAGACCTCAAGCCATATAAAAAACCCCAACCTGGGACACATAAAATTTTTTATTATCAAATAATATATCAGTTTTAAATTTTTTACTTCTCACAAAAAATGAAAAATTAAAATCACCCCTTGTAATTTCAAACATAAAAGGGGTATGAGGTTCTCAACCCCCCCCCCCCCCCATGCATTAAAATAATTCATCATAAAGATACTATACAAGAAAACATCAAGACTCAATGTCAAAAAATACTATCCACTAAGCTGTAATATAGACTCCTATTACCCCCACCACCTTCTGTATTTGTCTATACTACTACTACACATGTGCCAAATGATCTCTCTCGTATAAGAGACCCCCATTCATCTTGATCAATATATACAAATCAGATGCTCCTAAAAGGATTCATTAGCCGCAAACTCAACACCTTACTATTAACCCCACACATTGTCTCCCACCCATACTCTTGATACATGACACTACTTCCATTACTTCTAGAACACTGATTCCCCAAAGCAGCACCTCACTAGGTTTCATCACATGATTCACCCAATGAATCATGTCATGAAATGGGTTACACCCACCTGAATCATTTAATGACCATAAAATATCCAAATAAAAGTTTGTATATGAACTTTACCTACTCTGGGTAGACACTATTCATTTTCTGAACAACCAAAAAAAAATCTCCTACATGAGACTCGGCCTGATCATTGATAACTCAACAACCTCCAACCAAAAAAGATAAAAAAAACCATAAATCCATATGTTTCTTCCAAGAACCACCAAAGACAAGGATACATGTTTTCAATATTTCCTGTAATATCTGAACTATCCTCTTGGATAGTTACAGTCACCCTATCCTAATGTAAAAACCAAACTATACACCTACCACTTGTCATGGTCATGGAAACACAACACCCACAAAAAATCCAATACTCAAAAAATCAGTATATAATTCATTGAAATATCAATTATTTCAACCAAATAAACCATGATTCCCCACTCTTGGTAGCAGTCATAAATTCTAGAACACTAAAACCACCCCATGACGGCTAAAGATACTAGTCTACATTACTCTGTTTCTTACCTGATTGTTTCATTAGAATCCATAGTATCACTCCCAAGACTAGTGCTAAAAAAATTCCTTACCAAATCATTCATGTTTTTTGTTTTACCCTAAGAACCAATGACTCATATACCTTGTCTCCTTACCAACCTACATCCAAATAATCACACTCAGTCATACCACTCAACTATTACCATGTAAATAGAAGTTTTCCAAAAAAACATCATACTAACTCCACCTAGCATTCATCAAACGGAACCCATACTTGGGGTAAATTCCATTTTCTACATCTAACTCAATCACTTAAAACCAATTGACATAAAAAAACCAAAACCATCTCTAATTTTATTTCATTAACTTATCACTTATTATATTTATTGAAAACTACTCAAAAATAGCTCCATGTGATCAAACCATTCTTAGTGTTCTCCACACCATAGGAATTCCCTATTACCAATACATGAGCATGATATTTCTTGATATCCATTGTTATACAAACATTGTAATTTTTTATCCCCACTCACATTACTTGGATAATTCTTTAACTTAAGTCTTTCTTGAGGCTTCATTAATACTGTAGGGCCCCCATGTAACCGATTTCAATTTCCATACACAACTATCACCCTATAAATGGTTAAAACCTAGATATTTTCTTTCTCTGACTAGTATATTTCATATCGTCAAGGTTTGATATCCTCTTTCTCTTATTACTCAAATAGTGAATCTCATACCTTCCCACCATTATTTTATAACAGATCATCTACTGATCCCATCAATAGCCCACAAAATAAACATATAAGGTTGTAAACATATAAGGAGTCCTATAACCCATAAAAATATATTATCACCTCATAAGTTAATAACCCAATATGTCTTTAGGGACTGAACACTTAATTCCAAAAATGGATGATCCACTAACTAGAAAAACCAAAAGTAACCATCATGCACTTTCATATATTGTCGTGATCACACCTCAGGAGTCACATAACATATCCAACATAAAATTTACATCCCTAAGATTCATCCAAAACCATCCACCAAGTAGGTTAATAAAAATATACTCACTTATTTTTTCATGGTTTAGGAGTATCTTGTTTACCCGATCGCAATAGTGATCAATAGATCAAAATTTCCAACTAAGAATACCCATTAATTAGACATCCTGATGTCTTCAAATTGTACTACCCAACTCAACTATCTTGATTCATAACCCACCTATCCTAGGAACACATTTCTAATAACCCAGATAACCATCTTCAATATATTTCAATTGATATAACCAAAATTATATCACTCAATTCTTCTTTTCCAACAATATTAGGGAATCTCACATGTTCCTAGGTCAACCATGTGATCACATTAAAACCCAATCATCGCCATAATGGAAAAATTCTCTACTCATGATCTACCCATTCTAAATATAAATTTATAGGATCACTTCATAAGTAGGGTTAGGTATCCATAATACTAGGCTAACACCTCTCTTAGTTTACTCTCATATATCACATCCATATCTAAAAAATAGTAGGAAAACTTTATTTACTAAAATAAAATGATTATCTCACCAATATCTTGAGCGACATATCAACATTATAGGGTAACTCATAGGATAACACACCCACCTTAGGGTTCTTGTACACATCTATACATCCAACATTCCATACATAATCCAAACACCCACTCCAATTCCATTCTCAACTCATATTCCTACTCAATAGAGGAAACAATTACATAAAACATGAATCATTTCATTGATCAAGACCCTACACATAAGGGTATCAAAATAGGGTAAAATCTAGCCTACTCTACCCACTCTTTGGTCAAGAATAAACCCACAATGGTTAGAGATAGTCATGACATACCATAATCATCAAGGTCATAGTTCAAAATTAAAGTAACAAAAGACATAAAATACTTCTATCTCATACCCCCCAAATCATAAAGGTCTCATAAACTGGGATCTATCTATCCCTATTCACCCATTCTCAAGATCATTTCATGCATAGTATTACCTACATGAGATCAAATTTCCATTTAAATTCTCAATATCAAAGCTCAAGGAAAGTGATACTAGGAACACACCCCATTATTCCTTACACATTGTATCACATCAATATCATAACTTGGGAATTTTAAATGACCCTAAATACCCATACATAAGGTCAAAATCATATTCACATATAACCGACATCATATATATCTAATTCACAATTTTACAGTTTTCATTTATATTAACCAGAATATTCATAATCATGGATCAGTTTAAAAAAATTTAATTCCAAGTTATATATAAAACAACTTTATAAGTTTTAATTATCATTTTATTTAAATAATTCTACATGATAATCATGAATCATGATCACATAATACAATTTCATTCATTTACCTTAACAAAATATTTACCCAATTGATGCTCAGTTAAATGAAATTTTACTTACGAGTTATAGAGGAAAAAACTTTATAATATATAACCTGAAATTTATTTATATAGAGACTCATAATGATCATTTAAAGTGATCACATAAAATTTATTTTATCCATTTAGAAGTTCGGTTATGTAAAATTCTACTATACACTTTTATGAGAAAATATTCTATAAATGGTTTTAGATGCATTAAATATCCTACCCATGTAATAATATAATTAAACAAAAACAATCAATCATGAAAATAACATATTAATCCTAGATTAATGATATAATGCACGAACACATGCTCTTTCCATTCCTTATAGGGGATAAAATCTTATAATTAAATATGCTCACAATCATGTGTATTAATCAAGATGAAATATATCAGAGATAAAAGAAAAATGAATGAAAAACAATCTCATCCCATGCAATATAGACTTCCCATGTATGTGTGGTGTCCATTACCAAGTACAAGTTCCATATAATTTTCTGAAAATTCCCCCACTCCTATCAACTTTACCAAAATAGTTAGAAAAAATAAAGTGGGATCGATACCACATTCTAATGTCCTACCAACTGAACTAATTATTGGTTCCTGAACTGGTGATCACCACTATACCTTAATCATACCTCCATATATTCCATAGGTTATTAACTAGTGTTGAGGGTCTATAAGGATGCAATGGGGAGACTATACCCTCTCATCATAGTAAAAATAAAAATAGAAGTAACATTCAATACATTCAACTAACACAAATATATACCATATATAGAGTCAAGTGATGACAAATAACCACAATATCCCATTCCATAAAAAGATGAATTATTCTATACATGATAACTAGTAATACAAGTCAATGGATTCCCCATAGTTGGATCATATGAAGAATATACAAAATAATAAAAAAACCAAAATCATTCCCCTGAAACTGGTCTTGAGTATGACCCGATCCTGTTATCCACATTACATCCTAGCTATCCAATACAATCACTAATCATGAATCCTCTTCCATGGACTAGTCCTACAACCATAAGTTATACTCATGTACCAACTAGAAGTACGAGTAGGGTGTGATTAAAGCTTAATAAGCCACCCCCAATGGAATATATAAATATCAAATATAAAATTTAAGTGAATTCATAAGTGAAATAAAAAAAAATATAAATTTTAAATAATTAAAAAAAACTGATAGTTGGGATCCATGGTGAAAAAAAATTCAGTTATACCTGCTTCACCTAGTTCAAAATGTCTCTAAGAATGTAGCAGGATTGTTCTAACCATAATTAACCACACATTAGGTCCAATTACTACCCTATAACCAATACCTAATGTCATACCTACTTCTTATGGTACCAAATTTCTTGGAGAAAAATGATCTACTCATTTTTTATCACATCCGCTACAAGACTATTTACAATTTCATAATATCCAGACCACTCCAATAGAATTTATATGACTACTCCATGAGTGTTTATATTTCATAATATCAGTACTTATCCAAAATAATTTATAGATCCACTCTATGAGAATTTAAATTTCATATTATAATGACTTATCAAAGAGAATTTATAGGACCATTCCATGAGTATTTACATTACATATTATCAAGACCATCTCATGGATTTTCACCATATCAATTTATCTATACAGCCTTAAACAGTTTACCAAATCAATTTTTTAAGACCATATAATGGGAAGTTACTAATTTCATATCAATACAAATCCATAATTATCCATTAAAATTTACTATTTCATTATTCATTCACCAACTCATCATAATTTTTCATTGACGGCATTTATCCCATTTCACATTTTAACATTTACCGACTCAATTTAGAAATTTCACTTCAATTAAAAAGTCATAAATTCAAATCATATATCCATTAACATTTACATAAACCATGGTTTACCAATTTACCATAACAACATCAATTCATGATCTCAACTTTAATTTCATGATATTTCATTTTAGTATATCATAAAATTTTACCACTTAAAGGTTTCTAAACAAAAACAACATATCCACATGGAATCACCTCTCACATAAATTCTATATCATAAGAAATAAGAAATTTAAATATCAAGTAATGCATAATAAATTTACTATTTCATAAGACATAAATCATATTTAATTCACTTTTCATATTTACCATTCCAGTATATAAATATATACAAATTTTATAACCTTGTTTACCCATTATAATTTCCCTATTTCCAATTCATCACTAACCATTCCATTTTCCCCCTTTTATAAAACTATTTCCTAGGGTAAATACCTTAAGAAATTAATCTTCATGGGATCTCCTTTGAGGTAAGAAATTTTAATCATATTTTTGGGAACAATATCATAAAAATATCATATTTATAGATTTAATTTAAATCTAAGGTCAACACATAATACATTAATGTGGCCACAAAACTCATGCACTTGAGGTTTAAGGAAGTATATGGGAAATAATTAGGGACCGAAAACCTTATCCTATTAGGTTTCCACTCACCCAAAATCAACCATTTATTTGTGATAAAATGGAAAAAATTGAAGAAGTAGAAAAAAACCATGGAAATGATCATAACAATGTGAGATATTTGGATAGAGAAAAAAATGATGAAAGGGAAGGAACACTATCATACATTAACCTTAAGATCTCTAAAATAATGAATTATTGACAAAACATAGTATAAATAGAATAAAAAACTCAATATGAATGGATGAGGAGGAAGATTCACATGCCTGAGAGGAGTCTTTGATGAATGGGAAAGGAAAATAGGGTTTGGGGTTATTAAATTATAATGGAAAATAATAATTTTATAATTTTTAAGGTTTAGATGTTTTTTATACATGGTTTTTCAAATTATTCACCAATTTTTTGGTCAATAATATCTCAAGAAACCCCTTCTCACATGGTTGGTCCACACAATTTACTAAAATATGCACTAACCATGTGAATTTGATCTAAAATAGTTCACACTGTTTTCCTGAATCGTGCACAAAACATGTGCCAATTCCTTGGTTCAAACCACCCGTATAGTTTACCCTGATATTCAGATAGTTTCCCCTTAACTGTGTATTAACCATTCTATATAACCATGCACTATAAAACACTACTAGAAATATTCCCTTTAACATCATTAAAAAGGTCTTTATTAGTGCTAAATAAGTGCTGATAATGTGAGTGATGTTAAAGGGATGGCTTTATTAAAGCTTAAAAATACTGAAATGGACCCCCTTAAGAATGTAAAAAAGAGATGATAAAGGGGGCCTTTATCATCTCTAAAAAAAGCATTGATAAATCTCCCCTTTATTAACACTTTTTTAATCAATGATAAAGGGTGAAAATTTTTTACTTTTAAACCTCTCTAGTCCCCCTATCAGTGCTCCTCCTTTTATCATCACTTTTCACCCACTCACTAACCACCCATTTATTAGTGCTTCCCAACCCCCTTTATCAGTGCTTTGCGAAATTCCATCCTCCTGCGTGCGCCTGGATTTGATCCATGTACTTATCCTTTAGAACTCGAATGCCTTTACCACTACACCAAGATGTTTTATTGGATATTTTATGGAATGTTGTTTATTTATATATATATATATATATATGTTATTCATACATTTATATAATAATTTTAAAATACAACTATAAAATATTTGTTTGTGTATGTGTGATATATATATACTTATATTAATTTAAATATATTATATATTATATTTATTTACATATACTAGAATATAATATAAATATATATCTATTTATTAATATACACATATATTAATATATAAACATTAAAAATATATTTGTATAAGTACATATATATTCATATATTTTTTTAATGTAAAATATGGTTAGATATTGTTTTAAATACATTTTTAAAATAAGTTTATATATTTAGATATTAATTTTATACATTACATATATTTTTAAATGTCTATATATTTACATATTCAAAAGTAATTGTACATTTACATATAAATTTTTTATAATGTATTTATAAATATTTACTGTAAAATACCTTTATATATTATATTTATTGATAATGAAAATGATTTATTTATAAAAATAAATTTATATATGATGTATATACATAATATTTATGCACAAAAAAATTATACATTTATATTTCTCACATACAAATATTTACTAAATATGTATTTATTTACATATATTAGAATATACATATACATACATAATTATTTATTGACACACACATGTTTATATATAAATATTACAATATAGGTATATATATACATATTAATGCATTTTTCTAATGTCTATAAAATAGATAATTTATTATTTTAAATAAAATTAATAATAAATATTTATTTAATATTTTTTAAAATGCATTTTTATGTAAATATTTTTAAATATGTGTTTTTAAAATTGATTTATTACAAGTAAATATAAGAAAATATGCATATATTTCATTATAAATAGAACTAAATTATGAAAAATAATAAACTTTGAAACCATAATATCAATATTAATGTGAGACATGATAATAAATTCAATCTCCACTGAAAAAAGACAATAAGACCCCCTTAAATAAGGATGAAATTCTATCTAATGTTAAAAAAATTGAGATACCCAACTAAAAACTCAGTTTTGGAGGACCTTTAAGCCTTTTGGCCTTGAAAATACGATCAGAGGTTCCCTCAGTCATCATGGTGTTCATTTATTCACAAGCATTGATTTGATTTGTGGTAGAGCCAAAAGAGACACCCTGGTCAAAAGTTATGGTTGTTTGAAGTTTAAGACATGTTTTGAACTTATCTTGGACAATTTATTAATTCACTTAATTTTTATATCATTAAATTTCCATTAAATGACTATTACTCAATTATAATTTTGAAATTATGAATTAATAATATTTTTAAATTATTTTATAATCCATTTTTAGTAAATATATTATATATTAAGTGTAAATGTGTATTTTGCATTAATTAAATGGTATTTAAAAATATATATTATATTTATATCAATATAAATATATTTCTATATTAACATATAATTTTTAATGAAATATATATATTTTTATGAAATAAACCCTTTATCAACACTAGAAAAAAGTGTTGTTAATGGGTGACATTATTAGTGCTAGTAAAAATGCTGATAAATCCACCCATTTATCCGCTCTTTTTTTACTAGAAATCATAAAGGACCCCCACTATAAGTTATTCTTTAGTAGATATAAAAAAAGTGCATCCATTTACCAGTACTTTGTTTTATTAGAACTGATAAATAGACCCCTTTCTTAGTGTTTTTTAGCAAGTAAAATGACCACCATATCAGTGTTGAAAAAATTCCTGATAAATCCTAGCACTGGATAAACCCAGTTTTTAGTAGTGAAATAAAACATAAAATCACCCTATGATCATGGTGTAATTCAATTCCTTATAAACTGTGCACACCAAACTTTTCACCTTGGGAAGAATCCTCAAAAACTACCAAAATTCAACACAAATCTCCTGAGACTCATCAGAGCACCAAAGGAACCTCGTGGGCCTCAAACCATATCCCAAACCCAAAAATCAACACACTAAATCTCATAGATTATTGATCAAAATATTTATTTTAAAAATAAACCATCCAATAAACTCAAAAGTAAAATTTAAATCCCCCAGACCCTAGAATTTTACACTAAATGGGGTATGTAGTTTTAAAAACTTATTCTAGTGTGATCCTTGATTCTATGAATAAAAAACTAGGACTAACTTATTTGAGTCTAAATTTTTTGAAATATAAATATAAAATTTAACTTATGGTTTTCAACCAAAATTTTAGTATTATTACAACTGGAACATATTAATTTCCAATGAAATTTATCATTAAAATGGTCAATGTAGTAACACTTGTATCAAAATTTATGTAATCTTTTAAACTTAATCAAGAGTTAAATCCTCTATCCATCAATAATGACGGAAATATCCTTAATAAATACTCTTGAGAAATGTCCATAAAGATCTCACTCAATCTCTATATCATATTTTATCATAATACCTGCTAAGACCCCTAATGTGAATCCATGTTTTGGTAATACAATTATTAACCATAGATAGATAAAAGAAAGGATCCAAGTCCAAAAACCTCAAGTTTCTAGTTTTTATTGAGAGAAAACAAAATCCATAGTCTCTTGGTCTCAATTCATCCTAAGGAAAAACAAAATTTAATAATCCCTTACTATTCAAGGTTTTACCACATCCATTGAGGCCACAAATATTTTGAAACTAAATTTGAAGATCATTAAATTTATATGGATTATTCTTTTACTATAACATTAATATCACTAGTATCTAATGATTTCATTACTCTAAACTCTCTTCAAGGATATTAGAATTATCTAAAACAAAGTCTAATGAGCCACCTATTATTATTATTTTCATAAAAGGATCAAAATTTACCCAAAGATCAAAAATGAAATATTTATTAAATATATTATTGTTGATAGAATAATGTCAACCATTCACATCACTATGATCATCACAAACCACTGATGTGGATTTAATTAAATCCAAATTCATCTAAATAATTCTATATTCATTGATTTCCATAGATGTGAATGAATCATATATCTTAATGTAATGATGCTAAATTATCTTAATTGAATCATTTACAAAATCAAGGATCTAAGCCACACTAAAAAATAAATATTTAGGACAAAAATAGTAATCTATGGTAAAAACCATAGATTTTAATCCCTATTATCCATATAGTTATATAGAGAGAGTCTACCATCCCATTATAACCCCATATCCCTATATAACAATAATAAAGGAGAGTGCCAACCATGGATTTGGAAACTCAACCCTGTAGCTTTGATGAAATTTATTAAGATAAACTTGAAAAATCATAATGTAAATATGAGATAAATATAAAACCATATGAAATACATTTCCACTAAAGAAAAATAAAACAAAATTGATAAAATACATTATCATATCAAGGATCCACAGACTCTAATCCAAGAATTTTCAAGAAACCATAAACTAAAATCATTTTGTATTCTAATATATGTTTCCTAAATTATACGAAGTTCCTCTACCTCTTGGTCACCTTACCCTCCTCTATAAATAGAACATATTCTATTAGATACCATGATATTCAATAGGATTAGTGTCAACACCATCACATTCAATCACAATTTACCATTTTTAAGGCTACTCTTAAGAGTCTATAGAATTAAGGGGTCGAACCTTTTCTTTAGTTGTTACCATAGAATTGGTAGGCAACTCATCCTTTCATAGGTCCAATTATTCTCCATTAAAATCAGTACAAATTTTACCCATTTTAGAATTATCATTCCATCCACATATTGTGAAGGGATAATGTATTTTCCCTGATCTTCTAATCAACTTGACGAAAAGATTACACAATTTTGGAGATATTTAAAGAGACTTACTTAGAAAATAATTCCATGGATTGCTTCTTCTCACCCAACTCAATAGAGGATATTATGACAATATCAACCTCTATCACCATTTTGTATTCAAAATGGGCATAGTTATTAATGATAATAATGGGTATATTTATGATAATTATTAATATGATGATGATGATAATAATAATAATGAAAAACGAAACCAACAATGGGTTTATAAAACTAGAACCATGGACTTGGAAAATTTATTAAAAAAAGATGATAACACGTCGAATTACATGGTGGTTTCAACTTTAAAATATTTAGTGTAAAAATGTCACTAAAATAAAATAGAAAAATAAATTTCAAGAAGAAAAAATCAAAGTTAAAAAATAGAACACCATTATCTTGAAAAAGATATGAACCTCATTCAATTATCATTATTTTCATCCTCAAAAACCTCAAATCTTTGGTTGGGATCACTTGGGAAATAAGTGAGGCTTAATTGCCTCAAGAATACCACTGTGAAATTAATCCAATGTTGTTTATAGGTGAAGAAAAAGTGCTTATTGAGGTCAATCCCAAATAATAAATTATTAGATTCAATGGATAATTCACATATTGTACAGGACATAACCATCATGACCAATGAATTATTTTAGAGAATATTGAAAAAATTAGTTCTCCTGAAACAAGAGAAGATATTTTAATATTAAATTTATAATTAAATTAAATAGGTTGGAAAATAATACACATGTCTTGAGATATTAATTTGATAAATATGTTGATAATCCAAAACCCTTTTCGGTCAACCATCACTTCTCTCATACAATTGAAGTATAGAATCCCTATATTAGTGATCGACACATTATCATATGATCTTCGAACAATTTTGATGGATTACCAGTTACTAGTTCAGTGATTAAATCATCTTGAAATGTTTTTCTTGATCACTACAAATATTCCTTCATTCTTGAATAATCATCCTTGCATTTTGAATCTTGAGATAATAGAGGAGGTAGAATAATCTCTAGATCATTCTTTGGTCCTAATAGAGAGAGATATTGATTTAATTATGCATGATAATTCTCAATTTCAATAAATCATAATAAAAACTACACAATAGACATGTTCATATATTTTTAGAGATAGGGTTGGAGTTATAATATCATTTAATTACCCAATTACCCCTAAAAATATATTAAACCTCTTCTAATCTTATTCTAAGTAATCATAATAATATTATCATTTCTATTGGTGTACACAAACTGACACAAGGATAAATATTATTTTACCAGCTTTAAATTAATATTTATCACTCGAAAAAATCTTGTTCCACTCTTCATATTTGTAATTTATAGAATACTTGATTAAATATTTAATAAAATATTTATTCATAAATAAAATAAATATTATACTCACAATCTGGTGAATAAATATTCATTAAATATTAAAATTATTAAATAAACTATTTATTAATAATAAATAATTATTTATTATATTGTGAGTAATAAGAAAAAAATATTTATTAAATATTTATTTGATTAAACAATTACATTATGAATAAATATTTTTTTAATATTTTTTATCGATAAATCCTTTAAAAATTTATTCTTCTATCTTGAGAATAAAATTTATTCTAATAATTTAATTCAAATAGAATTTATTTAGATAAATATAAACACTTAGTGTGTGACCCTCTAGGACTATTTTTCATTGAAATTAGGTGTACTTTTCTAAAGTCCAAGATTATTTTCTAGCGATGGGTCAAGGCACTCAATAGAAAGAAGTTAATGGCACAACGTTGATAACCACACATGAGCACTTCCCCTGTAATGTTATCTCTTTGTCAAGATATATCACCAAGAATTTTTCACACTAGTTTCATCAACCTATATTCTTGATACTACTTTCTTTGAATATCTGAAATAAACTCATCATTACACCATGTCCATGTAAGTTTATGCGACAGTTATATTTCAAATAAAGGGCCAAGATATCAACTTCTATAAATATGGAAGTGGAAAATCCTTAAATTTTTTATTAATAACATTTCCTTCATCATTAAACTAACATACCCAAATTTTCCATGAACTATTTTCATCATGTATTATAATAATACATACACATGACATGAATTAATAATAATCTTAAAGTTTAAGGACTATTACATACACTCATAAATAGAAACATTTGACGACACATAAACATGAGGAACTATTACTAGAAAGTTTGTTATCATAATCTATCATCTTGTAGATTACCAAGTGAAAAAGTTATGATAATAAGTCTCATATACTTATTAGTAACCATACACAACAGTCTACATACTATATTCCCCATCATATAATCTCATCAGATTATAGAACTAGGTTTAAGAACATCATCATTGAATTTAAAGGTTCTCATCATAGTAGGGAACTGATATGACCTATGCGATAGATACTATAGAAAATTATCATATTAATGTTATATTTAAGAATAATCAATATGTTATAAGGTATTTATTAATATTCAAATTCATGAATATACATGAAATCTAAAGTACAAACTAGTTTTTATAAGTCACCAAGTCCAATAGATTGCCATTTATAATATAGAAAACTACTAATGACTAGTTATTTATCACATGTTAAGCATGATTCTATTGAATATGGATTTAGTTTCTAGTATTACCACATTTTCCTGACTATGGTTGGTAAATCCACATATTTATTTGGTCAAATTGTTTATTAAAGCATTAATAAATTTAGAAAATCCTTCAAGTAATGATATATCTAGTATTCATATTTTGTTCCCATGTTAGAAACCTAACATCTTGATTATGTCCACAATACAATATAATCATAATATTATAAAACTCTTTATTTTGGTATAACCAAAAATAGGAAAAATATATTGTTAATCCACTTATTATCGTGCAATAGAAGCTGCAACATAATTTGATATTGTTGATATGGAAACCATTGGCTATAATAATATTGTTTTTCATATAAATTTATCCTTACTATATAAAATGGAACTAAATTAAGATAATATACTGATTCTATTAATCCCTAGTATTTCCACTTCTCTAGACACCATGAACAAATCTAGTTCTACTTTTACAAGTACTTTTGTATTTTTCTAACTACAAGTTTATGCAGCTATATTATATCTATTTTATATTCACATAATATTAAATATGAATCAGTAATATCAAAATTAATTAAATATCATAGTATATGATTTAAATTCCAATCACTTAGTCTTGTTAAATTATTTTAATCTGACTAATCTCTTCCTATTCTAATACATGTTCTACAGGAAGGATTATATTTTAACAACAATTTGGTCTTGAATTATTTCAAATTTTATTTTTCAATAATTTTTTAATATATATACTATTAATATATATAATAAACACATGGATATATTTTATATATCTTGTTCCCTATAATATGGTTTCTATTTTAAGTCATACATGGTGAAATTTCATTCCTTAATCTTAACAAACTAGTAGGACAAAACATTTTTATCATATATTATCAGCATATCTTTAATGAAAATCATATCACTCCCACTACCCAATTAGATACATATGTCACTAATTTATTTCCAATTGAATATTCTATTATCACTATGCATTATTTATTTATAAATGAATTTATGAAATATTTATTTATCATTGGAATTTATTGATGTCATCGACCCAATCTAGTTATTCATTATATACATAAACCATAGGATTTCTTTTTAGAGATATTATATAGAAATTTTCCATAGGGATTCCTTCAAAATATGTGGTATTGATAATAAATATCCCAATATGATGATCATAATTGTATGATTTTAAAAATAGAATTCAAAAGGATATTATTGTTGATGATTGGTGTACAGGTTTTTCCATAAACTAAACCTTTCAGTAATAAATAATGATTGATTTGTACTATCTTGTAAAATCCATGTCCAATTTCTCTTTAATACTCATCAACAATATCAAGTCTTTGAAACATTCATGATATGGAGTCCTAGATTCCTGATACTTGATTTAAATTACATGAATTTATACATTCTTTTCAACCTTAACATGTTTCTATATACTACTTATTCCTTTGAATAATTATTTTAAAATAATAATATATGTATCACCCACCACATTGAATATAAACCATCACCTTTTTTATGAATTTCTATGCAGTATGTGTCTATAAAACTACTCATCCCACTATTATTATTGGAGTCCATCACTCTTATTCCAGCCCA
The DNA here is from genome assembly GCA_963277665.1 of Viscum album. Taxonomy (NCBI): domain Eukaryota; kingdom Viridiplantae; phylum Streptophyta; class Magnoliopsida; order Santalales; family Viscaceae; genus Viscum; species Viscum album. The sequence continues at coordinate 2,102,500,065 of OY728147.1, read as the reverse complement.
TGTGCATCTAGATCCATAAACCAAATAAGTTAATTCTAATCCCACTATATTTTAATATATAGGTTTTCTTTATGAAAATATAGTTTCTCTTTACTAGTCACTAATATCCTTAGTGGCTATAATATTTTTAACTCTAATGAACCTCGGTGTTCGATGTTAATTTATATATAAAGATATATTTTAACAAAAAAATTTAAATAAACACTTATGGAAGTGTCCTAATAGATTCTGATCATATCGAAATTGATATGATATCTATTAGGAAATATTGTTATCATATGGTAAGTCATTTCACTTATATTTTCAAAATATGGAATGGAAGAAATTATGGAAGATTTTCAATATATATAAGACTCATCATTGATATTCCTTTTACTACCATCATGTTATTGATGTATATGTGTAAATGTGAGTTTGGAAGTACCTTTACTCCACTTTTATGATCAATGATTACACGAATAATATTTTCTTTGATAGGCCAACTTGAAAATTCCTTAATCATTACCAAGTACACTCGTTTACTTCACTGATCATTTGTAAACATTCTTAAAGGAATCTCATGAAGTATATGAAGTTACCTTTAGTTTTATTTTTGAATATTTTATGATATGAGGATGAAATAAGTCTATAAACTATATGCATACCTTTATATCTAAGAGTTTATTAGTCTAAATAATAATTTTTTTATATACTTAATATTTTTATCTCCAAAGAGTCTAACAATTATACTAGGTATAACAAAAATTATATTTTGACTAAGAATTATCTTTCCTTTTATAGGTTGGAGTATCATATATATATCCATCATTATTATTGGTTGAATGTGGATGGTTCTAATATAACTAGATTAATAGTCATGTATTAAGAAACATACCAACAATTAATCCCTATTTAAAATAACTACTCATTATTCTTGAATGGACATTGATATAAATATTTTTGATAAATCTCAATACCAACTAGAATTAATTAATCTTGGAAATAAGAAGTAGTGATCACCCCTTGTTTAGGATCTTTTTTACCCCAAGTATCTACCACTTTTTTTACCTTACCATGATGGTAATGGATTGAACAATCATAATCCTTAATTAGATCTAACCACCTTCATTGGTGCATAATTATATCATTTTTTGTAAATATATAATTTAGGATTTTATGATTCATATGTGTTCCATTATTTTCTCCATAGATATAATGTATCCAAATCATCAACACTAAGATCATTATTCTCAGTTATAGATCATGTGTTTGGTAGTTATACTCATGGATATTTAATTGGTAAGAGATATAGGATATCACATTATCATATTTCATGAGTATGCAGATGAATCCCTTTTTAGACACATCACTGTAGATAAAAAATCATTCCCAACTTTAGTGATTACCCTATTCTTCAACTCTTTAAAGTTATCTTCACATTCATAAGTATATAAAAACATGACTCTCATCTGAGTTAGATTGGTTATTGGGATAGAAAATCATGATAATTTTCTCCCAAATCATTTATATTACCTAGCTAATCTAAGGAAACTATGGATTTACTTGAAAGATGTTGGTCTTTACCATCCTTTTCTTCCTCTATTTTTGATAAATCTAAAGATATCCCTTTTTTGTTGATAAAATGCCCCAAGAATGTTACTTTTTCCAAAAAAATCACATTTACTATACTTTACAAATAAATTTTCCTTTTACAATTTCATCATTATAGTATTCAATTTCGCTCTATTTTCCTATTTTCTTTTCGAGTAGATTAGAATATCATAAATAAAGACAATTATAAATTTTTCAAGTTAATACATGAAGTCTCTATCCATTAAGTCCATGAATATTTTTAAAGAAGTAGTGGGTCTAGGTGGCATCAATATAAACCTACATTGAATGTCCCTTGTAAGAAAATAAGTCTTGGGGAAATCCTATTTCTTTACCTTTACATAATAATATCCTGACCAAATATCTTATATAGAATATTCTAAGCTCCATTTAGTTGATTGAACAAGTCCCCATAATTCCTAGGATATCCATCTAGTGGTGTATCTAACTATGACACTAACAATCCCACATAAGGAATCCAAGTGGGTGAAGGAAGGTTGAATCACTCGATTGTACTCTTCGACTCCCGATACATTATCACACCAACTCCTTCCATCATTGTCCACCACACACCATGTTTCCACCCACCAAAAACCTATTTTTGGCCACCTTCATTATCCTCCTTCATGTTGTGCATTCATTATACCACTTTAATGGACCTTACATTTTTGGAGTTTGAATTTGAAAGTCCTTTTGGATCAATACCCAATCACATAGCCCAAATTCCATTTTTTGATGAATATCAGCACTACTATAGTACCCCTATATAGTATCCACACTTATATAGTTATCAAGATGAAAAAAATTAAAAAAAAAAGAGATGGGGTTTGATGTGGAAAATAATACCATAATAAAGAAACTAAAAAATATCCCCAATAATGGTTAGATAAGAATAGCGACACAAGTTTTCACTAAAAGATAATATTATTATCTTTTAAATTTTTTTCCTCTAAAATAAATGTGATGAGTTTTTTATATACCATGTGTTTTTCATCGTCACCTACATGCCTTTTATCTACCAAGGATCATTCTATTCATATAAAGACACTGCAACAACATCCTCGACCCACAATTATTCATTAACACCTTCATGGTAATCCAATATAAATTATATGAAAAAAATTATCATCTACAGTTAAAATACATTAGTATTCTATCATTACTTTTCAATAGGAACCTTATAATATAATTAACCCAGATTTATTCAAAAAAAATTGAGACACTTATTTTCATTAGGATTCATTCCTTACATAGAGAAGAAAACACAGATGAGTTCTAAATATACAATTATACTTTACAAAACATAGAATATTTAGTTTCCTTAGATTTAACCCCCTTACTGTTAGTATTAAAATAAGAGTGAGCAATCCAATCGTGTACCTAAATTTTCTGCTATGAAAACTCTCAATAGGAGTGACATCCTTCTGCGTAGATGAACTCCTATTTTAAACAACCCTCAACAATGGAATGGAACTTGTATATTTACCTTTTCCCACACTATGATTTATTAGTTTATTCACGACCAATAGATTAACTATAATTGTAAGAGTATATAGTTGCAACTCATTGGAAACCTGAGCTACCTTGTTACCCTTATGGTCAGTTGATGAGCTAGGTTTTTCCGTAACTATATTAGAAAACCTACTCTATAAATCCTATCTCTGTTGAGAAACACTCATAAAGTATTCCACCACTAGATATAGTGTAAATTATAAAGACTCTAAATAAGATCACAATTCATTACTAGAAAAAGGGATCACAAGCCCCTTGTATGAAGTATTAATAACCATATAGATAATGGTATAAGGATCCTTAACCTTTATCTCACAATGTTATAGAGGTATGAACTTAACCTTTATTTGTACCATGGTTAAATATATATTCAATTGTTTCTTATAAGATATTTATGTGACCAAATCTACTTGATAAGTTGTTATAACAATGAGATTAGGGGTGATTGTCCCATCTATGGAACCATGATTCTATACTACTAAAGGACTAATTAATACATTACCCATGGAATAAGTGTTAGTTCTATGAGGTTTCTCTATCTAATAGACCTTGATATGTTTATTTTAAAAACATTCCAATGATATTTATGGTTTGAGCTTCTTGAGATAAGAAAATGAAATAGAGCACACCTAAAAATATTTTTTCCTTTTACTAGAAGATGAATAGAGATAAAAATCATCCATATCTTAGTGAAGATCATAATCATATCAGGTTTCAAGGTCCATATCTAATTCAAATATAACATGTATATATAATCATGAATCCCTAAAATGATATTCTTTATAATCCCTAATTACCTATGAAAAATCAAATGAAGTAGCTCTTGAAAAAAAAGGAAATATTTTTGGGGAGCAGCTATCTCACTTCTTCTATAACCCCAGGGAGAAATTTCCTTATCAACATGAATTTGATCTTCAACAGAGTTCACCTAAGACTGCCTATCCAAACTTATAGTGACCTTAACCTTATATTCTATAACATTTTACTGCCTCCTATTTTTCATATGTGTGACCTTTAATTATAAATTTGACATAGATTATTCGACTATGGAATTAATGTGAAGAGTTCCCAATATTGTTCAAACTTGTGATAAATACAAGAACTTTCTCATTATTCACCTCTAAATCCAAGAAATGGTCTTCAGTAGCTAGAATAATAGTTCTAAATAGAGGAGATATAAGGTTAATTTACACTAATACCTTAAAAACTGACCATATATAACTCGTCTAATTTAATTTTCTATATTAATTGAAACTCTAATAGAAGAGGAAATGTCCCATAATATCTATAGGTTCTTGAAAACCCAAATAAATCCTTGGATTCAAACCTAAACCCATGTGATTGAATTATTCAAATATAATAGGTTAAACATGGAATTTCAATCCTAAATTATAAGAATACAAGGTTTTATATTAACAAACCAAAGTTACTATTGTTTGGATTTCAAATCCACTAAATGGAATATGACATCAAAAAATACATTTCCAAAGGATGTTATGAACCAACCATTAAATCCATAAATATCCATACAATTTTTTCTTAAGGTTAATAATCCCTAATATATTTCCAGTTAGATTCATAGATAAAAAATCTATGATTGAATGGTTACACTCTTTTATCTTTTTTGAGAGGATACCCTAATTTTCTTTGAAAAATGTTTTTTCACCTCTCTTCTTAATCATTTGAGTTTTTAGTTGATATTTTGGAACTGTTTAATGCCTCTAGAATATATAGGATGAACCTTATCCCATAGAGTCCCTATATATTAAGTGTAATTCATAATATGTAATGAATTATTTTCCACCCTATCTTTAGATGATATTGTAATCATCAAATAAATATTTCATACCATAACCTAAGTGTATGAGAGCACAAATCTATTCCTAGAACCATTGGAATCCTTAGAAGCTGGAAAATTGACCTTTTCCTACTAGTTTCAATGAAATAGATTGAAATATTTCTAAGAGAAATTACATTGATATATTTAGATACACAAAATTTTAATAACCAAACGTGCACACACCCAATCACCCTAATGGTTCAAGCCTCATCCTTCTACAAAAGGATTTAAAGAAACCAACTGGACCTGTTTTATTACATATCAATATCCCTTTATGGCCCTAAAAGTGGAACACCCAAAGGACCTATGGTGTGATGCATCAACATAGACTATTACTATCATTATCACATGCACCATATCCATCCATACTCTACCATGGATTATTTATTTAAAATTAGGAACCATAACATTATTTACATCCTAAAATTATCATTCTCATCACCAAACCATGGTTAATTATGGATATTCATGGAATACATCGTGGATATACCCATGGAACTCCCAAATGGGTTCCACCACATCCATAGAAAAAATATTGTTCCTTGTGTTCTTACCTGCTAACACCAGTAGGTCTCCCTTTGGAGCCCCCAATGATAAACCCATCCCCACACATACAATAGAGGATCCAAATAAAGTTCCATATTGTGAAAATATTATATTGAATGGATATACTCATTTATCTCCCCATAATTCTCAATAAATGCACATAATGTTGCATCCAAATTGGAAAATCACCATCCCACATCGAGAGTCTGAGTGGGTGGGGGCATATTGAATCACTCGAGAAAGAACTACAACTCCAAATAAAACAACACACCAATTCCATCCACCCAAACACCCACAAGAAACTGATTTCCATATAATTATATCATCCATTACACTGTACTATTATTCTACCACTTTCACGAGCCTACTATTTTTGAAAGTGCATCCAAGAGGCCTTTTGGCCCAATGGCCCAATTACATGGCCTAAAATATCATTTTAATGAATAGTAACACAACTATTGTTCCCCTATACAGTACCTATTATAGTTCTTAAGTTTCTATAGTGATAAAACACTACTAAAATACCATATAAATTCATCACTACCAAAATTTAACTCAAGATTGATACAGAATTACAGAGAGACATTTCCACTAAGGTAATCCCGAAAATACATAATAATAATAATAATAATATTAATATTAATAATAATAATAACAATAATAAAATACATAGGGTATAGTAGAAATGCACTATTTAATTTATTATATGAATGTAAAAAAGTACAATAGGGGAATATGGGGTCATACATGGATGAAACTACCCTCATCAAGGAAAAACACTCACAGTCAAAGGCACCAACCATCCAGTATTTTTTTAATTTTTTGGTTTTATTGATAAAACCCATATATTTAGGCTTCAGTTTTACACATAGACATTTTACTCTCTTAAAATACCATGATTTATTTCAAGGTTTGTTATCTTCATTAGGTGAAGTGGCAACATTTCCCATAATACCCACCTATTTGGTATCAGAATCCACTTCCATTAATGGTTGAATGTTGTAATTGACATCCAAAGTAGTACAATTTAAATTATTATCCTTAGTAATACTATCTATTTAATGATTCATCAAACATATCCCAATCTCCCTTAATATCGTCAGGTAACTATTCACACTTAGTATATCTAAAATGGATAAAGAGTAAAATGGATATTTATCAAACTCCTTTCCACCTATCCCCAAATTGTTAACAAGTGTTTATTAATCTAAATTCAATCTTTTTACAATAGAATTTGTTTTATTACACATAAAAATATACTTGTTTCTATTGGTATGAGAGTTTTCAAACTCTATGGTCCTATTTCAAGCATACTTTATAGTCACTAGAATAGATGTGGATGAAGATTACTTGTGAGAAGTTTTATTATCAATAGTAGTGTCCTTAATAGAGCTCATAGTGTTATTATTATCCCCTTGGAAATTAATTTTATAGTTTGAGACTGTATAAAATACCTAATTAGAATGGGAAGTCACAATTAAATTAGAGTATTCATATATTTTTATGGAATATAAATTGATCATAGCTAAAACAACATCAGGATTGACACACTCATCATGTATAATGAAAAAATTCATTATGAAATGTATTTTCCTATCCAATACCAACTTTTTCAAATGATAAATTCCTTCCTTTGAGACTATTGAATCCATATATTGATCTAAATTTTGGGAATTCAAGTCATTAGAATGCTTCGGTTCAGATCCTATATGGGAACACTGTCCTAAGGGATTATATAGAGAATCTTTCACTTGACAATTAGGTTGGATGGATTGTGAAGGTCACTCTAATTGTATTTATCTTAGGTAAATGAATATTAATACTTATAAAATCCTCATTCTATAACTTTTTGTTAGTAATTGAATCCTTCACAGTAGGCACCTTTTTCTTATGTGCTAAATTTTGGTTAGTACTAGAGACTTGTATACTCTCATTATCCATTACATCCTTTCATTTTTGGGATAGGCATAGGAAAGGGAGATCAATTAGAATGATTTAATTACTTTACTATATAAGTAATGATAATTATCCCCCATATATTTCTATGAATATAAATCATATTGAAAATCTAATTACTTTTGAACGTCATCTATAGTGTTCACTTTATCACCTTTTCTATAATTATAAATTGAACATTATTTCTTACCTCATCTAAAACAACATACACTATTTATTGGAAATTAAACTTGCCTTACTCATGAAACTAATTAAACAAGTCAATAAATGAAATATCCCTGACATGATACTCCCTCACAAGAGTACACCAGCTAGCTTTGTGACCTCAAGAATGCCTCCCCATATGCCATAGGTTTCTGACTAGCAGCATGGTTGAAAGGAATATATGGGGAGGCTATACCCTATGGAACAAAAATTATAATAAAATTGGAAATAATAATAGAGTATAAAAAATAGAGTAAAAATATGATCAACAAACATGAACCAATAGTAGAATAAATAAAAACTAAAACAACTCAATAATAATAAAATTATGTGATAGTAGGGTGAAATGTGACAAGATGACATTATGAATTCCAAACAAATAGAAGACTAGTATATTTAAATAAATAATCCTTGATCTAGATCCCAATCCCCATGTTGGTCCTATCTATATGATCCAACTCATTAAGAAAGCAACAGGAAACTAAATGTTCACTTTACCTTATCAAAACCTTCATAAATTAAATCTATTAAGGTACCAAACTGTGGCCTATCCAGGGTGTGACAATAACATAGTAGGTCAAACCACAATATCTCAAAACAAATCCAATATAAAAAATATAGTGTATGTAATAAAAAAAATAGGGTGTTAATTTAATTAATTAATACATCATATGAAATAAATCTATCAAACCTTGAGTTTTGGGAAGACACCTGAGGTCAGATACAACCTACTTCAGCACCAGGCTGAATATCTCTGAGCATATCATGGAACCATGCCAAACATTTCAGTATCCCACCCAGGGTATATAACATAAATCATCATAGGAGAACCAAGTGTATACCTATAAGCATTACAATATAATTGGGTCAATCCCTATAAGAATCAAATTATAACTGTTCCAATCTCGATAAGAATCACAACATAACTATGCAATGTTCTATAAAAATTACCAAAAACTGAGCCAATCCCTATATTCATTAGAATATAACCAATCCAAGACTTATAAGAATTATAATATAATCCCTCCAAGACCTATAATAATTACAAAATAACCAGGAAAAGAACTATAATAATTACAATATAACATATATCATCAAAATCCATTTTGGTCAATTCATCCAATTACCAATTATCCAGATATTTAGACTTCATAAGGTCATGATCTAAATTATTATCATAATTTTTTCAAATCACATTCCATTTATTAATTAAACCCCCAAGGTCATTAGCATTCCAATTAACAAATTTTTTTATCTATGTGGCCCATATCAAATAATCATACAAAATTCATGAGTTATTCGAATTCATAAAATCAATCCAACAATAAATAAATTACAAAACATCATAGGGCGTAATGTTCAATCTAACCATTCTCAAGAAATGTCAATGGTCAAAACACATATTGGGTGGCCACATGTCCCGATGTCAACACCAAAAGACCTAATGGGATCTAATGAGAGGTCTATAAATGTGAAAATAATAAAATATAGAATTATCCATTTTTTTAGTTCACATTCATGGAGTGTCGGTGTGATCAAACCTATTTCAAAAACAAGGATAATTGAATAGAAAATTAGGGATAAGTTCTATACCACCCACCTTGGAAAAAATGTAAATAAAAACTTCTGGTTTCCATGATAGTGATTGGATCCTTCTCCATTCCCTTAAAACACTAGTCCTGGAACACCAAGGTTGTAAGGATTGGGTCACCATGGATATATCCCTATAAGGTAGGGGTTGAATCTAATAAAAATGTGGTCTGAAAGAGTTCATAAATATCTCTGGAGTACCTAGGGGTTGAGAGGAAAATATTGGATACAAAGAAGTTAATATGGGATGAAAGGTATTTATAGATAGGCTATAAAAAATAAGACCATAGTGAATCCCGCTAATTCATGCCATAGAACCAACTAATGAAGGGTACAGTACAATATAGCCCAGTGGACTATGTTGCATCCTCCCTTGTTGAAATCATGTTCAAGATTCACATTTAATATTATACAGTAGATACTATAAACCTAATGTTGTACTATGTAAATGTCAAATCCATCACATTGAAACACCCATAATCCCCGATATATAGTTGATTATAGCCAGGTTTCATGCCACATGGGTGTAAAAATTTGTAGAAATGACCAATTTCCTTTCCTGAGGCCCTTGCATCGTGACCACCATTCTACACATTATCAATTTCAAAAAAAATTATATCATAGTTTTTATCCTACGAGTAAACTATGCTATATCTGGGAGTTGCATGATATAGCCACTAGTCTTATGACACATTCATGAGCTCCATGAGATAGAATACCCTACAGGTGAGAAATTCAGAAAAAAATCACTTCTTCCTCCCTCCTAGAGCTTCCAATGTTCAACTGAAAAAGAAATAAACTTGTTCAAAAATGTTTTACAAAACATTGAAGAGGAAATTTCCTAGAAAAAAAATATGGTATCTTATGACCTCTCTACTATATAAAAATTAGTCCCCAAGAAGCTCCAAGAATCATGATGGGTTTTTGATGAATAATTTTTTCCACTATGTCCATATATCATAATATCTCTCATAGGCCTACTCTTGTATACACCCATGCTTCCATTGCACTCAAAATATATGTTCAGTTTTACCCAAATATTCTTCTCATTGTATTCCATGATACAAATCGATTTTTACTCAATGGATGAATCAACATAATATTTGTAATCAATAATTTATATCATTTTAGAAGGGTCATGATGATATATAAGAATATATGATGCATGAAATATTTCATGCATATCACTACTGAACTGTAGAAGGGATAAACAGAATGCCCTAGATATAACCTTTCCACTATCTCGAACGTACTGACAAACATGGGTGATAGTTTCCTTTGCTACATGATACAAAATTTCCCCAGCCTAGGAAACACCAAAAGTAAAACACAATGACCAACCTAAAACTCCATAGTTCATATTTAAGAACATTTTATAAATATTTCTATGTCTAAAAGGTCACCAATAAAATTCTAATCAACTGAACCTTATCAAACATATCCTATACGAGGCTATGCCCAATGACCACTAACTCACATACCTCTAACAAAAAAAGAGGAAAACAAAATGGTGTTCCATAAAAACCCCCAAAAGGAGGCATTTGGATTGATTCCTAAAATCTATTATTACAGGATAAATCTATAAGTGCTATGTGATGCTCTATAGAACAACAAAAAATCAAGACACAGGCTTGTAACATATCCTATAGAATCTGAATTGTCTACTCAGATTGTCTGTGAGTCTGATAATGAAAGGTTGTACTCAAAAAAACCTATGATCCCAAATCCTTATGAATACCCTATTATAACTGATATTTTAAATGATGATATCAATATAAAATGATACTCTTCAAAACAACATGAATTCAAACTATCTGGCATAGATAAAGGATACCTATATCATTGATGGTGATGGTCTCACTAACATCAAGGAAGTCTTCTACCTACATCCTTTGATCCATTATCACCCATACTACATCATTATTGAGGGGTGTCCTAGGTAATATTATCATGAAATACATAGTCACATCATCCCATTTACATTATGTAATGGGTATATTCTTAACAAACCAACATGACTCTAAAGCTCAACCTTCACCTACTAATAAGTGATACATCTTCCTACAAAGCCTAATATCTCATTTTATATCCATATAAACCATTATTTATCATGGTGATCATGATGAATCTTTTTCATACCTGGATACACCACTCATCTATAATCATGAAACAATCTCACCAGTTCCTTGCATAAACCTGTAAGAACACATAAATAGTCCAAGATTATAAGAACATATCCCCTGACAAGAGAGAATCTTGAGGTCAGATCCCCACCATATAATTTATTCCTCAAAGCTAATACCTCTAGAATACAAAACTTATCTTTCTTTATTTGGTATATAAGCATGGGTATAACCAATACCATAGTTAGATCTAACTATCCATAGGACTCTTGAACATCGAGATGCATGTATATAATGTGCGCTATTAGCTGCCACTAATTGCAAGACTCCTACAATACCTTTTTAAGAATCTTCTGTCTCAAATAATTTGAAATGAAAATTTCCTTCCCAAGTGTGTAAACCAACATCAAGTATAAATACTAAAAATAAGTGACCCACCTCCACTGCTAAAGATTTAGGTCTTGTTAATAAATGATGAGCTTGAGGATTTTGTGGTCTATATACACACTAATCCTATAAACCAATAGATAGTGTATCCAACATCACAACATGTGTACCACTACATGTAACTCTATATCATTATTAGGATAATTTATCACAAGTAGTAATAGATTTTTTGAGAAATAAGAAACCACACAATTCTCCCACATTAGAAATGATCTAAGTCTGACTCTGAAAGCGTCACAATAAAAGGTATAATTCTTACTCAGTACAGAAAAGGTAAGAATTGGAGTTGATTTCAACCTACTCTTCATATTCTAAAAAGCTCTCTCACATGAATATGACAAAACAAACTTCACCACTTTCTTGGTCAGCCCGGACATTGATGCTAATGTATGGGAGAAGTCTTGGATGAAATTCCAATAATAGCCTACTAAACCCAGAGAACTCCAAATCCCAAATAAATTATTAGTTCAATCCTAAGATATTATGTCTATAAAATTCTCAAGTTCTGATTCCATTGTAGTATCTAATATGCCATGAACCAAGAAGTATACATGGTTAATCTAGAAATTTCATTTAGATAGCTTAGAGTAAATTCAATTCTCTCTCAGTGTACTCATTACAATGTCAAGATGTTGGGTTTAATCATCTACTAATTGGTAGTACACTAATATGTCATAAAAACTAACAAAAACTAATATTATAAGGGATTAATTATTTCTTTCATCAAACCTATAAATATCTCTAGTGCATTTTTCAGAATGAATGACATCACCGTGAACTCATATAAGGCATAATTTCTATTAAAAGCAGTCTAGGGTATGTCTGATGGTCTCAACCTCAACTAGTGGTACCCTGAACTCAAGTTATTTTTTGATAAAATCTTGTAACCTCCCTGATGGTTGAATAGATCATCAATGAAAATAAGTGGATAATTGTTTTTGACTATGAACTAGTTAAATATATGATAATCCACACATAGACACAAATGTTTGTAAGTCTTATTGGTGAAAAGCATGGTAGAACCCCATAGAGATGTACTAATCCTTATGAATCCCTTTTATTCAAGATCTTATAACTAAAATTTCAACTCATGAAGCTCTACTAGTTCTATCCTATAAGGTAATATAAAACCATTTCATATCCAAACACCAACTCGATCGTAAACTCAATCTATTGATCAAGTCGTAAGATGGATAATTATTTAGAAAATATGTCCTAAAAATGATTCAAAATTGGTGGGAAATCATCCTATTATATTACACTATAATCTAGAATAATTATTTTTATATAATCCATGATACAACTGCACTAAATTAGTTATTTATGACCTGCTAAAAAATCCCTCTCACCCTAGTGAGAATAGTTACCCTCTTCTGGGGATAAAACGTAACTCTCCTACAATAGAAGTCGATATGATTCTGGTATATAAGTATTTTTTATATACCAATAATAAAATTTAGGACTATAATTTTCATCAAAAACATCTCTCAAATGAAATGATAGCCACCAATTTCTAAACAAAATCTCTTGCAACATTTGATACCCTCTCATCGTACTCCCAATGACATATCGATGTTCACAAATCCATCCAAGACCAATCCGTTTTTAAATTGAGAATATGAAAAGGAATTTGATTCTTTTGTATCAAAAAAATGTAAATAGTGGTAGATGATATAATAATAATACCTTTGATGGATGGAGGTTCTGAATTCAATCTAGTCATAGTAGACTATATAGCATGCAACTAACTCACCCCTCTTCCCTAGGCTTTTGTATGACTCCCCTTCACTGTTTCCTTTGAATTTTATTATCTATCCTTTACAAGGGTACCACTCCCCTACCATAGAAGAACCATTCGATGAAACTCCATCTACCTATCTGTTGAGGGTTAGACATGTCCCTCCCAGACTTAAGTACCTGTCCAAATCCCATTCCACTATTTTGCTACTATGGGGTCCTTAAAAACCATTAAATATTTCCCCACTTTCCACAATAATGAAACTACAAAATTGGGTAGGGACACCTCAGAAACATGTTTCCAACTATTGTATACTGAAATTACTATAATGAACAACATTTTTGAGATGGTTTTCCACTACCATGGTTTTTCTTCACATTACTGCCTTGGCAAAAACTATCATAGTGAAACTTACTATTTCTAGATAAATAGATTGTAAATTTCCTTTCTGAAACTACCTAGACACTACTCATATACTTTATTATATTACCTTCTATGATGAGAGCCTAATTTATCATGCTCGAACAATTACTCAGGAGAAACATGTTCACCTGTGACTTGATCTCATAGATAATCCCATCAAGTAAACTTCATTCTATAGGGACCACATCAGATAAAAATTGTGGAAAAAACATTTCAAAAATGTAAATCATCTAGCATAATCCATCATAGAAATTCCCTACTAAGTCAAGTGTTTAAACTCATTAGCCTTTTCATCCCTCAAAATCTCAAGATAGAAGTGTCTCAGGAACTTCACCCTAAATCCCTTCCAGGATGACTCTTCTTACTGACCAACATTATCTGAAAAGTACCACCAATGCTTGGTTGGTCCTCAAAGAAAATAATCCATAATATTCACCCTCTTATCTATAGGTGTCTCAAGGTTCTTGATGATCATATCGACTAACTCAATCCAAAACATAGTTTTTAGGGGTCCTCCCTCCCCAATGAATATAGTAACATACTACAGTTAGAAATATATCATAAAATAAGACATTAAAGGTATGACCAAAACAGACTCCCTCTCTATGGATTGCATGAACCTTGGGAGGTTCTCACAAAGATGTTCTTCCATCAGATTTTTCAAGGCCATAATAATTTTCAGATTATCTATTTTAGGAGTATGTTGATTTCCATTCTCCTGGAACTCAACTCGACGATGATGGGGAGTCATTTCCTCTACAATGGTTTAATACCCACCTCATAACATAGGAACTCAAAAAGATTAACCTCAACAGGTGATAACAACAGAGAACCACCAACTCAAGGTTCCTGTACACTTTTCATAATAAGTGAATTGGAATAAAAAATAGTTACTTTCATCTTTTATACTAGGTATATCAAGGTTGTTCTCTTTACATTATAGATGGTAAAATATCTCACATGAAGTAAATATTTCCCGAGCATGAATATTTTAGGTAAATATATATCCCAATATTCCAATCATGATGAAAATAGACTTATCATGTGTCTTACCATCCCATGAGTAAAATATAAACAAGAATAATATCACATGTCAAGTGAATCACCCAATATGAAATAAAATCATAATTCTTACAGGGTAATAACATGGACAAAAATCCCATCCCTGGGTACTCGAATCTTCCCCCACATAGGGCAAGCTACTCCCATGAATGTGCTCATTACCAAGTCTGGGTATATCATAGTATCATTTTTGTGTTTACCAGCTAATAAAGTAATATAAATGAAACCTGAGTTATGAAACAACTTTGTAACTTCCCTAGACCAGTGCTCCCTAACATGAAAAAGATGGGTGGCTATGTGACCTAAAGCGCACCTCCTTATACTCTAGAGGACTTTAAATAGTATAAAGGATATAAGAAATATAGTATGGGGACAATACCCTCTAGAAAAGAGTTATAATAATAGTTTAAATAATAATATATTATTGAAAATAGAAGAAAAAATATGATCAACAAACACTCACCCATAGTAACACAAATAATAACACCAACAACTCAATAATAATAGAATATTATGATGACAGGTAGAAATATAACTAGATGATATATTGAATGTCAAAAAATATAAGACTAAGAAGAATAAAATAAATACTCTAAAATCTCTACCTTTAACCCCATGTCGGTTCTGTATCCAGGCTCTAAGACATCATGAAAGAAATAATTAACAATAGGGTCCCTTGCCCTTATCTAAACTAGTATCCATGAAATTTGTCCAGGTATCAAATAGTGAGCCATCCAAGGTTTGATAACAACTTATTAGTTCAACACCATCATTTATAAAAAAAATATTATGTGATATATATAGTGCATTCAAGAAATATATTAACAAGGTATTAATTTAATCAATTAATAATGCACATGAAATAATTCCACTGACCCTCGAGATCAGGGTTGACACCCAGGATTAGCACCAACCTACGTCAACACCATTCTAGATATATCTAATTATTTCATGGAACTTTGTAAATCATTTCCATTGCAATCCCATGTTATATCCCATAAATCACAATAGGAGAATCAGGAAGAGCTCTATAATAATTAAAACATAACTGGGCCAAGCCCTATATGCATTACATAATAAATGGTCTAATCCCTATAATACTTACAATATAAATGTTCCATTCCCTATAATCATCAAAAAATAACTGAGAAAATACTTATAAGCATGAAAACATAACCAGAATAAGACCTATAATTATTACAACATAATAGGTCCAAGCCCTATAAGAATTATTGTATAACTAGGCCAAGCCCTGTAGAAATTACAACATAATCAGACCAAGACCAATAACCATTATAGCATAACACATGACATCATAATCCATTTTGGTCAATTCATCAATTTACCAATCATCTATCCATTTACACTTCATAGTGTCATGATCCTAATTATCATCAAAATTTAATCAAATCACACTCCAATTATCAATTAAACCCCTAAGGTCATTATTATTCCAATTTACCAATTTTGTTTATCTGTGTGAACCATATCAAGTAATAACACCAAAATCATGAGTTATGATAATTCATAATATTAATACAAAAATCATAGGGATTAATGTTCAATGTAACTGACTCTCATGTATGGTCAAAGGCTGGCACACTTATCGAGTAGCTACATGTCTCAGTCTCAACGCCAAAAGACCCTATGGGATCCAATGAAAGGTTTATTTATTTTTAACTCGTCAAATAGAGAATTATCCATTTAATTAGGTTGTGTACAAGGCATGATAGTTTGATTGCACATATTACACGTACTTATATAATTGAATATAAAAATAAGGATAAGTTCAAGACAACCCACCTTGGAAGAAGAGAATATAAAGGAGAACTCCTAATTTACAAGATAGTTATTGGATAATTCTATCTTCCCTTAAAAATCTAGGATCAGAACACAAAAATTAGAAGGCTCAGGTCACCAAAAATTGATCCTTAGAAATAGTGTGTTTGATCTAATGAAAAGAAGGATCAAAAGCCTTTATAATACTCTCCAAGGCTCCTAGGGGTTGAAAAAAAAATATTGGATCAAAATAAGATCTGATGGGACATGGGGTATTTATAGACAGACTATAAAAAAGAAAACCATGGAACAACCCAATGGCCTATTTTGTAGAACCTCCAGACAAATGGTATTCAATATCACAACCAAAGTGACTACACCACAACTTTTCTTGGTCATAGTTTGTATAATATTCACATCATATTCTATTTCATAGATCCTATAAACATGGGGATATACTATAGAATAGTCCAAGACTCCATGTCACAGCACACATAATCTCTAAGGGAAGGATATGATGTATCCATGATCACGTTGTAGGGATGTCAAAATTGGAATAACTGGAAAATTTTCTCCCTTATGACCTTTCTCCAAATCCACCCTTCCACGCTATATATTTTCCAAAATTTGTAGTAGCTCAATTTTTATCCTCCCAATACCCAATGATTCATCTAGGAGATATACACTTCAACCACAATTCGGATAGAAAAACCCATATCTCCATGGCACAGAATCCTCTGCATCTTATAAATTCATTACAACTCCTCTATTTATCCCTCCAAGACTAACCAAGGTTCAACCAAAAAAGAAATAAAACCACTTCAAGAAATATTTAAAAAAAACTAAATAGGAATGTTCCAAGGAAAAATATAGGATGTTATAATACTATTTATAGTAGCAGTAGTTCCCAATTCCTCCATAATTGATTTCTTTTAAAAATAACAATACCAACTTATATTTTTTACTTTTTTGAGTATTATCCCCTACTATTTGGGAATTTATCTCACCTTCTTCTTAAACTAAGTTCATTAGGCCTACACTAATTGGATAAGTATAAATTTCCTATAAATCTAGAAAAAAAACTATCTTAACATTAGTGTAATGACCCACGTCATTATGGGATGGAAATTATTAAGGGAATTTGATTTTTACATTTAGTAGATGGTTCATATTTTGAATGGGTTTTTGAGAACTTTCTTGAATCTTAGGGGATGTGGGGGGTTTATTATGATATTGATAAGTATTCAGAATGGGAAAGATATTGGATTCACTAGAAACCAACCATTCATGGTGTATCCATGCAGGTCACACTATGAATGTTCATGTAGAGGTTTTGTACCCCCTTTGTAGAGTTGGTTCATGCCTTGGAATTTTATTTAATAGTGTGAAAGTTTTATGAACATTTTTAGGTAATTTTTGTCTTTTTATAATGGGGTATTATTTTAGGAATCCCCTTTGGGATTCCTTCATTTTTTCCATTTTAACGAGAGGGTGGGCCTCCCATGGATCCTCTCTTCCAATCCCTTTAGTTTGTTCATTTTAGGTATGATGGGTTTTCTTCATCGTGATAATTATAGGTAAAACCCATCATTTATTCTTTCCTTTTTTCTCATGTGAATTTGACACATTTCCAATGGTTTTATTTGAACAATTCCACTAGAGCATGGAAAAATCACTACATCGAATGGGGTTATCTAATTTGGCTCATAGAAGATATACATAGAGGTCATAAACATGAATTAATTTATTTTTTGATAAATGGTAAGATACATTTTGTTTTTATTATGGTTTTGGTTGAATTTGGGTAAAATTGGCATTCGATTCAGGCTAAAAATTTGGAGATTTTGTGTTTCCTCAGATTATGGGTGCATCAAGAGTGCATCAAACCCAGTTTCTCATGATCTCTATGTAATTATAATTCTTCATGAGTTAAAAAACTATTATGAAAAATTGGGATTTTGGTATAAATTAGTTAATTAAAAAATTTAAGGATGTTGGTGAATGAGATTGGCACCCAAAGACCTGATGGAGGTTAGTGAAGGCTTCAATAGATTTACCAAAAAGTCAATCAAGATAGGGATCCCTGACCTTAATATGTCACATAGTTAATTGTTTTTTATATACATGTGCCTTAATTAGTATAACTATTGACATATTTTCTTTTTTTCTAGTTTCCCTATATTTTTGGGATGAAATCATGTTAACCTAATAGTCAACTTGGATTTTATAGCATACTAAATAGTTCTATGGTGGTGCCTTGGTCTAACAGGTGATTATGGACCTCTTTATTATTTTTTGGAGGTGCATGTTAGTTTTTTGAATGATAAAATGGTTTTCCTTTTTAAAATTTATTTTAAAAAGGGGTTTTAATACTAATAATTTCATGGAAAACTAGATATTTGATAAACATGTTTTGAAAAAGTGTTTCAAAACATAAATTTTACTGATGGGTTTTAGGCTATAGAACATACATGAGTGAGGTTACATGCTATTCCTTTTTAAATGGTTTTAAAAGTGTAATGGGTTTAATTTTTAAAGGAAACCCTCATAGAATTTTTTGAGTTAGTTTTTCTCTATTTGACCATGTCTCGGTGATTCCCTACTTTAAAATTCTTGTCTGATTAATGTGATTATTTCTTGAGTTTCTTTATGTGTAGTTTATGTTCTTTGTGTGAGTATCCTGGTATGAACCTTTCTTGTAGTATCAAATTGGATGTTTTTTCAGATGGCTTCAGATATCCCTTTAAGGGAAGAATATGGGTCAGAAGGTCCCTGATATGTGCCTTGGGTATAAGACTAGATACTGGTGAATTAGTGCCTTTGTAGTGATATAGAGACTTGTGAGATAGACTATGTGCCTTATTTACTAATTATTTTCATGTTCTTGACTATGGCCTCCCCATAGTCTGCTTGGATGGGATGATGTGATTGATAAACCTCCTTATAGTATACAGGGATGAGTCAGTGTGATGACCATGCCCTAAAGAGGGTATTGGGTTCGGGACCTTTATCTACATGGCTTGGATCATTGTGCATGAATGGAACCTTTCCCTGAGAAATATTTGGTCAATAACTTCCCTCTGTTCTAGGATATGGGTTAATGTTACACATTGATGATGAACCTTCCTCAAGTTACTTGTGATGAGTTTTGGATTTTGGGCTTATGAACATGCCATATTCCTTCAAGTAGTGGGTCTATTTTTAGATGATTCTCTACCTTGATTCTTCATGTATGGATTAGAAATCATCTCAAGGACACCCTACCTTATGTATTTGAGTATAGTTCATGTTATGGTAATATGTGACATCTTCCTTCTAGCATAGTTCCAAAATAGGTATCGCCAAGTGTTGTGGAAACCTGGTTAGCACACAAAGAGTTGACTTGTATGTTGTATATATATTGTGTTTAATTTTTCCAAGTGATTGTATTGCATAGAATTGAATGTACCTATTTATATTTTTTTTATGAATATCCACTAGATCACAACAATAATTACTATTTTTAAGGAATTGGGGATACTTACTAGATCATTGGACTCATCCCATAACCACATACATGACATGGGTTTTTATGAACATACATAATAGTTTCCGTTTTCTCTTAGTAATTAAGAAACACATGGATATGGACTTGTGGTATGGGTTTAGCAGGTTTTGGAATCTAAGGATTTGACAAAGAAAGTATGTGATTCATAATTATAGTTAGTTGATAGATGAAATTTTATTGGAAAGTATCTTTATAGTTTTTGTTAGTAGGTATAATGTTGTATTTATCAGATACAATTTTTTTATGAATGCTACATCATTTAATGTTTTTTAGAAATTCCTTTATGTGATATCAGGGGATCTACGGTCTCTTAGTTTTATGGCTATATATTTTTGGGATGTTCGTTATATGGAAAGGTCATGATGAATTTTAAATATAATATAGGAATGATCCTCAAGACATAAATCAGAGGTCATAATCTCCCCAAGACTATCTTAGGCCCTTACTGCTAGTCGGCAGCCTTTAGTGTACATGGTATTGTACCTGAGGTCACTTATCATCCCTTTTTAGGTCTTTTTTAAGAATCCTGAGCAAAATAATTAAAAAATAGTATCAGATCCTCATTTTGGATGGGTATTGTAGTTAAGTATGGATCTGGGATTTTAATACTCAGAAGGTAAACCGAGTGCATTCCTAGATAGCATGACATCAATGAAATCTTGAGTTTCTAGTGGATATCTAGTTTTGGGACTAGGAACTCTAAAATTAGTGAGGTGTTTTTTTGGAATGATAATATCATGTGGTATGAATGAATGTTGGGATGTGTGTAAGGATTATCTTGGATCTAGGGAGTTGTTCATACATCATGATAGTGTCATGCTTAGAGCATCATACACACATATGGGAAATGTTTTTTGACATGAATACTCATCAAAATCTATATTATTTGAAGAAAATTATAATTTAAATGATTTTTTCTCACATACATGGTATGGGGTTATTAGAATAATATAGATACATAGGGTTTTTGGTTGATTATGATGTTATTTTTTGGCCACCACATTGAAATAATTATTTGAATTAGTTTTTTTAAGAAAACCAATTTTTAAATGAAAATATGATTTTTAAAAATAAAATTAATGTGGTGTAAATATGTATGCATGAAATGGTTTTTAAGGTTGATTTTATTTGAAATGGATTATATATCTAGTGATTTTTGAAATGATTTTGGGATTTTTATGTTTTGTGAAAATTTAAGGAAATGGTTTTTGAATGTGGATTTCAAAGTGGTAGGAGAAATTATTTTCAAGAATTAGTTTTTAAAATTAGATTTGTTTTTAGTAAAAAGGTCTGGATATGATGAAGATTTTTTTGATTTTTTATTTTTATGAATACCCTTGGATTCCAAGAGGTTTTTTTAAAATGTTGGTGAGTTTCCTAGGCATAAAATGTTTTCAATTGAGTTTTGAAAATAAGCGACCAATATCATGTGAAAATGGTTTTCTCATTTTTTTTATGGTTTCCCTAGTAACATAGATGCTTGTGTTTTCTTCTGGGATGATGTGATTTTTTTTCTAGGAAACCAGAACTTTTAATTGGTGGGTGTGTCTCTATTTGGTTGTTTGGTGGGAAAAGAAATAGATGCTTTTGTATATTAGGTTTTCTTGGATATTTGGTGGTTAAATAAGATATACCTAGGTCATTGATTCATTAGTTTAGTGGGTAAAACATGGGTTTCATATGGGATTCATTTATGGTGGGCTTGTGGGATGGATGTTTGTTTGGGATCGAGTAGGTTGATGTTTTTTTGATGATTTATTTATTGGACCATTGATGTGTTTTCATTATGATATTCCTATAGTGTGTAGAACCACAATTTGGAATTGGTCATTATTAGTGGAGTATTATGGTTGGGGGAAATTAAAGATTTGGTGAATGAGTTGTTGACACTTTGATGTTTAGAATAAATGGGTGTGGTTGAGCACCATCATGGTGCTTGTAATCAGTGAACAAAATTAGGTACTTAGGTGTGAGTGAGTGGAATTAACCATTAGTGTGAGGTTTTATCCATTAGGTATTATTTTTTTAGAATCCAAAATAGTTTGTGACATGTTTCATGGTGTGAATTCAAGGTTGTGACACGTTTCAGGTGGTGAAACCTTATTTCATCACATGATTCGGGGGGAAACTCTAGTTTGTCACACGATTCAAGGGTAAAACCCATTTAAATACATTATTCAAGTGTTGAATCATGTAACTAAGCATAAAAAAAATTTGAGTGTTAATTATTAGGGGAGCATGGGATGTTGGTACCATAGATCATGTGTACGATTAGGACCTGCATATGGTGTCGCAAGGGGGGAATGTTGGGTTAGAATTGGGTGTGTTTTTTTTAGAAGTTTACATTGAATTTTTAAGACTAAAATGAGTAAATAAAAATTATGAGAGGAATCAATAATCATTTATCTCTTGTGATATCATGGATGTCTCTCTGATGATACTCGTGAGCGAGAGTTGAAATGCCATTATACATGTGAATCTCATTGATTTGGTTCTATGGAGAATATAAGTTGGAGATTTATAAGTCTCACTAGATGGATTCCATGTCTGGTGATAGATTTAGGATAGTGGTTTGAGTTTATTCACTAGAACCAATGCCTAGGTTGGATTTTACATGATCAAAAGGTGATTTAAATTCGGAATAGGTCAGAGTACGTTGTAGAGCATGATGGTTGATGTGGTCATTTGAGGAAATAACTATGGAATTATATTTAGAGTCTATTTCAGGATTTTCTTTGGATGGTTATATTATTCTATGATTCTTTTTAAGTCAAGTAATTGTGTGTAAGTGATCCATAAATAGCCCTTGTATTTTACGCATCATGGTTGGGTGATCTGGTGACGTGTTAGTGGGTGAGATCGAGCGATTTTCAGTAAAATTCATCTTAGGGAGGACTAATTTTCATTATGTATGGAAATGGAAGTGGTGATCTATAACCACATCATAAGTTTCACTTAGTATTTTTTACATGATTTAGGGATTAAACAAGATGTTTTAAAGAATATCTAGTGTCTAGGCTTAGTGGTAGAGTGTCACAACAGAGCTGTGTTGGGTGTTTAGAGACAGAGAATAATAAATTAGTGGTGAACTAATGAATGAGGTAGATCTAGGTTCTTATTTTGGGGACTTCAACCATTTTTAAAGGATTATAATCATTATAATGGTGAATTTTTAATAACCCTCTTCATTACTAGTTGTATATTACTAAGGGAATTTGAATATTTTACATTTACTAGATAATTCATTTTTAGAATCAGGGCTTAGGTCTAGATTCTTAGCATTATACATTCTATAACATTGTTTTTAGACTATTCATGAGTATTACGGGATGTATGGGGGTTCAGGTGGATTCTGGGGAGGATATGGAATGGTCGGGCTGCTGGATTCACCCGAAACATACCATTCACGGCTTGTCCATATAGGTCACTCCATAAATGTTCATATAGAGGGATTGTACCCCCTAACTGGAGTTGGTCCATACCATGAACCCTTAATTCAAATTTTTTTAAGTTTAACATCCTTTTTTCATATAATTTTTTTATTTTTTTGTAGGAGTTTTATTTTAGGAACCCCCTTTGAGGTGCCTTCATTTTTTTCTGTCTGGCGGAGAGGGTGACCCTCTCTTGTGTTGTCACTTCCTCTCCCTTTGGTGTGTTTGATCTAGGTGGTTCAAGTTTTATTTTTTGTACTTATTTTAGGTAAAATAGATCTATTGTTCTTAATACTTCACACACCTTTGATTCTTTATTTTTTCCTAGGGTTTGAGATGAACTTTTTTTTGGATCAGGGAGAAATCATTGCTCCTAATTAGGATTTCAAAAGTGGCTCGTAGAAGTCATCCCAAGAGTCCATAAAAAAGTCATCATTGACTTTTTGATGCATGGTACATTTATACATTGTTTATTTAGGGTTTTGAACAAAATTGGAAAAACTTATTTTATTCATGTGGTGAATTTTGGGATTTTGTGTTTCCTAGGATTGTGGTGAGTTTTGAGTGGATCACACTCAGTTCCTCACAATTCTGGCATTGTTATACTACCTGATGTGTTTTGTTCTTATTTTGTCAAACTAATATTTAGTTTTAAATTAGTTAACTAATTAATTTAATGATGATGGTGGATGATATAGGTGTTTTTGGACCTAGTGGAGGACGATACAAGAGTGGATGGATTTATCATAATGTCTATTGAGGTCAGGGTCTTTGACCTTACTGTGTCTCTTTTTTAATTGGTTATTTTATATTGGTGTGCCTTTATTAGTATACATGTCTACATAATTCATATTTTTTTTGAGTTTACCCATAATTTTAGGATGTACTCATGTCAGTCTAATAGTTAACATGTACTATATTACTTGTAAAAAGGTTTGATGGTGGATCCTTAATCGGATGGTATCCAATGTCCCTCCATATGGGTTTTCTGGAGGAATTAATTGGTTTTCAAAAGGTAAAATGGTTTTTATTTTTTAAAAAATTATTTTAAAATGGGGTTTTTCTAACTTGGAATTTCAAGGAGAACTAGTGATTTAAGAAAGTAGTTTGGAAATGTTATTTCAAAACTGAAATGTTTTTGATGTGTTTCGGGCCATAGGCCCTATGTGAGTGAGGTGACATGGGATTTATTTTCAAATGGTTTTGAAAAGTTTATTAGATCAGTTTATAAATGAAATAATCAAAGGAATGTGTGATTTAGTATTTGTATATTTGACCATGTGTGTGTGATGCCCTATTTTTCAATGCCTATGTGCTTGATGTGATCCTTTCTTGTGATTTATTATGTGATATTGATGTGTGTTTCATTTATAAACCAGTGTAAACCTTTATTGTGGTATAAAGGTGGATATTTTTCAAAAAAAATTATTTTTCCTCTTATGGGGAGGAGATGAGATAGAAGGACCTTGATATGTGCTTTGGGTACAAGACTATATCATGAGGGACTAGTGACTTAATAGAGAGTTGGTGTGTTATGAGTTGGGTTGTATTACCTTTTTTTTATTGTTCATGTTTGAATGTGTCCACCCTAGAGTCTAGGGGGATTGGCTAGTGTGACTGATGGACCTCTCTAGAGTTTGCGGGGATGGGTCAGTGTGATTATTTTTCCTTGAAGAAGGTATTGAGTTGAGAACTTTTTCAAATATGGTTTGGTTTGATGTTTTTGAATGGGACCTTTACTTGAGAAATATTGGGTTGAGGAATTCCCTATGGTATGTTTTGTCAGTTGACATGAAGCATAGATGATGAAGTCCCTCGATTGATGGGGTAGGGGTCAAGGCTTTTAAACATATAATTATGAATTGTTCCTTCAGGTAGTGGGTCAAGGATTGGATGGAATCCCATCCTGATTCTTTGTGTGTGAGATATTTATCATATTATATGATACCCTACCCTATGTTTTTAGGTACCATTCAAGTAATTGTATGAGGTGACATTGTTTTTATAACCTCGAGCCAAAATAGGTAGGGTCAAGTGTCGTGGTAGTCTAGTTATCACACAATGACTTGACTTGTATGTTGTATGTGCAATGTGTGTTACGTTTTCAATTAGTTTTGTTTCACAGACACAAATTCACCTATTTATTTGTATTGAATGAATATCTACTTGATCACAACAACACTCAGTATTGTTGAGGCACTGAGTATACCTATTGGGTTGTTGGACTCACCCTTACCCACATACACAGCATGGGTTTCAATTTATGTTGGTAGAAATTCCTATTTTCTATCAAGATATATGTACCACATATTGCCAAACTCATGGTAATATTTTAGAAGGTTTTTGAGTACAAGGATTCAATAGATCAGTTATATGATGAAAATTTATTGTTGGTATTTAGATTTAGTGTTGGTTGGTAGGTAGCTACAAAATTTTGGTTAGTAGGTAGAATATTATATTTATGTATTTTTATGATTTCTACACTGTATATATTATTTTACACCTTCATTAATAGACAATGGGATCCCCTTGGGATCCTGGTTTTTATCTACATGTTTTTTGGATTTTTAGTATATGGATGGGTTATGCCAATTTTTCGGTAGAATTCAGGAATAATTATAAGGACTTAAATTAGAGGTCCTAGTCTCCCTACTACTATCTTAGGCCCACACCACTAGTCATTAGCTTCTGGTGCAACTGTATGTGTGATTGAGGTCATGTAGAATCCTCGATCAGAAGCTGTTTAGGTGTCCTGGGATGGGGAATTAAAAAATGGTATCAGATCATCCTTTTGCATGGATTTTTTAGTTTGGGATGTATCTAGGATTTCAAAAATTGAGAGCTGGATTTAAAAACTATTGACTAGTATGACATTTGTTGAAACTTGAGTAACCAAGGGATATACAATTTTGGGACTTGGAACTCTGGGATGAGTGAGGTAGTCATTTAGACAGAGAATCCCATGTGGGGTGGATGATACTTGGGTTTAGTTATAGGGATCAAATAAGGGCTAGTTAGTTGTTTAGGAATCATGATAGTGTCATGCTATGAGCATGATATGAATTCCAATAGAGGTGATGTTTGACATACAACCTCATTAGAATACATATTAATTTAAACATATTATAATATAAATGATGTTTTCTCACATATATTATAAGGGTTGATTATATTAGTATTTATATGAGGGTATTTCTTGGTTTATTATGATGTGATTGTTTGGAAACCATAGGGAGACTATTTTTTGTAGCATTAGATTTTTTGAAAATATCGTTTTAAATAGAAAACCCTGGTTCTAAAAATAAAACTCATGCAATCTCATGAGGTTTACATGAAATGGTTTTCAAATTTGGTTTTATTTGAAACAACTAATAGAGATGGTGATTTTTAAATGGTTTGGTATTTTTTGGGTTTTCTGAAAACATAAGGAAATGGTTTTTAAAATTGAATTTCAAATTGGTTGTATAAATTATTTTCAAAATGGATTTTTGAAAATATGATTGGTTTTTTATGAAAAATGATTAGCTTGGATAGGGGTTTTGGTTATTTTTTATTTGATAAAAGAACCTTGGATACCATGGCATGTTTTGGAAAATATGGTTGAGTTTTGGTGTGTGAAAAATATTTCAAATATGGTTTCAACAATAAGTAACTAATTCCATCTAAAACCAGTTTTCATTGATAGTTTTGTGTCGTACAAGGTAACCCAGATTCTTGAATTGTGTGCTTGGCTAATGTGTGTTGTTTTAATGTAAATTAACACATGTGATTATCAGGTTTTTACCTATTTGTTAGGTTAGTGGGAATAGTAAAATGTTCTTTTATAGGAAATGTTTTGTTGGATCTTGAGTGGTTCATCTAGAGAGACTCAGGTTATTGTTTCTTTCTTTTTGAGGGTACACCATGGGTGCCTTGTGGGATTCACCTATAATGGTTTATTGGATGAATGTTTGTTTGGGGTTGAGTATCAGGATGTGTGTTTTGATGAATTTTTAGGTTGGACCACTGATGTGTTTTAGTATGCATTTCTTATGGAGAGGATCTGCACTATTAGGAATTAACCATTAGTAGTGGATTATTATAGTTGGGAGCACTATAATATTTTATAAATAATTTTTTGAAACTTTTTTTTAGAATCAATGGTTTTGGTACAACATAACAATGATGTAAGTAATCAATTTCTCATGTTTGGAACTCAGGTGCGAGTGGGTGGCACTATCCAGTAAAATGAGGGTTGGGTCATTATGTGTGG
The DNA here is from genome assembly GCA_963277665.1 of Viscum album. Taxonomy (NCBI): domain Eukaryota; kingdom Viridiplantae; phylum Streptophyta; class Magnoliopsida; order Santalales; family Viscaceae; genus Viscum; species Viscum album. The sequence goes on along the minus strand of OY728147.1, from coordinate 2,102,472,025 downwards.
TTTTATTATGATTATAAATTGTTTTTAGATGTTTCATGGGGTGATTACCTATTTGTGAGATTTTTCAGGGGTGAAACCCCATTTCTTTACATGACTCAGGGGGTGAAACCCCATTTCATTACATATAAGGGGTGAAACCCAGTTTTCTTGCATGATTTAGGGGTGAATCAGGAGAAAAAATAGTAATAAAGTGCTATTTTGGGGTGTTAATGTTTGGTGTATCATAGGTTTTAAATTTCATTGCTTGTTGGTATATGTGGGAATCAAAAATGAGGTTACTAGTGGGAATGATGGTTTAGAGGCAGGTGTGTTTCTTTTTATAGGAACATGACACATGTTGTATGCTATACCTCTCTCTTTCTATTGTGATGTTTTTCATCATAACAAACACTCATTTATGTTTCTAAAAATTTCATAGTTTGTTTCATTGTAATTAATTTTTAAAAGAAAATCGTATTCTTATTTGTAATGTCCCAACATGGAATCCAGTAAACAATCCCCTAAGCTGGTGGGTCACATAGCCTCAAGCAAGCCTCCTCATATGTCAGAGGCTTCCGACTAGTAGTGAGGGCCTAGGGTGTGACTATGGGGATAATATTCCCTTATGCTAGAGAGTATCAAATTGTAATAATAATAAAATTCAATAGGAGATGTAGTAAATCAACCAGATAGAATATAAACATCCAAGACAAGAATATATAAGAAATTAAAAATTAATCTCATATATAAAATGATGCTTCAGTTCATATAAAGACCCGGATTTTCCATGTAATTTTTTTAAAATTAAATGGAATTATTACGAGTCTGTGAAAATTTATGGAGCATGATTCTGAGACCCGGTGTTCCCGGAATGAATTTTTGAACTTTTTTTGAGGTACGTTCAGTAAATGCGTGGGTGGAATTTTCTATATTTTGAACTGGTGCTCAGATTAAAAATCTAAGGGCACTGTTGAATCCACAGCGTCGAGACTCGCTTAAGGAAGGCTTCACTTCGACCACAGTAGGTCGGGAGAAAAAGATAGATTTTGGAAATTTAAAATAATAATAATATAAATTTGTTATTTTATTTTTCTTTTTCTTTTTCCTCCAATGGACAAGTGGCGGTGGCGGGACCAACGACGTGTCAATCCATTAAATGGATTGAATCCTAAATTCTTTGTAACAACACTGTTGAAATTAGGAAGGTTCCTTATTTAATTGAACCCCATTAATTCTACATGTGTTACTCACCCTCCCCCTCTCTTATTTATATGGAGATTGGGGAGGAGTATTGGCATGACTTCACCAAGCAATGAAGTTATGATAAAGTGTCGTGACACAAACCACTTGGAGGATGGGTCCAGTATCAGCGGGTGGTGACAAGTGCCACGAATTGACGAACATCGACTCTTCCTCGAATGTGACGTTCTCCAACGATCTTTAGGTAGGGTATATTTCTTGTCTAAATTAAAGAGTTGATGATCATTATACTAACCTCTTGATATCAAGCTAACGTAGAGGGCGCATGACAAATGAACAAGGCCCAGACCCTCTGCCCTTTTTATGGGAATTTGGAGCATTATTTGCGAGCATTATATTTGGGTTGGATGAAACCTGGAATGTTGGGTGATGGTGGAGGCTGATAATGGTCGGCCACAGAGGAGATGGTGATCTGCCATCGCGCACCGTCGGTGAAGAAGGTTGTGGTCATAGCCGCGACGGGGGATGGCGGCAGCCGGCAACGGTCGACCGCGAAAGAAGTGGTGGTGCACCATCACGTGATTCTGAAGAAGGGGGTCATGGAAGACTGCGGTGGCAGGCACCGACCGGACGGGGATGGAGGTGGGCGGTGCGCCGTCATGCGCCGCTAAGGATGGTTGCGGTTAGGAAGTCGCGGTGGTGGACCGGGACCCGCAGTGGGTCTCGCAGGTGACCGGGCATTGCCAAGAGGCATCTTCGCTCTGCCTTCTAAATGGGGGAGACCACTCCCCCTGTGCCAGCTAGGGCATACCCCGCTCAATCGGAATGTTCCTGCAATAGGCCGCGCCCCTCCGCGGGTCGGGCCGCACCTCCAGCGGGCCGCACCCCTCTGTGGGCTGAGTCGCACGAACCCAGCGGGCCGCACCCTTCACGGGCCAGGCCGCGTGAGCCTAGCAGGCTAAACCACCCAAGTGGGGCAGCCCAGGTCAGGTTGACCCAAATCAGGTTGGGTTGGCCCAGACTGGGTCGTACCAGGTCAAACCGGACCCAGACCCTTTCAGACCCAGTTTCTCTAAAAGAGCTATAACATGAAATTCGGGCATCCGTTTGACGAACCATCTATGGCGCTGGGACCCTTGGAGCGAGACGGTCCTTTTGGTATAATCTACTTGAGATTTGGAGAAATTTGGTGTATGGCTAGGTTGGATCGAACCCAAATCCAACCGGACCCTCAGAACTAAAATGCTTATAAGTCATAGACCAGATGTTTGATTGACGCGTCGCCTATCAAGTTGGAACCCTTAAAACATGGCGGTCCTTTGGGATACTTCTTCATGGAGATATATGGAGGTTTAGGTATGACCTATGTCTTGAGGATTGGATCCTCCCAGAATCAAGAATTCCTTGAGCGTGAATCCTATGGCTGGAATTGAGGTGGACGTTAGAGATATATCATACAGAGTTTGGTACCGAGCAATCCTATGTGGGTCAGCACTTACCGATCCTGTTTGATTTAGATCCTGTGTGGGTCATCACTTAGAGATTCTATGTGGGTCAACGCATACTGAAATTGTGTGGTTCAAATCCTATGTGGGTTAGCCGGGGTTAGTACCTATCGATCCTGTGTGGGAAAAACTTCGTATGGACAGAGGTAGTGCCTCTAGACATAATAAGATGATCTATATTCTCAACTAATCATTTGTACTTTTGTGATTTACTTATACCTAGCTTGAGCTGAGTCTTTACCAATTTGGTACTTTCACCTTCGTCGTGTTACCTTCATGGTGTTACCTTTGTGGTACTTTCACCTTCGTGGTGCTACCTTTGTGGTGTTACCTTTGTGGTACGTTCACCTTCGTGGTGTTGCCTTCGTGGTGTTACCTTTGTGGTACTTTTACCTTCTTGGTTTCACCTTCATGGTGTTACCTTTGTGGTATTATTCTTTCGTGGATCAGTTGTGCATATGGTTTAAAAGTTGGAGCCTTATGTTTTCCTCATGAATGAGATGAGTATCTTTTGATAACTTAGGTATATATATGGGCATATACCTAAGTAGAGTTGATGAGTTATTCATGCTTTGTGATTGAGGTCTTTCTTAATGTTTTTTCCTTTGTAGAACTCTGGGAGACCTTCAGGGGTCTCGGGGTTCCTACTTAGTATCCTTATACTCACCCCTGAACAAGTTACGCTTGTAGCTTGTTTTGTCTTGTGTAGACAACAGACAGTGTTGATCGAGGCTGAGGGTGCTAAGACTAGATGGTGCTCAGAGGTGGATCATTTGACGTGATGATATGCAGTGACTACTGATCGTGAGTTGTAGCTACCCTTCAGGTAGGATCCTCTATGGATGATCCAAGAGCTATTTTCTCTTTTTAGTTGCACTTGTACTTTTTAGTGGGGCTTTTATTCTATCCCCTTTACTTTCAGTGCACTTTTTACTATAGTAGTTTACTTCGTGGTTGCTTCTTATTGTGTTCTTGGATTTTGTTTTTATATAGGTTTAAAGGCAATGCCTTCTAGTTATAGTGATATTCCTTTTCGGTGCTAGTCGCCATCCCCTGGACTATGGAAGGCGGGCTTGGGGTAGTCATGGAACGGGCCCCAGGGGACGGGTCATGACAAGTGGTATCAACGGGGTCGGTTCTACTGAAGAACTAGGACTCAGATTTTTTCAATGTGGAAATAGTGTTAAGTGTTATGAGTGTGGTTTTCATTTTGAGTAATCCAGTGTAAAGACCCGTAAAATTCAAGGGAAATTTTTTCTTAATTTTCTTTGGAATTTTACAAGAGCGCGGTTTCTGACGGCACCTGATTCCGAGGCCCGGAGTGCCCGGAATTAATTTCCAAAGTTTGGCTCGGGTACGTTCAGTGAACGAACGAGCGGGAATTCCTAACTTTTGATCCGGTGCTCGGAATTGAAATCCGAGGACACCGATGAACTCGCAACGCCGATATTCGCTTAAGAAGACCTTTTCCGAAGTTGCGTTTGCTTAGGAGGAGTTGTTTAATTTTCTGGATGAAATGAAGAGTAAAATAAAATTATGATACAATATTTATTTTATATCTTTAAAGTGGTTAAAATCTTTTGTTGGAAGTTGGGTGGTTTAACCACCTAAGAGAGGATTAAGGTGAGGAGGGGCCCACCCGAGCCCCACCTTTTCAAATTCCCTAACTCCCCTCTCACTCTCTTTAAAGCTTGATAACTTAACACTTAATTAATTACACAACTCATGTATAATTAATTAAGTGTTTTGTTTTTGAAATTTAAGTTTTTGAAATGCTTGGCTTAGTAAATAAAATAAGGAGGGACCTTATTTTATTTGGATTTTTGGGTGAGGTGTGGAAGATCTTTGGAGAGAAGCTGAAGAAATCCTCCACCATCTTCATCTCCTTCGTGGAAGAACGCGAAGAACATACGCCGCCCACGAAGAACACCGACGATGACATCTTGACTCGTCTTCTCCGATTGCTTCCTCCTCGACTTCTTCGTCTTCTAACCGACGTCAACGAAATGACGACCGCTTCCCACGACTACATCAACGTGCGACTATCGAGGTAGGGGTTTACTTCAATATGATTATCACTTTCCATGTTTTCCCCTTCAAAATCTATTGTGGGATTGGGAAAAATGTTTGATGAGGATTGTGGGGAATTTTATTTAATTTACGTGTGAATCGTTTGAAACAAGGTTCAATTTTTAATTAATTAAAAATTGTGCCATTTGGGTGTTGGTTATTCCCGATTGTTAGCATCTAATGCGGAGGGCGCGGGCCGAACAAACACGGCCCGACAACCCTCCGTAGTTTTGTTTTTGGTGCGTGGATTTGACAGTAATGAGGAATCGAATCCGAAATGGGAAAATGAGGTATCCGTTCCGAAGATCTCGATCCGAGAAAATCGCCGGCGAAGACCGCAAGAGGAACGGACCACCGGAGTGCGTCCGGTGGTCCGTGAAAGACGGCGGTCGCGCGCCGCTCCGGCGCGGTGGTGCCGGCGACCCGCGGCGGAGGCGCGCTGCCGGACTAACTCACCGCAGCTAAGCCGCGGTGGTCAACAGGCGGCCGGCAAAGCCGGCCGCGACGGTCCAAGGGCGGGACCCTTTAGGGTCCCGCGTTTTGTTTTTCGGCCGGCCAAACGGCCGGCCGTTTCTAGGAATTCTGGGGGATTAAACCCCCGGATGAAAGCTGAGCGGGCCCCCCACGTGGGGGGGGGCATTGTTTTGCAAAGCACGGGGGGCTGCGCCCCCCCGTTTCCTCGACCAGCACTCGGCCAACCGGCCGAGCTGAGTGGCCGGGCCGCGCCGCCGGCTGGGCCGGGTCCAGCGGACCGGGTCGGACCAACCCGGTTCGGGTCGGATCCGGGTCGGGTCGACCCGGGTCGGCCCGGACCCCCCGTTTTCGAGACAATTTCGGTCTTTTGGCCATAACTTGAGCCACGGACCTCCGATTGACGAACCGTCTGCGGAAACGCGATCCTTGGATCGAGACGGTCGTTTCAGTATATCGCACTCAGGGTTTCAGAACACTTTGAGTTCGGCCGGGTTGTTCATATACGAAACCAACCGGGCCTTCGGAGCGGAAACGCTCATATCTTGAGCTACGGACGTCCGATTGACGTGTCGTCAGCTTTGTTGTGTTCCTCTTAGTGAGAAGGATCTTTTGGCATACTCCGCCCGAGGTTTGGACGGAGGTGGAGTATGGTCGGGTTGGTTTTGCCTTAAAAACCAACCGGGCCCCTGGGACGAAAAAGCCAATAACTCTCAGACCGGGCGTCCGATCGACGCGCCGTCTATTGCGTTGAGTTCCTGTTGACGATGCAGAACTTTTGGATACATCAACTCTGAAATTTGTGACATTTGATGTATCAGTCTCTCGGCTCGTGGAGCGGACCCTCCTGAACGAGCTTGCTGTGTGCGGGAACCCTAGTGCTGGCTGCGACTGTTACTGCTACTGCTACTGCTACTGTGACTGCGACGACGACAGTACAGAGATCCTGTGTGGATTCGACGACGACGACTACAGCACTCAGCGATCCTACGTGGATCAGTGCTACAGGTCCTGTGTGGGCCCGATCCTGTGTGGGTCCAATCCTGTGTGGGTCTTTGCGCTCAGCGGTCCTGTGTGAACCAGCGCCTACAGGTCCTGTGTGGGCCTGATCATGTGTGGGTATTTTGCGGGGGTTAGTTACCTATCGATCCTTCGTGGGTACGACGACTTAGATGGATCAGAGATCATCTTTATCGTCCTTTGAAGAAGTATTCCTGTGTGAGCTGAATCCTGTTGCTTTCCTGTGTGGTTTGTGTTGAGCTATCCTGTGTGGATTACGTTTTGTTTTCCTGTGTGGAATACGTTTACTTTCCTGTGTGGACTGAGTTGTACTTGGGCTCGGAGGTTGGAGCGTATTTGAAATTGATGACTTAGGTATATGTATGGGCATATACCTAAGAAGTTTCGGTTGTTACTTCGTGATTGTACCTTCCTCTGTGGTTTATCCTTTGTGGATTTTGAGAGACCTTTAGGGGTCTCGGGGTCCCTACTGAGTAGCTTATACTCACCCCTGCACGGGCTATGCCCGCACTACGTTGTGTTGGTTGCAGACGACGGACAGCGTTGATCTTGGATGAGGCTTGCAGAGCAGGACGGTACCTGGAGGTGGACCACTGGGCGAGACGTACTAGGAGCAGACGGTGGGACCCGTGGAGCAGTGAAGCTATCTGTACCCATCCTTCAGGTGGGATCTCCAGTGGACAGCTCGGTGTAGCGACTTTTACTTACAGTTGCTGTTTTCCCTTTCGAGTTGTACTTTACTTTCAGTTTGGGTTTGTATACTGGCTCATTTACTTTTCCGCACTTTCAGTTGTACTCTGTTTTTACTTAGTGTTTACTTTCCGCTTGCTTACTCTGTGGTGCTTGTTTACTTTACAAAGGCAATGCCTTCCCTTTTTATTGGGATTCAAGCCTTGGTGCTAGTCGCCAGCCCCTGGCCTATGGAAGGCGGGCTTGGGGTAGTCACGGCACGGACCCCGAGGGCGGGTCGTGACAAATTGGTATCAGAGGAGTTCAGTTCTACCGCGAACTCTGATCTTTTCTATGTGAAGCAATAATGTTTAGCGTATTGAGTGTGGTTCTCAGTCCAGTGAGTCCAGTGTTGGTGCGGCGGCCGACGTATCCGTACACCAGGACCCTGACTTCTGATTTCCGACTTAATGCACGAAAACATTGATTGCGTGTGTGTTTCAAGTTTTTTTTTTGTGATTACTTATATCAGCTCACCAGGTATACTTTTCTGACCGTGGTGCACCTGTTTCCTTTTCAGGATGGCCCCACGACGGCAGCCAGCTAGGGTTCCGAGAGTCGAGCGTGACGACAGCCCACCGAGCGATGAGGCTTCGGTGCAGGGCCCTTTGTCAGCAGTGGCACCGGCAGTAGCTCTACCCGTCGAGCCACCGATACTTCCAGCACCAGCCGCTGACGATGCACGTCGCCTCAGCGCACTGCATGAGTTTCAGCGCCAGCGACCACCCAGGTTTCGCGGGGAGACGGATCCCCAGGCAGCCGAGGACTGGCTGGAGGCAGTAGTACGTGTGTTTAGGCTAGTGAGGACACCAGCAGACCTCATGGTGATCCTCGTTGCGAGCCTACTACACGCAGCAGCAGGACGATGGTGGAGCTTGATGCTCCAGGTGCACGATGAGGCATCTCTTCTATGGACGGACTTTGAGAGCCTCTTCCGCTCGGAGTTCGTCCCAACCACCATTCGTGCGGTGCGTATCCAGGAGCTTCTTCAGCTGCGGCAGGTCAGCGTGACGGTCGCTCAGTACTCGGCGAGATTTACCGATCTCTCGCGCTACTCGACCGACATGGTACGGGACCCATTCTTCCGGGCCCAGACCTTCGAGCAGGGTTTGAGACACGAGATCAGGGCATCGCTGATCTCCCTCAGCATACCGACTCAGACAGGAGTACTGGAGCGGGCCCTTCTGATCGAGAGCTTCCTTGCTGAGTCTACACCAGCACAGCGACCCACCGTAGGGCGGCACGTGGCAGAGTCATCTGCAGTAGGCAGTCGACGGATGACTCAGGGGTTCAGGCAGACCAAACCTTCGGGCAGACGACCTCAGGACACTGGCTCAGCAGTGCGGGGCACACAGCGAGGAGCCAGTCTTTCGAGAGGCAGACAGTGCTACTCGTGCGGCGGGCAGGGCCACATGGCTCGTGACTGCCCGACCCGTCATGCCGAGGAGCAGCAGACAGTTGAGGGACCACCGAGGCAAAGGCAGAGGGTCGACCGTGGCGGTCCGCAGGGAGGAGGTGGACGAGGCAGAGGAGCTGGACGAGCAGCCGGTGGTGGGCGACGCTTTGAGGCTCTGCCACCACCACCACCAGGAGGTCCACCCCGACCACAGGGAGCTGGCGGGCAGAGACAGGCACAGCTCCAGGCAGTAGAGGCCTACGACCACGGTGCACCCGAGATGATTCGAGGTACTATCTGTGTCTATTCCACCCTTGCTGCAGTTCTTATAGACACAGGAGTGAGTCACTCTTTCATAGTCGCTGCCCTTGTTCAGAGCTCGGAGATTCCGACAGAGCCGTTGGCTCGATCCTTACGGCTAGAGACTCCTACGGGAGCAGACTCGACGATTACGCACTGGTGCCGGCAGTGTGAGCTTACTCTAGGAGGCGAGAGCTTCGGCTAGGATCTTCTTGTAGCAGCGTCGAGGCCTTAAGACGTCATCTTGTGCATGGATTGGCTATCTACGGTCCATGCGCAGATTGACTTTTTTAGGCGCAAGGTGCGATGTGTACGCACCGACGGGAGCATATTCACCTTCACCAGCGAGAAGGGAGCCTTAGCAGCACAGGATGGACTTCCACAGAGGAGAGGACATCCCATCACTCATCAGTTGGCTAGCCTCATCCTTGGAGCAGTTGACATGCGGAGTCCTGGTTTTCCTGCAGTGGTGGATCAGTTTGCGGACGTTTTTCCCGACGACGTTCCAAGGCTACCTCCTCGCAGAGAGGTAGACTTTTATATTGACTTGTACCCCGGGACAGCCCCAATATCGACTCCAGCATATTGGATGGCCCCCGCTGAGCTTCGAGAGCTACGGGTACAGTTGGAGGACTTGCAGGGCAAGGGGTTCATCCGACCCAGTGTTTCACCCTGGGCTTCCCCGATATTGTTCGCCAAGAAGGCGGACGGGAGCTTGCGACTTTGTGTTGACTATCGTCGCCTGAACCAGGTGACAGTGAGGAACAATTATTCGCTACCGAGGATTGATGACCTCTTTGATCAGCTCAAGGGAGCACGGTGGTTCTCAAAGATAGACCTCAGGTCAGGCTATCATCAGCTCAGAGTCAGAGATGAGGATGTGCATAAGACGGCCTTCAGATGTCGGTATGGCCACTATGAGTTCTTGGTTATGCCTTTTGGCATAACCAATGCTCCAACAGTGTTCATGGCCCTCATGAACAGGATCTTTCAGCCATACCTCGATCGGTTTGTCGTGGTCTTCATCGACGACATTCTGATTTACTCTACGACTGAGGAGGAGCACGCCTATCACTTGCAAGTTGTACTAGACACACTCCGAGAGCACCAGCTTTATGGTAAGCTCTCGAAGTTCCAGTTCTGGATACGTGAGGTACACTTCTTGGGACACGTTATCTCTGAGGCGGGAGTTTCAATGGATCCTACGAAGATCGAGGCTGTGTTAGCATGGGAGCCACCCAGGAGCGTGACTGAGGTTCGGAGTTTCTTGGGACTAGCTGGATACTATCGGAGATTCGTGCCAGACTTCTCTAGAGTTGTGACACCACTCACATCTTTGACAAAGAAGGGGAAACCCTTCGTGTGGTCAGACAGATGTCAGCAGAGCTTCCAGGAGCTGAGACAGAGATTGACTAGCGCACCTATCTTGAGGTTGCCTGAGGAGGGAGTAGGGTACGTAGTCTACTGCAATGCATCAGGGACCGGACTCGGATGTGTTCTGATGCAGGAGCGGGCAGTGATCGCCTATGTATCACGTCAGTTGAGGCCGCATGAGCAGAACTACGCTACCCATAACCTGGAGTTAGCAGTAGTGGTCTTCGCTCTGAAGACATGGCGACACTATCTGATGGGAGAGCGCTTTACAGTATTTTCCGATCATCAGAGTCTCAGGTATATCTTCTCGCAGAAGGACCTGAACCTGAGACAGCGGTGATGGCTCGAGTTCCTCCAGGACTATAACTTTGAGATAGTCTATACTCCAGGGAAGGGGAACGTAGTATCCGATGCCCTCAGCAGGAGGACGGGCATTCAGCTACTTGAGGAGGCAACGGAGCAGCTAGCCTCTTTGCAGATATCCTTTGTGGATAGAGATGGAGCAGCCTTCCTCCAGTCTCTCACAGTCACCCCTCCACTACTACAGCGGGTCAGAGAAGCACAGCGTGAGGACGCTGACTGTGAGACACGGCGTGTACTGATATCCTCGGGACAGGCACCTGATGGTTTCTCCCTTGGAGCAGAGCACGAAATCCTTTTCAGAGGACATACCATGGTACCAGTCGCTTTGCGAGAGGAAGTGCTGAGAGAGTTTCACACTTCTCATTTGGCGGTACATCCTGGAGTGGCGAAGATGTACCAGGACCTCAGACGATAGCACTGGTGGCCGGGCATGAAGAAGGCAGTAGCAGAGTTCGTTTCTCGATGCCTCACCTGCCAGCAGGTGAAGGAAGAGCATCAGGTACCAGCAGGCTTGGTACAGCCCTTGGAGGTTCCGGAGTGGAAGTGGGACGGCATATCTATGGACTTCGTGACTGGACTTCCACGCACTTCCAGAGGTCACGACTCCATCTGGGTGATTGTTGACCGACTCACCAAGTTGGCACACTTCTTACCCATCAGAGAGCAGGGCTCAGTGGAGAGCTTGGGACGTCTCTACGTTCAGGAGATTGTGCGGCTCCACGGTGTGCCATCATCTATCGGCTCCGATCGAGATGCTCGCTTTACTTCCCGGCTTTGGAAGGGGTTACAGGAGGCGTTCGGGACGCAGCTACGTCTGAGCACAGCCTTTCACCCTCAGACGGATGGTCAGACGGAGAGGACCATTCAGACTCTCGAGGACATGCTCCGCGCGTGTGTCCTCGACTTTGGTCGTAGCTGGGAGGACCACCTACCCTTGGTGGAGTTTGCGTACAACAACAGCTACCACTCCACCATCGGGATGGCACCGTACGAGGCGTTGTACGGCCGACCTTGTAGATCTCCTTTGTGCTGGACAGACCCTGGGGAGTCAGCACTGGTGGGACCGGAGATAGTCCAGGCCACGACAGAGAAGGTCCAGGTCATCCAGGAGCGGATGAGGACAGCTCAGAGCCGGCAGAAGTCATATACTGATAGGAGGCGGAGGCCACTAGAGTTCGAGGATGGAGACCACGTCTTCTTGCGGGTCTCACCTCGACGTGGTATTCGGAGATTTGGCCGAGGCGTCAAGTTATCTCTGCGCTTCATCGGACCCTTCCAGATCCTCAGCTGGATTGGCGAGGTGGCTTATCGTCTGGCTCTACCACCTCAGTTGCACCGGGTGCACGACGTCTTCCACGTGTCTCAGCTGAGGAGATACGTGCACGACCCGACGCACATCATTGACCATGGGGAGCTTGACGTTGATGATGGGGCGACTTTTACGGAGGTCCCGGTGGAGATAGAGGATCGACAGGAGCGGGTCCTGCGTGGGCGATCGATTCCTCTTGTGCACATCAGATGGCAGCACGGGAACCTCCAGGAGAGCACATGGGAGCGGGAGGCTCAGATGCGTGCTCAGTACCCTCATTTGTTTCCCTAGTTTTTTATGTATCTTTACGGGGACGTAAAGCCCTGAGGTGGGAGTAATGTAGAGACCCGTAAAATTCAAGGGAAATTTTTTCTTAATTTTCTTTGGAATTTTACAAGAGAGCGGTTTCTGACGGCACCTGATTCCGAGGCCCGGAGTGCCCGGAATTAATTTCCAAAGTTTGGCTCGGGTACGTTCAGTGAACGAATGAGCGGGAATTCCTAACTTTTGATCCGGTGCTCGGAATTGAAATCCGAGGACACCGATGAACTCGCAGCACCGATATTCGCTTAAGAAGACCTTTTCCGAAGTTGCATTTTCTTAGGAGGAGTTGTTTAATTTTCTGGATGAAATGAAGAGTAAAATAAAATTGTGATACAATATTTATTTTATATCTTTAAAGTGGTTAAAATCTTTTGTTGGAAGTTGGGTGGCTTAACCACCTAAGATAGGATTAAGGTGAGGAGGGGCCCACCCGAACCCCACCTTTTCAAATTCCCTAACTCCCCTCTCACTCTCTTTAAAGCTTGATAACTTAACACTTAATTAATTACACAACTCATGTATAATTAATTAAGTGTTTTGTTTTTGAAATTTAAGTTTTTGAAATGCTTGGATTAGTAAATAAAATAAGGAGGGACCTTATTTTATTTGGATTGTTGGGTGAGGTGTGGAAGAGCTTTGGAGAGAAGCTGAAGAAATCCTCCACCATCTTCATCTCCTTCGTGGAAGAACGCGAAGAACGTATGCCACCCACGAAGAACACCGACGATGACATCTTGACTCGTCTTCTCCGATTGCTTCCTCCTCGACTTCTTCGTCTTCTAACCGACGTCAATGAAACGACGACCGCTTCCCACGACTACGTCAACGTGCGACTATCGAGGTAGGGGTTTACTTCAATATGATTATCACTTTCCATGTTTTCCCCTTCAAAATCTATTGTGGGATTGGGAAAAATGTTTGATGAGGATTGTGGGGAATTTTATTTAATTTACGTGTGAGTCGTTTGAAACAAGGTTCAATTTTTAATTAATTAAAAATTGTGCCATTTGGGTGTTGGTTATTCCCGATTGTTAGCATCTAATGTGGAGGGCGCGGGCCGAACAAACACGGCCCGACAACCCTCCGTAGTTTTGTTTTTGGTGCGTGGATTTGACAGTAATGAGGAATCGAATCCGAAATGAGAAAATGAGGTATCCGTTCCGAAGATCTCGATCCGAGAAAATCGTCGGCAAAGACCGCAAGAGGAACGGACCACCGGAGTGCGTCCGGTGGTCTGCGAAAGACGGTGGCCGCACGCCGCTCCGGCGCGGCGGTGCCGGCGACCCGCGGCGGAGGCGCGCCGCCGGAGTAACTCACCGCGGCTAAGCCGCGGTGGTCAACAGGCGGCCGGCAAAGCCGGCCGCGACGGTCCAAGGGCGGGACCCTTTAGGGTTCCGCGTTTTGTTTTTCGGCCGGCCAAACGGCCGGCCGTTTCCAGGAATTCCGGGGGATTAAACCCCCGGATGAAAGCTGAGCGGGCCCCCCACGTGGGGGGGGCCGTTGTTTTGCAAAGCACGGGGGGTTGCGCCCCCCCGTTTCCTCGACCAGCACTCGGCCAACCGGCCGAGCTGAGCGGTCGGGCCGTGCCGCCGGCCGGGCTGGGTCCAGAGGACCGGGTCGGATCCGGGTCGGGCCGACCCAGGGGGGACGGGCCGGGTCGGCCCGGACCCGGACCCCCCGTTTTCGAGACAATTTCGGTCTTTTGGCCATAACTTGAGCCACGGACCTCCGATTGATGAACCGTCTGCGGCAACGCGATCCTTGGATCGAGACGGTCGTTTCGGTATATTGCACTCAGGGTTTCGGAACACTTTGAGTTCGGCCGGGTTGGTTCGTATACGAAACCAACCGGGCCTTCGGAGCGGAAACGCTCATATCTTGAGCTACGGACGTCCGATTGACGTGCCGTCAGCTTTGTTGTGTTCCTCTTAGTGAGACGGATCTTTTGGCATACTCCGCCCGAGGTTTGGACGCAGGTGGAGTACGGTCGGGTTGGTTTTGCCTTAAAAACCAACCGGGCCCCTGGGACGAAAAAGCCAATAACTCTCAGACCGGGCGTCCGATCGACGCGCTGTCTGTTGCGTTGAGTTCCTGTTGACGATACAGAACTTTTGGATACATCAACTCTGGACTTTGTAACAGTTGATGTATCAGCCTCTCGGCTCGTGGAGCGGACCCTCCTGAACGAGCTTGCTGTGTGCGGGAACCCTAGTGCTGGCTGCGACTGTTACTGCTACTGCTACTGCTACTGTGACTGCGACGACGACAGTACAGAGATCCTGTGTGGATTCGACGACGACAACTATAGCACTCAGCGATCCTACGTGGATCAGTGCTACAGGTCCTATGTGGGCCCGATCCTGTGTGGGTCTGATCCTGTGTGGGTCTTTGCGCTTAGCGGTCCTGTGTGAACCAGCGCCTACAGGTCATGTGTGGGCCCGATCCTGTGTGGGTCTTTTGCGGGGGTTAGTTACCTATCGATCCTTCGTGGGTCCGATGACTTAGATGGATCAGAGATCATCTTTATCATCCTTTGAAGAAGTATTCCTGTGTGAATTGAATCCTGTTGCTTTCCTGTGTGGTTTGTGTTGAGCTATCCTGTGTGGATTACGTTTTGTTTTCCTGTGTGGAATACGTTTACTTTCCTGTGTGGACTGAGTTGTACTTGGGCTCGGAGGTTGGAGCGTATTTGAAATTGATGACTTAGGTATATGTATGGGCATATACCTAAGCAGTGTCGGTTGTTACTTCGTGATTGTACCTTCCTTTGTGGTTTATCCTTTGTGGATTTTGAGAGACCTTCAGGGGTCTCGGGGTCCCTACTGAGTAGCTTATACTCACCCCTGCACGGGCTATGCCCGCACTACGTTGTGTTGGTTGCAGACGACGGACAGCGTTGATCTTGGCTGAGGCTTGCAGAGCAGGACAATATCTGGAGGTGGACCACTGGGCGAGACGTACTAGGAGCGGACGGTGGGACCCGTGGAGCAGTGAAGCTATCTGTACCCATCCTTCAGGTGGGATCTCCAGTGGACAGCTCGGTGTAGCGGCTTTTACTTACAGTTGCTATTTTCCCTTTTGAGTTTTACTTTACTTTCAGTTTGGGTTTGTATACTGGCCCATTTACTTTTTCGCACTTTCAGTTGTACTCTGTTTTTACTTAGTGTTTACTTTCCGCTTGCTTACTTTGTGGTGCTTGTTTACTTTACAAAGGCAATGCCTTCCCTTTTTATTGGGATTCACGCCTTGGTGCTAGTCGCCAGCCCCTGGCCTATGGAAGGTGGGCTTGGGGTAGTCACGGCACGGACCCCGAGGGCGGGTCGTGACATCCAGTGTTGGTGTGGTGGTCGACATATCCATACATTAGGACCTTTAATTTCAATTTCTGACTCATTACATGAAAACACTGATTGCTTGTGTTTTGAAAATTTTTTCTTATAATTTTATTTGAGTCAGCTCACCAGGTATAACTTATTAACCATGGTGCAGCTGTTATCTTTAAGGATGGCGCCACGTATCTAGCTAGCCCAGATTCCCGAGAGAGTACATGATGGTGGCCCACTAAGCGATGAGGCCTTGGTGCAGGATCCTCTTATAGAGATAACGCATTCGGGTGGTGTACCAGCAGCACCACAACCTATTGGGTAGCCGTTGTCACTAGCCCCACCAACAGATGGTGCACGCTGACTGAGTGTGTTGTATTATTTTCAGTGGCAGAGTCCTCTAAGGTTCTGAGGGGAGATGGATCCGCATGTGGCTGAGGACTGGCTGGAGGCTATTGCGAGAGTTTTTTGCTTAGTTGGGACACCAGCAGGCCTGATGGTGATCCTAGCTGCTAGTATCTTCCAGGGAGTAGATGAGAGGTGGTGGTGTCTCACACTCCAATTACATGATGAGGTGACCCTCACCTGGGTGGACTTTTAGGGCCTTTTCTGGAGTGAGTTTATCCCAGCGACCTTACGCCTAGTGCATATACAAGAGCTTCTGCAGTTACAGTAAGGAAGCGTGACCAAGGCCCAATACTCGGAGAGGTTCACTAATCTCTCCCTCTACTCCACTGACATGGTACGAGAGCCCTTATTTAGGTCCCGGACCTTTGAGCAGGATCTATGATAGGATATTAGAGCATAGATGATATCACTCACCATTTTGAGACATGCTGAAGTGATGGAGAGGGAACTTATGGTGGAGGGCTTCCTTGCTGAGCAGGTACCCACAGCGAGAGTCACCATCAGACGTCAGGTAGAATATTCATCTGCAGAAGGTAGTACACAGATGACACAGGGGCCCAAGCGGGCCAAACCTTCTGGTGGGTGACCTCGAGATACAGTGTCGGTGGTGTGGGGATCACGGGATAGAGGAGGGCAGCTGAGGAGTAAGCAGTGATACTCGTGCAGTGGGAAGGGTCACATGGATCACGACTGCCCGACCCACCATACGAATGACCAATAGACGGTCGAGGGAATGCTATGGAAGTGGCGGAAGTTCGAATGAGGAGTTCCATAGGGTGGTAAACGTGGAAGAGGAGTTGGCCATACAGCAGGCGGTGGGCGGCAATTCAAGGTTCTATCGCCACCACCTCTAGGTGGTCCACCACGACCACAGGGAGTAGGAGGATAGGGACGAGCTCAGCTCCATACATCTGAAGCCTATGAACATGGCGCTTTAGAGATGATTAAAGGTATGATATGTGTCTACTCCACCCTATCTTCCGTACTTATAAACAAAGGTTCAAGTCACTCTTTTATTACCATGACCCTCGTTCAGTGCTCGGCGATTTTGATAGAGTCGTTAGCTCGATCCTTATGGCTAGAGACTCATACGTGAGGGGATTTGATGATTACACGCTGCTTTCGGTAGTGTGATGTTACTCTATGAGGTGATAGCTTCGGCCGAGATCTACTAGTAGTGGCGTCGAGGCCTTACGACGTCGTCTTGGGTATGGACTGGTTATCCACAATCCATGCTCAGATTGACTATATTAGGCACAAAGTGTGGTGTGTCCATGAGGATTGGACTAGGTTTTCCTTCACTAGTGAGAAAGGAACATTTATAGAACATGATGAACTTTCTCTAAGGAGGGTTCAACCAATCACACATTAGTTGGCTAGCCTTACCCTCAAATTAGTTGAGGTTGAGAGTCTGAGCTATCTTATAGTGGTGGACCAGTATGTCGATGTCTTTCCTGATGATATTTCGGGACTACCTCAACCCAAAGAGGTAGACTTTTACATCGAATTTTACCCCTTCACGGAACTGATATATACACCATCATATCGAATGGCTCCCATGGAGCTTTGTGAGTTACAGGTACAGCTGGAGGACTTGCAGAGGAAGGGGTTCATAAAGCCCAGTGTTTCTCTATGGGCATCCCTGATTTTGTTCTTCAAGAAGGTAGATGGTATTTTGAGACTCTGTGTGGAATATAAGTGCCTGAACTAGGTGATTGTGAAGAACAATTATCCACTTCAGAGGATTTATGATCTCTTTGATCAGTTGAAGGGATATTGATGGTTTTCAAAGATAGACCTCAGATCATGTTATCATCAGCTTAGGGTATGAGATGAGAATGTGCATAAGATGGCCTTCAGATGTCGGTATGGCCACTATGAGTTCTTTGTTATGCCATTCGGCCTGATCAACACCCTGGAAGTGTTCATGGGACTCATGAAAAAGATCTTTCAGCCATAACTCGGTCGCTTTGTGGTGGTCTTAATCAATGAAATCTTGAATTACTCATTGTCGTAGGAAGAGAATGTCTATTATCTGCAGATAATTATGGATACACTCTAAGAGAACCAGCTTTATGGTAAGCTCTCTAAGTTTCAGTTCTGGATACAGGAGGTCCACTTTCTGGGAAATGTTATCTTGGAAGCTAGAGTTGTAGTAGATCTGGTGAAGATAGAGGCTATTCTAGCTTCAGAGTCACCCAGGAATGTGACCAAGGTGCGGAGTTTTCTGGGATTGGTTGGGTACTACCGAAGATTCGTACCTGACTTTTTCGGACTTGTGGCACCCTTTTTAGTGTTGAAGAAGAAGGTATATCCCTTCATATGGATGGAAAGATGCCATCTTAGTTTTCAAGAGTTGAGGTAGAGAATGATGAGTGCCCCCATATTAAGGCTACCAGAAGAGGGTGTTGGTTATGTAGTCTACTACGACCCATCATGGACCAGACATGGATGTGTCCTGATGCAAGAGCGAGCAGTGATCGCATATGGTTCTAGAAAACTAAAACAACATGAGTAGAACTATGCTACCCATGACCTAGAGTTAGCAGTAGTGGTCTTCACCTTAAATATGTGGTGACATTAATTGATGGGTGGATTTTATACAGTCTACTCTGATCACAAGAGTCACAGGTATATCTTCTCTCAGAAGGACCTAAACCTAAGACAATAGAGTTGGATAGAGTTCCTCCAGGACTATGACTTCGAGATATTCTACACTCCTAGGAAGGTGAACATAGTGGCAAACGCACTCAATAAGAGGTCTAGTTTACAGCTTCTCAGTGAGGCGATAGATAATCAAGTCGTGTTGCAGATATCCTTTGTGGATAGATTTGGAGCAGCTTACCTCCAGTATATGACTATAACTCCCCACTTCTACATTGATTTCAGGAAGCACAAATTAGAGATATTTACTGCGAGTCATGGCGTTCTCAGATATCCTCAGGACAGGCACTTGATGGATTTTTTGAAGGTGGGGAGCACATCATCCTCTTTAGAGGATGCACCATGGTACCAGTGGCGTTACGTGAGAACGTGTTGAGGGAGTTCCATACGTCCCCTCTGGCAGTGTATCCTGGAATGGAGAAGATGTACTAGGACCTCCAGCATCATCACTGGTGTCCAGGGATGAAGAAGGAAGTGGCAGAGTGTGTTTCATGATGCCTCACTTGATAGTAAGTGAAGGTCGATCATCAGGTTTCATCGGGATTAGCACAGCCACTAGAGGTGCCAGATTAGAAGTGGGGTGGTATCTCCATGGACTTATGAAAGGGATTCCACATATGTCTTGGGGACTTGATTCCATCTGGGTGATCTTTGACTGACTCACCAAGTCAGCCCACTTCCTACCTATCCAAGAGTAGGGATCAGTAGAGTACTTGGGACGCCTCTAAGTATAGGAGATTTTACGACTTCATGGGGTTCCATCGATGATTGTCTCTGACCATGATGCACATTTTACATCCTGGTTGTGAAAGGGATTATAGGGGGTGTTTGGGACTCATCTACGTTTGAGAACCGACTTTCATCCCCAGATGGATGGTCAGATAAATTGGACCATTCAGACACTAGAAGACATGCTTTGTGCTTGCGTCCTAGATTTTGGCCATAGTTTGGAGGATCACTTGCCTTGTACGGTCAACCCTACAGATCACCTCTATGCTGGAAATACCCAGGGGAGACAGCACTTATAGGTCCAGAGTTCGTACGGGCTACCACTGAGAAGGTGAAAATCATCCAGGAGTGGATGAAGACTGCACAGAGCAGGCAGAAGTCTTATGATGACAAGAGATGGAGACCTTTAGAGTTTGAGGAGGGAGACCATGTATTCTGATGGGTCTCACCTTAACGAGGTCTACAGAGATTCGGTCGGAGCGGCAAGCTATCTATGAGGTTCATCGGACCTTTTTAGTTTCTCAGCAGAGTTGGAGAGGTGGCGTATCACCTAGCTATTCCCCCACAGATTCATCGTGTGTATGATGTTTTTCATGTGTCGCAGCTGAGGAGGTACATGCATGATCCATCACACCTCATCAATTGGGGCGAGCTAGACATTGATGATGAGGTGACCTCTATGGAGGTTCTAGTGGAGATTGAGGATCGACAGAAGTAGAGAATTCATGGATGATTGATACCTCTGGTACAGGTTCGCTGGCAGTACAGTAACCCCCAGGAGAGCACATGGGAGTGGGAGGCTCAGATTCATGCTCAGTACCCCCATTTATTTCCCTTATTATTTGTTGTGGCTTTCAGGGATGAAAATCCCTAAGTTGGAGAGAATTAAAAGACCTAGATTTTTAATGTAATTTTTTTTAATTATATGGAATTTTTACAAGTCCTCAAAAATTGACGGTGCGTGATTCTGAGACCCAATGTGCCCGAAATTAATTTCTAAACTTTTTTTAAGGTATGTTTAGTAAATGCACGGGGCGAAATTTTCTATCTTTTGAACCCATGCTCGGATTAAAGAGTAAAATGGATATTTATCCAACTCCTTAATATCCTCAGGTAACTATTCACACTTAGTATATCTAAAATGGATAAAGAGTAAAATGTATATTTATCCAACTCCTTTCCACATATCCTTAAATTGTTAACAAGTGTTTATTAATATAAAATCAATCTTTTTACAATAGAATTTTTTTTATTACACTTAAAAATATACTTGTTTCTATTGGTATGAGAGTTTTAAAACTCTATGGTCCTGTGTCAAGCATACTTCATAGTCACTAGAATAGATGTGGATGAAGATTACTTGTGAGAAGTTTTATTATCAATAGTAGTGTCCTTAATAGAGCTCATAGTTTTAGTATTATCCCCTTGGAAATTAATTTTATAGTTTGAGACTTTATAAAATACCTAATTAGAATGGTAGGTCACAATTACATTAGAGTATTCCTCTATTTTTAAGGAATATAAGTTGATCGTAGCTAAAACAACATCATAATAGAAAGACTCAACATGTATAGTGAAAAAATTCATTATGAAATGTATTTTCCTATCCACTAACAACTTTTTCAAATGATAAATTCCTTCCTTTGAGACTATTGAATCCATATATTGATCTAAATTTTGGGAATTCAAGTCATTAGAATGATTCGGTTCAGATCCCATATGGGAACACTGTCCTTAGGGATTATTTAGAGAATCGTTCACTTGACAATTAAGTTGGATGGATTGTGAAGGTCACACTAATTGTATTTATCTTAGGTAAATGAATAGTGATACTTATAAAAGCCTCATTATATACATTTTTGTTAGTAATTGAATCCTTCACAGTAGGCACCATTTTCTTATGTGCTAATTTTTGGTTAGGAATAGAGACTTGTATACTCTCCTTAGAAATTACAACCTTTCATTTTTTGGCTAGGCATAGGAAAGGGAGATCAATTAAAATGATTTAATTCCTTTACTATATAAGGAATGATATTGATCCCCTATATATTTCTATGAATCTAAAGCATATTGAGAATTTAATTACTTTTGAACGCCATCTTTAGTGTTCACTTTATTGCCTTTTTTATAATTAAAAACTAAACATTATTTCTTACCTCATCTAAAAAAACATACACTATTTATTGGAAATTAAACTCGCCTTGACATGAAACTAATTAAAAAAGTCAAAAAATGAAATATCCATGACATGATACTCCCTCACGAGAGTACACTAGCTAGCTTTGTGACCTCAAGAATGCCTCCCCATATGCCAAAGGTTTCTGACTAGCAGCAAGGTTGAAAGGAATATATGGGGGGGCTAGACCGTATGGAACAAAATTATAATAATATTGGAAATAATAATAGAGAATAAAAAATAGAGTAAAAATATGATCAACAAACATGAACCAATAGTAGAATAAATAAAAACTCCAACAACTCAACAATAACAAAATTATGTGATAGTAGGATGAAATGTGAAAAGATGACATTATGAATTCCAAACAAATATAAGACTAGTGGATTCAAATAAATAATCCATGATCTAGATCCCAAACCCCATGTTGGTCCTATCTCCATAATCCAACTCATTAAGAAAGAAAAAGGAAACTAAATGTTCCCTTTACCTTATCAAAACCTTCATCAATTAAATCTATCAGGGTACCAAACTGTGGCCCATCCAGGGTGTGACAATAACATAGTAGGTCAAACCATAATATCTGTAAAAAAAATACAATATAAGAAATATAGTGTATGTAATAAAAAAATCAGGTGTTAATTTAATTTATTAATACAACATATGAAATAAATCCATCAACCCTTGAGTTTTGGGATGACACTTGAGGTCAGATACAACCTACTTCATCACCAGGCCGAATATCTCTGAGCATATCATAAAACCATGCCAACCATTTCAGTAACCCACCCAGGGTATATCCCATAAATCATCACAGGAGAACCAAGTGTTTCCCTATAAGCATTACAATATAACTCGGTCAATCCCTATAAGCATAAAAGTATAACTGTTCCAATACCTATAATCATCACAACATAACTATGCTATGTTCTATAATAATTACAAAAAAACTGAGCCAATCCCAATATGCATTAGAATATAACCAGTCCAAGACTTATAAGAATTATAATATAATCCCTCCAAGACCTATAAGCATTACAACATAACCAGGACAAGAACTATAATAATTACAACATAACATATATCATCACAATCCATTTTGGTCAATTCATCCAATTACCAATTATCCAGATATTTACACTTTATAAGGTCATGATCTAAATTATTATCATAATTTTTTCAAATCCCATTCCATTTATTAATTAAACACCCAAGGTCATTAGCATTCCAATTAAAAAAAATTATCTATGTGACCCATATCAAATAATCACACAAAATTCATGACTTATTCTAATTCATAATATTAATCCAAAAATAAACAAATTAAAAAACATCATAGTGTGTAATGTTCAATCTAACCATTATCAAGAAATTTCAAAGGTCAAAACACATATTGGGTTGCCACATGTCCCGATGTCAACACCAAAAGACCTAATGGGATCTAATGAGAGGTATATAAATGTGAAAATAATAAAATATAGAATTATCCATTTTCTTAGTTCACATTCATGGAGTGTCGGTGTGATCAAACCTATTTCAAAAACTATGATAATTGAATAGAAAATTAGGGATAAGTTTTATACCACCCACCTTAAAAAAATGTAACTAAAAACTCCTCGTGTCCATGATATTGATTGGATCCTTCTCCATTCCTTTAAAACTCTAGTCCTGGAACACCAAGGTTGTAAGGATTGGGTCACCATGGATAGATCCCTATAAGGTAGGGGTGGAATCTAATAAAAAGGTGGTCCGAAAGCCTTCATAAGGCTCTGGAGTATTGAGTCAATAAGGTTTTCCTTATGACTTTTCCATTCCTTCTTGTTTTGAAAATCACAAACACCTTATCTTTAAGGGAAATTGCTTTTATAAGGAAAATTTATTTTATAAGGAAAATCGCTTTTATAAGGACAATTGCTTTTATAAGGAAAATCGCTTTTCTAAGGAAAATCGATCTTATAAGGAAAATTTTTCTTATCATATTTTCATTATCTATATCCATATTTTCTTAAGTATAAAAATCGAATTCATTTATATATTCTCGGAATCGTTTAAAACTTCGATATGAAGCATTCTGTTTTAGGCTCCGAATTCTGGATGAGAACTGTAATGAAGTTCCACTCCGAATTCTGGATATGAACTCTAATGAAGTTCCACTTCGAATTCTGGATACGAAAACTCATGAAGTTCGACACCGAAATATAATGACGAATTCTGATTACAAATTCTCATTACAAATTTTGATGATGAATGGTCATTCCAAATTCTCATTCCGAATTCACCTATTAAATAGAATCTGATCATCTTTTCTTTATACACTCCGAATTTATTTAGACTCCGAATATTATTTTTGGTTAGAATCCGATATTTCATTTTGATTACACTTTTATAATTTGTCTACTCTTTGATATTTTTCTTACACTCCGAACCTTCACTCCGAATCTTCACTCTAAATTTTTTGAGTTAGTCTTGAAACGATGTCGTACTTTCTGTTATACTTGTTTTGTCACAAAATGATGTTTTCTATTCCGTTATAAACTAACCGTTGGTTAAGTGACACGTGTACAGGTCCCTCCGATTTTTAAGGAAGATATGACCGTTGGAAAGGAGGTCGACCTTGCCTATAAATAGGAGCTCGTTTGAAAGAGCACAATACAACTTCTTCGACATTGTTCACACATGCTGTTGAAGTGATTTATAGAGAGAGAGTCTATTATTAACTCTCAAAGCTTCATGCGAGTCTGAATGTTTGTGATTACATTCGAGTACTTCTGGGGATAGAAAGACAGAGGTGCCGACTACCTTGAAGTTCGAGGGCTTCCTTGCTGAGGAAGACAGAGGTTTCAACTACCTTGAAGTTGTGGGATTGCGGGGATAGCAAGATAGAGATTCCGATCTTCGTATCGAGGGCTTACCCTGGTGTGGGTAAGATAGACTTTCTTGAAAGTATAAATCAAGGGACCTTTATCCAAGGTTGTTGGATACCCTTCTCTTTGGGTTAAAAGACTTATATCTTGTTACTTGTAGTTTTACTACTTGTTTTTTTCCGCTGCATATTGTATTGTAAGAAAAGTATAACTTTCTTATACTTCCTTACTTATACTCTATTCTATTTAGATTCTATACGCTTTTAGGTAGAATTTCATATTGTAATCTTTAATTAAGTTTCAATTTTCGGATCCACATTTCCAGAACCTACTTTCAGAATCTCTTTCTAGTTTTAAGAAAGTACATATAACTTGAAGTTTTTAACTTCATTCCTTATTCCAAGTTCTTAATTGGTGTAAGAGGTGTTGTGAATTTTCTTAGTTTAACTTTGTTAAACTTAGAAATTTCCTTATCTAAGGAAAACATAGTTATTCGTAACTAACTTTAAAGGTTCCAAAGGAATTTTTAAAGTATACAATTCACCTCCCCTCTTGTATATTGAGCATCTACATCATTATTTCGATCGTACAATTGGTATCAGAGGAAGGTCTCTGAAATACTCATACTCACGTATAATTTTTTCTTACTCACTTTATCATTCCAAACTTTATCATTCCGAACTTTGTCATTCCGAACTTTGTGATTACGAACTTTTTCTACTAACTAGTTTGGTTGCCCAAGTTGTTTTAGTATGGCAGGAGTCAATGTTGGTTCCATTGATAATATAAATCCTACAAGACCACCAATCTTTGATGGTAATGACTATGAGTACTGGAGAGATCGAATGAATACTTCTGTTATCAACACTCGAGTGGACAATTTTGTTATGCTTACTGGTGATTATAAAATTCCTGATAAGGAAGTTAGAACTTTCACTAACCAGGAAAAGTAAGAGTATCAACTCAATTATAAGGTACGCAATAATTTACTATGTTCAATGACCAGAAATATATATAGCCAAATTTCTTTCTTGTGAAGCAGCTAATTTTATCTGGAAGAAGTTAGAGGTTACACACTTTGGAACTTAAAAAGTGATTAAGACTAGGAGAGATATGCTTAGAGCTGAATACCATGGCTTCAATTTTCCTTATGGTGAACCAATCTGTAAATTTCAATAGATATTTATGACTATAGTAAACAGTTTACAGTCTATGGGAGAGAAAGGGTTAGATGATGAAGCACTTGTGGATAAGATAATAGATATTATGCCCAATGAGTGGGAATCAATGATAACAGCCATAGATGAGAACAGGAAGGTCACTCAAATTTCTCTTGATGAGCTATTTGGAACTCTTCTCCAACATGAAACAAGAATGAAGAGAGATTCTGACAACATCAAGAAGAAGAATGGGAATGGTACTGTTGCTTTTACAACTACGACAAATCAAATGAAAGCTAAGACTCCTGAGAGAGTAACCAGATCCAAGTCTAAGAAGGTAGTTATTCAATCAGATTCTAGTGAGATTGAAATCTCTGAAAATGAGTTAGCAAATCTTGCTCGAAGGATGAACAAGATAGTTGGCCAGAGAAATTTCCAATCCAAGTATAAAAAAAGGAAAGGAAAGATAGGAAAGATGGATAAGTCACGTGTTATGAATGCAAGAGAGTTGGACATATTAGACTAGATTTCCCTTTGCTTAAAAAAGGAAAGAAAGGCATTCAGATAGGAACAGAAAGAAGTATTATAAAGCCAAAGCTAAGAAAGTCTTGAAAGCTAATGACACCTGGAGTGCTAGTGGTGGTGACTCTTCAGATGAATCTTCTGATTATGAATCTTCAGGGAAGAAGAATCTTGGTCTTATATCCAGACTACCTATTGACAATCATTGTTTTATGGCTAAGGTACGAAATGCTGAATCATTGACCAATGTATCTTTAAATTCTAATGATAGTAAGTATTATAACTCCTCAGATGAGGAATCCTCTTCTGATGAAGAAAATACTTTACCTACTTATGATGAAGTATCTAGGTTTGTTGAACTTCTTGAAATTGAGAATTCCAAACTCAATAAGAAACTTGATAAGGAAAAATCTAGGAATAATATTCTTACAAAAGAGATATCAGATCTTTCTAAAGATCTTGATAATAAAAATGATGATTTTGAAAATATTTCAAAAAACCTTGAGGAAGTAATTTCTAAGAAGAACAAACTTTCTAAAGAGTTAGAAAAGGTAATTTCTAAGAAAAGTGTTTTCGAGCCTAGATATAGTTTTAAAACTAATGAGTTTGAGGATAAAAACTTGGTTATAAAACTCAAGTCCGAAATTTTTTCCTTAAAGAAGTGTTTATCAAAATTTACCCATGGTAAGGAAAATTTTGATAATATGTATTCCCAAATACGACCTTTAAGAAATAAATCTGGATTTGGTTATACCCAAGCAAAACCAACTTTTAGTAACAATTACTTTGTTCCTCAAAGTGTCCCATTTTATACCAAGTTTCAATGTGGTGGTCACTGGGCAAGGAATTGTTCCTTAAACAAAACCCAATCTCTAGGATTTCATAAAGCTTATTTCTCTAAGAAAATGTGGGTACCTAAAATTTTGTTATCTGGAAATATCAGATCCAAACAAGTTTGGATTCCGAAAGTCTAATTCTTTTCTTGATTTCAGGAAAATAAAGAGAGTACCAGCAGCAACACATGGTACATGGATAGTGGATGTTCCCAGAACATGACTGGTAACAAAAGCTATTTTGAAAAGATTATCAAAACGAAAGGAGGAAAGGTAACTTTAGGAGATAATGTTAAGGGAGAGATTGTTGGTATTGGTAATATTGTTCTTCTAGGTAAAACTTTGATTTCAAATTTTTTATTTGTTAAGGGTCTTAAGCATAACCTCATTAGCATAAGTCAGTTATGTGATGAAGGATACCTTGTGAATTTTAGGAATGATAAGTGCTAAGTTCAAAATTCCAAGGAAGAATGTATTCTCTCAGCCAATAGGCAAGAGAATGTTTACACCTTAAATTTAGAAGACCTTAGGAGCCAATATTTACCTTGCCTAAGTGAAATGGAAGATCATTCCTGGTTATGGCATAGAAGACTAGGACACTGTAACCTTAGGAACTTATGTAAACTCTCTACGAAGAAACTAGTTAAGGATCTACCAGAGCTTAGATTTGATTCTTCTAAAGTATATGATCCTTGTCAATATGGAAAGCAACATAAATCTAGTTTTAAATCAATCGGTGAAGTCTCAACAACAGATGCATTACAGTTAGTGCACATGGATCTTTTTGGTCCAACACAAACTGGAAGTATTGGAGGCAAATACTATGTGTTTGTTCTAGTTGATGATTACACTAGATTTACTTGGGTTTATTTTCTAGAAAAGAAGTCTGAAGCTTTTTCTTATTTAAAAAGTTTTAGAGCTCAAGTTAAAAATGAGAAAAACCTTCCATTGAAAACTATTCATAGTGATCATGGAAGAGAATTTCAAAATTCTTATTTTTAAACTTTTTTTAGTAGGAAAGGTATTACTCACAATTTTTCAGCACCTAGAACTCCTCAACAAAATGGTGTATTTGAGAGAAGAAATAGAATTCTTCAAGAGATAACTAGAACCATGTTGAGTGAATATTCTATAGCTAGACATTTCTGGGCTGAAGCTGTAAGTACTTCTTGTTATACTATAAATTGAGTTTTGATTAGACCTTTTCTTAATAAAACTCCTTATGAGTTATGGAATGGTAGAAAACCAAGATTATCATACTTCAAGGTTTTTGGTTGCAAGGTATTCATTCTGAATAATAAAGATAACTTACATAAATTCACACCAAAATCTAATGAAGGAATTTTTTTAGGTTACTCTACAACTTCTAAGGATTATAGAGTTTTTAATAAAAATACTTGTACTGTTGAAGAAACAGTGCATGTAAAATTTGATGAGTCTGATCCTTTTGTTTTTAAACTATCCCAACCTACATCCTCGGATGTGTTTTCAAAAACTGATTGTCAACCCTTGATAGAAGATATTTCTGATAAGGAAAATGTTCAAGAAGATACTTCTGAATTATTTACCTCAGAAGACTTTCTACCCTATGTTGATGAACAGGTTTTACAAAACCCAAATCAGGTGTTTCCTAAGAATCATCCCAGTGATAGTATCATTGGCGATGTAAATCAACCTGTAAGGACTATAAATTCCTTAAGAAATGAAGTAGAACATCTAGAATTTCTTTTCCAATTAGAACCAAAAAGCATTAATGAAGCTTTAGGTGATAATGATTGGATCAAAGCTATGCAAGATGAACTAAATGAATTTGAAAGGAACAAAGTCTGGATCTTGGTTGAAAGACCTAAGGAAACTTCTGTTATTGGAGTAAAGTGGGTCTTCAGGAATAAATGTGATGAAAATGGAGTCATAGTAAGAAATATAGCTAAATTTTTTTCTAAAGGCTATAATCAGCAAGAAGGAATAGACTATGAAGAAACCTATGCTCTAGTAGCTAGACTTGAATCTATTCGTATTCTAATTGACTTTGCAGCATTCTTTAATTTTAAACTTTTTCAAATGGATGTGAAATGTTCTTTTCTTAACGGTTATGTTCAAGAGGAAGTCACTACTGGAAAATTAGGCTATACCAACGGTTTTAAACCGTTGGTATAGGCTAGAAAACCGTTGGTATAGACTATACCAACGGTTTTCCAAACCGTTGGCTAGTAAGACGTGAGGAAATCCCTATACCAACGGTTTCACTTAAACCGTTGGTATAGGTGTTCCAGAATTCTGGAAAAGTCTATACCAACGGTTCTGAACCGTTGGTATACGCTTTCCAGAATTCTGGAAAAACTTATACCAACGGTTAAGAACCGTTGGTATATCTTTTTCCAGAATTCTGGAAAAGGCTATACCAACGGTTCTGAAATGTTGGTATAAGATTTTCTAGAAAAAAGATATCCAAACGGTTTATAACCGTTGGTATAAGATTTCCAGAATTCTGGAAAAAGCTATACCAATGGTTCTGAACCGTTGGTATAAGCTTTCCAGAATTCTGGAAAAGGATATACCAACGGTTCTAAACCGTTGGGATAGATTTTTTCTGGAAAATCTTATACTAACGGTTCAAAACCGTTGGTATAGCCTTTTCCAGAATTCTGGAAAAAGATATACTAACGGTTCTGAACCGTTGGTATAACCTTTGCCAGAGATGATGCACAACAGCCCCCCAGAAGCCCTCCAGTAGCCCTACTATCCACCTGCATAAAAAAACATTGCACAAAAGCCCTCAATATACCCTCCATTATACACCTGTATAAAAAATATCACAAAAACCACATACATATTTCAAACAGTATAAAAAACACCGAAAATAGCCCAAAAACACATATGACAACAATCATCCGATGGTAATTCACCTCACCCATGCACAACCCCCCAACCAGCACACCTCCCCATCAAATTCTAATAGGCAGAATAGTTTGATAAATATCTATTAGAGTTGAATAATAATTTCAAATTGGCTAAAATCCCTTTTTTTGTGATCCTAGTTTTGGGTATGTAATGATTTGTGATGAGTTTTGCATTGAACTTGTATTGTTTATAATATATGGTGAAAAGTTATTTTCTTAGGAGTCTCGTCACTTATGACCCCATTAGTGAAAATACCCAACTCATGAAAAATAGTTTGCGACTATCGTTGATGAGTGTAAATTTCAGTTGTATTCACTTAAAATGATTTCCTTTTAAAATAAAAGAGAGACTTTGAGTGGTGTCGTCCACACCATGCCTAGGATTGAGGCGGAGTTGACTCGTACACGTCACAAATGACCCATGGATCGTTTTCCTAAAGTATCAACACAATCCTAATGTGTTTGGTTGGTTTCCCGTATGCCGGTTGTTTTTACATAAAAGCGTATCCATTTTAAACAAAATAAATACACTTTGAGTGATACCGACCACACCATGCCTCGGATTGAGGTAGGGTTGACTCATACACATCACAAATGACCCATAGATCCTTTTCCTAAAGTATCAATAGTATCTGAATGTGTTTGGTTCATTTTCCGTATGTCAGTTGTTGTTTTTACTTAAACTGTTGTCCATTTCAAAAAATAGTTAGACACATTGAGTGTTGTCGCCCACACCTCGCCTCGGATTGAAGAGGGGTTGATTCCTACACGTCACAAATGACCCATGGATCGTTGTCCTAAAGTTTCAACAGAATCCGAATTCATTTGGTCGGTTTTCCATATGTAGTTTTTTTTACTTAAAAGCACATCCATTTTAAACAAAAGAAAGACATTTTGAGTGGTACCGGCCACACCGGCCCTCGGATTGAGGCGGGGTTGACTCCTACACGTCAAAAATGACCCATGGATACATTTCCTTAAGTATAAACAGTATCTGAATGCCTTTGGTCCGTTTTCCGTATGGCAGTTGTTTTTTTAACTTAAACTGTTGTCCATTTCAAAGAAAAGTGACACACTTTGAGTGGTGTCGGCCACACTGGCCCTCGGATTGAGGCAGGATTGACTCGTACACGTCACATAGGACGCATAGATCATTTTCCTAAAGTTTCAATAGAATATGAATGCCTTTGGTCGGTTTTCTGTATGTTAGTTGTTTTTTTTTACTTAAACTGTTGTCCATTTCGAAGAAAAGTTAGACACTTTGAGTGGTGTCGGCCACACCGCACCTCGGATTGTGGCGGGGCTGACTTGTACAGATCAAAAATGACACATGGATCATTGTCCTACAGTTTCAACAGAATCCGAATGGGTTTGGTCGGTTTTCCGTATGTCAGTTGTTGTTTTTACTTAAACTGTTGTCCATTTCAAATAAAAGTTAGACACTTTGAGTGGTGTCGGCCATACCGCGCCTCGGATTGAGGCGGGGTTGACTTGTACATGTCACAAATGACCCATGTATACATTTCTTAATGTATCAACAGTATCCGAATGCCTTTGGTCTGTTTTCCGTATGTGGTTTTTTTACTTAAAAGCGTATCCATTTAAAACAAAAGAAAGACACTTTGAGTGGTACCGGCCACACCGGCCCTCAGATTGAGGCGGGGTTGACTCGTACACGTCACATATGACCCATGGATCCTTGTCCTATAGTTTAAACAGAATCCGAATGCGTTTGGTAGGTTTTCCGTATGTGGTTTTTTTACTTAAAAGCGCATCCATTTTAAACAAAAGAAAGACATTTTGAGTGGTACCGGCCACACTGGCCCTCGGATTGAGGCGGGGTTGACTCCTACACGTCACAAATGACCCATGGATACATGTCCTTAAGTATAAACAGTATCTGAATGCCTTTGGTCCGTTTTCCGTATGGCAGTTGTTCTTTTAACTTAAACTGTTGTCCATTTCAAAGAAAAGTGACACACTTTGAGTGGTTTCGGCCACACTGGACCTCGAATTGAGGCAGGATTGACTCATACACGTCACATATGACACCTGGATCGTTTTCCTAAAGTTTCAACAGAATCTGAATGCCTTTGGTCGGTTTTCCGTATGTTAGTTGTTGTTTTTACTTAAACTGTTGTCCATTTCAAAGAAAAGTTAGACACTTTGAGTGGTGTCGGCCACACCATGCCTTGGATTGTGGAGGTTTTGACTCGTACAAGTCAAAAATGACACATGGATCATTTTCCTACAGTTTCAACAGAATCCGAATGGGTTTGGTCGGTTTTCCGTATGTCAGTTGTTGTTTTTACTTAAACTGTTGTCCATTTCAAAGAAAAGTTAGACACTTTGAGTGGTGCCGGCCACACCGCACCTCGGATTGAGGTGGGGTTGACTCGTACACGTCACAAATGACCCATGGTTACATGTCCTAATGTATCAACAGTATCTGAATTACTTTGGTCCATTTTCCGTATGTGGTTTTTTTTACTTAAAAGTGCATCCATTTAAAACAAAAGAAAGACACTTTGAGTGGTACCGGCCACACCGGACCTCGGATTGAGGCGGGGTTGACTCGTACACGTCACATATGACCCATGGATCCTT
Source organism: Viscum album (assembly GCA_963277665.1). Taxonomy (NCBI): domain Eukaryota; kingdom Viridiplantae; phylum Streptophyta; class Magnoliopsida; order Santalales; family Viscaceae; genus Viscum; species Viscum album. The sequence goes on along the minus strand of OY728147.1, from coordinate 2,102,439,799 downwards.
GTCCTATAGTTTAAATATAATCTGAATGCGTTTGATCGGTTTTCCGTATGTGGTTTTTTTACATAAAAGCGCATCCAATTTAAACAAAAGAAAGACATTTTGAGTGGTACCGGCCACACCGGCCCTCGTATTGAGGCAGGGTTGAATCCTACACGTCAAAAATGACCCATGGATACATTTTCTTAAGTATCAACAGTATCTGAATGCCTTTGGTCTGTTTTCCGTATGGCAGTTGTTTTTTTAACTTAAATTGTTGTCCATTTCAAAGAAAAGTGACACACTTTGAGTGGTACCGGCCACACTGGCCCTTGGATTGAGGCGGGATTGACTCTTACACATAACATATGACGCATGGATCTTTTTCCTAAAGTTTCAACAGAATATGAATGCCTTTGGTCGGTTTTCCGTATGTTAGTTGTTGTTTTTACTTAAACTGTTGTCCATTTCAAAAAAAAGGTAGAGACTTTGAGTGGTGTCGGCCACACCGCACCTCGGATTGTGGTGGGGTTGACTCTTACAAGTCAAAAATGACACATGGATCATTTTCCTACAGTTTCAACAAAATCCTAATGGGTTTGGTCGGTTTTCCATATGTCAGTTGTTGTTTTTACTTAAACTGTTGTCCATTTCAAAGAAAAGTTAGACACTTTGAGTGGTGTCGGCCACACCGTGCCTCAGATTGAGGTGGGGTTGACTCATACACATCACAAATGACCAATGGATACATGTCCTAATGTATCAATAGTATCTGAATGCCTTTGGTCCATTTTTCGTATGTGGTTTTTTTACTTAAAAGCGCATCCATTTTAAACAAAAGAAAGACACTTTGAGTGGTACCAGCCACACCGGCCCTCGGATTGAGGTGGGGTTGACTCGTACACATCACATATGACCCATGGATCCTTGTCCTATAGTTTAAATAGAATCCGAATGTGTTTGGTCGATTTTCCGTATGTGGTTTTTTTACTTAAAAGCGCATCCATTTTAAACAAAAGAAAGACATTTTGAGTGGTACCGGCCACACCGGCCCTCATATTGAGGTGGGGTTGACTCCTACACATCAAAAATGACCCATGGATACATGTCCTTAAGTATCAATAGTATCTTAATGCCTTTGGTCCATTTTCTGTATGGCAGTTGTTTTTTTGACTTAAACTGTTGTCCATTTCAAAGAAAAGTGACACACTTTGAGTGGTGTCGGCCACACTGGCCCTCGGATTGAGGCAGGATTGACTCTTACACATCACATATGATTCATGGATCGTTTTCCTAAAGTTTCAACAGAATCTGAATGCCTTTGGTTGGTTTTCCGTATGTTAGTTGTTGTTTTTACTTAAACTGTTGTCCATTTCAAAGAAAAGTTAGACACTTTGAGTGGTGTCGGCCACACCGCGCCTCGTATTGTGGCGGGGTTGACTCGTACAAGTCAAAAATGACACATGGATCATTTTCCTACAGTTTCAACATAATCCGAATGGGTTTGGTCAGTTTTTCGTACGTCAGTTGTTGTTTTTACTTAAACTGTTGTCCATTTCAAAGAAAAGTTAGACACTTTGAGTGGTGTCAGCCACACCGCGCCTCAGATTGAGGCGGGGTTGACTCATACACGTCACAAATGACCCATGGATACATTTACTAATGTATAAATAGTATCTGAATGCCTTTGTCCGTTTTCCGTATGTGGTTTTTTTTACTTAAAAGCGCATCCATTTTAAACAAAAGAAAGACACTTTGAGTGGTACCGGCCACAACGGCCCTCGGATTGAGGCGGGGTTGACTCGTACACATCACATATGACCCATGGATCCTTGTCCTATAGTTTAAACAGAATCCGAATGCATTTGATCTATTTTCCGTATGCCAGTTGTTGTTTTCACTTAAAATCCTGTCCATTTCAAATAAAAGATAGACACTTTGAGTGGTGCCAGCCACACCGCGCCTTGGATTGAGGCGGGGTTGACTCCTACACGCCAGAAATGACCCATGGATACATTTCCTAAAGTATCAACAGTATCTGAATGCCTTTGGTCCGTTTTCTGTATGTGGTTTTTTTACTTAAAAGCGCATCCATTTTAAACAAAAGAAAGACACTTTAAGTGGTACCGGCCACACCGGCCCTCAGATTGAGGCGGTGTTGACTCTTACACGTCACATATGACCCATGGATCATTTTCCTATAGTTATACAGAATCCGAATGTGTTTGGTCTATTTTCCGTATGCCAGTTGTTGTTTTCACTTAAAATCTTGTCCATTTCAAATAAAAGTTAGACACTTTGAGTGGTATCGGCCACACCACGCCTCGGATTAAGATTACATTTTCTCTCTATTGTGATACCACACATAATAGTTTGTTTGGAAACCATATTTGGTTATATGATAGTTAACTGCTTCACGGCTCAACCAAGGTCTTCCAACACAATTAAAACATGGGTAGTGTATGCGACCACTATCTGAAGCCTTGTAAAATGAAAAATCTAGAAAGCTGTTCAAATTATTTTGAAAATCGGTTGAAATCCGATCAGTTTCGTACATCCAACTTCTATCCATTCTGTAAAAAAATCGCAATAAGTCATTTCAAATCAATTCAATAATATTAAAGTTTAATCAAAAAAATATTTACGTAAATGACAATTGTTTACTCTATATAAAAGCATAATTGACACATTACTCTATATGAGAATCGTATTAAGAAATACAACAAAATACAGTGTATATAAGAAAATAAGATACAAAATTTCTAATGCCTATATTCAAGGATTGACCTGTAAGATATTGGAAGTGGATCAAGGAATACATAATACTTAAGGGTCTTGTTGGGAGTATATGAGTTTTATACTTTAACTTCTTCAAGAAGATCAGGATGAGGAGTAGGATGAGGATCATGGGAGTGGCGGGATTGTCCAACGGGGATGTGGCATGTCCAGGGGGTGCGGGGTGTCTAGGGGGTGGTGGGGCCGTCCGGGGGGTCAGAGGTGTCCAGGGGGTGGGGGCTGTCTAGGGGGTCGGGGTGTCCAGGTGGGCGGGCTATCCGTGGGGGTGGTCAGGTTGTCCAAGGGGGTCGGGGTGTATAGGTATATTTATATGAAAAGAATACCCCCACAATAATCATGCAGCCCTGTCATTAGTCTAAACACCTAGAACACATAAAAGAATCTAGTATGGACATTTACTAAAATATTTAACACCATACGAATGAAAATACACTCTAAATATAGTTTGAGAGGATATAATGGTGTGTGTGAAAAAAAATGATATTAAATCAATTTAAATGAATATGGAACAAATGAGGGTTTATAATACACTATGAGTACCTCAAACAATCCAAAACCACTATAGCACCACATATTCAACTTCATGAAACAGGACTTGGAAATCTTACCTACGAATTTACTGATGACCACCTAATTGGAACACTCTATTTATGGTTCTTGAACACAAGGAACAAACAATTTTTGGTCTCTACCAACTCAATCACCCCCTTGTAGATCATAATCTTGTTTCCCCTTATACTAAAATGTTCTCACTGGAAGCTACTATTAATACCGGACCTAAACCATTCATTCTCCATAAAACAATGATCAAAGAACCATCGGAGGTATCTCTCATATAACCACAACCATTTTATCTATGATGTAACGAAATTCACAAGAATAAATTTTATTCAATAACCTTTTGGTATATAATTTTCATCAAAAATGGTTCAATTATATGGTTCATCACATTCCAATTTATTAATCGCCCATAGATGATAAAAATTGAACATTGAATTACATTTGATTACAACCATCATATTTCATTTAATTCTTAACAAGCATAGAAGCATGGAAATTGGAATCTAATAACTTTAATTAGTCCCCAAAACTTTTTAATAAATTTAACATGAAAAATAAAACACTTTGAAATCTAAATAATCACTATGAAGTAACATGAGCTTGGAATTCTATTGCACAAGTAAAAACACTCAATGATGGAATATATGAAAAGATTATTAATATAAATTATTGAATCAAGATAATAAAGTAACTATGAATGTTAAAACTAAACATGTGATTGAATTTTATAACATATAATAAAAATTTCTTGGTAATGAAACATGAAAGGCACATCAAAAAATTAGACAACCGTCTAATGCAATCTATATGGGCTGGAATATGCATGGAATTTAATAAAGAACCGAAACATAAATAGGGCTGGAACATAAATTGGGTGGGAATATGAGAATAGAAATTGGTCACATCCTAAAGAGAAACATATACACATCAAAATAGAAAATAAAAACTGAAAGTTAAAGAAAATAACTTACCTTGGATGGGATGGAGGAAGAGAACCGGAAGCACCTCCAAAATCGCCGATAGCTCCCGTTTAGGGCTCTGGATCGCGAATGGGGGAGAGGAAGGGCTACTGCCAATTTGGGGGAAATTTTTACCAACGGTTTTTAAAAACCGTTGGTATATACATTCATCCCAAACCTTTACCAACGGTTCAATGAGAACCGTTGGTAAAAGGTCACTGAAATCCAACTTTTACCAACGGTTCTCATTGAACCGTTGGTAAAAACTCCTCTATACCAACGGTTCATTACAACCGTTGGTAAAAGTGTCTATAGAACCATCTATACCAACAGTTTCTGAGAACCATTGGTATAGATGGCTATTCCCAACAGTTTAGTAAACCGTTGGGATATAACCATTGGTAAAACTAGGATTTCCAGTAGTGAGTTTTTGTTGAACAACCTTCTGGTTTTGAAGATACAAAACATCTTGATCATGTTTTTAGACTTACCAAAGCTCTGTATGGTCTTAAACAAGCCCCACGAGCATGGTATGATAGAATCACAGGATTTTTGATTCAAAATAACTATGTTAATGGAAATTCAGATCCAACCCTTTTTATAAAGAAAGATAAGAAAAATGTTTTGATTGTTTAAATTTATGTTGATGACATCATATTTGGTTCAACTCAGCAATCCTTAACCAACTCTTTTGAAAGTCTAATGAAATCTGAGTTTGAAATGAGTATGATGGGTGAGTTAACTTTTTTCCTTGGTTTTCAAATTTCCCAAAAACCAGAAGGAATCTATATATCTCAACATAATTATATTAAAGATCTTCTCAAAAAAGTATGGTTATGAAAAAACTAAGAGTATAAGTACTCCCATTGGTACCTCAAACACTTTAGATCTTGATGAAGCTGGGAAACCAGTAAATCAAACATCTTTTAGAGGTATGATAGGAAGTTTACTTTACTTAACAGCAAGTCGACCAGACTTAATGTTCTCTGTATGCTTATGTGCAAGATATCAATCCAATCCTAAGGAATCCCACTTAAAGGCAGTAAAACGAATTTTTCGCTACCTTAAGGGAACCATGGATCTAGGATTGTTTTATTCTTCTGGAAATGATTTTGTTCTAAAAAGCTTTTCTGATGCTAACTTTGGTGGATGTATAATGGATAGAAAAAGTACATCCGGAACTAGTAATTTCTTAGGAGATTCACTAGTTTCTTGGTCTTGCAAGAAGAAACATTCTGTAGCACTCTCCACTACTGAAGCCGAATATGTAGCAGCTGGAAGTAGTTGTGCTCAATTGTTGTGGATGCAACACACACTCACAAACTATGGTTTGAGTTTTACTAAAACTAAAATTTTGTGTGATAACACAAGTGCCATTTCCCTATGTAAGAATCTTGCACATCACTCTCGTGCAAAGCACATAGATATTAGGCATCACTTTCTTAGGGATCACACACTAAAAGGAGATATTATTCTTCAGTTTATTGGAACGGAAGATCAACTTGCTGATATTTTCACAAAATCTTTGCCTTCTGATAGATTTGAATACATTAAAAAAAAGTTAGGAATGATAACTATAAGGTAATATTTCTTCATTAACTTCTTGTTGAACTATTCTCCTTATAGTAATAAACTCCTTTTCATAGGGGGAGTACATATGCTTAATTTTCTTTATTTTTAAAATGATTTTAAAATTTTCATACTGAAATGTTCGGAATGAGATTTTTGTACTGAGACTTTCGTAGTAAGATTTCCATATTGAGACTTTCACAAGGACATTCTCGTACTGAAATTCTTGTAATGACATTCTCATACTAAAATTCTTGTAATGAAATTTTCATACTAAAATCCTTATAATGATTTTTTGTTTTTTTATTATTCTTTTCGTACTGAGTTTTCCGTACTAAGTTTGTTTTTCATAGTAAGTTTTGTGAACTATGTCTTTTCGTAGTAAAGATTTTTTCGTAGTTTTTTTTTAAAAAAAAGATGTTACCCATTACGAATAATCCTCCTAAGCCAATCCGAAAGGTATGATTTACTTACTCAAGTTTTCGCAATCATACTTTACTTGCTGGTGTTTTCTTATATTTTGTTTTCGAATTCTAGTTTTCTTAAATCTTTGTTCTAATAAAAACCTCAAAAGATCGGATTCAAGTTTTTCTTGAGAATTGGTTTTCAACCATCAGATATGATCTCAGTATTTTACAATCGTTCGATCAACTGAGGAAGATGAACCATCATATCGTTTCCTATTTAAAGGGGACCCCAAATTGTTGTCCCACATCGGTTTTTCAAGCTCCAACATCCCAAAGCTCTGCCTATCCATTTTAAAGTCATTCTGATCTTCCAAAATCTCCGTTCCAAACTTCTTAGAAGTTCTCAGATCTGAATGTCTGTGGAAGAAGATTCTCAAGACATGTCTTCCTCTAAGCCGATTTCCAAGTGGTTAGTATATAGAGAAAGGTTGGTTCATCCTGATTTCTTCAACAAGTATGATTCTCTTATATCCCAAAACATAAAGCTTAACAAATGGGAAGATATTGTTGTGTCTAAGCCCGGGAATCAAGATGAAGTATATTCTGAGTTTCTTTTAGAGTTCTATGAGACAGTTTCCTTCTTTAAGGAAGATGGTAGGGAGAAATTGTCATTTAAGTCTTATGGAAATACTTATAATCTTTCCTATTCCAAGGCATCCAGCTTGGTAGGGCTGAACAATGAAGGTGAAGTCGAGTTCATATCTCATGTTTTACCAGATTCAAAAGGAATTTTCAACAAGGAAAAGGCTTTGGAGACTCTCGGACTGTCAGATGACAAGGCTCCGAAGATTTCTAGTATGTCTACGAATTTTCAGATTCTAGAATTATGGGTACAAGGCTTTTTCATATCGAGAAAAGGTGACAAAGACAGTTTGAAGAAGAGTGAGATCTTTATCTTAGATTTTCTGATTAATCTAAGGAAGTTTAATCTGATGAGACACATTCTTATTACCATTGAGAATGTTAAGAAAGGGAATCTGAGAGCCCAAATTAGAATGTATCCAGCAATAATCTCGAAGTTAATTGTTCGGTGCCTTGAGTCTTTCAAAGAGTCTTGCAAGTCTAAGCCAAGAGTTTGCAAAATTATGTTGGTGAGTGATGGTACCCTCAAAAGGATGAATTTTGCTTTCGACAAGAAGACTGGTGAGTTCTTTGATATACCAGTTCAAGAAGAAGCGGTTCCGAAAGTTGTTGAACCTAAATCTTCTAAGCCTGTAAAGAAGAGAAAGTTGAAAGAAGTTTAAGTTGAAGTAGAGAATCTCAAATATAAGGAAGTTCATTCCACACCTCCAAAACCAAAGAAGAAGAAATATTACCCTGATGAGGTAGTTGCTAAGTGGAGGGAAATCAAAGAGAAAAGAGTGCAAGGGGAGCCTCAGTTTGGCTTGGATCTTGCGGAGGCTAAGGCCTTGAAGGAAAGGACAGCGGATGAATTAGAAAAACAAGTGAAACAAAAGAATCTTAAGAAGAAGATGTATGAAGCTGAGGTAGTTCAGACTTTATTGAAGTTTAATGAGATGGCCTCTGGAAACATTCCAGTTCCGAGATCTTTTTCTTTGGAATCTCTACCTGAGACTCCAGGAAGAAACTATGTCACTCCGGATAAGGAAAAAGCTAAGCATGTTGAGGAAGTTGAACAGTTTGAGCAAGAGGAAGAAGTAGTTGCTGAAGTTAGTGGTGATACCGGAGATCTTTTGAAGCAAGTAGATGATTATAAGGGGTCACCTTCGGAACATGTGTCGCTCCGAACTTCAGAAGATGAGTCTTCTAAGTTAGTTTCTCCAGGGAAGGATGAGGAGAAAGGAGAACAAGAAGTAGCTTATCATGCATAGGAAGAAAATATTCTACATGATATTGCTCAAATGGAGAATGTAGAGGATGGTGCTCAAAAAGATGTTGATGATGAAGACAATATTGTTCAAGTGTCTGATAGTGAACAGAAAACTACGGAACAACAATCCATTCCGAAAGGGACAAGGGAAAGCAACTTGTTTTTGATACCCTGAGATCAGTGGCTGTAAAGATAAGGGAAGTTGGTGATTCTTCTAAGAAGAAGGATGAGCATTTTGAAAAAGAAAATTCTCCAAGCAAAGTCTCAGATTTGGAGTCATCTTCGTTGGGACATGACTTTGTTGTTCAGTCATTAATGAAGTTTGTAGGTTCTATTCCGACTTTCTCAAGTATTGATTCAAGATGTCAGATGCTCCAACATACTTTGAATCAGAAAACAGACTATGTATCCATGGTTATAGATAAATGTGTTGAGATCCAGGCTCAGTTCAAAACTTTTTTTTGGCTATGAAGCCCACAAAAGGTCTTGTAAGAAAATGACTAGTTGGTCGAGGAAAACTGTAGAAGAGATGAGGATCTTGGATGATTTCCAAGATAATGTTAAAGATGATTTTGAGACAGAAGACAGGAAGATAAATGATCTTAATTCTTCCTTTGAAGAAAATTTGACAGCTAAAAAGAATTTCCGGATTCAAGAATTCAGAGATCTGAATGGGAAGCTGAATTCTGTTGCTCAAAACTGGAGGAATGAAAGGGATCGTCGGAATGAGATTGAATAGAAGTTGTTAAAGCAAGAACAAGTTTTGAAAACTCAGGAAGAAAAGCTTGAATCCCAGGAAGAAAAGTTTGAAGCTCAAAATGAAAGAATAGTTGTGTTAGAGAAGCAAGACGAAGAAGACCATAAAGACTTGAAGAAGATAAAGACTATTCTTAAGGGTCTCATGTCGAAGGAAAAAGATCTAAAATAGACAAATCCGATCTTTTGTTGTATCTTGGCTTTCTTGTTTTTAAGCTTTAAATCTTAATAAAAATCTTTCTTGATCGCTTCTTTTGTTGTTGTTACTAATTTTTCAGGTACTTTGTTATATTTTCCATTCCCTCAAATTCTTTTTGAAAATCACAAAGGGGGAGAAGTAAAAAGAACCCTAACAAAAAGGGGAAAAGGAAAAAGAATCTTAACAAAGGGGAGAAAGAAAAAGAACTCTAATAGAGTTTATCTAATGGGGAGTTTTCATTAAGAGAATACATTCGTATTCTTAATGAAATTCCATTCCGGAAATCTAGAATACAATCCTTAGAGTTTCAAAGCCTAAGGGGGAGTTTGTCGTATTCATCAACATCCATAAGCAAAGGGAGATAACCCTTAATGTTTTTTTCCCTTAGTCTTTCTTTTTCGTAAGGATGTTTGTGCTTTCCAAAAAGGGGGAGATTATTGAGTCAATAAGTTATTCCTTATGAATTTTCCATTCCTTCTTGTTTTGAAAATCACAAACACCTTATCTTTAAGGAAAATTACTTTTATAAAGAAAATTGCTTTTATAAGGAAAATCACTTTTATAAGGAAAATTGCTTTTATAAGGAAAATCGCTTTTATAAGGAAAATATTTTTTATAAGTAAAATTGTTCTTATCATATTTTCATTATCTATATCCATATTTTTCTTAAGTATAAAAATCGGATTCATTTCTATATTCTCGGAATCGTTTAAAACTTCGATATGAAGCATTCTGTTTTAGGCTCCAAATTCTGGATGAGAACTGTAATGAAGTTCCACTCAGAATTCTAGATACGAACTCTAATGAAGTTCCACTCCGAATTATGGATACGAAATCTCATGAAGTTTGACACCGAAATCTAATGACGAATTCTGATTACAAATTCTCATTACGAATTCTGATGACGAATTGTCATTCCGAATTCTCATTCCGAATTCACCTATTAAACAGAATCTGATCATCTTTGCTTTATACACTTCGAATTTATTTAGACTCCGAATATTATTTTTGGTTAGACTCCGATCTTTCATTTTTCTTACACTTTTATAATTTGTCTACTCTTTGATATTCTGCTTACCTCCGAACCTTCACTCCAAATCTTCACTCCGAATTTTTTGAGTTAGTCTTGAAACGATGTCTTACTTTCTGTTATACTTGTTTTGTCACAAAAAGATGTTGTCTATTACATTATAAACTAACCTTTGGTTAAGTGACACATGTACAGGTCCCTCCAATTTTTAAGGAAGATATGACCATTGGAAAGGAGGTCGGCCTTTCCTATAAATAGGAGCTCGTTTGAAAGAGCACAATACAACTTCTTCGACATTGTTCACACATGTTGTTGAAGTGATTTCTAGAGAGAGAGGCTCTTATTAATTTTCAAAGCTTCGCGCGACTCCGAATGTTGGTGATTACATTTGAGGACTTCCGGGGATAGGAATACAGAGGTGCCGACTACCTTGAAGTTCGAGGGCTTCCTTGCTGAGGAAGACAGAGGTTCAAACTACCTTGAAGTTGAGGGCTTGCCGGGATAGCAAGACAGAGATTCCGATCTTCATATCGAGGGCTTACCCTAGTGTGGGTAAGACAGACTTTATTGAAAGTATAAATCAAGGGACCTTTATCCAAGGTTGTTGGATACCCTTATCTTTGGGTTAAAAGACTTATATCTTGTTACTTGTAGTTTTACTACTTGTTTGTTTCCGCTGCATATTGTATTGTAAGAAAAGTATAACTTTCTTATACTTCCTTACTTGTACTCTGTTCCATTTAGATTCTATACGCTTTAAGGTAGAATCTCATATTGTAAAATTTAATTAAGTTTCAATTTCCGGATCCATATTTCTGGAACCTACTTTCGGAATCTCTTTCCAGTTTTAAGCAAGTACATATAACTTGAAGTTTTTAACTTCATTCATTATTCCAAGTTCTTAATTGGTGTTAGAGGTGTTGTGAATTTTCTTAGTTTAACTTTGTTAAACTTAGAACATTCCTTATCTAAGTAAAACATAGTTATTCGTAACTAAATTTAAAGGTTCCAAAGGAATTTTTAAAGTATACAATTCACCCCCCCCCCCTCTTGTATATTGAGCATCTACATCATTATTTCGATCCTACATAGAGTACCTAGGGGTTTAAAGGAAAATATTGGATACAAAGAAGTTAATATGGGATGACAGGTATTTATAGATAGGCTATGAAAAATAAGACCATAGTGAATCCCACTAAGTCATGCCATAGAACCAACTAATGAAGGGTACAGTACGATCTAGCTCAATGGACTATGTTGCATCCTCCCTTGGTCAAATCATGTTCAAGATTCATATTGAATATTAAATAGTAGATACTATAAACCTAATGGTGTACTATGTCAATGTCAAATCCATCACCCTGAAACACCCATAATCCCTGATATATAGTTGATTGTAGCTAGGTTCCATGCCATAGGGGTGTCAAAATTTGTAGAAATGACCAATTTTATTTTTTGAGTCCCTTTCATCGTGACCACCATTCTACACTTTATCAATTTAAAAAAATCATGTCATAGTTTTTATCCTATGAGGAAACTATGCTATAGTTGGGAGTTCCATGATATAGCCACTGGTCTTATTACATATCCATGAGCTTCATGAGATAGAATACCCTACATGTGAGAAATTCAGAAAAAATCACTTCTTTATCCCTCCTAGAGCTTCCAATATTCAACTGAAAAATAAATAAACTTGTTCGAAAATGTTTTACAAAACATTAAAGAGGAAATTACCTAGAAAAAAATATGGTATCTTATAACCTCTCTACTATATAACAATCAGTCCCCAAGAAGCTCCAAGAATCACGATGGGTTGTTGATGAATAATTTTGTCCACTATGTCCATATATCATAATCTCTCTCATTGGCCTCCTCCTGTATACACCCATGCTTCCATTGCACTCAAAATATATGTTCAGTTTTACCCAAATATTCTTCTCACTGTATTCCATGATACAAATCAATTTCTACTCAATCTATGCATCAACATACTATTTGTAATCAACAATTTATATCATTTTAGAAGGGTAATGATGATATATAAGAATCTATGATGCATGAAACATGTCATGCATATCATTATGGAACTGTATAAGGGATAAACAGTATGCCCTAGATATACCCTTTCCACTATCTCAAACATACTGAAAAAAATGGGTGATAGTTTCCTTTGCTTCATGATACAACATTTCCCCAGCCTAGGAAACACCAAAAGGAAAACATAATGACCAACCTAAAACTCCATAGTTCATATTTAAGGACATTTTATAATTTTTTCTAGCTCTGCAAGGTCACCAATAAAATTATAATCAACTGAACCATATCAAACATATCCTATACAAGGCTATGCCCAATGACCACTTACTCACATACCTCTAACGAAAAAAGAGGAAAACAAAATGGTGTTCCATAAAAACCCCCAAAAGGAAGAATTTGGATTGATTCCTAAAATCTATTATTATAGGAGAAATTTATAAGTGCTATATAATGCTCCATAAAACAACCAAAATCCAAGACATAGGCTTGTAACATATCCTTTAGAATCTGAATTGTCTACTCAGATTGTCTGTGATTCTGATAATGAAAGGTTGTACTCAAAATAACCAATGATCCAAAACTCTTCTGAATACTCTATTATAATTGATATTTTAAATTATTATCTCAATATAAAATGAGACTCTTCAAAACAAAATGAATTCAAACTATCTTCCATAGATAAAGGTTACCTATATCATCGATGGTGACGGTCTCACTAACATCAAGGAAGTCTTCTACCTACATCATTTGATCCATGATCACCCATACTACATCATTCTTGAGGGGTTTCCTAGGTAATATTTTCATGAAATACATAGTTACATCATCCCATTTACATTATGGAATTGGTATATTCTTAACAACCCAACATGACTCTAATGGTCAACCTTCACCTACTAATAAGTGATATATCTTTCTAAAAATCCTAATATCTCCTTTTATATCCATATAAAACATTATTTATCATGGTGATAATGATGAATCTTTTTCATACATGGATACACCACTCATCTATAATCATGAAACACTCTCACCAGTTCCTTTCATAAACCTGTAATAACTCATACATAGTCCAAGATTATAAGAACATATCCACTGCCAAGAGAGAATCTTGAGTTTATATCCCCACCGTATAATTTATTCCTCAAATCTAATACCTATAGATTACAAAACTTCTATGTATTGATTTGGTATAGAAGCATGGGTATAACCAATACAATAGTTAGATCTAACCATCCCTGGGACTCTTTAACATCGAGATGCATATATATAATAAGCGCTATTAGCCACCACTAATTGCAAGACTCCCACAACACCTTTTTAATAATCTTCTGTCTTAAATAATTTTAAATGAAATTTTTCTTCCCTAGTGTGTAAAGAAACATCAAGTAGAAATACTAAATATAATTGACCCACCTTCACTACTGAAGGTTTAGGTCTTGTTAAGAAATGATGAGCTTGAAGATTTTGTGGTCTATATATACATTAAAACTCTCAACCAATAGATAGTGTATCCAACATCACAACATGTGTACCAATACATCCAACTCTATATCATTATTAGGATAATTTATCACAAGTAGTAATAGATTTTGAGAAATAAGAAACCACAAAATTCTCCTACATCAGAAATAATTCAAGTCTGACTCTGAAAGTGTCACACTAAAAGATATAATTATTACTCAGTACAGAAAAGGTGAGAATTGGAGTTGATTTCAACCTACTCTTAAGATTCTAAAAAAATCTCTCACATGAATATGAAAAAACAAACTTCACCACTTTCTTGGTCAGCCTAGACATCGATGCTAATGTATAGGATAATTCTTGGATGAAATGCCAATAATATCCTACTAAACCCAGAGAACTCCAAATACCAAATAAATTATTGATTCAATCATAAGATACTATGTCTATAAACGTCTCAAGTTGTGATTCCACTGTAGTATCTAATATTACATGGTCCAAGAAGTATACATGGTTAATCTAGAAATTTCATTTAGATAGCTTAGAGTAAATTCAATTCTCTCTCAGTGTACTCAGTATAATGTCAAGATGTTGGGTTTAATCATCTACTAATTGGTAGTACACTAATATGTCAAAAAAACTACAAAAACTATTATTATAATGGATGAATTATTTCTTTCATAAAATTTATAAATATCGCTAGTTCATTTTTCAGAATGAATGACATCTCTGTGAACTCATATAAGGCATACTTGCTATTAAAAGCAGTCCAGGGTATGTCTGATGGTCTCAACCTCAACTGGTGGTACCCTAAACTCAAGTTATTTTTTGATAAAATCTTTAACCTCCCATATGGTTGAAGATATCATCAATGAAAATAAGGGGATGATGGTTTTTGACTATCATCTAGTTAAATATATGATAATCCACACATAGACACAAATTTTTGTAAGCCTTCTTGGTGAAAATCATGGGAGAACCCCATAGAGATGTACTAATCCTTATGAATCCCTTTTATTAAAAATCTTATAACTAAAATTTCCACTCATGAAGCTCTACTAGTTCTATCCTATAAGTTAAGATAAAACCATTTCATCTCCCAACACTAACTTGATCGTAAACTCAATCTATTGATCAAGTCATAAGATTGAGAATTATTTATAAAATATGGCCTAAAAATGATTCAAAATTGGTGGGAAATCATCCTGTTATATTACACTATAATCTAGAATAATTATTTTTATATAATCTATGATACAATGGCACTAAATTAGTTATTTATGACCAGAGAAAAAATCCCTCTCACTCTAGTGAGAATAGTTACCCTCTTCTGGGGATAAAACATAACTCTCCTACAATAGCAGTCGATATGATTCTGTTATATAAGTAGTTGTTCAATACCAATAATAAAATTTAGGACTATAATTTCCATCAAAAACATCTCTCTAGTGAAATTATATCCACCAATTTCTAAAGAAAATCTCTTGCAACATTTGATATCCTCTGATCATACTCCCAAAGACATATCGATGTTCACAAATCCATCCAAGACCAATCCATTTTTAAATTGAGCATATGAAAAGGAATTTGATTCTTTTGTATCAAAAAAATATAAAAAGTAGTAGATGATACAATAATAATACCTTTGTTGGATGATGGTTCTGAATTCAATCTTGTCATAGTAGACTATATAGCATGAAACTAACTCACCCCTCTTCCCTAGGCTTTTGTATGACTCCCCTTAACTATTTCCTCTGAATTTTATTGTCTATCCTATAAAATGGCACCACTCCCCTAAAATAGAATAAACATTCAATTAAACTCCATCTACCTATATATTGAGTGTTAGATGTGTCCCTCCCAGACTTAGGTACCTGTCCAAATCCCATTCCACTATTTTTCTCCTATGGGGTCCTTAAAAACCATTGAATATGTCCCCACTTTCCACAATAATGAAACTAAAAAATAGGGTAGGGACACCTCAGAAACATGTTTTCAACTATTGTATACTGAAATTATTATAATTAACCACATTTTTTAGATGGTTTTCCACTACCCTGGTTGTTTTTTGCATTACTACCTTGGCGAAAACTATCATAGTGACACTTACTATTTCTAGATGAATAGATTATAAATTTCCTTGCTGAAACTACCTAGACACTACTCATATACTCTCTTAGATTACCTTCTTTGATGAGATCCTAATTTATCATGCCCAAACAATTAATCAGGAGAAACATGTTCACATGTGACCTGATCTCATAGATAATCACATAATGGAAACTCCATTCCATAGGGACCACATCAGATAAAAATAGTGGAAAATACATTTCAAATATGTGAATAATCTAGCATAATCCATCACAGAAATTCCCTACTAAGTCAAGTGTTTAACCTCATGATCCTTTTCATCCCTCAAAATCTCAGGATAGAAGTGACTCAGGAACTTCACCCTGAATCACTTCCAGGATGACTCCTCTTACTGACCAACTTTATCTAAAAAGTACTAACAATGATTGGTTGGTCCTCAAAGCACATAATCCATAATATTCACCCTCTTATCTATAGGTGTATCAAGGTTCTTGATGATCATATCGACTAACTCAATCCAAAAATTGTTTTTAGGGGTCCTCCCTCCCCAATGAATATAGTAACATACTACAGTTAGAAATATATCATCAAATAAGACATAAAAGGTATGACCAAAATAGAATCCCTCTCCATGGATTTCATGAACCTTGAAAGGCTCTCACAAATATGCTCTTCCTTCAGATTTTTCAAGTCCATAAGAATTTTCATATTATCTATTTTAGGAGTATGTTGATTTCCATTTTCCTGGCACTCAACTCGATGATGATGGGGAGTTATTTCCTCTACAATGGTTTAATACCCACCTGAAAACATAGGAACTCAAAAAGATTAACCTCAACAGGCGATAACAACAGATAACCACCAACTCAAGGTTCCTGTATACTTTTTATAATAAGTTAATTGGTATAAAAAATAGTTACTTTCATCTTTTATACTAGGTATATCAAGGGTTTTCTATTTACATTACAGATGGTAAAATATCTCACATGAAGTAAATATGTCCCTAGCATGAATAGTTTAGGTAAATATATATCCCAATATTCCAATCATGATGAACAAAACCTTATCTTGTGTCTTACCAAACCATGAGTAAAATATCAAAAAGAATAATATCACAAGTCAAGTGAATCACCCAATATGAAATAAAATCATAATTTTAGCAGGGTAATAACATGGACAAAAATCCCATCCATGGGTACTTGACACTTACCCCACATACGGGTAGCTACTCCCATGAATGTGCTAATTACCAAGTCTCGACATATCATAGTATCATTTTTCTATTTACCAGTTAGTAAAGTAATATAAATGAAACCTGAGTTATGAAACCACTTTGTAATTTCAATAGACCAGTGATCCCTAACAAGAAAAAGATGGGTGGCTATGTGACCTAAAGTGCATCTCCTCATACTCTAGAGGCCTCTAAATAGTATCAAGGGTATAATAAATATAGTATGAATACAATACCCTCTAGAAAATAGTTATAATAATAGTGTAAATAATAATATATTATTTAAAATAGAAGAAAAAATATGATCAACAAACACTCACCCATAGTAACACAAATAATAACTCCAACAACTCAATAACAATAGAATCTTATGATGATATATAGAAATATAACTAGATGATATATTGAATGTCAAAAAATATAAGACTAAGAAGAATTAAATAAATACTCCAAAATATCTACCTTTAACCCCGTGTCAGTTCTATATCCAGGCTCTAAGACATCATGAAATAAACAATTATCAATAGGGTCCCTTGCCCTTATCCAAACTAGTATCCATGAAATTTGTCTAGGTATCAAATAGTAATCCATCCAAGGTTTGATAAAAACTTAGTAGGTCAACACCATCATTTATAAAAAAAATATTATGTGATATATATAGTGAATTTGATAAATATATAAACAAGGTATTAATTTAATCAATTAATAATGCACGTGAAATAATTCAACTGACCCTTGAGATCAGGGTTGACACCCAGGGTTAGCACCAACCTACTTCAAAACCATTCTAGATATCTCTGAGTATGTCATGGAACTTTTCAAGTCATTTACATTGCACTCCCATGTTATTTCCCATAAATCACAATAGGATCATTAGGAGGAGCCCTATAAGAATTAAAACATAACTGGGCCAAGCCCTATATGCATTACATAATAAATGGGTCAATCCCTATAAGACTTACAATATAAATGGTCTGATCCCTATAATCATCAAAAAATAACTGAGAAAATACTTATAAGCATGAAAACATAACCATAAAAAGACCTCTAATCATTACAACATAATAGGGCCAAGCTCGATAAGAATTATTGTATAACTAGGACAAGCCCTATAAAAATTACAACATAATTGGACCATGACCAATAACCATTATAGCATAACACATGATATCATAATCCATTTTGGTCAATTCATCCATTTACCAATTATCTATCCATTTACACTTCATAGGTTTGTGATCCTAATTATCATCAAAATTTAATAAAATCACACTCCAATTATCAATTAAACCCCTAAGGTCGTTATTATTCCAATTTACCAATTTTTTCATCTGTGTGAACCATATCAAGTAATAACACCAAAATCATGAGTTATGATAATTCATAATATTAATCCAAAAATCATAGGGATTAATGTTCGATGTAACTGACTCTCATGTATGGTCAAAGGCTGGTACACCTATCGAGTAGATACATGTCTTAGTCTCAACACCAAAAGACCATATGGGATCCAATGAAAGGTTTATATATTTTTAACTCATCAAATAGAGAATTATCCAATTAATTAGGTTGTTTACAAGGCATGATCGTGTGATTGAACATATTACACGTACTTGGATAATTGAATAGAAAAATAAGGATAAGTTCAAGACAACCCACCTTGGAAGAAGAGAATATGAAGGAGAACTCCTAAATTACAGGATAGTGATTGGATAATTCTCTCTTCACTTTAAAATCTAGGATCAGAACACAAAAATTAGAAGGATCAGGTCACCAAATTTTGATCCTTAGAAACAGTGTGTTTGATCTAATGAAAAGAAGGATCAAAAGCCTTTATAATACTCTCCAAGGCGCCTAGGGGCCGACAAGAAAATATTGGATCAAAATAAGATCTGATGGGCCATGGGGTATATATAGACAGACTATGAAAAAGAAAACCATGGAACAACCAAATGGCCTATTTTGTAGAACCTCCAGACAAATGGTATTCTATGTCACAACCCAAGTGACTACACCACATATTAGCTTGGTCATAGTGTGTCCAATATTCACATCAGATTCTATTTAATAGATCCTATAAACATGAGTATATACTATAGAATAGTCCAAGCCTCCATGTCACTGAACACATAATCTCTAAGGGAAGGATATGATGTATCCACGATCACGTTGTAGGGATGTCAAAATTGGAATAACTGGAAAATTTTCTCCCTTATGACCTTTATCCATAGCCACCCTTCCATGCCGTATATCTTCCAAAATTTGTAGTAGCTCAATTTTTATCCTCCCAAGACCCAATGATGCAGCTAGGAGATCTACACTACAACCACTATTCTTATAGAACAACCCATATCTCCATGGCATAGAATCCTATGCATCTTAGAAATTCAGCACAACTCCTCTATTTATCCCTCCAAGAGTAACCAAAGTTCAACTAAAAAAGAAATAAAACCACTTCAAGAAAGATTAAAAAACCTAAATAGGAATGTTCTAAGAAAAAATATAGGATGTTATAATACTAGTTATAGTAGCAGTAGTTTCCAATGCCTCCATAATTGATTTATTTTAAAAATAACCCTTCAAAATTATATTTTTTACTTTTTTTGAGTATTATCCCCTACTATTTGGTAATTTATCTCACCTTCTTCTTAAACTAAATTCATTTGTCCTACACTGATTGGATAAGTATAAATTTTCTATAACTCTAGAAAAAAAACTTTATTAACATTAGTGTAATGACCCACATCATTATGGGATGGAAATTATTAAGGAAATTTTATTTTTACATTTAGTAGATGGTTCATATTGTGAATGGGTGTTTGAGAACATTCTCGACTCTTAGTGGATGTGGGGGGTTTAGTATGACATTGAGAAGTATTAAGAATGGCAAAGATATTAGATTCACTAGAAACCAACCTTTCTTGGTTTATCCATGTAGGTTACACTACGAATGTTCATGTAGAGGTTTTTTACCCCCTTTGTAGAGTTGGTTCATGCCTTGGAATTTTATTTAATAGTGTGAAAGTTTTATGAACATTTTTAGGTAATTTTTTTCTTTTTATAATGGGTTATTATTTTAGGAATCCCCTTTGGGATTCCTTCATTTTTTTCCCATTTTACTGAGTGGGTGGGCCTCCCATGGATCCTCTCTTTCAATCCCTTTATTGTGTTCATTTTAGGTAGGATGGGTTTTCATCATAATGATAATTATTGGTAAAACCCATAACTTATTCTTTCCGTTTTTTCTCATTTGATTTTGACACATTTCCAATGGTTTTAGTTGAGCAATTTTATTAGAGCATGGAATAATCACTACATCGAATGGGGTTATCTAATTTGGCTCATAGAAGATATACATAGATTTCATAAACATGCCTTAATTTATTTTTTGATACATGGTATGCTACATTTTGTTTTCTTTAGGGTTTTGGTTGAATTTGGGTAAAATTGGCCTTCGATTCAGGCTAAAAATTTGGGGATTTTGTGTTTCTTGGGATTATGGGTGCATCAAGAGTGCATCAAACCTAGTTTCTCATGATCTATATGAAATTATAATTCTTCATGAGTTCAAAAACTATTATGAAAAATTGGGATTTTGGTTTAAATTAATTAAATAAATAAATTAAGGATGTTGGTGAATGAGATAGGCACCCAAGGACCCTATGGAGGTTAGTACAGGCTTCAATAGATTTATGAAAAAGTCAATCGAGATAGGGATCCCTGACCTTAATATGTCACATAGTTAATTGTTTTTTTATATTAATGTGCCATAATTAGTATAACTATTAACATATTTTCTTTTTTTGAGTTTCCCTATATTGTTGGGATGGAATCATGTTAACCTAATAGTCAACATGGATTGTATAGCATACTAAATAGTTCTATGGTGGTGCCTCGGTCAAATGGGTGATGATGGACCTCTTTATTGTTTTTTGGAGGTTTATGTTAGTTTTTTGAATGATAAAATGGTTATACTTTTTAAAATGTATTTTAAAAGGTTTTTTAATACTAATAATTTCATGGAAAACTAGATATTTGATAAACATGTTTTGAAATAGTATTTCAAAACATAAATGTTATTGATGGGTTTTAGGCTATAGAACATACATGAGTGAGGAGAAATGGGATTACTTTTTAAATGTTTTTAAAAGTTTAATGGGTTCAATTTTTAAAGGAAAACCTCAGATAATTGTTTGAGTTATTTTTTCTCTATTTACCATGGCTAGGTGATTCCCTACTTTCAAATTCTTGTGTGATTAATGTGATTATTTCTTGAGTTTCATTATGTATTGTTTTTGTTATTTGTGTGAGTATCCTGGTATGAAATTTTCTTGTAGTATCAAAGTGGATGTTTTTTCAGATGGCTTCAGATATCCCCTTAAGGGAAGAAGATGGGTCGGAAGGCCCCTGATATGTGCCTTGGGTATAAGACTAGATCCTGGAGAATTAGTGCCTTTGTAGTGATATGGTGACTTGTGAGATAGACTATGTGCCTTATTTACTAATTATTTTCATGTTATTGACTATGGTCTCCCCATAGTCTTCTTGGATGGGATGATGTGATTGATGAACCTCCCTATAGTATACAGGGAAGAGTCAATGTGATGACCATTCCCTAAGGAGGGTATTGGGTTCGAGACCTTTCTCAACATGGCTTGGATAATTATGCATGAATGGAACCTTTCCTTGATAAATATTTGGTCATTAACTTACCTCAGTTCTAGGATACGGGTTAATGTGACACATTGATAATGAACCTTCCTCAAGTTACTTGTGATGAGTTTTAGATTTTGGACTTATGAACATGACATATTCCTTCAAGTAGTGGGTCTATGTTCAGATGATTCCCTACCCTGATTCTTCATGTATGGATTAGAAATCATCTCAAGGACACCCTACCTTATGTCTTTGAGTATGGTCCATGTTATGGTAAGATGTGACATCTTCCTTCTAGAATAGTTCCAAAATAGGTATGGCCAGGTGTTGTGGAAACCTGGTCAACACACAAAGAGTTGAATTGTATGTTGTATATACATTGTGTGTAATGTTTCCATGTAAGTGTATTGTATAGAAATGTATGTACCTATTAATATGTTTTTTATGCATATCCACTAGATCACAACAATAATTATTATTTTTAAGTAATTGGGGATACCTAATAGATCATTGGACTCACCCTATAACCACATGCATGACATGGGTTTTGATGAACATACATAATAGTTTCTGGTTTCTCTTAGTAAATAAGCACCACATGGAGATGGACTTGTGGTATGGGTTTAGCAGGTTTTGGAATCTAAGGATTTGGAAAAGAAATTATGTGATTCATAATTATGGTTATTTGATAGGTGAAATTTTATTGGAAAGTATCTTCATAGTTTTTGTTAGTAGGTATAATGTTTTATTTATCTGATACAATTTTTTATGAATGCTGCATCATTTAATGTTTTTTACAAATTCCTTTTTGTGATATCAGGGGCCCTATGGTCTCTTAGTTTTATGGATATATATTTTTGGGATGTTTATTATATGGAAAGGTCATGATGAATTTTCAATATAATATAGTAATGATCCTCAAGACTTAAATCAGATGTCATAATCTCCCCAAGACTATATTAGGCCCTTATTGCTAGTTGGAAGCCTTCGGTGTACATGGTATTGTACCTGAGGTCACTTATCATCCCTTTTTAGGTCTTTTTTAATAATCTTGAGCCAAGGAATTACAAAATAGTATTAGATCCCCATTTTGGATGGGTATTGTAGTTAATTATGGATCTGGGATTTTAATACTCAGAAGGTAAATCGAGTGTAATCCTAGATAGCATGAAATCAATGAAATCTTGAGTGTCTAGTGGATATCTAGTTTTGGGACTAGGAAATTTAAAATTAGTGAGGTGTTTTTTGGGACTGATAATCTCATGTGTTATGAATGAATGTTGGGATGTGTGTAAGGCTTAGCTTGGATCTAGTGAGTTGTTCATGCATCATGATAGTGCCATGCTTAGAGCATCATACACACATATGGGAAATGTTTTTTTGACATGAATCCTCATCAAAATCTATATTATTTGAAGAAAATTATAATTTAAATGTTGTTTCCTCAAATACATGGTAATGGGTTATTAGAATAATATAGATATATGGGGTTTTTTGTTGATTATGATGTTATTTTTTGGCCACCACATTGAAATAATTATTTGAATTAGTGTTTTTTAAGAAAACCAATTTTTAAGACGAAAATATGATTTTTAAAAATAATATTCATGTGGTGGAAATAGGTATGCATGAAATGGTTTTGAAGATTGATTTTATTTTAAATGGCTTATATATCTAGTGATTTTTGAAATTATTTGGGATTTTCATGTTTTGGGAAAATTTAAGGAAATGGTTTTTGAATGTGGATTTCAAAGTGGTAGGAGAAATTATTTTCAAGAATTATTTTTTAAAATTATATTGGTTTTTAGGAAAAAGGTCTCTCTAGGATGAATATTTTTTTGATTTTTTATTTTTATGAAACCCATTGGATGCCAATAGGTTTTTTAAAAATGTTGTTGAGTTTCCTGGGCATAAAATGTTTTCAATTTAGTTTTGAAAATAAGAAACCAATATCATGTGAAAATCATTTTCTCATTTTTTATGTTTTCCCAGGTAACACAGATGCTTATATTTTCTTCTTGGATGATGTGATTTTTTTCTAGGAAACCAGAACTTGTGATTGGTGGTTGTGTCGCTATTTGGTTGTTTGGGGGAAAAAGAAACAGATGCTTTAGTATATTAGGTTTTATTGGATATTTTTTGGTTAAATAGGATATACCTAGGTCATTTATTCATTAGTTTAGTGGGTATAACATGGGTTTCATATGTGATTCACTTATGGTGGGATTTTGGGATGGATGTTTGTTTGGGATCGAGTAGGTTGATGTTTTTTTGATGATTTTTTTGTTGGACCATTGATGTGTTTTCAGTATGATATTCCTATAGTGTGTAGCACCACAAGTTGGAATTGGTCATTGTTAGTGGAGTATTATGGTTAGGAGAAATAAAAGATTTGGTGAATCAGTTTTTGACACTTTGATGTTTAGAATAAATGGGTGTGGTTGAGCAGCATCATGGTTCTTGTAATCTGTGAACAAAATTAGGTACTTAGATGTGAGTGAGTGGAATTAACCATTAGTGTGAGGTTTTATCCATTAGGTATTATTTTTTTAGAATCCAAAATAGTTTGTGACATGTTTCATGGTGTGAATTCAAGGTTGTGACATGTTTCAGGTGGTAAAACCTTATTTTATCACATGATTCAAGGGGGGGAGAAACCCTAGTTTGTCACACGATTCAGGGGTAAATCCTATTTAACTACATTATTCAAGTGTTGAATCATGTAACTAAGCATAAAAAGTTTTTTTAGGGTTAATTATTAAGGGATCATGGGATGTTGGTACCATAGATCATGTGTACGATTAGGACCCGCATATGGGGCCGTAAGGGGGAATGTTGGGTTATAATTGGGTGTGTTTATTTTTAGAAGTTTACATTGAATTTTGAAGACTAAAATGAGTAAATAGAAATTAGAAGAGGAATCAATAATCATTTATCTCTTGTGATATCATGGATGTCTCTATGATGAGACTCGTGAGAGAGAGTTGAAATGCCATTATACAGGTGGATCTCATTGATCTGGTTCTATAGAGAATACGAGTTGGAGATTTATAAGCCTCACTATATGGATTCCATGTCTAGTGATAGACTTAGGCTAGTGGTTTGAGTTTATGCACTAAAACCAATGTTGAGGTTGGATTTTACATGATCGAAGGGTGATTTAAATCAGGAATAGGTCATAGTACATTATGGAGCATGATGGTTGATGTGGTTATTTGAGGAAATAACTATGGAATTATATTTAGAGTCCAGTTCAGGATTTTCTGTGGATGGTTAAATTATTCTACGATTCTTTTTAAGTCAAGGAATTGTGTTTAAGTGATCCATAAATAGCCCTTGGATTTTATGCATCATGGTTGGGTGATCTGGTGATGTGTTAGTGGGTGAGATCGAGCAATTTTTTGTAAAATTCATCAGAGGGAGGACTAATTTTCATTCTGTATGGAAATGGAAGTGGTGATCTAGAACCACATAATAAGTTTCACTTAGTATTTTTTACATGATTTATGGATTAAACAAGATGTTTTAAAGAATATCTAGTGTCTAGGATTAGTGGTAGAGTGGTACAACAAAATTGTGTTGGGTGTTTAGAGATATAGCATAATAAATTAGTGGTGAACTAATGAATGAGGTAGATCTAGGTTCTTGTTTTGGGGACTTCAACCATTTTTCAAGGATTAGAATCATTATAATGGTAAATTTTTAATAACCCTCTTCATTACTAGTTGTTTATTTCTAAGTGAATTTGAATATTTTACATTTACTAGATAATTCATTTTTAGAATCGGGGCTTAGGTCTAGATTCTAAGCATTATACTATCTATAACATTGTTTTTAGACTATTCATGATTATTATGGAATGTATGGGGGTTAAGGTGGATTCTGGGGAGGATATGGAATGGTCAGGCTGCTGGATTCACCAGAAACATACCATTCACGACATGTCCATATAGTTCACTCCATAAATGGTCATGTGGAGATACTTTACCCCCTACCTTGAGTTGGTTCAAACCATGAACCCTTAATTCACATTTTTTTAAGTTTAGCATCCTTTTTTCTTAGAATATTTTTTATTTTTTTGTAGGATTTTTATTTTAGGAACCCCCTTCGAGGTGCCTTCATTTTTGTTTGTTTGGCGGAGAGGGTGAGCCTCCCTTGGGTCGTCTCTTCCTCTCCCTTTGGTGTGTTTGATCTAGGTGGTTGAAGTTTTATTTTTTGTACTGATTTTAGGTAAAATATATATATTGTTTATAATACTTCACACACCTTTGATTCTTTATTTTTTCCTAGGGTTTAAGATGAACTTTTTTTAGATCAAGGAAAAATCATTGCTTCTAATTAGTATTTCAAAAGTGGCTCGTATAAGTCATCCCAAGAGGCCACAAAAAATTCATCATTGATTTTCTTATGAATGGTACATTTATACATTGGTTTATTTAGGGTTTTGAACAAAATTGGAAAAAAATTCTTTCATTCATGTGGTAAATTTGTGGATTTTTTGTTTCTTAGTATTGGAGTGAGTTTTGAGTGAATCACACTCAGTTCCTCACAATTCTGGCACTGTTATACTACTGATGTGTTTTTTTCTTATTTTTTCAAACTAATATTTTGGTTTAAATTAGTTGACAAATTAATTTAATGATGATGGTGGATGATATAGGTGTTTTTGGACCTAGTGGAGTCCGATGCAAGAGTGGATGGATTTATCAAAATTTCGATTGAGGTAAGGGTCCTTGACCTTACTGTGTCTCTTGTTTAATTGGTTATTTTATATTGGTGTTACTTTATTAGTATACATGTCTACATAATTCATATTTTTTTTGAGTTTAC
Source organism: Viscum album (assembly GCA_963277665.1). Taxonomy (NCBI): domain Eukaryota; kingdom Viridiplantae; phylum Streptophyta; class Magnoliopsida; order Santalales; family Viscaceae; genus Viscum; species Viscum album. The sequence continues at coordinate 2,102,413,346 of OY728147.1, read as the reverse complement.
CCATATTTTTAGGATGTACTCATGTCAGTTTTATAGTTAACATGTACCATATTACTTGTTAAAAGGTTTCATGGTCGATCCCTAATCGAATGGTATCCAATGTCCCTCCATATGGGTTTTCTGGAGGAATGAATTGGTTTTCAAAAGGTAAAACGGTTTTCATTTTTAAAAAAATAATTTTAAAATGGGGTTTTTTCTAACTTGGAATTTCAAGTAAAACTAGTGATTTAAGAATGTGGTTTGGACATGTTATTTCAAAAATGAAATGGTTTTGATGTGTTTCAGGCCATAGGACCTATGCGAGTGAGGGGACATGGGATTTATTTTCAAATGGTTTTGAAAATTTTATTAGATTAGTTTATAAAGGAAATAACCAAATGAATGTGTGAGTTAGTTTTTGTATATTTGACTATGTGTGTGTGATGCCCTATTTTCCAATGCCTATGTGCTTGATGTGATTCTTTCTTGTGATTTATTATGTGATAATGATGTGTGTTTTATGTATAGACCAGTTTAAACATTTATTTTGGTATAAAGGTGGATATTTTTCAAACAAAATTATTTTTCCTCTTATGGGGAGGAGATGAGATAGAAGGACATTGATGTGTGCTTTGGGTACGAGACTATATCCTGAGGGACTAGTGACTTAATAGAGAGTTGGCGAGTTATGAGTTGGGTTGTATTAAATTTTTTTTTTTGATTGTTCTTGAATGTGGTCACCCTAGAGTCTAGGGGGATAGGCTAGTGTGACTGATGGACCTCTCTAGAGTTTGTGGGGATGGGTCAGTGTGATTATTTTTCCTTGAAGAAGGTATTAAGTTGAGGACTTTTTCAAATATCGCTTGGTTTGATGTTCTTGAATGGGACCTTTACCTGAGAAATATTGGGTTGAAAAATTTCCTATGGTATGTTTTGTCGGTTGACATGAAGCATAGATGATGAAGTCCCTCGATTGATGGGGGAGGGGTCAAAGCTTTTAGACATATAATTATGAATTTTTTTTCAGGTAGTGGGTCAAGGATTGGATGGAACCCCATCCTGAGTCTTTGTGTGTGGGATAGTTATCATATTAGATGATACCCTACCCTATGTTTTTAGGTACCGGTCAAGTAATTGTATGAGGTGACATCGTTTTTCTAACATGGATCCAAAACAGGTAGGGTCAAGTGTCGTGGTAGTCTGGTTATCACACAATGACTTGACTTGTATGTTGTATGTGCAATGTGTGTTATATTTTCAATTAGTTTTGTTTCACAGACACAAATTCACCTATTTATATGTATTTAATGCATATCTACTTGATCACAACAACACTCAGTGTTGTTGAGGCACTGGGGATACCTATTGGGTTGTTGGACTCACCCTTACCCACATACACAGCGTGGGTTTCAATTTATGTTGGTAGACATTCCTATTTTCTATCAAGATATATGTACCATATAAAGCCAAAATTTTGGTAATATTTTATAAGGTTGTGGAGGCCAAGGATTCAATAGATCAGGTATATGATTAAAATTTATGGTTGGTATTTAGATTTAGTGTTGGTTGATAGGTAGTCACGAAAAAAATTTAGTACGTAGAATATTATATTTATGTATTTTTATGATTTCTACACTGTATAGATTATTTTACACCTTCATTAATAGACAATGGGGTCCCTTGGGATCCTAGTTTTTATCTACATGTTTTTTGGATTCCTAGTACATGGATGGGTTATGCCAATTTTTTTTGTAGAATTCAGAAATAATTCTACAGACTTAAATTAGAGGACCTAGTCTCCCTACTACTATCTTAGGCCCACACCACTAGTCGATAGCCTATGGTGCAACTGGATGTGTGATTGAGGTCATGTAGAATCCTTGATCAGAAGCTGTTTAGGTGGCCTGGGATGGGGAATTAAAAAATGGTATCAGATCATCCTTTTGGATGGATTGTTTAGTTTGGGATGTATTTAGGATTTCAAATATTGAGAGGTGCATTTAAAAACTCTTGACTAGTATGACATTTGTTAAAACTCAAGTAACCAAGGGATGTATATTTTTGGGACTAGGAACTCGGGGATGAGTGAGGTAGTCATTTAGACTGAGAATTCCATGTGGGGTGGATGATACTTGGGTTCAGTTATAGGGATCAACTAAGGGATACTGAGTTGTTTATGAATCATGACAGTGCCATGCTATGAGCATGATATGAATTCCAATAGAGGCTATGTTTGACATAGAACCTCATTATAATCCATATTAATTTAAACATATTATAATATAAATGATGTTTTCTCACATATATTATAAGGGTTGATTATATTAGTATTTATATGAGGGTCTTTATTGGTTGATAATGATGTGATTGTTTGGAAACCATAGGGAGACTATTTTTTGTAGCATTAGATTTTTTGAAAATCTCATTTTAAATAGAAAACCCTAGTTCTGAAAATAAAACTCATGCAATCACATGAGGTTTACATGAAATGGTTTTCAAAGTTGGTTTTATTTGAAACAACTAATATAGATTGTTATTTTTAAATGGTTTGGGATTTTTTGGGCTTTCTGAAAACATAAGGAAATGGTTTTTTAAATTAAATTTCAAATTGGTTGTATAAATTATTTTCAAAATGGATTTTTGAAAATATAATTGGTTTTTATGAAAAAGGATTATCTTGGATTGGGATTTTGGTTATTTTTGATTTGATAAAAGAACCTTGGATACCATCGGGTGTTTTGGAAAATATGGTTGAGTTTTGGTGTGTGAAAAATCTTTCAAATATGGTTTTAATAATAAGTAACTAATTCCATCTAAAACCAGTTGTCTTTGATATTTTTGTGTTGTACAAGGTAACCCAGATTCTTGAATTGTGTTCTTGGATAATGTGTGTTGTTTTCTAGTAAATTAACACATGTGATTATCAGGTGTTTACCTATTTGTTAGGTTATTGGGAAGAGTAACCTATTCTGGTATAGGAAAAGTTTTATTGGATCTTAAGTGGTTCATCCTGAGATACTTGGGTTATTGTTTCTTTATTTTTGAGGGTACACCATGGGTGCCTTATGGGATTCACCTATAATGGTTTATTGGATGAATGTTTGTTTGGGGTTGAGTATCAGGATGTGTGTTTTAATGAATTTTTAATTTGGACCACTGATGTGTTTTAGTATGCATTTCTTATGGTGAGGATCTGCACTATTTGGAATTAACCATTAGTATTAGAGTCTTATGGTTGGTAGTACTATAATATTTTATAAATAAATTTTTGAAACTTGTTTTTAGAATCAATGGTTGTGGTACAGTATAATAATGGTGTAAGTAATCAATTTCTCATGTTGGGAACCCAGGTACGAGTGGGTGTCACTATCTAGTAAAATAAGGGTTGGGTCATTATGTGGGTTTTTATTACGATTCTTAATTGTTTTTTAGATGTTTTATGGGGTGAATACCTATTTGTGAGATTTTTCAAGGGTGAAACCCCATTTCTTTACACGACTCAGGGGTGAAACCCCATTTCATTACATAATTTAAGGGGTGAAACCTAGTTTTCTCGCATGATTTAGGGGGTGAATCATGAGAAAAATAGTAATAAAGTGTTATTTTGGGGTGTTAATGCTTGGTGTAGCATAGGTTATAAATTTCATTGCTTGTGGGTATATGTGGTAATCACAAATGAGGGTACCAGTGGGAATGATATTTTAGAGGCAGGTGTGTTTCTTTTTATAATAACTTAACACAAATTGTATGTTATACCTCTCTCTTTCTCTTGTGATGTTTTTCATCATAATAAACACTCATTTATGGTTCTAACAATTTCATAGTTTGCTTCATTGTAATTAATTTTTAAAATAAAATCATATTCTTATTTGTAATGTCCCAACATGGAATCCACTAAAAAATCCCCTAAGCCGGTGGGTCACATGGCCTCAAGCATGCCTCCTCAAATTCCAGAGGCTTCCGACTAGTAGTGAGGGCCTAGGGTGTGACTATGGGGAGACTATTCCCTTATGTTAGAGAGTATCAAATTGGAATAATAATAAAATTCAATAGAATATGTAGTAAATCAACCAGATAGAATATAAACATCCAAGACAAGAATATAAAATAAATTCAAATTTAATCTCATATATAAAATGATGTGTCATTTCATGTAAAGACCCATATTTTCCATGTAATTTTTTTAAAATTATATAGAATTATTACGAGACTGTGAAAATTTATGGCACGTGATTCTGACACCCAGTGTTCCTGGAATTAATTTCTGAACATTGTTTAAGGTACGTTCAGTAAATGCATGGGTGACATTTTCTATCTTTTGAACTGGTGCTCAGATAAAAAATATGAGGGCACTATTGAATCCACAGTGCCCAGATTCGCTTAAGGAAGGCTTCACTTCAACCATAGTAGGTCGGGAGAAAAAAATAGATTTTTGACATTTAAAATAATAATAAAATAACTTTGTTATTTTATTTTTCTTTTTATTTTTCCTCCAATGGACAAGTGGCAGTGGCAGGACCAACGGTGTGTCAAGCCATTAAATGGATTGACTCCTAAATTCTTTGTAACAACACTGTTGAAATTATAAAGGTTCCTTATTTAATCGAACCCCATTAATTCTACATGTGTTACTCACCCTCCACCCCCCCCCTCTTATTTATATGGAGCTTGGGGAGGAGTATTGGCATGACTTCACCAAGAAATGAAGTTATTATAAAGTGTCGTGATGCAAACCACTTGGAGGATGGGACCGATATCAGCGGGTGGTCACGAGCGCCACCAATCGACAAACATAGACTCTTCCTCGGATGTGACATTCTCCAATTATCTTTAGGTAGGGTTTATTTCTTATCTAAATTAAAGAGTTGATGATCATTATATTAACCTCTTGCTATCAAGCTAACGTAGAGGGCGTAGGCCAAACGAACAAGGCCCAGACCCTCTTCCCTTTTTGTTGGAATTTGGAGCATTCTTTTCGAGCATTATATTCAGCTTGGATGAAACCTAGAATGTTGGGTGATGGGGGGGCCAACAATGGCAGGCCATGGAGGAGATGGTGATGTGCCATCGCGCACCATCGGTGAAGAAGGTTGTGGACGTAGCCGTGACGGGTGATGGCAGCAGCCGGCAACGGTTGACCGCGAAGGAAGTGGCGGTGTGCCATCACGTGCTGCCAAAGAAGGGGGCCACAGAAGACTACGGAAGAAGGCACCAGCTGGCCGAGGATGGAGGTGGGCGGCGCGCCGTCATGCGCCGCTGAGGATGGCTGCGGTTAGAAAATCGCGGCGGTGGACCGGGACCCGCAGTGGGTCACGCAGGTGACCTGGAAGTGCCAAGAGGCATCGTTGCTCCACCTTCTAAATGGGGGAGACCACTCCCCCTGTTCCATCTAAGGAATACCCCTCTCAAGCAGGCTGCTTCTGCAATAGGTCGCGCCCCTCCGCGGGTCGGGCCGCACCTCCAGTGGGCCGCACCCCTCTGTGGGTTGAGCAGCACAAACCCAGCGGGTCGCACCCTTCGTGAGCCAGGTCGGGCGAGTCTACCAGGTCGCACCACCCAAGTGGGCCAGTCCGGGTCGGGTCAACCAAAATCAGGTTGGGTTGGACCAGGTCAAACCAGACCCAGACCCTTCCAGGCCCAGTTTCTCTAAAGGATCCATAACTTCAAATTCGGGTTCCCGTTTGACAAACCATCTATGGCGCTGGGACCCTTGGAGCGAGACGATCGTTTTGGTATACTCCACTTGATATTTTGAGAAATGTTTTGTATGTCCAGGATGGATCGAACCTGAATCCAACCGGACCCTCAGAACTAAAATGCTTATAAGTCAGAGATCGGATGTCTGATTGACGCGTCGTCTATCACGTTGGAACCCTTACAACATGTTGGTCCTTTGGGATACTTCTTCGTGGATATTTATGGAGGTTGAGGTATGAACAATTTCTTGAGGATCGGATCCTCCCAGAATCAATCATGCTGTGAGCGTGAATCTTGTGGCTGGCATTAAGGCGGATGTTGAAGACAAATCATACGGAGGTTGGTACCGAGCGATCCTATATGGGTCAGCACTTATCGATCCTCCATGATTCAGATCCTATTTGGGTTAGCACTCAGCGATCCTGTGTGTTTCAATGCATACTGATCCTGTGTGGGTCAGTAGGGGTTAGTACCTATCGATCCCGTGTGGGTCAGACTCCGTATGGACAGAGGTAGTGCCTCTCGAAAGAATAAGATGATCTAGATTCTTGACTAATCATATGTACTTTTGTGCTTTACTTATACCTAGATTAAGCTGAGCCTTTACCTTTGTGGTACTTTCACCTTCATCGTGTTACCTTCATGGTGTTACCTTTGTGGTACTTTCACCTTCGTGGTGCTACCTTTGTGGTGTTACCTTTGTGGTACATTCACCTTCGTGGTGTTTCCTTCGTGGTGTTACCTTTGTGGTACTTTTACCTTCATGGTGTCACCTTTGTGGTGTTACCTTTGTGGTATTATTCTTTCATGGATCAGTTGTGCAAATGGTTTAAAAGTTGGAGCCTTCTGTTTTCCTCGTGAATGAGACGAGTATCTTTTGATAACTTAGGTATATGTATGGGAATATACCTAAGTAGAGTTCATGACTTCTTCATGATTTTTGATTGAGGTATTTCTTTGTGGTTTTTCCTTTGTAGAACTCTGGGAGACCTTCAGGGGTCTTAGGGTTCCTACTTAGTATTCTTATACTCACTCCTGCATAGGCTATGCCTGCACCTTATTTTGTCTTGTGTAGACAACAGACAGTGTTGATCGAGGCTGAGGGTGCTAGGACTTGATGGTGCTCAGAGGTGGATCATTTGACGTGATGATATGCAGTGACTACTGATCGTGAGTTGTACCTACCCTTCAGGTAGTATCCTCGATGGATGATCCAGGAGCTATTTTCTCTTTTTAGTTGCACTTGTACTTTTTAGTGGGGCTTTTATTCTATCCCCTTTACTTTCAGTGCACTTTTTACTATAGTAGTTTACTTCGTGGTTGCTTCTTATTGTGTTCTTGGATTTTGTTTTTGTACAGGTTTAAAGGCAATGCCTTCTAGTTATAGTGATATTCCTTTTCGGTGCTAGTCGCCATCCCCTGGACTATGGAAGTCGGGCTTGGGGTAGTCATCGCACGGGCCCTGGGGGATGGGTCAGGACAAGTGGTATCAAAGGGGTCGGTTCTACCGAAGAAATAGGACTCTGATATTTTCAAGGTGGCAATAGTGTTAAGTGTTATGAGTGTGGTTTTCATTTTGAGGAATCCAGTGTTGGTGTGGCGGTCGATGTATCTATACACCAGGGCCTTCAATTTCGATTTCTGACTCAGTGCATGAAAACACATGATGAAGTGATGGAGAGGGAACTTTTGGTGGAGGGCTTCCTTACTGAGTAGGCACCGATAGCGAGAGCCACCATCGGACATTAGGTAGAAAATTCATCCGCGGGAAGTAGTAGGAAGATGACACAGGGGCCCAAGTGGGCCAGAACTTCTGGTGGTTGACCTCGGGATACAGTTCCAGTGGTGTGGGAATCACGGGATAGAGGAGGACAGTTGAGGATCAGGCAGCGCTACTCGTGCGGTGGGCAGGGTCACATGGCTCACGACTGCCCGACCCACCATACAGATGACCAATAGATGGTCGAGGGACCGCTGAGGAAGTGGTAGAAGTTCGAACGAGGAGTTATGTAGGGTGGAAGACGTGGAAGAGGAGTTGGCCATGCAGCAAGTGGTGGGCGGCGATTCGAGGTTCTATCACCACCACCTCTAGGTGATCCACTACGACCATAGGGAGTAGGAGGACAAGGACGAGATCAGCTCCATGAAGATAAGTCCTACGACCACGGCACTTTGTAGATTATTAGAGGTATGATCTATGTCTACTCCACCCTAGATTCAGTACTTATAGACAGAGGTTCAAGTCACTGTTTTACTTCCATGGCCCTCGTTCGGATCTCAGAGATTCCGATGGAGCTGTTAGCTTGATCTTTATGGATAGAGACTCATACGGGAGGGTATTAGATGATTACACATTGGTTTCAGCTGTGTGATCTTACTCTATAAGGTGAGAGATTCAGCCGAGATCTTCTAGTAGTGGCGTCGAGGCCTTACGACGTCATCTTGGGTATGGACTGGTTATCCACAATCCATGCTCACATTGACTATATTAGGCACAAAGTGTGGTGTGTCCGTGAGGATTGGACTAGGTTTTCCTTAACTAGTGAGAAAAGAACCTTTGCAACACATGATGAACTTTCTCGGAGGAGGGTGCAACCGATCACACATCAGTTGGCTAGCCTTACCCTCGAAGTAGTTGAGGTTGAGAGTCTGAGCTATCCTATAGTGGTGAACCAGTATGTCGATGTCTTTCCTGATGATATTTTGGGACTACCTCCAAATAAAGAGGTAGAATTGTACATCGAATTATACCTCTTGATGGTCCTGATATCTACACCAGCATATTGGATGGATCCTGTGAAGATTCGTGAGTTACAGGTACAGCTAGAGGACTTGCAGAGGAAGGGGTTCATAAGGCCCAATGTTTCTCTATGGGCAGCCCCAATTTTGTTCGTCAAGAATTTAGATGGGAGTTTGAGACTCTGTGTGGACTATTAGCGTCTGAACCAGGTGAATGTGAAGAACAAGTATCCACTTCTGAGGATTTATGATCCCTTTGATCAGTTGAAGGGATCTAAATGGTTTTCAAAGATAGACCTCAGATCAGGCTATCATCAGCTTAGGGTATGAGATGATAATGGGAATAAGATGGCCTTCAGATGTCGGTATGGCCACTATGAGTTCTTGATTATTCCATTCAGCCTGACCAATGCCCCGATAGTGTTTATGGGACTCATTAACAAGATCTTTCAGCCATACCTCGATCGCTTTGGGGTGTTATTCATCAATGACATATTGATATACTCAGTGTCGGAGGAAGAGAATGTCTATTATCTGCAGATAGTTCTGGATACACTCCGAGAGCACCAGCTTTATGGTAAGCCCTCGAAGTGTCAGTTCTGGATATGAGAGGTCCACTTTCTAGGACACATTATCTTGGAGGCTGGAGTTGTAGTAGATCTTGAAAATATAGAGGATATTTTAGCTTGGGAGCCACCCAGTACTGTGACCAAGGTGTGGAGTTTTCTGGGATTGGCTGGGTACTAACGGAAATTTGTACCCGATTTTTTCGGAGTTGTGGAACCCTTGTTAGTGTTGAAGAAGAAGTTACAACCCTTCATATGGACAGAAAGATTCCAGCTTAGTTTTCAGGAGTTGAGGGAGAGACTGATGAGTGCCCCCATATTGAGGCTACTAGAAGAGGGTGTTGGGTATGTAGTCTACTACGACGCATCAGGGACCAGACATGGATGTGTCCTGATGCAAGAGCGAGCAGTGATCACATATGATTCTAGACAACTAAGACAACATGAGGATAACTACGCTACCCATGACCTAGAGTTAGGAGCAGTGGTCTTCACCCTGAAGATGTGGTGACATTACTTGATGGGAAAATGTTTTACATTCTACTCTAATCACAAGAGTCACAGGTATATGTTCTCTCAAAAGGACCTAAACCTAAGACAACAGATTTGGTTAGAGTTCCTCTGGGACTATGACTTCGAGATAGTCTACACTTCTAGGAAGGGGAACATAGTGGCAGACACACTCAATAGAAGGTCTGGTTTACATTTGCTGAGTGAGATGATAAATAATTTAGCCGCGTTGCAGATATCCTTTTTGGATAAAGTTAGAGAAGTTACCTCCAGTCTATGACTATAACTCCCCCGCTTCTACAGCAATTTCAAAAAGCACAGCTTAAGAATATTACTGCGAGGCACGACATTCTCAAATATGCTCAGGATATGCACTTGATCGATTTTTTGAAGGTGGGGAGCACATCATCCTCTTTAGAGGATGCACTATGGTACCAGTGGCACAATGGGAGAACATGTTGAGGGAGTTCCATACGTCCCCTATGGCAGTGAATCCTAGTGTGTAGAAGATGTATCAGGACCTCCAGCATCATCATAGTTGGCTAGGGATAAAGAAAAAAGTGGAAGAGTTTGTTTCATGATGCCTCACTTTCTAGTAAGTGAAGGTCGGTCATCAAGTTTCATCAAGATTAGCACAGCCACTAGAGGTTCCAGATTAGAAGTGGGATAGTATCTCCATGAACTTATGAAAGGGATTCCACATATGTCTAGGGGACATGATTCCATCTGGGTGATTGTTGACCGACTCACCAAGTCGGCCCACTTCCTACCTATTCGAGAGTAGGGATCATTAGAGGGCTTGGGGTGCCTCTAAGTATTGGAGATTTTACGACTTCATGTGGTTCCATTGATGATCATATTTGACCGTGATGCACGTTTTAAATCCTGGTTGTGGAAGGTATTACAAGAGGTGTTTGGGACTTAGCTACGTTTGAGCACCGCCTTTCATCCCCAGACAGATGGTCAGATAAAGCGGAACATTCAGACACTAGAGGACATGCTTTGTGCTTGCTTCCAAGATTTTGGCCGTAGTTGGGAGGATCGCTTCCCTTGTACGGTCAACCCTACAGGTCACATCTATGCTGGACAGACCCAGGGGAGTCAGTACTTATGGATCCATTGTTCGTACGGGCTACCACTAAGAAGGTGAAAATCATCTAGGAGCGGATGAAGACTGCACAGAGCAGGAAGAATTCTTATGATGAAAAGAGATGGAGACCTTTGGAGTTTGAGGAGGTAGACCATGTCTTCCGATGGGTCTCACCTCGATGAGGTTTGCAGAGATTCAGTCGGGGCGGAAAGCTATCTCTGAGGTTCATCGGACCTTTTTAGGTTCTCAGCAGAGTTGGCAAGGTGGCGTATCACCTAGCTATTCCCCCATAGATGCATCGGTTGTATGATGTTTTCCACATGTCGCAGCTAAGGAGGTACATGCATGATCCATCACACGTCATCAATTGGGGAGAGCTAGAAATTGATGATGAGGTGACCTTTATGGAGGTTCCAGTGGAGATTGAGGATCGAAAAAAGTAAGGCATTCATGGATGATTGATACCTTCGGTACATGTTCGCTGGCAGCACGGGAACCTCCAGGAGAGCACATGGGAGTGGGAGGCTCAGATTCATACTCAGTATCCCCATTTATTTCCTTAGTCTTTGTTGTGGATTTCGGGGATGAAAATACCTAAGTTGGGGAGAATGAAAAGACCTAGATTTTCCATGTAATTTTTTTTAATTATATATAATTTTTACAAGTCTTCAAAAATAAACGGCATGTGATTCTGAGGCTCGGTGTGCCCGAAATTAATTTCTGAAATTTTTTAAGGTATGTTTAGTAAACGCACAGGGCGTCATTTTCTATCTTTTGAACCCGTTATTGGATTAAAAATATGAGGGCACCATTGAATTTGTAGTTCCATAATTCACTTAATGAAGGCTTCACTTCGACCGTAGTAGGTTGGGAGAAAAAGTTATATTTTGGAAATTTAAAAAAATAATAAAATAACTTTGTTATTTTCTTTTTCTTTTTATTTTTCCTCCAATAGAAAAGCGGTGGTGGCGGGACCAATGACGTGTCAAGACATTAAATGTCTTGACTCCTCAATTCTTTGTAACAACGCCATTAGAAATTAGTAAGGTTCCTTATTTAATTGAACCCCATTAATTCCACGTGCATTACTCACCCTCCCCCTCTCCTATTTATACAGATCTTGTGGAGGAGTATTGGCATGACTTCACCAAGAGACGAAGTTTTAATAATGTTCCACGACACCAACCACATGGAGGATGGGACCGGTACCAGTGGGCGGTGATGAGCACTATCGATCGATGAACACCGACTCTTCCTCGAACGTGACGTTCTCCAATGATCTTGAGGTAGGGTTTATTTCTTGTCCAAATTCAAGATTTGATGTATCATTATTCTACCCTCTTGTTATCAAGCTAACACGGAGGGCGTGGGCCAAACGAACAAGGCCCTGACCCTCCTCCTTTTTTGTTGGAATTTGGAGCATTCTTCGCGAGAATTATATTAGATTTGGATAAAACCCAGAACAGCGGGTGATGGTAGCGGCCAGTAATGGTCGGCCACAGAGGAGATGGCGACGCGCCATCACACGCTGCCGGTGAAGAAGGTTGTGGCCATAGCTACAGTGGGTAACAACAGCGGATGACAATGACCGATCACAAAGGAAGTGGTGGTGCACCGTCGTGCACCACCAGAGAAGGGGACGCGGCATATCGTTGCGACAGACAGTGGCGGCCAGCATTGGCAGGCTACAAATGGAGGCGGGCGGTGCGCCGTCGTGTGTCGCTGAGGATGGACATGTCTTGGAAACCGTGGCGGGGGACCGAGACCCATAGCGGGTCCCATAGGTGACCTGGCAGTGCCAAGAGGTGTCGCCGCTCTACCTTCCGAATGGGGGAGAGCGCACCCCCCGTTACAGCTAGGGAAGACCCCGCTCCAATATACCATGCCTCCAGAAGGTTGTGCCCCTCCGCAGGCTGGGCCACACAATCTCTAGTGGGTCGCGCCTCCAGCGGGTTGGGCCTCATGAGCCCAGCGGACTGCGCCCTTTGCAGGTCAGGCCGCATGAGGCCAGTGGGTCATGCCCCTCCGCGGACTACACTGCCCAGCCGGGCCGGGCTGGTTGGCGGCCCAGCAGGAGGATCCCACCATGGCCCCACCCAGCCAAGTTGGGTCGACCCAAACCGTGTTGAGTCAGACAGGACCCGAACCCTTCTAGGCCCAGTTTCTCTAAGGGAGTCGTTACATGAAATCTGGGCATCCATTTGATGAACCGTCTGTGGCGATGGGACCCCTGGAGCGAGAAGTTCCTTTTGCTATACTCCACTTGAGTTTTGGATAAAGTTGGAGTATGGCCAAGTTGGATCAAACCCGAATCCAACCGGTCCCTCGGAACTAAAATGATTATAAGTCACAGACCAAGAGTCTGATTGACGCGCTGTCTATCGCGTTGGAGCCCTTATGGCGTGGATGTCATGTGGGATAATTCTTAGTGGAGATTCATAGAGGTTTAGGTATGACCGATGGCTTGAAGAGCGGATCCTCCCAGAATCAAGAGTGCTTTGAGCGGGAATCCAGTGGCTGGTAGTGATGTAGAGGTTGAAGACAGATCATACGGAGGTTAGTACTGAGCAACACTTTGTGGGTCAACACTTACCAATCCTATGTGGGTCAGCGCTCAGCGATCCAGTGTGGGTTAGTGCATACCGATCTCATGTGGGTCAGATCCTGTGTGGGTTAGCATGGGTTAGAACCTATCGATCCTATGTGGGTCAGACTCTGTATGGACAGCAGCAGTGCCTCTTGACAGAATAAGATGATCTAGCTTCTCGACTAATCATTTGTACTTCTATGCTTTACTTATATTTGATGTGATTTGAGTCTTTACCTTTGTGGTACTTTCACCTTCATGGTGTTACCTTCGTGGTGTTACCTTTATGGTACTTTCACGTTCATGGTGCTACCTTTGTGGTCTTACCTTTGTGATGCTTTCACCTTCGTGGTGTTACCCTCTTGGTGTTACCTTTTTGGTACTTTTACCTTCATGGAGTTACCTTCGTGGTGTTACCTTTTTGGTACTTTTACCTTCGTGGTGTTTTCTTCATGGTGTTACCTTTGTGGTATTCTTCCTTCATGGATCAGTTGTGAAAATGGCTTAAAAGTTGGAGCCTTAAGTTTTCATCAGGAATGATATGAGTATCTTTTCATAACTTAGGTATATGTATGGGCATATAACTAAGTACATTTGATGACTTTTTCATGCTTTGTGATTGAGGTCTTTCTTTTTGGTTTTTCCTTTTTGGAACTCTTGGAGACCTTCGGGGGTCTTGGGGTCCCTACTGAGTATCGTTATACTCACCCATACATGGGCTATGCCTACACCATGTTGTGTATTATGCAGATGACTGACAGTGTTGATCAAGGATGAGGGAACCAAGACTGGACGGTGCTCAGAGGTGGACCATTTGACATGACGTCCTGTAGTGACTATTGATCATGAGTTGTACCTACCCTTCAGGTAGTATCCTCAGTGGATGATCTAGGATTTGTTTTCTCTTTTCAGTTGTACTTTTAATTTTCAATTGGGATTATATTCTGGCCCCTTTACTTTGAGTACACTTTTTACTACAGTAGTTTACTTCGTGGTTGCTTCTTGTTGTGTTCTTGGATTGTGTGTTTGTACAGGCTTAAAGGCAATGCCTTTCCATTATAGGGATACACCTTTTCGATGCTAGTCACCAGCCCCTGGCCTATAGAAGGTAGACTTAGGGTAGTCACAGCACATGCCCTAGGGGATGGGTCATGACATTTCATGTATCTATAAAATAAGGAAAAAAGGTAAATATTCATCCAATAAAATACATGAATCAAAAGGTAAAAAAATTCCAAAAATAACTATCTCTATATAGTATCATGATCAACGTTCATTCCTATGATCCCATGATCCTAACAATGAACAAGTCAATCATCATATAGAGGGTGTTTTCCCTAGTCCCTACTTTCATATATGTAGTCTATCTGGGTACCCAAAAATGGACCAAACAAGGTGTAAGATAAAATCTCAGTAGACCTCCACCAACAGTGACTATAAAAAATCTATTCTTTGAATAAAAATATGTGTAGTGTGCGATATATATCATATGTATTATAGTATTGAAAGTAAAGATCCCAAGGTAGATGTGATAAAAGTATGTGATATTGTTTTTCTTGTCAATAATAACCAAGTTCCCATACAAGGGTCAACTTTAAAAACCCCATTGTAGGAATGAGTTAATTGTAAAGAATAAATAAACCACAACGGTCTTGTTTTTTCAAAAGGTAAAGAAAAATAATATACATCATCCTATTCTATGTAATATTAGGTATAACATTTACCATGATAATGTCATATAATCAAGTGTTTATCATACACCACAACCAGATAATACAAACAATTCAATATCCACAATGGTTGATCCATGCAATCAAAGTGTCAGTCCATGAAGCGCCAGATTCAAGGTATAAAAGACTAAGGCACCCACATCGAGTCCTAGGAACCTATCGATGAAAACTAGGTAAATAATTTTGTGGATTCTTAAGAGTATGTTAGAAAATCATATCTTATGTGAGTCTAAGAAAGATAAATCCAAGGGGTATAAAGGCTCAAGGTATTCAAATAAATCAATACTCAAGAAGGAAAAAAGGTCCAAGGCATGAACTACCCCAATAAAGACCCATGGAGTGGTGTCCTATAGAATTAAAATACAGGGTATTCTAACCAAGGAATCCACTACCATAATAAATTCATCATCTCATTCATTCAATATTTCATAACAATCACATTTCATGAATTCTTCCAACTTATTTACACAATTTACATTTAAATAATTAAATCAATTCGCATCTTGTAATCACATGGAAAATGATGAAAATCCATCTCCTAACATTCAATTGAATTATCATTAAGTTTTATAAGGATAAATCTAGCAAGAATAGCTCACATGCACCCAATGGGGTGGTATAACATAGGCTAGTACAAGGGCACACCCCATGGGTGGCCTAGTTTGGGTAAATGACCTCCAATAATCTCAATATAACTAGTGTGAATCCCTAAAAAGTTCCAATTAATTCAATTTAATTAACAAATTATTTTTAAAGAAATATGTGGAAGTTATAGTGGGTGGAACAATGGAAACTAGGTATATAAAACACCAAAACATGAGTGAACAATATAGACCACCTACTGTAGGTTCGTAGTAGAGAACTCATCCAGTATAGATCTATGATTTGTTCCATATCAAGAGAAAAATAATGAATAGAGGAAAATCCTGAAAATAATGCATAGTAGATTTTACCTAAATAACTCCATCGATACCAAGATGAATGAACAAAAACAAAATATGATTGAAAAACATACCTCCATAGATCCAATAAGATGAATGGTGTTTGGATATGAGTCTAGATGATGAATTAATAGAAAAGGCACTGAAATTACTTCAAATGGTTCTCCCAAGGTGATATTTTGTCTAATGGAGGAAAATAGAAAAGGGGATGTGTGTTTTTATAGATTTTAAGGGATAAATGGTAATTTTCTATCTAATTCTTGGGTCTCATGGTTTGGTTGCACATTTAGATAAACCATGAACTAACCATGAACCCTTAATTGTGGTAATGGGGACCACACATGGTTCATGTGCACAATTTGGAAATCCATGATGAGACTGTGATTTTAGAATCTGTTAAAAGATTTCATTTTTCTGAATAGGCAGGCAACGGTTGGTTTCACGGTTTCCTCTAACCGCACTACCTCCTGCATTGCTATGTCAAGCCCTGCAGTATTAGGAGTAACCATGTTTCCCGTATCGCACAGTTTCAACTAACTATATGAATAATCTCGTTTTCCAAAAATCAAGGTTGTATGCTTTGAATAAGCCATATGCACCCTTGATACACCCATGAACTCGATGGGTACTCAAATTAGGCTATAAACAAGAATTAAAACCGAAAAAAAAAATTATACCTCATAGAAACACCTAATATCTTACAATATTCCCCCCTTAAATAAATTTATCCCTAAATTTACCTTTTAAGAGAAGTTGGGAATCATCTGAGAATAACTTCATCCATTAAGAATGTATGTCAGACTCCTACTCCCAAGTCTAATTCTGTAAATGGCCATGCTACCATAGCACTCGTACTAGAGGGACTGATCAGCCTCGAAGAACCTTCATACTTCTTTTAATGATGCAAATAGGGTGATCCTCAAAGGATGAATCTACCTGTAACTTCACTTCATCTGAATGAAGAGTGTGATATGGGTCTAAGTGATAATGGCACAACTGAGATATACGGGAGACATCATTCATGTCTTGGTACCTCTTATGTAACTACAACTATTAGGCTACCAGTCTGACACTCTATAGAATCTCGAATGCCCTAAAATATCATAATGAAAGATTACCCTATCTCATAATTAGTCTGTTCCCTCGACTTAGTGAGATACGTAAAAAGACTCGATCCCCCACCTCAAACTCTAGAGGTCTTAGATGACGGTTGGTGTAAGATATATGTCGAGACTGTGCAATAGTCATATATTTCCAAATAAACTATACCTTCTTTGAAGTCTCTCATATGAGATAAGGTACAATAAAGGATTCCTCACCTACCTATAACTAGTAGAGGGGTGATCTGTATGGCCTACCACAAAAATCATTATAAAGTTCCATTTATATAGTCACTTGATAACTATTATTGTAAGAGATTTCAAGTAGGGGTATATGCCTCTCCCAAGAGCCCCAAAATCTAGGATTCATGCTCACAACATGTCCTCAAGAACCTATATAGAACACTCTGACTAGCCATTATTCTGAGGGTGGTTTGTTGTTCTTAAAAGAACCTATATACCCAAATCTCTTTGTAAACTCTTCAAAAATAGAGATGTAAACCAGTCATCCCTATAAAATAAAAAATTTTGAGGAACCCTAATAAGTTGATCTATCTCAATGATATACAACTTCCCAAGATCATCTACTAATAATTCCTACCTAATCAATATAAAATGAGAAACCTTCATGATCCTATCGATAAAAACCCCAAAAAATATCACTTCCTTGAAGAGACCTTGGAAAACTAGTCACTAAATTCATTGTGGCATCATCCCACTTCTACTCAAGAATGGTTAACTATTAAAAAATCCCATATGGTCACTGATGTTTCACCATCACCTATTGATAAGTGGAATACCTCATTAAAAAACTAGATACCTCACATTTCATCCCCATCCACCAATATTGGCAACACATGTATCAGTACATATTGGTAACAACTAGATTCACTACCCAAACTAAGGCATGGAACTCTCACATAATCTCCCTACATATTTCCACTTATACCCAAACAAGACCATGAATACATGTAATTTCACTTAACCTCCAACCAGGAGGAGGGTCCTCACCTGCCACACTCTCCCGTAAGACTAGACTCTCTTCATTTTAAATCTATCTCATCCTCACTCTATCCAATAGAGTAAAGATTGTAGATAAATAAAAAACAAATGTCTGACCATGACTATCATGTACCACCATGTGCATATCTAAAAAGAAGGCCATAAGATTCCACTCACTACTAGCCTAATGAACTCTCTATATTGGATTCCTCTTACACAGTGCATCAGCAAAAATATTTCCCATTCCAGTTGTATTGGAAAGATCGAAGTCAAAAGACTATAGGTACTCAACCCACCTCTACTACCACAAATTTAGATCACACTATGTAAATATATACTTGGGGATTTTCTAGTCTGTGTACACCAAAAAATGATCTTGTAGTATATAATGTCTCCAACAACACAAATCGTGATAAATTGTAGCTAACTCGAAAACATACATTAGGTAATTCCTCTCACGTGGCCTCAACTGATGAGACTCATACACCAAAACTCTACCCCCTATATTAGAACTCCTCCTATACTGATACTTAATGCATCTCAATGCACAATGTCACTCCTACCTGACTATACAAGAATCAGAAACATCACTAAATTTAGTCTCCCTTTCAGTTTCTAAAGGGCTATCTCATAGGTATCTATCCATAAAAAACATCACAACCTTTTTATTCAAGCCCATAAGAGGTGATGTTAAGAATGATAATTCTTATATGAAACACCTATAATATTTATATATCCCCAAGTAACTGTGTATATTCAATATATTCTTAGGATAATCCTAGGAATGTACAGATATTACCTTATTTGGGTCAATTGATACTCCTGTCTTTGAGATATTTTGACCCATGAAGTAAATCTTATACATCCCAAAGTGAAACTTTATGATCTTATCATATGAGTGATGATCACTAAGTGTATCCAAAACAATATCAATATATTTTGGTTGTCTTGTTTATTGTGTGAATACACCAAGAAATCATACATGAATAACACCATGAATGAATCATGATAATGATGGAAAACATGGTTCATCATTTCCATAAAAACTAATGGTGCATTTGTGATACCAAACAACATAAACAAAAACTCATAAATTCCATACATTCTACGAAAATCTATATGAAGTATGTTTTTAGTTCAAATACTCCCCTAATGATATCCCAATATCAAGCTAATTATTTAGAACATCTAATCTTCTCAAAGCAGATAAAAAATTCCATTTGTTCATAAAAAGGGATATCAGATCTTAATAGTCAAATAGTTCAATTTTTAGTAATCCACATTTATCATGATGTTATTGTCTTCTTTTTCTCAAAAAGGACCATAAAAACCCACATATAATTAAAGGTTCATATAAACCCCTTTTCCTCCAATTCCTTTATCCGCCTCTTGAGATCCTGTAACACTATAGTAGACATCCTTTAAGGAGGAATGGATACCGATTTGGCTCCTAGAACTAGATTAATGTAGAACTTAACCTCTATCTTAAGAGGTAACCAAAAAAATAATCTGGGAAAACATCCCTTAAATGATCAACCACTAGAGGAAAATCTTCCTGACGTGATCCCTGGTCATCTAAATATAAACTATAGATATGTCATTTCATACTACCTATCCCATGATTATCTATTTTATATTGAATTTACTATGCACCCCATTCATTATTGTGAATAAAAACTCTACCCTTTGGTGATGTGAAATCCACCCTCTGGTGATAGAAATTAATATGGGATCGATAAGAAACTATCCAATATGTCCTGAGTATGATGTCAAACCTAGTCTTCTTGAGGATAAAATTATCTCATACAAAGTGGCACCCACCTATCTCAAGGGGGAACTCCCTGCACTGGCATATACCCTATATCTTGATCCCAAAAGGAGTATCCAAGGTTATTACACCATCAAAAATATAAAAAACAAGCCCAAGGATCTCCACAATAGGTACAAATATGAAACTATGTAAAGCACCCATATAAAAAAGACTAGAAACAAGCATAAAGGCTATGAAGATCATACATACCACCATAGATGGACTGATGCTTTCCTCCTTAGGTGTATTATGCATATAATATTTTTGGTCTTGAACACATCCCTGGGAAACAACTTCATTACGTAGAGTAGGCCCACTCTACTATCTAGGTACATCTGGTGCCTAGATGCCTCAGCCACAACCACTATCTCAGCCTAACCAATCAGTACTGCTCCCGCTCCCAGCCTGATGTGGAGCTGTAAAACCCACTCTTGAACATGGAATTTGAGATTTCCCTCTTCAACTAAATATTTTAGAGTATTTCTTAGAAAAACATTATACATAGACTATCCTTACACATGATCGACACTCAACTGGGTCTCAATCACACTAATTACTCATATATCCATGTCTCCCACACTGGTTATAGAAAATAGATCAACCAGTACTAACATCTTAGCTGGTACTCCCCTCATGAGAACCCACAAAATAGTGCTTCCTTTAATTGGAAGTTGAACCACTAGGCCAAGAGACTACATTGCTCTACTCTATGTCCCCATATTACCTCAGCTTCTAATCTATAATTGGTGCCTGATTCACTAGAATAGTAATATTATTCAACCTAAACATATTGACCTATGATTTAATGTCATGCCTGAGACATTCCTTGAATAACCTTACACTTGATAGCTCATTAGCTAGGTATATCGACACTAAATGATAAATCTCAATAAATCATACTTAATATTCCATAACAGTAATCACGTATTGCTTTGGATGCATAAACTCACTATCCCGGTCTGCTATCAAAGTCTTAAGTAAAAATTATTCATAAAACCTAGATTGGAAATCCATCCAATTCATATCTCAGAGAATATCATCCTGATTCAAAACATCTCACTAGCGCTTAGCTAATCCATGAAGTATATAAGTCATGAGATTCACACTCCTCTTAGGAGGTGCCTTCTAATGCTAAAATATCGAAAATGTAGTCTCAATCCATAGCTCAGCATCTTATAGACCTCCTTCCCTAAAAATATGGGCAAATGCTATTATTGGAACACCCTCGTCAACTGTACCATAAATGAGGTAGGCTACAGTTCCCTCCAAGTGTTATGCATAAAGTTCATAAATCTGTCCCAAAACTATGCTGCAACACCCATATATGGTCCAACCATAGGTTCCTAAACTAGAATTATAGGATGATCCACTGATAACCCATGGTCCACCACCTCTAGAGCATGGTCTTCACCATCCTCTTGGCATGTGACTATAGTTTTTCAGGGTGTATTGTCATTACAATTCCCAAAAGATGTCTCAGAAAAAAATAAACTTATGACCACACCATAGATATAAGTATAGGATAGGTCAAATCCTTCCTATAAATAGGTCATACCCCTCTACCAACTCCTAAATCTAGTACTAGGTAAAAATATTCAGTCATAACATCACTAGAGACATTGATTAATTCCCACTCAAAATCCAAGTCAACATTGAGTTCTCTATTTTAAAATTCAATTCCATTTATATCACAATTCTATTTGATTGGTTGAACCAAATGGAACACCACTTCTGATCCATAAGGTCTTATACACCTCATGAACCAAAATTTGGCATCCACTTAATTCACACCATCACACGTTCCAGTCCATGCGACCAATGTTCGATGACTCAATGTACCATAGTTGACTTTTTTAAGGTGCCTACTATAGCCTAATCAGGAAAAAATATTTAGGTTATCAAAGGAATTATAAGTACCAACCTTTTTTTCTCATTTCATTCACAAATCATCTATCAAAATATAATATATATCACTCAAGGAACATAGTAATGGTGTCATGTAGTCAAAAAAATCATCTTATATGGCATGGAAAAATTAATAACATGTGAATTCTAATAGGTTTTGAAAATGATGCATGATATGTATACCCTCATCTCATTGGGAAATGGTAAAATAGATCCTCAATAATTTCAATGATAACATCACAATTAACATGCATCACCCAATGGTGAAATCAAATCAACTATAATAGGAAAAATCTAGAAAACAAAAATTCCATTCATAGTAATTTGGATATTTCCTATATGTGGGTTAAATATTCCCATGAATAGATCATTTATAAATTCCAATACCTTCCAAATCACTTATATATTATCTCAAAATATTAAGCTATAATAAATAGGATATGATACCACTTTGTAACATCCCAACCCGGATGACACAAAATGGTGCCTCGATTTGGTGGGTCACATGACCGCAAGTGCACCTACCCATATGCCAGAGACTTAAGACTATTATTGGGGGCCTAGTGTGTGTATGTGGGAATACTGTGCCCAAATTTCATAGTTTATCATAGAATAATAATAATAAAAGTCAATAGTGGAATTATTGAAATATCTATAATGAAGATAAACATCAAATATAAGAATATATAAGCAATGCCAAATGAAATCGCATATACAAAATGATGTTTCATTTCATGTCTCTTAAATATAAGAAAATATGTATATATGAATCTAGTACAATTCATGTATCAAATAGTAGAAAAATATAAAATAACTATCTCTAGATAGTATCATGAGTGATGCTCAGTCTTTTACTCCCCTACTCAACGAACAAGTCAAGCATCGTACAATGGGAACTTTCCTCGGTCCCTACCATCATCCATATAGTATGTCTGGGTACCGAATGTTGGCCCGAATATGGTGTGAGATAAAATACAATTATTCCACCACCAATGGTTTTTATAACAAATCTAGTCAGTATGAAACAAGCTAAGAAGTTTCCAATATATATCATAGGTATAACATTACTAAATGTACAGTTCCCAAGGAATATGTGATAAAATAATGAATATTGTATAGCCTATAAATAATAACCAAGTTCTCATACAATGTTCAACTATAAACAAGACACCGTAAGGAAATTCCAAATGTAAATCATAAATAAACCACAACAGTCATGTCATGTAAACAATGCAAGAAAAAACATCCACATTGGGATATGCTGTATAATCCTAGGTATAGTGTTTACCATGACCATACTGTAAACTCAAGTGTATATCATCCACCATGACCATGTTGTATAACCAAGTAAATATCCAAAACTACTACACTGTGTAATAAAAGTGTCAGACCATGAAGGGTTGGATCTAAGGTATAGAAGACCAATGCATCCATGTCGAGTCCCAGGAGCATTTTGATGGAAACTCGGTAAAGACTTTGATGGAGTCCTAGTATCATTTTGGTAGGCTATTTCCTATATGATTCCAAGAAATCCATATCCAAGGGGTAACAAGGCCTAATGAACCCTAATGAATCAATACCCAATGTGGAAAATAGGTTGATTGTTTCCACTATAGTAATCAAGGACCATGGAGTATAAATGTTCATGTCATTATATGGAATCAGGATCCAAGGTATACCATCCAAGGAATCCTATACCATAATCAATTAATCATATTATTCATTCAAGATTTCATAAAAATCACATTTCCGGAGTTATTACAACTCATTTTTACAATTTCCATTTAAAAAATTCAATCGATTCAAATCATGTAATCACATGGGAAAGGATACATCACCACCTCCTAACATCTAATTCAATAATCATATAATTTTAAACGCCTCTATCTAGTAAGTAGATATCACATGAACCCAATGGGGTGGTATAAATTATTAAGGTACAAGGGAACACCCCATGGGTGGTCTAGGTTATGGAAACAACCTCTAAAAATCTTGAAATAACTTATAGTAATCCCTAACATGTTGAAATTAATTTAATTAAATTAACCAGTTCATTTTAGAGGGAATTTTGGAAGTTCTAGTGTGTGGAGAAAAGTAAATATGCTATATAAAACCCCAAACCATGAGGTAAAGGTATAGAACACCTACCATAGGTCTGTAGTAGGGAACTCTTCCAATATTGATATTTGATTTAGTATAGATTGAGAGAAAAATTAAGAATAAATGAAAATCCTAAAAATAGGGCACATTATCTTGCACATAAATAACTCTCTTGATACCAATATTAATTAATAATCGACCAATATGATCATAGAATATATCGACGTAGATCTAATGAGATGAATGGTGTTCAAATCTGAGTTAAGATGATGAGTCAAGAGTAATGGTTATGGAATGTATTCAAAAGGTTCTACTATGGTGAGAAGTTGTCCAATAAAGTAAAATAGAAAATGGGGTTTATGTTTTAATATATTTCAATTGAGAAATGGTAATTTCCCCTCCAATTTCAAGGTTTCATGGTTTGTACACAAGGTAGGAAAAATTATACGCCCTTCACTGTGATAAGGGGGACCTTGCACGGCTCATGTGCATGTATTGAAAAACCATGAAAAAACTATGATTTTAGCCTATGTTAAAAGTATACAACTTTTCACACTAACATGTTGAACTGGTTGTATGGTTTCCTAAATCTATGAGATATCTATCACCCCTCTATAAATATTATCATGATTAGGAGTAATCATGTGGCCTATCCCGCACAGTATCCACTAACCGCGAGGTCAACCTTATTTTTTTAAAAAAGATGGTATTTGGGCTCTGAACATGCCCCAGACACCACCAATACACCCATGACCTCAATGGGTACATAAATTAGGCTACAAAAATCATTTAAATCGAAAATAAAATATCAGTACCTCCTAGGAAAACTAGGGATCTTACATTAATACACCAAGTTATGGAATTCAATAACATCATGAAGATCTTTTTAAAGGATTGGACCAGTTTTAATTCATTTTTAATGATCTTTCAATGAATATAGAAGACTAATATAAGACCATGGAAGGAATCTATAATACTTAATATTTTTATGGTGTATAGAAGGCAACATCAGCTATCCGTTAAAGATCCAATGGCCACCTAGTGGTGTGGATAGTAGCTACACATCCTCTAGATGTCCACCACCTAGCTAGTGGAGGATCACTGACTCATCCATGGAAGCAATTATATCCCTTCAACCCAAAAAATATGACCATATATATAATGTTATCTTTGAACTAGCTGGTGTGTCAATTTTTAAAAGTTTAGATTTTAATTTCTCGAGTGCCTCACTACTCTTAATTGGACATTGGATTTTATTAATGATCATGATAGATTCTATAAGATTATTAGATCTATTGAAGGATATAAATTGATGACCTTTTTGGCATGGGACATCAATAATTCTCCCAGTTGTTTAATGATATATCTATTTCAATTCCCTATTAATATATAATACATCTATCAAGAGCCAATTTTATTTCCCTATTATTAATGGATCTCATCTTATAATTCTATATCTCTCTCTCTTATATTGTTATATCCTTTGAAAGATAGAAAACTATATTTGAAATGTATTTACCTAAGAAAATCTCTCTTACAATCTTACATTCTACAATGGGTTTCTTCCTATAATCAATAAATAGAAAGGGGGATGGGTGGTCACAATTAGAAAATTCATGGATCTTGGTTTCTTTCTACTTGTTTCAAAAAATAAAGGGAGGAATTGGATCTTGATATTCATTAAGATAAAGTTAATAACATTAACCTATAAACCCAAGGGGATGATACATAGGGGATCACACTAAATATACTACTATGAAAGAACTCAAAGATAAATGGACACTCAATGGTATAAAATCTTTTGAGATTAAAGAAAAATACATGAACTCTCTTCATTATAGGCTTTAAAAAATGAATTTAATCATATTCCAACTGGTAAAACTGACCATGAAATGTGTAAATAGATATAATTTACCCATGAATAATCCAAAAAAGTAAAAGATACTAGATTATACATGTTTATAAAATATTTCTAAATCTTTTATATGAATCAAAATTAATCCCTTAGTGGTATATTTACATATATTAATAACATTTTCAATGGTTTAAAGTCACTTGGTGATAATTTATCTATATAAATTTTAATAAAAAAGATGTTATGGGTCCTTCCTAAAAGTTGGGAACCCAAATTCACTACTATAGAAGAATAAAGGGGTGTGAAGAAAATGGAGACAAAATAGAATATTGAATCTATCATGACATTTGAAATTATCATGAAGATTTAATTTGAAAAAAATCCAAATAATACAAAAGAAAATTTTGTTTTAGTTAAATTGATGATGAAGATTCATCTGGTAATGAATCCGAGATTGAACACTTAACCAAGATATTGATAAAATTGAATAAAAATAAGAAAACATTATATCGTACTAAAAAGAAATATCAAATTGAAGCACTAAAAGTAACCTACTATGAATGTAACATGAAGGGACATATTAGACTAGATTTTTTCATATATAAAAATAATATGAAATAAAAGAAGAAAGGTAAGAAATCCCTTAAAGTCACAGTCTAGAGTTCTAGTGAATATTCACTGAACTCAACCTTCTCAAGTAACTGAACTCCTAAATGATCATGACACGTATTAAAGAAGGTGATGAGGTTAGTTATCCCCATTCTAACTCTCTTTATCATTCATAATCTTCCACTCCTTCCCCTTTCTCCTAATATTATAATAAAAAAAATGAATTTGAGAATTTATATAATAAACTTATTTAAAAATACAAATATCTAATGAAATAAAAACATGTTCATAATGAAAATTATCTTTTTTGTAAAGGGAAATATGTTTTGGATTTGAAATTATAAGAATAACCAAAAATTGAGAATTTAAAATCCCATGTCAAAGATCTTAAAAATACTCTCACTCAATTCACACATCATGATAAATACCTTGAAATGATTTTGGGCACTCATCAAGCTAAAAAAGTAATTTTATAATTGGTTTTTCAAGTCAACATAAATTTTCCAAAATTATTTAAAACAAATACTAATTCTATAGAAGGGATTATTTAAAATAAATTTCTTAATATTTTCATAAAATTAGGTATTTAATTTAAAATTTTGATTAAAAAAATGTTAGATATGGAAGACCTAAATCTATTTATCTTTCATATTGTTTAACTCATGAAAAAACTCATACTAAATATGTTTGGGTTACTAAATATTTATTAGACAATCTTAGTGGACCAAAGATTGTTTTAGCTTCTAAATATCTTCTAGATACCCTTTCCTAACCCAAAATCTTGATACCAAAAAATATTTTTGTTTGATATACTACAAAACTACACCATTGGACTTAATTATCATATCATAAGGTAGATTCTCAAATAAAATGGACTATAAACTCTATAAATTATTGATTTATTATCTCCTCTTGATTTCTTTTTTAAATTCTCCAATTGAGGGGGAGACTAGAATTTAACTTTCTAGAGAAGTTTGGACAATAATGTTCATCTCATGGGAAGTGGGATTTTTGTTTCTTAATTTTTGTCTTTTCCCTACTGAACTTCATTTCAAGATACCTCATATGCCTCGCTCATATATTCTTTCTTATTATTAAAATATGAGAGGTTTTCATTTTAAACAATTTTTCTTTTGTTTTTATTTTCTTTCTTTATCTTGGAATTTCTTTAAAAATCAATCTTTCCATTTTTAATATATATTTTTATTACATTTTTTAAGGTTCTTTTTATTTTTTTATTTTTTTATTACCTTGTTCAAATTTTATTTTCTTATCATTTTCCTTTTCAGAATTTTATCATTTTGAAATATTGAGATTCACTATTATATTTTATTTTATTATCTTGTAATTAATATGATGTGATCATTATCATTTTATCTTTAATCCATATCATGTACATTACTTCATTCTACTATATGCATTGTATATGATTTGGATTCCTTATCCTCTAATATTAGATTTTTGATTTTATGGTAATTATTATGGGAAGATGTTATTATATGTAGATATTTTTTTAATTTATGAGAAATTATATTATTATTTTATCATATTCTTTTTTCCCATCTTTATTACCTTTTTTTAATAAAATGGGGAGAATATTTTGGGTCATAGGAGGTGATTTTTTTGTTTATTTAGGTGGATAAGTTATATGATAATTGGAAGAAATGTTTTGTAATTAAAAGGGTAAGTATTTGGTCTAAATTGTGTTATGAATATCTATTGAGCATATTGAATATCTTTTAGTTTATCTTTTGAAAGTATTGAGTATATTTTAATTAATATCTTGATCATTTTGAATATATTAATCTTTAAAATCTTGAATTAATTTCAATACATGTTTTACTCTTGATTTTAATACATGTTTCACTCTTACTTTACACTTAATTTATCATTTTAGGTTAATTTTTTTTCTATTTTTAAAAATGGGTAGATTTTTGTATATCTATTTATCCCATTATTTTTTCAAGATAAAAAACTTATTTATGGTTCCAATTATTTTGTTAAGTGTTTCTCCGATATTAATTTTCAATACATAATAATATTCTTAATGGACTAAGAAAATAAATTCAATGACATATTAAAGATCTTGTTAATGTCTTGGGATAGTTCTAATTCATGTTTAATGATATTTGAATCAAGTTGGAAGATCAATAAAAAACCATGGGAAGGAGCTAAATTTATTAGTAAGTACTTGGAGAACAACATACAACACCGACTATTCATGTGGACAATATCTGCACATCCTCAGGGAGTCTAGAGGCCATTCGATCAAGGAAAATTGACCAGTCAGTGGAAGAAGGTAGAGATAAGAATCCACAATAAGCTCACTGAATACCTAATGGGATCATCCAGTTTTATAGTGTTCCATTTCTATGAGTTCAGATTTCTATTTCCCATGGGCCCCAGTTCTCTTAATTGGTAGATGAATTTTATTAATGATCGAGATAGATTACAGAATATTCCAATCTATATTGGAGGTTATAAATTAAAGACATTGTAAACTTTGAAGATTAAAAATTATCTCAACACTTTAATGATGGATCTCTTGAAATTCTCTCTCAATATACAATAAATATCACAAAAGTTTATTTCATTTCTCTATTCTCAAAGGTTGTCATATTCTAAATTTTAATCACTCTCTCTAAAACCTATTTTTTGTGAGTATTTTGACCCATCCCCACATTATACTCTAAATAAATCCATTTTGAGCTATTATAAACCAAAAATTATTTTAGAATAAATTAATATTTCGAGCTTTTTATAAAGTGTCCATCCCCTCTCTTATAAAAGGTTATACACCCTTCTCTCAAATTCACACCTCCAAATCCTTTTGGCTCAGACAAAACCTGATCAAATCTCCTCTAAACTACCCTCAATTCAACCAACATGACTTAATTTGATCATAAATCCAACCTAAGGATCCCTTTTGTTCAAATCAAAAGAAAGAACCCAAAGAAGAGGTAATTATTTCATCACCTCTTTCAAAGTTATTTTCTTCTTCCACTTCCTCTTTCTCTATTGTTTCCATAAAAAATAATAAATACAATACCTTATACATGATTAGATTTTATTATAAATATTTTATAACCATATTCATTATTTTATTCATCCTATGAATGAAAAAGTCACTATATGTGTGTACGTACGGCTTACCGTCTCCAAGTCGGGGTGTAGTTTGTTATTCAACACTTAATTATTTGGATGGGTATAATAATTAGTATAATTGATGTAAATAATAAATATAAAAAGTTAATTATTATTTATATATAATATACCATCCAATTATATATTATTTCACTATCAATAGAATGATATTGTTGCTCGTGCGTACGTACGGCTTATCGTCTCCACAATGTGATGAGATTTCATCCCCCATCGTAACCATTTAAGAATTATTTTCATTTTATGATTAAAAAAATGTTTAAATAACTTCATATAATTCTGAATATGAATCAAATATATCCTATCTAAAACAAACAGGACTTATGTAACAAAATATTTAAAGTAAAATGAATCAGTTAACACATAAACAATGATACTACTAAAATATTGTTAACAAATCAATATTAGAGGATCTTATATGATATAATATTTATATATGTGGTTCTTGTATAATTTAATAACAATTATTTAACCATTATATATGACGTTAACGTACCCTTGACTAAGGAAAAGTACAAGGTAAGGGTTAATTTCACAATCTCTTTATTATCCGAGGTTGTTTATAAATAAGTATCTACTGGGACTTCTTTATCACCCACATCCATGTTTCTTAAAAATTTATATCAAAACATTTTTAATATTTTCTAGAATATGGGTTAAATTTATGTATACCATTTTTTTAATTTTTATAAAAAAATTTGAAAGGAATCTTTTCATTGTATTCCAAACAAGGTACTTTATGACCTTTTCGACAAATTAAGGAAAGAATGTTTTTTTAACTTATACGGCAGGTGAGGATATTTTCCACCATTATAACACCTTCAAAGCTTCCCTTACAATCTTATAAGAATATTTTCAAAATAAATGTTTTCTTTTATAATTACATGAATTTTAAATGATTTAAAAATAGAAAGAGATATTTTTCTCAAATAGTTTTGATTTCATCAATGTCAACATCCTTTGTTCGATTTTACGCTTGTTTAAAGTTAATTTATACAATATTCCATATTTTATTGAAGGTTGTGTGATATGTTTGTTTGTGGATGTGTTATTTTTATACCATTAATGGTATATGGTTAAAGTATTGACATTTCATATGCTAGTTTTAATACGAATGTTTATGTTATGTTTCAACCTTTTCATATAAGGAATGCATTAGACTTAGTAAGTGACGGGTGGGGCCCGCTATAGCCCCTAAATGCATTAGTAGGTCTCATGAGACAAATTAGAGTCTTGGAATAAGGCCTTGAAAAAAGTTTTATTTGTATTTTTTGGCATGAGGCCTTGACTATGTGGTTATGATGTCTGACATTATGCATTCCATAATTATGAAATTATCTATTGATATTACATGTGATTATTATACTAGTAGAATATCCATGTGAATAAATAAATGGAATTATTTGATTTATCTTTTACATATTTTTTTGAATTTTAAGTTTAAAAGGCTTATGTTTTAGTTTTATACATTTCCTTAAATTTTTATGCTTATTTATGATAGTTTTCTCTATATTGTTATCCTTACTAAGAATATGAGCTCACCCCTTTATTATGTTTTATTTTTCCAAGGATGAGAATAAGTATATAACAATTAACCTACAGGAATAGGCTAAGGAATATGAATATGTTCAAAGGAGACACAATTTTGTTGTTTTTTCATTTCATAATGTAATTTAAAATGTATGTATGTATCTAGTACTTACAAGGATACTAAACTAATCGGTCTTTAGGGACTTTATCTCTTATGATCATGCCAATGTTATGTAAGAGTGCACCAACTCTAGATAACTGGGGTTGGGGCATTACAGTTGGTTTCATAGGAAGTTTATTAAAAACCTTGGAAACTAGATTTAGACAAACTCTGATTATATAACATTACGCTCAGATAAACTTTGAGGATTAGTATAGAAGAACTTCCTAGAATTTTGGTAATATAGAT
Source organism: Viscum album (assembly GCA_963277665.1). Classification (NCBI taxonomy): domain Eukaryota; kingdom Viridiplantae; phylum Streptophyta; class Magnoliopsida; order Santalales; family Viscaceae; genus Viscum; species Viscum album. The sequence goes on along the minus strand of OY728147.1, from coordinate 2,102,382,025 downwards.
ATTTTTTTAATTTTCCAAGAAATAAATTCATGTCTGGATACGAGAAGGTAGAGGCGGCTCTGGCATAGATGTATCTAGGGGTAAAACTTGAAAACACCGCTTTGAGCTAGACTCGAATGAGAACTGGTGCATGATAATGGGGCTTGCTACACTCTTGGTTATGACACTCTCGGGGGTATGATTAGGATAATTCACATTCTCTTTACAAACCATTATAAATGATTATGATTAAATACTTCCTCAAAGAAAACATTTTTTTATGATTATGGATTATATGCATAAATTGTTCAATTTATGTTAGGTATTTTACTATTTTGGAATTATGTATTGTGATTCATAAACTAATCTAGTGTATTCTATTATTTAGAAATGGCTCCTAGTGGAAGGAATAGAAACCATATCAACGCACGTAATCCATGTAAGGATTTACTTCCTACTCAAGATAATTATAGTGGAGCTGGTTATGCAACTGGTGCTGAACAGCTTATAACCATACTAAGACAACTCACTCAGGTTATGAATAATAACCTTACCCATATGGAGCAGCCTGATCCATAATGTAGAAGATCAATGTTAGGCCGCTTCATGAGGCAACAACCACCAACATTCAATAGGAATAAAAATCTTTTTTTAGCTGAGAAATGGATAAGTTCCATATATAAAATATTCCATGCTCTGGGGATTAGCGAAAGGGAAAAAATTTCATGACAGTTTATCGCCTCACAGGAGATGCATATAAATGGTGGTCATTAGTTCAAAACACAAAGGATGATTAAGAAGTATAAAATATGGAATTGAGGGAGTTTAAAGAGGTATTCTTAGAAAAATAATTTTCTCATGAACATCAATAGGATATAAAAAGGCAATTTATGAGTCTGAGGCAAAAGGAGGATGATAATGTCGCAAAGTATGAGGCTAACTTTATAAGGTTAGAAAGGAATTCTACAGATTATATACATAACCCAAGAAGTAATATTGATCAATTATTTTGTGGGTTAAAACCATTTCTCCCTCAAGCATTAGTCTCAAAATCCTTTGCATCATACGAAGATAGAGTCTCGAGTGCTATCAAAATTAAAAAGAATTCTCTAAGTCTTATGACATTAAAGTAAAGTAAGAGAAGAAGAGAACGGTGGAGGAATAGATAGATAAATGGAAAAAGGTAAAGAATGTTTTTCCCTTATGTGATAATTGTGGGAAGAAACACCCAGGTAATTTCCTAAAAGAAATGAGAGTTTGTTAGAAATGTGGAGAAAAAGGTCACCAGGATCATGACTGCAAGGGAAAGAAAGAGGTTTTCAATGTTGAATGCTACAATTGTAGAGAAATGATGAATTATGAAAATGAATGTTCTAAGTTACAAGGAAAATTACCTCATAAATGTCCAAGGGAGCAAGGCCTAGTTTATGATGTTACTATAGTTGGAGTAGAATAATTAATGTATTTGTGTTTTTGGATTTAAGAATTATATTATGGTTATAAGAAGAATGTGATATATATTGGGATTGTACTATAATATTTTTTATTTTCATTAAGGTTTTAATATGATGAAGGTAATCATATTTTTAGTATGTAAAAATAAGAGAAAATTTATGTTGTATGGGGAATCTGATGCTAAAATTGATTTTGGAATTTAGAGACCTTTTATAGAGAGTTTGGAAAGAAGTATTTTAGATAACTATAAAAGTTGGAATGGATTAATTTGACATTTTTATAATATTTTTTAAGGTTAAAACATTTCTTAAGATTATTTTTGGAATATTATAATACTATAGTTTTAGAAAAAGGACAACCTACATATCGGGCGATAACCCGTCATGTCGGAAAAAGCTGTAGGAATCAAACCCACAACAAAAGAGAGACAAGGATTTATCACATACCACTATCCTAAAGGAAGTACCTTGTTATTATAAATTAGTTTTCTTCATGGTATATGTTTGGAACCTTATATTATTAGGATGAATAGAATATTTTTGAGTTCTATTATCTTTTAGAGTGAAAGATGAGTTTGTGGTAGAAATTAGTTGAAGGATGGAACTCTAATTGTCAAGTATCTTTTCTTTTTTACTCTTATTCTAGGAATAAATTAATTCTTAAACTTTAGGAAAAGGATTGTAAAACTAAAAATGTGTTATTTTAATACCTTATGTTTGGTTGAACTAATAATAATTTAAATCATCATAGATTTATGGCTTTGAGGACTTTAATCTTCCATTCACTTGTTTTTGATTGATGACATCAATCACTCCCTATAAATATTTATGTTTTTCCTACAATTATAATTTCCCCCAATTTTCTCCTATTTGAAACCCTAATTTGGCGGTGACTTTTTCATTTCCCTTTCCCTCTTATTAAAACTAAATTTTATTAACCCTATTTCCAAAGTGGGTTTTCCACAAAGGTATTTTCTATTTTTTAACCTTTTATTTTTGAATAATAATTTCAAATTTCAAGGATGAAATTTATTGAATGAGGGAAGAATTTAACACCCCAAGCTTCCATGGTACATTTCTCTTTTAATAATACAATAGCGTGTTATGTACAAAACACCGAGTTCAAGCGCACCACAACCTATCAAACAAGCCTTTTAAAAAGCAGTTATGGATAGTAATAACCAAATTTTGAATTTTATATATATCACATATAATTTTAACATTCATTTTTTGTGTTTCTTAAACATAATATAAGGACAAATTCAATTTATCAACTAAAAAAAGTATTTTTTTTTCAAAAATGAAGTTTTTCCGCCATTTAATGGCGAACCCTTTTTAAATCCAATATTTGAAACTTTTATATATTCAATTTGATGAAATTTAATTCTTCTTTATAATCGGGACATAAAATTTAATTTGGATAAATTTTTGGTACTAATCTGATAACTTTCATATTTTGATGAATAGTGAAAAATACTAAATTTTAATTTAAAAAAACTTTTTTAATAAAAAAAAATTATAGTGTTAAATTATACATTTGAGTGGTTTTAAAGTATCATTAGATTATATTTTAATCATTTAATATAATTTAGGTCATTTTTTGTAATTTCAAATTTAAATTGTACATAAACATATGTATAGTTTTTACTTCTTAAAAACATGCTTTTTGGTTTTGACAATGGGAATTAATTTTAAATTATTTTTTCCAACTTATGTTTTTTGAATTTGAAAAAATAGATTCCATATTTAGAATTAGGAGGTCCAAATTTTTTATATATGTAACTTTTTTTTAGACATTATGAATAGTTACTTCAGTAAATATTTTATTTACCATGGTTAAAGGGTAAATCCGGTAAATAAGGGTAAAAAATAATATTATAATAATATTAAATTATCCTAAAACATGTACTAATCCTATTTTATGATATATATCTAACCTGGGGAATCTTTGGGTCGATTTTGGGACCCCATGGTTCCACTTGGGAGTAATAATGACATTTTTTATTAATTAATGTAAAGTAAAGACAAAAATAACATAAACATGTATATTTTAGTAAAATAATTTTTATATGAGGTTATATAAATCATGATATTTTATTTATAATTTTTAGACCTTAAATAATTAAATTTATTTATGACACAATAATGATGCAGTACTTTCCTTATTAATGAAAGAATCAAATAAATGATATTATAAATAATAAAATAAATATAATTTGAATGTTTTGATGACATACACGAATTTTATAGCATAATATAAAATTTTTGGGTTGATTCAATTTATTTTTTTCGAAGTAATAGAGTTTTTATGACTTTCACAAAAACCAAATATCGAATAGTGTCGAAATTGAGATAAATGAGTTTTTAAAACAAATATTATATTCTTAAATGATATAATATTCCTAAAAAATATAATATTCGTCCAAAGTACTTATATAAGGTTATATATTTCATTAATTAACCACTTGAGGTTCTCTTCTCATTTTATAGTAAGTTTATTAACCATATAATACAAAAATACAAGGATACATGGTAAATGTCAAACTATTTAACTAAGAGTTAAATCTAAAAGATAAGGTTAATATGGTGATCTAAACTTGTATAAAAATTATTTGTTGAGAGGTTTTAGATCCATCCCCATTTTATACTCTAAATAAATCCATTTGGATCTATTATAAATCAAAAATTATTTTAGAATAAATTAATATTTCAAGCTTTTTCTAAAGTACCCTTCGCCTCTCTTATAAAAGGGTACTTCCCCTTCTCTCAAATTCACACTTCCAAATCCTTTTGGCTCAGCCAAACCCTGATAAAATCTCCTAAAAACTACCCTAACTTAAACCTAGAGGCCTTAATTTTATCATAAATCCAACCTAAGAATCTCTTTTATTCAAATCAATAGGAAGAACCTAAAGAAGAGGTAATTATTTCAGCACCTCTTTTAAAGTTATTTTCTTCTTCCACTTACTCTTTCTTTGTTGTTTCCATAACAAAATAATAACTCCAGTAAATTATACATACTTATATGTTATTATAAATATGGTACAACCAAATTTATTATTCTACCTATCCTATGAATTACAAAGTCACCATACTTGCGTACGTACGGCTTACCATCTCCACATCGTGGTGTTGTTTGTTATTCAACACTTCATTATTTGGATGTGTATAATAATGAGTATAATTGATATAAATAATAAATATAACATTCTAATGATTCTATGTATAAAATATACAATCCAATTACATGTTATTTCACCATCAATAGAATGATATTGTCGCTCGTGCGTACGTACGGCTTACCATCTCCACGACGCGATGAGATTTCATCCCCCATCGTAACCATTCAAGAATAATTTTCATTTGATTATTAAAAATAATTTTTAAATAACTTAATATAATTTTTAATATGAATCAAATATATCTTATCCATAAAAAATAGGACTTACATAACAAAACGTATAAAGGACAATTAATCAGTTAACACCCAAAATAATGATACTACTAAAATATTATTAACAAATAAATATTAGAGGATCTTATATGATATCATATTTATGTATGTGGTTCTTTTATAATTTAATAAAAATTATTTAACCATTATACAGGTGGTTAACCTAACCTCGACTAAGGAAAATACATGGTAAGGGTTAATTTCACAATCTCTTTATTATCCAAGGTTTTTTATGCGTAATTATCTATTGGGACTTCTTTATCATCAACATCCATGTTTCTTAAAAATGTATATCAAAACATTTTTAATATTTCCAATACTATAGGTTAAATTAATTTATACCCTTTTTTTACTTTTTATAAAATGTTTTAAAAGGAACATTTCTGTTGTATTCCAAACAAGGTACTTTATGACCTTTTTGACAAATTAAGAAAAGAATGTTTTTTTAAATAATACAGTGGTGGCAGCTATTTTCTGCCATAAAGCCTTTTAAGCTTCCCTTACAAACTTATAAGAATATTTTCAAAATAAATGTTTTCTTTTATAATTACATTAATTTTAAATGATTTCAAAATAGAAAGAGATATTTCTCTCAAATTGTTTTGATTTCATCTATGTCAACATCCTTTGTTGGATTTTACGCTTTTTTAAAGATGATGTACACAATATTCCATATTGTATTAAAGGTTTTGTGATTTTTTTGACTGTGGATGTGCTATTTTTATATCATTCATGGTTTATGGTTAAATTATTGACATTTAGTATTCTAGTTTTAATACAAATTTTTATGTTATGTTTCAACCTTTTCATGTGAGGAATGCATTGGACTAAGTAAGTGGCGGGCGAGGCCTGATATATCCCCTCAATGGATCGGTATGTCTCATGAGACAAATTAGTTTCTTGGCATAAGGCCTTGAAAATATCTTTATTTGTAGTCTTATCAAGTGGCCTTGAATTTTTGGTTATGATGTTTGACATTATGCATTCCATCATTATGAAATTAACTATTGATATTACATGTGATTATTCAGCTAGTAGAATATCCATGTGAATAAGTAAATGGAATTATTTGATTTATCTTTGCCATATTATACTAAAGATTAAGTTTTAAAGGCTTGTGTTTTAGTATTATACATTTCCTTAAATGTTTATTCTTACTTGTGATATTTTCCACTATATTGTTATCATTACTTAGCATCTGAGCTCACCCCTATCTTATGTTTTATTTTTTCCAGGATGCGAAGAAGTATATTATGATTAACCTATGGGAATAGGCTAAGGGGTATGAGTGTGTTCAAAGGGGACACAATGTTGTTGTTGTTTTCATTTCATAATGTAATGTAAAACTTATGTTTGTATCTAGTACTTCCAAGGATACTAAACTAATAAGTCTTTCGGGACTTGATCTATTATGATCATGAAAATTTTATGTAATAATGTATAGACTCTTTGTAACTGGGGTATAGACATTACAATAATCATCCCACATTTCCCAAACAAAATGCCTCTAAAACATTTTTTATTTGTTTTTTTTATGTTATTTCATACCTTATAGTATTTAGGAACCTGTTCATATTCAACCAATATGTCAATTTGGAAATAATCATGATTTAAGATGATGGTTCTCATAAGGGGAGATCTAAGATCATCCTCCACTAATAAATGTTAAAAGTGACCGAGTATTTCTATTTTTGTTTCTTTTTCCATATTTATTGGTACACTAATTGTAGAAGAAATATTCTATATAATTTTAGGGTTCCCAAAAAACTAGCTCAACCAACTAATTTTTATCCAAATCTATATTATTGAATTATTCTCAATAAAATGGTTTAAGGAGGGGTCCTAATTTGAAATTTTTAGAATATTGGGATTTACGTTGATAAAAAAATCTACAAGCTTTAGATTTCAAAATAGAATTGGGGAAAATGATGTGGATGTATCCTTTCCCTAAGGATGTTATACTCTATCCATAGAAACCCATTAATTCAATTTGGTTCTTCCAATTATCTAGGAAGTTAAATTTATAATCTTTAGAATTCAAAAAAAATTGTGATAATTGAGTGCCTATATTCTTTGATCCCGCTTTCATGGAGATCCTCATTAGATTCCATGAAGTTAGTGCATCCCTTCTTAATAATCCTCTAAGACGATGACCTGGTCTCATTCTAAATCCCATAAAAGATCTTGTGATTCAAATATTGAACCACATTCTACTAAATTACTATGAATTTAGTAATAGTATTTATAGATCGAGCCTTATGAGATATAAGAAATATTAAATATTGAGAATACAAATATTTATTATCAATCTTGAGGTCATTAGAATCTTTAACATGGGTGAGATTCACCTTCTATGATTTATTACCATGTTTTGGAAACAATACATCTTGGTTAACATGACCATAAGGAGGAACCCTAGAGTTATACCCCAAAGGGTTATCCATAAGTTTAAAGTGAAGATCACTCATAAAATACATGAAATAAAAAACCCCATTTGTATTTAGGAATAACACAATATGATCTCCACCATCTTATTCCATGATAATGATGTTGAAGATGATTATGATCATTATGATCATGATGATGATAATGATATGTTTAGTTGGTTATGGGGATTAAAAACCAAAAACACACACACACCTAAAAACCCTAGTGGGTCAAGACTCATTCCTCCTCATAAGGATTGGAAAAAAACCACAAGGACCATATTATAATCATTCGATAGCTCAAAGGTACCACTATAATGGAGTGTCCCAAATACATAGATATGTAATTATATTGGATCCTCTTGTGGATTGAAGACCCTTGAATGGTGGCCCAATAGACCAACTTTAATGAATATTATTTCTACTACAGTATTATTCCCTCTATAGTGCCTATATGGTATATTGTTATAGTGTTTGATTCAATACTCGAATTATACACTACAACAACAATGATGGTTAATTACCTTTTAAAATCCCTCAAATAAGGGGGCCTCTATTGGTTGAACAATTAACATCAAGGATTTATGGAAAAATGGTGATACATAATAATAATATTAATAGTATTAATAATAATAATAATGTGAAATGGAATGAACCACAATTTTATAAGACCAAAACCATGGTTAATTTATTTAAAAAGTGAAATGAGTGAAAGGGGAACCTGCTCAAATAAATAAAATTCCTAATATAATAAGTAATGAACTGGAGATCCTTTCAACCAAATATTAGTATCCTTATTCATTTATTAGATTGATATCTACCACCAACATTCTTGGAAGTGCCCCGACCTTTCGGGTAGTGGCCTCTCCTTTGAGATTTTGGGTTTTTTCTATGAATATTCATTGAGAGATAAATACATTGAGAAAATAAAGGTCACATAGATTATTCCTAGGATCATCAACACCTACATCAGTAGTTTTATCATGGGACACATTCTAAATTGACTCCTTGACACCCTCCGGTGACTTGATATTGTTGAATTCATACTTTAGAAAGGTCACTATCATATTATTAAGTATATCCTGACATTGCATATAATAGTCAAATCTATATGATTTTAATGTACTCAAAAAATAAGAAATTACATTGGCATTCATTTTATAATATTATTGTATAGGGATTTGATCCATGATGTGCACCTGAACCTGTATTCTTGGAATAATAAAAAAATTACCATCTAGTTGGAGTGTATTCCAAACTAATATTTGAATCTAGATTCATATCCTCCATAAATAGAAGTATCCAATGATTTATATTTTTTAACACATATAAAATAATTGTTATCCCTCAATGTGATATTAACTTCCAACTTTTTCCTACCCACACTGCCACTAGACATCACTGATTCTACCTCTATGTTCATTGGAACCTTCTTTCAATAAGAACCATCTTGTATATCAAGTTAATCGTTGTAAAAAAAATTCTTATTTATGTCACCGATAAAATTTATACCCATTCTAATTTTTTTAGTGAAATTATTTTCATTTTCATTATAAGAAACACCCTATACATTATTCAAATTTCCCTGAAAATTATTAGTGATATTTTCAACAGATTAATTTAAAATTGGGTTATTCTTAACAACACCAAAATTATTTCTAATAAACAGATATTTAAGGATATTCTAATCTAAATTAGAACCACTTTGTCTCACAAAGATCTCATATGAATACCAGCATCAACATTTTTGAATTTAAAATATTTATATTTTTTATTTTAAGGGTCTAGTAATGGAAATTTTTAATTTCTCATCCACATTATACTCAAGGATTATAAGGGTTGTCTATAATCATATGGTTTAATTTATATTTAGTCCCCTTATACTACCATGATCCTAGGTATTTCACTTGTAATGAATCATTTTATTTTGAAGTAAACCCCTTAGCCTATAAGGGTTTAAGTTGGGATAAAGATAAAGAGCTTATATCGTGAACCTTTTTTTCATTTTCTATTATAATCATAATAGTAAGAATCATCTTGATCTTTCCAAATATCAAAATCATAAAACGTATTAGAACTATTTTATTTTTCATGGAAATGATCCTTGGTGTCCATTTCAGTACTAGTTTATAAGTTATGACCATATTTATGAAAACTATGATCATTAGAATCACCTTCTTCTTGACCCTAATTTAGTTCTATCAAAGTATTAATAATTCATTCACCAAAAAAGGTGTTTTTTTATTTTGAATCCCTAGGTAGGGAACATATCCCAATTTAGTATCATCATGATTTAGATTATTACCCTTATAGAGATCCTCATTATCTGCATAAACCCACATGTTAGAATTATCATCTAAGTTTTCTATCATTCTAAAATAACTATATATATAGTTTTTTTAATAAAATTTCTCATAGGTATATTCTATTTTTCTATAACCCTTATATAATCAATATAATTTATCATAATTAATAAGAAAATAAAATATTATCACATCATCTATTAAAAAATATTTGATCAAAAGGGAATTGAGGTTAAATTCCTATAAGAGTCTTGAGAAATGATAAAATACTTTTTTGGGTTTATTTTTCCATTTTAATTATGACTCTAACCACAAAAGCTATATCCCATAAAATTTGAGGATCCTATAAAAGCAAACTAAATCCCCATATTTTTATCTAAATCTGTGTGATTGGGTTCCACACCTTAAAAGGATTAAACTTAGTATTACATTACTAAACTCTAAGGATTTATGGCTTCAGGTTGATGTATCAATGACCACAATCCTTTTATTTGAAAGATGATGATGGAAAAAAATTGTTAAATAAACCATTACCTAAATATGTAAAACATCATTCATCAAATCCCCAACAATAGATGATTTTCTTCCTAAGATCTAAATGTTTCTATTGAATATATTTCCTTTAAAAAGATAAGTGAGATATAATGGAATGCTTAAATTACATAAGACTCTTCGAAATAAATCCATCAGTAGCTTCAACAAAGTTCATGTACCCTTCATAATATTTTGAGATGATATATCACCTCAGATCCCTTTCAAGGTTATAGCACTTGAAGCATGAGCTGAACACCATGAAATTTCTGTCATAGTGGGAATCACTCCACACAAAGTAACTATATCCCCAATATTGGATGAATTAGGTATCCTTGAATCAAATATCCTCAACATAGCTTGATAATTAGAATTTTTATTTACCTTCTTGACTCTAGAAGAATCTATAGGCTATCCCAAATCTGAATTCCTCAAGAACATAGAATATTCCATAGAAAAATCAACTAAATTGAGAGAAGAATTATTAAAATCTACTTCCTTATATTCATTAGACTTGGATTCCATAAAATAAAAAGAATATAAAATGGCCTCATACTAATAGAAAAATACCCAATACCAACAGTTTGGAACCTTTGGTATAGGTCACCAAACCATTGGTATATCCTATACAAATGGTTTTGGGAAAACTGTTGGTATAGTTCAAATGAAAAACCTATACCAACTGTTTCTTAAAACTATTGGTATAGGTAATTCAAATAAAAACTCATCTTGGTTTTGATCCTAGTACCTCCCATTTATAATCCAACGACCTATCCACTTACCTAACATGACTTTTTTGAACATAATTTCATATATATATATATATTCATATATATTTTAACTTTTGATTTATTTAATGTTATTTGACAAAAGAATGTATAAAATATGTGTACCTATACCAATTATTTTTATAACCATTGGTATAGGTTCTTTGAATTTTTGAGCTATATATATGGCGGAATTATACCAACGGTTTGGCCAAAACCATTGGTATGGGTCAATATAAGTGACCTATACCAACGGTTTTTTCCAAACCATTGGTATAGGTCCATATTAGTGAACTATACCAATGGTTTTGGCCAAACCGTTGGTATAGGTCCATTATAGTGACCCTATACCAACGGTTTTGTCCAAACCATTGGTATTGAACTTATTTATAGTAGTGTCACATTTTCCATGAAAATATATAGAGCACTAAGTTATTCATCATCCTCAAAACTAAATTATAAAATAATAATAATAATAATAATAATAATATAAAATATCATGAACCATGAGTTTTGATGACCAAACCCATGATTTATTTATTAAAAAATTGAAATGGGTATAAGGTTCACATGCTCAAAGGAATAACATTCCTAATACAATAGATAATGAACAAGAGATCCTTACCATGAGACATTAATATCCTTATTTATTTATCACATTAGGATTTTCCAGAAGTAGTCTTGGGAGTGCTCCAACTTATTAGGTAGTGGAATCTTATATCATATTTGGATTTTTTACAAGAACATTCATCCTGATGTGAATTCATTTATGAAAAAAGATCATGTAGATTTTTCCCAGGATTATCAACACCAACATTAGTAGTTTTATCTTGGGCATATTTTAGAGATTACTTCTTAACACCATATATGGTCTTGATATTTTTTCCTCTATACTTTAAAAAAGACACTATCTTATTAGTAAATTTATCTTAACCATCCACTTCCTAGTTATAGTTTCATGATTTCAAGGTTCTCATAGAAGAATCAATCTCATTAGAATTCCCATTAATAAATTATTCTGTTGGGTTTTGACCCATTTTATGCACCTTCCCTTATATTATTAGAGAAAAATAAAAGTCAATAAATAGTTTGGAGTCTAATTAAACATATTATTCGAATACATCCTCATATCCTTTAGAATTTGAAGTATCTGCTGATTTAGATTTTGCATCCCTCCCAAAAGTATCAGTATCCCTCAGTGAGACACTAAATCTTACTAATTTCTTGCATATACTACCACTAGACTTCCCTAATCCTTCCTAAATGTTTATTGGAACATGTTTATTATAATAATCAGCAAGTATGTATGTGTAATCATTGTAAGCTTCATACTTGTTTATGTCACTGGTAATATTTTATGCCATTCAAATTTGGTCATTTATTTATTTTTTATTCACTTTAGAAGAGACAACATGTTCATTATTCAAAGTTTGCTAAAAAGGTCTGGTGATATTTTCCCAACAAAAACACAGAAATAGGGTATTTTTAACACCACAAACATTATTTTTGAAAGATAAATATTAAAAAGTATTCTTCCTTGAAGAAGGATAACTTTGTCTCATAGTGATTTTATCAAAAGAGGCATACAGTATCCTGAACTTTAATTGATTTTTCTTTTATTAGTTTTAAGTGTATGTTAATGGTCATTTTTAATTACTCAGCCACATTCTTATCTAGTCTTGTAGGGGATTGTTTTTTATCATAATTTTCAATACATGTCTAGTTATATTCAACTCCTTTGAGATTAGGGCCTACACTTATAACCTATTAAAAGATTCGAGCTCCTATTTCTTCCACATAGACCCATTAACATGTTGAGGATTAATCTAGACCATTACAATTAATAACCCAAAGGATGAATAATTTATATCCCAAAGGCCCCACAATAGTGGTTTAATGTTCCTAATAAGAGTGGCTTGAAGGATCAACAACATGGCACATGGTGTGCCCCTTTTTCTTCTAGGCCAAAAGTCCCAAATTTTATCCCAAATACCCCTTTAGTGAATTGTACAACCATAATACTTCTTCTAGTATAGTTATTTCTATTGTAACCATGCTTCTACAATACATGTTATAGTATTAATGCTACTATAGTACCCCTTCTCCAGTATCTATTATAGCGCTAATAGAAATCCCCCCACCCCAATATGGGGATCATTGAGGGTTGAACCCCCAACCTCAAGGACATGGAGAAATAGATTGTACCAATCATGTACTTATTAGATTAAATAATTATATATATATATATATATATTAGATAGACATGATTACAATAACCAAACCCAAACACCATAGTGGGTTAAGCCTCATCCCTCTCCACAAGGATTGGTATACACTCAATGAACCTATTTTACTACACCTCAATGGATTTTGAAGGATAAAGACGTTAAAGACATGAAGGCTATGTAGTATTATGTGTTGAAACAACCTACTATTTTCACACCCATGTATTCCATGTTCAACCTGATTTCATCATGGTCTGTTTCCTTGAATTTAGGATCTTTGTCATGGTATCCCTCCTAACATTTCCATGATCAAATTATTAGAGAAAACTAATATAAACCTAAGGTATAGTTTCCCAATGATAAGATATTTTTAATATTTTTACAATTTTGAGTCATATCTACATCCCTACATCAATGCAAACCCTACTGCCACTATATTTTCTGAAAAAAAAATCATTGTTTTCATATTCGTGTTTTCACGCTTATGTCAATGAGACCTTATTAATGACCACATGAATCATGGACTACCTTATTATACCATGGTCTATTTCCATGAACTCTGGATCCACAAAATAGTGTCCCACCTATCATCACCATGCCCAGTACTACATCATGGTGCATTGAGAGTCCTCATGTCATTTTTCATGGAGATCTCTATGAAACTCTCAAATGGGAACCACCATGGCCATGGAAATAGTGTGGTGCCCCATGTGTTAGTTAACCAATTCTTTTTGGGATCCCTATAGAGCCACAGTGATAAACCAGTCCTCATTCCTATAATGAAGTCTCCTCATGGAGTTCTTCATGGTGAACTATAATAATCATCATCATCATCATCATCACCATCATCATCATCATCATCATCATCATAGAAGGTCTTAGAGGTTACAAGCAAAGGAAACAACACAAAAAATCTTGCCATGCAAGGATAGGAAACCCCTCCCCCATCCAATGGTTGAAATACTCTATATAAATTATATTAAATTTATTAGATCAAAGGCGTAGTAACCCAATGTCTATTACATCAGTCTTCACCCATGCTTGTATCACTTCTATGTCACAACCTTTCATCATTGTCTTCCTTTTTTATCACTTGTGTCATCGCATGCATCATAATTCCCCCAAGGGGATTCCAGGATTTAAACCTTGGCCTTTTGGAGGTGAAAAAAAGTGGTGAGTACCACCCAACCATAGATCATGCCACATAATAATCCATGAAGGTCTATGAAATAGACTAGGAAGACCCATTCCAAAAAGATTTATTAATAAAAAGTACATAGGATAAAAATAGAATAGGGGAAATATATGTTAGAAATTGTAAAAAACCACTACCAAAAAGATCCAAGTAGACAAATAACCAAAAAAAATAGAAACAATCTCAAATACGAATCCCCCTAAGCTAGCTGAATAGGATAATTTATCTCCCATAATGATATCGACCACCAACTCGACCTCTAGAATAGGTATCCCTCCTCTATATTTTGGTATTTTCTATGTTTTTTCATCATCAACTTGAGAACTAGAATTATTATCCATTCCATTGGTCCCCTCATAGGCATGAGGATCTTATTCTATAGCAGGACCATTCTATGATCCTTGTTAAGCCCATATGACTCTGCCTTGTTAGACCTACCTGTTGGAGGGTGGCTTGGGGCCTGTCCATTAACACTATACTCAAAGAAATAATCCCTACTACTAGATATATTCAAATTATCATGAAATCTAAATAAGTTATTAATCTTAGTATTAGTGTGAATTTGTGTTGAGGGTGATGTATAAAGAAACACACACACACACACACACCAACATGCTAGAAGGAGAGGCCATTTCCTTCCTAGGGATAACCCATCCAACAAAATATTTTGTTTTAAAGAGTGTCCCAAAGGAACAGTGGTATTGAAAAACCATTACATGGAAAAAAGGTCAAGCATTTCATCAAAATTGAATTGGTTCAACCCCCATGGCTTCATTATCCTACATGTGTTAGCATGTCTGCATCATCTTGTATTATCATTGTCCTGCATCACCACTTACATCACCACCTACTTGTGTTACCACCTTCCTATGTCACCACCCATAAACTCTCACCTAGGGGATTCTATGAATAAAACCACGATCTATTTGATGTGGAGGCCTATGTTGATAACCAGTTAATAAAAAACTCTCTCACATAATAGTTGAATTGATTATAATTAAGGTTTTTCTATGTTTTATCAAAAAAATGTAGAAAATAGGTATAAGTTTATTTTTTCAAATTAAGCCTCAAAGTCGTTGACACCCCTAAATAAATTGGCCTCCTTTTCTAATAAAATAAAACAAAAAAACACTCACACACAACACCCGACTTGATTAAAGAAATTGTTATTTTTCTAATTTATTCAAAAAAATATTGAAAATAGGTATAGGTTTAATTTTTTCCATACCTAAACCTTAAATCCATTGAATCCCCTAACTCTTTTAGCCTTTTTTAAAAGAAGTTAAAAGTATTTATTGGTTGTAATTACTTTGATCCTGGTTAAGAGCCAAAGGGGTTGAAGCCTCCAAAGCCTTTGGACTCAAATAAAAAACTATTTTTTAGGTTTAAATTTTTTATTTTTATTTCTATTCATTTTTTATAGAATTTAACTAATATTATATATCCAGAATTACTAAAATTAAATAAATCTAGAAATATGGAAATAAACTCACACATGGCTCCCATTTATAAGGGAGACTACATTATAAATCCTTGTGGATTTCCAATTTGGGATCCAGCTTCCTCCTTTCCTACACTGGAATAATAATAATATTTTTATTATTATTTAGTAATTAATTAATAATAAATATTAATTACTAATAAATAATAATAATAATATCTAAATAATAATTAACTAATAAAAGTTACTATTAAAAAATAATAAATAACTGATTAATATTAATAAAATTACTAATTAATAACTAATTAATTATTTGTAGTTAATAGTTATTAATTAATTAGAAAATTAAAAAATATTTAATTATTGTTAGGGTCTTTCTTGAGTGTTATATATTCCCCATAATCATACATTAGACATGGGTTCAAATTCGATTTGGTGTAAATTTCCACATATATTACAATAGTACAATAATGGTAAGGGTATTATAGCAGTTCCTATAGCAAGGTATTGTAACTGTAGTATTATTCATCCCAAATGAGATTTTGGGCCACAAAAATAGGCCTTTGGGCCACAAGGCCTTCAATCTATCATGGAGGAGTGGGT
Organism: Viscum album; assembly: GCA_963277665.1. Classification (NCBI taxonomy): domain Eukaryota; kingdom Viridiplantae; phylum Streptophyta; class Magnoliopsida; order Santalales; family Viscaceae; genus Viscum; species Viscum album. The sequence continues at coordinate 2,102,365,647 of OY728147.1, read as the reverse complement.
GGCAGACCTTCGGTGGTAGGATCAGGTGCATGTAGTTTCTACGGAAAGCAAATTCGATCATGGGTCCTTTAGAGAATGTTATTTGGTCAATTGGTTATGGTCCATGGACTATGTAATGGGTTCCACTCTACTAAAAAAGAAATTAATTTCTATGTTTAATAATAAAAAGAGCATTCGACTTCAAAGAATAAAAATTGAAAAATATTTAATTACTTATTAATAATTGTTATTATTAATTAACTAATTAATTATTAGTTAGTGAATTAGTACAAATAACAATTATTAAAAAATTACTATTAAGTATTTAAAATTATTATTTAGTTACTAAATATTTAAAATAATGATTAAATTATTAAATTAATAATTATTAATTTATTAAAAATAAATTTTTATTAATTAGTTAACTAATTATTTCTAGTTTTTAATTATTAATTATTATTAATTAATTAGTTATTATTAATTAATTTTTTTATTGAAAAAATAAATATCATATAATTAATAAAAAATATTATTAATTAATTATTAAAATTTATTTTATTACTATTAATTAATTATGATTTACTAATAATTATTATTTATAATTAATAATTATTTTATTAAATTGTTAATAATTAATATTAATTAATTGATAAATAATATTTTTTATTAGTATTAATTAATTACTACTCATTAATATTTATTATTAATAAATTGTTTTTTTTAAGTTTATTAATAATTAATATTTATTAATTAATTAGTAATTAAATAAAAATTACTTTTGATAATCGGAATCTAAATCAAATACTGTAGAGGATAATTTTCATATGACGGTAATTACACGTAACTCCTTTGAGTAGCTTGCATCGGGAAGTAGTGAGGAGGATGGAAAAAAATGATCGTGTGTCTAGAGTAAAAGAAACAAGGGCTAATGTTGATATTGGACTTCCATATGATGGAGGTGGTCCATAGTTGATGGTAAAAACATGGAGAAGGGGATGATATCCTCATGGTTGGGTTGGATGCTTCTATCCCTCACTAGTTGAAAAAAATGTCTTTAGTGGCTGCCAAAAGCTATTGCTAAAGGAATATAGTGGCCACCCAGTAACCACCAAATAACGGCTGCTTTTGGCCTGTCCCTATTTCCTATAGTGATCGCCAAATGGTATACCCTATAGGCCATGTAGGGTTACCCTATAGTGACCACCATTTGGAGATCGCTATAGTGAATCCTGACCTTCCCCATAGCACCTGCCATGTGGAGGTCGCTATAGCGCACCTCATCTTGCTTTATAGTGACCGCTATATGAACACCACTAAATCTTTTAATTTTTAAAAAAATTTACACTAGAATTTAAAATACCTTAAAAAATATGATAATTTAGAAATTCAATAAATATCTCAATAACATGAAATATCACAAGCTCATAAAAATATTTTTCCAATCATCCAAGCTTGATGCCCATCATCAAATTAAACTAAATTTTAAAAAAATTACTTGCAGTAAAAAATAAATAAATAACCTAATAATTGAAATAAGAATAATTTTTCAATTAAAACATAGTACAATAGTCCTAGGACATTTAATTTTGAATATATTAATAGTTTCTCTTAGTTTTTTTATAATTTAAAATTTCTTATTCATTTGCTTTGGGAAGACCACATGTCTGATTGACAAGACTTTTACTCATACACATCAAAAATAATAATAACATGACTATACTTTGGTTTAACATCATTCTGAGCTTGTTTGATATGTATTTGACACTTAAACGTAATGTTTTAGTTTATTAAAACAAAAATGTGTGTTTTGGGTCATCCTACCCAAATGACACCTTGGTTTGACATTTAGTCTGCTCAGACATTTTTCATTTCACTATGTAGTTTTTTTTTCAGATTTCATAGAATTCAAAGGTTGTTAGTTTTGTTTTGACCCTGAACACATGTTTTTAAAGGGCTCCAAACCTATAAAAAGGGCATATTTGATTGTTCTGGAAATAAGTCACATCCTATTGATGTGTTATCTACTCTTACAAATTAAAAATAATAATTAAATAGTTTTATATAATTTCACATAATTTTGAGCTTTTTTGTATGGATCTAACCCTTAAATGCATGTTTAGGTGTTTTAAAACAACAAAAGTGTGTTTTGGGTCATCTCATCCAAATGATGCCTCAGATTTATGTTTTTCTTTCTCAACCATTTAATGTTTCACTGAACATTTTTTTTCTCTAATTTAAAATAATTCATGGTTCGTTTAGTTAGTTTTGACCCCTATATCCATTTTTGAAGGGTGTCAACCTTTAAAATCACATATTCAGTCATTCTAGGAAGGTTTTACATCCAAATGAATCTCTGTCTACTTGTACAAATAAAAAATAATAATAACATGATTTTACTATGATTTTATGTCATTTAGAGGTTGTTTTATATGGATATGACCCATAAATTCATGTTGTGGTGTTTTAAAACAACAACAGTATGTTTTGGATCATCCTGGAAAAATAACACATCATATTGACTTTCTGTATACTCAAACATTTCACATTTCATTGTACAGTTTCTTTCATCTAATTTCATGAAATTTATTGGTTGTTCGGTTAGTTTTGACCCCCAAACATACATTTTTCAAAGGGTTCCAAACATTTAAAAACCATACATTTGGTTGGTCTGGGTAGACCACTTGTTTGATTGATTCATCGTATACTCATACAAATCAAAAATAATAATAAAATGGGTTTTAGGATTTATCATCATTCTGATCTTGTTTTCTATGGATCTGACCCTTAAATGTGTATTTTGTTATTATAAAACAACAAAAGTGCATTTTGGGTCATCCCAACCAAACGACACCTCATATTAATGTTCTTAATACTTGAAATTTTTACATTTCATTATACTATTGTTTTCTTCTAACTACATCTAGTTCAAAGTTTTTTTGGTCAGTTTTGACCGCATGCCACATGTTTTTAAAGGGCGTCAAAACATTTAAAACTGTGTATTGGGTTTTTCTGTATAGACCACACTTCTAATTTACATACCTTATCCTTATAAACATCAATAATAATAATAATATGGTTTTACAATTATTTAACTTAATTTAGTGGTCATTTTATATGGATCTAACCCTTAAAAGTATGTTTTAGTGTTTTAAAATAATAAAAGTGTGTTTTGGGCCATCCCAACCCAATGAAACCTCATATTCAAATTCTACGTACTTTACCATTTCACTATACAGTTGTTGTTTTATTATCACATGATATTCAAAGGTCATTTGGTTGATTTTGACCCTTGAAAACACATTTTTAAAGTTCTTCTAACCTTTAAAAACCTCATATTAGATTGTTTTGGTAAAACCTCTTGTCTGATTGATGTGTTATCTACACATTCACATAAAAAAAATAACACGGTTTTTATATGATTTCATATCATTTGGATCTTGTTTTATATGGATCTAACTCTTAAACACATGTTTTATTATTGTAAGACAACAAATGTTCATTTTAGGTCATCTCTTCTAATTTCTCAACCATTTCACATTTCACTTTACATTTTTCTTCTTCTAATTTCATTGAATTCATAGGATTTTTAGTTGGTTTCGACTATCAGACACATGTTTTTAAAGGGTGTAAAACTTTTAAAAACTTCATATTCAGTCATTCTAGGTAGACCTCATGTTCAATTGATGTGTTGTATAATCACACATGTCACAAATAATAATAAGATATTTTTTCTATTATTTCATGTCATTCTGAGGACTTTTTCTATGGATATTACCCTTAAATGAATGTTTTGAAGTTTTAAAACAATAAGAGTTTGTTTGGGTTATCCCAATGAAATAACACATTTTATTGACGTTTCAATTAATTGAACGTATCTAATTTCACTATATGATTGTTGTTTTTTTGATTTCATGGTATTTAGAGGTCATTCGGTCAGTTTTGACCCCCTGAACACATGTTTTTAAAGGGTGTAAAACCTTTAAAACCCACAAATTTGGTTGTTCCAGGCATACCACTCATCTAATTGAAGTTTTGTTTCCCTATACATGTCAAAAATACTAATAACATAGTTTTTATATGATTTCATGTCATTTTGAGGTTTTCTTCTATGGATCTAACCCTTAAACACGCATTTTGGTGTTGTAAAATAATAAAAATGTGTTTTGGGTCATTTTGGTCAAAATACAACTCAAATTGATGTTTTTTTCTACATAAACACTATATATTTCATTATATAGTTGTTTTCATTAGATTTCATGGAATTCATAGGTCTTTAGGTTGGTTTTGATCCCCATTCACATGTTTTTAAAAGGCATAAAACCATAAAGAAACTATATATTTGATCATTCTGGGAATACCACATGTCTGATTTCTAGTTATCCTACTTCTACATCTCATAAATAATAATAATATGGTTTTCATAAGATTTCACATCATTCTAAGCTCGTTATATATTGATCTGACCCTTAAACACATGTTTTGGTGTTATAAAACAACAAAAGTGATTCTCAGGTCATCCTAGCTAAATAGATCCTCAGATTTATGTTCTGTCTACTCAAACATTTCATATTTTATTTTATGGTTTCTTTCATGTGATTTCATTGCATTCAGATGTCATTTGGTTGGTTTTGACCCCTGGATGCACGTTTTTAAAGGGTTTCAATCCTTTAAAAACAACATACTCAGTTGTTCTGAGAAAATTGCATGTCTAATTGATGTTTAGTCTACTCGTAAACATAAATAATAATAATAATAATATGGTTCTCATATGATTTAACATCATTATTTTGTCATTTTCTATAAATCTTACCATTACACACATGTTTGGGTGTTCTAAAACAAATGAAGTGCCTTTCAGGTCATCCTAGATAAATTAAACCTTAGATTAATATTACATATGCTTGATCATTTCATATTTCATAGTATGGTTTTTTTCTGATATCACCACATTCATAAGTCGTTCGGTCAGTTTTAACCCCTAGACACACATTTTTAAAGGGTGGAAAAAATTTAAAACCCTCATATTCAATCATTAAGGGTAGAACACATATCTGATTTATTTTCTTCTACTCCTACATGAAAATAATAATAATAATATTGTTTTTATATGATTTCCCTTCATTATGAGGTTTCTTCTACAGATCTAGCCCTTAAATGCATGTTTTGGTGTTTTAAAACAACAAAAGTTCATTTTGAGCCATCCAAGATAAAAAACCACTCATATTTACATTCTTTCTATTCAACCATTTCAAATTTCACTCTATGGGTTTTAATTAGATTTCATGGTATTCAGAGGTCATTCTATTGGTTTTACTGTTCTTTTTTAAGGGTGTTAGACCATTAAAAACTGTATACTTGGTCATTCTAAGAAGAATAAACATCTGATTGATGTGTCATCTACTCATACAGATCAAAAATAAAAATAATATGGTTTTACTTTTATTTCACATCATTATGAGGTCGTTTTGTATGGATCAGACTGTTAAACACACATTTTTATTTTTTAAATGAAAAAAAATTAATTTTGGTTCATCCCGATCAAACAAAACCATAGATTTTTTTCTACTCAACCATTTCACATTTCACTATACTATTGTTGTATTCATATTTCACAATTGTAAGGGGTTTTTCAGATGGTTTTGGATCCTTGACTCACGTTATTAAAGGGCATTGAATGCTTAAAACCCACATATACTGTCATTCTAGGTAGACTGGATATTTGATTGACATTTCATCTACTCGTACACATTAATAATAATAATAATATGTTTTTATTTTGATTTCACCTCATTTTAAGTTTATTTTCTATAGATATGACTGTTAAACACATCTTTTGGTATTTTAAAACAACAATAGTGTGTTTCAGGTCATCCTATAAAAAACCTCATATTTACATTCTTCCAGGTTGATCCATTCACATTTAATTGTACAGTTTTTTTAATAGGATTTCACAGTATTTAGAGGTTTTTTTGTTTGTTTTGACCCCTCTACATACATTATTAAATTTCATTAAACATTTAAAATTGCATATTCATTCATTAAAGATAGACCCCTTGTCTGATTGATGTGTCGTCAACTCATACACATCAAAAATAATAATAACACTATATTTCAGTGGTTTTACCTCATTTTTAATTCATTTTATATAGATCAAACCATTAAATGCACATTTTGGTGTTTAAAAAAAATTAGTGTGTTTCAAGTGATCCTGACTAAAAAACATATTTGATTGAAATCCTGTCAACTTGATCATTTCACAATTAAATTTATGGTTGTTGTTTTTTATGATTTCACAATATTCTGATGTCGTTAGATTGGTTTTAAACCCTAGATGAATGTTTTTAAAGGATTTAAATCCTTTAAAAACTTCATATTCAGTCGTTCTGGAAAGAAATCATGTCTGGTTGATGTGTCATATGATCATTAATATCAATAATATTAACCACACAATTTTCTTATTGTTTCACCTCATCCTGAGTTCATTTTCTTTGGATATGACCATTAAATGTACATTTTAGTGTTTTAAAACTACAATTGTGCTCTTCAGGTTATCTGAGAAAACAACACCTCGTATTGAAATTTCATCTACTCAATCATTTCATATTTAATTTTATAATTCTTTTCTTTTAATTTCATAGCATTCTGACATCTTTTGGTTGGTTTTAAAACTCAGACTCAGGTTTTTAAAGGGCATTAAACTTTAAAAAACTATATATTTGGGTGTTCTAAGAATACATCAAATGATATTGACATAGCTTCTTCTTATACATCATAAATATTAAAAAGATTGTTTTTCTATGATTTCACAACATGTTGATGCCATTTATTATTAGATCTGACCACTGAACGCACGTTTTTAAGTTTTAAAACAAAAAAACCTTTCTAGGTCATCTCAATAAAACCTCACCTCAGATTGATATTCTATATACTCAACCATTTCACCATATACTATATGGTTTTTTTCATTTGATTTCATGGAATTCGGGGGCCATTCATTTTGTTTTTACCCTCTAACACATGTTTTAAAAGGGTGTCAAATCTTTAAAAATTTCTAATTAAATCATTTCAGGTATACCACACTTTAGATTAACATTTTTTCTACTCATACAAATCAAAAATATTAATAATGAAACGTTCCTATGATTTTACCTCATTATGAAGTCATTTTATATGGATCTGACCCTTAAACACAAGTTTTAGATTTTAAAACAATAAAATTGTGTTTCGAGTCACCTAGGGAAACAATATCTCAGAATTTTTCTATGTCTACTTGACTATTTCACAATTTACTATACAATTTTTATCCAATTATTTCATGGCATTAAGATGTTTGGTTGTTTTGGACTTCCTAATGCGTGTTTTTAAAGGTTGTTAAACATTTATAAACTACTTATCTAGTCATTTTAGGAAGATTGCACACCCAATTGATGTTTCAACAACTCATAAAAATTAAAAATAATAAAAATATGATTTTACATTGATTTCAAGTCATTTTAAGGTTTTTTTCTTGTATTTTGATTGATACATGTGTGTTTTAGTGCTTTTAAAACACAGAAAGTGTGTTTTTGGTAATCTTGAGAAAACGAAATGTGTGATTGATGTGACATCTTCTACAACATTTAAAAAATGAGTCAATGATTTTTTTCTTTGATTTCACAGTATTTTAGGATCATTTATTGATTTTTTTATAGTTTCACTATAATGCAATAGATATTTTTTCCCTCATTATTACTAATTAGAAATATAAAATACGTTTACATTATTCTTCTAAAATGAAATGTTAAATATTATAATGGTAACATAAAATTATTTATGTATCCATTGCACCCTCATATAGATTTCCCAATTACTTCTGATGATTTAATTGATGTTACTTCTCAGAATATAAATATATTAAACCTGGATTAAAAACAAATCTTGATCTCTATAGATTATGTAAAAACAACTAGGGATTGACCTAGAAGAAAATTTTATGTAGTTCACGAACTATTAGAATGAAATCCAAGTTACATAAAATTTTGATGATGTTGAAAATATTTTTAAAAAATAAAATATAGATAATTAATCAAAAAATTCATGTAGTAACATAATAACATAAAGTTGATGAATCAATAAACAATAATGAGTAATGCGAGGTACTTATAACTATTTCCATTTGAATCAAATATCTATTACATGAAATTATAATATATTTCTTATTCTTGTAAAATTTTGAACAATTACATGATTAGGTTTAACATAGTCAGGTAATAATAATTGAATAAAGAAGGTACTTTTAGATTAGCATCAGAATAAAATTATGCAAGGATATTTTTACCTGAATACTGTTAAAATAGTTAATTTAAGAGAGCATCAAAAAATTTCTTGGATAATACCAATCTTTATCCTTCAAAATTTTTGAGTAAACCAAACATAAATACTATCAATTAGTTTACATGGATAAATCAAGAGAGTATTTATCATGAATATTTAATAATATTAAAAAACAAAAAGTTTCAAATCTTATTAATTGAATAATCAAGAAAAAAATATCAATTCATCGATAACATATAAAAAAATCACTAATGATTGAATTTAGTTATTGTAAACCACCTCTATAATAGACCCTGTTATGATATACCCAATCATAGCCTTGTACCTAAACCTAGTTTCAATGATCTAAGAATATATTTTTTAATTTTGGAAATGGAAAAAGTTCATGCAAGTCACATAAAGAAACAATTCTTAATTAAATAAATATAGTAACCAAACTCATGGTTATCGATAAACATATTTGTATAGTATTAAGTGAAACATTTATTTTATGAATTATATAAATAGATAAAAAATATATTTAATAAAAAATGAAGAATCAGTTTAAAACAATGGTTCTGAAAAATTGAAGTGCAAATTAAAACAGTTGTATCATAAAAACTAAATAACTGGTTTCTGAATAGTGATGTTTTCATGACACTTAAATGAGCCTAATATGAAGGGATTTAAAAAATAATGTTGTGGATTTAAATAAAAACAAAAACAATTTGAGTCCAGTGCCTAAATTAATTAAAGAATGAGAGTTTCATCTCAACATTGTGCTCTAATAAATAGTGATTCTTTGGTTTGTCCTATACCAATTTAGAGTAAAAATATTAAGATCATACTTGGTTTTAATATATGTTAAAGTGAAATGGAACAAAAAAATATTGAGGTTTCATTAAAAATTCCAAAAATATAAATTCACACCTATAGACATAAAATTCAACAACTCAGACTTCAAGAAATAATTTTACCTACTCACCTTTTTCTACTTAAGATAGTTTTGGTTTATTAGTGTCTATAATTTCTTGAACTTCTCCCATGATTTCATCAAAATAATCTGTAAAATATGGCATACCTTCTTTCTTGTGTATCGAAGATAGATGGAGGACTTTTTCCCTATATGCAACATATGATAGATAACATATTTCTATAAATTATAAAATATAGAAAATGGGTATATCCTAGAGATAGATTAAGTGTAAATTCATATTAGTCTTTAATATTTTGGTAATTGTGAGAATATATTCAATTTTATTAACCTAGATAGTTTGAAACAAAAAAATTATAAAAGTTATGAAATTAATTAAGAAATAAAATAAATATAAATAGAAAAATAAATTTAAGTAATTAAATACATGGAGGTGAAATGTTAGGGATGTGGGAAGGGAAACAATAGTGATTAGGGAGGGGAAAAGTTAGGGATACAGGAGGGGGGAAAAGGTGAAAGAGGGAAAATTTGAGCAGCTACCATTTAAGGGTATCTAATACCATCAACAATGACCACCAAATGGAGGATGCTTGAATCTTCCCTCCATGAATACTCATATTTCTAATAGTGACCACATTATGAGTAATCACTCTTGAGTTACTTGATGTTTTCTTTATTTTTATTGTTTTGTACTTGGACATTTTATGTCTTGCGTGTAACTCCTCTATATCGTGTTTTTCTTTAATAAAGGGGCAGTTATGCCTCAACCTTTCAAATAATAATAATAATAATAATAATAAATAGTTATTCTTACTAATTTTATTAATAATTAATAGTTATTAATTATTTAGTAATTATTTAGTAATTATTTTTAATAATTAGAAACTAAATCATAATTTTAAATATTTATTAGTGAATTTTTAATAATAATTATTAATTAATTATAAAATAAATAAATAACCAATAAATAGTAATTATATTATTATTATTATTAATATTAATAAAAAGAGGGTGTAGCCAAGTGGTGTGGCATGCCTTGCACTCCATATGGGAATATGGGGTTTAAATCCCGATTGATGCATTTATCAACCCCCCCCCCCCCACACACACACACACACCCCGAATTAAATTGGGGGCGACTCCTTGGTGGTCTGGAATCACTCTAATACCCTCATAATGTTGGGATCGCACCATCAGACACATGAATCAATTTAGGTGGCCCTCACTCAACATTGGGGGTGCTGTTGATTAGAACCTCACACCTCTCGACATGAGAGGAACTATAGTGGAACCCCTTGATCGATAGAATTGGGTGTTCATGCTTTGTTAGAAACTCTTTATCAGCGATGGGGTTTGTGGTCACGGTTGAAATAACCAATAGGCATGGGTGGATGTGTTGTATGGGCCTTCGGGGTGGTTATTATGGGCCTATGGGGAATTCTATTTAAGGATTTTTGGGGCCAAGATGTGTGGGTCCTTGGGCCATGATAATAAGGGACTTCAAGAAAATTATTGTTTTATATGGGATAGATAGATATGGTATCCCTTGGGGGGGATATCACCGATCATTCTAGCATGTAGGTGTGTATTTGAGGGTCTGTGAGTGTTTCTATGTTTTTACCCTAATAAATAATGAATAATTAATAAATAATATTTATTAGTAACCAATATTATTTAAAAAATAATAATATTTAATTGTAAATAATGATTTGTTAATTTTTATATAGTTGTTATTATTAATAATAGTAAATTATTAATTCCATGTTAGAAAGGGGGAAATTGAATCTTATGTTAGAAATGCATAAGGATTTTCAGGGTACCCTCCCTTATAAAAAGGATCAATGGGTGAAGGTTTTTAACTTTAAATAACTCTAGTTTTGGTAATGCTGGATATATACATAAAAAACAAAAAAGAATAAAAATAAATAATTTAAATCAAGATGTGGTTATTGGGCCTTTGAATTTTAGGAGTTGGTCGCATGTGCATGGTGGAATGGTGCACATGTGTTATCTTTCAAGTGGTAATTCAGGTGTGGGTCAACATCAAGGATCTTGTGCATGTTGTGATGCACTTTTTTTCAATCAACAATACAAAAAAAAGAAGGAATTACCTATGGTTATTTTTATTCTAGAAGTGGTTTAAACCACCTGTAAATGATTTGGTGGTGATTACTAAAACTATCCTATATTTCATGGATTGAAATCATTTATCATAAGTTATTTTATTTTAGTTTTGGTTTCTGTATGTTTCATTTTTGAAGCATTTAGCATCAGTTTCAATTTTATTTAGCAGTGGTTTTTTATAATAAAAAATTAACCCAAAAATAAAATAGTGAAAATGATCATAACCACCACAGATATATGTAGTGAATGTTTTTTTATTAGAGGTTAATAGTAACTACCACTAAATAAGATTTTAAGATATTTATTTATTTGTGGTTTATAGAAACCACCACTAAATATTTCTCTAAAAAAATTATTTATTGAAAAATATTTAATAAAAAATATAAATATAATAACTCCAAAATGTAATAAACTAAAATATAAATTCAAAGTAAACTAATCATATATAAATCATACATCATACATCCATATTCATATATACATACATCCATAATCATTATAACCTCAGTCAACTGATAACCACTGTCAACCCATACCTCAATCATCAATATATACATATAAAATATGTCCAAAAACAATCCATGACCAATATGCATTCATCCCATAACCTTTCAGGTATCCATATACCTCTGCATAATCTCATCAAGTGGAATCGACCACATCATCTCATCAACTATAATGAAAACTAAGATAAAAATTAAAACTAAACATAATGAATCATAATGATAGTATAATCATTGATAGAATTTAAACATACCATTAAAACATATAACCATGATGACTACCTCCTGAATAATTTCATGAATCAGAATGGTCAATTTTCTATATACTATCGGCATATTTTAACTAGAATAAAAACTAGAACATTTAAGAAAATAAATGTGGAAGAGAAAATACATAAGATATATTTAGAATGTTTCATGCAAAAAAATTTATTTTGATAATCAAACTGAAGAAATTTTAACATAAAACAAATAATATATCACAAAAAATACTTTGAAAACATAAATTTTCTTATTTAATATATGGTTCAACACATGAAACTAAAAAGGGTTAAGTAAATAACAATATAATTAATTTTTAAATTTCCATTTGGTGTGCTTGAAATTTACATAATAATTTTTTTAATGGAATTGATATGAAAATATATCCTATAATTCAAAAAAAAAAATCAATGGTAGTTGTCCCAAGAGTTCACATCAATTTTTGGTTTTTTTATATGGTTCTAATTGTTACATGCACGTTTTAGTGTTTTGAAACACTAAAAACATTTTTATTAGTGTCCAGAGAAATCTGTAACTTCGAATGACAATAATTCAGTTCCAACATTTCACCAATAGATCAATGGTCATTTTTCTCAAATTTCGTGGAAATATGATGTAATTTTTCTATTTTGACCTCCTCACACACGTTTTAAAGGCTTTGGTACCTTTAAAACCTATCTAATGAGTCATTATGACCACACCACAAGTCAGATTGACATGTTTTCTGTATGTAAACATCAAAAATAACTCAAAGGTGGGTTTCCCATGATGTCATGTCAATATGAGAATGTTTTCTATAGTTTTGACCATTACATGCACGTTTTAGTTTTTTAAAGCATGAAAATAATGTTTACGGTCATCCTAGGGAAAACCATAACATAGAATAACATTTATTCACTTCCTAAATTTGAAAAATTAATCAATGGTCATTTTACTCTAATTTAATAGTAATCTTGTATCATTTTCCTAGTATTGATGCTCTGACACACATTTTAAAGGATTTAGTACCTTTAAAAAAATTTATCGAGTCATCCTGACTAAACCACATGCTGTATTAATTTGTTTTCTATGTGTACACATCAAAAATTATGCAACGGTGATTTTACCATGATTTCATGTCAATCTGAGGATTTTTTATGGTTTAGACCATTACATGCATGTTCTAGGGTTTTAATACACTAAAAAATAATTTATGGGAATCCTGAGAAAACTGTAACTTGGAATGACATGTCGCCAGTTCTTTTATTTCAAAAATAAATCTACATTTGTTTTCCTATGATTTCAGAGAAATCTGATACCATTTTCCTTGTTTTGAGGCCCCTTGACACACATTTCTAAAGGGTTTGTTACATTGAAAAAATTAATGTTTGATTGACATGTTTTAAACATTTACACATCAAAATAACTCAACAGTGATTTTCTCATGATTTCACATCATCATGAGGTCATTTTTAATGCTTTTGACTGTTACACACATGTTTTTAAAGGCTTTAGTATAGTTAAATATTGTTTTATAAGTCATTCTGAGTACACGACACATTAGATAAACATGTTTTCTATGCATATATGTCAAAAATAACTCAATAGTGGGTTTTTTATCATTTCACATCAATATATTGTCATATTTTATGGTATTTACCATTACACACACAGATGTTTTAGTGTTTTAAAACACTAAAAACATGTTTATGGACATTCTAGGAAAACCATATCTCAGAATGAATTTTCATCAGTCCCTACATTTCAAAAATCAATATATATTTGTTTTCATATGATTTCATAGAAATAAGAAATCATTTTCCAAGTTTTGACCCCCCCCCCCCCAAACACATTTTTAAATCCTTTAGAATCATTAAAAACTATCCATCCAGTCATTTTGACTACACCGTATGTCGGATAGACATTTTGTCTACACATTCACATAAAAAATAACCCATATGTGGTTTTCCTATGATTTAACATCAATTTAATGTTTTTTTTATATGCTGTTTATCATTACATTCATGTTTTGGTGTTTTAAAACACTAAAAACATGTTTACATGAATCCTATAGAAATCGTAACTTGAAAATATGTGTTATGAGTTCCTACATTTCAAAAATAAATCTATGATTGTTTTTCTCCAATTTAATGGAAATATGTCATTATTTTCCTAGTTTTCACCCCCCCCGACACATGTTTTTAATGGCTTTGGTACCTTTAAAAACTATTTACCAAGTTATTCAGACTACACCATTGGTCAGATTGACATGTTTTCTACACTTACACATAAAAATAACTCAACAGTAGTTTTACCATTATTTCACATCAATATGAGATTGTTTTATATGTTTATGACTGTTACATGCAAGTTTTAGTGTTTTAAAAAACTAAAAATGTGTCTACGGACAACATGAGAAAACTGTAACTCATAATTATATGTCTTCAGATCCTAAATTTCAAAAATCAAACTATGGTCATATTTCACTAATTTCATGTAAATATGATATAGTTATCTTGGTTTTGACCCCCCCCCCCCCCCGATAGACATTTTTAAAGGCATTAGTGCCTTTAAAAACCATTTACTAAATCATTCTAACAACACCACAAGTCGGATTAAATTTTTTTCTAAATGTATATATTAGAAATAACTCATCAGATGTTTTACCATGACTTCACAACAATATGAGGTTTTTTTCTATGCTTTTTATTGTTACATGGATGTTTTATTGTTTAAAAACACTAAAAACATGTTTATGGTCATCCTGGGAAAATTGTAAGGTAGAATGATGGTTTTTTGTTCCTATATTTCAAAAATCAATATATGGTCATTGTTTTATGATTTCATGGAAATTCGATGTTGTTTATTTAGTTTTTACCCGCTAACACACATTTTTAATGACTTTGGTATCTGTAAAAACTATTTATTGAGTCATTCTAAGTAAATCGCATGTCGGATTGACGTGATGTATAAGTGTAAATATCAAAAATAATTAAATAGTGGTTTTACCATGATTTGGCATCAACATGAGGTTTTTTCTATGGTTTGGACCATTACATGAAGATTTTAGTGTTTTAAAACACTAAAAATGTGTTTACAAGTATCCTAGGAAAACCATTACTTGGAATGATGGGATGTAAATTTCAACCCAGACTTCACATCAATCTGAGGGTTTTTTTCTATGGTTTTGACTATTACACACACATTTTAGTGTTTAAAAATAATAAAAATGTGTTTATGGTCATCCTGGGAAAATCATAAATTGGAATGATGTGTTGTTGGTTCTTATATTTCAAAAAACAATCTATGTTCATTATCCTATTATTTCATGGACATTCGATGTCGTCTTTTTGGTTTCTACCCCTTGACACATATTTTTAATGACTTTAGTATATTTAAACACTATTTACTGAGTAATTCCAAGTACACCACATTTCAGATTGATTTCTTGTATATGCCTTATTGAGATGGTATTTGGAGTATGATATACTCTATAATACCAAATGTAGGATTGAAATAATATAGATACTGAATTAAGTATCTATTAATGCTCAAAATACAAGAGGGGGTGAATTATATACTTTTAAAATTCTTTGGGAAAATTTGGTAAGAAACCTTTCTATTGTTTAACAAGGTTAAACAATGTAATTCACAAAACCTCTAGTTCTACAAACTTTCTTGAATCCGGAAATATGATTCCGAGAAAGCAATTCGAGAAAAGTGAATCCATAAATGAAACTTAACAAAAGTTTACAAAGATAAAGATTCTACCTTAAAGAGTATAGAATCTTACTAGATCAGAGTATAAAAGTATAAGGAAGTATAAGATATTTATACTTTCCTCAACAATAAAAATACAGTGGAAAACTTAAAACAAACAAGTAATAAGTAGTAAGTGTTTTAACCCAAAGAGAATGGTATCCAAAAACCTTGGATAAAGGTCCCTTGATTTATACTCTCAAGAAAGTCTATCTTATCTACACCAGGGTAATCCCTTGATACGAAGATCAGAGTCTGTCTTGTTATCCCTACAAGACCTTAACTTCAAGGTAGTCGGTACCTCTGTCTTCCTCAACAAGGAAGTCCTCAAACATTAAGGTAGTCGGCACCTCTGTCTTCCTATCCCCGGAAACCCTCTAATGTACTTAGCAACATTCAGAGTCACAAGAAGCAATTCTAAACAAGGTGTTCAGTACACACAAATCATGAGAGTCTATATCTAGAAATCACTTCAATAGCATGTAATATCTAGATTCATAGAATAGTCTTGAGCTCTTTCAAATGAGATCTTATTTATAGGCACAGCTCCAACGGTCAGCTCCCTCCTCCAACGGTCATATTTTTCCTTGAATTTCATAGGGACATATACACGTGTCACTCAAACAATGGTTAGTTAGTAACTAAATGCATGACATTATTTTATAACAAAAACAATTGTAAGAAAAAATATGGTTACATAACCAAAATCAGATATTCGGAATGTAAGAAAGTAAAAGTTTGGAGTCTAACCAAAAAACATATTCAGTGTCTATAATACAAGGATATTCAGATTCTGTTTTCTAATGAATTCAAAACCTGAACTCTATAGAATTCCAGAGTCTAAATTTCAAGGAAATTTGGAATCTGGATTCACAAGAATTTGGAACCTGAACATACAAAGTTCGAAGTCAGAGTTCATGAGAATTCAGAGTCAGAACTCAGAAGAGTTCGGAGTCTGAATTCAGATAACTCGGGGTCAAAACTCAGAAGAGTTCGGAGTCTGAATTCAGAGAACTCAAAGTCAGAACTTAGAAGAGTTTGGAGTCTGAATTCAGAGAACTTGGAGTCAAAACTCAGAAGAGTTTGGAGTCTGAATTCAGAGAACTCGAAGTCAAAACTCAGAAGAGTTCGGAGTCTGAATTCAGAGAACTCGGATCCGGAAAACAGAATGCTCTTAATCTAAGTATTATATGATTCCTAGTTTTTAGATATGAAACCAAATTTTATACTTAGACAAGATAATGAACAATAAAAAACATGTTAAGGAAAATTTACCTTGGGTAAGGAAAAGTGTCCTTATGAAAGTAAAACATGGGGTAAAAAGAAATTTGCCTTGAGATAAGGTGTTTGTGATTTTCAAAACATGGGGATTTGTAAAGTCATAAGGAAACCTTATTGACTCAACAATCTCCCCAGACATGAAGGAATGGAAAATTCATAAGGAAACCTTATTGACTCAACAATCTCTCCCTTTTTGGAAAGCACAAACATCTTTACGAAAAAAATAAGTACTTAGAAAATATTTTCTTATAATTTTAAAATAAAACTTATCTCCCTTATCATATGGGAAAATATGAATATGACTAACTCCCCCTTAGGAAATGGAACACTAATGATCATTTTCTATATTTCCAGAATGAGATTTTTCATTATCTTGAGTACGTAAATATATGTAATGAAAACTCCCCCTTAGATAAACTCCCCCTTACATAGGGATATTTCTTCTTTACTTACAATTATTTTTCCTTTCACCCCCTTTGCAATTTTCAAAAAAAAATGAGGGAATGGAAAAACAATTATGGTACCTGAAAGATTGGTACAAAACATCCAAAAGAAAAGCAACCAAAAATTTCATTATGATTAGAAAGAATTTTTACAAAGAAGAAAAGTACAAAAAAAGATCGGATTGGAACACAGTTATCCTTACTTTTCCTTCAGCATAAACTTATTGACTATAGTCTTCAGCTTTTTGAGCTTCTTATAATCGTCCTCTTATCACTTAAGAAGTTGATCCTGATCCTTATCTTTCTTCTATAAAGCTTTGATTCTGTCATTCTGAACCTTTAGAGCCTCTGCTTGAGCCTTCAAGACTTCTTCCTACTTGACAAGATTTTCTTCAATCTCAATCCGAAGATCCCTTTCTCTCTTCCAGCTTTGTGCAACAGAATATAATTTCCCATTCAGATCCTTTACTCCTTGAATCTGAGAATTTTTCTTAAGGGTCAGATTTTCTTCAAAACTGGTTGTGAGATCCTTGATCTTACCATCTTCAATTTCAAAATCCTCCTTGACACCATCTTTGAACTCATAAAATTCTCTCAGATATTCAACTGTCTTCTTTGACCAGCCAACAATTTTCTTACAGGACCTTTTGTGGGCATTGAAGTTAATGAATAAATTCATGAAATCAGCCTCCAGCTTTACACATTTATCCATTACCATGTATACTGAATCTTCCTTCTGATTCAAGTTGTGTTGGATCATTGGGCATCTCGATTCAATACTCGGAAATATCAGAATGGTCCCAACCAACTTTTTCAATTACTGCACAAAAAAATCATGTCCTAGAGATGATGATTCAAAATCTGAGACCTTGCTAGGTGAGGCTTATTTCTCTAACTAAACTGCCTTCCTCTTTGATGATCCACCAGTTTCCTTCTTCTTTACAATAGCTTTGGTGGGTGTCTCAACTACCACCTATTTTCCTTTATCACTTCTCAGAATGGATTCCTCATCAGGAGATTTGTGTTCACTGTCAGACGGCTGAAAAATTCTATCTTCATCAATATTATCCTTCTCACCTCTTGAATTAGCATCTTCAAGAAGAATAAAATGATAATTAAAACTTTCTTCCTCAGAAAACTTTTTCACTTCATCTTCATCTTTCTCATTGTCTTCTTTCTGATCTTTCCTAGGTGTAGCAATCTTTGAATATTCTACTTATGAAGTTCAGATTGACAATTTCTCGGATGGACTTTCTTTCTCATAAAATTCTTCCACTTGCTTTATGAGATCTTCAGTATCGCCACTGCTTTCTTCTTCTTCCACTTCTTGTACTACTACTTCTTATTCTATTTCTTTTACTTTTTCCGGATTCACATACTTCTTTATAGGGGTTTCAGGTAAAGCTTCAACTATGAAAGATTTTGGTACTGGGATACTCTCTGATGCTTTCTCAACAGCCTTTAAAAGAGATTGAACAATCTCTGGTTCATTCATTTTTTTCTTTTTCTTCTTTTCATTCTCATCCCTTTCAAGATACTCAACTGTTTTCTCCTTCAAGGATTTTTCTTCAGCAGAGTCTAGTCTGAACTTGGGCTCCCCTTCTTTTCTCTTCTTCTTGTCTTCCCTCTACTTAGCTACAACCTCATCTGGATAGGCTTTTTTTTCCTAGGTTTTGGAGGTATGAATTGAGCTTCCTTAGCTTTTAGGGTTTTCTCTTCCTCTTATACTTCCTTCAGCTTCCTCTTCTTTACTCCCTTTCTCGATGGTTTAGGCACTTATTGAACCTTAGAAATAGCTTCATCTTCTTCCACTGTTAGGTCATAAAATTATCCAGAGTCATTGGAAAAACCAATGTTCATCCTCTTCAAAGTATCATCACTGACTAGAATAACTTTACAGTTCCTGGGCTTCAAGCTGCAATGGATTTTAAAAGATTCTAGACACCGAATAATCAACTTAAAAAGAATTCCCGGATACATGATAATCTGAGCCTTCAGATTTCCATTCTTAATATTCTCGATCGTAATCAGAATATGCTTAACCAAATTGACCTTTCTCAGGTTCACCAGAAAATCTAATATGTACATATCACTCTTCTTCAAAGTGTCCTTGTCACCTTTTCTCGGAATGATAAATCCTTGAACCCATAATTCAAGGATCCGATTATTTGTAGAGAGGTGAGAAATCTTCAGAGTCTTGACATCAGAAATATCTAGGCACTCCATAGCTTTCACCTTTATAAAGATTACTTGAACATCCAACAACTTATGAGAACAAAAACCAGCTTCTCCTTCATACGGAACTTCAATCAAACTAGCTGCCTTAGATTATGAAAGAACATGGGTCTTTCCATAGTTTTTGAAGGAAAACTTCTCTCTTCCATCTTCCTTGAAAAAGAAAACTGATTCATAAAACTCAACAAGAAAATTTGGATATACCAAATCTTGATCCCCTGGCTTAGATATGCAAACACTCTCTCATCCATTCAATTTGATGTTCTTAGAAATTGTAGAATCATACTTTTTGAATAAATTCGGATGCACCAAACTTTCTCTATACACCTGCCACTCCAAAATAGGCTTGATAGTAGACATATATTTTTGAGATGATTCTTCTACAGACATTCAGAATTTATAAAACTCTGAGAAGTTCAGAACGAGCTTAAGTAGAGGGTCAGCACATCAGCACGCGAGAGCTTGAGATCGATGTGGGACAACCCTTCTTAGATTTGGATCTAGTAACTCTCTTAGGAGTCATGGATTTCATATGATTTGAAGTTGTATTAAAAGCAACACTTCCATTCTCATTCTTCTTTTTAATGTTGTCATCATCTCTCTTCATTCTTGTCTCATGTTGTAGAAGAGTTCCAAAACGTTCATCAAGAGAAATTTGAGTAACCTTTCTATTCTCATCAATAGTAGTTATCTTAGATTCCCATTCATTGGTCTTGATGTCTATGATCTTATCCAAAAGAGATTCATCATCTAATCCTTTCTCACCCATGGATTGTAAACTATTAACAATAGTCATGAATCCTTGTTTCACCTTACATATGGGTTCTCCATAAAGAAAGCAAAGACCATGGTATTCAGCTCTGAGCATGGCTCTTCTTACTTCAATAACTTTGGAAGTTCCAAAGTGTGTAACTTCAAGTTTCTTCCAAATAAAATTTTCTGCTTCACAAGATGATATTTGGATATATATATTTCTGTTCATTGAACAAAGAAATGTATTACATACCTTATAATTCAGTTGATATTCATGATTTTCTTGGTTTGTGAAAGTACTAACTTCCTTGTTAGGGATTTTATATCCTCCAGTAAGCATAACAAAATTTTCCACTCCAGTATTGATAATAAATGTCTTCATGCGATCTCTCCAATATTCGTAATCATTCCCATCAAAAATAGGTGGTCTTTTAGGATTTAGATTTTCAATGGAACCAACATTGATTCCTACCGTCTTTAAGAAAAAAAACTATCCACACAAACTTTGTTAGTAATAAAAGTTTGTAAACAAGAAAAAAAAATCCTCAGTAAGAAAAATATAAAACAAGAGTATCTCTAAGAAAAAATGAATCTGGACTTGTGAATCTGAAAAAACGATTCCAAAAATAAGAAGAAGATGAATTCTCTTCTGAATCCAATCATGAGATTAATTCATATTGAACCAATCCTATGATACCAATTGTTGAATTGGTTCAGATTATGAGGTTGACAATCTCTAATACCAATTGTTGAGATGGTATGTGGAGTATGATATACTCTATAATACCAAATGTTGGATCAAAATAATATAGATACTGAATGAAGTATCTATTAATGCTCAAAATACAAGAGGGGGGTGAATTGTATACTTTAAAAATTATTTGGGAAATTTTAAAGTTGGTAAGAAGCCTTTCTATTATTTAACAAGGTTAAACAAATTAATTCACAAAACCTCTAGTTCTACACAATCGCTTGAATCCAGAAATATGATTCTGAGAAAGCAATTCCAAAAAAGTGAATCTGAAAATGAAACTTAACAAAAGTTTACAAAGATAAAGATTCTACCTTAAAGCATATAGAATCTTACTAAATCAGAGTATACAAGTATAAGGAAGTATAAGATAGTTATACTTTCCTCAACAATCAAAATACAACGAAAAACATGAAACAAACAAGTAACAAGTAGTAAGTCTTTTAACCCAACGAGAAGGGTATCCAACAACCTTGGATAAAGTTTCCTTGATTTATACTTTCAAGAAAGTCTGCCTTACCCACACCAGGGTAAGACCTTGATAGGAAGATCAGAGTCTGTCTTGCTATCCCCACAAGACCTAAAATTCAAGGTAGTCGACACCTCTGTCTTCCTCATCAAGGAAGTCCTCTAACTTTAAGGTAGTCGAAACCTCTGTCTTCCTATCCCCGGAAGCCCTCGAATGTACTTAGAAGCATTCGGAGTCGCACAAAGCAATTCTGAACAAGGTGTTCAGTACGCACAAAGCATGAGAGTCACTCTCTATAAATCACTTCAACAACATGTAATCTCTAGAGTCATAGAAATGTCTTGAGATCTTTAAAATGATCTCCTATTTATAGGCACAGCTCCAACGGTCAGCTCCCTCCTCCAATGGTCATATTTTTCCTTGAATTTTGGAGGGACCTGTACACATGTCACTCAAACAATGGTTAGTTAGTAATTGAATTCACGACATCTTTTTATAACAAAATCAAGTGTAAGTAAAAATATGGTTACATTACCAAAATCAAATATTCAGAATGTAAGCAAGTAAAAGTTTGGAGTCTAACCAAAAAACATATTCCATATCTATAATACAAGGATATTCAGATTCAGTTTTCTAAGGAATTCAGAACCTGAACTCTATAGAATTCCGAAGTCTAAATTTCAAGGAAATTTGGAATCTAGATTCACAAGAATTAGGAACCTAAAATTACAAAGTTTGGAGTCAGAGTTCATGAGAATTTGGAATCATAACTCATAAGAGTTCTGAGTATAAATTTAGAGAACTTAGAATTAGAACTCAGAAGAGTTCAGAGTCTGAATTTAGAGAACTTGGAGTCAGAACTCAGAATAGTTCGGAGTCTGAATTCAGAGAACTCGGAGTCATAACTTAGAAGAGTTCGGAGTCATAATTCAGAGAACTTGGAGTCAGAACACAGAAGAGTTCGGAGTCTGAATTCAGAGAACTCGGAGTCAAAACTCAGAAGAGTTCAGAGTCTGAATTCAGGGAACTCTGATCCTGAAAATAGAATTCTCTTAATCTAAGTATTATATTATTTCGAGTTTTTAGAAATGAAACCTAATTTTACACTTAGACAAGACAATAAACAATAAAAATCATGGTAAGGAAAAATTTCCTTGGGGAAGGAAAAGTTTCCTTATGAAATTATAACATAGGGTAAAAAGAAATTTGCCTTGAGATAAGGTGTTTGTGATTTTCAAAACATGAGGATTGGTAAATTCATAAGGAAACCATATTGAATCAACAATCTCCCCAGGCATGAAGGAATGTAAAATTCATAAGGAAACCTTATTGACTCAACATGTCTACATGTCAAAAATAATTAAATAGTGTTTTACCATGATTTGATATCAATATTAAGTTTTTTCTATGTTTTTGACCATTACATACATGTTTTAAGGTTTTCAAACACTAAAAATGTGTTTTCATGCATCCTAGGAAAATGTTACTTAGTATAATGGGTCATTAGTTTCTACATTTAAAAAATAAATATATGATTTATTTCTAATTATTACATGAAAATATAATGTTTCTTTTCTAGTTTTGGCCCCTTGAAACACATTTTTAAAATATTTGGTACCATTACAAACAATTTACCAATTCATTCCAGCCACACTGCATATTAGATTGATATTTTGTCAAAACATACACGTTAAAAATTTATCAATAGTGGTTTACCCATAATTTCACATAAATATGAGGTATTTTTCTATGGATTTGACTATTAAATGCACGTTTAGTGTTTTAAAACACTAAAAACGAGTTTATGGGCATCCCGGGCCAACCGTAACTCAAAATGACATTTTTTCGGTTCCCAAATTTCAAAAATCAATCTAAGTTCATTTTCATTTTATTTTATATATATCCAACATCATTTTTTTGGGTTTTGACCCCCTGACACATGTTTTTAAATTCTTTGGTACCATTATAAACTATTTACTGATTGATAACCGAGTAAACAAGCTCAGATTATTTTCAAACTAGAGGATAATGATCTATAATTTATTTTTGGCATGTATGAATCATAAACACATTTATTCAAAAAATATATGATTTGTATGAATCGAAATACATGTTTTCAATTTAGAATTTTCACTTTAGTTTAATTTATGGAAGTTGTATGTTTTCATTAGAAATGTGTGAATGATCTATGGAATTTAGAATTTTCCTTGACATGATAATCTATAAGGATAGAAATATCCTTAGGTATTGTGTCGGTTATCCAATGAAATACATAAAATAAATAATTTTCAATTTTCAACTACCACAAATTTTATGTTATCTGATACAAGTCTTGTTCTTTCACGTTTTCTTTTAGCTATGAAATTTCTCTTTGTGATTCCCGGTCAGCATCATTACTAGAACCCCCAACAGGTGTAGCAGTAAGTGATGATGATGTCCTACCAAATACAACTGATAGAGTAATCCTAGAACCCAAACTTTGGACACATCTAGGATTCTCCTTCCATAAAATGATTGCAATTGCATCATTTTGGGAAACCGATGATGATTGTGAAGGGTTAACAACCCAGACTTCTTGAATTTTAACATGTTCACATGAAAATATTAACTAATATTTTTTATAATTTTTTAACTTCATTATATTATCTAGTTAATTTTTTTCTTTACTATTTATTTTTATTTTATTACTATAAAAACATAATAATGAAAAATAATTTATAAGAACAAACAATCCTTAAACCCAATTAATCGGGGTCGGCTAGATATACCAAGCGATGAAAAATTGGCATCATTTGATACATATAGGAGGTGCTATTTAATTAGGTTTAATTATATTTTTTATAACATATTTTTCATTATTATGTTTTTATTTTAATGAAATTACACAAAATATTAATGAAAAGTACATACTCCAACATCTTTGGTAGGGTCATTCATGAAACTGCCTTCGGGTTTCCTTTAAACTTTAAACCACATCTCTGTTCATCCAATGGAGTAACCTAATTCTCTAGCCTTTATAAAAAATTATAAAAAAGTTAGAAAAAAACTTTACTTGTAATAAAATGATATAAATAATAATGGATAAAATAAAAAAATGTTCTTTTTGTTGAAAAACTCTGAGACGTATTGATATGAGGAACGAATTAGTTCTCACAATTCAACGTATTTTTTAGATTATTATTACAATAAAATAGAAAAAATTAATAAAAAAAATATAATTTTATTGTGGTTATGTTACTAAGATACTATAAAATTTAAATTACTTCATTAGATGCATCTCTATTAATATCGAAAACCAACTTTCATTGCTCATGATAAAGGCCTTCAAGAAATTTCTCATAAATCTATTATGAGCTCAGAGCTGTGTCATTAAACTCATGTCAAAATCTCAATTTAAAATCTCTCCATTTCTTGCTGAAAATTTTTAGAGTCCATGGGAATGAAAAAGTGTCACGAACATCAAAATGAAAAAAAATCTTGAAATAAAAAGCCTAACACGCTATAAGTATATTAAAAAAAATTACTCATGTCTTTTAAATTAGTTATCAATAAATATTAAATTAATATTACCTTTACTTTATTATACAGTCCACATTTATCAAAGATATGGGAATATGCCTCCAATTAGTATAATTAATGGGAAAGATCATCATATCATAAGAATGTTTCCAAAGAATCTACCATAGATTCTGATAGCATCACCGATAGGCACCCCAAAATCATTAAATGGAATGATAATATTGAAGTCTTTAAGGTCCCATACATATAATATGTTCATATTTATATCCCATCAATTATTATCTTTATCTGTATGAAAAATACATTAAATAATTAATAAAATATATGTTTTTCTGTACAATGAAATACATACCAGTAACTGTAACTCTCCAGTCTCCCCAAGATAGAGGGGTGGAAAACCGCTGCATCACAAAAGGTGAATTGGATGGTGAGATAAAAATAAAAATAAGGGAAATGGTTGGCTCAGTAGTACTCTCTAGTAAAATAGAATCACTTAGATCCAATGAAGCTAATGGTAGTGGTGAAATTCTATGAGATGCAGATCAACTAGGATCTTGAATTTTATCTGTTCTTTACATTCCTATAATTAAAATGGATTAGATATATTAAATGGTTTAAAAATGAAAAACTAAATGATTTAAAAAAAAGAAAAAGAAAAAATTGAATAATATATATTTATATGAAACACTTATCGATGAGAAATTTTAACATATTTTCATTAAAAATTTATATATTCAATTATCTAATCTTCATTTTCTTTATTTTAATTAACCTCCTTTGCAAATATTTCTTTATTTTCACCCTCTCTTTGTCTTTATATTTTTCAATATTGTCTTTAAAAAACCGTTTGATGTTTTTTAGTTGAATTGGTTCACTTTCACAGAGTTCCAATTGATCTTCATCACCCATATCATATAATTCTATCTAATTTAAGTGTACAATAATAGTCCAACCTTAATATATTTCATCATCCAAATAATAAACCATATTAAATTTTGAAGCCATGATAAGTTGATCATTCTCTAAATGCTCGCCAATAAGGATACGGTCAAAGAAGTTGACATAAGTAAAATGTAACAAATATTTCATTATATCCCTATCAATGTTGAACTCCTTTCAATTGAATAAGAAATCTAAAAATTGACCATGATAGTATAATTTAATTATATTATTCAAAATTCTATACTATCCCACCTTTGGAAGTGTAAATACACCAATATTTTTAGTTTTCAATTCTTCTTCATGATAAATTGTATAAAAACTGAATCCATGAATATTATAGCCATCGAATATCATAACATTCCTTAGAGGACCTCAATCCAAAATAGTAAATCCATTTGATACTTCATCTCAATTATCAACATTCATTATCTATAAAATAATATATAAGTTGTTAATTTTTACATAGAAAAAATAAATAAACATCAATAATAAGAATATGAGTATATACTTACATGATAGGAAAACCATTTGATAATCTTCTTATTAACATATTTTGTTCATTCCAGCTCTTTTCAAGATCGAACCCTTATTCCCATCTTTGTTTTAAATCTCAATTATTTAATAAATGGATTGAAAATAAGACTATTGAGTAGAACATATCTATGTGCTTGTAGAAACTCTAATTCATTCAGTGAAAAATTTAAACCCTTTCCAATTAGTCATCCAATAGTCGGAAATATCTAGAATTGGTTTTTAGAATGATAATTAGTGGACATTTCATCAACATTTCCAACATGATTGAATATAGTCTCAATGCCATCCAAATACCTAGCACAAAAGGTTAATCACTCTTTGGCTATGTAACCTTCAACAAATAGAGCCTTCTGCTAGATATTTATGCTTCACATATGGGTTCAAATTAGCTATGAACCAAATGAATAAAAAAATTAAAAAAAAAATTATGCAATGGTTTTAAAAAATTAAATTCACCAATGAAAATAAAAATAATATAAATGTTCATCTTAATTGGATACAACCTTCTATAGTGTACCATTCTACCATGTATAGCTTCTTCAACCAAATAAATAGTCAAAAAATCATGGCTATGAATAATGAAGGGGGAAATAACATCTCCAAATGACATAGTGTCAATAAAAATTATTTTTTAAACTTTATCAAGCTTAGTTGGATTTATAGTTTTCTTTAAATATCTCTAAAAAGTTTAAAAACTCAACTAGAACCGCAATTACTTTTTCACGTAACGTATTATGCAATGCCATAAAAAACAACTACTCTATAAAAATATGTGAGTCATGGCTTTTAAATCCATGTAACATTCAATGTTTTAAGTCAACACACCTTGATATGTTACTTTAATGTCTATATGGTAGTTTTATATTATTTAATGTTTAAAGTAATACATCATTATCATGATTTTTCATTGTAAAAATAGCTGAAGGATACTTAAAATTCTAATTTTCTTACAAACCATGATTTATATTCAATAAATCCAAAAAAAATTGATCATGGATGTGATCATTCGATTTACCCTACTCATTAAGAAATGCAAAAATTAAATTTTCATAGTTTTTCTTCTCAATATGCATTACCTCAAGATTATGATGTATCAAATTAAAATTCTAATAAGTATGTTTGAAAATTATTCTCTTTTTCTTCAATTGTTTCATTAAAGATGATTCGGACACTGTAACTCATACCCTTTACCACCCTTCTTTAAACTGATTACATTTTCCAAATTCTTCAGTGACATTTATTAAATGTCCCATGATTTTAGAAGTATATAACACCTTTAGTGGATTTCTCAATTAAATATCTCTATCAAAATGTGTCATTTTAAACTTGAATTTATGAGACACATCAAGAAATTGATAATGACACATAAAACACCATGTTCAACTAGGAGGAAATTATTGAGGTTCAAAATCAAAAATTTAAAACTGAACAAGACAAACCAACATCAGTGTTCCAACCTAATAAATTTTCATGTCCAATAAAGTCATTAATTTTCCACATTAACGTACCATGCATTTTGAATAGTTTTCTCTTGGAAGCAACATATGTTTTTATGCCATCATCCCATAATTCTCATTATTATTTTGTTCTAGGTTAAAGGTATACATCAATGTCATTTCTAGGAATTTTATTTTCCATAATAATCATTAAAATAATGCAATTATTCTTCATCATACACATTCATGAAGGTAGATTATATGGGATTATAAAAACTATCCAAATGTTATAATTAGTACTTAAAGTTCCAAAATGATTAAAACCATTAGAATTGCGATGGAGATCTTATGCCACAATAAAGTTACTTCATCTTCCTAATGGAAATTTCCCCCATGTCGGTCCCTCCCCCCATGATGGGGGAGTAACAATTGTCATCCTATGAGGAGGATCCACTTAGTTACTTCACCCCTTTATCAAATCATGATTTCCTTCCTTACCACCGATTTTACTATTCCCTAAAGTTCTATATATTTTCGATGGATTCTTTCATCTCCAAATTTCATCTTCATAATTTAATGAGTTCTCATCTCTTTAAAATGTGACATTGATTAATTAGTTAAAATAGTGGTTCCCTTCAGTTGATTCTTTTGACATACATATCTTAAGATTTTGAGGTTTTCAAGATCATTCAATGGTGGTCCTTCTTGATAGCAGGCATTTCATGGTTTAGTTTACTTCTATGAATGACTTGTTAAGGACTTGGTCCAGTGCCCTCATCTCCTTCAATGGTCTTGAATTATACTTTTTTAGGTGGATTTATGACATCTACATGAAATTTGATACCCCAACCGGGGAGATCTGGGTAAGTTTCTGTAATCTCTCATTACCATTTCAAAATCCTTCGATTTTTCATATGGTATGAAATCATGTGGGTATATTTTTGTGCTATGATAATAATAAAAAATCATTTTTTCACCCTATCCTTCCTCAAATCTATGTGGAGGATTATGTGTTAAGAAGTATTGTTGATTTTGTTTGGATTATGGTTAGAGAAGAGCTCCATTGCCAACAACGTGTGGTTTTCAAGTTGTGGAAGGATTTTTATTCATATTATAAAAAATTAGGCCATTTAATAGTTGGGTCATGAATGTATTTCTAATCATTAGAAGAATAAAATCACTCAGTAGTTAGGTGTAGATACAGTAGGAAGTGGTCAAGTATTGGGGATTGATTCTGTTGAAGGTCTGATGAATCATTTGGGTGTTTCTATAGATCAAAGTCAGGTAGAACTCATTCATAATACATTACATGAGGGAAAACCAATGGTTTAAGACATATTTAAACACATGAGGAATGATTTGGATGACCCTAGTCTATTTTGAAAGTTCCTTCAGATTCAGTGGGTACTGGGGAGGTGAATGTTGCTGGTGCTTTGGTTCTTATTCCCTACAATTCATTTCTGGGCTCTTATGTAGGGGATGTGCATCTTGGCAGTGAATTTAACCTTTATGTGAGGGCACAATTGAAAAAAGAAAGAGGATATCGAGGTTTTATGATCCAATAGAACCACTGCAAGGTTTGAAGAATGGGTTGTAGTTAAGATGGGATCAAACCCATGATGGACCATGTCCTGAATAAATCTGAACAACAGCTTTGAATTCCCGGGAGAAGAAGTTTAGGTTGAGAGCTCCAACATCTTAGGGGAAGAGTCAGGGTGGAGAGATATGGCCAAGTACCTGATGATAATACAAATTATGGGCTCAGTATAGGTTTTTATATCTCAAGGAGGAATAAGGGGAAGAGGGGAATCATGGATATGTGGAATTGCATTGTAAGCAAGAGTAAGAGACCCATGGGGTATAAATATTATTCATACCTACATAAAACAATGAAAAAAAGGTCATTCAAGAAAATTGGGTCTAATTTGATGGAACATGACACTTCTAAGAAGGATCAGGTGAAGGATAGTATCTTGAACATGCTAAATGATAATTCAATGTCCAAAAGTGGTGGATCTAAGGAACATTCCATTGAGTAGATGGGTGAATTTATGGGAATTCATCCCAAGGAGACTCTATGATAATTGAGGAAGACCTGATAATTTCCTAGGGGCCTTCTGGAAATGAGGCTATAAATTTATATGCCTCAATAGAACTTATGAATGAAACACAACAAGTAGAAGGTGAGGAGGTAGAGGAACAGTGGGAACTTCTCCTAAACTCAGAGGAAGAAATGATGGAGGAGGCATTGATTATTAGTGCCTATGATAATGATGAAGAAAATATGGGATATATAACAAGTCATGTGGACAAAAATAAGGAGGAGAACGATTGTATAAACAATAAATACCTAATCCTGACAAGAGGCTTTAACAAAGAGAAGATATCGGTGGAAGAATTCATCCATGTATAGGACAATATGGCTTATATCTTTTCATATATGAGAAAAGATGAACTAGATAAAAAGGTAACTAATCTCCTCTATAAACATTATAGGAATATTCTTTCTAATGGTTTCATATTTGATTTCATTAATTATGTAATTAGGTATTATATTTGATGATTATTAGGTTGGAACTTTCATGGTTTCTCACATTTTCCCACAACAGTTCTTTTATAAAAAAATTAATTTTCAGTAGGTTTAAATCCATTAGAAGATAATACAAAATGTATATTCCAAAGATCCAAATAAAAATATGGATATAATGAATAAAAAATATTCCATGACATTGAATATTTTGGATGTCTCATCAACCCATTATTGTAATCCCGAGCATGTCACTTCGTGTTGTATGCAGTATTAGATGACATAAATAATCTTTTTAAGCATGGTTTTAGAGGAAAGAAATAAAAACCTTTGTAGAAGTTTTCTTCAACCATTTATTCCTAGGGTTTCATTGATTTATACTCTCATTGTTGTTCATTTAATTCCATCTAATTGTATTGAATCTTATACATTCTTCTTTATCAAACTCTTATCCTCAATAAATCATACAATCATTGGGTCATGCATGTATCTTTTTATAATCAATTCAAAGTTTTTTAATTACTTTCTTAATCTCATAGAATGATGCAAGGATCATAGTTTCATTAAATGAATCCTGAAGTAACCTAAAAATCATAGACATTTTGTTTTCAGTAGTTTCATAGAGATTCATAATTTGATACAACTTATGTAGAAAATACAACATCTAATACTTAGCACATCATTAACATAGTTCTTTTTTCAAACTTCAAATACTCCATAAATCTCATTTTGTTGTCACAAAATTTCTAGTCAAGATTAACCTTCTTAGGATAAAGTTAATGTTATGTTGATCTTTTAAAATCTTGGAAATTTTATTCTATAAATATAAATGTGTCATTTATCAAATTTATCACTAAATTCTCCTCTAGAGGGTCACTTTTTGTTTCATTTACAGTATTTTCAATGTTTTACCATTCCATGAAATTTGATTCACTATGAAAAATACAACATACATGTCGAGATGGAAACTATTTCAATATCAGATGCTCATATACTTAGTTTCTATTCAACCATCACTTGAATTTACAGTTAAGACACAAAAATTTTATTCCACCATCCACTGATTGGTTTGCAATTGCATGATATAAATATTATTCCAAAACCTTGGCATACCCATATGTGTTTCGAGGTAAATTAATCAAAATTTTATCCATAGTTATTATATTTCACTATTCTCACTTTATAATTATATGTAAATATATAAATGTTTAATCAAACAATTGCAATAAAAATTAAACATCACCCATCTTTGTCATTGACTAGGGTAGGGTATTGATTTGATATAATAAAAAATCAATATAAAAATGATCCAGTCTAACATTAAGAATATAAAAATACTCAATTACATAAATATTTATATAATTTAATTAAATATTTTAGAAAATTTCAATCAATCATACCTTCAATGATTTTAGAGGTTACAGTCACTAAAAAAATGGGAAGAGGGGCCTTTGGGGGTTTCCATATAGGAGAAAGGGGTTTCTAAGAGGTCCTCATTAGAGAATGAGGGGGTCGAGGTCAGGGGGTCAAAGGGAGGGGCGGGCGGCCATTATTAGGAGCAAGGGATCAGGGTCTTGACAATCACCATTGGGACCAGGGGGTCGGGGCCACAATTATCATTGTCTAGAGAAGGGGATCAGGTTTGGGGTCGCCGAGGGGAGTGGGAGAGGGGTGGGTCAGGGACAAGGTGATTGGGAAGGAAGGGGGTTGAAATTATTTTTTTGGAAAATATTTAGCGACATTTTAAATAAAACCACCACTAAATTTTAAATTAAAAAAATATAGCAATGGTTATATTAAACTGCTGATATATTATAAATTTTTTTAGTATAATTTATTTTGAATTAGTTTTTATCACCAATTATAAGAGATGTTTTTTATAGTTTAGTAAAAAAAATAGAGTCTATAACAATGATTAGGATGGGATAGATGTATCCCATGACTTGTAGTGTTGGTCAAAGGCGGCCTCTGGTCATTAGATCTCAGGGATGTCAGAGTTTCCTGACTTATGGCTCTGGAAGTATGATATGGATAATGGAATGGTGGGGTGTGTCAACCTCATGTGAATATGCACATGACTAATTGTTTGGAAATACAACTAGTGATTTTTTGGCAGCCTTGTGTGGGAAAAATCTAGACGACCTTACCATCATGGATTTTTCTAGATCATGGTGATGGGATTCAGCTGATATTTATAGGTGAATATTTTTAGGGTTTTTTATTTTTTCAAACCTTCTTGTATGTGTGGATTAAAATTAGAGAGATGTTTTCATAATATATTTATTTCTAAAAGATATTTTTTAAAATATTATCATTATATATTTTTTTAATATTTTAAAGGATGTTGTGCACAATGATTTTAGGGTTTTCTTTTCTTATAAAAAGTAGAGATTGTTATAATATTTTCATAGTAGGTGGTGTGAAGAAGATGTGTGGGTGAATTTGAGTGTAGATACAACCATGTAGTGGGAAAATTAGGTTGCCCAATGATTGTGAAAATTTTTATTTGAGGTGCTACAATGAAAAAGCATGTGAAGTTTTGATCTTCGAAGAGTGAAATATTATTGTGAGATGATTATTAGAGATGTTATGGAGGCATATTAGGGTGTGGATTTTCACATAGGTTTTCAATGATATATTTTTAATTCATGTTTTGGGTTTTACTTGTATTTTTTTACTCTCTGGTTATTAATGGATATTTCATATTTGACTCATGGTTTTTTAATCCTCCACATTGAAGGGGGTTTTACTTTAAATTTCTGTATCATAATTTATATTTTGTTTTTATTTTTGTAATTTTTTTTCATTGGTGACTCAAAAAAATAATTTTTTTCAACTTAGGTTTTATTCTAGAATTGATCCACTTCCTCCCCAAAAACTGATATCATAATAAGTTATAGGTGTTTCTTTCTAATTGGATATGGATGATTTGAGCTTAGGGATTTCTACCCACATCAAACTATTTAATGGGAAAATGATTTTACTCTAGGGCAGTAATGAGTAAAAAATATTGTGGTATGTGGGAAGATACTGAAGGTGCTGAAGAAAAAATCATAGAAACCAGAGACTATGACTGATAGATATTAGAAAGATATGATATAGTTAGAAACAAAAAATATTCAGATCAATTTTTCTGATAATAAACCATGGGTGGTAATGAATTTGATATATCTGTAGAATAATTGGGAAAATATTAAAAGAATATATATATATAAATATCCCTAAAAAATATTTTATATATGAAAAAATAATTGTATCATTTCAAAATTCTAGAGAATGGAGATTTGTGTTAACATCTAGTTGATTTCACCAAAAATATGATGGTGTTATCTTCAATGGCGATCAATATCAATGACAAAGGTAACATGGTACATGTTAAAATGGGAGAAGGAGATAAAACTTTCCTTATATTGGGTTTGTTTCCTGATTTATATGATAATTTCATTACCACATTATTATTCAGGAAAGACACACTGAATTTAGATAATGTTATTTCATCATTGTTGTTTAATGAGACTTGATAAAGGACTAATGATGGTGAATATTTATAGAATAGTGATTTTTTTTCTATGGAAAATGATCATGATAATCAGATATTTTGGTCTAAGACAAGAAAAAAATTCAAGTTTTTCTTTTATGATAATGAGGGTTATGTGTAGAGAAACTGCTATGCATTAAAAATATTAAGGAAGAAAATAAGTCACATAACACCAATTCTAAGGATACCTTTGTAAGTCTTATTCATGGTGAGGGTGAATTTCTTTCAGTTGGAATTGATTGTCGCAAGACATATCTATACACCAAATGGGTGGTTGATTCAATAGATTTTTACCATATTATAATGAATATGGAATTATTTTCTTTATATAAAGAAGGTGAATTTGGTATATTGAAGATGGGAAAAGCATATTCTACTGGTGTAATTAGTGTTGGAAATATTTTTATCATGATGAGTGTTGGTTTTATACTGGTGATGATGTATGTATGACATGTGATAGGTATAAGCTATAATTTTTAATCTACTTATTATCTTGATAATGATGGATTCAATAGTTATTTTAGAAATGGAAGATGGTAATTTTCTAAAGGATCTATAGTTTAGAATAGGTAATAATGGATGACATGCATTACATGATGAATTCAAAAGGGTTTTGTGATATGGTTAATGTAGTTGTGAAGAGGACTTCGTCATATTTGTGGCACTCGTGACCGCCACACATGAGTTGAAAACCATTAACTAATATGAAGATGGTTTGGAAGTCGAAGCTGGCCAGGTTAGGTGTTTCAGGTCATAAAACTATTTCATTTTACTCAAAAAGTCTCACTAGTGAAAAAATAATTAAACTGAAAGATAGAGGTGATGTGCTTTGAGTTTCATACTTGTCATAGGATGATGAGAAGAGGGAGTAATTAATTCATAAAACTACTCTAGATTATGTGTAAGTCACAATTATAGGGGAGCCAAATATTGTTGATTCTAGTATTTGATGTTTAGACAAAGGTATAATAAATACATAGACATTTGTATTTCTTTTTCAAGTGGAGCTTTCATGTTTCCATCAAAGATTCAAAAGAGGGATGTCATACTTTCTATAAAGGATGACAGTCAGTACAATACCAACCATCTTATGATCCAACTGATTTTTTGTAATTCATCTTCTTATTTTATGGGATGGAGGGGTGTATTTATGGGTTTCAACCCATATTTTAAGGAGGATATTTTTTAAGGGTTTGATTTTTTTTTCAAACCTTCTAGAAACATGTGTGGTTTAAAAGAACAGAGATATTTTATCCATATATCCCTTTTGAATGGTTAAGTTTTTAAGATATTATCATTAAATATATTTTTGAATATTTTAAAGGATGTTTTTCACATGTATTTTATGTTTTCATTTTCTTATAAAAAGGGGTGATTATTATCAATGTTTCACATCATGTGGTGTGCAGTAGATATACGGGTGACTTTGGGCATGAACAACACTATGCACTGGGAAAATCAAGTTGTGCAATGGTTATGCAATGGTTTATTTGAGGTGTTTCAATGACACCGTGTGTACGATTTTTCCTTAAAAGTGGGACGTCTTGTTATTAAGTGATTATTAGAGAGTTGAAAGAGGTGTATCATGGTGTTTATTTTCACAGATTTTTTCTATGTTATTTTTGAAATTCATATTTTGGGCTCTACTTGGATTTTTGTACTCTTTGATCCTTAGTTGATATTTTGGTATTTTCCCATGATTTTTCAATCCTATTCATTGTATTTTTTTCATGTTAAATTTTTGTGTCCCCATTTATTTTTGCTTTTATTTATTTCATTTGTATTCATTGAAAATTATCACAATTTATTTATCACAAATGAGTTTTTATTCCAAAACTGATTATCTTCCTCCCCAACACATGGCGTGATGGTTAGTAGTTTTTATGGTGAGGGGAATCCTTATATGTGG
Organism: Viscum album; assembly: GCA_963277665.1. Lineage (NCBI taxonomy): Eukaryota > Viridiplantae > Streptophyta > Magnoliopsida > Santalales > Viscaceae > Viscum > Viscum album. The sequence goes on along the minus strand of OY728147.1, from coordinate 2,102,329,479 downwards.
ATTTCATTACAAGGTTGGGGCTATCATGATGTTGTTCCATGTTCTTGGGTGAACATGTTGCACATTCATTATTAGTTGTTGATAGTCTTCTAGTCCACCAACATTTACCATATTAATGTGAATGAAGACAGGATATGATATGGTTCATCTTAGGATTCTTACGGGAGGTTAATGAGGTTAATGCTGAGGTTGGATATGGAGGGTGGCCATCATATCTTATAGAAGTGCTCTCAATATACCTCAAATTATTTCACTCAAGTAGAAGAAACTAAACACAAGCAGGAGCACAACAAAAAAAATTATAGGGTTCGTTCTGGTGACCTACATTCATGGGGAAGGCAGCATGCTATTCATATTATCAAACAGGAGAAAAAATATATATTTTAGATTTAACTTTTTTTCCCACACAACAATGCCTAAATTTTTAGGGGAAATCATGAGAAGAATCCAATGGTCACTATAATTTTTTTTCTCTATTCAGCCACCAGCTCTTTCCAATTATTCATGTGTGGAACAAAAAACTATTGTGGGTTCCTATGGCAATCACATTCCAATGAATATTCTTCTTTGGAAACACCATCAATTTTGACAATTCTATGGGAGATGATATTATTTTTCAATATTCAACAATCTTTACCTTGATAAAAAATATCACCAGGTTTCTGCTCAAACAAAACATCATTTCAATTAATTTTTGATGCCCAGACATCTCATGTTTGAGACATATTGATAAAGTCCAAAAAATGTTGGAACTTGATCCCTGTATCTACATTCTTGTCTTTCTGAGGAGGAACAAAATCCCATGTCTGATTCTGATTCATTGAACAATTTTTTTCTTCCATAACTAACTTCCATAGGTTCATTTCATTATTATCCAAAACTTCTCAAACGTTATCTGGAATATAATCTTCAATTATAGAAATAGTAAAACAAACCATGCCATCATACCTATAAGATCTATTTATGGTCCTTTAAACTCTATTGGTGATACTCTCTTCTGATATCAATTCTTGACCTGTAATAGTCTCATCATTCAAATATTATAGAACACTTTTTTGAATAACTTCCATTACAAGGATTTCACAATATATAAGTTTTATGAATCTATCTTCAATGGTTATCTAGTAAACAAAATTATCCAAGACCCCAAGTGATATGAGGTTATTTTTCAATTCTATTACATATTTTATATCTATAATCCATAATTTTTTACCATCATGTATCATTAATGGTATTATTATAATACCTATTGGGTGGAAAGGGTGGTTATTTCACATAAGCACCACACCTTCATCTAACTCTTTTAGGTTTGAAAACAAATCTTGATTCCTACACATATGGAATGAACATACTGAATTAAGAATACAACCTTTTGAATGGTTGACCATAGAGGAAATGAGGAAAGTGGTATCTTCAATATCCTCAGTTTTTGTACAACATTCACCTTTAGTTTTTTGATTTTGGGGAAACCCTTATTCCAGTGCCCTTTTTGATGACAATAGGCATACCCATCTATTGTTGGACACTTATAGATGGATTCACCTCCTAACTTCGATTACGATTCACTTTTATTGAATCCTTTATTCATGAATCAAGATGATATTCCTATAGTTTTCATCGATTCATAAGATGCATACTCTCTAAGTTCATACTTTTCCTTCCACCTATACTCAATATTAACTATGTAATTTCATACATAATCAAATTTTACCACATATATACCTTCAACAATGTTGTGATATGATGATCATAACTCTCCAGTATAGAGTTTAGAAACAAAATAGGTTTATCTTCATCTATAAATGTTACTTATAGACTTTTCAAATCTACCAAGATTTTATTAAAACAATCAAGGTACTCAATCATCGATATACCTTCCTTGTACTGAAATTTAAAAAAATTATTTTATATAAATTTCAATTTTTGATATTTGTTGTTATGTACATGTTCTCAAAAATCTTCCACAAGATTTTCATATAGGTCTCTCACATCACACTGTATTTTAAATAATTATTTAAACAATGATGAGTTGTATCATAGGCTTGATGGTTGAGTATCCTCCAATCACCATCATAGATATTGGTGGGTTTTTCTTCCAAGGTGATATCTAACACCTAATAAGTTAGAATATCCAAAAAATCACATTGCCACATATTGATGTTGTTTGTCCCATTGAATTTATCCACCTAAATTTTAGGCTTGGACACCATAGTTATATGTCTGATAGTACTTGTAGTTCTAGTATGTGTATCAGGAACAGAATCCTGGGGTGGTATCATACTGCTTTTGGTTGGGGAATTATTTATAAAAATATATACCAGAATTTTAAAAAATAGACAAAAAATATAAATCCAGAATAGTTGAAACACTAAAATAGACTATTTAATTATTTAATCAGATCCCAAATAAACAAAAAAAAATTATTCCCAATTTTTTAAAATATTCCAATGTGCCAAATCATTTTTTTAAAACAATTTTTTAACATGATACACACACAAAAATACACCACCTTTTTTATCTTACACTATACCCAACCACTTTTTTTTGGCCTAGACACTCATAACATGACAAATGAGCCTTCCCATATTTCAAAACTCATCAAATTCATCCTTCCCATTTCTCTTTTCCACTCACCCCTCCAGTTTTGCTGGTGAGAAATAGTGGAGAAAAGAGATCAAAACAAAAGTATTTGGGGGTTGGAGAGCCATAGTTAAAAAACTCAAAGGTATTTTAAGGGATACCCCATTTTTAAGTGGTGATAATAGAAGCAATGAGGGGAAGATCCTACTAGAATTTATCCTCCTTGTGCGGTGAACACAAGAGGGAAGGATTTTCATTATGGACATCAATAGATTTTCACATGTTTTGACAATGAGTTGTAGGAGGAAAGTAGGTTCACAATGGAAGCATGGGTTATAGACAACAGTCATGACCAAGAAGAGTGTCCACCAATTTTTGATGTAATTTCTTTCCCATGTAATCAATCATGACCTGTTATACCAATTTTTTACATAGAAGTTCCCTTAATCAACCTTAAATTATCGCACATAAGTAGGATAAAAAAACACAAAAATGAGCACACACAAAAATTATGTGGTTCAGTCGGGTGACTTACATCCATGGGGAAGATAGCATGGTTTCCATATTATATAATGGTAGAACAAAAAAACATATTTCATAATTCCCCCTTTTTATCACAAAGTATTACCAAAATTTATATGGAAAAAGTAGAAGAATATTCTAATGGTGGCCATAATTTTTTTCTTTGACCGGTAACTAAATCCTGTTGATTCTTCTTGGGTAACACGAAACAGCTACAGCGGGTCTACTATGGAGGTCACCTACCAAGGAAAATTATTCTTTAGTGACACCAACCAGATCACCTATTCTGTGGATAGTGATATTACTTGTCAATATTCAATAGGATAAGGTTGAGGTTAAGGTGACAATGGTTGTGAGATGTGTGAAGAAAGGTGGGGCTAGTGTTGTCATGAGATGGAATCATAATAGTTGTCCGTAAACTATAATGGTGTTTTTAAATAGATGGGAACCAAGACTGGGGCATTTTCATGGTGCTATCAAATCATTTTTTTTCTTCATAGTTTAAAAAATAATTACAAATAGGTATATTTGTTACTTTTTTTAACTAGGCTTGTAATGAGTTGAATAAGGTGATGTCTGTTGACCTGACCAAAGGAACTCAAATGTGTCAGGGCTCCAACACATTTGTATGACACTAAAAACGGAATCTAATATTTTAAAATTTATATATTTTTTTATTTTTTTTATTTTTCAATATGAGATTCATCTTCCCCTATCTTTGGAAAGAATAACAATATATTATTATTAATTAGAAATTACGTAATAATAATTATTAACTAATAATTTATTAATAATAAATAGTATTAATAATTACTAAATAATAATGAACAATTAATATTTACTATTAAATATTAATATTTATTAATTAACAAACAATTAGTAATTAGATCATATTAATTACTAATTAATTTTTAATAGTTAATAGTTATTATTTATTTAGAAATTAAATAATATTAAATTACTAATTAATAATATAAATAAATGGAGTTAAGGTGGTAGATGAGTGGCTTGACTAACTTTTGTGCGGCATTAGGGGGGTTCCATCCCCACTGGCCCTCATTTGGGCAGTGGTTATAGTAGGATGCTAATGGTAAGGGGCGACATCCAGTCGTGTAGGCCAGTATTTGGTCAGAGGTATATGTTGGTTCGGGGTAAAGACGTCATAAATTTACCGAGCTTTCTGGTTTCTTGGGGAGTGACACAAGGGGATGAACTTGGGTGATGTGGTGACCTCAGGTAGACATGGAGGATCAGACGACAGTCGGGCCCCATGCCCAATGGTGTGAGGTGGTAACGATGGGTCATAGGAGAGATTTAAGAGGGAACATACACCATCAGGATGTGAATGGGTAGGGTGGGAAACCTCCAACAGTGGGAGTAGGTGGCAGGGCCAGGTAGTAGTGTCATCGATGCACTAGTCCTTCAAGATAGTTAGGGGCCTATGTGCATTAGTAATTTGGTCCATATTTCTTGTGCCTGCAACTGTGTAATGGGTTCCCTTCTATCAAAATAAAAAGAGTGTTTCTTTGAATAATTTATATCATATATGGAACTATGGGCCATATTTCTCTTATGAATTTATGACTCTTGGCCTACAAGACATGTAAAGGGTTACCCTCTACCCAGAAAGAAAGTGATTTTCCATTATTTAATAATAAAAAGTGGTTTTGGATCAAACTATAATAAATATAAATAATAACTAAACAATAAAAAAACTAAATAATAATTAACTATTTATAATTACTATTAGATATTAAGTATCATTAGTTAAAAATTAATTAGTAATTAAATAAAATTAATTATTATTTGACTCCCATAATTTAATCGGGATGTTTATGTGTTGGTTTGCATCATATGACATGAACTATTGATGTGGACCCCACTCGATAGTGGGGTAAATACCACATAATGCAGTGTTACATGAGGCAGGGTTGCATTGGCAAGTGTGAAGTCCCATCATCGTGGGGATGATGATGATATTGGTGTCCACAAGTTGCAAGCGACAACATGGCATGATGTGCTGACATAGACTAGAAATGATGGGTGATGAAGATAGCAAGGTTGGTGGCCACAAAGGGGGAAACGATTTTGATGGTAATGGTGCAAGCACGGACGAGCATGTTAGGGCAAGGTGCAAGCGGAGTGGGCTGATCTAGGAGGGAAGTGTCAGCATAGCGTTGCAATGCCCTTGATTTAAATGAAAAGGCTAATAGTGGACCAATATAGAAAATAGGTACCCACGCTAAATGGTAGGGGGTTATAGTGGACTTGACCTGTACCAGCTAATACCGGTGGAAGTGATGCAGGACCTTCAGGATTGTTATTGATGGCTTATGGTCCATTCCATTTTAGCCTTTGATTCAATATATATGGTCTTATAGGTTATAAAAAATGTGTGGGCCTTCAGGCCAAAAAACTATATTTTAAGGATTGGGTGGATGAGTTGTCCCTTTGGTGTGGGGGGCTTTGACCAGTCCTTTAGGGTTTTACTAGTCCTTCCAGCTTGTGGGTGTGGGTGTGTGTGTGTTTCATTAAATTTTTTCCCCAAAAAATAATGGGGATTAATCATTACTATTGTATATGCATAATTATTAATTAAATAATATTATTTACTATTTCATAATATTAATTTTAAATAAATATTAATTACTAAATGATATTAATTTCTGATAAATATTTAAAATTATTATTTATTTACTAATTTATAATCACTATAATTATTTATTTAATAATTATTAATTAATTATTTAGTTACCCATTAATAATATTCAACAGTAATAATTATTAAACAATTATTAATAAATATTTAAAATTAATAATTTGTTCCTAATTATTAAAATTATTTTCTATTTAATTATTAATTAATTAAAAATTATTTTTGAAATAGGTTTGGGTCCAGGGCCCTTTATTAAAAAAAATAAAAAGCCAAAGAAAAGAGAAAATGAGGTTAGACAAATCATTCATTCCCTAATTAAAAAGTCATGCAAGGCATAACTAAAAAGCATAAGCATTCCCTCAACTAGAAAAGAAACAAAAATTCACTTCTTGGATTTTCCTCTAGCAACCATATTCTAAGGATATAAACATATTACATGTGGATGTCGACCACTCCACCAAGACATTGGTTTCAAGAAAGGTTCATGATAATCATCAGATAACGTAGCGGTGATGTATCTTAGGTTGGGTGGGGCACTGTATTTCAATGATAAATCCCTTGTATCCAGTTCTAGGTTGGATCAATTATTAGCTTCAATATAGCTGAATATGAATCTCAAGGCCGTGAGGTATTCTGTATATCTAAAGCGTTAAAGTTCTATCATCACATACATATGCACATATTGTGAGTCAAAACAATTGGTGATATCATCACTATGTCCCTTTGGAAACCTCTCTTATACAAACTCCCTGAGTAGGGTTTTAATGCTTTGATTTTTTATCCACTCCTCATCACATTATTCAATTTTATGGTAGAATTTTTTTTCATAAGTATCCTTAACTAATTCTGAGAAATAAGTGGGAAATACCATCCCTCATCCACAATGTCACCATATCTCTCCCTTGGAGCATGAATCAGTGGCAACTACAACTAAAGAGGAGTTTCATGATGAGACTACAATGCCTTAGACCCTCCTTTACTTCTTGGATCTGGGGAGTTATCCTCAAACGTCTTTGATATATCACCCTATTGATATATAGTGAACAAGTGATCTTTATCATGTTCATGAGATTCCCTAGAGATAGTCTCAATGGTATGTTATTCTTTTTGAGAAATAATAACTAGATCATTAGCTAGAGATGACCTTGATATTTTTGGAAGAACCAATTAAAAACCTTTATAATCTAAAATCTTCTTTCTTTTAACTAAATAATATTTAGGGTCATGTGCATGTGAATGTGAACCCCCTTTGCGCTGCTGACCCAACAGTGGATTCCACAATTTTCAATTCACCAACTTCATCTTTTGGACTTCCCTCAGGAGGATCAATGGTAGACACCACCTTGACTGATGTTCCAAATATATCCTTTAAAGGGGGTGGATGTATGAAACATCATCTAAATCAAACACTACATCCACTACCAATACTACTCTAAAAAAAGACCCCTTGCTGGAGGAAGGGCACTGCTAATGAGTTGTAGTAAACCATCTTCCCTCATTACTTCTAAAAGAGATGGAGTCACTAATTGTATGATCAGTTTGACTCCTATCGTATTTAAACTAATTGTGTACTCCCACAACATGAAATTCAGATGAGACTGAAGTTTAATCAAGACGAAACATCCCAGATTTGGTTTCATCTACCATTATAGAAAAATAAACCAAAATTTAGTTTCAATGAGCATCATTAAATGACTGGGGACCATTATTAAAAATTCCAATCCCACTCACTTGCCTGAAAAACCTTCTACCCAATTATTTACATTTTGGTTTGCAGAGATTCATCACCAAGATATATGCCTTTCACATCATTACCTCTATTATTGCCCATTCCATCCTTCCATCCTTGCACATGAGAAGAATCCGAATTTGTCTTACCATCCACAAATTCAATATATTCATCATTTTAATACTTGTTTACATTACCAAAAAATAGGCAGCTTAGCTTAAAATTTTCAATCATATGCCCATATTTTTAATAGTTAGAGCACCTAAAACCTCTATAATACTTTTTTTCTAATATTAAAATTTCAAAAAAAATCAGAAAAATCATACATATGTTTTTACTTAATTTAAAGGTCAAATTTAATTCCATTAGCAACCAAATACGCAGTTTCAAAAAGCATTAAACTACGATCAATCTAAATCAAAATTATCATGTAATTCCGATATATATAATGCTCAGTCTCATTTCAAAACTTTATTGGAGTTCCTACAGCCAAGGCTAGATCCTAGAGAATATTTTGGTCCTAAAAGAAACAAATGTTCTCTTTTACCTGAATCCAAGACAATGCAAAAAAAGATCTTGGCCTAATATGAATCAAACCCGGGGTTCCAATCCTCAAATCGTAAAAAATATAGTAAAAAGTAATAATAATAATAATTAATTATTGTTGAATTATAAGTTAGTATTAGCTAGTAATCAAATATTTTAATAATAACAATTAATAACTATTATTTAGATTCTAATGATTAAAAATTAATCTTATTTAATTACTAATTAATTAATTACTATTAATTATTAATATGCTTAATAAAAATAAATATTATTTATTTTTAATAATTATTAATGAATTTTAATTAATTGCTAATAAAAAATAAATATTATTTATTAATTAATAACAATAAATTATTAATAAACTTATGAAAATAACTATTATTTATTATTAATAATTTTTAATGAATTATAATTAATTAATGATAATAAATAAATTTTATTAATTAATTAATAATTATTTTTAATAATTATAAATTATTTAATTTCTATTTGACAGATACATAATTAATAATAATTAAAAATTAATATTTAAAAATTAATAGTTAGAAATAATTAGTTAATTAATAATAATTATTATTATTATTAATTAAAAATTAATTAATTAATAATATTAAATTATATAATTAAATAATTATTATTAATATTTGGTTACTAAATAAAAAAATTAAATATTTATTATTGATTGTTCAATAATAATAATAGTTATTATTATTTAATAAATTATTAGTTTTTTATTTTTATTAAATGTGATGCGGGCAAGGAGAAATTTCATAGGAGACAATGATGAAGCATAGGAATTCATGGTAATGAAATCTAGATTAGAATGTTATTTCAATCCCTATGATGTTTTTATTTACAATTGGAAGCAAGTGGAATAGGTGATCACTACAAATAGGGTTGTGTTACCTTCTGAGGCCCCGGGTTTGAAATATCAAATCCATAAAGTGGAGAAGAATATATTCTTCAGTGATCTCAAAAATCCCACATATAAGGTTACCAAAAATGGAATATTGGCCTTTTTTTAAGTAGATAACTCCATGATAGAGGAACTTCTTAAAGCATTTTTGTATTCAATCATTACTCAGGTGACATCACTCATGGATGATAGATCAGGGAAGATGGACGACCTTCACAAGTGACTCCATCAAATATGGGAAATTAACAATTGGATTTTGAACTCAATAGGTAAGGTATTCCTTCATATCATATTTCCTTCAGTTTATCTCAAATCTAGGGCCTGGGGGAATAACTTTTTCACCCACAAACCTGGTATTATAAGGATATAGTATTGGGATCAACTCTTTAATTTCGAAAAATTCAATAATACAGTCACTCAAATATGGTTTCAGATCGTAGGGCTAAGATGGTTTTTCTATCATCCTCAAATCCTTTGGTTAATTACATCTATGATCGATGTTACCATAAAGTTTGATAAAGAAAATAAGAGAACAAGGTTTGGAAAATTTTAAAGGGTTCTTGTGGAGGTTGATTTTCTAACTCCCCTTATTAAAATTATGATTTTGGTAGCTAGTGAGTTCAGATTTGAGATCGCTATTACTCTAGAGAAGCTACCACCCTTCTGTTTCAAGTGTAGTGACCTTATAAATTATAATGGAAATTGTCAAAAAAATCTATTGTGAAATATTTCTAAAAGATAGACCATATTTTTGAACACTAAAAACTCAAGAATCCAGTAGAGGCCACCCCTCAAGCTGGCAATAATGTTGAGGTTCCACCCTCTGCCTCTGGCCCGAGGGATCCCATCGCTTGATCCTCCCTTGCTGTCATGGTTGTAGGGGCCTCTATATGCCCATTAAATATTTGCAGCACTGAATTGGCTACTCTGAATAATTAAAAGGATAGAAATATGGTAATAAAGATGAGGTAAAAATATAAAAATGTTTCCCAACCTGTTATAATAGATGATGAGATTCATACTTCTTTCAAAAATAAATCATGGGTTGATATAGAAACTAAAGTGGATTATGAGAATTTTTTGAGACTTAATAATAACTCTCTCATTTTGATTGAAAATGAAAATCCTTCTGATGGTCAATCTAACTTTTAGAACATTGCACATGAATATTTGGAAAAAAAATTGAAGGAGCTATCTTTAGCCACAACCAAAGGAAAAGGAAAAAATAAGATGAATGATTCTTTATCTAACAAATCTTAGAAGACTGGTCCTTCCAGTATTATCTATCTTGTATCTAGTTTGGTCCATCAATAAGTAGTGTTAAGTTTTCCAAACTGAGAAAGAAATCAAGTGCCAGTCACCAAGGGTAGTAATATTTCAGTGGATGATGATGTTTTCCAACTGGCCACCCATAGGAAATCCACCTTGCTTAGTCCATCATTCAGTCATGAACTAGATCCACCTATTCAAATTAAGCTTAAAGTGGATATATTGGTTCAAACTAATGATTAGGTACCCAACAATTTTCTCCCTCTATAGATGAAAATCCCTACTCCATGTAGGTTTATGGATAATGAATTTTAAAGAGATAGATGGTCTTATACTCCTCTATTTTCTAGAATTATGAAAAATTATTATGATTCCTTTGATAAGGCTTTAATTTAGTAATTTGATGCGGAAATATATCACAATACAAAAGTCAATATTCTTTTGGAGGACTAGGAATGTGAAATGCTGGATATAGATCTCAGAGAAGATATCGATGATTGGTTTGATTCACATGTTAAGTTTATTTTTTACAAAATGGAACCCAATGTTTTTGGGTTCAAGGGATACCTCACAACCATGAAATATTTATAAAACAACCTTGAGAAATGTTTCTGATATAATACGTAGCTAAATTTTCATAATCTCTCATGGAAATTAAATACCTACTTCATCTTGGAGGACACTTTAGACTTGTCTTTAGATGATGATCATGATATTCCTCAGAATCCCAAAACATGGAGGTGGGTCATAATCAATGGGGAAGATGTAGATCTCTAGGAACATGGTTTCTAGAGGGAAACATAATTGATCCCATGTTTCTTATTTTCTCTTGATTTAGGCATTTTATGCCTTCTTGACCCCATTTGTTTCCCTATACTTTCCTATTTTTTCATGTAAATAAAGGGGAAAACTCTTATGGATCTATCCCCATGCTTTCAAAAATAATAATTAATTTTTTAATTAGTAATTAATATTATTAATTAGTAATTAAATATTATTTAATCACTAATTAATTAATAACTATTAACTATTAATAATTCACTATTAATTAATAACTTATTTATTAGTATTTTTTATTAATATTATTAATAGTAATTAGTTATTTATTAATATTTAACAATAAATATTAATAGTTAATTATTATTTACTTATTATTATTATTATTATTTATAATTTATAATTATATATTATTGTTATTCCTACATAAGAAAGGGGGAAGCTGAATCCCACATTATAAACCCGTAAGGATTTCCAGAGCACCCTCATTTATAAAAGGGATCCATGGGTGATGGTTTTAGTTATATTTTTAGATTAATTTAATTAAACTAATGAAATATATAATAGTAGTTTAATTCGACAAATTTTTTTGATTAATTAATATATATATATATAAACAAAATAAAAAAAATCCTAAAAATGTTTTTCTTAATTTAATGAAAAGGCATTGAAGACTTGAATGCCTTTGACCTCCACCAAAGGAGGCTAAAGGCACTGGGTGGTTCAAAACCTTTAATACTTAGTTTAAAAAAAATTAAAATATTATACAAATTGTAATTTTTTTTAAAATAGAGAAAAAAACTACTATCAATGGAGGGGTTAGGTTATTTATTGGTTTTTTCAAAAAAAAATAATGAAAATAGGCATAGGTTATTTTTTATAAACTAAACCTAAAAGTTGTTTAAGTCAAAAATTTCTTTTGGATAAATCCAAAATGTGTTGATTCCCTCAACAAATTTTTTCTTTTATTTGTAAAAATGTGTTTCTAACCCCAACACCTTCTTCCTAAAAAAGGTGACAGACATTTAGGGAAGAAACACCTTTCACCCTCACCCCTATAAAAGAGGAGTCCCTATATTCTCATGAAATATAAAGCATCTCTCTCCTTTATCTAAACTTTGTCTCTACCTCTCTCTAAATTTCCCCAAGTATTTTGTTTTATTTTTCATTATTGAAGTTATTGACTGTCTTGGTGGCCTTAACGGAGATAAAAATGTTTGAAGCGTCGTTTAAATATATTTCTAATTATTTAGATATTTATTTTTTAGTCTATTTTAATTATTATATTTACTTAGGTCTTTAGTTAATTAGATATAATTATAAAATAATAGTTAGTATTAGTGATTAATTAATTATAATTTAATGACACCTCTTTAGAAATTAATTAATAATTAGTTGGTGTTAATAATATAATAAATATTATGGAATAATAATTTTTTAATGTCATTTATTAGTCCATAATAAGTAGTCAAAGATAATTATTTATTAGTAGATTATTATGTAATTAATCATTATTAACTAATAAATGATTAATTAAATATTAGTTAATTACTAAATATTAGTTAAAATTTAACTAATAATCAACTACTTATTACTTATTATATAACTATTAACTAATATTCATTAAAAAAATGATTAAATATTAATAAACTAATAATGAAATAATGATTAACTATTGATTATCTAATAATTAACAAAATAGGTAGATTCTGATGATAATGGGTAAGTAGGATAAGGATATTTTAGTTGATATTGTGATTGTTAAGGAGGTAGAGTCTGGTGATAATGTGTTTCCTTGAGCATAAGATAAAACCTAGAGACATAGATGATGTCCATGAGGTGGGGGGTTATCATAATATGGATCTATGATCTTATTCTAAGATCCAATACCTAAATATAATTTGAATTAATAAAGATTTACATTTTAATCCTCTCTTGGATGTTATTTTTGGTGTTTTGATGTCCTTTTTTGGTCTTTTTAATCATTATGGATTATGGGATATTTGTTGGTATGACTCATCTTTCTCTTTTTTCTATAATTTCTTTTTTATTTTTCATAGATTGTCAATACTTACCTATTCTAATAATTAACTAATGATTAAAAATTATTTGGTTATTTATTAACTAAAAATTAACTAATAATCAACTACTTATTTACAATTAATTAAATATTCATTAATATTCATTAACTATTAATTTATATTCATTAAATAAATATTAAATATTAATTAATTAATCATTAACTGATTATTTATTAATAAATAACACATAATTAACAACAAATTTAATAATAATTAAATTTTAATTAACTACTAATTTCAAAACCATTTATTAACATTGAATGGAAATGAAAAAGAAAATGTTGACCTTGAATGATGGATAACATACATTTCAAGATGGAAAAGAAATCATGTTAGGTCAAGTTCTTTTGGGGATATCAAGATGAGTGATAAAGAAACATATTCTCATCCAATGATGGACTATGAATATGATCCCCAAACAATTATGATGGATTATATGATGGAACCCCAAGGGGCCATGATTGTGGGGTCTGGAATGAGGATGGGAAAGCAAGGTAATCTTTTATCTAGGGATTTTATAGTTCACAGAAGGGATATGGCCTCATAAAGATTACTCAAATTTTTTTAAAACCATTGTTACCAGATCCTCGGGTAAGGATAAGAAAAATGGGATAGAAATAAATTTGGTTGAATCAATAATTATTGAATGTAAAAAATAGGAGTATGATGAGCCAGACGAGTAAGATCCAATTGAGTCCAACAAGGTTCCTAAATAAATTTTTAAGGACCATGAATTAGTGCCTACCAAAATCTTGAGTGGGTTAGCAGGGAAGGTGGAAGCGGAAAAATAAAAATATTTGGAGCTTAGTCTCCACTCTAAGGAATAAATTATAGAAGTTGTCTTTTTCATCAGTGCTCCAAAGGGTTTTGTTAAAAAAATATCTGAGAGAATGATTCAAGTGGATATTAATGAGGAGAAAAGGGTGTGAATCAACAAATAATATCCCATTTTTTCCCAAGGCTTCTATGAAAGGAAGTTCAATTCAGAGTAATATATCAAGACATGAGACAAGATGGACAATCATTTTAATGATCTTATCAATGATGATACAGATATAGAGATAACCAAATATCAATGGGGTTTATATTGGGTGAGTTATTTCAATAATATTAGTTTATTTTTTAATGATTTTGTGAGTTATTTCTATGTTTAATATACTAATGTTTTGACTTTTTTGGTTTCCCATTTTTTATTAAAAGTTATTTCAAAATAAAAAATTTATTTCTCAATCAATAATTATCTACTAATTAAATAGTAATTAACTAATAATTAAATATTCATTAACTAATAATTAAATATTCCTTAACTAATGATTAAATATTAATTAATGATTAACTGATAATTATTTAATACTAAACTAATATTAAAATAGGATGGGGTTAGGGCCCCTTTATTAGATACTAAAACATGGAGAACTAAAGAGAATGGGTTTATAAATTTCTATCCTACCATAAATACAAAAAACAAGATCCAAAATGAAATATAAAAAAAACAATGTATTGTTCCATCCTTAGGAAAAAACACCTACAAGTAATATAATACTGAAAAATGCAATGATACTTGATCCAATAATGACCCCTAGAGAGGCTATCCATGAAAATCCATGTGGATGTCAGGATTTTCAAGTACTTTATCACATGAGAGTTCATATTTAGATTACGATAAGCTCTGTGACCCCCTTCCATGTGGTTTTCTTCCATGTTTCTAGGATCTTTCCAATTATGAGGGAAACCCTGTATCAACATCCAAAGACTCCTCCTTTGTCTTTCCCACACCAACACCCCTAGGATGAGAATCTCCCTCCATGGGTAAGTCAATTGGGTCAAGAACTTTGAAGGAGTTATGATTTTTCACCATAATTCTCACCTATGGAGGTGATTCCCTATTTTCTTACCCAAGAATTTCAAGAGTTACATCCACTACTCAATTATATTCAACTATGGAATATCTACCTATGGAAAAAATATGTGAAAGGGATTCAACACCCAAAAATAATACCACAAAATTATTTCTATATCCATAATTCAATATAAAACATATAGATTTTGATGAAAATTCCATTTTGGGAATTGGAACTTGGATTTGGTGCTTCCTACTGTCGGTTCCTACCTCTTATCATACCTAGAAGCTACCCAAAAGTCTTCTAAAACTTCTTGCGCCTCCTTCTTGGTATTCAGAGTGCTATGGTTGGAAGAATATTTATAAGAATCCTGAAATATCCTTCAATTCATGACTCCTTCCATTGCTTCATAGATCATAATATTCCCCTCCCTATTAGAGAGGCATAATTTTTGATCTCCAAAAGGTGCTCAAGGTTCCTTGGAAGAAATATTTAGAGAAACACCATCTAAGGAACCCTCATCATGAAGCATCCCACAAGATGTATCATACTGGAGGGAAAATCCAAAAATATGTTCCTCCATTCCATATTCCACTAAGACACTATAAAGAGACTCATGTGGGGAAGATTCATCCTTTACCTTCTAGGGAACACTACAACTCAAAGATTTCCTGGCCTTTCTTAAAGTGGCCAAAACAAGATTCATTTTTTCCTTTACAATTATACAACAAGATCATGTTGTTATCCTACTATAACTTATGATCAACATGAATTTGTACATCTTATTCATAATAATTATGATCACTAGTATATTAATCATACACATGCACACCTATAGCTCCCTTAATGAGATAATTCCTAAAGAAAACTCTATCTTGATGAGAATAATTATCCAATAAAATATCATCCCATAAGTAAGAAGTCCTCCCGGTTTTAAGATCAAGACATGACCCTACATTTTCTAACCCTAAAGGCCCATAACCCTTGCCATCCAAAACATGAGAGGTCTACCCCTAACCCACTAGTATATTACCCTTACACATAGGCCTACCATGCTTATGATTATTAACTTTTTAAACCCTCAAAAGATAAATATTATCATCTAAATACTTAACTCTAGATGGATGGAATTCAAACCCTCAAACCTATGTAGAAATTATTTGAACATCATGAACATATATAGACTTCCCTTTATCGTTGATACATAAATCATTGGGCATGTGACCCTTTGAATCACATGTCTCATTAGAGGATGACTTGTGTTATGCCTCATTAAAATGTACCACAACATTAAAAATTCCATGATAATTTATAATATTCAACACATAGATGAATATCATTAATATTAATCGATAGGATAACCTTATCAATAAGGGTGCTACTAAGGTCCACCTTGACTAATATTATATAAAAATACCCAAACCATAATTGTTATTTCTCTCTATCCAGTTGGATAAAGACTACAATTATTTTAGAAATGTCATGAAGGATCTTTAGATTCCATAATATCTAGATCAATCCATGGATCCTAATCCATACATGTGAAAAAGTATTACTAGCACACACTGGATTGAAATCAAGGGTTTATCTATGAAGATGGAGTGATCGCAACTTCTTGAATATAAAACTAGTGCCCCACACATGCATCCTAGACTTATCTAAGTAGAAAATGAAATGGAGAAATACACAACAAAGAGATACACACACCCAATCTGAGAACAAGCACCAAATCAGAGAAACCATACACACTAGCTTCTCTAGCCCCCTTAGCTTCTCACCATTATATAGGAATAGTCTCTCAATAAGGGAATTTTTTTCCCATAGAGAGTCTATCAATATAAACTCTCATATTATCATCCACATGAGACAATAAACCTTGTTTTAGTAATCCTACTTGTGGAGGGATACTTGAAAGAAGCCAAGGAACACCTTCCACCATTAACCCTTGATTCATGATGCTCATCTGGTACCACCTCAAATGGAACAAACCCATCACTAGGCCTAAAATCATTTTAAAGGGTTTGAGGTACTACTTGGGAAGGCCCTCTAGACAATAGATTATTTCCCAATAAATGTGGTATTTCCATGGAAATAGAGGAACTATAGTTGCTGATGATATCACCATAAATGAGCTCCCAAACCCACACCAATCTCCTTCATCTAATAATTAAGTTATAATTAATAATTAATTAACTTATAATTAAATAATTATTAATTATTAATTGATGAATGTTTAAATAATAATTAACTAATGATTAAATAATGATTAACTAATGACTAACTGATATTAACTAAATATTAACTAATAATTAATCAATAATTAACTACTTATTTACTAATTATTAACTATTAATTAAATATTAATTAATATTCATTAACTAATGATTATATATTAATTAATAAATAACTAAATAATGACTAAATAATTATTAACTAATTAATTACAAATAATTAAATATTAATTAAATATTAATTAACTACTATTTAAATATTAATTAACAAATGATTAATTATTCATTATCTAATTATGAAATATCTATTAAATAATGATTAAATATTAATTAAAGAATGATTAAATAATTATTAACAATTTATTAAGTAAGTATTAACTTAAGATTATGTAATTCATAATTAATAATTGACTAACAATTAATGATTAATTAAATATTAATTAACTAATAGTTTACTAACGATTACCTAATCATTAAAAATTATTAAATAATAATTGAACAATGATCCAGTAATCATTAAGTAGACATTAACTAATAATTAACTAATCATTAACTAATGATTAACTAATCATTAACTAATGATTATCTAATGAGTAACTATTGTTAATTAATTATAAGGTAACTTTTAATTAACAATAAGTTAACTATTAATTAACCATTAATTAAATATTCAATAACTATTTATTATTTATTAATTAATTATTTACTAACTAAATTAATAAAATCATCAAATAATTATTAACTTAGTTACTAGAAATTATGATAAATTATTTAATAACTTCATTTCCATGACATAACTTCACACTTCTCTCACTTTCAATCCTATATGATTATTCCCCATAATGAATAATATCTACCAATAAATTAATAAAGTAATGATCATGTGATTTTCTAAGCATTTAACTGCATGTCTATATACTAGTCTATAGTAGAGTTTTACATTGGGATAACCCTGAAAGGGGCATATTGGGTATTAACTTAATCATCACTTGGTACAAGATAAATAGGCCAAAAAATACATTTGTTTTGAAACTCATAAGGGGTCTTTTTTGGTTAATCAAATTATCTTTAATCCACCAAGCTCACACTAAGTAATATCTTTAGCTACCTTAAGGAATATTAAAATTTAGACCAAGAAACATTACTGAAAACATTAGGTATAAGTCTAAATGTAAGAAAACATTCTAAAATTTCAGCAATATAAAGATTTTGTGGTTTTCTATGAAATCCCTTTTAACAACCCAAACTTATCATACATAAATATTACATATTAATATATGAGTATTCAATACATAACACAAACATACACTTGAGTATCGTAAAGATATAGTTCCTTTAGAAACATAGAAAGATAAAAAACCATTCACATGAGTTCTACATCATCTCCCAATTATTTTCTCATAAATATAACCCTTCTTAGACATATCACACATAATACCCATCATCATAACTTGGTAAAAGAAACATAATAAAGGGAGAGGTTCAATTCTCAATAAGGGTAAAAAATGGAAATATCAATAAAACATGATCATATGTGTATAAGAACATGAGAATAACATATAGAAACCATACCCTGCATATCATAGATCGTAAACATGAGTCATGGAATAAATTATGGTAGTTTATAATACTTGTATAATAATGGGATCAAATAACGTGTTTCATGGGAGAAAAACATTTTCATACGATATAGATTTGTGGAATATATATAATCATATAAAATATTATGTCAAGGCTACACACAAATACATTCATGACATATTAGGCTTGGGATAATCACCTATGTACCTTGTTTGGGATTAGGATAACTTCTCGTGTACCCCCTTTTGGGATTGGGATAACCTTCCATGTACCCTCTTTTGGGCTTGGGAAAACCTCTCGTGTACCGTGGTTTTGAACATGGGTAAACCTACCATATACCTTCTTCAGTTTTGGGATAACCTCTCATGTACCCACTTTCAATCATGTGAAAACCTATTGTGTATCTTCTTTCCGGTTTAGGATAACCTCTAGTATACCCTTTGAGATCATATAACATTAATCATTACCCAATGCATTAAAGGTAGATATATGTCCCAAACACCACATGATAAAAATAATACATACGTATTCCATGAGATCATAAAACATTAATTATATTTGAGCCCATGAAAATAAATGGTGTTCATAATCATTTATTCATTTCTTCAAAACATAAACTATGGAAAATGTAATAGGTTTCATCAAAATTTTACAATGATATAACTTGTGGAAGAGAAATGGGTTCCACGAACTTACTTTCATCATAGACATAAGACATCCAGAGAAATAATAAGAATGGTATCCATGGATAATATCACCAATAAATCCTAAGTGACATCAAATGATGTCATCTTAGATGGA
Organism: Viscum album; assembly: GCA_963277665.1. Classification (NCBI taxonomy): domain Eukaryota; kingdom Viridiplantae; phylum Streptophyta; class Magnoliopsida; order Santalales; family Viscaceae; genus Viscum; species Viscum album. The sequence continues at coordinate 2,102,309,946 of OY728147.1, read as the reverse complement.
AAATTATTTTGAAAGAAAAATCACTTAGAATGCTTATTTAAGAAAATATATTTATTTGAAAATAAATTTTTTAAAATTAAAAATTCATAAAATATTTTGGAAATTATTTTATTTGAAATTAATCTTCATAAAATATAAATTATTCTTCAAATAAAATAATGTTCATTACTTTTGACAATATCTGTTCATTTTTTACACATTAAAACAAAGATTCCTTTCCATTTTTTGATAAAATCCAAATGATACATGTTTGGAAAATGATATAAAAATTCATTTTAAAACATTTATAAAAAGTAAAAAATGGGTAAAAATATCTTTAATAAATCATTTTTTATAATTTTAATAACATTTTTTTTTAAAATCATGGTTTTGGAGGAAAAGTGGTTTTCGATTGATGAGATAAATAAAGATGATTTCTCTTAGAAAATTCTTTTGAACTATTGAGTACATAAAGTAAATAAAATGAAGTGAAAACATGTATTGTCAAGAAATATATAGAGGTGATAATATTTCATGAGTTTCTTAAGAGATGTATCATAATGTTTCATCATCAAAAGTATATACATAAACAATATTGATAAACTATGAGATTGTATTGTAAAACAATTACCTATTTTGTATCATTGAATCATAAGACCCATGAAATAATAAAAATGAATGAAACATAAAATATCACAAGAATAAATATTTCTTGATATTATATGTCATTGGGTATGTATATATACTTTATAAATGAAGATAGGTGCGTAACAAAAATATGTATCAAGAAGTAAAATAGAGACAAAAATCCCTACCCGCTTTGGTAATCGCTTGATTTTTAAGAAATATTAAAGAATAAAAAAATAAACTTTAAATATCCTAAATATAATTATATTAATTAAATAAAATTTCAAATAGGATTTAAATACACCACACAATATAAAAAAGTGGTGAATATATCTTAAGTCTCTTAAAAATAAAAGAGAGACTAGAAATCACTTATCATAAGTCCCTACTTCCATTATACATGTTCAAACCCCCTATATAGTACATATAAGTTTATTAAAAATCTATTAGAGAACCATAATTATATACCTAATACCATATATGATTTACTTATGACCTTTTATTACCCATTTATTAACAATTCCATGTTAAAGTCATGTTTTAGACAGTAACTACGTTGTATTTCATGTATGATTTGATTTTTTATTTTTGTTCCCCTTACATTAAACATGGTAAAATTATATCAAGAAATTTAAATATGATATAAATATCAGATATATTTATTATATAGGTATTTATAGTGATCCATAAAATTTTGATATTGAAAATGAAATACAATGTTCATTGAGATGGTAGGTCATACATACGCGTGAACATTGTTTTCATTTTCTCAAAAGACTGAAAGAAAGAAAAGTAAATAATATATTAACATTACATAAACATTTTTATTATATATATATCACATACGTTCACTAAACCCATCATTGTTACATTCCATGTAAAGTTTGAATGAATAACAACGATTCGTGAGGCGGTAGTCCATCATACACACAAGCGACGTTATCGTATTCCCACAGATTTGAAAGTATGAATTTATATGTGATATAATAATTAAATAAGTATAATAATATCATATATATAATATATATAAAAATATTATCCATCATTAAATCCATTCTTTAGAGGTGGTGATGGAGAACAAATAACATCGGTTCGCAAGGTGGTTGTCCGTTGTACACATGAATGATGATTTTGTAACCCATTTGATGGAAGAGGAGATGGATATGGGTAATTCCCATAATATAAAAACATATTATTATATAGAATATATTTACGTTATTATATGTTCATTTTTTAGTAATAATTTAGGTAGTTTAGGAATAATTAAAATAAAATTCTATATTAGGAACATACCTTTTCTTTAAAAAACTTCTTTTGGTTTGTAAAAAGATCCTTCCTTGGTTGGATTTCTGACCAAAATAAGGATTATAGTAAGAGATGAGGTAGGAAAGGGATTTATTTGGTAATTTTTTGGTTGATCCAATGGTTTTTTAAATTGTGAATAGAAGAGGAGAGGGTGACCTTTTATAAGTAGGGTGAGTGGCACACTTTTAATTTTTGAAAAGAAAAAGGTATACCCACGTTTTTCACATGCTAAAAGAATCTATAATGGGTCATTATAGAACCTAGAAGATATAAGTTTGATATATTATCATAAAATGGTTTTGTTACATGTTTTGCGTCATTTTTAACATTTATCCTTTTATTTTAAACCCCGATAAACCCATTTTACCTTAACTATAGTAAATATTTTTACTTTTTTACTATTAATTAAGGTAAAAAATTAAGTTAACCATATTAGATAATATAAATTATTCTAGTTAAAAATATGGAATCTAATTTTCTAAATTCCATTCACATAATTGGTAATTTTCAATTTAAAATTAACCCCACAGATGGGATGATAAAGCATATTTTCAAAGAGAAAATGTTAAAAAGATTACAATGTCCTTTATATAAAATTTAAATTTAAAATTGATTGTAATTAACAAAATTGTATTAATATATATATAATTTTACTAATTTTACTTCAAAACCCATATTATAAATTTTTTATGTTTTTAAAATCATCAAAAGAAAAGCTAAGTATTAATAAATACAAGTATTTTTTTAGTATTCACTAAAATATTTATCTTTACATAAAATTATCAAAAATTCACTAAAAGAAAATTTTAAAATTTATATTTTAAAAATAAATTTTATTTATTAAAATAAATTTTCTATAAGTGTTAAAAATTAATTTTACTATTTTTTTATCAAAATGAAATAAAAACATTTTTTTTAGAAAATAGTATTTTTAAAACATATAAAGACTTTTTTGAAAGTTAAGTAAACTTTTTAATTATATAAAACCATTATAATTAATATTTAAAAATTATTTATAACTATTCATATCCCTAAGTTTAATTTCTAGGTTATAATGGTCGCATTTAAATAGAAAATTTAATAATATATCATGGTTTGTTAAAACTCAGTGTCACATGTAACACAAGTTAAACTCAGTGTCGTCTGTAATGAAAGCATAACATAGTACATCATGTAATTCAAAATATAAAAAAGATTAAATTTATTTGAAAAACAATTTCACAAAATATTGGGGAGTTACATTCTTCCCCTCTTAAAAATAATTTCTCCCTCGAAATATGTCACTTTGGTACCAATAACCAAGGATACTTCTGCCTCATTAAATCCTTATAATCCCAGGTAGCATCCAAAAACATGTGGTTTTTTAAAATAATTTGACCAAGTGAGTATTATTTATTCATATAAATTTCTATGTATGATCTATAATATTCCCCAGTTGTTCCTCTTTTAGAATATCATGCTCTAGTGGTACAACTTCTGAGTTCAGTACATGTGATGGATCAAGTATGTAATTCCCTGGGAGAGAAACATGGAATGAATCCTAAACCCAAGAGTGGTTTGATGTAATTTCCATATAGTAAGATAAAGTACAGATATGATCAATAATATCAAAGGGATAGACATAACTAGGGCTTAGTTTTACCTTTTTTCTTCCATGGAGAAATTCATTGAAATTCCTTCTCCCTAACTTCAAATTCTAGATCACATTGATGATTGATAGAAAAATATTTCTATCAACATTACACTTCCCTTGAATTTTTCATAAATAGATATAACATTCTATACAATTTGATCAACTAACTTAGGTCCCAATATATTTCCTCCTTCAACTTCATTCCAGAACGTTGGATTTCTACACATCTTTCTAAAAAGGGATTCATAAGGTTCCATTTGAATAGTTGAGTAAAAGTGATTATTGTATGAAAAAACAACTATAGGAAGGTGTTTATCCCAACCACATTTAAAATCCATATAACAATATCTAAATAAATCATATGGGTTTGAATTATTCTATTCGGTTGACCATATTTCTGAGGATGATACATAGTACTGAAAATATACTATATATCAAGATATTGCTGAAGTCCTTTCTGTAAATTTGAGGTAAACTTCATATCTTGATCAGATATAATTGAATTTGGTACTCCATTTAACCTTACCACTTTCTTAATGTATATTATAGAAAGTTGATTCGAAGAGAAATATTCTCTGATAGCAATGAAGTGTGCTGAATTTTTAAGGCGATTGACTACAACACATAATTACCTCAACATAAAAGATAAGATAAATCATAAAGGTTACTAGTACCTTTAATCATGTTTACAAAAAGTGTAAAGGCATTCCACCTTAAAATATATTTTTCACTAAAGAATATAAAAATAAAAGGTCTTTAGTTCCATAAATCTCTCTTAAATATATTTAATCTTGATAAAATCCCATCACATAAAAACTAAAAGGTGTTTTTAATGACTTTGAACTTATGATCAAACTTAAACTAATAAACCAATGATAGTATCCATTACTATTAAGTTAATATTACATGGATAATTATACACTTTAAAATTTTAATTCACCTTGTCTTTATTATATAATCTCTTATCGTATATAAAAAAATTATGGGAAGCTTGGGTTCATCCTTATACTGATAGAATTCAAATGTAATTTTACTAATCGAAAAAACATGAAGAGGAAAATAATAAATTATCAAAATAAAATGAAAATTAATTAAAGGATGAATAATAATATTTTTATATGGATCATTCATACCAAATAAGACATGAAATTTCCAACTAAGGAGGGGGGTAATGTTCCCCAATCATCATGATTAAATTAATCAATTATGATTGCATAATCATTCCCTTTATCCTTTGTATTCAGAGGTTTTTGTGTCTTATCAACCACATTATCCCTTGGATTGAAGAATTGATTCACATAATTCCCAAAATCCTTTCACACAAAACACTAGAGTGTGGGTGGTGTGTTCTGATGATCTTTATCTCTATTATTTTCATTTAGTCTCCTCTTAATATCATGTATAAATTATTTTTATTGATGTTTAGGCTTCCCATACTTGTAAAACTCTCTTTTTACCTTTCAGGAATTCACCATAGTGCTTATTCCAACATTTCTCGCATGTAGGTGACTGAAATTTCTTTCGACCATGTGATTTATTCAAGTCATCACGAGACTCATCTTAGTTTTCTTATTAAAACCACAAGAATGTTCAAAATATCAAATTTTCGTTTATACCTTCACTTCACATTAGATAAATTACTTGGAAAGTTTAGGAATATGAGCATGATCTGTCCTAAAAATTTATTAAATAATATAAAAGGGAAGACAAACACATAATACAAGTGGTACAATAAACACCACCGAACAAATGAAAGGCATAAAAACACCACCCAAAAGATAAACACCATAACATGACCATTGGACAAAGACAACAATAAAATAATCCCAAAAAATTGATCATCTGGTGCGCAAACCAGCTCCTAAGGTCTCCCATATAACCAATGAACCAACCCTGCCAAAGTGGCCAATACTGGTCGATGTCCAGGACCCAATCATCTTGCACTACCCTAAAGTTATGAGAAACCACCATATCACATAATGAATACAAAAATGCCAAATAGGATATCCTATATCCATTCTCTCACCTGAGGTCGCCCCCCACATCTTGAAGTTAACATCCCATCCATATAAAGACCTATACTAGCCTGTTGGCATCCTGTTCATGTGACCAGCCAGAATCCTAAGGCCATATAGCCATAGATCTAAAAAATTGTGTCCCAAATAAGACTTAGAGACCAAGGTCATTTCCTTCCATTGACTGAGGTCATCCTCAGTCCACAACTTGCATCAATGTGTTTCATCGTTGTTGGCCAAGTGTCCAAAGATTGATGATTCTAGCTGGTCCTGAGCACTATAACCCCCGCTTCAATGTGCTCCTCACTGTCATTATGAGACTGTCGAATCTAGAAAACCCTCATCCTTAGTTCTCTCCCTGAATCAACATCATGATTCTCTATTAGACAAGCATCCTGAGACCATCGACCATCCAACACCCGTAAATGTAGATGTTGGATCATCAGCCAGATCTGAGGCGATACCTTCCCATAGCCCAAAGCCAGTGTGGATCACCAACTATGTCACCAGGTATCATCACTCCCAATTCACCTCTAACCAATACAACAGAGATCCCATATTCCTGGTTCTGCCAGTAGCCATCCCCCACAAGTGTGTGTAGATGACATTTAGTGAACCAAGATCCTCCTCACATCTTGTCATCTAGCATTCAATCGGGGCATCGCCCACATGGGTCATCACCCACCTCACCTCCAATGGTCGCCATCACAACTGACCTGATTCCTTAGAGACCTCAGTTTCATGAAACTATCTGTCACCAACAGGAATCACATCCACCATCCTCCACGTCAAGAAGATAGGCAACAACACCTTTTCACCATCAAAGTTGATTTATCCTCACCAATAGACAGGGGATAATAACTATCCTTGATGACATGAGATCCCACCTTTTTAAGAGTTGATCCTGAGCCACCAAAGAATCAATCAATTTTTTTTCTAGACTTATTATTAAACTATAATCATACTATAAATGTCTTGTAAAATTATCTTCATAAGTACCAATAGATTCACCATCATTCTATTAGAGATTGATAGATTCCTTCTCCATCCTTATTCATAGAATACGAGGGAAGTACTTACTGAAAAATATAATCTTAAACTAATCCCATTCCACAGATTCAATTAACTTCTCTTGACTCATATTATAAATAATGTTCCACCATTGATATGCTTCACCTTCCAAATTATAAAATTCTGAAATGAATTTTTCATGTTCTGAATAATGGATAATGGAAAATATATTTTTATTCGTACTAATCCATTTCTCATTAAATATTGGATTAATGGACCCACTAAAATAGGGTGAACGTTTACTCATAAAGGACTCAATATAATGTTATTACCTTCTTTTATCCATAGTAATTTCAGCATGATTCATAGCTTAAGAAAGTTTTCTGAATGTAACAATGGGGTTTTTCATTCTTTCCCCCATAACATTTGGTTTCTCAAGAGAAAAATCATTGAATTTTTGTTTCATTCAACATTAATATGGTTCCTTTAGGTTCAATTCATTGAATAAAACTAGAAATAATAGTTTTGAGAAACACTAAACATAGTGGGAAACCATATAATCATTAAAAATAATTTATTGGATGTTCAAATTATGAAACCTTCTTTTCAGTATTTGACACTTTAGGATTAAATTAGGATATTCATGTTCATTAATCAAATCCTTATTGATGGTTCATAAAGTGTTTTTTAATTCTCAAAGTATATCCTCTGGGAGTGTCAAACTAGGTGTTCAACAAGGCCCATTTTAGTGCACCATATGATGATCAAGTCCATATCAATGTGACCTTTTCAGAGTTATTACCTCTAGGTACCTCAATTCTAGATCTACATCCAATTAGTATCTAGAAAGGGATGTAAGTTCTTAGAAACCACTCACTCTATTATTTACCAAAATTCAAATAAATTTTCTTAAACTTTGACTCATATATATATTTATCCTTAGACATATCCCTAATCATATCTTTAGAAATATCCCTAGGGATCTCTCTAAAGTTTTCTCATCCTAGTTTCAAAAGGTTAACAAAACCTTTCCTCTAATACCAACTGTAATGACACAAACTTCTCATACATAAATATTACATCTTAATAGATGAATCTTCATTACATAAGAGAAACACACACCTAAGGATCATAAAGGTATAGTTTATTTCAAAACATAGAAACATAAAAAATGGTTCATATGATTTCTACATTATCTCCCACTTAGTTCATCATAACTAGCACCTTTTTCAGAAATATCACATGAAATAACTATCATCATAACCTGTGGAAAAGAAATATACAAAATGGTTGCCTCAAATGACCAGTAAGGGTAAAAAGGGGTAATTTCAATATAACATGATCATATGTGTATGATAAAATGATAATTACATATGGAAACCATACCCTACATATCATAGATCATAAACATGAGTCATGGAATAAATCATTATAGTTCATAAGACATGAATTATAATGGAATCAAATAACATGAGTCACAAGATCATAACATTACATAAGAAATAGATTTTTTGTATATACATAATCATAGAAAATCTTATTTCAAGGATACACACCAAGACACTCATAAAATGTTAGGATTGGGATAACCACCCATGTACATACTTTGGGATTGGGATACCCTCCATTTTAACCTCTTTTAGGCTTGAGATAACCCCCATTATAACCTCTTTGGGGCTTAGGATAACCTCTCGTGTAAACATTTTTTTGGATAAGGATAACCTCACATATACTTACTTTATACTTGGGATAACCTATCATGTACCCTATTTTGAGCTTTGGATAACCTCCCATGTACCCTCTATCAGGCTTGGTATAACTTCGCATGTACTCTTTGAGATCATATAATATTAACCATTACCTAATAAATTTTGAAGAGATATAGGTCATCTCAATCACATGATAAAAATAAAAAATATGTGTGCGAGAATATCATAAAACATTCATCATACCAGAACCCATGAAAAGAAATGGGTTTCATAATCATTTCATCATTTTTTTCAAAGCAAAACCCATTGAAAAAGAAGCAGGTTTCATAAGCATTTTATAATGGTATAACCCATGAAAGAGAAATTGGTTTCATAAACATATTTTCATTATATATATAAAACATCCAGAAAAATAATAAGAATGGTATCCTTCAATAATATCCCCTATAAATCATAAGTAACATAAAAGTAGATCATCTTAGATAGAAATTGATATAAAATAGAAAACACTTGGAATGTTTCTTGTTGAAAATATCCATTCTTTAAAAATATTTTTTTAAATAAAAGATTTTAAAAATATTTAGGAAATAATTTTCATTGAAAATAAGCTTAAAAACTTATAAAGTAATCTTAAAAGTAAATAATGGTCATGGTGTTCAAAAATTTATGTTCATTTAGTACATGTTAAAACAAATATTCCTTTCATATTTTCAATAAAATAAAAAGAAACCATGTTTCAAAAACAATGTAAAGATTCCAACTTTTTTTGAAAAAAAAAACATGGGTAAAAATGTAATTAATAAATTATTTGGAGAATATTAATAACATTTTTGAAAACTTTTTTAGAAATCATGGTTTTCAAAGAAAAATGGGTTACGACTAAGGAGTGAAATACACTATTCATAGAGACGGTAGGCGGTATGCACGTATGAACACTGTTTCCATTTTATAGAAATATTGAAAGAAATAAAGGTAAATAATATATTACCATTATAGAGTAATTTTTATTTCATATAAATTATGAATAAATCACATCACTTTATGAGGTAGTAGTTAGAAATACACACGAGTGACGTTATCGTATTCCCATAGAATGGAAAGTAAGAAGGTATATGTGATATAATAATTCAAAAAAACATAATTATTTCATAAATATCACATATAAACAATAATTAAATAATTAAATCCATTCATGAAAAATAGTGATGGAGAATGAATTACATTGTTTCATGAGGTAGTAGTCTGTCGTATAGACAAAAGATGATTTCATAACCAATTTGATGGAATAGGAGATCGATATAGGTAAATAACTTAACATAAAAATATCTTAGTATATTTAAAATACTGAATTTATTATGCCATCATGGTTTAATAATAGTTTAAAGAGGTAGATGAAGAAATAAAATAAAAATCTCAGTTAGGGATGTTATCTCTTCTTCAAAAAACTTCTTTTGGTTTGCACCAAAATTATTCATAGGATGTATTTATGACTAAAATAAGGCTTATAGGATAATATTATGAAAGTAATTAAATTATTTGAATATTTATTGGGAAAACTAATGGTTTTTTTATGTGTTAATAAGAGAGGATAGGGGTGTCCTTTTATAAGTGAGGTGATTGGCACACTTGTAATGTTTGAAAATAAAAAATTGTAACCACATTTTTCACATTCCAAAAGGCTCTAGAATGGACCATTATCCATCCTAAATGATATAAGGTCAAAATATTTGTATCCAATTGGTGCTTGAAAATTTTAATGTATTTTTTATCCCTTATTCTTCTAGTTTAACTCTCGTTAAACCCATTTCTACCTTAACCATGGTAAATAATTTTTACTATTTTACCATTCATTATGGTAAAATATATAGTTCCAATTATTAGGTAATATAATTTTTTATTATTCCATATATGGAATCTATTTTTCTAAATTCCATTCAGATAATTTGAAATTTTAAATTCAAAATTAATCCCATATAAGTGACGAAAAAGAGGTTTTTTATATAGAAAATGTTCAAAGGTTTTCAATGTTTTTAGATCAAAATTAAATGTGAAATTAATTCTAATGACCTAAATTGGATTAATAAATATATAATTGAAATAAAGATAATTTTAAAATCATATTTTTTTTAATTTTGTAAAATATTTAGGATAAATGAAAATTCTTAATAAAATCAATTATTTTTCACTATTCACTAAAAAAATTATCTTTTTAGAAAATTATCAAAAATTAAATCAAATATAATTTTTCCACATAGATTTAAAAAAATAATATTAGTTTTTCAAATTAAATTTTTGGAAGTGGTAAAAATTACTTTTACTATTTTTTTAAATAATGCAATAACAAATATTTTTGTAAGAAAACAGTATTTTCCAAACTTGTAATGACTTTTCTAAAAATTATGTACTTTTTTATAAATATTTTTTATTTATATAAAACCATTATAATTAATATTTAAAACTTAGTTATTAATATTTATATTGAAAATTTTAATAGACAGGTTATAATGGTTGTGTTTAAATAATAATATTAATAATATATCGTGGTTTGTTAATACTCATGGTCTCGTACTATAGCAGCAGCAACACTGTAGCAATGGTGGGCGCTATAGTGGTGGCAGGTCGTTGTAGCGGCAGCAGGGTACTTTATCAGTGGCAGATACTGTGCAGTACTGTAACAGGCAGAGTACTGTAGTAGTACTATTCACAGAATGGGCCTTGGGCCAAAAATTTAGGGCCTATAAGACATGTAATGGGCTAAATGCCCACTGGTCCTTCAGGCTATGTAATGGGTCTCCCTCTACCCAGTTAAAAGAGGTCTTTTCTTTGCTTTAAATAATAAATGAGGCTTCGGACCCAACCTTTAAAAAAATACTCACGGTCTCGTGTAGCACAAGATAAACTCAGTGTTGTGTGTAATGTAGTTTTAAATCATAGTTCAGTGTAATAAAAATATGAAAAATATTAAATTAATTTGAAAAAATATTTCACAAAAATATCAAGGTGTTATGTCCCTGTCAAAATATTACAAGTGGATAAGGCTATGGAACATATGAACCTAGGGGTAATAATCCTGAAAGGGGTGTATTAGGTATTAACTCAATCATCACTTGGTATATGAAAAAGATTCCCAATTACACACTTAGTTTGATACTCCTAGGGGATCTTCTTTGGGTGATTCACATGCTCTTTATAAAATATTTAACTTTTAATTATATCCTTGTACTATGAGATAACTTTACACAATTATTCTATGGACAACCCTACATGAATATTCCTAATAGTTAATATTATTTAAACTATTTTAATCATGATAAAAATTAATTTTTTGCATGTAAAAAATATTTTTTTTCATATGTATACTCTTATAGAGAAGTTATTAAAACTGATCAAGTAGATTTTTATACTATAAAACCAATACAAATAGTATTCATAAGTGATTTTGTTACCCTAAGAGGAATTCAGGAAAGAATTCATGGTCAGTTAGATCAGCTATCAGGATAAGATATATTGTCTATTATCTATAATAATTTTCAATTTTAGCAAAGGCTATGACATCTACATTATCCATTGGTTGATTATGAAGACTGTTTACAAGAAACAAAATTATTTAATCAATGGTCATATAATGATTATATGGAGTTATACCTGGAGTTCTACTATTCTTTAGAAACCTAATATTGTACAATAATTGAGGCATAAAAGATTCGTTGAGAAAGTTTAATCCTAATAATATGTGATTGTTCCATATCATGTGAAAAAATAAAACCAAAATGATAACCTAGATATTTTGGAAGATCATTTTGATGATAAGGAAGTTTCTAATGATGGAGTGGATGGGAAAATAGTGATTATGAGGAGGAAGATGGAAAAATTAGAGAATAAGTTTCTATAAATGCAATAATTTTACACCAATATAACACATGATAAATCATCCACAAATATTCACAAATTGGTTGGATACTATGATACATTTTATTTAATTAATTAGACTATTATCACACCTAAAACTTTGTTCTTGGAGTTATAGAGGACAGATTTGGTTCAATGGAAAAACATTATACTTTGGAAGATATTTTAAAAGAAAATATTTCCTCAAATGTATAATAAAATGATTTATTATTGATGGACATCATAAATATTTATTTTAAGATTAATACCAGAAAATATAAATCATATAATGTGAGAAATTTGGTAATGATTTTAGATTTCTCTTGAGGGTGATTCCTGAAATTGCTCTTAGAGGGTGGATGCTTTTTTTATGATCGTGGAATCTCATACATACATGAAACCTAACTTTACATAAGATCATACATCACTGTATGCTATATTTTTTCCATCTATTGTTATTAAGATGATTAGGATCCACCAAGATGTGCCTGTATCTCTTGAATAAAGGAGGCTACAACAAAATTTTTGTTACAAGATTTCTAATAAAAATAAATGGATGGTAAAATAGAAGGATTTTTAAGGTGTACAATTATTGGGATAACTATTATCTAGTTCTTACACAATTGATATCAATATTGAGGAAAAAATAACTTGACTTCTAACTTGATATGAATGAACATGGGTCTCATGATAATAATTTTGATCATTCTCATGTTAAATTTCATTAGTTGATCTGGATATTCATTCCACGTGTTGATGCATTTCATTCATGAAAAACATTTATACATATTGATGGAATGTTTCTATATGGAAAATTTATTGGTGTATTTCTGATTATTTGAACTCAATATGGTAATTTTACACTAATGTCACTTGCATTTTACACAGTGTAGACAGAAAATTATGAATCCTTAAGTTAGTTTTTGGCATGTATTATAAACCATTTCACCCAAATTCAGGGTGTATGTTTGATATATGATAATCATTAGGTGATCAATAAGGAAATAAATTTAGATATTCTTATGTGGAGATCCCCAAATTCATATCATCAATAATGTATTAGACACATTGTCGGTAATTTGTAAAATACTTTTCATGATGAATCTATGAAGAAGGATATTATGAATTTTTGTATATAATATGTTTATATTTTTTTTACTATATCAATGTAATGATAAAATAATTTATATATAATTTTACTACTTTAATTTATCATAGGATCCGTATTAATAAATGTTTGAAAAGATATTAGAATGAATTTTTAGGGCTAATCAGGGATTGTATAATAACATGATGCAGATTCAGAAAGAGAAATGGAAATTGGAATATAATGGGGGGAAAAGGTACAGACACATGACCAAAAGAATTTTGTATTGCATCAATGTTTCTTTCAAGGTACTTATTATATTATCTATAATTTTCTTAGTTCATGATACATTTTATCATTATTTAAATTAAATTTTAAAAATAGGAAGATAGAATACTGATAGGATTCATTAGGGGATGAGGTACCAAAAAAACATTAGTGAGAGATTGATAGGAATATTGATGAATCTTCCAATTTTTTCGTGTGAATGTTCAAATGATAAGAAAGGTGATTCGAATTTATAGAGTTTTAAAACCACATCACAGGTTTCAGTGGTTGATTTTTTGTGGTATTACTTGATGCGATGCATTATGACTGTGGAAACATTCAGACATTTTAGTTTCAATTCACATAATCCATTGTATCATGTGACTATATAAACATATCACGGGAACAATATATTGATCCAGTATACCATCTTGAAACCATTGTTAACTCCTATAATGAATTTTGGATGCTTATTAAGGATTTTCAACATTTCCCAATACCTGAAGATCAGTCCACATTGATACTTAAAATTAATAGTTTGTGACTAAGAGGTAGACCAAAGTCCATCATGATTCAGAATGATATGGAATGGACTCAAAAAAAAGGCCAACATATGGTATATATCATATGTTATAGGGATGTTCATAACATGTAACAATAACCTAACATTGCTGGAATAATTTCTCATTCTCATACATGATGATGCATTTCTAGTAAACAAATGCAATGTCCTAAGTGTTTAAAAATTCGATTATGGTCAGACCTCGAGTCATATTTTTGGGTGGTTTTATAAAATATTTAGGGATTGAAAATTAACCTTATAAAAATATATTACATATGAATTTGAAAATAAAAATTATGAAAATTATCAATCAACTCCAGTAATTTTTCATGTATACTACACTTGTTTTTTCAAACTCTTATGGTGATTGTTCAGAATATTTTAATTTTGAAAAAGATGATGATCTAAGTGAACATGAAAAGTGTTGAAAAGGAATCATGAATAAGATCATTGAAAAATGATGAAATTTATTTTTTTAGAATAATAAAAATATAAATATGTATAATGGAATCTATGAAAAAATAAATCAATCCATGTTATCAACTTAAGAAAGTGTGAAGGATGTTAAAATAACTATTATATACTATATTACCCTGGTCATAAAATTCTACTAACCATAAGATTATATTTACATTTTACACTTATTTAATAGTTATTTTCATTTTATTCTTAGAGATGGATGATATTACTCTCCTCACTTAAAAGTATAGACATGTTTCACGTGATTCACTAGTGGGACACAAGGCTCGATGGGTTAGGGTGAGTACGGAACATCATTATCATCATATTCTTCCTCTAGTTTCTATTATACCATACCTATGGTGTGTGGGATTTTATTGTGTCACTACATCAAATTTTACATTTTTTTATCACTATCTCTTTACTATCCTCACTGAGATATGGATACCTGAGAGTAACACATTCAACCCACTCAAGGGATAAATGAATATCACCTTATAGGATGTGATAGTTATCCTCAACATTTTTATATAGGGTGATTAGTTATAGGACCCACCCATAATGACTAGCTCAATCCTGTACAATGATTTCAAGGCCTAGAAACTATGGGATATAATACTACTATAGATGGAAGTTCTTTGTTAATGAGTTATCCTAACATTCACTTAACACATTTACCCATTGATTCTGATTAGGAGACCATCATGCATCATGCCCATGCGTATATTTTGCGGATCATGGGAGGGAAAATGTGCACTGATCACTGTAGTATGCATGTACACATGCATATTTTGGCATACTATATGTATTTAATTAGAATGGGTGAAACAGATGGGAATCTATGTGATTGGTATACACATACAAGGAATTATGCACTACATCATATCAGAGTGTTCTTGGGAAATATTTCATCCTCATTTTGATGTGTGAGTGGGATCACATCCTTCCCCTATCCCCCTTTATTGTTGGTCCAGATCTTGATAGGGGTGTGTTGTATGAATCTCCTCATTGATGTTGATATGATCACTCATCTTTATTAATTTCTATTGCTAATATTATTTATTACACTTAATTGTTTATTTTTTATCACTTTATATGGTCTAAATTATAGTTGGATTCATGCACACAATTTTTTTAGGACATTGAGAAGTTGTTTGAGCACATATAATCTCATGTTGTATAGTCTCCTACCTACTGATGTATGTATATAAATTATTCTATTGAAAAATGAATTTCATAATATTATCTTTTTTGGAAATTAGTATTAAAATATTTTAACAAATTTTTTATATCATTTTAGATTTCATGGATGAAATACTAAGGTATATTAAAACAACATCCCACATACTACACTATCAGGATTGATTATTCTAGGGTTGTAGTGTCTCCCACAGCCTTTTATATTATTGAGTGGAACTAACCCAAATAGAGTTATGTGTCAATTTATATGGGTTCAACATATTCCATTTCCACTTATATAGACAACAATGCTTCATTCCATGAAGCTGGTATGGAGGAAGAATGTTGAGTGAAGATAGAAATATGCATAGTATGTCAACATCTGAGATTGACATGACTTGTTTCATATCATGTACATTCCTACGATGTGATTTCATCAATCAAAATAGTTAAAGTATGCTCCATGGTATAGACTGAAGTCTATAATATAACTTACACCACACAGTATAGGGATCCATGATACGATAAGTAAATAAAATAACATTATTTTATTTTTTATACAATTTTTAGTTCAGTTTGAATCTCTTTACAACATACTCAACTAGATCATATTATTCACATGTCTGATCCTAAGGAGGGTGAGGTTTATAGTTAGTATGAATACCATGTTATAGCATGGGACATGATTCTATCATATCATATTCTATAGGATATTATATTTTATCGTCTAAATCAAGGAGAGGATGTTCCTATTTAGCAACATCCTATAGAAGATACTACTGTTGGTGAGCCTTAATGATGATGATATAGACCACTTCGGGTTGCACATGAGGACTCACCTGTTCTAGAATAAGAGACAAAGAATCTAGAAGATGAGTCTCGGCTGATTATTGATGCACAGCAGCATGCATGGGATCCATTTATGTAGTCAGTATATCCATAATTTTTTCTAGGTATAGAATATGTGAGCTCATATCAGGATTCATTTTTGTTGCATATATTTTTTATGATGGATCCTTTACAAAACATATGTCTCCCTCATCAGATGAAAGGTTCTGCCAGTTACACAGTTGGAGAAGGATTAGTTGCACATATTAATGTCATGTTGGAACCTCCTCTCAGTGATTCACGGATAGAGAAACAAATAGTCGAGGTTACTATACCTAAGGAAGATCACCCTCTATCTTACCAGACATTACCACATCATAGGGGTCGAATATCTTGATATGGGAATCCCAGTTTCACTAAAAACTATGTTAAGATATCTCATTATAGACATTGATGAAAAATAATTGCACTCATTGATTTATATGTTTTCTATTGACTTAAATCATTTGAGATTACATTGAGTGCTCTATGTTATTGAGAATGTTCAAATTATTATACAAACATTATTTAAGTAATTCTATGTAATAAATATATTTTATAAAAATTCACTTCTATATAATTTTGAAATTATAATTAATATAATTAATTTTAATTTATATACTTACCTTTTTTACTATAAATTTTTAACCAATCCATTTATTCATAAAAAATTACACATAAAAATGAATAAATTTATTTTTTTGTATAATTACTAATAATATCTTGGAATTTTATATTTTAAAATATTTCATAATTAATAGTTATTAATTAAATACAATTAATAATAACTAGAAATTTATTAAATATAATTAATTGTAATATGTCACACATTAATAATATTAAATAAATAAAACTAATTAGTCAGGATTGTGGTGATGCATACATGATGCAGGCTTGGTGTTATAGGTAGAATGACGCAGACATGATGTTGTACTGGTCCTTTGGGCAATGTAATGGGCATTATTCCCACTGGGACTTTGGGCCATTAAAATTTGTAATAGGATAGATTGGTAGTGGGATAATTATATATCCAACAGTATTTTAATTAAATTAACATGGAATTATGAACCCCCCCCCCCCCACCCCACCCAGGGCTCCCTAGAAGCCTTTATAGATTTCTAATATGAGATCAGGCTTCCTCCTTTCCTGTATAGAAATAATTATATATTAATAATAATAATTTTTAATTAATAATAATAAATAATAAAAATTATAATTATATAATAGTTTAATATTAATATTTAGTATTAAATATTAATAAAAAACTATTACTTGAAAATGTTAGGGTCAATCCCATTCATTAAAATAAAAAGAGAAGTGAAGAGAATGTTGTCAAATATAGAAAAATACCCACATCAATTATAGATTATTCACATAATATAATTTTTAATAATATCATCATGAGCATCAAGGATCTTATTATGTCGATACACCCCCTAATTAATTTAACCATGACCTCTTAGATGGAGATCACTCCTCCAAGTCGTTGTCGATCACCAAATTCCATCAAGATCTTTAGAGTCCTCCATATCACTCTTAAAAACAACTATTTGAACCACATTACTCTTAGAGAGATCATCAAGAAGGGAATCCTCACTGTCATTATCCTCCATCAATGGGATCTGAATTACTTAAGAGACCATAGGCCTCTTATTCCCTGGATATATTATCAACATCATTGACTGAGTTAAGAAAATCAAAGAGGTTACATGTATACACATGTTCCTTTCTTTTTTTATTCCTAAACACTTGAGGTGACCATTTCTCATGCTTAGATTCCAATCCATCCATTACCTACACATTTCATAGTAATAAAGGCCTAGAAATTTTAAATTTTTGGTTCAAAATAGGGTATAAAGGAGAACCCCATACTAGAGGATCTTTAACGGGAATACTAGAAACTCTATATGTGGCCACTCCAACCTAACTGATTTGGTTTTATTTTGGAGTAAATGGTTTTGAAATACCAAATAAAGGGTCACCTGGTAGGTTAGTAGTATATTTCAAGTTTTAGTCTAGGCTGGTTGAAACCCCCTTGAACAAATAACTAGATATGGAATTCCAATTAGGAGAACTTTACCCGGTTTCCTCCTTCCTATATATTGAAGGATCGCCCATGGTCTCCATCCTCTTATACATACCACCCATAGATTTTACCTGAATGTATAGAGAAGTGTTTGATGGAGGCTCTATTGGATTTGGTGGCCTAGAACCAACTACTTTGTACTTTATTCATTAATAAATTCATTATCATAGCTTGATTTTTCTTCTACGTGAAAATATATGTGATAATTTCCTAAGGATAGTTGTTGCATTAAAGGTTCATAGAGGATCCATGCTATGATGAGAACCCGGAAGTTCCATAACACTGTTCTTGAATATATGTTCTATGACCGGCTGATGTTATTTGATGGACACAAATAAAACAGGCCATTAGGGGTGAGGACTCATAAAAATTTGATGCACCTTCTCATGGTGTGCACCCTTAGTAATATCCAGGATGATATTATGAGAATGAGACACGCCAGTAGAAAATCCACATTTCATAGTGTCATTGGATGTTCCTATCTACAAATGTGTGTATTGGTCCTTAGACTTTAAGATTATTATTAATGGGTATTACAACTCGCACACTTAGATTTATTGACAAAAACTATGACAAAACATTTTTTGTAGTGAGGTAGGATATGTTGGGTGTGTCACGAGTAATACTGCATTAATAGAAAATGCAAGAAAGTATTTTTCCCTTATGTTTCATAATGGAAATGGATATCTCAGGCCCTTTGATAGAATTGATATAGCCAAAATGAATCCATGTCTATGGTAAGTAATGTACGAGTTCAATTCCATAAAGTCAAAGAAATAATAATTGAGTACATGGGTTGATGGCACTAGCATGCAACCCGCTTGATTCGAGATATCGAGACAAAGGGATTACATTATACTGTAAGTATTCAAAGAAGGTGACACATCATTGCGGCGCTAACTTCTTTCTCTATGGGTGGCTTGGCATATTGCTAGACGCAAACCTTGGACTTTAGTAAGGCTCCGCCTAATGCCACTGAGAAATAGGCCTAGAGGGCCACACACTATGTGTGTCCAAGTATCTCAGTTAAATATTAATTTTAAAAGTTGAATAAAGATTATTCCTGATTGTGGTTTAATAATTATTTAATGATGTATGATCACATTTATTTCAACACTATTTATTCGAGAGAATATATTGTGGGTGAAATAATATATTTATTAGCGATAATGCAGTGATATTTATTTTAGAAATAAATAGCCATTATTCAAGATATAATAAATGTGGTGGAAAAAATAAAGGGAATGGAAAAAAAACAAAAGTACACACTGTGTATATTAACATACATGCCGTGTATTTTTTTCTGGAAATTTATGAGAAAAAATATTATTTATTTAATTAAATAATATTAGGTTTAATTCACTGGGTGCATGTCAGGTAATAATAATAGTCAACTGTTATTATTAAACATGGGGTATTACTAAGAATTAAATGAAATGAATAAATAGTTTCAGGTAATTAATTTATTTTATTATTCTATGTAATTAAAAATCCCAATAATATATTTCTCATTATCCAATCCATTTTTTGTGGTTGTGCACAACAGATCTAGATAAATCCCTCAAGAAAAGAGAGAATCCTTTTCTTCCAAGAACGCTCTCAAGTTATGATAGAGAGATCCTCCTCCACCGGATCAAGTCAATCGAAGGCGGACATCGCAAGCGAATGATCTTCCACGCTGGCACCTAGAGATCCCTTCAGCAGCATCCAGAGATACGTGGATCATGTGTGGATCACCGCTAGAGGAATCCTACACTTGGATTCTACGACGCAACGATGGATCACATCGGATCATGACCAGAAACATCAACGAAGAAATAATTCCATCAAGGTAATTATTTTCAACTAATTAAATTAATTATAACCAACATATGATGATCCTATATATGGTTCAGGGACTCCCCTCTTTTCTTTTTCATTCTTCATTCTATTCCGAAGATCCGGAGTTTTATTATCATGACGGATCTCATATTGATCATTATTAACGCAAAAATTAAAGTTGGGTACACCCACGAACGCTCTTCTCCTATGCCTGGAACATACAAGTGGTATTAGAGCAGTCATATCGTTGATAATAATTATTTAGTTTTTCGTGGGTGATTTACACATTAAATAATTTAGTTGTTTCAATTCAAGTTAATAATTTATTAAATCTTTATCACCCCCGGTTTGAGGTATGTGTCATTTTTTTATACATTTTTATGTGTTTAAAGTGCATGGGATGAGTTGGGAAGAGGTTGGGAGAGTTTGGAATGGTTTTGGATGATTTTTTTAGGCTTTTAAAGGGGTGAACGGTTTGATCACGGTTAGTGGAAACCGTGCGGATTCCCCAGGAAACCATGCAAGAAAGACAGTAGGCTTCGCACGGCCTGCGCACAGTTTTCCAAACCGTGTGAGGAAAATGTGTGGACTCTTGCTCCCGAGGCAGTAGCGTGCGCACGGTTAGCGCACGGTTTTCCAAACCGTGCGGGCCAACCGTGCAACCACTTAAAAATAGGGTTATAAGTTTCAGGCTCCCTCAGGATTAACCTATTTCACTCCAATCTTCCTCCCACTCGAGCCTCACTCAGTATTTTGTGTTCTCAGGGGTTAAGGGTGCTCTCCCACTCGATTTGGAAGCATTTTAAAGGGGTTTCAAGGCGGTTTGAAGGTGGTTTCTCCCAGGTAAGTCTCTCCTCTTTTTCTTTTGTGTTTTCCTCTAGATCTATATCCCTCTCTTTTGTGTTTTTCTAGATCTACACTTTTTGTGTGTAGATCTAGGGTTGTGGTTGTCTTGGATGTTAATATTAAGGCTTGTGGATGTTAGGTAAAGGGATCTAGAGAGGTTTCGGTGGTGCGTTCGCTGGATTTGAGGTGCAGTGGCTTGTGGGTCGATTTCTCGGGAACCCTAAAGGTAGGTAGCTTCTATATCGACTCCACTTGGTTAGAACTAGTGGTTCCTTATTACAATTAATTTTTGTGCTGAAAATTAATTGTGAATTGTTATGCAAAATTGGTTGGAAATCCCTTGGGTGATGTTTTGGGGATTTTTGGGAAAAGGGGTGTTTTATGGTGAAATGTTGTTCTTGTGGATTTTAAAATAAAGATTTTAAAATGGGATGATATGGTTGATTTGTGAAAATGATTTATGGAAAGGGTTTTCAATAAAAGGGTTGTTTTATTGAAAGGTTGTTTGGCATGGAAAATGGTTTTCAATAAATGGGTGATTTATTGAAGTGGATTGATATGCAATGGAATTGGTTGATTGCATGTTGTTGTGACCTTGGTGGGTTTATTCTTGGATTGGTTTGATTGAAATATTGTATGGAAGTGGGCGGGAAGTCTCACTATAAAAAGGGGATGGATAGTGGTCGGAAGAACCACCATATGAGTAGTGGTCGGGAAGTACCGCTAGTTGTGAATGGGTGAACAGGTTGGGAAGAAGTCCCACCGTTTTGATTGTTCTGGTGTGAATGGGTGAATGGGTTGGGCAGAAATCCCACCATTTTGGTTGTTTGTTATGAATTTATTTGCAATATTTAAGTCATTGTGCTAACATGTAAATGATGAGATGGATTGTGGCATGTTTGGTTAGATTTCCCTTGGTTGCTTGGTTTGGGTGTGATGGCTTGGTAAGGTCATGTTTGGATTATGAAAATGGTTGAACTTGTGATTTAATTTATATAAACTGTTTTATATAAATTTGCTAATGGTTTTATCCTAGTGGCGTGTGTAGGGAAGTCATTTGGGAAAATCCTACTGAGTTTTAGTACTCACCCCCTGCTTTGGCACTATGGTGTCTTTGCAGATGTCGTGTATCGTGACGTGGGAAAAGGTAAGGCATCCTCCTCCTTTAGTGGATCATTGTGATCCCTTGGTGGAGCTTGGAGCTTGGATCTTGGCGTGGAGCTGTGGTGGGTCATGGCTTGTGGTGTTTGGTTGTTTAGTTTCCACAGTGTACTCTGATGTTCTATGGACATGTCTAGTTGTATTGGTTTTGAGTTGTGTTGTGGAACAACTTGGTTTCCATTTGGGAATACATGTTTGGGTTTGAAAGTGCATGCATCATTACCTGTTGGTTTAGTTGGTTTTGTCTTAAGAGAAAATCGTGCCCCAAATTGATCTTGAAGCCCTCAGTATTCATTACCAGTATTTGGCATCTTGGGAACGTCACTTAAGGCCAAGTATCCCTCACTTCCTCCTCAAGCCAATGAGGTAGGGGTGTGGTGTTACAAGTGGTATTAGTTTGTTCGGTCCTTTGGAGTTGATTCTCGGATTTGGTGTTGACATTCGTTGTGGTACATTCCTTGAGTCGGGATGGTAGAAAGGCGTAGGAATGTCGGAACTTGGAATGTATAGCATAAAAGGACGTAGCTAACCCTTTTATGCTGAAATTCAAGTTACTAGGGAGTTGGGTACATAAGTGTTTTGGAGACACTTATAGGCATTGGATATCTCATTGCCGTGGGTGTAGATAGTGAGATGAGCATGACATGCATGGTAGAAATGACTTCCTAATAGGATGCATATTTCATTAGGGTATAGTGATATATGGGCTGAACTGAGAAATGGTTTTTGTGTGAAACTGTAATGTGAATAAATTTGATATTTTGAAAATGGTATGATTTTCAAAATGGTTAAACATGGGAAATGTGAACTTCTGGAAAGCCTTGTTGTGAAAGTGTTGTGTAATGTGGTTTGAAATGGGATTTAGTGATGTCTATAGAAGTGAGACTCATGGTTGTTTGTTTTATATTTATAGAAATGGCACCGGGTAGGCGTCGTAGAGACCAACCAGAGGAGACTGTTGAGAATGTGGTAGCACCTGAGCCTCGGGTGAACTAGCAGCTAGTGAAAAGCATAGTGAAAGCTTTCCAATCTGTGGGAAGTGGGAACAAAGTGGATGAACCAAGGCATATGGATCATGCGGTTCAGTTTCAAAAGTAGAATCCACCCATCTTCAGGGGTGATTCAGAGCCAAAGAGGGTAGAATCATGGTTTAATATAATGAACAACATCTTCAAGTTCTTGGGAACACCGGTAGAGTTGAAAGTGAAGTGGGCCACGTATATATTGGAATATCTTTCCCTTCAGTGGTGGGAGTTGGTAGTCCAAGCGGGGATAGACCAGGGTATGATGTAGGAAGGCTTTGAGGAATTGTTTAATAAATAATTCTACCCATATACGTTTAGAATTCAGTGCATGACTGATTTATTCTGTCTGAAGCAAGAGCTTGTGTTTGTGGCGGAGTATGAAGCTAAGTTTATGAACTTAGTGCGGTTTTCACCGGAGGTGGCGGGTAGCACATTTTTAAAAGCAAGGATCTTTGAAGCGGGGTTAAGGCAAGAAATCTGTTCAAAGATAGCAGTACTGTGTATAGATGATTACACAGAGATGGTGAATAGAGCCTCGGTGGCTGAGCGATATTTTTTGGGTGCTATAGGTGGAGGAAGCATGGTGGTACCCATGGGAAATAGTGGGAACTCTAATGTTGGGTTCAAGTGGAGGAGGGAAACTTATTCCCAGGGTGGGAATATGGCACATAATCTGACAGCAGGATCGGTGAATCTTCCTCTGAAGCCCCAGATCAAGCTGGGATGTTTTCAGTGTGGTTCTACGAGCCACATCAAGCAGGATTGTACGGAACAACCTCAAGCATGTCATAATTTTAAGAAGATGGGGAATCTATAGCGTTATTGTTATAATTATCCAAGGTCGGGTGCGTGTGACACTCCTCAGGGATCATAGATGTCGTATGATTCGACGGGACGGGGACAGCAGCATACCCCTCGTCAGCAGAGTAAAGTGGTTCATGGTGATTCTCAGAATACCACGACGCCTCAGCAGAGAAATAAAGAGCAGAGTGTGGCAAGAAAACATGTGTTCGGAGCTAAGCAGGTTGTGGTGGATGATCAGTCGGGACCATCCACGGTGCGAGGTACCATTCTTTTAAATTCTACCTTGATGCAAGTGTCATTTGATACGGGTGATTCACACTCTTTTATTGTTGCACATGTGGTTGATTTGTTAGGTTTAAGGGTAGAGATGATGCCCTCGGTTTTAAAACTTCAAACTCATATGGGTTGAAGAGAGTGTCGAGCCTTCTTGTGTAGAGCATGTTGTATCGTTGTGGGCGAGGTGGAGCTAGTGTGGAATTTCTCAGTGCTTGATATGGATGGGTATGATGTAATCATGGGAATGGATTGGTTGGTGACATTTAAGGCCCACATTGATTGTGATGTGTGAATAGTGGCTTTTATGACTCACGATGGTGTTAGACATCTATTTAGAGGATAGAGGCATGGAAGGCAGGGTGCAACGGGTTTGTTGGCACCAGCAGTGGGTACGTTATCATATCAGTTGGCGGTATTGTCATTGGAATTGGTAGAGGGTGTTGAGCAGAGTGTTCTTCCCACAATGGTAGATCAGTTTATGGATGTTTTTCTTGAAGAATTATCTGGGTTACCTCCTGTAAGAGAAGTGGAGTTTATGATTGATCTCCTTCTAGGGACCAGTATTATCTCACTTCCATCTTATCATATGGAACCAGCTGAATTGTGGGAATTGAAAGTCCAGTTGGAAGAGTTAGAAAATAAAGGTTTTATCCGGTCTAGCATGTCTCTGTGGGCAGTGCCGGTGTTTTTTGTGAAAAAGGAGGATGTAACTTTGAGTTTATGTGTTGATTATCATAGAATTAACCAATTTATGATAAAGAATATATATCCACTTCCACGAATTGATGATTTGTTTGACCAGTTGAGGGGAGCCCAGTGGTTCTCCAAGATCGACCTGAGGTCGGGATATCATCAATTGTGGGTGAGGAAGAAGGATATTCCTAAAACAGATTTCAGAAGTAGATATGGCTATTATGAATATGTGGTTATTCCCTTTGGTCTAACGAATGCACCAGTGGTGTTTATGCCATTGATGAATCAGATATTTCAGAGATATCTGGATTCATTTTTGGTGGTGTTTTTAGATGATATTATGGTGTATTCAAAGACAAGGGTGGAGTATGAGCAGCACTTTGAGACAGTGCTAGGGATCTTGAGGGATCATCAGTTGTATTCCAAATTTTTAAAGTGTGACTTTTGGATACAGGAAGTTTGTTTTCTTGGCCATGTGATTTATGAAAGAGGTGTTTTAATGGATCTGAAAAAGATAGAGGTTGTTATCTCGTGGCAACCTCCAAATAATGTGTTTGAGATACGGAGTTTTCTTGGTCTATCTGGGTATTATCGGCATTTTGTTTGTGATTTTTCATGTTTGGCTTCACTGATGATATCTTTGACAAGAAATAATGTTCCATTCCAGTGGAATGAACAGTGTCAGCAGTGTTTTGAAGAGCTAAAGGGTCGTCTTACATCAGTACCAATCTTGGTTTTTCCAGAATCAGGAAAAGGGTATGTGGTGTATTGCGGTGCATCGGGATCAGGGTTAGGGTGCATTCTCATGAAAGGGAATCATGTGGTTGCATATGGCTCATGGCAGTTGAGAGTGCATGAGAAGAACTACCCAAATCATGATTTGGAGTTGGCAGAAGTGGTCCATGCTTTGAAATTATGGTGTCATTATCTCTTCGGTGAGAAATTCACGGTATATACAGATTATAAGAGCTTGAAGCACATTTTCTCACAAAGGGATTTGAACTTGAGGCAAAGGAGATGGATGTAATATTTCCAGATGTTTGATTTTGACTTGATGTACACACCGGGTAAGGGAAATTCGGTGGCAGATGCATTAATTAGAAAATCATATGCTCAGATGGTGAAACAGGCATCAGGCCAGTGTTAGTTGATGTTGGTTATAGCTGATATGCGGTTGGAATGTGAGGAACAGGGTGATAAAGCGGTCTTCTTTCCGATTTTGTTGATTCCTGACTTGGTTTTCCTGGTTAGAAAGGCACAGATATCTGATTCTGAGTGTGTGACCATGGGGTCGAGACTCAATGGTGGGGAGACCATTGAGGGTTGGCAACTGAAGGGAGATTCAGTTTTGTGTTTTTGAAATCGGATGGTTGTACCAGTTGCTTGTCAGGAGGATCTTCGCAGGGCGTATCATCATTCCAGGTGGGCTGTTCATCTTGGAATTTAGAAAATGTATAAATCATTGAAAGCACAGTTCTGGTGGGATGGTATGAAAAGAAGAGTGGCTGAGTTTTTTTTTGAGATGCTTGACTTGTTAGCAGGTCAAGGCAGAGCATCAGAGGCCGGCGGGAATGTTTCAGTCTTTACCAATCCCTGTTTGGAAGTGGGAGCAAATAGTGATGGATTTTGTCACAGGTCTCCCAAGAACGGTCAGAAAGCACGATGTCATTTGGGTGATAGTGGATCGGCTAACGAAGTCAGCCCATTTCATCCTGATTCGTGAATCTCAGACAGTGGAGGATCTGTCCAAAATCTATATCTGGGAGGTGGTAAAGAGGCATGGTGTTCCAATTTCAATTGTATCAGATAGAGGTCTTAGGTTTACATCTCTTTTCTAGAAATCCTTATAGCAAGCCCTTGGAACTAAGTTGACCATGAGTACGGCGTATCACCCTTAGACAGATGGTCAGTCCGAGAGGATGATACAAACTCTAGAGGATATGTTGTGGGCTTGTGTCATGGATTTTGGTGGCTCATGGGAGGAGAAATTGTCATTGTTTGAGTTATCGTACAATAAAAGTTATCAGGCATCCATACAGATGGCTCCGTTTGAAGCGTTGTATGGGCGGTCGTGTCGTTCTCCACTATGTTGGGTGGAAACTGGTGAGTCCTTGATGGTTGGACCGAGCCTTGTCCAGGAGACTACGGAGAAGATCAAGTTGATCAGGAAGAGAATGGAGACGGCTCAGAGTCGTCAGAAATCATATGCAGATCATCTTCGAGGTTCGTTGTTATTCGAGGTGAGTGACCATGTTTTCTTTTGGATCTCTCCTAGGTTGGGACATCGTCGGTTTGGAAAGCAGGGAAAGTTATCTCCACGGTATATTGGGCCTTTTGAGATCCTTGAGAGGGTTGTTGAGGTGCCTTATCGTTTGGATTTTCCACCTAGGTTCAGTGCGGTGCACAATGTGTTTCATGTGTCGCAGTTGAAAAAGTATCAGTCGGATTGTGACCATGTGATTCGATGGGATCATGTTGAGATAGAACCGGATGCTTCATTGGTGCACGTGCCAATGCGGGTTGTGGATAGGCAAGAAAAATTCTTGCGTGGTAAAAGCATCGGTTTAGTTCCTTTTTTGTGGCAACATGGTCAGATTCAAGATGAGACTTGGGAGCGGGAGAAAGAGATGGTCGAGCAGTGGCCCGAGCTCTTTTGGCAAAGGGCGGGTTCACTACTTTCCGAGGACGGAAAGTCCAATGGTGGGGAGAATGTAGTACCCTCAGTTTGAGGTATGTGGCCTTTTTTTATGTATTTTTATGTGTTTAAAGTGCATGAGATGAGTTGGGAAGAGGTTGGGAGAGTTTTGAATGGTTTTGGATGATTTTGGAGGCTTTTAAAGGGGTTCACGATTTGATCACGGTTAGTGGAAACCATGCGGATTCCCTATGAAACCGTGCAAGGGAGACAGTAGGCTTCGTACGGCCTGCGTGCGGTTTTCCAAACCGTGTGAGGAAACCGTGAAGACCCTTGCTCCTGAGGTAGTAGCGTGCGCACAGTTAGCGCACGGTTTTCCAAATTGTGCGGACTAACTATGCGGACATTTAAAAATAGGGTTATAAGTTCCAGGCTCCCTCGGGCTTAACCTATTTCACTCCAATCTTCCTCCCACTTGAGCCTCACTTGGGATTTTGGGTTCTCATGGGTAAAGGGTTCTCTCCCACTCGATTTGAAAGCGTTTCAAAGGGGTTTGAAGGTGGTTTGAAGGTGGTTTCTCCCAGGTAAGTCTCTCCTCTTGTTTCTCTTGTGTTTTACTCTAGATCTGTATCCCTCTCTTTTGTGGTTTTCTAGATCTACACTTTTTGTGTGTAGATCTAGGGTTTTGGTTGCCTTGTATGTTAATATTAAGGCTTTTGGATGTTAGGGAAAGTAATCTAGAGAGGTTTTGGTGGTGCATTCGCCAGATTTGAGGTGAGGTGGCTTGTGGGTCGATTTCTTGGGAACCCTAACGGTGGGTGGCTTCTCTCTCGACTCCACTTGGTTAGAACTAGTGGTTCCTTGTTACAATTAATTATTGTGATGAAAATTAATTGTGAATTGTTATGTGAAATTTGTTAGAAATCCCTTGGGTGATGTTTTGGGGATTTTTGGGAAAAAGGGTGTTTTATGGTGAAATGTTATTCTTTTGGATTTTAAAATGAAGATTTTAAAATGGGATGATATGGTTGATTTGTGAAAATGATTGATGGAAAGGGTTTTCAATAAAAGGGTTGTTTTATTGAAAGTTTGTTTGGCATGGAAAATGGTTTTCAATAAATGGGTGATTTATTGAAGTGGATTGATATGCAATGGAATTGGTTGATTGCATGTTGTTGTGACCTTGGTGGGTTTATGCTTGGATTGGTTTGATTGAAATGTTGTATGGAAGTGGGTGGGAAGTCTCACTATAAAAAGGGGATGGATAGTGGTTGGAAGAACCACCATATGAGTAGTGGTCGGGAGGTACCGCTAGTTGTGAATGGGTGAACGGGTTGGGCGGAAGTCCCACTGTTTTGATTGTTCTGGTGTGAATGGGTGAATGGGTTGGGTGGAAGTCCCACCATTTTGGTTGTTTGTTATGCATTGCTTTGAAAGATGGAAGTCGTTGTGCTAACGTGTAAATTATGAGATGGATTATGGCATGTTTGGTTGGCTTTCCCTTGGTTGCTTGGTTTGGGTGTGATGGCTTGGTAAGGGAATGTTTGGCTTATGAAAATGGTTGCACTTGTGATTTAATTTATATAAACTATTTTATATAAATGTGCTAACGGTTTTATCCTAGTGACGTGTGTTGGGAATTCATTTGGGGAAATCCTACTGAGTTTTAGTACTCACCCCCTGCTTTGGCACTATGGTGTCTTTGCAGATGTCGTGTACCGTGACGTGGGCAAAGGTAAGGCATCGCCCTCCTTTAGTGGAGCATTGTGATCCCTTGGTGGATCTTGGAGCTTGGATCTTGGTGTGGAGTTGTGGTGGTGTCATGGCTTGTGGTGTTTGGTTGTTTAATTTCCACAGTGTACTCTGATGTTGTGTGGACATGTCTAGTTGTATTGGTTTTGAGTTGTGTTGTGGAACAACTTGGTTGTCGTTTAGGAATACATGTTTGGGTTTGAAAGTGAATGAATCATTAGTTGTTGGTTTAGTTGGTTTTGTCTTAAGGGAAAATCATTCCCCAACTTAATCTTGAAGCCCTCAGCATTCATTTCCATCATTTGGCATCTTGGGAATGTCTCTTAAAGCCAAGTGTCCATAACCGCCTCCTCAAGCCAATGAGGTAGGGGTGGGTGTTACAAAATCTAAATCTCGAGATCTGTTCCTCCTCTCTCATTTCTCATTCACCTTACAGAAATAAATTTTTATTTTAATTTGATTAAAATAAAATAGAGGATCTCATCCGAAGGTGCCAAATGTTCCTGGCCGCACAACACCAAAAGACACGACATGTATTCGGCAGTACACGTCGTGTAGTCTATGTTCAATGCATCAGACTGGTCTTCCAAATCAGGTTGTGTGTTGGAGTATTTCTAAGTCTTAAATGACACCGTGTGTTGACCAATAATAGGTGGCACACACTTTCCAGATTACACGTTGTGTGGTCCACTAGACACAGCGTGTAGTCCCTTCAGGTTAGGGTTGGACCGTGTACCCCGTACACAGTTTTCCCGTCTAGAAACCATGTAATGTAGATACTACATGGTGTGTGTCCCACTGAACACGCTGTGTACTCCAAAAAAATTCCGAAGTACATCTACATGCCATGTCCTTGGGTGTGTACTTCGGATGGACGGTGAACAAAAGTACAAACTGTGTAGTCAGAACTACAAGTCATGTACTCATTCAAATTACACAGATTTATTAAAATTTATTATTATATTATACAAACCCTTGAGAAATTTATCATAGTGCAGGAAAAAATCTGAGTCACAACACGTGATAGGTGTTTTATATATATGTGTTTAATTTAACATCTACGTAATGTTCATTTCTACTCATTAGGTAGTTATAAACGGGAATTCACTGGGTTGCCTCCAAGGTACAAGTTATGTACAAATATAATTTTAAATTAATTTATTTGTTTAAAATTATGATGTATGAGAATATCAAGAAAATTCATAAAAGGGTTTAAGATAAAAGTATTGATTAATTAAAGATAATTAATTGATTCGAGCGTGATTTATCTTAAACAAGAACGATTAAATAATATAATGCTAGTTTTATTTATGCGTAAATATTATTGCATGTATGGATGATCATGAGATAGACTAAGACCTTTGTATGTGAATGGTTTCTTTTAATTTATTTATTTTAAATTTTTTGGCATGCGAGCCTTCTCCTCATTAATATGTAGGGCATGCGTGCCCAAGGTTTATTTTATGTAAAACCCTATTTTACCCCTCACCTACGAGTGAGATAAAAGAATATGTAATGGATGAAGCTCCCAAGCTAGTGGAGGCAGCTCAAGTTAGGAGCCAAGGTGAAACCAATCCAAGGAGATACAAAGGTGAACAGGTGGAAAGGTGTAAACACAAACCAAAAAGTTTCAAGGTGTTTCTCCCCTTGGTATTGGGTTAGTTTATTAACTGATAGATAAACTAAATAATATAAAAATATCATGATCATACCATTTATTTTATTTTTGTCAGTTGCATGGTTTATTTATTGTGGGTGTGTTGTCACGATCACACAATTAATGAATTAAACAAGCATGAAAAATGGAACTAAAATAAGATCAGATTATGTGTATATATTATCTTAGACATGGTTAATCACTTAAGTATATCCCACTTAATATTAATAATCATGTAATCAAAGATAATAAAATGAAAATTTACATATAAGGGTAAAATCCCTCAAAGAAATATTAAGTCTGTATAGCCTTCCATAATCTTGGTTAGAATCGAACCATAGTTCAAAGTGCTTGACCAACCCTAGTTGGGGTACTTTCAATTATCGGGGAATTATAATTCAAGATTTTGGGTTGACTTGACTTGGTTCGCATCAAGGTTTGACTACCACAGCAGTACTTGGTGTGACTAAGAGTCAAAGGTTGATGAAATCTAAAATAAAAGAATTTCAGGATTGGGGAGACCACTCAATGGATCAAGGATCTGCGAGTTAATGCAGTTGGCATTTGGAATGCCTACCTAAAACCCTTCAAGTTGCTTGACTAACCCTAGTTGGGTTAATTAAAAGGAAAATATGGATCCTTGCTACTAGAATATTCAGGAAATATAAAATTCTAAAGTCAATGGTGAGGGCTATTGGATTTTGATAAAATAGCGGGAGACTAATAAGTATTAATTTATTTATTTGTCTTAGTTTTATCATGATAAAGTACTAAGCCTTTTCTCATCTTAAATTGTAGAAATGGAAAGAAAAATGACTTCAACATATCATTACGAAGAATACTCGAGAAGGAAATCCTTCTCATCAGCACCAATTTCCAGGAATGGAAGAGGTGTTTACACGTCATCCTTCTCCATGAGAAGAAATTATATGTGCTGGAAGATCCCATTCTAGTTGTGCCTAGAAAAGAGGCATGTGATGAGGAACTATCTCTCTATATGAAATATATGGTTGATACCACAAATGTCCAATGTTTCATTCTATCATCCATATCTAATGAGATCTTGAAGCAACATGAAAACATAGATGTGTATAGCATGATTTCTCACCTTAAGGATCTCTACCAAGAGAAGATGAGACAAGAGAGATATGAGATCTCCAACTATTTTTTTACAACTAAGATTGGAGAGTCTGTGCTAGCTAGGCATTATGTAGTTAATCTTATTGGCTACATTGAATGCCTAGAAATTTTAGGGATTAAGTTACTGGATGAGTTGCGTAAAGATCTCATCATATTATCACTGCCCAAGACCTTCTCTAGCTTTATTGTCAATTATAACAGCAGCAATAATGAGAAGAGTCTATTAGAACTTCTGACCTTAATTCTCCAGGTAAATAAGGACATGGGGCATGACAAACCCACGGTCCTTATGGTGAATAAGAAAAGGAAGGACAAAGGAAAGGGGCTAAGGAATTATAAACGGTCTGAATCCCCTGAGCACCATCCCTCCAAGAAGGGAAAGATCCAGATGCAGGGAAAGGAATGGGAGGTAGTGTGTTTTTCATGTGGAAAGCAAGCCCACTGGAAGAGGAAATGCACCCATAAGCATGGGGACACTAAAGGTGTATTCGTTATCGAGTGTAATCTTTACATTTCTACACATTGGGTATTGGATATAGCTTTTGGGGCTCACATATGTATTCCAATGCATGAACCAAGTAGATTTAAAAGGATTTCTAAAGGAGATGTGGATCTTTGGGATTCCAATGGCATGAGGCTGGTTGTGTTGTCCATTGGTGATTACCATCTCTCATTGCCAACTGAGATGATTCTGGTTTTATATAACTGTTATTATGTGACTAGTGTTACCAAAAACATGATTTTTGTATCATGTTTGGATATGGATGGATTTATTTTCAAGTTTGGAAATAAGTGTTTATTCATTTATAAGAAAAGTGTATGTTATGGTATGGCACATTTAAATAATGGTTTGTATGTATTAAATTACGAAAATCAAGTGTCGGCAATCGACAACAAAAAAAACTCACATGACTCATACATCACCCAGTTGTGGCATCACCATCTCAGTCATGTAAATGAGAAGTGATTGACAAAGCTCTGCCAAGATTTCTATTAAACTCTACTGTGTTATAACCACTTGATATATGTCACGCTTGTTTACAAGGTAAAATGAAGAAGCTGTCTTTCGATGGACAAGGTGAAAGGGCCACAGAGCTTCTAGGATTGGTGCACACAGATGTGTATGGACCATTTCTAGTAGAAGCTAGAGGTGGATATTCTTACTTCATTACTTTTACTGATGATTTGAGTAGATGTGGTTATGTCTACTTAATGAGGTATAAGTCAGAGTCCTTAGAGAAATTTAAGGAATTCAAGAATGAAGTAGAGAATTAGCTTGGTAAGAAGATAAAGAAACATCAATCAGATCGAGGTGGAGAATATATGAACCAAGAGTTCATCGATCTTCTCTGGGAGTCTAGGATTATATCTCAGCTCACTCCTCCTTATACACCACAGTGGAATGGTGTTAGTGAAAGGAGGAACCACACCTTATTGGACATGGTGAGGTCGATGATGAGTCATGCAGATATTCTATTATCTTTTTGTGGATATGCATTACAAACTGTAGCATACACATTAAACTGAGTACTAACTAAGGTGGCATATGGAATTCCCTCCAAGTTATGGAATGAAAAGAAACTCATTTTGTCACACACACATGTATGGGTATGTGAGGCATTTGTTAAGGCCTTATCAGGAAACAAACTAGAACCTTAGGGCACAATGTGTATCTTTATAGGATATCCCAATGAAACGAAAGGATATTACCTATATAACCCTTCAGACAAGAAAGTGATTGTCACCATATAAGCTGTCTTTCTTGAGAGGGAGAACATCCTCAAAAATTATAGTGAGAGAAAGATTGAATTTGAATAAATTGATGCTCAAGATACACAGGATTTGGTACAGGAACAAGTTCCATAGGTCCCCATGGAAGAGGTTCCAGAAACAAAAGTACTGTGTAGGAGCTCAAGATAGGTAAGGGAACCAGATAGATTTGGTTTACTAGTCACCGAGGATGGTGAATCATTATTGTTAGACAATGATGAACCTCTCTCTTACAAGGAAGTAGTAGAAATATCAGAAGCTGCAAGATGGCTAGAAGCTATGAATTCTGAGATAAATTCTATGTATTAGAACCAAGTATGGGTTCTGGTCGATAAGCCAGTTGATGTAAAGCATGTTGGATGAAAATATGTGTTCAAGATAAAACATGACATGGAAGGTCAAGTTATCACCTATAAAGAAAGGCTAGTGTCTAAAGGATTCAGAAAGTGTCAAGGAATTGACTATGATGAAACCTTTTTTCCATTTTTCATTTTTAAATCCATAAGAATCATACTCTACATAACAGCTTACCATGACTAAGATATTTAGAAAACGGATGTCAAAACATCATTCCATAATGGGAACCTTTATAAAGTTGTCTATATGACACAACCATAAGGTTTTGTAACACCAGGTGAAGCCAAACGGGTTTTTAAGTTGCAGAAATCCATTTATGGATTAAATCAAGCATCCAGGTCATGGAACATTCGATTTGATAAAGACATAAAGTGATTTGGTTTCATTAATAATGAATGTGAGCCATGTGTTTATAAGTAGTTCAATGGGAATGTGTTTGTTATCCTAGTAGTATATGTTGATGACATATTTCTTATTGGAAATGATGTACTAGTCTTACAGTCAATTAAGGATTGGTTGAACAAATGTTTCTCCATGAAGGACTTGGGTGAAACAGCCTACATTATAAGGATCAAGATCATTCATGATAGATCCAAGAGGCTGCTTAGACTAAGTCAGGGTACATACATTGACCAGATACTAAAGAGATTTAGTATAGAACAATCCAAGAGGGGATTGGTTCCAGTGTCACATGGCCTAAATCTTTCTAATAAAATGTGTCCTCAGACACAACAAGAGAAAGATAGAATGAGTAAGATCTCATACGCTTTGAATATAGGATCTATCATGTATACCATGTTATATACCAAGATTAATGTTTCATATTCCCTAATCATGGTAGGAAGATATCAAGCAGATCTAGGAGAATAGCATTGGACTGCTATTAAGACTATCCTTAAGTATCTGAGAATAACTAAGGATATGTTCCTGGTGTATGGAGGAGATGAGGAGATTTTCATTATAGGGTATGTTGATGCTAGTTTTCAGACAGATCAAAATGATTTGAAGTAACAGTCTGGATATGGTTTCTGTCTCAATGGAGGAGTTGTGAGCTAAAAGAGTTCAAAGCAACCAGTTGTCGTCAATTCTATAGTGGAGTCCAAATATATAGCGGCTTTTGATGCAGCTAAAGAAGCCGTATGGATTCATAACTTTGTCCAGGAGCCTGATGTGGTGCCTAATAGTAAGGATCCTATCGCATTATATTGTGATAATACTGCAGTAGTGGCTCTTTCAAAAGAACCAAGGTCATATCAACAGATAAAGCACATACTACGGAAGTATCACCTCTTGAGGGATATCTATAAAATGGGTAAAGTTGTTGTGAGCAGAGTGTCCATGAAAGAGAATGTAGAAGACCCCATGACTAAAGGCCTATCTCAGCAGAAGCATGAATATCATGTGAGAGATATCGGGTTAAAGGTTGTTAGCATTTTTCTCTAGTTCAAGTGGGATTCTGTTAGAGTTGGTGGCCTAGAACCAACTACTTTGTACTTTATTAATTAATAAATGCCTTATCATAGCTTGATTGTTCTTCTGCGTGACAATGCATGTGATAATGTCTTAAGGATAGTTATTGCATTAAAGGGTCATAGCGGATCCCTACTATGATGAGAACCTGAAAGTGCCATAACACTGTTCTTGAATATATGTTTTATAACTGGATGATGTTATTTGAGGGACAAAAATAATACAGGCCATTAGGGGTTAGGGCTCATAAAACTTTGAGGCACCTTCTCATGGCGTGAACCCTTGGTAATATCCAGGAGGATATTATGAGAAAGAGACCCACCGGTAGGAAATTCACATTTCATAGTTTCATTAGATGTTCCTACCTACGGACGTGTGTATTGGTCCTTAGACTGTAAGATTATTATTAATGGGTATTACAACTCACACACTTAGATGTATTGACGAAAACTGTGATGACACTCTGTTCGCAGTGAGGTAGGATATGTTGGGTGTGTCACGAGTAATACTGTATTAATAGATAATGCGAGAAAGGGTCTGTACCTTATGTTTCATAACAGAAGTAGATATATCAGGCCCTTTGATGGAATTGTTATATCCTAAATAAATCCATGGCTATGGTAAGGAATGGGAGAGTTCAATTCCGAAAAGTCAAAGAAATAATAATTGAGTACATGGGTTGATGGCACTAGCATGAAACCTGCTTGATTCGAGATATCGAGACAAAGTGATTATATTACACGGTAAGCGTTCGTAGGAGGTGACATGTCATTCGATGTTAACTTCTTTCTCTATGGGTGACTTGTCGTGTTACTAGACGCTAACCTTAGACTTTAGGCAGGCTCTGCCAAATGCCGCTGAGAAAGAGGCCTAGAGGGTCACATAGTAAGTGTTTCCAAGTATCTCAGTTAAAAATTAATTTAAAAATTTGAATAAAGATTATTCCCGGTTGTGGTTTAATAATTATTTAAGATGCTTGATCGCATTTATTTTGACACTAGTTATTCGAGAGAATATATTGTGGGCGAAATAATATATTTATTAGTGAGTAATGTAGTGATATTTATTTTAGAAATAAATAGTCATTATTCAAGATCTAATAAATGTGGTGGAGGAAATAAAGAGAATGGAAAAAACAAAAGCACACGCCATGTATTTTTTTTGGGAATTTATGAGAAATAATATTATTTATTTAATTAAATAATATTAGGTGTAATTCGCTGGGTGCATGTTAGGTAATAATAATAGTCAACAATTATTATTAGACATGAGGTATTACTAAGAATTAAATGAAATGAATAAATGATTTCTGGTAATTAATTTATTTTATTATTCTATGTAATTAAAAATCCCAATTATATATTTCTCATTAGCCTATCCATTTTTTGTGGTTGTTCACAATGGATCTAGAGAAAGCTCTCAAGCCAAGAGAGAATCCTTTTTCTTCCAATAACTCTCTCAAGCTATGAGAGAGAGATCCTCCTCCACCAAATCAAGGCGATCGAAGGTAGACATCACAAGCGAAGGCACTTCCGCGCTAGCACCTGGAGATCCCTTCAGCGACATCTAGAGATACGTGGAGCATGTGTGGATCACCGCTATAGGAATCCTACACTTGGATTCTACAATGCAACGAAGTATCACATCGAATCGTGATCATAAATATCAACGAAGAAATAATTCCATCATGGTAATTCTTTTCAATTAATTAAATTAATTATAACCAACATATGATGATCCTATATATGGTTCTGGGACTCCCCTCTTTTCTTTTTTGTTCTTCGTTCTATTCTGAAGATCCGGAATTTTATTATAGTGACAGATCTCAGATTGAATGTTGTTAATGCTAAAATTAATGTTGGGTACACCCACCAACGCGCTTATGCTGCACCTAAAACCTACAGGCTCCACCTAAAGATAAAGGTCAAGAAGGGCCAAATACACGTCACTTGAGGTTTTCGCATGTGAGGCATGTCTAAGCTCAGATGTAGATTCATGTGGTTTAGATTTCTTATAAGTAACCAATTGCAATACCTCTTCATCTTCTGATATATTCTTACCCTTGGATGATGATGCTTACTTGCCTTCTAGAGCTGGAGTGATACACACTACTAAGATCTAGAATGGTTTGGTAAGGGGTTGAGAAATGCTAGGAAGAGAAACATTTATCATTGGATCATTCTTGGTTATCTTAGATGAATCCACCACCATCTTGGATTTTCCTTTACCTTTGGTAGTGAAAAAGGATTTTCCCTTCCACAATCCCATGTCCACATCCTTTTGTATAGTAGCCTCATCTTCAAATTGGTCATTAGAGGAGAAACATAAGAAAGTGTCAGATTCTCTCTATCCAACTCATCTCCTGCAATGTTATCCTATGATCTCTTATTCATATCTAAGGAGGTACCATGAGTTCTATTGGATCCCAATTCCATAGTAATATTTTTTGTAGAATTTATTGCATCTGAGGTAGATTCATTTTCCCTATGAACATGTGATACCCTTATTAAATGTATCACCCTTTTCCTTAAGATTCCCTGGTGTTTAGGACTGTACCATGTTAGGCAACCCATTATCCTACATCCTTGGATTTTTAATTCTTTTAGTGACAATAATATTATCCTTCAAATCCATTCTTCTTCTGCAGTGAACCAGATCATGATCCTTCTTATGGCAGTTCGAACACAAAACATGAAATCTATAGTTAGACGTCAAATTTCCTATGACTCCATATTCTGAGAAGAAGGGAGGTACCTTATCATAATGAATTTTAATAGTGACTTCATCCTTGGTAGTACAGAGGATCACTATCTATGTTAATGTAGTGCTAAGGTCTACCTCAACCGAGACCATTACATAATTTCCAAAAGAAGAAGATCTGGTGGCACTTTCCATATTAACCAACAAACCAAGTATAGAATAAATATCAAATAAGAACACTAGGTTCCATAAAACCCAATTGAAACTAAAGATTTGAACCCATACCTATGCACAAGTTTCTTTTAATTCATCTATATTAAATCTGAGACCCCATTCATGGATTCTCATTACAATCAGTTTCAAATTAACCTAACCAAATCCCCGTGTTTTTCTTTTTAATTCCGTGGAAGGAAAGAGAAGATGATAAAAACCCATGCTGAGGGAGATACATTTCCAATACAAAAAACCCTAGACCAAGGATAAGTGGTGTTACAAATTTGGTTGTTTCATTGGAAGTGACCCCTTCCACAAAGAGATATAAGAAATAATAAAGAACATACATAGATCCAATCCTTCCATGATGGCCACACCATTTTCTGAAATGTGTGTTATGTTGGCCTTATTCATGATCCATTGTGAATATTTACTTTCGAAGGAGGTGAATGAACCATCATCCAACATCCCCTCATCCTTATTCCTTGAAACATCAGAACCTGATTTATAAGGAGTCTTGGGCCTCTTTGAGGGACAAACAAAGACATATCATGGGTTGAAGAAGTACTCAAGATCAATCACCATCGATCTTAATCCTTAATTTCCATTTTTGCCAAGAGATGAGCGCTCTTAAGCTGACCTGATCCTATATAAATAATTAATTACTATTAAAAATATTAATAAAAAAATATTAACAAATAACTAATTAATTATCAATAGTTAATACTTTTTAATTAATTAGTAATTAAATAATATTTTATTACTTATTAATAATATTACTTACTAATTAACTAATTAATTGCAGTTAGGGGCTTACTTGAGTGGTAAAGGCTCTCTGTAATCTTGCATGAGTCCCAGGTTCAACTCCGAGAAGGAGCTAATTTCCTCTGGTAGGTGGTGATGCAGGCATGACGTAGGCAGGCAGTGACGCGGACCTTGTGACATATGCAATTTGAAGTCGGCATGGCGTTGCAATGGGCATTTAGTCCATGTAATGGGTTTCATGCCCACTGGGTCTTTGGGTCATGTAATGAATAAATAAGTCTTGATGGGCGGGCTATCCCTTGGGGCAGTTATGGTCTACCTTTCCAGCTTGTGTGTGCGGTGTGTTTGTGTTTAACGTAATTGTACCCCCAATAACCTAATATATATATATTAATGAATTAATAATTATTATTAAACAATTATAATAAATATTGAAAATTATTTTTTTAACGAAGCAGGAGTGAAACCCCTTTTTATTAAACCAAGGAAAGACATCTTTTTTTACTAGGTAGAGGAGAAATTATTAAATTATTAAATTACCAATTATTAATTAGAGATTATTAAATTATTATTAATTAAATAACTAATTTTTGTAATTTATAATTATTAATTAATTATTATTAATTAATTAATTATTATCAATTAATTATTTTTATTTAAAAATTAAATAACTTTTAATTATTAAAAATTATTATTAATTAATTACCAAAAATTTATTTACTATTATCATCTAATTATAAATAACTAATAGTGAATATTTATTTTTATTAACTTTATTAATAATTAATAGTTATTAACTGATTAATAATATTTATTTTATATTAGTAATTATTTATAATTCATTAATAATAAAAATAAAAATAATATTTATTTTTATGAAGGTTATTAATAATTAATAGTTATTAATTAATTAGTAATTAAATAAAAATTACTTTTAATAATTGTAAAACTAAATAAATAATTATTATTATTAAATTACTAATTATTAATTAGATATAATTCCTTGACAGCTAATAATAATAATTAATTATTATATTTACTATATTTATTAATAATTAATACTTATTCATTAATTAGTAATTAAATAACAATTATTTTTAATAATTAGAAACAAAATCATAATTCTACATATTTATGATTAATTTTATAATAATAATTATTAACATTAATTCATTAATTAGAATCTAAAATGTTAATTAATGCTTAGTAATTATATAATAATCATTATTAATCCAAAATGATGAAAACCATGGATTTTGAATACCAAATCCATGATTATATGATTTTTTTAATGGAAAAGTATAAGTAAATGATGAAGGATTACATGATGAGTGACCCAAATGTGATTAGGATCCCCATTTTTAAAATCATACTCAGAACGAGTTATGTCAACTAATTATTATTAATAATAATTAGTAACTAAATAATAATTTTAAATATTCATTAGTAATTAATAATTATTAGAAATTTATATTACTAAATAGTGAATAATATTTTTAATTACTAATTAATTATTAATATATAATAGTAATGATTGATAGTTAATTATTATTGAGTTTTTATATTATTTATTAGTAATTAAATATTATTCAATTACTAATTAATTAAAACCTATTTATTATTAATATTTAATTAGTAATTAAAATTTATTATAAAATTATATTATTAATTTGTAAATAATATTATTTAATTACAAATTAATTGATAATTAATAATTATTATCTAATAGTAATTATTAATAGCTAATTATTAGTTAGTTATTATTATTTAGTTA
The DNA here is from genome assembly GCA_963277665.1 of Viscum album. Lineage (NCBI taxonomy): Eukaryota > Viridiplantae > Streptophyta > Magnoliopsida > Santalales > Viscaceae > Viscum > Viscum album. Next base: position 2,102,268,413 of record OY728147.1, on the reverse strand, counting down.
TAATTAATATTATTTGTTAGTAATTAAATATTATTTAATTATTAATTAAATAATACCTAATAACTCTTAAGAATTAATTAAAAATTAATTAGTTATTTTTTATTTTATTAATTAGTAATTCATATTTATTAGAACTTAATATTACCCGGAAAGCTCAGTCAGAGGATGACCCCTGACCATTTATTAAACAAAGGAAAAGGTACAGTAAACAGAAAAGAAGAACGCGGGCGAACATCTTGCCCACATCCATCCAATTCCATCCAAAAGAAGAAAACTACATGTCATAATAATCATACCCTTCTCCATATCCATAATAAGGCGCTTCCTCCGCAGTAGCTGATTCCCACTCCGAAGACGTTTCATGTTGCTTCAATGTATTAGCGTACTTCTTTCTAAGATTCAACTTCTCCAATGATGGATGCTTCGTACAGTATTGCATGCACGATGCTGGGATAACCTCTCTTTCCATCTTAGATGAAGCCCTTGTGGCCACTGGCTTTGGTAGATGAGAGTAGTCCTTCCTGGGTCTTCTCCTTGGTGGAGCAGTCATAACGTCATCACTTTTAGACACCTTTCTTCTTCCACTCTGAACAATATCACTGAAAAAAGGTCTGACAGCACCACTATTTTCCTTATCACTGTCAGAAATATCTATCCATTTACCAGTGACCTTCACGGGGACAAGATCAATGCATCCATCATCCTTCCGCACTAAAACATCCTCTGCAACAACCAAGATCCATCCTTCCATCGTCTGAGATTTCCTGTTATGATCAATTGGGGCAAGACAATGAGAGTCTGATGTGATGCCATGACCATCACATAATGCCCTCTCCATTGCACCCTCAACAGCCTCTACTTTCCTGGAAACAGTCTGAACATCTTCAACTGAGTGAGATCCTTCAACCACAAGGGGTACCTCCTCGACCACTAATCCTTCAAACCGATTGCAAGTCGTGACAACTTGCATTTCCCCAACTTCACAAGTTGTGCATTCTATAGGCTCTGCAGAACCAGGACCTGATTGACACAAACCAGTAGTATCCTCCAGTGAGGGCTGCTGCCCAACACCAAGGTCACTCCTCAATCTATCAAATGTCTTTTTCACTGTTGGATTTGATTACACTGGCATCTCCTTCATTCCAGAAGAACATACAGGAGCCGCTACAAATTCATCCTGGTTCACCCCTGCATTAGAACTTGAGCCAATTGCTCCTCCACCACTGCACTACCAGTTGGAGAGACTCCCACCCGAATGTCCTTCTTAAGGGATTCTCCACACTCGACACACCCAATGTTCTCTTCAAGGACCACATTGTCCCCAATCTCACCCCTTCTCACTGTCAAACCAGCTTCAGTTTGATCCGTTCTCAAGGCCTGATCCAGACCAGTAGCAGCACAACCTCCACTGTACCTCGTCTCCACCACTTGTGAGAAACCACCCACCCTCTCGCTACGACAAACAGACGCCAGATGGCCAAATCGTCTGCAGGACACACAATAGTGCATCCACGACTCAAAAACAACTTCCTATTTCCAACCAAACTCTTGTTCATATGTAATCCAAATACAGTGGAACGGTGACCTTGCAACATCGACTTCCACACAGATTCTCAGACAAAAAGGACGACAGACGACCTCAGTACGACGATCGGAACAAAGATACCTCCCGACCATGTTTCTGATTGCACACAGGATGGACAGATTTTGAAAAGAAAGAGGAAGATCATGAAGTCTTACCTAAGTCGCGATCGTCTAAGGGTCACACCGCATATGAAAATCGAAGCTCCAGCAAAACAGGTAGAATGACAACCTGTTGCATCTTCGAGGGCCCCGGACCAGGCAGTGATCAAGTCTTCTTCTGATCCAAAGCGAATCATGAAATGCCTCCAGTCAAGCAAACTGACGACCGCCTGTTCCTGTAGCTCCCAAGAATCAAGAAAAACTTATCAAACATTTCAACTGAATGACAATGGAGACGGAATCGGGCAACCATGGTGAGCTTCCAAAGATCCGTTGCGTTGTTGAGCTCCGCGCGAAAGTAGTGAAAGTTGAGGTGCCTCACAGAAGAGATTTGGGACCTTCGGTGAGATAGGGATCCTCGGGAAGGGTAAAAGGGAACCGAGATTTGGGGAGGGTCTACTCTTCCCATGCGGATGAAGGCGCGAGACTCCCCCCTCCGATCGGGAGGGGGGAGCAGAACCCAACAACATTCGATCTAGGTCATCAGAGAGAAGCCCTAGAGTCTCTCTCTAGGTAATTGATAAACCATGTCATTCTTAGTACTTAATATTATTAATTAGTAATTAATATTATTTAATTACAAATTAGTTTTTAATTAATAATTATTAATATTTAATATTAAATATTAATAGTCAATTACTATTTAGTTAATAATAATAGTAATATATTATTATTTCCACACAGGAGAAAAGGATGTTGAATCCCATATTGCAAATCCATAAGGTTTTCTGGGCACCCTCTTAAGGGAGCCCTAGGTGGGCTTCTTCATAATTCTATATTACATTAATTATATTATTTTTGGATATATAATAAAAGTAAAATTCTAATTTTTTTTAGTATGGATATGTTTATAAATAAAACAAAATAAAATTTAAATGAAAATATTTAAAAAAAAAAATACTTTTTTAGTTGAGTCCAAAGGTGTTGAAGGCTCTTTGGATCTTAACCGGGCCAAAGTAATTGAACACCCTATAAGGCCTTTGGCCTCTGAAAAAGGATAAAAAGGCGTTTGGGGCTTCAACTCCTTTAAGGATTTGTTTTGAAAAAAATCAACCTATACCTATTCTAAATATTTTTTTGATAGGAGGGAGTGATACGCCGCCTGGAGCTCCCGCAACATGGCCTGTAGGGTTTTTCGTGATCCGTCGCATCTTCTTGATTGCTTTTCCATCATCCGTCGTCGATCCTGGACTGAGCCATCATTCCTTGATACCTTGTTCCCTTGTCTTCATTCTTGTGGGATACGGTTTTCGACCTGCTTCGACTCTGGCGAGATCCAATCTCCAGGAATTTATGATTCCTAAATCTAGTTTTTTTCCTCTGTCTGCTGCTGCGCGAGCCGAGATACGGTGTATCTAGTTTCAGTGGGCAAGGATAAGACTCAAGCTGGTCCATGGGCTTGCTTCGATGCACCTTCGAGTTTAGATCTAATTTCAACGGAAAAGGAGAAGGCTCAGGCTAGTCCCTGGTCTTCCTTCGATGCACCTCCAATTTCGGATCTGGTTTTGGTGGACAAGGAGAAGTCTCAGGCTGGTTCTAGGGTTTCCTCTGATGTGCCTTCGAACTTGAATCTCATCTCTGCTTCGATTTCCAAATAAAAAGGCCTTTTGAAGATGATGGGTTCGGTTCCTGTGGATTTGTGTGGCGATCTGTATAGGGGAAGGGTTTCCTATGCTCAGGCTGTGATCAGGGCAGTTGGACCATCGATGCCTGTGAAAGATTCCAATGGATTTGATGCCCCTGGACCGACAATCCCTAAATTTGTTAGTGGAGGCTAGCGGAATGAGACATTTTTACCGAATCAACGATTCTTCAATGATATCCAGGGAGATCTTAAATCTGCATCCCAAAAAATCACAAAGATCGGTGAAATTGCTTTTGTTGAATCCAGTCAAGACATCCTCACAGAAAAGGTAAGAGATTGTAAGCCAAAGAGAATCGATAGTCTATCTGATCTTAAGAAAAGACTTCTTGAAATCTAGGGATTTGAGGATTGGAAGATTACATCATTGGGAAAAGGATTTTTCCATATTGTCTTTCTATGTGCGGATATGAAATCCAAGGTTCACTTAGATTTGACTGCGAATTCATGGTTTGAGCTGGTTTTTATGGCACCCACAGATTTTATGATAAATTTTCTTAGCTATTGGTGTCCTAATTAAGATGGACAGGGAGATGAAAAAGGCAACATATGGTCATTTTGCTTGTCTACTTGTGGAGGTTGACCTTTATTCTCCTCTTATAAAAACAGTAGTTCTTTCTGCTGATGACTTTTGGTTTGATTTGATGATTGATTGTGAAAAAGTGCCAGACTTTTGTATGGGGTGCCAAAACATTGGACATTACCTTCGACATATGTAGGAGACTTGTTTGCAACTCATGTGGGATGAAAGGTTACTCTGCTAATATTTGCAGGCATTCACTACAAGAAAACCGCCGTTTAGCGGTGGTTTTTTCGCGTCGGTTTTTAAAACCGCCGCGAAACGCGTTTTCGGGCCGCCATTTCGCGGCGGTTTTAAGAACCGCCGCGAAAAAACCGCTGCTAAACGGCAATTTTTTTTTTAATTTTTTTTATATTTATTCGAGGATTAGCGGCGGTTTTTTAAAAAACCGCCACGAAATGAAATGAAAAAAATAAAAAAACGCGAGAAACCCCGAAATCACTAAAACGACCATAACTTTTGATCCGGGCGTCCGTTGAAGTGCCACGACCAGTCAAATCGAAGCTCATGAAGAGATCTAGAGGCACATATAATCAAAACCGTGAGACGGTCTAAGGTGTGGAAGACATTAGAGTTGTAAGAAAGTTGAAAAAAGTTCTCCAACTTCAAACAGCCATAACTTTCGTTCCGGGTGTCCGTTTGGGCTCTACCACATATCAAATCGAAGCCAACGAAGAGAGCTACGCACCAGTTCGACAGAAGCAAGCTTCTTTCATGTTTTTCGACCCCAAAAACCCCTCTGAAGGCCTCCAAAACCCCGTTTCCGTCACCGGTGTCCCGTCGAACTTGTCTTCAAACAGACCTAACTTTCGATCCGCGTGTCAGTTCGGCCTCCTCCACCTGCCAGATCATAGCTCGTTCCATGAGCTTCAGTTTGACTAGTCGCGGCGCCCACATGCACTCCTAGATCATATGTTATGACCTTTTTAGTGGGTATCGGGTTTGTTATGTTTTTCAATGCCTCGATTCTAGCACCCGTTCTCCGTCAGCTTTTTTTAAATGGTCATAACTTCCGATCCGTCTTTCCATTCAGACTCTTTCACCTTTCAGGTTGAATAGCGTTTCAGGATCTTTGATTTGACAGGTCGCAGATCTAAAACGGACTCTCGGATCATAAGTTATCTTCGTTAATGTGAGTCCAATGTTTTTGTCTCTTTATGACCGTTTTGACGGGTTTTAACGGTAGCTCCATTTATTACTGTTTATTTGGGTTTTCATGACTTGTTATCTTTATCAATTGTTTTATATGGGTTATTATGATGATTATGTTGAATTATTAAGGAGTTTTCCTGAGTTACGAGTTTTCATGCGTTCTCATTTTTTCTAATGGCTCATTCTTCATATGCTTCTCCATTATTTTTCATGCGTTTTCATGATTTTTCATCCCTTATCACGTCTTTTCATACATTTTCATGTGTTTCCTTTATTATTTATTATTTATTATTTATAATATACTTTAATTTATTTATTATCTATTATTTGTAACTGGTTATTTATTATTTATTATTTATATTTATTTATTAGTTATTATTTATTAGTTATTATTTATTATTTATTATTTATATTTATTTATATTTATTTATTATTTATATTTATTTATTATTTATATTTATTTATTATTTATTATTTATTATTTATTATTTATTATTTATTATTTATATTTATTTATTATTTATATTTATTTATTATTTATTATTTATATTTATTTATTATTTATTATTTATATTTATTTATTATTTATTATTTATATTTATTTATTATTTATATTTATTTATTATTTATTATTTATATTTATTTATTATTTATATTTATTTATTTATTATTTATTATTTATTATTTATTATTTATATTTATTTATTATTTATTATTTATTATTTATTATTTATTATTTATTATTTATTATTTATTATTTATTATTTATTATTTATTATTTATTATTTATTATTTATATCTATTTATTATTTATTAGTTATTATTTATTAGCTATTATTTATTATTTATTATTTATTATTTATTATTTATTATTTATTATTTATTATTTATTATTTATTATTTATATTTATTTATTATTTATTATTTATATTTATTTATTATTTATTATTTATTTATTATATATTATTTTCTATTTATTATTTATTATTTATTATTTATAATTTATAATTTATAATTTATAATTTATTATTTATAATTTATAATTTATAATTTATAATTTATTATTTATTATTTATTATTTATTATTTATTATTTATTATTTATATTTATTTATTATTTATTATTTATTATTTATTTATTATTTATTATTTATTATTTATATTTATTTATTATTTATTATTTATATTTATTTATTATTTATTATTTATTATTTATTATTTATTTATTGTTTACTATTTATTATTTATATTTATTTATTATTTATTATTTATTTATTATTTATTATTTTCTATTTATTATTTATTATTTATTATTTATATTTATTTTTTATTTTTTATTTTTTATTTTTTATTTATTTTTTATATTTATTTATTATTTATTATTTTATTTATTATTCCTTATTTATTATTTATTATTTATTATTTATTATTATTGAGTTTATATCTATTATTTATGTATTATTTGTTTTTTCAATTAATATATATAAGTATATTAAATTCTGTTTATTAACCACATGGCGAGCTTGCTGGAGTGGTAAAGTTTTTGGAAAATATGCAAGAGGTAGGGGTTCAAATCTCACCAAACCGCTGCTAAAAAACCGCCGCGAAACGTTCTGCGATGGTTTTGAAAACCTCTGCGAATAGTTTCCCGACGCACGATTTAGCGGCGGTTTTTCAAAACCGCCGCCAATCGATTTAGCGGCGGTTTTAACCGCCGCGAAAAGAAAAAAAAAACCGCCGCTAAATGCCTTTTTTGCCGTAGTGATTCTCAAGTCATGGGAACCTCTTATAAGGATCTCAATGAAAGACAACAGGGTATTCTGGATCCTGGTTGTCACGATCCGTCCCTTGGGGCTCGTGCTGTGACTACTCTAAGTCCGCCTTCCATAGGTCAGGGGTTGGCGATAAGCACTGAAATGCGTATTCTCTAAAACTGGAAGACATTGACTTTATAAACTGTAAACTCACACAAATCAAGCACACAACCAGATACAAGCACAAAGTAAACTATATAGTAAACAAAGCGCGTACAGAAAGTAAATGAGCCAGAATACAAGCCAAACTGGAAAGTACAAGAAAATCTGGAAAGTACAAGTAAAACTGAGTACAACTCTTGTAAACACCCGCTAAGGATCCTACCCGAAGGGTAGGTACAACTCTCGAACGATCGTCTCTACGGATCACCTCGTCAAAGGTCCACCTCTGAACAGTCTCCAGTCTAGCTACCCTCGTCTTTAGTCAGCGTTGTCTGTCGTCTGCACCAGACACAACATGGTGCGGGCGTAGCCCGTGCAGAGGTGAGTATAACAATACTCAGAGGGGATCCTGAGACCCCCAAAGGTCTCTCAAATCCACAAAAGATAAACCACAAAACATAAAAACAACAGTCAACCCTACTTAGGTATATGCCCATACATATACTTCAGTTATCAGAAAATACCCACCTCACACAGGAGGGAAGAATATACCACACAGATAATACCACGAAAGTAGATTACCACACAGGTAAAGTACCACATAACATAACCTCAATCACAAGCACAAGGTAAAGACAACTCACATCAGGATTTATTCTAGGAGTAGTAATAAGTAACATCCTCAGTCACAACGTCGAACGCCTCGGCTGTTGGAGAACTCCTCTATCGAGTACAGTGGGTCTGTCGCGTCACACAGAGGCACTTCCCACTAATCTTGGACTGCTGAGGTACTCCTCCCATCGAGTACCGTGGATCTACCACGTCACACAGAGACGCTCCCCACTATGGGTCTGCCGCGTCACACAGAGGCGCTCCCCCTCGTAGCCTGCCGAGGTACTCCTCATGTCGAGTACCGTGGGTCTGTCGCGTCATACAGAGGCACTCGCCACCGTGGGTCTGCTGCGTCACACAGAGGCGCTTCCCACTGGGCCTGTTGAGTCACTTTGAGTCGAATGGTCAGCAGTCGTCAAGCCTCAGCCAGTCGTAGGGTTCCATACATAGCGTGCTTGGGAGAACCGCCCCCCAAGCCATCGGTCATACCTCAATCACCCCGAAAGTCCCACGAAGAAGTATCCCAAAGGTCCGTCACGTCATAAGGGTTCCAACGCAACAGACGGCGCGTCAATCAGACGCCCGGTCTGTAAGTTATTAGCGTTTCCGCTCCAAGGGCCCGATTGGATTTAGGGTTCGATTCAACCCAGTCGTACTCCAACTTTATCCAAAACTCAAGCGAAGTATGCCAAATGGACCGTCTCGATCCAAGGATTCTGGTGCCGCAGACGGTTCATCAAACGGACACCCAGTTCTCAAGTTACGACCAAAAAGGTGAAACTGGGTTCGGATGAGCCCGGGTTCGGTCTGAAGACCGGCTCCCAAAGACGCCACTCGCACGTCGCTCATTGGTGGTTCGGTGTCGTCCGTCACCTCCCGCTGGGTCGGCTTCGTCTTCTAAGGGTCTGGCGTCACGACGTTCCTTCAACAATTCACTGCTTGGTGAAGCTCTCTGATACCCCTTCCCTAGCTCCATATTTATAGGAGAGGGGGAGGGTAAGTAACGACGCGAGCAATTAATGAACTCATTAATTAGGAAGCTTCCTAATTTCCCCCCAACGTTGTTGTTACTCAGATTGGAGGGTTAAGCCATTTATTGGCTTGACACGTCGTCGGTCCCACCTTACCGCTCGTCCGTTGGAGGAATAGAATAAAAATAAAATAATAATGTTATTTTATTTATTCTATTAAAAAGTTCAAAAAAGTAACTTTTTCTCTGGACCTACTACGGTCGAACTGACAGTCTCCTTAAGAGAATATCGACGTTGCGAGTTCAATGGTGTCCTCAGATTTCAATTTCGAGCACCGGTTCAAAAGTTACAAAACGCCGCTTGCGCGTTTATTGAACGTACCCGAAAAAAGTTCGGAAAATTATTAACAGTCACCCTCGACCCACGCCGGTCGAGGTTAGGCTCTGCCTAAGTGAAACACGCCCCAACGAACCCAACGGTACTCTCAGATTTTTAATCCGAGTTACCGTTTAGAAGTTATGAATTTTCATAATAAAATAACTGTCACTTAATTATTTTATTTACGACCAAAAACTAACTTTCGCTAGTGGCCCGTGCCAGCCAAGGTTAGTATCTGCCTATAGAAAACATTCCCTCACAAGTTCAGCGGTGGTCTCAGATTTTTAATCCGAGTTACCGTTTGTGATTTATAAGCATTTGAAAAATAAAATAACTTTATTTAATTATTTTATTTATGGTTATGTTATTTTCGGGGTTTTATCATAGAAGGCCCGCGACGACTAAACTTAAATCGCGTCTAGAGTAAAACTGTCATCCTGAACGCAATGGTGCCCTCAGATTTATGATTTGAGTAACCGTTTAAGAGTTATTTCACTTTTTCAGGAAAACTGCTTACCCACGCTAATTAAAGCTTAACAAAACTTCGACGGATCATTTTGGGCACTCCGGGCCTCAGAATCGCGCACCGTCAGATTTTGCGGTCTCGAAATAATTCCATATAATTAAAAAAAATTATTCAGAATTTTCGGGACATTGCACTGGTATCTAGGATCAAAAGAATGACATTCAATTGGATGATGGTGGGCCGACGCCTGCTCATATCCTAGAAAAGGGCCTGAATAATAAGATTCATGAAGAAGGTGATCCAATAGCTCACACTATTGAAATTGCTAAGGATGATCAATCTGATCCTCCTAAACATTTGGGATCCCCCCATTTGTCCATTGGTATGGATTCTAGTTGGAATGCCACCTCTGAGTCTAATTCTGAGGGTGCATTTGATTTTTCAGACACTGTGGAGGATCAAGATTACCAATACCAATCCTCTTCTAGGAAACAGAAGAAGGTGTCTTGAAATTTCCACTCTTTCATCTGCTCAGCTCATGCATAGCAAATCTAAGGCTTGTTTCAAGAAAGGTGATAATGATTGTCAACCATATTTGATACTTAATGTCCCAGTTTCTAAATTATTGGATGGAGCACCTTCCATCACTACTAGCATGAGCCAAGAAATGGAAGATGTTGTTGGCAAAGGATCTGTCACAAAGGATGCAACTATTGCTGGTTCTATTATTTTTCATGACATTATAAACATGACCAATAGTAAGGAGGTTTTCCGTGAAGAATTTGGATATGCTCATGTATTTTCAGAGCAACCATCAAGTGGAAAGGCAAGGAGCAAGACTGATATGAAGGATTTATGAGAGGGCCCATGTCTGGTCGGCAGGCAGGTGCCTCGAACTTTTGAGGATCCTATACCAGTAGATGACTTCTCTAGTCCCCAAGCTGGCGATGATAAGATGTGGAAACCACCCAAGACATGGAAGAGGGGCCGTCATTCGAGAGGGAGGGGTGGCGTCCAATCCACATGATGTTTCCTTTCTTTTGGTTGCATTTCTTTTTGTTTTGTTATATGGCAGTGTTCTAGAATTGCTTTTATCATGTCACTTCCTCATGCACTTTATGCTTCTCCTTAATAAATTTTGGGATAATGGGTTTACCCCATGGTTCACACTGTTTTGGTTAAAAAAAATCTGAAAAAACCTAGCAAAAAACCCTAGACTGCACTTTCTCACCCTTGTATGTGCAATGTGAAAGGGTTTTTGCTCTACATTTTTCTTTTTTAAAAAAAATAGGTATAGGTTTTTTCTTTAAAAGTCAAGCCTCAATCACATTTAATCCCCTCATTCCATTGGCCTCCTCCAAAAAAGGCTAAAGGCATGAGTGACTTCAACGACTTCTTACAATATTTTTAATGAAATAATGTGAGACACCCCGCCTTTGCTTAAATTAAATTAAATTAAATTAAATTGATTTTTTTATAAATTAAATATTTATAAATAATTATTAGTAATTAATAATTATGAATTAGAATTTATTTTAAGTAAATAAATAAATAATAGTAAATAATTATTAATTTTTCAATTTTAAATATATGTAAATAATGAAAAATAATTATTTATAAAAAATGTTAATAATAATTTAAAACTAACTAATGTTAATAGTTATTTTATATTTTCATAGTAATAATTAAGGAATTATCGAATTTAATATATATTAATAGTAATTTTAAATAATACCAATTATTTATAACTAATTATTTGTGACTTATTTGTATTAATTATATATAATTAAATAATAATTATTTATAATTATAATTAATAATTATCACCTAATAAATATGTAATTAATTTTTTGGTAATGAAAAATTGGGGATGGGTTCTCGATGACAGCTGCTCCCTCTATGCTTCTAGGGCTATTAGGGCATTGATCTCATAGCCTCCTCGTCTAATCCTTTTTTGGCTAATGTTTTTCTTTCCCATGGGCATTTTGATAGTCATAAATTTTTTACTTTTGGTAAGGAGGGAAATATGCTTTCTATGGATGCTTCGCTCTCTGAGAATGGATCCAACCACTCTTTCTCTCTCTTCAAGGATATTGTTGTTGGAGGTATTTTTCGTAACACTAATGTTACTCATGTGAAAGCCGACCCAAATACGTTCTCGGAATAAGTGGAGATAGGTAAGCACTCCACTATCACTCTAATTATCTTACCAAGGGATTCCAATCAATGGAAAATTGGTGACCTGGAAGCCCACCTCTCTAAAATTTGGGGATTTTTGAATGGGAAATGCATCTCTTTAGGTTGCAGATTATTTCACATTCTTTTCCCCTATGAGAAATTTAAAACAAATGCTTGTGGTTTTGGATTGGTATCCTTCAATCAAGGTATTCTCCACATCTGGGAGTGGGATCGAAGCATCAATCTATTGGAGGTGTGTAACTCCTCTGTTCAAGTGTGAGCCAAGGTTCACTGATTAAACTCGATACTTTGGCACCCATGTATTTTTCATGATATCTCATTGGCCATTAGAATCCCTTTAAAAATGCATAGAGAAATATATTTGGCTAGGTTTGGGCATTACAATTGTTTCCTGGTAGAGGTGGAATTGATATCTACTCTAGTTGATAAAGTGATTCTCTCAATGGATGATGATGAATTTGATCTAAGTATTGAGTATGAAAAAGTTCATTAGTTTTTTTTCGATTACAGAGTCATTGGACATGATAATCTAAATTAAAAAAGGTCATTGATTTGATCATTCTGTTATTCTTGAGGGAATAAAAAGAGTCATTGATTTAAAAACCCAAAAGTATAAAACATACTGGTCCTAATTCTGAATGTATTGTGCAGGGTGATATCCTTAAGGGGGGGGGGGGGGGGTTGTGTGTTAAGGAGATCGTGCACCTAATGCTACCCTTACCGTGGATAGATTCAATAAAATTGACAAGGTCTCTCATGCTTCTGAATTTGACTTGAGGGATCCCTCTATTCAATCCTCTCATACTCATATACTGGTAGGGGCCTATATATTCCTAGTGGATATACATAACACTAAAATTCAAAAACTTTTACTGGTAAAAATTTTGGTTAGAAAGACGAGTGAAAAAGACCGCCATGTTACCTAGCCTGTAGGTGTAGACGGTGAGAATCAAACATCTTATAAAAAGAAATCTTGTGTGGACATATAAACTAAATTGGACACTATATAGATACTAACACTATCACCCAAATATTTTCTGTGTAGGAACATTGATATAGTGTTTGAAAATACCGATTCTTTTGATGGTCAACCAGAATATGAGGTTGCTATATAGGAATAAGTGAATAAAGAACGATGGAATGAGTTCTCATTACCCACAACCAAAGGAAAATAAAAAAAATAAGATTGTGGTGGTTGTATCTAAAAAATCTACGAAGGCTAGTCCTTGCCGTATTGTATGCCCTAACTCTAGTCTATATCAAAAACATGCAGTGACAAGTGGTCCAAATCGGGCATGCAATGAGTTTAATGTCACTAAGGGCTAGCATATTTCTGTGGATGATGCTGGTTTCCAACTAGTCACTCACAAGAAAGCCACCTCACTTAGGACTTCATCTATGCCTCGACCAACCTTAATTGTTTAGAGTCACCCTTAAGGGGATGCAATGCCTCTCTTTAATGATCACGTTCTCAACACTTCTCTTCCTCTACAAATAGAAATATCAACTCCATTCACAGTAAGGGATGATAAATCTAAAAGTGAGGGATGGTCTTACCCACCTTAGTTTTCCAAACTCATGAAAAATTCTTGTGAAACCTTTGATAAGGATTCTAATCAGGAACTTGATGATACAATATATCACAATCCCAAATTCAATATTTCTTTAGAGGACCACGTTTGTGAAGGGTTTCCTATAGATATTTAGGAATATGTTGATGATTGGTTTTACCCATAGGTTGAGTATCTTCTTTACAAAATGGAACATGAATTTTTTGGCATCAAGGACCACCTCATTTTCATGAAATTGTTATCCATCAACCTTGAAGAAACTTTTTTAGATAATCCAAAGTTGATTTTTTTTATCTCTCATGAAAATTTATGATTTTCTCTATTCGAGGAGACACTTCTGACTCATCATGAGATGATGGTCACGAGATTCCTCAAAATCTCAAAACATGGAGGCAAGGTCATTATACATGGATAAGAGGTAGATACCCTAGGAACATAGGATTGAGAAGAAAAAATAAGTGATAAAATGTTGATTTTCCTCTTTGATTTCTGCATTTCTTCTAACTTGATCCCATCTTTTTTTCAATACTTCCATTTTTTTATTATTAATAAAGGTTCTATGTCTATTTCAAAAAAAATGTTAGTTATAACATAAATAATATATATTTATTAAAAAATATTACTAGATATTTTATTTTATTTATTATTAAATATTAAAAATTCATTAAGACTAATTATAAATACAAAATAGATATTGTTAATGAAATTATTATTGATTAATTTTATTTATTTAATAATAATCAATGAATCACTTATTAAAATTAATTATATTTAATTAATTACAAATTATTATGAATTGTTATTAATAAATAACCATTATTTATGATTTATTTTTTTTAAAAACCTAATTTCAAATTAATTAATATAATTATGAAGCAAAAGAAATTTATTTTTATGTATTCATTTTTTTAAAAACTAAATTTCTGTTTAAAAATTTATAGTACAAAGGAATGAATATAAAGTAAAATTAATAATATTAATTATAATTTCAATACTCTATGGAAGTGATTTTTTTAAAAATATATTTATGAAATTTAATTAGTTGACTAATTTTTTTAAATTATTTTAACATTATCATTATTATAGAGCACTCAATTTAATCTCAAATAATTTAGGTCAACAGAAAACATATAAATCAATGAGTGAAATTATATTTCGTGAAGGTCTATGATAAGGTCCCATCCTACAATACATAGTTGAAATGGGATTCCCATAGGGAGATCACCAACCTCTGTGATATGGGGGATTCAGATGTGCTCGAGGGGGATCTTCTCTAGGTACAAGAACCTCAACTATCTGCTGATCAATCTGTGAATTGTCAAGAGGAGGTTCTATTAAGATTTTGAGAGTCACACCTGATCCTTTTACCACTATGTTAGTGGAAGGCCATGAAATCTGATGAGGAATATTCCCTATGAAGGCTCAGTCATAAAAGGAATAGTTATGTAAAATGACTTTAGATACGATCTTAGATCTTCTATATCTATATAAAACTATAGATATGCTACCAACATAGATAGATCCCATAGCTTATGATACACATTGAAAATCGGTTGAGACTTGTCTTCTAGATGTGATTCCTCTTCCTATAGAATAAGTGTGATCTCCTATGTGTCGCTATGTGGTATAAATATTCCTTGTCTTTACTCATCAAAATCTGTATTTGTTGGAAGAGGTTCCTGAGTAAGAACCTCCTCTCCTTGAGGTGTAAAATAGAATATATTATCTCGTAGAACATGGTACAATGGAATCATGTCTTGCACTATAGGATTTTATGCTATCTAACTAAATACCTTTCCCTCTTCAGGATCTAGAATGTGGATAATACTCTCTTATTGATTATACTATAATGATATTCAAATATACCTAAAAAAATGGACAATAAACAAACTAATGTAAAGTTATTGAATTAATAGATTGCAGATCCATCTTCCATATAGTTTAAGATAAAATATATACTTCATTTTATACCATGGTTCATAGTTGAGAAACTATGATAGGGGAAATTGCATCTTAGGCATGCCCCTGAAATGAAATGATGTATGTCTTAATCATCCCAGGAACAATAGAAGTTCTTATCAAGGTTTGTACTGACTAACCAATTCTCTGATTTGATGAATCATTTACATATTTCATAAAACATAAACCTCATGACCAATGAAAATTTTCTATATAATATTGATAAATAAGGTCTGCATAACCAAGATAATAACATTTCACATTAAATTTATAATTAATTTAAATATATCATAAGAAAGAATACCTCAGTATTGAGAGCTTTCTTTGATGAAGATGTTGAACATCTGAAAAACATTTTCAGTCAATCATCATTTCACTTTTAGGATCCAAGTGTATAATTCCTGTAGTGGGGATTCACATGTTCTCCTTTGATCTATAGAAAACATCGATAAATTTCTAGGTGATATCATGACATATTGATCACCATGCAGTTTTTTCCTTGATCACTGCAGAGATTCCTTCAAGCATAAATAATCAACCTTTAAATCTCATTCTTGAGATGATGGATGAGGAAGGAGAATCTATAAATCTTTATTCAGTATTGAGAGATAACTCTAGAGATAGGGTTAGAGTTAAAATATTATTTAACTTCACAAAAGATCTTAAATAATATATTTAACCTTATATAACCCCACTTTATGTAATAATAATAATAATAATATTTTAACATGGTGTGGTTTGACTGACGTAATGATAAATATTATTTTACTAGCTTACAATTAATATTTATGTGCCCTCTTGGATTCTTTCTCATGGTCATTAGAAAGACTTTCCTGAAATCCAAAATTAGTTTCTAGTAATGGGTCAAGTAAACCAAGATAAAAAAGTTAATGAAGTAATTTCAAAAAAAACATATGAGTTCTTAATGTGTAATATAATCCCTTTATCATGACATCTCATCATGTAGGTTACACACTTGTTTCATCAACATATGTGTTTGATACATCATTCTTTGACTATCTAAAATAAACTCATCATCACACCATGAAAATGGTATTTAATGTGAGAGTTATATTTCATTCAGAGGGAAAATATATCAAATTCCATAAATATGGAAGGTATTAATTGTCCACCAATAAGTTCATTAATAATATGTCATTTACAATGAACCCAATATACCCAACTTCACCATGAAATATTTTCATCATGGTTCACATCAATACATTTATTTGCATGATTCATAACATTGATTAAAAATAATCATAAAGTATAAGGACCATTACACATGCTCAATGACAGGAATATCCAATGACACATAAACATGTGGAATTCATATTGGTGGGTTTGTTCTCATAGTCTCCCGTAGTAAAGACTACTAAGTGAAAACTTTAAGAGATGAAGTCTCATATTCTTATGAGTACTCACACATAACAATACGTGCACTATAATCCCCATCAAATAATTTTATCCAACTATAGAACAAGGTTTATGAATATCACCATGGAACTTTAAGGTTCTCATCATTATAGGGAACTTCTATTCCCTTTTCAATGCGATAGATACTATGGGAAATTATTATATTAAAGTTACACAAAAATATGAATGATATGTAATAGTATATTTTGATTAATATTCACCTATTTTAATATATATATATATACACACAATCAAAAGTACACACAAATGGTTTAAGGAAACAAACTCCAAAAAATCCAACTTAAACTTGAGTTTACTTCCAACGACTTTTTGTCTGCTAGATATCACATTATAATCAGGTGTATATCGAGTTAAGGCTTTAGTCAAGGGGTATTCCATGATATCTTCTATAGAGGCTATTCTTACCGTGACTTCACCTCTATAAGAAAAATCCCTTAAGAGATGATAATTCATAAGTATTTTCTTCATCTCTTGATATGACCTTGGATCCTTTTCAAGGGTCACCACTGCAGTATTTTCACAATAGAGTGTGATAAGATCTTTATTGCAAGGAATCAAAACCTGATCTTGGATTAAGTTTCATATCCAAACTATTCCATTAACATCCTCAAAATACTTAATATACTCATAATCTACTATAGAATCAATGACCATGGCCTATTTTGTGCTCTTCCAAATAAAAACTATGATTTTAGAATGTCTTGAGAGTGAAGAAATACCCCAGATATGATTTTAGATTATCTTTATCGGTATTGAAGCTAGAATGTACATATTTTATGATGATTTTATACTCACATCCTCCATAAACTAGGAACATATCTTTATTATGCTAAATATAATTAAGGATAGTCATGAATTCCATCTATAGTGGTCCCCTTGGTCATCTTAATATATTCCTACCAGACTTTTGGAATAGAAGACATGAAGCCTTGTACACAACATAACATACATGACTAACCCAATCGATGATGCATATAGAATCCTTTACATCATACATCTATCATCATGTGTCTAAGTATACATTTTATTATAAATATCCATGTCATGTTACACCAGAAATAATACCCTCTTGGATTGTTCCACACTAAATATATTCAATATTTTGTAAATATATGTACCGTGACTTAGACTGAGAAATCACTTGGATATATTATGATGGATCTTAATCCAAAGATTATATGTTGATTCTCCTAAACAATTAATGGGGAAGAAATATTTCAACAAATATTTGAAAGACTGTAATATTTTAATTTCATATCCAATAAGTAGTATGTAATAAATATAAATTATTAAGAAAATAACCAAACTCCCACTAAACTATTTATATACAAAAATCTCACATTCATTCTTTATGAAACTAAATATATTTATAAATTCATCAAACTGAATATTTCATGACCTGGATGCTTTATTTAATACATAAATGGATCTCTAAAACTTTCATACCTTGTTGAAATCTGTTGGAGTTATAAAACATTCTGGTTGTGTCATATAGACATCTTCCTGAATGTTCACATTAAGGAAAACTATTATTACATCTATCATACAAATATCATATCCATGGTAATATACTATGGAATGTATAACCTTGATTGATTTTAGAATATAAAATAGTGAAAATGATTTTTCATATTCTATTCCATGACATTATTTGAACCCTTTTACAACCATTCATGGATTATATGTATTGTATTTTTCATCCATGCACAACTTCTTATTGAATATACATCTATATCCAATAGTATTTACATCCAATAGAAGATATTCCAAAATCTATACTTGGTTTTGGTACATGGAATCAATTTTAAAATTCATAGCTTCTTTTAATTTGGTAGATTCTGTTCCACTCACCACTTCCTTATAGGTTACAAGATAATTATTATGAATTAATAATGATTCACCTTTCTCAGTGATAAGAAAACTATATCTTTCAGGTTCTATAACCTTTTTTTTAACAAGTTGACATGAACTAGTTTCCCAGTTCATGTCCAAGAAATTTATTAAATAAAAAAGCATACATGGAAATCTTGAGGTGTAATGAACATACACCCTCTGAAAGTTAATGAAACCAAAAAAACAACATACAATGAAAACCAAGGAGAATGAAAATTCAGACCTGCTGCAAGTGTGTCAAGGAATCACGAGAAAGGCAGGCAGTTCTGTTTCTTGTTGAAGACAGCAGAACCCACATGCCAAGGAGCAGCAACCGAGCATGATCCAGGGCCCCAAGGTGAAGAACCACTGGCAGAGTCTTCAGAAGAGATGGGACTCCTACGGCAGATGATGCAGGGGGGCCTCCAGGTGCTCAAACCCGTGGAAACATCCAACATGAGATGCCAAACACCAAAAGTAGGCAGGGACAACAGCATATGCTTACAAAGCAGGCGGATAGCAGTAGACATCAGAACTGGAAAACAACATCATATGGCTCAAGGAAATAAAAACTGGGGATTCAGCCAGCAGCATTCTAGGAGCATGCAAACAGAGAGGCTGCAGCTGGAGAAGTCCAGAAGAGAGAGCTATCCCGGCTTTTGCAGGGGGTGTCTCCAGTTGATCCAACCATCCAGAGCAAAGCAGCAAGAGCAGACAAGAAATCAAGGTCCCTTCAAAACAGAATCTATGAAGCAGACCGAATCAAGCAGGAGAAACTAGCATCATCAAACCAAACATGTCCAGGGAAGATAGACTAATCATTTCCATGGAATTTCATTGAAATTGAAATTTGGGTTTTTCTTCATTGAAAGGTTCTATAACCTTTCTTGTACTCCTATAAAGTACCTATATCTCTATAATTATCTCTTCCATGGGGTTTTGAGGAATCTGTTCCTATTCTAACTCTTGTGTATCTTGAGCCTAGACTTCCTAAATGTCTATCTTACTCCCACTATCACCTTTAGATATGCTATCTCCTTCAATAATGGTGTAACATCCATTAACCATAAATTTATTATCTATAAAATTATTTAGTTAATATCCTTTAGTTTCCTTGGGATACCATATAAAGATACACCTAGTATATCCAAGATAAATTTTGTTTCCAAAAATAGCCTTAAAAAATGCTCCGCAACCCCAACTCATATATTTGAAAATAAGGGTTTAATTTTATATCAAATATGATATGTAAGATCATTTAATTCTTTAGTTGGAACTCAGTTTAGTACATATGTTGATGTCAAAAATGTGTATCCCTAATAGGATAATGGATGAATTTTATGTCTCATCAGTAATCTCACAATGTCTAACAGGGTGCATTTACTCCCTTCATTCACAATATTCCATTTTATTGTATTAGGAGGAGTGAGTTGGGATAGAATCCCTAACTTACATAAATAATCAATAATGTCTTTATTAATATTTTCTCAACCACATCCTGAGAGGATCTTCTTAATCTTATTACTAAGCTAGTTATAAACTTCATTCTTATATTCCTTGAATCTAGAAAAGGAATTTGGAATATACCTCATTATTTAGACATATTTATATATACTAATGCCATTGGTAAAATTTATAAAGTATTAGTACATACCCTTGGATTCAATTGTAAATTTTCTACACACATTAATAGGATCCAACTCAAGAAGCTTAGTGGCCCTTCCACCTTTTCCACTAAATGAAGAATTTTCATTTTTCATTGTAAACCTGATTGAAATATAAAAAGTGGTTTTAGTTTAAATGAATCCCAATATCCATCTTGGTTTAATATAGTCAAATTTTTTTCGTTTACATTACCAAACTAATGATTCCATATTTTGGTGCGGTATGAATCATGTGAACTATATTCATTATTGTTTTCCATTACCTTGTTTTTGTAATCCAACTCAATAGGTTATTATTTAAATATACCTTAACACAAAAAAAATATTTTTTAAAAATATGAAACACTTATTTCATAATTTTAATATAAATCCATAATTATTAAGTCTTGACATAGAAATAATGTTTTTTCGTAAATAATGGCACAAATTTACATTTTTACAAAACCAAGATCAATCCAGTCAATAACATGAGGTGTTATTCCCCAATAGTCACAATAATAAGTCTGGATTCATTGGCTACTCGTAGGTCTACCTCACCCAAAGAAATATTTTGTAATCTACATGGTTCTTATATTTGAATACTTATATGAGAACTAAAAACTGTATAAAATACCTAATTTTTAGAAATAGATAGATTACACTCGATAATGAATGCACCTAAAGTATCCCATTTACTCTTTATCTACATGAAATTTTTATTCCTACGACCCTTCTTACCCCATGAAAAATATATAGTCTCATATTCAATTGATTCTCCCTTTATACTTATATTCTTGGAAGGTAATTGTGAAGAATATTTAGAATTTTAATTAGTCTTAGATCTATTTTCCTATCCTTTCCATTTATTCATCATAAGGCCATGAGGATTTTAATTCTTTATATCATTGTCAACATGGTGAAGTAGAGTGAGAAGATCTGGGAGAGTCATCTCTATGTTTCTGATTTTGAAATTAAAAATAATGATGTAGAATATTTGAGGGAGTTATGAAAGAATAATATCAATACACAGTTGTTTATATTGTTTAAACACTAGAAAATATAAGCGCTCAATGTTTTTAATGAGTTTTACTATGTCAGTCACAACTGTAACACCTTCTCCATGATTTCTTATAAAGAAAACCTTGGATATCTCAAATAGTTCTTCTCTTGCACTCTACTAATAAACATCACAAAGACACTGAAGCATGATATATGAATCCATTTTTGAGTGAATTTAGGATTTCATTAGAAATAAATGAAACCATTAATCACTAAAAAACAATTTAATCACTCAGATTTTTACAATATATAGAAAAATCCTCATCACTCACATCATTTACAAGTGGATATGGAATTGAGTCTTCTGTCATTTAAGACTTTAGTTAATCGAACAATACTACCAATATGAATTTGAAATATTCCTAGAATTTTTTAATGTAATGAGATTTTTTTCTTCAAAATATATCATAGGGATTATGTGGTTGAAGAAAATTTTATTATTCTATATTAATAGAGTATATTATTAGTATTATTCTTGATAAAAAATTATAAAAGTCATTGTAATATTAATTTAATTAAGTAGACCACTATTTTATCATGTATTAATAACCATTTCCATTGAACTATGAATTACATATCTCTTTATACATTCTAGTGATAAGGATCCAAATTTACCTCTTTATGATCTCAAACATGGACAAGAAATCCATAATAAGGTGTTTAGGTAGGCAGTCTTTCCAACTGAGAGCTTAAAACTCCTTGTTCATTTAAGTGTAATCCCTAATCCTAATATCCTAATATAAATTTCGTTAATAGTATACTATAAACTTATATTTAACAAACTATAACTATTAATTCAATACAAGTTTTGTTAAGTTGACCCATCATCTTAGTTAAGACACACCAATAATTAAAATTTCCCCTCACTATGGACTAAACCAACACTTTAACTATGGTTTATATTAATTTATATAATAGAAGACATAATGACAAACATATTGACTAAAAATTTAAAATTTTCATTCTAAAGAGAACTTTTAAGGGGAAAGTGAGAACTCTCATATACTAAAACATCAAACTACATACGATAACATAAAAAAATTCATGAAAAAAATAATGGTATTAGAATCATTCACCCTATATAAAATCCATTCAATTTAGGTTACCTCCATGTTCGAGTAATCCTTGATGAGATAATATAAGTGATTTTCCATCTTATCCAAAGTCTAAATATTCACCTCCAGAATTATTTTCCTCTTATTTAAATCTGTGTTTCAAAATATGTTCATGTTTGTTGATCTATTAATATTTTTCTTCATTAAGGATAACTTTAATAACTTTACCAAACATTATATTGGAATCCACATGTGAATAATTTATGGTGAAGATATCCTTCATCATCTCTTCCTTAGAGTGTAAAATTGGCTCCAAAACAGTTTATTTATCATCACACTCCTTTCCCACCACCTTAAAAAACCATCGATGTCACACCCTTACCTTGGTAATTATTTTATTTAATTATTATACTGTCTTTGGATAATTTTTTGGGGTTCGAGTTGAATCTTGGTTTGAATTTTTATGTTTTTATTGAAAAATGATCTTTTTTGGGCTTAACAGCATCTGATGCATGGGCATATCACGGTTTGGGAACCATGAGGCTTCGCCTGGGTCACTGTTAAACATTTGTGACATTCTAAATAAATAAGAATGAAATGAATAATAAAATGAGAATAAAATAAAATAATAGAAAAATATTTAAAAATAATAATAATGATTGTATTATTATTATGAATAATAATAATATTATTATTAAGTTTATTGTTATAAAATCTATTATTATTAATTTTATTTTTATAAAGTTTTTTATTAGTATTAGTAAGAAGATTATTACTATTATAAATTTTGTAATTTTTTTTATTTTTTTATTTTAATTTTTTAATTTTTTTTATTAGGGTTTGGTCTCCCCCCCTCTCCCATCACGCCTCACCCTCCCCCCCTCCTATCCTGTCATGCCAATCCTCCCTTACCTCTCATATCCCGTCACACCGACCCCTACCTGTGTTCTATTCTCATTCTAGCGAACCCTCCCAGTGCCTTGATCTCCCCCCAGAGAGCTGATTTCGATGCCCCGCCTCCTTGTGCATACTGTTCTGGTGCACCCCATTCATATCCAGTCCTCCTCCGGTGACTCTACTATTCAACCTTACTCTTCCCTTCCAACGACTCCACCATCCAGCCTCCCTCATCCTTTTCAACACCTCCTCAATGCATAAACCCCCTTCCAACACCTCCCTGGCATGTGACCTTCACTATCGGCCCCTCCTCCGGTGAACACGACCCCCTCTAGTGCCCCACTATCCATTTGCACACGCAACTCCCCTATGAGTAAACCCCTCCCTCATTCTAGGGGTTTTCTTTCAATTTCATGTGGTTCAGTTAGGGTTATAGGTTTAATATTGTTTTTTTCACAAATTTTTCCTTATTAGGGTTCTAAGTTGGTCACTTGGGGTGCGACTAGGGTGATATTGGTGATTCACACCAAGTTTAAGGGTTTTTGACACCAAAGTTTGTTGATTCCATTCCTTATTATTTATTTATGATTTAATTTTTTTGTTAAATTAATTTTAGAATGTTCTATACTTTTTTTGTGTAGTGAGAATTTAGTTTTAAAAAGGATTTGATATGCATTTTGTTTGAAATTGGCTTCTATATATGAATTTGGGTGTACTTATTGTATAAAGACATGTTGTGCTTTTTGGATGTGATTTATAAAATGTGTAAATGGTTTATTAAATTGTGTGAGTGATGTGAAATATATTTTTGAAGGTCCTGGCATGCTGATGTGTTGGGTTTGTATTTTTCAATGGAAAATGGCTATATTGTGTGTGTGTGTTTTTGTGTGGTGTTTCTTGGAAGGGTTTTACGAGTTTTTTGAAAAGTAAAAAACATGTTTTCTAAGGTACTTGGTGTGTGAATGGGTATGGGTGTATTTTTTAAAAAAGTAAATGTAAATCTTGGACCTATTGGGCTTT
Source organism: Viscum album (assembly GCA_963277665.1). Lineage (NCBI taxonomy): Eukaryota > Viridiplantae > Streptophyta > Magnoliopsida > Santalales > Viscaceae > Viscum > Viscum album. The sequence goes on along the minus strand of OY728147.1, from coordinate 2,102,244,242 downwards.
TTGTGAATTTTTGAAAATGAGTCATAAATTGTTTAAATGATAAAAGGAATATTTTTTAGAAAATGATATTGGTTTAAGTTTTATTTTTAACTAGGGGATGGTCCCATGGATTTGGTTGATTAATTACATTTTCTTCTTATGTTTATTAAAAAGGAATATTTTTAAGATGTGCATGTGATGGAAAAATATGTTTGAAAGGGGATTTTGGTGTGTGTAAAGTGGTGGTTGGTATGTTTTATGGAAAAAGGGTGATTTATTGAAATGATTGACATGGTTGTGAGAATTTCATGGCTTGTGTAAAATGTGAAGATATACTTGATCAGAAAAATGGAATCTTGGGTTACTAGGTGGATGGACTAGGACTAGCACTCTAGATGATTCAAAAGTGCTTTATCCTAATTTTGTTTAGTAGGATGGATGCTACAACACTAAATAAATATGTAATATGATTGGAGACCACTAAGACTTGGGATGTGATTCCCCTCTAGTGGCTCGTACATGAGAACAATGATGGTTGTGATTTCTATCACATTTTCACTGTGACGTGAGGTTCCTAGAATCCCACTTGAGCTTATTTGACCCTAGGTATTTACCTATTATGCTCTACCTTATATGAAGGGGTGCCAACCATCGACATACAGTGGAACTCTTGTGTGTAGATGTGGGTGTGTGTGAACTCTTATAAATCCATTTTTCTTTCATGTAAATGGTTATGTATTGGTTCTCATTGTATGTGGTTTATTTTATTTCTTTAAAATGTTTACTCACAAATGATTTCCTAGAAATATTTTAAATGCATTAATTTAAATGATCATGTTTGATTATCTTTAAAATGTTTTGGTATGGAATATTTTTATCCATGTGGCATCCTACTAAGATTTATCACGCATCCTACATACACCCTTGGGTGTATGTAGATCTTATTTCATGCTTGTTCCAAGTAAAGGCAAGATGTTTAGTATTTTAAGATTGAGTTTATAGTGGCTTTTGATGTGTATCTTAGAGGTGGAGGCTTAAGGACATGGTTCCTCTCATTCCATGGAGGTTTGGTGTAGAGTTTTGTTTCCCTTCTATCATAGTACCTTTAGGTTTTGTCTAAAATTTATATACATTTAAATAGGAAAATTGTTAAGGGCTTGTTTGGTTGTGTAATGTCATTTTTTGATCATTTACATTGTCAAAATTTTCACGACTTCTTATTCAGTTAAATCATTCACAAACATTTATTTGATACCCAGGCACTTGTTCTAGTTTGTGGGGATCGGGAACGCCCTTCGGGCCTTAATATGGACCGGGTCAGATGGAAACCCAACTTGGTTCATGAGAAAATGGTATCAAAGGAGGTAATGCTCTTTTGAGTCATGTTCCTTGGGGAAGAGTCTAGGTAGATAGGAGTTAGGATTGTCAGGACTTGATGTTATGGTTATGAGTAGTGTTCCAATCCATCACACATCGTGACAGAACTCAAGTCACCAGGGGAAGTTGGGTTCTATTTGAGTTCTTTGGCCCTTATGGCCGCTTTTTGTTTGGGAAATGAAATGGGAGTTGGGTCAATACTCTCAGTGAGATAGTAGGTCCTGGTACACCATATGGAGCTGTGGACGTTGTCCTCGAATATGATTCATGATAGTAGAGTGATTGGCATGAGGTCACCAACCATATGTCCAAGTCACCTACCAATAATAGTTTTTTCTTGCATTGTTCTATGTATCTTTGTTTTGGAATCATGGAAATTTGATTTTTAAAGTAAAAATGACTGGGTTTTAGGGAGGTGGAAGGTGAATTTTCATAATTTACCTAAAGGAAGTTTGTAAACGTGAACCTTTCTAAAATGATTTTTAGTAAAGGGGACAAGTTTATCAAGGGTGGATTTTTTTATGAATAAAGTTTTTGGATTATCAGAAGTTGTTCATTTGGGGAAATTTATTTTTTTTTCAAAAAAGGGGTTTTGGAAGAATGTTTTAAATGAGAATAGTGAGTTTTTAATTTAATGGTTGAGAATGAAGTGAGGATTGTTGTGCAGTGGAAAAAGTTTTGGAAATGGAGTTCTTTGAAATTGATATGTAAGGTTTTAAAAGTGTGGGTTGGATGTTTTGGTTTTGGAAAGTGGAAAGGTTTGGTTTTGGTATTTGGTGTTCTCATGGGTGACCAATTTCCTGGGTATATATGGAAAGGTGGAAGGTCAATGAAATGAGTGGAAAAGTTCCCAAATAAACACGAGGTGGGTGACTAGTGTAGGATGAGAACATTCATGTGTGAGGCTCATGGGACACCATTAGAGGTTGTGCAAACCACCAACCTTGTTTATTTTCAAAAATTATTTTAAGGAAAAAATTTTGTTTTGATAATCGATGATTATGTGGTGTATTTTGGTATTTTGGGAGTGTTTTTTACAAGGCGTTTTGAGATGAGAATCATTTCTGGTTGCCTTTTTTCTTGAGTTTTAGTTCATGTAGGTAAGTTGGTGTAGATAATGTGCGGTTAGTGGGTTCTTTAAAAAAGTGCTTTGATAAGCCCTTGTGGTAGTTCCCTTTTTACGCGTGGCATTCAATTGTGGTATGTATTGGCCAATGGACCGGTTTTATTGGTTCCTTGGTTTTATTTCTTGGCTAGTGCATTCCCCCATAAACAATTAATGCACGTTTAAAGTGTGTCCATAAGTGATTCACCATTGGAAAACCCTCCAGTGGATTAACATAAGGAATTTACTCTTAAGCTTCACAAATTGAGTTCACATCTCCTCCTTTTTAGTTAAGTGGATCCTCTTGAAGTAGTAGAGTGGTTGTAGAAGGTTGAAAAAGATCTCAGTTTTTTAAGTTACCTGAGTTATCAAAGGTGAAGTTTGACGATGTTGTGTCTAAAGTTCCTATTTGAGAGCGATGAAGGGAATCACAATAAGGGAAGGTAAAAATGGTCTAGATTGTTTGGTTCTATCCATTCCTTAAAGGGAATCTGGACCTTTTTAATTTTATTCTAAGAAAAGGTTCATGTTATGATACCAATGTGGCAAATATGGTAGTAGTAGGTCATTATAATCATTTTCAATAATGGCGAGTTGTTCAGGACTTGGTTTAAGGTCCCTTCCCTTGTAAGGGATCTTAAGTCGCAATAATTATGTTTGGTGGAATTTAGAAATGTCGTGTTCTTTCCCAAACAAAAAGGTAGATGTTGTGGTACCTTTATAGAGCCCCCATTTTACTAGAAGCACATGTTCCATTTAGGGAATTCTGAGTTTTTATGTTTCTAGTGAAAGCACTTTTTGTGTTCCCTTCCTTCTAGAGTTTTTCATTCAAAGTAGAAAGGTATCATTCCTAGGAATTTTCTAGGTACCTATCTTAGTGAAGTGACATGTTGAGGAAAAGTAGTTTGTGGGGTGTGTTGTGTTCTGTTGTTTCTATTTAGATCGCATCATGGTTGTTTGTGGCACCGGTAGGAAGAAGTTTTGATCAGGGGTTTTCAGTGGCTGACTGCGAGGAAGGAGATTCTTCAACCATCGGAGCTCCAGTCGTAGGTCTTGGAGTGAATCTGGCACGTAGTCATAAACCCCTAGGCATGTAAGGTACCTCAGTCCAATTTCTGTCTTTAGTGTTGGGAATAGAGACAATCTAAGTGTTCATTGTGGCTGTTTTATTTCAAGTGGTCCCATTGGATGGAGGGATCATGAGGACCCTGTCTCTTTGATGCGAACCATATAGGTGAAAGAGTTCCCCATTGGTTATAAGTAGGTGTGTTTTTTTTTCATTTTCTTGCACCTTGGTGCTTGTTCCCTTGTGAGTGCGACCCTCAGCGTGGTTGTTCACGTATGAACAAACTTGTACGTCTGTTTCAATTTCGTTTTTGTTTGGGATCATCTGAGGGTAGTGATTCCATTTCAGAATAGAGAATTATGTTGTGTGTTTCTATTGTATGGACCCTTATGGTGGAGTATTAGGTTGTGCAGGAAGATCTCGGGATAGCTCATGTCAGGATTTTTGTGTCGATCTATGCTAGTTAGTTAAGATAGTTGGCCTTTATGGTGGGGAGACCCACCATGGATCTCACTAAAATTACCCAAAATTAAATCAATGTTAGCCTTTTTGTTATGGTTGGGAGTCTGTTCAGGCCTCCACATGTTGGCCCTCTGGCTCCATCTTGGGTGATGGTTTGTTCTTATGATGGGGAGTCCATTAGGGCCTCCCCATGACACTAATTCAATAATGTTATTAGTGACGACTTGGCGATAGGTAGTCTCATTCAGAGCTATATAACCCAAAACCCCTCTCTAGAATAAAACATTATGGTCAAAGCACGCCCAATGGCGTTGTTAAGCAAGGATGGGGTAGCCTCATTTGAATTTTTCACTTATTTATGATAAAGTGTGCGAGCCTATTTGGGAATGTTTAGGGAATTTTGTCTCATGATTTCGAATGTTGCGTTGTGAGACTTCCTATCATCTGATTATCAACTGGAGGCGCCTTAGATATTGGGGGTGGGAGACACTTGACAGGAGTCCTTTTTGAGTATCCTGAGTTTGATTTTCAAGTATCTCCCTTTTTTGATAGTGTTCTGGCCTTTTATTGTTTGTTTTTCATTAAAAATACCTTTGGGCTATGAGGGATTATTAGTTTATACAATGGGGTTAGGCCTTGTTATGACTTCCTAGGGTTGGAAAGAGTTATGGTTGGGATAATTGTCACACCCCAACCCTAATAATTATTTCATTAAATTATTTTATTGGATTTGGATAATTTTTTCATGGATCGAGTTGAATCTTGGTTTGAATTTTTTATGTTCTTATTAAAAAATGAGTTTTTTAGGCCTATCAGAATATGAAACACAGGCAGAGCACGATTTGGGCACCATTTATCTTTACTCGGGTCACCATGAAACATTCTCAGTATTTGACATAAATAAGAAAGGAAATGAATAATAAAATGAGAAAAAAAAAATAAAAAAAATAATTTAAAAATAATAATAATGATAGTATTATTGTTATGAATAATAATAATATTATTATTAAGTTTTTTATTATAAAATAAATTATTATTATTAAGTTTATTGTTATAATGTTTTATAATATTTTTAATAAGAAGATTATTTCTAGTATAATTATTTTAATTCTTGTTATTATCTTTTTATTTTTATTTTTACTTTTTTTGTGAGGGTTTTGACTCTCCCCCCATTTCCCATCGCGCCTCACCCTCCCCATATATTATCCCATCACACTGCTCCTCCCTCACCTCCCCTCTCTCATCACACCGAACCCTCCCTGAGCACTATTATTCTTTCAGTGAACCCTCTCGGTTCCCTACTCTCCACTCAGCAAGTCAATTCTAGCACCCCACCTTCATGCATGCACACTTCTGGCATGCCCCCCTTTCTGGATGGTCCTCCTATGGAAACTCCACCGGCCAACATTCCTCTTCCCTGCCAGAAATTCCACCAACCAACCTCCCTCTTCCCTTCTAGCACCTCCCCAGTGCACAAACCCCCTGCCAGGGCCTCCCCAGCATGCAACCTTCATTTCTGACCCCTCTTATGGTGACCGCGACCCCTGCCAGCACCCCACTCTCCTTCTGTCTGTGTGGTTCCCCCTTGGGTATGCCCCTCTCTAATTTTAGGGGGGTTTTATTAAATTTCATGGGGTTCAATTAGTTTTAGAGGTTTAATATTTTTGTTTTGGGAAAATTTCCCTTGTTAGGGTTCAATGTTGGTTTCTTGGGGTGCAGCTAGGGTGAAATTGGCGATTTTCACCATGTTTAAGGATTTCCAACATCAAAGGTAGGAGATTCTATGCATTAACATTTATTGATGAATTAATTTGTTTGTTAAATTAATTTTAGAATGTTTTATACTTTGTTTGTGTAGTTTGAATATAGTTCTAAAAAGGAATTGATCTGAATTTGGTTTGAAATTGGATTCTTTATATGAAATTGGGTGTACTTCTTGTTTAAAGTAGTATTTTGTTTTTTGGAAGTGATTTATAAATTGTGTAAATGGATTTCTAAATTGTGTGAGTGATGAAAAATATATTTTTGAAGGTCTTGGTGTGATTATGTATTGGGTTTGGATTTTTCAATGGAAAACGTCAATGTTTTGTGTCTGTGTTTTAGTGTGTTATTTCATGGAAGTGTTTTATGAGTTTTTTGAAAAGTGAAAAACATATTTTCTAATCCACTTGGGGTGCGAATGAGTTTTTGTGTATGTTTTAAAAAAGTAAATGTAGATCTTGGACATGACGAGATTTTTGTGCATTGAAAATGAGTCATAAATAGTTTAAGTGATAAAAGGCATGTTTTTAGAAAATGATGTTGGTTTACATTTTATTTTTAAATTTGGGATTGTCCCATGTAGTTAGTTGATTAATTATATGTTCTTCTTATGATTCTTAAGAAGGTATATTTGTAAGATGTGTTAGTGATGGAAAAATATGTTTGAAATGGGATTTTGGTGAGTGTAAAGTGGCAGATGGTTTGTTTTATAAAAAAGGGTGATTTCTTTAAATTCTTGACATGGTTGTGAGAATCTAATTGCTTGTGTGAATTTTGAACATAAACTTGAGCACAAAAAGAGAATCCCGAGTAACTAGGTAGATGGACTAGGACTAGCACGCTAGATGATTTAGAAGTAGTTCATACCTGTTTCGTTTACTAGGATTGATGCTACAACACTAACTAAACATGTGATATGATTGGAGACCACTAGGCCTTGGGATGTGAATCCCCCTAGTGGATCGTTCATGAGAACACTAATGGTTGTGGTTTCTATACCACATTTTCACTATGATGCAGGGTTCTAAGAATCCCACTTGAGCAAGTTTTACCCTAGGGATTTACTTATGATTCTCTACCTTATATGATGAGGTGCCAACCATCGGCATATGGTGGACCTATTGTGTGTGGATGTGGGTGTGTTTGAACTTTTAGAAGTCCATTTTCCTTCAAGAAAATTATTGTGTATTTGGTTTCCATGTAAGTGGTTTCTTTTCATTATTTAAAATGTTTACTCACAAATGATTTCCTTGAAATGTTTTAAAATATTTAATTTAAATGAGCATGATAGATTATCTTTAAAATGTTTTTTAATTAAATATTTTTATCTAGGTGGAATCCTACGGGGCTTTATCTCACACCCTACATACACCCTTGGGTGTATATAGATCTTGTTACATGCTTTTTCTCGGTAAAGATAAAACATTTAGTATTGGAAGCTTGAGTTTTTAGTGGCTTTATATGTGGATCATTGTGGTGGCGGCTTGAGGATGAGGTTCCTTTGGTTTCATAGAGGTTTGGTATAGAGTTTTATTTCCCTTCTTTCGTAGTAATTTTGGGGTTTTGGCTAAAAGTTTTAGACCTTTAAATATGAAAATTGTTAAGGTATTGTTTGGTTGTGTAATGTCAGTTTTGGCTTATTTACATTTTTAGCTGTTTAAAAACTAATTATTTGAGTAAATCATTCCCAAAAATTTATTTGATACATGGGAACTTGTGTCTACCCATGGGGATCAGGAATGCCCTTTGGGCCTTACTACGTACCGGGTCGGGTACCGGGTCGGATAGCGACCTGGATTGGTTTGTGACAATCGTTATGATCCTATTCCTCTTTCTTGAAAATTTACAATTTTCTTCCCTTGGTGATGTTATTAATTTTTTATATAATCTTGTGACACTAGGACTATGTAAATAAGAGTATTCCTTACCAGCCTAAACCTACTCACTAGATTGGTAAAGCCATCAGCATCCACCATTGATTCCTTCTATTTCTTAGAATTAGACTGAAGATATTCATCTTTCTTGATCTCAGAAGAGAATTTAGGTGTATAATTTTTTTTTCTTAAGATCATCATCTTCCATTATTTCACCCTGATTATTTTCCCCTTCTTGGGATGACTCTTCATTATTCCACCGCGCAAATGAGTACAAAAATTTATCATCCATGGAGGAAAATTTGTTTTGAGTTTGAATATGAGATATGGTATTCTAAATATGATTTCTGGTATTTCCATTATTTGTATCTATATACCCACATATAACCTCAATTACAATATTCTTAATAGAGGATGTACTCGAACCATCTAAATTAGAACTATCCTTATACAATTCTGGTCCACCAACATCGTTTTCATTCAAAATTTTGAAACTATTCTTTAATAGGGGAGAAGCAGATGTAACATGTACCTTAGGAACCAAGGATTATGATACTTCTACTTTAAATTTAGAGTTGGAAATTTCCACAGGAGACATAGTATTTTTAAGTTTTTTATTTTTTTTGAGAAACAAGGCTAGGGTGATCTTTGTCCTTTGTCACTACTTGAGAATAAGACAACACTTCAACAATATGGCTAGTGATAGCCCCAATAGTCAGAGAAGGTATAATCATAGGGGTGCTGTTGGAAGTTTCATCAAAGAATTATATCATCATATCCATATTCTTAGAAAGGCCTAGCCAACACACTAGCTAAATATTTCCTAACCTATTATAATAAGAGTAGAATTCTCTCCAAGATTCATAGTGCATTGGCTGTATACACCTAAATTCCTCACTAAATATAATCTAAATACATTAAAATTGAGGCTTGGAAACAACCATTTCCACACATATCTGGGGTTTTATGGGGTTACACAAAAACTTTGACCTACTATCTAAGAACAAGGATATACCCACTCAATTATCAAAGATTTATTTAATAGAGAGGTTCTAAAATTGAAGAGGTAATCCCAGAAATCATACCAAAATAACCGGTTGATGGATCCTAATTTATATAGAACCCATAGTAACATTAGAATATAGAGAATGAGACTCCATAGATAAACCTTCACCCATTAGACTAAGTAGAATCAAGATTTTCATCAGATGAAAAATGGAAGAGAAAGTGGTGAGGGTCCAACAACCATATCATAGCTTGTTTCTTTAGTCTCCTTGACCTGTTGATAAATTTGTAGAATCATTAAAGTGTTATCATACTATAAATTAATTTTGAAACCAAATATAAATATAATATATCCAAGGTCTAGTTTAATTCCATGATTTAAAATGGAAGCATTTCGAACCCAAAATGAAGCATAGGGATCTTCGAGTTGAGGGAGTTGAGGGGGAAACTAGGAAGGAAATTGGGATGGGTTATTGGGGAGAAATGTGTCTTCCATTCTGAAAGAGAATCTGAGGAACCCCTCCGCCTTCTAGAGGGGGAGGGTAAGGAAAGTAATCCATAACTATACATAGTTCATCATGGGAACAATGACCATTATGGATGAATAATGTGGTCATGATGAGTCACAAACACAATGACTTAATATTAACTTGAGGGATTTTGTTTATTATATCTAAATTTTTTCTATTTTATCATTACACGAATTGTTAAGATAAAGTTTATTTTAATTTATGGATTAACCATATTCCTAAAAAACATTTACAAATAACCCATTTATTTTAATTCCATAATTTCATATTAGTCAATTTATTTATCTAATCATGGTCTTGCATACATAAAATAAATTATGCATAGACTGAAATAAAATAAATAAATAAATGACGTGATCATGAGGTTACATAATGGTTAATTTATTTATAGTATAATAAATCAAACTATAACCCTAGAGGAAAAAATCATTATGCAGGTCTTGGAAAGAGTTTCAACATTCCACCTATCCACATAAGCATCACCCATATTGGTTTTGTCTTGGTTCTTTCTTGAACCACCTCCACCATGGATCCATCTTAAACCAACTCTATGTGTCTTTAGATACTCCTTTTATTACATATATTTTATAACTCACACAAAAGTAAGTGGAACCAAATGATTATTTAAAGAGAATTACCTAAAACAACATTGGACACATTGATCCTACATACTAAAGGAGAGAGGGGTGACATGCATGACATCAAATTTAATTTAATAAAAAATTAGTGAAAACCCATACAGTACAATTAAATTAAATAAAACTAATATATACACAGGTTTTTTCAAAGATCATGATTGGTCATGCACATGCAATGACTATTCATTTAAAATAACTAACTAGGATTCATTTCAATTCATTCTTCGATGGGATAAAACATGATCTAATTTATCCGAATAATGGAATTATTAGCCAATAAATTAATTTTATCTTATTCCATCCAATTATCTATGATTTTTTCTTCCACTCTGATTTTAAATAAAATTAAAAAAATATTTTATTTAAAATTTAATAAATTTAGTACATAATATTGTACTTGGAAGTAACTTAGTGAGTACCTATCTGTAATGGTTAGTATAATTCTTACTGTATACAATGAACTCATATGACATATTGTATACATGACATGTGTTGTAATTTCATGGAATGTAATGTCAAATTAATAACACAAGGAACACATTAATATTACATTACCTATATAATTTAATGTATTGATTGTTTAGTATGAAATGACCACACATTATTTTTAGTATCAAATATTATATGGAATTAATTAAGAATTTAAAATAATACAAAACCTAACAACCATTGTGTACTATAAAATTAGTGAAACAAGGAACTCATGATAATAGGGTTTAATGGATTAATTAATTAAATTTAATATTTATATGAAAATAATTAATATACCTGATGTATGGTAGCTAGCCACACGACATGTACTTTGTTTCAGAAGATATCTACAGTACATGACTAGAGACTTTGGGAATACTTATTGAAAATGTTTATGAAGTACAGGACATATAAAAAGGATACATGTCATAGACATCAAGTTACAAAGATATTATCATGTATGCATCATGTTTTAAATACCCATAGTGTATTAATTATATGATGCCTCTTGACCCAGTGTTTTCCTCCTTAAAAACATGTAGAATACATGGCGTGTAGGGAATTTTAATGAGGTGTAGTCTAGAAAATTCATGTGCCACTTAGGCTGGTCAATACATAGTGAATTTACTACATTCAATATGTATTCATTACACAATGAACCAGAGTCCATGTGGGTGTCATGGTGTAATAAATAAGGATACAAGACATGTGAAAATGATACATACCATGTAACCTTGTATTATCTGATCATAATTCTTAACACCTATGGATGGGTTCTTCAGATCTTTCTTTGTTAATTATTAACCTATCTTGGTTATGTGTGTGAAAAATGAAGATAAGGATTAAGGTATTTTGATGATGAATCATTAAATAATAAAAAATTTAAATGAAATTTAGATTTTTAATGTGTAATAATGAATAATAAAAGAAATAATTATAAATTTGATGATGAATACTCTGATACAACTTGATAGTTTCAGATGTTGCAAAAGCACTAATCAAGGCTAGACCCAACATATAAATTTTCAGATTCAATGGATAATTTTTATATTTTACAATATATAAAATTCATGGCTAACTGAATTTTTCCAAACAATATTGAAAAATAAGGTCACTGAAACCAATGGAAGATCTTTTCACATTAAATTTATAATTAATTTAATTAGGTCAGAATAAAGATTACCTCAATCAAGATATCTTTCTTCGATGAAGAAGTTGACCATATGAAAAATCTTTTTAGTGAGCCATTGTTGTGCCTCTATGATCCAAGTGTAGAATACCTCTAGCAATGATCCACACATGTTCCTTTGATCTATGAAAAATGAAAATGAATTACCAAGTACTAGTGTGTTGGATCAATCATCTTGTAGTGTTCACCTTGATCACTATGATGATTATTTTGGGCTTAATAAATCATCCTTGAAATATTTATATTTAGATGATATATGAGGAATGAGAATATTTATATCATTCTTCAATCTTTATAGAGAGTTGTAGATATCATTGTGCACAATAATTATCAATTTCAATCAAAATATATATAATAGACATAATCATCTATTTATAGAGGTAGGGTCAGGGTGAAAACATTATTTAATTATGAAACAAACATTAAATAATAAATTAAACCTTATATGAACCCATTAGATGTAAAAAAATAATAATAATATTTTCTCAAGTTATGAGCTAACTGGGGAAATGATAAATATTATTTTACCATCTTGAGAATCAATATTTATCACTTGACCCAATATTAGTACTCTAATACTCCTTGGTATTTATCAAATACTTGAATAAATATTTATTCATTCAAGAAATAAATATTATCTATATGTGTAATTAAATAATTACCTTAAAAATAAATATTTATTTAATTTATGTGATAATTAAATCATGAATAATACTATTACTCATACTTTATAATAATATATTTTTTAATAATTAAATTCAAATAGAATTTAATTCAGATCAATAGAAACAGTTAGTGTGTGACCCTATGAGATTATTTCTCACTAGAATATGGTAGGATTTCCTAAAATCCATGGTTAATGTCTAATAATGGGTCAAGGTAACCAAGTAAAAGAAGTTAATGTTTCAACTTTGACCACCACATATGAGTTCTCTCTATGTAATATAATCCCTTTATTATGATATCTCATCAAGTAGGATTCACACCCATGTCATCAACCAATATTCATGATATGTATTTCTTATAATATCTTAAATAAACTCTTATTTACACCATGGACATGGAATTTAATGTTATAATTCTATTTTAATCAAATGGATAATATATCAACTTCTATAAATATGGAAGGGAAAATACTTCATTGACTTATTCATTAATAACATGTCTTTCATTACACACCCAATATACCCAACATTTCCATGCAATGTTTTCATCATGGTTTACAATAATAAATCTAAATTCATGAGCCATTATATCCAATAATAATAATATTAATGTATAATGACCATTACACATGCTCAAAGATAGGAATATCAAATGAAACATAAACATGTAGAATTCATATTGTCAAGTCTATTCTAAAAAATTTCTATCTTGGAGACTAACAAGTGAAAACATCATGAGATAAAGCCTCATATTTTTGAGATTACTCACACATGATAGTCAATATAATATGTTCCCTATCATAGAATTTTATACAACCATTTTAAAAGGTTTAAGAAATTTTTCATGACACTGTAGTTCTCATCATAGCAGGGAAATACTATTACCTTTTAAATATGATAGATACTTTGAGAAATTATTACATTAAAGTAAAAAAACCTATTAATGATATATAATAAATTATTATAATCAATATCCACTTATTTGAATATATATTCAATCCAAATTTTACACAGTTTGTTTTAGGACACAAACTCCAACACATCTTTCCCAGATGTAAACATATCGTGCATACTACCATATCTAGTAAATGTCTTTCCTCCCCATTAGCTTCATGGAATATAACACTACTGGATATAAGGATGGAAGTGGAATACACTAAATCTATCAAAACCAACACATAACTCTATCAGGATGGTGTCACTCAACAATATGAAAGTGTATTAGAGGAACTTAAACCCTGATATTGTCAATCCAGGAAATATAGTATGTAGGATGTTATTCAAATATTACCCTAGTATGTAATACATGATATATAAAATTATATTTTAAATTTGATAAAATATTTTTTTTAATAATTTACAAAAATGATAATATTTTGAAATTGATTAGTAAATAGAAGAATGTATATAATTACATCGGTAGGTAGTAGACTATAAAAATGAGATGGTATGAACCCAAATTATTTATCAATATCCTGATGAATAATATTCCCAACTCCACCTATAATTTAAACCATTTAAAGTGATAAATACTAAGAAATTAAGTATAATAAATCCTATTAGTATCAAAAATAACAAATTTGAGTGATCATAAAAGCATCCATATAGAGTGTCATGCAACACATCCGTATCATGCTCCAGACTAGAAAAAATTGGGGATGGGGGAGGGATGTGCTCGCATTACCACATTTGAATAAGAATGATAGATCCCATAATATCACTATGATTTGATCAGTATTTATTGAATACAACTCTGTATGTGTATGCCAAGAACATAAATGATTGACTATATATTTTATCCTGATCAAAGTCCTCATATAAATCCAAATACATCATATGAACATGAATATCAGATCAATCAGTTCACACTAATCCTATAATGATCTACAAGATATATTCATGAGTGTGACACATGAGAGTATGATCATCGATTTTAGTTGGTAAATGTGTGAATTTCATGTCAAGATAACACCTAGATAGTGACCTACCATATGTAGCATTATCATATACCATAATATCTAGGATTAAAAACCATTATACAAGCTCAAACTAATATCTATGGGTGATCCATATAACTAAAACACCCAAAATAGGAAGACCGATCATAATTTCCACATCCTCTAAGGTGATGGTTATCTCTCCCTTAGGAAAGTGAAATATGTGAGTCTCAGGTATCTATCTCCTAGTGAAGATGTGGGGAGGCAATGATCAATAAATATATAACCTAATATAGAGATTCTATAAAATCTTGTATGTTATGGATATGGTATAATATTAGTTATAGGTGGAATTTTATGATAATGGTATTCCTTATGAACAATAACCCATTGAACTTGACGACCCACTAACACTTCATGTGAAACATGTCTACATTGCTAAGTGAGTAGAGTAATATCCTATTTTTCTATACATATAAATGAAATAACTATTATGTAAGTATAAATTATAAATATAATTTTTTGGTCAGTAGAATGTCATGATTGGTAGAATATTGGATGTAATAGTTTTGTTAACACACTTTTCTCTTTATTAAGTTGATAACATGGGTTGATCTTTGTTTATCATGATGTGTATTATATACAATAATTTTTTCATTAAATTTGAAAACATATTTTAACCAATTCCCTAAATACTATTTAAAATTCCTTTTAAAAACTTTACATGTTTAATTAGATCAACACTTTCATTAGATCTAGAAAATTTGAACACTAACTAGAAGAGTTAGAAGAAATATTCTTAGTAGAATTAAACAATCACTGGATATAATTGAGTATTTTTAGAATAATGATCTTTAAATTCATATGTAATATATTTCCAGAAGGATCATTTTCAATCATTGAAACTTTTAAAAAACCATACAAAAGGACAATGTAAGGTCCAACCCTAGTCTAATTTTAATGACTTGGGAAATTAATTTATTTTGAAAAAATGCATCATCATGGATGAGAATGAGAACATGTTCCATAAAAGTTTGGGAATCACTTCCTGTTATGACCCTACCTATGAAATATGCTATATCTCAGATGTTGGACTTGTTCTTGAGGCTAGTATATCTAATTTTAAATTATAATACACTCTGTTCAGCCTCATGGTTTCAACCATTGATTTTAGGTATCAATGTGGGTTGATATTTTGGTATTGGGAAATTTAGAAACTGTGCAATAAGATTCCAAAATTCACTATAGAAGTTAGAAATGGTTTTGATCTGGTATACCGTATAACTATATGGTTCTTATGATATTTTCATAGAGACATATATTGGAATGGAATTAATTCATAGAAAATTTAATTCCAAGATGTTTTCATAGTCACAATGCCTCACACCCAATAGTACCACCAACCATTGACCACTACTACATGTGATGGGGTCCTAACACTCTATCACTTTAAATTGACTCTCTTCTTGATTTAAGATTAGTAATATAAAATTGAAATATTTATCAATGTTTATATCAATATTTCACTGAAAGTTTCATCCATACCATAACCCATGATGAATCCCATCATCAGTCTGTCTTCATATATCTATGAAGAATTTTACATAATGATAAAATGTCTCCTGAACTAGGTTAATTATAGGTATCTTTTGAATCCCCTTGAAGACACCATAGATGCACTAAATAATATTTTTCATCACATGTTTATACCTATTCCACCCATAATATTCCAATTCCCATTTTTATTTTTGGAACCACATCATGTAGTTATACACTTCCTGATTATCCTTATTATTTTCTTCCAATCATTGATTAAACCTTCAATTATTAGGATAATATTCTAAATTAAAGTGATCAAATTACATATAAATTAATATTACCCTTACATTGAAATGATAAAAAATAAGAAACAAAATCTATATCAAGCTTCATAATATCCTTCTTCATTGTTTCATCATGGAAAGTCTTTAGCACATTGCTAGAAATGTGTCTAATGTAGTATCAATGATTTTCATTAAGGTATATTAAAGTAAAAATATTTTATTGATTAATACATTTATCACCTTATGATTATCATATATCAAACATTCACCCTAAATATGGATGAAATAGTTGCTAATATATTCTAAAAACTAACTCCAAGATTCATAATTTTCTTCTCTGCTATATAAAATGCAAGAGAAAGAGATGCATGGTTACAATATTTGGTTTCCACAATCAATAATACACCAGTATACCCACTATATAGAAACCTTTCATCAATATATATAAACAATTTTTTGAAATAAAATGTATAAATATATGGATATATTTCCTAGAACAACCAAAAAAAATTTACATGAGAAAGATCAACTCGGTTATATTGTGATAAATGTTCATTTGTATCGAGGTAGAATAAAAGATGATTTTTTTTGCATCAGTATTGATAAAAATTATAAGAAACCCAATAAGAATAATACCAATCACCATAATCCTTGAAAATTTCCCTTTGTTTCTCCATCCATTCCTTTCTATAGGAAATATTGTAACCGAATTTTTTTTGTATCTTATCTTGCATAAGGGATACATGAGAATCTTGGAAGGTCTTGATCACCTAAAAAAATAATAGATGATATAAATTTAGTGTCCAATGATCTATGATCTTGTTTTATGTTAGGCTATATGGATGTATGAGATGCCTCAATCATATAAATCCTCCACCCTCCAAGAGAAAAATTATGAATCTTTCTTAAAAAAATCTATAATCATTATCATATCTATCAAACAATATAATTTATATTTCCTAGCTTGACTCCTAAAAAAAATAGATATAGTGACTTTCAATATGATCTTGTTTCAGTATAATTTTGAGGTCATATTTTCTTAGTAAATATCTTTCAACATATAATGTTTTTTCCACTAGACCAAATCTATCATCTACAGCTCCAAGAAACTCAGCTGTGGGTGTTATAATATTATACTCAAATTCAAGAAAACATACCATAGATTATAGCCTATATAAAAATAGTGGGGCATGATTTATCATACATTGAGGTTGGTGTACAACTATTTCATTTCTACAAACTTCTTCCCCAACATCTCTCTCTTCCTCCTCATTATCATAGTTTTCTCCTTCTATTCCATCATTAGACTCTCCTCATAATCAAAATGATCTATAACCATAACCAGGTTATTAGTTTAGTTTTATTCTTTTATATGATATAGAAGAATCGTATATTCTTGGAATGTAACTTCTTCTATTACTCTTGTATACTTATTCTGTCATAAAATAGAAATCTATTATTAGATAGTAGAAACCTCCAAATATAAATCCATTAAAGTATTAGATCATTATTTGTTAAATAATATTGTTTATTGTTTGTATTACTCATCAAGAAGAAATGGATAAGTTAGATTCCATATCCTATCTAAGAATTAGAAATGTTTATAGCTAATATACTAGATCATATGACTAGGACTCCAATTTAACTGAACATAGATTCATTCCTAAAGATCTATTAGGATAAAACAATAATATATGATAACCATTCATGTTTATTGTATACTATATGAATTGATTAATTTTAATAACTTTTCTATAGAAGTAGAAATAAGAAGATAAGATTTTCTACAAGAAAAATGGTTTGTTATCAAGATTTCAATAGTGTAAATAATATTCACTATAAAGAATAATCATATATGTTTGACTATGGAATAATTTTGTAAAGTTATTTAATGTTACAAGGATATTATTAGATGTTTAATAGTTTATAAATAGAAATTTATTAATCAAATAAAATCCCTCATAAGTGTAAAACTAGGTGCATAATTAATCCCCTTTTTTATGTATGGAGTGACGATTGAGTTAATACCTAATACACCCTTTAATATATTGAAGATATTTCAATCACATGTAGTATATAGAATGTTATTTACTTTTTTAAAAGACCATGAAATATTACATTATCAAAATTTTAGAATATTTTCATATGTTTAGACTTATCCATAATGTTTTCTCTACTATTTTTTCATCTAAAGTTTAATAATACAAAAGGTATCTAAAGATATCAATTATTTTCAGTTTAGTGGAGTAAAGAGAATGTAATTAACCAAAGAATATCCCCTAGGTTTGTAAAATCATGTGCATAGTTATTCCTCTTTATCATGCAATAGTTGACTATTGAGTTAATACCCAATCCTCCATTTTTGAGTTTATTACTCCTAAGTACATCTGTTCTAGAGACTATATCAACTTGTAGTATCTAGCTAGGGATGTTATTACTCATAAAACAACAAAATCATTACTTAAACAATATTTTAGGATGTTTTCTTATATTTATACATATACCTGAGGCTTTAACTAAGGTTTTATAGTCCAAAATATAATATTAAAAAAATTACCTAAGGATATTAATTTTTGTGAGTTTAGTGGAGTAATTACAATGTGATTAATGAATCTAAATCCTCAAGTAGTGTCAAACCAGGTGTACAATTAGACTTGTTATTCATGCACTGAGTGATGATTGAGTTGATAATAAAACTCCCCTTTGAGGGTTACTATCCCTAGGTACATATGTTCCAGAGCTTGCATCCACTTTTTTGTATCCATATATGTATTTAATTTCTTGGATAACCATAAAATATTTACTTTATTAATTTATTGATACACAATATTCACTATAGGAAATAATCATACAGGGTTGAAAGTATAATATGTGTAAAGTTATTTCCAGGTAATAATGTTTGTAAATAAGTTTTACTAATTATTAGTAACTATCTTAGTAATTGTTATTAATTAAGTTATTATTTATTTAATATTTAATCAATATTTAATAAATAGTTAGTAAATAGTTAATTAATTTTTAATTAAAAATTAAGTAATAGTTAATAAATAGGTATTATATAGTTAATTAATAGTAGTTTCTCATTAATTAATCATTAGTCAAATAATATTTAATCAACATATGATCATTAGTTAATTAATACTTAGTTAATGGTTAATAGTTAGTTAATTATTAGTTAAATTTTGGTCATTTATAAGTTAATAAATATTTAATCATTAGTAAATCATTGATTAGTGAAAAGGATGAGGGACAATATCCCTTTATTATGGAGAAGAATATAAAAAACAAAGAGGAGGGGAATAAATGATATAAGATACCCAAACCAAACTCATAAATAAAACAAGAATCAAATATCTCAATATAGATCACTCCTACTATGATAATAAGTTCATCCATGCCATCCATGAGGAAGTAGATCCCTCCCCCAAGTATTGAAAAACTTCTTTGGCCAACCTTTATCATCAGAAGTCTCTTTAATAAAATTATCCTTCAACTTTTATACTTTAGATACAACAACATTGTCTTTCCCATCATCCTCACTATTTTTTGGAGGAGAGAAATTATAAAAGAGTGATGAAACCTCTGTATCACATGTGAGGGTGAGAAATCACCTATTTCTTTTGATATGAAACTAGAATATACGTTTAACACTAGCCTCAGAGAATTCCTTGAATCAATATACATGGTATGTGAATAAGAATTGGGAACAACCGCCACCACTCCATGCCTCTCCATTGGAACAACCTTAATGAGAACAATATTAAAAAATTTAATCTATGAGAAACTTAAATTACCAAACCCTATAATGGAAATGGTGTCAATATTTCATTATAGAGCATCCATAACATCATTTATAATGGAATATATATCTCAATCAACCTCTACCAAATCCATATACATAGCTCAGTCTTGTCCTGAACAATCCTTAGCATCCTTCATAAGACTAAGATGAGAAGTGGCCTCTATAGGCCCGATAACCTCAGCCTTCATGGTAGAAAGGATAGGAATATAATACTAAAAATTAGGTTCATAAATGCCCAAATTTTCTCTAAGATGAGTATAAATAGTGTTGGAGAACCTCATAGATTTATTTTAGTAAGTAGTGACCAGTTTGGATTTTACTTTACCCTTGGAGGTGGGTAAGATATACTCCTACCACAACTCTCTATTTACATCATCTTTCACAAAAAGTTAATTTTAATATTGGTCATGGATATATTCAGAAAACATAGTCTTAAATTCAAGATAAAGAGCACTCTTAAAAGAGGCCCCTATATAGAGTTTTCCCTTAACCTCCTCTTCATAAAAAATAATGGAGTAGGACAATGAAGGACTTGATATAGAATATATAACCACCTAATTATCCTAGATTCAATGAACCTATACACTATAAGTCATCTTTGAAGTTATAGGGTCATCAAATAAGCCATGCCTAACATGTTTCAGACCACTAAGTAAACCCGCTGCATTGATGATAATAGGTTGTGAGATACCACAATCTAGTCCTTTTGGATTTCCCTAACAAACCCCCTTGTATTAAACCCAAAATTTATCTATAGGAAAACCCCTATAGTAAGATTCTATACATTCAACTAAAAAATCAAATAAATAAAGGACCCAAAAACAAAATTTATGATTTTCTTAACCATCACCACATTCCAAGCTCCAAATAGATCCATGTACTTAGGGGAGTGATATCTAGGAACAACCAAATTAGAATTATTTTCATTATAGGACTGATCACATGACTCAACCCCTCTTATCCTCCTATAATGATCTTGTTCATGAAATTTTTTAGGACATTTCAAGTAGAATAAATTAATTCTACAATTTGAAAGAAAATATCCAATAATTCCATATGCAGAACAAAATGGTGGAATTTTAACATATTTAGTACTACGAATAAACTCACCACGAGGAGTCAAAAGGATGAATTTATTATTTAGAGTGGAATTTAGATCCACTTTAGCTATAAACCTACTAAAATTCACAAAATTAACAAATTTAGTTGTATTATCCATCTTTATTGGATTCCTGATAGAGTATGCAGTATCAATAGAAAATCTATATTATATAAGACCCAAGTAAAACCATGGATTTTAAATTATACCTACATGAATGTTTTTTCATACTCCTTTTTGATGAAATTTGGATTCCATTCATGAATCATCAATACAATAGTCTTGAGGTTGACTTCTCCAAATCCCCATTCCATACATTTCAGTTCTTTTGAAGAAAAAAGGATACGATAGAAACCTCGACCAAGGGATATACATTTCTAGTTAAAAAATGTACCATATCAACAATTTAAAAGAGGTAAGGATACTTAATATACTATTAAAAACCTATTATTTAATGATAGTAATGTGTTTAAGAGTTTAAGGAAGGGTTCATGAGTGTTCGGGGCTTGTTTGGAGATCGAAGCTCTGAATTTTGGAGAAGTATGAGGCACATGGTTAGTAGTTACCATGAAGATAAACTATATGAAAAATATATAAAGGAGAATGGTTTTATAAAACATGTGAGGGATTCCACATGGATATATGTAAAGCTACAGAAATGTTGCAGTGGGGACCCATACAAGCTGTACACAGTTTAGAAAATAGCATGCCCAACCCCCACCCTTAGATCCACTTAAGCAATAAGCTCGCATTGTTAGAGCATATTTTTTTCAAATCGTGTGGGATAGCCATTTGAGGGGTCCATTTGTAATGTTTTGGTTCACATATGGTGCACATTTTGTCTAACTATGAATCTAAACAATGCGAACCCTTAAAATTTAGTGAATTTACCTTTTTTACCTCTCATTTTTAAACATAAAATCTCTTCTTTCTTCATCCTTTTCATAGTGGACCACATGTCTAGGAACCCCCTTCCACTCTAATGTATTATTTGAGATATATTTTTCTTCTAAGATCTATTTTCTTCACCATTAGTTTTTTTGGATGCACATCAATAAGATATTTATTCCTCCTCCTTTATTTCCTAATTTATTCTTCTATCTTCAATGTTATTTTAGTACAAGATAATATTCCCTATTATCAGGTAATTTGTTTATTTTTATGTTTTCTTCCATTAGATGTTTATTTAAAGGATGATAACATTCGAGGATATTTCTACTAACCTAAGGGAGGCAGTCTAGTTCATTTTACCTAACACCTCCTTACATTATATGTTGTGGTATTTTTCTATATGCCAGACCCTTATGAAAACACTTCTTAAGGGTCTAGTTTACAAAATAAAATGATATTTCCTAGATTGGTATAGTTATATAAAATTAAAAATAAATATCAGAGGATGACCCCCTCTACGTGATCCATCCCTATGGGTGTGCCATCCTTAAAGTCCTAATAACCTCATGTCTTGGAATCAATTTTAACTACCAATTGAGGTGTATTGAATTTCCCCTTGTGAATGAAGTGGGTTTTAATTTAGACCAAGGAAAAATGGTGGGCTATAGGTATAGGACTTTTCCATTCATGTTGTAACTTTAATTAACTATATTTAATGACATTGACAACATAAATAAAATATATTTCTTGAATGGTATAAGTTTAAATCTAACTGTGATCATTATCTTATACCCAGATGAGGGTAATACAAGGGTCCAAATCAAGGACTCTGGTGGGATATTGGTTCTTAACAATTAGAATTTGTAATTTAATTATAGCATGTTGGGTGTGATACACAGGTTATTTATAGAGAACCATGGATGAACCCACAAGTTAGATGTAATTATTCAACCCATGATTGATACATGGACCCCTAGGTGATTTTTGTGGATGGGTTCACGGGTATTGTTTCTATACCATTCCATGAGTGATACTCAGATTCCTATATGGTACACCATTGATGGGATATGATGGTATTAACACTATAATTTGCAACGAGTGATGAATTGGTCCTTATATGGACACCTTGGATGGAATCCAATGGTTATTGGTTTATTAGTATATATAGAGGGATACTTGGGTTCCTTTTTTTTCAGAACTTATTGGATGGTCCTAGGCAGCCAATTAATTAAAACCATGAATGATTCCTCTAATACAAATAACATTATTGGGTTCATAACATTCATTACACTTGAATTTTATGATGACCTCATTATCTTTTCATGCTCATATTCCAAGTGAATTATAAAACCCCTTATGAGTATATTCGGATGCCTTGGTCTTACACCCAAGGTACTGACTATTACTAAATATATATATATATGTATGTATGTATATATGGAGAATATATATACCTTTATAAATAAATAAATAAATATATATATATTCATGTAGGGTGACATCTATTCTGAGACATCCAACTTAGGCCTAATCAAGAAGTGTCAGTCGAGTATCCCATGAAGAACCTGGTCCGATGTGATTTATTTATTTTATAACTTTTGTTTATTATTACTTATACACTAATAATATTATATGAATTGTAACATCCCAGTTCTGGGTGCCACCCAGAGGTGCCCTGTACTTGGTTGGTCACATGGCCTCAAGCACATTTTTATGAACACCAGAGGCTTCCGACTAGCAGCGAGAGCCTTGGATGTGATAGTGGGGAAACTATGCCCTCATTGGAAAAGTACCACAAGGGAAATAAATAGATAACATTAGCATAAGAAGTAATACCATACAATAAGTAAACAATAGAATAGTGAAAGTAGATAAACAACTGGAGCACATATATATAAATGATGCATGTCACATCTGTCTAGGAAAGTATCCAAACAAGTAACAATGCTGCAATACAGTACTAAAACAAAGTACAAAGAAAACAAATAAACTCCTGCAGTATCTCAATCCACATATTGATCCCATTCTCTCCATCTCCATAGCAGTCAAGTACCAGAAGTAGAAGGGAGCTTTCTCTTATCTATACCTACAAAAATATAATCTGTTTGGAACCAAAATCATTACCCAAACAGGGTGTGAGATGAATCCCAGTAGGAAATCACCCAAAAATTAGTGCCTAACTATTTGTGAATATATATGGTAGGAAATATTCAAAATGAAGTAATAAATAGGGAAGTACATAAAAGTAAACAATCTTACAGTTCAATCCACATTCCTTTACATTTATAAAATTAATCAACCAAACAAACACAAGAAGCCCTTTGAGAAGTTCTCACAGTCTAACCCCTCTGGTTCAGCTTTAACATAGACTCTCTGAGTAAGCACTCACCATCAATTCCCCTTATAGTCTTGTAACAGTAAACTATAGACACTCTGGGGAAGAACTCAACATCCAATTAACCTTGTGGTCTCACAACTTAGAACTACAGAAACTATGAGGGAGAACTCACATCCATCCCCCCTATGGCCTCACAACATGAAAAGTATAACAGACACTCTAGAGAAGCCCTCAGTGTCCATTCCCCCTATGGTCTAAGTACACTAGGTTCCCATATCCCTATGTAAGTAAATCGTGCACAAATGATATCCAACAGCCAATATAAATCACAATATACTACTTGGATAAACAGCTACAAATCATATCAAAATATATCAAATAATACCACTCCATCCTAACAACACTAGGCATGGAAAACAAAGAAGCTTAACAGGAAGTTCTGGATCCAACGACCAAAAAAATAAAACATGGGAAAACGCATCCATAGAATAGAAAATAAACCCTATTCACAATCCAATATCCCTACTCAATCAAACAAAGCACAACAATCATTAATAGGGTTAAATTCCATAAACACACAATACCCTAAACTAGGGTATTGAAATTTTTTGAACATATAATTCAAAGACAAACTATAGAAAGGCACAAATCACCTACCTCAACATTGTACGATTGATATAGTTGAACCTTATACTTTGAATCGACCTAGAATGTCGTATATCTACAAAAAAGGCAAAAAAAATCATCCTTTAATATCTCGCACAAGATGAGAAATCAAGAGAAGAAGCTCTAGAAAAAGGAAGAACTCACTGATGTGATTTGAACGCAATTAACGGTGTTCAATTTGGAGTATAGACAATCGATCGGGGGCTCGAAGAATCATCAAGATCTTCGGTCGCTCCTGGTTGAGAAGATGTTAGAAGAAGTGTTTTCTGTGAACGAGACGTGACCCCTGTCCAATTTATCAAATAAAAATAAAAATACACGGAACGTTCCCTGAGGATACATGGTGTGAATATTCCTTACCAGGATCTATTTTAGGCGGTCTCCAGGTAACCCCACATGTCCATGTACTTGGCCGTTACACGACCAGTACATGTCTACCCGCGACCACCCGATACATGGTGTGTACTCCTGAGTACACGACGTATACTCCTAAAAATTTCAGAAACTCATATTTTTCTCAAAAACACTAGAAATCAAGATATATACCTAAAAATAAGATATGGGTTCTTAAAAACTTCCCCCCTTAAAGAAATTTGTCCCTAAATTTCCCTAAGAAGGAGGTGAAGAAGAAGAAGAATCCTTGAATAGCTCCGGCCACTCCGGTCGCATATCGACCTCCCTCTCCCAAGTCTCATTATGTACTAATCTGTGCTGATATAATACCCATACTAGAGGAATATACTAGCCATGAAGAACCTTCGCGCTGCGATCAAAAATCTGGATAGGATTCTCCTTGAATGATGCATCCACCTCTAACTCAACCTACTCGGGTTGAAAAAAATGAGACGAGTCTGAGAAGTATCTCTTCAACTGAGAAATGTGGAAGACGTCATGCATATCCTAGTACCTCTAAGATATCTACAGCTGATAGGAAACTGGATTGACTCTCTACAAAACCTCAAATGGACCAATGTATCTCGGTGAAATCTTACCCTTTCTACTAATCCTCCTGTGTCACAACCTTAGTGTGACCCATAAGAAAAAATTGATCTCTGACCTCAAACTCCAGAGGTCATCTTCGTCGACCAGTATAAGACTTCTGTCGTGACTGTGTAGTATCCATCCTCTTCTGAATCAACTCCACTTGTTCTGAGGTCTCCTGGACAAGATGAGGTCCCAGCATAGCTGCCTCTCCTGCCTCTAGACAATATATGGGTGATTGGAATGTCCTACCATAAAAAGACTCATAAGGTGCCATATGAATAGTTTCCTAAAATCTATTATTATAGGAAAACTCCACCAAATGTATGTGCTTATCCCAAGAACCTCAAAAATCTAGGACGCATGCTCGAAGCATGTCCTCCAGTGCCTGTATCGTACACTCGGATAAACCATCTGTCTGGGGATGGTTAGTTGTACTTAGAAGTACCTATGTACCCAAATCCCACTGTAGCCCCTGCCAAACCCAAGAAGTAAAATGGGCATCCCTATCTGAAATGATGGAGTGCAGAACCCCATGTAAATGTACTATTTAAATCATGTATAACCTTCGCATCTCATCTACACAGAAGGTTTCCTTAATCAGTAATAAGTCTAAAACCTTCGTGAGTCTGTTAATGACAACCCAAACCGCATAATTCCCTTGAGGTGACCTCAAAAAACCTGTCACAAAATCCATCGTGACATCATTCCACTTCCACTCAAGAATGGGTAACTACTGCAAAATCCCTACTAGTCACTGATGCTCCACCTTCACCTGCTGACAAGTGGAACACCTCATAAAAAAACTAGAAACATTCCTCTTCATACCTGGCCACTAATACTGATGGTGTAGATCATGATACATATTGGTGACACCAGGATGAACTACCCAAACCGAAGAATGGAAATCCCTCAAAATCTCCTCACGTATGTCCTCTGAAACCCACAAATGTCCATGGAAGCACAAGATCTCATCCTCGCCTACGGTCCATCCAGGTATAGGATCCTCTCCTGACACACTCTCTCGGAGGAATATTCCTTCATAATCTTATAGTTTCCTCATTTTTACTCGCTCAAGAAGAGTAGAGGTAACATATATAGAAGAAAAAACATATTTCCTTATCTATCACGCACCATCAAATGCATATTAGAGAATAGATCCATAAGCTTCCACTCATTGCTAGCCTCTTCAACCGCCTATATCTATGTCCTCCTGCTCAACGCATCAGCCACTACGTTTCCTTTCCCAAGCATGTAGGAAAGCTCAAAATCAAATGAATGAAGGTACTCAACCCACCTTCGCTATTTCAGATTCAGATCACGCTGAGTAAAGATGTACTTGATACTTTTGTGGTTGGTGAAAAACACAAAATGCTCTACTAGAAGATAATATCTACAACAATGTAGATCATGAACAACTACAACCAACTCAAGATCGTGTGTCGGGTAATTCCTCTCATGTGGCCTCAACTGCTGAGACCCTTATGAAATGACTCCTTCCCCCTACATAAGCACTACTCCCATCCCAATACCTAATGCATCATAGTAAACTGTATAAATCTTTCCCAGCTCTGGAAAAATTAGTATCGGTGCTGAAGTCAACCTCCCTTTCAGATCTTGAAAGGCTGACTCACAAGAATCTGACCACAGGTACTTCTCACCCTTCTTAGTTAGGCCTGTTAGTGGAGCTTCTAAGCATGAAAATTTCTATACAAAACATTTTTTAGTAACTAGCCAGTCCTAGAATACTTCGTACCTCAAAGAAGTTCTTAGGCTGCTCCCATAAAACTACTGCTCTCACTTTCTCTGGGTCAAATGATACTTCTGTATCTAAGATAACATGACCCAAGAA
Source organism: Viscum album (assembly GCA_963277665.1). Lineage (NCBI taxonomy): Eukaryota > Viridiplantae > Streptophyta > Magnoliopsida > Santalales > Viscaceae > Viscum > Viscum album. The sequence goes on along the minus strand of OY728147.1, from coordinate 2,102,216,731 downwards.
GTGACTCTGGTCCATACAAAAGTGTCATTTTGAGAGATTAGCATATAAATTATTCTCTCTTAGTGTATTCAAAATGATCCCAATATGGATAGCATGGTCGTGTCAAGTGTGAGAGTACACCAAGAAATTATCCATGAAAACCACCAAGAATGAATCCAAGTATGGATGGAACACTCGGTTCAATAGTTCCATAAAAACTACAGCTGAATTCTTGAGACTGAACGACATAAACTCATACTCATATAGACCATAACTACTCCGAAAGGCTGTAAGAGGTATATCAGATGGTCTAATTCACAATTGATGATAACCAGATCTTAATTAGATATTCGAGAACACCCAGGATCCTCAAAGCTGATCAAAGAGATCATCAATCCTCAGTAAGGGATATCAGTTCTTTACCATCAACTTGTTTATCTTCTGATAATCCACACAAATTTTGAGGGTACCATCCTCCTTCTCAAATAGGATAGGTGAACCCCAAGAAGAAGTACTGGGTTGGATGAAACCCTTTTCCCGTAACTCCTCTAACTACCTCTTGAGCTCTTGTAACTTTGGTGTAGCCATCCTATAAGGAGGAATGGATACCTGTGCTGCTCCTGGAACAAGATCAATAGAAAATTATATCTCTCACTCCAGAGGAAAACTTGAAAAGTCATCTGGGAATACATCCCTGGAATAATCCACCATTGGAGGAAATTCTATCTGTGAAGTTCCCTGGTCATCTAGATACAGACTAGAAATCTGGGTTATAACTCCTCCCAACCCATGATGCTCAGTCCTCCTCTTCTCACCTGGACATCCCATTTGCCCTTGTGTAGAAACAAACCACCCTCTGGTGATGTGAAACTCACCCTATGATGATAGAATCCAACAAAAGCTTGGTAGGGAACTAAACAGTCCATTCTGATAATGACATCATATCCTTTCATCTTTAAGACATAGAGGTCCCATAAGAAGTGACACCCACTAACCTCAAGAGGGCACCCCTTTCACTGACGTACACTGCCCGTTCTATTCCCCAATGGAGTGTCTAGCATCAAGATATCAACATAATTAAAGATACAGATCCCAAGTCTCTCTACAACAAAAATAGACATGAAACTATGAGAATCCCATGTATCAAAAAGTATAGAAGCTAAAACCGAGGAAACTGGTATCATACCTCTAATTATAGAGGGTCCAAGATCCTGATCCTGCTGAATCTACTCCACTACAAAAGTCTGACATGTATTGTAGCCTTGTGACCCTACCTAACCACCATGAGTTGATCCACCTTGTTTTCACTGAAAGCCTGGTGAATGGATACCATGGCCACGACCTCTACCTCATCCTGAACAGCCAGAAAAACTCCAGTTCCCAAACTGATGAGAAATTTTTGGTCCTTCTCCTGAACATGGATTCATAGAAGAACCTCTTTCTCCAGCTACTAGTGAGAAAAATTGACCAAAATACTGAATATGACCCATCTTGCCGCAAGATTGGCACTCAATCGGGTCTCTCGAGCAATTTGGGTTCATATACCTGCTCTTCCCACACTGGTAGCACACCACCTGACTACTAGAGGAAGTATTCTTCCTACTCATATATCCACAAGTAGACTCCCTAAGGTGCTTCCTACTATCTATCAGAGGGGTACTAACTCCAGATGCCTAGACTCCCTGGCTCACAGCCCCATAATCCCTCAGGTTTCACTCTGTGATCAGCACCTGGTTGACTATAGAAGTGATGGAATTCAACCTGAAGATGTTCACCTAAGATCGGATTTCATGCCTGATTCTATCCTCAAACTTCCTTTCCATGAATAACTCATCACCCCTGGAATGGGTGTGAAGCACTGCAGCTATGTGAAGAGATAGGAATACTCCATGACTGAGAGAGTACCTTTCTCCAAACTCATGAACTCTCAGGCTCATTCGGTCCTCAAAGTATCTAGGTAGAATTAATCATATAAGGCATGCGGGAACTCATCCCAAGCCATAACATGCTAGCGTCCCGCCTGTAAAATCACATCCCACAATCTCTTGGTAGAATCTCGGAGCATATAAATAGCGAGCTTCACCCTCCTCTCTAGATGCATCTTTATATTCTTGAAGATCGACAACATGGCTTCTAACCATGACTCTGTAGCTTGAGGTCCTATATCCCCTGAGAAGGTGGGAGGATGATACTGCTGAAAAACCCATGTTAACTCTGCCATAGATGGGGCAGGATGCAGTACTCTCTTAAAGGACTGTATAAACCTCATGAAGCCTTCTCGGAACTACGTATTAGCACCTGCATCCAGAATGATGGTTGGTTCCAAGATAGGAACAACAAGAGGATCTATTGGTAGTCCCTGATCTACCATGTCTGGTGTTTGATCGTTGCCCTGAATTTGGCGTACAACCGGGGGATGTCTTAGTGGAATGAATATTCAAGGTCAATTTCACACCTCAGTTGAAGATAATTAGGAACTAAAACTTATAATTGTAGGAAAGTAACAAGAGAAGAAAACAATCAAGTTTTATAAAAAATGGATACACAGCGTGTATGACCACTACATGACTTGTTCCCTTAAGTCTTTACATAGGCATGTACATCTACCAAAACTGGTCATGTAACACCCCAACACACGGCATGTTCCTACCAAGGACACAACATGTACTTGAATATTTTCCCCCCTACCCAAGTTCCCCTACATGGATAAACCACATGGTTCTCCTAGAACAAAACTACATGGCGTGTTTGTACGAGACATGACATGTACCGCTTAGGTTTCAACCGCCCGTGTCGTTAGTCACATGGTCAAAGACACAGTTGACTCTACATGGCGTGTTTATGCCAGAAATAGTGTGTACTAGAAGAATTTCACCAACCCATGTTGTTAGTCACATGACCAGTTACACATTTGACTCTACACGGCGTGTTCAAGATAGACACGACATGTACTACCTGTGATTCATCCACCCGTGTTGTTGGTCACACGGGTGGATACACAGCTCTTATAACATGTAATGTACTCCAAGTACACAACATGTGTCACCAAACATTTCCCAACCCCATGTCTCTTCCCACACAGTCAAGGATTACACGGCGTGTACATATAGTACATGGCGTGTACTTAATAAAAACTTTTCCTTCCTGAATAGAAGGATACATGGCATGTATTCATCATTACACACCATGTATTATGGTTTTTTCTAGATAGTAAGCTTTAGAAACTACTCCAAAAACCCATAAAAACACTGAAACAAACATTAAAGTTTCAAATTCTGATCTTTGGGGGCCTATACTCTCTGCAAATCAAAGCTTGGCATCTTATTCATGTAATATCACAAAGTATAACTGTTAAAGTTCAAAATGATCCACCGAATTCTGATCCGTGAGGGCCCATAACACCTTAGGGACCAAAGTTTTGCTCTCATACAAATAAAACCTTACACAATCCAATACCCTATCAAATAGCAATCATTCTATCAAAGCATCTATCACAAAAACATGCATATCTAACACAACATCTATCACAACAACATATAATCGGTAATTCACCCTAAATGACATGAAAAGAATGCATGACATGTGATTTATAAAAAGTGCCTATATGATGAATGAGATGGAATACCCTCATCTCATCGGTTTTCAACAAAAATAGAACCTCAATAAAATAAATAATAACAGCACAAAACATGTGAGTCACACAACAGTTAAATCAAATCAACTGTAATAATTTGAAAAAATAGAAAAATTGCAATATTCGAGGTAAATTAGCTTTTACCTGTACATGGGTTAGCTACTCCTGGGCACAACTTATTACCAACTACCTATTCCTTCTTATCCCTGGATATAATCTCCAAATAGTAAGTCAAGAAGAAAACTTGTCTTTGACACCACTTTGTAACATCCTAGTTTCGGGTGCCGCCCAGAGGTGCCCCGTACCCGGTTGGTCACATGGCCTCAAGGGTAATTCTCTGAATGCCAGAGGCTATCGACTAGTAGCGAGGGCCTTGGGTGTGATAGTGGGGAAACTATTCCCTAATTGGTAGAGTAACATAGTGTAAATAAATAGATAACAGTAGCAGAAGCAGTAATACCATACAATAAGTAAACAGTGGAAGACTGAAAGTCGATAAACAACTGGAGAACATATATATAAATGATGTATTTCACATATGTCTATAAAAGCATCCAAACAATTTACAATGATTAAATATAGTACTAAACCAAAGTATAAAGAAAAAAATAAACCCTAGCATCATCGCAAGCCACAACTTGGTCTCATGCTCTCCAAATCCACAACAGTCAAGTATCATAAGTAGAAGAGTGCTTGCCCTTATCTCTACCTGCAAAAATATAATCTGTTTGGACCCAAAATCATGACCCAAACAGGGTGTGAGATGAATCCTAGTATGAAACCACTCAAAGATATATGCCTAATTTCTAGTGAATATATATGGCAGACAATATGAAAAATTAAGTAATAAATAGTGAAGTACACAAAAGTAAACAATCCTAAAGTTAAAGATACATTCCTTTAAATTTATAAAATTAATCAACCAAACAGACACAAGCAACCCTCTGGGAAGTTCTCACAGTCTAACCCCTCTGGTTTAGCTTTAACATAGACTCTTTGAGGATGAACTCACCGTCAATTCCCCCTGTGGTCTCGTAACGGTAAAATACTTACAATCTGGGGAAGCACTCAACATCCAATTCCCCATGTGGTCTCACAACGTGGAACTACATAAACTCCGATGAAGTAATCATGTCCATCCCCCCTATGGTATCACAATGTGAAAAGTATAACATACACTCTGGGGAAGCCCTCAGCATCCATTCCCCTTATGGTCTAACTACACCAGGTTCCCACAGCCCTGTGTAAGTCAATTGTGAAAAAACGATATCTAGCATCCAATTTAAATCATAATATACTAATTGGATAAACAACTACAAATCATATCACAACATATCATATAATATCACTCTATCCTAACAATACTAGGCATGAAAAACAAATCATCCTAACAGTCAGTTCTGGACCCAACATCCAAAACAATAAAACATGGTAAAATACATCCATAGCATGGAAAATAAACCCTATTCACAATACAATATCCCTACTCAAGAAAAAAAGCATAAAAGGCATTAACAGGGTTAAATTCCCTAAACATACAATACCCTAAACTAGGGTATTGGTCAATTTTGCACATATAATTAAAAGAAAAACTACGGAAAGGAACAAACCACCTACCTCGACGTTGTATGATCAATATAGTTGAAACTCATCCTTTTAATTGACCTAGAATGCCTTAGATCTACAAAAAAGTCAAAAAAGTTTATCCTTGAATATCTAAAACAAGAGGATAAATCAAGATAATAAGATCTAGAAGAAGGAATAACTCACTGATGTGATTCCAACGCAATTGACGTTGTTCGATTTGGAGCATAGACGGTAGATTAGGGGATCAAAGAAGAATTGCGATCTTTAGTTTCTCCTAGACTAGACGACGTTAGAAGAAGTGTTTTCTGTGAACGAGACGTGACCCCAGTTTGATTTATCAAATAAAAATAAAAATACACGGCGTATTCCCTGAGGATACATGACGTGTATATACCCTACCAGGATCTACTTTAGGCAATCTCCAGGTCACCCCACATGGCCATGTACTCGGCCATCACATGACCAGTACACGACTACCCGTGACCACCTGGTACATGACGTGTACTCCTGAGTACATGACGTGTACTCCTAAAAATTTCAGAAAGTCCCATTTTTTCTAAAAAACACCATAAATAAAAATCTATGTCTAAAAAGAAGATTAGGGTTCTTATATGCATAAATTATAAAATTCAAGACACCATTGGTGGTGTACCACTAAGTATATCTCACACCCTATTCAGTATTCCATTTGTCACCCCAACAAACCTTATGGATTCTAGTAGGGACAAGGGAAATCATCCTATTTTGGATACAAAACTTACTATCCTAGGATGGAGTATGTGAGAAGAGGACCAATCCTATGACCGTGATTCTAGTGAAGGCATTTTTTGGAATTTTTTTTCTTTTTTATAGAATGTTGTATATGCTTCCAGCCCTGTATTCTAGTTACTTCATTTTTTATGTATATCATCATGAGATGATGAAAATTTTACTTATGATATTGATTCATATTTTTCCTTTATATCATATCTAGATGATTTTTTATTCCACTTCTAGTTATTTATTATTGTTTCTTCTTCATATCATTATTGTTTAACACTTTTCTACACACAAATCATGGGGGTATAGTCTCCCCAATGTACCATCATAGACCCCTAATTTAATTAAATAGCATATAGAGTATGGGGAGGCACACTTGAGTTCATATGGCCGGTTGGGTTTGGTTACTTATGAGTGCACTAGGTATGGGATGATACAAAGTGGTATGAGAGCCCTTTTATTTTTTTCTTACCATTTGGGTATTTTATAGAAGAGCAGGAATGTATTATAATTTGAAAATGAGCCTATTCTTGAGAGTATATAACCCACATACATGTGAAATACAAATTAACTAGGTTGGGATATTACCGTTTTTGTTGTGGCTATTATAATTATACTTATTTCACCATTGGGTAGTGTACATATTTTGTGGTTTTATTATTAATGACATTATTATAATTATGGAATCCCTTTTTTCCTTGTCCTGGTATGAGAATGAGGTATCATTTTATAAATCATTATACAAACCTAGGGATTTACTTGTCATGAAAATTTCATGACATATTTATATTACTGTGTGAAATTATTACTATATATTACCGGTTCCCTACCCGTTATGTATTTATAATGTGCTAACATTTCTTTCAGGGATAGAATAATTGGATTAATTAATGTTTTTGTATCAATCTAAATGGTCTTTCCCATATAGATTGATAATGGAACCTTAATTAACATATTATTCCATGTTTAAGACAGGGAACCCTAGTTTCCTGGGCTGAAATGTTAGTTGATTAGATTTCATGAATACCAATTATAATTTATAAAGCATGTAATTCTAAAAATTATAAATGGATATTTGTTTCACTACTATAAAAATACCCTATACCAATGGTTTGGAACCATTGGTATAGGCCTCCAAACCGTTGGTATAGGCTATACTAACGGTTTGGAGAACCATTTCCAAGTAAGTCGTGAGGATAGGTCTATACCAACAGTTTTGGGAAAACCATTGGTATAGACCTATATCAACAGTTTTTAAAACTGTTAGTATAATTAATATGAAAATCTATACCAACGGTTCCATAAAACGTTGGTATATGTAATTCATAAAATAATCATCCGGTTGGTTTTGATCCCAGCACCTCCCGTTTGTGATTGAATGACCTAACCACTAACCTAACTTACTTTTTTGAACATAATTTCATATATATATATGTGTGTGTATTATCATAAGTATTTTAAATTTTGATTTATTTAATGTCCGCTGTAAGAATATTTACATGTACCTACACCAACGGTTCTCAAAACCATTGGTATAGGTTCTTTGATTTTGAGACCTATACCAATAGTTCTGGACAAACTGTTGGTATAGGGGGGACCTATAACAACGTTTTGGCCAAACTGTTGGTATAGGCCCCCCCTATACCAACATTTTATCGAAAACTATTGGTATAGGTCCAAATTAGTGATCTATACCAACATTTTGTCCAAAACCATTGGTATAGATCATATTTCCAGTAGTTTTTAATCAAATAATTTTATATGACATATTATATCATAATAATATATGTACATGACAGATCATAGATACATGACATGCTAATTGAAATTTACAAGGTGTGTGGGCTTTTATAATTTGGGAATGGTGATGCATCTGACTAGACTATGATATATATATATACATATAAAAGAGTATAAAATTATATGAATTTAAACTTTTAAATGAAATTTTTACCATTAAATGGGAATTCCAATTATAAAGAAAAAGGGATTTTCTCCTATACATTTCAATTGAAACTCCATATACCAGAACCTCTGTGGTGTTATATGAGACCTTGAACTAGACCTTACCTTAGTGGTGGGAAATAGGAAATGTCTCTTATGACCTAGGTGATGTATGTTACCACATAGAACTGAATTTATGAGTAGTAAGAGAGGTGCCTCTCATTCATAGGAAGGATTTGAACCTATTATTTTCTGTTATAATTGATTCTATCAATTGATAAATCATATATAAGGTGTGAATTTAGAAATTGTAGAGCTATGATGCCAAAAAATTATCAAGTCATACACTAAAAAGGTGAAAACAATCATGCTCTAGAGTTAGTGGGACCTGAGCCACCAGTATTATCTATGGTAGTGTCACTTAAGGTACCTCCATCCATTCCACAACTGGGTGTTGATGTTCAGTTCCTAGAGAGATTAATATTATTTATAAAGTCTATATAGGGAGATTCATGACCTACCCTTACTATGGAAGAGTTGATATGGTAATTCTAGTAGCATCATCCTCCCACATTCTAAGGGTATGGAGGTCATCAAGATACTAAATCATGTCTAGAGGCCATGCTATCCATCTTTAAGAATTTAGAGATGCCTCTAGAGAAAAGGGTGAAGCTTTAAACCTATATGATTCTCAATTATTCTAAACATTGGTGGGATGTTATCACTCGAGATGATCAAAATATTGGTATGGTATGGGTGAACTTCTAAATATCCTTTTATGATTCATTCCTTAAATAAAAAGAGAAGAATATGATAGGGTGTTTATGCATCTGCAGTAGGGTGCTATGTCTATGATGGAATATCTAGCTTGTTTAACTAAACTTTAGTTCTTCTCATAGACACTTATTAGTGACAATTTTATGATAACAAAACATTTTGAGTATGGGCTAACATACACCATTTTATCATAGGTGAATGTATTCTAGTTGACTACCATTGTTTAGATAGTGATCCCGAACCTCATTATTGAGTGGAACTAGAGGGAAGCTAGAAGTGTGAGACAATATGGTTCTACATCGATATAGGGAGGTGGTTCTCACATCGAGTCTACTCTTGAGTGAAACACTAGTCAAATGAAACACACTGACCATTATGTGGTGTGTCACCAATGTGGTTAGGTGGTCCAAAATAATCCCCAGTGTATAAAGAATCTAATTGAGCACCTATCATGAAACATGATAGGGAATAATTAGTGTTTATAATGGAATTTACCTCTAGTTCCTAGTGAGAAGTTATCCACATCAACTTCACATTCATTTGCAAGATCAGTAGCTCTACGTCTGTAAGGAAGCTAGAATACTACTGGTCAATCGATCAAATGAGGTGGATTTGGAAAAGGTTTAATAAATTCATATTTATAATGCCAATATATTGGAACTACCTAGACTAGCTGGGTTGCATCTAAGGGCCTCAGTTATAACCACATCTATCCAGTGTAGTCTACTTATGAGGGGAATATTCTAGGTCCTATAATTATAGGTATTATTCTAGTAGCCTCTACATTATTTTATTCCATATTTGATATAGGATCTTCAAATTATTTCATACCTATAAAAATTATGGAATGTTTGGGTTTAGTAATAGACTATTTTTTTAGAGTGACGACTCTCGATACACCATTGGGAGTCCAAACCAAGAGTGTATTCCGATGTATGGGTTAACCACATGAGATATGTGTTTATATTTTTTATGGGATCTATTTTTACTTGAGATGATGGGTTTCAAAATCATACTCAAGATACAATCTTTTTTACTTTATCATGATCTTGTTAATTTCTATCACAAGAGGGTGTCCTTCACATCACCCAAGGGTGGTACCTATATTCATATGGGTGAATGGGGCGTCCATGAAATCCCAGATGAACAAGAGAATCATGGACTAGGTGGAGTGACAACATATATGACTAGTCACTTTATAAGTGATTAGGTTATGTGTCATATGGAATTATCTCATGTTGTGGATCATTTCATGGATGTCTCCCCTAATGACTTTTCTAGGTTACTACCTATGAGAGAGGTAGAGTTCACCATTGATCTAGTTTCAGGAGTGAAACCAGTGTCCATTCCTCCTTATAGAATGAACATACTGAGCTCCATGAACTTAAGAAGTAGCTAGAGGATTTAGAAGATAATTGTTTTATCCGACCCAGTACTTCACCATGAAATTTTCCTATACTATTATCTAATAATAAAAACAAAACCCTCAGGATTCTCATGAATTATCATCAGTTTAACTAGCTTTCAGTTAAGAACTGACATCCACTTACATGTATAGATGACCTCTTTTACTAGTTTTGAGGAGTGACAGTTTTTTCCAAGATAGATTTGAGGCTAGGATACCATCAAGTTAATGTGAGTCCATCAGACACACCATATATGATATTTTGTAGTAGATATGGAATGTATAAGTATTTATTTATGCATTTCAGTCTCACGAATGCGATATCTATTTTCGTGGTCTGCATGAATCAGGTTTTCCAACCGTATTTGGATTAATTTATGGTGGTCTTCATGGATGATATCATGGTGTATTCTCACACTCTACATGACCATGCGAAACATCTTGAGATCGTGATGAATACACTAAGATAACACTAGTTTTATGCTATGCTCATCAAATTCCACTTTTGGATTCATATGGTTTACTTATAGGGTCACATCATCTCATAGGTAGAGGTATCTATAGACCCAAATAAGGAAATAATTGTAGTTTCCTGGGAGAAACCTATGAATGTATTTGACTTACATTGTTTTTTGGAGTTAATATAGTTATTAATAAATTTTTATTTAGGAATTTTCACTTCTATAAGAACCTATCACGGGCTAGACTAAAAAGGTTGTTACGTTTTTGTTATTAGATGCATGTGAGACAAACTTTCAGGAGATAAAAGGTATATTAACTTCAGTGTTAATCCTGATTCTTCTAGATATTGTCATAATTTAGACAGTTTGTTATGATGCATCAGGAATCAGGTGTTGAGTAGTTCTGATGTAGGGAGATCCAGTTGTTGCATAGAGGTTCAACTAGTTGAGACCCCATGGGTGGAATTACCCTACTCATGAACTCGAGCTGGAATCTAGGGATATTGATTTATATTATTGGAGGTGTTATATATTAGAGGAGAAGTGCATCATTTACACATACAAAAAAAGTCTCAAATAAATTCCTTCATATCATTATTTGAATCTTAGCTTGAACGGGTGGGTAGAACACCTACATTTGTTCTTCTTTGATCTTTATTATAAACTCTAAAAGAGAAATTAAGTAGCTAACATCTCAATATAGAAGTCTCAAATATGGACCATCCAAGAGGTTAGTTGTGAGTGAGATTTGATGGCCCTATTTTCTTAGATGCACCTGGAGGTTCAGAAGTGTAATGTGAAACCTATTTTAGCATCTTTTATAGTGAAATCATACCTTATGGAATGGGTAAGGATGAGGTAGATTTCATATACCAAGGTATGATTCCTAAGGGAATTTTTCTTATGGGAGGACTCACCGCCTAGATGGTTCATGGATAAAAATGATATCCTAGGAATACATAAAAACATATGGGTTCCTTTAGATATATGGGAAGAACCGATGAGGGAGTCTCATGCCTCCATTTAGATAGTACACCCTAGGGTTACCATGATGTATCGAGACACATGTCATCATTATTGGTCGACCAATATAAAGATAAAAATTGAATGTTTTATCACACAATGTTCTAGTTACCAGTAGGTGAAGGTGGAGCACCAACAGCCTTCTGGACTCTTACAGCCTCTATCAATTCCGAAGTGTAAATGGGATAACGTCACCATGGATTTCATAATGGGATTCATGAGATCCCCTCAAGTTAGTGATGAGGTATGGGCGATCATCAATAGGTTGAACAAAATTCTAAATGTTCTTCTAATTAAGGATACATTCTTAGTAGAAAATCTTGGGAGGATTTACATTTGGGATATTGTACACCATCATGGTGTGCCTCGTTCTACCATTTCAGAAAGATATTCTTGGTTTACATCATGGTTCTAGTAGGGATTATAGAAATAATTGGGTTTATAGGTGCATCTGTGTGCGTCATTTAACCCTCATACCAACGGTTAGTCCAAGAATATGATACGGGTGTTAGAGGACATGTTTTAAGCATTAATACTTAATTTTGGGGGTTCATGGGAGAACCACCTACCTCTTGTTAAGTTTTCCTAAAATAAAATATTTTAGGAAACCATTCAGATGTATACCTATGAGGCCCTATATAATAATCGGTGTTGTTCACCCCTATTATGATTAGAGGCAGGTGAGACAAAGCTACTAGGACCTCATCCCATTTAGAAGACTTCAGAATAGGTGAAACTTATTCCAAAATTTATGGCTACAACTTAGTATAGGTAGATATATTATACCGATTTTCGATGCCTAAACTTTGAGTATGAGGTCAGAAATCATGTATTTTTGTGATTTTCCCCAAGATCAGGTCATATAAGGATTCATAGATAGGGTAAGATATCTTCTAATTACTATAGGCCATTAAATATCTTTGAGATAGTTAGGCCGGTAGCATATCAGTTGGATTTACCTTAGAGGTACCAGGCATGCATAATTTTTTTCATGTATTGAAGCTTCACTCTTGTTATTATGACACATCTCATTCATTTGATCCTATGGATATAGTTCTAGAGGCCTATGTGTCCTTTTAGGAGCATCCTATATGTATCATTTAATGGAGGATGAAGGTCCTCTGAGGTAGGTTAGTTCCTATGGTATGGATTCTATGGAAGTATGGTCACATGTAGGATGAGTCCTAAGAGAGAGATTCCAACCTACATTCTTAGTGGCTGGAACTTTTCTCAGACAATGTTTTTACCAACCTTGGAAGGGAAACTCGGGGACAAGTTGTTTTAAGAAGGGGGGTTATAACATCCCAACCTTTTCAAAGAGCTATTTATACTAAATATACTATTGAAAAACTCTAATCTAAAACTACTAATGTCATTAAGTGTTTAAGGAAGTGTTCAAGAGCGTATAAGGCTTGTTCAGATTCTGGATCTCCAAATTTTGGAAAATTAGTATGGGGAACACTATCGAATCACGGTTAGTAGTAAACGTGCAGATCAACCATGTGATCTGTATATAAGGGATAATGTTTTGATAAACCATCCAAGGAAGGTTGCATGGCCATGTGGAAAACTACTAACCTATTGTAGAGGGGAACCACATGATCTAGGCATGGTATAGAAAATAGTGCGCCTAGCCTGCACCCTTAGTGTAACTTCGATAGTAACCCCACATAGGTTTAGTACGGTTTGTCTAAACTGCATAGGATAGCCAAGCAAGTGGTTCCATTGGGAAATTATTTGTACACTACTGGATCATGGTTTGAACAACCATGCAACCAAACTGTGTGACCCTTAAAATTGGGTGAATTTACCTCCCCCCTCTCTTATTTTAAACACAGTATCTCTTATTTATTTCTCCTTTTCATAGCCTATCACTTTCCTAAGAACCCTCCTTCCACTCAAAGGTAGGTTTTTAGATACCTTTTCATCTAAGAATCAATTTCTTCTCCATTAGTATCATTGGATGTGTATCAGTAAAAGATCTATTTCTCTTCCATCCTTTACTCATTTAGTTTTCCACCTTTAGTGCTATTTTTGTGTGACATAATATGCCCTATTTTAAATTAATTTATATCTGATGATGATTTATTCCATTCTAGATCGATCTAAATAATTAAAATGTACAATTAGATTTATACCAACCTAATTTAGGTGGTCTAGTTATTTTTTCCTAATGTTTCGTTACTTTATATGGTGTTCCATTACGCCGTGCACCATAATCTTCTAGAATTTCCACATAAGTGTTTAATTAGACAAATAATATTTTTCCATTACTGATATAATTTTGGAAATCCAGGAATCAAAATCAAAGTATTCCCACCTCAACATGATCCACCCCTATGGGGGTTTTGTCCTTCAAGAATAAAGAACCTCATGTCTTGGAATCAATTTTAACTACCAATTGAAATGTATTGAATGGTCCCTTGTGAATATAATGTGTTTTAATCTAGACCATGTAAAAATGGTGGGACATATGTATATGACATTTAAATTTATGTTGTAGCTTGAATTAACCATATTAAATTACTTGGAATACATGAATAATATTTATTTCATTAATGGTATAATATTAATGCTAGCTATGGTCATTCTTTTATATGAATTAGTGGGTGATAAAGGGGTCTGACTTAAGGAAACCTTTGAATGTCTCGTCGAGATTAACAATTATAAGTTGTAATTAAATTATTGAATTCCATGAGTGTTATAAGGGTTATTTATGTAACACTATGGGTGAGATCACCGAGAGGATGTCCTTTGGCTGAACCATGAGAGATACATCATCCCTAGGGTATTTCTATGGATAGGTTCAGTGGTCAGTGCTGCTATACTATGCCACAAGCGATACATGAATCCCTATGTGATACACCATGGATGGGCCCAAAGGTTCTTACCTTTATACCATGTTGTGAGTGATACATGGGTCCTTATACATACACCTTGGATGGAATCATATGGAAATGGATTTATTATTGTATCTGGAGTGATACATGGGTTCCTTTTTATGGAATTCCTTTGACGGGCCTAGGATGACAATTAATTAAAACCAAGAATGAATCCTCTAAGCGAAAGAACATGATTTGGTTTATACCATGATTTATAATTGAATTTTATGAAAACCTAATTATCTATCCATGCTCAAATGCCAAGAGAATTAAGAAACCCATTATGAGTATGTTTGGATGCCTTGGGCTTATGCCTTGGGTTCGGACTAATGCCACACATTTTTATATATATATTCACACACATATATATATATTTATATATATATATATATATTTGTGGAACATATATATATATATACCTTTTTATATATAAATATTCATATAGGGAGACATCTATTCAGACACATCTAGCTTAGGACAAAGTAAGTAGTGTCGGTCAGGTATCCCATGAGATACCTGGTCCAATGTGATTTATTTATTTGCTACCTTATATTTATTATTATCTTCACACTGATCATATTATATGAAAATACTGGAACACTATAGACACTAATGGTGGTGGCCAACTGAGTATATCTCACACCCTGTTCGGGCCACTAGTTGTTACCCGAAAAGACCTTATGTATGTAGGTAAGGACTAGGGGAATCATCCAGTTTTGGATTCCTAACATACTTTCCTAGGATGGAGTAAGGGATAATAGGACCAATCCTAGCTTGTGATTCTAGTAGAGGTCGTTTTTGGCCTTTTTCCTTTTTGTATAGCATGTTGTATATGTCTATACCATTGTATCCTAATGAAATCTTTTTTTTGTAGAATAATGACATGATAAACATTATAATTATGATAATTCTTTAGATTCAGCTTGTTTATTATATATGGATGAGTTATTATTCCTATGATGGTAATTTGATATTGTTCCTACTGCTTATCATTATTTTTTACTACTTTTCTACACTCTAATCACAGGGGTATAGTCTCCCCACCATACCATGATAGACCCCCACTATTGGTCAATAGCCT
The DNA here is from genome assembly GCA_963277665.1 of Viscum album. Classification (NCBI taxonomy): domain Eukaryota; kingdom Viridiplantae; phylum Streptophyta; class Magnoliopsida; order Santalales; family Viscaceae; genus Viscum; species Viscum album. Next base: position 2,102,201,199 of record OY728147.1, on the reverse strand, counting down.
CTAGCATATTGGGAGGTGTGCTTGAGGTTATGTGGCTGATTGGATTCAATTACTTATGAGTGAACTAAGGCCAATATGCTATTAAAAATCACCAACCCAAGGATAGATTATTAACCAAATCAGAAACCTTCCATGACTTCATCCATTTTCAGAGTGAAATTTAGGTGATAATTGAAAACATTCAGAGATCAATTCAAGCAGATATGGCCCATTTGTTGGCTGAAGCATGAACAATTTAATCTTTCTTAATAAAGTCCTATCCTTGAAAGAAGAATAAGAGTCACTTGAGAATATAATGAATTACCCTTGTCCATACATGATTGTCTTCTTTTTTCATTACAAATTGAAGACAACATTAATCACCCATGGTCCATTCACATTCCTAGCAAGTAAATGCTTCAAATCGGCATCTTAATGCATTGAGAAAGCCAAGCCACCAAACCGTCAAAGCCATCACTGGATGATCACAACCAAAAGGACATTCCTAGACTTATAATAATCATTATAATATGATATCATTAGTTAAACATTTATCAATCATTAATTAATTATTATTTTATCATTTTATAATCATTCATAATTAATATTTAATCATTAGTTAATAAATATTAATTAATAGTTAATTAATATTTAATCAGAAGTTAATTAATATTGAACAATTAGTTAATTAATAGTTAATTAATAGATAATTATTACTTAATTATTACTTAATTATTTGTCAGTCATTAGTTAATCACTTGTTAATAATTAGTTCATCATTAGTTAATCATTAGTTAACTGATATTAATCATAATTTAATGAATATTAATTAATAGTTAATATGATGTTAATTATTATTTAATTAATAGTCAATCATTAGGCCATTATTTGTTTATTAATATTAAATCACTAGTTAATGAATATTAGTTAATAGTTGTTTAATAGTTAATAATTTGTTAATTATTCATTAATTAGAAGTATATTATTATCTGAATGTTGGTTAATTATTAGTCTATTATTAGTAATGAATTATTAGTAACTCACTTGCATAGTAATTATTTAACTATTAATTATTTATTAGTTAATAGTTATTAGTTACTTTATTATATATTAGTCAATAATTATTGTTTACTACTTATTATAAACTAATAAATGATATTAAATAGTAATCAATTCATAATAATTTTTATATTACCAACTAATACTAATTATTAATTAATTACTATATAGTTTTCATCAAATAATAATTAATTACTCACTAATACGAACTATGATTTAGAAATTATATCTAAATAACTAATTAATTATGTAAATAAAATAATTAAAATAAACTAGAAATTAAAAACATATGTAACTAAAATATATTAAAATAAATTAGAAAAATACTTTTAAATAAAAATTCAAAATTTTGTACTCCTTTATGGATACCAACAAACTCATGGGAAAGGGAGAAAAAAAAGAAATTTAGAGAGAGAAAGGGAAAAAATAGGGGATGTTTGGAGGGAGAGAGAGATTTTTTAATGATAATGAATGAGGGATTTTATAGGGTTTGGGGTGGAAGGAATTGAAGCATGTAATTTCTTTCACCTTTTATTAGGAAAAATGCATTGGAGAAGGAAATGAATTTTTCCTAATAAAAGGCCGAAGGCATTGAGGGAATCAATGCCTTTACCATTTCATCTACCTAAGGAAAAGTCATTGATTCCATCAATATAATTTAGATTAATATGAAATTTGTTGACCACCACAATGCCATTGTGTCTTACTTTAAATAAATAAAACTATAATTATTTACAATTTTTTTAAAAAAATCCTAAAAAACCCCAGCGTGTAACTGCTTGAACATCAACGAAGTTATCACCACACAATACACAAACCACATCCAATGATGAATTGACTCTATGCAGACCATCCCACAAGGACACACCGCCCTTAGAATAAAACCACGTCTATATGTGGGTCAAAATTATATATGGTCGATATTTGATCTCTGTCCATGTAACATCCCAAGTAAGTAATGAATAATAGATATTTTTATCTATGTCTATTAATTAATTAGATAGTGTTTTAGAGGCTTAAAATGAAAATAAATCCAATCTTAAGCATGGAATACACTAATATTCTTAAAAGATTGTTTTACTGCCTTTTGATGGAAAACCCTTTTTAAATCTATTTTTTTGACAATTTTAAAAGCTATTTTTGTCAAAATAAAATTATTATTTATGATTGGGACATCAAAATTTACTTTGTGTGAATTTTTGGTATTTTTCCGATAAAGTTCATTTTTTATGAATAAGTGAAAAATGTTGTATTTTAATTCTAAACCTCTTTTAATCTAATTTATTTGTATGATTAGATTATCTTTTGAATTGGTTTTAAAGTGAAATTAGAAAATATTTTTACCATTAAATCCAATAGTGGTCGTTGGAATCAATTTCACTTTGAAATTGGACTTAAACTGGTGTCAATCTTTTGATACTTATTGTTTCCTAAAAACACGCTATTTGCTATGACAACGGGAATTAATTATTAAATTAATTAATGTGACTTATATGTTTTTAATTTTGTAAAATAGACTTCATTTTTGAATTCGGAATATCAAATATAGCTTAGGGTGAATTTTTGGTAATTTTCTGAAAAACTTCAATTTTTGATGAATAGTGAAACCACTAAGTGGTACTTATAAAAACTGATTTTTTCATTTAAATGAAATTTTGCCATCTTTGTGTTTTTAATTTCAAAAATTCGACATACATGGTTGTCATTAAGAAGTAAAATGTGGTTCAATGAGATTATAATGATTTTTGGTGAATAGTAACTTATTAAGTTTTTAATCGCGATTAGAGGTAATTAGTGTAATTTAAGGTAAAAATGATATTATAAAAATGTGAAAACACCATGACACTTGTCATACACCTATTGGGTGAGTCATGGCCGACCAAGACAACCCATGGGTCGATTTAGGGGACCCCATGGAGCCACTTGGGTGAGATAATGATTTTAAGGCCTTTTTTTTAAATAAAGGTGAAAATGACACTAACATAAATTGTTTTACTAAAACAATTTTTAGAAGGGGTTATACTAATCATATTTTTGTCTATAAATATTAATTGGAAAGCTAAAAAGATTTCCTACATCATAGTATTTTTTTTATAATTTTTAGACATTAAAATAA